>JAWPNB010000008.1:20025000-22525000 GCA_033996785.1 Trichosanthes truncata | reverse complement strand
AATAGAAAATAAAGAAAAAAAAAACCTTCGTCGAAGGAGACGATGTCGCGTTGGCGAGTTGAGAATGCAGAAGACGATACTCGTGCATAACCCAATTGGTTCTAACCCCATGAGGGGCTCTTCCTTTATAATATACCAACGTCTTCTTCATCCCAACAGCCCGTTTCTGGGACTGAACTGTCCGGTCTTTTCCAGTGGCCTTCCAATATCCGCCCCTCGTCGCCCGGTTCGTCCTCGACCCATTTGGATACTTCCGATCCCGAGGGCTATAGAAGTACCACTCCATATCCTTGCTTGGCAAAAACGACTTATCTGAAAACTAAAATCATTAAGAACCTGATGAAACGATTAAGGTTCCGTTTGATAATCATTTGGTTTTTTTGTTTTTTTTTTTTTAAAAATTAAGCCTATAAACACTACTTCCATCTACGGTTTCTTTGTTTTGTTATCTAATTTTTGCATATATTTTAAAAAATTAAGTCAAATTTTGAAAACTAGAAAAAATAGTTTTCAAAGACATGTTTTTGTTTTTAAAATTTTGTTAAGAATTCAAATGTTTTTTTTTAAGAAATATGAAACTCATGAAAAAAACAAACAGAATTTTTAAAAATCAAATGATAATCAAACAATGCCTAATTAATTAAGACAAAGATGAAGAAAACAAAGAACATTACCAGGTAATTCCCAGGGTTCGCACTTATAAAGATCGATCTCGGGGATGATCTCGAGCTCGATGGAGCGGCCATTGATCTTTCTATCCAAATAGTAAGCAACAAGCTCTTCATCTGTTGGATGGAAGCGAAACCCAGGAGGGAGGGTCATGGGGGCCATTGAAATAGAGCTCTGAAGAATTTTGAGTTTTTGTTGTGTGTCTAAAGAGAGAGAGAGAGAAAGAAGAAGACATGAAGGGGACAGAATCGTATGAGATAGAACTATATAAGGAGGGAAAAAGAATGGAGCTTAAAAGTGAGATTATATTACAGAGTGGAGCTGCTTTTTTTTTTTTTTTGGTTTGTTCTTTTTCGTTTATAAAATCTGACAGCTGAAGGGATTATATGGGAAGAGAGAAGAAGATTGGCTTTGTTCTTTGGATGATTTGATCAGCTAAGTGAAACCACTTTTGTCATGTGATTCTCTTAGTTTTTGTTTTTATTTATTTAAACCCTTTTATCATTTTTAGCAAACAAAATTTGACTTGGACTAAAACTTAAACACCCTACATAATCCCCTTTTTAGTCAGTCAAAAAAATCATGTAATTTTGTTCCATTCTTGTTTTATACTACATTAACTATCTGACTAAGAACCAAAAGTTCACACATTATTGTTGTTTGCTAATGATTTTGTTTTTAACTCGTTTTACTTACCATATTTGTCTGATCCCTGTGTTTAACTTCTTTTAATAAAAATAGAGAAAACAAAAGGCAAAGCCATTATGAACCGATAATCACATAATTTGTATTTTCAATAAGTCAGAGACGTTAAAAGTCACTACTAAATACAAAATTTAATCTCGCAAAGTAAATTTAATCTTTTCAATATCCTGATCTTGATCTTAATTTCTTCCACGTAAAACTGAATATTAATACACAACACTTGACACAAAAGTGGTAAGAATTTGAACTAAAAATTTTTGTATTCTAATACCATGTTAAATCAAGGTTGGCAATTAAAGGCATATATGTAAATATGCATGAGAGAGAGAGAGGAAGAGAGAGAGTCTTTACGGCTTTAAAGGAAGATTGATTCTATGAGTAAAATAGGAAGGGGCATAGTGTGAAAACGAGGCATGCATGCATATATATATATATATATATATATACACACACACACATTATTTTATATTTTTATTATATAGTTTATATATATATATAATAGTGAGAGAGACTAGAGAGAGAGGATATATGATTAAGAAGCTTCGTCTGCAGAAAGCTTTTGTCTGCTCAGAAACTAACAAAAATAATATAGAGAAACGCATCGAAAGCCTCAACTTGGGACCAAAAAACAACTCAAACCGACCAACTCCATTACAAGCAATTCTCCTATTCTGTTCATATTCCAAACACTCATTAAAATAAAATAATATAAATACAATATGAAATGTCGTCACTTACACACACAATAGTGGCCAAATTTTTTAATATTTTCATACTATCTACTTTTGTCTGTTCATTCTAAGAATTTTTTTTTTATAAATAATTTTTTAATGTTGCTGTACTCATATCATTATTAAATAATATTGACACGACTACCAATTTTTTTTTTAATTTAACAAATGTAAGGGTGGGAATTCGAACCTTCAATTATAAGGGAATGAAGTAGGGTTCCTTTATTAACTATTGAATTATGACCACGTTGACTGACGTAGCTAACAATTAATGAATAGTACCCATACTATTGTAGTATAGATATTTTCTATTACTTGTGCAGTACTTACTCTCTCTCTCTCTCTCTCTCTATGTTCATATGGTTCAATGAAAATGTGGAGTCATGGGACTCAAACCTCCAACCTTAAGGGAAGGTGTCTTAATTGTTGTGTTTTTTTTTTTTAGTTCAACAATATGTTGGGTGAAAGGTTTCGGACCTTTAACATCTAGGTCAATAATATATATCTTAATCAGTTGAGTTATGTGCTTAGATTGGACTCTAACTGCTGAATTTTGATCATATTGGTTGTCATGGTTCATAATTAATGAAAGTAATATCCGACCGTATGTCATAATATAGGAAATTAAGAGAGGGTATAGCAATATTAAAGAGCAACTTTTTTGGTTGTACAACAGAATGGGGACCCAACAATCTACCTATCACACTCTAACACTGTTTGCTTTTGCTTTCCCCACCATCCATTTTTTTCTTTTCTTTTGCAATCCAAAACAAAAACCAAAACCCTTCCTACTTCTTCCTATATGCCTACCCTTGTGCTTGCTAGCTTTGTTTGCTTTGGCCCTTTTTCTTTTTCTCTCTGTTTTTTTTTTTTCCACCCATTGTTTAATCCCCCAGCCTCCCCCACTTTAACTTTCCTTTCCTTTCCTTTCCTTAAAATATCATTTTCATTTCGACAAAGATCCACTCCCCACTTTAATGATTACTGCGCACAATCTTTGACTGGTTTCTCTCTCTAAAATGTTCCTAAAAATCACTGAGTTTTCATTGCACTGAGTTGATGAAAGAACAAAAACAAGAAGATGAAAAAAAAAGATGGAGTAATGTCGACAGTTACGCGTGCTTTCAGATCCAAGCTATTGCACTTTTTGGTGGTTTCGTTTTGAATATAAGGACAGTACAATAATGAATAAGAAGAAGAATTAATACAGACAAAAAAAAGGGGGGGGAGGGTTTGGAAATTTTAAATCTTGGAACTCTAATAGTACCACGATGCTCAATTTTGCAATAAAGGGGTTTATCTCAAAATTTCCTCTTGAAAAATGGGCTTCTTCTCTTTTTCATAATAGTTATCAATTATGAAAAACATGTTTCAATCTTTGATCATTTAAATTATTTTTTCATTGATTTTGATCTGTAAAACGATCATGAATTCTTGAAAAGACTCGCTTCTGAGTATTTCAATGATATTATTGGTAAATGGACTATGTAATACACAACATTCTTTAAAAGTATATGTCGATTGAATGTCAAGAGTTCTAATTAGACTTTAAAACTTGTTCTATTTTAGTCTCTATAGTTTCAAATATCTAAATTTAGTTTTCGTACTTTCAATAAATCTTAAAATTAATCTCTACTGTTAGTTTATGGTTAATTTTTTATTAGTCTTTATCAATCTTTCCTATACAAATTTTGAAAACATATTCATATGGTGCCATTTTCTTAATGGAAATTACTATTATTATTTTGCAAAGTTAGATCAAAATTAACTTCAAGCTAATGATAATGACTAATTTTAAGATGTATTGAAAGTACAAGGACTAAATTCAAACGTTCAAAGGTATAGGAATTAAATGGTATATTTTTAACCTTCTAATTATCATCCATATGGTTTAAATCTCTCCACCCCACTTATTTTTCAACCTTTATCCAAAAGAAAACAAAGAACACAAGATAAATGTTTAAAACCATGAGAGAGATTCAGTGAATGAGAGGCAGAGGCAGAAGCATGGGATTGATTTAACAATAAAGTGATGCTCTACAAATAACAGGTAGATAGAGAAAAACAGTATATTCAACTACAAGTTACTACCTTTAGTTATATCACTTTATGGTTTTTACACCTCAAAAGCATCATCATACGACACTCACTTCAGCAAAACCAATTATTTGATATACAGAAAGAAGAGAGAAAGAGAGAGAGAGAGAGAGAGAGAGAGAGAGAGATTACCAACTTACCACCTAGCTTTTTGGCCGAAAGACCCTTTTATTCCCTTTATCGGCCTTGCCTTGGCTTGTGTTTTGGTCGAGTGAACCTGAAATGATGCTCTCACCTGATGAAGGGATGATATCAGCTAAGTTTAAAAAGAGATTCCAAACTCATCCATTTCACCAATCAAATTACTATATTTAATTTACAGAAAATTTTTCTATACTAAGTATGGATATTACTCCCATTTATTGTCACTTCTTCTATTTATTGTATTTCACGTCAAAATCATTTAAAAATGATGTAGTTTTCCTTAAAAGATGCTCACGTGATAGACAATAAATGGAAGAAGTATCCATACTCATACTCTCGTAGTACTCAAAAATTTTCTAATGATATGAAGTCCAGCAGTGTCGAAGTATTATTTTATGAAACAAAATTTATAGAATGAATTATGGGAGTACTAGAAAATTTTCCTGTAATTTACACAGAGGTATCAGAAAAAATGTTGACTCTTCCTCGAGGAACGTGTGAGTCTGTGACTCTCTGTATATTATTTGACCAAAGTTTGCCTGTTAATGTGTGTGAATAAGATGTGCATAAAAGGGGGGTTTTTTTCATGTTATTTTAATGCCATCTCTCTTTAATTTAAAGCAATAAGACACTTCACATTCATATACAGAAACATGTGATGATGCGTGCTGTCCAGTCAAGTCAAGATTTTTCTTCTATCATTCAAGTTTTTCTATTGAATATTCACTTAATCTAGCTAAAGATAAGATAATTATGTTCCCATCTACTTTTTAAGATGTTGGGTAAACATGTTGGGTCGATATCATCATCAGTTTCTAACATGTAGATAATTAGAATGAAATGAGAAGAAAATAGCAGTGCAAATCGAATCTAAACTCAGAACCTCTTGCTTTAATAGCATGTGAAATGATCATATAGTAAATTTAAGGTTAATTTACAAGTTTGATCCCTAAACTTTCATGTTTGTGTCCAGTTGGTCCCTAAACTAATTTTGTGTCTAATAGGTCTCTAGCATATTCAACATTTTTAAAATTAACGAATCTATTAGACATTTTTTAAAATTTACAAACCTATTAGACACAAAATTGAATTTTGTGTCTAATAGGTTCGTGAATTTAAAAAAAAATGTCTGAATAAGTCAATGACTTATTAGACACAAAATTGAAAGTTTAGGTACTTGTTAGACACTTTTATGAGACACCTTTTAAAATTCAGAGACTTATTTGACACAAGCCTGAAAGTTTAGAGATTGAAGTTGTAACTTCAACTAAATTTCATTATCTGATACATTTAACAACACATTGAATATTGATAGAGAGATGTTATACCATGAATAGAGTGTCTAAAGTGATGCAACCTTTCAGACAATCTGAAGGAAAAATAAATAAACAAAGGGAAAGCAAAAGCAAAGGAGAGGCTAAAGCTTAGGTTGAAGAGGAGTGAGTTGGGGAAGGAGCATGCTGAGATTCTCCATCAGCTGATCCGATTTAATCATTTTAATGTGCCTGGCAACACAAAAGACAAATGTTCTGATTCTTCCTTTATTTTGGCATTGTTTTTTAACTCATCTCAGATTGTAATTGTAGCTTTCATGTGAGTTCTCCTCACTCTTCATGGGGACAGTATGTGGGGCTTGCTGATTATACCTTTCCCTTTTCTTTTTCTTCTTCTTTCTTTCTTTTTTTCTTTTCTTTTCCTTTTTTTTTTTTTTTTTTGTTCTTTCATATGATCGGTTTGGGATATATTCACATTCTCATCTTTGTATTCTATGGTATCATTTATTTCAAAGTGCGAGGCTAATTCTATAATTTCACTCTAAAAAAGCTCATTTGGTCTGTGTTTTATGAGAGATTGGTCAAAAAGAGTCTGTTTCTCTATGGAAGACTATTTAGAACAACTATCCCAACTTCTTGATAAATGTCTGGCCCATCTTCTAACAGTCACTAATTCAATCTAAACAGGATGTTCTTTTCCATCTTCTTTTCTAATGCATATTCATTTTAATCATTTGAAACAAACAATTGAAAAAAAGGAGAAAAAAAGTGGCAGTCCTGGTGGGGAACGAGTTAACGTACCATTTAGCAGTTTCAAGATCCTAATTCAAGCAGTCAATGGTACTCTAATACCCCACCATTTACCTTATCTTTCCAAGGAAAATCGATGTTATCAACCAAAAAGGGCACAGTAACTTGTCTATAAAAACAATGTGTTAATTCAGTCAAATGCATGGCACACTTACTGAGAGCTCAAATTTTCAGACAGCCAGCTGTCGGCATTTTAGTAGAGCAATTGCTACCACGTTGGCCAAGTGCTATAATTGAAAAAATATATATTATAAGAAACCTGACATACAAGCATACAAATTAAACTATACTTAAAATTTTATCTATATTAATACAATTGATAACTGTGTATTTAATAAAATAGACAAACAGGGGAAGGGAAATATCTCTAACCCCAACCAAATTCCACTGGGTACATGCATTCAAGGACCAGGGTGTATACTTATTATTATTTTGCTCACAGGGTAGTATACCACCATATACTACGTACTATCAAAATTCCAGTCCAAACCGAGAATGCCAAAAGATAAAAAAGGACTACCACCCAACTTATGTCCCTGTTAGCATAAATGTATTAGCATCTAAAACTTTCTATGTGGATGGAAGATGCCAATCGCTCCGCAAAATATATTTTCACAAAATAAATATACACATCCTACCAATTGTGGAGAGAGAGATCATTGATGAAATAAGGGGAAAATTCCCCACTGGTGAAGAAACCCCTCTCCAGTTGTGACTTCTAGGACCAGCAAGACAAGTACAGCCAGCATTGCTGCTCTTCCATTCCACGTTTCTGCGCTTTTCGTCCAACCCCATTCCCACACAGTTACAGGTGGCGGTAGCTGCCTACGTTGTGAATCGTATGCTGCTAGTAACTCTTCCACGCTACCAAGTGGAACCAAGGGCTGAAAAGCGGAAAGGGAGAGATGGGTATGAATAATTAATCATAAAAGAAACAAGCTTCTCAGTTGCTGATAACAAAAATAAAATGTTCGAATACAATCTGAGATAATAAACAAACAAATACAAGCAGGGCATAAGATATATATTCACTATATTAAATTAGCTCTATGATCCTACATAGGGCCCATACAGAAAAGAAATATGAGAAGTACGTAGTCTGACAGATATGCCAAATGCAGAATAACAGCCAGGAGTGCATTTCTTTCATCCAAAGATATCCCTTTCTAAATCCATTGACAGTGTTTTTCTGTAAGATATTTGATGCATTAATGAGTGGAATAAAACTTCAAAGAGACAGTGAGTTTAGTAACCCACTCAAATATGAAGTTCAGATTTCTCAAAGTAAATACCGGGAGATGGAATCTGAATCATTCATTTATGAAGATGGATACTTAACATAAAGTGGATTGACGCATGCAGCATCTATGTAGTATAGTACCAAAAGGGCAGGCAGCAGTGTTCTGGTACAAATCCATACTTACAATGCATAATGTTTCAGAACAGCAAAAACATAACGATGAATTCCACATATTTGAAACGACCACAACAACTTTGATTGAGTCTAAGAAAATAAAATAAAGGATGCAGTCAAAGACAGTGAGATTCATGTGGTCCATTGGCATACTTCTGGTCCAGAATCAAGTTTTAAGCAAATATCAGGGTGCACCACAAGAATCTATAAATATAGTGGCGAAAGTGTAAACCATTGTGCACAGATCTCAACAACTAGATATGCAGCTTACATCTAGTTGCTCAAGTTCAGACCTTCCAACTAATAATAGATCAGATCTCATCCGTATCTACAATTTTATAATTTATAATTTAAATCTAATATCCATAAAATATTGGAACATATAAACATAGATCAATTTTGTTCAGTCTTTTAATCATGTTTCAATTCAACATGTAATTCAGCCTTTAATAATTCGGATGCTTCTTTATTTTAGGAATCTTGGCTTTTTAAGATTAGTTTCAAGATTCCCTTAGTTTACTTTCAAGATTAGTTAGTTAGTTTTATTAACAGTTTACCTTAATTGGTTACTGTTTTACCTCTTGTAAACTAGTATATAAGCTAGTCTTTCAACTCTTTTAAGGTAATACATTCATTATTGATTCTTCTCTACTGTTGTTACACCAAGTTTGGTATCAGAGCCCTCGTGAAAGGGACTCTTATGGTGGGAAAAAAGGCTACTGCCACTTCCGGCAAAGACCAGCCCGGAATGGAGACCTACACGTCAGCCCAGGTTTTATCCCCAAGATCATCAACCCCACGCTTGCTGTTGGTTGAAAAAACTCTAGGAGGATTGCAGCGAATGATGAACACAATGGCTGCTCAATTAGAAAGGATAGAATTAAAGCTTGATCAACCGGGAATGAAAGAAACACCGAGCATCAACCCCAACCCATTCAAGAACAAGGGGTTCCTGATGCAAGATTGGTTGAAGGAATAAGGAATCAAAATAGAGGAGGGATCAGAGAACTGATTAATCAAATACATCCACCTAGACAAGGAAATGGACGGAATGCATATCAAGAAATCGATTCTTCCAGTGAAGAAGAGGGGATTTTACACTCACAGCAACAACTCGCCATGGACAACCAATTAGTTCATCGACAAGGAGGAATTATTCCTTATTAGCAACAAAATTGGAAAAAAAACTAATCCTAATCTTAATTAACAAAGGAATCAAACAAACTAATCCTAATCGTAATTAACTAAAAAATTAGCCAAACAAGCTAATCTTAATCCTAATTAACCAAGAAATTAACCAAAATATCTAATTAACCACTAATCCTACTACATCACTCTATAATACCTAATTGCATAACACGGGGTGGTGCATTTTCACCGTTGCAAATTTATAAATAAATATAGTTACGAAACTAACTAATATGATTGAAGGGTAAACGATAATTATTTACACAACTTGCAGTGAAAAAAAAATTATTTATATGACTTGCTTCAATTGCTATCCAAATATCAACTGCATTGTTATTACATATGCAATCGTAAGTAATTTCTTTGTATTTTAAAATTTTACTTCTTAATTTTGACATTTTAAATCGTTTGCTGGATAAAGTTAAGGTCTTATTGATTATTTTGTATTTGTACCCTGGTTTTTATTATCAAAAGTTCAGGCCCCTTTTTGTAAGTTTTTTGTGATCCCCGCTCTTTCGGCTTAGCCCTTTCTTGTTGCTGGCCTTTCTTTGTTCTTTGTTTTCATTGAAAGTTGGTTTATCATAATTCATTAAAATTTAATAATAATTAAAAAATTGAAAGATCTATTAAAATAAAGCAAATTGGTATGTGCATATTACATCTAAAACTCAGGTCTTGATTGTAGCAGTAATATTCCTCCATAAATATCAACATGAATTGATATATTGAGATTTTAGTAGAATAGGTTAAGCTTTATTTCCTTGTAAATGGTGATATAATACCTGCCGAGCTTCAAGATTTGAGACAGCCATGGCCCCGACATATGGAAGACTCTCAATTACAGCATCAGCCAAGTCTGTTATGAAAGTAGGCTCACATCCTAACGCTGGAACCCGTCCCCATTTTTCTATCCCTGATTTTAAAGCCAGTTCTTTATATTCCACATCAATTTCTTCCAAAGTTTCAATATGCTCGCTTACAAAGCTGCAAATGAAGCATAGCATAAAATTTTAATTACCCGAATATGATTTTGATTTTTAAACTAGATAATCTGCCGCAGCCAATATGCAAATAATATCATCAACTCATATGCAGGTCATAATATCCACAGTGACATGACAACATCTAAAAAGAGGTTTCATTGAGTTTTACCCACAATTCAGAAAAATAGCAAAAATAACTTACTGGTTCTCGATCAATATTGAGTTTTACTTAATCACATGATATCAATAATTATTGAAACACATTGCCAATGATACATGTCAAATAATTAATGTGTCAAATTACTAACACATCATACCAATTAGATTATTTGTATAATTATTGGCAAAAGAATTTGTGTATTTCATGAATGATTCAACCAAGTATGATAATTTGTTTGTTATGATATATTCTACTGAATAATATCCCACGATTATTAAGTACTATATTTGTATATAGAATCAAAGCAAATGTCACTTATGAAATCATAACATTAAATTTCGTTGTTTATTACAATTACTGTTGAATCAAATCATCGATCACCATGATGTTGAATGTAGAAATACACGTACCTAATGGGTACAGCCAGCAAGCTTTTAACTCCTTTTTGCCCAAGCTCTATTATTGTGTCATCTGTATAAGGTTTTAACCACTCCACAGGTCCAACTCTACTCTGTAGAACAAGTCAGAAAACCCACTTCATCAAGATTGTACACAACTAAAAAAAATAATAATTAAAACCAATACTAGTTGTAAGTTGATGAACTACAAAGCACGAAATATTTAAAGTGCAACGCCCGGTTCAGCGATACATTCATCATATTTTCGAGGCGAAGTAAGGGTGAGCTCGACGGGAGTTGGAGACGCTATAGGAGTTCAAATAGTGTGATTCCGAGTAAAAGGGGTAAGAAATCGGGCTGCAAAGTTCGAAAATTCCAAAAATCGAGTGTTGCCAAAAGGTGTTGGTGTCCCTGCCTGAAAGCCGTCGACTCTAATACTCTAATAAGGGCGTGAGAAAGCGAGAAGTTATGATTCTTTCTCCGATCTTCTAGTTCCCACCATATTGTCATTTATATGCCGAGGATCGATCCAAAGTTGCCCAACTGCCATAACTAAAAGGTTCACTCTTAAAACTGTGATTTTTCCTCTGATAGGATATGAAAAACTTTTTACTGAAACTATCAAGAGTAAAATACATGCAGAGCCACACCCTCAAATAAGTCCAAAGGTTACAAAAATGTGCTTCATTTAAAGATAATTTTAGAGAGAGAATAACAAGTAGAAAGTAAAAAATCTAGCTAGATCCCACACTTCACTCCAATCTCTATATTTGTCATTGAAAACTCTTGATTCCATTCCAAAATTTGACTTGCAATCGTCTAGAGAATCTTACCCTTCCCCTAAAAATTGTTACATTATTCTCTGACAAACCATGACCCATTAGTATGGCATCTATTATTAGCAATTTGGTTTCTCTCAGCCTGGATCGTGGCCCATTGATCAGTCCTCACCTACCTTATTATTTCAGGAAAAAGCAACCTAGCAAAGGGTTAGTCTTTATTTGAAGAGGTTCATGCTAACGGATGAAAATAACTTCAAGGGTTTAATATAATTGGCTAATTCAATGGTAAAAGGTCCATTCTCCGATTAAGAGTATAGTCTCCCACTACTAATCAATTATTTTAGCCATTCATCCACTTTCAATAGCATCTTAAGAAAATTGGATCGAGCAAAAAAGTGATTTGCATTCTAGTCAAATTCTACTCTTTCACCCTCTCTCTATCTCTCTCTTCACTTTTTCCCCTTTCATCCCTCCACTCAAATTTTTCCCTTCTATCATCAGCCGTTCTTTGTCCTTTAACGCCCCCCCCCCCCCCCCCCCCACCTCTTCATTTCCTCGGCCATCTCTCTATTAACAATATTCTTTTTATGCCACCTATATGTCATACGAACTAAAAAGTAGTTTAATACTGCATGTCAAATGTTAACTCTCTCTCTCTCATTGCCTTTCCTCCCTTCTCCCAGCCTCCACTCTTATTCTTTAACATGCTTTCTTCTCTCTACTCATTGACTTCCTTCCTTCCTTGTCCTTTAACCACCTCTCTATTTTCATCCACATCTCCCTCCTCTCATTGACTTTCTTCCTTCTTCCCCCCACCACACACGCACCCTGGCCAACTCTTTGACTTTCTCCAATCCACCGGTTTTGTCCGTTAACCTTTTCTATGTTTCCCTCTATTTATCTCTCCTTACTTTTGCCCTTCTCCATCCTGAGTCAACAAGTTCTGAAAACTATATCTTTTCTTGTGCCTGTATGTTCCATGAAAGGAAGACACTAGACTAGCTAATAAAGTATTTGCCGCACCAAACTGCACACCTAATCCTAAAGGGTATTTATCTCTCCTCTCTTTTTCCTTCTCCATCCTGAACCAATAAGCTCTGAAAAACAAACCTTTTTAGTTCCTGTATATTTCATTAAAGGTGAAACTTTAGATTAGCTATTAAAATATTTGCCTCAGCAAATTGCATACATAGTCCCATAGGGAGAACAATTAGGCAAAAACACCAATAATTTATTTCTTTTTAACAAAAACTTGCATTTGAAAATTTTAAAGACAGAGTTAACCATTTGCATAAAATATCCAAAAGATTCCAAGTCTTACGGCACAGGACCTTCAAGAAGCAATATACATGATAGACGATAAAGCATTTCTCAGAACAAAGCACAAAGTCATGCTGATCTGAAATGATTGAGAAGGCACATACCTGATAAGCAAGGGTGTAGCTATTTGTTATCCTTCTCTTTTCTAATTCTTCCATAATCAGATCCACACATTCCTCCATCTCGGCTTTGTACGGGTCACCAGCTTCTTCCACATACGCAAGGGGGACTCCATGTGCACTAAAAAATATCATTACCTGTTATGTACATGTTTAAGTTACACATTGATGCCAAGGTATGAATAGTAACACTTATGAACTAGAAAGGTTAATTAGCTGACTATAATCAACAACATTTTATGAACAATATATGTTTGATCATGCAAACATATATTACCTGCTCGGGAAAGTCAAAACTTTTTAATTCCTTTTCAATCAAATCTGCCATGGCCTTTATATATCCTTCCCGCTGGTACCAGGAAGGTATTACCGTATGTTGCATGTTAACTAGGTATTCATCCTCCCTAACGAAAAAGAAAATCTAATTGTCATATAAACCAACCCAAGATGTAAGAATTTTATATGAATATAAAGGATCTGATCTTTACCGGAAGATACCCTCCAAGAGCCGAAGGCTTGAACCACTTGTGGATATTGAAAATTGGGGATAAAGAGGAAGAACGACAAGCTTTGTTATCCTGTCTCTTTTTATCTACCAGGAAAAAAAAAGATTTGGAAGAAGGATCAATAACTAAATACAATAATTTTGTTCATGTACGAAATTTTGGAGTTTGTAAGTTCCATAAGAGGAATAGAATGGGGCCTTACAAGGCAAAGAAAGTTAGAATTAAATATTGAAAAGAAAACAAAATCTTCTGATCAGCCTACAAAAGAATACAACGAGAGTACAACCGTGACATTGTCCCTTGCCTTGTTATGTTTTTCATGCAATGTAAATGTATTCAAGACCATTTTTTCTTGAAACAAGAGACAAACTTTTAATTGATATAGTGAAAATCTCATTATGCGTGTGTGTGTATAGTGAAAAGTTTAGTAAAGCATAGGAACCCTTGGATTTTACACAAAAACACTTCAATTAGAGAGACCGTGAAAAGGGTATCAAATCTAAATGATTAGTGTAATGAACACCAAAAAGAAGTATTGAATTTGGCCTTTTCAACTACATCTTCCCATTTTCTTTCCTTATTAACAAAAATTATGTAATTCCTTTCCAACCATAATTCCCATAATAATGCTTTGCATAGATTTTTCCAGACAATTTTCAGCTGCTTCTTCCTCCCAAAGACTCCTTCCATTTGCTGTGAATTGCTCCCAAAGACTCCATCCAGCATTTAGGAGGTACAGAACTATATAGCAGCATTTTGTACTAAACTCTCAATGGAACAAATCGTGATTTTGGTTTTCTCCCGTGTCTAACATACTACCACCAAGCATTGGAAAACAGTTTCTCCTTGGTTCTTCTGCCTCTTCAAAGAGCTCCCCTCAAAATTACAACGCCCGAAATACCAGAAGATATTCACAGTTTCCTTGTAGCTTAACAACCAATCCTTCTTGAATGTGTTATTGTGAGACCAAATATGAGAGCATTTTTATTCATTCCATACAATAGAGCCAAATATATATAAGCATACATGGAAACTCTAAACTAGTAAAAGTAAAATTACAATAAAGGACAAAGGATTAATAAGCTCCTAAATCTACATATATACTATAATACTCCCCCTCAAGCTGGAGCATATGTGTTAACCATGCCCAGCTTGTTACAAAGATAATCTATTCAAACTTCATTTAAAGCTTTCGTCAAAATATCTCCTAATTGTTCTTCAATCTTCACATTATCCAGTAGACACCAAACCTTGTTGTATTTTCTCACGAACAAAATGACAATAAATTTTGATATGTTTAGTTCGCTCATGAAATACTAGCTTGGATGCAATATGAAGGGCAACTTGGTTGTCACACCACAACTTGGTCAGAACTGTAGTATTGAAACCTAATTTGATCAATAGTTGATGTACCCACATTATTTCACATATTGATTGTGTCATAGCTCTGTATTCTAATTCAGCACTCGATCGAGAGACTACATTTTGTTTCTTACTTTTCCATGAGACCAAATTGCCTCCAACAAAAACACAATAGCGAGAAGTCAATCTTCTATCTTCTCTTGATCCTGCCCAATAGGCGTCTGAAAAACACTCAATCTTCATATGACCATGATTTTTATATAAGATCCCACGTCCAGGTGCAACTTTCAAATAACATAGAATTTGTTATACTGCAGCCCAATGATCCACTTTAGGTGAAGACATAAACTGACTCACAATGCTTATCGAATAAGCTATGTTTGGTTGTGTCACTGTAAGATAATTCAACTTTCCAACCAATCTTCTATATCTCTTAAGATCTTTAAATGGTTCCATCTTTTGTAAGTTGCCAATTAGGCATCATTGGAGTACTACGTGACTTGGCTCCCAATTTTTCTGTCTCAGATAGCAAATCAAGCACATATTTCCTTTGTGACATAAAGATACATTTCTTACTTCTCATTATTTCAATACCGAAGAAGTACTTTAACATTCCCAAGTCTTCAGTATGAAACTGACTTTGGAGGAAAGTAAATGTCTGATGTATCATTTTCGGTGATAACAATATCATCAACATATAGAATAAGTAGAATGATACCACTCTTAGTTCGTTGGTAGAAGACAGAGTGATCCGACTTGCTTTTCTTCATTCCAAGTTGCTCAAGTGCTTGACTAAATTTTCCAAACCATGCTCGTGGACTTTGTTTCAACCCATACAAAGATTTGGGAAGGCGACAAACTTTATCATTCTCCCCCTGAGCAAGAAACCCTGGTGGTTGCTCCATATAAACTTCCGCCTGAAGATGATCATGGAGAAATGCATTTTTAATGTCAAGTTGATGCAAAGGCCAACATTGAGAAGCAACCATGGAAATGAATAACCCGAAAGAAGTTAATTTAGCGACAGGAGAAAATGTATCAAAGTAATCAATCCCATAGGTCTAAGCATAGCCTTTGGCAACAAGGCGGGCTTTTAATCGAACAACTGAACCATCATGATTGACCTTAACAGTAAACACCCATTTACATCCAATAGCTTTATTTCCTACAAGATGAGATACTAAATCCCAAGTACCATTATCATCTAAGGCATTCATCTCTTTTATCATTGCATTGCGCCAACCAGGATGAAACAAGGCTTCATGAACAATTTTAGGGACCGAGCTAGATTCAACAGATGCAATAAAAGAACATGTAGAAGATGACAAGTGGTAATAAGAGACAAAAGAGGAAATAGGAAAAGTACAAGAACGTTTACCTTTACGAAGAGCAATAGGAAGCTTATCACTTGGTCCTGGATCTGATGACGAAGAATCTTCTGGTACAAGACATTTGCTCGAAGGTTATTGCCGTCTAGAGTAGACTTGAGTAATAGGTGGGCGAGTAGGGACAGATGTCAAAGGAGATGGATCGGGAGAGGGTGTAGGAGACACAAGTGTTTAGATAAAAAGATCGTCATCCTCCCCCTGACTCGTACTAGGCAAAGATGAACCGAAAGGTTTTTCCTCAAAGAAAGTAACATCGCGAGATACAAGATACCTATTCGAACTAGGACAAAAGCATCTATATCCTTTCGAACACAAGAATAGCCTAAAAAGATGCACTTCAAAGATTTGGGGTCTAATTTTGTCAGATTAGGACGAACATCTCGAACAAAACAAGTACAATCAAATATTTTCGGCTCAAGAAGAAACAAAGGTTTTGTTGGGAATAAAACATGATAGGGAATTTGACCTTTAAGAACAAATGAAGGCATACGATTGATCAAGAAGCAGGTTGTGGAAATTGCATCAACCCAAAAATGCTTTGGAACACGCATTTGAAATGATAATGCTCTTGCAATTTCAAGAAGTTGTCTATTCTTTCGTTCAGCAACTCCATTTTGTGATGGAGTATCAGCACAAGATGATTGATGAAGAATTCCATGCTTACATAGTGAAGATAATAATAATTCTCTGTTATGTATTATTATGAGAAGAAAGGGTTTCTTAAATAAGAGAAACACTCATTTACAAGTAAGGAAATAAATTTCCAGCAATATAATACAATAAATACAAATATACTGATTAACCATAAAAGGAACATAACCAAAAATAACCAACACTCCCCCTCAAGCTGGTTCAAAGATGTCTTCCATCGCCAGCTTGTTAATCATCTTGTCAAATTTTAACTTTGGGAGTCCTTTAGTTAACACATCAGCAATTTGCTCTGTCGTAGGAAGATAGGGAATGCATATTACTCCTGCATCAATCTTCTCTTTTATGAAGTGTTTATCAACTTCGATATGTTTTGTCCTATCATGAAGGACTGGATTATGGGCAATGGAAATTGCTGCTTTATTGTCACAATAAATTCGCATAGGTATCTTCTGAGAAAATTTCAATTCTTCCAATAGTCTCTTTATCCATATACCCTCACAAATACCATGGGCTAAGGCCCTAAACTCAGCTTCAGCACTACTTCTAGCCACTACACTTTGTTTTTTGCTCCGCCAGGTAACTAGATTTCCTCCAACAAAGGAACAGTAGCTAGAAGTAGATCTCCTATCTGTGGTGCTACCTGCCCAATCAGCATCAGTATAGACTTCAACATTAAGATGACCATGCTTCTTAAACAATATACCTTTTCCAGGGGTACCTTTCAAGTATCTTAGAATTCTATAAACAGATTCAAAGTGAGTTGATCCTGGTGCATGCATAAATTGACTTACCATACTAACTGCAAATGCAATGTCAGGACGTGTGTGAGACAAATAAATGAGTCTTCCCACAAGTCTCTGATATTTTTCTTTGTCTTTTACCTCACTTTCTGTTGCAGCTTGTAATTTTAAATTGGGTTCAACGGGAGTTTCTGCTGGTCTACAACCAAGTAATCCTGTTTCTTCAAGTAAGTCAATGATATATTTTCTTTGATTAACAAGGATACCACCTTTTGACCTAGCAAATTCCATTCCTAGAAAATACTTCAAGACACCCAGGTCTTTAATTTGGAATTCATTTGCTAACCTTTCTTTCAAGATAGTCAAGCCTGCTTCGTCATTCCCTGTAAGAATAATGTCATCAACATACACTATTAAGATAACAATTTTGTCATTTCCAGTATGTTTATAAAACATAGTATGATCTGCTTGACTTTGGATAAATCCATAGTTCGTGACTGCTTTTCCAAAACGTTCAAACCACGCTCTAGGAAACTGTTTAAGGCCATATAATGATTTCTTTAACCTGCAAACTCTGTTAATCCCAAGATTTTCCTCAAAACCAGGTGGTAAGTCCATAAATACCTCTTCTTCAAGTTCCCCATTGAGAAATGCATTCTTCACATCAAGTTGATAAAGGGGCCAATCTGCATTAACAGCAATAGATAATAGAACTCTAATGGAGTTAATTTTAGCAACGGGGGCAAACGTTTCTTGATAATCAATTCCATAGGTCTGAGTGAAGCCTTTAGCCACAAGTCTGGCTTTGTATCTTTCAACACTACCATCGGATTTGCACTTTATAGTAAACACCCACTTGCAACCTACTATCTTCTTGTCATTTGGTAATTCCACTATGTCCCATGTGTGATTTTGTTTAAGAGCGTTCATCTCTTCCATAACTGCTAACTTCCAATTCGAATCATTTAGAGCTTCCTGTATATTCCTTGGAACAAACAAATTATTTATCCTGGAGGTAAACACTCTATGACTATCGGACAATTATGGTAAGACAGATAGTTTGCAATAGGATATTTGGTGCAATTTCGGATACCTTTCCTATGGGCTATTGGAATATCAAGATCAAGTATATCAGATGAACTATTATGAGTAGATGAAGAAGTAGGAATAGAGGATCTGTTACCTGAATCTTCAGGATCATTCATCGGAGTATTAGATTGGTTTTGTGATAAGTCTACTGTCTGGTCCTGATTCTTTTGATTCACCGCCCTTCTAGTATAAACCTAAAGTTCAGGATTTCGATCAGTTAGATCTCTTTGTAGTGTTTCTCCCCCTGACGAAGAATTTTCCATACTTGGCATTGAAGAACTAGAACTAGTAACCTCATGACTAATGATGGTAGGAAGGGGAGAAATACAAAGTTAGGTATTATCTCCCCCTGAAGAGAATTTTGGGAAAAAAAAGAGTGATTTTCGAAAAAGGTGACATCCATACTTTCAAAATATTTTCTGTTCACAGGATCAAAACATTTATAAGCTTTCTTATGGGATACATAACCCAAAAAAAATGCATTTAACAGCCCGAGGATCGAATTTAGACCGAGAAAAGCTAGGAATGTGAACATAAGCTGTACATCCAAAAACTTTGATCGGTAAATCAGAAAAGAGGCGGACAGTGGGAAAAAAACTTTTAAAGTGATCCAGAGGGGTTTTGAAATCCAAAATTTTTGTAGGCATTCGATTAATAAGGTATGCAGCTGTGAGAACTGCTTCACCCCACAAATAAGATGGGACATGCATAGAAAACATAAGGGCACGAGCAACATCGAGTAAATGTCGATTCTTTCTTTCAGCAATACCATTTTGTTGGGGAGTGTCCCGACACGTAGATTGGTGGACAATGCCTTTTATTTGTAAGAAATCAGTTAAGTATTCATTGAAATATTCAGTGCCATTGTCAGAGTGTAGAATGTTAATTTTAGTCTGAAACTGAGTTTTGATCATGTTATAAAACCGAATAAAAACATCTTTCACCTCTGACTTTTTTGTTAACAAATAGACCCAAGTTAAACGGGTGTGATCATCAATGAACGTGACAAACCACCGTTTTCCAATATGTGTCAAAACTTTAGATGGACCCCAAACATCACTATGAATTAAGTAAAAAGGTGTGGAAGACTTATAGGGTATGGGCAAATAAGTGGATCGATGATTTTTTGCAAAGATACAACTTTTGCAATTAAAAAGAGAACAATCAATTCCTTTAAATAAATTAGGGAACAAATACTTTAAGTAGAAAAAACTGGGATGTCCTAGTCTACGATGCCAAAGCATTATATTGTCTTTAACAGAGGAAGAACTAACACTACTCAAGCCTTGAACTTTTTTATGACTAGATGAAGATTCATCAAAGTAGTAGAGACCATCGAGCATCCTAGCACGACCAATCATCTCCCCCGAGTCCTGATCCTAAAAAATGCAATGGGAGTCAAAAAAGGTAACACGACAATTAGCATCCTTAGAAATTTTACTAACAGATAACAAATTACAGGCTAATTTAGGAACATGGAGGACAGAGTTTAAATGGATGAATGAGGTCAATTTAATAGTTCTTTTTCCCGCAATAGAAGAGAAACTACCATCGACAATTCGAATTTTTTCATGATCGTACACAGGGGAGTATGATGCAAATAATTTTGAGGAACTAGTCATATGGTCAGAGGCTCCGGAATCTATAATCCACGGAGATGAATTGAGACAAGAGAAGGCTTGAGGATAATTACCTGTTTGTGCCAAGGAAACACTAGGATTACCAGATGATGAAGTGGCCTTTAGCAGTTTTAGGATTTGATCAACTTGCTCTTTGTTGAATGGATTGGAATCAGCAACATTAGCACTGGATGGATGTTGGGTGGTGCCCTTCTCACTTTGCTTACTCTTCCAATTTGCAGGCTTTCCATGAATTTTCCAACACGTATCACGAGTATGTCGAGGTTTGTTACAGTAATCACACCAGACACCAGACACCATATTAGATTACATGGGGTTCCATCTCAAAACCAATTGGCAATGGGAGGAGTGACCCATATATCTTATAAATTGTGAGGTCACTCTTCATCTTTTAGATGTGGGATCCTCAACATGCCCCCTCAAGATGGTGCCACTTTGGGTTCACCATTCTTGGATCGGATCCCAATTTTAATTTTTTGGACCGAATACCCGTTTGGGTTTAATGGTCTCTGATACCATGAAGATAATAATAATTCTCTGTTATGTATTATTATGAGAAGAAAGGGTTTCTTAAATAAGAGAAACACCCATTTACAAGTAAGGAAATAAATTTCCAGCAATATAATACAATAAATACAAATATACTGATTAACCATAAAATGAACATAACCAAAAATAACCAACACATAGGTATGCACTAAGTGCTTCAGAAAAGTACTCACCAGCATTGTCGTTTCTCAAGATTTTAAGGGAAACACCAAACTGAGTTTGAATTTTAGCATGAAAGTTACAAAAATGAGAAAGTAACTCAAAACGACTCTTCATACAATATAACCAAGTCATGCGAGAGTAATCATCAACAAAGGTAATGAAATATCGAAATCCAGATTTTGACACAGCTAGACAAGGACCCCAAATATCAAAATGAACTAATTTGAAAGGTGCACTTGTTCGGTTATCGGTTCTAGGGTTTGAACTAAGACGATGAAGTTTGGCAAACTGACATGAGTCACAATTTAATGAAGACAAGTTATGAAATTGAGGACAAAGCTTTTTTAGTACTGAAAGAGATGGATGACCTAAACGACAATGGGCATCAAAAGGAGAAACGACTTCAGAACAGGCAACTTTTGGTACTTGATAATCAAAAGTGTAAAGTCCTCCAGATTCATATTCTTTACCAATGAGTTCTTCATCACAAGATCCTGAAACAAGCAATAGCCATGATAGAATAAAACACAACAATTAAGATCACGAGTGAGTTTACTAATAGAGATCAAATTAAAGGAAAGTTGAGGTAAATGTAGAACAGAGGATCAAGAAAGAAATGGGGTTAGATTGACTGAATCAGATCCAAGGACAAACGATTTTGATCCATCTGCCAAAGTAACATTAGCAAGGGATGTAGATGAAGAAAGGGTAGAAAACAAATTGGTATTACCAGTCATATGATCGATAGCACCAGAATCTATGACCCATTTGGTAGAAGAAGAGAGGACAATTATTCAAGTTACCTGACCCAGCAATGGTTGTAATAGGGGTAAGCGCAAATGATGAAGAACATGCTTTTGATGATTTCTGGTATGGTTGAAATTTAACAAACTCGGCTATAGAATTAACAAATGGCTTCTTAGATTAACCATGGGTGGATTGAGGCTACGATTGAACCACATTAGACATCACTGCGAGTTCTCGTTCTGCCATAGGTCAATGACGAATGTAAAACCACAAAATCAGACTCAAATGATTGCAGAACTTCTGAAAAATTGCTGAAAAACTAGTCTGAAAGGAGTTCCCAATCAAAAACCTCTAATTCTTTTCCAAACCAACTTCTAACACGAGCCAATTATGACACAAATAACCACATAAACAGGTCGGGAGTTGGACGAAACAGCAAGCCACAAAATCGAAGCAAATTCTAGTGACTCACGCGCCGGCGCATGGGAATGACACCAGAATCTTCAGGCGGCGAGTGAGGTCCACACGTAGGGAGTTTTTCGGCTGAATTTCACATACCTACTGATCAGAAAGTGGGCTTTTGTTTGGTCTGGGCGGTGACAAAAAAAAAATATGCCAGCAAGAGGCGGCGGCAGCGGCGGATTCCGGCAGCGGCAGTGCATTCCGGCGGCTGCAGATTCTAGTGACGGTGGCGACGGCAGACCTTGCCAGCGGTGGTGAAACACAAAACCTAAGGTAGAAGACCAAACCCTCCAAAAAGGTGTTCCAAATCTCAAACCCTAATTGCCCTAGGAAAGACCTAGTGCTCTGATACCATGTTATTGTGAGACCAAATATGAGAGCATTCTTATTCATTCTATACAATAGAGCCAAATATATATAGGCATACATGGAAACCATAAACTAGTAAAAGTAAAATTACAATACAGGACAAAGGATTAATAAGCTCCTAAATCTACATATATACTATAACAAAATGTACCACCCTCTTTCATTTTATTGGTGCCATTAAATATTCAGTGCCCTCTACTTGAATATATTGAGAATCAAACATAGGACCTCTTGCATAGTAAGCTTACAAGATAGCCATTTCACCATAGCAATAATTTGCCCTCTACATGAATGTAAAAGATTGTTTCAATGAATCACCACTTGTCGACTGAAATTGAGCTTAAGATATATGTTTGAGAATTGTTTCTCAAACACGGATATAGATCAAAGAGTTGAATCAATCGTGCCTAAGGTACAAGCAGTTATGACAGATAAATAAATAGCTGACTAATAAATTAACAACATAATATAACGTTGCATAGAAAAGGTCATTTCATCACAACCACTTGCAAGTTAGTGGGGAGGTTAGCAAGCCTTGAGTTTGGAACACGGGAACGGGAAATATGAGTAAGGAGTGGCCATCTGAGGCAGTCAGCAGTCAGCCACTTAATTCTGAATGAAATGAAGATCAATTTCGATATATTTGGAACAGGCCCAAAAAATTGGTATGGGAGCTAAGGACTTGGTCTCTCACCAAATAATGGGGGAACGTGGTGGAAAAAAGGCCTCTTTATAGCACTAGGGATTGAAGCTGACTTAAATTGGGGAAAGTATGTGGTGGAGCCCGATATTCTAACTCGGTGCTAAGACGAGCAACAAAAACCTGCCTACAGTTTGAACTATTTTCCAACCTTATATTTATTGAACATGCAGCAACGTGTTTTGCCGCAATTGAAACAGTGGAAACAAGAAGACGTTCAAAAACCAACATCTTATTTCATTACTATAAGAAAGAAATGTCTACCTGTTCAATTGCTTCTTCAGTGAACGGATGCCAGTAACGCATACCAACATACACTTCAGCTGGAACATCTTTTTGCCATAGGGCCTTCTTCAACTCTTCAGCCTGACCAAAGAAGATATACAGATGAAAACGACAAAAATTCAACAAGAAGAAACCAATTCTGTGTGAACCTATATTCAACTGCATGTTCCCATCAACAATCATTAAGCATGTTAACTATACAATTGAACAACATTTTGACCGACTCTTAATCCTCTAAAATTTTTATAACCAACCCCAAGTTTCTTAGATTGTCTCTAGAACATATTGGCTATTAACAAAGTTCATAAATTTCTAGAAGCACCTTATCTAACTTGAATTCTTATGTCATTTCAAACTGAGAATTCGAAATGAAAAAAATGCACTACTTT
The DNA here is from genome assembly GCA_033996785.1 of Trichosanthes truncata. Classification (NCBI taxonomy): domain Eukaryota; kingdom Viridiplantae; phylum Streptophyta; class Magnoliopsida; order Cucurbitales; family Cucurbitaceae; genus Trichosanthes; species Trichosanthes truncata. Next base: position 22,501,167 of record JAWPNB010000008.1, on the reverse strand, counting down.
TGTCAAAGATTACTGTTGACAAACATGAAATTATAAATTATAAAAGGAAAAGGAAAAATAAGTATAAAGGCGTGCTCTTTATGATAAGTTTCTGCTAGACACATTTATGCCAGACCTCAAAAGAATAAAACGTGCATAAACAAAAGGCAACATATCTTCAAGCAATGCATCTCGCATTTACACTCACAAACCATGCACTGAACAAGTGGGTGAAAATGTGGACAGTATTCTCAGTATTTCTCTAATTTTTTTCTGTAATCTCTATTGTTAAACAACAATAGTGGTGAATACATGCTCAGACACATATGTACATTAAAATAAAAATAATAAAATAATAAAAGTAGAAGAAGAAGAAGAATATCTTGCCTGTGCATCAGTTATCTTTCGCAGAGGAGAACCACCACCAATTGAGGCATAGCCTTCTCTACTCTTAGGCGATCTTAGAACTGAAATAAAGTGTGCCAATGGTCTTTGGAGGAAACGGAACAACCGCGGCAATCGTATTATATCCTATTAAAAATATGAGGTTTCACAATTTTAATTGCGTTATGTGATGAAAGCATCATAGTCCCAATAATTAAGTACTATAAAAACTGTTAACCCATGTACAAGATAAATATATGTACGGCTATCTGGTTTTATACCTATAAAAATATGAACAGTACAACTATCAACATTTATTATGGCAAAAATTTATCACAGGTTAGAGTTTTGATAGATAAAAAATGAATATATCCAAATTTAGAGAAAACTTAGAAGGTATAATAAAACAACAAAGTGAAAATCCATGCGAATTAAGTAAAGACATTTATTCCATTGTATAGCACTTTGTGCTGCCGTCAAAACAAACACGGTATATGTCACATTGAAATTTCAAGAAATGCTAAATGCATTTAAGGATTTCATAAGTTGAGCAGTTATTTTTACTGGTCAGTTGTCAAAATCCAAAGGGCATTGAGCATATATTTATTTATTGAAAAGAAAAGTTGAAATTTGAAGATCGATTTTGATGATATCAAACCCACCATTACATGAATACCAAGAAATATGCCAAGTTACGTTTCAAAAATCAGTTCCTATGGCCAATCATTTACAGCCTGTATTTCAACACTATAAAATTTTTATTGACCTGAAACCATAAGTCAAACAGTCACCACTATTAAGATGAAACTATCATCTTAGACACAAAAGGGGCACGTAGGACGCAAAGAAGTTGGAAAGAGTGAAGAAGAATATGTGATATAGATCCTCATTGTCAGAACCTTCAAACTTAATTGATGAACAGCAAGAAGATAAAACAAACTTCTTAAAGCTTCACCCCATTTAATAAAGAAGATTGAATAATTCAAACTTCATACTAAAAAGCGAAATGGATTGTTGGCATGATACCGGGTCAGCAAAGAGGTTAAACAAGAAAGGCTGCACATCATCAAGAGTCTCTGGACCTCCAAGGTTCAGCAACAACACTCCAACCTTGTCATCTCCAATTAAAGGTGCAGCTGAAATATCTTGACTGTTTGAAGCAACCAATGCTCTCAAAGGCAGAAAATACTTGTTGAGTGATTGCTTAGAGAATATGGATTGTGATTCAGGCCATTCTGAAGAGTATCTGGAAACTACGTGATTTTTTGAGATGCAGTAATTAGGACAAGCATCCATATGGAGCCTGAAGCCACGATGCATTCTTTTAGAGGAAGCCGTTACTCTGGAAGTTGGCCTGTGCAGGAAAAAGAATACAAATTCTCACTACTATACTCAATCAATTCATGTGAAACCATATAGTGTGTAGTTCTTTAACCATGACAACGTACTGATGCGTAAACATGATTATAAAACTCTTATATATGAAAATCTAGCGTAACAAATTATAGCCTAAATATAATAAAACAGCATAAATATAAAGGCTGAGTCTACGGAGAAAAATAAGTAAAATATAATTTATAATAAGACAGGAACCTCAGTATTGTACTATTTGGAAGCTGAACTATCAAAATACATTAGACGACGATGGATAAGATTAGTGAATACATAAACTGCCAAGAAACCATTTAAGAGAACATGGAGCAAAATATTGAAAAATGGGACATGATTAAGTTCATTAAGTTTCTGTACTTTTTTTTAGATAACCGGGAGTCGGAGCTTTGCTCCCCTGTACCCGAGGGTACCTGCGCCTGCCCCAAGGCCCGGACTCGGGAGACGTCAAGGGTTTTTATTTATTAAGCTCACCCGATGGCTCGACCCTGAGACCTCTAAGCCGGTATGACCAAGAGATCCTAAGCCCATACCAACGGGGCCACCCCTTGGGGGCCATCAAGTTTCTGTACTATTACAAAAACATTTCAGATGAGCTCTTAATATGTCAGCAAACTGAAGTAACTGAGCAATTGATGAGAACCCTGCCGTGGTTAACTCAGTGCCTTTGAATTGGACCCGGGGTTCTTCAGAAAAGTACTTTATCATCTGTAGCAGCTATTATGCCTATCCCCATCCAACAATGGCAATGGCATCATACTTCACACACACATGTAGACAGTTCCAGTCAACAGCACTAGCACAGTCAAAGGAAGGAGGACCACAACAACCACCCCAAACCTCAGAGAAGTGCGTGCAATTTCTTCTTTGCATAAACTATTTTAAACTTGATCTCTCTAAGTAAACACAGAGAGAGAGAGGTTCAGGAAGAAAATTGTTCAGCACACATAAGAAATAGGTAGTTCAGAGTGGCTTATTCCTGATCCTGGTTACTAACTTTGCAACTAATACTGGTTGTGTGCATTCTTGACTCTAGATCCTAATCCTATTACTACCCCCCCCCCCCCCCCCCCGGGGCAAGGATAGACAGAAGATATATGTTTGGCTGGGAGGTTTTCATTCTATTTGCCTTAAGAAGTAACTAACTATGGGGAATTTAGTTTCCCTAGATCGTAACTGAAGTACAAGGAACGATGAGTGAGGGGAAGACACCAGATGCAATTTCGGAACCGATGAATGCCCGACGATCACCTTCCCCACACTTCATTGCCCTGATGCTATTCTGTAACCTGATCGTGTAACCCCATCCTTGCCCATTACAAAGAAGAGGGCAATCTCAGGCCAGGGTGAGTCGCAAGCGCTTCGGTTAGCCGGAATCTGACCAGCTCTCACTATGGCATTCATGCGCCACGAGTGGACTGGGATCAAAAACCTTCTGTGTCAACCAAAGACCAGGAATGCTAACTCCAATAACCCCAGATTACACGTGCAAAATATGCAACTGGCGAAGTAAATAAGTCCGCATCACCCTAAGAAGCTCCTAGCACCACTATTGAAGCTCGCATAACCATGGTGGACAAATAGGGATTTCCACTGCGAACATGCGCTTTTGAAGTATAAAACAAGTCAATCAGAGCGTAAAACAACTTCAATATTTCACAAAACAGATAGATAACGCAAATGAAATGCAAACAAAAACATCCATTTCAGACCATAATCACGAGAACAGATACACGATGAGCACAACCAAAATGAGCTTACAACGGAAATTTGCAGTTCTGAGAAGCAGAAGTGAGACATGGACTACGAAATGCAGACGACGAAGCTGGAGAAGGTGAAGCCTGAATTGCAGAGTCCATAGCTTGACAACAGCTCTCTTCAAACCCAAAACACAATCAATCAGATAAACCCCAAGAATTGGGAAGCAAAACAACAACCACCAAAAAATGGAACAGAACAGAGATAACAGAAAAGAGAATGATACTTCGGTAATAAACAAGATCGCAAGAGCTTGATAAATTGAATTGTCAGTCAAATCAAGATGGTGAACAAGCTTTGCATCAATGGCCGCCTATTCAGTACAGAATCATCAGAAATGTAGTATATTCAGCGTATAATAGGGCAATTGTGGAGCCAATTCCCGTATGAACAATAGAGAGAGAGAGAAAGAGACTGGAAATGGACCAGCCACGCCGCTTCTAATTCAGCGCTTTATCCAATTGGATTCCAAAAAAAAAAAATTACCACCCATCATTTTTTTCCCATATTTTTCCATAAATTCTTGTGAACAAATTTTCTCGGCTAATTTTCCCTGGAAACAAGCAGATCACATATGTTATTTTCGGAGGTGTGTCCCACTCATTAAAATTAAAACCATTATGAAACAGCGACAAATTCTGGATAGAGTCTGAGTCCTATGGTTGGCTTTCTTTTCCCTTTTTTTGTGTGTGTGTGTTTTATTTTACGAATTTTCATTTTACGCTTTTCTAGTAAAATCTCAGTGATTTTTTATTCTAACGGATAAATATCAATGTATCTATCAATCAACCTATCAATACTTTAATTCTACTTCGGAAAAAAAAAAATCAATACTTTAATGCGGGGTTAGTGTGATGTAACGTGGACTTCCGTCTACACTCTTCAAAAAAAAATCTCCTCTTTCTTTTCTCCTCCGTTTTTTTTTTTTTAAAGGCCAAAATGCTTTTTTGATCCCCTCAATTTTACGTTTAGTTTTCTTTTTATCCTTGAATTTTTAAATTTAATAAATTTATTTTTGAATTTTATATTTCGTATCAATTTTAGTCCTTCCGTCAGATTTTCTATTAATTTTTAACAGAAAGCTGATGTCGCACTTAAATATTATTAAAAAATATTTTTTTTAAATTTTTTAATTATTAAACTTAATATATATATATATATATATATATTCTCTTCTTTCTCCCCTTCACGTTGCTCTTCAGTCGTTGGCCGCCGCCTCCCTCCACCTCCGGCCATCAAGCTCTAGTCTCCTGCCACCGACTACCGGCCAATTTTTTTTTCTCGTTTCCTTCTTATTTTTTTCTCTCATCTTTCTTGTTGTTCTCTTTCCCTTCCTTTCTTTTTTTTTTTTAAACAAAATTCATTTGTTACATTTGCCCATTTAAAAAGGTATTTTGCCAATTTTTTTTATTTTTTCGTTTTCCTTTTCTCTCTCCAATATTTCTTCTTGTCCTTTTTCCATTCCTCTCCTTACTATTTTTTTAAACAAAATCCATTTAAAATGAAGGGGAAAGGATTTCGTTTCAACTAATTATTTCATTTGTTTTAAAAAAAAATATTTAAACAAAAACTTATTAGTTTCAACTTATTATTTAAATCCCTCCATTTCAAGTTAAATATATATTTTTTAAAGTTTGGTTTAAATAATAAATACGGAAAAAAACAAGGGGGAAACCCCTCTTAAATTCATTTCAAGTCGAGAATGATTTTGTTTCAACTAATTATTTCATTCGTTTTAAATCTCTCCATTTCAAGTTAAACACTAAACATAAACATTGTTAAGACAAAATGATTTAAAACGTAAATAAATATGCAATTGTTGAAATGAAATCATTGTCATGTGATTAGAGTATGACGACCGGAAACGGAGAAAAAACAACATGAGAGATGGGAGAAAAAAAAAGAAGGAAACGGAGAAAAAAAATTGGTCGACAGCCGGCGATTAGAGTATGACGACCAGAGGCAGAGGGAGGCGGCTGCTGGCGACTGGAGAGCAACGGCGGGGGGTGGTTGGCGGCGAAGGGAGAAAGAAGATATATATATATATATATATATATATATATATATATATATATATATATATTAAGTTTAATAATTAAAAAATAAAAAAAAATATATATTTTTTAATAATATTTAAGTGTCACGTCAGCTTTCTGTTAAAAATTAACAGAATATCTGACGGATGGACTAAAACTGATACGAAATACAAAACTCATGGATAAATTTGTTCAATTTGAAAATTGATGGACCAAAAGGGAACTAAATGCAAAACTGAGGGACCAAAAAGGTATTTTGCCATTTTTTTAATTACAAGTTTAGAGTCTAAATTTTCATATTTGTTTGGATCATTGAACCTTAAAAGGTATCTAATAAATCTTTGAACTTTTAATTTTATGTTCAATAAATCTCTGAACTTTAAAAATGTCTAATAGGTTCTTAACTTTTCAATTTTGTGTTCAATAGGTTTTTGAATTTTAAATTTTGTATTTAATAGGTCATTGACAAATTTGACATTTTTTAAAATTCACGGACCTACTAGGCACAAATTGAAAGTTTATGACCTCATTTGACATAATATTCAATTTTATATCTAATAGAATGGTTAATTTTTACAAAATTTGAATATGTCAAATACTATTAGATACAAAATTGAAAGTTAAGGGACCAATTAGACATTTTAAAAGTTCAATGACTTTTAGATACAAATTTGAAAGCTCATAGACTTATTAGACACTTTTTAAAAGTCATAGACCACATACACACAATATAAAATTTTAGAGACTAAACTTGTAATTTAACATTTTTTTTTATTTTTTATTCTCGTCCGTAATTCGGATAAATTTTTTTAATTGAAAAAATATAGTTAAGGTATTATTTTCTCAAACTCGAACAAGATATTATGAGTTCAAATTCTCACCTCCACATGTTATTGAACTAAACAAAATCTTAATTTGATGCTAATTAGAGAACAACCAATTAAACTATTGTCCTTTAATTGGTTGATTGAGAAAATAACAATACTTTACTACACCTGTATGTAGGTATCTTTCTACACACTACCATTAAATTTTTTACAGCTAAGAGAGAGATAGGTGAAAAAAAATGTATAACTTTTTTACTTTCTCTATTGTAGTTGTCAAGTTTTTAATGGTAGTGTGTAGGAAAGTACCTATACATCGGTATGCAACCAAGTATTGTTCTTAAGAAAAGAACATCACTTTGTTATATACCGTCTTCTTACATATCATTATTAAATTTTTTACCGTTGAGAGAGGTAGATGAAAAATAAAAAATTAGAACTTTTTTACTTTCTCTCTTAATTGTCAAAATGGTATGTTTTAGTTGATTCTGAACAATTAAACATATTAAGTTTTAATCAAACAATTCTTGCTCATTGTCCGCACCCAAACACCGACATTGATTGAAAAATAAGTTTACAACCTAATAGATTCATAAAGTTTTAATTATGTATTAGTAGACCATTGAACTTTAAATTATCTAACATATTTATTAACTTTCAAAATTATGTTCAATGGATTTTTGTCACAATCTACCACATTTAAAATTAATATATTTGCTAGTTATAAAATTTAATTTTGTGTCTAATAGGACTCTAAAATTTTAATTTTGTGTTTAATAAGTCTATGAATTTTTAAAATATCAAATAGATCAACAACCTATTAAACTAAAATTGAAATTCTAAAAAATTTGTTTTTATTTTAAAAATTTGATTAAGAATTCAAATGTTTTCTCAAATAAATAAATAAACCACTGTTGAGAAATTGTGAGAAAAACAAGTACACTTTTAAAAAATCAAATAGTTATCAAATGAAGTATTCCTATACATAATTTCAAACGTTTTAATACTTGTTGGACACCTTTTAAAATTCAATAACTTATTCAACGTTTTTCCAAGTCTAGACACATGTTGAGCATAATCATGAAAGCTAATGAATTGAACCTGTAATTTAACCTACAATAAGTTACAAGTTTAGTTCATAATATCTCATTTGATAACCATTTGATTTTGAGTTTTTTGAACTTGTATTTATTTTCTCATCAATTTTCTACGGTGAGTTTCATATTTCTTAACAAACACATTTGAATTCTTAGCTAAATTCCAAAAAGAAAAATAAGTTTTTGAAAAGTTTTTTTTTTTTTCAAGACATGGTCAGGGTTTTTGAAAATATAGGTAAAAGTAGATAACAAAACGAAGAAACCTATAGGTGGAAGTAATATTTATAAGCTTAATTTTCAAAAACTAAAAATTAGCTATCAACGAGATTTTAGTTTTTGAAAACTGTAATTGTTTTCTCATAATTTTTCTACAAATAATTTTATATTTATTAAGAAAATATTTGAATTATTAGCTAAATTATAAAAATAAAAATAAGCTTGTTAGAAAGTAGGCAACAAATGAAAGAAATTTATAATATGTAGTAGTGTTTATAAGCTTAATTAAAAAAAAATTCTCAAATAGTTATCATACAAAGTCTTATTAGATACCTACTTTAACACAAACACAAAGTTTACCCCACTTGTAATTTAACCCACGTGGTATGTCCAGTCATTCATTAACCCCGATTTTACCAGAGTTCAGAGACTTGCAGCGTTAGCAAACGAGGGCAAAGAATGTCGATTCTGTGGGAGAAGAGCGAGTCATGGAGATGGATAGTGAGGAAAACCAGAGACTCAAAGCCCTTCTTCTTGGCCTTCGCCACCGTCTGCGGCGTCGTTCCCGGCGTTATCGGCTACTGCGTCATGCAGGCTACCAATTCCCGCAACGAGCAACTCGAAGCCCGCCTCCGCCAGAATGCTAGACCTGAATCTCTCGTATGTTATTTTCTATCCTCTTCAGTTCCGTTCCGTTCCTAAAACCCTATTATTATCGCAATTTTGATCCACATATCCCTGATCGAGTTTCTTTAATTGAGAAATTTTTGTTCCGTCGGACATTTCGCGACTCGGCGATCGCGTAAAATTTGATATGCTGCTCTACTGTGATGATTATAATCTGTTTATTCCATGGACTTATCTGATTATTCGATTGAAAGCTTGGGATTGTTTTTTTGATTTTGTTATTGAGTTGACTGCTCCGTTCGAATCTGTTTTCTGATCAGACCTCTAATTTCCATGGTGTTAGTGTTAACACTTCGAAGGAATTTTGGCATATGAGCATTCCTTTACACTTGTTTTCATCAAAAAAGATATATAAGACGGAGTAAAGCCCTTTGTTTGTGACATAAATTTCACTTGCATTCTATTTTGTCGTTTGAAATGCCGCCTCATTCACTGTAAGAAGAATACAGCATTCAGTTTCTTTATTCAGGCCAGTTAATCTCTTCTGCACGTTGTATTTTGAGCTGCATCGAATTTGCTGGCTGGTGCTTTGCTTTCATGTGTTTCAATCTTTTGAGATTTGGAGATTTTGCTCATCCGACCACCAATGCTGCTATTATAAAGCTATATTTTGTGAACTCGTGGGACTGTCAGGACTTATGTGTGCCATATTTGTCTGAAGCAGTAGGTTTTCTTACAATCAAGTTCATCAGGTATTTTGATTCTCAATGTTTGTGGTTTTGTTACTGGATATTGAAATTCAGATGATGGGGAAAGTAAATCGAGAGAGACTGGCAGAATATCTAGGTGAGTTGCAGAGGAAAGAGGACACAAACGATCGTTATGTTGCTGCTTTGAGGGGAGAGACATTGACAAGAAAGCCCTATGTGAGAATTCAACCAATCCCAAATCAAAGCAACGATGTCGCTGACAAGGGACAACAGATCAAGAAGGAAAATAAATAAGTGGGTATGTGTTGGTGAGATTTTGTAATGCGAACTGTTTTAGGGTATATCGTTACAGGGCAGGTTCTTAAAGCTTAAACTTTGTACGAATATGGCATGATGTCATGTGACAACTAACTTTCCCAGAAGCCTTGTTTATTCCAAATGCTTTATGTTCCATGGAGTTAGTCCTACTCATTGACAAGCTCTGTCAAGCTAATGGCAATTTTAAGTCAAATATTGTCTTGTTCTTTACAGCTATTAACATTGTGCGTTACAATCAACCCCTGATGCTTAGTACAACTAGTACTGATTAAAAGTCTATGCCTTCTCTGCAAGATGGTGGAGGGGGGACTTGCTTGCAACTTCTTGAGGGATATGAACATGGTAAGAGAGAACATTTATGATTGTCATCACTAAACTTCAAATTCGGTGCAGATCTTACATGCAATTATGCATATGAAATCTTGTTTACATCACAAAATATTGTACAAAATGTTGAGATGATACTACCGTGTTTTTACAAGTACATAGGAGCACATTGTTTTTCCTATGTACATCAGAGTCCCCATCCATAGGGCATTTGAACCTAACCACACACACAACACCCAAAAGTAGAACATTTCTAGACTAAAGATTATGAGATTCTAGTGCTATCCACACAACATACATTTCTAATTGCCTAACCCTTGATTCCTGTATATCATATCCATCTTATTGTCATCGACATCAAGCATATTGTATCTCATGATGCCTTTGGTGCAATCCTGGATCACCCGGTATATAGCCTTATGCGGTTTCTGATAGGCTGGCGACATATATGGCAATTGGATAATCTTGATCCACAGTCTCTACAGGTCTGCAATGTTTGAATGTTAGTAGATGTGTGTATTAAGAAGTTGCAACAAGTAGAAATGGTAGAAAATGTGATAACAAGGATCCACTAATTTACTTATTGTTTATTCATGCATATTATCTCAAAATTACATGCACATGACTTCTTTGAACTAGTGAATGAAAGACCGACGAATCAAAAAGTGTTTCGTAGATATTAGATAGTTCAATCACTCTACCATGTGGCCGCATCCAAAGGCCAAATCCTTTCCCTCGGTCAAGCAAATGGAGCAGACCTGCATTTGAGTTGGAAAGAATGTTATTGTTTCTCTACTCGATCCATCTAAAATTTGGAAGCACGACAATTACGAGTGAACGCCCTAAATTATACAGAGCCAATAAGCAAGCAAAATCGATGTTCCATACTAGAGCATACCTGACTCTGATCATCAGATGCAGAAGCCGAGGAGGTGTTACTGGGTTTGGGAGTAAGTCGTGCAGGACGAGTATGAAGCGTCGGTGGGGGTCGTGGACGAATTCTTTTCGCTTTTCCTGTCACATGTCTTGGCTCCACATCAAAGCAAGCAGAGATTAGCAGTTAGTACTAAGCCATTCCAGGCAACCTCAAGAGCATCTCAAGAGAAACAGTTGAATCTATTGAAAACTTCACTGTAATGAAAGGGGCAATATCATAAGAGTGAGCCCTACCCTAGAAGATCCATTTCTATGACGGCTTTGTATTGTAAAGGAACCTCCATAAGTGCAGCTAGAGCAAAAGCTGCTTCTTTTTCAGGCGTGGGGATGTTTCTGGACATGATCTCAGTGAAGTTAACAAACTGCACATAGTTGTTAGGAAAACGTGAGATCAGAGAGTGACTATGCTGATTTTTACTATTGAATTTGGCTGAACTGATTTAAGTTGTCCTTGGATTGCTATGAAACCTGAAAGTTATCGAAATCTCGTGCTGGAATCTTGTCGTCAAACTTCTTCATGTCGTCCCAAGGCCCGTCTCCAACTCCAACAAGAATAATCGCAAGAGAATATGCACTGAATGAAAAGAACAAGACAAAAGCTCAAAAACTACAATGAAATTAGATGATGCAAACCATTAGTTAATTAGCATTTGTATTCCCAATTAGTCTCTAATTACTTGTTTTCCTTCTACCCAATATTGTTGGGACACGTGTAGGGTTTCTTTTGGTCGTCCCTTTTATTCTCAGCATGTATGTTTTTATGTGTAATTACGAATACAGAGACAAAAACCGTCTTCTCTCATTTCCTTTCTTCTCTGGTATTCATACCCTTATATGGTATTAGACCTCTGTTTGAGCCTTCTCCTACCTTAAAATGGATCAACTTTCCTCAACATCACCAAATTCATCGTCTAGTCAACTACCAACAAGGGTATCAAGTAACCTAAACCCACCTCACCCTTCCCTCTGGTCTTCAATGACTCCTCCAGTGATGAACTTTCCACCGACGCCGCCCCTATTCTCCACTCCACGACCTTAGTTTGGTATGTTCGAAACAAAAGACAATGTCTCGTTCCAGTGTTGAATCTGAGTATCGTGGCCTAGCCAATGCCTCTGGCAAAATTATGTAGGTCGCTTCATTACTTACAAACTTTGTTTTCCATTGCACTCTACACCACTGCTGTTTTTTTTTTTTTTTTTTTTTTTTTGAAACAGCAAAACAAAACAAGCTACACCACACGGGACTCATTTAACAGAGAGGTCCCCACCGCCCCATTACTACAGGTCCAAAAATCCCCTTCATCTTCCCGATTAAAATACTGAAGAACCCCGAGGGAACCATGCAAAACCGCAGAAAGCCCAGACGCCGGGGAGCTGTAAACCGACTGCGCCAACTCATGGGCATCATGGTTTTAACTTCGAGGGCACTTCTGGACGGTAACCTTGCCAATTTCAGACGCTAGGAGATCGATTGCCTCGATCACGTTAATAACTTCGGTAATGTCTTCGCTTTCACCTTTTAACATATGGATTACTTCTGCAGAGTCTGATTTGATGATGATTGATGGAAGGGGCTGTAGAATATGGAGCTTAATGAAATTCAGTCCCTCCCAAATAGCCTTTGCTTCTACACCAGATTTCGATAACTGCTGTTATGTGATAATATCAGTGCTACTTACATCATAGAGAATCTAGTTATGCATCAACAAGCTAACATATTGAGATTGATCAACACTATGTTCGTGAATGCATTATTGCACAACAATTCCTTGTTTGACATGTTTCTTTTGAGAATTAGCTTGCAGACATTATGACTAAAGACATGTCCAATTCACGCTTCCAAGGACTTAATCTTACCATTGTCCATCCACCAGTTCACTTGTGTGAGATGTTAAACCATTAGTTAATTGGCATTTTAATTCCCTATTATCCAATACTGTACGGACAAGTATAGAGTTATTTTGGTTGCTCCCCACTTATGTTTTTCTAGGTAATTTTGAATACAAAGACAACAATCTTCTTGTCCCATTTCCTTCTTCCCTGGTTTTCATACCTCTATACATTAAATAAATCTAAGTTTACTTCCTTTTCCCCTTTTATTACCTTGCATCGACAATTGCTTTGATCGTTTTCTCCTCTTGAACACTCAATTCACCATCGCCAACACTCGAGCTTCGAGTAACCTTTGCAACAAAACGAATTCCTTTACTCTCCCAATGAGAGAAACAGAGTAAAAAAAATAGAGAAGTTTGAAATATCAACCTGTCCATCTGCAACGATGAGAAGAATATGGAATTGGCCATTACTCTTCTCCACAATGTCCATTGCAGCTTCAACCACGGGACCGTAAGAAGTTGGCCCTATAAATCAGACTACTGAAGCGATCACGATCTTTCAAAACTATTGATAAAATTCATCTATATAATCATGAACTAACCTGAAAGTTGCACATTCGGAATTATCCTTTTGTAGCAGTCCAGAACTTCTTCAAACCCATGGCACGGCGAATTATCGTTGTGAAAACTGAAGACGTCTTGATCGTGTGTCGTTGCTGTAAGATATAGAGACACGAGGGCGATGAATCATCAAAGAGATATTACGAAGAGGAATTAGATAGACGGGAAGCCGCGGCGGAGCGTACCATCGCCGAAACCGAAGCAAGGAATTAAGCCGTCGTCATCGAAGGGAGCCAAAGTTTTCCCGATGATCGACAGAGCCTTCTCGTAGGGATTAGGAGAATCGGAGACGGAGTGCAAGCTTCGATTATTGAACGAGACTTTGCCTGTGCGCCAAACACCGGCGACGGCCAAATTGGCTCAGTTTCAAGCAATTATGAAGAATGAGAAGTTAGAATTTACAGTGCGATTGATTCAACAGACCTGTCCACTCGTTGCTTTTGGTGAAATCAATTCCGACGATGAGGTTTGACGATTCTAATCCTTCTTTTCTCAAGGCTTCTGTAACCTGTAGATTGAAGAATTGAAATGCATTAATCGAAGCAGACAAATGGATTTTTTTTTTTTTTTTTTTTTTTTTTTTTTTGTAGTTTAACAAAATTTTGGAGCTGGGGATTAGAAAGTACATGCTTAATTGCATTGTAGTGGATTATTCAAATCTTTAAGGGGCGTTTGGCCCATGCTTTTGGGTTGAGATGGTTTTGGATTCCAAACCCAAAATCATGTTTCCTTAAAGTGTTTCAAAATCCTTGGTTTTGAAACACAACCCCATGGGTTATAATAGTGCAACCCTATGAGATTTGTCACACGTTTTTCTTGTCCATTTCTGGCAACGACTTCGATAATAACTCAGGTGACAACTCCGACGACCACTCGACGATCGCCGCCGCCGATAACTCTGACGACCACACCGGCGACCTGACCACCACTGACAACTACCTCCGGCGATCACTCCAATGCCAATTCCATAGACTAGTCTGACGACCACCTTAAAAGCCCGACCACCCCGATGACCCAACTACCCTCGCAACCACACTTGCCCGCAACCACCGCGCATGACCATTCGACAACAACTCCGACGACCCCCTGACAACTACCATTGACGACCACTCCGAAAATTTGACTACCTGGAAACCACCGTCCACGACCACCTAGTGACCACTCGGTGATCCAACCACCCCAATGACTACTTCGGCGATCACCCCGACGACCCAACCACTGTTGACAAACCACCTGGTGACCACTTCAATCACTACCCTAGCGATCCAACCACCTAGCAACCCGACCACCCTGATGACCACTCAAGAGATCACTTCAACGACCCGACCATCCCGATGACCCAACCACCCCGGCAACCCACTTGCCTGCAACCATTGCAAACAACCACTCCGGCGATGCGACCACCCAACAACTATCGTTGACGACCACCCCGAAAATTCGACCACCTAGCAACCACCGTCGACGACCACTTGGTGACCCGACCACCCCGATGACTACTCCAACGATCACCCTGACGACCCAACCACCTTGATGACCACTCCAACTACTCGACCAACGACCATTTGACAACCACTACGGCAACCCGACCATCTGGCAACTACCAATGATGACTACCCTGAAAACCCAACTACCTAGCAACCACCGCCGACAACCACATGGTGACCACTTAGGTGACCCGACCACCCTAATGACTACTCTAACGATCACCCTAACGACCCAACCACCCGACAATCACTATTGACGCCACCCGGTGACCACTCTAATGACCACCCTGGCGACCCAACCGCCCAGCAACCCAACTACCCTGATGACCACTATGGCGACCACTCAAGCGACCCAACTACCCGACAACCACCCAGCGACCCGACCACCCTGCAACCACCATCGACAACCCAACCGCCCCAACGACCACCCCAGCGATCCGACCACCTAGTCAATTTTTTAAAAGGTTAAAATAGAACTAAAAATGGCTACTAAACAAATTTTTTAACCCATTATATTTGAAATAGGTTTCAAAATACTATGCAAAATAGAGTTTCTAATATTTTAATTTCTAAAATCGAATTCGGACTTTATAACTCGTTTACTCTTGAAATAAGTTTCAAAATACGGTGCAAAAATTTGTTTAAATTTCCTAATTTCTTAAATAGACCTCAAATATTTTAATTTCTAAAATAGAGTTCTAAAAATAGGTTTATGAATACTTTGTAAAATAGAGTTTTACATTTCCCAATTTTACGGAGGAGACGCATGTCCTCGGGGTCCAACATGTCAGACATCCTGAACAACGGGTTCCACTTAATAGCCGAACAGATGGGAGGATTACATTGTGGCCGTCTAAGAAAGACCGCATTGAAAGAGCATGAGCGAATGAGCTATATGCAAAATTAAAGGCGATCCCTTCGATGACAAGACATGATTGCATGGTCGTTGCAAAGACCCTTATGTTGGATAGTATGATGATGAATTCCTTCTTTGCATTCTCTCCATATTGAAAGATTGATTAATGCGTGGAAGTGTAAGGGAGAGCACCTAGAACCCAACCCCCCATGGACGACAACTCGATGTCTTCATCACCTCCAACTACTACTTAGTTTTAATTCCGTTTGTGTTTTGGACAACTACTGCTATTTATTTTCTTCATTCCTTTCAGCTTATGTATTACGATATTATGAACTTTAGACCTTCATTTTCATTATGGATTTCCTATACTCCAACAACTTCTTTTTCATGTATTAATTATTTAAAATATATGTTCTTACTAATTTTATTTAATTTTACATCATCATGAATGGAATGAATGAGATATCAATATACTTAGTACAAACTACATTCATATTTAACTATGCTTGAAACAATTGATCCACATAATTTGTTAAAATATTGATATGCAATTCAACAAACAATTATCAAGTAAAAAAAAAAAAGCTTAAAAAATTGGTTAAAAAAAACAGCCTAAACAAACCCAGCCCAACCCAACCATGCACCCCAAACACAGGTTTCAGCAAACCAACCAAACCCAATTCTGCACCCCAAACACAGTAATTAGGAATCCCAGGGTTTCTAATTCTAGCCAAGAATTCCCAAGGTTCCTGATTCTCAGGATTTCTGATTCCAAACGAGTGCGTCAAACAGCCCCTAAAGGGACATTTGGAGCATCGTGTTGGGTTTGGATTCAAAATGTTGTTTGGTTACTGTGTTCAAAACCCAATGAGTTTGAAACACAACCTCATGGTTTTGAACAGTGCACTCCAAACACTGTTTTTTAATTCGCTTCATAACACTGGTTTTAAACTCCCTATAACAAACTTCATAGGGTTCCAATTCCAAGGGTTCTGATTCCGAAACGATGCTCCAAATGTCCCCTAATATTCGAGAAATTATTAATCATTTTGACACTTTTTTTGAAACATGTAGAGTAGAAATTCGAAACTCTAATCTCTTGACCGAAGATAAAATCTTTACACCAGTTGAGCTATGTTCATATTGGCGACACTTATTTGACATCAACACAAAGAATAAATCGATATTTTTGTAACACAATTGACATTTAAAACTCTGGCTAAGACTTTTTTTTTAAGTTCAAACACATTTGAAAATTACATTGGGGGGAATTGGCCCACTCTCATACTTCCACTTGCTTTGGAGTGTAAGAGTTTCCAATTCTTGCCGTATTAGATATTAACTGAAAGAGATAGGTCGCACGTAGTATAATAATATCTTTAGGATTTCAATCTTATTTTAATTTAGGAATCTTTAAAATATCTGTATTAGAGATTTATTTCATTTTTTTAATTTCAATATTCAAAACATACCCATTGACCTTTTAAAACCAATCATTTTGGTACTTACCAAGATTTTCAATTTTAAACAAATGAATAACATGACTTTAAGTGCCAGTATTAACATACTTATACAAACATGTATTTGAACCACATAAATTAGTTGAATCAAATATTGAAAGAGTAAATTTTCATAGACAAACGAATAGCAAATATTAAAATAACTATTTTTAAAAGTTATAGTGATCAAAATAGATATTTTGAAATTGACACTAAAATAATTATTTATAAAGAGAGAAAAAAAAAGGTTGAGTGATAAAGTTAAGACAAACGTTTTTTAAACTTTAAAAACCAAAATCAAATTAGTTTAAAAATGGTTAATACTTTGGATTTTGTTCAATTTGATCCTTAAACTTTTAAATGTCCAATTTTAATCTTTGTACTTTTAATAAAGGTTAAAATTGGTCCCTATGATAAACTTAAATTGAATTTTTATCAAAATTAGTTAAATAATAATAATAATTTTAATACAAGAAAATACACAATGTGCACATAATTTCAAAATTTATAAAGGAAAAGTTAATAAAGACTAATTTTTTTAAAAAAAATTAATAATAAAGTAATCGTATGGCCCAATTTTAAGATTTATTGAAATTAAAATTGGACATTTAAAACCACATGGACCAACAAAACTCAAAATATAAAGGTCCAAATGGTATTATTTCACCGTTTAAAAATTCAGACTAACCCAAGATTTAAAATGAAAAAGTGAAATCCAACGGTACAAAATAATTATATATATATATAAACTGTAGAGTACTAAGAAATTTCCTGGATTGAACCGATCTCAATTTATTATGCTGCCGATAGATGTGACCTCTATCCACTCATCTCCATCGTCTGAAAGACGTTTAGTCAAGGTCCACCCACCAGCACTCATTAATTATTTTGTAATGCAGTCATTTTCCTCATTTGTTTAAACAAAGAAGTAAACATGTGAAGAAGAAGAAAAAAATATTAAATGTAGCCACCAACAAAATAATTTTTCTTTTTCACTAGTGGCATCTTACACGTTCAGCTATTTATTATTGACTAAATTATAAAAAATACTACTCAAGTTTGTCCACTATTCTTCTTTGCAAAAAAAAAAAAAAAAAAAAAAATCCCTATTATTTCAAAAATTATAATATTACACTTGACATTTCAAAACTACCTTTATGGTAGAAATTCGTTAGAATGTTAGATGAAAAATCGTTGTAGTGATGACTTAAAACGACATGACGATAATTAATATGCTCGTTTAGATTAGTATGAAAGAACAACATTTAGACATGTTGACTTTTCGTTCAACATTCTAACGATTTTTTTTACTTCAATGATAGTTTTGAAACACATAAGAAATGTTCAGAATAATATTGCAACTTTTGAAAAAATAGATGTATTTTTTAAATAAGTTGCAAAGTCTAAGGATATTTTTTATAATTTAGCTTTTATTAATTGATAAAAAGTCATATGTTTTTCTTTTTATGTGCATTCATATCACATCTATGAAAATTTTAAATGATCGTTATTTCGAAAAGTTATTCAATTTGGCAACCATACTTTAAATTATTTGATGTATGGTAAAACTATATATTTTAGTTTCTCTATCTTACAATATAAAATGGTCAACCACATTATATTAGCATGACCACGTTATACTAGCCTCTTGGAATAAGTTCTTACCCACCAATTAGTAGGCAAGTGTTTTTTTTTTCACAAACAATGAAGTTGCTCTTAACCATCATTAGTTAAATACTCAAAATGTATATGTCTCAATAACTATCCTAAACAATTAGGAAAGGATAATACTTAATTACCTATTTACTAGCTAATAGGAATCTCCTAGCCATCAATTCTGTTTTATATGCAATAACTGGAGAATAATGCACAAAATAAGATAGAGAAGAGAGTTTTTTTTTTTGGTTAAAATACAATTTTGGTCCATGTACTTTGAGTTTTGTTCCATTTTGGCCATTGAATTTTCAAATGTCCAATTTTAATCATTATACTTTCAATAAAGCTTAAAATTGGTCCCTATGATAATTTTGAAGTTAATTTTTATCAAAATTGGTTAAATAATGATAATAATTTTAATACAAGAAATGCACAATTTGAACATACTTTCAAAATTTATAGACAAAAAGTTAATAGAGACTAATTTTTTAAAGAAAAATTAATAATAAACCAATAGTAAGGACCAATTTTAAGTTTTATTGAAAGTATAAAGATTAAAATTGAACATTTGAAATTATATAAAGTACTTAGATAAAAATGGTATTTAAATATTCTTTTCCCAAAAAACGATAAATTGAAGGAAAAAAATAGTGCTCAATAAAAAGATTTCTACCCACCAATCGATAGGTAAATATTCTTTAACACAAAATGTGTTTTTGTAATTTTTGACCTCTTCGTCCAATAATTTCTCAGTGAGAGAAAAATGAGAGAGAGAGAGAGAGGAGAGAGAAAAACCTGGTCAATAGAGGAGAAATTATCTGCAATGAAACCATATTTCTTCTGGAAAGAAGCCTTCTTCTCAGACCACCACGAGGCCTTTCCACGGCTGCTGCCGCCGCCGCTGCTACTGCTGACAGTCTTCTTAAGCGACGGTTCTCTAGCCGTTTTGCCAGGCTTTTCGCCGCCGCGAGCTCCGCCGTCACTCCGTTTAGAAGACGAGCTGACCAAGTTTCCCATATTGCTCAACCACTGAAATTGGGGAGGGAGGGGGGGGGGGGGGGGGGAATTATATACATAAACAAATAGCAAATAATCGAAGGGCGAAAAAAAAAAACTATGGGTTATAAATATAAATATGTCTTACCGCTGTTAGGGGCATATTTTAGAACTCAATTGGGTCGGATTCGAAAGCGCAAGGGATGGGATTCTGTTGAAACTGAGAGGAAAAAAAGGAAGGAAGGAATTGGATTCTCTTTGGTGAGGAAATGGAGGGAGAATTTCTTTGAGTTGGAATTGTGAAGTTATTGAACCTGCAGCAAAGTACAAACCTTCCGATGTGGGCAAGAAAGATTAGCCTTAGCTCTCTTTAATTTATGAGGGGAGTTGTTTAAAAAACAACCCCTCAAATTGGAGAAGTTATTGGAGGGGGCTACCACACTGTAATTAACAGTTTTGCACCATCCAACACAAACAGAGAAAAACTATAAAATATTTCTATTTCATATTTCGTGTTATTAGAAAATATTAAAATTAACTTTTGGAAAAAAATTTGAGTGTAGGTTGGACTGCACTTAAATCTTGTGCAACCTACTTCAACATTATAAATTTTTTTTAATAAAAATCTTGTAACATACTTCAACATTATAAATTTTTTTTAATAAAAAATATAAAAAAAAAACCTGTAGCATCCAAGTGGCACAAGGACTTTACTCCATATCCTTTAATTATCCAAGTTGCAGCTTTGTTGTGTTTTCATTTTTTTTTTTTTTTTTTTTTTTGAAACTGGAAGACAACAAAGAAAGCGCAACCAAACCAACTCCCACAGATACTCCCTCTAAAAAATGAGGGACAAAACGAAAGCTGGAAAACAATCTTTTCAGACCGAAGAAATCCCCAAAGAGGAAGCCAAAGTTGTTAACTCATGGGCAACTTTGTTTCTCTCTAGGAATTTTACAAAAAAGAAGAGTATTCACAGAAGCCGCGAGATGGAGGGCTTCTTCAACAAAAAATTCCACTTCATACAAGTCAAAATCGAACTAGTTTAAAAGTCTAACCACTTCAAAAGAATCTAATTCCACTTGATCCACGGGAGGATTATGACCCTTCCACGTGATCTCTAACTCCCTCAAGCCTTCAGCGAGGGCTTTTGCTTCAAGGACTTTCACTGTTCATTTATTGGAAATGAACTTACACCCGCCTATGATAGGGGGGCTCGTTCCAATCTCGGACAAGCCAACCCACTCCCCCACGATTATATTTGTCGAACCAGGCCGCATCGACATTCAGCTTCCAACGACCCTCTTGCGGCTTCTTCCAACGGCTACCAACCTGAGGCATGAGCTCAGTCGCCTTCACTTGGTGATCTTCTCTACTTGCAAGATGAATCTCCAAAGAGTTTTCCACTGCAAACATAATGGACTTAGGATCAGTTTGCCCTTTGTTAAAACGAATGTGGTTTCTCTAATTCCAAATGCTCCAAAGTAAGATAAGTATTCCGCCTATCTATTCTCTTGAGTTGATTTTCCTAATGCAATCCCAATAGTCAAGCGTCGACCACCTGCCCCTGTCAACAGAAAAAGCAATAACATTAGATGGGAAAAACAACTTCCACGACTTTTTAATAACCTTGCACTCCCACATCAAATGACAGGTCATTTCCTTTTGGGACCTACAAAATGAACTGTTTAAATTAGTATGAACCCCTTTCTTCAAAAAAATTAAAAGTTGTGGGGATAATATCATTAATAATCTTCCAGCCAGCAATTTTTATTTTTGGCAAGACATCCGTCCTCCGCAACGCTTTCCACAAGTTAAAAGTCCCCTTTTTATTGGAAGGAGAGGCCAAATTAGATAAGGAAATATTCATTCCCAAATGATATGCACTTTTTACCGAAAACTTCCTTTTTTTATTGAAGCCCCAAATGATCTCGTCCTCCTTACCACGATCACTCAAAGGGATATTAAGGATGTCATTTGCACCATAAGGGAAAAAAACGTCTTTAATGATTCTATCATCCCAACCTCCTTCTAAAGAGATTAAATCTGTCACACGTTTGTTCTTCATCATGTCATGGATCAAACTAGGCTTGAAGTTTCCTCCCACAGGTCTTCCGCAGTATGAATATGTCTTCCATTCCTGACTCTCCATCGGTAGCCTTTAGCAAACAAATCCTTCCCCAAAAGGATACTTCTCCATGTTTGAGAAGGATTACTCCCAAGCTCTGCCTTTAAAAAGCTTCCATTGTTGAAATATCTCCCTTTTAGGACTCACGCTAAGAGGCTGTTGGGATTCCTTATTATGTTCTAGCTATGCTTTGCCAACATAGCTTGGTTAAAAATTCTAAAATCTCTGAATCTCATGCCTCCTTCCTACTTGCTAGCACAAAGATGCTTCCAGCTTCTCCAGTGAATTTTCTTTTTGTCTTTCATCGAACCCCACCAAAAGCGATTGCACATAGCTTCTAGCTCATTACACAGACCTTCAGGGAGCTTAAAGCAACTCATAGTGTACCCAGGAATGGCCTGAGCTACTGCCTTTAGGATAACCTCTTTACCATCTACTAAGAACATTTTTTCCTTCCAATTCTGAATGACCTTCCACACTCTGTTTTTCACTTCTTTAAACACTTACTTCTTGTTACGAGTATTTTGAGATGGGAGCCTAAGATAAAGGTCAAAAGACTTCACCTAGTTGATCTCTAATCTCCCACTAATCTCCTCGATCCAACTGTCATCCACGTTCCTACTTGTCATAAAGACAGATTTGTCTCTGTTTATGCTTTGCCCTGACGCCATCTCATAGTCATGAAGGACTTCCTTTATAGCCTGACATTCCTGTATAGAATCTTTGAAAAAGAAAACACTATCGTCAGCAAAGAAAATGTGAGATAAACTAGGAAAAAAATTTGAGATATGAATACCAGAGATTCTAGAGTGGAAACTTACCAGTCAAGACGAGCCGAGAGACCTTCAGCACAAAGAATGAATAGGTAAGGAGATAGGGGTCCCCTTGTCTGAGACCCCTCGAAGGTTTAAACTTTTCTCTGGGGACCCCATCGATGATGACTGCAAAATTTACCGACTCCACATAGCTCATGACAGTTGAGATCCATCTCTGATTGAATCCATGCTTCCTCATAACTTCACCAAGGTAATTCCATGCGACCCGATCATACGCTTTGCTGATATATGTTTTCAGAGCTACCCAACCTTTTTTACCTGTCCTTTTGTTATGAATGGCATGGAAACACTCAAACCCGATAAGTGCATTGTTGGTGATATGACGCCCTGAAATGAACGTCGATTGAGAGGGAGAAATTAGCTCAGGTAAAACCTTCTTAAGCATGCTTGCTAAGGTTTTTGTAATCAATTTATAGATCACGTTGCAAAGATTGATGGGTTTGAAGTCGGTCATATGTTTGGGGTTTTTGCATTTATGAATAAGGAAAATGTAAGTGTTATTTATCCTCTCTAAACCCGCCCCTTGGTTTAGAATATTCAAACAAATCTCCACAGTTTCTTTTCCAACTATATCCCAATACTTTTGGTAGAAAAGCGCATGCATTCCATCCGGACCCGGAGCTTGATATTCGGTCTTATTCGTCATGACATATTGATTCTATTATTACTGGTGAGGATGGTTGTTGGCGGTTCATTGGTTTATATGGTAATCCGTCTCTGGAGGGTAGATTGGATTCGTGGAAGCTTCTCAAGCGTTTGGGGGATCAAGGTAACTTTCCGTGGCTGGTAGAGTAGGGGTGTTCACAGTTCGGTTTGGTTCAGTTTTGACTGAAACCGATGGCCGAATTGAACCTTTCGGTTCTTATGTGTTTTAAACCGAAAAAACTGAGATTTCTTCGGTTTTTGGTTCAAAACCTAACCAGTCGGTTTCGATTTCTGACCGTTTGGTTTGGTTTTAACCGATTTATTCTTTTTTCTTTTTTTTTTTTTTAATTCAGCAACATAGACAAGTGAGGGAAAGAGATTGAAGGAGAGAATTAGATGGAGAATGAGGGAGATGAGAAACTAAGAGCGAGAGATAATAGAACCTAGTTGCAGACGGCTATTTAGAACAGAAGATGGCGTTGATGGCGATTTCGAACCAAATACGAGCGTTGACAGCGATTACGAACAGAAGACAACATCGGCGGCGACTTGGAAGGAAGAAAGTGTGCAGTCAATTATCGGCGGTAGTGATTTACGAACTTTGGCCTTGAGATGGTGAGAAACTAAAAGTGGGGTAGAGATAGATAAAATCAAAACTGAAAGTGGAGGGGAGGGGGAATGGAGAAGAAGAGAAAAGAGAAAACTTACGGAGAATGGAGAAGAAAGGGAAAGTGTTGTACGCAAGGAAAGAGGAAAGATGAGGGGTGAGGTGGCTGTCAGTGTGTTGTACGCAAGAAGTGGGAAAAGGGTTTGAACTTAGAAAACCCTAAAAATTTAGGCTTTGGGCTTTAGATACATTGGGCTTTGTTGTGATAGGTGGGCTAAATAAGTGGGTTGGGCTGCAAGTTTTTTAATATAAGCAATTCGGTTTGGTTTTTCGATTTTTTTAAAAGAAAAATCGTGAACTGAACCAAAAACCTCCGTTTTTTACCAGGATAAATTGAAAATTTTGAAAATATTAAAATAACCGAATCGAACCAGTCGATTCGGCTCGATTTTTCGGGTCGGCTCGGTTTAAGAGGGTGATTTCAATGAAATTGTTTTTCAGTCTGAAAAGGAATGAGGTCGGGAAAGGAGAGAAAGTCAAATGAAAGATTTTAGAAAGGCCATAGATCACTGCAACTTATTGGATATTGGGTTCAGTGGGGATCCTTTTACTTGGACAAATCGCAATAATTCGGGGACCTTCGTGTGGGAAAGATTGGATAGATTTTTTGTTAATTCATAGATGTTTGAGTTCAACCTACTATCGTAGTGGAACATCTCAAGTTCTATCGCTCTGATCATTGCCCAATTGTTGCCTACTGAGAGTCAGAAGCTGCTAGGTGTAATCGGCGTAGGCTAAAAAAGAAGAAGGTTCAATGTTTTGAAGATGCAGATTGTAGGCTGATAATTGAGAAGATCTGGCAGGAAAGAGCAACAATTGACATCAATGGCTTCTAAAAGAAAATATGTCGTTGCCTTCAAAATTTAAAGGCTTGGGATAAAGAGAGGCTTAATGGTTCATTAAAAAAAAAGCTATTTCCAATAAGGAAGTCGAGCTTAATTCTCTTATAAATGGAAACCAAAGGGAAGGGAGAAGGGAGTGGATTCAGGTGGAGCATGAGTTAGAAAACCTACTTGATGAAGAGGAAAGACATTGGAAGATCAGATCACGAGAAGATTGGTTGAAATGGGAAGACCAAAATATGTTGTGTTTGCTTTATTGAATAATATTTTTTAAGTTGTGATGTTTCTATGATCTTTGAGTACGAATTCAACCCAATTAAAAAGGAGATAGAAATGAGTTATTAATTTTTTTTTATTTTTTTAGTTCGGTAGAGATGAGTTAATGCTCATAAATAATTTAGCTGAATTATATTATTTAACCCCTTTAGCCTATGAGTTTTTTAGTTGCGAGAAAAGAGGAATGAAAAACATAAAAGTTAAAAATATCATATTAGTCCTTATACTTTAGAATTTGTTCAATTTTAGTTCATATACTTTCAGATGTCTCATTTTAGTCTATGTACTTTCAATTAATCTAAAAAGCAATCAACATTGTTAGTTTGAGTTAGTCCCCTTCTCTCCTTCCTTATTTTCCAATCTTGTGGAACGATAGTTGAGTGCTACTCGAATCAGACCCAATCGATGACAACTTGGTCGTCATCGACGGGACCAACCTTGCTCCAAACAATCTAGTAATCCTAGAGACAGCGACAACAACGTCCACCAGCCAATCGGGTACAAAGTCAACAAGCTGACAAGTGAAATTTATGATCCCTAAGAGGAGGATGTTAGTGAAGGCAATAATGTACCCTTCTATAAGGACTTCATCAAATCCCTCTTTTATCCCTCATTGGAGCTCCACATCCGCCTCAAACCCAACATTTGTAATAATGTTCACTCTCATATGTTTGTATTGAAATTTTGATATATGTTGTTGTTATTTGTTGTTATTATTATTATTATTTTTGGTGGGTGGGCCTTTCTCTGTTTTATCATATAGAGAAGACAAAACGTTTCAATTTTGCCTTCTTCTTCACAAATTACAAACATGTAATGCAATCGAGTTGTGGTTTGTTCTTATTTTGATGCCAATTCAAAATTCTCACGGTTCATTTTTTAACTAAAGATGGGATAATTCAAGTCGATGCTGGGCATTGTTCAATTGAATTAAACTCACCGAACAAAAACTTCCCACCGGCACTGGATCATCGATGTTCCTCTTTTCTTTTTTTTTTAATGAATGGAATTAATGATAAAAAAAAAAAAAAACAAAACAAAACAAAACAAAATATGTTCATTATTTATTGCACAATACTTCAAATTTAGTTGGGGTGACTTGAAAATCCTTTTTCTTCTTTTTTTTTTTTTTTTTTTTAAATGCAGAGCATAGTTGTTTAATAGGGTATAACAGAATTGACGGCGAGATTGGCGAAGCCAACATTGTACTAGAGAAAGCTGAAGAAGTAGGGCAGAATAAAGGAGATAAATCATAGAGAAAGTTGGAGGAGATAGAAAGTTAAAAAGGAGAGAAAGAGAAAAAAATTAATTTTTTTTTCAACGTCATTTGATTTGAATGTAGACTCTCAACCAAACCAACCGTAGTGACTATTTTTTAGCTTAATTGAAAGTATATAGACTAAAATTGAACATTTAAAAGTATAAAGATTAAAATTGTATACTTTTTTTAGTACAACACAAATGTAGGGTATGAAGATTTAAACTTCCAACCTCAGAAAAATAGTACATGTCAATTACTGCTAAGTTATATTAGGTTATGACAATAATTGTATCTATTTAAATTATTAACTTTTATAAGTGTATTAATTTACATTATTCGTTTGATTCCATTTGTGTATCAACTAAACTCTGAACTTTCATAAATTAATCAATTTAAATTCTCTATTTGAAAATCATTCATACATCAATTCTCACATGTGTATATACTTCTTACAAAATTTAGACCCTCCATTTAAATTTTGTCCATGCATTTAAAATAAATTGTTTAAATTGATACACATATGTAAGTTCGAAAGTTTAATTGATACAATTTATAAATATGCAAACGTGTGAACTAACGTTTTTTTAATGGAATCTAACATACTGTGTAAATTGATCCACTTATGAAAGTTTAAGGTTTAAATTGATACAATTATTAGCTTGATGTCCTAATTGATACAACCCCAAAGTCTAGGGGTATAAATTGTTTTTTTTTTTTTACCTTTTTTTAAAAAAATAATAATTTGTTGCCCACTGTCCAATAAGCAGGAAGGTATTTTATAGTTTCAACTTGGTTCTTGTGATTTAAATAGGCTCGGTTTAGTCATTGTGATTTGGATTTAATTTCAAACTGGCTCCTATAATTTTTTTTAAAAAATAACTAAATCTAAGTTAAATTACAAGCTTAGTCCATAAAATTCTAGAATTGTGTCTATTTGGTCCTAAAATTTTTAAAAAGTGTCCAATAAATTATTGAGCTTTTAATTTTGTGTCTAATATGTCTATGAACTTTGTTTAATAAATTCTTAAACTTTTAATTTTGTGTCTAATATGTCATTTACCTATTTTACATTTTTTTAAAATTCACGGATCTACTAGACACAAATTGAAAGTTTAGAGTCCTAATAGACATAAAATTCAATTTTATATATCATAGATCAATTAATTTTTAGAATTTTGAAATTGTCAATGATCTATTAGACACAAAATTAAAAGCTTAAGGACTTATTGGAATTGTTTTTAATTTAGAGACCTATTAGACAGAAAATTGAAAGTTCATAGACTTATTAGACACTTTTTAAGGTACATAAAATTTGTACAGACAAACTCGAAAATTTAAGTACTAAATTTGTAATTTAACCTTAAATATATGTGGTTTCAGTTAAACCTTTAAATTATATATAAATTATCTTTTATCCATTAACACAATTAGTCAAATAAGAAACATTAGTTCGTTGTAATATAAATAATGTATGAATATGATAAAGATAAAGACTGTTTGTGAGATTTTACTAAATTCTATAAACCAAATTGAAAGTTTAATGCTCAAATCATGATTCCAATTAATGGGAACAAAGTTTCTTTTTATTTTTTTAATTTTATTATTATTATCCCTTTTATTCTTTTCCTTTTTTAAAGTTTGCCCAGTAGTCATCATGACTCATGCTTTCAAGCTTTGCTTGTCTGCTAACTTGTTCACTTTTTTTTTTTTTTCCTTTTCCTACTTTAGATATTTTTTTTGTTCAACAATAATTGGGTTGGCATATTCCAACCTCTAACCTCGATGAGACATGTTTTATATAAGTTGAGTTATGTTTGGTTGATTTTTTCCTCTTTAGATTTTAATACATGACTTCTTAGTCCATGACATGTACTTTAATTAATTGAGTTAGTTTATATTGACATTTATTTTTTCAATACACACCGTATATTAGTCTCTCTTAAATATTTGTAAGATTGAATTTCTACTCCATATTTGTGGAGTGAAAGTTATTACAAATACATTTTCTTTTTCAAGTTTGATTATAGCCGTGATTTGAAACAATGCATTCATTTTCAAAGACTAAGACTGTGGTTTCTAGAAGTAATGCCATGTATTCTCAATTTCTCTAGTGCATTATAACATTATAGTTGTACGGATGAGAATTCAAACTTTTGACGTATAAAAAAATATTGATATACTTAAATTGTTGACATGTGTGTAGGCTAACATTTTATATTGTTGAGTATAGTTCAAGTAAGTGTTGGTGTTATTGTCCTAAGCACAACTCAGTGCTCAAGTGTAAGGGCGAGCAACACAATTCGAAAAACGAGCCAACCGATCAATCTCGACTAAACCGACTTCAGTCGGTTGATTTTTGTATAGGTTCGATTGGGGTCGATTTTAACCAACATATTATATATATAATACAACATTTCTTTGTTGCTGCAGCATCAACTTCGTCTTTAGGAAAACCATCATGGTTTTCTCGAGAGTTGTTATTAATTTAAAAAAGAAAAATCAATTTTTTTACAAACACTTCTTCCCGTTCTCTCATTTCGTTCTTCCTCGTTTCTCATTTTCTTCTTATTTCTTTCTTTCTTTCTTCTTTTCTTTTTTCTCCATTCCCTATTTCTTTCTTCTTTTCTTCTCTTATCCATTTCTTCTTCTTTTTTTTCTCATTTATTCTCCCTTTCATATTTTCTTCTACCTTTCTACTTTTCCTCTCCATCTCTCTCTCTCCATTCAATTCGTTGGAGGCACGAAACCAACCAAACCGACCGATAGCCAGTGTGGCCAATCGGTTGGCATAACTCCCTCTAAAAGCGATCAAAATCGATAGTTGAAACTGACATGTCAGTGGTCGGCGTCGGTTTGAGGCTAAAATTGACACCGACCGACCAATGCTCACCCCTACTCAAATGGTTGTAGGTTGAAATCTCTACATGTATTCATGTTGGGATATTTTTAATTAAAAAAAAATACATCACTTCTTTTTGTTTATAAGTTGTAAGTTTGAATATCCTCTCATTCTTTGTAATGTTTTGTATAATGTTGTTAAAAAAGTAACGTCTTTTTATCACACTGTGTGATTCCTTTTATAAAGGTGATATTTGTAAAGTTAGGAGAGGGACAATTTGATAGGAATGAGGTCTTCATCTTGCAACGAAAACATTGGATCGTCTTTGATTTTATTTAAAATTAAACTAAAAATAACATTAATTAAGAAAACTTACTTTTGAGATAAATATGAAGAATATTTTGGCGGGTATTTATCTCATCCACAAAGTCTTTTTGGTTATAACACTAACACAAGATTAAGGCTTGTGGGAGCTTTTTGAAAGAAAATCCTCAAAAGATTGGAGAGGAAAAAGTCTAGAAATAATTATCTAATTCTCTATTGAAGAGATGTGTGTTCTATGAAGAATGTCCAATGGCTCACCCATAGGGTTCTATTTATAGTGGTCTAGGGAAGATAATTAAATAATATATTTTAATATCTAATATATTAAAATATATTTATCTAACTAATTTGATTCTCATTCAAACATTTTAAAATTCTCCTATGACATCTATTTCCTAATTTGAATCAAATTTAAATTTAATAAATATATTTTCTTTAATGTATCTACTATACATTAATTATTTTAATATTTAATGTATCAAATACAATAAATAGATTTTTCTCATTTATATTTAATATATCTAATATATTAAATATTAATTTGAATACTTTAAATTAAATATTAATTTGAACATTTCAAAATTTTCTTTCAACTAAATTGATCTTTTAGTGTTACTATGAGCTAGCAATGAGACCTTATAAACCTACATATTATAAGCTCCAATGATACAAAATTAATTAATTAAACTCTTTAATTAATTAATTTTCATTCATTAACTCTGGGGTCACTCCATTATAGACCTAAAGTTACACTCTTATGCACTGTAGGACAAGTTGTGTCCATTGATATAATCACTACATGCAAGTTGATCATTCACGAGTTGTTTGTAATTACAGCTGGCTCAAAAGTCCGTTTTACCCTTGTAATTACATCTTGCACCTTAAGTACCACTAATCCTCTAATGAACAATTTGTTTATGATCCAATCATAAACCAAGTCTCTCTCAGACCAATGAGAGGGTGGGGCCCCATTATTCAAGTCCCGAAATCAACACTTAAGGGAACTATTCATCTACTTACCCTATATAGGAATAAGTGAATTCAATCTTGTGAGATTATGTTCCCAACTTCCTATTTGGTCAAGTCCCCAAAATGGTAGGCATGTTGAATAAGCTACAAAAACAACTCTCACCCATGCAAATCAAAGGACAAATCCTCACAGGCAGGAGTTCATAACTCACTCAGTATTAAGACTGAATCGCATATGATCATCCTGATGAAATATTAATCTTCTCAATTAACCGATTTATAAAGAGAGATTAAATATTTCGTAGTCCAATCTTACACAAACTACTCATTGTATAA
The DNA here is from genome assembly GCA_033996785.1 of Trichosanthes truncata. NCBI lineage: Eukaryota > Viridiplantae > Streptophyta > Magnoliopsida > Cucurbitales > Cucurbitaceae > Trichosanthes > Trichosanthes truncata. The sequence goes on along the minus strand of JAWPNB010000008.1, from coordinate 22,470,493 downwards.
GATACCCCCACTCACATGTCTCCACATGAACAATTTGGATCAAATCATTAGTAACTATTATAAAGTGGGCCGTATCAATAATGTTACCAAGATAAGACACCCAACCTTATCCCTATATTATGATCTTTTAGGTTATTTCTTGAACATGATTCTCCCGTATGTCAACCACATACTGTTCAAGATTACACTAATAACCTTGGATTTTTCATATAATGGATAATATTATATTGCAAATAAAATAATCAAAATTATTATTGATTATTAAATAAATTATTAATTACGAGGCTTTAGGGCATAAATCCAAACACAATTTTGGACCGTGGGTTTGGTTGAAAGCGCAATTATTAAATGATGGCCAAATGGATTAAAAGTAGGGTGTTCACGGGGAAAGATGGGGACGGTGATTGTTTCCTCGTCCATGCCCCCCCCCCCCCCCCCCCCAATTTAATTTTTCTTCTCCAAAATTTTCCATTTAATTTTGTGGAGATTAGGGTGGGAGTTTCCTATAAGGAATTTTGGGCGGTCGGGTTTCCATGGTCTATTTATTATTATTTTTAAGTATTGATTAAATAAAATATTTTGAAATTTTTATATTTAAATGGTTAAAATATATATATATATATATATATATATATATATATATATATATATATATGTTTTTTTGTTTAAAAATTATGTCCTTACTCCCTTGTGTTTGAACAAAGATTCAAGAACATTCTTAAGTTCAATGTAAGTCTTTACATAACTACATCAGTCATTTACTCTTTTTTTTTTTCAATACAATAAATGTGAGGTATGAGGATTTGGACTTCCAACCTCAAGGGAACTAGAAGAAGTACATACTAATTACTGCTGAGTTATATCCACTTTGACCATTTAATCCAAATATTTACAAAGACATCCCGTGTTAAAAAATAGGCTAAATTATAGAAGATACCCTAGAACTTTGTACTTTGTTTCAAAAATACTCATGAACTTTTAAAAGTTTCATTAATACTCTTAAATTTTGAAAAAAAGTTCAAAAATACATTTGTCGTTAGTTTTGGATGGAAACCGTTAGTACTTTGTTTCAAAAATACCCTTAAACTTTCAAAAGTTTCCTCAATACCCTTAAACTTAAAAAAAAAAAAAAAAAGGTTAAAAAATACCCTTAAACTTTCAAAAGTTTCCTCAATACCCTTAAACTTAAAAAATAGGTTCAAAAATACCTTTACTGTTAATATATAGACAAAAATCGTTAGTAACTCATTTTCAAAATACACTTGAACTTTCAAAAGTTGAATTAATACCCTTCACCTTAAAAAAAAAAGTTAAAAAATGTCATTACTATTACTATATAGACGAAAACAATTTATCTATACCTCATTACCTCCATCTTCTATTTCTTCTATCTTCTTATTTGCTTCAATCTATGGCCTTACGTTTCTCTATTTTTCATCTTTTTTTGTTTCCCTTTTATTTTTCAAATACTATCTTCCTCTCTTCTTCAAATTTTAATTCTTTAGAACTTCCCCCATTTCTCCTATCTTCTTAAATATTAGAACTTCTCTCATTTCTAAGCACCCCAAACATAAATATAAGAAATTTCAATACCCAAGCAATCAATGTCTTTGAAGCTATTTTGAGCTGAAAAGGAACCAATTTGATAACAACTCACATATATATATATATATATATATAGATAGATAGATAGATAGATAGATAGATAGATACTCTCATTTTTCCTCAATTTATTCGATTCTCAATCATGGGGAATCTTCTTAACTGACCACAACAAATAGACTAATTTCATCTGCTACAAATTTGATAATGCATATGTTTTCTTTCTTTTCTTTCCCACTAGATATCCTCAAAATTATGACCCAAATTCTTAACATGTGTCTTTTTTCGTGTATTAAATCCGATTGTTCTGATTCAAATTACTAACGTATAACCTTGTTAAAGCATTTGAGTCTTAAGGTCCCTTGATAGTTTCATTATTCTCTTTTTTTCTTGCTATATTCTACATATCTTGATTGAATGAGGTAGTTTTAGAGATTGAAAAATAGAATAAGAGAGTAAAGAAGGTATTGAAAAATAAAGAAAAAAAAAAGAAAAATAGAGAAGCGTTAGCCATAGATTGAAACAAATCAAGAGAGATAAAAAAAATGGAAGATAGAGATAATGGAGTGTAATAAATGTTTCTTCATCAATATATTAACGGTAGGGGCATTTTTTAACTTTTTTAAAAATGTTACAGGTATTAATATAACTTTTGAAAGTTCAGGGGTATTATAAAATGAACGATTTTTGTCCATATACTGATGATAAGAGTATTTTTTAACTTCTTTTTTTTTTGAAGTTTAAGGGCATTAATGAAACTTTTGAAAGTTCAAGAGTATTTTTGAAACAAGGTACAAAGTTCAGGAGTATTTTCTATAATTTAGCCTAAAAAATAACTACAACGTCTTATTATAGCTTACACAATGAAATGTAAATAGGGAGAAAAAGATACACGTATTTTTTATTCAAAAAAAAAACTTGTATTTAATACCCAATAGGTAAAATATTAAAGCAAGCACAAAACAAGAGATTCAGATACATTTTTATAAGAATTTAAAAAAAAAAGACGTGAACAAATAATATTTTATGATGGTCAACAGTTATGAATAAAAAAAGTGATGGAAACTTAGACCTATGTACTTAAAAAAAATATACATTTTTGGTCGCTGAAGTTTGACTTAAATTGTGTTTGAGTCTCTCAAATTTCAAGCTTGACATTTTAATCCCTAAAGTTTGAGATAATGTTGTTTTTGGTCTCTACTGTCGACTAACATAAAGCTGACTGGACCTTCTTCTATTATTATTTTTAGTTACGGGACATAGATTTATAAAGTTTATATTTGTTAAATGGTTAATGTGGCAAAATATTAAAACAAAAACTAAATTTATCTCTCTCTCTCTATTTTTCTCTCATTTTTTTTCTTCGATCTTTGTTCTCTCTCCTCCCTTGCCCCCAAAAACTTACGAGAAGTTATTCGCTAAGGCCGCCACAATGTGATTGATAGTTTTTTACTATTTTATGTAGAGAGAAGTACCTCAAATTTATATAGGGGACATGAAAATTATTGAATCCACATCTAATATTTATTATGAGGCGAACATTGTGACTACCTCATTGAATAATTTGCCCAAACTCATTCTCTTTATAAATTTGGAATTTTCCGACCAACTAACCCAACTTAATAATGCTCTTCTATTTTATGGCAATTCGTCAAAAAACATTTGAGCCCATCACCACCTACCTAAAAAAAGGTCTCCTATAGTGTCACTCACCCTCTCTCTTTGTTTGCCTCCCTCAAAGTTAAAATAAATTTCAAATTTCAAATTTTAGATCTGAAACTTCAAATTCAAGTTCCAAATCTATTGCTTTAATAAAGTTTCAGATTCACGTTTTAAATCTGAAACTTTTTAAAACAGTAAATGGTTGACGATGAAGGGTGGATAAGAAGGAGAAAGGAACATTGGGGTGGGAGTCATTGATGGCTGCGTGTCTAGGTTGACTATATGGGATCACCGTTTTTGGGTCGAATATCAATATTTGAACTGAATACCCATTTAAATTTTATGAACTTTGATACCATATTAGAGAAACATAAGGTTTATTTCAAAATTAATTGACAATGAGATGAGTAACTTATATATCTTATAAAGATTGTGTGGTGTTTTTATCTTTTTTATGTGATTTCTTTCTAATAGTGTGGGTTGGAGAGGAGAGATGGAGAAGAGAGAAAAATGAACATATATATATATATATATATATATATATATATATATATATATATATATATATATATTTGCATGGGTTAGATTTTCCATGGTTTTTTATTTTATGAATGAATCTGGAAATTTGCCAATGAAATCAAATAAATTGGTGGATAAATTAAGAAGATGAAGAACACATCAAATTTGTTTTTTTTTTTGTCAGTGTGTTTTTTATATTTATTTTCTTGTATTTAATATTTTGTCATTTAATGAAATTTATTTTAATTTGTAATTTGAAATAAATTAAAAATAAGGGCAAAACACACTTTTGTCCTAGAAGTTTGGGTTTAGTGTCTATTTAGTCCATAAAGTTTCAAAATAAACACTTTCGTCTCAAGGGTTTGGTTAATGGTTCTAAATGGAGAATTATGTGGAGGTTTAGTTGTTGATTGTGTATTGTTGAGTTAGGAAATACATTAATCTAATATTATTTTTGCTGAAGTTTCATATGTACATTTGGTAAGTTTAATTTTCAATTTTTTTTAGGAAAACGTTTATTTTTTTCAAATATGGAGTAATTAATACAAATAGAAGGTTGTCAAAAAACTTAAAAGTATAACCGAAAAACAAACACTATTTAACTTGAAGAAAAGAAAATCATGCCCATAAACAAGAATATAAAAAATACATGAACCGAGAATTTTTTTTTTGGGTAAATTACCTCTTTGGCATCTCGTATTTTGGGATTGTGTATGTTAAGTCTATAAATTTCAAAATCGAATAATCAAGTTTTCAAAGTTCGTGAATTAGGTTTATTAAATTCCTCTACCGTTAATTTTATAATGGAGGGCTCATGTTAGATTTTTAAATTTAATATTATCATTAATGTGGCCATATACATTTATTTCTATCTTAATATTTTAGGCCCATTACATTAATTGGCAAATTAATTAAAAGGTAATTTCCCAATTTAAAACCCTGATGGAAGGTGTATATATAAAGATTAAAACCCTATGGATTGGTCCTCTCTCTGCCTAATGAAATAGAAGTTTCTCTCCATCAAGAAACCTAATCAAGTTCTAAAGAAAGGCCAAGAGAGGGATACACAATCCTCCTTTACAACAACAATATCATGGATCAAGGTATGTTATTCTAACTCATGTTATTATGAAAATCATCTAGTTCAAAGATCTTGGCTTTTATTGAATTATACAATGTTAGAGTTTTATTGTATAATCATGTAATATAAATTTACATGTGGTATCAGAGCAAGGTTGAGAACATGAGATTTTCCATTGATGTTTTAATGTATGAATTTATGTTTCCGCTGTAAATAACTATGTTTGGCTTCTCCTTAATGAATCAAGTAATCAAATTTGTGAGGATCAAGAATTCATTGTTATTGTATTCAAGAATTGAGTTTTTTTTTCTTGATTGATTTAGATTAATATTTAAGTTTTATTGTGCCATGTGAGATGAATCCGTCGGCAGCCATGAGTTTCTTGATTGGTTTTCCTTTCTGCATTCAAAATTGATTTCAAATCCACTGCATGATCAAGATTTTTTTTTTTTTTGACAAACCAGTCACCAAGTTAACTACAGACCAAGTCCTCTTCAGAACTGGAGGATGTTGAGGATCCCACATTGGAAAAATGTAGAGAGACCTCACAATTTATAAGATACATGGGCTACTCCTCTCATTGCCAATTGGTTTTGAGATGGAACCCCATGTAATCTATTATGGTATCAGAGCCCATTAAACCCAAACGGGTATTCGGTCCAAAAATTAAAATTGGGATTCGATCCAAGAATGGTGAACCCAAAGTGGCACCATCTTGAGGGGGCATGTTGAGGATCCCACATTGGAAAAATGTAGAGAGACCTCACAATTTATAAGATACATGGGCTACTCCTCTCATTGCCAATTGGTTTTGAGATGGAACCCCATGTAATCTATTAGAGGACACCCAATCGGGAAACGTATCAATCCAAAAAAACCCCTCACCTTCCCAAAAAGGATGGGGAAAGGAGGGGACTCCAACATCCAGAGAGCAATAAGCATAACTAAGCTCATTTACAGTACCACCAACCTCAGAAGGTGGAGCAGCAGCAACCTGAGAAAGCAGATGGGCGGTTTTGTTGCAATTCCGATTACACTTGACAAAAGCCTTCACGCCCACACTCCGAGCCACTTCAGCAATCTCATCCGAGAGATTCTTCGTCTCCGACAGGTCTACCGCTTGACCATTAACGATATTGATGATTTCCAAGCAATCCGACTCCACAATCAGCGACTTCATTCGATCGAGGGGCAAGCTCTTTACGGCAAGCAGCCCCATCAGAATCGCTTTAGCTTCCAGAGCTTTGATAGGCCACTTGCGATTAAACGGAAGACATCCAGCACAAATAGTCGATCCCCGGGAGTCCCGAAGAATCCATCCGAGCCCGCCAGCCTTACGATGTTCGACCCAAGCGGCGTCCGCATTCAATTTCCAGCACCCGTTAAGGGGAGGAGTCCAAATCTTCTGACTCCTGAGGCTCTTCAATTTGCTTTGATTCAAAGAATTACCTACCTTATCCACACAACCCAAAAGACATTTATCAATAGAAGAACAAAGCAATCTAAATGGAGATAGTTTGAAAGCGAATAAGAAAAGTCATGGTTATAGGAGTTCCGCAGATTCCAAATGCACCAAATGATAGCACAAACTTTCTTCAAATTGTCCTCGTTCAGGCTTTGAACCATCCAATCCCAATAGTCTCTAGGGTCCCTTAAAAGGTTACTGCAACCAACATTATGGAATAACTTGGGAATGTACAAATTCCAAATCTTCCTAGTCAGATTGCACTCCCAAAAGAGATGGGCTGTCGATTCAACCTTGGATCTGCAAAACAAACAGCAAGTATTAGTATTGATTCTTTTTTTGCAAATATTAACCATTGTAGGGATAGCATCGTTGGCCACTTTCCAAGCACATAATTTAAACTTAGGAGGGATGTCGATCTTCCAAAGAGTAGTCCAGGATCTATCTTTATGAGAGGGGTTCGATGAAGACGCAATACACTTTGAACCAGAATTAACTGCTAAATGATAAGCACTTTTCACCGAGAACACCCCTTTGGGATCAGGATTCCAAATAATTTCATCCCTCGCGTTCAACCATCCAGAAGGAGTGTTAAGAATATCTTCTGCATCATTAAGGATAAAGTGATCTCTAATCGTGTCCTCCTTCCACTTGGAATTGACATCAAGGAGCTCACTTACTAATTTACCTCTACACCCGTCTATAACCCAAACTGGGCACATGTTTCTTTTCCTAGCGATCCAGGGGTCTGTATCAATGAGAATGCGCCTTCCATTACCGACTTTCCACCTATACCCACGAAGAAACAAATCCCTCCCCCACACAATGCTCCGCCATGTTAAGGATGGATTTTTTCCAAGCGGGGCCTTCAAGAAGTTTTTGTCTTTAAAATATCTTCCCTGCAGAACCTTGGCCAACAAACAGTCAGGATTCCTAATAATACGCCAGCTCACTTTTGCTAGCATAGCTTGGTTAAAATCTTTAAGGTCCCTGAATCCCAGACCTCCCGCGCATTTGCTAACACAAAGTTTTTTCCAACTCATCCAGTGAGCACGCTTTCTGTCACTCGAAGACCCCCACCAAAATTGAGCGCACAACCTGTTTATCTCCTTACAAAGGTTATCCGGAAGGCGAAAACAGCTCATAGTATATAGCGGAATAGCTTGAGCTATAGCCTTGATAAGCACTTCTTTCCCTGCTTGCGAGAAGAGACACTCCTTCCACCCATGCAACACTTTCCACACCCGCTCTTTTAGCTTTTGGAACATCTTACTCTTGTTACGACCGCTTTGGGATGGAAGGCCAAGATATTGACCTAACGAACTCGTTCTTTTAACCCCTAACAGCTTACTCAGAGTACTCGCTTTTCCAGTAAGGACATTTTTACTAGTCATCAAAGAGGACTTATCAAGATTGATCGTCTGTTCGGACGCTCTTTCATACATTTCTAACACTTCTTTGATCTTCAAGCAACTTCTCTCTTCTGCCTTGAAGAAAAGGAGACTGTCATCTGCAAAAAATAAGTGAGTAATATAAGGACAATGATTATTAACCCTAAAGCCTTTAATAACAGAGATAGAATCTTCCCTGTTTAGCAAAGCAGACAATCCCTCAGCGCAAATCAGAAACAGGTAGGGGGATAGCGGATCCCCTTGCCTCAACCCACGGTGAGGGCTAAACTTCTCTTGGGGGATCCCGTTGAGAAGGATTGAATACTTGACCGATTCCACACACCCCATAACTTTGTCAATCCACCTTTGGTCAAACCCCATCTGCGCCATTGTCTTCCTCAGGAAAATCCACTCAACTCGATCATAAGCCTTGCTCATGTCAAGCTTCATGGCAATAAACCCATCCTTTCCTGTTCTTCTGGAATTCAGGGCATGAATACATTCAAAACCAAGAAGAACATTATCAGTGATAAGACGACCCGGAACAAATGCTGATTGGCTTTCTGAAATTACCAAGTCAAGGATCGGCTTTAGCCTATTGGCCAGGGCCTTAGCAATCACCTTATAGACAACATTGCACAGGCTTATAGGTCGGTACTCATTCATGGGTCTTGGATTTTTAACTTTTGGAATCAACGTAATGTAAGTATTGTTCAGGTGCTCCACTCCCATCCCCTCATTGAGGTACTTGAGACACACCTCCACAGTATCGTCCCCCATCACCTCCCAGTAATTTTGATAGAATAAAGCATGAGCGCCATCAGGCCCTGGTGCTTTGGTTGGCCCTAAACTTTTAAGAGCATAAGTGATGTCTTCTTTAGAGAAAGGCTTGAGCAGACTTCTATTAAGATCTTCTGAGATAGCACCCGAAATTCCTGAAATGGTCCTCTCAATAGCCTCCGTGCAAGGGTTAGAAGAGCAAAAAATGTCCTGGAAATACTCAAGAGCAGCCTCAGCAAGATTTCAAATTCTATAAGATTATAGAATGAATTTTGTTTGATTTCAATCATGTTATTGATTTCAAACACTTCAAATTCCAATAAGTGATGGGTCCCACAAGTTTTAAAGATTCAATAGGCTTCAATGACGTACTCATTTGATTTTCAAAGCTTCAAATTCCAGTAATTTAAACAAATCTTTTTTATATTATTATTTTCCAATCAAACAAATATTTATAATAATAACATAATTGTGTTTGATTGTTTGAAAACTGCTAGTAATCTATTATTGATTTTGGTTTAAATTTAATGGTATTAAATTTTCAAATTGAGTGATGTGAATTACTTACCGTTATTTTATTATGATATCTATGTTATGAATAATTTGTTAGCCACATAAGTTGTCGAATTAGTAAGTTTTATAGATATCAAATTAAAGTTATTTCAATTACACAATTTGTAATGCATGAAGTTTTCCTAAATTTTCTTTTGATAAAACTATTTGTAATATTAATGTTTTGCAAATTATGTGATGAAAATTACTTATTGTTATCATGATATCTATATAATGTATAATTTGTTAGTCACCAAAGTGGTCGAATTAGTAAGTTTTGTAGATATCAAATTAAAGTTAATTCAATTACTCATGTTTATGCGATGCTAATGAATGAGATATTATAAAATATTAACGATTTTATCATGAGTATATTGATGTTCATTATTATAAAACATTTTGAATCGCCCAAAGGTTGATCAATAGTTTTATAATTTTGAACCTTATTGTGGTTAATTGAAGTGCTTGGTTAGGTATGTTTAGTATATCCAAAGATAATTAATGTATCTAATTTGAGTATTTTAATTACCAATTATGTGAAATTAAATCTAGCATCAATTATATTTGAATGTCGTATATTGGTGCATCTCCCAAAGGAGAACTTCAATGTATGAATAATGTTTATTTAAAGTTTTATGAATCTACATTATATATATTTAAGTTTATTTATCAAAGAAATAATGTGTAAACATATATTCTGTATTTGCAGTAACTGCTCCAATTTTTCTCCATTCGCAAGCCACATCTATTATTAAGTTTAATGGACTCAATTTCTCTAATTGATGCGAACAAATCTGATTCCATCTTGGTGTTTTGGATCTTGATTTGGCACTCTTAAATGAGAAACCCGCAACACTTACTAATGCTAGCAGTGCTGAGGAAAGATCTTTCTATAAAGCTTGGGAAAGATCAAATAGATTGAGCTTAGTGTTTATGCGAATGACTTTGGCAAGCAATATCAAGTCTGTTGGCTTTTTGGCCCTTAATCTCAAATTAATTAAAACATTTTTGCTTGCTATTGATTTCAATATTATGTATGTTTGTGAGCATGATTTATCAAAATTGAAAATGGATGATAAATTGCTTAAATTGCTTTCTTTTAATGCCCAAGCCGTAAATATCATATCTTGTGCATTAGATAGAAAAATATGTGATGAAATTTTACATTTTACATATGCATATGATATTTTAAATTTTCTTGATAATGTGTATAGTGTAGAAAATTCTCCTTGTACTATTAATGATTTATTTGATGTGAAGGAGAATTGTAATTCTCAAAATCAAGAAAAAATTCATGAAGTGGGAAAAGAAAAATGTGATGGAGCCTCCCTATGCTTGATGGGTCATTTGAATAACAAATCCATTGATGAAAGTGATGAAAATGAGGTAAATCATCAATCCCCTTCTTATGATGAACTTTATGATGCCTTTGAAAGCATGCAACATGATTTAGAAAAGCTTGGTTCTAAATATGTAAAACTATCAAAGATGTATAAGGCCTTATGTATTGAGAATAAATCTTTGAAAGATGAAAATGCATGTTTGAAAATTGGAGATAATAATGTATTGTTGCATACTAAAATTGATGATTGTTGTGTTGAGAAAAATGCATTAAATGATAAAATTACTATACTTGAAAAAGAGAATGGTGAGCTCAAATCTTTATCATGTGAATTAAAAATTGAATTGAGTGATTTGAGAAATAAAAATGAGGAAATTGAATCTTGTTATTTGAAATTAAAAGATGAAATTGCTAGCTTGAAAGATAAAATTATTGATTTGGAAACTAGCAATACTTCTTTAGAAAAAGAGAAATGTTCTTATGTTGACAAGATTAAATTTCTTGAATGTGATAGTCAAGAGAAAAATGATCTTTTGCATGTGCTTAAAGAAAAGGAATTGTTTGCTAATAAAGAGCTTGAAATTGCAAAAGAGTCTATTAAGAAATTGACTATTGGTGCACAAAAATTAGATAAAATTATTGACATGGGTAAACCTTTTAATGATAAAAGGGGATTAGGCTATATGGATGAAAATTCTTCATCTAGCTCTAAAACTATTTTTGTTAAAGCTACTCCTACTATGGCTAAAAATGCTTTACCCAATGTGCCTAATCTTGTTGCATCTAAATTTGTGCCAAAGCATGAAATATCTAGAAATGTCCATAAAAATTCAAATTTTGTGCCTAGACAATTTCATGCTAGATCAAAATGTGGTCATAATGTGAAATTTGAGCATAAGCATGAAAAGGCTAAACCTATCTATGAAAAATCAAAATTAGAGCCTAAACATTATCATGCTTTATCCAAATGCATGCATAGTGCTAAATTTGTTCATAATCATGGAAAAACTAGAAATATGCATTTGAAATCAAAATTTGTGCCTACATGTCATTATTGTGGAGTTAAAGGTCATATTAGACCTAATTGTTTTAAATTGAAAAATACTCCTAGAAAGAATTTCTTTGAGAAAAATGTTGTGAAAAATCAATTTGTTAAAAAGAAATTCTTGCCTAATGTTACTTGTTATTCATGTGGCAAAATTGGTCATAAATATCATACTTGTTATTTGCCAAGAATGAATGCTATTAATGTTGAAACTAATTTGAAATGGATTCCAAAATCTTTGTTTCCTAACAATGAAGGACCCAATAAATGGGTACCAAAATCCTTTGATTAAGCCTTCTTTGTAGGTGTGATTTCAAGAAGCAATTGGTTGCTTGGACTTCAAATGAGAAATTAATTCAAATGAAGCAACTATTATGACTTTCTTGAATCCAACAAAAGGAATTACATATTGGTAACTTTATATTTTTGAAATATTTGAATTTGAATTTTTTTGTACACCTTTGAATTTGAATGTTAATGCATATATATGTGTGTGTTGTATTTTATGGAACATGTTTGTTCATTTTAGGGAGCACATTTAGGGAACATGATTGCTTATTTTAGGGAGCACATTTTCTATATTCTATATATTTTTGAATTATTGAAATAAATATTCTATTGACATTTATTATGGAAATTGTATCTCTTGAATGGCTTAAATGTTTGAATTTGATTTCCTAAATTTTTAGTGATTATTAGATTAAATGTCCATGAGATATTTATGAATATTTTGTTTGACATTTATCTTCATTGTTTGTCTATTTATAGACTACATGATTATGTGCTTTTGAGAAATTTGAGATTGATTAATTTTAAATTTATATATAATTCCAATTGCTTTGTTTTTATAGAATTACATGTCATGGAATTGTTTTTTTTTAAATCTATTTTGGCTTATTATGTGTTAATGTTTTTTTTTAATTTGTCCAATATAATTGATATTTTGAGTATTTGAATATTTTTTATAGTTTACATGTTGGTTTTCAAAATTGAATCTTTGATGATTTAAATTATTTTTGAAAACTTTTGTGGATGTCTTTATTGTGTGTTTATAATTAATTCTTGTTATTAATTTGTCAAAGAAGTTGTTTGAAAATATTCTTTTTAAACTATCTCACTTTGATACTTTGTTGTTTGAGTTCCACTCTTACAATTGGTATTAAGTTTTGTTAGTTTAAAAATAGGATTTAAATGCTTTATGAACTTGAATGACTATTCCTTATTAAAGCATTATGGTTTGATGATTTATTTAATGTTATTATGAGAAATAAAAAAGAGTTGTCAAATCCCTTTTAATAGGGAAAGTGCTTTAATTTACTTATCTTTTCTTAAATCCTATTGGTTGTGAAATTTTGTCCTTAAATAAAATTTATTTTGTTTGTAATGATAATTGACATGTTTTACTTATTGATAACTTTTTCCTTTTATAAACATAAATGCTTTTGTGGATTATTGGATTATATGCTCTTGAGAAGGTTGAGATTTTTCATTTATAAATTTATCCATAATTCATTTTGCTTGTTATTTGAGTTATAGATGCATGTCTTGAGAAAAGATTGAATATCTATTTTTGGCATCTATTTATATTATTACTCATTATTGAAATTTAATTTATTCATGATTTCTTGATATTTTAAATGTTTGATTTTTGAGTTATTGGGACTATAATTTTGAGATTTATCCAAAATGCCCAATACTTGAATTACTTAATATGTTATGGATATTTGGTTTGAGGGATTTTTTTAAAATTTGAATTATTCTATATGATGTTTGGTCTCTTGGAATTAAATGATTTTTGGCATGAGTTATGCATGTTTCTTGAAGATAAAGTTTATGTTTTGATGATATATTTGCTCTCTTTAAATTTTGATGTCTTGAAGAAAAATATTTGATATTTGTTAGATTTTTTTTAAAAAAAAATGATTTGTTATTATTTTGAATATATTGTTTGTTCTATCTTGAAAAGAATGTGCTTAATTAATGCTTGAAAAGAGTTGTTGAATCCTTTTTCACAGGGGGAGTATATTTATAGAAATAATTTATTTTCTTGAATCCCCTTTAGCATTTTACTCAAAATTAGTATGATTCTTATTTGAGATGCTATTATGCTTATATTTGGTCATAATGTCATTTTGCTATTTTTTGGTATCAATATTTATTTTTCATCAATTGGTGTTTATTTTATAACATTTGATATTTTGGTATCCCATGTGTTGAATTTTACTTGAATTTGATAAGTTGATAGCCTTGAGATTATTTTGCTTAATGTATCTTTTATATATATGAAAATTTTAGTGCATATTCATGAGTATTAAATGGCTCTCTTGAAATTTATTTGTTTTGTGTCATATTACTCTTGAATGAGTATTTTTTAAAATATTGATGGTTTGTTTGAGATAAATTGAACTATCATGTTTCTATTTAAATTGCTATCTTGTGCAAAATATTATTATTGAATAAATTTTACTTGAATGATTTATCTCCTTGACATTTATTGATATTTCTTATTAGGAGGAGAATTCTTATTTTTTAAGGGAAGTTGTACTCTTCTATATGTGAATTTGATTCTCCAAAATTGCTTTATTTGATATGTACCCCTCTTATGCATATTATTTATCTTTTTAGGGGGAGTCATTGACTTTGGAGTAAAATTATTTCAGAATCGCTTATATATTTTGCGCTCTTTTGCTTTATTAGAATAAGTTTTTTCTTTGAAAATTTTTGATTAATATTTCTACCCTCTAGTTGAATTTTGTGTCAAATGTCTTTTTGTCCTTTATTAAAGGGGAGTGTTAAATTGATTTCAAAAGGGTGAGAAGTTTGTGAAGTTTGCATAAAAATGAAAAAGTTATTCGAAAATGACAAAATTGTGGTTCTATTTATTTTTTTTATTATTCCTTTTTGATTGATTCCAAAAAGGGGAGAGGTAATAAGAAAAATGAAAACATGTTGTTATTTATGTATGTGTGTTGATTATGCATCAAGCTAATATCTTACATCATACACCACTTTGAACTTCATGTATGTGTTGATTGTGCATCAGGCTAATATCTAACATCACACACCACTTTGAACTTCATTTTTCCGTAGTAATTTGTCATCATCAAAAAGGGGGAGATTGTTGGCTTTTTGGCCCTTAATCTCAAATTAATTAATTTTAATTAATTAATTAATTAATGTTTTGATGATAACAAACCTGATTTTGTTTATTAACAATTTTAATGTTTTGAAGTGTCCATTGTGAAGAGCTTAGAATAACGATTCCAACGCATCTTGAATCATTCGAATCGGAGCTCAAACGAAGAAGTTATGGGCAAAACAAAATCAAAGAAAAATCCTACATGGCGTGACACGTGGCATATATGGATGACGTGGCATATGACGTGGATGGTCAACGGTCAACATTGATGACGTGTCAGTGACGTGGCGTCGACGTGGATGATGACGTGGCACTTCGAACGGTCATTAATGCTGACGTGGCGGATGACGTGGACGATGATGTGGCACACACATGGACCAATAGAAACATGACACGTGGCATATTTGATTTTTAAAAATAAAAAAAAAGAAAAATATATATTATTATATTATTATATATATTACCGTTGGTGTAAAAAAAAAATATTTAAACAAAATTAATTCAAAAATATTATTATTTTATTATTATAATATTATAATATTATTTTATTATTAATTTTGAATTATTTTATTTCAGCCAATCAGAAGCTGCCACGTGGCAGCCAACGGC
Organism: Trichosanthes truncata; assembly: GCA_033996785.1. NCBI lineage: Eukaryota > Viridiplantae > Streptophyta > Magnoliopsida > Cucurbitales > Cucurbitaceae > Trichosanthes > Trichosanthes truncata. The sequence goes on along the minus strand of JAWPNB010000008.1, from coordinate 22,455,306 downwards.
TATATTCCTCTTCCTCCCTGTATTTAAGGCTCGAAAAAATTCAAAAAAAATGTGAAAAAAATTCTGAAAAATTCTATTCTTCTTTGAGAGCATTTCCAATATTTTGAGCAATTTTTGAGCTTCAATTTCTTTAATTTTCATAGCCACTTGAGGGCTTTTACTTGTAAGAAATCATTTCTTACATAGTTGTGAGCTTTGATTTTTGTATCTACTCTTTGAGAGAGTTTCTCCATCTTATTCTTCATCTTCTAATTCTTGTAAGGGTTTCTCTTAATCCCAAAAAAGAGAGGTTGTAACGGTTTGATCCTGAACCGTGGAAAGGATCGGGTTTGTTCTTGTGCCCGGAAAAGGAACGTTGTAACGGTTAGACTCTAAGCCGTGGAAAGGGTCATTGTTCTAGTGGAATACCCAAGAGGAGCTTGGGGAGTGGAGTAGGCCGGGTTGTGCCGAACCACTATAAAATTTACGGTGTCAATTTCTCTATCCCTATCTTATTTCATTTTTGCAATTAATTTGTTGTTATATTATATTGCATAAAATTAATTGTTCTTGTATGTCTATTTTGGTTGGTACAATTCTATCTTTACATATTCTTTACCAATCTTACTTTTAGAATTAAATAGGGTGTTTGAAATTGTTAGATTTAATTTCTTGTTTATTTTGAGGTGAATTTATTTGCATGATTTCTTGTTTAAATTAATTATTGCAAAAAGTGTGTTAATTTGTTTAATTGGGCCCACATTAATAAAAAGTTTTATAAAGTTTAAATAAACCCTATTCACCCCCCCTCTAGGGTTGCCATACCGATCCTACAAAGTCCACAATTGCAAAAACTGAAAATGCTAAGGAATTTATGAAATTTGTAGAAAATTGTTCCTAGTATGAGTCGGCTGATAAGTCACTTGCTGAAACACTGATGAGTACCTTAACCAAAATTAAGTTTGATGGTTCTCGTACTATACATGAGCATATCCTTGAAATGACAAACTTAGCAGTAAGGTTAAAGACCATGAGAATGGAAGTTAATGAGAATTTTTTGGTAACATTCATCCTTAATTCCTTACCTCCAGAGTATGGTCCATTCCATATGAACTATAATACTCTGAAAGATAAATGGAATGTGCATGAATTGCAAAGTATGCTCATTCAGGAGGAAGCAAGGCTTAAGAAACCAAAAATTCACTATGCTAATCTCATGGGTCATAAAGGAGCTGGAAAGAAACCAGGAAAGAAAAATGGAAAGGGCAATAACAGACACCTAAAGATAAATCAGCCATCTGTCCAAATCCACAAGAAGGAACAAATTAAGGATCAGTGTCGTTTCTGTAACAAGCCAGGACACTATCAGAAAGATTGCCTAAAACGTAAGGCATAGTTCGAAAGTAAAGGTAAGCATAATGTTTTATCATGTTTCGAATAAAATTTAACTGAAGTTCCTTATAATACTTGGTGGATTGATTTTGGTTGTACCATTCATGTTTCAAATACGATGCAGGGATTCCTTACGACCTGAACCACATACCCAAATGAGAAATTCATCTTGATGGGAAACCGAGTCAAAGTTCCAGTTGAAGCTGTAGGAACTTATTGTTTAGTTTTAGACACTGGACATCATTTAGACCTTTTTAATACCTTTTATGTTCCTTTTGTATCTCATAATTTGATTTCCTTATCTAAACTTGATACTTATGGTTATTGTTTTAAATTTGGGAATGGGTGTTTCAGTTTATTCAAACAGAACATTCTTATTGGTTCTAGTACCCTTTGTGATGGTTTATACAAATTAAAGCTTGATGATCTTTTTGTTGAAACTCTTTTAACCCTGCATCATAATATTGGTACTAAACGTGGTTTATCTAATGAATCATCAGCCTACTTATGGCATAAACGTTTGGGTCACATATCCAAAGAAAGAATTGAAAGATTGGTAAAGAATGAAATCCCTCCAAACTTGGATTTTACTAATCTTGGAACTTGTGTGAATTGTATTAAGGGAAAACAGACAAAACACACAACCAAGAAAACAGCCACAAGAAGCTCACAGCTCCTTGAAATTATACACACTAATATCTGTGGGTCTTTTGATGCTCCATCTTTTGGTGGAGAAAAGTATTTCATTACATTTATTGATGATTTCTCACGTTATGGATATATCTATTTGTTGCATGAAAAATCTCAATCGATAGATGCTCTAAAGATATTTATCAATGAAGTTGAAAGACAGTTAGATAGAAAAGTGAAAATTGTAAGGTTTGATAGATGTGGTGAATATTATGGAAAGTATGATGAGAATGGATAGTGCCCTGGTCCATTTGCTAAATTCCTAGAGAAATCATGGCATATGTGCTCAATACACAATGCCAGGAACACCACAACAAAATGGTATTGCAGAAAGGCGTAATCGTACTTTAATGAGTATGGTTAGGAGCATGTTAATTAATTCATCTTTACCAATATTGTTGTGGATGTATGCTTTAAGAACTGCCCAATATTTGTTAAACAGAGTTCCTAGTCAGTCGGTTTCAAAGACAAATTTTGAACTGTGGACAGGAAGGAAACCCAGTTTAAGGCACCTACATGTTTGGGGTTGCTAAGCAGAAGTACGAATTTATAATTCACACGAAAATAAACTGGACTCAAGAATAACCAGTGGTTTCTTCATTGGTTATCCAGAAAAATCTAAAGGGTATAGATTTTATTGTCCTAGCCATAGTACGAGAATAGTTGAAACTGGAAATGCTAGGTTCATTGAGAATGGTGAAGTTAGTGGGAGTTTGGAACCACGTAAAGTGGAAATTCAAGAAGCTAAGGTACAAATTTCTTCATCTATGACTTCTTCTCAAGTTGTTGTTCCTATAATTGTTGACTCTATTAATAATTCACAGGGACAACAAATTAATGATCAAACACCACATAATGATATTGTAATTAATGAATCTACAATAGAGGAACCAATAAAAACAGAATTAAGAAGATCTGCTATTTCTGATGATTATGTGGTTTATTTGCATGAGTCAGAATTTGACTTAGGCATTGATAATGATCCAGATTCATTTTCACAAGGCATTGAAAGTGCCAGTTCTGTTAAATGGTTAGATGCCATGAAAGAAGAGTTAAAATCAATGGTCCACAATGGAGTTTGGGACCTTGTAGAATTGCCTGAAGGAAGCAAAAGAGTCGGGTGTAAATGGGTTTTTAAAACTAAACGCGACTCAAATGGCAATATTGAACGACACAAGGCTAGACTCGTTGCGAAAGGTTTTACTCAGAAATATGGTATTGACTATAAAGAAACTTTTTCTCCTGTCTTTAAAAAGGATTCATTAAGAATTATTATGGCATTAGTAGCTCATCATGACTTAGAGCTTCATCAAATGGATATGAAAATTGCCTTTCTAAATGAGAATTTAGATGAAGAAGTGTTCATGGATCAACCAGAAGGTTTTGTGGTTGAAAGAAAGGAACATATGGTGTGTAAGCTAAAGAGGTCGATATACGAACTTAAACAAGCTTCCCAACGATGGTATCTTAAGTTTAATGATACCATCACATCTTTTGAATTTAAAAAAAATATCGTTGATCGATGTATATATCTAAAGATTAGTGGGAGTAAGTTTATATTTCTTGTTATGTATGTTGATGACATCTTGCTAGCTACTAATGACCTTGGTTTATTATGTCGAACCAAGGAATTTCTCTCTAAGAATTTTAAAATGAAAGATATGGGTGAGGCATCCTATGTGATAATTGGAATAGAAATATTTCGTGATCGAGCATGTGGATTATTAGGATTGTCTCATAAGGCATATATTAACAAAGTTCTTGAGAGATTTAAGATGGATAAATGCTCTTCAAGTGTTGTTCCAATTCAAAAGGGATATAAGTTTAGTGTCATGCAATGTCCAAATAATGAATTAGAACGCAATCAAATGGAAACTATTCCTTATGCATATATTGTTGGAAGCTTAATGTATGCACAGACTTGTACCAGACCAGACATCAGTTTTGCTGTCAGCATGTTGGGCAGGTATCAAAGTAATCCAAGAATGGATCATTGGAAAGCTGCAAAGAAAGTTTTAAGGTATCTGCAAGGAACGAAGGATTATATGCTTACTTATAGAAGATATGATCATCTTGAGGTGATAAGATATTCAGATTCATATTTCGTTGGATGTGTGGATACAAGAAAATCCACATTTGGCTATTTGTTTCTATTAGCTGGAGGAGCAATTTCATGGAAAAGTGCGAAGCAGTCTGTCATTGCTGCCTCCACTATGGAAGCTGAATTTGTAGCATGCTTTGAGGTTACGGTTCATGGTTTATGGATGCATAACTTTATTTCAGGACTTGGAATTGTCGACAGTATTGCCAAGGCGCTTAAAATTTATTGTGATAATTCTACAACATTTTTATTCTCAAAAAACGACAAATATTCAAAAGGTGCTAAACATATGGAATTGAAATATTTTTCCGTTAAAGAAGAAGTTCAGAAACAAAGGGTGTCAATCGAACACATTAGCACTAACCTTATGATTGCGGATCCACTGACAAAAGGCTTGTCACCTAAGATATTCAAGGAACATGTCGAACGTATGGGCATTAGTGAATACCATTATTGATATTACGATTATGTTATTTGACACTTTAAGCTCTTTTATTTATTGTTTCTGATTTTATTTTGTCACTCATGTTTCTTATGATTGGTATATACATAAATGAATTATGTAAATTGATCGATGCTTTTCGCTACACGCAAGTGCACGTGATCGAAGTAATAAATAAACTAGAAGTATTCCAGAGTATCGTACCCAAGGGAACGGGGTTTAATAAAATGAATTTTAGTTGGCACAAAATCGTTGACAAATTGCAAGTTAAGGTAACTGAGGGTGAAAATGATTTGAGAGGTGTTTTGACTAAAATAAAATTATTTAAAAATTCAATGGAAATGAAAAAGGGATTCAAGTTCCTAATGCCCCTTTGAAAAGAAAATGCAACAAGAAAGCAATTGCAATCGTAGCTAACTCAAGAACTAAGTAAACCGAATTCAACTCCTATTCGACCTTCTATGAATTATCTTTAGGAGACTAAGTGATTAAACCTGTATTTCTATAGCTAATCTAACTTAGATATTTTTGAGCACAATTCTAATAGTTTTGGAGTCTCGCCCTATGTCTAGGGTCGATGTTTCAGACTTATGTCTAAGCATTTTCCTCCATTTCTTTTGCGACATCCGCTTCCCTTAACCCTTTCGGTATTAAGTTATAGCTTGACAAGCAACACTAGATGGTCAACTAGGTTTACCCAACAATTAACTCACCAAAAGCAAACTAGAGTTCAAGAATTAGCTAGATTGTTTTTACTCTCGAGCTTTACATCTTTCCTCTAGGGCATTCACAAACTTGAATCCCAAAGGAAATTTAGCTCTTCATACTAAAATAAATAAAGAATAGTAAATGTAATTTAATAATCTTCATTGGTATAACAAGGTAAAAGAAATACAATCAAAACAGTGGCTATTAAACTCAAAGAACCATGTAGATATATAGGCAAAAATTGAATTACAGCAAGTCTCCAAAACTCAATAACCAAAATTAAAGTTGCTGAATACAACAACCCATAGCCATTAAACTCGATTGACAGAACAAGGAACAAGTTTTTTTTAGAAATCACAGAGACTAATCCATCCTAAAAATCATTCTTCTCGGCTCAATCGAACATGAAGTCTGTTCATAACCAAATCCAATTTTTATGGAGATGGGATTGAGAAGAGAATTCTGGAATTTTAGAAAGAAAAATAGAAGAATAACCCAAAACTTCAATTTACTGCCGTAGATGAAAAACCCAAAAACGAAAACAGAATTTCCTCCCAAAAATCGTGCTCAATCGAATAAGTATTTGCTTTTAACCAACATATACTTCGTTGAGATAAGATTAGGGAAGAGATTCGGACTAAGATGAAGAAGAAATGAATACAAAACAGCAACTAAAAAAAACTACAAATGAAAATTGCAGAAAGTAAGAAAACCCAAAAAACGTGAACGAAAATCTTCTCCAATCGAGCTCTCTTTGTTCGGCTTCTTTGTTCAATATTTATAGGGATCTCATGCTAGGGTTTCCCTCTTGGTTGATGGACAATCATGGCTAATCATCTTGATGAATTCGTGGGTCAAGTTTCCTTCAAAATCCCCAAATTCTCGTTTTTTACTTAAATTCCAGATCTGCCAGATTGCAATTGCATAACAATTGCACTGCAGTTGCATTCCACGAAAATCCTGCATCAAAACATTAAGTGTGAATTTTTTTCTTCTTTTGTTTTCTTTTCTCAACTTACTTAATTTAAAGGTATTCCATCAATCATGTGATTAAATTCAAGCATTTTTTTATTTTTCATCAAATAATATGAATAAAAATCAAAAATATAACTAAGTTTAAAGGCCAAATAATCCTCATGAATGAGAATTATCACAAATTAAATAGGACCTTGTCTTTGATAAAGACAATTATTGTTGAACCATTATTGAATACCTTTATTATAGATCATGTTAAGTGAATAACTAATGTTGTGATACATGGAAGAGATTATGTCAATGTAATGACATATGACCGCCATGATCCTCATCAGTTCCTTGACTTGATATTGATATCATGATGTGAAGATGAAATTTCTCTTCTATGCGCATTATGTTTATTAACGTATATATAGCAAATAATGTCATATGGGTCAAGTGGGAGAATGTTAGATTTTTAAATTTAATATTATCATTAATGTGGCCCATATACATTTATTTCTATCTTAATATTTAGGCCCATTACATTAATGAGCCAATTAATTAAAATGTAATTTCCCAATTTAAAACCCTGATGGAAGGTGTATATATAAAGATTAAAACCCTAGGGATTAGTCCTCTCTCTGCCTAATGAGTAGAAGTTTCTCTCCATCAAGAAACCTAATCAAGTTCTAAAGAAAGGCCAGGAGATAGATACACAATCCTCCTTTACAACAACAATATCATGGATCAAGGTATGTTATTCTAACTCATGTTATTGTGAAAATCATCTAGTTCAAAGATCCTGGCTTTTATTGAATTATACAATGTTAAGGTTTTATTGTATAATCATGTAATATAATTTTACAGCTGATGCGTGCAACAAATTTTAACATTAAAAGAATATTAAAAAAAAAAAAGTTTCTCTCTCAATCCCACATGTTCCCTTCCTCTTCTATAACTGCCTCAACGCTAGCGTTAACAAACCCCTCTACTCCGATGCCATCACTGTTTTTTTCTTTTTCTTCCCTTTCCCTTATTCTTTCTTTTTTTTTTTTTTCAAATCCGAGTTTTCAAAGGAAGAAACCCAAATCTAAACAAAAAAGGGCTATGGAGAAGTCCAAATATGAAAAGAAAAAAATATAAAAAGGAGAAGAATGAGATGGAGGCAGCGGCGGAAAAGATTTGAGAAAAAGAAAAAAATGAGAAGAAGAATGTGGCAGTGCTGGCATCGACGTCAGAGTAGAAGGGAAGAAGAAGGCGTGAAGAAGTTAAAACTAAAAAAAAAAAAAAGAAGAAAAGAGGAGTAGAGAGAGGAAAGGTGGTGTCGGCGCCAATGTCGAAATTGACATCAGAACATTTGGGGAAGGGAAATGGAGTGGGTGGAAATGAGAAAGGAGAATGGTGGATAGGCCTCGTTCAATAACATTTGATTTTAGAACACGAAAATACTATATTTATTAAAGTATTTTTTAATAAAGTTTTAATATAATTTTACATTTTAAAATTTCAAATTCAAAATCTGGATAAATTGAAAACATAAAAATGTTGTTTTCAGAATTTTCACTATCTGGATCATAAATCGAAAAATAGTTTTAAAAAATACATATACACATATTCATTGAAGTAAATTAAAAAAACGTAAAACATAATTCATGTTGCCTATCAAACAAACCTTTATATACTAAAAAGAAATTCAATTTAAATTCAAATTTCGATAATGAAAATTTAGATACTAAGAGGAAACTAAATTTATTTTGAGTTCAACAATTGCGTCTTGGAGCGGGGATTGCACTATCAACTTTGGGATAGTAATTAGTGCCTTATCCACTAAACTTCTAGAGTAAAATATATTTTACCTATATTTAAATGTCAACAATATATTTATATATATTTTCCATCATTCATATATTTTCGACCATTTCTGATTCAACACAATGGCCATTATGGGCCAACACGAAATTACGGGTCCCTTATAATGGGCCACTCTTTCCCTTCCCAACACATTGGCCCAATGGGCTCTCAGCCCAAGAACATACACAGTAACTCCCAGCGGTAATAATCTCAAGCGTCAGAAGAAAAGTAAAAAAAAGAAAAAGAAAAAGAAAAAGAAAAAGAAAAAGAAATAAGAAGAAGAAGAGAGAGAAATTCAGGGCGCAGAGCAGAAAGGAAAGGATCGTCCAAAACCAAACCCCACCCCACTCCCCGCCAACACCCAAACGTCAAAGAAAACCAACTTCGCGCTCGAATTCTCTCTGCTCTCTCCTTCCAATTCCATTACAAAGAGACGACGAGCTCACCATTTTCGAACCACTTCCCTTCTAGTCGAACCACCATTCTATGATTTAATATGACCCAATCGCCGGTGCCTCCGTCGTTGGCTCCGCCCCAGCCGTCGCCATTATACGGCTCCGGAGTTCAGGTCCGCTGCGCCGGCTGTCGCGATGTTTTGGTGGTGGCGCCTGGCCACACCGAGTTCTTTTGCCCATCTTGTCAATTGCCTCAGATGTTGCCTCCTGAGCTCATAGTCAGGGCCCACTCCAAGCCCCTTCCTCCTCCTCCTCCGCCGCCGCCGTCGCTGGCTCCTCCTCCTCCGCCTCCGTCGATACCCCATGTCCCTGCTCATGGCATTGATCCTACCAAGATGCAGCTCCCCTGTGCTAATTGCAAGGCGCTTCTTAATGTCCCTCATGGTTTAACTAGGTTCGTTTGTCCTCAGTGCGCAGTTGACCTCGCCGTCGATGTTTCCAAGCTCCATCAGTTCTTTCCCTCCCGGCCGCCTCCTCCTCCTGAGGAAGTCAACGAGGTTTCCATTTCTTTACTCTTCTATTGATTTGTTTTTCATGATTATTGTGATTTTTGCTCGGTTTTTAGCTGGGATTTTGCAACCATCTATTTCTTTTGCCTGGAACTTGTACGAAGCTGGATAAGAGGTTTAGAGTTGAAGTACCTCGTTATCACTGCGCATTACGTGCTGGTTACCATCTTGTAAATGTTCTCTGGAGAATCCCTAAAGTTGGCCAGAAATTAACTTCTGAATCACCACTAATTCATGCAAAAAAAAAAAAAAACCTCTGAATCACCATACATTTTCGACTGATGTTTTGTCGTTTCATGTCATGTACGGCTGTTAACAATTTCTCTTTGTCACTTCTTCGGCCTTCACTTTTGAATTCATAAGCCAGGCTTACGTAGTCTACGATTAGCAAGAAGCATCTTCTTTTTCAGGGTAAAAACATTCACCAAAATAGTAGTCCAAGACAACGTGTTTGCCGTGGAAATTTAAGCCATTCGCATATTAATAAAAGGTTGATTCATTTTTGTTACGTGAGTAAGTTAAACTAACGGTTCACTCTTGCCTGGGTTCAAGTAAACAAGTTGTTAGCAAAATGACCTTAAATTGCCACAGTTCTGCCTTTCCTTGAATGATTGATTCATGACACCATCTTATAAAAAAAAGTGATTCATGGCACCTTAAGTTATATTTTCTGCGGAGCTCTTTTTACTCTTCCTAAATTAATATTGATGGGAATTGAGTTGGTTGGTACTTGATAGCATTGACGTTGACAATGGCACTGTATAATTTTTACTGCCAAGGAACGGAGAAGAGGTTAGCCCCATGAGTTATCTGCTCTCTTCTTTGGTTACATGCTAGATACATGCCCTATCTGACTTCACATTGTTATTTAGTGGGTAATGTTGGAAGAAATTAGTATTTTTATTTAAGATGGTGGAGCAAACTCTCTGTGTGCTTATATGTATGTGTGTTGAGATTTGAGAATGTAGATCGCAAACAATTACCTCAGACCTTGAATAAAAACATGAACTGTCTCTAACAGGTCACATGCAAATGTCAATGGAGAGCAGGAGCATGTAACAGTATATGTTAGCTTGTGATTATGTTTTAGATGATTGATTGAGACCAATAATGTCAATAGAGTCCTGTATCTCATTTATTTATTTTTACATTCTTTCTCTATATGCTTATTTTTTTTTTCAGGGTTTTAATACTGTGTTGAAAAGCCTTACAAATCTTATGATCAATTGGAAGTGTTTTTGGTAATCCATTGGATAGGATCTCTCCTTTTGTAATTTCATCTCATCAATGAAATGTTACTTTGTTTCCTATCCAAAAAAGAAAAAAAACTGTGTTAAAAAGCCTAATATGGCATGTGCTTAGACATTGGTGAGGTGACTTGCCTCTTTGTGTATCCACTTGCTTAAATGCATCGTTTTTATTAATAAACAAGTGTTATATTAAATTAAAAGTTTTGGCTTTCCTCCCCCTTTTTTTATAGCTTTCATTATTTCAGCGAAAATATGTTTCCCGTAAACAAAAGAAAATAAAAAATAAAAACAATCCATTTATTTATCTTATTGTTAGACCTTCTCACTCAAATCTTCTGTCCCACAGACCATAGATTTAAAGAAGCATGGAAATGAGAACAAAGAGGAAGATATGAAGGGCGATATATTTAGTGATGGAGAAAATGAGGATGGGGGGTCTATTTAGTGATGATAAGTTATAAATTTTAGGTCTTTGCAAATTGCAATGTGAATTTGTAGTTTACTTTTATGATTTTGTGGACTCTTTTGTTGTTGAAATACTCATCATATTTGAAATTTGTTTAGACGGTTTATCCATTATTTTCTGTCTCATGCTTCATGCTGATATTTAATTTTATATGCATAGTGTGTGTATGTATATGTATCTGTGTGCTTTCAGAAAACACTGGTTTAAATCATAGCAAGTTTGCTGTGCCTTCGCATCTTGCCTTTATTATTTATGGCCATCTCCAAATTGACCGGGCATAATCAAATGGGACCCAAAATCTTAATTAGATGTCTTTTTATCTAGTTTACAACATCTTTATGAGTTGAAATGTGTCAGGTAGCCATTGAAGTGGAAAGAGAAGAAGATGAAGGTGGTATGGTGGGAGAAACATTTACAGAATATGTGAGTAATAATAAACTCTTGTAACTTCACTACGGAAGATTTGGTATGGACTTTATTCCTTGTTTTCAATTATCAAAGCTGCGATTTGGTCTCAGATGGCTGTGTTTTTGGCATTCTTTGCAGCACCCTCCCAAGCTATCTATAGGACCACCTCACCCGGACCCAGTTGTGGAGACATCCTCCTTATCTGCTGTGCAGCCTCCTGAACCCACTTATGATTTAAAAATCAAGGATGATTTAGAAAAGTCAAAAGCTCTGTCATGCTTACAAATTGAGACCTTGGTTTATGCTTCTCAGGTTGGTCATGGATAGTTGATGTTTTATGGTCAATAATTTAAAATTTCTCTTCACTCTGAAGGAACTGTCTATTACAAATCCAGAGACATATGCACCATCTCCCAAATGATACCAGAGCAGGATTCTTTATTGGAGATGGAGCTGGCGTTGGTAAAGGTCGGACCATTGCAGGTTTATTATGGGAAAATTGGCACCATGGGAGGAGGAAAGCATTGTAAAGTCTTCCTTGCATTCTCTGCAATTATCTTCCTTGTTGAATTATTATTAATGGTTTAATGATCAGAAACAAGAGTGACCGTACATTTGCCCACCAGTTACTGTTTTAATTGGTCATTGTCTTATGCATAATGTGATTTACACACTATGCAGCAGATAGGACCCTTTTTTAAAAATTTTCTGTTTTGTTTTTGAAAAGAAACAAAATAAAAATTAGATAGGAAATGATGTCCAAAAAGATAGGACAACGGGTCTAAAAAAACCAACCAAAAACAATTTACAACATGAAAAGTAATACTGCTAGTGTGGTCAGTATAGCTACGGCAACCACATTATATATATATATATATATATATGTTTTAATGAAGAATTCAACTTCTTTCTGAACGACTACATTGTTTACTAGGAGGAGCTTAGATGATATGAAAGTTTAGTAGGAGGAGGTGTGGAATGCTATGTATTGCAGTGCCTGCCTTTGGACTTAGATTTTTAAATTGTTTAAGATATCCTATTTTGTCTGTTCTCGTACCCCTTCTTCTTCTCTCCTCCCCTTTCATCTTCTGCTTCTTTTTACTGCTTAGACTCATCCCTCTTAATGCAAATATAGTTTCTTATATAAATAACTCAGAGACAATTGAAACGAAGTTACTGTGTAATACATGTAGTAATACAGTCGTCTGTTCAGTAATGTTGATTTTTTAAAAATAATTTAATTTTAAATTTGTGCTGCATTGTGCTTGGTCTTTTGTATTTTCAATTCGTGTTTGTAATGTCTTCTTAAGTTTCTAACATTTTGCACAGGTGGATTTCTGTTGGTTCAGATTTGAAGTATGATGCTAGGAGAGACTTAGATGATGCAGGTGCAGCGTGCATTCAAGGTAGTCATAAATCAGTTCACGAGAACACTCATAACCATGCTATGTTATTGAACTAGAGTTCAACAAGAAATAGAGGTGGGGATTTAGACCTTGGACCTTAGGGAGGTTACTAGCGAACAATCAATATAATATTACAAATTATTTTGCTGAATTATTGGTGAGACCTAATCAGTAGATTATTCTAGAATTTTGAAGGATCTGTGGAAGATCTTAGAAATTTTCTTTTTATAGAATGACATCCTGTAATCCAGCTTTCCCACTTTAAACCAAAGCCTTCTTCTCCAAAATAGTTTCCGAAAAATGCCAACATACTCTGTTCAGACAATTATCAGCTTGATTGATTTAAGGTTTTTCATAGAAATTTATCTGCTAGGTTTTGATGGAAGTAGGGTGTTCAGACCAAACATTATGAAATCTAAAATTGATAGGGCCCCACTTAAAATGTCCATGAAGATCGACAATTGAAAAAGAACCAGAGGTTGTTCTTGCTCAAGTTACTCGACTAACTCAAGTTCTTTGGAAGGAGACTTCTATTTGAAAAGAGATATCAACAACTTTCCTAAACTTCCACCAACTTCGTTGAATTCTCATTCAAATAACAATAAATGGCCTCTGTATAACCGGTAACTGAGGTTCACCCTAGCAACTCCGAATGCACTTAATCAACCTCTTATACCCAAACTAGTTTAGATTCTTGGAAAATTATAATATCTGGACAACTACTAGCTAAAATACCTTTAACAAGTGTCCTCTTCTTTCTTGCCCTTAACCCCCTTACTTTTCATGAGAGAACTTCTATTGAACATTTTGAGAGTGATCAAAACTAGGACCTCAGAGGATTGTCGGGACTAGGTTGCTAGCAGTTGGTTTTCCTTCAATTCCCGAAGTCTTCATAGTTTACTTTCTAGCTGGGATTGGTATGATGCTCGGGACCCATTCCTTCAGTGTAGCTACTAAATCCTTTGGGAGTGGAAAGTCCCGTTTTGACTGGACTTTCTGCAAGGTGATTATTGAATTCAGTTCCTCTTCCCTCTTTGTCGAAATTCCCATCTTCCACCATAAACTGACTTGACCCGCTTCTTCTTCTTATGGGGCTAAAATCTTACCATATAGTTTGGAAGTATCCACCAAAGAAATCCTTTCTGTTTTATTAAAAATAGTATTGATTTAGAGGTTCAATGACTGTGTCGACCAAAGCTTCCTCTAACTAGTCAACAATTTGAGGCTTTTACGGCAGCTCAAAAAGGTTAAAATAGCTTCTTCTTTGAGTTATATATTTAACTCCCCTTGTTTTCCATTTTCCTTTTTTCTTTTTTGATGCATACCCTTCTTTTCACTGTTGAAATCGTGAAGAGCTTCTTTTTTACCCTTTACTTTCAAGCTATAAACTTCTCCATGTTTTCAAGTAACAATCCCCTGATAAAGGACTAACAACATGGCTGAAGCAAAAAACTAGAGATAATGACGGACACTAAGATGAGGGAAAAAGAGAAAGGCCCCGGATAGGAATAAAGGAGTATAGCTGAGAGAATCATTTCAGTTCAGCATTCAGACTTCTGGTAATTAAGACCAACTATTCAGTTCCCATGGATATCTATGAGGTAACACATGTTCCAGTGGTCTCTTCCGGTCTTCCCACCCACACACACAAACAAATAACTTTAACAAACGCTTATATGACCACAAGCCTGCCCAAAAAAAAAGATGAAGACTTGAAGTCCTTTTTCATGCTTTGATTCACAATCAAACATTTATCCATCTTTTCTCCCCTTTCATTTGCAGTGCATGCTTTGAACAAGCTGCCTTATTCAAAGCTTGACTCAAAGTCTGTGGGTATTAGAGAAGGAGTTGTCTTTTTGACGTATAGCAGCCTCATAGCATCTTCTGAAAGAGGCCGTTCTCGCCTGCAGCAGCTTGTTCAGTGGTGTGGAACAGGATTTGATGGTCTGATCATATTTGATGAGGTACTAAAGCTCACCTTCCTTTCAGATTTGTTTGTTATTCTTGGCTATACACAAATTGTTTTGGAGTATTATCCATGCAATAAATACTCGACCAGCTGAATAACTTTGTTTCTAAGTGTCAATAGCTTTATTGCAGTGCCATAAAGCCAAAAATTTGGTACCGGAAGCTGGAAGCCAGCCAACTAGGACAGGAGAAGCCGTTCTAGAGCTGCAGGTTTTTCCTATAGTGGATCTCTTTTGCATATACTATATGATAGAATGTTATCATCCTTTTTTTTTTAAAAAAAATTATCCACTATATTTAGCGGTGTAGGTTATTTTACCAAATTTTCTGGGTCTGTAGTGAGGTGAGCATGGCCTAGCATATTTCTGCTTCCAAGAAATATGAATTTTGTAAATTCTATTATCATCATTTTCTCGAATCTTATAGATTTGTCACATTCAAGTCACTAAAATGTGCTCACCATGATTTAGCATTTCTCCTTTGTGCTTCTTCATGATGAACTCGTGATCATTCTGTTTTATTCTTCCTGAAAATGTTCATCTTGCGGGATATTGTCTTTCTTTACTGGAACCACTATTAAACCTTCAGGTGAAGACCTTTGCTGATTTTTTTGTTTTTTTTAAACAAACAACTTTTTGTAGATATATGAAAAAGATACAGGAACGAAGTTGAACAATTACAAGACCTCCCTTCAGGAGAAAAAGAAGAAATACCCTCGATTTTTTTTTTTTAAGAAACAACTTCATTGTGAAGAGAAAAGACAATAATAGCCTAAAGGCGAAGGGGCGAGGGGTCCCCTCCCACAAAAACTAATGAAGCATCGCCTCCCAATTGTGGAGGATTTGAGCAAGGCTATAAATACGAAAGAATTTCGTGTTTCTAACACAGTATAAAGAAGAAGTAATTTGTACAGTATTCCAAAACGCTTCAAAAGAATTTTGACTTATCTTCAAAAATCCTCCTATTACGTTCCTTCCAAATCTACCAAAAGTAACCTCGGGTAATGCATCTCCACAAGAATCTTGCCTTCCCTCTTAAGGACCACCCATTAAGAGCTTCAGTCAACCACTGATCCAGTTTCTCAAGGCAACACACACTAAGGCCAAGGGCTTTAAAGCAATGGTTCCACCCTTTGGCCACAACATTTCTAACCGCACCATAGAAATACACTCAAATTCTAACCGCACCCTAGAACAACATTTCTCCTAATTATCATAAAATAGAAGCAGAGTCAGTTAAAACTACCCCTACGAAAAATCCTCTTAACTGGAGTTGATTACATTGAGGGAGTAACTAGGAAAAAAGAGTTGACAGGATAACACCAAGACGAAGCATGATTCCTTGTCAAATCCCATCTTTTGAACAAATCTAAAGCTTTTCCTTCAATTTTTTTTTGGTTCCTTTCCATCCAAATAGTCCAAAAAAAACATTAACCCTTAATATTGTAGCTATACCCTTTAGCTCTATGCTGCAAAGAAGTTGAATTTTTTTTTAAGATCTTGGAAAGAATCTCTTAGCACTTGCCACAATTATAACAGTTCTTTGCATTGTCCATTGTTTAGTGGGGGATGGGAGAGAGACTTTTTTCTAGGAGGATAAGTGGTTGAGGGATAGATCCTCAACTCTTGATTCTAGCGTTTGTATATTTTATCTTTGATGAAAAATCATTCTGTGGTTGATGTGTTGCCTAACTCTTTGACCTTTCCTTTGCTCGTTTTGGGGTTCTGTTGTGCTTTGTCCAATAGGGAAACGCCGAATGTTATTGTCCTCCTCTTGTTGATTGGTGAGTTTTGTAGTAGTCCCAGAGGAGGGATGTTCATCTTTGGAACCCTTCTCCCTTTGAAGGCTTTTATTGTAAATGCTTCTTTCTTTGCTTGGTCAATCCCTCTCCTCGGAGTGGTGTCTTTGCCTCGTTGTGGAAAGTAAAAATTCCAAAGAAGGTTCAGTTTTTTGTTTGGTAGGTTCTTCATGGAAGGGTTAACACCTTGGATCGAGTTTCTAGGAAGTGGCCCATGTTGATTGGTCCGCTTTGTTGCTTTCTTTGTAGAAGTGCCGCTGAGGACCTTGATCCTATCCTTTGGAGCTGTGGTTTAGCTTAATATGTTTGGAATTATTTTTCGAGTAGTTTGGCTTCAACCTTGCTAGACATAGGGGTTGCAGGGAAATGATCGAGGAGTTCTCTCTTCACCCTCCTTTTCGTGAGAAAGAAAGGTTCTTGTGGCAGGCTGGGGTGTGTGCTGTTCTGTGGGGTCTTTGGGGGGAAAGGAATAACAGAGTCTTTAGAGGTCTTGAGAGGTTTGCGTGGGATGTGTTGACTCTTGTTAGGTTTAACGTGTCTTTGTGGGCTTCGGTGGTTAATTCGTTTTGTAATTATTCGTTAGGTCATATTTTGCTGAATTTTGGAGGTCTTTGCTTTAGGTGGCTTGGTCTCTGCCTTTTGTGGACTCATTTTTTGTATGCCCTTATATTCTTTCATTTTTTCTTCATGAAAGCTCAATTATTCATAAAAAAAACCGTTCTTTGCATTTTATTTTTGTGTCTTTATCATCTTTTGAATAAGAGGTTGCATTCGGTGGCCTCGATGTTACCTTCCTCTGACCCCTCTACGACTTCCTTGGATTTTCGCCATTCTTTGTTTGATAGGGAGGCGATTGATGTGGTGGGTTTCTTTCTCTTCTTCATGACTAGCTAGTGAGCCCTGGGAGGAGGGATGTTAGATTTTGGACATCCTTCAAGGGACTTCTCGTGCCATTCTTTTGTTCATATCTTGTCTACCTTTTCTCCCCCTTCGGACGCCTTGGTTTTTTCTACTTTCTTCTCGCTCTAGAAAGTTAACATGGGAGAGTTAACACCATGGATTGCATCCAAAGACATTCTTCCTACATGTTCCTGCAATGGTGCATTCTTTACAGGAGGCATGAGGAGAGTCTTTATCATTTGCTGTGAGATTGCCAATTTCCTCTTTTCCTTTGGGATCGCTGGAAAAGCTTGTTCGAGGTGTGTGGGGCTCGTAATAGAGAGGGGAGGTCTATGGTGGAGGAGGTGCTTCAAAATCCTCCTTTTAATGAGATGGGCAATGTGATGTTGCAAGCAAGTTTCTTTGCAATTTTATGGGGTATTTGGATTGAGAGAAACAATAGAATCTTTAGGGAGGTCGAGAGATCGAGCGAGGAAGTTTGGGAAGTGGCTAGGTTTAATGCCTCTTTGTGGACTTTGGTCTCTAGACTTTTTTGTAATTATGATCTTGGTATTGTTCTTTTGGATTGGAGTCCTTTTTTGTAGTTAGTTCGGGATTTTTTTTTGGGGCTTGTTTTTTGTATGCCCTTGTATTCTTTCAATTTTCTCAATGGAAGCACGGTTTCTTACCCCAAAAAAAATTTAAAAAATAAATGAGATTAATCTTCTTCTTCTCCTATTGAAAAACATAACCTCCAAACTAATGGATTTATCGCCAGTGTTGGACATTTCATTTGTAGCCTGTCTATTGTACTTGATCTTCCAAAATGCGGGAGCCTAATGCTTATATTGACTTTTCTTGGGCGCTTTGTCTTCCAACAAGATTTGATCGAAGTCTAATTTATTATAAGATTGTGGAAATTTGCACTTATCATACTTATGCACAAAGTCTTTGTTGATTAAGATTTATATGTATCAAGAGTTTTGCAGTGTTGTAGCATTCATTTCAAGCTTATTGTTAAATATTGTAATTTATCTATTAATGCAGTGTGATTATTATTTTGTTAATCTTATTGGAATTTGTTCTCAAAGCATTTGCTATGGTTGAGTTTGTTGTTTCAATAAAAGATATCTTGAAGTAGTTGCACATTTTATGTGTCTAGATTTCTGGATAGTGACAAGAATCCTGGGTGCAATTGGTTTTTAAATTATTCCCCCATTTTTCAGTCTTCCCCTTTACAATGAGTTGCTTTTTAGGATGAAAACTGTAAATGGTTTTGTGAGAATAATCCTCGATGTTCTCTCTCCTCACAGCCAGAATGCATGCATCAGCTCGTTTATGAAACTGCATGTGGTTTTCCCATCTATGGCTTTCTCTTTTCTGTTGAAAATGATTTTTCTTCGCATCACAAATAGGGAACAAATAGTTCTTCACGTAATTCTATATTCTTGTTTTCACATCACAGGATCGACTTCCTGAAGCTCGCATAATTTACTGCTCAGCCACCGGTGCATCTGAGCCACGCAATATGGGTTATATGGTCCGACTTGGGCTTTGGGGAACTGGAACTTCATTCATTGACTTCCGAGATTTTCTAGGTGTGATCTTGTTGGGAAAATTTTACATTGAAGTTAATCTATTTGCAATAAGTTTATCTTGTCCAGATGATATGGATGAGGAATACCCATGTTCGTAGCTTTTAGAGATAAGGTGCATGTAGTAATCATCAATTATGCATGAGGTGTCATCGAAGATGCTAACTTTAAGATATATATATATATATATATATATATATATATATATATATCTATTGATAAAATAGATGTATGAAGTAAGTCATGAAGGAACCCATAAGGCTATGGAGATCACAAAAGTACTCCTTAGTTTGCAATGATAAAGAATAGCAGTATATGAATTTCTTTCGTATGGAAAGACTAGTGAAGAAGCCAAAAATCTATGATTATTTAAGATAACTAAATAACAAGGGAAGCAGTAAGGACCGGGGGGGGTTGAGGGGAAGACATTCTCCATATACACAGGCCAAGGGGGTGGCACACAGTACACTGCAATTATGTTATCTTAGTTGATGCACTCCAGGAGGTGGCACAAAATTAACTAGCTCTTAAAAGTTATGATTATGAACATGTCATTGATTCTCCTCTACTCTTGTTTCTTCCTAATTAAATTTCTCTAATACAAACATGAACGAAACATTCATTTGCCTCATCCCAAAAAAGATTGGTGCCAAAAAAGTGAGTGATTACAGACCAATTAGTCTCACAACTTGTCTCTACAAGATTATTGCTAGAGTGCTCTCAGAAAGATTGAAGTGTGTCCTCCCATACACAATTACGGACCATCAATCTGCTTTTGTAGCCAATCACCAAATCCTTGATGCCTCCCTTATAGCCAATGAGATTATCGATGAATGGAACTGAAAGAAGAATAGTGGAGTGGTCATTAAACTTGACTAGAAGGCTTTTGATATGGTGGATTGGGATTTTCTCGAGAATGTTCTTCGAGCAAAAGGCTTTGGACAAACTTGGAGAAGATGGATTAGAGGATGCATTTCTTCAACAAACTTCTCCATTATTATTAATGGAAAGCCTAGGGGTAAATTTAAAGCAACTAGATGCCTTTGTCAAGGAGATCCCCTTTCTCCTTTCCTATTCATTCTTGTGGTCGATTGTCTTAGTAGGATGCTTTTATTGGCGGAGCAAAAAGGATTGATTGAGGGGTTCAATGTTGGTAAAGCTCCACAAACAGTTTCTATCACTCACCTCCAATTTGCAGACGACACCATCCTTTTCTCATCACCCAACGGAGTCTATCTCTGGAATCTCTTTCAGGTCATTCATGATTTTGAGGAAGCATCTGGGCTGAACATAAATTGTCAAAAATTAGAATTTTTGGGGGTTGGTATCGATAACCAGGAAGCTGAGTATCTTGCCTCATTCTTTGGATGTCTACGTACTTGGGTCTTCCGTTGCAAGACAACCCTCGCACAATAAGTTTTTGGAGTCCAGTCATGGAGAAAATTGAGAGTCGTTTACATAATTAGGGAAATTCTCATATTTCTAAAGAGGAAGACACACACTCATCCAAACTACACTCTCTGATTTACCCACCTATTATTTCTCCATTTTCCTTGCTCCATCTAAAGTCACAAAACCTATTGAGAAGTTGTATAGGGCTTTTCTATGGAGGGGTGGTATCAATAAAAAGGGAAGCCATCTCCTAATGTGGTCCACTTTACAAGCACCTATTGAGGAAGGTGGGTTGGGTCTCTTTGATATACTCAAACGTTTTGATGATTTTAAGTGATTGGAAGGCTCTTCTTGTATAGGTTTTTTTTGGGGGGTGCTCTCTACCCCCGACCCTTAGGTTGTCTTTGGTTCTCTTGCTGGAATATATGCATTCTATGTTTCTTATAAAAAAAAGATATACACAAACGTAACATCTCCCTTTTGGCAAAATGGAATTGGAGGTTTTACATTGACAAGGAGGCTCTTTGGAGAAGGGTGTGATTGTGGAAAAATATGGTACTAGTCACTAGAATTGCAAGTTGGACAGTTTGTCTTTGAAAATTACTATGGGTCCTTGGAAATCTATCTAGAACTTGCAGAATCTGGTTTACAGCAACATTGAAGTCATTGTTGGGAAAGGAGACAAATCCCAATTTTGGAAAGATGTTTGATTGGGAGCTCCATCTTTCCAGTCAAACTTCTCCTCTCTTTACCTTTTATCTCTTAAGAAAGATTTGCTTGTTGATCATTGGAATCAAAGGGATGGATCTTGGAATCTCTTTTTAAGAAGAAACCTCAGTGAGATAGAAATTGAAGAATGGGCTTCCTTATCTCACCTCTTGTCTTTGTTCATTTTCAAAGACCAAGAGGATAGATGGGTTTGAGCTTTGGAAAAGGATGGTAATTTCTCTACAAGTTCACTAACTCGTAAGCTTGCATCTACTAGGAACTTGGATAAATAAGCTTTTTATAAGCAATTGTGGAAGGGTTACCGTCCAAAAAAAGTTAAGTTCTTTGTTTGGGAGCTTAGCCATGCGTGTATCAACACTTTTGACATATTACACAGAAAATCCCTTGGTTTGGCTATCTCTCCAAATTGTTCCCTTCTGTATAAAATATCAAGAGGAGAATTAATTTCTTATTATTTACAATGAGAAGAAAGAGTTTCTTAAATAGAAGAAACACCCAATTACAAGAAAGGAAAATAATCTTCTAGCACATATAAATACAATTAATACAAAATACAGAAAATACTTATTAACTAAAAAGGAAATAACCAACACTCCCCCTCAAACTGGTTTAAAAATATCTTTCATTGCCAGCTTGTTGATCATCTTGTCAAACTTTAACTTTGGGAGTCCTTTTGTTAACACATAAGCTATTTGTTATGTCGTTGGAAGATAGGGAATACATATTACTCCTGCATCAATCTTCTCCTTTATGAAATGTGGGTAATGGAATGAGGTAAAACCAATATGCTCTCTCCTCTCTCCTATCCTTCCTCTCTCCTCCCCTCCCTCAACCTTTATCTAATCTCCGGCCACCATGGCTCACACCGACCGCCACCAACCTACACCATGGAATTACTCCACCTGTTTTGTCCTCATTGATCGCAAAACCTTCTCCATAGCTTTTGATGGAAGTTCTTGTGGAAGCAAAGTAAAGATTACTGAACATGGCAGATTTTCCTCACATTCCTTATCCTTCACTTGGAACACCCTTGATTGGTTAGCTTCTTCTGTTGATGGCCCATGCAAAGATCCCTACTCCTTCAAATTCTTTAGGAAACTAAAGAACTCCCATGACACATTTTGGTTGGAGAAACTTAGTAACAAATCTGGTTACTTTGTTGAACTCACACAACTCACCTGTATAGGTGAGAGACACAAGCTTATCATCCCCTGCGAAGATAAGAAACAAGGTTGGTTCTCCTTTTTCTCTCTTATCTCAAAATATCCTGGTGAGGCTCATAAAAACACCAAACCAAAACCTTTATCTTATAAGGATGCTATCCAAAAACCAATTAAAGTGGTTGTTCCAGCAAGCTCCTCCTCACAAACCACAACATTGGATGATTGTGCAGAACTTCTAATTGTCCATCTCAAATTTCAGAAAGATTCTTGGCCACAAATTCGAGCTACCCTTTAGAAGTTTTACTCCATTCGATGTACAATTAATCCTATTCAAGCCACCAAAGCTTTGCTTCATGTGTATGATTCAAATAAGGTTAAGGAGTTTTGTACCAACATTGATTGAGTCATGGTAGAAGATCTTTGCTTAAAATTTACACCCTATACCACAAATTCTTTCCATAAGGACAGAATGATAACTTCATATGGAGGCTGGATTGATGTCTTAGATCTTCCCCTAATCTATGCACACAACCTATCTTTAAGTATATAGGCGATCAATGTGGTGGCTTTCTACAAATCTTGAATCACACCGATCGATGGCTTAATCTTTATGCAGATTGCTTGAAAATCAAGAGGAACGATACTAGTTTCTTTCCCTCCACACTCAACCTATTGGAATCCCTCACCGGTGTGCCCATTTTCGTCCAAATCAAAGGTGTAACGGATCGTACTAGGGCCGATAGCAATCTATGCGAGGAAATTAATTTGGATTCTCCACCAATCAAGGATATTAATGGTGATTTTCAACGGGAAGAGGCTATTTTGGAAACTCCAACAATAGATGAAGGAATTAATAGATTTTCCCATGAGTTGACAATCAAGAAAGGTAAGCAAGCATTAATTCTGGATTCTGTACAACCTGATTCTCCTCCTATTCCAAAAACAAACATTCTGACCCAACTCCCTCCTTTGGCCGAATTAAATAAACATTCTGACC
Source organism: Trichosanthes truncata (assembly GCA_033996785.1). Taxonomy (NCBI): domain Eukaryota; kingdom Viridiplantae; phylum Streptophyta; class Magnoliopsida; order Cucurbitales; family Cucurbitaceae; genus Trichosanthes; species Trichosanthes truncata. The sequence goes on along the minus strand of JAWPNB010000008.1, from coordinate 22,432,171 downwards.
CTTCTCTCTCTAACTCATTAGCTAGCCCCATAAACCCCTTCTCACCTGCCCTTATTCAACCAACCTTTTCGACTATTTCCTTTATTGAAGACCCATCAACTGTCCCTTTAATCCTTGCCCTTAAAATTGGAACCATCCATTCCACATCTTCCTCAAAATCAGGACTCTCGTTCCAAGCTTTTGATACTGAAGCTTATTTATTCAGCCCAAATTCAATCCATTCATCCCAAGAATTCCAACCACATGCTTTTAACCTAGCTATCTTTGGAGATGAGCCCACGCTTGATTTGGGCCAGCCCATAGAAATTCTCCCACCTATCCTTACAGACTTGAGCCCACTGCCAACTGACCTGTTAAACAAACCACAGGCCAAAAGCTTCCTTCATCCACCATCAGTTTCTCTTACAAATCCCCAATTTAACCACCTGCTTTCATCCTCTTCTCCCACATCTGGTCTTCGTGAAATTGCCTCGTACTTTAATGAACATGGACTTTTCATTATGGCCATACCACCCCATCCCATTTCATCGAAACCAAAAAAACCCTTACGTACCAATGGGAAGAAAAACAGACATCAAGGAGAATTAAAGAACTTACAGTCAACAGTTCATTATGATAAATCTACCACCTTATCTATTGTGGAGGGGCCTGGAATGTAAGGGGCCTTGGTTCTTGGCGGAAACAAACTTTAATTAAAAAAATCCATACAGCAACAGAACCTAGGAATTGTGTTGTCCACTGACCAACACAGTGTTTTAAGGGCGCCTAGGCGCAAGACGTATGTGAAGCGCCTCGCCTCGAAGAAGCGAGGTGCTGGTAAGAAGGCGTGGCCTAGGCGCGCGCCTTCCATGAAGCCCGTGAGGCGCGTGCTCCACGCGCCTCTAGGGCTTATTGAATTTCATTTTTTAAAATTTTTTTTAGTCCAATTTGCATTTAGGTTAGTTATTATTTAAAAAAAATTGTAAACACTCTAAACGCAAGGGCTTTTGTTGTATTGTTTAGATTCTTACGTATTTTTTTTCTTAGAGATGCCTCAGATAAGAGTATATATACATATATAAATATTTATATGACCCCCGTACTTGGTCATTCGGAGCGCTAGATAACAATTTCAAGGCATTGCTACATGTATATATACATATGTATATATATATTTTTGTTTTTTTTATATACAGTGCGCCTTACAAAAAAAAGTCCGCACCTTTTTTTGCGCCTTGCATCTAAGCCCCAAAGGGCCATTGCGTCTTAGTGCGCCTTGAGCCTTTAAAAACACTGGACCAACAATTGATTAAATCAATTTAGAGTTCTACACATATTGGCTGGACAACTCTTGATGCTGTTAATTCATCGAGTGGTATCCTTATTCTTTGGAGTGAGCTAGATCACACAATCAAGGGGGTCATTTAGAGTTTATATACGCTTTCAGTTTATGTTTTTTTAACTAATGGTTTTTCTTTTTGGCTCACGACAGTTTATAGGCCTTCTGGAAATGATTTTTGTGAAGTTTATTGGTGGGAATTAGATGATTTGGTTGGTGTTGGAGGCGATAGATGGATTATAGGTGGTGATTTTAATGTCACTCGTTGGACATGGGAGAAATCTCATGACCATTTAGTCAGTAAAAGTACGAACACCTTCAATCAATGGATCTCTCGTTACCACTTGATTGACATACCAATGTAGAATGGCCATACTTGGTCAAGTTTTGGGACTACTGAATACTTATCTCTGTTGGACAAGTTTTTGATTACGGATGGGTGCTCTAACAAGCTTGGTTCAGTCATTCTGAGTCGTTTAGACAGAAAGAACTACTTCATATCATTTTCCTTTGCTTCTCAATTTTGGGGATATTACGTGGGGACCTTGCCCATTCAGATTCGAAAATTCTTGGCTGCAGACATCCATCAAGAATGTGGTGGAGGATTGGTGGATTCAGAACCCAGCCGTAGGTTGGCTCGATCATGGATGGATGATGAAGTTTAAGGGTTTTAAGGCTATTCTTAAGGAATGGAGTAAAACTATCGATTTGATGTCAACAAACTCCATTCTCTTGTCTCCCAATTACAACAATTAGATATTTTAGAGAACACAGTTGCTTTAACTCGTTCCCAATCTGACTCTCGTAGTTTGATTTGAAAACAAATTGAAGTTTTGACTGCACAAGACCACATTTATTGGAGACAACGATGTAAATTACAATGGCTTAAAGAGAGGGATGAGAATGCTTGGTTTTTCCATAGACTTTTGGCCTCCAAACGGAGGAAAAACACAATCACTAAAATTCTTTCACGAGAAGGTAATAGCTTGTTAACAACATTTGATATCGAAGCTGAATTTATTGATTTTTATTCGAAGTTGTACACTAAAGATAGCCAACAACGTTTTTTGCCATTGAATGTTTATTTGAATCCTATTAGTTCTGAACAAGCATCAGGTCTTGAGGGTGTTTTTATAGAGAATGAGGTGTTCCAAGTTGTTTCTTCTGCAGGGAATGGCAAATCTCCAGGTCTTAATGGTTTCACTGCTGAATTTTTTCAATTTTTTTGGGGAACTCTTAAGCATGATATTTTGCATATGGTTAATGATTTTTATTCATCAAGGATTATTAATGCTTCGATGAATGAAACTTATATATGCTTAATTAAAGAAACTTGCCCCAAGTCAGTTACTGAATTTCGTCGTATTAGTCTCATTCCATGTGCTTATAAGATTGTTGCCAGAATCTTATCTAACAGGTTGAAGCTGGTCTTATCCTCTACCATTGCAGAAAACCAACTAGCTTTGTTGCTTATAGACAAATTCTTGACGCTTCACTAATGGCTAATGAGAATCTTGATGATTGGATTCTTAAGAAGAAGAAAGGTGTCGTTTGAAAGCTTGATATTGAAAAAGGTTTTGATAATGTGGATTGGGATTTCCTAGATGTAGTTTTGGAAGCAAAAGGCTTTGGTCATATTTGGAGCAAATGGTTTCAGGGTGCGTTAGTAGTGCTAACTACTCTATCATTAGTAACGATAAACCTCGTGGGAAAATAATACCGTCTCGTGGCATTCGACAAGGTGATTCACTTTCACCCTTTCTCTTTCTTTTAGTACTTGATTGCCTAAGTCGTCTTCTATCTCATAGTGCAAATTTGGGTCTTATTTCTACTCATCCTATTGTTTCACATTCCGTGTTCATAAATCACTTGCAATTTGCTAATGACATTCTTATTTTCTCTATTTCTTATCGAGATGCACTGATTCATCTTTTTCAAGTGGTTAAAATTTGTGAATGTGCTTTTGGTGTGAGGATTAACTTAAACCAGAGTGAACTTCTGGGGATCCATATTGACTCCTCTGAAATGGACTGGATGTTGGCCTCCTTTGGTTGTAAACAAGGTATTTGGCCTAACACTTATCTTGGTTTGCCTTTGGGAGGGAATTCAAAGTCTTCATCTTTTTGGCAACTTGATATTGAGCGAATAAAACAAAGATTGCACAATTGGAAATATGCTTTCATTTCTAAAGGTGGTCAACATACCTTAATCCAAGCTACTCTCTCAAGCATGCCAATTTATTATATGTCTTTGTTTAAAATTGCTTTTAAAGTGTTATAGACTTTAGACAAGATAATTAGGGATTTTTTTTTGGGAGGGCTCTCGAGGTGATAGAGGTGTTCATAATGTGAATTGGAAAACAACTCAACTTCCTAAACTAATGGGAGGTCTTGGAATGGGCAATTCTCAGCATCGTAATACCATCTTATTGGCCAAATGGATTTGGTGTTTTGCTCATGAAAAGGGCTGCCCAACCCATCGGATTTACTTCTCATAAGTCACCTTGGAAATCTATTAGTAGTATACAAGAGTTGATTGCTTCTAGAGCATGTCATCGACTTGGGGATGGATCTTCTACTCTCTTTTGGACAGATTTTTGGTTGAATTGTGGTTCGATTGCTACGGCTTTTCCTGGACTTTTTAGACTTTCTACGAACCAGTCTAGTATGGTGGTAGAAGTATGGAATGACTTTGATTTGGCATAGGATTTACAACTACGACGTAATTGGAATGATTAGGAAATCTCTAAATGGGCTATCCTTTCAAACATTTTGACTCTGATCAAACTTCAAAATTCATTAGATTCTTGGCATTTGACTTTAGAGTCATACGAGATTTTTTTCTGTTAGATCCCTCAGAGAGAGCTTGGTGGGTATTGATGCCCTTGCTTGAAAGACCTTTATTTTGTGATTTGGAAGGATAACTATCCAAAGAAGATTAAAATCTTTCTTTGGGAGCTTAGTTTGGGAGCAGTAAATACAAATGATCGATTGCAACGACGAATGCCTTCTATGGCTCTTTCTTCAGATTGTTGTTTTATGTGTAGAAGGCAGGCATAATCTATTGGACATCTATTTATACATTGCACTTTTGCTTATCGTTTTTGGAGTCATATGTTGGAAGCCTTTGGATGGCTTTTGCCTTTCACAAACAACATATTCGATTTTCTCTCTGTAGTTTTGGTAGGTCACCCTTTCACAGGAACGAAGAAGGTTTTATGGCTTGCTTTTGTTCGGGCTTTTCTGTGGAATCTTTGGCTGGAGAGAAATGGTCGAAACTTCAGGGATTCTTCTTCTCCTTTTGAACGTTTTATAGACAATGTGTTTTCTATTGCTTTTACTTGGTGTAGGTATTTACAGCCTTCTGTTATTATAGCTTATCCTTTTTTATCTCCAATTGGAGAGTCTTCTTGTAATTCACCAATAGGTGCTCGGAGTCTCACCTCCTTTATTTCATCCATCAATGAAATTGTTTCCTTTATGAAAAAGACAATTCATTGGCTTGTGGTTCTTATGAAGAGGCAGCTATGGTGGATTTCAAGATGCCTTTTGGTGATTCTCTTATGGCTTTGGAGTCTTCAAAGCCTCTAAAGTGTTAAAAAGGGTGAAAATTGTTTTATTGCAGCTTATCCTTTGTTCTATGCTCGCAAAAAAGGAACTAATTCTTCAGATCCAATACTTGAGGAAAACTCTGACTCCAGATTTTATTGAAGAAAGTTGTTCAAGTCTTTTAGTCCCCTTTGTGAAGCAAGCTATCTCTCCAAATCCTGATCCTTGACTTTCGTTTCCCCCCAATCCTTTTAGCCAAGTTGTTCTCTCCTCCTTGAATCTAGATTCCTTATTAACAAGAGGAGTTATCCACTCGACAAAAGACCTTACTTCTACCTTATGGTGATGATGTTTCTGATGCTGAATTCGACGTTAGTTTGAGCAGAGTGGAGTCGGTAATTCAACCTTTGATTGGCAACATGGAAGATGGTGTTATTGAAGATTCTTATTTTGAAGTTTTTGCTTCATTATTTGAAGAAGGTGACAAGGATATTCTTCCTCCTCCTTCCTTAATTCCGGCCAAATTTTCTTCTCTTATTGAAGCTTGTGGTCTTGAGATGCGTGAAATTCCTCCATTGGTTTTAGAAGGAAACACTGTAAAGGTTTAATTATGCCAAGTTTTGTCATTTTTACTTTTTTGAAGCTTCCTTGTTAGTTGGCTTCATTGGTGGTTTCTGTTTTGATTCAAGCTTTCCTCTAGATGGTTATGTTTGTTGTTTTCTTCTTATCCTTTGATGTTGTTGCTTTGCAAGCTTCTTAGCGGTTCTTTCAGCATTTAAGAGCTGTGGGCTTGGAGTGGTTTAAGTCAACTTATTTGCAGATTCTGGAGGTTCTGTTGAAGGGATTTTAATCTTTTCCACTTTGTAAGGGTTGCTGCCCCTTTGTATCCTAGTGGGCCTTTGTAGTCTCCCTCGCTTCAAGATCTTGTTTTGTTTTCTGCGGTGGTCCTTAGTTTTTGGTGGAAGTGGCCTCTCTGATTGTGGTGTTTGAGGTAGTCTAAAGGCAGCGTTTTTCAGTGGTTTAGGATCTGGAAAAGACGGTTTGCATAGCTAGTAATATAGAGAAGGAATCTGAGTTACTAAAAGAGTAGTTGGAAGACTTGAAGAAGCATCTCAATGAGAGTTTTCTGTTCACATGCCAAAAGCATTGTTCTTCCGTTCCTTTTGGGGCCCTCTTTGCCATTGCGCTCTCATTTGCTTTGGGTCAATGCAGTAAAAGTTTTGATTTCAGAACTTTGGTTAGAAAGAATTCTGAAGCTTCTTTATGGTGTTCTCAATCCAAGTCTTTTGCTGGTTTTCTTTGTTTGATATTAATCTTATTTGGGATGATTTTATTTTCCTTTGTTTGAGTTTTCTGTTCTTATTGTCACTCCCTTGTGGAGTTTGTATCTTTGAGCATTAGTCTCTTTTCATTTTATCAATGAAAAATTTCGTTTCTTGTTAAAAAAAAAAAACAAGATAGTGGTGACTGATATAATACAACTACACATAGGTGAACATTTGCTGATACATTTTGGTGCATCCAATCAAAGCAAACTGGTTTATTGATGAGTATTTAATGCTATAAAAGGTATAATTTATATCAATCGAATCTTTAGATATGGAATTTCACCAAACCAACTTGACTACTATTTGTATCCCTTTTCTTACACATTGGGCTTGAGCCATTTAACATCATTCAAGCAAACAATAACATAAGAATGTTTGTATATGGTATTTGCATAGTTCTGCTATGTAAATATGAGTTTTCCTTTCCTCTTTATCCACCTCTCTACTGAATGTTGGTCCTGCGATCAAGAATTGTGTGAAAGCTGAAGGAGATTGCTAACTATTGCAACTGCTATATAGCTATCTATTAGTAGTAGCTATCTAGTATACTTATGGCTTTATACTCATTCATTTGAGCTAGGAAATGCATAGGAGTTGAGTTGACAACAGTAAAGATGAACAGGGATGTTCCATGTAATGCTTGGCATGTGTCACTTTGTATCCTCTATTGTTTAGAAAATTGGCTATCAGTTAGGCATGTTTAGTGTCCTCAACCATGAAGCTATTGCCCTTATTGGTATTTGGAGATCTTCAGAACCCCATCTTCTCAACCCCCTCCCCTTACATCCATACATATAGAGTCATAGACATATGTATCTATGGATAAGTGATGTCCAGAGAGATCTTCACTTTCATCACATGACCTTTATGTCAAGCTCTATCTCTTTCTTTCATCAGTCTTACTTCAGTATGCTGGAAGCAGAGAAAAAAAAAATAGAATTTTTTCGACCTTACTTGAACAGGATCTGTTCTATAGGTTGTACAACTGTGTCATTGAGTTCTAAAGTTCAATTTGGGCAGAAATTATTTTCTGGTACGGTGTTACATATTGAATAGTATTCATGGTCAGCCGCCTTCAATCCCATTTGACTGTTACGTCTTCTGGCAATAAGATGGCGTGTCCTTTTTGAAAGGGCTGCTACATCAATGTTTATCTGTGGCTTTTATTTGGTTATAATCACTTCTGGACTTGGAATGTGTTGTCTCTAGATCTAGTTTTATCTTTTGCTCGTTTTATACTCTAGGTGGAGTTGTATTGTAAGTGTTTGTTGTTAGGCTTTACCTTCACTGACTATTATTTTTTAATATCTTTCTCTAAAAATTTCTGTTTCTTATTAAAAAGAAATTACATGGACTCTTGCAACTTCATAGCATCAAGGAAGTGTAAAACAGAACTAGCCTCTTTTACCTCTTTATCCGTATCAACAATCCTGATAAATATGCAATACATCTATTTCTCAGGGTGAGATAAATCCTGATATATATTTTCTGCAGGTGCATTGGAGAGAGGGGGTGTTGGGGCTTTAGAACTTGTTGCCATGGACATGAAAGCAAGGCAAGGTTTATTCTTCTTTTCTTCGATTTATGCTCTTTTCAAAGGCCTCTAGATGTTCTTTTCTTCTGGTCAGTAGTTTGTGCAGCTTTTGCAGCTTGAAGGTAGTGGTTTTGGTTGTTTTGGCTCATTGTTTTGTCAAGACCTTAGGCGTTTTGTTCTTCAATGTTTTATTCTCTTGTAATATTTGGAGATTTGTTCTTTATTTGGCTGTTAGTCTTTTTTCACTCCCTCTGGGAGCTTTGTATCCTCAAACATTTTTCTTCCTCTACATCCATCAATGAAAAGTTTGTTTCTTGTTCAAAAAGTTTACTTACCTAGGTATTTCTTTCAACTTCCAGGGGTATGTATTTGTGTCGCACACTTTGCTACCGAGGAGCTGAATTTGAAATTGTCAAAGCACCATTAGAAGCTGAGATGATGGTACAGTGTATTGGTTCCTCTAATTTTAGAAAGGAAGGAGAAATGGATGTACCTTTTTCCATGTTGTTAGTTTTAGAGATTTTTGTCTTTAAATGTTTCCCCTCTTTCTTTTCCCTTTTTTCAGGCACTATTTTTTTTGTTTTTTTTGGGGGTGGGGGGGGGGGGGGGGGGCGTTGTTTATGGGGCTGGTAAAATTAGTTGAAGTCAAATGCAAATTAATTGTCCCAAGACATTTTTCTGTTTCCCACGTGCCTACAATTTTGTGCTAGGATGATGAGATATAACTATTGTATGAAGTTAACCTGATTGTCTTCAGTTAGATAGGAATCTAGCGATTCCAACTCCCCATCTCTTTTCTATAGAACTCTGATTAATTTTCTTTCTTTTATGCATTTTATTATGGCTTCTTGAGACTCTGTCGTCTTATGTCCTACGTAGGAAATGTATACATTAGCAGCTGAATTTTGGGCAAAGTTGCGGGTAGAATTAATGACAGCAAGTGCGTATGTTACTAGTGACAAGCCTAGCACCAATCAACTTTGGCGATTATTTTGGGCAAGCCATCAGGTATATTTAATTGGGTTTTTCCTTAAAAGCTGAGTTTCTCTTTAAGTTGAATTATTTATATTTTTATTTATTTTAATTTAATTGAAGTTTGTTTAAGAAATTTTATGTTCTATATCATTTCTTTTACTTCAAAATTTCCTCCTGCTTTTGTAGCGTTTCTTCAGGCATATGTGTATGTCTGCCAAGGTTCCTGCTACTGTTAGACTAGCTAAGCAAGCATTATTGGAAGATAAGTGTGTTGTCATTGGCCTGCAAAGTACTGGAGAGGCACGCACTGAGGAAGCTGTGACAAAATATGTCTGTGCCATAGCTTTATGTTATTATCTGTTCTTGTCCCATATAAAGCTCGGTAGATGATATGTTGTACTTTCTAATTTGGATTTTTTTTTTTTTAATTCTCTCTTGTACAGGGCCTTGAGCTTGATGATTTTGTTTCTGGACCTCGAGAACTATTGCTCAAATTTGTGGAAGAAAATTACCCTTTGCCTGAAAAGCCTGAAACCCTCCCTGGTATGTGTGGCTTGTGTAGTCACGTTTTTATGCTTCTTTTTTCCACTATATGTGAGATGTTTTATAATTAATCTTGCTTTAGAGGAGGGAAGTGTCAAGGAGCTTCAAAGGAAGAGACACTCAGCAACTCCTGGCATTTCACTAAATGGGAGGTTAAGGAAAGCTGCAAAATGGAAACCTCCAAGTGATGTCGAAAGTGATGAAGAATCTGAAAGTGGGTTATTTAATAGTCCTTTGTGATGGATTTGGTACATTTGTCTAGTGGACTAGTTTATCTAATTATCATTCATCCTAGTTTGTATTGTAATTTAGTATTTCTTCAATAGTTCTCTTTTTATGCATTTATTGTATCTGATCTTATTTTTTACTACATTCATGTGGCTTAGCTTGAGTTTGGAGTGTAGGATTTTTTTAAAAAAATTTCTTTTTTCGATTATATTTCATTATTAATTGCCTTATGAGGGTGTTTGTTGATTAATTGGTTTGAATGATTATGTCCTACCTATCTAGCTATATAGGCCTTTTTTTTTAATATAAAAAATAGTTGTCCTTTCGAACATTTATGTCTCATGGATAAGAAACTTTTATTCAGTTAGAAAGAGAGAAAAATTGGGTTATAGATAAGATGGCTTATGCCAAAGGAAGTTAGAAAATGAAAACCCTCAGTTGACATTAATAAGAGCATCATAATTATATATATAAAATAAACATTAGATAAGTAACTGAATACGAAGTGCAATTCTTCCACGTCTCTCCCCTTTAGTTCGTAGATGCTTTGATTTTTTTCCATCTCTTCTACATATGTGCTTGACGACATTTTCTTTTGGATAAGAAACATTCGTATTAACAAAAAACCAGGACTACAAAAAGAAGAGGGACTAAGGCCCCCCAAATGCCAAGGGTGTGCAAAAGGGGGCCCCAAATACTGTGAATAATGGAGGGACTGTAATTACAAAAACAAGGAGAGAGCAAGCACCAGGAAGAAGCCCACCACCTTGCCAATTCCCCATTTCTTGGGCACTCAACTTATTTTAAAACATTTTAGGATGTCTCTCAGGCCAAAGGTTCTCTTAATGGAAAAGCTTCTATATGAAGAAAAAGGGGAAAAGTTCCCGTTTGACTGTCTTCACAGGATTAGACTAGACTTCTTTCTAAAATTTTGGTTACACTGCTGCTGTAAGACTGCATTAGTGCTCTTCCATCAATACTTTATCTAGCTTGTTCCTATTGCTATGCATGATAATGAGAGTTATGTCCTCATCTGTATCCAAATTCGGCAAAAAATCTGTTTTTATGACATTGCATCTTGTTATTGTTGGGACAAAATCCAGAATTAGTTCTAGTTCTCTATACAACTTTATTATTATTATTAATTTATTTTTTATTCAAAATATTATTCTTGCAGCTGATTCTGCTCCCGAATCTACCGAATCAGATGATGAGTTTCAGATCTGCGAGATTTGCAATACTGAAGAGGTAAGTTCCTTGAGATTATTTGATGATTTGAGACCTTGTGTGAAACGACTGTGCTGTTGGGCTTACATCCATTTTTCCAGGAAAGGAAAAAATTACTTCGATGTTCCTGTTGTGAGCAACTTTTTCATCCTGCTTGTCTCGATCCTCCTCTGTTGGATACAGAAATTGCAGAGTGGTCATGTCAGTCTTGCAAGGAAAAGACAGATGAGTATCTTAAAGAAAGAAAAGCTGTTATAGCTGAACTTTTGAAAAGGTTTTGATATTTTATTTGTTCCCCTTTCGTAAATGTGAGGAATCCTTGGTAAAAAAAAAAAAAGAGGAATCCTCGCACTAATAAGACTACCAGCAGTCCTCACCTTTTCTTCAGAGAAAAAAAGTGAGGACTGCTGGTAGTCTTATTACTGCCAGGAGTTCACTTCCGTACGTTTCACCTGAAGTTACATTTCTTTGTGTCTTACTATCAGGTATGATGCTGCGTCAGATCGTAAGTCTAATTTGTTGGCAATTATTCGTTCATTGAATCTTCCAAACAATCCTTTGGATGATATTATTGATCAGGTAAGTGTTTCTTCTTCTTTCTCCCTCGGTTGTATGCAAGAATGAAATTTCTCAGTGTTTCTGAGGCTGGTTGTAAAAAGTTTAGTTATAAACTCTCTCTTCATATTTTAAGTGTGTATTTATATTTTGTTTCAAAATGATCTGGCCATTTTTTATTGCTCTGTTGCTTTAATTCAATCATAAGTTTCTGGTCGTTTCTTTTTGTTAGCGGTTCATCAATTCTTTGTTGCATTAAACTTCCAAAACTTCTTGCCAAACTTAGTTAATAATAATTCTGGCATTTAATTGTTTTTTTTTTATAAGAAACAATTCATTGATGTATGATTTAAGTAGTTGTTGGGTGTTTTTTTTTGGGGTGGGGGGGGGGGGGGGGGGGGGGGGCTTTATTGTAATGAAAGCTGGATCTGTTTCTAAAAAATAAAAAAAAAAATCATAATTCTGGTACACTAAAATATCTCTCTAGCATTGCTGCTCCATCATGGATAAAAGATTATCCATTTTTAGTTTTTTATTATTATTATTATTTTTTGGTAGGAAACAAAACTATTTCATTGATGTAATGAGATGAGGTGCAAAAGAAGCAAGATCCTTTTCAAATGTAGTTACAAAAAACTTTTCCAATGAAGCTCTAAGGGTAGATACTAGGAAGCACGGACACTTCGTATTTGACAAAGTATCAGTGTCAGACACGTGTCGGACACGGATACGTTTGGACACGCTCCGGACACGTGTCCGACACGCAATATTCAGTGTCCTATTTTTTTATTATTATTTTTAATTTCGGACACGTGATGGACACGCCACAGACACGTCATGGACACGCCATTCAAAAACCCAAACCTTTCCTTCTAAAAAAAGAGCGAAAAACCCAAACTTGTCAATTGCAGAACAACGGCGTTGGTAGAGACGGTCGGCGGCGAAGTTGGAGGTAGAGGGATGGAGATCGAAGGAAGGTGGGGAAAGAATAAAGATGAAGGGAAAGAAGAAACGGGGAGGGAGGGAAAGAAGAATCGGGGAGGGAGGGAAAGCAGAATGGGGGGAGGGAAAGTAGAAATGTGGGGAGGGAGGGAAAGTAGAAAGTTGAAATGTGGGGGAGGGAATGAGCTTTTAGGGTTAGGGTTTGTAGAAAGTTAAAAATAATTAAGAAATTATTTTAGGGCTTTTAATGGGTATTTGGCATGTTGGGCTTTTGTCTTTATTGAGTTTGGACTCATATGACTTATTGGGTTTTATGTATTTAAATTTTAAACTAAATTCAATGGTCAATTAAATTTCCATTCACATTTTTTTATTTTAATTATTTTTAATTGTTAGTAAAAAAAACCTAAAGTATTTTGGGTTTGATCTTTTAATATTATCTAATAAAAAAAACAATAATAAATAACGTGTCCCCGACGTGTCCGTGTCCTACATGTTCAGAAATTGGCGTGTCGCCATGTCCGTGTCGTGTCATATCCGTGTCCCCTGTCCGTGTCCGTGCTTCTTAGGGTAGATATATCATAATTACAAAAAGGTGGAGACATTCTCAGTTTATTTTGAAACTTATAATGTTGCCTTACTGTCTGTTGCAAGCAATTTCCTAGGACCTGACATCAACAAAAATTAATGCCCTTGTGTTTTTTCATTTTTTCTCAATGAAAACTTGGTTTCTCATTAAAAAAAAAAAGCGGCAATTAATGATTATACTTGTTGGGATCATGGCATCAAGCTTAATATTTAAATGAATAAAATAAATGATAGGAATCAAGTTTCTTCTCTCGTTGATAACAGAAAAATTCAAGGTTCTTGCCTTGGCTCTTTTTACCCAATCTTACTGGTTTTTTCCTACCTTGAGTAGTTACACTTTCACCTCTTATGAATTCTGTTACTATTCCCTTTTACATCCGATTTTAGTTAGTGCCTAATTGAGTTACCTCTCTTTCATAACAACTTTTGGTTACCCTTCCCCACTTGCCCTTCCCTTACTTTTACGTGAATAAGTATGTATGCTAGAGGTCTATCAACGCCCTGCCCCGAAGAAGTCACCTTGTCCTCAATGTAGCCTCCTCTTGAGCCGTGCTCTGCCAGTGGACCAATACTTCAAGCTGCTAGGACTGTGCTTTGGTCGTGGTCCTAACTCCCAAGATATCAATGGGTTATGCAGGTTGCATTTTTTTTTTTTTTGATAAGAAACAAGACTTCATTATCAAAAGAAAGGAGATTCAAAAGGGTGGAGATGAGGGGTCCTCACCAAGCTTATGTGATTACAAAAATGCTTCCTAATTGGCGTAAATTTTAGCAAAAAAGTAATTTTGAAAAGTATCGATATTAAACACCAGCTAGAAATTCTTTTGTAACTTTGTGGCTCATCTAGAAAGAAAGAAAGCAGAGGGTTTTTAAGAATAGAATGGTTATGGTGGATTCTTTTTGTAATAATGTACAACACACTACTTCGTGCTGGTGTTCAAACCATAAGAAATTCTGTTGTAACTACAGCCTTCTCATGATTATAAATGATTGGAATGTGCTGCTTTTGTAGTTTGTTGGCAGGGTTTGTCTCTACCCCGGCCTTAGGTTGTTCATCCTCTCCCTTTTTATGGAATATATTATCATTTCTTATATATATAAAAAAAATGCTAGAAGCATAAACCCTGATGGTCTCCCATTTAGGAGCTCAAAAATAGCCTCTGGACAGCTCATAGGAAGGCACCAATTAATCTTGAAAATAGAAAGAATGTTCTGCCAGCAGAGTTGAGCAAAAGCGCAGGATAAAAGGACATGTCTGAAGTCCTCACCATTTTCTTTGTACAAATTACAACAACCCGGGTTCAAACAGGTTTTGGGCAGCCTTTTCTGCAAATTACAAGTTGTGCTCAACTTTCCATGGGCTGGCAACCAAAGGAAAATTTTAATTTTCTTCAGAACTTTGGACTTCCGAATGGTTTGACTGAAAAGAGGGTTTAAAAACTCTTTATCACTCATAAGATTGTTCTTCATCTTTAGTAGCCCTTTCATGGAGCAAGTTATCTCCTCCTTTTTGTAATTATAGTTTATTTACTCGGGTCCCATTGGAGATGTTTTTTTGTAATTACATGATAGGATCTTCTTGTGTACATCTATTTCATATTATCAATGAAATGGCTTATCGTTTCTAATTAAAAAAGCCTGTTAAACCACTACTCAACCCAAAAGTTTAAGTCGATGGGGTATGGTAAATTTAATTATATCAACACTCCCCTCACTTGTGGGCTTGAAAATTTGTATAGGCCCAAAAAGTGGAAATCAATATTAATTGGGAAGGAAATGACGTTTACAGGAGTTTGAACACGAGACCTCCTTTTCTGATACATGTTAAATCACCAATCAATCCAAAAGCTTAAAGCTGATAGGTTATCGTAAATTTAATTATATCAACGCCCCCACTACTGTCAAGCCGACAAATTCTCTTAGCCTCTTGATTACCAATATCGCAGGTTGCATTGAGATCCTTTGCCACTTCCTTGCAGACATTTTTGGTTGGTAAAGAAAGTAATGCTTAGTCATTTCTATTACCAAGTTTTAGAACTACGTTTGATGCACATTGTAAGATTGAGTTGAAATGATCCTCTGTAGGCTTTGAAATCAGAATTTGTTTGGGTTTGCTCCTAGATCTTCAAAAACTGTAGCATTACAATCACTGCATAGTGAATTTTTGTTTTCTGACGAAGACTGAAGTGAATTATTGTTGCCACACTTGTTGCTTGCCTACCACATTTTTATGATTGCTTGAAAGTATAGTATATCAGCATATATGTGTGCAGGAGTGCCCATGTCACCATACTCGTGACCAAACTACTTTTTCTGACGAATTACTCTGTGCAGCTTGGAGGCCCTGATAAAGTCGCTGAAATAACAGGAAGAAGGGGAATGCTTGTAAGGGCCCCCAATGGAAAGGGTGTTACTTACCAGCCACGGAACTCGTGAGCTTTCAATTTTGTCGTGTTTCTTTCCAAATTGTCATTTATTTTTCAGTTCACCTTTATTATATAATTAAATTCATGTGTAGGAAGGATGTGACTATGGAGATGGTCAATATGCATGAGAAACAACTGTTTATGGATGGTAAGAAGTTTGTTGCTATCATTTCTGAAGCTGGATCAGCTGGGGTTTCATTGCAGGCGGACAGAAGAGCTGCAAATCAGGTTTGCATACCTTACTTAGAAAGTTTGTTCTTAAGGGGCTAACTGCATTTCTGTATGTAAATAAGTTGAACTTTATCACTATTGACTGAATTTGTGTGGGTAATTAAGTTGTATTCGACGAGTTTATTGCTTCCTCATTGTCTTGTTCAATTTTTATTGCTTTTGGCATTTGTCGTTACAGAAAAGAAGAGTTCATTTTACTTTAGAACTCCCTTGGAGTGCTGATCGAGCCATTCAACAATTTGGACGAACTCATCGCTCTAATCAAGCTTCAGCACCCGAATACAGGTGCTTTTGATACCACTGGTTTGTATGGTTTTCATTTTTGATTTTGTGATCGTGTTTGTTTGGTAGTATTAAATATTAGAGTATCCAACTGCCCCTCCATGCTAAAATATAGTGGAGGTTGTTGAAAACATTCGAGATTGCTTTTATTTTGCCTCTTGAAGTATGAGTAGGCTCAGAAATGTTTCTTTCTGGCCAAAGACTTGAAAAGAGGGCTATGATGCTGTGGTTGGACGCCATTGGGGCTTATTTATATATTTAAATTTTAAATTAATAGTTATTTTTTTTTTAATTTTTGAAGGTTGGTTTGAGAAAGGAATAGAAGAATTTTTAGGGTATGTAAAAGCATTGGTAGGAACTTTTCGACCCCGTTTTTGTAGTGACTGTCTTTGAGTTCTCTCTAATTATTTTTGTTGCAACTCTGTAACTTAGATCTTATGTGTGGACTGGTGTCCCCTTTATAATTTCATATTTTTAATGAAATTTCCTTGTTTATTATTATTTTTATTATTTTTGATGAAAACCGAACTTTATTGAGAACAAATGAAAGAATACACGGGCATACAAAAAGAAAGCCCACAAAAAAGGAAGCCACATTACATGAAGGGGCTCCAATCAAGCAAGAAGACCTAACGAATAATTACAAAAAAGCTTCGACACCAAAGCCCAAAGAGAAACAACATCACAAAAAGATCTTTCCTGCTCCTTAAAGATTCTATTATTTCTCTCACCTCACAGATTCCACACAATAGCACAAACCCCAACTTGCCACAAAAACAACCATTTCTCATGAAAAGGTGAAAATAGAAGAAGCTTTGCGAACAACTCTCTACAATCTTGAGGCCTGACAAAACTAAGGCCGAACTCCCCAAAGAAACAACTCCAAACAGCACGAGCAAAATCGCAGTCCCAGCAAATATGATCAAGGTCCTCGGCGGCCTTCTTGCACAGGATACAACAAAAAGGCTCGACCTGAGGAGTCCCCCTGGTCAAAATCTGATCCAAGATGTCAACCCTTTCGTGCCATGCCTGCCACACAAAGAACTTAACCTTCTTGGGAACCTTCACCCTTCATAAAGAGGAGAAAACAGAACCACTCGAAGGGGAAGGACTAACTAAACAGTGAAAAAAGGAGCTGCAAGAAAAGTCTTTGGACGGACAAGGGCTCCAAAGGCGAACATCCCCCCTATTGGGGCTAAGTCGGAACTCACTAATGAGGGATAACTAAGCAATCACATTTGACGTTTCCCTAACGGTCAACGCATGATAGAAACCGAGGGAGAAGGCGGGCTTCAGAAGAAGAAAGAGTGAGTAAAAGGATCGAAGCCACTGACTGATTTTTCAACAAAGACAAGTGATACAACTGGGAAAACAAAGAGTTGAGGGGTCTATCCCCCCAACCATTATTATTATTATTTTTTTCTAAAACTCGAGTATCCAACTAAGAGCTATAGTATCCATATTTTCCTTCTTTCAAAAACTCCCGAAGATATAATGCTGTTTTTATCTGGTCTCCATTTTGTTTCATCGAAACAATTTTTTTAATATTTTAAACACCTTATCCCAACCCTTTGTTGCAAGTCTTCTGTCCCATTATGGTGGTGCTTAAACTATCATTGGATCACAAAATGCTACTGGGATGCTAAGAGCGTAACATGCTCAAATTGGATATTTCTCTTGAAAATGGAACGTATTGTAGAAGTTTCTGAAATGGTTACGTAGCAAGTGTATATATCTATCCCAAATGGCCTTTTGTGATCTAAAAGGCTCTTGATATCTATGTTTTAAATTCAGTTTGTTTATGTTTTTTTTTTTTTGATAAGAAACCAAGAAGGAAATAAATCACATTCCAAAATGAAGAGAGCAACAACCTAAGGGCTGGGGGAAGAGAGAACCCCCACCCAAGGAACTACATACACAAAGCTTTCCAGTCATTCAGAAGCATAGAAAAAGGGTAGTTACAAAAGAATTTGTTATAACTATGGCACCACCAAGCCGTATTTAACTGTACAACATCCCAAAACCTATTCAAAGGAGTAGAGTGATCTTCAAAAGTTCTTTTATTCCTTTCCAACCATAAATTCCAAAGAAGAGCTCTAACTGCAAACTTCCAAACCAATCTAAATTTTCCTTTCAAACTTCCCCCTCCCAAAGATTCCATCAGCCAACCATCTACAAGATTTGGGAGACATAACTTCATTTCAAAGATAGTCGAAAGTCGATCCCAACAATGTCTAGCAAAGGGACAATGCACAAATAAGTGATCCAACGATTCTTCATTCGAGGAGCAAAGTGAACAAATTGAGGGGCACAAAGCACGACTAGGGTACTTCCTCTAAATCTTGTCATGTGTATTCAAACTTCGATGAGCCATTGACCACAAAAAGATGTTGACCTTTTTCGGGATTTTAAAATTCCAAATCAATTTGGACAGTGAGCACTTCAAGGCTATTCTCGAACCGGCCAAATTAAGGAAAAGAGATTTCGTGGAAAAGCTACCGTTGGTGTCAAGAGACCACCTAATTTTATCTTCCCCATGACCCAAACGAAAGGATTCCAACTTTACCGTCAAACGAACCCAATCATGCACTTCTCTATCAAACACTCCTCGTCTAATACTCAAGTTCCAAGTGCCCTGCACATCGTCCCAACAATCAGCCACCGTAGCTTCCGGCTTCAAAGACAGACGAAAGATAATAGGGAATTCCACTTCAAGAGGGGATCCCCCAAGCCAACTGTCCTTCCAAAATCTAATCCGTCTTCCGTCACCTATTTTATACTGGATAAAACGCTCATAATTCCTCCTCAACTTCACAATGTCAAACCAGGGGAGGTTTTTGGACTACCCGTGGGGTGAGAAGACATCCATCCGAAGGACTCTTCCCCATATATACTTGTCACCACTTGCCTCCATAGGGCATCCTTCTCCACAGCAAAACGCCAACACCACTTAGTAAGGAGGGTTGTATTCCTCTGCTCTAATGAGCCAATCCCGAGACCACCATGGTAGAGAGGGAGAGAGGTAGTTTTCCAATTCACCAAATGAGTGCCAGCTTTGAAATCTCCTCCACTCCAGAAAAAGTCTCTAATCAGCTTCTCCATATTCTTTATGATAGCTTTCGGTGCCCTTAGAAGGGAGAAGAAGTACAAAGGTAACCCATTCAAAACTGAAGAGATGAGAGAAAGTCTTCCTCCTTTTGAAAGTAGAGATGATTTCCACTTGGAGATTTTCTTTCTAATCTTATCAACCATGGGCTCCCAGAAATCTCGAGATCGGTGATTGCCTCCTAAAGGGAAACCAAGATAAGAGATGGGGAGAGTGGCAGGGCACCACCCTAAAGAAGCTGCCCGATCAGCTACCACCTGAGCCCCAATATTCAACCCGATCAGCGATGTCTTGGCACTGTTTAAGTTCAAACCCGAACACCCAAGGAAGAGAGAAATCACTGTCCACCATTTCCGAAGCATGGACCGACTAGTTGGGCAAAATATTATCGTATCATCCGCATATTGTAAGTGAGAAACCGACACCGCATTGTTCCCCACATTCCAGCCCTTCAAAATTCTCTTCTCCAAGCAAAAATGCACCAATCTACTAAAAGCATCCCCTAAAAGCGTAAAAAGGAAAGGAGACAAGGGGTCCCCTTGTCGCAAGCCTCTACGAGCCAGAATCTTCCCCCGAGGTCTACCATTAATGAAAATAGAGTAGTTGACTGAAGAGACATAGCCCCAAATCCACCGGCGCCAAGTTGGCCCAAAACCTTTTCTAGCCAACACATCATCGAGGAAAAACCAATCCACTTTGTCATAGGCTTTCTCATAGTCAAGTTTCAAGATATATCCCTTTCCTTTCTTTGCTTTTAGATCCCCAATCACTTCTGAAGCCACCAAGATCGCATCAAGAATTTGTCTACCATCAACGAAAGCCGCTTGAGTATTTGCAATGATATTTGGGAGCATTTTCCTGAATCTTTCCGCAAGAACTTTCGCTATAATTTTATATAAGGAGGTTGTAAGGCTAATTGGGCGAAAGTCACTTACTCGATTGGCCCTCAACCTCTTTGGGATTAAGCAAATATACGTCTCATTCGTTCTCTTGTTAATAACTCCATTTTGAAAAAAATCCTGGAACACTGTAAGAAGGTCAGCTTTAACAATGTTCCAAGACTTTTTAAAAAATTCACTTGTCATACCGTCCGGGCCAGGAGACTTGGAGTTACTCAAGCTCATTACAGCGGATTTAATTTCCATTTCCTCAAAGGGGGCTTCCAACCCAATTTTCCAAGATTGAGACAGCGGAGACCAACTCAAATCCTCCAAAGCATATCTATGATCCACCCGTGTGCCATACAAATTAGAAAAGAAGCCGAGTGTCACGGTCATGCTTGTCCAGGGCGTGTTGCCCGTGGCCGCATGCCCATCTCAACCCCTTTTTATCATGCTTTCATGTTATGTATTTAGTTTTGCTTGATAGTTAGCTTTCATTGTATTTTTATGCTTGTATGACTCCTCGCCACTTTGCATGTGCAAGCCTGTCAAAGGCATAAATCTCAAAATGTACTATAGGGGGGTATGACTAGTTGTCCATCCTTCCTACCCGGAGTTATATGCAATCTAAGCTGTTGTTGACCCTTCTCTCGCTTATTGCCTATAACATTTACATGAACAAACGTTTTCTCAAAAGCTTTCAAAACACTTTCTCTCTCCCGGTTTTCTAAAACATTTTCTCCCGGGACTCGAGGGGAGGCTAGACCCTATACGGAAGTATTCCGCAACTTCCATTTTTGGGCAAGGCTGACTTGCTCGCCGAGTTAGAGCAAGTGCCGCACGGTTGAAGAGCTGCGACCGTGATACCGAGCACCTCCTTTTCTATATCGGCTTCAGAGGAGATTACAACACCTTCATTCGTTTCTAAACAGGAAATACAGCTTCGGACTTTTCTTTGGGACATCCATCTGTGAAAGAAAGAGGAGTTTTCATCTCCCTCTTGCAACCATTGAAGCTTGCATTTCTGCCTCCAGAGACGCTGCTCATAAAGCACTAGATCCAGAAGCTGAGCTTGCAAGGATTTCTTCTCGCATTGGCTAGTATCCGAGAGAAGCCCCCTTTCTTCCTCTGTATCAAGTTGGTCAATCTTGAGTTGGATTTCAATTTTCTTAGCATCCAGTTGTCCAAAAACTTCCTTATCCACCTCAGTAGACGCGGCTTTAAACTTTTCAATTTTTCCATGAAGGAATAACCAGGCCAACCACGTATATCACCTTCCTGCCACTAGCACTCCACATTTTCCATGAAAGAGGGATGTTCTAGCCACATATTTTCTAAGTGAAACGGAGTGGGACCCCACTTATGAAAACCGCAAGTGGGATTTGTTGATGTTAATGTGGGATTTGTTGATTTTTTAAACTGTGAGGCCTCTAAGTTGAGTCATAGGCTTCAATGGTGAGCTGTGGGGTAAGTTGGTTACTCTGTTCTTATCTAGGGTTCCCTTCAGATTATCAGGTCTTCCCTTGAGCAATAACTTGAAGTGTACGTCTTTCTGGAATTTAAAGCCTGTGAAGCTCGGGGGTTTTGGCATTGGTTATCTGAGATTACATAATGAGGCTTTCTTGGCAAAATGGTTATGGTGTTCCTCATGGAGCTTAATGCGTTGTGGTATAGGATCATGGTGAGTAAGTGTAGTCTGCACCCTTTGAGTGGGTTTTGGGATTGTGGGTTTCAGGGTTTTAACAAAAACTAGTAGATTGCTATTGCTTTGGGTTTCCCTTTGTTCTCTCAGTTTGTGAAATGTTCGGTTGGGGAAGGCTTAAAGATCTATTTTTGGGAGGATTGCTGGGTGGGTGGTAAGCCCCCTTGGGCTTTGTTTCTGCAGCTTTACCATCATCAGACAAGGCACAGTGGCCTCTATATTGCCTTCCTTTGATCATTCCTCTTCATTTTCGTTGGGTTTTTGTCGACCCCTTGCTGATTGAGAGATGATAGAGGTGGTAGCTCTTCTTTTTATTACTTCTGATCAACTTGTTTGGCTAGAGAGAAAGGATATTCGGCTTTGGGTCCCTAATCCATTCGAGGGCTTCTCTTATAGCTCGTTTCTTCATGTCTTAGGTCCCCATTCTCCTCCTAGGGGTCCTCTGCGTTTTCCTCTCTCGAGAGGGTAAAAATCTCCAAGAAAGTTAAATTCTTTGCTTGACAAGTTTTGCAGGGGAGAGTGAACACCTAAGACTGTATCCGGAGACATTCTTCTTTTGTGATGTGTTCGCAATGGTGTGTTTTTTGTAGGTGGCATGAGAAGGACATTGGTCATTTATTGTGGGGTTTCCATTTCGCTAATTCCTTTTGGAGCAAGTGCTGGAGGTCATTTGGGCTTGCTTTGGCTCGTAGGGCGTTTGTTCTTCAGACATTTTGTAATTACTAGCTTGGTCTCATTCTTTTGGATTGGAGTCCGTTGTTGGGACTCCTTTCATGGACTTGTCTTTTGTATGAACTTGTACCTTCTTTCATTTTTCTCAAATTCGGTTTCATACTAAAAAGACAATGGGCATTCATAGATAGTTCTAAATATTAGAATTTGGAGAAAAATAATTTATATTGTTCAAATATGGCTAGGCTATTGTATCAACATATCCCCTATTTCCAGTTTCATCAATTTGAACCGCATTCTATATAGTCAATAGATAATTAAACCATCTGGTACATTTCCATGTCATTTATTAATTTCTCACTTTTGCCTATGACTATGCTTTTAGTATGAGTTATTTTATTCTTTTATATATATATATATATATATTCCGCGTTTTGTATGTTTACGTCTTATGTTCTTAAGACTATCTATAACTTTTGGAAACTGTAAAATGTATTTTATTGTGTCTATATTCGTATATTTCTAATTTTAGGGAAAAATCATGAATCTATATATATAATTTTTCTATAAGGTTTATAAACGTACTGCAGATGAGAAAGAAAGAAAGAAAGAAATAACAATGTTAATAAATGGATCCTATAATTTTTTCTTTTAGAAAATATTGTTTACAATTAATTTTGATAATTTTTTTTTTAATTTTTAAAATAAGTTCTATATGTTCTACAGAATGTTCCAACAGATTATAGGCATGACAGAAGAAGAGAGGACTAGTAATCTCCTATGGCAATTGAGTTGAGAACGAACACATATATTACAAGAAAAGGAAAGAAATACAAAAAATTTAAAATGAAAAAAAATTATGTATAAAGAAAATGAATGCCGAAAAAGTACTTAGAAGGTCTTGACCATCTAGTGCATTCTACTTTATAGCTATGCACGTGCACCCACAATAATTAATTTAGCATTAATCCACAACATGGCTTATGGCCTCTGTAGCGTTGTTATTTATAAAGAAATTATAGTCTGAGTGATAATAAAAAAAGGATTGATATTTTAAGACTTATAATTTGTTTATTATTAGAGAATGAAATACTCCTGCGTGCATGTGTGTATCTAGATATATGGAGACAGATGAGAATTAGATGGTAGATGCTGGTGGATGAAGTTTGTGTCGCTATTATTTTAGTGCCTTTTAATTTGATATTTTTGCTAGTGTATTTTATAATCACTTCAAGTTATTTTATCATCAGTTTCCATCCAAATTGAAAATGCATGATGCATTAGTCATTGTTTCCATAAAAAATGGAAATGCATGATACACGACACGTACATTAGTGGTTTGTAATAGTTTCGATGCAAAATGTTTATGATGTTGACGATTTTGTATTTATTGAGTTTGTTGGACTGGTGTAACATTTATCTGGTGAATGGTTTTGTAGGCTGCTTTTTACGAATCTCGGTGGAGAACGCAGGTTTGCATCAATTGTTGCCAAGAGATTAGAATCCCTTGGAGCCTTAACTCAAGGAGATCGAAGGCTAGTTGGATTAGTTTCATCAAGTCTTCGTTTATTATTAATTAAAGAATGTTTGAAGTAGTTTTCTTTTTCTTGATGGTATTTGGCAATTCACATGCAGGGCTGGACTGTCACTAAGTGCTTATAATTATGACAGTGCTTATGGGAAGGCAGCCTTGACGGTGATGTATAGAGGAATAATGGAGCAGGTCTATATTTTTTATTATTATTTTATAACTGTGTGTTTTCATTTGAGCAGAGTAAAATAAATAACACAAATTCACTGTCAGGATGCCCTGCCTGTCGAACCTCCTGGGTGCTCATCTGAGAAACCTGATACAATCCGCGATTTTATTGAGAATGCAAAGGCTGCTCTTAATTCTGTGGGAATAATTAGGGACACCGTACTTGGTAACTTCTCAATTCGATATGCACCTCTGGTCTCCATCCCACCTTCTAGTGAACATTTTGTTCTCACAACAAAGCAAATAAATTAAAAAATGGAAAGATTAGTTGCCGAGAGTTTTACTGTGAAAATTCGTCTGCATGTGGTTAAATATTATTAAGTTACCTTATTGCGACCGTACCTTATGTTATGCTATATAAATTACATTTTTGATCTAGACTTGGTTATGATTTCAAGTTACTATTTCTGAGTTTAGCGACTGGGAAGGACTCTGGAAAGACCTCTGGTCGTATTGTTGAGTCAGACATGAATGATATTGGACGTTTTCTTAATCGGCTTTTGGGCCTGCCTCCTGAGATTCAAAATAGGTTTGTGATCTATGATTTACTATGATATGCATGTGGACATTAGAGTCGGGTTATATCATTGATGTTGACACAATATACAGGATTTTTGAGTTATTTGTCAGCATATTGGACCTTCTAATTCAGAAAGCACGCATTGAAGGGAATCTTGATTCTGGAATTGTTGATATGAGAGCCAATGTTATTGAATTACGAGGAAGTCCAAAGGTTTGCTGTTTTCATCACATCACTGTTCACTTATCAGTTTTCTGTTGTCGACCAAATTTAATTTCAATTATCTTGCAGACTGTTCATGTTGATCCCGTCTCTGGGGCATCAACTATGCTTTTTACTTTCACTTTGGATCGTGGTGTGACCTGGGAGGTACGTTCTCTAATTTTATTTATGACTACTACGATGATATTTGTTTGACAGATATTTTCTTTTGAACAATTTGATGGATATCTTTTTGGAATGCCGTACACCCATGCTTTCATGTAAATCCACAAAATATGTTTCTATATTATATGCATGTATAGGAAACACTTGTATAGAATAAGAGTACCACTCTAGAAATGGAAAACTAGCAACCAATTCCAAAGACCCAAAAGGCTAAGGAGATTGCAATTTTATTTATTTAGAGAAACAACAATTGGGAAATATCTGAAAACAAGGATAGTTTCAGAAGTATATGGTGCACAATAGGCTAGGTACAAATTACAATTAATCGCCCAAAAGCTAATCTTCTGGGAACAATATATTATCTCTCATTATCCTAAAACTTATATTTCTTTTCGAATCTTGCTTAAAGTAGAATCAAAGTAGATGGCAAAAATGTAGCTTTGTGCCTAGGGTAAGTTTGAACCTAGAGCTACTTGTAGCAGAGTCACCCATCCATCCTATGGGGCATGACAAAGGGAACACTAAAACTAGCATAAAGTTTCCCCTAAATGCTCCTAGAGAAAGTGCAATGGAGAAAGATGGGGAATATTTTCTTCTGCTTGTTTCACTCTTTCACAAGGCTTACATCTTTGATTTCTTATGTTTCTGTTCATGTCAGTCTGCAAGCACCATTCTTGATGAGAAGCAAAAGGATGGGCTTGGTTCAACCAATGATGGGTTCTATGAATCTAAGAGGGACTGGCTGGGAAGATGCCACTTCATATTAGCCTTTGAAAGGTATTATTTTATTGTGTTTTTATACCTTTCAAGCTTGCACTTTGATTTTCCTTTCACCAGAAATGACCTAACATCTTTGATATCTACATCATTAATATCATCTCTCGATGTTAATAGATTGGATGCCTCTTTTACATATATATAAGAAATGAAAGAATATGACTAAGACCTTCGTTGGGCCAAGCTATTTTTCATAAGTTGAAGTTTTTCTAATATTTTCATTAAATCCTCAACTATACAAAAACATGAGTATAAATACAATGTACAAGACAAAACATAAAAGGAAGGAATATTCTACCCTAATCAAATCTTAAATAAACTTAAATGAATATAAATTAAAAGAGGAAATAATAACCTAAGATACAAAAATATACTATTGCCCTAACTTTGACTATAATTAACAACACTCCCCCTCAAGGTGGGTTTTATATATTATACAATCCCAACTTGCAATTCAAATCTTCAAAGTTAGGTCTCGGTAAAGGCTTGGTAAGAATATCCGCTAACTGTTGTTTGGTAGGCACATAGTTGAGTTGAACCACTTCATTATGGACCTTTTCTGAGATAAAATGTCGATCAATTTCAACATGTTTTGTCCTATCGTGATGAATTGGATTCTTAGCAATACTTATTGCGGCTTGATTATCACACATCATCTGTATTGGTGATGAACAATCCTTTCCTAATTCACTTAGGACTCTCTTAATCTATATGCCTTCACACATGCCATGAGCAAGTGCTCTAAATTCAGCTTCTGCACTGCTTCTTGCAACCACAGACTGCTTTTTGTTTCTCCATGTAACAAGATTACCCCATACAAATGAACAATAACCTGAGGTAGATCTTCTATTTGTAATGTCACCTGTCCAATCTGCATCAGAATATACCTCAATGTTTCTCTTGTCGGTTTTCTGAAACAATAATCCTTTTCCAAGAGTCATTTTTAGATATCTGAGTATTCGGTACACATCATTCACATGTTCTTCATTGGGACTATGCATAAACAGACTAATCATGCTGATGGCAAATCCAATATTAGGGCATGTATGAGAAAGATATATAAGACGCCCTACAAGACGTTGGTATCTCCCCCTATCCACTGGTGTGCCCTCATGATTAAGTCCAAATTTCTTTTGAGGGTCCATAAGAGAGTGTTGGTTTACATCCTAACATGCCAGTCTCATTGAGAAGATCCAACACGTACTTCCTTTGGGATACAATTATACCCTTTTTCGACCGAGCAACCTCCATACCTAGAAAATATTTGAGATTTCCTAGATCTTTGACTTCAAATTCTTGAGCCAAGTGCTTTTTCAGCATTTGTAATTCCCGTTCATCATTTCCTGAAAGGATGATATCATCAACATATACTATTAAGAGGGCAAGTAAATTTCCAGACTTCCTTTTGACAAACAAGGTATGGTCTGACTAGCATTGTAAGTATCCAAGACTGAGAATAAAGTTTGTAAATCTACCAAACCAAGCATGAGGGGATTGCTTAAGCCCATAGAGAGGTTTTCTTCAATTTACAAACCTTTGTTGGATCAACATTCTCTTTACATCCGGGAGGAATATCCATGTATACTTCTTCTTCTAGGTCACCATTCAGAAAAACATTCTTAATATCTAACTGTTGGAGATCTCAATCAAGATTAGCTGCTAGTGATAAGATAATTCTTGTGTTGAGTTTAGCAACTTGTGCAAAGGTTTCCTGGTAGTCAATCCCATAAGATTGAGTGAATCCTCTAGCAACAAGTCTGGCCTTCAATCTCTCAATGCTCCCATCTGCCTTATGTTTTACTGTAAATATCCACTTACATCCAACAGTTCGTTTTCCACTAGGTAGATTTGTCACTATCCATGTGTCGTTTTTCTCAAGAGCTTCAATCTCATCTTGTATAGCTTTTCTCCAACCAGGATGCTTCAGCGCTTCATGAATATTGTTTGGTACCTGAACATTATCAAGAATAGAAACAAATGCTTGATATGATTCAAATAACCCATCATATGACACATAATTCCCTATAGGGTGAATGGTGCAACTCCTAACTCCTTTCCTTACTGCAATTGGTAAGTCTAAATCATCAACTTCTGGAATTACAACTTCTTCTAGCTCACCTTTATCCTCACTTATGGGTTCATTGGAAGTAAAAACCGGTTTAGACGTGTGGGAGGGTTGATTTGTTCTAGAATCTATTTTCTCAACTTGTTTGTTTCTCCTTGTATATGTGATGAGACGTTCACTAGCATTTGGAGGGACGACACTTGGATTTTTTTCAGGAGATATTGGAAGAGACATAGGAACAACTTGAGGATGAGGGTGAAGTACGGAATCGGGTTCAGTTTCAAGTAATGAGCTCCACAACTGATTGTCACTCATGTTCTCCCCCTGAGAAGTTGGTATAGTATGGTAAATGTTCAAAGAATGTGACATCCATAGTGACATATACCCGTTTTGTGAGAGAAGTAGCATTTGTAACCCCTTTGATTTGGTGAGTATCCCAAGAAAATGCATTTATGGGCTCGAGGATCCAATTTGCTACGATGTTGGGAATGGATGTGGACAAAGGCACTACACCCGAAAACTTTAGGGACCAAATCAAGAGACTGAACACGAAGGTGAGGAAATGATTGGAGGAAGACTTGACGAGGAGTAGAGAATCCAAGAACCTGAGAGGGCATACGATTGATCAAGTATGTGGCAGTGAGAATGACTTCACCCCAATAGAATTTTGGAACATGAGTAGAAAACATCAAACACCGAGTGACTTCAAGGAGATGACGATTCTTGCGTTCAGCCACTCCATTTTGTTGGGGAGTGTCAACACAAGTGCTAAGATGGAGAATCCCTTGAGTTGATAAGTAATCACCAAGACAGGAACTAAAGAACTCTTTTGCATTGTCTGTTTTGAGTACACGAATTTTGGTTTGGTATTGAGTTTGAATAATATTGTGGAAATATTTGAAATGTTGGTGAACTTTAGATTTTTCTTTCATAAGAAAGATCCATGTAACCCGTGTATGATCATCAACAAAGGAGACAAACCATCGAGCCCCGAGATATTTTTTATTTTTGAAGGGCCCCACACATCACTATGAATCAATGAAAACGGACTTGACGGTTTATAAGCAATGCGAGGATAGGGGTTTCGAGTATGCTTGGCAATCTGACAAATCTCACAATTGAACAATGCAGGATTTTTATTATGAAAAAGATTTGGAAACAATTTGGAGAGATACAAAAAATTTGGATGACTTAACTGATAGTGTAATAACATAATTTCACTATCTTTGTTGACACAAGAAGAAGAATGACTACTACTACTAGAAGCAAAGGAGAAAAACAAAGACTTGTCTCCAATTGCTAGTGAGCCATGATCATAGTTGGGAAGATAGAGTCCAGAACAAAGTTTAGCACTGCCAATCGTCTTCCCCAATTCCAAATCCTAAAAGAACATAAGTTTGGATAGAATTTAGTCACACATTTAAGATCACGAGTCAATTTACTTATAGAAAGTAAATTGCAATCCAAATCTGGCACATGTAATACAAAGTCTAGATATAAATTTTGAGTAACTCAAATTGAACCTGTCCCAGCCACTTTGGAGTATGACCCATCTGCCATTTTCATAGAGGAGCTAAAGGTGTCAGCTTGATAGTTTTGAAACAGAGATGCATTCCCTATCATATGATCTGAAGCTCCAGTGTCTACAATCCAGGGTTGTATCCCTTCTTTACTAGCTGTCAAGGCAGTAGGTATAACTTTTTGTGCCACCAGTCCTGCGCCCTGAATTATGTGACCGATGATCTTTTGCAATGCATCTATTTGTTCTTTGCTAAATGGTGCTGCCTCTGAACGAATAGAATTATTAGGAGCTACATTAGCAACATATGCCCTACCATCACGATCATTGCGATTCTTAGGTTTCCAATCAGGAGGCTTTCCATGGATCTTCTAGCACGTGTCTTTTATATGACCCACCCTTTTACAATGTTCACACCAAGGTTTTTCTCGTTTCTGTTTATTGTCACCAAGCACTGTTGGGTTAAAACTACGGGTAACAAGTGCAGATGTTTCCAAAACTGTAGAGGCTGAGTCTGATTTGTCTATTATTACACTTTTCCTACTTTCTTCTCGCCTTACCTGAGAGACGACTTCACGAAGAGTTGGCAGTGGATTGGTTCCCATGATTCGGCCTCGAACTTCATCAAGATTGTGATTAAGGACAAGAAGGAATTTGAATGTCCTCTTTTGCTCAAGGATTTTCATGTATTGGGCTGTATCGTCGGCACACTTCCAAGTATAAACTTCAAACAAATCCAGTTGTTGCCAATAACGAGAGAGTATTAAAGTACTCAGTGACAGATTTATCACCTTGGCGAATATCATGAAGAATTGATTCTATTCGAAACAATTTTGAAGTGTTCTCCTTACTATAGTAAGTTTCCTTGATAGCGTCCCAAATCTGATGTGTTGTTCCATACAACAGAAAATTTTCGCCTATCTCATTGGTCATGGAATTAATCAACCATGACATGACCATGTTATTTTTGACTTTCCACTTCCTGAATTCTGGATCAGTTGCTTTAGGCTGCACATTCTCTTTCGAGAGGTACTGGTCTTTACCCTTGCCACATATGAACATCATGACTGATTGTGACCATTGGATATAATTGTGTCCATCCAGTTTGTGACCCATTATATAGGCAGGTGATGATGAATCATATCCCCCTTGACCATTCGAAATTAAGTCAATTGATTTTGAAGAAGACATCTAAAAAAAAAAAACCTGTAGATCAAAAAGAGAGGTCAAAAGAAGTAAAACAAAATATTCAGGCTGTGGGTTAACAGTCGCCAGTCGTGGGGAGTCGTCGACAGCGATGGATGAGTCGGCGTCGGAGGTGTCGTCGTCGAGAGTGGGTATTGCACAGACACGAGGAGCCAGGTGATGCCGAAGCCGAGCGAATCGTCGTTGAAGTCGCGAGTTGGAGACAAACGGTGAAGGACGACAAAATCGTGAAGTCGTGAGTTGCCGTTGAAGGAGATAGACGGTGGTGGGATGACGAAATCGTGAGGAGACAGAAGCGTTCGCGATATTCCGGAGTTTGCGAATTCTCGATTTGAAGAGGGGCGCGGAGGGGATGGCAGCGGTTAGAGCTCCGGCAGTGGTGATGGTGACGACAACGGCGAAAAAAAAAAAAAAAAAAAAGCTAGGGTTTTAGTTATGCTCTGGTACCATGAAGTTTTTCTAATATTTTCATTAATTCCTCAACTATACAAAACATGAGTATAAATACAATGTACAAGACAAAACATAAAAGGAAAGAATATTCTACCCTAATCAAATCTTAAATAAACTTAAATGAATATAAATTAAAAGGAAAGAATATTGCCCTAACTTTGACTATAATTAACAACCTAAGTTATACCATGGTATACTATCTTTTTGATGAAAATAAAATTGGAGTACAGGACTGATGAATGAATGTTGTATGGTTGGGATTTTGAAAGGCAATAATAGGCACTGACAAGAGAATGGCCAATAAATTTAAAATGTTATGCATGTTAGCTTTTCTATTGCTTTTCCCATACCATATTTAACTTAATATAATTGACATTGTATATCCTTTAACGCTTGAGCTAGAGATGGAAGAAAATTGATTGGAGTTTCTGATGCTGATTAAACCATCCAATTTGAATTAATGATAGGAAATTAGGAATGCTATTAGGATAGAATTAGTATGCATTGGTTTAGTTGGTTTAGGCATGAGTGATCTCAGGAGAGGGAGGGTCCAAGTACCTCGAATTACTTGGTAGTTATATGTTTTTTCTTCTATATATATGATATCAATATCATTCTAGTTGTTTAGATTCTATCAATTAATTTCAAGGTTAGAAGAATTTTGAGAAGTGTTGAGGAGAGGACACCAAGACGCCTCATGAAACGTGATTGGATCAACACTTCCATCACCAGCAGAACTTTTGCTATCAAGTTCCTCTTTAGTCTTTTTTTTAAAATTTTCTAAATCATAGATTTTACCGTGTGAATCCAAAAAATTCTAATTATTATGTAGGTTTCATTGTGCTTGATTGGAGCTCCTTTTGTTTCAGTTTGGCTCCTTTCATTTGGGGTTGCTTTTTTTATCCCCCAAGAGTTCTTGCATAATCTCTTTTGCGTTTTTGTTTTCCTTAAAAATGGCTATATGGCTTGGTGAGGTTCTGCAATTCAAAGCTAATCAAACCAAAAGTGTTTTTAGAAGTGATTTATATTGCCTTTTAATAAATCCTATTTGTGACAATGTTGCAAATAAACAACACCGGCAAAATGAGTGTCATCAAGTGAGCGCGCACTTCATCTTCTTTCCATGTTGGAGTGGTGGCCATAGAATTTTTCCCTCTTTATCATTGGAGTTATACCTATAATTCGTTTCCTATATTTCCTTGTTTAATTTACATGCAATTTGGAATCCAATCTAATTTATTGTTTCTATTGATTCTCAAAATATTTGTCAGTTCTGTTCCTGGAATGTATAAAATTGTCCGCCCAGCTGTTGGGGAGTCACTAAGGTATTGAATTAAAGTGGTTATCAGCTTTTCTGCATTAAGCAATCATACACCCCGATATTTCCTTCTTTTATTATTTTTATTTTTATTTTTTCCATTCTTCTACAGGGAAATGTCTCTCTCTGAGTTACGAAACAAATATCGCAAAACATCATCTTTAGAGAAGGCTCGTAGTGGGTGGGAAGATGAGTATGACATTTCCTCAAAACAGGTAAATATCATTAAAAGGCATTTTCTGGTAAGTGCCTTAAGAGAATTTTTGTAGTTCATTTGGAAAGAAAGAAATAATAGGGTTTCGAATGATAAACACTGGCGTTTTGTTGATTTTTGTGATAATTGTACAGTTTATGTCCTCTAATTGGAGTGCCCTATACCACACTTTATGTAGTTTTTCTACGTCTGTTTAATCATCTTAGATTGGGGTATTTTGTTTGATCCCTCTTTTAGGTAAGGGGATTCCTAAGCTCCTTGGCCTTTAGGTTTCCCTGTTTATGGAAAGAGGTTTAGGTGTTTTCTACTGAGATTTTTCCTTAGAAAATTTAATTTTTGAACTTTAACTTGGTTCCTTTTTCCCTTATATTGCCACTAAACAGATGCAGCATTAATGTTTGAATGTGTCATTGCTTGATGAACCGTCGTTATTTTTATCTATTATTTATATTGTATTTCTCTACCATTTCCTCCTGTTGTACCAGTAACATTCAAACTTATACCTTCTCGCCAATAATTTGCTACCTCTGTATCCAGTGCATGCATGGACCGAATTGTAAGCTTGGCAACTTTTGTACGGTTGGCAGGAGAATACAGGAAGTTAATGTTTTGGGTGGCCTTATTCTTCCTGTTTGGGGAACTATTGAAAAAGCCCTTTCTAAGCAGGTATGCTGGCTTTAACTCCCGAGTGAAGTATTCATCTCATATCATCCTTGTGGGAGATTGTATGAATTTTGAAAATATAAAGATTTGGTGAATTAACATGTCCATTCGCCTGAGCCAATGCTATTGCTATAATATTATTGTCCATTTTTGTTGATTCCAACATCTTTTAAGCAGTAACGCCAAATTTATCCACCAGCACTGTAATACCTTGCTTCACGTCTTTGGTTTTAAGTTCAGTGCCTGCAACATGAGGCATGCGCTTCTGCATTATAACTTGATATAGGCATTACTGGTCATTCAGTTCACTGTTTGAACTGTACTTTCTCAGCGTTACGCTGTTCCCACTCATCTTGTCAATAGGAAAAGATATTAACCTGCTTTGATTCATATGGTAAAAATTGGTATGCTTCAATGGTATGGATGGGCATTGACCGCATTATTAACCTTCTCTAATATAATTTTTATAGGCACGCCAAAGTCACAAGAGACTTCGTGTCGTACGTATAGAAACTACCACAGATAAACAGAGAATAGTTGGGCTGTTTGTTCCAAACGCAGCGGTTGAATCAGTGCTTCAAGGTCTCTCTCACTCATATAATTATTTATGTAGTTCACTATTTCATGCTTAATGTTTTCTCTGATGAAAAACAGTAAAGTCCATAATAGTTGGGAGGCTTGTCCATGCATTAACCTGGAATCCCACTTCATAAAAACTAGAATTTGAGAAGATGGAAAGAGGCAACTATTTTCTGACTTGGGAAAATTTGTTACAGGTTTGGCATGGGTACAAGATGTAGATGATTGAAATCAAAGTAGTGATTACTTTCGGTCCCTGTAATATTTCTGCACTGCTCCTACCAAGAAGCTACAGGTTTTGAAGGAGTTTGAAGAACTGCTGATTCTATTTTTTTCTGCACCGTGCAATGGAACTGTGCAGTCTTATAGTTAATTTTTTGGTATATATGATTTGTATATTGGCAATGCTACGTAGAAGGTATAGGAGGAGGTGCATTAGGTCAGCCTTTATTATCCCTCCTAATCTTGTTTAATTTTCTTTTGTATGTCATTATACAGTACATCAAATTACAGTTGGAAATAGAAAATCTCGCCCATTCTCCCTTTTGTACAATTTTTTTTTAAAATTAGACTCACAAAAGTTCCATATTTAATAATATTCCTGAAGGGGAGATATCCAGTACCCACATTTGATTTGACAGTGCACAGATTTCCCATATGGTAGAGAAAATCTCTTTCACCATTGTCAGCCTTTATGGTCCTTTCAGATGCACTCATTGTGATATGTAAGACGCTGGCATTTCCACAAACCCATTAGCGATGGGACCATGGTCCAATTAGGTGTGGACAATTAATTTAAGATTTTTATTTCGAGTTTAAATTTTGTATCTTATTGTTGAAAAAACTGTCATAACCATGCAATTTCTAAACTCATCCATCCATTGTTTTGAACAATTTTGAGATTACTTCCTGGAATGGAGTTTTGGGAGCCACGATTGTTTAGATCTGTATAATTTATCCTTGAGAGTTACACAAAACGAAAAAAAAAGTTACAGAAGTTTGAGTGTGTTTAACTTATGCTTAGTTCGTGAGTTTATGACATGATTTATAAAATTTAGTAGTTAGTATACTTATGAGATTCATAAAGATTGAATTTATATAGCACCCTACATGTGTTTTTCTTTTTGAGTTCAATATATTAGAGAGATTCGAACATTTGACTTTTTGATTGAGAATATATGTTCTAACCAATTGAGTTATTTTTAGGTTATCTCTAATTCATGAAATTAACAAACTACAGCGTGAGGTTCAAACTATGGTGATCACCTATTTATGATTTAATATCTTACAATTTCTTTTGACAACTAAATGTAATAGAGTCGGATGGTTGTCTTGTAAGAATAATCAAGTTGCACAAGTTGACCCAAACACCGGTCGATATAAAAAAAATAATAAATTATGGCTGGAATAAATAAAACACACCAAACACACAATCAGCCTCTTAATCTCATGAAGTTACACTATTATGTCAAACAACTCATAGTAGAAGATTATGATATTGTCCCATAGAACTAATCATCTATCTTTTAATAAAGCACACTATTAAACGATCATCTCAATTAACAAAGGCTCTCACATTTTCTTATCAACAATATAACTATAAAACCCTTTACGAGTCCCACCTCAAAGACTCTAATTTCATACATAATTAACATACCAAACAAAAAACACAAACGCAATTTTATTTTATTCAGAAAGCAAGCAATGTCAAGTGTCGAAGTCACTCACTTCCTTCTGGGATTGACGAAATTGCAATTGACTCGAATTTCGCCTTCGTTTTTTCTCGCCAGAACTCCCACATTCCCCAATTTCACCATCGATGCTGCAAATTGGCTATCAAAAAGAAACGGCTGATTCGCCATCAAATCCACAAACGAAGAAGTTCTTTCATCCGAAACCAGCGCTTGATCCGTCGAAAGAAGCCCTAATTTCTTCTGAAGGTTCGTGAAGTAAGCAGTATCGAACATTTTCGGAGTCGTCGCGTCGAGAAAAACGAGGTCCATATCGTTCTTACACTGTCTACGAAGCAAATTCAGAAATGGAGGTTTCAAAATCGGGTCGGGTTTTCGGGTCCTGTTGAAGTTGTAGAGCCTGTCTTTGAAGCTGTGGCAGGCGGCTCGGCCGATGGTGTGGACGCCGGAGAGGGCGACCAAATCGAGGACGTCGAGCCCTAGATTTCGGAAGTAGTCGATCAAAGCGGTGACGTTTTCGTGGCCCTGAGGGACACGTTCTGCTTCGGCGGCGATGGAGATTCTTCCGTCTTTACGGCCAAATGGAACCTCCCAGAACGGACCTCCGGCGAGAAGGGTGGCATCTCTGGCGGCGGCGGTGAGAATGTCGGAGCAGGAGACGGTTTTCGGGCATTTTCTCTCGAGCTCGGCCTTGATGTCGTCGATCACTCGGAATCCCGCCAGGGTTTTGCTGGCGAAGGCTCTTCTTTCGCTTCTTCGATAGTTTAGTAGAATCGATCCATCGCATCCCTATGATGAATGTACAAATCCATATTTAAGATTTTTTTTTTTTGAGTTTATATTTAAGAAATGTTTGTGTTCATAAATCTTCTACACATGGATATATTGGTTAAGCCTGAATATATGTTTAGGGTATATATTTTTTAAAAAATGGGTAGTACATAATTTAAAAAGTATTAAAACATGAAACGATAAATTGAAACTTTTTAAACAATAAGGACTAAATTGAAAAAAATACTCAAACATTAGAGACTAGCTAAAACATATGTTTGGCCTAATGGTTAAATTGTCGATTTGGTTTTTTTTTTTTTTTTTTTTTTTTGAAGAGATTGATTTGGTCCTTTTTTGTTTAAGTTTTGTTTCAATTTAATTCTTATTTTTTTAAATTTTTCATTTTTTATTTTTTATAGTTCAACAACATTTGAGAGTCGGGAGATTCAACTTTTAAAATTTTTCAATTTAGTTTCTATTACCTGAGCTTAGTTTCAATTTCATCTTGTGATTTTAAAATTTTTAATTTGATTTTATGATTTGATCAATTTTTTACAATATTGTTTTTATTGGTATAAGTTGTTACCACATTAAATACATGATATATTTTCTATTTATGTACAATAGATGGATGTTTTCTATCTCGTTTAGGATTGTGTAATTCTTTATTTATGTGGCAATGAATTGATGTTTTCTTATTATAGTTTAGGGTGGTGTAAAATAAGAGGAAATTTGGAGAGGTTTAACTAAATCATGTAGGGGCCAAATTAAAACCTTTAAAAGTTAAAACTATAGAGATCACTAAATTTTAACAAGATCAAATTTAAAATATTTAGAACTATGACAAAATTAAAAGTAAGCTCAAACTATAGAGACTAAACTCACAATTTAATTATCGATACATATATAAGAACTTCATGCATAGATGCACACTTACCCTAACTGCACAATCGTGAAAATGCAAGCGAATGATGGCCGGAGCCAACGTGAAATCCTTGTTGATCCAAGCTAGCACTTTCCGATGAATGATGCCCTCGGCGTCTGGACATGTCCGTTGGTAAAAGGTGTGGGACAGTAGAGATGCCGCTGGCGACGGTGCACGACTCATCAGAGAGGTGGCGGTAATCACTGGTTGAACGGCGGTTGCCGCCATGACCAAATGAAGATGATGGAGAAGGAAGAGAGCAAAAGAAGCCATTGCTATTAACCTCATGACCACCCTCTCCATCTAAATGGCAGATTCAATTAATTATCAAATGAAGAAGTTCAAAGAGTACTGTGGCTGTTGATGAATGTGATTTTATGGGGTTTGTTTTTTGATTTGGATATGATTATAAAGGGAAGAATATCTACGTGAGAAGCACTAATATTGAAACAATCATGCTTACATGCAAACATGTCTTCTTATCTTTAAAAAAAAAAAAAATTCCCTCAAGAGTTGACTGCACTCCCTAATTTCTTTATTATCATTGGTTGATACTTCCCCACTTGAAATTTGGTTCATGAGTTTCATTTTCTGTATTATAAAATTAAGAAACTAGAAAGTTGAACTTATGTATAGTATACATGTAAATTTTGTTTATCTAACTATACGAATGAGTTAATTTCATCATTGTTAAAAAATGTGAATTGCAATTAGAAGTAAGCAAAATTGTTGGTATAGACTTATAGTATATAGTAGAATTAATAACATCTTTGTTAATAGTATGAGAGAAATCTCTCATGGAGTCCTTTTAATAAAGTCTACTGTCTCGAAAATGGTAGAGGGTCAATTGTCGTTGTGTTGTATAGCCTTTTGGGTAAAATTCACAATAAAACTGTGTAGTGCTTGCTCGAAGTGAACAACATGATCCCATTTTAGACATATGAAGAATGCTTCAAACTTTAATCATGATGTGATTTTCAAGTGCTAACCAAAAAAGTGGCGAACTTAATCTATAGTACAAGAGAAAAATAAATAGGACATATATTACATTAACCGATTTCAGGGCCAAACATAAATTAGTCTTTTAAGTTTATATTTATCAACATAGTTCAAATAAGACTACATAAGCTTTGACAGTTCAATTGTAAACCATGCAAATCATAAAGCTTTTCAAATTTGGGCATTAAAGTGTTTATACATTGAGTTAAGAGATGTTTTGAATGCAAATTACCTATTCTAGTCATAAATTTGTCTGGTTTAAAAGTTATAAGTTTGAATTCTAAAACTAATGTTTAATTTGTTATACTAAAAAATAAAAAATAAAGTGAAGAACTCAATTTACTCTAATTATTTCATTAAGATTTCAGTCTTTTTTTTTAATATACACATGAAAAATAAAACCACATATTGTTCAAAAATAAAAAGATAAAATATTGCAAAAAGTTTGAACGGCGGCCAAATAAAATTTTCACGTTTATTTTCAAAATTTGAGACTCGGCGGTGTCTGGTCCAATTCCAACTGACGATCAACAGGTGGTTATAAAGAGTCAAGACCTTTTGAAGTTAATAAAATAAATAAATATATAAATCGTAGAATATGAAGAGATAAGAAAATGGCTTCTCCTTTTAGCCAATGCCCAGTACCTTGGAATAATATAACATTAAAATTAAAAAAACAAGTTTACCTCAAAAAAAAAAAATACAAGTTATGCTTTAGCCTCATAATATTAAATTTATGGGCAAAAATCAATTTATATTCCTATATTTTGGAGGTTGTATCAATAAAAATCTTAAATTAATAATTGTAATTTAAACTCTAAACTTTCATAAGTATCAATTTACACCCTCTCTTAGATTCCATTTGAAAAACATTAGCTTACATGTGTGCAAACATATAATTACATCAATTAAATTCCTGAGATTTGATAAGTTAATCAATTTATACCATTTGTTCAAATAATTGACGATTTTTAAATGAAAGGTCTAGATTTTTTAAGAAGTTTACACACATTGTGAGAATTGATGCATAGAAGATTTTCAAATTGAGGGCCTAAGTTGATTCACTTATGAAAGTTCAAGAGTTTTATTGATATAATTATAAGTTTGCATACGTGTAAACTAGCATTTTTCAAACAAACTCTAATGAATGGTGTAAATTGATACACTTATGAAAGTTCAAGGTTTAAATTGATACAATTATTAATTTAGAGTTTTTATTGATATAACCCTCAAAATTTAGAGATATAAATTGATTTTTGCCCTAAATTTATTGACTTTATGTGTATATATATATTTCCTTAATTTCCATGAGGAAAATTAGGTTTATTATGCACATATATATTTTTTAGTTCAACAATAATAGGAGTGAAGGATGAATCGACCTTTATAATAGTAATTGGTTCCTTATCCATTGAGTTATGTTCAAATTAGTAGGTGATGCACATATATAAAACATATTCTTTCTTTTCGTTCCATATTCAAGTCTGCATTTGCTGCAAAAGTTAACTTTATATGATGCCATATAATTATTACATGGTCTTAAAAAAATCAGTTCATTTTTTTTTATCAAAAAAAGAAATCACTTCATTTTTCTCCATATGTAACTAATATATGTTACTGAATAATTATGTGGTGCCATATATTATTTTATGCAAAAGAAAGCAATATATTGTTCTTAATCTTAATTATTTTTATAAAAATGGTAGTCCTATTTTACTATATAGTGTAAAGAACGACAAATTTTTACCAAAAAAGGTAAAATATACTTTTGGTGTAGGTGGCTTGAAGTTAATTTTTATTTGGTGTTTACGACTCCGTTTGATAATCATATAATTTTTGGTTTTTAAAAATTAAATTTGTTCTCTCTCAATTTATCTATAATAGTTTTTATTTCTCTTAAAGAGATCATATTTGAATTCTTAGTTAAATTTTAAAAAAAAAAATTAAAAATAAATTTCTGAAAGGTACTTTTTTAATTTTTAAAACTTGACTTTAATTTTTAAAAATTTATGTAAAAAAATAGATGATAAAATAAGAAAATTTATAGACGTAAATAGTGTTCATAGATTTAATTTTTAAAAACTAAAACTCGAAATTGACGATTTATAAGACGGGAAGATCGGTAACCATTGTTAATTTTTTGCCTACACTACTTTCTATCAATGATATGTCACTATATTTGTCCTGTTGTGCACTCTTTCCCAGTAAGATATTAATATTGGAATCTTTTAATTGTGTTCATGTCTTATAAACTTAGCTAAGATCTTGAAATAATATCTCCAATAGATGAGGCTTTTTAGGTAGAACAAACCCAAAACAAAACAATGCAAACTTGGATCCAAAATAGACAACAAAATTATTATAGAGAAAGGCAGCTATCATAAAAGAGTGATATTAGAGTCATATCTAACTCACTTTTATGAAAGAATGCAACTTCGAAAGTTAATCTCATGTGGATATGTCGAACAAAAAGTAGTAGGATTGTTGATCATCTCAGCAATGTTGGGTCAATGCAGTAAAGCTCTAGAAGATAGACAACATGCTTCAATATAAATATTATTAAAGAGACCATAATAGATATCTATTTGATAGAAAGATTGGTAAGAATGCAACAAAAGTGATTTATCGCCAACGATTTCATAGTATCATCCATGGTTGAGCTTGATAGAGTTATGAAATCTCAGTATATTTTTCTTTTAGCTGGTTTGTAATAGTTAGTTATTTAAGTACGAATAGATTTCCTACATGTCTATTGTTGCTTTAAAAGAACCTCATCTCTTCAACTACAATGAGTTGAACATTTTCCTTCTCACTATGGCATGTATGCATGGATTGTCCACATTATTCTCCTTAATTCTTTAGAGCTCTCTCATATTTACATATTGTGCTTCAACGAGTTTAAGATACTCATTTATTTAAAGTAAAGATTATTGGGTATATAAACAAAATCTCAAATTAGTTAAAATTTAGAAGTGAAAAGAAAGAAGCCTTTCATATATATAATTAAAGATATTTTTCTATTTATACTTGTGAATTAAACAAGACATTTTGGATATAATTCAAAAGTAAAATGAGGCATATTTAAATTTAAAATAAACAAATCAAATCATTATATAGATAAAAAGGAGTCTATAATTATCTCCACAAAAATTTCACAAACATAAAGTATAAGAATAAATTTAAAAAAAAAGGTAAACTTTTTATTTCCTTTTTATGAGATGAAAAATAAAGAGTGAAAAGAGGAGAAAGGTTGCTGAAGACAACCAAACATTCCTCTCTTCGTCATCTTCTCATTTTCTTTTTGTTCTTATTTTCTTGTATGAAAGTGAAGATATTTTATTTTACATATTATTATTATTATTATTATTATTCATAAAATCCCTTTCAATCTCTTCAGTGCTGTTTTCTTTTCTTCTGTTCTGTTCTGTTCTGCCATGCCAGTTTTTGCTCCACCAATCTAAATTATATTCATCCGTACCACCTCCCTTCTGTTCATTTTTAGCCTTTTTCCAATCATTTCTCCACATTATTTCCTTCCGATTTGAAAACATTTTTGTTTTCTATACTCTTTATTTCCATAAATTTTAAAATTATATCTATTTTTTTAGAATCGGACGAAGAGATGGAACTTATAATTCATAAAAAGATATTGACATTTGATCATTTGAATTATGCTCAAATTAGTAACGGACAAAATGAATATAGTTTAATAGTAATTGATGTGCACTTTTTTTTTGAGGTCGAAACTTTAAATCTTCATATCTCAAATTTATTGTACTAATAATTAAACTTATATTTATAATGCATTTTTTAAAGTTCATTTCTCCTAATTTAAAATAATTTTTTAATTTTCTTGCAATTTTATGAATTGCAAAATAACTTTTGTTTCTCTTTCTTTTTGCTCATCTCATTGTTAGAAAGTGTCGCGTTAACTAATTAGAAAATGTGTTTATCCTTTTTTCCTCTTTCTTTTTACTCATCTCATTGATAGAAAGTGTCTCATTAACTAATTAGAAAACCATTTTTAAAATTTAAAAAATATTTAACCGTTTTCTTAAAAAATATGTTTATTAAAAAAAATAATTATATTTAAAATTATTAATACTTTTAGAGCCATTCTCAAACATGCTATAAATCAATAATAAATGTGCTCTTTAAAAAAATGATAAATGTTAAAAAAAAGGTATAAATAACCAAAATAATTCACAAAATAAACCTTATAGAGGCATGTTTAACAACTATATAATTTTCTTTCTTTTATTAATCTATTAAAATGCACCAATTAAGATATTAGTAATTTATCTTTTTTTTTGGTTATTTGAACTATTAGTAATATATCTTATTTATACATCAATAGTTCAAAATATTTGTCAATCCGAACATAGTTTAATAGATAAAACATCAATTATCATTTTAAAGCCAATAATTTGATCCCCACTCCGTAATTGTTGACTAAAAAATTCAAAATCTTTACGTCACATTTGTAATATTATATTCTTATTAAAATGCATTTGACCCAAAAGAACGATGAATTAAAAAAGGTAAATGAAAAAAGATACACAAGTTAGCATGTGCATGATTATACGATATATTTTTTTGTTTAAAAGAACATAATTATAGGATATCAATAATTGATAAACAACGAAAGGAAATAATTCGACCTAGCTTTAGGTTGTAAGGGAGCAACAAACCTGCACGGTTTAATTTTTATACATAAATTTCATTAAAAACTAATTAAAATTATTAATTAATAATTAGAATCATGAGGGGAGTCGGTTACAGTCACATGGACTGTCTCACGCTATGCAATAAAAAGCTGACACATTTAAATTTTAAATTATAAAGAAAAAATGTATTTTTTTAAAGTTAAAAAAATTATTCCAAATAAATAGGGGAATATTATTGGCAAGGATCATGTCATGTTATTGCAACTTCCTATCATCTTCGTCCACGTGGAATTTCATGTGACGCCAATTAATACCAATGATACGACGCGTTTTACTGTTCCCCTGACAAAAGTATATTTCAACTTGGAATTGGATACGCTTTTTTTTGGCCCAAAAATTAATCAATAATTGGAGTAACGTGTTTTGGCTTGGCTTACACGTGTGTGTAATTTTACTTTTGCTTTTTGTATTTTCATTATTATTACTTTGGTCTACGTCTCTTGAAATTATTATATAATGTTGTGCATTTAGCTTATTCCTACTTGGTTCATTTTAGCTATTACAATTTTGAAATTTATATTTTTATTTTTGGGCTTTGTTTAATAATTATTTCAGTCTCGTTTGATAACTACTTGATTTTTTATTTTTAAAAATTAAGCTTACAAACACTACTTCTATTCATGAGTTTTTTTTTTTTTTTTTAATTTTTTAACTAATTTTTACAAATGTATGTAAAATTTCAACCAAAATTTGAAAACTAAACAAAGTAGTTTTTACAAACTTATTTTTTTGTTTTTGAATTTGACTAAGAATTCAAAAAAAAAATTAACAGAGATAAAAAAACCTATTTGTAAAGAAATATTATGAGAAAACAAGTACAATTTTCAAAAACCAAAAATTCAAAATTAAATAGTTATCAAATGGGGCCTAAATTTTATATTTATGTTTTTTTTGGACATATAAAACATATAATTCAGAGTTTGATGGCAAATATGAAAGTTGATGAGTATTATACAATATAAAAATATAATGACAAAGACCAAAATAAGTATTTACAAGAGCTTAGGAACTAAAACATGCATCATTTAGAGTGTTAATGGGCTATCAAACTAAGTTTAGCTTAACTAGGTAGATATATATTATCCACTAAAATGTTAGAAATTTGAATCTCCACTTCCATACGTTATTGAACTAAAAAAAACGTGGTAATTAGCTTTGGGCAAGTTTATGTAACTTATGGATCTAGTACATGAGTTTATTTAACCCATACTAAAAGTTTGTTTA
This sequence comes from Trichosanthes truncata, assembly GCA_033996785.1. NCBI lineage: Eukaryota > Viridiplantae > Streptophyta > Magnoliopsida > Cucurbitales > Cucurbitaceae > Trichosanthes > Trichosanthes truncata. Next base: position 22,388,288 of record JAWPNB010000008.1, on the reverse strand, counting down.
CCCTAAAGTTACGTATAAATTCAAACTTTATGAAATCTATCTTTAATATTACTTAATAGCTTTTAAAATTTAAATCCACAAGCCAAATACGTCTTTTTTAGTTCAACTAATGTAGGAGTATGAGAGGTGAAACCTATGATCTTCAAGAAATTATATGTGTATTCACCGTTGAATTATACTTAAGTTGACACCAAAGACATGTCACCACAAACTCATAAAACCTATTGTTTTGTATAATTTAAATACACGCTACATAGACTCAAATTTATTAAAATCATGAGTCGTAAACATCTTCTAGATATCTTTTTTTCTTAAGTTTTTGTTTTTTACACAACAATTTAAGTAGTAAAATTCAACTAGTTAAAACACATGGTTTCAAATCCCCCAATTAACAATATAGTTTTCTTTTTTCTTTTTTCTTTTTTTAGTTCATCTCAATCTATTTATTTTCTCACAATAAGAATTAAATTTGATTCACAAACGAACCATGCTAGTGAAATAAATACTTTTTTACATTAATGTTCTTATAAATAATCAAATAAATACATGGTGATAATAATTTAACACAAATTTTCTGACATAATATTAATAATACATTTCAATAATTATTGAACTTAGTTTTCAATAACTCTATCCAATACCCATACCCTATTTATCCTATGTTCCCCCCTTTCATGATAGTTGAAATTAATTGAACTAATAATAGTTTTGTGAATTATTTCTTGAGAACTTTATCTACCATTTTTAGAATTTGTTCTTTTTCCAAAAAAAAAAAAAAAAGGGAAAGAAAAGTGTGTGTGGGAGGGATGTCACTTGCAAGCAAGGTTTCTTTCCTTAACAGTAACTAAATCTGTCACCTTGTAATACTCTCAAGTAGGGCAGAATTGGGCTGGGAAGAGGCCCCACTCACCAATCAATAATTTCAAATGTTTCTTATTTGTTTCCTCTTGTATTTTCACTTTTATACCCAACAATTTCAACCAATACCCAATTTTTATTACATTGAAAAAGTTTTTCTCCATTACATTTTGTGTGGATGTAAGTGAAATGTTTTGATTTTCCATATAAAAAATGCCTTCTCCTTACAATACTAACCATTTTCGTCTCTTCAGCTATGTGTCTAATCAAATCTTTTAGTAAATGTCAAGATTTTTTTTTCATGCGACATGTAATGGAGAGTTACAAATGTCTGTCTAAATTAACAATTTAACACTATCTTGCTGTTAAAAAAATGGTAATACTTTTAAAATATGATATAAAATGCCTAGAGGTAAATCATAGGGTATGAGAAGTATAACAATAATACCTTCCGTGAGAAGGCATAAATGAAGAAAAAGAAAAAGTAAAATATGAAATAATGGTAGAAAAAGAGGGTTAAAACTCACTTTTCCATAAACTTTTATCCCTTAGATGCCCAAAGGAGGCAACCAACCAGTAAGAAAAAAAAAAGGTATAAAAGGAATAAAGAAGATTTAACCAATGATGAAAACTTTAACTTAACTAATTTTGTCAACAAAGTAATCACTCTAAAGTGAATAGAGAGTGAAATTAGTATACTTTTTTTAGGATAATGAGAAACGGTACATTGTTGGCCAATCAAAAGCCATTTAAAAAAAAAAGGTAAAAAATGATTTAAAAAATTTTAAAAAGAGCAATACTTGGATGCATCATGGGCTGCACCACCATTTTCTTTTTTGTAATCCACTCCAACCACACAGTAGAAAAAATTCAAAAATATTTTTAAAAAAAAAACAGAAAAAAAAAGTTCACCACGTGGAAAACTGTGAATGGACAATTGGGTCAACTGCAAAAAGACTCATGATGCACCCAAGTTTTTCTTTCTAAAAACACTTTAAAGTACTTTTGACTGGAAGGAAGTACTTAATTACCAGTTCTTATTTTATAGAAAAAGTGTTTCACTTAAAAACGCTACTTTCAGATGTGGTCCTAAATTCATCTCAAATCATAATATATATATTAGATTAATTAGTTGATGATATATATGTAGAGGAGAAAGAGAGACAATGTGAGCCCAAGTGGTTTGGCATAGAAATCACAAAAAGGGAGGGAATTGGAATCCCCATACAGCTAAAAAGTGGTGAAGCTCAATGATTGGTCTCTTTCATCCATAGTTACCTTCCTTATCCACCACTCCATGCCATTTCATGCCCTTTAGGTTGTGTTTGGGTTGGATTGAATGGGATTGGAATTTATATATACAAATAATTGCCCAAAGGTTGTAAGCCCCAAACACACCCTAACTCCCCCCAAGTGATCATCTCCCATTTTCCATAACAAAAGTGGGGTCTGCCCATCCATCCAATCCCCTCCACCTTCATTCCCTTCCCATGTTCATTATTTCCATATAATGTCAAAAAGAAAATTTGCTGCATAAAACATTCAACTTTTGTTTTTTTCTTTTTACCAATTGAGTGGTTTAGTTGTAATCATGGTGGATTAACTTAATAACAAAGATAAAGTTTTTCAAATCTTATAGGTTTCGACTTTATTGATATTACCTATGATATTAATATTCTGATAGGGTTTTACACTTACATCTACTTAGGTTAGAGATTAGATATTCGACTAGGTTTTTACACTAAAATCTACTTAAGTTGGGTATTTAGATATTCTACTAGATTTTTACGCAAGCTAAAGATCATAGCATTAATGTATATAAACTAGGCATAAAAGACTTTTAGAGAGCTTTTATTTTTTGTTTTTGTCCATAAACTATGCATAAAAAATGACACTTCTCTGGTCATTAATTTTGTATTGTATTCCATAGAAATCTTAAGTTACTTGTTTCCAAACTCAATACACATATGACTTAAAATATAAAAACGAGTGACATCAAGTAAGATTTCTATTAAAATATAATACAAAAACTTACTGATATAGACTAAAACAAACCCGCTACAAAAACTAAAAATTTAACAAAATTAAAAGTTAGAACCATCATGAGTTGCCCTAATGGCACTAAGGCATGTGAAAAAATTAATAATGATAAAGGAACTTTGAAAGAACATGTTCAAATTTTATGGTAACTTTCATCAATCAAATATTATAAAGTCAAGCAAAACTAACTCAAACACAGATAGAGAATTAAAAAAGAAAGAAAAAGATTACATTACAAGTTTTATCTTCCAACTATGGTTACATCTATTTAATTCTTATTATATACAGTAGAGTTTTATTAGAACACTTTTAAACCATTATTTAGTAGGACCTTCTTAAATTACCATAACTACACATATATAACTCTAAAATTTTAATGATAAAGTTTATAAAGTTTTTTTTTTTTTTTTGAAACAAAGTTTATAAAGTTAAATTACCAGTTTTGTCTATAAACTTTTAAGTTTATGTTTATTTGGTCTAAACTTTAAAAAATGTCTTATAGGTTCTTGAACTTTCAAGTTTATATCTATTTGGTCCCTAAATTTTTAAGTTTGTGTCTATTTATTTCCTGAACTTTAAAAAGTTTCTAATAGATCATTAAACTTCTTTACATGTCTAGTAAGTCTAAATTTTCAATTTTGCATCTAATGGGTCTTTGAGTTATTCAAGACTTTTTGAAAAAATAATTCACGAATCTACTAGACACAAAATTAAAAATTAATTATAAATAATTTCAGTTATGTCAATGACCTATCATACACGAAATAAAAAGATTAGGAACTAAACTCGTAGTTTAACCAATTTATAATCCCCTTAAAGAAAAACTAAGTTAAAAGTGAGAAGTTGAGGGTGAAAAAAGGGCAAAGAGTGAGAAGTAATTAAGAATTAGAGTACGTAGAAGAAGAAGAAGAAGGTGTGTCATTGTCATCCTCGTGGTGTAGTTCCCAAAAAGCAATGCCCCTCACTTGAGGCTGTATGGTAGACCACCACACACTCAATCCCAACCCCTCCCCTTCCCTTCATCCTTCTTCCTTCTTCTTCTCTCATCCAAAATTCCTTTATAAAAACCCCTTCTCTCTCCCCTTCTTCACTAACTACCATTTCCCTTTTTTTTCCCATTTCTTCCCAAAGCCCAAAAACAAACCAAAAAACGATGTGTCGTTCCGACCAACCCTTGGAAGCCACTTCTGTCGTCGTTGATTCCAAATTCAACGCCCGACCCGTCCTCCAACCCACTTGCAACCGTGTCCTCGACCGCCGTAATTCCCTCAAGAAACACCCCTCTCTCAAACCCCCCTCCGCCGCCGTCTCCCCCACTTCCCCAAAGTCCAAATCCCCCCGTCCTCCGGCCACCAAGCGTGCCAATGACAGCAATTCCATGACCTCGAGCTCTGACAAGATTCTCATTCCGGCCGCCGCCGCTAACGGCGGCTCTCTGTCTCGCCCCCGGGCTGCCTTGGATAGGAAGAAATCCAAAAGCTTCAAATTGGGTGGAAATGGGAATGTGATTTGTGATAATGTTGTTGACGTCGCGTCTTTGAGTTACGCTTCTTCTTTAATCACTGACTCGCCGGGGAGTATCGCCGCCGTGAGAAGAGAGCAGGTGGCGCTGCAGCAGGCACAGAGGAAGATGAGAATTGCCCATTATGGAAGATCGAAATCTGCTCGGTTTGAGAAAATTGTTCCTATTGATTCTAAAATTAAACCCGCTGTTGAAGATAGAAGATGTAGCTTCATCACTCCCAATTCAGGTATCTTTTAATTTCATTTCATTAACGTAATAAAAAAAAATTTTAACTCTTTTTTTAATCTCCCCTATTTTTTATATTCATAAATTAAATTTCCATTTTTTAGATCCCATTTATGTTGCTTATCATGATGAAGAATGGGGTGTCCCTGTTCATGATGACAAGTGAGTTTCTCTCTCTCTTCTTCTCTGTTTCTCTCTCCTCCATTTTTTTTTTTTTTTTTGAGTACTGAACCTTGAAACTGAAAACAGATTGCTGTTTGAATTGCTGGTTCTGAGTGTGGCCCAAGTGGGTTCTGATTGGACTTCAATTTTGAAGAAACGCCCAGATTTTAGGTAAAAAAGAAACAACAATTTCGTTTAAATATTGATATAAAATTAAATTTATCGTAGATCATCCGTTTAAGTTTTGGGGTCGTCTCTAATTCACTAAACTAGTGTTTTCTTCTTTGCCCAGAAATGCATTTTCAAATTTCGATTCAGAAATTGTGGCGAATTTTTCCGACAAACAGATGATTTCAATCAGCTCAGAATATGGTATCGACATTAACAGAGTCCGAGGAGTCGTCGACAACGCAATCCGAATCCTCGAGGTAATTAAATTAAAAAAAATTTGATTGTCATTTTCTTTAACTGATTAATACAATCCAAACCCATTGACTTATCGGTCAACCCCAATTAATTAATATTTTAATTACTCCATGTTAATTAACTTTAAAAAAATGACACTTTCTTCTTTTTCCAAACTTTTATGTCTATGAATAGCTTGGTGACGTTTTGATGATTTTGTTTAATTTTAAAAAAACAGATTAAGAAGGAATTTGGGTCATTCGACAAATACATTTGGGGATTTGTGAACAACAAGCCATTTTCACCGCAGTACAAATCCGGCCACAAAATTCCGGTCAAGACATCAAAATCAGAGACTATAAGCAAAGACATGGTCCGACGAGGATTCCGGTCGGTCGGTCCGACGGTGGTCCATTCCTTCATGCAAGCCGCCGGTCTGACCAACGACCACCTCACCAGCTGCCACAGGCACCTCCACTGCACATTAATCGCCGCCGGCCGCCGCGCTCCGGCGGCGGTGGCGGTGGAAGTGGAGGAGACGGCGACGGCGACGGCGGCGGCGGCTTCTGAAACTCTCTAGAATTGACTTAACAGACAAAAAGAAAAAATGATAACCTTTACGAGGAGTCAATCGATGATGATTTGCTTGCTAATTAACTAGATAACTGTTTTTTTTTTCGGTTTTTTTTTGTGGGGTTTGTGTAGTGTATATTAATGTCTATATAAAAAAAATAGACTTGTAAGAGAGAAACAAAAAAGGAAAAAAAAAAAAAAAAAAGAGATTGTGGGGTTGTGAATTTGTGTGAAAGTTTTTTTTTTTTTTTTTGGTGGGAATTTTAGTGAAAGTGTTTGTATGAATAGAGAAAAGAAGAGAAAATTATTGAGGAGGTTTGAAGTGAAAATGGTAGGGATAGAATAGGAGACAGACAGCATGTGCTGGTGCAATTGGGAGGCAATGGCATGTGAGTGTGTCAGTTTGCTTTTGTAAATTCCCATGTGATCCATCCAAATTTCAAACATTATTAATCATTATTATATTATTTTTATTTTATTTTGTGTTTTTTTTTTAATTTTTATTTTTAACAGCCTGTTGCTTTGCTTTGTTCACAAGGAGCAAGGCCAGACAGCATCACCCTTACCCAACTTTGCTTCCATCAAACCCTTACTCAATGTCTCAAGCTAGTTTTTTTTTTTCCTTTTTTTTTTGGGTGACATTTGAATTTAATTCACTTAATGTTTTTAAAAAAAAAACAATGTGTGACATTTGAGTTTATTTTTTTGAATTTAACAACATGTCGGGTGAAGAGATTTGAATCTCCAATATTTTGATCAAGAGTATATACTTTAACTAATTGAGTTATATTCATGTTGACAGATTTTGAGTTTAATGCATATAATGTAACAAAATTAATGCATCAATGCGTCAAAACCCAATGTTGTTATTTGTTGGTCAATCTGAACATAGTTCAATTGGTTAAAAGATACATATTCGATTAAAATATTAGAAATTCGAATCTTTACCTCTAAAAATAGAACTAAAAAGAAAATATTGTTATTTGTTACCGTTCTAATTTTCATTTGATGGGTTTTTTTGGCAAGTAAGATGATGTATGAATGATTGTGAATAATCGATTCATCTTAAACGTTGAGTAAAAAGTATTTTATGGTTTAGGATTTAGGGAGGAATATTGTTGGGGATTGGGCAAATGAAAGGAGTGAATTGATTTGATGGATTTATGGTTGATCATGTGGGTAGTGAGCTGTTCCCATTGTTAAAAGGCAAAACCTTTTTCAAGCAAATGAAGATAGGAATCTTAGCATGTGCTCAAGCTCTCTCTGTTTTCCTTTTCTTTTTTTGTTTATGAGTTGTTAAATTGCTGAGGAATAAACCCAAAATTAAAAAGAAAAATATTTGATTGAATATTTTTATATAACTAAGAATGTATCAAATTGCCAAATATTTAAAGGCTTGAAGGGACAGAAAAAGTCTTGGTCCACCCCCAATCAAATCATTAGAATCTTGATCAGTTGGGGGTTTAAGCTTTGCATTCAATGCTTTTTTTTCTTTTTCAAAGAATGTTTTCTTTTTTAAATGATTTTTTGGGAAAATGTAATGAGTTTTCAAATTTAGTTGGATTTTAGGCTAATTTTGGTGGTGTAACCATAAAGGTGCAAATGCATCAAATTTAACTGATCTATTTTTTTTTAATAGAGACGATTTTATTAAATAAGTGGTAAACTGAATGATTTTAATATTGAAAATATGGATTTTACACAATATTATAAAATCACCTTTTCTAAAAATATGTTTTTTTTAATCTTAAATATGATTTCTTACTGTTTGGAGACGTCACTAAGCTTTAGAATGAACTTCCAAATTGGATGTTACTCAAATCTCTTTTAAAGAATAAAAAATGCTAAATTATAAAAAATATCTCTGAACTTTGTACTTTGTTTAAAAAATACTCCTAAACTTTCAAAAGTTTCAAAAATACCCTTGAACTTTCAAAAAAAGTTCAAAAATACCCTTACTGTTAGTTTTGGATGGAAACCGTTAGTACTTTGTTTCAAAAATACCCCTGAACTTTGTATTTTGTTTCAAAAATACCTCTAAACTTTCAAAAGTTTCATTAATACCCTTAAACTTTAAAAAAAAGTTCAAAAATACTTTTACCGTTAATATATGGATAGAAATCGTACGTACTTTATTTTAAAAATACCTTTGAATTTTCACATTAATACCCTTAACCTTAAAAAAAGTTTAAAAAATGTTCTTACCATTAGTATATTGACGAAAACTATTTATCTACACCTAATTACCTCTCTCTTCTATTTCTTCTTTCTCCTTATTTGATTTAATTTATGGCTTAATACTTATCTATTTTTCCTCCTTTTTTTCTCTTTCTTTTTCAATACCCTCTTCTCTTTTCTTACATTTTTCTCTAAAACTTCTCTCATTTGTCCTATATTCTTAAATATTAGAACTTTAAATTAACATGAAAAGCTATCTCTCATTTCTAAACATGCTCAAACATAAAATATAAGAAATTTCAACACCCAAACAGTCAATGTCTTTGAAGTTATTGTGAGTTGGAAAGAACTAATTTGAAAACAACTCATATAGATACCCTAATTATTGGGTAATTTGAAAATAAGATTTTAAAAAAGGGTTGACTACGCAAATGATCATTTTTTATTTCACGTTTTGAAAAATGGCCAAGCAATCTTAATTTTTTTAAAATGGCCAAATCATTATTCATAATTTTAATTAGTAATTATTAAATGACCAGACTACCCCTAACCACTTCCATGACTAAGATTCCCTAATTATTGGGTAATTAAATTTAATTTAAAATTAAAATCTAAATTTGAATAGATAAATTCGGTAATCTAAACAATAAAAGTTGTTAGGATTCATAAACCAAACAAAAATTCAAAATTCAAACAGATTATCTACAATTCAAACAAGAATACACAACAATTAAAAATTGATTGCATAACAAAAAGATTAAAAAAGTAGTTAAAATAATATATTAACAAACCAATAAAATGACATGCAATATGAAATACTAAACTAAAAAATAAAAGTAACCCAAAAATAACGAAGATTAATGTATTTACACATTTTTTAAAATATAATCCGATATTTTGAGAAGATACAAGGTACAAATATAATAAAATATGAATAGATTCGGTTTCTTTATTCTAGAGTTTAAATTAGATAGTTTGTTATACCTAAACCTACCATTGTCATCTATCTCTTGAGCTGTGTATGTGCCTGAAAAAATATAGAGTAAAAATCAACTGAACAAAATACCTAATTCAAACAGATTATCTACAATTCAAACAAAAATACATAGCAATTAAAAATTGATTGCATAACAAAAAGATTAAAAAATTAGTTAAAACAATAGATTAACAAACCAATAAAATGACATGCAATATGAAATACTAAAAATAAAAGTAACCCAAAAATAACGAAGATTAACGTATTTACACTTTTTTTTAAAATATAATCCGATATTTTGAGAAGATACAAGGTACAAATATAATAAAATATAAATAGATTCAGTTTCTTTATTCTAGAGTTTAAATTAGGTAGTTTGTTATACCTAAACCTACCATTGTTATCTATCTCTTGAGTTGTGTATGTGTCTGAAATAAATATAGAGTAAAAATCAACGGAACAAAATACCTACAGAGAAATACACTGTACATAAAAAAAAATAAAAAGTTCGAACACTACCACGAACTCATCTACCTCTTGAACTATGTATGTGTCTTAAATAAATATAGAGTAAAAATCAACGGAACAAAATACCTACAGAGAAATACATCCTACATAAAAAAATAAAAAGTTCGAACACTACCACGAACTCATCTACCTCTTGAGCTGTGTATGTGTTTGAAAAAATATAGAGTAAAAATCAACATAACAAAATACCTACAGAGAAATACACTATAAATAAAAAATAATAATAAAAAGTACGAACATTACCACGAAACTGGATTTTTATCAATAAGAGCAACAAAACAGACATGAACAATAAGCGAATAGAAAGCTGCAGGTGGACCATGAATAGAATCCAAGGCAAGTTCGCGACCCCTCTATGCCTTCCCCATCAATGGAACCAACAACCACCTTGTCCCCTACTAACACTTTGCTCTTCATCTTCTTCAGCACTACCTTCACCACACATAGCAACTCAACTCCAAGCCTCGAAGGTTCCTACGAATCACCTTCTAAGCTTCCAAAAAGCTCTGAATCGTTGTTTGAGATTCGGAGAGAGAAGGATTGTCTTGGAGATAGAAAATCAGAAAAATACCGATGGCTTAAGATTTAGAGAGAGGAGAGAGGAGGATTGTCTTAGGGAGAGAGAATTTCGGAGAATGGAGAATGAAGCAACTGAACAATTACGCGCATGAAATTAACTTCTGCAGCAGCGATGGTTACCGAAAAAATACCAATGGCTTAAGATTCGAAGAGAGGAGGATTGTCTTGGGGAGAGATAATCGAAAAAATAAGAATAAAGATACTAACTGCAATGTAAATCTTTCAAAATACAAATTAGTATAGTTTAAATAAAATAGGAGAGAGATATTTAGATTTGAAGAGAAAATGATTGTCTTGGGGAGAGAGAATTTCGGAGAGAAGAAGATTTTCTTGAAGAGAGAATCGGAAAAATAAATATAAAGATAATAACTGCAATGTAAATATTTCAAAATACATATTAGATACAGTTTAAATAAAATAAGAGAGAGGGAGATTTAGTGTACGAGGACAAAATGGGAATTTGAAAAAAGAAATGTCACACGTGCACCTCACGTGTGGCCATAATTAAAAAGAAAAATCGGATGGCCATTAACCAAAACAACCCATTCTTTTTAGCCATTCTTAGAATTTTCCTTATATATATATCTTTTTGGCCCACATATGATAAGGGTACAGACGTGGTTGTTCTTAGTGGCCCAATTACAACTACAAGAAGGCAATCCATATTTGCCTTCTTTTAGCATGTGAGGGTAATTTCGTCCAACAACATTTTGCTTCCCTTTTTTTTATTTCATTTTTTCCTATTTAATACTTCTATTAATTATAACATTACAACAAATTCAACTTTAGGACAATAACATTACATGTTAAATTTTTCTTTTTTTTTTCCACATTTAAGCATGTAGTTTTATTTTGAATGTGATTTTATGTATCAACTCCTCAAATTTAATTATAAATTTAAATAATCCCAACAATTTTATTTAATTAGCCTCATAAAAATATCACTTTTACTTTAAATTTTTAATATCTTGCCTCAATTATGTTAAATTTGCAACTACTATTTAATTAACCAATTTTTTTTAAAGTTTTTTAATGAAATATTTAAACATTTTTCAGAAGAGAGATAGTGGTTGTATTGTATTATTGAAGGATAGGTAACAAGAAACGACTTTGGTTTATGTTCCTCCACTACTCTCCACATGATATTTTCTCCTTTTATGTTCTTTATTTTCTTAAAAGAAAATATTAATATTATTTTTTACTGCTATGTCTATGTACAAATTATATATATATAATGTAATGACGGATCTAAAATTAATCATATTGCTTCAAGTTTTCGATTCCATGGTTGCAATGATTGTGTGGAGAAAAACAGACAATTAGATGAAATTATTAATGAATATTGGACAGTGTACTTAACATTGATTTTTTTTTTTTTTTAAATACTTCAAAAATAAAATAAAAATTGTCGCATATATGGCATAGCCTTATCACTAACAGTAGGATGAATATGTCTAGCTCTTTAGATTTAAGAAATAAAAACTCGTTCCTCAAAAATAAAAACAAAAAGTAAATAAATAAAAACTCGAACACTTGTATAGTAGTACAAATAAAATAAAAGAGAATTAGTTTATTTAGGGTTTTTTTTTTTTTTTTTTTACATAGTTTGCTTAGTTATTAGGGTTGCAAATCTATTTGGATAAGATGAAATTAAATCCTAATGTTGTAAAATAAGAAGTAATCTAGCGATCAATTTGGGTTGATAGTGAGATCTTTAGTGTCAGAAAACAAAAATACACAATGAGCATATTTATTATTGAACTAAATGATATTCAATATTGGCAACTTGAATAATTAAATATAAATTAAATAATTCGTGGACACTCTCAAAAACCAAAAGTAAGAACTAAATAATTATCAATAATGTTAATATGATAATTATTTGAATGTCATATAATCATTTTGTTTTTATCCATACACATCAAATGATATATTCCACTAAAATAAATTTTGCAAATCATAATGCAGCTGATATAGACCAAGATTTTTCCTTTTAGTAGAGTTGTGAGTGTTCAGACCGGTGTGGGACAATCGTCTAGCCTTATTCATACTAGCCGACCTTATTATTACCAAGATAACTCGTAAATATTATAAATCCTAAATAGAGATGGTCACCATGACTTGAATCCATTCCCTCTAAGACCTTTTATTACTTACATGCATGACTAGGTAGACTAACTAGTCCAAAAATGTTTGAATTAATTTTTTCAAAGTGAAATTTTTTTTTTTTTTTTACTTGCTACACCACTACAAGAAAATTTGTTTCTCCCAACGTTAAGAAATCGGGAGAAATACAACTTCTCCTAAATGCAATTGTAGCTGTCGGGAGAACAAAAGCTCTCCTGACGCCATTTAAACAGCGTATGAGAGGTGCATTAAAATACCCGCCTCTTTAGCTCTTTCTTTAACACGGGTTTTGATTCCATTTTGCTAGGCACATCTATAGGGGTTCTGTTTTTTCACCTTTATGATACTATATTTTTGTACTATCTGTTGGATTTCTTTGTATTTGCTGTGGAGATTGTGATTGAAATGTACATCCAAAATGGTTTGATTTCCAAACTAGCTGCTCTAGATGCTTGTGGAAAGTGACCCAGTTGTGTATTTCATCTTGGTCTTCAAATCCAAAGAACAAATTGAGATTATTGGAAATGGTTACAAATAAGCATATCATGTTTTTCTGCCAGTTCTTTTGTTTTGGTTTGTGCTGGTTGAGAACATTCATCTTTTTTCATTTTCCTACTTCAGTTTTTGTTAAACTGCCCTTAAAAGTCAAAAATAAATTGATAAGTTAAGGTATATTTGCACAATGCCCAACAAACAACTATCAATATTGATTAGGGAGAAAATGACATTATAGAAGTTTGAGTTGCTTTAATGAATTTAATTGTTATGTTCTTAAGTTTAAATTTTAAGTAAGTTTGAATTAATTAATTTTGATGTTTATGAGTTTGAAATTAGTGTAGGGAGAGGGTGAGGTAATAATTAAGTTTCGAGGATAATTAAGTTTCGAGGTTGAGTTTGAGATTAGTTTTGATGTAGGGTGGTGTTGTTATTGTTTCGATTGTAAGGCAAGAGCTTGTTTTGATTGTAGGAGATGTGGATGAGGGATCATTTTGTTCATTTTTAGTTCTAATATTCCTTAGTGGAAGGTGGGTGCATGAGTGCTAAAGGGATCATTTTGAACGTAAAGTGAGGGATTATTTCATTTGTTTTGATGAATTTAGGTAAGTTTGATTTAGTTCTTATGTTCATAAGTTTAGATAAGTTAAGTTTAGTAATTTGTTCTATTAATTTAAATGTGTTAGTTGATTATTTTCTAAAAGATAGTTTTAATAAGTTTTGATGTGTTAACGTTTGACAGTATGATGTTGTGTTCTTGTTTTCATTGTATGACGAGGGATGTTTATAAATTTTGATGTTAAACTCATTTATTTATAAGTGTTCATATTAAGTTCAATATTTTGAAAAGTTATTTAGACTTAGTTCTTATGTTTATAGATTTATTTAATTTTGATAAGTTTAATTTGTTTGATAATTTTAAATTATCGAGTAAATATTGAACCTAATTAAATTTTATTTTTTTAAGGTGCTTCAAGGTCAATGTACAAGCAAGATTATGCTGACGATATTTAGGATGTATCTACGAGCAAGTTTTATTTTTCCTAGATGCTTTATGTAATTTTATTATTATCTCCAACTTTATATAAATGAAAAGTGTACGAACAAATTTGGTTGTTTTGTTGATTAAATTATATTTGAATGAAAAATGGAACATATTTAATTTTGTACACATTTATTTTTAGGTAAAAAAGATTTGAGTTATAATGATATTTTATTGAAAAAAAATTGAAATTTAAAATTAATAAAACAAATTTTGCATCATCCATGTCTCTCTGTCGACGCTCGTTACAAGCATCGACAGAACCCTCTCCCAATGGGGTTCTACCAACACCACTACCGACGATCGATTTTGCATCAGAAAAACTTGTCCAATACGTTTTTAGCTCTCGACCTTTTTTGACGTTGAAAAAAGTCAAAAATCTTGTAATGACGAATGGCCACAATAGTCAATCAACTAAAAGTCCAAGACTACTCATGTAAGTGACCCATTACTTATAAAAAAAAAGAATAATGGATTTCTCTTTATATAGATATCACTTTTGATCCTAGCCAAGTCACATCCTATAGCATCTATAAAATCAAAACATTAAGGGTATGTTTGGGGCATGAGTTTGGATTTGGATGGGTTTGGGTTCTAAATCCAAACCCATGTTTGGGGTACAGGTTTTGAAATCCGGCCCAAACACAATTTTAAAAAACAAAACCCATGGGGTAGAACAGTGCCTACCCCATGGGATTGCTTTTGCGCGTGTATCTTGGTTTTATTACTCCTCATCAATGCTCTGTGCACATCACCATATGTCCTCTCATCTTCTCTCCTCTCATCTTCTCTCGAATGGTCTTCTCCAACGAAACCCTAATCCTAATCTTGCATTCCTTCCTTCGATCAAAATCCAAACTCATCTGGGATTGCTTTTGCGAGTGTATCTTGGTTTTATTACTCCTCATCAATGCCCTGCGCACATGACCATCTGTCCTCTCATCTTCTCTCATCTTCTCTCGAATGGTCTTCTCCAACAAAACCCTAATCCTAATCTTGCATTCCCTTCTTCGATCAAAATCCAAACTCATCTGGGATTGCTTTTGCGAGTGTATCTTGGTTTTATTACTCCTCATCAATGCCCTGCGCACATGACCATCTGTCCTCTCATCTTCTCTCGAATGGTCTTCTCCAACGAAACCCTAATCCTAATCTTGCATTCCCTCATTCGATCAAAATCCAAACTCATCTTCTTCACCTTCGATTCAGCTAAAATCCTAGCCTCCTTTTGTCCATTCTTTCTCTTTCGATCAAATATATTCCCTCGCCACTCGAAGCAGTCGGAAGAGTCATCTTGCCGCCTCCACCTTCGTCGAATCAGCTTTTTTTCCTTCATTCCACTTTACAAGCTTCAAGCTTCGTTGGTTTCTGTTTTGGGTTTTGAAGCATAATCGGCGTCAGATGGAGGCTTGGCAGGATGTTCCAATGGCTAGAGTTTGGTGGGGGAGTCGCTCTCATGTCCGATTTAGAGGTTTGTTTCGTCTTTAAAGGTCGATGATGAACAAAATATAACCCTTTATCGCTACACTTGACTGAGGAACAACGTTATCCTGAGGCCCCTTATTTTTCATACCTATGCATGTATTCTCTGTCTTCTATTTTGTGTTTTACTCTTCTTTTTGACCGATGATGAACAAAAAATTGAATCGATTTTCAGTTCTGTATTTATGCAATGGATTGAGACTGATGATGACTGCTCTTTTGTTCTATTTTTCTCTTCTTTTTAAGGTCGATAATGATTGCTCTGTATTTTCTCTTCTGTTCAATTTCTTCTCTTTCTTTTTAAGGCCGATGATGACTGCTCTCTAATTTTGAATCCCTTCTTTGACCTGTGATTGGTATACATGAAGCCCTGCATTCTGTTCTATATTTTTTTTATCTACGGTATATGATGATTCAAACATATATTAACCTAGTTGAACTTTACTACACTTGAATGATTGTTTTTGTTTCTTGAGACCCCTTAATTCTAATTCCCTCTTCCCTTCCTCATCTTGTATTGACTTTTGATTGGTATTGATGAAGCCTAAGCATTTTTTTTTCTATGTTCTGAGGCCATTTAATACCTTGTCACATCTTTTACTTGTTCCCTTCATTTTATCTTAATTAGGGGTGGTTGATGGTGTAATTACATACCAATTACTTTGGTTGGTATGTATACATCCACTGAATTATATTCTAATTACATTTTTTATCTCAGTCTATGCACACTATTTTGAGGTCATTTACTTCATTGTCACATCCTTATTTGTTTCATTGCTTTTATTTCAAATGGTGGCTGCTTGTGCATTTATTCCTAAGTCACATCCATTACTTCAATTTTTGTGTTATTATTTCATTGTATTAGCTAATGTAATGGTTGGGTGGTTGTACTTACTGGCATTAAATCCTACCCTTTCCCTAATCACCATTCTTTATAAGAAAAGCACTTCATACTTCTCATTTCTCACTTCCCACTTCTCACTTCTCATATCTTTGGCAAGTGGTATCCTCCCTTCTTTGATCTCTTATCTCGCCATTCTCGTTCATCTAACACTTCCAGCCTTCATTTATTCTTCTGTTTTTATAACTTAACTATTGAACTTCCTTTTCATATGTTGCTTTATGTGAGTGGTATGCATGAAGCACCTGCATTCTGTTCTTTTCTTTTTTTTTTTTTTTTATGGTCGATGATGATTCAAAATATTATTAATGTCCTTGAACGTTACTACACTGAATGATTAATTGTTGTTTCCTGAGACCACTTGGTTTGAATTTTCTCTTCCGTTCTTCATCTGTTTTGACTTTCGATTATTATGAATGCAACCTAAGCATTATGTTCTCCATGTATGCACACTATTCTGAGGCCATTTACTTCACTGTTAGATCCTTGTTTCCTTCTTTTAATTCTTTTTTTTATTATACACTTGTATGACTCTCTTCTTTCATCCCTTATCTCACCATTCTCGTTTATTATATACTTGTTTCCTTACTTTAATTTTTTTTGTTATTTGGCACTTCCACAATTCTCTTGATCTTCTATTTTTATAACTTAACTAATACACTTGCTTTTCATATGTTGCTTTATAAGGTGGTCGAGGGCACTTGAAGTTAAACATTCTGTTCTCCTTGGTGTGTACCTCTAAAACACCCGCACAACCTAACGTTTCTAAGGTACTCACTATCCATGATAATGTTGTTTAGCATAATTTCCTCTTCTTTTACCTTACTCCTTGATACTAACTTTTTTTTCCCTCTCTTTGTTTGCAGGCTTACAGTGCAACGTTATCGGGTTACAACGATCATTTGGCTAATTGAAGTAATGTCTTGTTTTTCAATTATGTATTTTAGCTTACGAACACGCTCCATTTATGTTTATGAATAATCTAATTTTTTAAATACCACGATTGAATTATGTTGTATTATCAGTACATTCAAAAATTATATTGATCTTTATTCCATGTTTATTCCGCATTTCTATTGAATGTGTCTTAATGGTTCAGTTTAAATGAAGTCTTTAGGGTAAAAAAGTTGTATTAAAAAATTATTTTCAATGATAACAATACAAGGGTAAATGCTTATTTCTCATTCTCATTCCATGTGTTTTGTTGTATGTTTAACAAAAAAAAAAAAAAAAATTTAAATAGTTGCAATATCAGGGTTAAATGTTCATGTTCAATAATAAAAAAAAAAAGTTTTAAATGGTGTGTAAACCCCAGACTCTACTAAAAAAAAAATTCTTACAGAAACATGTATATAAAATAACAAAGGTAAAACAACTCTAGTACTTGAACATAACAAAAGTAAAAATATGATCAAAGTTTTTGTTTTACATAAACTTTCACTTATAGGAAAACCAAACTTTTATTTTGACATATATTTTTAAAGAATCAACTCTAGTTCTTGATCATAACAGAATAAAAAATGGTAGATAATTTTTTGTTTTACATGAACTTTCATGTATAAAACAAACTAATTTTCTTTTTTTTTTTTTACATATGTATTCCTAAATAAACAACTCTAGTTCCTTATCATAACGAAAGTGAAAATAGGATAATATCGAATGCACCAAATTCATAAGATAAATTTTTTATATCAAGTGTTATGAATTTTCAAATTCAGTTTCATGTCAAAATCTAGTTTCGTGTCAAATGGTTCCTATGCCATGTGTTTATTTTTTTAGTTAAATTGCATAAACTGTGTGAAATTTTTACAAAAAATATAAGAAAAACAACCCAATTTTTTTTTGTTATGCTTTTTTTTCCCTTTAAATGTACACTCAAATCGGCTCAATTTCGTAATTTTTTTATAAGTTATGAAAAAAAGATTGTTCTTTTTTAAAAAAAAAAAAATTGCACGTGTTCTGGGTTATGAAATATTTTAAAAAATATGTATGGAAAACAAATTGTTCATTTTCGATTCTTGTCCTCCACTGTGTAAATTCTTTTTTTTTTCTTAAGATAGAAAAGATGTTTTGTTTATTTTTGTGGTTCTTTTTTCATTTTTGAGTTGTGTTGGAAAATAGCATGTGAATAGACATTTCAACTTCTTTTTTTTTTTTAGGTTTACAACCTACATTTGTGAACAGGTTTGTTTCAACTAATATTAGTTTGTACACTATAGTCATGGGGGGAAAGAAGTTCTATGTTGTATTTGTTGGGCTTAGGCCTGGTATTTATATGACATGGTATGACTGCCATATACAAGTACATGGCTTTAGTGGGTCTGTGCACAAGTCTCATAGCACACTTGTTTAAGCAGAAGTAGCATATAATGCATACAATATTGATGACAATGACCAATCCACTGTCGTAGAACCTGTACATCGTGGAAGACCTAATCAACTCATAGAAAGAACCTTCGTAGATAGATGTAGCGGAGAATACCATGTTTTTTTGTTTGTCTTGGGCATCACAGTCGGTGTAGTCGTAGTTCTCTTAGGAAGCCTACTAGGAAAGCAATGAATCTCATGTACCTGAAATTATTTTTTCAGGAAGATATAATTAAAGTAATCAATGGATGGATTGGATCTTGAGCCACATTAGTTGATTGCGATACTTACAGCCATTTGCACCACACAATTCCAGTTCGCAGCAGCTTTCGCTGCGATAATGCAGGGGCAAAGGAGACTTGGAAACTCATCCCCACATATTAGACACCATATTAGGCAATTAAATTTCTTTCGTATTATACACGAAGACGACCTAGCTTGTCGTGAAAATACACGGATGGATAGGCGAACGTTTACTATCCTCTATGAGATGGTAAAGGGGATGGGGGTGTTGGCACCAACTCAGTGTGTGGATGTGGAGGAGATGGTCGCGGTATTCCTACATATCATTGCACATGATGTGAAGAATCGAGTTATGTGAAGACATTTTGCAAGATCCGGCGAGACCGTCTCCAGACACTTTAATGCAGTGCTAAGCGCGATATTAAAACTTCACTCAGTGTTACTGAAGTCACCGGAGCCAGTCACCAGCACCTGTCAAGATAAAAAGTGGCAATGGTTCGAGGTACTTAAATGGTACTACCTTGTACTTTGAAATGGACATATGATTTCATTATTTTACCACTGAAACATATGTCCTGTTCCATCGCAGAATTGTCTAGGTGCACTGGACGGAACACACATCAAAGTGAATGTAAGTGCAGTCGATCGCCCACGGTACAGGACAAGGAAGGGTGAGATCGCCACGAACGTTTTTGCGGTGTGTTCTCAGAATGGTGAATTAATATTCGTCCTCCCCGGGTGGGAAGGATCTGCATCAGACTCTAAGGTTTTGCAGGATGCAATTTCTCAGCCTACTGGACTGAAGGTCCCTAGGGGTAAAACACTGACTTCCTACTTCGTCCACTGTATGTAGATGAACATATACATACCTCTATACAAGCATTCCTAATCCTGGCATGGTTGCAGGGTACTACTACTTGTGCGATGCTGGTTATCCAAATGCTGAGGGTTTTCTGGCTCCGTACAGAGGACAACGCTACCACCTGACTAATTGTCGGGGAGGAAATCCACCGAACAGTCCGAAAGAGTTGTTTAACATGAGACATTCGTTCGCTCGAAACGTTATCGAGAGGGCGTTCGGTGTTATGAAAGGGCGGTGGGCAATCCTTCGAGGAAAATCTTGTTACCCTATTGAAGTTCAGTGTCAAATGATAACTGCATGTTGTCTATTACACAACTTGATCACTCGAGAAATAGGTCCGGATCCAACCTTCGAGGAGGTGCACCCAAGTGATCACGATTTGACTGGGATGAGTGCAGACGACATTAGCTTCGTGGAGACTACCGATGCATGCACTGAGTGGAGGGATAACCTTGCGCAGCAGATGTGGACGGTCTGGAATACCAATTGATCGTACATATGTGCTTTAGAAAATTTTTTGTTTTGTACATTTTTTGCGGAATCCTTGTAAATGGAAATACGTTTGTCAATATATTTTTTGTGTGTAACTACTTATACATATGGTTTTTTTGGATTTTTTTACAACATAGATTCAAAAACATGTCTGTTAGTCGAAACATTAGGGTTATGGAGGAAGAAGTTCTGTGTTATTTTTGTTAGGCGTAGGCCTTGTATTTATATGATAAGTAATAGATAAGTATAAAATCCCTTACCAAGACAATATTTGGCTAATTTTTGTTACTTTCGTTCATCATATGGTCATATATACATGCAGATGGCACTGTCAACTTCAAAGGCCCCTAAACACATTTGGACTTAGATGGAAGATGAGATATTGGTCCAGTGCTTGCTGCAAGTTGTGCAACAAGGTGGGTGGATGGCAGATAATGGGACCTTTAGGCCTGGGTACTTGGTACAAGTACATAAATTGATGAAGCAGAAACTCCCTGAATGAGACATACAGGTTACCCCAAACTTGGAATCTAGAGTGAAGATTCTGAAGAAGCAATACAGCGCTATCGCTGAGATGATGGGTTAAGCATGTAGTGGATTCGGGTGGAATGACGAACGCAAGTGTATTGAGGTAGAGAAATCGATTTTTGGTGATTGGGTTAAGGTAAACTACAAATATCATTCATGTTGAAGTCATTTATAACATGTACAAGTGAACTACATTTCTTATTTATGTTAACTTGTTTCTTGCAGGGACACCCCATTGCCCGAGGTCTCAGGAACAAGCCATTTCTATACTTCGATGACCTAGCAATTGTCTTCGGTAAAGACAAGGCAACTGGCGCAGAGGCAGAAACTCCCCATGACATGGCCTCAGCATCGGGCACGGAACTAGATGATGACATCAGCACGAATTTTCAGGATATCCCAATTCCTGATCCACCTTTCTATGACCCTACATCTGGATAAGACATGTGTACCACACCTAACTCCAGGAATGATGGGGCGAGATCCTCCAGGGTGAGTAAGAAGAGGCGCGTAAAGCAAGGGGACATCGTTGATGTATTTCGCACGGAGATCTGTTGGGCGTCGACACAACTGGGGAGGATTGCCTTTTGGCCTAAAGAGAATGATGAATTGGAGTCATCCCGATGCAAGCGATTGTACGAGGAACTTCAAGCTATCCCTGGACTAGATACGGACGACTGTTTATTGATCGCCGAGACTCTGCTAGCCGATATCTCCAAATTTCACTCATTCCTTAACTACCCTGCTGAGTGGAAACGCAAGTGCTGCATGCGTATCTTGGGAATGCAGACATGATCCTCCTACTACCGAAATTTGCTTCAATGACGTTCGCTGAAACCTTTTGACGAAGACGTTATGTCCTATCGTTTCACGTCAGTTGTCACGCTATGTTTATTTATCTTATTTTGCACTTTTGCTCGTATTTCAACCTTTTAGACTTTGTATTTGTATGTGTGAACTCATGCCATGCTATGTTTTCTGTTATCTGAATTCCTAAACTTTTATAAATGTTTTTTTTTATTCCTCAACTACAACATAAATTGAAAGCTTCATTCACAAGCCACTTAAAAAATTGATCCATGTTACACAGTGGCTTCTACAATTCACATAAGATCCACTACAAAATTTGAAGGGAATAAAATAGCTAAAAGGAATAGGGTGGAAAAAAATTGTACCAAACCCAGGGTTCAGAACACTGCACTCCAAACACAGCTTTCTGATTCCCAGGCTTCAGAACACTGCACCCCAAACACAACTTTCTGATTCCCATGCTTCAGAACACTGCACCCCAAACACAGTTTTTTGACTCTTAGGCTTCAGAACCCTTCAGGACAAACCCCCCAGGCTTCTAATTCCCAGGCTTTTGATTCCGAACATGAGCCCCAAACAGCCCTTAATTGAGCAAAAAATTCAAATATATGGAGAATTAATTTTTAACAACGTCTCTGAACTTTTCAATTAACCATGGAAAAACTAATACACCAATCCACATTTTACAAGTTTTTCTTCCTTCATCTCATAAGGTTAAATAACTACACGTTTATTTTCATGTTTGCGTCTAATAGGTTCTTGAACTCTTAATTTTTAATTTTATATCTAATAGATTCTTGAAGTTTCAATTTTGTGTTTAATAGGTCTGTGACATATTTAACAATTTTTAAAATTAACAAATCTATTAAATACAAAATTGAATTTTGTGTCTAATATGACATAAAACTTTCAATTTTGTGTCCAAACAAGGTGAATTTTAAAAAATATATGCATGACACAAAAATGAAAGATTAAAAGCCAAGGGTCTGGTTGGTAAGTAACGTATGTTCTGTTTTATGTTTTTGGATTCACTGAGTTCAGTAATATGCGTTTGGCAATGTATTTTCGAAAACTATTTCCAAATTTTGTGATCCAAATATTGAAAATTTTGAGAACAACATTTTTATGTTTTCATTATATCCAAATTTTGAATTTGAAACTGTAATAAATATAGTATTTCATGTTATAAACTCAACTTATTTTTGTTAAATTAAAATATGTATAATATAATATATTATAAATTATATGATATTGTAAAATAATAATTATACAAAATTTATTTTTAAAAAAAAACATGTTCATAAATTAATTAATAATGGTTTATATTCAATCTAATATTTAATTTTGTAACTACAACTAGTTTCATAATCTATAAATATATTATAGAACACATTTTGAACAATTGTTTACATTGGAATCCAATTTCTAAATTTGTTACCAAACACATATATGAAAAACATAAAATTTAACTCTGTTCAAATTGCCTACCTTACAAGCCTTAAACTATTTAACCTTTTTTTAGTAGAAATTTTATTTTAATCTAAAATTTATGAAAAACAACACCAATTTATGGGTTTTGCCATGGGTTTTCAAACAGATATTTAATATCAGTATTTGTTTCACTGGTTTTCACTTTTTAAAACCTTCGATAATAATATCCTAAGAACTTTAAAACCTATCCAACATGGGTGTTATTATACCCTCCATATAGATAGAGTGATTTTTATACTTGAGAGATGAACAAGAAACATATAACTTCAGTAATTAGTTAATTTATATTAATTCATCATTATTAATTATTAATATCATAATAACTAATACATTTGTAATTATTAGTTTATATAATCTTAACTATTTTGATATAAAATTTTAATTAATTTCTATTAATTTAATTATTTTATGAGATAGAAACTGCTCGTTAATTACTTTAGTGAAAATTAATTCTAATTGCTTTAATTTATTATTAATTAATTAATTAATTAATTATCTAATATAAATATTTAAAATATTTTTTCGAGAAACAAACCTATATAATAACTTAATATATATTATTTTATTATGTGAGACAAGTTAAAAAATGGACATGGAATATTTGACGGATTTTATAGGTTTATTATCTAATTAAATTTAAAAAATATTTTAAGTTTATATGTTGATTTTACATTCATTTCAAAGAGATAACTGGCAATTTTTATTGATAATTAAAAGAAAAATATATGTTGATTTTAAATCGTTTTAATATAAGTTTAATGTTCATTGATAGAAGTTAAAAAGTAAAGGTAAAAGAGGAAGAAAAATTATGTAAAAAATTCATATCCAAACACAAATATTTATTATCTCACACATTTAAATGTCAGATATTTAATATTCATATTCATGAAACATTATCAGTGATTCAAACGAGTTATTATCGTAAACAGCAAGATGTATATATATATTTAAAATGGTACATTCGTCTCTAAACCAAGAATTAAATAAATTAATTAATTTAAAAAAAAAAAAGAAAAAAGAAAAGAAAAGAAAAAGGTCCACTCTACATCTTTATTCAAATGGAACCATTAAAAAAACAAAAAGTAATGTTACAATTATATAATATAGTTAATAATAACAAGTATTTAGAAAGAGAAAAGAAAAATAATAATCATATAAAAATATAAAAAGAAGGAAGAAAAAGAAGATGATGATGAAGTTCTAGACGCATTCGGAGGGAGCATAACTGACAAATCCCTTAAAGAAATCAAATTGCCAAAGATGATTTTGCTGAAGAATATTGCCAATGACACTGATGGCCGGAAAAGGGCTAGAAACGAAGCCAATACAACTAATATATTCACCGACGGAAATAATGTAGCTCTTCACCGGCGGCTCGAAGACCGCCCCGTCGCCGAAATGGAATCGAAGCTGGGGCGCCATGTGATGTTCGTACTGGCTGTTATTGAAGCAAAATTCGAAGGGTTGGAGTTGGATTCTTTCGAATTTCTTGAGCTTCGGAGTGAGGGTTTCCATGACCATATCGTAGGCCGGCGCCGTCAGTATGGTGAGGCTGGTGCCGGAGTCGAGGATGGTACCGCCGCCTTCTTGGACGTTCCAGACGATAGGAGGGATGTCAATGGTGACGCCGTCGGCGGAGATTCGGACGAGATCGACGCCGTAGAAGCTGTTGTAGGGCCCGCCGAGGAGGAGTTTGGTGAAGGAGGTGTTGCCGGCGGGGGCGGAGGAGGAGGCGGCGGAGGCTTTCGGGGAGGGGGAGCCGAGGACGAAGTAGCTGGTGGCGGTGTGGTCGCTGAGGTGGTCGACGAGGCAGTAGGAGAAGCCGCCGCCGTTGGAGTTTTGGGCGGCTTTGTAGGTGAAGGAGTAGACGCTAGTGCCTAAGCCAATGACGCCGTCGGCTCCGTCGAAGATTCTGCCTTGGGCTGATTCGGTGCACCCAATTATACTGTCTTTAAGTTGTTTTTCTGTTCCGTTTGTTAGGCCTACCGTTAGCGTCTCGATTGCGAATAGTCCCTTTGCAGTTGCTCCACCTGTGTAGCTGTGTTTTTTGTTTTTTACCAAATCCACAGCTCATTTGTTACTTTCTACCTTTCCTTTAGTTGGCCCCCAACAAATAAATAAATGAAAGTTTTAAGGCAATTCTACCTAAAATATCTGTATGTTGTGGATTGACATGAGTTGCCAATCTCATTCCTTTCAAAATTGAAGTTTGTCTTATTCTTTCAAAAATTAGTAATATTACCTTTGACATTTAGAATTTCGGACGAAAACCAAGACCTAAAATGACGTGGGTGTGACGATCAAAATTTCTATTCTATAGGTCCCCGCCACACCATTCTAGGTCTCAATTTTTGTTTCCAATTTTCATTCAAAATTCTAAAGGATTTAGACAATGGTGAAATGGCAAGGTAATATTGCTTGCAATTTGAAAAAAATAAGAGTATTTTTGAAACAAATGATAAAGTTCATCTTTATTAACATATATGACAACTTAAAAATGCAGGATCTAGACTAGAAGACACTAGTGTTTTAAATTTTTTTTTTTTTTTTTTTTAAAGTTGAATGACTTATTTGACCAACCAGATTTGAAGACTTGGGTGATGCCTGTGGCAGCACCCAAGTGTTGTGCTGCCCACATCACAGCCATCTATTTTCAAAAAAAAAAAATCCAAAATAAAAAATATCCAGCTGTGACGTGCGAAAGCACTTGGGTGCTGCCCAAACAGCACCCAAGTTTTTCCATTTAACATTATCTCAAAATATTTTTATACATGATATTGGGGAGCTATGTTAGTTTTGGTGAATTAAATGTACGTACCTACCTGTAATCATAGCGACAAGGGCTGGTTGGGGTTTGGCATTCCCTGATGGAGAAGAGAGTGGCAAAATCATCGATACACGTCTTCGAGCTGCAAGGGATCGTCCTGAAAGAAGATGAATGATTCGCAAAAAACGCAAATCTGAATTTTTCTTTCTTCTCGTTACGGCTCTTATGGCTGGGATTGCCGCTGCAATTTCCCATGCATCGCCGGTATCTACATTTCAGCCACGTTAGGTCACTTCCGGTATCGGCGATCAACATGAACGTCTGCGGCGGCGTTCCGACTTTCAATTGCACGAAATACTCACTGCTTCCGTAATCGGAGCCTGAGATCATTTTCAGCCCTATCGGAGTCGGCGACGGCGGAGGAAGGAACGAACCTGTCTCCGCCTCCGCCTCCGTCGTCTCCGCCTTCACTTTCTCCTCAGTTCGATTCCGATACAGCGACATCGAGATCGTACGGTGGCGCTTGTGGTCGTGATCGTGAATATCCTTGATGCGATCGTTGATTGCTTCAAACTTCATATCGCCGTGAAGCTTCTTGACGACTTGTGGATGGTGGCGGTGCATCAGATCGAGCTTCACGGTCTCTTCTTGGTAATCATTATTGATGTCGTTGCCGAATGCGATGTGAACAGAGAGGAAGAAGAAGGAGAAAAGGATTACAAATTGAGAAATAGGCGACATTGGCTTCCTGTAACCTAACATACAAACACAAACAGAGAATGTAATGTTAGAGAGATGGAGCAAGAAGAACGATGATAATGGCGGACTTAAAATGGGGAAAGAAATTCAGAAACTCAACTGTAAAGGGATAAATTTAGACTGCCCAATAATGGCGTTTCCTCTGCCCTCCCACCCTGTTTTTATAACAAACTTCCAGTAAGCGCCTCACAACCAGTTCTTCTGTTTTTGTACCTTTCTATATTGAAATTCTGTTTCAACCACAAAAATTAAAATATAAAAATTATTTGTCCTATTAATTCAACACATGACGACATTATTAAGAAATTGTTTGATAATTGTCTGGTTCTTTTGTTTTTGGTTTTTTTTATTTTTAAATTAAGTTTATAATCCACTTCTACCATTTAGTTTAATTTCTTTGTTTTGTTATCTACTTGTTAGAAATGTTTTCAAAATACAAGCCATGTCTTGAAAACTAGAATTAGTTTTTGTTTTAAAAATCTAGCTAAGAATTCAAATATTTTCTTAAGAAATATGAAAACAATTGTAAAGAAATTATGATAAATCAAGTATAATTTTCAAAAACCAAATGGTTATATATCAAACAATGCCTAAGTCATACTACTCAAAATTGGGCTTGTATAGTTTTGGTTTTGTTTTTTTAGTTTGTTTAATTTTGGTTTTTATCATTAAATTGATGTGTTGTGTATCTAACCTAAATCTTAAGTCACTTATTTTTTAGAATATAATGTGATGAATGTGGAGGTGGAGATGTAGGGTCTATTTGGAATACCTAATAATTTAAGCACTTTTTGAAAAAAAAAATTCAATTAAAATGTTATTATATTTAACATTTTTTAAAAAGTATTTTAATTAACAATTTTTTTGTTGCACTATATTCAAAACTGATTTTATTCCTTATCAATATGCTTTTTTCCCTACTACAGATTTTGAAGATTTTTTATTAATCACTTTAAAGTTATTTTTAGATAATTTATCTCTCAAATTCAATTTTTTAAGTGCTTTTTATTTATTAAGATTTAAAAAAAAAACACTTTTGATCACCTACAATCATTCAAGAAGTTATAATAAACACAGTTTATATTACTAATTTTTTCGAAGGTACTTATAGAAAAATTAGTTTTGTTTAAAAAGCATTTTTTTTCAAAGTTATTCCAAACACACTATCTAGATTTTTGTCAAGTAAGAAATATTACTAATGCTTCGTCCAGTTTGCTCAAAAAAAAAAACTTCGTCCAAACTATATCATCAAATTGGCTTTAGGCCACTCATTTTTTAAATTTTGTAGTAAATTTGAATACTTGGTTGATACATGTGATTTAGAATACAAGTTCACATGAAGTCACATGAGAGTTCTTTTAGATGCAAAATGGAAATTTAGTAATGAGAGCCAATAAACTAGATTTTTATTAAAATTTTGGAAACTAAAATAGAACATGATGAAGTATGGAAGTTGAAAAAACAAAATATGATTTAAACCTTAAATTTTAAAGGTGTTATTTTAAGAGAAAATAGACCACGCAATTAAAGAAAAACATTTACCTTATAAGAAACAAAAATCACTATCAAACAAATGATAAAACTTTTATTTTTTTTTTTTTTGTACAAAGAAATTAATATCCTTCGACATACCCTTCCATATCCCAACTAACATCATCTTTGTCCCTATATTTCTTATATTTAAAATTACATTAGGAGAACCCTATTTTTATTTTTATTTTCTAGCACATGCAATGCAACATTTTTCTTCCTTCTGACACGCACCGTATTGACTTTGTTGGTCTTAATTATCATTATTTATATTAAGCTTCAATATACAATTAATAAATTGACAGATTTTATGATGGCTCAAGTACTTTGATAAATTAACCTTTTCATCTTTTGGAAAAAAAAAATAATAAAAGCTTCTGTATTCAATTTGATATTTCATGTAAAAAAATTGCTCAAATTCTTGAAATTTTATACAAAATTAAATATAAAATCTATTTCAAAACCTCATGAAATATTTAACAAAAAAAAAGCTTTTAGATTTAAAAATAATCATAATTTTAAAAAAATGAAAAGAAAAAGAAAAAAACCCTTTGCAAATACGCTCATTATAACTAGTACCTTTTCTAAAAAATATACTTTTTTTTTAATATATATATATATATATATATATATATATATATATATATACACACTTTCTGATAAATGGTTCACGTGCAAATGCTATTTCACGAAACAACTTGAACACCAATAATTGTTGTCTCACGTTATTATATTTTCAAAAATTATACCCAATAACATGAAAAAATAATTCCTGTAAAAAAAATAACATGAAAAAATAATTGTTATAAAAAGAAAAAATGTATATTTTTAAGAGTAAATTGCAAATTTGATCTAATGAGAATGGTATAGTTTTGGATAGTGTCCTATAGTTTTCGAAGTTTATTTTAATTTTTCTTTTTGAAAGATTTGAAGTTTCGATTTTAATTTCTGTGAATTGGAATTTATTTCATTATTATAGTACCTCTAGTTTAAAAAGTTTTAATTTGGGCTTTAGTTTCAATTTGATCTCTATAATTTGGTTAAACTTTATACTTTGTCTATTGATTGTATTTTACCCACATAAAAAACTCAAGTACTTCCTCCAATTTTTTACGCAACTTTAAACTATACAATCAACTAATATTGTTAGCAAAATAGAGAATATCAGTTCATTGCCATTAATAAAGAATGTGTCAACATATAACGAAAAAACAATTTATGAAATTTAACTAAATTATACTGGTACCAATTTGAAACGAAGCTCAAATCATAGATACTAAATGGGAGCTAAGTTCAAATCATATGGACTAAATTGAAAATTTTTAAAACAATTAACCTATTTTTAAATATATTAACACTATAAAAAAGTATAATATATAATTTTTAAATGTGAGTTGCGAGATGTTGTAATTTGTCAATTATATTTTATTGTATTACTTTTGAAAATAACAATTATTTTAAATCTACGTATAGTATTTTTGTTTCTGTTGTTATCAAATTGACCATGCATAGTTTGAATTAGATAAAGTATTAATAATCTCATATTCAAATCCTTTGTATGCGAATAGTAATATTAATATATATATATATATATATATATATATGAAAACTTTTACAGTTGAAATTTTAATTATTTTTTTTAGAATATAACTTTACAAAGGTTAGAATAGAAATTTAACCTTCCAAATTATAAAAGAGATTAACTAATACTAAGTTATACTCCGACCAAATTTTAGTGCGGTGGACGTAAAAAACTTGGCAATTATGGAGAAATTGAAGTGAATTTGGGAAATGTGGATGTCCAAAATTACGACATCCATAAAAGAACAAATATTTTTAAAAATAATAATAATAATAATAATAAAATAACAAAAATTTGGACAAAAATATGTTGTTCTTTTGTCGCGTTCGTGGGTCAGACTTTGTCTACGTGGCCAGCTGGCAGCAAACTAATGGCTGTGACAATGTCAAATCAAATCCCCACAATCTGTTTTTTCTCTCTCTCTTTAATTTCAATTCAATTACGTGTAAGTTTCTATTGCTTGACCATTTGGAAATTTGTTTTTGTTATTTTCTCCACACATTATGAATATGAATGATTGGAATACATCTATGCTTATGTTGATCTCAAATGCATAGTTAAATCGATTGTGATGTTAATAATCTTGTTTGTAGGTTAAATAGTTCGAATCTTTACGTCTTTTGCAATATTATTTTTAAAAAAGTATATTTAAAAGAATTTAAAACGAGGCAATTGAATCTAAATGTATGTATGTTTACTACAACAATCATATGAAAGGAAATTGTTAAAAAAGGTTAGAGGATCAACACTAAATATGAGAAGTTAGAAGTAAAAAAATCAATAACGTAATTCTCTCTTTTTGAGATATATGAAAGAACTACAAACTCTGTTATTTGATAAAATAAACATAGACATTTATTATAAACAAAAAACCAATGTCAAAGAACTCAGTTGAAACTATGGGCGAAAGATGACCACTGTATGAATAAAGTCACTCTCTAACCATGAACATAACTAAAGTTTCAAACGATATTAAATGAATGTATGGTAGTAGATACCAATTTAGCTTCAAAAGTATAATAGATGCCCTAAAGATTAGTAAAAACAAACTTTCTTTTAAAATCCATAGTAAGTAAAAGAGACTGAGGCAGAGAGAATATAGAGAATATAAGGAAAAATATCTTCTCTTCCAAATACACTATAGTCCCTCAAAAGAAAAACATTCTACATATCCTTTTCTAAGATTGATCAATCCTAATTAAACTATGAACATATGGAATTTTTGTACGTGATCATCCTCAACACCAATAGATCGTTATCTTATTTAGATTTTCATGAATTTCCACTGCTACGTACAAGAGGTTAGTACTCAATAATTCCAACAATACCACTAAGCACAAGCAACTCATAAAGTTTAGATTGTTGAAAGGTTTACTCCAACCATATCAACTTTAAGCCAATCAAACGAAGGTGGACACCAAATAAAAGCTTCAATCAATAGTAGAAGAATTATTATAGATCAAACTTAATAAATAATACATGAAACCGAGTTAATAAAGAAGAATCGAGTCTCTTCCAAGAGTGCCAAATCAAGAATGCCTCAATCAATACAAAATCATAACACCCAAAAAATATATATGATTGGAGAGAAATGTTACCATTCTAAGATAATTGATATTGAGGTATTGAAAAAATAAACAAACAAACGAAATTAGTTGACCAATCAACCTCATTGCCGACAATTCTCCCTTTAGAATATTTAATCACAATTTTGTGGAATTTTTTTTATTATTATTTAATTCATTGCACTAATTACTTTTATTTCATTATCATCTCAGTTACAATGATATATATACATGACAAAAAATAAGATTATGCTTCACATCTTGTTAACAGTCATATGAATAAGATATACTAATATCTTATGTCATTTTCAACTTTAAACAATTGTCTGGTTAAATTAATTAAATAGAAATGATACATTAAAAATATGGAGAAATTATTTTTTAAAAACGATGTGATAGTAAAAAAAATAGAATCATTAATCAATATTCATCTTTAATATTGAATAAAACCTTCGATTGATTGTATATGATTGATTTCTTTATTTCCAAACATAATAATAGTTTATTTCAAGTAATAAATCTTCGTTTTTTAACATTAAAATTTAAAACATAATTGTAACATAATTCAACTAGTTAAAATGTTGTACGTGTGTATTAAAAATATAAAATGTTAAAATATTTAATCCTTGAACTAAAACTTATTAAAAAAGAATTGTTATATTTTTTAACATTTATATTTTTATACCCATTTTACTATTTGTATTATAGATAACCACTTGATAAGAAGGTAATTTTCAATGAATTACAAGGTGGAAAAAGAAACGCGGTTGATCCTTACACAACGAAATGTACCGGTGAGTTGTCTTGTCAGGTTGTCATGATTAAAACAAAAAACAGTCAAAACCCACCGTTATTATTTTTATTTTTTCACTTCCGAGTTCCGAGACATTTTTTTACTTTTCAATTATTTTTAATAAATAATGTGGGTAGATTTGTTTTGCTGTCGTTAAAAAGAATATTTCACTCATAAATTCATAATTTTATTAAATTTGAGTTTGATTTCTGAGATTGAAAAATCTAAATTTGTGTGGCTTTATATTTGGATTGTAAAAAGACTATGAATTATAATTTATGGATTCTTTTTAAGTACATTTGTATTTGGTTTGTAGGTTTACCTATTTACCCTTGTGTTTAATTTGTGGGTTTATTATTTATAAAAATTTTAATGTGTAACCTAAGAGTTTTTTTTTTTAATAGTAAATGTGTAAACTAAGAGTTGAGTTTCATTGACTTAGATTTGTCTACCCTTGAACTAAAAAACAAAAAACAAAAAAAAACAAAATCGTACAGCCCATAGAACAAATAAACTCAAATATATAAACTAAACAATTACAACTCTAAGTTGTATAAATTCAACCCAAGAATCAAAAGTCATTTAAGATATTCTTCGGTGACTTAGCATATTTATCCTTGATTTTACAAAGGTGAGTTCCAAGTAGAGACAAGACACGGCAGGAAGGAGAGGCGAGAGGGAGAAAATTGCCCTTCTCTTAATTTGTCATAATTCAAATATATATATATATATATATATATATATATATATATATATATATATATAAGATTTATTAGTTTTCTTCTAATTTGCCCCTCTTTTCAAAATTTTCAGAATTTAAATATTGATATATAAAATGTTAGCATGTAAAATTCTGCCCTTCTCTAAAAGAATTTTTTGCGCCAAGGTTTTTTTTTTTTGTTATGCAAAACTTATAGATATTGTTTTAAATTGGATGTAATGAAATTAATATTTGTCAAAGTGAGCTTAGCATAGTGATAATTGACATATACTCTTAACTAAGAGGTTAGAGGTTCGAATTCCCCTACTCCAAATATTGTTGAAATAAAAAAATTGAAATTAATATTTAATAGAAAGTAACAATATACATT
This sequence comes from Trichosanthes truncata, assembly GCA_033996785.1. Lineage (NCBI taxonomy): Eukaryota > Viridiplantae > Streptophyta > Magnoliopsida > Cucurbitales > Cucurbitaceae > Trichosanthes > Trichosanthes truncata. Next base: position 22,355,312 of record JAWPNB010000008.1, on the reverse strand, counting down.
TATGAAATATGGTACATTGCTCCACTCTAACTTCCAAGATACTTCATCATAAGGATTTCAATAACTAATTGTACAGTTGTGAACAAGTGGAAAATACATCTCCCTTTCTCTAGGTGTAAAAATAATAAGATATTTAATAACAAGTACGATATGGTTGGTAACATTTTTTTAATCACCGATCATTTCAATTTGCTACATATGCTTTAAGTTTATATTATATACGAATTTCAAATCCAAATTAACAATAAAGCATGTTGAAATGACTGATTTGCCCCAAATCTTGCCTCTTTGCTCCCACTCTTATCTTTTCATTTCATTTCCTCATAATTCCTTGGCCTCTTCCTATGCCATTTTAGTCCACTTTAGAAGAAGGCTTGAATTTCATATGCATTTGCTTCCTTTTGTCTTCTTCCTTTTGGTATTTTTACCATATTATTGATCTTGCAAAAATTTATTGAAATCTAACTTCTTGTCATTTCTTATCTCATTTAATTTTTTCTGAGGAAGGGTTCATTTTTGTAAACAGATTGTTTCTCGAATCCTTTCCAAAAACTTGGGTTGAAATGTAATGATTGAATGATTTATATTAGTATCAAATGGAATTATTCCTACAGCTCTAAATATATTAAGTGAATAAATTTTCTTCACTTTTTTACATCAATAAATTTTCAAAAATTCAAGTTAGTTGTCATTACAGCTAGATGTTAAACACTCTCACATGTCGGCTTATACCTCAATTAATATTAGTTCAACAAGTAATTATTAATGGATTAATTTTTTTTTTTTAAATGACAATTTATAAATATTGGTGGACATCTATGTGATCTAATATTAACTTAATGGACGAAAATGTCAAAAACTTGACCAAAATAATTTTTAATTGTTTAGGACATTCCACTCGGTAATCCTTTAATTAAGTCGTGTATTGACCATTCACATGTTGTTGTGAGCTGTGATCCATTAAATATATTTTTTTTTTCCTTTCCCCCCCTCATATTTCTTAAATTAGAGATTATTGTGTTTTATGTTATTTTGCTTATACATGATTAGCCGTCTAATCATGCTCAATTTTTTTATTTAAACAAAATTAGCCGGCTAATCTAAATTAATAATCCTAACATTTTAAAAGAATTTTATCCTTATAGAATATAATTGATTCAGTAACGCAGTTAGAGAAAAGCCTTCATGTGAAATAACCAAAAAGAATCTTACTTTTGAAAAAAAAAAAACATTTATTTTATCACATTTTTTAATGATGAATTATCTTATTGATCTTTAAATTTTAGATTAAGATATATTTTGTTCTTTAATTTCAGGGAAAAAAAATTAACCTTTAACATTTGAGAAATAATTCAGTTTAGTCTCCAACAAAAACTAGCTGGGACATGCTAATATTGTGTAATATTAATTTCATTTTTGCTTATTAATTTTTTATAATCAAAAGAGATAGAAAGCAAGAAAGCAGAAATGATAATCAAACCTCCCTAAAAGAAAAGAAATGATAATCAATACATTTCTAGTTTTCTTTCTAAAATAATAACCTAATAACCAAGAAAAGAAAAACAAAACATAGATGAGAATATTGCCTAATAGACCCTAATTGATTTCAATTTTTACTAAGACATAAACGAAGAGCAACTATGTCTACCAATAAATTACAACACCTAACAAAAAATGGGTTATTTGAAGCTGATCTCATAATGCTCTGTGTTCTTAATGGTTAAAAAGAACATATTAATAGTTGATAACTATCTTTTTCAAATTTAATAACAAGAAAGTCTTCTATTTCCTAAATTAACACACATTTATGAATTGATGATCATATCTAAGAAGCATATGAGAAAATTGTTTTTAGATATTACTCTAAAAGGGCGAGGGATGGGGAATAAAAGCAACAGAAACATAGAAATAAACATGGAAACATGCTAATTTCAATTCAATATAGATTTATCATAGCTTTAATTTCAGTATTCTTAGACTACTTCAGTCCATTAAGAGAAAATTAAAGAAGGGATTTATAAACCATTTTGTTTTGCGTCAAACTTTAGTGAGCAAGGCTTTTAAGTGTGGTTGAAGACTGGTTAAGCCGGTGGCCATCTGAACCACGTAGGAAAGATCTCCATCCTCCAGCTTAAAAACTCTGGTTATTTCTTTCACCTGTTGCATAGAGAGATATAAATAAGGTGATTCTGCCTGGTGCGTTGATATGAACATAACAGTTATTGACTAACCAGCTTTTTTTTTTCTTTTATTGAGTTCGAACCTCTGATGATTAACCAATTGAACTATCTCAAGTTGGCGACTAACAAGTAATTTGACATATGATTTAACACATGTCCATTAAGTTTGTCGCCCTCACAACCACAATGACTAGTTGAACTATGCTCAAGTTGGTAACAAAAAAGCAATTTAACATTTGATTTAGCACATGTCCATTAAGTTTGTCACCCTCACAACCCCGACGACCAAAATAATAATATCTATTATATGCGTGCAATGTGAACAAAAAGAGAGAGAAACCAAACGATAACTATTCACACAGTTGCATTGCAGGGTACTTCTTGATAAAAATGAACAAAAAAAAAATCTGGTCACGTCTGGTATGTTGTATTGATCTTAAATGGGGACGAGCAGTATCTCATCTCCAAGATGTTTTTTATGGTTTATTTATCATCTCTTGTTTTGTTCAACATATGAGAGTAGAGATTCAAACTTTTGACCTTTTGATCGATGTTATAATGTCTTAACTAGTTAAACTATTTTCATGTTTGCATTTATTGTCATGTGAAATCAAATCATTTGTAAACCTGATTATTGCTAGACCCTTTTCGTTCAAAAGACTAACTGATAGATTGGTAAAAGGATGTTCCACAAGTTTAATAAGTCTCAATTTATGAAGCCTATAATTGGGATAGGAAAAAACTTGGGTGCTGCCTGGGCAGCACCACCCAAGTCATGTGCAGTCCACTTCATAGCCATTGATTTGTGATTTTTGATTTTTTTTTTTTTTTTTTTTTTTTTTTTAAGAAAAATGTGTGGCTTAAATGTGAACTGCACATGATTTGGGCAGCACCCAAGTCTTGCCCAATTGGGATATTTTGGCCTATGTAATGCATGTTTGGATTTTACAACAAATAGACTATAGAAATTTGAGTGTGTTACTATATTTAGTTTATGATTTAAAAACATCGGTATGTAGTATAAAGTGTAGATTTCGTAAGCTTGGGTTCATAAACTTGGGATGAGCAAACCTATAGACTTAACTTCTTAATCTTGCGTTACACAGGTTTAACTCTCGAGACGTTTTCCACTCTTTAAGGTTTTTAATTGTCATAGTTAGCGAGGATGACAATTAACTATCAATCAGGGAACAAGGAGATTGGAAGGAAATTTGAAACCCTAGTAATAATATATCCGTATTGATATTGCCCTGAATAATGATGATCTAGTAAACGTTACCTTAGAAGCATTCCCCACAAGTTCACTTTGAAGCTTTATCACTTTCTCTTCTGCATTATATGTTCCTTTCTGGAAGAGAGAGCCAAGCCGGGTCAAATTAAATGAAAAGTAAAAGAAACGTCGCAATGAGTTGCAATAATCTTTTACAGTTTTGGGAAATGGAAAACAATATTCAGAAGTTGATGGAGCTGATGCATGAAATTCTGGTTACAAAATTTTGATGTCAATGGCAACAGAAATCATAGCTTTTATGGTAAACTGTAAGTTCACATAAGCTAGCAATACGAATCTATTTTTCTTCTTCTTCTTCTTCATCTAAAAGCTATATCTAATCATCAGAACTTGCTGCTGAGTAATTTTTTTATCACAATCCTATTAAGAGAACTTCCTTAGAATCTTTAGTTGATGAGGCTTATTTCTCTTCTTGTCAGTTTCACCATAACACCTGTTTCTGTTGTGCGTGAAGAATATGCATACACCAAGCGAAAAGGAAGAAAGAAACGCTTGTATTTTAATCAATTCTAACACATCCACATACATCCACGTAGTGGAGGGATTTGAGCAGCTAAAAAGCACAAATACGGATACGAGACTTGGATACGACATGACACGAACACAGTGACACATCATTTTTTAAAAATTCAAGACACATTTATTAAACTATATATTTTTAAAAATATATATCATTTTCATCCAAGAAGGAAATTCAAAGTCAATAAGTTTATGCATTTATATGCTTAAAAAAATGAGTTTGATGTATTTTACTCTCAAAATTTATTATTTTTGTCCTATATTATCATGTGTCTATTTAGTATGCTTAACAAGTGTTCGATGTGTCTAAAAAATGTTGGGACACATATTGACTTTGTACAACTAGGGTCTAACACATATCTATTGTGCTAATAAGGGTCTAATGCGTGTCCAACAAGTATCCAAGTGTCAGACACAGACACACTAGCCAACTAAAGTGTTCCTGCTTCTTAGTTGAGCAGTTTAGTTTCATTTCAGACTTATCCACTTCACCACAGAATCTATCCATAAGCTGATCTTCAAATGAAATACCAACTTCTTTAGTACATGATTTCCTACCGAGATAACGAATTACCTAAACCTTGTTGCTTCTCTTTGAAGTTCTAGTTCAAACATGTTCTACAATTACTCCCACTCCTCTTCTATAGCCTCCAAGTAGAGTTTTCTTTTCTTTCTTTTTCTAAAACCTCTTTTCGATATATATATATATGCATTGAATCCAATTCAAATAAATATATGTTTCATACCCCCCCCCCCCAAAAAAAAAAAAAAAAAAGATACCTAAACCCTGAACTCACCTTTATTTTTCAGAAAAATGAGGCATCAAGGATTAAAACCTTTGCAAGTAAATAGTTATGTGCTTTTTAGAACTAGAGAATTTGTTTCAAATGAAGGGTCCTTTCCACCCTTATTTCAGTCTTACCCGCAAAATTATAACTAGAAAAGTATAGCAGAAGCGCTAGATACTCGTGTAGCTTTATATTGTTAGAGCTTACAGCTTAGAGCCTTTTTGCATCATGTCATGAATCGATCAGTACTTCTCGAAATCAGAATCGGAAAACATAAACACGTCTATTTACAACAACAATTCTCTTCAGGCCTATGAATTTGAATGTAGCAGTAAAGCACAAGAGAAAGAGAGATAGCGATGGTTGACCTGAACTTCAACGAGACCAGTGCTTTGAGCGATGACTACCTCAATGGAACCATCGGGCTTGGGACGCCAATAGCCACTCTCGGCGTGCATTGGCTCTCTAGAATCGAGCTTCCAAGTCTTTTGACTGTAGGAAATCACTGGCTTCTCCCACCATCGCCGTATTCAAAAAACCCCAAACAATGAAGATTACCGATTAGACTAAATATTCAAAGTCCAATCGCGAGAAATTAGACGATTATAATTATAGATAAGATGATATCAACGACGAGAACAAATGGAGACGAAGAACAAGGAGTTGAAGGTTACCTTGCCGGAATGGGAGAAATGGAGCTCTTCGCCGTAAGAGAAGGAATTGATGGTGGGAAATCCACCGGCGCCTTTGCCTCTCCATGTTCCAAGTAAGAATGAAAGCGGTGCTACGGCTGGGTGGATGGAAAACGGAGCCGGAGCCGGTGCCGGTGGCAGTTCTCCGTCCATGTTTTTGGCTATGTTTGTTGACTCTGTTTTCTCCCGTTCGCCCTGTGTAGGTGTTTTCAGTTTCTTACAGGCGGAGCACACAAAACATACTTCTTGGCGCCGAGGCTTCCCTCGTAAATGGAAATAATTTCTTTTTTTTTTTTAAATACATTGGACAAAAAAATTATTCAATGTAACTACAACGTCTATCTACTTATCCAATAGTATAAAATCGCACGTGAGAGTGACAATTGAGATTTTCGTTCCTAGAAATATTGTCTTCTGTAAAAGTATTTTTAAGTAAAGTAAAGCCCTTCTAAAATAAATTTGTTAAACGTTTTTTCTAAAAATATTTAAAGTGTTTTTTCTTCTATTTTTTGAATTTCTTAAACTACTTTTAATTATAAAATATTAACAAAAAACATTTTTAATTGGTAAAAAAAAAATAACCACCTTAGAATGTTAATTCAAAAAATTTTGATAAAAGTTCAATATATGATGGATACAATAGCCAAACATAAGGTAATGACAATAATCTTCATCAAGAATGATCTATATTCCGTACAAAATTGTAGAGTAAAAGTATGAACGAAAATTTATCAACATTATTGGCACTGGTAACTACCCTCCTACCCTATATTGGTTCGACAAGCCAGCTTCCGATCCCCGGTGCCGGGGCTCTTAATCGAGAAAGAAGTACTACTAAATTAGGGACGACTAACTCCTGAAAACTATGAAGCAAGTCCTCTACTTATTTTCAACCATAGGAAATGTGGCATTTAGGATTCTTTGCTGTGAATCGGCAACCGCTGCACGTATCTAGCTTTAGCTTTCAATGACTTCCAATGATCATGAAGAAGTAACTTAGTACTGTGGTGGAGATGAGCATTCATATCATATCCAAAAGCCTCCATTCTACGTATAAGAGCAAGAGCATGGTCCTTTCTGTCCTCCAAATGAAGAAGATGCCTTAGAAGTTGGTTACAAATTCGAGGCATCAACATAAAGCCTGCTTCTAGTGTATAAAGGAAAACTTCCATAGCTAGGTCAAGTTCTCCTTCCACGCAAAGCCCACCAATCAACATCACACAGCTTGCTGAACTTATATTCCTTTTGAAGTCCTTAAGAACAGAAAACATTGCAAAGGCTTCAGAAACCCTCCCTGTTTGACACAATCCAATGAGAAAAATGGTGTATGGAGCTAAGTCGAAGTCTTTTGATTTCAAGTCCATTTCGATTAATCTCCGGATTGCCTTTTCAAGCTCTCCTTTATCAAAACTTTCCTCTACTACTTTCACCTTTTCATCTTCCCAGCCACGAAAATTCCTCAGATACTCCATCCAAACACTAGAAGCTAGTGAAACCTTCTTTTTTCGACACGACCAAGTCATGATGGACTTGTAAACAGAAGAATCAGGCTTGCACCCATTCTTTACCATTTGCTCAAAAATCCCTAGTGCATCCTCATCCCTACCAAATCTGTGGAGCCCATCTATTAGAGTCCCGTAGGTAACTGAATCTGGCAAGCGCCCTTTAAGTTGCATATCCTTGAAGAGTTTGAAAGCACCATTGATGTTGTTGGTCTTGCAAAATCCATTGATTAGGATGTTATACGTTCTAATGTCTGGCAAGACCCCACTCTCGACAAGCTGAATAAGAAGCTTGTAGGCCTTAAGAATCATCCCTGACTCACATAATTCTTCCATCCTAACTTGTAGACCGGCGGTATCAAGAACCTTATTGGCACCCTGAGAAAGCCGAAGAAACAGAGAAGGTTTTCTCCCTATCTCCATTTTGTAAAATAAAAGATGAGCTTCCTCAAGCCGACCAGCCTTGCAGAGTCCATCAATGAGAGAATTGAAGGTCACAACAGAAGGAAGGCATCCAAGCTTCTCCATTTCATTGAATACATGCTGTGCCTCACCAACTAGCCCATTCCTGCACAAACCACAAATGAGAATGGAGTAGGTGTGGTTGTCAGGGAAACAGTCATGGTTTGAAATCTCGAGTCGAAGAGACTGAGCCTTATCCAAAAGACCCATATCACAAAATCCTCTAATTAAAGCATTGTAACAAGTAGTATCCGGACTAAACCCTCTTTCTGTCATCTCACCCAACAACGCCAACGCATCATTAACCCGACCTTCTTGTGATAAACCTCGGATCATTATAGTATACAAGATAACATCAGGCTCTACATTGTCCCTCAACATTTTGTGGTACCACGTATGTGCTTCATCATATCTCCTAGCTCTAAACATCCCATCAATCAAACAACTGTACCCACTGACTCCAAGAATATGGCCATCCTTTTCAAATGATTTCAACAATGCAAAAGCTTCATCAAGATAACCTAACTTACAAAATCCATTAAACAAGACATTGTAAGTGATTACATCTGGTTTACACCCACTAGCTCTCATCTTACTGAACAATCTCTGTGCATCATCAATTTTCTTAGCTTGACACAGTCCAGAAAGAATAATCGAATAAGTTATCTCGTTGGGCAGTATCCCTCTATCCGTCATTTCATCAAAAAGTACAAGGGCCTCTTGAGTTTTACTAGTTTTACAGAACCCATGAATCAAAATGCTGTACGTAACCACATTAGGGTTCAAATTACACTTCAGCATCTGATTATACACCGCTAATGCTAACAAAAATGCTTCTCTTCGCACCAGAACATGCAAAATCAAATTGTAAGCAAAAATGTTGGGCTTACATTCAAAATCCCTCATCAGGCCAAACGATTCGACAGCCTTCTCTTCCATGCCCGCTTTTGAGTACGCCTCAATCAAGACAGAGAAAGCGTCCGATGAAATTTCAATTGCAGAATCCTTAAGCTCTTGAAGAGTTTTCCAATATAATTCAAAGGCATTGTCCTTTACTAACCTGTCGATGATCAAATTCTGCGAGGCGCTGCAGCACAGGTGCTTTCTCCTCAACGACCAGATAAAAAGTCGAAATCCAAGTCGGGGATTCGGCTGTTCTTCAATGACGGAGGTAATTACATCAGGCGATATATGGGGGGCTATGAGCTCCAATGCATCTTCGATGGGATCAACAGTTTCGATTATGGTGAAGACCTCATTGGAAGTGGCGATTGGGTCAGTGGGCGAATGAAATAAGTGGAACCATGGAGGTTTTGGAACCAAATAGGTGATGATGGGTCGGAGAAATGTTGGTCGGAGCTTCATCGACGGCTAATTTCGTCCGGCAGAAGTCCCATTACTTACACTGGAAGAGATTTCTCCCCGTGGAAAAACAAAAATCAGTGGTGTTTAGGGTTTATAAGGGGTTTTTGCTTTTGCAGTCTTCGAATCTACGACGGCGCTAGAAATTAGAGCTTCCAAATCGGCGGCAACTGAAAATGCTTTGATTGGATGGCCTTCGGAGTCTTGGACCCTCTGCTTTTGTTCAGTCGGCACTTCGGAGATCATATCCAATGCCTCTCGGCTGTTTAGTGCTACTACTGGACGAACGTGCAGGGATTTTTGCCAAAAATACCCTCATTTTTATGAATAAGATTATAATTTATAAATATACTTCTAGTTCTCATTTTAATTTCCAACTTTCAAACTTACTGTTAAACTCAAAAAAAAAAAAAACAAAACTTTCAAGACTTACAATTTTGTTATATTAAAAAAAAAACCAAAAAAAATCTGACAATTTTGTATCTAACTTGTATCTAATATTAAAGTTTTAAAGTTTCATTAGACAAAAATTTCATTTTATGTCTAATAAATCTGTTCATATTTAAAAAAAAAATCAATATATCACCAAATTTATGACTAGGAGATACAAAAATGAAAATTCCTTAATTAATGAGCTATGCTCTTGATTTTTTTTCTTGTTTAAATAATTGATTTTTTTTAGCGCAACAACATATGGGGTGAGATATTTGAACCCGTAACCTCTTAATCAATTATATATGTCTTTACTAGTTGAGTTATGTCCATGTTAGACTACTGTTTTGAGTATAACTGAGTGGATAAGTCTCATATTAGCCTACTGATTTGAACATAGTTAAGTGAATAAGTCTCCTACTCCCGGCTCAAAAGGTCAATCATTTAATCCTCTCACCTTGAAATTGTAAAACTAATATATATATATATATATATATATATATATATATATATAAATCCTTGTAATTTGATAGGTTAATAATATGTTGACTTAAACCTAACTCAACTAATATAATTAAAGTAAATATTCAAACCTACACCTCCTTCAGAATAGATAGAGATGTCTTAACTATGAATATTCATGAGATGCGACATTTCCACCCCCTATTCGATTCTCCAGTCCTCTGAAAAATTTCCATCAAATTTCTCGAGAATAATAATTCCTTGAATTATTGCTTGTTTAGTGTTTTAAAAAATCTCAATTAAATAAACTTTTAGGAATTCCCATTTAAATGAGATTGGATTATAGTTTTTTTTTTCTTTATTATATATATATACATATATATATATATATATATATATATATATATATATATGGGGCCATCCATTTACGTCACAAAGAATTTTGTGCTCCCATTGACACTCCATTTCCCTCTTCCATTTGGTGAGGGGGCGGGAATGAACCTTTATATTATTAATTATTAAATTATGTTTAAGTTGGCAAATCTTATAATTTGTGTGTGGTTTCAATTCGATTCTTGTAGTTTTAAAACTTTCAATTTATTATCTATGATTTTGTTAAACCACACGATATATCATTACTTTTCATATGACATGTTTTTTTTAATGTGTCAATGAACGGATATAAATCGTATCTGACATTTGGTCAACTTTAAAATCTAGTAGTGCACTATTTTCTTTGAACGTAACAAAAAAGATGATGAGTTGGTATCCAAGTAAAAACATGCGACTAGGAAAATTGCTAATATTTGATATGTGTTACATTTTATTTAGACATGACAGAAAAATACAATTGATATTTTTTTATTAGATTATAACACTACAAATGTGGTGTGAGTACTTTAAAGAATTGTGGGATTAAGATTCAAATCATGAATATGTAAAACTGTTTACTAATTTTTTAGTACAACAAATGTGGTGTGTGAGGACTTAACTCTCAATTTCAAGAGAAAGAGATGATGTCTTAACTACTAAACTATATTTTGACACTAATAACTTGACAATTTGTTCATAACAACAAATGTGTAGCCTACAGGAAGATTTGAACATCTTATCTCAATGAAAAAGAATGAGTAACTCTTAACTATTTTAACTATGTTCATGTTGGCACTGAAACCTTGACCATTAAATCATCTGCAAATTACTGATATGAGTATAACTCAATTGATTAAGGTATTTGTTGAGAATCCGACATCGGATGAAGAGATACCTCACAATTTATAAAATATATGAGTAATTTCTCTAATTGTCAATTGGTTTTGAAATGGAATCTCATGTTTAATCTAATATGATATTAGAGTTCATAAAGCCCAAAAGAGTAATAATGGTAAACCCAAAAATGCATAATCTTGAGGGACATGTTGAAGAGTCCACATCAAATTAGTTTTGGGTTTTGAGATGGAACCTCATATTTATTTAATAGTATTTATTAAAAAATATTGATTAAAGTATTATATATTCGTTGAGGTTACTAGATAAAGACATAAAATTATAATGTCACATCATTCTCTAATTGTTAAAATAAAAAATAAAAAATCATATATTCAATAAAAAGTTAGAGGTTGGAATTGGAATTTCCATTTACAGGTTGTTAAAAAAACGCAAATGGACAAAAAGAAGATGAGTTATCAGAACATTTTTCCCTATCAAATAAAAGTCACTTCCCTTGGTTTCGACGGAAATGATAAGAGAGTTGGAGACTGGTGGTAAACAGAACCCCGCTGGACTCGAAAACATATTAATAATGGCCGCTGCCGTGGGAAGTTAAACTTCAAAACTTCTTGCCCTCAGGCTTCTTCTTGTCACTGCAGACGGAAGAGAAGAAGAATGTCATTGCCATGGTGGAGCTCCGCCACCGCCGTTCATTTTCCGTCTCAGACACGGCTAATTACTCATCATTGCCATCGGCAACGCCACTCTCACGTTCGTCTCACAAAATCAAGCCCTTCTCCTTCAAATTTCACCGCTCCGAGAGCTATATTGCTTGACGAAATCGTTCAACTCAGTCACAACAAGGTAATCCGTTGCCTTCATCTCATTCAGTATCGATACGGCCTCTCTCTTGCGCTCAATGGAGGAATATTGCCGTGAATTTGGCTCAACTTGTTTGTTAGGTTTTAGTTGCCGCCGGTGTGTCCGCTGCGATTGGGCAACTCGCGAAGCCTTTCACTTCTGTTCTTTTCTACGGCAGAGAGTTTAACTTCAGAACTGCCTTTGAGGCTGGAGGCTTCCCTTCTACTCATTCCTCTGTTAGTAGATCCTATTTGTTCTGTATGTTTTGAATTCTTTTGTTAATATAATCATCACCATCGCTGCTGTTGTTATGCAAATGTTTCAGGCAGTGGTCGCTGCCGCCACAATTCTCGGCGTTGAGAGGTAATCAGCTACTTAATATGCGTTTCTTTGTCGATTGGCTTTCGTTTCTAAGAAGTCATGTGCCTGTTTTTTTTTAGAATAACTTTTCATGACATTACTTAAGAATATAATCGCAGGGGTCTTGCAGATTCCATTTTTGGCATAACTGTAGTTTACGCGTCCCTTATTATGTACGATGCTCAGGCAAGTATGAAGGCTCTTCTTCTTCTTCTTCTTCTTTGTTTGGCCTTCGCTCTACTTGTTAACAATCACCTATTCTCTTTTCCTGTCATCTTTCTGCTGATTAATTGTGATCTTCTTTTTCCATTTTCTATTTTGTTTGGTTAAATAAGTCAATATGGACTTCTATCGATGAGGAACGTCAATGGAAAGAGAAAATAATCTTATAACTTTACCATCTGGACTCTGATGTCTCCTTTCTCTTTTTTATACCATCCTGGGTTGGCCTAACGGTCAATAAGGGTCATGGAAATAATAAAAGGCTTAGAGGAATGGGGTTCAATCTATGGTGGTAAGTGGTCACCTACCTAGGATTTAATATCCTACGTGTTTCCTTGACAACCAACGACCAATTCTATTGGAAGACATCCAACGACCAATTCTATTGGAAGACATCCAACGACCAATTCTATTGGGTGAATAATGGATATACATCCTCGAAACAGCAATGCTTTTGGACAAGTGTGAGCAATCGAATGAAGTAAAGCAGCTCAATACCCTATATCAGAGATAACATCATAAAATTCAATTGAGAAATTGTAGAATATGCTAAAGTTCTTTTAATATATATTTTAGCAATAGCTAAAGTAGTTTTGAATAGCACTGCTGTTATTCTGTGGACGTTTCTTCTTTTCCTGTTGGTTTGTTTTAGTCTTCTTGATTTCTATGTTTCATGTTGCGGTCTCAGTCATGTTGTTTAGGATATCATGCTAATAAATTATAGCTTGGTCAAAGGCAAAACTCGATTATTGAATATTTAGATAGGTGAATGATCTTGTGTTAACTGATACATAGTATAAGCAAATATAAAATACTCGCTTGGAGTTTGGCCCCATTTCAAGAATACGTGGATCTGAAATAACAATTATTAATTGTGATATATGTTATCCTTCCTGGGCTTTTGCTGTGATCATTGATGCGCTTAAGATTCTTTCTTGCGGTATCTGAACATGGGAAGTTGTACTCTCAAAGGAAATGAATTTCTTTTGGTTCTAGTGGTTTGATATTTTGTCACTGGAGATGATTAGTATGTTTTATGTCTGGGTATATGTGTGTATGTATGCATGCAGTACGTAACAGTTAGCAACTTTAGAGTTTAGACCTAGTAACCTCAGTTCTACAGTTTATTAGATTTTTTATGAAGTTCTGACAAATAGGCTTAAACGGTTCTCCCCTCTGTCCAATCTACTTCTGTTGGCTGTGGCGAATCATAGACCTCATCTGAATGGCAAAAAACTGGTCGATGATTCCTAAAGAAGAAACAAAAAGGGGTGGTTTTTAAATTGAATCTTGAGAAAATTTATGATAAACCTGATTGGCATTCTCTTGATTGCCATCCTTCAAGTCGAAGGCTTTAGGGAAAGGAGGAGAAAGTTGTTTTTGGCTATAACTTGAACACCAACTTCTCGATTATTGTTAATCAGACCTAGACGTAAGTTTCAAGCTTCTAGAGATCTTTGGCTAGGGCCCCATTTTTCTGTTTTCTTTTAGTATTTGCAGCAGCAGACTATCTTAGTCAGTTACCTTCTAGTCTAGAGGTTTGGAGGTTGGTATGGTGGAAGTCCCTCGGGTGGGATGAGCTCCTACTCTATCAGACATTTCCAGTTCGCGATCGATACTTTAGTTTTTTGCCTCCTATGATCACTCCAAATTAAGGAGACTACTTAATATCTTTAAACTTTCCGAGAAGGCTTTCAGCATAAAGATTTAACTTGTTTAAATATAATGTGGTCGGGATTGATTATTTCTCTAGGAGGCAGTGAAAATTCTGCTGTGGGAAGCTGGCCTTTGATCTTGGGCTTCTTCTTCATGGAAACCAAGATGTAAGCCTTCTGCGACCCTGTGATTGAAGAATTTTGCAAATGGAAAACCTACCCCTTTAAGGCTCACTCGATGGCCCTTTCTAGCCTCCCTATATACATTCTTTCCATTTTTAGAATCTCCTGCAGTATTACGAACAGGATCGAAAACTGTTCAGAAATTTCTTATGGGAGTGCCCTGCTTCTTTTGGTATCTGTAATAGTAATCAACAACAAAATTTCCTATTTTGCAGGGAGTCAGGAGAGAAGTTGGAAAACATGCTAAAGCCATCAACACGCTGTTGCAAACAAAAACACCAGTGAACTCATCCTTTCCCTATAAAGATCAAGATCGTCGAGTCGATTCCCAAATTGAAAACAGAAAATCACCACTCAATAGAAATCTCAAGAGCGGCAGTCCCCTAATATCAGAGGAAGGAACCAAGGCCTTAACGGTACCGAGTTCAGTAAAGGAAGATATCGCATCGTCAAGCTTGGCGACCGATGTGGAAGAAGGGCCAAGAACGGAGGCTAGTCATTGGAAGCCATTTAAAGAATCAATAGGCCACACTGAAATTGAAGTTGCAGCTGGTGCTTTGTTGGGTTTCACGGTTAGTCTGATAACTAATACATTATTGTGATATGAGATATCATATCAAAAATGATTTATATGTACAACTGATCTCACAAATGAACTATATTTGTACAAAGTCGCATCTTCTTTGTCAAAGCTAAACTCGAATACGAGAATTTAATGATAAATTTATGTAAAGGCACGACGTGAGACTCAACAAGTGGACTATGATTTGAGGAAATTACAGTATAGGAATCCAAATATATAACTTTCTAAACTACCATTGGATCTAAAAGCATTTCTCTTCCTCTCTCTAATGTAGCTCAAGTTTCTTGGTCTTCTTCAAAATTAGAAAATGAATCGATTCGTTCTCGATTGAAGCAACGATTCTCCTCATTGTCTTAACATTTTTTTTTTATAATTCTAAAAGAAAGCTTAGTCAAACACAGAGTAGATAGACCAAGTCAAGAATGAAGGATGCATATTTTTCAGTTTAGAGTTCCTTCACTTGCAATTTGGATAGAGAAAATTGTGTCACGAACCTATCTTAACTAGTTAAAACTTATACCTTCAACCAAAAAAATTAAAAGTTCAAATCTTTGTTTCTACTCGATGTTGTCCTTCAAAAAAGGATAAGGAAAATTGCTAATTTGCACCGAATTTCCTTGGCAAGAGACTATTGAAATTGCTTGAAATAAGGTTGGAACTTTTTTTTTTCTTGCAAACTTTGATACTGTATCCGATTTTTTAAAGAAAAAATGACATCATGTTTGACATTTCCAATCTTGAATGAACCAAATTTTATAACTAAGATTTCCTTTGATCTACTAAATTATTTTCTTTTAGTCTACGTAATTTAATCTTGTATTTTTTCAATTTCTACATAAGTGATGTCCTCAAAAAAAAAAAAAAAAAACGAATGAAGTATAAATATGTTTGTAGTGTCATTTTTCATATCATGAACTATTGATTATACATGTCTACAATAAAATAGATTATGTTGTTTTCATTCATTGATGACTCAAATTCTGACAGTAAAAACTAAATTTATAACTTAAATTTGAGTTTAATATATTTTTTTTTTGTCAAAACTATATTATAAACCTAAATAAAAGTCGAATAATTAAAAATGTATTTAAATCCAAAACGGATGTGTTATCCATATAATCTATACACGAGTATAGAGTTATTTTCAGTGTATAGTTTTTTTTTTTTTTTTTGTTAAATTACAAAATTAGTCTCTAAACTTTCCAAATTAAAAATTTAGTCTTGAACTTTCAAATTTTTTGAAATTCATGATTTACTAGAAGCAAAATTGATAATTTAGGGTTCTATTGAACATAAATTCAAATTTATATAAAATAAATCAATTAACTTTTAAAATTTTCAAATTTGTTAGGGACTTATTAGATACAAAATTGAAAATTCAAAGATTAATTAGACACAAAATTGAAAGTTTAGAGATCTACTAGACACTTTTGAAAGTTTAAAAATCAAATAGACACAAATTTAAAAATTTATGGATTAAACTTGTAATTCAACATTAAAAAAAAGGTTAAATTATCAAAAATATCCCTAAACTATAGAATTGGTTTCAATTATACCTCTAAACTTTAAAAAGTTTAATTTTAACCCTTGAACTTTGAAGTTTGTTTCAAAACAACCCTTGAAGGTTTTTTCCATTAAATTTATGGACGAAAAATAACGTATTTGCATATGTTTTGATTTTTTTTTTCAACGTAAATGTTCAAATATGTTCACATAAGCAATAATACAAATGTAAAAACATCATTTTCCGACCATGAATTTAATGAAAAAAAGCCTTCAAGGGTATTTTTGAAATAAATATTAAAGTTGAAGGGTTAAAATAAAATTTTTTAAAGTTTGGGGTATAATTAAAACCTACCTCATAGTTCAGAGATATTTTTGATAATTTAACCCAAAAAAAAAAAAATCAGTGTGTAATTTTGAAATTGCCCAATAAAAAAACATAATAATAATAATAAAATAATGGCCGAAAATTTTTGGAATAAGCGAGGGAAAATGTATTTTATCTGCTAAAAGTGGTCGCCGTGGCGTTGTTACGATCTCAAACTCGAAAGGTAACCATCATCTGTTTCAGTTGTCGTGCTGCAATGGACGACGACGACCCTCTCTTTCCAATTTCCTCAGCTTCTGTTGCCAATTTTCCTTTATTCAACCAATTAATGGAATAGCCGAAGAGATTTTCGTGTTCCATTGAGAGAAAAGATGATACTACGCTCACAAGCGTCCTCTGTTTTCACGATTTCCTCTACTGTTACTGATAATCACACGTACAAGTATCACCGGCGGCAACTTCAGCTTCGTGATTACGGCGATGGAGATAATTTTCATGTTCGTGTTCCTTTTCGTGTTTGTAAATTTTTACCTCCAACGGCGGCGGTCACGGCCGTTTCCAGCGGCGGAAGTCTCGCTAGAAGGAAATCTAGGAGTCGTTTCGTGAACGTTAGGTCTTCTGCAACTGCCTCCAATTTGTCCTCCTCGATTCAGCCGCCGGATGTTCCAACGCCAGGTTCAGGTCCAGATAAGGTCAGTTCTGTTCTTGTGTTGTTTAATTTCTTTCTGCTGATTGCTTGTGGAGAATGACTATGAGCTTGATTCTGGATAATGAAGAATGAGGAATCTCGGAGGCCTGGACCTGATCCGAAAATGCTTCTGAAGAGGTTTTGGAAAGTTGCTGCACCTTATTGGTTCTCGGAGGACAAAGTGCAAGCTCGATGGCAGCTAGCTGCTGTCTTCACTCTGACCTTGGGAACCACCGGCATCAGCGTTGGCTTCAATTTCCTCGGCCGCGACTTCTACAACGCTCTTGCTAGTAATTCTTCAGTTCTTTTTCCTTCTTGCAATCGACAGTATGCAAATGCTTACTCCATTGATTAACCTCGTTATTTTCATATCCACAATTTCACCTCCGTAACGGGTATCGCGAACAGACAAGGACCAAGAGCAGTTCACTAAGCAACTCCTCTACTACCTTGGTGCCTTTGCTGGAGGTATTCCGGTGAGCACACTGGTCTCCTCCCCCCATTTTCGCTTAGGTACTGTTCTACTAGTCTACTCTGTTTTACAACATTTAAAAACAAAGGATAAAAGATACCATTAGTCTCTACACTTTGGATCTTCTAGCGTCTTGGATGTGTTTTAGTAACAATTTAGACCTTGTTCTTTTAAAAAAAATGTAATGGTTAAGTCTTTGAGCTAAAATTTTCATTAGAAAGTTAATTGAAAAATGATCTATGCATAAAATATGAACAAGGGAATGAAGCCGGCTAACATTCTACAGTCCAACATTAAAAGTGGTTCAATTATTTGCACACCGACTCCATTACAGTAAGAATTTTATTCATCGAAGACTCAATCCTTATATATATGTATATATATATTTTGAAGTATAAGCACTAATCGTTACAGAAAGAGTATGCATTATTCATCCATATATGCAGTTTAGTTTATAATTTTTTTACACAACTCTTCTCATAGGTAATTTAACCATAAACATTTCATCTGTATTACCTGGCTCGGATTCACTGCTTTACAGGTTTTTGTATTGAGAGATTATGCAAAGGACATACTTTCCCTTAGATGGAGGTCATGGATGACAAAACACTACATGCAGCGTTATCTAAAGAACCAGTCTTTCTATAAAATTCAGTCCCAATCCATTATTGATAATCCAGACCAACGGATTGTTGATGATCTCAGTTCTTTCACGGGGACAGCTCTGTCATTTTCTCTGGCACTTTTCAATTCTACAGTGGATTTGATTTCATTTAGTAACATCTTGTATGGTATCTATCCACCATTGTTTGTCATTCTTCTTTTATATTCAATTGGAGGAACGGCAATCAGTGTTTTCCTTGGAAAGGTGATCTTCCTTGGCATTTTTTCTTTTCCTGGAAACTTTATCTAGCTAGACTCTTATAAACTTTAACGTCCATTTATTGCAGGGTTTGGTTAATCTAAACTTCTTGCAAGAAAAGAAAGAAGCGGATTTTCGCTATGGACTTGTTCGCATTCGTGAAAATGCTGAATCAATTGCTTTTTATGGTGGTGAAGAGAATGAGATACAGCTTATTCTGCAGCGTTTCAGAAGTGCTGTTGAGAATTTGACTGTAAGTATTTTAATATGCTGGATATGTCTATATCTCCAAGTTTCATGTGGAGTGATTATTTCAATGTCTAATGTTAAGTTTCCTAATACCTTATTATCATTTTGTCAGAATGAAAAGTATGAGTATGTCTATAGTGTTATCTCTATTAGAACTTAGGGTTACACGTAAATGTGTATTACATTGGATCTCAATGTTCTCTTCCCAGTCATAGAGTATATCTCAAGTATCTTTTCTGTTCGTTGCTGTTACATGAGTTCAGATATTTCAAGCTTTGGGTATTTAATTTTGATATGAGATAGTATTCTAATGTTGGATATTTTGGTTGTAATTGTATTTGTGTCTCTTCACCTCTGAGGGTTCTTACCGTATTCTTTGAATATGCCGCTTCACAGAAATTACTAATAGCATCCAGAAATCTTGAGTTCTTTACCAATGGCTACCGCTACCTCATTCAGATTCTTCCTGCTGCCGTTGTTGCCCCAATGTACTTTTCTGGGAAAATTGAGTTTGGTGTTATTAATCAATCAGTATCTGCTTTTAATCACATCCTTGGGGATTTTTCTATCATTGTATACCAGTTTCAGGCCATCAGTGCTTTTTCAGCAATTATTGATCGCCTAGGTATGTATTCACCCTTCTCTATTTCTTGCATGGTTATATTCCTTCAAGACAAAAGATTCTGAAAGGGAATGCGTGCTGATCAGTCCTCTTCTGTACAAAATAGTAGCATACATACATGATGGGTAGATATAGATCTATTTGGTATCTGAGAGAAGGAGATTCCTGTGTGATTCAAGTACATTTCAAATGTATTATAGACTATTTATTTGTGAAGGCATCTATCCATGTTTGTTTCAGGTCCCGTCAAAATTACTTTAGAACTTTTTTCACCATTTCGGTACTATTTCACTTGTATAGTATACAATTGTTTTTTTTTTTTTTTTTTGTAAGAACCAATTTCATTGATGTATAAAATTTACAAGAGGGATAGAGTATCCATGGAAATTACAAAAGACTCTCCTAGTTGGAAACTGAGGAGGCACAACTATAAGAAACAAAGAGATTAGAAGATTTACATCAAAAAATAGCAAAATAAATAACGAGATCAAAGAGTTCAAAAAAGGATAACTCTTTGTCCAAAAAAAACCCTGTTATTTCACTCTTTCCAGAGAAGCCAGAGAAGGGCCCTAATGATGTGCTCACAAATCAAGTATACAATTTTTTTTAATATTCTCAACTCAAGATTTACTGTACCATTCTCAACCAATTGTATTGAATACTTGTCTCTGAACTTTTATTGGACAGTAAATTGGTTTGATGTTATATCCAACTCGCTTTTAATTTTATTATGACTATTGCAAGAAAGAAAAATTACAACTGGAAAAATAAAACATAGAAAAAATGCTGGTAAAAAGAGGATGATGATGTAAGTAGCAAAGGACTAGTAGTCAATAAGGGCTAGTGTAAATAGCAAAGAACTAAGAGGGAACTTAAGACATGGTGATCACCTACCTAGAATTTAATATTTTACAACGTACCTTAGCAACCAAATGTAGTAAGGTTAGGCAATTGTCTCATAAGAATAGTCGAGATACGTGCAAGTTGGCTTGCACACTCATGTATGTCAAGAAAAAAAAATGATGATGTAAATTTCTTTATATATATAAAAATCAATAGGAGAAGTGTTTTCCCAATATTATGAACTGTTGTATCCAAGAGTTAACATAATACCGAGATATAAGTAAATATTAGAATGTCCAAAGTCCCGTCTCATAAAACCTTCTAATTTTCCCTGATGTGGCCGAACATTTTCAGTTCTTTATTTTACATAATTCTAAAACTTCTACAATTTACTTCATTTCCTTTTTTTTTCTTTAACATCTTGGTTCTCGGTTTCTGGTTATTGTTTTTGTTTTAATGCCTTGAAACACTAATCATTGATGCCATAGTATGATTTGCTTTTCCATCCAAAATCAACTGTATAATCTTAATTTGTAGATTACTAGATATGTTAGGTTTTGATCCTCAACATTTGCAGGCGAATTTGATGACCTCTTGGATGGCAGTGCCCCTAATGTTCTCTCTAACACCTCAGAAGAGATACATCTCATGTACTCCCATATGGAAAGTGCACCTCTATTAGAATCAAATGGATCCATAACCCTAGACAAATGTGGGAAATTATTGGAGATAGAGAATTTAACTTTAGGGGCACCAAATGGAGCTACTTTGGTCAGAGACTTGGCAATAATAGTTAAAGAAAAGGAGCATTTGCTGGTTTGTGAAACTATTTCATTTATATTTTGAAAATCTTTCACGTTAAGTTGTATGAGCATAAACCTGTGGTGGACTAGAAATTCATGAGCATGGTACTACTTTTACAGGTAATGGGACCTAGTGGATGTGGAAAGACTTCTTTGTTAAGAGTTTTGGCAGGTCTTTGGAATGTTGGAAAAGGAAAAATCACATTTTATATAAAAGACTATCCCGAGCAGTTAGTTTCTCAAAATGGAGTGCCCACCGAAGCACATACAGGAGAAGATGTATCCGAAGAAAATAGTAGACCACTCAACAAAAATTATCAAGGGATATTTTTTCTTCCCCAAAGACCATACATGGTTTTGGGTACACTACGTCAGCAACTGCTTTATCCTACATGGGCTGAAGGTGCAGTCACATCAGGTTATGCTGAATCAAATGGTAAGTCTACCGCTTGATTATCATTGTGAATACCATCACTCTCAAAGAGTCATTTGCAGACAAATATCATAACGATTTTCTTCCAAAAAAAGAAGACATTTCTGGATTGCATTCTTGTGGAGATGTTTCTGAAAACTAACAAAGTGTGAAATCATGTCTGTTATTCTTTTTTTATTTAAATAATTTGAAAGGTTTCTCAATTTAGTGGAATTATTTGTGTAATGTCTAGCCAAAGCCATATCTAACAGAGTCATTTATGTGATGATATTTCTGGAAAGTTGAAATGTACTCATGATGTAGCTTTGTGAAGTTCTAAATGGGAAACGTCATTCTTGTTATTCAGTTCCAGCACACAACTAGCTGTATATGCTAAGAAAGCTGCCCGTGTTACTAAAACATAGGGTTACTAGGAACTGACTACTATGTATATCAGTAATTTAAATAGTATTCATTTTTTACATTTGCTAGCCATGTAAGTAAACACACATTTCTATTTTGTAGCGTACATTATTTAGTTTAGAGTAAATCACATTTTCATGAGGTACCAAGTCAGACTGACTGTTTTTGGCTCGCAGTATTCCCTTCCTTTTTGACGGGTGCATCAAATATCAACAATGTTAGTGAAAATCCCGATAAGCCAACAACGGATGACCTAATCCAGGTTCTGGAAAAAGTCGGTCTTGGCTACCTATTATCTCGTTTTAGTAGTCTGGACATAACTTGCGAATGGTCCAGTGTTCTTTCTCTCGGTGAGCAGCAACGTATTGCTTTTGCACGTCTATTGCTTTCAAGACCAAAGTTAGTTCTGCTGGATGAGTCTACAAGTGCTTTGGATGAAGCAAATGAGGTACTACTGAAAAAATTCAGCTAGAGTTTAATAATGATGTTATGTCATATGTGTTATAGCTTGACATCTATTTTTTCATTTATTTTGTGCTCTAGTACAAGTACTTATTTGGAACATGTGCCCTTGCTGGTTTAGAGTGACGTGCTTGCATCTAAAAATTGTTTCATAAAAGGATTACGAGTTATGTGAATAATAAAGGGCTCAGAGAGAATGGATTTAAGTCATGGTGGCCACCTATCTAAGATTTAATATCCTACGAGTTACCTTGACAACCAAATATAGTAGGATCAGACAATTGTCTGAAGAGAATAGTTAAGGTGCATACAACTTGATTTGCATGCTTTGCATTACGTCCAATAACTCCTGTCTTGCTCATTGCTTGTTTTTATTTTCATGTAACTCTTTATTTGTTCAACACGTTTTGGTGAATTGTTTTGAACTTTCGTTGGGAAGGAATGTTTCATAAATACGACTTTTCTCTTGTTTCTGCTAATTCTTCAGGCACGTTTATACAAGCAAATTGCAGCAGCTGGAATAACATATATCAGCGTTGGCCATCGAGGAACTTTACGCAATCACCATAACAGTATTTTGCATATATCCAAGTTATCTAGCGGCAATCAACGCAATTGGAACATTGAACCCATTCTTCGTGATGATCTGTACGAATTATCGAAGCAGTAATATGATGCCTATAATTTTGTATTTCTAATCCTCCAATTTCTCCTTTTATTAGTTGTTTGCAGCGAAGAATCTACATGGAGGATCTTAACTCTTTAAGGACGGGGTATCGCCCGAAACGACAGGTAAAAAAAAATAGTCAGAAGATTGCAAGAATAA
Organism: Trichosanthes truncata; assembly: GCA_033996785.1. Classification (NCBI taxonomy): domain Eukaryota; kingdom Viridiplantae; phylum Streptophyta; class Magnoliopsida; order Cucurbitales; family Cucurbitaceae; genus Trichosanthes; species Trichosanthes truncata. The sequence continues at coordinate 22,332,056 of JAWPNB010000008.1, read as the reverse complement.
TGGACTTTCCTTTAAGAATGAATTAGGATATAATTCAGCCTCACCATCACCTTCTTAGCCCAAAGGAAAAGTATAGGCCCAAGTTCGAGTTAGTACATTGGATAACCATTTTAATTATCTTTATTTTAAAATTAAATTTTATTAAAACTACTATTGATAATTTTTTTCAAAATTTATTTTAAGTTATTTCGGTTAGTTTTGTTTGTTTTTTTAATCTCAATAATGTTATCAAATTTTCTTTGCCGGTAAAAAGTTACTGTATTTTATATTTTTATATTAACTAATTTCTTTTTTAACTGTGATTAGTTTTATTTTAAAGAGTAGATGAGACGAATGTAAAAAAGATTTTAAAAGTGCACATGGTTGGGGTAAAAACTTCTAGAAAAGTGAATATTTTAGGTCGGTTGCTTTCTCGAGGTTTGGAGTTTGGTGATTCTTGACTGCGTTTAAACTTTTAAATGGCAGGTTTTGGGTGTAAAAAACTGGTTAAATTACAAATTTTACCTCTATAGTTTAGAGAAAGTTAGAATTTAGTCTATATGGTTGGGAGAAAGATAGAGTTTAGTTCATATAGTTTTAAAAGTTAGAATTTCGTATGTATAGTTTGATAAAACTTCATAAATAGTTCTTACCGTTATGGATGGCAAAAATGGCTATGGGGCTCTACCTCGTTTGATTGAGTATGGGAGTCAAACCAGGATCCTTATCAGGTTCTCGAGTGGGGATGGGACGATATCCCCACTTTGAATAATTTATTATATTAATTTTAAAAAAATGTGATATATATTATAATTATTTATAATAACAATATATATATTTTTGAAATCAATGTATACTCTATCTAATTTCATAATATAATTTTTTTGTATATTAAATATTTTTTTAAATTAATTATTTAAATAAATAAAACAATAATAATACATAACTTTTATCATAAAAGTATATAGGATTTTAATATATTTATCGATTTCTAATAAAAAATAATTAAAAAGAAAAACAAAAAATTTTTCCGGCATGGATCTGATTCTTGATTGGGGATTCTCCGACCTCGATTCCTCGAAACAGAGAATGGGTTAGGGAAGGGAATGAAAAATCCTCACATGGACGGGGATGGAGAGTGCATCTTCAATCTTGCCCTGCCCCGCCCCGCCCCGCCCCGCCCCGCCCCATTGCCATCCCTACTTATCGTCAGAAGCCACCAATGAATTAAATAAATGGTTGTTAGCTATGTGTTAATGAGATAGTCTTTTGTATTTTAGTTGATTGTATGGATAATGAAGATTATATTTTTTTTAAAAAAAATTGCCAATTTTCAAAGAAATTGCATTAAATTGCTAATTTCCAACTCATTTTTTTTTATCTAATCAACTACTTAACCAATGCAAGTCAAACAAAAAACCACCTCATTGACACATTAATAGCTATTTATGAGGTTTTATCAAATATTAGGAATAAAATTCTAACCATAAAACTAGAGACAAAATTTAACCCAAAAAAAAAACCATCAGCTTAAATCTTCTATCATCTTTCTTTTCCAAGTCTTAGAATAATTATTAAAAAAAAAATACCAAAAATGGGGGGCAATTTGAATTTTATTCGTTTTTCTGTTAAAACTTGAGGCAACACCAAACGATGAAGATTGAAACTTAGGACCCATTTAAGCATAGCTTAATAGATAAGACACTAATTATCATTCAAAGATCGATGATTCAATCGACCACCTCGCAATTGTTGAACTCAAAAAGGAAAAAAAATTAAAATTTATGAACCACCAAATTTAAGATCCATTTAAACATAGCTCAGTGGATAAAACACTAATTATCATTCAAAAATCGATGATTCAAACTTATGTTTTCATTATTATATAATGAAAAATCAACTAAATCTCAAAAATATTTTTTTCTCAAATAAAGGAAAATTTCAATACTTTCAATATAAAAATTAATGAGAAAAACTACTTTAATTATTCATTAAAAAAAAAAAAAAAAAAAAGATCGATGCTAGAGTCGGGGTAGAAAATCCTGTAAGTTAAATCCAAAGAGATTCCTCAAACCCATTTTAAACAGAAATTCTCAGCTTCATTTGAGGAAAGTCGGCCAACTCAGAGGAAGAATTTTGTCATCTCCATCAAAGACATGCAAATTAGGGTGAAATTTTGCAAAGCAAAGTTGCCGTCTATTATTTTCACAATCGGTCCACGTACTGGTTATTGTACCAGAAACATTAAGCACAACCATACAACATGAGAGTGCGCATACCAGGCCATATGTACAAGAGCTGAAGCGTTCTGGTTTTTCAAAACATCATACAGCAAGCAAGCAAAGTCAATAGCAGCAACTCAATAACCTCCCTGAATAAAAGCATTCAGGCGGTCTAGCTCCTCCCGGTGCTCGCTCACCACAGCCCGAACCACGTCTCCAATCGACACCATGCCTTTCATACCCTTGTCATCGATGACAGGTATGTGCCTAATTCGGTTATCTGTCCACCAAGCACACAAGTTCTCAGGTTATATTAGAAAAATGGGACAGTGATAAATATATATTGCAGCAAGCAAGCAAGCAATACAATGTGTTGTAATGCTCAACTGGTTAAGAAATATATCCATGACTAAAAGATCCCCGCATGTTGTTGGACTAATAAAATAAAATGTAGTGTAATACCGGTCATAAGTTGCATAGCTCGCAAAACCTTGGTGTCAGGTGTCACAGTGATAAGTTTGTTCTGCAAACACAAATTAAAGGAATTTATCATTGCTATTCGAAGCTCCAATATTTTGTGTGGCTATGATGGAGATCAGACTGGTTGACATATAAAGGTGACAGGATTATACCTCCTCAGTCATGATATCCCCAACTTTGGTAGACTTGGAAGACCTGCCTTGCACTATAATCTTTCTCAGATAATCTAGAAAGGCGTGAAAAGAGAGCTCAGAATTCAGATATTGCATTCCATAAGACGAGAAGATGCCTTCATTGGACCTAGAGCTTAGAAATAACATCCTATGGTTATAGTACAAGGAAAACTAATGGCAAGCATGAGCAGAAATGACAAATAAATGAAACATTATTCAATAAGGTCGCCACATAATAATTGTTAGATATGGATTCGAAAATCTGCATGCCCTTAATAACCACTAGATACTAAATTCAAAATACTTTTACAATTTCTTTCTCACTCATACAACGGTGCAAAACTGTCAGCTACGTTGTGGTGGCTTACTTACTCCAATAATTTCTTCGAAAAAAGAGGTAAAAAGCCACTAATCCTAAATTACATGGTTCTACTTCTAGCATGGCACAATCATAAGTAGAAACCATTTTGGGTATGTCAAAACTGCGGGAATAATGCAAATTTACTCTCCACCCCAAATCACAACATTAAAAAAATTCCAGTTCACTTTGAATTCTCAACTGAAAAACTAAAAAAGACTAGCAATGCAAAAAGAAACAGATCAGAAGTTTGAATTTCGAGTTTGAAGTGCAATATTTGGCACAACCAGCCAATTTCAAAATATTGGAAACTTTAAGATTTCCAAGAATAGCCAACCTGAGCTATGCTTAACTGATTAAGGCATATATCCTCGACCAAAATGTCAGAAGTTCGAATTCTCACCCACACATGTGGTTGAATTCAAAAAAGGAAAAAGATTTCCAAGTGTACATACATTTGTTATTTGTCCCAAACTATAGTTTAAATAAATCTCTTGATTCGTAATTAGGATAGGACCATAAATTTTGTAGCTTAACCCATTTATTCAGAGAAATACATGCATTTAGAAAGCATATCGTATCACGTACCTCTCTCTGTTATAATACCAGCAATTGAATTTTGCTCCGCAGGTTTAACAACCACCAAGGCTCCAACATTGTGCTGAGTCATCTTTTATATTCAAAAAGGGGGAGTGTGTAAGTATGAATAGCAGTAGAAGTAAACAATTATAGAGATGATGAGAATTTTCAAATAGTACAGAGAAGCATACCGACTGGACGGCATCATAAACTGAGTCATCTGTGGTGCACCAAAGCCATGATCCGTCAGCACTTTTGCCTTTTGCTTTCAAGATGTCATCAATAGTAGTGCTTTCAAAGCCATGTTCTTCAATGTTTGCAGAACTAGCCGATGTCGTAAAGCGTGAAAACATTGCAGGCCTCATCTGGGGGTTTGCTACACGAATTTGTTGCAGAACAGCAGTTTTCACGACGTTTCCATATGATAGAAATGATCGCACAGCACCTTGCATCTTTACCTGTTGAAAACGTTTAAAAATGTGCAATAAGCTTGAAGTGCGTACCATTTATGAAAGCAGTCCAATACTCGTACTCAAGAAAATGATGATTTTACATTTCCGTGACAAATAATTTACATCTAGAAATCCACATCGCAAGAAATCAAGAAACAACAGTTTGCAAGAAGCTTGAAAATTGAAGCACAATCTATGTCTGCCATTTCCTTCATTACATGACATGAGATAGCTATTGCACGGGCAGAGTCGGTGAAGATGATGCTGGACAAAATTCCCTTAGAAACCGAGTTCAAAATCCAGGCAATCATCACGTTATTGTTATGAGTCCAAGATGGAAGAAGATCACCAATAGGTTTCAGTAATGAACCATCAATGAAACCAAGCTTGCTGCGAATAGAAAGGGCAAGAAGCATCGATCGACTTCAAGTGACATAATTATCGTCAGTGAGAAGATTGGAGACAAGTACAAGATTCGAAGTATCATTGTGATGCAAAAAATAGGGATTCTAAGACGAATCATCAGAATTCAAAGAAGGTGCTTGAAGAGACGAAGACGAGGCATTTGGGGAATTCGTTGAAGCCATAGAAAAGGAGAAGAAAAGCTAGAAATTCTCAAAAATGGCGGAAGAGAGAGAATTTTTCTCTGATACCATAATAAGTATGAAATAATAATGGAGAATAACAGAAAGTAAGTAAGACATGTGAGGTAACAATAACTTAAACAAATAACTGAAATAATAAAACTAACTAAATAACTCTAATACCTCTTTCCTCTGAGCTAGATGCCAGACTTCGCTATAAAAATAAACTAGCTCAGCTCATCCGTATTAAAATACTCCATAAACAGGAAGATCTAATGTGGAAGAATGTATATGGAAACATGATGATGAAGAAAATCAAATAATTACACACGCAGAGGAACAATTCTTGAATCCACCGGCGCCGGTCAAAGCCAGCACAGTTCCATTAATTAATGCAATCAACGAAAAAAATAGCTCGAATTAAACGTCCGGAATACAAAACTCGATCCAGCTCACTAAAACCGAGATCAGTACACTAAACTGACAAAATACGAGATAACGGGAAAAAAAAAACAAACAAAATCAATCAGCACAACAGTAAGGAAAAACGATCAATCAGCAAAGCAGAGCTTCACGAACGCATTAAAACAAAGAGCGAGAGAAAAGTCAAGCGTCACTACCAGCAAGCAACAGACGATGAAACGAAAACAAATCAAAAACCTCAGAGTTCAACCTTGATCGCAGGAAAACGATAAGATTCATGCGATAGATAACAAAATGAGAATGAAATGGCGAGAAAAAGAGATGTACCTGATGAAGATCCACAAGAAAATCTCTCGGTTCTAGAAAGTTGAGAACAAAAAAGTGACGGCGAAGTAAGCTTCGGATAATGAAACCTAAAGGAAGGAGAAGCTCATGGAACTGTTAGACCCGATTTTATCTCTCACTTCTATTCTTTTTCTTTTTCTTTTTGGCCCCTTCACTGCTGCTCATGCTTTTGTCATCCTTCTTTAGTATACAAATTCGTTGTTTCATGGTGATTGCGATTTTTTTAAATATAAATATTTTTAATAAATATAATATCCACCATTATTTCCAAGTTTTAAATTATAGGTTAAATTACGACTTTCATAATTTAAGAGAATATTTGAATTCTTAGCCAAATTTTAAAAATAAAAATAAGTATTTGAAAACTATTTTTTTAGTTTTTAAAACTTGGTTTGGTTTTTTAAAACATGGGTAAAAAGTAGATAACAAGAAAACTCATAGGTGGATGTAGTATTTATATGTTTAATTTTCAAAAATAAAAAACTAAGACTCCATTTGATAACCATTTAGTTTTTGAAAATTAAGCTTATAAATACTACTTTTATCTATGAATTTCTTTATTTTGTTATATACCTTTTACATATGTTTTTAAAAAACAAGCCAAGTTTTGAAAACTAAAAAATGTAGTTTTCAAAAACTTGTTTTTGTTTTTGGAATTTGACTATGAATTCTAATGTTTTTTTAAGAAATATGAAACTCATAGTAGATAAATTATGAGAAAACAAACAATTATATATATATATATATATATATATATATATATATATATATATATATAAATTTTTTACTTCAACAACATTTGAAAGTAGGGGAGTCGAACCCCTAACTTATTGGTCAATGGTACATGTCAATTACTGTTGAGCTATCCAACACATAATATCTATATTTATCCAAAATTATGATCTTATTTTTGGAAAAAACAAATCAAAATTGACTATAAACTTGTCAGGTTGTGTCAATTTGGACTCTAAACTTTCAATTGTATCAAATAGATAAATTATGAGAAAACAAACAATTATATATATATATAAATTTTTGACTTCAACAACATTTGAAAGTAGGGGAGTTGAACCCCTAACTTATTGGTCAACGGTACATGTCAATTACTGTTGAGCTATCAAACACATAATATCTATATTTATCCAAAATTATGATCTTATTTTTGGAAAAAACAAATCAAAATTGACCCTAAACTTGTCAGGTTGTGTCAGTTTGGACTCTAAACTTTCAATTTTATCAAATTAGAACCTAAACTTAAATAAGTGTTATAATTCGTACCTTTGGTTCGATTTTCACTAATTCGCCCCCTAATTTTAACAGAAAAACAATGTAAAAATCTTCATAAACTTATTAATTTCAATAAAATAAAGTTTTAAACAAAAATAAGTTTGATCAATGCACAAAGTAACCATTAAATAATTTTTAATGGTATGAAAATTATATTTAAAAGTGTAAAATCAAACATTAAAATAAAGTCTCAGTTAACATCTCAATTTGTTGATTAGTGTAAAATCAAATGAGGTTGCTCATGCGGTGTTCTTAGAACAGAAGCAGATTTGGAAGTCAAATCCTCCTTGACTTTTTAATTTGTTGCTTTCAGATGGCTTGTATTGTAGCCCAATGGGCCGTTTGTCTTTGTAATGCAAAGCCTTAGTTATCCCAAAAAAATAAAATAATAAAAAATAATAAAAAAATAAAAAACCTTAGAGCAAAACTGAATAAATATTTAAGTTTAATTTTTTTAGGGCATATTTAAGTTTAATTAATACCAACTAAATAACTCTACGTCATTTGAGCTTGAAAAAAAAAAAAGAGTCTACATCATTGCTCCCTAAAAAATATACGTCGATTAAAGTATTAAAATTGCATAAACAAGTAGCTAGTGAAATATTAATCTAAAATATTATTAAACATGTTATTAAATAACAAAGAAAATTGGTCAAAGAAAGCATAACTCAACTAACATATCGAATGTGTTAACGACCACGAGGTATGTGATTCGAATCCTCTCAAACCTTATTGTACTAAAAAAACAAAAAAAAAAATAAACATAATTGTCTAAAAGGAAACATAATATAATATTAGAACATCGGTTATTTATGTAATAATTAGAATTTTTGGATGTTTATCTTGAAAAAGTCATTGATCAAACTAATATGGTGTCAGATCTAAAAACTAATAAGATGTCCGAAATTAACTATACACTCACTTTTCCACGAGTTTCCTAAATATAATAAAGTCACCTAGAAGGATAAGTCCGCGTCAATATCGAACAAAATAAATTCACGAAAAGTTTTACTTATGATCTTATCCTCTCATCTACAAGTGTCGACACAGTTGCACGATAATGCTTCAGAATCAGAACATACAATTATCATTTATTTTAATATAGAATTGGCCTAATTTTTTAACCAACAATATTTGGCTGCACTCCCGTTGGCATAAATCTCTCTACACCCACCATTCAATCCCTGACAATAAGAAGAGAGAAAGTATTTTCTACAATTCTCTCTCCTAGCTGTGTTTTATCTCTTCTTATTGTCAAAGATTAAATGGTGGGAAGTCAGAGATTCTTGCCCACCGAAATGCAGCCAAATATTTTTTTTAACATGTCTTTATTATTATGTTAGTACAACAAATATTTGAGGGGAAGTTGAATCTCCAACCTCTAAAAAAAGAGAAATTGTTCTATAAACAAAAATAGAAATTATTAGAGAAAAACGACATAATGTAGTTGACAGTTTTGCACAATTTGATGTAAAAAGAATAAACTACAAAACTACTTTGAATCTGTATTTAGTAGTTATTACGAGACATACAAAATTTTGAATCAACGTCCAATAATTATAAAGAGGTAGCCACATTGTGGCAGACTCGTTAAATACATTTTTATAAATAAGAAGCAGATGTCTTGATCACTGAACAATGTTCGTGTTGGCCTTTTAACACGTCTTAATACCATATAAAGTTTTGAAATTTAAATTATACAAGAAGAACAAAAAATGGAAGTCTCCATTTTTTGTTTTTAACGTGATATTAGTTGTAAAATGCGAATATAAAATGTTCAATACAAGGGGACTATTTTGATAGGAAAATCAAATTTTGTAGTCACTAGTTGGAAAAGGTATAAATAGCTAAAGTAAACACAACTTGAATTATTCTCATTGTTAATATTTGTTTATTTATTTTTCCATAAGATGAGTATGCTTTTTTTTTTTTTTTTTTTTTAACAAAAAAGAAAGACAAGTAGGGCAAAATTACAAGTTTGGTGATTACTATTTCAAGTTTGTATCAATATATATCCGAATTTTAGAAAATGTCTAATAAATTTCAATATTGTGTATGATAAATCTATGAAATTTAAAATACATTGGTCACTGGCCTATTTGTGATTTTTAAAAATCCACGAATCTATTAAATACAAAATTATAAGTTAAAAATCCCATTAGACACATTTAAAGTCTATAAATTTATTAAATACCAAATTGAAAGTTCAGAAACACATACACTACAAACTTATTAAATATTTTTTAAAGTTAAAATATCTATTAAACACAAGCTTAAAAACATGTTATTAAATTTTCGTCGACATATAGACATTTTCACATGTCCATTGATTCGACATCGACATAACAACATTTCCATTATAATGTACAAAATCGATGAAACATTAAAAAAAATATCAACAAAATGTAACTTGACATAAATATAATATTAGAACAAGTATTTTAATTTATTTAAAAATTATAAAATGTTTATTTATTAAGTTAAATATATTTTTTTGAAATTTGTTGTTTTTAATATTTTTTCAAAAATATCCATCGACATTGTCGTTTTATCGATATTTCTATGGACATTTTATAAAATTGAGATCTCGATATTTTCGACCTTACTTAAAAAGGAGGTCTACACTTAGAGAAAAATGTACAAGTTTATTATTATTATTATTATTATTTATTTATTTATATGAGAAGATAGTCATAATTTACTAAAAAGTAAACGTGACTTTCTAGAATTAGGCCCATCAGGCATCATTAGGCCCAAACTTACACAAGACCGTCCACTCCGTCGGAATGCCGACGTGGATTTCCGATCTCTTGTCGTCCTCATTTCCACTCACGAAGAGAAAGACTCGATAAGTGAATTCAAATCTCAAAGCTCTTCTAAGTCTTCCTCTTGCCGTCCACTTGTTGCACTGTACGTTCAAAATTCTCTGTACTCTCAAATAATTGCTTCCTCTAATTTCACTGCTTTTTCTCTTCGATCTTCCGTTTTTCGCCTTTTACCGGCCGCCGTCGGCTTCCGGCGGGGCCTGTTTATGAACTAGGACGGCGCTTTTTTCTACTACTTCCGGCTGCCGTTGCTACTTTTTTTTTTCCCCCATAATTTCAAATCCAGTGTATCTAGGCAATGTACTTTGATGGCGATGGCCTGCTAATGCTGGTGGCTTTCTAATCCTACGCCGACTTTTCCGGTAAAGTATGTCTATATTCATCATCTGCCGGAAAAAATAATTTCGATACCTACATTGACGGCTTTAACTCGTTCTGCACGTGAATTTAGGGCTTTATACTGGTTTGCTTTTACTCCGGTGCGTGAACTATTAAATACTGATTCGGTTATCTTTTGTAAAGTTTGCAGCAATTGTGCATTTGCCTCTGTCTCTTGCGTACATGACGTTCTCAGTTACCGACGCTTCCGGTCCGAGTAAGGAACTTCAATGGCTGGCATCGGTCTTTTCTGGCATTGTTTTCTGCAAGATTGTAAGTGTGCTTATTTGAACGAGTACCGAATCATATTGTCGATGTTTGTTTAAATTAGAGCAACTGAATAGTGCAATCGATGACTTCCTCTTCTCTTTCTCCGTCGATGTGTATTAATTAGTAACCTTCACATCTAGCTAGATTTCACTGTCGAGGCTTCTTCTTGTTAGACTGAAGAACAGTATTTTTGTTATGCATGTTGTTTCTTGACCTAATTTCTACTGGTTCTTTGAGAAGCTGATACTTGATTCAATTACCAATCTCCATTGATTTGTGGTTGTTTTGTCTCTAAACGCGTATATATAGGTTTATTAGTGGGAGTGTCTTGAGTGCCTATTTGAATTTCAAGGCTTGCTGCTCTCGTATGCACATCTGTTGGTTTATTTTAACGATAGGAAGAAAAATATCTTCCTCTAGTTCAATTTTAGTGCATCTACCTTCTTTTGATATGTGCGAAGGTTTACAAATGTGGTCAAACGTTTGCTTCTCGGTTACTAGAGTCGAATTTTCAAAATATTAATAAAATCACTTTTTATTACGCATGTTTGTAAATTGCTCATGCAATATTAAAAATGATAAAAACAGCATAAATTTTTTAATATTTTGTTCATTTAAATAATTTTCAAGCGAAACTTCAAAATTTTAAAAGATCAAGAATCAGAAAGGCGGAAACAAGAGTGGTTGTAACAGAAAGGTTGAAACAAGAGTGGTTGTCAAACACGTTTTTTTTATCATTTCCTTCTTTCTTCAAAGTATAAAACTGAGAGAAGCGAACAAACGAGAAATGGTTACCGAGCGAGAAAGTAGAACTAGTAAATGGAAGCATTACAAGATGGACCCTTAATTGCAGGATTTGTGTTGTTTTGTGCTGCCACACGAGTGAAAGAAGAATGCATGTTAAGGAACTTATCTGTTTCTTTCTTGAAGGTTTACACGTTAACAGGCATCGTTAGCCACCAAAGCTTCAAATCATATGGCAAGTTAAGCGATTTTGGAAAGGTTGAATGGAACAATAGGTAAAATTCTCGTGATTTTTTATTTCGTTTAGTAATTAGCTTATTTCTTAGTAATACATTTACTACGTGAATGTAAAATGATGAATTGTTATTCTTTTGTCAGGGGATTTTCAACATTCCACGCCCTTGTTGCCGCATCTTCTTCTCTTTACCTTGTTCTGTTGTCAAGTACTTTCAATCCAGGTTCCAGTAATGAGCTTCTTATTAGAAGAACGTCTTCTTTATCTGATATGACATTGGGGGTAAGTTTAGCAGAAAAGTCGTCAAGTCTTCTCCTTGTGTGATATTTGGTTCTAATTTTTTCTCAACTTGCTTCTTTTGTTTGTTGACATCACAATAATCTTGCCCGTAACCTATTTTGAGAGTTGGTTCTGCTGCAAAATTTTATGATTATTTTGTATACAGTTCACGTCTTTAATATATGTATATGTCTCTTTATTTATATAAGTATAATTTTGTTGTTACAAACTGTTCTGCCTATTATATTATTCAGTTTGCTCGTGACCATTAGATGCATGATGTGAGTGTTGTGAGTTGAACTAAAATACACTTTTATCCCCAAGTCATTATTTGATATAAAAGTTCATGGTTATACACTGTTTCAATGTGAGTATTATTCACGACTACCGCTACTTGCATTAGTTTTTATTGTCGTTTTGTTCTTTGATTGAAGAATATATTATATATGTAACATTTTGTACTCAGACATGTGTACATAAGGGAGTTGCAATATCGATTTGTAGAAAGCTGGATAAGAAATAACATGAGCTTCTACATGATCAAGCACTTTACCCTGCCTTAATTTGGTATAATATAAGCATCGTTGCATTTTAATTATATCCTATATTGATTTAGTATAATTAGAAATTTGGACAATTCAGAAAACATTATTTTTCTTTAGACACGAGATTTCAAATGCTCTTGCACTCAACCAAGTGATATGGCAGTAAAAAATATATCATTTTGGCTTTTACCTTCTGATTGTTCTTAATTTCTGGTCGTGTGTTCAATCTTAATTTTTGTTCTCTTTTTGTTTTTTTAATGCGTTCTTAGATCTTTTTCCAATATCATTTTCTCTTCCGCGAGGTGCCTAGTGGCTGCAAGTGATTAGTTACGTGTAAAAGTGTTTTTTTTTACATATGTAATGTTTTACACTTTCTCCATGCAAAAAGAGCCGTTAGTTTCTTTCTTGCCAGTGGTTGACTGTTTTAAGTCATTAATTTCATTTTTTTGTCTTTTCCTGTTGCTTTTTACAGTTCTCTATTGGCTATTTTCTATCAGATTTAGCAATGGTCCTTTGGTATTTCCCGGCTTTAGGTGGTCTAGAATATGTAAGTATGGAGAAAGGTTCTTTTTTTTTTCCCAACATAATTGCCATATATTAGATTCATTTGATATCATATTTAGTTGTGCTTTATGTTTCACTTTTTAATATATATTTTTTACAGTGGAAGAGCAAAAGGTTACTAAATAACTGCTTTTCTTTTTCTTCTTCTTTATATAGTAGGAAGGAAACTCACTCTCTACTGGTTCTGTCTCCCCCTATGAGAACTATAATAATGAGAAGTGTAGAAGAGAAACAAAAGTTTGTTTTCTCAATGTCAGTTTTAATTTTCATTTTAAAAAATTTAAAATGTTATTGATGAAATGCAGCGACATACAAGTAGAGACTAAATATTTAATTACCCAAATGGCAGGTAGAAGAGTTTGTTGTGCGGTGACTTGAGAGAGCGATGTGAGAGAAATTACATATTGTGGGTGTGGAGTGAATATGTTATGGGTGTGTTTAAATATAGCTAGATGCGAGAGAGGATTAGTATGAAATTTATGTACCAAAAGAAAGGAAGTTTATCTTTGTCGTTATGGTGCCTAATAAGCACGGACACTTTAGTTTGGCTAGTGTGTCCGTGTCGGACACTTGGACACTTCAACACTTGTTGGACATGTAATGGACATTTGTTAGCACAATAAATATGTTAAGGCACTAGTTGTACAAAGTCAATATAGGTCCAACATTTGTTATACATATATCAAATATTTGTTAAGTATACTAAATAGACATATAATAATAAAATTTGAGAGCAAAATACATCAAACTCATATTTTTAAGCATATAAATGCATACACTTATGGACTTTGAATTTCCTTCTTGACGTTTTAAACGTGTCCTTGTCGTGTCTATGTCCTAGATTTTTTTAAAAAATGGCGTGTCACAATGTCCGTGTCGTATCATATCCATGTCTCTTATCCATATCTGTGCTTCTTGTGATACATTAGTGCAACGAGAGGGGAGCATGAGAGCTTATCCATGGATTGTGAAAAACTATTATGAAAGAGAATGTGTTAAATTATGGATTATATATATACTACTAGTGAAGAAAGTAATGGAAAACAGGATAACTGCAGAATGAAAAAAAGAAAACTGAAGTTTGAAGACAGTAGACTTGTGTGCTTCAATGCTGAGTGAACGCTGGTAACTGATTTTCCTAATTTTAATGACTTCAATAGGTCCTGCATCATGGTCTATCGCTGTTTTCAATCATTCAATCTCTTCTAAGTGGTCAAGGGCAGGTTTACATACTAATGGTTCTTTTCACAGAGAGCACGACTCCATTTGTAAATCTTAGATGGTAAAGTTATGAACTTTATGAGAAAATCCAGAATTCGTCACTCTGTTTTTCTGATCAGAAAAATAACGTATTTAGTTTTGAACATTGGCTCGTTGCTACTTCAACAGGTACTTGGACAATGCTGGCCAGAAGAACTCGAACCTCTACGTCATTAATGGCATTGCATTGTTTTTCGGGTGGTTGGTAATGTCCATAACTTGGAATCTTGTTTCTTTTTAGTGTATAACAATATTCCCTTATCAATAGAAAATAATGTATTATGTGCAATGAACTAAGTCTAAGAATTAATTGGCATCTTAATTTTTTTTATTTGATTGGTCATTATCTATATAGGATAAGAAGATACCTCACTCATATAAATGATTACATTTTTGGTTATTATCTACATAGGATAAGAAGATACCTCACTCATATAAATGATTACATTTTTGGACGTAACCAAAACAAGTTTCGTCCATTTGAATTCTATTTTTTTATTCTGGACTGACACGAGTTTTGTTTCTTCAGGTTGCCAGGATTGTCTTATTTATATACTTTTTCGGTCACATGTTTAACCATTTTGATGAGGTGAGTAGTTAACATCTATCGTCGCAAACTGAGCCTTGAGTAATTTGCTTATGAAGAATTATATTCTTTGTGAACTGTGAAAAGATTTTAACATAATAATTAAAGGATGAAGAAATATGATTCTAGAAATTATCCAAATACACTTTCCTTGACGTATGATGCTAGAAATGATAGATGTACAAGCTTCGTTCCATCAAGGCACTTCATTCTTACAATGAAATATTTCTTAGTTGTTTGTTATCGGAAAGAAAAAAGTAAAATCTGTTGCAAGTTGATGCTGACGATTTGAACGGCTCTGTCTATAATCTGTGTGAGACTATGACTAAAAGCATATTATCGAGAGAAAAATAGAAAAAAAAAAAAAAGGTAAAGAAAAGATCTATGGCTGAAATGCAACGTCACTAGCCTTTCTGCTAGAGCCTCCTAGTTTGAAAACTTTTTAGGCCAATAACCTATAAACTATTTTCAAATGGGTTCCTTTTAATCACGATGAATGAATACCCCAAAATTTATCTTTCATAGCTTTGGTTAAACACTTTTGTGTCAGATAATTGGTGGTTTGAGTTTGATTAGGATTCCTGATCGGAAAAAATTACTATATCTGGTTGAAGTGGGTAGGTGGGAAAGGTGGTTTGAGTTAGATTTCCGATCATAAAAAAGTAGATATTTTGTTGGGGTGGGTAGGTAGCAAATATTGGTTACCCTGGATAACTCCTCCCTCATCCCGATTTTCTAGATGAGCATGATGAATTTGGGATGACTTTCGGAATGGCGAAAAGAAATTATTTTTCTAAATTTTCATAGTGGTTGATTAGATCATTATAATAATTCTAAAAATTCTAAAAATTCTAAAAAAACTAAAAAGTACTTTGGGCGATTTTTAAATTATTTTGGAGGGTGAAAAGTGTTTTTGCCTCAATTAAAAGACTTCCAAATTTTGGCAACATTTGGTTTGATTGTAAAAAGTGATTTTGAAAATGCTAAAAGTACTAAAAAAAAAAAAAAAAAAGCTACTTTAAAAAGCTTTAGTGCAGGTCAGGAGTACTTAATTAGTGAGGATGATTCCTCAAAAGTTAACTTAGAGAGCGAGTGTTTTTTACTTGAAAGCACTTCTAAACTCATAGTACTTCTTCCAAAAGTGCTTATGGAAGAAGTGTTTTTACTTAAAAACACTTTTTTTCCTCCAGTAATTCGAAACTCACCCTTTATGTAACCATTGCTTTGGAGTCTGTCATATAGAAAACCGCTAAGATTGGTGCAGTGGTTGCTAAGCCGCTTTCCATATGGTAGAATGGTTGCTGAATTTTCTCTTTCACGTGATTCAGGTGAAGACCGTGTATCCTTTGGGCTTCTACAGCTTGCTGGCGGTTCCCCCCATGCTGGCTATGATGAACGTGTTCTGGTTTTGGAAGATCGCCAGAGGAATGATTAAAACTCTCAAAAAAGCAGGGCACAGCAAATGACAGGTCCATTTTACTTGCTTCCTTATTTGTCTTGTAATACGCTATTTAGTTGCCAACATGTAAAATGTAAAAAATTGTAGTTAATTTGGAGGTAGAAGTATGCTTCTGCACTGTAAAACTTAAGTCACCAACATAGAAACCTCAAATTGTTTGGTAATACAGAGTAAACATACTTGTTATTAATAGAACTTTGAAGGGTTCTATAGTTTGATCTTTGAATCTCCAGCAAGTGTATTAGATTTGAAATCGGTTATGGAAATATAACGAACTTAGGGTTTATGTTAAATGCAATAGGAAGAGACTAAAATATATAGTTTTTAAAGTAGGGTTGAAGTATCAGGCACGGGTGACCCTAGGTATAGGAGGAGTAAAGCTCCGACTCCCAATTATCAAAAAAAAAAAAAAAAAAAAAGTAGGGTTGAAGTACTAGTGAGGAGATATATCTTCGATCAAAAGGTCAAATGTTCAAATCCCCACTTTGGTTGGAATTAGTGACTTCTTATTATGAAAATTAAAATGAAATAGTTGCAAATTTTATGGATTGTAATTAGATTTAAGTATGAAATTATTGTCGTATTAATAAATTTTGTTAATTTAAACCATTTTTAAATTATCTAGTTTTTTTTAGACAATAATTAATAATAATAATAAAAAGAACAATTTATTGCACATTAATTTCCAAACTTGTTCTTTAGTATTCACCTACCCCTGATTTGGCCACTTGCTATAATTTCTTTTTCTCATTCAATGAGGGCTTTTTTTTTCTTCTTTACAATGACATTATTGGTCTAGGGAGGACCGTAGGATTGTAAATTAACTAAGGGGTTTTAACAATGTGAAGTTGGTGTCCATTTAAATTAAAAATCGATTAAACTCAAAACCCCATTATTCAAAGTCAAACGTGACATCCATTGTCACCTCACCAACGCTAATTCCAGTCAAATTCGAAAAATCTCCACATGCGTTGTTAAAGAACTTGAAGCTCCAACTCTCGTTGCAGGCAAACGGTAAGAAAAAATCCCACCGAAAATAGAGGAAGTTTGAGAAACAAGAGATAATTCACTTCTAGCTAAACCCATTAATCTCGAAGTTCTACCAAACAAGCTTTTATTAACGGTCAACTCAACTAAGAAATTTTTTAGAACCATTTTTCAAATTTTAGAGACTAAATGTGTCCAAAAGTATTCATTTTGAAACCACTACCAAATAGATACAAATTTCAAACCTCAAAGATCAAAAGTTTATTTTGTCCAAAGAGCGCCAATAATTTCCTTTGACAGAGATTCCTTCCATCTGCTATTCTTATTGTTTTTAAGAAAAATATGAAATTCAAATTTCTTTATCCAATTATTAAATTACAAAATAAATTAAAAAGCAAAAAATAAAAATAAAAATGGTGGAGGTCCATCCATCCAACAGTGCTTATCCAATTGAGAGCTGGGAAGGGATTTGATTTTGGACTTTAATTGGCCGACCACCCACGTGTCGGCAACTCATCGATCTTGTACAAATCCTGCAATCAGTTATGGCTGCTCCGCGTACAAGCGTCCTTGGGTTTATCTCGTCGGTAAGGCAGGCCAATTTAATGTGATATGTAATATAGGTTAAATGACCATTTTGGTTCCTATACTTTAATTTTGGTTCTATTTTAATCTATGTATTTTTAAATATAATCTATATATTTTTAATAAAACTTAAAATCGGTGCCTATGATAAGTTTGAAGTTAATTTTTACCAAAATTGATTAAATAATAACAATAATTTTAATACAAGAAAAGACACAATGTGAACATATTTTCAAAATTTATAGAGAGAATTAATATAAACTAATTTTTAAAGAAAAACTAACAATAAATTAATAGTAAGGACCAATTTTAAGCTTTATTAAAAGTACTGGACATTTGAAAGTACATGGACCAAAATAAAACAAAGCTCGATATATATATATAAACAATTTAATGTGGTTAATATGTTTTTTTAATTAACAAACCATTGAGATTATAAAATATTTTAAGTTTAACTATGTATTTATATTTACATGTGATTGCCATAGAAAGGATTGAGATTAAAGATATATATTTTATACATGTAATTCAATTGGATCTTTATATTTTAATTTTTTTTTATTTTTTTATACAACAAATATGGAGTATAGGAATTTGGGGACTTCAAGAGAATGAGTACATATCAATTATTATTGAGTTATACTCACTTTAGTTTTAATATATTTTATTTTAGTCTTTGAATTTCCTAATAGACTTTAAAATGTTTTCTTTACAATGTATTTACGTTTATATACGATGACCATAAAAATGTTACATTTAAATTAGAGAAAAAAAATCAATTTATACCCCTAATTTTGGGGGCTTTATCAATTAAAACTCTAAACTAATAATTATATCAATTTAAACTTTCACAAGTAAATCAATTTAAACCAGTTATTAGTGATTTATAACTACTTTTACTTGATTCTATTTAAAACCAACTCAAAATCACTTAAATAAAAGTATTCTTCTCCCAAAATCTTATCAAAGTTGCAAGAGAAGTTATCACATTGTTTTTTTTGTTTTTTTTTTTCTAAATAAGGAGAGAAAAATAAAAAATACGAGAAAATGAAAAACCATTTATATTAATGAAAAGTTGCTAATGTTCATTTGATTACAACATTTCTATCTAATATTAAATTAACCCATGCATTTGAAGAAGTTTTACATGTGTGAAAATTATGTATTAACAATTTTAAAATAGAATCCTAACTTGGGGTCTAAATTGATTCACTACTGAAAGTTTGGAGTTTTAATTGATACAAATATTAGTTTAGAGTTTTAAATGATATAACTCTCAAAGTTTATGAGTATAAATTGATTTTTCCCTTTAAATTATAAAAGCAAACTCTATTTCTTTTTAGAGGTTGTACATTTATTTTTGGCTAGAGATTGACCTATATCCATTTTTTTAGTACAACAAATGTAGGGTATGAGAATTTAAACCTTCGATCTCAAGGGTACCGCTAAGTTATGCTCACTTTGGCATTGACCTAAATCCATTAACTTCTTGTAACCATGCATTTGATACAAATCACTAGATTGATATGAATTTATTGGTTTTTTAGTAA
The DNA here is from genome assembly GCA_033996785.1 of Trichosanthes truncata. Classification (NCBI taxonomy): domain Eukaryota; kingdom Viridiplantae; phylum Streptophyta; class Magnoliopsida; order Cucurbitales; family Cucurbitaceae; genus Trichosanthes; species Trichosanthes truncata. The sequence continues at coordinate 22,312,907 of JAWPNB010000008.1, read as the reverse complement.
TATTAATTTTTCGATATAAATTAAATTTATTGTGCAAACACTCACGGAAAAGTAATAACAATAGCAAAAATCATCCCTTAAGCTCAATAACTAAAATAGATGCCAATTCAAGCCTAACATAGTGGAACACAAATTATCATTCTAAAAGTTGATGGTTCAATATTTTACTCTTGAACTCGAAAAATAAATAAATAAATAAATAAAATAACATAGATATTTTGAAACTTCATACAAAACAAAAAAAATCCAAAAAATTTAGCTACTAAAATGATATTTAAACCTAAATTCATAGTTTTTTTTTTTTTTCTTTTCAAGGTAACATATAAGACAAATATTCGATCCCAAAGATATAATGCCTTAATCATCTATACTCAGCTTGACAAGCCCAAATGTATTTACTCATGAAATGAAAGAAAGTAAATAGGCTAAAATATAGAAACAAAATCGTGATGAGTAAAAGCACAAAGATTTGGAAAAAAAAAAATAAATTAACCCAAAAAAAATAATATAATTATTATATTGCGCAAGTGCCGAGTAAAATAAAATTCTCCATTTTAGGAAGCAACGGCAGCGTTTTACGCGGTCCAAAAACGAAACAAATCAAACAACACGAAAGAGCCGCGTAGGGTTGTCGACCAAGCCCTTCCACGCCATTTGCCTTGGCTCTTGCGTTACTCTCGCAGAGTAAATATATAAACATTGGTCACTCTTTCACATTGCCTTTCTTGATTTCGTTCAATCGTTCAAATCAATTTTTTCTTGCTGTCTCTTTCAGTGGAAGTTATGGAAGATTACGAAATGATGGATCGAAGAACGTTTGGCTTCGACGATTGAGGATCATAGCGGTTTCTTTTCAGCTCTGGAAGACGGGATGATGTGGAGGAGATGGTGTTCTTGTGTTAGTTTATTCAGTCGGAGATTGCTGGTGAATGGAGCTCGCGGCGGGTTTTCTCCGGTACCTTCTAATGGAACTCTGGGGCTTGGGGCAGTTCCTTCGATTCCATCCAAGACGGTACGTTCGTCGGCCTGGTTTTGTACCAGAGTGGTTTCGTTTTCGTCATCTGTGGATTCGGCGAATTCTGCAGGAGTTGGTGGCGATGGGGACAAAAGTGAGAGTGGTGGCCCTGGACTTGGCTCTGTGAGTGAAGAATCTGGTAATGGAAATGGCGGAGAGACGATATCGTTTACGGAGGCCAAAAGGCTGATGAGATTGGTCAATGTTGAGGCGCTGAAGATGAAATTGGGGACCGATGGGAAGGAGGCCATTGGGTATTCGGAGCTTCTCGAAGCTTGTAAAAGCATGGGCGTCGCTAGGTCTAATGACGAAGCAGCTGCTTTTGCTCGAGTCCTCGACGAGGCTGGCGTGGTTCTTCTTTTTCGCGACAAGGTCTATCTTCATCCTGACAAGGTTGGTGAAATGGGTATGGGGTGGGGATCGGGATGAACTGCATAATGGTGTGGCTGTGGCATGGCATCTCTTCTTCATAAATCATTCTCATTCAATTTTTGGTTTATTTAGTGTCAGAAATTGCAGGAAGTGGGTAGAAATTTTCACAAAAAGGGTTAAAGTTTTACTTTATAACTTTCTTTAGATGTATGGGTTTTCAATTTTAAAAGCAGTTTGGTGACAAAGTAGGGAAAATTTTAAGTTTTAAACATCTTTCTTCTTTTGAATCCAAGACAAATCAAAAGGGCAAGTTTGGAAGTTTTGTTTGTTCTGTATGGTTTTTATCTTTGTTTTTTTTTTTCTTTTCTCTAAAAAAGTTTAGAAAATTGAACATGTCATTCGGGCAACAAGATTTGGGGGGCTAACTAGGTCGATAGGATCCGGTGTTTCGAAGACTTTTTTTTTTTGGGTTGGACAAGAGGTGTTTAGAAGACTTTGAATGGATTTTTTCCCCCTTAATGGAAAACTGGCTTTTCATTAACATGAATGGAAGTACAAAAACCAAAAGGCAAGGTCGACCAAAAGGAGAACACAAAAAAACACAACTACAAGAAGGTAACCCAGCTAATAGTGTTATCAAGGGGCACTTTTCTGAATTGGCCACCAATAATAAAGTAAGGTCAACTTGTACGAAAACATTGAAAATGTAGAGATTAAAACTAAGATTACCCTGGTGGGAAGGGAAATTATTGTAGTTTTAACTTTTAATACCGTCTAGTTCTTACAAGATTTGAGGATTTGCAATTTATATTTTCACAAAAATGATTTGAGATATTATTTTGTTCTCTGCTCCTAAACAGGAGGATGCTTATTGCCTTTGAGATGAATTTCAGAGATGTAGTTTATGCTTTCTTTTGATATCTTTGTGTATGACACAACTTCGTCACCGACTTAAACTACCAAGAGTCAATAGTTCGGGGTGGGATTTTATTTATTATTGTTACTCTTTTTTTTTTTTGGAGGAGACAAACTTCCCATTGAATTAGTTAAAGTTTTTTATAAGTCTAGAAGAAAACCTACAAAAAGCCCCTAATTTGTGTTAATTACAAAAGGAATAGACTAACAAAAAAAGTTGGAAAAAGAACACCAAGTGGAACATAGCAATCTAGCAAAGTCAAAAGTTTCATCCCATTGACGGTTCTTTCCATTAAAAATTAGACAATTCCTTTCCAACCATATCTTCCAAGATGCCCCTCCACCTCATTTATCCAGTCACCTTTGTTCTCCCTTGGAATCTGTGTCCACACAAAACTTGAGAAATATTGTCTTTTGCTTTCCTGTCGAAGTCTCGGGATATATATATATATATGAAACAGTAACATCAAGGATGTCCAGAATCTCTTGCAAAAGGTCAGTGAAAACATACATGTCCAATGTCTTCCCTGGCGCCTGTACTCAGTAAACAGATTGAGTTGAATAAGAAATGGTTGGGCCCGCCATGGGTTGAAAACTGAGTGTATCCCTTGTTTAATTTGTTTTTAATTTAAAACGTGATCATTCAAGTCTTGTCTTCCAGTTTTGTGGGTTTTGAATGCTGGGAAACTTGATTAGCAGTTTTGAAGCGCTAGTACGCTTTTTCTTTGTTCTGAGATTCTAGATCATGTCTTGTTTCACACCAATGTAAAAACTGTATGTGTGTGTGGGTCTAATGGCTTAATTCTCTAGCCTTTTTCTGGGATCTTGAGTTTTCACAGAAGCGTGCTTCTTCAACGAACTTAGTCTTACGCTTCCCAAATCATATCTATTTGATTAGGGTTACACGATCCGTCTCTAAACGCACTCAGAATTTTGTACCACCTCCCCTGATCACATTCAACAAAGTTCTAAGTGCGAAGGATATCTTAGGATATCTTCTGTCATCTCATCATTACCATATTCTCTCGATGACGTTTGTAGTGTGCTTGTATCCATGGCTCAAGAACATGATCATAGCTTTTCTATGTCTTTGTTTTTATGATAGAGTGATAGAAAACTGATAATTGAATGTATCTATATTTGTTGGTGCAGTTATGTTTGGGTCAAAGTTAGAGGACAACTGGTCAACAGGAAAATATGAACTCAATCTGTGCTTTGTTGGCTGATGGCTAAGCGAAGAAGAGAGGAGAGAATAAGAGGAAAATGAAAGACAACTAAATTTTATTATTAAGATCTAAAACATATCGACTATTAGGTATACTTGTGATTTAATTATGCTGATAATTTGGATTAGGATTCTGTAAATCAGTACCGGGGATCTGATTATATCGCCAGGTGGTTGAGTGAGCATCAAACATTTTATCTGTCTGTTTAGTCACTATATTCACATTCTTAGTGTATGCTGGAAGTTTCATTCTTGTTGCTCAGTAGGGTCATGTCCTTGGTGCTTGTTTAGCGTTTCATTATCATGTGTTCTTTTCGCTCTACTGCAAAAATCAGATCCTGATTCTTTTCCCACATTATCTGCTCACCAACAGAACTGGAAGTAGAAGATTATCTGTTTACAATCACATGTAAACATTAGCTAAGCATTTTGGATATGTTCTTACTGTATGAAATAGATGCACAAGTCTGCAACTTTTGCCATGCTTCTTTCTGGCGCTAATAGCTTTTCGACACATATAAACTTAATCTCAATGTCATTCTTTTCCAGGTGGTGGATCTTGTCAGACGAGCAATTCCCATGGCTTTGATGCCTGAAGACGACCCAACGAGGAGCGAGCTAAAGCAGCTGCAGGAAAAGAAGGAAGAAATTGATGTATTGGCACATAAGCAGGTGCGACGAATTCTATGGACGGGACTCGGGTTAGCCATTCTGCAAGTTGGACTCTTCTTCAGGCTGACATTCTGGGAATTCTCATGGGATGTAATGGAACCAATTGCATTTTTCACCACAACAACTGGATTAGTCATAGGCTATGCTTATTTCCTCATCACTTCAAGAGATCCCACTTACCAGGACCTGTTGAAGAGGCTTTTCCTCTCCAGGCAAAGGAAGCTGTTCAAGAAGCATTCTTTTGATGTTTGCAGATTCAAAGAGTTGCAGAAAAAATGCAAGACGCCTCTCGACGCCACGGCCAATATTAAAAATCGGGTGGGCGTAGATCTGGACCTTGAAGATTGTTTGAGTAGAGATTAACTATTTCCCTTCCTTTATTAGACAGGTAAGGGGTTAACTACTATTAACACCCCTAATCTTTTTCTTTTTGGGGGCTGTCATTCAATTTTGAAATTTAGTTATAGACTAGTAAAGAATACTTGCCTTGTTCAATCAAATATGGAAGGGAATGCACTCAAATAAAAATGGCATTTTCAAAACTTCAGTGTCTTTGCTACCCAGCTGCATTGCCTTTGTACTCAGTTAAGTGAATTTTGATATTTGGACTTAATACATTACAAATGAGGTGAAGAAATTCGATCTTAAAACTCATACGAGGATATACAAATGTCTAACCACTTGTTAAAAGTGATTGTATTTTAATTCAACTGCATTGATTAGTGAAATATCGTATTTTCATTAGTGAGATACTCCAATTTTTTTAAAAAAAATTATAAGGATGTTGTCGTAGCACCATGATTAGGTGCATTACCCAAAAAAAAAAAAAAGAGGTGGTAATTAGGGAACATAGGTTGGATTTTGTATAGAATTGTGTAAATGCACTACTTTAGTATCGAGTCTATATTTCTTATGCTATATTAGTTGATCCTAAAAAACAAGGTTAAAATGTTCATGTATTTTGGGCTTTGTTTCATTTTGGTCTCTATACTTTTAAATGTTCAATTTTAATCTTTGTACTTTTAATAAAGCTTAAAATTGGTTCCTCTGACAAGTTTGAAGTTAATTCTTATCAAAATTGGTTAAATAATAATAATAATTTTAATATAAGAAAATACAACATGTGAACATACTTCTAAAATTTATAGAGGAAAAGTTAATAGAGACTAATTTTTTTTAAAAAAATTAACCATAAACTAATAGTAGAAACCAATTTTAAGTTTTATTGAAAGTATAGGAATCAAAATTGGACATTTGAAAGTTCATGGACCAAAATGGAATAAAGCTCAAAGTACAAGGACCAAAATTGTATTTTAATCAAAAAACAATGAACCATATAAACTACACTATTTATTTTTATGTTACGAACCAAATTTAAACTAAGTAAATTTAAATGGTATTGTATCACGTTTTTATTAATTATGCTAATATTTTTATGGCCAAGAATCAAGATTGAATTTAGAAATTAATGAAAGACATACTTAAAAGGAATTTTTATAATTTATTTTTACATTTTATATATTTTATATTCAATATTTGGTTCTATATTCCATGTTTTTAGCCATTTATCCATCTTTGTTTCACACTTTTTCCCAGGATTTTAGCATTTTAATTACAATGGAATGTCAACTTCCGGCCACCTGTTTCACAAAGCCTACCTTCCACATCTTGTTTTGTCTCCAAAAATTTCGTCGCCCAGGGTTCCATTTTCGTATTTTCTATTTACTGGTTATCGAACTTCATCACCCATTTTTTATCCAGTATTATCAATATTCATCAATCTATAATACCAAACCATGGGTATGCTTTCTTCCCATGATTTTTTTAATGATTTTAGCAATTATTTTTCACATAATCGTTGTCAACTTCTGACCACTCATTTCACCTCCCTTACATTGATTTTCATCTGATAATTTTTCTGCCATTATATCCAATATCCAATATTTATATAATCCATATATACTTATATAAATCATGTACACAAATTTTTTTATTTTGTTCATTGTATGTACTAGGGTTTTTTTTGTCATACATATACTCGTAAACTTAAGAATATGAGTGATAATATTAAATTAATATATTCCAATATATATACTATGTTTATATCTATTATTTCATATTTATTGAGATATGTATTCCATCTATTACGAATTTCGTCATATACAATCGGTATATTTAGTTATTTGTAAATCTATGCTCGATATATTTGTTCGTCACCACCATCGTGCATTTCACCTATTACAAATTTCTTCATATACACTTAACGTACATATGTTGAGTATATATATATATACCCGGTATATTTGGTCAGCAACCTCATTCATGAGAGTGATTTTAGGAATTTTTTGAAAAATGAAGAGTGATTTTAGGGATCTTTTGAAATTTGGAAAGTGTGTTAAACGGTTGGAAATTTTTGAATGAGGAAGAATAAAAACTATTTTTTTCTTTTTATGATTTTTGTTGTTTTTTAAATATAAAGATTATGAAATGTAAAAACTTTAGACTCTTAGGCTATTTATGTAAAAAATGGTTGGTTTGGACAAAAATGAAATTTACGCCTCATTTATAGACTAATCATGTACTTATTCCCAATTTAATTGTGTAGGTAAGAATCTAATGGATTAAAATTGAGGGACGACTAAATGTTTAGAGGTCAAATGAAAAATAATAATTACAAAAATAGGTTCTAAAATTGTAGATTTAAAGTCATCATTTCTTATCCTCTTTTAAAGAAAGAAAAGACAAAAAAAAAAAAAAAAAAGGAAAATCAAACTCTCATTTTTCTTTTATTAGGCTAGATATGTACTCATGGTCAATAATTTTTTGATATTTTTAAAGTTTGTTTTTAAAAGTTTCAATTTAGTTTTTGTATGTTTAAACAATTTTTAATCGTACCTTTCTTGTTAGTGAATGTTAAAATTGGCGTATGAGTAAACTTATATTATATGATAATTAGTAAGTTTTTTCATATCATTGTAAAGATACTTTAAAGTGTTTGATATTCTAACAACATTATTAGTCATTTTCTTTAGGAAAAAAAAAAGTTAAAAGAAGAAAAGTTAAAATTTATGTTAGTTTTTTTAGAAATTTTTCTCACTTAAGTGGTCAAATTTCTTCTCTAATTTTTTTTACCAACTTCTTATTTTATGTGACTTAATTTGTTATCCAAAATTTTTGACAACTCACTAAGTATGTCATAAAAACTTATACAGTCAATTTTCTTAGAAAGGTATAATTAAAAAATATTAAAATATAAGAAACTAAAATTAAAATTTCTAAACAATAGAAATTAAAATTAAAAAAAATATATATCGACAATCGACAAAAAAATTCATTTTAATTGTAAACGTGAAAAATGAAGTGAGGTTAGAGAGGGCGAGGGGAGACGGTGGATGTAAATAGCCAGTAGGGTGGGCAAAATGGTAACTTGACATTGTAATAGATAACTAGATAAGGTTCCCTCGCTCCGTTTGTAGATTTTGCTGATTAATTTAGTTGGCCATTGCCACCATTGTTGCTCTGCTCGATTCTGCAATCACATTCACAATCACAAGAAGAAGAAGAAGCAATTGGCCAAATGTTAGGCACTGTGAATCTAGTTATGGGCTCTTCTTCAGCCGCCATGGTTACTCCAACGCAGTGTGCTGCCGTGAAATCTCTTGCGAGTTCCAGAATTGGACACCATAGCCACTGCCGAACGCTTTCATTGCCTTCAGGATTAGCGTCTGCTTCTGGTTTCAGCTCCTGCTTCTTGTCTTCACGAGGCTCTTCGCCGTTCAACACAGCAATCGCCGCGGTTAACTCCGATCAAATTGTGTCCTCCGATCCGGCGGACAAGGTAACCGTTAGGTTTTCAAGCTTCTTCCGCATTTCTCTTGTCTTCAATTTCTAAACTCCGACGGTGTACATTATTGTTCAAATTTAGGTATGAATTAATCGATATATCAGGGGTTAGATTTTTCCAAATTGTTGACATCCATGGAAATATAGTGAAATTGTATGTATTTTCGGAGTCGAGACGGTTATAATTAATCGCGATATCGATCCTAATTTGTCTTACTTTATGTGCGTCGTGCGTTTGCCCTATTTCGTTCTGGAAATTTGGGACTGTGGTAGTAAAACTCACTGGTTTTATGATCTCTTCAATGCAGCAAGAGTCGAACAAGTATTATTTTGTAGTTGCAAATGCGAAGTTCATGCTCGATGAGGAGGAGCATTTCAAGGAGCTTCTCTTTGAGCGGCTTCGCAACTATGGCGAGCGTAACAAGGAGCTGGACTTTTGGCTGGTCATTGAGCCTAAGTTCTTGGAAAAGTTTCCTAATATCACCAAGAGATTGCAGAGACCTGCCGTTGCACTTGTTTCAACCAATAGTACCTGGATTACGTAAGCTACCTGTTTTCAACTTGCATTATTGATTTTCTTTACAACGATGACCCAAAACTACAACCTTACAAATAGGGGCATAACATTAATGTCTAACAACTCGAATTATGCTTAAGTCCCATTTTCATTGGTATATTTAGTTCTTGCAACTCATGGCTCGGATATTTTATCATGGAAAAATTGATCATCTGAGGCATTGTTAGCACACTTTTCGCTTATATATATATATATATATATATATATATATACACTCATAGTTTTTATTTAAGAGAAGGAGACAATAATATGATGTGTTAGGTTACAACAGGAAAAGGGATATGGAAAACTAGAAAAATGCTTATCTTGCAAACAACTGGCTAGCTAACAAGTTTTCAGGACTATTATACAAAGCATATAAATTTTCCAGTGGTTTGTTATTCTTTGCATTGGCTGACAGAATAACATTTACTCAATCTGTACTTGGTCAGTTTTTGGTTTCCTATTCTTTTCTTTAGATGCTGTAATGCAAACTTATCTTGTTGAGAAGTTCGTTTGCAACAGCAACAGCAACTGAAACTCAACTCTGTCTTTGATAACTTCATGTAACATGCCTCATGTTGATGTAACATTTTATATCACTGTAAAAGGAGCTCGAAACTTGAACATTCTTGCATCTCCTGCAACAATGTCTTTGCTTGACAACCCATTTTGGTCCCTTTTTCTTGTTGATATGGGCAGGTTCATGAAGCTGAGATTGGACCGAGTTTTAGCCGAAAGTTATGAAGCCGATAGCTTAGAAGAAGCATTGGCTTCTAACCCGACCAACATCGAGTTTAAGAAGCCTGAAAAATGGGTGGCTCCCTACCCCAAGTATGAATATGGATGGTGGGAGACTTTCTTGCCGCCAGTGACAAAAGCAGAAGCAAAAGTATAAGCTGTGTGTAATTTTATTTCTTTAGTAGGCCTTTTTTACCATCTTTAATCAAGTATGAATTTTGATGGTGTGAGAATTTGATAAAACATTTGCAGTTGAAGGCAGTTTTTGGTAATTCTGATGTGGTAAAAGTAAATCGTATTTCAGAGGCTCTGAATCTTAGCCACCCTTCCTCCACATTGTGAAGCTGTGTCTAAAGGATTGGTTTATTTGTGTGGCTGTTCTTCATTAATTGTGTTTTCTGTTTCTAAATAATGTGTTTTCCTAAAATAATTTTTCAATAATATATGAACCACAACAATTCTGATTGGCTGAACTTAGCTTATGAGGCTACCGTTGCTAACGATATGTATATTTTTTTTACATTTTTTTTTATAATTATTAACTTCGCATTAGTAATTAAAAAAAATCGCAGTAAATGGGCTGATTGACTTATCTTACAAACAAAATGCAGTGATGTTTTGAATTTGATGCATGTCATGAACCATTATCATCCCTAGTGCTATTTATTTCATTTCATATATGTATATCTATATTTAAAGTGTACGCCTCATTTTGTTTGTGATTTGAAAATGAACATAGAAAATAGTACTGAATTATTTTAATTAAACAAAATTTTGTTGGTGAAGTAAAAAAGAAAAAAAAATCATTAATGTTTCCTTTTTTTGTTGAAGCCACATGTAGTGATGTCCGATGAAAGTGATAGGAGAATAATTGTAGAGTTATTCACACATTATTATGTATAAAGTCAAGTTAGATCATAGAAATTTACTAAATCTAAGGTAAGTTAGTAAACACATGTTCATGCTCGCAAAATTAACATTTCATTTTATACATCATTTTTTTTAAAAAAAAAAAGGAAGAAGAAGAAGAAGCGAGTGATAGAATATATGAGTATACATATATAAAACATGGTCATGTGCCCAAGTTAATATTGCATTTATTTAGTCTAATCAATGAACCTCGATAAATCTAAACTAATTGACTTAAAGTATACTGTATATTGCAACAAAATTAGATATAAAAGAATACCCTATGTCTCCCAACCTCTTCCTTGTTTGTGCAAGGCCTTTTAGCTCTTTTGAACAGGGAAGAATATCATTCTAAGTTTAAAGGCTTTTGTATGAACGAGACTGCTCCTCTATTTCTCACTTATTTTTCGCTGATGATAGTTTAATGTTCTTCAGAGCTGTAGAAGATGATTGCCAAAAGATAAAGGAGGTGCTAGGAATCTACGAGAAGGCCTCGGGCCAAACCATCAACTTAGAAAAGTCTTCTATGATGGTCAGCAAGAATGTGGAAAGGGACCGTGTGTATAAGTTGTGCCAAATCCTTGGGGTTAATAGAATGGAGTCTCTTGGGCACTATCTTGGAATGCCTTCCCAAATAGGGAGGAACAAGAATCTTGTGTTCCCTAAGGTGAAGGACAGAATTTGGAAAGCGCTCTAGAATTGGAAGGAACAGTTGTTTTCTCGAGGAGGGAAGGAGGTGCTCGTCAAGTCAATAGCTCAAGCTATTCCCATATATACCATGAGTTGTTTTCGGCTCCCTAAAAGCTTTTGTGATGAGATTAATCGAAAGTGTGCTCAATTTTGGTGGGGCTCTTTAGGGAGTAGGAACAAGACGCACTAGATAAGTTGGAAGAAACTTTGTAAAGGAAAAGAAGTGGGGGGAGGGAACGCTGGGGTTTAGGGATCTCTCAAAGTTTAACCAGGCTATTTTGGGCAAGCATAGTTGGAGAATTTTGAGGAATCTCGAAAGCCTTCTAGCTAGAGTTCTTAGAGGCAAATACTTCAAAGAGAGAGATTTTCTGAAAGCACAGCTGGGTAACAATCCTTCACTAACTTGGAGATGAGCTCTGTGGGGAAGAAAGCTCTTTGAGAAAGGGTACAGATGGAAAGTAGGGAGTGAGAATCTTATCATGATTGATAAGGACTCTTGGATTGCTAGGAAGGGGACCTGTTGGCCTCTCTGGATCAATGACGAGTTGAAAAACAAGAGAGTTAAGCTTCTTCTCAACGAGCAAGGGAGTTGGAGGGAGACTTTTATCAGGGATAATTTCTCGCCTGGGGACATTGAGGACATCCTAAGGATGCCGGTGGAAAGGAGGAATGCCAAGGACGAAATTATATGGAATCAAGACTCAAAGGACATCTTTTCAGTCAAAAGTGTTTATCATCTTGCTACTAACTTGGAAAATGCTAATCTCTCAAGCTCCTCAGATTTGTCAAAGGACAAGAGCTTTTGGAGAAGTCTTTAGAGCCTTCAAGCAATTCCTAAGGCAAAATCTGTGCTTGGAAAATTATTGATAACTCTTTTCCTACTAAGTACAATATTCATAGCAAAGGAATTGACTTAAATTTGTTGTGTCCTTTTTGTAGGAAAAAAGAAGACACTTCTCCCCACATAATTTGGAATTGCAACTTTTCCAAAAGAATATGGTTGCTTTTTTTCCCCCTCCCTTACAGAGCTTTTTGATGGTTGCAGGGAAGGCTGGTCGGGGTCGACTACTGGTCTTGGTTTATGGAGAATTTGACTAAGGAGGAGAGGGTTGAAGCAGTGATAATAATGTGGAAAATTTGGGATTACAGAAACATTATCAACCAAAGCTCTTCAACTCACGATATTACTAAGCAGAGATTGAACTTCACAATAATTGCAGACATTCAAGAACTACAAAGTTTAGTAGCAAGAATCATTCAGGAGATTAAAGGTAGCATACGCAACAACCTGTATTCGGCAACAATGGAGAGCCTCGCAAGTCAAAATTGGTGGATCCCTCCCCCTGAGAATTGCTAGAAATTGAACGTCGATGCCTCATGGAAAAATGAGAAAAATCAAGGAAGGCTGGGATGGGTGATTCGTGACTCTCAAGGATCTCCAATTGGTGTTGGCTGTCAGAGATTTGATCATAGTTCGACAATTAAAGACCTTGAAGGTAGAGCAATCCTCGTTGGGTTGGAAGTTGTCCGCAAATCCTTCGCCGATTCGATTCCCTCGCTTCTGGTGGAGTTAGATTCATCCAACATCATCAGTGCCATTAACTCCTCTTTATCGGACCTCACGGAGATAAGTAATCTGGTGGATTTAATCAAAGATTTGGCAGTGTCAGTTGGTGTTCGTTCCTTTGGATTTTGCCCCATATTTTGTAATAGGCTTGCTCATGGAGCAGTCAGGGCTGCTGTTGATTTTGTTTTCGATCGCTCCTCGATTTATTGTTCAGAGGAAGAGGACGTCTTTTGGGTTGACGACTTTCCACTTTGGTTTTCCTCTCTCCTCGAAGAGGAAGATGACAATATTGGTGTGGTTGGTTAATGCATTTATTTTTCCTCCCCAAAAAAAAAAGAGAAAAGAATACCCATTGAAAATGTTAAAACCATAAAAGTCAACGTTACACTCGAAATATCTACCTAAACATGACTTAACTGGTCAAAACACATGTAACCTCTCTTAAATTATAGTTCTAGACATGTACTTTTTCTCTTGACGTCGAAGAATTGTTGACACTAAGGATGATAAAACATGTAATATACCAATCTCTAAAGTAATAATATTTGCACAAAAGTACAATAATAATATTTGTAATTTACTCTAAATGATATAACCCTAAATAATAAAACACTATCATCTTCGTCCTTTTCAATTTGGGGAGTGGAGGAATCTGCAGTGCCGAACCACTTAACCAAGAATTTGAGTTAATTACTTTGAAAAAAAGCTGTATTCTTCTTGTTTATGGAGGAATTAATCTCCTATTCACCACTCCTTCTGGTCTTTTAGAAGCGTCTTTAAACTCCTCCTGCAATCTCCTTGAGCGGTTTCCACATGAACTTCCTCCTGCAAGAACACGAAGTCAATCTTCCAGCTCCAGTGCCAATTTATAACTAGTCCTGTCTGTCTAAAATTTTGAGTGATTTTAAATCCTAATAGATTTTAAATGATTTTTTAAAATTTTACTTTAGTTCATCAATGAGTAAAGAATGACGTAGTCTATGATATATGTCTTAGCCAATTAAGTCATTAGCAAGTTGGTTTTTAAATGAATTTAATTGTTTGTTATCCCTTCCGATCAATCACTCAAGAAGCCCTCTCATGAACTTGTATGAGTGATTTCAAACTGTGTTTTTAGTTTTAGAAAAATTTCTAACCAAAACAATCAAATTTTGAAAATTTTCATTAATTACTAATTTAATATTTTAATTTTTTATTGATAAATCATGATGAAATTTCTATATTAATAAATTTTTTATTCTATTTTGAAAAGAACATCCTATCAATTTTTGCAAGCATAACTCAACTGTTAGGTCAGAGGTTCAAATGTCTATCCAACTTATTTTTAACCTAAATTAAACATCAGATAAATTTTTGAATCTGTAATTCTTTTTCTATGAAAATTTCATTTCACACATTTCAAATCAATTTCCTTCGTTTCAAGACTTTTCCCTTCCTATTAAGACCATTCCAAATATTTCTACTTTTAGAATGAAGGGATTTAAAACAATTTCATGAACATGGCAGTTAAAGTAGTTACACTTTCTCCTGAGGGGAGGTTAAAAAATTCACACACCACATTTGTTGTCCTAACTTTTCTAAAGAAAGCAGAGAACAAACCTACCAATTCCCGCACTCGGCGATGACTCTGACTTTTGGCCGGAGAGTCGGCAGCAGAGCAAGGAACTGCAACTCCGCCTTCGACAGAACCTGAACAGTGTTTGCAATTCGGTAATCCATTCTTCTCAAACTGGCTGATTCCGAGTCGTTAATGGCGGGTTCAAGAATCTCACCTTCGCCTCGATTATCCACACGACGAGTCCCTTGGCGTTCGGAGGCAGAGCCGCGAGCCTGTAATCCACTTCCGGCGGGAAATACCACCGAGCGATCGGCTGCTTCCCCAAATGAGCCTGCAATGCGAAGCCACAGTAAGAACAATCGAACAAAACCTAGAAAAAAAATGAGAATCTCGATAGAATTGAATTAGCCGTAGGGATTCGATTCAACGGACAGGGCAAACGGGATGAATCTTGGTGAGAGTGGTCTCAGGATCGCCGAGGCCGCGAGCGGATAGATCGAGGAAGTAGTAGCCCTGGTAGCGGAGGCGATTTAGGTATCGGCCTTCGTAGCCGCCTTCGTGGGGCGAGTAAATCGCTAGGGCTTTGTGTTCCTCCACGTCCGATAGCCATTGCCCTAGGTCGAATTTCAGCAGATCTCCGCCGATGAAGTCGCCAATTCCGATTCCCTCGCATCTCACCGTCGCTGCCCTGCCTTTGCCGGCGCCGAATCTGGCCCTCCGCCCGATTACCGGGAGAGTCGCCGCCGAGTTCGGCGGATGGAACCGCCTTGGATGAAGATGGAGCGGCGGAGCTAGGGCTGCTCCATTCAACATGGAGGCTACAGGGGCCATGGTGGGGGTTCTCTGAAAGAGAATTTGAATGAAGAAGGAAGAACGAGGATAGGAGAAAGAAACGGGGCCATGGCTGAGGAATTGGATGGGAATTAAGACGAGGTCGAAGTTATGCAGATGCCATGGCTGTAGTTTGTGTGGATGAAAAAGGAGATAAACTCATCCATCTGGTTTCGCTGTTCTTTATGAATATAGAGCTTCAGATTGAGAGCTGATAGTGATAGCAGGACCAAGAACCGAAAAAAAAATTAGACAGTTTATTATAACGTTCAAATATCATTTTGGTTGTGTAGTTTCCAATTTAATTTGAGTATTTTCAAATGTCTAAATTTAATTTATATACTTCTAATAAAACTGAAAATTGGTCCTACTTTTAAGTAATACCTCGACTAGAGGAGTTATGCTCAAATCAGGCGAAAATTATCCAAATTTATTTGTACAATTAGCTGAAAATGAAATAGATATAAGAAAAAAATTAGATTAAATTACAAATTTGGTCCCTATGATCTTGAGAAAGTTAGAATTTAATCTTTTTTGTACAATTAGCTGAAAATGAAATAGATATAAGAAAAAAATTAGATTAAATTACAAATTTGGTCCCTATGATCTTGAGAAAGTTAGAATTTAATCTTTATAGTTTTAAATGTTATAATTAGTCATAGGAACTTAGGGTTTTTATCAAACCTTTGAGATTATATTAATCCATAAGGGCGAAATTCTAACTTTTAAAACCATAAGAACTAAATTTTAACTTTTCCAAACTATAGGGACTAAATTTGTAATTTAATCAAAAAATATTAACTTAATGGTAAAATTTGAAGAATGATACCATTTTTAATCTCCTTAGATTTGAAAAGAAAAAATAAAATAAAAAAAAAATCAATTTTTACCTTAAACTTGGCATGACATATCAAAATTTACCACTTTCAATTTCATCAAATTGAATCCTATACTTCAAAAAGTATTGCAAATTTTAACCTTTGTTTAATTTCCAATAGATTCATTTACAAAATTTAACAAAAAACAATAATTTCAACACAAATCAAGTCTTGCACAAAATAATGCTAAGTTAATGGACAAAATTTACCATTGAGCAAATTCATCCATACTAACAAATTTCAACAAAAATTGGCTATATTATTATTTTTCTTTGAAGTTCCATCAATTATATGTACCATACAAATGCTTTTATAATTCATTAAACACATTAAAATACTATTTTTAACAAATTTTCAAATGAAAGTCTATTAGAAAGTAAATAGTTTTTTTTTTTTTTTTTTTTTCTTTTTTTGAGAAAGGACTTGAAATTTCATTAACAATGCAAAAAGCCCAGTGGGCTACAATCATTTAAATCATAAACTAAAAAAAATAAGAAAGCCAGTCTGAAACATTCTCAGTCCAAGCCAAAGTCTCTTGGTTGGATAAACGATAAGCCTAGTAGGGGTGTTCGTGGGTTGGGTTGGGTCGGGTTGAGGTACGTTTTAGACCCAACCCAATTATTCGGGTTGCAAATTTCTTCAACCCAAACAACTCTTATTAAATAATGAACCCAACCCAACCCAACCATGAAATATTTGGGTTGGGTTGGTTCGGGTTGGTCGGGTTATAAACTCAAAATTTTATTTAAAAAAAAAGTTAAGTATTGATATATAAAATATATATTTATTTATTTTTACATATTGAATTAAGGTTAGCAATTCAATTTCAATTTATATCATGAATTTTTACCTTCCAAAGACTCAAAAACTTATTTTAAATAGTTGTTGAATAATAAATAATCTAAAAATAATTATAAAACTAAAATAAATATATGTACATATAGTTGTAATATAAGTAAAAAAAATATTTTTTTAAATTAATAAGAAGTTCGGGTTGGTTCGGTTTAACCCAAACTCATTTTTGGTGAACCCACGAACTAACCCAACCCATAAAGTTTCCATTTGTTTGAACCCAACCCAACCCAAACAAGTTGATAACCCAACCCAAACCGTTGAATTGGGTTGGGTTGATCTGGTTTTTCGGGTCATCGGGTTTTTTGAACACCTCTAAAGCCTAGCATGCTAGGTTGTAGGCCACCTTAATCATTAATCTTAGAGATGTCTATCGGGCAGGGGCGGGGATGGCTTTCCTGTCCTTGTCTCCACCTCCCATTTTAATTTCCATTTCAGTGAAATTTTTTGTTAAATTTTGTGAAGATCGTTGCGTGGATTTCTCGCTAAAAATTCGCAGAGATTGAGTTCCTCTCGAGAAATTATTTCCCGTTTAGTTTTTTTTTTTCAATATCAATTGAATCAAATAATTTTTTTGATAATTTTTTAAATAGTTAACTTTCCATGAGAAATAATATTAATTTTCAATTAGATTATTAATTATTCACAAAAATCTTCATTTAAGTAGTTAATTTTCTATTTTAAAAAATCTCGATTTAAATATAAAATTTTTAAACCTCGTAATAGAAACAAAACAATATTTCATATCAAATTATCTAATTATTCCATACATATAATTCAAACATTTAACTATATAATTCAAACATATCCAATTATCTAAATCATTAACAATAAAACATTAAATGACATGTATATACACATATATACATATATATAATTAAAAAAATAAAATAAAAATAGAAAAAAAATTAAACAGGCGGGGGACGCCCGTCCCGTTTAGCTCGCATAAATTTTTCCCCTCACTCCCTCCCTTATTTCCCGCCCTATTAAGGCAGATCCCTGCAGAAAAATAGACATCTCTAATTAATCTGAGGATAAATTCTTTGCTCTCGTTCGTCGATACCTTTGGTTGGAAACAAACGACTTGATTTTGCAATAATATCTGGAAATCCATTCAGTTCTTACCGACACTTTAGGGATAGGTTGCTTCACCGAAAATTTGTTACGATATGTCCATATAGCCCAATAACAAATGCAAAAAAAGCTCCAAATCTGGCTTAGATAGCATAGCCATCAATTATAATACTAAATCATGGATGGATTGACAAATAACCTGAAGCTCGCGAACCTTGAGATGTAAGGCCCAAGGCTGTTTGGCTCCACTGAAAAAAAAAGGTATGTTCCACCGATTAATTCCCTGTCCTTACCACAACACACACACCATGGGTTATCTGATATTTTTTTATAATAGAGATTGTTGTTGGTTGGTATTATGTTGTGATTGAGCTTCCACATAAAAATTGATTTTATTTGGAATCTTTAAGTTCCACAGTAGTTTCCACCACATGGTTGCTTTACCATGGTTTAAGCTGGATGCTTCTGACCTTCGATTAATGTGTAGTTTGTGAGCACTTTTTGTTGAGAAACACCCATCCTGCGTTTAGTGCCAAATCCAACAGTCCCTCACGGTAGATTTACAGATTGGGATGGTGCACACTGACTCAATATCTTATTCTTTAAGAAACGAACGTTTCACTTATTTTATGTGTGTCTAATGGCTCAACCTAAGGGTCTTATTTATAGAGACCAAGGAAAAATATTTGTCATAATTAAAATATTATATTTTAATATCTAATATATTAAAATATATCTTATATTTATTTGAATCTCATTCAAATCTCCTACGATATTTATTTATTTGAATTTTATTCAAATTCTATAAATAAGTT
Source organism: Trichosanthes truncata (assembly GCA_033996785.1). NCBI lineage: Eukaryota > Viridiplantae > Streptophyta > Magnoliopsida > Cucurbitales > Cucurbitaceae > Trichosanthes > Trichosanthes truncata. Next base: position 22,294,394 of record JAWPNB010000008.1, on the reverse strand, counting down.
TTATTTAATGTATCTAATATACATTAATTATTTTAATATTTAATGTATCAAATACAATAGATACATTTTCCTCTATTTAATATATCTAATATATTAAATATTAATTTGAATATTTCAAATTTTTCTTTCAACTAAATTGATCTTTTAGTGTTATTATGAGCTAGCAATGAGACCTTATGAACTTATAGATTATAAGCTCCAATGATACAAAATCAATTAATTAAACTCTTTAATTAATTAATTTTCATTCATTAACTATAAGTCACTCTACTATAAACCTAGAGTTGCACTCTTATGCACTGTAGGACAAGTTGTGTCCATAGATATAATCATTACATGCAAGTCGATCATTCACGAGTTGTTCGTAATTACAGCTGGGTCAAAAGTTCGTTTTACCCCTATAATTACATATTGCACCTTAAGTACCACAAATCCTCTAATGAATAATCTGTTTATAATCTAATTATAACTAAGTCTCTCTCGAGCCAGTGAGAGTGTGGGGCCCCATTGTTCAAGTTCTAAAATCAGCACTTAAGGGAACTACTCATCTATTTACCCTATACGAGAATGAGTGAATTTCATCTTGTGAGATTATGTTCCCAGCTCCCTATGGTCAAGTCCCCAAAATGGTAGATATATTGAATCAGATACAAAAGTCACTCTCACCAATGCAAATCAAAGGACAAGCCCTCATAGGAAGAAGTTCATAACTCACTCAGGATTAAGATCGAGTCGCATATGATCATCCTGATGAAATATTAATCTTCTCAATTAACAGATTTATAAAGAGAGATTAAATATTTCGTGGTCTAGTCTTATACAAACTCATTGTATAAGATACCCTCACTCACATGTCTCTACATGAACGATTTGGATCAAATCATTTGTAACTATTACAAAGTGTGACGTATCAATAGTGTTGTCAAGATAAAACACCCAACCTTATCTATATATGTTACACCTATTTCTACATTTTGGAAAAATATATATATAATTGGAAAGTATGAAATTTGAGAAATTAGATATTTGGATAATTATGGTTTTAGTTCGGAAGATAAGGATTGGTTTCAATTTATTAATTAAATAATTTAAATTAAAGAAAGAGAAAGTGGGATAAATATATTTATTTATTAAATAAAAACATGTGGCTTTAATAAATACATATTGTTTAATAAAACAAAAATGATAGGTTTTGTTGGAAAACATACCACGTAAAGAGAGGAAGAGGAAGAAAGTGACAAGAGAGGATTGCTTGATTTTGGACTATTTTGGAGTGTGAAAATCAAGAAGATGATCTCACGACATTAGATTGAAGTTTTGGGTAAGTTCTTTAACTTTTGATTGAAATTTTTCATGAGTTTTAGAACCAATTAGTGAGTTTTCTTTATGGGTTTTCTTCATTTAGTTGGAAACTCCATAAAATAGCTTGAAAACAAAGATGAGAGTGATGTTTGAGTAAAAGAGGGAAAAATGATGAAAGTCATGAGTTTTATCAAAGTATAGATTGAAGGGGATTAGTTGTATGTAGAAATTTCAAGCTTTTATGGAAAAGAAAACCAATGATTATGTTCATGGAGAAGAAGGAATGAGAAGAATGAGATTTCTTATGGAACAATAGAGTTTATTGAAACTTTATTTATAGTTTATGGTCTTAAGTTCTTGGTAATTTAAGAATAGGATCATGAAAATTTTGGTTAACACATGAGTTAAGGAGAAAATAAAGATTTGGGCTATTTTTCGTTGTTGCGCTTTAATTTTGGCATTAAGAGGTTAATAATGCATTGACTAATTATGATTTCAGGACAAGTGGAGATTGGAACCATTTACGACCCGAACAAACCTCGCTCATAATGGTTGTGAGTGGTTTAATTTACAAAATATTATGTTATTTAAATATTATTATGAGATTTCAAGAAATCTATAGATGTATATAATTTTAGAGAAAGTGTTACGAGATTTCTAGAAGAATTTTATGAATTTCTAGCAATTTTATGATTTTGGCTAAAATTATCATTTTAGAGATATATGTGGGATATTTATGATTATTTGAAAAATTAGAAGAGTTTCAATTTCTATAGAGAAAATATGAATTTAGAAAGACTTTATGTTACTTACGGATTTAGAAGACAGGGATTTGGGTACGAGTTTGGTGATGAGTTTTGTTGGCCTATTATTTTGTGCTTTCTTTTAAGAGTTATTGCTGCAAATCTCTATAATGTTTTACTTATCTTGTGTATTTAGATTGTGCTTAGTTGATAAAGTTTTATTGAACTTTGAATTCCTTTTTAATATAAAAGGTTTTTGTCGAGAGATTATTTTTCCTATTAACTTATCATTCACTGGGCTCTATTAGCTCATTCTTTCTTCCTAAATTTTTCCTCCAGGTAGCGACTGAGTTTCTGACAAGCCTATAGAAGTCGATATCTGCCACCAGACCTGATATTTTGCATACCATTTTGTATGTACATAATTACAAATGCTTATTTTGTAACTAATGTAGCTCGTACGTTTTGAATGACTTAGCACCATTTTGGGATTTTCATTGGTTTGTAATTTGAAACCCACATGTCTATCTACTTTTAAGTTTGTGGGATTGTGTTGAATTTATGAAATGGTGGTTGGAGTTTGAACATGTTAATTTTGGAGTGTATATATTTCTTTCAAGTGTGTTTTACTCAGTTTTCAGGGGAAACTCTGCCGATTTTTTTGTATGAATTTTGTATCAACAAAGTTTTTGCTAGCCACTTGTGGTTTTCAAAAATAACTTTTGTCTTGCAAAGTTTGACATTGGATTTCGTAGTCTAGTAGGGACCTAATGTCGACACGTCCTAGGTTAGTTAGGGTAATTTGAGATGGGGTGTGACAATATACTATGTCTCTTTAGGTTATTTCTTGAACATGATCCTCCCGTGTGTTAATCACATACTGTTCAAGATTACACTAATAACCTTGGATTTTTCATATAATGGATAATATTATATTGCAAATAAAATAATCAAAATTATTATTAATTATAAAATAAATTATTAATTACGAGGTTTTAGAGCATAAATCCCAACACTTCCCATATACTATACTACTTCGCATTTTCTATATATTCCACTAACCACCATCAGTAATCAATTCACCCACTTTCATCTCCCTCACTTCTGTAATTAGGTAAGTTAGAATTTAGAAAGAGTGCTCCATTGGTATCTATGGTGAATCAAAGACTGTTGTGTCTACACCATTACCAATCCTTTTACTGAGTCCCAATTGTAGCAAATCACAACTCAAAGTAGGCAGCTTCGCCACATGTAGGATGGGTTGTTGCCCAAATTAGCCTCCAAAATAGATAAGCTTGGGTAATATTTAGCACTAAGAACTCGAGCTGCTAAATATGGAGGGTATTTAAGAAGTCTCCACACTTGCTTCGCCACAAGAGCTTTGTTAAAACCCTCTAGATTCATGAAACTCAGGCCACCTTTCTTCTTAGGAATACACATCCTCTCCCATCTCATCCAATGAATCTTTGTGTTTTGTTTAGGTGGAACCCCACCAAAAACTCGCCAAAAATTTAGTAAGATCATAACATAAAACTTTTGGAAGTTTTACACAAGACATGACAAAGGTAGGAATAGCCTAAGCCACATCTTTAATAAGAACTTCGTTGCCTCCAATTGAAAAAAAAACTCCCTTCCAAATTGCTATTACTTTCTGCAATCTTTATTTAAGAAAGTTCAAGTCTCGACTTTTATTTTTAGAAAAATGAGATGGAATGTCGAGGTATTTCCCTAGATGGGAAACCACTTTCATTTGCAAAGAATGCGCAATGGTGGTTTTTAAATCAACTGCGACATTTGGACTAAAAAAAATTGCAGACTTTGATGCATTTGTACACTGACCTGATACTTCTTCATGAATGTGTAGTATCCTCTGAATCGTTAAAACTTCCTGAATTTAAGCTTTGCAAAATAAAAGGCTATTTTCAGTGAAAAAGAGATGCGATATAGATGGGCATCTTTGAGCGATTTGGCAAACCGTAATCACATTAGTTTGTTAAGCATAAGAGATCAGACTAGATACACTTTTAGCACATAGGATAAATAAATAGGGAGATAACGAATTTTCCTGTCGTAGCCCATGTTGTGGATGAATAAGTCCTCTTACTTTGCCATTGATCATAACATAGAAACTAACTGTAGAAATACAATCCATCACCGAGAGACCCAAGACTCATGGAAACCTAGTTGTAACATTATCCGATAGAAAAACCCATAAACGTTATAACACTTATTGATATCAACTTCTATAGGCTTGTGTATTCCTAAGAACGTCTCAATCCGAATTGTGTTGCTCCTCCTCTTCTTCCCCTTTTATAGGCCTTCATTAGGGTTGAAGAATGCCCAAGTTTCGTGCTCAAATTCCCTTAAATCGTGCTGTAATTAAAGATTTTTGGAATGGGTTAAATACATATTTTTTTTCCTTTTTTGAACTTTTCTACTGCTTCAGATTGTAGAATTCGATTTTGCAATTTGATTTTGCAATTTCTACATTCCCTACTCTAGAAACAATTGTAGAATCACGAATTTGCAATTTGATTTTGCAATTTTCACATTCCCTGCAAACAAACTTAACTTTTTTTAGAATCTTATCTAATTGCTTTCATTTTTATTCCTTTCTTATTTTCAAGCAACTTTCAACTATTTTCAAATGATCTTAAGACAAAACAAGAATATTTCAAGTAATTAGGAGTTAAATAAGCCTTAATTCTAAGGCTTATCACTTATTCAAGTTTAAGGTAAAATTACAATGCTTGTCATGGTCTAAGTTTAATTTAATAAAATTGAAAGTGTAGGGATTACAGATACCCCTTGTCAAGTTTAAGGGTAAAAATTATTTTTCCCAACTTTAAAAATAAGATTTATTTTTGTAAAACTTTGTAGCTATTTCTGTTTTGGTCTCCACTCCATCCAATTTTATATATTTTATTTGATGAAAATATGCACTAAAAAATCATTTTAATTTTTACTGTTTTCTCAGGGTATTTTTAATTTTGATTTATATATATATATTGTTATTATTATTATTAATCAATAGACATTTCATCTATCACACTTCTTCTATAATCTATATCATACTTATATTAAATAATTTATAAAAATTTAACGAAAGAAAAAATCAATTTTGATCATAAACTTAGCAGGTTGTATCAATTTTAACTTCGAACTTTTAATTGCATCAATTTAAACCTCAAAGTTGGCAAGTTGTATCAATTTTAATCATAAACTTTCAATTTCATCAATTTAAACCTCAAACTTGAATAAGTGTATCACTTTACACTCTCGGTTAAGTTTCCGTTTCAGTCACCATGAGAAAGGTTTCCCACACATGCCCAAAGCCACGTGTTGCTCTATGATAGGTACTTGTTTGTTATTTTTTTTTTTAAAAAAACTTACTAAAAAAATAACTAAATCATTCCAAATCGGATTGCCACCATCATGAAAACCATGAACTTAATTCTCGAAAATTGGACTCACAAGAAAACAAAATGGACTCTTGTGTTCCCCCTCGCCTTTGGTGTCCATACCAGCAACGACGAGTGTGAAGAAGATCTAGGCAGTGACGTCGTTGAAGGCAACAACGACCATGACAGTTTTGTCGACTTCTGTGGTGAGGAGTTTGAGCTTGGCTAAAATGCAGGAGAGAATAGGGAAGACGATGGTAGATAGAGTGACGCCCATGAACACAATGAATTGGTCATAGCCGACCTTGTCGGCCCAATCGACAGTTTTACGATAGGATTAAAGTGACATCGATGTTGAAGAGGAAGGGAACATAGATTCTGACTAGGGTGATTCTGAAAGCCCTGCGTCCATTGTGGCAGATGGAAGACAAATTGAGCTCGAGGGCGACGAGAAATTGAAAAAAAACCAATATTGGTGACCGATTAAAGAATGGAAGTACTCCGTTGAGGAAAAATATGGTGCAAATAAGGTTTGTTTCTACTAAAATTCGATGGATCGAGTAAAATCCCGCCTTAAAATTAAAAACTTCTCCATTAATGAAATGAAAAAAAGCCATGCTCTAAAATTGAAAAATATTATGGCGAGTCTACTCTAATTTTTTTTCAACAATTTTATTTTTTTAAAAAATAACAAATATGTATCTGTTATAGAGCAACACGTGGCTTTGGACATGTATGGGAAACCTTTCTAACGGGGATTGAAATGGAAACTTAACTGATTGTGTAAATTTATACGTTTATTCAAGTTTTAGGTTTAAATTGATTAAATTGAAAGTTTAGGGTTAAAATTGATACAACCTGCCAAGTTTGACGTTTAAATTTATGAAATTGAAAGTTCAGAGTTCAAATTGATACAACTTGTCAAATTTAGGGTAAAAAATGGTTTTTTTTTTCCAAAATTTAATAAGAAAGTCAAAATAACATTTTGATAAAAAAAATTAAAGATAAGAACGGAACATTTGAAAGTCTAGATAATATTGTTTAAAAAATAAAAGTTTAGGGTTTCAACCAAAAAAAGAAGAAGAAGAAGAAAGTTTAGGGTCTTTACAAAAAAAAAAAAGGAAAAAAAATAGGGAATATGATTTTTTTTAAGAGAGTATAATGAAATATACTTAGAAATTTCAAGAATATAATGCAAATTTAAGGGGGCATTTGGCCCCCTGACTTGAGTTGAGTTTTAAACCCAACTCACAGAAATTAACTCACCGTAAAAAAACTCAACTCTACCAACTTACTACAGTTTTAAGATATTAACTCTATCGACTTGTACAATAACCCTATTAACATATTTTATCACCGTTTCTTCGATGTCCAGCGATCGGCGGCCACCTTTGGCGACCTTCTTCGGCGATCAGCGGCCATCACCAGTGACCTTCGTCGATGTCTGACGGCCATCACTGGCAACCCTGTCCGACGACCGACGACCATATGCACAATTGAAGATCATTGCCAACTACCTTTTCCGACGATCGATGACAAATTGTTGGTGACCATATCAGGCAACTAAAGACGTCCACGGGGCATGCGCAGGGACGAGGATGGCTTCCCTGTCCCCGCCCCCCATTTAAACCCCCCATCCCCGCAAAATTCCTAGTTAAATTTTGCGGGATTCCCCGTAAGGAATTTGCGGGGATCGGGATCCCCGTGGGGAATTATTCCCTGTTTATTTTTTTTCTTTTTTAATAATCAAATAATTCTTTTGATAAATTTTCAAATAATTAACTTCTATGGAAAATATCCATTAATTTTCAATTACATTGTTAATTATTCACCAAAAATATTAATTTAAATAGTTAATTTTCTATTAAAAAATATATCTATTTAAAGATAAAATTCTTGAATCTCCTAATAAAAACAAAACAATATTACATATCAAATTATCCAATTAATCCATACATATAATTAAAATGTTTAACTATATGATTCAAACATATCCAATTATTTAAATCATTAACAATAAACTTTTAAATGACATATATATACATATACACATATATACATATACATATACACATACACATATACATATGCATATGCATATATGATAAGCCGTGAAATTAAGGCTTATTTAAATCCTCAATTGTTCGAAAAAACTCTTGTTTGTCCTAATATTAATTGAAAATGGTGGAAAATTGTTGAAAGAAGGAAATAATGAAATGTGATAGCAATTGGAAAATATTTCTAAGTATTATGGTTCTTTTGCAGGAATTGTCAAACCAAATTGCCAGACCATTGCCAAACCGGCGAATTGGCAATCCTGGAGCAGGGAATGTGACATTGCTAAATCAGATTGCCAATCTGGTTTGGCAATTTGATTGGCAATCTGTGTCTGGGCAGAAAATTCTGGGCGCGAACGAAGCAAAAATTTCGCACGAATCAAGGGAATTTGAGCATGATTTTTGGGCAATCTTCAACCCTAATGAATGCCTACAAATGAGGAAGAAGAAGAGGAGCCATTAATCGGATTTTGAGGGCGATTTGAAGGACCAATTTTCGTGGGTTTTTGGGTTTTAAAAAAAGGAAAAATTCTGCATTAAACCCATTTCAAGATTCTTCAATTACAGCCTGATTTTGAGGAAATTAAGGACGATTTTTGGGCATTCTTCAACCCTAATGAAGGCCTATAAATAGGGAAGAAGAGGAGGAGCAAAGGGAAGTCGATTTCGGAGGCGTTTTTGGGAGTTTTTGCTCGTGGGTTTTTTCACGTTTTTGGCCTCTGTTTTCTGCATTTTTTTGCTGTTTTTTTTTACCAAAATTCTGATGCAATGTAGTTCCATTTGTTCTTCAATCTTTCTAGTCCAATTCAAGTGAAAAGAGGACGATTGTGGGGTCAATTTCGAAGCTTGTTTTCTGTTTTTCTGGATTTTTGGACAGCCTCTATTTTGGCTGTAGCTACTATCTTTACCTTTGTACTCACTTTCCATTCAACTTTCCTTCAAAGTTTGTAGTACAGAACAATTGCCTAAATACTTTGCTTTTCGATTTGTTGTATTTTCATTCAATTTTAAGTCTGTTTCAATTTCATTCGAGGGTACTTTGCTCGCAACTTTTCCTCTGTTTTTCCTTCGGTTTTAGTTGATTTCTTCACCAAAATTTCAAATACAATACATCAACTCTTTGGTATTGTCACAATGAATGGGTTTGGGTATTATCCTTTTGCTCTTAAGTGAATGTAAACAAGTATTATTGCGTAGGAAACTCCAATCCATTCGAATTTCTTGTTTTGTTAGAGTTTTTGTTGACTCTTGCTCTGTTTTTCGTTTGCCTTCAATTTAGTTTCTGGAGAAGGAATTAAAACAAGGTAGGAGAAAGGGCAAGAAAATTACGTAACTACCCTTGCCACTTTGATTTAATTTCAATTATTTACTTTGCTTGAATTTTTAGGAAAACCCAAAGTACATTTCATAAGTTAGTATTTTATTCAATTTCATTATGAATTCTTTCTTTAAATTTAGTTTTGGGTTTTTCATTAAAAATATGAGCTAAAACTTCTTAGGGGGTTCAAGGGTGTAAATTCCCTAAGAAGTAAATGTAGCCAAAATTCCAAGAAAAACCAAGCCTACATCTCAATTGTTTGCTTGTGTTGATTTAATTTCCGTTGAGATCCTAGATTGATCAACTAGGGTTTCAACTCAAGCTTAGATCTAATACCGACAGGGTTAGTGATAAGCGGATTTCACACAAGTAATGGAGTAAAAGAGCTTAGACATAAGCCATTCCTTACCCTAGACATAGGGATTAAGGACTCCAAGACCCATAAAGTTGTGAGCCAAAAATTATCTAAGATGGAGGGACTATAGACATATAGAGCCCCCACTTAGCCTCCTAAAAAACCCAATTTTGAGGTAATAGGAGATGCAATTTTGGTTTACAATTGAGTGTGGAGTAGGTTGGAATTGCAATTTTGGTTTGCAATTACGACTTAGGGCAATGACATTCTTGAGCCCCATCCTTTATCATTTCATTCTTAAGTTCATTCAAATTGCCATTTCATATTGTCAATTTAGATTAGCAATTTAATTCTGCAATTTTAGTCTTTTCGCACATTGCCATTCTGGATTAGCAATTGGAGTAGCAATTTCTGTTATTTCCAACATTGCCATTCTGGATTAGCAATTGAATTAGCAATTTTGATTTTTGTATTTTTTCTTTTCAAACTTGCAATTTGCCTTACACTTTTGCAAAACAAAATCTTTGTTACTCCGTTCCCTGTGGGATTCGATACTTGGTACTCAGATACCATTTTATATTACTTCGATCGCGTGCGCTTGCGTGAACAACCGATCAATATATATATATATATATTAAAAAATTGAATAAAAATATAAAAAAATTAAACGGGGTGGTGAACGAGGATGAGGAATACATTCCCTGTCCCCATTAGCTCACGGGGAATTTTTTTCCCCCCACTCCCTCCCCATTCCCCACCTAAAACGGGGATTCCCTGCCCCGTTAAGGCGAGTCCCCGCGGGAAAATGGACATCTCTACCGGCAACCGACATTCATCGCCTGCAACCGTCTCTAGCGACTATCACCGATAACAATTCCCAGCGACCGTAGCACTCCCATGGTTTAAAATAATATAAATGCACATGTACTTAGTTAGTCTGACTATCTACTTCAACAATCTTTTTTCAGACTTACAAACCCGACCCATTGTTGGCCATTACTTATATTTTGTGAACCATAATTATGTTTTGTTAATTATGTAAATAGACCTTCGATGATCTACTAAAATTTTGTGAATATTCCACTCCTACATAACACTAATGTTGAAATATATTGTCGTTTTCTTATCATCTTGAAAAAGTAAAATGTTGGCATTCTCTTTTCCAAAGATGTTCAATTTAGTACATGTGTGTTTAAACAAATGTAAACAAACAATGTTCCTTTGCAAAAAAAAAAAAAAAAAAAAAAAAAAAGAATACGCAATGGTCAATGTTTTTTTTTTTTTTTTTTTTTTTTTTTTTTTAAAACTCCCTCATAATGAAGACCCTATTAGTAATTGAAAAATGTTATAATAAGGTCATCATTTGTAAGTTTCAAATAAGTTCAATGTGTATTTAGAAAATGAAACCTTAGATTCTATATTTTGATAGAAGTTCAATTTGTGTTTAAAGAAAAAAAAATACAGGTATATTGCATTTTTTCCAATAATCAATTGCTATTTGTTGTTATAAAGAATGCAACATTTGATTTCTATAAATTGAAAGAAGTTTACTGTGTAATGCAAATATTTGATTTATATAAATTGAAAATAGTTTAATGTGTAGCAGAAAGATAAAACAATGTTACATTGCCTATAGTTTGGAATAAGTCAATTTCCAAAAAAAGAAAGATAAACAACGGTGTTTTTTTTTTAAAGATCAATATATTATTATTTTTTTTGAAGTGGACATCTAAATTTAGTGTTGAAAAGTTGAAAAAATATGTTTCTAGATGAATAATTGGAAAAAATAAAAATAAAGGAAACAAAAACAATCAATTAAAAATCAGTTTGCTTCGGGTTACAAAGAACTGCACAAAATATTCTTGACAACTCAACTTATCACCACAAATACAAACTTTCTAACTTAACTCAACTCAACTCTACACCCCACGGACTTCTGAATTCAATGATAAACTAATTTTGTCCAATTCAACTCAACTCCGAGTAACTCAATTCAACTCCCCGTGCCAAACGACTTTTAAATAGTTTAAGTTGGGGTTTTCATTTTTTTTTAGAGCCCACCTCCAAGCCGCCAAGCCAAGGTTTAAAATGTCGATGTCGACGGAAATGTCGAAGTCTCAATTTTATGGAAATGTCGATGGAAATATTGATAAAATGTCGATGTCGATGGATATTTCTGGAAAAATTTTAAAAACAAAAAAATCAAAATTTTTTTTAATTAATAAATGAACATTTTACACTTTTTAAATGAGTTAAAATACTTGTTACATTATTATATTCACATTAAGCTACATTTTCTTGCTATTTTTTTTTAATATTTCGTCAATTTTGTACGGTATAGTAGAAATGTCGATTCTCCCTTATATCGATGTCGAACCCATGGACATGTGAAAATTTCGATGAAAATGTCGACATGTAGACGGAAATTTAGGGGGCGTTTGGAGCACCGTTTCGGAATCAGAACCCTTGGAATCGGAACCTTGGAGGGTTTGTTCTGGGGGGTTTGAAAGCCTGGGAATCAGAACACAGTGTTTGGGGTGCAGTGTTCTGAAGCCTGGGAATCAGAAAACAGTGTTTGGAGTGCAGTGTTCTGAAGCCTGGGAATCAGAAAACAGTGTTTGGGGTGCAGTGTTATGAACCATGGGAATCAGGAAACAGTGTTTTGAGTACAGTGTTCTGAACCCTGGGGTTGTGTAGTTTTTGTTTTTTCTTTTTTCCTTTGCTACTTTGGTCTCTTTTTTTTCCTTTCCTTATTTTCTAGTGGCAATCTTTGTTTAGTTGTAGAATCCTTTGTGTAAGTTGGGTAATTTGGTTAGGTTGATGACATGTATAAAAAAACAGTTGTAATAATTTATTGTTTTTTACAAAAAAAAAAAAAAATGTGAGTTTCCAATGAAAAATAATTGCTTTGTCAAATATCAAATTTGATTAGGTTTATGACAAGTATTAAAAAAAATATTTGTAATATTTTATTATTTTTTACAAAAAAAAATGTGAGTTTCCAATGAAAAATCAACATACTTTGTCAAATATCAAATTTGGTTAGGTTTATGACAAGTATAAAAAAAATATTTGTAATAATTTATTGTTTTTTACAAAAAAAAAATGTGAGTTTCCAATGAAAAATCAACATACTTTGTCAAATATCAAAATTGGTTAGGTTTATGACAAGTATAAAAAAAACATTTATAATAGTTTATTGTTTTTTACAAAAAAAAAAAGTGAGTTTCTAATGAAAAATAATTACTTTGTCAAATATCAAATTTGGTTAGGTTTATGACAAGTATAAAAAAATATTTGTAATAATTTATTGTTTTTTACAAAAAAAATGTGAGTTTCCAATGAAAAATCAACATACTTTGTCAAATATCAAATTTGGTTAGGTTTATGACAAGTATAAAAAAAACATTTACAATAGTTTATTGTTTTTTACAAAAAAAAATGTGAGTTTCCATTGAAAAATAATTACTTTGTCAAATATCAAATTTGGTTAGGTTTATGACAAGTATAAAAAAAATATTTGTAATAATTTATTGTTTTTTACCAAAAAAAAATGTGAGTTTCAATGAAAAATAATTACTTTGTAAAATATCAAATTTGGTTAGGTTTATGACAAGTATAAAAAAACAAAATATTTGTAATAATTTATTGTTTTTCAAAAAAAAAAAAATGAATTTCCAATGAAAAATAATTACTTTGTCAAATACGAAATTTGGTTAAGTTATGACATGTATAAAACAAACATTTGTAATAATTTATTGTTTGTTACAAAAAAAAATGTGAGATACCAATTAAAAAAAAACAATGGAAGAGACGGGAGAGAAATAAGAAAACGTGATAATGAAAATAGGTGCCAAATGAGGAGCAAACGGGTGTGTTGGAAATCAAACCCCCCCATTTCACTATGCAAAACCATGAGGTTGTGTTTCAAAACCATTAAATTTTGAACACAGTGATCCAAACAAGAGTTTGAGTTTGGATTTCAAAACAACCCAACCCAACCTATTGTCCCAAACACCCCCTTAATACCTACGCCAACAATGGGTTGGGTGGGCGTGGCAAAGGTTTATTTTCTCCGTCGATTTGTTAAATATGATGTGCACGATTTAGGGTTTCGGATTTCCAGTTGATTTATGAAAAATGCTTGACTAATTCCCGTTGGGTTTGACTGAATCATCTCTTCGAGATTATTGGGCTCAGAGCTCTGGACTAAGAAAAAACTCTTCCGTTCTGGTAATCAGAATACATAGTAAGAAGAAGAATTGAGAAATTGAAGACGACGACGAAGAAGAAGAAGAAGAAGAATGTTGGCTGCGTGTAGGTGCCTCGGAGCGACCGAGCTTATTCAATCTAATGGCCGACATTTTATGTCTCCTAAAGGCGGAGCCTCGCTCTTAATCTATTGCAATCGTAATTACAATCGTCTTGCAACTGCTGCACTTGGAAGCATCTCTGATCGACATCCGAGCTTAGGCAGCAACTTCATCAGGACCCATGATGATCGCATTCTATACATTCAAGGCCGTAATTCTCGTAATTTTAGTACCTGTAGACCGAATTCCAATCCACTGGGTCGTGTCCATGCTTTCTTGTCTGATCCTTCTTCTTCCTCCTCGACGAGAGGATCTCAATCGGTTAGTTTTTTTGGGATTATGTATTTTGTTCTTCAACTGTAATGTCTCTTGAAGTTAAGTGTTAATTTCTCTTCCATTTCCATGGTTACAAACAATTCACGTAGGGTTCAATGTTAAATGGGCGACTAGTGTTTTCAACCTCTTCTGCAAATGGCAGCGATGCAGCATCTCCTAGTGGCAAGAGTATTAAGCCTGTTAGTAAAGGATCGGAGTCCCAAGTTGCTGACACGAAGATTTTGCGTACTATTGCTAGTTACTTGTGGATGAAAGACAACTCCGAGTTCCGTCTCAGGGTCCTTATGGCTTTCGGTTTCTTGGTCGGAGCTAAGGTCTGGTTATTTACAATGATCCCTAGTCTACCCATGTTTCTCTGCTCTTCTCTTGCATTTCATTTTTGCTCTTTTTCCTTGTAGATTTTGAACGTTCAAGTACCATTTCTCTTCAAGCTAGCTGTTGATTGGTTGACCACTGCTTCCGGGAATGTAGCTGCTCTTGCTTCTTTTACTGCCGCTAATTCCACCATGTTAACTCTTTTCGCTACACCAGCTGCGGTTTTAGTTGGTTATGGCATTGCACGATCTGGGGCTTCTGCTTTCAACGGTACTAGGCATGAAGTAATTGCTGATACTTGTTCTACGTTTTCCGCATGTTTCTTCCATCTCATAGCTTAAGAATATATTATTGTTTATTTATGTTTTGTCAATTATTGTCTACCATTGTAATGCGATTCCTCTCATGTTGTTATAGAGCTTAGGACTGCTGTTTTCTCCAAGGTAGCACTACGAACGATTCGATCTGTATCTCGAAAGGTATGTCTGGAAAGGTTTCTTCTGTTGCCCCAAGCGAAATTGTAGAGATTGTTTTCCGAATTTTCAAAGCTGTAATTTAATAATTGAACTATGGTTCTTTTTTTTAGATAGGGATTTTTTTTGGGATTTTGAATCCTAATTTTACCGTGATGCTCATGCTCGATTGACTTCTTAAAATTTGCAGGTGTTTTCACACTTACATGACCTGGACCTCCAGTATCATCTTAGGTAATCCTTCTCACCCACATGTATATATATACATACATATATATTTTAAATTTAAAATCTTATGTTCATGGTGAGACATTCTGGTTATTTGATATAGGACCCAACACATTCTAGCCAAATCGCCCTAGTTAAGATTGCCAGAAACACCATGTATTTTCATGCTTGAAATCCAACGTTGCGTGTTTTCAATTTAGGTGTCACCAAGTAGAGAAACATTTTTTGAAAAAAGATTGTAGGATATACATGGACGTTTAGCCTCAATTAACCAAACTATACTGGTTTTCCTTTTTCTAATTTGGTTCTTCTAAGATTTTATGCTGGAGATTCAATTTCACTTAAGTGGTATCCGATTGAGTGAATATTTAGTTTAGGCATGGTGCTTACAAAGGTTACCCATGCAATTTGTGGTACAAGGTCGTCTTAGATTTGTTTGGTTAGCACTTGGCTTTTCCTACTGCAATCCATGACATTTTTCTTTTCACTATGGTGACACATCCTTTCAAGGACAAGGCTAAAATTCCTTGGACTAATATTATCTTGGTCCCTATTTTGGGAGATGTAGTTGGAAGGAGGAGAAAACATTTCAATTTCTTTTGGGATGTAATTATACTTGATGCCTCTAGTTAGAGTCTTCTATTTTCTTTTTAATAATAATTATTTATTTAATTTTGTATGAGAAACTATGCATTCATTGAGAAGAAATGAAAGGTAGTTAGATTCTTCTATCAAAATATTGTTAATTATTATCTTGCTTTTTGACCAAATTTAGAGCCTTTATATCTTTTTTGTTTTTAGTGGATTCATTGCCCCCTTTTTTGTACCTATCGTCTGTCATTGTGGGTTAGTGAAAGTTGCTGTTTCTTATATGAAAAAAATTAATAAGGATTATTTTCCCGATGAGATGAGGTTTATACATGTCTTTGCCAGTCTATGTTCTATTGAATTGGGCTTTAGGAGATAATATATGGCTAAGTACCAACTATCCAAGCTGAAGTGTTATATGAGGATGCATTTAGTTAGTGATCTAAAAACAAAAATTTGAAAACAAGGGATTCAATGAAAAACAAAGTTGTATTTCATATTTTTAGTGTTTTCGAAAATGTGTTTGGTAGTAGATAAATGGGATCTCAATTTAAAAAGTTGTTTAAAATGTGTTTGGTAATATGTTTATAAACAATAAAAATAGTTGTAGTTACCAACTAAATATTTGGTTGAATTGAAACTACTATTAAATAGTTATAAATTTTGTATAATTATTATTTTACAATATTATATACTTTATAATATATTATGTTATATACGTTTTAATTTTAACAAAAATGAAATAGGGTTTATAACATGAAATAGTATAATTATCAAAGTTTTAATTTTTAATATTTATTTATTTTAAAATCTTTTTTAGTGTAAATCTACATTTAAATTAAAATATAGATACACTGAAACCATTCAGATTTTTTTCTATTTGGAACACAGAATTCGAAAACAGTTTGAAAAACAAATATACCAAATGTATATTCACTAAATCCGAATGTGAAAACAAAAACAGAATTCGAGTTGCATACCAAACAAGTTCTAAGTTACTTGTCTAATTTATTGAAGACAGAGAGAGGCCCATTAGCCCAATTTTCAGTTGCAATACCTTAATTCTAATTGACCGCGGATATGAGAGAGAATTAACTTTAATGTTATTTTCCAGTAAATCTGAAAGGTGCGAGTAGTATGTCACTCTTTCATCTCCATTTTCATTCATACTGGGTTGATATCTTGTCTCGTATGATTTATGCCTGAATCATGAATCATGTTGTCAGCCAGTTTTAATTTCTTTTCCCTTTTGAAGCTATAACTTCCATGATAATCTCTTGTCCTGTTCACTTTATTTGTAGCCGTGAGACAGGTGCCTTAAGTAGAACTATTGATCGCGGTAGCCGTGCTATAAATTTTATTCTTTCATCCATGGTTTTCAATGTTGTACCCACCATCTTAGAGGTATGATTTTATAGCTTTCTTTTTCATGGATCCATGCACTTTGGGACTCTAACCTGTATATTTGGAATTACTTGAGAATCCATTTACTGATGTCACTCTTTCTATCTGTTTGTCTCTCTCTTTGATTCACATAATGTTTCGTAGGGATGAGAATTTTGCTTTCATCCTTGTTTTTCAGTTTCTAACTTGAACTTCTATTCTTCCAGATATCCATGGTGTCAGGTATTCTGGCCTATAAATTTGGAGCTCCATTTGCATTGATCACTTCACTATCGGTGATAGCATATGTTGTTTTTACGTTGACTGTGACTCAGGTTCCTTACTCCCACCGATTCTAAACCTATATGCATTTGTTGGAGATATGCTCTTGAGTTTATGTTTACTTTTCCTCTTTGTTGATCTCCTAACTTTTTAAGTTTTCATTTCATTTGAATTTACGTTTTTTTGCCACTACCACTAAATAGTTTAATGGGTTTTTGATGTTTGGATATATTGCTTTTTGAGTGTGCTTATTCTCTCTCTTCTCTTTTGTATATTTTCAGTGGAGAACTAAGTTTAGGAAGGCCATGAATAAAGCTGATAATGATGCAAACACCAGGGCAATTGATTCACTTATCAATTATGAGGTGTGGCCACGATGTTCCTGATATAGTTGCTTTCTACTTGTCCATCAATAATTCAGTTTCCATTGTTCTGCTGCTCTTTTCCCTTATTAAATGTACTTTTGCAGACCGTTAAATACTTCAATAATGAAGCCTTTGAAGCCAATAAATATGATGAGTATCTCAAGAGTAAGTTTTACTCGAAGACTCCTACTGTAGCTTATAGTTGTTCTTGACTAAAATGGTTTGCTGAAAAATGAGAGTGTTTGCCAAAAATGTGGTTATAAATACCATTGCACCATGTGATATTTGTGTGTGCATTTCCACGTTTACACCATATTCATTATAATATGAAAAAATAAAGTAGCCTCCTCAACTATAGACGTAGACTTAGTTTGTACTTTGTAAAACTTTCCATTCTTCTCAATCTCGTGCTTGAGGTCTGCGTTTAACACTGTTAATAGGTAAAGATACCAGTGTACTTGTAACAGCAGAATGACTTATCCTATGGACACCTCGAAAATATAAAATTAACACAGTTCAAGCAAGTATTAGGGAAGTGACATGGGATGCCTTTGTCAACCAAAATACTCTTATTTTTTTTAGTAAATAAAAAAAAAAGACTTCACCCAATTCGACACCTAAGTACAAAAAGCGAAGGAATGATAAGATATCAACTTTAATGTAGGTCAATGGAGCTTGCAAGTTTTTTTTTTCCAACTGGCGTTGAATGCTAATGCTGTTTGTGATTCTTATTCTTAGAGTATGAGGATGCTGCTCTGAAAACACAGCGCAGTCTGGCCTTCTTAAACTTTGGTCAAAATGTAATATTTAGCACAGCTCTATCAACTGCTATGGTGCTGTGTTCACATGGAGTTATGAATGGGAATATGACAGTTGGTGATCTGGTATTGTTTAAAACCTAATGCTCTGATAATTTAAGTTACTAGAGGGATTATAGTTAACCGTGCACTTATGATATTCTTTAAACAGGTTATGGTGAATGGTCTACTTTTTCAGTTATCTCTTCCTCTTAATTTCCTTGGTAGTGTTTATCGGGAAACCATTCAGAGCCTTGTTGATATGAGATCGATGTTTCAATTGCTGGAGGTATTTTATATCAAACAGCAATCACTTTTGGTGTCCTGCAGTACCATCTTGTATGTCTAAAGTCGTCTATGTGCGTTTTCTATTTAAAAATAACGTCTATAGTTTTATTGTTTGCTATAGGAAAGAGCTGATGTTAGAGATAAGGACAATACGAAGCCTTTAAAGTTGGATGGGGGTAGCATCGAGTTTGATAACGTACATTTCAGGTGTTGAAGCAATTAAGTTTCTAGATTGTTTAATTTAGGCCAATATTACTTCTGCACTTCCACCGTGTCTTTTATGAAAAGCCCCCACTTGAATTACCTTGATTTAGTTTGTTTTTTGAAATAAAAAAAACCAGAAACATCTCTGTTTCAATATGCAATTTATGTAGGCAAATTTTTACGTTTCCATGTTTCTTGTTTGACTTCATATATGTCTATTAAGAATTTTTTCCTTTATACAATGATCAATGTCATAGAGTGGCACATTAGATTCATGTGCTATTTTTATTCACACTCTTGCACTGTTAATAGTTTTTGTCTTATTTAGATTATAATTTGATGTCGTCAATTTGTTTTCTTTTCAAGTTCTGACTTTATGCATGTAGATGAAGATTTATTTTTTTCCTTTTCCTTTTATGATCAGTTATGTCGTAGGTCGAGGTCGAGGTCGACATATTAGATTCACATTCTTGCCCTTCCATAGTTTTTTTTCTGCACTTAGTTTGTAACTTGATGCTGTCAAATCTGATTTCTGTATAGTCATTTTACATTTGTATATAATGGAATTGAATTAGCTCTTATGTTAATTTTGTCAATATTTTCAAGATATTATTGTTTTTTTTTCCTTTTAATTTATTTAAAAAATTATTGCCTTTCAGTTACCTGGCAGAAAGAAAGATTCTTGACGGGGTATCTTTTGTTGTACCTGCTGGAAAGAGTGTGGCTATTGTTGGTACCAGTGGCAGCGGTAAAGAATACTGTTTTGGGGTTTTATTTACCTTTACTTGCTGGTAGATTATTGTTTAAAGACATTTATTTATTGATGACATTTCCTTCTCTATATGGTGCGGCTTATAAATTCTCTCCTTTTCATGTACCTTCAATGTTTTCTTCCCATTTCCCCCTTGTGCCAATTCCATCTATTGACATTTTCTGTTGGCATCGACCAAGACTTCTGGTTTCATTTGATCAACGATTGCTCTAGGCAAAGGCATGCCTTGGAACGGTTAGGTGTAAATTGTAAAGTATGATGCACTGAGCATGTTCAATGGCCCGTGAAGGAATTCCACTAGAATGTAGAGTTTTTGAAAAATTGATTTGTGTAGTTCCCTCCCACCCAAACCAGAGTACAGTTTTTATTATTTTATTATGTTATTTTAATTTATTTTTAAATAGAGAACAAATCAGTCCATTTCAGCAATAAATAGGTAAGAACCATTTTGGCTGAGTAGGCTCTTCCTCCTCTTTGCAATGGATTTGGAAAGGAAAGTATACTAAGAAAGCGAAGTTCTTTCTCTGATGTACCGTTCTTTCTCTGATGTACCACTCTTGGGGACATTGATAGTTTGGTTGAGTTTAAAGGAGAGTTCCTGAATTTTCTCTTTCCCAGGCTGGTTTGGTAAAGAATTTTGAAGTGATAGATTGCCTCTTCATGTTCTGTTCTTTTGGTTGGAGCTGTCTGGGGGATATGCTTAGCACTTTGGGGAGTAATCTGGTTCTTCCTCACCATGTTTAATACCTTTTTCCGACTGTGTTATGCTGCATCCTACCCTTCCTAAGACCAAGTAGATATTCTTTTAGCTAATATGGTCCAAACTGGAAGATTTGACTTGGGAGAAATATAAGGATTTCTAAAGGGTTAGAGAGGGATTTTGTTGAGGTTAAGGAGGTTATTTCTTTTATGGCCACCTCTAGAGTGCCTTGGATAATGCATTTTGTAATTACACTCGTCTTCGATCAAGGCCAATTGAAGAGGAATTTTCATTATTTCAAGATGTCTTTTAGGTTTGCTAAGGAGATCTTCCTATCCTTCCTCTTTGTACACCTTTCTTATGGAATGCTTGTCATCAAGAAATGTTTCGAAGAGGTGAGAAGCTTGTGGATTTAATTTTTGGTTAATTTCTAGGCAATCAGTTTTGGACGTCTTGATTTCAAGTAATACAGTTCTTTGCTACATCTTCCAGAAATCAGCTTGGTGATCAACTTTTAGATGATGCCGCTGGACAGCTTTCATAGCTTCCTTATCCTCTCTTCTTTCTTCTTGACACTGCTTTTTTTTTTTTTGCCTCTTCTGCATATATACAGTTGTGAGTTGCAGTGATAGCCTTTCAGGTGTTGTCTTGGTGTTTTGGATAACTTTATTTTTAGGGGGAATTTCTTGTCTTTTAACGTTGGGGTTGGTTTCCATGTCCATTATCACGTACAAGATTGGAAATGATACAAACACCAGATTTTGGGAGGACCCATGGCTTGAATCCCCATCCTTGCGCTCCATTTTTTCCAAACCTCTACAGTATCTTCAATGATGCAAATAAAACGGTAGCAGCCCTTTGGGACAGCAACACAAGCTCTTGGAATCTCTCTCTTAGAAGGAACTTAAAAGAAGATGAATTGGAAGATTGGCTAATTCTGACCAACAAAATCGAGGGGATCAGGCTTAGACCTTGTACAGACTCTTGGAGGTAGCCCCTGTAGGTACCTTTTCCTCAAAATCTCTCCACCATTTTTTGGCTACCAAAAACCTCTCCATCCACCAAAACCTCATCCATGTGATCTGGAAAGGAAAATATCTCAGAAAGTTAAAATTTTCTTATGGGAGGTGACTATGGATTACGTGCAAAAAAAAAAAAAAAAAGTTGTGTTTGACTGCTCTTTCCCCATAAATTTGTCCTCTTTGCAAGAGGAATAGTAAAACACAAGATCACATCTTTGTTAGCTGCTCCTTTGCCAACTGTTTTTTAGGATGCCCTCCACCAGGCCTTCGGTTGGACCAACCCCCTGAACAAAAACATAGTCATCAACCTACATACTATGATGGTGGCTCATTCTTTCAAGAAGCAGGCAAAATCCTATGGATGAACATGATCAGAAACTTCCTTTGAATCACGTGGCTAGAGAGAAATCATAGAACCTTCAATGGAAAGGAGAGGAACGAGTCACACTTACTTGATCTTATTTTGTAAATAGCAGCCTTGAAATTTTCTTTTGTAATTATTCTCAGGGATATCTATACACTATACTAATAGGGAGGGATTTCTGTAATCTGATTAGCCTTTTGTAAATTTCGTTACTTTAATGAAATTTCATTCTCTGTTTCTCTTATTAAAAAAAAAAGAACATTGGGGTTGGTTTCTGTGATGATGATGAATAGTATGCTTCCATTCTTTAAAGAGGCTGCATTATGCATTCTGACTTTTAAAAGATAGGCTCCAATTCTCTTAAAGCCTGCTTGTACAAAAGTTTTTCCATACGTGCTCAATAACCAAATTTAAATCTGATATAGAACTTTTTTTTACTGAATGCTTGCAGTGTCATTGATGTAGTTAAATTGGTATCTCCATACAGGCAAGTCAACTATTCTTCGCTTGCTCTTCAGGTTCTTTGACATCCATTCAGGAAGTGTAAGAGCCCTTATCCTATGTAAGATTTTGGAATGACATTTGGTTAGTTTATAACTCAGTTAGATCAGTGTTTATAATTTAGTTTGATCAGCATTCTTGGATAAAGCCATGTAAATGGTCCTGCAGTGTTATTGAGTTAGTAACATACTATAACATTTGTGTTCTTTTATATTTTAGATTATGCTGAAATATGAACTATTCCTGTGCATGCATCGACTCCATTGTACAAAATTATTTTATTATAACATTTGTGTTCTTTTATATTTTAGATTATACTGAAATATGAACTATTCCCGTGCATGCATTGACTCCATTGTACAAAATTATTTTATTATTGGTTAATTTACAAATCCATCTCGTGCTTCATATTGTTTTTTGTTCATATTTGGAGATTGGAAGGAAAGCCTTCCAAGTTTGAGAAACGAGATGGTGCTGCTGTATGTAACTGAAATGCACGTTGTTATGAATTAGTAACATACTATAACATTGATGATTTGTGAAAAACTTTGTTATTATTTCTCACAAGATAAATAAATGTGCAGCGCAAGAGTTAAATGTTTTGAACAAGAATTTCTAATAAAAAAATGGAATATTGGGTTTGGGAATCATTGATGCTTTACTTCTAAGGGCATACACTGGTTAGGTTTTGACCAAATTATTGGGGATTGATTTGGTTTGACTCTTTTACAAGTTCGATTTTGTTGACAACTTGTCCACTTCCTTGTTATTGAGGCTCATTCTAACACTATTTTCTGTTTGGAGGTTGGAAAAACCAAACTCCCATTGGGGTTTTTGGATGCATCTTCTAAAAATTGTTTTAAATTGATTTTGATAGGACTTGACGGACTTTTTCTTATTAAGCTGAAAGATATAACAAAACTAAGGGAAAATGTCCGATAACGTCCCCACCCTTCCTAACCCAATCCTATTGGTTTGTCCTGCTTTATCTAAGTCTAACTCTTCCATGTAAAAGATGCCAATGCCAATAGTGCATCTTCCGTCTGCCTAGATTAATTGCCCAAAGCCTTGCACCTGCAAACTAACTTGAGCATTCAGACTTCCTAATGTATGAGGACTAAACGTGTGGCTGATTAATTCTCTACTCCCAAGAAGCCACCTCGTCCTCAAGGTGGAAATTGGTAAATTTATTAGCAATATAAGTTGCATCCTCTCTAGTCGCTTCAGTGGCTTAGAGCTCCTTCCAAAGAACGAGAATCTTTATTTTCTATTGCTCATCTCTAACGTTATGCGCCCCTGCAATGGAATTCATGTTCTGCTATTTATTGTGTTTTAATTTCAGTTTGTGTTTTTGGGTTATGGTGGCATCAAGCTAGTAAATGGCATTGATCTCCTCTAGTTACATGTCTTTCCAGATTAAAATAGATGGTCAAGATGTACGGGAGGTGACTCTTGATAGCTTACGGAAATTTGTTGGTGTTGTGCCACAAGATCTGGTAAATTAAAAAATTGTCACATTCATTTACAAAGATTAATTTTACTCTACAACCTATAAGGTTTGCTTATACCGTGGAAAACAGGTCCTTTTCAATGATACAATTTTCCATAACATTCACTATGGCTGTCTTTCAGCTACCGAGGAGGAGGTATATCTTGAAGTAGTATGACATTTTCTTGTTCTCATCTGTGGGACACTTATAACTTTTCCCCTCAGGTTTATGATGCAGCTCAACGTGCTGCCATTCATGATACTATCATGAACTTTCCTGAAAAATATTCTACACTTGTGGGTGAAAGGGGTCTTAAGGTGAGATGTTATTGCTGGTGACAAAAACATGTGTTATATTCTTTTATGCTGATGGGTAGTAGCTATGTACTCTTTGGTGTCGGAAGGGCACTGAATTTTGTAATGTTTACTGGAGTTTTCCCATGCTGGCTTTAAATATGGAACTAAAACAGATGTATACGGTTTCATGCTTTTGTAAGCTGAACAAAAAATCTTGCAAAAATTTTCCTTCAAGAGCTGCCCAGGACCCCAACCCTCTTTTTTCCTTTTGATTAATGCTTTTCTCCTAGTTCCTGATCTTCAATTGGTTGTGATGTCTCTGCAGTTAAGTGGTGGCGAGAAGCAACGTGTGGCTTTAGCTCGAGCATTCTTGAAAGCACCTTCTATTCTGTAGGGTTCTTCTTTCCTATTTGTGTTAATGTGCAACTAATTTTAAGTGTTAGTGTGTGTTAATCTCAGAATTATTTCTCCTTCCATTACATGGTTGCATGTACTGTCTTGGGAAAAAACAAATTTATTGAAATAAAATAGTTGCACGTACTGTTTATGCTGCATTTCCCGTCAATATCTTAGGATGAGGTGAAAGCATGCTGAATCAATTTTTTGGTTGTAGATATATTTTTATTACAAAATGATTTGTAAGATGTTTATTAATTATTTGTAATATGTCACCTTTCCTTTATATTTACAACATGAAATGTCAACTTTATATCCTCAGGCTATGTGATGAGGCTACAAGTGCACTCGACAGCACGACAGAGGCAGAAATTTTGAATGCCTTGAAGTCGCTTGCAAACAATCGAACCTCAATCTTCATTGCTCATAGGCTTACTACTGCCATGCAGTGTGATGAGGTTAGTAGCTGCAATTTAATGCAATTGCCTCTCTAGCAATTGCACATGTAATCTGCAGATTATAGAAACTGTGAAACTCCATTCCCTCTCAAGCAAGGATTTGAATTCTGCTGATCTAGATGACTTGCCAAATCTAATGAATATGCATTATTTGTAACCAATCCCTCATTAGTCAAAATTATCTTCCTCTCCAGTTTCCATATGCAGTCTGCAGATTGTGTTAAAACTGTTAAACTTCATAACTCTCAAGCAACCATTTGAGCTTTTTTTTTTTTTTTTTGAGTTCAACCCTGTGGAGGATTCAAACTTCTAACTTCTTGGTCGAGGTTATATACTTTAACCAGTTAAACTATGCTCAGGTTGGCTAGCAAGCATTTGAATTCTGCTGATATAGATGACTAGCCAAGCCAAATTAATGAATATGCATTATTTGTTACCAATCTCTTATTAGTCAAAATTCTCTGCTGCATTTCCCCATGTAATTTGCAGATTATAGTTTTGGAGAATGGGAAGGTGGTTGAACAAGGACCCCATGAAGTTCTCTTATCAAAGGCAGGAAGATATGCACAGCTGTGGGGCCAGCAAAATAATACCATTGATGCACTTGATTCTGCAGTTAAACTGGAAGCACAATAAAGGGGGAAATAATTAAAGATCATACAAAATAAGGTCCCCCCTCCCCCACCAATAATTTAAATCGGGTTCTGTCCCCTAGTTTATTTTATGTACCATATTATACACTAATTTTTAGATTGATTCAAGGCGAGTATTTAATTTAAGAATCCATATGCTTTGTAGATTGGATGTGAATATTATTTCTTTTATCCTAGTTTGTTCTCATAGAATATTGAAATGACGTACATATGTAAGGGGCTTTTCCTAATTTCCTAATTTCTTTCTTTATCTTTTGTTATTATAATTCTGGTGTTTATTTTGTATAGAATGACTTTTGGGGTCGGTTTGAAATGAATTATACTAATCTAATTAAGTTTTATTCACTGCTTAAATTATTTGCTATTGAACGTTTATGAATGTAGTCGGGTGGGATTTGAACCTTTGAACTGGAAATGGGTTAATAATGTCTTAAAATTTTAAGTTCGGTTTAGATTGACTAAATGATATTATAATTTAGTTATGTTTAATTTAGATTGATTAAATAATTATAAATAGTTATGTAGACCATAAAAAGAATGCTCATACAGAAAGGTGAGATCTCATCTTGTTGAGGCTTTCTAATCCTCAATTTAATTAAGAATGATTCCTTTCTTATGAATTTAGGGGAAAAGGTTAGAAGTATTTATAATTTGACCTATTTTATCTAGACCATTAAAAAAAATGCTCATGCAAATGGGAGGATCTCATCATCTAATCCTCAGTTTAATTAAGAATGATTCTCAGTTTAATTAAGAATGATTCTCTTTTATGGATTTGGGGGACAAGGTTATAAATTTTGACTATTTCTAATTCGACCTGAAAATTTAAATATATTTATGAATTTTTTTTATTTGCATATTAAAAAAAATTCATGATTTTCTTAATGAATTTAATGATAAAAATAGTATAATTTAAAAATCAAATTTTAAAAAATAAAAAAAGAAAAAAGAAAAAAGAAAAAAGGAGGAGAAATTCATATGCAGATGAGAGTTCTCTAAACTTCTCTTACATTTTTAGAATCGAAAAATAAGCTCTCTAAACTCCGCTAACTTTTTAGAATTGAAAAATGAGTGAGATATGAGCATCTCCAATTTTACAGATACCATCATCAAATATATTTTAGGACAAATTACAAAAACCACTTTTGAATATGAAGGATGGTTGTTACAATTATACTCCAAAACTTTTGATTGTAAAAATAAAAATTAGGCCTCAAACTCACCAATTTGTTAAAATCAAGCCCTTCTGTGAACTTTTTAATTTTGTTAAAATTAAACGCAACCTCTGCTTCTCATTTGGCGAGGGCAGCCTTTGGACATCATTCATTTTCCCAACAAAAAGTATTGAGAGTGGGTTTAAGGGGATATTGAAGGTAAAGAATGCAAACAACTCCCTTAGATCTTTTATTATTATTATTATTTGTTTTTGTGATATTGAAGATTAGATATGAACCCATTTCAAGAATATATCTGAAAAAGAAGCAAAAAAATTAAAACTGAGGATAGCAAAAAAAGCAGAGGGTGTGTTAAGAGAGCTCACTGATTGTATTAGTTTATGCTGTTATTATTTCATTTTACCTAATGGTGGTTAAGTCTATTTAACTTCACTTGTATTATAACTTAACATTGTATTCACAATTCTCTATAAATAGAGAATTGCTTTTTGATCATATTAATGAGAAAGTACACAGTACATTCATGATCATTTAGAGGCTGTTTAGCCCCCTGTCTCAGAATCAAAACCTTGAGGGGATTGTTCTAGGAGTTTCTGAAGCTTGGGTTGCAGAAAACTGTGTTTGAGGTGCAGTGTTCTGAAGTCTGAGAATCAGAAAACTATGTTTACGATGCAGTTGTGTTTGGGGTGCAGTGTTCTAAACCCTTGGGTTTGTGTAGGATTTTTTGTCCCTTGTCCTGTAACTGTTTTGTTCCATTATTTTCTTCTTACTTTTTAATGGATGTTTTTTTGAATTGTAGAAGACTTGGGCAACATGGATCAATTTTGTCAATGAACTTTTGAATGTAACTTCTAGTTTATGTTCTAGTTGAAAGTAAGAAAATTGTTTCAAATAATGAGAACATTTGTCATCATTCACAAAAAAAATAAACTATGTCATGATAACGTTTTTGGCCATGAGTTGGCACATATAACTAAACATATAACCATAGCTTGTTTGTCAAATACCATAAAGCCTTAAAAACAAAAAATTCAACTAAGAAAATAAGTAAAGATAACATGATAAGTAAAGTGAACGTAATGTCTTCACCAAAATGATCCAACAAAAATCAATGAGATGATCCTGAAGAGGAGGGCTCTGTCTGTCTTCCCAAGATTCGCATACAACACTTGTATTTCCACTCTGGGGGTAGTCGAAGAAAGAGTGAAATTTAGAGGTATCAGCTAGCAAAGTCTCGACTACGACTAAACAGTCATCCATATCCATTCTAGGTATGGCTTGAAGTTCCCCATATAGTTGCTTACGTCAGGCGGACTCCATTTCATGATTCTCTTTCAACTAAAGGGTAATCTTCTCGATATGGGTCGACGCCCATCGCATCTCTGTGTGAAATACATCAGCGAGTTTTTTGTGCACCATGCGCCTCTTCTTTCTCACCATGAATCCTCATGCCCCATCATTCCTCGAGTTAGGTGTGGTAGATACGTCCTCCCCAAACGTAGTTTCACATACAGGTGGGTCAGGTATTGGGAGATCATGGAACTTTGGGCTGATGTCATTATCTACGTCTGTGCCTGTCGCTGAGGCCATGTCAATCAGAGTTTCCGCCCCTCGCGCTGATTGCCATGTCTTTCCCGAATATAATTGCTAGGTCATCAAAGAATGGAAATGGCTTGTTCTTGAGACCTCGGGCGTTAGGGTGTCCTTGCATGATACACGTAAGGACCGTTAGGAATATCATGTTCATTTATACATGTTTTTTATGGCTCGAGCAGGAATCGTATTTATGTTTTACCTTAACCCAATCATCAAAAATCGATTTCTCTGCCTCAATACATTTTCACTCATCGTTCCACAAGAACCCACTGCATGCCAGGCCCATCATTTCAGCAATGGCGCCATATTGCTTATTTAGAATCCTTACTCTTGATTCCAAGTTCGGAGACACATGGATGTCGCTTCCTGGTAGCCTTTCCTTCATCATTTTTTGTACTTGTACCAGATATCCAGACCTAAAGGTCCCATTATCATCTCCTCACCTACCTTGTTGAACAAGTTGCATCAAATACTGAACCAACACCTCGTCCTCCATTACATTCCAAACATGTTTAGGGAATTTTCTTTAGAAGTTGTCATATGCATGAATAAGATAATTGAAATACTTAAGTTAGATGTATATACTACATCAGTTATCAAACTGAATATGCATATTATGTATATCATAAATCCAGAAGTAAGAAACATAATGATACTTTATTTAAACACAAAATATAGTTTCAAACTTACATACAGAATATAGGATTCAACCATGTTACAAAGTAGCTAAGTACATTGTTCGTATTTAGATCTACGAAGTATAACAATTAGGAAATTTGATTTACACACAAAACATAAGTGCAAATAGCAGGTTCGATCATGTTACAAAAAATATTTCATATATTGTTCCAAGCATCAAACATTTGGTTTGCAAGTGCATCCCTCCATTCATTCCATGCCCCAGTTGATTCAATGAAATTTATGTTGTCTGAGCTCATCCCATTGGAATCAACTTCACTAGGATATGTCTCCTCATATGTTGGATCAAGATCCATTTCTCTCAATATCAAGTTATGTAGTAGGCAATAAGTGGTTATAGTCCTACACTGGATCTAGCAGGGTAATAAGACTTCCTTTGTAAAATGGCCCACCAACCTTTCAACATTCCATAAGTCCTCACAATAATGTTTCTAGCCCCAGAATGCCTCATATTAAATAGCTCTTTCGGACTTGTGGGTAGATTCCCTCTGCACCACTCAGTGAGATGGTAACATTTACCTCGGTAAGGGGCAAGGAATCCTTATGCATTCAGGTATCCAACATCACACGAGTAATAATAACCTGACCATTGTGTTATTGTTACGAATGGGTAGACTTAAATTCCAATGTACACACATCGAAAGTGAGGGAATAAGAAAAAGAGAGTCATCTTACCCCTAGGTACTTTTAGACCGTTAGGTCGTGGTGCTACATCTCTTAGTACGCTGGAGTCTAACGCAGAATCTTCCCACCCGGGAAGGACAAATATGAACTCAGCATTCTGTGAGCACACAACTAGTACGTTTGTAGCAACCTCACCCTTCCTGATTCTATAACGAGGTCGATCAGCTACACTTACGTTCACCTTAATGTGTGTGTCGTCCAGCGCACTTAGACAATTCTGTTAAGTGGTTACAAACTTCAGTGATCCATTCGGGGTAGCATAACAGGAAAATTAAGTTATGAGCGACATAACTTGTATACCTCGAACCACCGCCACCTCTTGTTCGAATAGTTATTCGTTACTGGGTCAGGTATCTTCAAAA
This sequence comes from Trichosanthes truncata, assembly GCA_033996785.1. Lineage (NCBI taxonomy): Eukaryota > Viridiplantae > Streptophyta > Magnoliopsida > Cucurbitales > Cucurbitaceae > Trichosanthes > Trichosanthes truncata. The sequence continues at coordinate 22,264,478 of JAWPNB010000008.1, read as the reverse complement.
GGATTTCATAGAGTCTGAGTACCGCATTGATACCAACGTTGAAGTGTCTAGACACTGTTTCACCAGAACATGCAAAATGTCGTCAAAAAACTCTATTCTTCACTTTATGAGCTAAAACATGAAGGAAGATCGCAACCACCTCTTCCACATAAACGCATTGAGTTGCTGATAAACCCCCTACTGTTTTGAGTAATGTACACAAAATGGAAAAACATCTCCTGTCCATTCGCGTACTCTCATGACAAGCCAAGTCAGAGTCGTGGATAAAGCAAAAAAAATTAAGCTGCCTAATTTGGTGTCGAATATGGGATGATTGATTTTCTATTCTCCCTTCTCCAAGTCTCATAGCCATGTGGAATAATAGCATCCATTATTGTGTTGTGCATATGATAGTGAGTATTGCAATCAACTCATGCAGTTCAACTCCTAGACCATCCACTAATACTGAGGGAAAAAGAACAAGAAAGAAGGATCTTGGGTACGTCAGGCTGAATGTTTTATTCATGTACCTACTATTAGCATTATAAGTATTCACCTAAGTACAACCATTGCAACGATTCCAAGTATGAATCCTATCATGACTAGGAAAAAAGAATAACACTGTCCTCCGAAGCGTCCTACTTGAGTGTTTTGTGGGACATTGGTATGGTCATTGTAAACATGTTGTATCAAGCTGGATTGGCCACATGCGGCAACATTGTACACGTTATAGGCGTATTTAGCTTCCGTTAGTGTCGCATAGGACTTGTGTAGTGCCCCGCTAAAGGAATGCACTTCTCTATGGCATTCATACCATGTCCTATAAATCCCTGGCCTACGACTGATAAAGACGACATAGAACTTTGTTCCCCTGATAGTCCTAATACCGATATTAAATATGGTTTCAGTGCGTTCATAGAAGTGCATGCTTGTAGTAAGAAACACATAAAATAGATTTCTATTTCAATACAATAAGAATTAAAGTATTTATCATGATCAAACAACAATCTAATATATAAAGATAAATTAAAATACAAATCGTGCCCCGCTTTAAAAAGAAATTGAAATGGCAAATTTGTATATGGGAAAAAATCATCATTCTGTAATCCTAGAAACAAAAATGTTTTCTTTTTAAGCATGAATTAAAAGAAATTAGAAATGAAAATAGATTTTATTTTCTAATCAAAGGAATATGAACAATTTTTTTTTGAAAGCGAATTCAAAAAATCTACCAATGAAAAAAAAAATTTGATTTTGTAAATGAAGGAAAAAGTACATTGTACTTTTAAAAGTCAATTAAAAAAATCGATTTTCATGAAAGAAAAAAGAAATTAGACATGAAAAGGAAGAAGTATAATTTATTTTTGAAAACATGAATTAAAAGAAATTATAAGCGAAAATAATATTTCTTTTCTAATCAAAGGAATAATGACCATTTATTTTTCGGTGAAAACAAACTCGAAAAATTTATGAGCAGAATTTTGATTTTGTAAACAAAGAGAGAAAACACATTCTACTCTTAAAAGTAAACTAAAAAAATCAATTTTCATGGAAAAATTAGAAGTGATGAGAATATATATTTTCTAATCAAAGGAATAATGTCCACTTATTTTTTTTTGGTAGAAACGAGTTCGAAAATTTTAAAAATTGGAAGAATTTTTATTTTGTAAAGAAAGGAAATACCACATTCTACTTTAACAAGTAAATTAAGAAAAAGTTATAAATAAAAAAAAAAGAAAAAAAAAGAGGAAAAACATACTTTTCTAATTAAGGAGGAAACATTACTTATTTTTGAAAACATGACTATATAAAAAAAGTTGACCTTGTAAAATTTTCCACATTCTACTTCTCTCATTGTGTAACTTTTATTTAATAAGGAATGAGAAAGGGAGAAAAATACATAGATAAAATTATTTATTTGATTTGAAAACACAAAAATGTCTTTGAAACAAAAAATAAAAATACTATAACTATACCATTCGTTGTACATTTTTCCAATTCATTGTCCAAATTCGTACCCTACCATTTTTTAACCATGAAATCATGAAATTTGGGTTGAATGTTAACATGCTCTTCATATTACTTTCAAAAAGCATTTCTGTTACACAAAATTTCCGCTTTGCAAACGAAATTATTCTTATTTTAAAAAAATATTTCTTGAAAAAAATTGTGCATCAATCAAACGATCAAATATGAGGTGGGTTTGTGCAAGTATAATATTAGATACAGGTATCCAAAAAAAAAAAAGTATGATCATATTCATAACACAAAAATACATGAGCGATGTATGATGAAGTTCATAATAAACAAATAAAAGTATAATGAAGTTCTTAACAACGAAATACAATAAAAAAAAATTATGTTCAAATTCATAACAAACAAATACATGACAAAAATATGTTCAAGTTCTCAACAAATAAATACAGTAGGAAATCAAAAGACATTATATAATAGTTTGTGTCTTCCTTTTGAGATCCACAAGGTGTGCAACTCAAAGAACAATCTATTATAACCCTACAAGTAAGAAGAATTAAAAACTTAGTATAGGCAAAGGGAAAATGTATGTAAATACAAATGAAAGAAATTGTATATACAAATACTATCAATGATGATTAGAAACCTTAATCAAAACCCAATTTTGAAAATTTCAGATTGTCAACAAGATTAACCAAAACAAAGAATTTGTCAACAAGAAACAAAAATAGAAAATCACAATGGAGAATGTATATTCAGGGAGGCCTCAGTCATATGTACTTCATTCCAGAACAGAGAAATTGTCAACAAGCAACATAAATAGAAATCACAATAGAGAATGTAAATTCAGTGAGGCCTCATACATGTTTGCTTCATCCCAAAACAAAGAAATTGTCAACAAGCAATAAAAATAGAAAATCACAATGGAGAATGTAAATTCAGGGAGGCCTCAAGCATGTTTGCTTCATCATTGACATATGAGATAGAAAACCACAGAACATGTTGATCATCATTGGCCATATAAGTAAAGAATAAACTTGTTAAACCAAATTGAAGAACCTCTCCTACCAAACTCCATTCAATCAAACCAAACCCTCTACCATGCCTCGTGGAATGATGGTACTTTGATGTTGCCTCACAATCACAAAAATCAGAGAACATGGACGATTGTTCCATAGGAGGAAGCCACACTTGGGTAACCTAATTCTCGTTCAATACGGCAAGAGGTCAGATTCTATTATTTGGAGTGGCAAGAGATGTTATTTGACGAGGACATGCCAACCGACAAGTCCACGCACAGAACCCCCAGCCCTTGCCTCCTAGTCCTCCACTAACCCGCTCGAAACCCAACCCGATCCAATACCCCACACCGAATTTGATGGTCCCTCGTTGGTGCCTGAAGATCATTTCATTCACAAACGAGGCTTCACGTGGATCTAAGAGCAACCCACTTCAATTCGTCAGCCCACCAGAGCAAACAAGAAGCACATCGAAGGGACGATGAAAGTATGAGCGAACAAGGAAAAGAGAAAGGGACGATGAAAGTATGAGCGAATGAGGGAGAGAGACTAGACCGTCAATTCCAAAGAGGAGGAATTGAGGGTTAGGGTTTCGGTGGGAAGTGAGGAAGAGATGAAGGAGAGAGGATAATTGATGAGAGATGACATAAACCATCAATCAAGAAAACAACTCACGATCAGAGTGAAGACAGAGGAAAGGATGTGTCATAAAAACGGGGGAGTGAGGTTTGTTTTACAGACGTGTAAGAAGGTGGGGTGGGGAAAAATCATGATTTTCAAATCCTTCAACCCAAACATGGGCTTGGCTTCAAAGCCAAGTTGGCCGAAACCCTACACATGGGGCCAAATGGGCCCATATTTTCTTTCTTTTAGTATTAAGATTCTTGTAATGGTATCAGAGCCTCCCATCTAACGATTTCGACGTCATTTCGATTTTTTTTATTTGTTGATTTCATTTTTGGCTGAGTGATAGTGTGTAATTCATATGATGGATCTATCGTCTCTAGAGAAGTATTCTTCTGATATTTTTAGTTCTTCTCAAATCCCTAAAATCGTCAATCCTGGTAGAAAGATCACTATGGTGAAATTAGACGATGAGAATTTTCTGTTTTGGAAATTACAAGTTATGACTGCTCTATGAGGTTATGGATTATAAGGTTTTCTTGATGAGACAAATGAACTTCCTCCTAAATTCGTTGATATAGGAACATCGTCTTATTATTCTTCTAAGATTTTGAAACCATTGTATCAATAGTGGTTGCGGAAACATAATTTGATTACTTCTTGGTTACTTGGATTTATGTCTCATGATCTTCTTTTTGAGACTCTTGAGTGCTCTTCTTCACGTGAAGTTTGGAAAATTCTGAATGCTCACGTTTCTTTGCAGAATCTTGCTCAATCGATGCAACTTAAATCCGAATATGAAGAAAGAAAATCTCAATTTGAAGGAATATTTTCAAAAGATTAAGAATCTTGTTAATTCTTTGACAGTGGCTGGATGGATTATTTCTCAAGATGATCACATAAAGCATATTTTGATTGGTCTGGAGCCCGAATTTAACTTAATTGTCTCTGTTATTTCTACTTCAGATGAGCCTCTTTCTCTCCAGTGTGTGTATTCTCTTCTCTTGACATAAGAAAAAAGAAATACTACCATTAATCCTGATGGATCTTTACTGCCAGTCAACTATGTTGCTTAGAATTCTTCGAAACAGTGCCTAACTCTAATTCGAATTCTTCTAATTCACAACGACGTGGTAAAAATCAAGGTATTCAAGGAGGAAAGTCAAATGGTAATCATCGACTGTGGAATAATGACAACTCCAAACCACAGTGCCAGTTATGTGATTGATTTGGTCATACAGTGCTTAGATGTTATTTTCAATTTAAAAGATGGTATCAAGGACCTAATTCGACTCCACCTACTAACTTTGCACCTCATCCAAATTCTCCATTTGCAGGTTTTGGTTCTTTTCCATAGCATCACACTACATATACTTTACATCATGATTTGAGCAAAGAGGCTCCGTGGTATCTGGATTCTAGAGCCTCCAATCATGTCACTCAGGATTTTGAAAATTTGTTCATTGGAACAGAGTACACTAGTGACAACAAAATCCTTGTTGGTAGTGGTGCAGGTTTGGATGTTCTTCATGTTGGCTCATCTTATCTTAAACCTTCTTCTTCCTCTCAAATTATTTTTCATCTTAAAAAACTCATTCATGTTCCTACTATTACTAACAGCCTAATTTTAGCCAATTTACATACGATAATCATGTATATTTTGAGTTTCATCCTTCTCTTTGCTTTGTGAAGGATCTGTCTACTAGCCAAACACTTCTCCAAGGCAAGCTTCATAATGTGGAAAAGGCTCATTCCGAACATTCTGTTTTAGATGGTTGTTCTTCCTCAGTCGTCTCTCCTCAGGTATATCATACTTCAGCTTCAAATGTCCATTATGTTTCTTCTAATACATTTGTATTATAATACGCTTCCCCAGCTAGGAATATGGGTCTCCGCCAAATGCCAAATTTCATTACAAAGGTGTTGAACAGAGGTGACTAGACATTGTGTCGCATGAACTTTAAAAAGTATGTAATAGATCTTATACTTTCAATTTTGTGTCCAATAGATAATTGAATTTTCAATTTTGTGTCTAATAGGTCATTGAGCTATTCAACATTTTTTAAAATTCACGGACCTACTAGACACAAAATTGAAAGTTTGAAGTCCCATTAGACATAAAAATCAATTTCATATTTAATAGATCAGTTAATTTTTAAAAATTTTGAACTTTTCAGGGACCTATTAGACATAAAATTGAAAGTTCAGAGACTTATTAGACATTTTTAAAATTCAGGGATTTATTAGAGACAATTGAAAGTTCATAACTTTTTTTTTTTTCTTTTTGCAAAGGTAATATATTACTGCAATAAAAGGAGAACCTCATAGCCTGAGGCAAGGCACACAGAACAAACAAACACAAAGGAAGGAGAGAGCAACTATAAACCCCACAAGAAGCACTAAGAAGGCCACAGAAAATCAAGTAAAACAGTCCCAAGGAGATAGCCTATTAGAGGACACACCTCCAACCTAAAAAAAACGATAAGTAACATCAGACCGAATAGTAAAAAGAAGAGCCTGAGGAGAACACTCCTCGACCCATGTAAACGCAAATTCCGCTCATGCCATATATGGTAAAGCACAACACACCAGACAACCCTCCAAACCTGACGCCTTTGACGCTTACCAGAGCTAACATGCTAGATCCAAGGCAACTCAATAGACTAGTAAGCAATCCGATGAGAAGAGCGAGCCCAAAAGAGAATCTTTTCCCAAATAGCCCGACTAAAAGGACAATCAAAGAACAGATGATCTCTCGATTCCAAGCCCGATTAACATAATAAGTAGACTGTAGGAATAGAGGGATCCCACTTCTGAAGATGATCCCAAGTATATAAACAATCACAAATCGCCAACCACCCAATAAAAGAATGTATGAGGATGTTGTCCCCAACCCATGCCACAGAATCACACCTTTACGAGGTCAAACAAACTCTCAAGCACTTGAAATAGAGAACACTCTATAGCAGCAAGGAAGCCCGGCAATCTTATCCTCTCTAGACAAAGCAGGTTGAATTAAATAAATCAAGGCTGAAAAAAGTTCATGAACTAAATAGACAAAAATTTAAAACTTCAAAGACTAAATTTGTAATTTAATGTTTACTAAAAATAGAAACAAAATCGAACTTCTTTAAAAAGTAGACATTAATATCTAACTCCAGCTTGTTATCTAATCTAACTTACATGAATTCAATTAATTATGTTAATTCAAGGACAAAAGTATCTTAAGAAAGACCATAGACACGTGACATTTGACAATAGCCAACGAGGGAAAACCCTGAACGGAGATACAGCCGAAAAGTTTCGGCCTAGAGAGTAAATAATGAATGGATCAGGCCCATTGCCGAACAAAAAAAAATAAAAAAAAATAAATCTAAAAAATGAAGATCTAACTTGCTTTCGACCGGAATTGTGGGCTCCGACGACCGGGGCGAGAGAGAGAATAGAGATTGCGAGTCAGAGAGAAGGAATCCAAGGGGAAACTATTCGGGAACGAAGGCTCAACTAGTTTTTGTTTGGTCTTCATTTTCAAATTCGATTTTCATCTGATTTCTTGTTCTTCAACGACGAAAATCAGGCTCTTATCTCCAATTTCCTTCCCTCTTTTGATCAATCTGAATCTATCCTCAAGTTCCACTGAGAAGGTAGCGTGCAACGCTGAAATTGAAATTCGACATTTCAATCGAGGACCTCTGCTTGTTCTTTCTTCTGCGCTAGAGGTGGGATTTGTTCCATTTTTCAGAAATGGTTTCGTATTCTTGAGATTGGCCAAAGGGCTTTTGGAATTTAGGGAGAAAGACGGAGATGGAATACAAAAGGCGGCAGCAAGGGCCGACAAGACCTTCAGGTTTTGAAGAAGTAGCTCGGAGTTCTCGGCGTTCAACTCCTCATGTATCTAATGAAGATGACGATGTATATGATCTTAGTAGCGATAGTGGCAATGATGCTGTGGGTAGTTCGCGCTCATCATCTTCCCCACAATCTCTTGCTGCTAAAGCCATAAAAGCGTCATCGGCACATAGGGATTCTTCACTCTCATCTGCTTATGCTGCGCGCTCTGCTTCCCGCGTCTCGAAGCCCAATTTATCTTCCTCTTCTCCTTCCCCCTCGTCCGTTCAGGTTAAATATCTATCTTTTTTTACTCTGCAAACCGGTATCTTCTGCTATAACTCTCAGTATTTGTTTTTTGGAAGTTTGTTTGCCCGAGTACAAAATGTTGTGCCTTACTCTTGTTAATTTGAGCACTTTAGAAGCAGTTTTTGTTCTTGCGTTACTTCTAAACTGAATAATACATTAGGGATTCGAACTTATAAATATGGTTGATGGCTCTATTGGTGTCTCTGCAGATTAGATATTTCAGCAACAGTATATTGAAACCATGTTTTATGAGAACTGACTTTTTCTGCTGGATCTACGTTACAAAATAAAGGGGAAAGAAGAAAAGGAAATGATGCCTGCCTTCTAAAAATGGTTCTATGAGATTAACCCCCTGCCCTTTCACTAGCTCTAGAACCTTGTTATATATGATATGCTATAGAGATGTAGCAGTGTTTTCCTTATGACCATATCTTTGAAGAAGAAATCATATAATTTATATAGGGTAATCATCGAGCGCAGCAGACCTGCAGAATTGCCTCTCTATCCCCATTAAATGTTGCACTTTGTCTTTCTATCCTTGATTATTATTTTGTCCCTATTGGTTTGTTAAGGAAAGAAAAATGAAACTACTTTGATATTTTAAAATTTTCCAACAGCTTTATTTTCACCTTTTTTCTTATCATTGATAAAGACTACTCTGCCCACTGCATGTTCATCTAAAATATATTCTTTTGCGTATTATATAACTATCTGGCTAATCTTTGTACTGGATACTTTGCCACCTGGCACTTTCTTGTTGTTTCTTTTCACGCTCAGAGAAGTTCTCTTTGCATTTACTTTATCTAGTTTCTGGGAGAGCTAAGATTCCTGCTCCTGGTTCTCTTAATTATAAAGGATTTGTTTTGCATTTCCTTTCCTTGTGGGTTGTGTCGTTCTGTGGCACATTTTCTGATATGAACCAAGTGACGGAAAGAAACTGGAAGTGATCTACCAATTCAAGGTAGAAAGAGGAAATGAAGGGGTTTAATTTTCCATCTATCATGCATAACGCCCTCAATTATTTAAAATTGTTCTCTTTGGGCAAGGAGTATCGTTTATGTACTATTCCTGCAGCACCTTCACTTTTCTGTAAATCTTATTTATCAGTTTGTATTTTGCAGTCTTCCTCCAATATTTGAATGGTTTCTCTATTTACTATTTTTTCTGCAAATTTTATGGTGCATATCAATGTAGGATTCGAAGGCATATGAATACACATCAATGAAAAGTTTGAATGAATCTAAACATGGATTCTGGGGTGCGTTGGCCCGAAAGGCCAAAGCAATTCTTGATGATGATAATGTCGTCCAGCAACCTGAAGCACCTGGAAGAATGAGGGAGCAAGGACTTGCTACAGGTACATCTACAAGGGTCAAGGTAAGATTTTCTTAAATTGCATTTCAATATTGACCTAAGTAGCTCATGGGAGGAAATCTTATCTATAAAAAAATTTAGTAGGATGTTATTTTGTCTGCTCATAACGAACACCCAAGATTTTTGTGTGTTTGTAATATGCAGAATCATAACAGAAGTCAGTCAGATGAAAGCCAACAAAAAACAGAAAATTCTTCTTTCCAGAAGGGATTGGGTGCCATTGCATCTTCCCTTAACTATATTGGCAATGCTTTTGAGGTAAACTATTATCTGAAAGTCTTAATAGCCTAACTAATTATCCCTTTTATATTTCAGAAAATAGGGATTCTTTATGCTTCTTTCTGAAATATATACAAATCAAAAAAGAAAAATATACCATTAAAACATCTGGGGGTCATGGACGTAATCTCCATTTCACATTATTCTTAAAGATATTCCTTATCCCATTCCCAGGAAAGACTTACGGCTGTGGAAAACAAAACGGCTGATATTATTCAAGAAACTCGCAAGCATATTAAGAAAAAATCTGGTGGTTCAGTGGCACAGTATCAGACGCCAAATTCTGGGTCTACCATGCAATCACAGGCACAGCTTCAACCGCAAACCCAAATACAAACTGGCCTTGAACTTCAGCTGAAGGCTTCTCGCGACGTAAGGTGGCAACTGTATATCACTAGTTTATGAAATTATAACATCAAACAGTTGCTTAAAACTTATTTACATTTTACCAATGGCTTTAACACAATGATCCTATAAATCAGTTAGCTTAGACGATCTGGGGATTGGATCTATGTGCTGTATTTTTTCTTGCAAGCCTTTTTAAAAATCTGGTTTTGGTCATGTCTTTTCCTTCTGTGTCTAACTCTGTTCATTTCCACAAGATTTGGTGTTCTAAGCTTCATATGAAGGTTCAAGTCTTTGCTTTTTATGGCTCATATTTCCTGCTAATGATATGTTGCAGGCTTGTGCGGAGGTTTCGATCTAGGTTCTTGTTTGTTTCACAAGTTTGTTGACTGTATGGGTTGGATTTGGATTATTTATTATTGTGTCCCCTTTTTGCAGAGTTCTTTTGAAATGATCTGATTTGTATTTAGAGTTTGTCATGTGTCAGGCCTCATCACATTGATCATTTGGAGGATGTAGAGTATTAGAGATGAAATTGAAGGATTAAAGCAAGTTCTTAATGTTTGTATATGCCTACTCTTCGGTGCATGTTGAATAGTAAAACCTTTAAAGACAAAATGGAAAAGAAAACAAGTTCAATTGATACTTGAAGCCAACTTTAACTTCTTTGTCTGTTTCTTTTTGGGAAAAAAAAATTGTAGATTCCTTTACCTTTTACCTTTTATGTTACTGTCTACTGGGTTGGTTTTCATGTTGTAGAATGTGACTAATTTATTTGCACTTGAATGTGACTAATTTATTTGCACTTTCTGTCGTATATTTTTGTATATTTTTATATTGATAATGTTTTGGTTTACTATCATATAAGAAAAGATAGACTTCGTCCGGTATAAATGTAAAAGTTGATTAATTTTTTTTCTTGTTGGAACTTGTGTATCCGCTATCTGCATAATTTTTTTAAAATTGCATCCATCGTTGTACTAATGAACACTATGCTATAATTGAAACCTGGATATATGTTGTAAGTGAAATTTGACTGCTGTTTGCTAAAGACGTGTGTTGTTTAGACCCTAGAGAATGATCTTCGTTGTATTATAACATATGCATCCCCTCCCCCCCCCCCCCCCCCCCCCCCCCCCCCCCCAATTATAAATATATAGTCTCTATGCTTCTTTACAAATTTAGTGTGCACATTCGTTTTGTGACCCCACTTCTATTCCTCATTGCATCTGTTTTTCCTGACTTCATGAATTTCTTTTCTTCTATGAACATTCAGTCTATAGCTAGTCTACTGTCTTGGTAGAATTTCCCGTAGCTCCGTTTGATATGTTTTCCAATAAATAATGGGCACATTTCTTGTGTTTGACACTTTGACTCCATAGGTTGCAATGGCAATGGCTGCCAAAGCAAAGCTGCTTCTTCGGGAGTTGAAGACTGTCAAAGCAGATCTTGCTTTTGCAAAGGAGCGATGTGCTCAGCTGGAAGAAGAAAATAAAATTCTTCGAGAGAATCGTGAGAGGGGAAACAACCTAGAAGATGATGATCTGGTAATCACTTTTCCCCTCTTTTCCATATGATCTTTTAATTCTGTTTCAAGCCAGGGCTTGTGATCTAATATATAATATTTTCTTTTGGCATAGCAATTCTTCATATAAATCCCATGCTCTCACTTGTCTTTATTCACACGATCTTTGCTCTTGGACCTTTCTTTATCCATTACGTCAAATCCTCCATAGGTAGCATGCATTTCTAGAGAACATTTTAATCAATTGATTTCAGTTCTAACTCTTAATGTTTTTAATTTTAGATACGACTTCAACTTGAAACACTTCTGGCAGAGAAGGCTCGTTTGGCCCATGAAAATTCTGTCTATGCACGCGAGAATCGGTTTCTAAGGGAGATTGTTGAATACCACCAGCTGACCATGCAGGATGTTATATACCTGGATGAGGGTACAGAAGAAGTCACCGAAGTTTACCCCATTAAGCTTCCTGCAGCATCCAATCTCAATGCTGTTTCTCCGTTACCGCCTCAGCCATTGTCATCTTCAAACCGACCCGGGGTAGGACTTGACATGAGTCCACAAATGACTCAGATTGTTCCTACTTGCCCTTTGCCCCCATCAGATCTGAGGGGAATGTCCTAAAGCTTTGCATAATCAAGCTCTTTTACATTTTGAGTATGCTGGCTGATTACATAATGAAAGCCATCCAACCCAATACTTTGATTTGAATGATAAAAAAAAAACTGTTATCTTGTAGTCTCTTCTTTTCTACTGTTTGTGCTGTTGTAATGTAACAATGTCATCTCATTATTAATGTGGCGCTATTTTCATTTAGTGTTTGTTATGGCTTGGTATGCATTGTAAGGTCTTTCCAATCAGTTTTTCATCCACTAAGTTGCAGGGCAAAGCTATTATGTTATTTTATTTCTTTTACCTACATTTGTATTGTATAAAGAAAAATTAACAGATAAGTTAGGAGTGGAATAAAGGGGAAAAAAATCTACTATTGCTGTATATACTATCCGCTATTGCATATTAGATATATATTTTATAATTGTTAGTTTAACTACATGCAGGAGTGAGAATTCAAACCTCGATATATGCTTTAATCAATTGAGTTATGTTTAGGTTGATCAATTATCATATTGTATATGATAGTATGGAAGGCTTAATATTTTGATAATATTTTTTTTGTTTCACGAGTGTTGTTGACTTTGTTTATCAAGAAAAACAATCTATTGAAATAATGGTTGTGTAGAAGATTTTAGTACTGTCATAGAAATGTATCTTTATATCACGAAAAAATTTAATCTTTTTATTTTTTCTTTTGGTTAAATATTGAAAAAGAAAAAAGTGTCAGAGATTCAGAATATTTAAAAGGAAGGAGAAAAAGAAAAACCATTAGACAAGAAAACATGAAAGCTCTCACTGAAATGGACTTGAGCCTTCGAAATTCCAATTGATTTGTGGGACATAACAACACATAATATCTATTAATTTTTTTTTTTTTTTGAAACAATAATATCTATTAATTGGATCAACTTCAAAAACTAATTGAATGGTGGGGTGGCTTCCATTCAATACCACACAATAAATTAATAAATATATATATATATGTTACAAAGGGAGCCACAAAAGCAATGTCTAAATCATACAAAAATAAAAATTTATTGAATCAAAATTGATTTATTGACATCCAGTATACTGGTAAGTAAATGATTTAAATATGACTGATATGATTAATTGACTAGTCAACAAAATTTCACTATAGTTTTAGTTTTACATCATTATAAAGAAAGACTGTTTAAAAAAAAAACCCTATCCATTACAAATTTTCTTTTTCTGAGAGGCTCCAAAAATCCAAAAATATAAAAGGGAGTGAACAGTGAAAGGCGGCTATTGCGAATAAAGTATAGGCCAAATTGGGACCTTAGTTTTGGAATTATTGGTCCCTTAAGATCTGTTTGGTAAACAAACAATGGACCCACCAAATCCACTTCACCCTTTGGCTTGGCCTTTGGTGCATTTCCATTATTATTATTATTATTATTATTATTATTAACTAACCCATTTACCACTCTTTTTGAATATTCAATTATCAATCCTCAGCTCGGTATCTTTATTTCTTGTCTTTACACATCTTTTCTCTTTTGTTTTGTTTTTGCAAGAGTTCTTCCTCAATAATTTCATTCAGAATTAAGACTTTACATATGAAGATATCAATCGCTTTTCCCAACTTGAACATAAGAACCAGTTAGTTTAAGAACATATTTGAAAGTGATTTTGAAATAGTTAAAATTACTTTTGTCATGTTTAAAATTACTCTGAAACATGTTTTTAATCATTCAAAATCAACTTAATGTTTAATTTTATACTTTTAAAGGCGGTTTTCATATCATAAAAATTGATTTTGAATAATTAAAAAAATGTTTTGGAGTGATTTTGGATACAACAAAAGTTATTTTAACCAGAATGGTTTTGAAATGGTTGAAATCATTCTTTTCATATTCAAAATCACTCTCAAACATGTCCTAAATCATTCAAAATCAATTTTGATTGTATGAAAATTGCTTTTAAAAGTGTAGAATCAAACATTAAAATGATTATATGAAAATCACTTCTAATAAATCACTTACAAACAAATCATTTCATTAAAATCACTATTTCTAAAAGTACTTCCCAACATGTCCTTAATAGTTTCATTTGAGTATTGTAGGTTTAAATTCTTACTCTTATTTTAATTGTAATTTAAATGATTGTATTAATATGTTTGTTTGTTAGTTGTTTGTTAATATTTATACTAACTATTGAGAATCACATTCTACCAACTATGAATATGTGACATTTCTATCCTAACATGTTCATTATTCAATTCTATAATCCTTCCTCTTCTGTAACTGCTCATCTTGAATCTTCAATGCATTAGAATGCGAAGACAGTGTCACATAAAAGAATGGAAAGGATATTAAGAGACAAATACTACATGCATTGAATTGTGTCATATATTTATCATGTCATGTCATCATTTTGATTTAGTAAATGATATTAAGAGACAAATACTACAATGAATCACAATTCAAAATTTAGAGATGTGGCTACCAAAGTGAGCATAGTTCAACGGTAATTAGTATGTACCTTCAACCAAGAGGTCAGAGGTTTGAACCTCCCACCCACAAATGTTGCTAGAACTCAAAAAAAAAAATAAATAAATAAATAGAGACGTAGCCTTATCAAAATTATGAACTAAATTCATTACTCTAATCCCATAAAGATCACTTTAACTTTTGACAAAATAAAAAATGGTATAGTTTATATCTAGTGAATAATTTTTTGAAAATCACATGTGAGGGCATAATCAATAATGATGTGAATTTGAAAACCTTAATTAATTAATGCCCCATTTGATCATCATTTGATTTTTCATTTTTTGTTTTTGGTTTTTAAAAATTAATTCTATATATTTTCAAACACCGAGTCGACTTTTGAAAACTAAAAAGAAATAATTTTCAAAAATTTATTTTTGTTTGGAACTTGGCTAAGAACTCAAATGTTTTCTTAATAAAGATGAAAATTATTATAGAAAATATGAAAATCATTGTAGAGAAACGATAAGAAAACAAGCACAATTTTCAAAAATCAAAAATTAAATGATTATTAAATGAGGCATAAATAACTATTATGATTAAAAAAGTACTAAATAATAGGTAAATAAGTCGTACTAAAATATCATAAACGTATTATCCACTCCACTCTATAGGCATTTATAGAAAAAGCAAAAATAGTGAAAGGTTACTTGTTTGACCTTGTGTGCATCATATACACATTTTTCCTTTTCATCTTTCTTAATTTTTAATATAACTTGTTGAAAAAACCTGTCTTAAAGATGAAACTTCAATTCCAAATTTCTCTCTACACACATATATTTGAGCTTACAACATGGATAGTAAGGGAGATTCGAACTTCAAACTCTTGATCGATAATTAAACTAATATTACACCTTCATAAACTCGTCATTTATAATTAATTTCAGCCACATGACAAAATTTACCTAATATTTAATTTAATTTAATAGATTATCATATCATTATTATTAAATTTGCAACGTCGTTGAATATTAATGGACATTCCACGCTATTCGGAACCTTCCTCCCTTAGTAAATGACGTCAACCAAGAAATAGTCCAAGTCCAGCTCTAACTCCCCGAAATCTTCTTCGCCGCCGCATCGCCTCCTCGCCGCCGGCAATCTCTCCGCCGCCTCCATGTTGAATCCGAACTCATCAATCTCTCTACAAAACATCTCATCAATTGGAGCGAAAGCGCCGTCATAATTAAGCACCGACGCCGGCGACCAAACCGCCGTCGCTTTGGGCGAGTCCAATCCGTCCTCCTGCTTGCTACCACCGTCGGCCGCCGTGGAAACCGATCCACCACCGGAGAAGTTCGTCTCGGCGTTTGGACCATGGAGTTTCAGAGCAGCTCGATCGTAAACCGCCGCCGCCTCCTCCGCCGTATCGAAGGTTCCGAGCCATATCCGCTTCTGGCGAATCGGATCTCGGATTTCCGCCGCCCACCGGCCCCACGGCCGCTGCCGGACTCCCCGGAACTTCTTCCGGCGAGATGATTTGGACCTCCGTGATCTAGGGTTCCGCTTCTTGCAAATTTCCTGAACAGGGGACTCTGAAGAACCATCAAAAACAGAGTAACATCCAATGGTGATCTCTCTAACTTGTCTCCTAATCCCCGTTCTTGATCCCAAAATCATTTCATCATCACTCGACGAATCCGTGGCGTCGGCGTCGGCGACGATGATCCTAACAACCTTTTGTTGCAGTTTCACAGAGTCTCCGGAACTTCGCGGTTTCCGGCGGCGGTTGATTCTGTGCTCTGGAAAAAAACCCATTTCTCCAACAGACATGTTAGATCTGAAAGATCAATCACTCTAACAAAGCCCAAGAAGCTTTTGACTAAGATCAAAATTCACAAGTGGGCATATACAAAACAGAGAAGATCAATCATCAGTCTGTAAAATCAGCAAAACAGAGAAGAAGAAGAAGGATCAAACGAAAGAACATCATTGAAACAGCTTTTCACAAGAAACTAGATTGAAAAAAGGATCGTAAAAATGGATCAAACACCAAGAATCCCTTTTGAGTTCAGAAACAAAAGTGAAGAAAAGAAGAAGATGAGAGAAAAGGCAAAGATTAAAGAGAGAAAATGAAAAGGACTTGGGAGTGGAAAACTTAAGTCCAAGCAAGAAGATTGAAGGCGGATATATAGGAATTCAGAGGAAAGAATCAAAGAATGTTCAAATTATATATGTTTATTTGGTGGGATTTCTGTTCCAAGGAGAATTGGCCACGTTGTTGTTCAGAGGCTGTAGAACCGCAAGACAAGTTGAGAAATTATTTACATTGAAAGATAACAAGACTTGATATTTTGGCTTTTATCTCCCAATTCCTTCCCCACTAGGATGACTCCTATTGACTGAGATCTACTTGTAAAAGTCAAAGTTTATGTGCTCTAAAATAAATCTAGATGTTTCTGTGCTGTGAAGTGCTTTCTGTGTTATAAAGTTTGAGATTTGGTGAAGGATTAAAGAAACGTGTGATGGATGTTATAGAGATTCTTTTCTTTTTTTTCTTTTTTTTTTTTTTTTTTTTTTTGAAAACAATCAAATACATTAATTTATAAAGTAATTTTTTTTTTTTTTTTGAGTTAACAAAAAAACGAAATTACAGAGATAAATTACCGCTTGAAAGATTAAGAGGGTTGTCGACAACCACTTCGTATAGGTAAAGGGGAAAGACCGCCGTTGGGACTTCCTCCATTCATTGTTCTTCTTGTTGCAGAGAGATCGCTTCCTGAGCCAAAGCATGCGCCAGACGATTCGCCCTTCGATCACACCATTTGAACAAAAAATGTGTAAGATTCTTTGCGATTTTCCTGATTTCTTCTACAATTAACCCTTTCTCTGAGTGATTTGTTGATGCTTGTTGTAAAAGTTGGATAACGCCGGCTGAATCCGTTTCAATCTCCAGTCGTCGGAAACCCATGTCTACTGCAAAACTTGTGATAAAAAATAGCTCGTCACATCTTTGATATTTGACATTTTTCAGAAATAAAAGTTGATATTTAATGATTCATTCCTTAATAATTTTGCTTGGCAATCAAGCCTAAGTCCACTCTTAATGTCTTTTTCTTTTTAATACAACAAATACGTGATATGAAAATTCGAACCTCTAAACTCAAGAATAAGAGTACATGTCAATTATCACTCAACTATGCTCACTTTGACATTCTCTATTGTATGCTTAGTTTTGAAACATTAGTTTAGTAAATAGTTTCATTATCATTTGAACCATTTTAAATATTATAAAAATATCTGCTCTCTTTGTTCAAAGCATAGTTTTATCTTTATAGGTAATTTTTTAAACATTGGTAGACCCCACTCTATTTTTAGAATAATGTTAACGTGGCATAGAGTGAATGGAGAATGGAGAAGTATTCATACTATTGCAGTATATGAAATTTTCCTGTATATCACAAACCAAAAGGCTCAAAAGTGTAACTTTGCAATAATCCTATTTCACATGTTCAGAGTTTCTGTAATTACATAATATAAGAGTCTTCCATTCAAAATTACATAATAGCATCCAGTGAACATAGCTTAACACTCCTTCCCTTAAAGTCAGAGGTCAAATCTCCATCCTCCACATTTCAATTTCTCAGATAAATCTTGACATGTAAAAATTGTAGAAGGGGAAAGTTTGCCTGGAAGTTATTAGGATGGTCCTCATTTCCAGTCCTACGATTTCTAGATGACAAAAGAACAATGTCATGTTTCTCTTCTGCATTTCAAATCTATCAATAAACTATTCGAAAAACTTTCAAGTCTCATTTCAAATCTATCAACAAACTATTTGAAATACTCGATAAACTCTCATTGGTACCAGTATCAATCACAATCTACCACTTTAACCATGTACAAACTAGCCTATTGCAACGAAAAACAAACATTCCCACTTTCCCAAACCAACATTCAGGCAGTCTAAATTAAAGAGTATAATGCCATTACCAGTAATGGGCCATTCATAGGCTTCAATGGTAGCATCCTCTTTGCTACCATTACTTCACTAGAAATCTAGAAGTAGAGAGGCTCGTGATCCTTATTTGCCATTTAAATAACAGGGCAAACAAACGGCTTTCCAACTCATAACAAATAAAAGCAAATATTTAATGGAGAATATTAGCAATGTAACAACATGCAAATAAAAAAAGCCCATAAAACATCTTTTGTTTTGAAATTAGCGAGATAGGGTAAAAAAGAAAACCAATCATTTGACAATATAGAGTGATATAAGTTACAGATCTTCCATTATATAATTTCTTCAAATCAATATTCACAATGAAAGTTAAGTTCCTTACAAAAATTTGAAGTCTTACAAATACAGAGGCTTTCATTTCTTTCACTTCATGGAAATAAGATTCAAGGACACGTCTCTTTTCAAGAGCTGAGATGGTTGAGGCTGTATTCCATCATCCCATAGCATACTTTTGAGTCCAGCTGCGTGCAGTAGCTTCATACTTGGCTCTATCAGTCTTGTACATGTGAGCAATTTCGGGAACGAGAGGATCATCGGGGTTGGGATCAGTTAACAGGGAGCATATGGACAGAAGCACCTGAAATACATTTAGTTCGTATTAAAGTTCTACTATAAGATTCTGACTTCAACTAGATTGCTAAAAATAGCTAATTTACAGAAGGCATAGTAATTGGACAGATGGGCTTCTTCTGGGAACTGCCAAAAGCTCATACAGTAGCCTGAAACACCAGTTCCACGTAGAAAAGATGTATTGGAGAACCAGAAATGTAATAAAGCAAGATCCATGATCATTAGGATCCAAGGATTGCTTTAGGTTTCCAATCATGTGATTCAATTCAAAGAGGTGATATTTCACTGCTTAACAACAGTTAACATTATTTAATAGAAGAGAAGAGGGAAAAGTTTTAATCAGTGATCAAGATAAACTTTGATATCTGTCTTAACCTAATCTTTCCAAGAAATATTCTAATTACCAGTTGGAAGTCCTTGATGATAGATCATTCAAACACACAAGGAGTTGGCACATTCCAACAGCAATGGTGGATAACTATCAAAGTAAGCAGTTTCTGAAATTATGCAACAATTTAAAAGGTGTAATCTTTGACCAGTGGTCCAGACTCCACCGCATAATCCTCACCTCCACCTAAAACGCGTTGCACATATGGGAGATCTACCAACAAAAATATCAAAGAGAGGATCTATACTTCACAAAAGTCAAAGAACTCAAAACAATTAGGGGGAAAAAATCTTATTTCTAAGTAGTGCAAAAAAACCTTACATGTAATATCAACTTTAAAGCCATTTAGTCACACTTCACAGTTCCAAGAAGACAGAAAATAATTATGTAATTTAGAAATTCTGGAAAGATTGTTAAAAGCAAGCTACAGGAGCACCACTTATCCCTTACTTTAACAAGCAGAATATATGACTCTAATACGTTTGAACAGACAGCCAAATTGTGACAGTAAAACGAATCAAGTTAGAAACTAGTTTAAACGGTTACGATTCATGAGATGTAAATTTAGACTAACCTTAGAAATAGTTAGCGCAGGGCTCCACTGTTCTTTAAGAATGTCCAGACATATGCTTCCGTTGCTATTAATGTTTGGGTGGAACACCTTAGTCCTAAAAGCAACCTGCGAGGTTAAAAAAGTTCAGTTTTTAAGAACCATAGACCGGTCTACAATGACAGTGTAGCATGAAACTACCAAAATCAAGAGCATCAAACTTAGTGAAAACTCTCAATAAAACGATCTTGATATATAGAATAGTATATCTAATTCTAGTAAGCTCATACACCGATTCTTAGATCATATTCGAACAAAAGGGTATTAGAAATAACAAAAACAAACGCACAACATTCAAACTAGAAGATATTTCACCTTTGGGGGCTTGAAAGGATAGTCCGGAGGAAAATGGATTGAAACTAAGAATACACCTCCTGAATAAGGAGAGTCAGCAGGTCCCATGATAGTTGCTTGCCAATGAAACATGTCTTCTGCCACAGGACCTATTGAAAATAGTATGACGACAAGAACCCATATGAACTTTGAGGTACTTTTAGCAGTCAATAAGATTAAACAGGAGAACACTTGAAAATGAATAATCAACGGGCAAGTTGGCAGCCCACCATAAAAGAAATATTGTCCATAAGGAAGAAATGAATACTTAATTAAGGAATGAAAAGGGGGCAGACCATGCTTGACAACCTCAAAATAGAAAATAACCAAAAATAGGCTGTTGCATTAGAAACAATCATTCCACCACTCCACCAAGTACAATAAAGATCGGATGATCAGAGGAAAAACATGAAGAGACCACGCGAGCTGAGAGTGCAGGAATAAAATGAAAGGAAAGGGGGGGAAAGGTCAAATACCAGCGCTGCAGGACGTAGGAGGATCCTTCTGTAAATCCTTGAGCTCTTTAAGAATACGCTTTGAAGCCATTAATTCCTAGAATACAAACGGGAAACCTGACTCCCCAAACACAAAATAGAGCAAAAATTTTCAATCAGAACAAAAGATTTTAGCTCAACGAGAGAAGAAAACAGCTAATTAACATTCAAAAAAAAAAAGAAAAAAAAAAGAGCGACAAGACTGGAAGAAAAGTCGCCGACCATTGAAATTAAGTGCAGAAAGATAGAGCGAAAGAGAAATACCTTGGGAGGTAGATTGACGATGAGGAAGGGTTTCACACTTTAGAAGAAAGAAGCGAAGCTGTGGTGAAGACAAAGAATCGCAGAGGATTAAATAATAAGGAGAGAGATGCTTCTAGAATTCTTTCCATTCTCGAATTTCTTATATATATATATGCTTAAATTATATGGAAAATTATTGATATTCAATACTTATTTACGCCAATGGAAACATAACCCGATTGGTTAAAAAACATATAACTTTGACTAGATGTTAGATACTCAAACCGAGGACCTACATGTTATTGAACTAAAAAAAGCTTCAGGTAAAATTATCAAAAATACTCCTGAACTATGGGTTGGTTTCAATTATACTCCTAAACTTTGAAAAGTTTCATTTTAACCTTTGAACTTTGAAGTTTGTTTCAAAACAACTCTTAAGGTTTTTTTCGTTAAATTTATGGATGAAAAATGACATATTTGCATATGTTTTGATTTTTTTTTTCAACGTATATGTTAAAATATGTTCACATAAGCAACAATATAAATGCAAAAACATCATTTTTCGTCCATGAATTTAACCAAAAAAAGCCTTTAAGGGTTGTTTTGAAACAAACTTCAAAGTTCAAGGGTTAAAATGAAAATTTTCAAAGTTCATGAGTATAATTGAAACCAACCTCATAGTTCAGGGGTATTTTTGATAATTTAAACCAAAGCTTTATTTATGAATTTGAGCTCCTAAAAGTAGGAGTGTACAAACAACCCGGTAATCCGAGCAACCCGGACTACCCAACCCAAACCGTAAGGGTTGGATTGGGTTAGTTTTTTTTTTCGGTTTGGGTTGGGTTAAATTTTGGAGAACCTAATTTTCGGGTCAGTTCTTGGGTTGGCATTTTTAGGCTCAGGTTGATCCGACCCAACCCAAAATTTATGTTTTTTTTTAATATATTTACTTATAAATGAATTATTTGTGAACTTTTAATGTTTTTCATCTAGGATTGTTACGAAGATTAAGATGTTATGAACTTTGAAGTTTGATACTTGAATTTTATGTGATTTTAGTTATTAATTCAAGTAAAAAGTATTTTAAATAATTAAAAAAATTATTATTAAAAAAAAAAACTCAAGCCGGCAACCCACCCCAATCCAACCAGAAAATATTGGGTTGGGTTGCAACCCTTGATCGGGTCAAATTTTCAGGTTGGCCCCAAAAAACTCTTCAACCCAACCCATGTACACCCCTACCTAAAAGTGAGGGTAGATGCCAATTACGCTAAATTATACTCACCTTGTGGTTGTATATAAAAAGATTGAATTACAATTCCATTTCCCTTGGTCACTCTTTATTTACTTTATCTTTGTATTTTAAAAAACATATTAATTTAACGTTTTATACTAATTATTTGATTAAATAATTAAAAATGGAAATAATTCTATTTACATAAATTAGATTTTTTTAGTTCAACAATTGAGTGGGGTGGAGATCGACTCATTGACATTTAAGATGGTAATTGATGTCTATACCCACTTAGCTATGCTCAAATTGGCTACATAAATTAGCTTTAACACCTTGATAAATTATATAATTACTTACATAAATCAACCTAATACCTTATAGGGAAAATTATTTTTTTGGTCCATGAGTTTTCAAAATGGATCTTTTTAGTCCATGAGTTTTGATAAATATGTTTAAAAGGTCCCTGGGTGATTTTTTATTATTATTTTAATGTTAATGAAAAATTAAAAAATAATATAATAATAATAAAAACAAAGTACCTCTCTCTCCCTCACTCACTCCCTCCCCCTCTCTCTCCTCTCCCCTCTTTTCCCTCCTCCGCTTCTTCCTTTTTCTTCAAAAATCTGATATCAAGAGAGAGAGAACTCAATCCTTAGGTAAGAGTGATGGAGATTCTCAATTTCACTTCAAATATTCAATCATGCCTCGCCTTCAAACCAATTTCGAATGACTTCCGCCACGGATCTGTTTCTGCAACGATTCATTCAGTCCCAACCCAATTACTGAAATAATCCAAATGGAGGTGTCATGAGTTACCAACTAAATTACGAGATTCCACATTCATTTCAACCATTTTTGAATTCCTTCAAGAATCCCCAAACTCAACAAAGTAAGACCATTATCTTCTATTCTTTTTTACTATGCTGACTTCCCCTTTTCACTTTCTCTCTTTCTTTAACCAACCACCCCACCCCAAACTTGAATGGATATTCATGGAGAGGGAAAGGGACTTCCTCCACCTCTTGAATTCGTCCAAGACTTTTTTTTTTTTTTTGTCTTTGTCTATTCCAAGTTTCCTTTTTATTTTCTACTTTGCCCATTTGAATCGGCCTATTCAAACTCCTTCAAGAATTTTCAGTGTTTGAAATGAGATTGAGAATCTAAGGATTGAGTTCTCTCCTCTTTTGATATCACAATTTTGAAGGAGGAAGAAGAAGCCGGGGAGGGAGAAGAGGAGAGAGAGGGGGAGGGAGTGAGTGAGATGAGAGAGAGATGGGTTTTTGTTTTTATTATTATTATATTATTTTTTAATTTTTCATTAACATTAAAATAATTAAAAAAAATCACCCAAGGACCTTTTAAACCTATTTATCAAAACTCAGAGACTAAAAATGTACATTTTGAAAACTCAGGGACCAAATGTACCTATTCCTAAAAACTCAGGGACCAAAATGATAATTTTTCCTACCTTATATGATTCAATTATCTAAATATGATCAGCATCTACATTTATCAATATTTAAATTAGTCAACCTAAACAATAACTCAACGATCAAAATATTAATAACTTTTTTTCAATAAGTTGAAAGTTTAATACTTGTCGTCACAAATATGATGCAATATTCTCACAAAAACAAAAATGTAGGCATTTGACTATGTCTATTAGTACCTCTCACTTATTTGGATATAAATATAACACCTCAGGCCCAGGATTCGAAATGTGAATTCCACACTTGACTGCCCCGACTTTTTCTTGTATCCCCTGCAATCTGGTCACGTCACCATACTAGTTTTGAATTGCTTCAAAGAGTGAAAATTGTCCCCACATACCAATATGAGTATTTTCAGCATGCATTGTCCTCACTCACATGCTTTTTAGGAAAATTCTCGAGATGTCACATTTAAGATAGAGTGGTGATATGGCCAAGATGAAAAGTTTTTAATAAAGAAAAGGTTTAGGTCTCATCAGTTAAGTACCATGATGTACTTATGTGTTTGTATGACGAGGTGAATTGTTGACATTGTCACGGGGACTAGAGGAAGCATGTTTCCGCATTCTTTACATTCTTTGGATTCTTGTAGTTTTGGTTGAGTTTTTTGTGTCGAGGTTTTGTTTTGTTATCTAGTTTTATCCTTAGAGGATCTTGACTCTTGTTATTTCTTTTCCTTCTACTTTTCTGGATCCCAAACTAAAAAGTTATTTTGCTTTTATTTAAAGATTGTTTTGTGAATATTCGTTTTATTCAGGAAATAAATTTGAAGTTTTTCTTGAGGTTTTATTAGCATGCATGTAATAATGATCCTAGATAGGTCTTAGAAAGTTGAGTCGTTAAAATAAATGTTGATTTTTTAATTTTGATTGCTTATTGAAAAAATGTAGGGCATAGTCTTTAAATATCTGTAGACATATCAATAAAGTTATCAAGAATAAGAAGCTCGGATTGAATCGCTAGAGATTGATAGCTCTCTAAGCATCCCATGAAAGTGCCATGCAAAATGAATATGGGCATTGCCTTGAACTCTCTCTCACTAACATTCTATTTTTTTATTGTATTCGACAACATATGAGAATGAGGATCCGAATTTCTGACCATTAAGTCAAGTGTACAATGTTTTAACTAGCTAACCTATGCTTACGATGCCCTCTCTCACACTATGAATATAGGATCCACTTTGTACTATGTTATAAAGAAAATTTTGAACTAAGCCTTGAAAAAACAAATGAAAAAAAAAATCTAATTCATTCAAATCAAAATGGAGGTTTCTTTGGTTCACATTCAATCCTAAAGAAATTTAAGAATCAGATACACTCTACAAAGTACAAACTGATACAAGCCACAGGTCTGGGGGTAATGGTTGAAAGCATTATTGTGCATTTACCTAGAGAAAATGATTAAGCTTACCTCCTAATTTGGACAGTTCCTCCTCCTCAAATAATGAAAATAAACACAATCTAATGAAAGAATTCATGGGGTCTGCACATTTGAGTCCTTGGATTTGTTCTCTTCGGAAGATGGCCGGTTCTCCGAGTCAGATTGCCGGATTTCTTCAATCATTCTAACTACTTCGTCCATGTTCGGTCTCATGTCGGGCAACTTCGCTACACAAGTCATTGCTATTTGCAACATCTGCACCATCTCTTCTTCAATATTCTGGTACCTCATTAGTTCAACATCGAAAACCTCAGCTGTCCATTCCTCCCTCACAACAGACTGGACCCACCGAGGAAGATCGACCATTTCATCACGACCAGGTGATTGGAGGGGAGCTTTTCCAGTTAACATTTCGAGAAGAAGAACGCCAAAGCTGTAAACATCTGACTTGTGTGTGTGTTTGCGAGCTTCGATCACCTCGGGCGCACGATAACCTGCAGTTCGAGAAGTTGGGACATTCATAAGAGGGGTAAGGCCAAAGTCAGAGACACAAGCATTGACATCTTGATTTAGGAGAACATTTGAGGCCTTGATATTTCCATGGGTGAATTTTGGACCACCAACTGTATGAATATGAGCAATTCCCTTTGCTGTTGCAAGAGCAATTTTCACTCTTGTGTCCCAGTCAAGTGGAGTTCTTTCCCCTCCTCTGTTTCCTGAGATAAAAATATATAGCTAACATGAGATATATGAACCTGGTTCAAATATAAAGATATGCTTCAAATACTCCCAAAGATCGATCGAAAGCAAATTTTTATTCCGTTCAAAGTCGAAAAGACAAACAAAATAAACTTTTGCGATCGCCTCTAGTTGTTTCCAAGCCAAAAACAACCCATTTAATGATCATCCAAAAATTGACTGCAAATATGAACAGAACCTGTGTTCATAACACCCTAGCTTTTCTTGAATTGGAGTTCGTAAATAAAGGCAACTCTATTCGCTAGTTTGATGATGGAAACACAATCAGGTTCTGGAAGATGCATGCTGAAGTTCAGAGTTCTTGCTTTTTTATGGAGCCTGTACAGCATTGTCGACAACTGACAACCCATGGATATATAGTTGCTTGAATTCTGCCTTTTTTTTCTCCTTTTGATATTTGTGAGTATGTTTCCGCGCATCTCAACTATTCTCATGAGACAACTGTCTGACCCTACTACATGTGGTTGTCAAGGGAACTTGTAGGATATTAAATCTTAGGTAGGTGGCCACCATGGCTTGAACTCATTCTCTCCTTTATTATTTACCTGGCCCTTTTTGATCACTAGGCCAATCCAGGGTGGTTGAATTCTGCTTATTCTACACTCAAACATAAATTCCAGAAGACCTTTAACTGACAGGGATGCAAAAGAATGGATTGTTTCGTAGGTATAGTTGTCGGAAGCTATAAGCTTAATCAGCAGAGGGGTTCTAGAATTCAATTACTGGAGAATAGTAGCTGCTTTTCCAGAAAATCTCTCGCATCAAATATCACTCCTCACAGTTCCTAGGCTCATACAAGACTTTTTAGGAAGCCAAATGCCCTAAGAATAAAGAGTTTTTGGTTGGTCCTTAATTTTGGGTGGCTTAAACACATATGATGAGATTCAAAGAAGAAACCCAAATTGGGGTTTTCCCCTTGTTTTCTCCACGCAAGAAAGATGGAGAAGTCCCCTAAACCATATGTTTTTGCATTCTCCATCTGCTAGCAACTTTATGCATAACATGTTTGTTGATATTATTACATTCCTCTTGGTCCACAAATTTGTTGATGATGATTTCTCTAAAGGGATGTTTCTTGAGTTGTACTTATACACGAGCTTTAAATCAGTATTAAACTAAAAACCATTTTATACAAAATTAAGGAAAAGAGAGAGAGGTTATTGTAACTGAGAATTATACAGTAGATGAGTAAAAAGAAGGGAAGTAAAGAACACATACCATGCAAGAGTGATGACAAGCTGCCTCCTGGGACATAATCATAAACAAGGAGCTTTTCATCCTTCGAGTAATAATACGCTCGGAGTGGCATGATATTCGGGTGCTGCCCGACCCTTCCCACTATGTCCATCTGCTGTTCAAACTCCCTCTTCCCCACCACCACTTCCTTCAATCTTTTCACCACAACAGTGGTAGGTTCCTCCAGGACAGCTTTATAAGCTGTTCCATAGCTGCCCTTTCCAAGCACTTCAGCTGAAGCCCTCAATAGGTCTTCAAGATCAAAATTAAACGAACAGCCTTCAAAGAACACCAGCTTGTTTTTCTCAGGCTCCTGCACACCACTTCCAAACTCCTCTTTCGGTTTTTCACTTCTCCCACCACCAGAAACTTTCCCTTTTCTTGCACCGGTGCCTCCACCGTCCTTTTTCTTTAAACAACACAAAACCACAAAAAGAACTACGAGGAATAGAAGGAAAAATCCACCAACTGCAATAGCAATGATAACTCCCATTTTCAGTTTTTTGGAGCTCTGCTTTTGAGAAATGGCAGGTGAAGGTGGAGCATTAGGAGCTGGAGATAGGACTATGGAGCAAGATTTTAGAGGCAATCCACATAATAAAGGATTTCCAATGAAGGATGAATATGGGAATGTCGTCAAAAAAGTTGGGATAGAACCATTAAGATGGTTATAACTTATATTGAAATGCTTGAGCTTAGGGAGGTTGATATCTGGTATAGAACCAGAAAGATTGTTGTTCTGGAGGTTCAATCCAGTTAGCTGTGTCAAATTTTGGATAGCCTTTGAAATCTTTCCTTCTAATGAATTGAATGATAGATCCAATACATTAAGTGTAGGTGAAAGGGAGGAAGGAAAGTCACCAGAGAAGTTATTACGTTGGAGATAAAGATATTGGAGAGAAGGAAGTGAGGTAATGTCGGATGGTATTTTTCCGTTAAGGAGGTTGGAACGAAGACTGAGAATCTTGAGGCCATCAAGTTTCCCTAGAGTTTTAGGAGGAATTGAACCGACGAGTCCAATCCCAGGTAGTCGGAGGGTAAGCACATGGGTTCCATCTGCACTGCAAGTAATGCCAACCCAAGTTGTGCATATTGATGTAGTATCGTTCCAGTTAAGGCTCCGACGATGTGGAACAGAAGATACGAAGTCAAGAAGAGCTTGCTTGTCTGAGTTCAGGTCGGCGATGGCAAGGTGAAGTAGATTAATAATAACAAAAAAGAGAGAAAGCACTGGTGCTGAACAGAACTTCATTTGGAATTACTTAACACAGGATGCTTGAAGAAAGTAACTGCAAAAGTGACAACTACAATCCGTTCGGGCCCTACTGTTTACCTGCCACAAATTTGGAAAGGAGAAGTGATGCTGATTTTCAAAGGAAAGGAGAGAAACCCAGAAGAAATAAATAACGGTGACAATGGCAACATCTTAAATATTGTGTTTGAAGATCATCCAAGTGTAGCCGACTATAGCAACATTCAAAAAGAAAATAGTAAAGAGCAAATTTTAAACAAAGCTTTATGCAACATTATGTGCAACTAAAATGGAAATTCAACCACAGAACTGAACTTGTACTAAATTTAAGGAACGAAGGCTTAAAGCTGAATAGCGACAATCTTCTGCGCTACAATGAAGGAAAAGGATTTGAGTCATTGATCCTGAAGAATCTCGACTACTGAGAAACTAGGAGGATGAGTTGGTATGGCTTTTGCTACGGTAGAAAGTGCTTTTGTTTCATTAAAAACACTTTCAAGACAACTACAAGATTTATATGGTAAATGTATTTCACTTACAAATACTACTCTCAAAAGTCATCCCAAACTCAGTGTAAGTTAATAATATCTTGTACTTCAAAACACTATTCACAAAAGTCATTCCAAACTCACAATTCAATGTCACCATCTTCTCTATAAACTTTATGACCACCAGAATTTACTAAAGATGCATGCAAAATTAATGCCGCAAGATGAAAGAACAAATCCCTCAAGAAAACAATGACTCTGTAAAAACGGAGGCCGAGAATTTTGTTACGTCTAGACTTTCTACCACAATTAAAGAGATCCCCAGAAGTTCATAGCAGTACTTTCAGAAGAAATTTCAAAGTGATAAAATAAAGAAGAACAAGGACACTTTTCAATAATTATCATAACATAAGACCGGCGAAATTGACAAGCAGATGAACATAATTTCTAACAAAATGACAGGGAAGTTATGATTTGGAACAAGGATAAGTCCATGGTTGACAAGAACCCAAAACGGGGTTCAATCCTTTTCCAGCTTAGCTCCGAAAATTTAACAAACTTCGGATGGAAGAAGAAGAAGAAGAAGAGAAGCTGAAGACTATACAAATCCGGTGAATGTAAACCTGAGAATTAGCTCCAACTGTAATGCGAGCTCACCAACGAACAATTCCAACTGAACATTAACCGAAATAGAAACATATTTCCAACCAGAACACAGATCTATCATCCAAGTAACATCCAGATGTGCACTGCAAACTAAAAATCAGTGAAAAAAAAAGGAAGAATTAAAACACAACGAAAAACAAGTGTAGTGAAGAACCTGAAAGTAAAGAAAGCGACACCCAAAAACCATCCGACGCCGTTACCGGAAGAAGCGGCCACCGGTAAAAAGAGCTACAAAGAAGCTCAAGAGAAGGTCGCCATGGCCGCCGGAGCTACAGCTGAGAGCATTAACAGTAAAATGCGGCACTGAAGCTTCACATCCCGCTGGAATGAAGGGATCTAAGAAACGACAACATTTAGAGCCAAAAGGGGACTGTAAGTAGGTTAGCAAGAGTGAGAAACGAAGCTCAAAGCTGAAAAGAGAGTGAAAGAAAAAGACCCAAATCGAGTTTGGGTAAAAAATCGTTAGAATTGCAAATGCAAAAGGAAAAGCAAGAGAAAATCAAAATGGGTTTGCAAAAGAAAGAGAAAATAAGGATTGGAAAAGCGAGAGCACTGAGAATCACCGTTGGTTCTGGTTGTTTAGGCTGCTTTTTTGGAGGACAGAGGAATTTCTGTCGCTTTCAAAAGTAAAGTGAGGGAAAAAGGAAGAAACCCACTGTGATTTCTATGGTGGTGATTGTGAATTCATGTAACACTGAGGTTTCTATTAATTGCATTTGCAGGTTAGGCCGTTTAGAGTACGTTGTTGTTCTTGTTCGTTCTTCAATGAAGCCATCCATGTTCTCATGCTTTCGTTCGCAGGGACCCTAAAATTACAGTTATACCATAAATGCCACCGCTCCATGATCATTTACTTCGTTCTATCCTTTTTCCTTTCCTCTTTGAATTCACAAACTTTGTACAGTTTGTCGTTGTGTACAGTGTGTGTTTTTTTTGGGATAGCATGAAATACTTTTTTTTAAGTTTTTTAAATTTGATATTTG
The DNA here is from genome assembly GCA_033996785.1 of Trichosanthes truncata. Taxonomy (NCBI): domain Eukaryota; kingdom Viridiplantae; phylum Streptophyta; class Magnoliopsida; order Cucurbitales; family Cucurbitaceae; genus Trichosanthes; species Trichosanthes truncata. The sequence continues at coordinate 22,234,010 of JAWPNB010000008.1, read as the reverse complement.
TATAAATATGGTCGTAATCTAAAAGAATAAAAAAGTAAAATTACAATTTTTGAATATAACGTTACAGAATTGAGTCTTATATTATCTAAATTTTTAATTTTGCATCTGATAAGTTTGGACCAATTTGACATATTTTAAAACTCTCATACTTATTTAACACAAAATTTAATTTTTCAAAATTTAATTTTTGTTCTTTAGTTATTTGAATTTTTAATTTTATGTCTAATAAGTATGTGAATAATTTCACACATTTTAAAACTCTCATACCTATATTTATTTTGTGTTCAATAGAATCGACTGTTTTTCAATTTGTATTCAAAAGATCCATAAATTTGCAGAAGGAAAAAATGTGTAATAAGTTATGGAACCTAATGGATACAAAATTAAAAGTTCAAGGGCTAATTGGACACACTCAAATTTTGGGGGTCTATTAGACACAAAATTGAAAGTTTGGAGTATATTAGACACTTTTTAAAGTTTAGAAACATATTAGACATGGTCGTGAAAGCTGATGGAATAAACTTATAATTTAACCAACTTAGAAACATCACTTATATAGTCTAAAAATGGCCATTTTTACTTCTATTGATTTTTTTAGTTCAACGACATGTTGGATTGGAAGAATTTGAACTTCTAACTATAGGTCGAAAGTGTAAGTCTTAACCAATTGAACTATACTCAATATGGCTATTATATTAATTAATAGTTTATGAAAATACACCTAATAGTTAGACCCCTTTTATTTATAAGAAAGTATTCCACGACAATCTTGTAAAACATGGTTTTTATTAGATAATAAAATAGGTTATTTTAGAATTTATGCTTTAAAATATAATTTCTTGGTTGTGTACTATTGTGATGCTAGAATGTATTTTTAGTTTAAAAAAACAAATAGGTGCAAAATAATCATTTTTAAACTAGAATTAAGTTAACGTAAAAGCGCAGCCATGTCAAGTTGTCAACTTTAAATTTCAAGATTCATTTTGTATTTATATATGATAGCTGCTAAACCATGTCCCATAAAAAATATATATAATAAAATAATAATAATAATAATAATTAATGTTTTGTCTTTTTTTTTTCCTTTATTTTTCCTTTCCTTTGCTAGTAATTGCTATGTTTTTTTTTTAATCTAAAATATGTTACGTTAAATATGGGAACTATTTGGTTGGTGCTAAAAAAAAATTAGAAAAAGTCCCACACAAATAATTGAACATTTCCAATTGGTTTGTACAAAAGATAATAATTAAGGGATCATTTGGTAGATTCTTTTTTTTTTTTTTTAAATTTTAGAAACACTAAAGAAATTATCATGCAGCTTTTTTAATTAAAAAATTAGTTTTTTTTTTCGTCTGTTTTTAATTTTTCAAACACTGATTTTCTGTTCCAATTATTTTGGCTCATAAAATTCAAAATAAAAACAAAAAACTAACTAAAATGGAATACTTTATTTTTCTTTGACTAGTTCTAAAGTAAAACTCATTTGAATGGTTTTTTATAACAAGAAACAAACATTTTTCCCCAAACTTTTGTCATTAAGTAAAATGATTAAATTTATAAATAATTATATGAAGGTCCGTTTAATATTCTTTGTTGTTTTCTGTTTTTGATTTCACAAATTAAGCTCATTCACTATTTAATTTTGTTTTAGTTGAAAAACAATCATTTTGTAGAAAGTAGATTTTTTTGTTCTTTTTTTAGTTCGTAGATTCATAGAAGTTGATACATCAGTAAGTTTGCTTCTTTTTTTTTTTTTTTCCTTTATCAAATCTGAGCATAACTTAATTGGTGAAGAGTCGAGACATCATAACCTCCATCAAAATGTCAAAAGTTTACATTTCAACCTTCATATGTTCTCGAACTCAAAAAAAAAAAGACCTTTTAAACTCATTCTCATTTGGATCCTTACAAATAAATTTTCCATTAACAATATTTTTTTAAAGAACAATGTAATTGATAATTTTTAAGGTCCATTTAATAACTGTTTTTTAATTATATTTGTGCTTCTCACAAATTTGTTAGAGAAGCTTTTCATCTCCCTTAAAAAAATATCTAAATTTTAAGTCGAATTTCAAAAATAAAATCAAAATTTAAAAAAAAATTATATAAATTTTAAAATTTGCCTTAATTTTTTAAAACATTTCTAAAAAATAGATAATAAAACAAGAAACAAAATGGTTATGGACAGACTGAGATATATTCGACCCTTTCTCAAAATATGAACGTAGGTTAGGCTGGCAGAGAGTGGCGGAGCTAGAGTTCCTCCGGCTGTGCCGGCGTTCCCCACCAATCTCCTCCGACAATTGATAATGGGATAAAAGTGCTGCAAATGCGATGCAACACTTTAATAATAATTAATAATTTCATGCCAAACATTATTGAAAAAATAAAAAATAATAATTTCAGGACAAACCTTGGATCTAGTGATTTTTATTGTAAAAATAGCCCATCAATTATTAAATGAAGAATTATTGACTTCTGACTCCTAAAATTATAAAATTGCAACCATACACTTTTTTTTTTGGTGCCTAAACTGAACCACACGTTAAAACACCCAAGATGTATTTGGACCCATTAAAAAAAATATTAAGACATGTTTGGACTTGCTAATAATAGAATATTAATTAAGTTGGTAAGTTGACATGTTTGTTAATATTAGTCAATCTAAGTAAAGCTCAACTAATTAATACATTAATAACTCTTTTAGAAAGTGTTCAAAGTAATGGTTGATTAGATTTTGGTGGGTTTGATTTAAGATATATTGAAGGGATGTTTTTGTTAATTTTTCGAGATTGGAATTTGTTGCACAAGTCCATGAGTTTCAAAAATATACTAAACTTACTCATCCATTGCATAAATTTTCTAAATCCAGATTTCTAAACTTGCACCCAAACATAAGTTTCCTAAATTTAAGTCATTTGATTTACTCACCACTTAGACTCTAAGTTTAATATTCTCAAGCTTAAAATGTCAAACTCGTTCACTATAACACCCCCTTTAAAGGTTAAAGGTATGAATCTCATACCCCTACTTGAATTGTAATACTAAAAGGTTAAATTACAAATTTAGTCCCAAAACTTTGAGGTTTATGTCTATTTTGTCCTTCAATTTTTAAAATTACAAATTTAGTCTTGAACTTAAATTTTTTAAAATTAGAGGATCTATTAGACACAAATTGAAATTTTAGGGTTCTATTAGACATAAAATTTAAATTTATAGATCAATCAATTTTTAAAAATTTCAAGTTTGTCAGAAACTTATTGATACAAAATTTAAAGTTCAAAGACTTATTAGATACTTTTAAAAGTTTAAGGATCAAATAGATACAAACATCACAGTTCATAGACTAAACTTATAATTTAACCAAAATAAATATAATCTAAAATGACTTTTTTTTTTGAGTTCATATGAACATGACTTTAAGTGGGCATCATGTGATTAGTCCTATCATATATGCTAGAATCTCTTCTTTATTAATATTTTGATAAGACTATTAAATATTGGCATAATAGACTCATCATATAAATTTTGGTTGAATTGAAAAAATAGTAAGACAAATTAATAAACATCCCAATCAAGAATAAAAATGTCTACATAGAAGTATGTTTAATGAATGCTCTTTTAAATGAAAAGAAAACGTATGTTTAAAGTTGCGTACATAACTAATTTATTTATTTGTTGAAAAAGAGACCAAGGGAACTCCAAAACTAAACTGGGACAAAAAATCTAATTCTCGAATATGGCTTAGAGTGAATTTGACATGAATACTAGTTTAAACACCTTTTATTTTTTTTTTTAAAACTTTTTTCATTAAAGTGATTTTAATTTAAATACTTTGTGCATTTGGTTACATCTTCTTAAAAGTAATTTTGATCACAATTTTGTTTCGTTGCATAAAGTAGTTATACAAATGTCAAATTACCATAAAGAAAAAAAGAATAAGCTTTAAATTTGAGGGCAATTGTGCAATTTCAACATTCTTTAAATTTTTTCATACGGATTTTCGAATTTTATTTAATGTGTAGAGTTTTCTAAAAGTGATTCTAACACGATTGACCTTTTTTTTTTTTTTAGTTCAATCACATTTGAGGTGAAGAGATTCGAACCTCTAACCACTTGATCGAGAATACATATTAATTACCACTAAACTAAGCTCACTTAATTATATGATTGACCATAAATTGTTTTAGATTTTTTTTTTCTTATAATCACCTCCCAGCTGATCATTAAGATTATTTTTTGTAATCCAAACACGCTCTCAAACATTAACTTTTCGAAAGTGAGTTTGACCTTCCACGTTTCACTGCTACATTTAGTTGAACTCATGGTATTAAATTTCTATTGACATGTCGATATTTCCATCGACATTTCTACATGTCTATAGGTTCGACATCGACATAAGAGAGAATTGACATTTCCATTAGATCGTACAAAATTGATGAAATATTAAAAAAGATAGTAAGAAAATATAACTTAATGTGAATATAATATTGTCACTCGTATTTTAACTCATTTAAAAGTGTAAAATGTTTATTTATTAATTTAAATATTTTTTTTGAATTTTTTATTTTTAAAATTTTTTCAAAAATATTCATCGACATCGACATTTTATCGATATTTCTATCAACATTTTCATAAAATTGAGACTTCGATATTTCCATCGACATCGACATTTTAAACTTTGGTTGAACTTAAAAAGAAAGTAAAGTAGAATTAAAATTCTAGCAATTTCTAATTCCCCATTTCTCACCTCAATCTCGCCGCATTGAATGGCCCCTCCACATCTCGCCACATCTCTCCAACTTTTTACCGATTCTAGGTTAAATTCTCATCCTTAATCGTCAAATTTTCTCGTCACTTTCCCGGAAAATCTCTCTCATTCCAAATTCAATTGTCCTGCATACATCAAAATTTTGCCCTAAACTGCAAAAAAAATTTCACCGATCGCCCAGCCCCTCTCCTCGCAGCGCGTTTCTCGTTCTAATGACTCAAAATTTTGGTATGAGATCAGAATTCGGAGCTTGTAAAAAATGTCAAAGTAGAATGATTATGATTTATGAATGAGCGTAAATGAGCGTGAATCTGACCTTTTTGACTCCGTCCGTTGAATTATGGCTTTCGTTTCAAGGGACCACAGTTTCGAAATTAATGCGTCTTCGAATTTTTTTTCCCCTTCCTGTGAGGCCGTTGAGCTTCGTGGATCTCAAGATGCTCTTCTTTCGCTTCTATTATCTGTGAAAAGGAAATCTGAACTTCGACTCTGCTTTCAAGCTGTTTTGATTTTTGGAGTTGAATCGATACTCGAATTACAGCTGGATCTGGATTTTTGTTTTTCGTCGTTGGTTATATTTTGGATTAGAATATTTATTTGTATTTATTGCTACTATTTTCTTTCAATATTTGGAACTCAGAATTTTCTATTTTGCATCCAATTTTGAATCAACACTGTATTAGTTTAGGGTAATTTACTATTATCAATTTAAGAAAGAAAATTGGAAAAGACTGAATTATGTTTGGCCAAATATATATATATATATATATATTTGGGAAAATGACAGAGACCACCATTAAACTATACGGATTGTTACCATTTCACAAAATTTTGAATTTAATTGACCGTTGACCGGCCTCTTATCCTTACGAATTGTTGCAAATTGTTGCAATTGAACTCTTAGGGCCGTTTGTTTTGAGGAAATCATGATTTCCGACATCTCATATTACCATGTTTGTTTTGCAAGAAAATTTATAAGGATATCTGAGAATATTTAGATAATCATGTTTGTTTTGCAGGATTTATGTACGAGAATGTCTTAGGATTATGTGTTATACCAATAATGCCCTTGCTAACCTTTACATAATTTAATTATTAGTTTAATATAATTAAATTGATATTACATGCATTTTGGTGTTGTTAATTTAATATTATATTTGTATATCAATTTATTTTATACTAATATTTATGTGTTATTTTGTAGAACAAATTAATTTATATTAGTTTGATATTTTTATAAAATATTTAATATTTAATATTAATTCAATTTTAAATCAGCTTTATTTTATATCTAAATGTAAAATATAAATATAGCTAACTACATATGATCGTTTATTAATGTATAAATTCAATAATTTATTTTTAAATAAAAATGTAAAATAAAGAAAATTGATAAATGGCAGATATGTCATTAGCAGATGCCCTCAACATAGGAATCTTAAAAACTCATGTTTCAAAAGGGCATCTATATGTCAAGGTATCTTACATTCCTACAAAACAAACAAAGTAATCTAGATGTCTATTCCATGATAATCTTGGATTACCACAAAACAAACGACCCGTTAAAGATTGCAAATTGCACAAACTACTTCAAATTGTAAGCGTTGTTCAAATCAAAGATTTGGAGTATAAAATTGTTACAATCAAACTCAAATTATTTACATCAATTTTTTGTTGCCTTAAATCAAGACTATAGTTGAGCATCGATATGAAAACTAATTTTTTAATGGTTATTATAGCTTTCAAATTTTCTGAAGTTTTAAATTTTGTTAAATTGTGTCAATTCCATAATTAAAGGATTAGATTGTAGCAATCATTAAAGTTTAAAGGTGGTTTACACATTTTGCAATATTTAAGGGCTTAATTGTAACATTCATACATTCAAGAAAGTGATTGATCAAATTGAAAGTTTGAGAGTGTGATTGTAACAACATCTATTATTCAAAGGCAGTTTTTGCAATTTTCTCTATATTTTCTTTGTCTTGTTTTGCTTTCAATTATACTACACATTTTAATGTTGTAATATCTCAAATGTCATCATGGGTAAAAGGGAAAACTTATAACAGAGTATATTTTGATCTTCTTCATTTATCCAAAGGTTGTTAGGAGTGAGAAAGTACGCAAAATTTCGACCTCTTTGTGTTGTTTGGTTTTCGACTCTTGTCAACCAATGGATTTTGACACTATTGAAACGTTATCTATTCTCTACATATATCATTGTATTTCTCAAAATTCAACCAAAACACACTTGTTAGTAAATTGATTTCTAATCTTAATTAAATAGATGTTGACAAAGAAAAGAAATCTAAATGAGAAAGGTAATTATAAAAATCAGTGTTTTCTACCTATGAGCTCAATAATCCTTTTGAACCTAAACACAAGTTTAAAAAAAGCATGTCAATAATTTCTTAGAAGGCCAAAAAGTAAAGTGTGCTTTTTGAAACAGAGTAACACAATCAATTGACCAAGTACAAGTATGGTGGGGAGCAATTGAGGCAAAAAAAAAAAAAAGAAAAAAAAAAGCATTGAGTGAAGAGCTTACCTAATGATATATGAGTACCTAAGCGTGAGATTCACTTTCATCAACCCATTTGAAGCTTGTATTGTGATTGGCTTAAATTGTTACCAAAGAACCTTTTTTTTTTCCTCCACACCAATGATATTATGACAAATTTCTTTCTCGATTAATTATATAGAAAGAGGGCGTCCATAATGAGGGGAAAAAAAAAAGAAAAAAAAAAAGGAGGAGCTTTCTGAACCTTTTGATTGGACGCTTCAATATCAAAATCAAGTCTAAAGTTCCTTCAAAATTCAAATAAGGAAACGAAGACTAAAGTTCCCTTCAATTTCTGTATCTTCAAAATAGCCTCTCAGCCATTGTAACAAGGACAACAAATCAACGAACAGATTATGATAATGACAACTTTCTTCACATTAATAATTTTGGAACCATTCGTTGAAAATCTGTATTCTAGAGAGGGCAGCAATTGAACTTAAAGTTGAGGTAATCCTGCATCTAATGACCAATAGATGGGATGGACATAAAACTTATGTTCTTTCTAATAGGTAAATTCTAGAGAACAAATCCACATACTAAATATAAACCTCAATTACCCGTATCCCGAACACCCTCTTAAGACTCAACTCTTCTTCCAATCTTCTATCAATTAGTCTCCTCAACAAAATATATGAAGTGCCACATATTATACAAGAATGCTTTCGCTTCTTCAAGAAGATTAGTACAATGTGATTGATGGTTGATAGTTTATGAAGAGAGAAACTAAAAATTATAATTCCACCATACATCCATAATTTAGAGAGCGACAACCATAATGCATTATTTTCCCACTATGACATACATTCAAACTCCGAATGCCTCTCGCTAAAATAAATACCAGTTCATAGAGCGTGCACAGCCACCTCTCTAGCGATGGAAATAGACAATAAACAATATATAAGTATTACCCAAATCCATGGCCTCAAATAAAGAAATTTTGTATGCACCATTCAGTAGAACTGAACCCATCAGCAGAAAAATTTGAGAATGTTGTATTTGCTGAGTAGTTAAACATCCTTTTCAATGCTTGGATAGATTAGAGCAGGCCAGTAGAAAACAATTCAAGTTCGAGCAGTTTTGCAGACCAGCATTCTAAATGATGCGAAAATATAGAGTACAGGGCAAGGAGTAACAGAGTGATACAAGGAAAATACCGACCCACAGCTCTATCCGATGGGCAAATAAACTCGATCTAAAAGTCGCTGTAGCCACCGATCTCCAGGTGAGTGAAAGGAATCTATAATTACGATCATATCGACAAGATAATACCGAGATTTCACTTCCACCTCTGAGGATCATTTGTAGAACTCAAAGTCCGTGTCTGGCTTCTTCACGTTGGTTCTGTAGCCCTTCTCGAAATCCTTGGGAAGTATCACATATCTGTTCTTACGAACCGCATGCATCCCAGCTTCTTGACAGATGGCAGCGATCTGCAGTTGGCCATCACAACTACTGATTAATGTTGAACGCAATAAAGAAGAGGGAAAAATGATATAGAAAGTTTGTTTCTGCAATCCAAGTTAAACTAAACACTAGATGGCAACTAAATGCTTCTACATGATGAATGTAACAGCATTTTCAACAATAAAAGAGCATAAAATTTCTTTTGGCAAGAAAAGGAACTGCCAAAGCACCATTTGATAACCATTTGGTTTTTGAAAATTGTGCTTGTTTTCTCAACATTTCTCTACCACGGATTTCATCTTTCTTAAGAAGACATTTGAATGCTTAGCCAAATTCCAAAAACAAAAACAAGTTTTTGAAAATTATTATTTTTTTTTTAGTTTTCAAAACTTTGACATTGTTTTTGAACACGTGTAAAAAGTAAATAACAAAATAAGGAAACCCATAGGTAGAACTAGTATCTATAGGCTTAATTTTCACAAAAACAAACATCAAATGCTTATCAAATGGGGCCTGAAGTTTTCAATTTTTCAGGATAATTTCCAATGTTCTTCAGACCCCACCTGCCATTTCACATCTCTTCACTTTACCAATCCTGGAAAGCCACGAACAATTTTTCTCTCCTACCCACACTCCATTCCCATATTCCCCCCTCTGGTTAACAACTCCACGCCCTATTTTCTTTTCCTAAAAGCCGTGTGGAGGTGGTGGAGTATACGCTGCAAGGTAATGAAACTGAAGAAGTAAACCAGGAGAATGGATGAAATGCAGTGTTTTTATCGGTTAGCTGTATACTGTGCACTTCAAAAAATATATATCTATAGATATTCTTCAGGCTTCAATGATGCCAACAAGAAGTTTTAAATAACATGAGACCAAAGATAAATAAAAGAAAAGAAAATATATCAGATAACTTTTCAGTATTGAATTGTTTGAAAGAAGTGTTCTACTATAATTACTTTGACTGACGATAACTATGCAAAACACATTTACTGTGCAAAGACATTTCAATGACTAACCTCAGCAGCACTGATTTTGTCTGGGCGAGAAACATAATCCTCTAGATCCACCTCATCACTCAAGTTCATTTTTGCAGTACATACCTACATAAAAACCATGGACAATAGAACTAGTAAACAAAAATTGACATGAAACAAGCAGTAAAATGCAAATCTTGCAGCATACATAACCAAAGCTATTGATGTCTAATGTTGATTCCCCCACCCAGACGGGTGAGCTGAAGAGAGAAAAAGGGCAGAGACAAACTATAAATACATTAAGAAACCACTGCTGCTTGTATGACAGGTTTTTTTAAAAAAAAAAAACCAAGATAGAGCTTAAAATAAATTATGTACAAGATTTACCTGAAATACCAGCCTCTTTTGTCGGCGATCAGGTAAAGGGAATTCTATCTTCCGGTCAAGTCTTCCAGGACGTAGGAGGGCAGGATCCAATGTGTCAGCCCTGTTGGTTGCCATAATGACCTTAACATTCACGGTCTGGTCGAACCCATCCATCTACCAAAAATAAATTTAAGTTCAAAGCTAAATGAATCAAAAGTCATCAGAAAATGTTTCAAAAAAAAAAGTCATAAGAAAATTATTGATTAGTTAAATATAACACTTAAAAATTCCACTCCTAAATTTCATGAAATTACCAACCAGTATCCACATTAGAGAATCACAGTTCATCATAACCTTGTGAAACTGGATCCACATTGTTATGCATATCGTACCTGATTTAGAAGTTCCATGAGAATACGCTGGACTTCTCTATCAGCTCCTGTTTGAGCATCAAAACGGGCTGTTGCTATGGCATCAACCTCATCAATAAAGATAATTGCAGGGGCATTTTCCTTAGCAAGGCGGAAAACATCACGGACCATTCGTGGACCCTGAAATTGAATAAAAGGGAAAAAGAACTCAATCCCAAAAGATCTCCAGTTCTCCACCAATAATTGAACTTTAAAAAACTGCCAGTTCCACTCATTATTAGAAACTAAGATTAAAAAAAAAACACAGTTCATGAAAAATCAATGGCTAGTTTCCTACAAACAACCAATATTAAAGTGATAATTCATGTAAAAAATCAACTCACAGATTTTTTTGAGGTAAAAAAAGTTAGAAAATGAACAAGTAAAGAAATTATAAAAGATATATAGGAAATTCCAAACATACCTCACCCAAATACTTCTGAACAAATTCAGAACCAACAACTCTTATAAAGGCAGCAGTTGTATGATTAGCAACAGCCTTGGCAAGCATGGTTTTACCAGTTCCAGGGGGACCATAAAGCAAAACACCACGAGGAGGATCAATACCAATTTGTTTGTACAGTTCATGGTGAGTAAGAGGTAACTCTACTGCTTCACGAATCTCTTGCTTTTGGATATCACATCCACCAATATCCTAAAAATAATTAAAAAGAAACCAGTAAGCAATTTACCTGACTTCCTACTTTTTTGAAAACGTTCCTCAAAGGGAACATGCTATGAGGAAATAGTATCAAGTCAGAAGAAATAAAGTCTAATCAGCTAAATCAAAGTCCACAACCTCAGACCCATGTTAAAAAATGAAGAGTAAACAAGATGATTCTTGGCAAAAATTTAAGGCTATCGAACTCTGTTTTATGCAGAAAATGCGTTCAATTAAGAAATTTAAAAGCTACCAAGAAGTCTTTTTCTTTTGGGAGTAAAAATACCTAGAAGCCTCAAAACACATTAACACAAGAAAATGTTCAACTAGTAGTTCAATCTAAAATCCACACATTTAAACCCAAGGGAAACACACTACTAAACGAATCCTTCAAAACCTTTAGAAATCATAAAGAATGACATTAGTCTTCCTGGGAAATGCAAATTCTCAATTGAAACGAACGAACCAAGAAGTGTTATCAGATTTCATAAATCTTTTCTGTCAATTACTTTGAAGAACAATCTAACCCTCTTTCAATTTTCGATTTCGAACAAGACGGTATCCCAATTTAAAAATAGTTCAACCAAAAAGAAGACTGGATTCCTCTTAAACCCTAATTCAATATAACAAACGGAGATACACAACATCATTATGCAAATTTGAACAATTTAAGAAAACAAAATTATGTAAAACTCACATTATAGGTCACGTCAGGCTTCTCCGACTGACTGAGCAGAGATATACTAGAGTCGGCCTCAGGAGGCAAGACGTCGACTAACGCATTAGAGTGACGGTGCAACGCGACGGAGGCCGAGGGTTTAAGAAGCTCGCGATTAATAGTGCTGAGAATCCTAACATAATAATTGGAACCAGTGGTGGATCCAACAATCCCATTATTCTGATCAACCATTTCCATGAATTGGCCGATTACCAAAGGCACCGACTGTATCCTTTTAACCTCTTCCTGTGCTCGTAGAAGCTCGCGCTTCAAGTTCTTCTGTTCATCCTTCACGTATTCTTCTTGAATGTCGATGAACTCCAACTGCCGCTGCAGCGATTTCAGTCGACTGTAAAGGTCATCCTCGTCGGAGGACTGTTCCGCCAGGCCTTGGAGATCAGATCTCATCGACGGGAACGATGCCGGTGGCTCCAGGGAGGATTTGGGGTCGAGAACCATAGCTGAGGCCGCCATTCTGGTTTTCCGATTCTTCCTTCTCCCAGCAGAAACCAAAAGACAGCGCGATGAGAAATTAGAGTAAGGCGCAAGAAATTCTCTGATTTATAATATTGTGCGAAAATGTGATTGAAAACGATGTCGTTTCTCGACCTTGCTTTTTTGAGTCGGTCGAGATTGGGAGGTGCAGTTTGAATCCACAGGGCAAGCCCGAAAAGGCCCATTTATGTATAGTTATTTGGGCCATGTAGAGGCAGAGCGGCCCAAAAATAAGTCGGTGTGACATTTCTCTGTTGATATTTATTTTTCTGGTTAAAAAACATTTTTGTCCTTTTTTTTTTTTTTTTGAAAAGGAAATTCATAAATTAAACCAAACCAACAGTACAACCACCAGCCTCTTCAAGAATTAAAGAAGAGATACCCACTGGCATTTCAGAATCCCAAAAAATCACCTCTTCCTCCAAACCATCGGAAGAAGAAGCACCAAAACCAAGAAGAGAGAGCACCGGACTACGAGCAAGTTCGTTAGCCACTTTGTTACACTCTCTCGGACCGAAGGATATTTCCTTCAAGTTTACCCCTTTCCCTTCAACCCTAATATTGTTTAAAATATTCCACATATCAGAGAGGTCTTCCTCTCCCCCGCTGTACACACGAGCAACCACAGCTGAATCTGTTTCTACTACCAACGGGCACTGATCAACAATCCGCAAACGCCTAAAATGACGGATCCCCATCAGAATGGCCAAAGCTTCCATCATCTTCATCGGCCACTTCTTTTTCCATTTATAGGCTCCTGCACAGATCGGATGCCCAATATTGTTTCGAATAATCCATCCTAGACCGCCTAAGTTGCGCTCGTTGCTCCAGGACGCATCCGAGTTCATCTTCCAAGTGCCATCCTCAGGGGGAGACCATCTGATCTGTAATTTGGCTATGGTGCTTCTCCCCAGCGCCGATAAATGAGCCTTCATCCCTTTTAGCTCCTCAGAAGCTTTTTCAATGGTGTTGAGAATCTGATTAATGTCCAACTTCCGGTCTTGACGGTTCTCATGTACCCTTTGATTTTTGGCTGACCACACACACCATATCACTAAGATAGCGATCGATCTTTGATCATCATTAAGCATCTCTTCCAGCCTCGCCCAACATTCCCAAGCCGTCCAATTTTCCCTGAAATTGACAAAAAAACATGTGTAAGGAGGGAAACAAGGTACCCCAAACTTTCTTTACCTTTTTGCAGCCCCAGAACAGATGTGAAGAAGACTCTTCGCTACTCCTGCAAAACACACAAAGACCATTAATATCTATGCCTCTTTTGATTATATTAGTTTTCGTTGGGAGAGCATCGACAATTCCTTTCCAAGCACATATCTTAGCTCTAGGATACCCTTTGGTATTCCAAACCTTTTCCAGATGGCTTTGCCATTCGAATTATCTGAAGTCGAGGCTGGAACAACATTAGAAGAGGATAGACCCATATGGTAAGCACTCTTCACCGTGAATGTACCTTGCAAGCTACAACCCCAAAGTTCGATGAAGGTAAGAATTTAATCTCTCAACTTTAGTGTGTAACAATTTAGTACTTATACTATCAAATTGATAATAATTTAGTACTTAAATTTTAACGTGTAACAATCTAGTCTCTATTTTTTTTTTTTTAAGTTTAATAATTTGTGGGGTAGAGAAGTTGAATATTTAATCTTTTGGTCGAGAATACATACTATATGTCAATTGAGCTATACTTATGTTGGAACCAATCTAGTCTTTGTCCTTTGCAAATTGTAATAAGTTAATTCTTATTGTAAAAAATCTCATCAAAATTAAGTGTCAACTTTTATTATATAAATTTGTAGTGTATAAACACATTTGGTCCCTAATCAGTTTATCGATGTACTTACATTAAAAAAAATTCATTAAATCTTAACAATATTTTTCATAATAAGAATTAAATTGTTACAAATTTTAAAATAGGAACTAGATTATTACACGCTAAAGTTCATAGACTAATTTTTTACAAAATTGAAAGTACATGACTAAATTATTACAATAAAGGTTCAAGGACTAAATTTATTTTTTTAAAAAAAAAAGTTCAATGACTAAATTGTTACTTTCATAAAAAAATTCAAGAACTAAAAGTGTTTTTTAGGTCCCGTTTGATAACTATTTGATTTTTAGTTTTTGAAAATTAAGCTTCTAAATACTACTTGTACCTATGAATTTCCTTGTTTTATTATCTACTTTTTACATGTGCTTTCAAAAATCAAGCCAAGTTTTGAACTAAAAAAATGTTGTTTTTGTTTTTGTAATTTGGCTAAGAATTTAAATATTTTCTGAAGAAATATGTAATCATTATAGAGAAATGATGAAAACGTATGAAATATATTGTTATTTAAAGGCCGCAAATCAAAATAGGTATTTATATCATCTAAGTAGTGGAAACATTATAGGAATTAGATTCCTAGACCTATGTAAAATTGCTTTTTATTCCTCTTATTTCCCATCTGATAATGAGATTCTATTTATATTTTCAGGATTATTTTCATTTGATAGATATTGTCTACTTTTGGACATAAACTCTCTTAATTTTACTTTTGGTTTCACCTGAAAGACATCATACTAATAAAGATATTTTTTTTTCTCACTTATATACCTATGACCTTTCTCTTATTTAGTTAATGTGAGACTTTGGTCACACTTCCAACAACTCCAATTAAACCTCGTTTTCTTGCTCATGTTGGTAAGAGAGGACTACTAAAATATATTTTGGTCACTCTCGGACCATCCAGTATTGCTTCAGTTCCACTTTAAAGTTTGACAAAAAAAATGTTCTTCTTGGCTAATAATCATCTCCAACAATTCTACTCATATTAGTTTTAGGCTAAATATATATCTTTTTGGTATTTTTTCAATTTAATCTCTTAAAAAATTTTCAAATTAGTCCCTTGTGTATTTATTATTTTTCAATGTAGCTCCTCACCATGGTGAATATCAAAATTAGTTAATAGTAAACTTATCTAGCATAATGAATTGGTAGAAATTTAGAGGAAGAAAAAAAATGTCATCTAAACAAAGAAAATTTGAAATTTCCACCAATTTCTTAGAAAATTAGAAGAGGAATTAGAAATTTTTCCTCTCTTAGATAACCTCCTCTAAATTTCTAAGAAATTGGTGGAAATTTTGAATTTTCTTTTTTTAGATGACATTTTTCCTCTCTTAAATGATCTCCTCTAAATTTCTGCCAATTCACTATATATTATGTTTGGTGAATTTATCATTAGCCAACTGAACATTCACCAACCGTAGGAGACTAAATTGAAAAATATTAAAATACAAGAAGTTAATAAATTAAAACTTAAAGCAAGCAACAAAGATTAAATTGGAAAACAAAAAACACTCAAATATTAGAAACTAAAACATATATATTTAGTCGAAACAAAAATAAAAAGGGTAAATTTCTTGCTACAGAGCAATGGCAGCTGTTTCACTTAGCTCAAGGAATGAAACCATATCATTATTTCTTAATTAGCACAAACAAATAGCAACTGATATTAGTTTACATAAAAACACTCACATATACACACAAAATAAACACACTCCATTTTTTTTTGGGGGAGGGGGGAAGAGAAAAGAACTAATATGATTTTACCTCTACTCTAATGGGATTTTCATAACTTACATAAACTGTAAATTTGGATTGTCACACACATTTTTCTTAAACAAGACATAAATTGTAATATAGGACATATGTTTCATATTCCTCTGCCATTATTTTATTGCCTATAAGTTTACATTATATGCTGGAGATTATTAATGTAAACTGAGGCAAAAAGAGGAATAATGATCGATAAAACCATCTTCTGTGACACTTTAATTGCGCCGCTGTGTATGTCCTTGTATGAAAAACCTGCAGATGTTGTATGGTTTATTTAGACAAAAGAAGTAACTGTATGGCATTTTTATCCATTATGATAGCAACGGTAATATAGGCAGAGATGGGAGGTAAAAATATGATAGAGAGAATTGTTTGGTTCACGTCAACTTGAATATAGTTCAACTGGTTAATTAAGATGTATATATTCTCAATCAAGAGGTCAAATGTTCGAATCACCACTCTCACAATATGTTTGAACTAAAAACAGAAGTGTTTGGCTCACAAGTTTCAAAAGGCTTAATTTGTGTAATTTAAGAGAGTTTGTCTTTCATTTTCATACGATCTTTATAGTGTAAAAATAGTTCATGAAAATTTTAAATGATTTTATATAAACTCTTTTACTTACCTTCTAAAAACATGTTGAACAACTTCTACATAAACAAATCAATTCAAACATAACTCAGTCAGGCACACATTATCCTTCTTAGAGGTTAAAATTCGATCATTTACCTTACTTTTTTTTTTTTTAATTTATGGACCTCACATTTGTCAAACTCAATTAAAAAAAATCATGTATAAACAAGATCACTGTTTTATACAATTTGAATATAGGTGAGGTAAATGTACATTTAACAATTTTACACGATCCATCTCAATTTTAGGCTTTTTTGATATGAAGCTTAATAAATAGATAAAACGTAAGGTCGATAAATCTAGTTTATGCAATGCATATATAGCTGGTGTTTGGTTATTGGTTGTTTTTTAAGAGTTATTGCGTAGTCAGAGTTTACAAGCTAGTGTATTTTTAAAATTTTCAATAAGTAGAGTTGACAAATTCATATAAGAAAAATAAATCCATATACGAAATATAGGCTTTATTGAGCAACTCATATTTAGCTTGGGTTTGGTTCTTGAACTTTTGTAATTTTTTTAAAATACAATATTTGTAAGAGTTATTACATAGTCTACGACGTAGGTTTTAGAAGTTACTTTTTTAAGTTCTAACAAGTCAACTTGAAATATTAATTTAAGAAAAATAAATCCACATATTAAATTGTTCAAAGCCTCTTTACAAGATTGCAAAACCATAAAGAGAATTCTGAAGGAGTACGAGGAAATTTCGGGGCAAACTATAAACCTTGACAAATCAGCTTTCATGACTAGCAAGAATATTGATACTTCTAGAGCGGCCAACTTTAGCGATATCCTAGGGGTTGCTCAAACTAAAATACTAGGTTACTATCTCGGGATGCCTTCCCAATCGAGACGGAACAAGAGAGTGATGTTTCAGAAGGTTAAAGAGCGGGTGTGGAATGCCCTCCAAAACTGGAAAGAAAAACTGTTTTCAGTAGGAGGAAAAGAAATTTTGATAAAAACTGTGGCCCAAGCCATCCCGAACTACACGATGAGCTGTTTTAGACTTCCAAAAAGTGCGTGTGATGAGATAAACAGAATGTGTGCAAGGTTTTGGTGGGGAACTCTTGAAGGAAAAAGTAGAGCTCATTGGATGAGTTGGAAAAGAATGTGCGTTAGCAAAGAGAAGGGGCGAATGGGTTTCAAAGACTTATCCTTGTTCAACCAGGCTATGCTTGCAAAGCAAAGCTGGTGTATTTTAAGAAACCCAAAGGGTCTACTAGCAAAAACTCTCAGAGGCAAATATTTCAAAGATGGAAACTTTCTTGATGCTCCTCTTGGTCATAATCCCTCTCTAACTTGGAGAAGTATCGTTTGGGGTAGAGACCTGTTAAAAAATGGGTATAGATGGAAAGTTGGGAATGGAAAATACGTCAAAATTGACCAAGACCCTTGGCTGGACAACAAAGGAAGATGCACCCCTATTTTGATGGAAGACACTCTGAAAAGGGGGCTATGTAAGAGAAATTATAGACGATCAAGGGTCTTGGAAGGAGCCAATTATCAGGAAAAACTTCAACCCCATCGATGCAGATATTATTCTAAATATGGTTCATGGAGGTTTAATTGCAAAAGACGATATCATGTGGAATTATGACTCAAAGGGGGTCTTCACAGTAAAAAGTGCTTACCATTTGGCAAGTAAACTTTCGAATGGCGTTTTGGCCTCCCCCTCTGATGGACAGAAGATAAAGGACAGTTGGCATTTTCTTTGGAATACGAAAATTTTACCTAAAACAAAGATTTGTGTGTGGAAAATTATCCATGACATTTTACCTACAAGGTGTAATATTAGGAAAAAAGGAATAGATTCTAATCCTCTTTGTTTTATGTGCAGGTCAAAAGAAGAATCCATCACCCACCTTATGTGGGATTGCAAAACTACAAAACAGATTTGGTCCAGCTTCATTCCAAGCCTCTCAAATTTTTTTCTCCTTAGTAGGAATGGTTGGAATTCGGCAGCCTACTGGGATTGGATGGTGGAACATTTGAAAAAGCAAGATGTGGAGAGAGTGGCTATTATTCTTTGGTGTATTTGGTCTTATAGGAATAATTTAAAGGATGTAGGGTCAAAATCAAATTTCATCAAATTATCCAGAATAATAGACATAGCTTTGGAAACGAGGGAAAAAGAAGGAAGATCTGACCGGATTTTGTCTGTGGAGACCTTGCCGAGCCCGATCCTATGGAGTCCTCCCCCGCAAAATACTTGGAAGATTAACTCTGACGCCTCTTGGTTTGAAGGCCAAAATAGATGAGGAATTGGTTGGGTGGTTCGTGACTCCACGGGGTCCCCAATTAGCATCGGAGCTCAGAGAATTAATACGTCATGGCAGGTGAAATCGCTGGAAGCAAAGGCGTTGATGGAAGGCTTAAAATCAATTCTCCATATCAAACCAAGGGATGTGGCCATTATTGTATAATCGGATGCTTCAGAGATAATAAAGCTTCTACAGAAAGAGGAGGAAGATCTCACTGAAATCAAAAATCTGATTGAAGGAATCGAAGTGATTGCTGGGAAGATGGAGTCGGTCTCCTTCGTTAAATGCTCGAGAGGGAGTAATTCTGTAGCCCACGCTTTGGCTAGAACAGCTACTAGGGATGATTTTTCCCCAAACCAAAATAGGGTTTCTGTGTTGGGAGTGAACACCCCTTCGAGGGTTGGATGTATCCCGGAGTGGATCTGCTCCCTCTTAATTGAGGAGAGTAGTTGTAGTGTTGTTGATGGTTGAGGTTTTAATATATTTGATCTTTCAAAATATATATATATATATATATATATATATATAGTCTTTATTGAAAACTAAAACACTTTGTCTTATAGATCTCCTACAAAGTTACATTCAAAATAGTCTTTAGCAATCATTTTATAAAATTATGACTAAGGTATAAATGTCGATTTAAGCATAACATAACCAACCGAAAGTCTACTATAACTAAATTCTTTACTGTTTGTAAATCTCCACTACTAATATAGGCGTAGATCAATAAACCAACCTCATATAGCTTTAAATGTCAATCTAATCATAGGTGAACTAGTTAAAGCAATATAACCTTAACTACAAAGTCAGAATTTCAAATTTCCAACCTTTATTTTTGTTGAACTAAAAAAAAACAGCAAACTCACTCTAAATTCACAAATTTAAATCTTACAATGAATTATAATACTAAAAAACCAGCTATAATTAAATATATTAAATTATAAAATTAGTCTGTAAACTTTTATTAGTCTATCTAGTATGCTCCCATACTTAATGTTTAATAATTAAAATGTTAAAGTTACAAACTTAATTATTGAACTTTTAATTATAATACTAAAAGACCAGCTATAATTAAATATATTAAATAATAAAATTAGTCTGTGAACTTTTATTAGTCTATCTAGTATGCTCCCATACTTAATGTTTAATAATTAAAATGTTAAAGTTACAAACTTAATTCTTGAACTTCTATGATTTTATCTAGTATTGCCCTAAACCTAATGTCTAATAATTAAAAATGTTAAGTTACAGATTTAATGCTTGAACTGATTCTATCTAGCATGTTTCCAAACTTTAAACAAAAATGTCTAATAATTAAAAATATTAAATAAAAAAATTATTTCTTGAACTTTTACAGTGGTTTCTAATAGATATTGACTTATTAAACAAATTTTTTTAAAAGAAAATACTTACCAACACCTAATGACTAGCAGGCAAGAAGACCACCATTAAGTTTTAAAAGTTTTTTTTAATTCAACAAATGCAGAGGGGTGGACAATCGAACTATCAACCTTTGATATTGTAATTGATACTTTATCTATTGAAGTTTGAACTATGCTTGAATTGGCCATTAAGCTTTGAAAGTACGAGAGGGATTAGAAAGTCAAAAAAGAGAGCAAAGCAATATTAAAAAAAAACAAATAAATAGCCATCAAATCTTTCAGCGGTGATCAAAAGTAAGATTTCTTAATGATGATGAAGAAAGTATTGTTCTTTTTTAAATTAATAAATCTATTAGACACAAAAATTGAATAGTCAAAATCTTACTAGACACAAAACTCAAAATCCATTAGTCAACATCTTATTATACACAAAATCGGAGTGTGAAGGTTTCGTAGATTTATTAACTCCACAAAATTCGATGACTAAGTTTATAATTTAACCGATCAAAAAAACAGAATAAAAATCACATGGTGAGGAAGGGTACCTGTTAAATTGGCACATCTGTCGGTGAGAAATCTGCGGAGGGTCCAAGTATCGAAGTCATTAGCGAACCAGAAATCCCTCTTGACGTCGTGGATGCAGTCTAGCACAGCCATAGTGTGGGCGAAACAGCCGCCTTCACAGTAACCGGTCATGTCATCTTGCGACACTTCGATCGTTAAATTCAGCCACAATTGTTGCTGCTCCGTGCACACTATTGATTTCTACACCCCCCTCAAATTTTCCATTTCAAAACCCCAAAAGAACCACATCAAAATCAATCCACCAAACAAACAAACAAACACCATAATACCATTAACGTTGTTTTATTTTGGGGCTAAATTATAAAAACTTCCTCTAAACTTTTCCTTTGTTTCAAAAATACTTTTATTCTTTCAAAAGTTTCAATATTATTCTTGAATTTTCATAAACAATTCCAAACTATCCTTGGAATATAAATCTATTAGAATGTTGGACGAAAAATCGACGTGACGATGACCTGAAATGGAGTGGTGGTGACTAGGATGCTTATCTTGACTAAGTCTAAAATAACGACATTCAGACAATCGACTTTTCATTTAACATTCTAACGGTTTTTCTACTCTAAAGGTAGTTTTGAAACATTTATGAAAGGTCAAGGGTAATATTGTAACTTTTGAAAGAATATGGGCATTTTTTAAATAAGTGGCAAAGTTTAGGGGTATTTTTTTTAAATATAATTTAAGCCTTATTTTGGTTCATAAACTTTTAGAATGAGATAAGTTCTCGGATTTTAGAGTTGTGTCGGATAGGTCCTAAACTTTCAAAAGTATGATGTATGAACTTCCAGTATTGAGTTTAGTACGTAGTTAAGCTTTAAAAAGTGCATAATGAGTCATTGAACTTTTAATTTCATGTTTGGTTAAATTATAGGTTTAGTGTTTGAACTT
The DNA here is from genome assembly GCA_033996785.1 of Trichosanthes truncata. Classification (NCBI taxonomy): domain Eukaryota; kingdom Viridiplantae; phylum Streptophyta; class Magnoliopsida; order Cucurbitales; family Cucurbitaceae; genus Trichosanthes; species Trichosanthes truncata. The sequence continues at coordinate 22,212,289 of JAWPNB010000008.1, read as the reverse complement.
TCATATTTGTCTAATAGGTATTTGAACTTTAAAAAGTATTTAATATGTCATTGAATTCTAATTTTTGTATCAATAAATCACTGTTATATTTAACTTTTTTTAAAAAAATAACAAATATATTAGACATAAAATTGAATTTTGTGTCTAATAGGACATTAAACTTTCAATTTTGTGTTTAATAAATTCGTAAATTTTAAAAAATGTCGAATAGGTCAATGTTTATTAAACGAAAAATTGAAAGCTTGAGGACTTATTAAGCATGAAATCGAAAGTTTAAGGAACTACTAAACACAAAATTGAAACTTCAAGGGTCTATTTGATACAAACTTGAAAGTTCAAGAATTAAACTAGTAATTTAACATTGTGTTTAGTATGTTTTTTAATTTCAAATAGTGTCTAATAAATTGGAGATTTATATTAAACACAAAGTTGGAATTGAAAGACTTATTTGACACTTTTCAAAGTTTGAGATTCATTAGACTCAACTCTAAAAGTTGAAAGACCAAATTTGTAATATAACTTTTAAAATGTTTATTTTAATATTTGAACTAAAAAAATAATTATTTTGATCATTATGGGTTAATATGCTAATTTTAAGCTTTTATAACCTGTATGAGAGTTGTATATGTTAGATTGATTTAAGTATCGAATAAGCCCGTATTAGGAGATCAAATAATAGCAATAATCAAAATGATTATTTTTTAAAAGTAATCACAACCCAACTAAAATGATTAAAACGAAAACAGTTTGAAAATTCAGTGCTAAAATTAAAATAAACCCCGAAAATTAATTAGCAAAAGCTTTACATTGAACATGCATTCGACGGCGCTCCTCCACGCCTGAGTTGGGTTCAGATTATTATTTCGCCTCGGCTCCGTCATATCTAATTTCACCACCAAAAAAAAAAAAAAAAACCATAAAATTAAAATTAAAAAAAAAGTAAAATAATTAAAAGAAGATTAACAAAAGAAAAATTACTTTCGGCCTTTGCAGTGGAGGAAATCGCCAAGAAAATTAGAAGCCAAACAAAGGAGGCGAAACGAAGATTCTTGAAGAAATTGAAATCCATTTTTCTCTGTTGAAGAAGCTTCTAGACTGGGCTCTGCCTCAGCTGTATGCGAAAAGGGGAAGAACCTGTAAAAGGTATTAATACAGCGATTATTAGAACTCTGCTGAAAATTTTTAAGTATAAAGTTGATAGTTAGGTTTGAGAATATGCTGCGACGAGGACGATGAATTAACAAGAAGCTTTAATTTTTCTTCGAAAAAACTGAGGAAGAGTTTTTCGATTTGGACAAGAAAACATTTGATTTTTTTTGGAGCTTTGTGTCGGAAGTTAAGAGGCGTTACAACAATTGATGTATTAATTAAGCGATAAAAAATGAAACCAATCAGGGAAGAGTGTTAGTCTAAATTTCAAATGACCTTTTTTTTTTTGGGTGCATCGATTGTTTGGAATATTCGTCTTTTAGTTGATTTAGATCGACATGTGTTTGAGTGAATAACATAATTTAATTACGTAACCACTAAAGAACTTTTTTTCCCTACGTATCATGTTGAATGGTTTATCTTATGTCCATTAATAGTATGTGTTTGGAATCATTTTTTAAAACAACATATATTTTTTGAAATAAAATTAATTTTTCTGTAATGGCCTTTGAAAAAATAGTAATTAAAAGTGAGTTTAGTATAATTTGTTAAATAATTTTAGATGATGCAAGTAGATTTTTAAAAAATCTTAATAAATAAAAACTGCTTCAAAAAAATTGAATTAATTTAAAACATTTTCTATATAAATTAATTTTAGATGATGAAAGTGGTTTTTAAAAAGATCTTAATAAATAAAAACTGCTTCAAAAAATTGAATTAATTTTAAAACATTTTTTTATATAAATTAATTTTAGATGATGAAAGTGGTTTTTAAAAAGATCTTAATAAATAAAAAGTGCTTCAAAAAATTGAATTAATTTAAAAAAAACTTTTTTATGAAACATTTAAGAGATAAATTATTCAAAAATGATTAAAGTGATTACTCGAAAATCCTAAACTTATGTATTAAAAAATAAAAATAAAAAAACTTTATAATTAATAGAATCACTTTTGAATTTTTGAATATAGTGCAACCTAACAAATTTGTTATTTTAAATACTTTTGAAAAAAAATGTAAGATATAATCTTTTTTATTAAAAATATTTTTTTCAAGGTTAAATTACAAATTTAGTTCATGAACTTTCAAGTTTGTGTCTAAAAGGTTCCTAAACTTTAAAAAGTGTCTAATTAGGTCCCTGAACTTTCAATTTTTTGTATAATAAACCAATCTCTGAACTTTAAAACTGTCTAATATGTCCTTGAACTTTCAATTTTATGTCTAATAGATCCCTAATATATTCAGAATTTTTAAAAATTAACTAATCTATTAGATATATAATTGAATTTTATGTCTACTAGGACCCTAAACTTTTAATTTTGTATTTAGTGGATCCGTAACAGGACATACCCCTGTTTGACCTTATCCTTTTGGAAACCCAAAATTCTCAATAAAACAAAAAACTTTACAAAAGTATAAGGTCAAACAGGGGTATGTCCTGTCGGCCACCTTTGGATTTTCCTGTAATTGTTGCGAGTTTGGGATTTCTATATAAGGAGCCCATAGGCAACTCTCAAATGGTATCAGAGCCTTGAGCTCAAACATTCTCTCTACTCTCTCTCTCTCTCTATGGAGTAAACATCTTCAGGGCTTAAGATAAGTAATAACTTCTCTCTATAACTCTTTCTTTGGTTCTTATCAATGTTCTTAATTACTTCCTTTAATTTATTAGTCAGTTGTCTCTCTAACTTAGAAGTTTGGAAGAAAGGAATCATACTTTTCAAGATGACTTGATAAAGGCGTGGTTAACCTTCAAGTTTGAATAAGGATGATTCTAATCTTGATAACTTTCTAACTTAGATCGATTGATATAAACTAATAAATATTATGAGTAATTAAGCCAAAGTTAAGAATCAATTAAAGTTTATAGATTATTGTTATTATGCATCTTAAGTTCGTTTTCTCCCTCTCTTTTCCCCATGCTTTCTAAGTTAAAGAAAAAACTTTTCTACACTCCCATCGTAGTAGACACTACTACGTCTTCAAATGATCCTGTAAAGGATATTGAGAAAGCTCTGGCGAAAATAACGCATACAGAGAATCAAATAGGCCAAATTGAAGAAAAACTTCATAATTGGTCCGTACCAAAGCTCGAAGTTGGGACTATATACAAAGTTCCAATATTCAGACACAAAGAACGAGATGTTATACACATTTCGGAATCAAATATTTCAATAGAGAACGATTTCACTGAATTTCGTCTCTTTGAAACCGAAGCACTAGACGCATACCGGCAGTATTTTAAATACTTGCATATCGGTTGTGTTCAAGTTGCAATCAAACCTCTCTATAGGACAGGCTTAGATTCACCAATCTATGTCGCCTTAAGAGACAAACGTTTCTTGAACTTCACAGATTCGATTCTGGGAATAGTTCAATCAAATCTTGAGAACGGCCCAGTTTACTTTTCTTGTAAACCAGGGTTCACCGTCTCTCTTCAAGATCGTAATATCCTAGATGTACTCAGTCTGGATATTAGAGGTCAAGGATTACGCATGAAAGATGGTTGTTATCCATATGCAATCATCTACAGGCTGTATTACAAGGTGATGGAAACCAATCTATCACCAATGGCTTTGGCAGTTTCTCCCAGAAACTACACTATGCTTATGGAAGTCAACTTAGAGAAAACCTCTATGACTGTTCCTAAGCGTCTCAATTGGCAAGAACTAACGTCTAATCCAATTTGGAGAATAGAGAATGCTACTATTCCCCAGGATAGACAAAGTTCTAATGCTCAAATATCTGAATTTGCAGATGGTCATGTGGAAGTCCAATTCGGCCCTCCGGACAACCCTAAACCACCGCTAATTCAAGAATACCTAAGTAGTCGGCCTAGTACCAGTTCATCTGGACGACCCACTACCAGTCAAAGGTCTATTGGAAGGTCTAAATCCCTTAGAGTGGATTATGACTATCCAATTCCAGACATTCAACATGAAAGGTCTGAAGGATCCATATCTCCTACTCAGATTGAAATGGAAAGAAAATCTGGACATATTTATGACCAGATCAACACTCTCACAACTGAGAAGTCAATTGACGAAAGGTATGATGATTATCTCACCATGGCTTTCGAAGATCACAAAAAAGGTAAGAGGACCAGCTTTAAAGGTCTTCTTTCCAAACAAGATTTCATTCGCTTGATAAATCGTCAGGTTAATGTTATCAAAAAGCCAACCATCTGGCTAACAACTACTGGAAAAGAAATAACTTCTGACTATCCTCCGGAAGAAGAAGCTAATTTCTCTCATCCTTTAGTTCCCTCTTCAAAAATAATCTCTTCTCCCTATAAATCGATTGATGAAGAGAAAACAAAAGCTGTTGGTGTTAGAGAAATCAAAAACATCCAACAACAACTCAACTACTCTAATAAAGTCCTTACGACTTTATCAAAGTCAGTTGAAGAAATAAAATCCTCTGACCAAACGGTTAAGATGATGTCAAAGGAGCACGTCGGTTTTCCAAAGATCGACCCTCTCCGTCCAACGGTTCAACCAAACCCAAGGCAACCTGCTTTAAAGTTTGGCGAAACCGGTGTTGAAGAACTTCTTGAAAAAATCAGTAAGAAGTTATCAAATGAAGAACCTACTGCTGGTGATAGGGCAGAAAGTTCTAAAAGAACAATTCAAGCTTTCGGACTTTCTAAAAAAGACGAAAACTTGAATATGATCAAAAAGGTTGACCCCTCTGAATCAACTACTAAGATTCTTCCTATCAACACTACTGAAATGAAGAATCACTACAAAAGGCCATCACCACCCGATCTTGGATGGGATGATCTCAAACCGGACTCTCGTACTTATGACGGGGCCTCTCTAATCACTTGGAACATTGACGGTTGCTCTGAAGGGCAAATGGTCACTATATTCCAAGAAATGTTCGTGGCAAGCACGGCTTACTCTGCCAAGAAGCTTACGCAGCCCGACATTCTAGTCTGCCTACTTTCAGGATTAACGGGTAATCTCAGAAGTTGGTGGCACAATCAATTAACTGAAGATAACAGGAATTCAATAAGAGATTCAGTCTTAGACACCACTAAGACTAGAATTAATGCTGACGGTCTAGAAGAAAGGTATGTAGACACGTCACCAAACTGTGTAGACACTTTTGTTTACACTTGTATGAAACACTTTGTAGGTCGAACAGACCTATACAGTGATCAATCAATGGAAGCTCTCTTGGGGATGAAATGCCACAGGATGAGTGATTTCAAATGGTATAAAGACACCTATATGGCACGTCTTTATAATCTTACTACATGTGGGGATAATGTTTGGAAACGAAAGTTTGTTTCCGGATTACCCAAATATGTAAGTCAAAAATTCTATTCTACCATGACAACAAAACATGGAGGAGTAGAAATCAATTGGGCATCCCTAACTTATGGGGATATCCACAGCGCTATCCAGGCAGTTTGCTTAGAACTCTGCCAGGAGCAGCAGCATAACAAAAAAGTTGCAACAGACGCAGATTACCGAAAGGAACTGGGGTCTTTTTGCAAACAATATGGAGTTGAAAATAAACCTCCTTCAAAGAAAAGATCGAATAAAAAGCTTTTTTCTAAAAGCAAACGATCATCAAATGAGTATATTCCTCGAAAGAAGAAATACTACAACAAACGGAAGGCTAAGAAAAAACAAGCCGCCGTCGATCGTAGCACTGTTAAGTGTTACAATTGTCAAAAAACTGGGCACTATTCTAATAGATGTCCAGACCTCAAGAAAAAGATAAACAAGTTAGAGATTGACGACGATGTCAAACAATCTCTACTTAGTATCTTTGAAGATCTATCTATCAAAGGAGATTCTTCCTCAGAATCCTCTGATGATGATATGATTAATCAAATAGAAGAAGGAACTGATTATTTCGATCCCTCTTCTTCAAATGAAACAGACGATGATGTTATCCCTTGTGGAGGATGCATCAACGTACTTACAAAAATTCAGGAAACCCTCTTCGAATCTATCGAAGCAATTCCTGATCCTCTTATTCAAAGACAGATGCTCGTTAAGCTCAAAGAAGAACTTAAAGAGACAACTGATGAAGAAGAAAGAAAACCTATCTACTTCAACTTTCAGGAAGTAATTGATAGGCTCAAAAGGGATGATAATCCAATGCCAGTCAGAATTCAAGACTTGCAATTGGAAATCAAAACCCTCAAAAGAGAAGTTGCTGACACAAAGCAACGACTTACCTCTCTTGAAAACAAAATGCTTGTTGTTCAAGAAAGATCAAATATGATGATCCCTGCTGAAACAGGAACATCTTCTCAAATACTTGTTGATGATAATATTAATTACATTAACAAAGTTTTCAATCAAAAGTGGTATTCAAAAATCACTTTAAAAATCCGCGATTACAAGATCACGGTAATAGCCCTCATAGATTCAGGAGCTGATCAAAATGTCCTAAAAGAAGGAATTATCCCTTCTAGGTATTTTGAAATCTCCTGCCAAACTCTAAGAGGAGCAGGCAATCAGGAACTGAAAGTTAACTACAAACTTTCAGGAGTCCACATTTGCAACAAAGATGTGTGTTTCGTAAATACATTTCTTTGTATGAAAGAATTGAATGAGGAAGTGATTCTTGGAACACCTTTCCTCACTCAACTCTATCCATTCCAAGTTTCTGAAGAAGGTATCACTTCTCATAAACTGGGAAAAACAATTATTTTCGAGTTCTGCGACGGCATTACTCCTAAATATATTTCAAAGATTGAGGAATGCCTCAACAAAATCTCTAGGAAGGAAAAACAGATTGGATTCCTTCAAGATGATATCAAATGCAGAAGGATTTCTGAAGAAATCATTAAGCCTTCTGTTCAAAATAATATTCAGCTAATTCTGAAAAGAATTCAGACTGAAATATGTTCAAATACCCCAAGTGCCTTTTGGGACAGAAATTATCACATAGTGGATCTTCCCTATGTAGATCAATTTGATGAGGCCCAAATCCCAACAAGGGCTAGGCCCATTCAAATGTCAAAAGAGCTCGTCAAGACTTGTAAAAACGAGATTGACGATCTTCTCAAAAAGGGTTTAATAAGCCCATCAAAGAGCCCATGGTCATGTGCGGCTTTTTACGTTAATAATCAAGCTGAAAAGGAACGTGGCATTCCTAGATTGGTTATTAACTACAAACCTTTAAACAAGGTTCTCAAATGGATTAGGTATCCAATACCTAATAGACAAGATTTGCTTAAGCGTATAGCTTCTGCAAAAGTCTTTTCAAAATTTGATATGAAATCTGGCTTCTGGCAGATTCAGATCAATATCAAAGATCGGTACAAAACCGCTTTCAATGTACCATTCGGTCAATACGAATGGAATGTAATGCCATTTGGTCTAAAGAATGCTCCTTCGGAGTTTCAAAAGATCATGAATGACATTTTCAATCAGTATCAAGACTTCACAATAGTTTATATTGATGACGTTCTTGTATATTCTCAAACGATAGAAGAACATTTTAAACATTTAAAATGTTTTATCTATGTAATAAAGAAAAATGGTCTTGTGGTATCTCTACCCAAGATTACATTATTTCAAACAAAGATTCGTTTCTTAGGATACGAAATCGATCAAGGAATCATCAAACCTATCCAATGGTCATTAGACTTCGTGGATAAGTTTCCCGATGTTATTCAAGATAAGACTCAGCTACAGAGATTTCTTGGCTGTGTCAATTATATCGGAGACTTTATTAAAGATCTCCGTATCATTTGTCTGCCGCTATACGACAGACTTAAGAAAAATCCAAAGCCATGGAAAGACGAGCACACCAGTGCTGTCAAATCCATTAAAGCTTTGTCAAAAGCCATCCCGTGCTTATCGCTAGTGGATGAGTCAGCCAGCATTATCGTTGAAACCGATGCCTCAGATCTCGGTTACGGCGGTATCCTCAAACAGGAAGTTAACGGAAAAGAAGTACCCTAAACTTTTAATTTTGTATTTAGTGGATCCGTAAATTTTTAAAAAAATCGAATAGGTCAAGGACCTATTAGACATAAACTTAAAAATTGAAGGACTTAATGGTGACCAAATTAAAAATTTAAGAACCTATTAGACACTTTTTAAAGTTCAAGGATCAAATAAACGTAAATTTAAAAGTTCAGTTTATAAAAACGCTTTTTAAAGTTTAGGGATGAAATAGACACAACAAATGTGAAAGTTTGGGACTAAACTTGTACTTTAATCTTTTTTCAAATGTGTTTAAACATAAGGTATTTCAAACAGACCCTAAGTAATGTTCTAATGGAGGATTGCATATGTGATCATTGTTTGATCATCGAGAAAATAGATAAGTTTACTTCTATAAGATTTGATCTAGATGGAGCCGATATAGAAATTGAAAGACTTTGGTAAGAATGAGCTCTTACTCACCTTTATATGTAGTTCATTTTATACTATATTTTTATGGTAAGTGAATCCCACTAATATTTTTAAGTCATTCAAAGTAAAGTAAGAGCTCTATCAAGAGGAACTATTCAAAGAGACCGATAGTTTTATACTTTTAGATATAAGAGAGAAACTTAAAATTTAGAAGGTGATAGCTACATTGGAACAACCACATTGAATAATTTTCTCATATTTACTGGATAGGAAGTTAGACGAGGAATGGGGGAGGGAGTAAAGAAGAATTTTTTTTCCGTTAGCTAAATAGGGACAAGAACGAATAATACATTCCCCGTCCCGTTTTCAACCCCATCCCCACCCCGTTCCCCGTCCCCGCCCCGATTTCTTTTTTTTTTAATATATATATATAAACCATAATCTAAAATTTTATTAAATATAATTTTGTTTTTCTAAGGAAATCAAAAAATATGTCTCTTAAATAGAAATCTCTTATCAGAAATTAACAATTTAAATAGAAATTTTTAAAAAAAATATATTTAATCAAATATTAAAAAAATAAAAAATCATATATAGGAAATTATTCCTCGTGAATTCCTTGCGAGGAATTCCCGCCACGTTCTCCACGAAATTAAATGAAAAATTTTGCGGGCACAGAAATTGAAATGGGGGCAAGATCGGGGACGGAGAAGCCATTCTTCTACCTTACCTTGCCTCATGGACATCTCTAAAAGGAAATCAAGCACTCACATGATGTGGACAGAAATATTAAAGGAAGTCTTGAAAGGCGGCAGTTGAATCCAACCATGATAGAGAATGGGGACAAACAAACATAAGAAATGACTTCTTCACCTATTCTGTGTGGAGCTTGAGGCACATTGTATTGTATCAATTAAGAACACAATTTGCTTCCTCCCAACATTGTAATGTAGCTAGGGACTTAGGATGGTTTTGACTTATCTTTTAGAGATAGCTCTCTAGTATGTAATGTAAGATGAGAGGTTAGAGAATTAGTCTAATTTAGTTATTATTAGTTTAGTGGTTAATTTTAAATTAACTAGTGCTTAATTAGTGTTTACACGTAATTTCAAAATAAAAAGAAATAAGACACGTATAAATAAATTTATATTTGTATTAATTTGAATATAGTGGAGTACAATCTCTAATTTGTTCCTCTGATTCTTTCTCTCAAATATACATTTGTCTCGAGGGCTTTACAATTTGTTCTCGAATGTGGATTTGTCTCAAGGACTTCACAGCTTGTTCTCGAATGTGGATTTGTTTTGATGGCTTTGTAGCTTGTTCTCGAATGTGAATTTGTCTTGAGGGCTTGTAGCTTGTTCTCGAATGTGGATTTATTTCGAGGGCTTTGCAGCTTAGTTCTAGAATGTGAATTTGTCTCGAGGGCCTTGTAGCTTATTTTCGAATGCGGTTTTGTTCTCGAATGTGAATTATTCTCGAGAGGTTTGTAGCTTGTTCTCTATCTTCAAAGTCTTATAGTCTTCAAGGCTCTAATTCAGATAGTGTTTAATCTTCAACAGTTTAGGGAGTCTTCTGATATTTGTTTCTGAATTTTCTCTAAGTTCTCTAGAGAGTTTTCCACTTTTGAACCTCTGAAATTGAGGAGGGAGCTCTCTATTTATAGAGTTCTTGAAGGCATCCAGGTGGGCTTGAGCTTGTTAGTCGGACTATGACTGATTGACTTTGGGTTTAACCTTTGGACTGGGCCTGACTGACTTTATGCCTAGCCCTTTGGACTTTTGTCTAAAATTAGCCCAAATTTCACATAACTCAATTGTATATTGGGATTTTCCATAATTTAATTTATGGATCCTTGCCAATTTAATCAATTTCTAATTAAATATAATTTGCAATGACGTGGCAATTTCTTGATTGGGCAAAATTTATATTCCAACAATTAGTATTTTAGATTTATTGAGTTCTTTGTTTATTTTCTTGTATAAATACCCTCTTTTTAGAATTGTAAAGAAGTTTTTGGATTATCATTTTGAAATAGAACTTTGCTCTAGAGAGTGTCTCCCAACTTTAAGGATGAATTTTCCTTGTTTGGCCTTAGATTTAGTCTAATCACAAATTTGTGCATCAGTATGGGTTCAATTTTTTTATGTCATCTTTTTGCCCACAAAGGTCCTCCATCACATGTGTTATGGGTAAAGTTGTTGCACTTGGACTGAAAATCGAGGAGCTCGATATAGAAGTACTTAGCTAACAACTCAACTCAAGAGGGAGTTGATTTGTCGAGCTGCAAGGAGATGTCCCCTCACTTGTTGAGCCAAGGTGGGCACTCCCAGGTATGAGCCGATCTTAGAGATTTCAAAAGTTGTGGTTGCTTGATATTCAAACGTCATTAGTTTTCGAGGATCTTGAGCAATCAACAAGATTGACGACATAAACCACAGGATGGGCGTGTCGAGTAGCTAGAAATCTAAGGTAATTTCCTCTATAAATAGAAAGAGAGGCATCACACCCGAGGTATGTTACGCAATCTAATTTTTTTTCAAATTAAAGCTCGACAAAAACCTAAATTTGACTAGTATTAAAATATGTTGGGCAAGTACTACACTGGTGTGCAGTTTTTATTTTTGTTTGCAGGCATTAGTTCTTTCCATTCTTCATCTGAAATAGCACTCAAAATAGCAGTTTGGCTCAGCTATTCTCCACGATGATTTTTTAGGACTTCTACTCTAGTAATAGACAAAAATTAGCATGTTCGGAGGACAAACATATTTTTAAAATTTTGATAGTATTTAGTTAAAATTTTAAATAGTGTTCTTAACCCATTAAAAACACTATTTCAAAGTTTTGATAATTAAAAATAGTTTAAGAAGTTCTAAAAACATATACAAACACACCTAAAAAATTATTTTCAGATGAAGCATGTGCATGTAATCGATTTTCTTTTTTAAAAAATGTTTAAAAGAACGAAATTACCTAAAAACACTTTTTTCAAAGGGAATCTCAAAATTACCCTACAAATAATGATTCATATATGAACTATGTATGCATTGGTGGAATATTTTGTACGGACCACGTGTAGAGACGCGAAAGAAAAATCACATATTTTTCTATAGGGATTCACTCATTTATATGATTTGGGAGAAGATGGTTCTCCAATGGTGAGGGAAAATAATAATTCCTTTCCATATTTATGTTTTATTTTTCTTACTTCTATGTAGCAGACTCGTGACACTATCGCCCAAAAAGAAAATAATGTTGAATAAGCAAAAATCAAGACTCTATTATATTTAAATAAAGATGGAAAGATCTTTTAGTTATTTAAGCCATCAATTATTTAATGCACTACTTTTTTTACAATAACAATTAAAAATAGAGTGATTTAGTTTTGGGAAAAATACTTTTTTGGTCATTGAGTTTTCAACAACTACTTTTTTTACAATAACAATTAAAAACAGAGTTTTTTTTTTTAATTTAAAAAATCGATAATATTAAAAATTAATAAAGAATATTGATTTTATATTAAAAAATAAAAAATAATAATAATACAAGGGACCTTTTAAACTTATTTCTCAAAACTCAGAGACTAAAAATGTCTATTTCCAAAACTTAGGGACCAAAAAGGTATTTTTTTTCCTAAACTCAGGGACTAAAAATGTTTATTTCCAAAACTCATGGACCAAACGCACATATTGTTGAAAACTCATGGACCAAAAACGTATTTTTCCCTTTAGTTTTTTTTGTGCAAAAAAATGTAAGGTTGGGTTTAGTTGACCTATCTTGTATTTGTCATTGCTACAATACTTATTGAATCATTAATTTTATGGTATTTTTTATTTTAGTGTTTAAATTAAATTATGATGGTAAATTATTTTCTCCTCCACATAAGTTTTATTTTTTATTTTATGTATATAAATAGGTTCCTCACAAAAGTTAAAACCACGTTGATGACTACTTACAAATGAGATCAAACAACTATTACAGCTTTTTTTCCCAACAACCTGAACAATTGGTCATGTATTAGTATCTCTACTAAGTTATATAAGATCAAACTTCTTTCTCTTTATTTGTAACCTAACAAACTTTGAATTAAAGAGATATCCAATTCTTATTTTAATCAATTAAACGTTTTAATCCAACCAACCTACTGGATAGGTTATTAAAGTCTCTACTTTTAGGTTTATTATAATAAGTTTGCTAATATAAGTACTCAAAGCCAAGGTGACCATAGCTCTACGTTAATTGACATGTACCATTAATTAAGAAGTCAAAGGTTTAAATCTCCTTACTCCAAATGTTGTTGTATTAAAAAATATATATATATACAACTCCAAAGACAAAAAGTTTGCTAATATAGAAAATATTAAAGTTCAACCCTTGTGACAAAGTACAAGCTTTAACCAAAAGCTATGTTCTTTAAAAAGAAAAAAAAAATACTACCAACTTTTTTGGGTAAATTACCTTTCAATCCCAACCACTCCACGTCCGTTTTTGTGGTGGTAAAAAGTTGATTAAAAAAATACCTCAATGATTAAATTAAAATATTGTAAAGACTAGTGATGCATGAAATTGAAGATAATCCAATTATTATGAATTCCTTTATATATTTATTTGTGTTAAAGCAATAATACATTTAATTTTAACATTACATCCAGGTCGATATTACAACATTATGTTATATGTGCAAAACTGCAAATAAAACAACAGATTTGAACTAAACATTTTAATAAGAAATTGGCTAAATTATAAAAGAAATATCCTCAACTTTGTTATTTGTTTCAAAAATACATCTATCCTTTCAAAGTTTTAATATTATTTTTGGCCTATAAATGTTTCAAAACTACCTTTAGAGTAAAAATCGGTTAGAATGTTAGACGAAAAGTCGATATGGTGTTGACTTGGAATGACATAGCGATGGCTGTAACGCTTGTCTGGATTAAGTTTGAAAGAATTGTATTTCGTCACATCAACTTTTCATCGAACATTCTAAGTCTAACGAATTTTCTACTTCAATGGTAGTTTTGAAATATTTATGAAAGGTCAAGAGTAATATTGAAACTTTTGAAACAATAGGGACATTTTTTAAACAAATGACAAAATTTAGGAGTCTTTTTTATGATTTAGCCTAAGAAATAAGAGGAAAGAATAATTATGTATAGACAAAAAAAAAATCTCTCTTGAATTCAAAAGTTGTGTTGTCTGTGTTTAAAATTTCACTCGATGGTGCATGACTCCGATGGATCCCTTATCAGTGTCAAGAGCCAAAAATTCTCCAAAAAATGGAGCATAAAGCAATTGGAAATGAAGGCCATCCTCGAAGGGCTGAAGAAGTTGCGAAACCATTTAATCGATCCTTTGCCTCCGATCATAGTTGAATCAGATACTAGCGAGGTGATTTCTTTGTTGAACTAGGATTCGTTCGATGTGACTGAGATCAGTAACTTAGCTGATGAAATAGAAACCATGGTGACATCGATGGGTTCTGTTGTGTTCTCCAAATGTCCTAGCGCAGTCAATGTTTCTGCTCACTTGTTGGTCAGATTATTGGTCTCTCCTTTAGATTCTGCTGTTTTTGTCCAGAACCCTCCTCCTAACCTGGGAGTTGTAGTTGTTTCTTGGAATTTTTGGGATTCTGTTCTTCCCCTTTGGTTGTCCTATGTTTCGATAGAGGAGGGGGGTTGTTTTAATTTTGTGGGGTTTTAATGAAGTTTACTGTTCAAAAAAAAAAAAAATTCACTCGACATATCACCATGTAAAGAGGTCCGACACGTCTGACATGGCAAAATTTCGATTTTTTCTCAGTAGACGACATGTAGAATTTTCAAGATCTCATTGACATTTCAATGAAAAGAGCAAACAATTATAAATAAAAAAAAAAAAAAAAAAAAAAAAAAAAAAAAAGTTTATACTGTATGGGGCAAAGGCCCAATGCAAAATTAGAAGGGAATGGAAATGTTGTAATTTATAGGATAAAATTTGTTACTTGTAACTTGTTAACTTCTAACATTCAAAAAAAAAAAAAAAAACCTTAGTTAACTTCTTAAGTAGACAAATTTAGTAGCACAAATTATTTAGAGTTTGTTTGAAATGATTTTTTGAGTGCATATTCCTTTAATCATGACCATCATAGATTACTTCATACTTTATTATTGAACTTTCTTTTTTTTGTTTTAGTTCATATTGAACTAGTTTAATATAAGTAAAGTAACATGAGTTTTTTTTTGTTTTTTAATTTTTTTTTTATTTTAAGATTATGTTGTGGCCGTGGGTTGGTTGGTGGCATTGACACTAGTGTGACGTGGACTTCACCAAGTGGGCAATTGAAAAGTAGAGATAACGGAGAGTGAGACCAAACGCCGTGATAAGGTAGTGGTTGAAAACAAGTGGAGACAACATGCTATGCCTATTCGAAAGGGGTTTGGTCGTAAATGGCTGATGACGCCGTCACTTTTAACGGAGTAGGTGAGCACAACAAGTTGGAAGTTGGAACATAAGCCGGTCGTCCCTCTGCCCCCACTAATTTTATTTTTATATTCATATTTTTATTGCAATTTCAATCATGCTAACTCTTTATTGGTTTGTAATAATAAAAAATTAAAAAGTTTTGTTTATTAATTTTTTTAGTCCAACAAATATGAGATAGAGAAAACTCCAACTTTAGAGAGTATACTCAATTATCGTTGAACTATATTTACTTTGACACTATTTATTAGTAATTGTCAATTATGTCTTTTTATTTTTCATTTTTATTTAAAATTAAAGATATCAATAGTGAAAGTTTAGATGCATAATCAAATTACAATTTTTATTTCTTTGTGATATAATCAATGTGATATTGTTGCCACATTATTTTAGTTTAAATACTTTTCTTTTCATACACCTTTTAAGATTGTTATAAGTTATAACCAATTCAAAATAGCTCATGTGGTTAAGTATATACATTCACTACCGATTTCTACCGTTTTTTATTTTGGAATATTAAAATGTTATGTGATAATTTTATATTATTGTATTTCTAGGTACTTTGTAAAATATTTAAATTAAATTATGTTTTAACTCAAATACTTTATGCTTACTTTTAAATTAGAGCATATGTTTTCTAAATTTTCATTATTATTGGATTCGATAAGAGCTTATTATTGTTCATAATCTAATTAATGAGCGACAAATAAACTTCCTAGTGTATTTGGAATAATTTTTTTTTAAGTTCAACAATATGTGAGAGTGGAGAGTTTGAACTTCTGATTTTTTGTTGATGGTATGTGTGTTACCCAATTTGAATTATCCTTGTTAATCCAATTAACAAGCGACTAATAAACTCATCCGTCTAATATTTGAGATGATTTGTATTTTTGTTATTTTTAAATTTTAATTGATAAATATATATATAGGAGTATATATTTTTTAGATTTAAATAGATAGATAAAAAGTTAACTATAGTTTTAATAGTGTTAGGAACATACTTTATACATTTATTATTTAAAAATAAGCTATTGTATTATGTTTCAAAGGTTTAGAATTTGATTCGAAAACTTTTAAAAAGTATATTTCAATTTATAAACTTTAAAAGTGGTTCTATTTTAGCAATTGAACTTTCAAAATATTATATTCTAGTTTTTTTTTTTCATTTTCTTTAATTAAGTTCAACACATGAGATATAAATTTGAAACATTTTGGTCAAAGATATAATGTTTTAATCAATTAATTATTTTCTTTTAAGCATATTAAAAAAATAATTAATTGTTACCTATCATTTAATATAAGAATAATCTAACTTTGAATATGTATATTAATATTTATCTAAATGTTTCTCAGAACTACGTAGATAGGAATGAAATAAATATATTGAATGATGGTGGATATCACGAGGCTAAATAATAATAGAGAACAAGAAAATGTTAAATTTTTTAAGTGAATAAACCAGAATACACGGGTCCAATTTCCAAAGTTCGACTACTAAAACTTTAGGTTAAATTATAAAAAATACCCTTGAATTATGGGATTTATTTCAATTATACTCCTGAATTTTGAAAAGTTTCATTTTAACCCTTGAACCTTGAAGTTTGTTTCAAAACAACTCTTGAAGATTTTTTTCGTTAAATTTATGGACGAAAAATGTCGTATTTGCATATGCGTTGATTTTTTTTTCAACGTATATGTTCAAATATGTTCACATAAGCAACAATATAAATACAAAAACATCATTTTCCGTCCATGAATTTAACGAAAAAAAGCCTTAAAGGGTTATTTTGAAAAAAATTTTAAAGTTTAAGGGTTAAAATAAAATTTTCAAAGAATTTTTATACATTTTTTTTAATTACGTGCAGAAATTTGGGAATGGAGTGACAAGCGAGTTGACACGTTACCAACCCCGCCTCACATTTTTTTTTTTTTTTTGAACAGTCCTTACAATACTACAATTAATTTGCTTTATTAAAAAGGACTTTTAAATTTTTAATTCGATACCATCTCTATTCAATAGGAGATTTCAGCCCGCGAAAAAAAAAAGTCGTGTTTCTGACGAAATAAAAGTCACCGAACCCCCATTTCGGACTTCTCCGGGTTAGTTGGATTTAATCCGTCGAATACATAACGGCTCCTCCAAACGGCCGGTCAAAGCAAACCATTGACTTTTCTCCATTGTTTCCTTTTGCCTTCGGGCCTCTTCTTTCTTTTTGTTCTATTTCTTTAATTTGTTTTTTTAGTTTAATAGATGTGATGGAGAATTTGAACTTTCAATTCCGATTATTCCAGAGATATATTATATATTGGTTAATAAGGTTATATGCTTAAGAAAGTAAAATTTTAAAGCTTGATAATTATTTTTTTTTGTTTTTTATTTTTTTAAATTAGGTTTATAAATACTATTTATAACTTACTATAGTTTTATTGTTTTATTATCAACTTTTTAAAAACGTTTTAAAAAACAAGCCAATTTTTTAAAACTAAAAAAAAAGATTTTTAAAAACATGGTTTTGTTTTTTAAAATTTGGCTTAGAATTTCAAATGTGTTTTTAAGAAAAGTAAAAAACTTTTAAAAAAATTGTGAAGAGATAAACATAAATTTCAAAAACAGAAAATTAAAAACGAAATGGCTATTGAACGGAGCCTTAAATTTTTTTAATTTATCTTTATCTTAGTCCTAACACTTTTAAATGTTATATTTTAGCATTACAATATTATTTTATCTTTTAATTTTAAAACTTTATTAATTGTTAAAAAAATAAATTTAAACTTCAAGCCCTAATTTGGAAAGCCTAAGTTTGAAGTTAAAAGCTAATATGAGCATAACTCAGTGGTTAAGATATCTACGCTTTCCACTCCTTCTTGATTACAAAACAAATTATTGTGTTAAAAAAGTTTAGATTTCAAAGTTTTATCTCTAATATGTTCCCTTTAATTTTTCAAATTAACATATTATACATATAAATAATTTGTATGCAACGGTTTAGTTTTTGTAGTTAGAAATTTGTAATGATTTAGTTCCTACTGTGAAAAATTTCTTAAAGGCAAAGTATCATTTTTTATTGAGTAATGATTTAATCTGTGCAGTTTATAAACATATTTGGCTTCTGAGTGATTTATCAATACATATGTAAAAAATCTTATTGCACTTGCACCTAACAAAAATTTACATGATTGAGATTAAAACTGCACATGTTTTAAGCTATAAAGACTAAATTGTTACAAATTTAATAAAACATATAAACTAAATTGTTACGTACTAGAGTTCAGGACTAAAAATCGAAATTAAAATATAGAGACAAAGTATTTTCAACCTATAAAAATCGTGAAAGTCTAAAAATCGAATTAAATAAGCAAGCAAGTTTATAAATCAAAGTATGATTCAAACTTTTGAAATTTAAAGTCAAGTTATAATTTAACATATCTCAAGATGTTATAGAGAAATCCAACAAAAATTATGAACTCTATCTTCATTTGGTCAAATGAGAGCTCTTTAGTTTGCTATTGGTTTCATATTGTTTTCCTCCAGGTTTTTTTGTTTCCTTGTTGCTTTGGCGTGTTAAATGCAATTGCTATATAGTTTTGTTTTTTTTTTTGGAAATGCCTATATAGAGAGTTATATATTTTCTTATGGGAGAAAATTTAAAATTTAAATATGTTCTTCATCTCTAAACCCTGTCATATTCATTTCATTTGGATGCTTAAATTCATACCACTCGTTTATTAATTTTTTTCATTAAATTAAACACAAATTTTAAATTCTTTTATATATAAATGTGATATCAAAATCTGAATATGAACATATTTCATCCATTAAACATCATACTTCTTCTACATCGTAAATTTAAATTCCCTCAACCCATATCCGATATTTTTTTTTTTTTAGAATTATCTGACATAATATTCTTCTAAAAAAATGTGATACGAAATATGTCACATGTAACTTAAAACATAGATTTGACGGTAGATAATTAAAAATGGAAATAGAAAGTTTTTATTGATTCAAATATGACTAAAATGAATATAGCTCAGTGGTAATTGATATGTGAAATGATCTAATTATCTACTAAAATGTTAAAATAAGTTTTATAAACTTAATTAATAAATATTTAAATTATTTATCGAATGAAATAGTGAATTAAAAAGTAAAGCAATTCAAGAGAGACGACACAAGACGTTTTTAACGTGGTTCGATTTTCTAACCTACTCCACGGGGTCACGCCCAGAGAATAAGATTAATCAATCAAAGGTTAGTATAATTTACAATCAATATTGACTTATGCATAAAAGAACTCCCTTCTGAAATCATGCCGCAATAGTTGATCGACTCCTATTTGGATTGAATCTTTTCAAACACAAGCTCCTCTGTGTTGTTGACCACCGTTTGAACTCCCTTCAATGATGAATACGTCTTCTCCCAAAACTTGAAAATATTTCTCACAAATATAAAAAAATTCGCATTTTTACAATTTCACATAAAAACACTCTCTCAACTAGATATTACAACTTTAGAACAATTGAGAGTGAATAAACAAATTTGCTCCACTAATCTTATTCACTAGCAATGCTTCAATGTCCCATATAGAAAGGGAATTGATAGAATAAGGAATGTTAAAATCAATTAAACCACAATCACCTCAAATAAAATCATAGATCAATCAATTAAGAAGAAATGTCAAAATAAGAATATAGCTTTTAGACACTTTACACAAGGCAAATTGAAATACAAATTCAAATTCAAACATACTATAAATAAAGAAAAATTAATAAATAGACCTCAAGAGTTATTGCCAAAAATGTAAATAAATATAATTTCTTTAAACATTCATTTTTTTTCCTTAAGGTTAGAAGTTCAAATCTTCACACCTTCACATTTGTTGTACTGAAAAAAATTAAATATAAAATAATGATTTGAACTAAAAATTAATTTTTTTTTTTTAAAAAAAAGGCATGTAACGATGAGCGAAGTTTTCTTCAAAAAAAAAAAAAAAAATTGATGAACGAAGTCGTTTTCGTATGTAGGAGAACTTCTGCACCTCCAAAAATCTCGTGTTCCCTTTTTGAATTGTATTAATTAATTTAATCAAAGATACAACGTTTTCTATAAGGTTAGGTGAGCTTGAACCATATCTAGTATTAGTCAAATGATATATATTACTCAAATGAAATAATATATTTTCCTTTTATCTCATTGAAAATTATAATAGTGATGTCATTTTTTAAAAACTAATAATGATGTCATTATAGTGTTTCCTACGGCCATAAATGGAATACAATACAATGTTCAAGTTGCTTCAATGTTTAGATGAAATTGTAACGAAAATGTTTTAACTTTTTTTTTTTTACAATATATGGATTGTGAAATTAGAACCTCTGATCTGTTGGTTGAGAATATACATTTTATGTCAATTGAGTGATGCTCGTGTTAAATATATTTTAACCTTGTAATATATAAATTGTGTGAATTGATATTTATTTTGACCTTCTAATTTAACTACCAAACGAAATAAAAGGCCTGTTACAAATTTCTATTGAAGAGTGGCATGTCTAATAAATCCTTTTTTTTTTCCAGCGTATCTGCTAACACTAAAAAAAAATAATAATAATCTATTGTCTTGGTTTAAGTTTAAATACTCTTTTTGGTTTCAATATACTAGGTCTCATTCCATTTTAATATATGTTCTTCCAAATGTCCAAATTTAATCAATGCACTTTCAATAAATCTTAAAATTAGTCATTCTTGAAGTTAATTTTCATCAAACTTAGTAAAATAATAACAATAATTTCTATTTAAAAGAAGGCACAATGTGAATACATTTTCAAAATGTATGGAATGAAGGAAGACTAATAGTTTTTTTTTTGAAAAAATTAACAATAAACTAATAGTAGAGACTAATTTTAAGATGTATTGAAAGTACGTGAACTAAATTTGAAATTTAAAACTATTGAGACTAGAAAAAGGCACATTAATTTAAATGTTTCATATTTATTGTGTTTTAGTCTCTAAATCTTGCATAAACTAAGAAAGGTCATCGTAATAATTACATTTTCGCTAGAGGATTCAAATAAGGCGTGCTAATTGCTTGTAGCCTAAAGATACTTCCAATAAATTGGTACTAAAAAAGAAAAAACCAATAAATTGCTATTTCATGAAAAAAGAAATTGAATTGCAATTAAATTTTGTTTTTTAATAATAAAAATCCGCATAAGGTAACATTACAAGAATTCCATCGATGGCAATAATAGTTGATAACAAACCTTCAAATTACTCTATAATGTTAAAACTCGACTTTCTGCCATACTAACTAATACAAAGTTTTGGACAATAAATTAAACTTTTGAATTTGCATTGCATCTTTTCTTCTTCTAAAGTTTCAAACGTTTTAGTATTATTATTTTTAGTACAATCGAACATTTTGTTTCAACCTCTCCACTTTAACTATTTTATTTTAATTTATAAACTTTGCATAACAAATTGTTAATTTTTATTAATTATTTAATACAAAATTGTTTCTATTTTGAAATTTGGCACCTAAATTACTATCTATAACTAAAAATTATTAATGAGATGAGTGAGCAAAACACTCACCTTCATTAAATTTTTATTAAATAATTTTAAAAAACTTACAAAAAAACAAACAAAATACTTACAAATTAAGAACAATTTTCTTAGTTCAACATAAAAATTAAACCTATCAAATTTTGGAGACTAAAATGTGATTTATATTAATAGAGTTTTCATCATTAGCACTTGCAATTTTAATTTAGTAATTGTTGGATCATGAGAAATTTTATAGTAGATAATAATATTGATTTTTTCGTATTTATTTATTATTTATCACATAAACAATATGTGAATTTGTTTAGTACAACAAATGAGGAGCATCCGAATTTGATTTATTTTTTCGTATTTTTTTTAGTTCCTTTGATCATCTGTGAACTAATGCAAAGATGACATCTTATAGTTGAAGTGAGAATCTTTAATTAAATGATATGACAACTTTTAATAATTTTATATTTATTTTAGTTTATGTGGCTTTTTTATTTTATATTTTGTTTCTGCAAAGGATTTATTTTTAGGAAAAAATCAAATTTCACTAATATCTTTTTGGGTTGCATTAAAGTAAAAGTATCTTTAAAATTCACCAATTTTACAAAAAATTAAGTTTGGTTAATGCACGAGATCAAAGACTAAATAAAATTTTCAAAACTCACAAATTTTCACAATAATGTAGCTCTAGGGGTCCGTTTCTTTTAAATTTTATTAATTGTACACTAAACATATGTTTTATATTCGTTAAATGCACATGAGAACATTTTCATTAAAGATTTTTTGAATGAAAGTCTATTGGAGGATAGAAATTAAATCACTTATTCAAGTTTAATGTTAAGATTGCAACACTTATCAAAGTTTATTTGTATAATTTGATGAAATCAAAATTTATGCTTGGTTAAGTTTAGGAAATTTGATTATTTTCTCTTATTTTAATCTTCCCCTCTACTCTTATCCTACATTTTCTTTCCCTTCCTAACTTCTTAAGACTATAGTACTTGCCACTAGACTCCATCGACCACCATTGGACTCTGCTGCTCCTCACTCGCCAACGGGATTCTTGCAGGCTTTGGCGATGATCCAATGATGATAATATGTTTCTTTTTAAATTTCAGAAACTAAAAGTATACATTTTTTTGGGCCACTTGCATGAATAGCAAAAAAAGATACAAAAATTGCAGTTTCATCACTTGTTTATCCAATTTTCAAAAAAAAAAAAAAAAAAACCCAATCCAAACGGACGAAGCGAAAAGTTAAAAATACCACTATATCTTCCGCTGGGCTTTTTTCAATATGAAGTATATTAGTAGTCCATCAATTATATATTGCTTATAGACTAACGATATACCTAACAAAGAGTAAATCATTGATATACTTATATGAAGTTGATCATGAGTATATAAATAACTTGCATATGATATATACATAATATAGAGTATATCATTGGTACACTACTGATATACTTTATTTCCCACGGGCGTTGTTCAATGTGAAGTTTGTCAGTAGTCTATCAGTGATATACTGCTGATAGACCAACAATATATCTAACATAGAGTATATCATTAATATACTACTGATATACTTATATAAAGTTCATCAATAATATATCAGTAACTCGCTTATGATATATGTTCATTTCATTAATATACTACTGATATACTTAATGTTAGGTATATCAGTGAAATGAACATATCTAAAATGAAGTATATTAGTGATATACCAATATGCAAAATATCCTTGATATGCTACGAATATATATAGACTATATCATTTAATTGATACACCTAAAAAGAATGTATCGGTAGTATATAAGTAATATACTACTAATATACTCTTTTTAGGTATATATCAGTTGACTGATATACAAATATAAATAATATCAGATATACTACTAATATACTTGTCGATACACTAATGAAGGTAAAATTGGAATAATAAAAAAATGGAATTCAAATTTTAATTTTTCTTGCTATATTTGCAAATCTAAAAAACGATGGCTATATTTGTAAATATCCTAATATTTTTTGCCACCCATTACAATTCCCCATTTTTTTAGGACAAAATATTTTTTTGGTCCTTCAATTTTGCATTTGGTTCCCTTTTGATCAATGAGTTTTCAAACTTAATAAATTTACCTTTGAGGTTTGCATTTAGTTATATTTTTAGTCATTCCATCCAATTTTCCATTTAGTATTAACAAATCACTGACGTGACACTTATTTTTTATTATTTCTTTTTTTTTATTAAAAAACAATTTATTTTTATTTTTATTTTTTTTCTTTTCTCTTTCTCTCTCCCTTCTCCCTTGTCCCTCCTCTTCATTCTTCTTCTTCAACCGCAACCCCCAACACCGTAGATGCCACCCACCAATGACCACCATTACTGCCACGACATACAATTTTTTTTTCCTTCTTCCTCTTTCTCTTATTCTTTTTACTCTTCCTCTTCATCTTCATCTTCCCTTTTTTGTTTTAGGACATTTGCTACATTGACAAGGTAACCAAAACAAATCGCTTCTAGTGTCCAGGGCCACTAAGAAAAATAACTTTGACATTCCAACCAATACATTGTCGTAGTACAAACTGAAAAGCCCCAAACACAAGGAAACAAAATAGAGCAATTAAAGCAAGGCAATCGATATTGGTAGGATTTAGGCGTCGGAACAGAACGCCCACGCCATGGACGCCGATTAGAGGATCCAAAATTTTTTCAAAAAAGTGATGAAGACATGGGCGGATTTGAGAAGAAGAATTTAAATAGTAGCATTTTTTGTCATCTTCCTTTTTCGATTTGTTCTGGTTATCTAATTCATATTCTTAAACACAAAGAATTTTAGATCTACGAAATTTCTAGATCTACAAGACCCATGCACTCTAAATATGAATTTCTCTCATTTGTAAATGGAAAAAAAAAAAGGAGAAGGGAAAATGAAGAGGAAGAGGAAGAAGGAAAGAAAATGAAAAAAAGAAAAAAAAAACTTGTAGGTGGTGACAACGGTGGTGGTCATCAGCGGGCGATATCTACGGTGTTGGGTGGTTGTGGAAGAAGAAAAAAAAGGGAAGATGAAGATGAAAATGAGGAGGAAGAAGAAGAGAAATAGGAAGAAGGAAAGAAAATGAAAAAAGAGAAAAAAAAAAAACTTGTAGGCAGCAACAACAATGGTGCACTCGACGACATCTATGGTGTTGGGAGTTAGAAGAAAAAGATTGAAGATGAGGGAGAAGGAAGAAGGGAGAGAGAAAAAGAAAAGAAAAAAAATAAAAATAAATTAAGAAATAATAACAAAACAATAAAAAAAATATAACTAAATGCAAACTTGAAGAGTAAATTTGTTAAGTTTTAAAACTTAGGGATCAAAAAGAGTCCAATGCAAAAGATCAAAAAGTTATTTTGCCTTTTTTTATCTACATTTTCGTGGAATCTATAAAATAAAATAATATATAATTTTATAATGTATTTGTTTGATTATGAATAAGTAGCAGCTGCTGCAAAATATACTAAAATTTCCCTTGATTCTAGTGTTTTGTCCCAAACAAAGGATAGTTTAACCTGGGACTTTTTTTTTTATTAATATTGTAAAAAACGAAACTTATTAGAAAAATATTGCATGTTTCAAACTATTTTGAGAAATATTGTAGTTTTAAATAGCTGGAACAAGGTCGTCTCTTGTGGTCATGGAAGCAGGTCGTCTCTTAAGAGATGACCAGTACAAACATGGACAAAGGTCGTCTCTTCAAGAGACGACCTTCGCTTGTGTTTTTTAAAAAAAGTATTAACAATTTGACACGTAACGGTTCATGATTTTTTTTAAATAATATGAAGGTCGTCTCTTCAAGAGACAACCTTCACAATTAAAAAAACAAAATAAATATTGCGCTAGAAGGTCGTCTCTTGAAAAGACGACCTTTAGAATTTGAAAACAAGGCATGTTGAACATGCGTTGAAGGTCGTCTCTTGAAGAGACGACCTTCACAATTTTTATAAAAAAAAATAAAACAGTTTTAAATGAAGGTCGTCTCTTCAAGAGACAACCTTCACAGAAACAATATAATCCCACCCCATTTACAATCTCGCTGGTTAGCTTTCATCTTCATCTTCCGACCCGATTTTTACAGCAGCCAAACAAAGTGAAGCCCCACAATCTTTTCTTAGTCCCCACTTCAAAATTTTGTCGCCATTCAAGGTAGCAAACTTGATCTTTGTCGGTATTGGAGCAAACAAAGCGTTTTTTGGCCGTTGGATAGACAAAACACATTTGAGAACCACCATATTTTGTGTGAGTTTTTTTAAACGTTTTTCACTAATTTCTTGTAATTTTTTAGTTGTTTTTATTGTGGATCTTTTAAATGAGTATCAAAATTTGGTAGTCTTGTTGATTATTGTAGACAAAACACGTGTTAGTTGATTGTGGATCTGTTGAATAAGTATAAAATTTGGTAGCCTTGTCGATTATTAGAGACAAAGCACGTGTTGGTTGTTTGATTTTTTTCTAAGATTTGTTGGATGTTTTTTTTTTTAGATTTGTTAAATGTTTTTTTTTCAAGATATGTTAGTTGTGTGTGGTTTTTTTTTTCAAGTCTTGGATTTTTTTGTTTAATTTGTTGTGTTTAAATTTATTTTAAAAGATTTGGTTTTAATTGTGATAAAAAAAATTTAGATGTATTTTTCTTTTATTCTTATTTCTTTTAAGATGTAAAACATTTTGTAGTTTACTTTATTGAATTTTGGATGTTTTTTTTTTTTTTTTTTTTTTTTTTTTTTTTTTTTTAATTTGGAGATTCTTAATCAGTGCAATAGTGGGGAACAAAATATGGACCAGTTACATTATATGTATAACATTCCTATTGCTCCTCCTCCTGGTCCCAGACATAGAAGACGTGTTCGAGGACAGAACATTGCTCAGCAAGAAGACATTGAAGACGAGGAGCAATTGCCCCGAGCTGTACCATATGAAGTTGACCATGATGTCGACGCAAGTGCCTCCCATCAGTCAGATGCAGGACAATGCAGTTCCACTCCGATGA
Source organism: Trichosanthes truncata (assembly GCA_033996785.1). NCBI lineage: Eukaryota > Viridiplantae > Streptophyta > Magnoliopsida > Cucurbitales > Cucurbitaceae > Trichosanthes > Trichosanthes truncata. The sequence continues at coordinate 22,185,772 of JAWPNB010000008.1, read as the reverse complement.
TGATGATGATGATACCGACTCCTGGTTCACAATATGCTTTTAAAGCTTCTGAGGCAGTCCCTCATCATCACATGCTGGTCCATCATCATCACATGTTCGCATAGGTGGACGTAGACGTGGAGAGCATTATCAGTATTTGTATCCTACTGGAGCATAAGAGGAATCAGATGAACTGGAAGCACAAGAGGAACAAGATCAAGCACTGAGGGGTCGTCGTCGAAAACCCCCTCGTAATCGGTGACGTCCCCCTTGTGGCACGCACTAAATTTTATATTTTTTTAACTTGATTCATACATTAGGTTTTAAGTTTTCTTTTTTTTAGTATTTAATCAATTTAATTTTAAGTTTTTGTTCCTTGTTTTCACACATTAATTACTTACCAATTAAAATGAGTATTTATGTAAACACATTAAATTTTTTTCAAAAAACAAACATCTTTCAAAACCTTTATAAAACATTTTTAAAAAAACTAAATATTCGTACAACAATTATTTGAATTAATATTTGAAACTTAAATTTATATTATAGAACTTTTATCATAATAAAAAAATGGCATGCCAGCCACTCGGACTCGAATTGAGCTGCTCTTGCTCTGCATCCTAAGCGTAATGTGTCTACCCATTTCACCATAGCAACCTCTGGAAATAACCTATTATTATTCATTCAATCGTCGAGATCAAAAAAATAGTAGAATTTTCAATTCAATTTTCTTAATTTAAGTTTTATGATTAAAAACATTATGCCTAAATACTTAAATTTAAAAAAAAAAACCTTAAAAACAAAAAAAGAAAAAAAAAAGAAAATTGAACAAGGTCGTCTCTTCGACCTTGTTGATTTTAATGAAGGTCGTCTCTTGAAGAGACAACCTTCTATCGGAATATATTATATATTTTTTAAATTGTAAAGGTCGTCTCTTGAGACGACCTGCTTCCACGACCAAAGAGACGACCTTGTTCCAGCTATTTAAAACTACAATATTTCTCAAAATAGTTTGAAACATGCAATATTTTTTTAATAAGTTTCGATTTTTACAATATTAATAAAAAAAAAATCCCACAAATAGAGGCAAACAGAATAATAATTATTCAATGCGAACGTTACCAATTATATGCCTGTACAACCGTAAATCAGAACAAATGTGAGCCGGAAGATAGTAAAGTAGAAGACGTGGCGAGATCTCATAAATTATGAAATTAGAAAATTATGATGCCTGCCACACAAGATAACAATTATTTGACCTATTATTCACACCAACCCGCTCACCTACCCTCTCCTGGCTAAATTAAAAAATATTCTATGTCCACCACGATATAATTCTCTCTTTTTTAGTAACAATATAATTATCTCCTAAATTTTTTAATGCAGGTTCAAAATAAGCTAAATTATAAAAAATACTACTAAAATTTTATCATTTATTTAAAAATTATAATATTATTCTTCACCTTTCATAAATATTTTAAAACTACTCTTGAAGAAAAATTTCGTTAGAATGTTGAATGAAAAGTTGACGTGGTGTAATATCATTATTTTATACTTAATTCAAGCAAAATTTGAGTCATCGCCACGTTGTTTTAGGTCATTATCATATCAACTTTCAGTTCAACATTCTAGAGGATTTCTACTCCAAATGTAGTTTTGAAACTTGTATGAAAGACCAATGGTAATATTGTAGTTTTTTTAAACAAATGATAAAGTTTAAAGTTTTATTTTTTTTTTAAATATTCTAGCCGTTAAAATTTATCTACTACTTTACTGTTTAATATAAGTCCAACTTTTAAATATTAATCTCAACATAACTCAATTGGGTAAGATATTATATTCTCCTCTCAAAGGTTAAGATTTGAAATTCTCATTTCATTTTCACATATTGTTGAATTAAACAAAATACAGTTTTTAAATGTCAAAATCGCAGTAGTCATAACTCATTTTTCTTGGAGCAGAAGATTTAAATTTCTACCTTATATTTGAGATTCAAATTTCTGACACCTTTATCGAATTTCTACCTCATATGGTTAAATTTTATCTAACCAATTTAACTATACTTTGGTTGGCCCTACCTAAACTTCAAATATACATATATACAAATTATAAAAAAAAAAAATCAAAATTTAAAATATGTCTTAATTCTTAAATTCAATGGGGTAAAGTATCTCACTTAGGAGCCTGTCAAATTAAGGTCCCGTTTGTTTCACTGGTTTTGAGATGAGTTTTGACAATAGTATAAAAAACTAATGTTTGTTTCATTGATCTTTACTTTTTAAAACCCAATTAATTATTACCCATAGATAAAAATAACCCATGAATCATAAGATTTTACCATCCATGTAGGAGATTGGTTTTTTTTACTTGAGACTTTTTTTCTTAAAAAATGGAGAAGAGAGATGAGAGAGAAAAGTAATAATTAAACTCTCAAATATTAATTATAATTTATATCCAAACACATGAATTATTTTTATCCATGAGTAATAGTTACTTCTATTTTTAACTCTTAAGTTTTTAATTTTCAGATATTTTATATTTGCAATCCAAATAACTTAAAGAGAGAGGAAAAAGGAGTCGTTAACGCCGTTAGATCTAACGGCTGAGAGGCTACTATTTTTATTTATTTATTTTATCAAAGCTGAGAGCTACTCTTGCTCAAACTTCGCCACAAGTCTCACCTAACTCATGCCGTCAGACACCGCCGTCTCTCCAACCATCCCAATTGAATCTGCTTATAAAATCCCCAATCCTCTCTCACCCACTCTCATCAACCTTCAACTTAACTTTCATTACAATCAAATCCAGTTCAATCTTCTTCGCCATGGATCTCCTCCTCCTGGAGAAGACTCTAATCGGCCTCTTCGTCGCGGTGGTTCTCGCCATCGCCATTTCCAAAAGCCGCGGCAAGCGATTCAAGCTTCCGCCGGGGCCGTTGCCGGTGCCAATCTTCGGTAACTGGCTCCAGGTCGGCGATGACTTGAATCACCGCAACCTGACGGATCTCGCCAAGAAATTCGGTGATATCTTCTTGCTCCGGATGGGACAGAGGAACCTCGTGGTGGTTTCCTCGCCGGAACTGGCCAAGGAAGTGCTCCACACGCAGGGAGTCGAGTTCGGATCTCGAACCAGAAACGTCGTGTTCGATATCTTCACTGGAAAAGGTCAGGATATGGTTTTCACCGTCTATGGCGAGCACTGGCGGAAAATGAGACGGATCATGACGGTTCCGTTTTTCACTAACAAAGTGGTCCAGCAATACCGTTACGGATGGGAGGACGAGGCCGCAAGTGTGGTGGAGGACGTGAAGAAGAATCCAGAATCGGCGACGACTGGAATCGTTCTACGGAGGCGGTTGCAGCTTATGATGTACAACAACATGTACAGGATTATGTTCGATAGAAGATTCGAGAGTGAGAACGATCCTCTGTTTCACAAACTTAGGGCTCTGAACGGAGAGAGGAGCCGATTGGCGCAGAGCTTTGATTACAACTATGGTGATTTCATCCCGATCTTGAGGCCGTTCTTGAGAGGATATCTCAAAATCTGCAAGGAAGTTAAGGAAACAAGGCTCAAACTCTTCAAGGATTATTTCGTCGAGGAGAGGTGAGTTCGATATCAACTCTCAATCGGGTTCTATTTTATCTGTCTCTGTGTGTTTATTGTTGAAGATTTTACTGAAAATTATGAACAAATTTGACAGGAAATTGGCGAACACCAAGAGCACGACGAACGAGGGATTGAAATGTGCGATTGATCATATTTTGGATGCGCAACAGAAGGGAGAAATCAACGAAGACAATGTGCTTTACATTGTTGAGAATATTAATGTTGCAGGTACGTTCAAAGTCTAATACTCTGTTTTTTGCGTTTAGTAGCTGCTCACCTAGATTCGGCTAGTGTGATAGATAGAGTTTAATTTTCAAGGTGACTCAATTTTAGACCATAATTCTAGTAGTGAAGATATATATATTTTCAATTACATCATGTTTAAATCTTTCAAATGTTTTACATGAACTATATATATATATAGTCTAATAAGGCTCCTCTAAGTCCTCTATTTTTTGAAATCCATAAATCTATCTCCAATAGATTCATTGATTTACACATAGTTAAATTTTGAGGCTTATTAACCACAAAATCGATAGTTTAAAGATCTATTAGAATATAATTTTAAGTTCAAAATTTTATTTAACACAAATTAGAAATAAGTCACTTGTAATTCAAACTTTCAAGATTATATAAAGATTGGGATGCAGTAATTGAAGAAACCTACCAATTTTATTTAAACCTAAATAGGTTAAAAAATTGGCCTTGTCACGGCTAGGGTATAATCGTCTTTTAGAGTTGCCATATGGCCGCCTCAATTAATATTGGCCAACATAGTAGATTTTTTATTTTTAAAAGTAGGTATATAATTGGACTGACTAGCTGCTCTCAAAAAAAGAAAAAAGAAAAGTCGCACTAGGTAGATATAGATATTCTTATCCGTTAGTTCATCTTTAAATAAGATAAGATTAAGTTTTTTCTTTTCTTTAGTTCAACAAGACGTGAATTCAAACTTTTTATTTTTTTAATTTAAGGTACATGCTAATTATTATGAAGCTTAAATAAAATTAGATTGATTGCACAAACTTAGTTTTCTTTTTTCTATTGGATAAGTCTTGTAACTAATATCGATAATATTAGAAGAACTAATATCCATCAGGAGAGGAAATTAATTGCGCCCTATAATTAATTTTGGCTTTGTATGGGAAGATAATACGAAAGGGTCAATTCTAGACATTTGTCCTGTTTGGAATGAATGCATAATGAATGCATAGAAATATCTCCTATTTTTGTGAAAGCTTTTTTTAGAATAGTTTAAATTATTTTTTCTTGAAAGATTACCTAATTTTTGAATAATAAAAAGGAAATGACTTTGAATAGGACCCTCAGCCAATAGCCGTTAAAATGGTCACGATACCCATCCAGAATGGTCCATTCCTAATGCCGTGTTTTCTAGTGCATAAAGAAGCCATTGCATATTCCATTTAATACATATACATTTTTTTTTGGAAAATTACTTGCATTTAAATCTAAGATTTTTTTTTTTATAGATCATTCGAACTTTTGTTATCTTGATTGAGGGTAAAAGTTTTATGCTAGATGAGCTATACTCATGTTGGTTAAGGAATAACGTTGTTATTGATTTGGCTTCATGTTTACATTGTTGAGCAGCAATTGAAACGACATTATGGTCAATCGAATGGGGAATTGCAGAGTTGGTGAACCACCCTGAAATCCAAAGGAAGTTGAGGAAGGAGCTTGACACTGTACTTGGACTCGGTGTCCCGGTCACAGAGCCCAACATGCAAAAGCTCCCCTACCTACAAGCTGTGATCAAGGAAACCCTGCGCCTTCGCATGGCGATCCCATTGCTTGTGCCCCATATGAACCTCCACGAGGCCAAGCTTGGTGGTTACGACATTCCTGCTGAGAGCAAGATCTTGGTCAATGCTTGGTGGCTTGCCAACGACCCTGCCAATTGGAAGAACCCAGAAGAGTTTCGCCCTGAAAGGTTCTTGGAAGAGGAGGCGAAGGTTGAGGCCAATGGCAACGACTTTCGATACCTCCCTTTCGGTGTCGGTAGAAGAAGCTGCCCTGGCATCATCTTGGCTTTGCCAATTCTTGGCATTACAATTGGACGTTTGGTTCAAAACTTTGAGCTCCTTCCTCCTCCTGGACAATCGAAGTTGGACACTTCTGAGAAAGGTGGACAATTTAGCTTGCACATTTTGAAGCACTCCACCATTGTCGCTAAGCCGAGGGTGTTCTAGATTTGATCTGTAATGGTTTCTTGTTTTCTTTTAGAGTGTATGAGTGATTTCGACGCCCTATTGAAACTGTGTGCGCTGTATACAACAATTGGGGAAGATTTTGAATGTTGGGGTTGAAGAAATTGAGATCATGTGGCTTAGGGATATCATCAATTACATGTGAAACTTTGAAATGCTTTATTTTTGTTTCTTTGTCAAATAAATTTAAACTTCTTATATGAAATCTTCTTCAAACGTTGGACTAATCAATTTCATCATTATATTTTACATAGACGTGGATTCAAGTTTTAACCTTGAGAAGAAAAACAAAAACAAAAATCCAGTTGTACCTCTCATACTTTCTGTCTTTCTATAATGCTCTTTGATATTAGAATAGGTTAAAACTACTAAGACATGATCATTTAAATGAGGATTTATAGTGTAGAATTAACTTCTTAATTGAAATTTTCTTAAAAAATTATATAATTAATTTTATCTAATAAAGCTTAATGAAGAATAATTCCCTACAAAAAAATCTTCATTTAGATCATCGTGAAATTAAATAGAAAATTTTGTAGGGATAGGGAATGAAATGGGAGTATTAACATTGGTTTTTTTCATTGAACGCACATGACTTTTTTTTTTTTTTTTAATATTCTTCAAACAAAAGATTGTCAAATGGTACCAGTTGCATCATTATTTATTCAATTCTAAAGTAAAGGTTGCAACACTTATGTCCAAGTCTAGAGTTCAATTAATAAAATTAAAAGTTTATGACAAAGATTGATAAAAGATTGATACATCTTGCCAAATTCAAAAGTAAAAAATTAATTTTTCAACCTATGGTATAAAATCTAAATTTATTCTATATCTGTGTATTTATGTGGGAGTAGATAAAATATCAAAATATTGTTAAAATTTATAAACTAACTTCAAATTACAAAAAAGTGAAATTGCACAGAAAAAAAAACATAGCTTATATATCAATATAGTATCTTATTGTTTTTTTTAGTTCAACAATATGTAGATATGAGATTCGAACCTTGACCCTTTGGTTGAAATTATGATTCCTCAATTAGTTTTATTGTTTTTTAATTTAAAAAATATTTAATATTAAAAAATTGGATATTGATCACTTTGATTACATATAACTTGCTACTCATAAAAACTAATATTTGACAGTCAATTCAATAAAACTTGTGAATGATATGCTATCATCCATTAATAATGGTTAACCAATCAAACATAGCTTAGTGGATAAAATATCGATTACTATCACAAAAATCAATGATTCAATCCCCCACCCTGTAATTGTTGAACTAAACAAAAATATTTGTAGTAGTCTCTTAATTAATTCTCAATGTGATAATTTTATCAAAAATAAAAATGTGGTACTTAATTTTTAAAATTTCTTAATAAAAAATGAAAGATAAGCTTTTTGTTAAAAATTTAACAATTTATTAAAGACTTAATTGAAAATTTTAATAGATTTAACGAGTAAATTTTAGAATTTTAAAGGAATAAAAATCAGATTGTGAATTACTTAAAAATAATAGAAACTATGAGATTCATTTAACTAAAAATTTTTATAAGATCAACTAAAGTCTATTGAAAAATATAGGAAATTTAGTCTCTAAACTTTTATATTTGTATCCATTTGGCCTTTGAACTTTAAAAAGTATTTAACAGATTTTTAAACTTTCAATTTTGTGTATAGGTCCTGAACTTTAGAAAAGATTAATAGATTCCTAAACTTTCAAGTTTGTGTCTAATAAATTCTTAATATATTTGAAAATTTTAAAGCTTAATTGATTTATTAGATATAAAATTGAACTTTACATCTAATGCGATCTTATACTTTCAATTTTGTGTTTAGTAAATTCATAAATTTTAAAATATGTCAAATAGGTCAATAGCCTATTAGACATAAAATTGAAAGTTTAGAAATCTAAAAGACATTTTTTAAAGTGTATGGACCTATTTAATACAAAATTTAAAGTTCATGACCTATTAGACACTTTTTTAAATTCAATGATCAAATTAACACAAACTTGAAAGTTCAGAGACTAAACTTATAATTTGAAAAGAAGAGTTGAAACAACAAAACAAACTCCCTCCTCCATTCCCTCTCTTTGCGTTGTGCACTGGAAGGAAGATCAAAATGACCACGATTGAAGATGTTTTACATGTTGGAAGTATTAAAGGATAATACTTGGTCACAATCAGTATTTCAAATGTCGAGCGACATTTCTACATGTCGAGCCCTCGACATGTCGTTGGGGTGAATTTCGTTTTCCACCCTTTCGACGACATGTCGTCGACACCTCAACATTTCGAGGTGTCAACGACATGTCGACAAATTTTATTTTTTTTTAATGTGAGTTATGAGTTTCGGAATGAGATTCCGTACACGCCATTGATACCTTACTTACACACTCCAACTTCACTTCAAATGTCTTCTCTCTCATTTTCCTTTTGTTTTTTGTTTTTGTATTTTTTTTATTATATAAACAACAAAACAAATAATACAAAGTACAAACAAAACAAATACATACACACTCTACTATTAATATTAACTCTTATGTCTTCTTAGTACTTATACAATTAATAAATTTGTAAATTATTCTTAAAACAAATAATATATATTTTTTTCAAATTTAACCTTTTCTTTGTTAATAAATAATAACTAATAGCCTACGTCCATAGGCAGAGGGAGAGAAAATTTTATTATCTTGAAGAGAAACTAAGTACAAAATACAGAGAGCAATTAGATAAGAGTTTAGAAGGTGTATATATGACCCTCTTCTAAACAGTGGCGGATCCAGAATTTTATGTTAAGAGGGGCACAATTTCATATAAAGCTAATCTCTTAACTATAATTTATGTCTATATAGTCCAAGAACTTTAAAAAGTGTCTTAATAGATCTTTGAAGTTCCAATTTTGTATCCAATAGATCTTTGACATATTCAAATCTTAAAAAAATTAAATGTTCTATTTGCATAAAATTCAATTGTGTCTAATAGTTTCTCAGCCTATTCGAGGATTTTTTAGAATTATGTATCTATTAGTTACAAATTGACAGTTTAAGGTTCAATTAAATACAAAATTAAATTTTATATCTAATCGAACAATTAATTTTTAAAAATTTTGAGTAAGTTTGACCTATTGGATAAAAATTTGAAAGTTCATAAATCTATTAAACATTTTTAAAGTACAAAGACTTATTAAACACAAAATTGAAAGTTTAAGGACCTATTAGACATGCAATAAAAAAAAAAAGGACCTATTAGACATAAATTTAAAAATTCAGGGACTAAACTTGTAATATAACATTCATATAAATATAATTTTAAATGCATTGATATATAATATATAAATTAAGTAAATATTAATTACAAAATAATAATAAACCATGGTAGAATTCAATTATCCAGTTAAATATCTAAGCAAATAAAGAAACTTGAAGTATTTAATATTTTTTAACATAGAATTAAGTTTTTTAATGTAATTAATTTTTCTAAAATAATTTATTAAAGTTTAAAAAATATTTGAATATATGTATATATATGTACGTAAATTAAAAAAATTAACAAAATTCTAGCCGATTTGAAGTGTACTAAAGTTAAAATAATATATAAATGTCTATATTACAAAATTAAAAAATTAAAATAATTTTATATAAATATCTATACTGCAAATTAAAGAATTGTATATTAAAGTTATCCAAAAAAAAAAAAAGAACTGAATATTAAAATGTTAAAATAATATATAAATAAATAAATATATTGCAAATATAAAAAAAAAAAAATTAAAACGAAAACATGCACAAACCAAGATTTGATCCTCGGACCTCTGCAAGCATAGTGCTCACAGTGCCCCCTGACCACTGAACCAAGGCATTTTTACAATATTTTGGCTGAATGATTATATATATGTAAAGGCTATAAGTTGAGGGGGGGCACGTGCCCCTCGTGGCCCCAACGTGGATCCGCCCCTGCTTCTAAACCCTAATACAAAATAGGCCCAATCAATAAGTGAGACCCCCGTACTTGGTCATTCGAAGTGCTAGATAACAGGTTCAAAGCATTTCTACACTCCAATTCCAATCTCTTAATTTCCCTCCAATTCTCTCAATTTCCCTCTAATTCTCTTAAATTCATTTCAATTCTCTCAATTTTCCTTCATAATTGGCTCATTGAATATAAGAAATTACATATATTTTAGATCTATGATTAAGTCAAAATCAAAGTTTTATTGGCTAATTCAAACAATTTCCATTAATTTCCACGATTTCCGTAAATTTTTCCGAAATTTCCATAAATTTTGGACCTCGACATTTCGAACATTGGTTACAATTTACATACCTATGTAGGAATCTCTCTACCCTACCATTCAATTGTTGACAACAAGAGGAAAAATAATGTGTCCCACCTTTCTCTCCTTGTTGTCAACAATTGGAAAAATAATGTGTCCCACCTTTCTCTCCTTGTTGTCAACAATTGAATGGTGGGAGGCATGAAAATTCATGCATACCAATATGCAACCAAATATTATCCATAATTAAATCCCATGACATCACCACTTAAAAAAGATAGCACAAGGCAAAGACACATAGATTGAACACTTCTTAAGCTAATCATAATTATTCATTAATGATTTTATTTTCAAGACTCGGTCTTCATTAGATTGGTACTCCAAAACATTTTTTTAGAAAAAAAGTTGAAATTTTTAACCTTCTTTAATAGGATAATTAAAGAAGGTTATAAAATACATACAAGAAAAGAACTATTGAGCATAAATGTATTATTACCTAATATTCTTAGATGTGTAAATCAAGCTAAAGCTTTGCGATAATGACTAAAGTCCTACTTATAGAAGAATTCCAATGATGGTAAATCCATCATTGCAATATTGTAATTTGTAACCATTTTTGTGGATAAGTTATCTCACTTACTTTATTTATTATTGATATTGATTTTGCATTGCACATAATTATCCTAAAAATTTATCCATCACAATGACCTCACACCTAAGCTGGTAGAGTTTGATAGAACCCAAATGCATTGAAATATAAAAGCTAATGAAACTACAAGAGAAGCCAAGTACTCTCCCTCAATACCTAAACCAAACTCACTGAATCAATGTTTAACTTCCTCCTTTCTCACTCCCTCCATTTATAACCAAATATTATAACTAACTCCTAACTATTTACTAATATACCCTTATAATATCCTAATTCCCTTCTAATGGCATTCCTAATTAGGGTCTTCTTAGGTGAGTTGTTGCACAATTTTTAAAGTGTCCTCCATGTGGGATGTGTTACGTTATTTTCATAGTATATGTCCTATGCTTACCATGTTCTTATTAAAAGAAGAAAGAAAACTATATTGCTATTCCCACATTTTAAGAGAATTCTCACAACTTTGAAAGAGAATATCATCATGATCATCAAGGATTCGTTTGATAACTATTTGATTTTTTATTTTTAAAAATTAAGCTTATAAACACGATTTCCATCTATGAGTTTCTTTATTTTGTTATCTACTTTCTAAAAGTGTTTTCAAAATTCTAGCTACGCTTTGAAAACTCAAAAAAAAAAAGTAGTTTTAAAAAACTTATTCTAATTTTTTTAAATTTGGTTAAGAAATCAAATGTGTTAGCAAAATGGTGAGAAACATATAGTAGAAACTGAGAGAAAACTAAAAACGGAATAGTTATCAAATGGAGGCTTAAGAAATTTGAGTCATTAAACCCCATTTTAGTCTAATGACTTGAAAGTGAGGCATTGAGTATAAATAAATAGCCTCTATACATGGAGGGTTGAAAAAACACCCCACCTAATCATGTAACAACCATAAGTTGGCCAATGAGGTCAAACCATGGTGACCATCTCTATAGGGTCAAACAATTGTCCTATGAAATTGGTTCAGGTGCAAATAAGTCAACTTAGATATTCATGAATATGAGGGGAAATATATGTATATATTTGGATTGAGTTAGATTGGTCCTTGCTCCTAAATTATTTGTCTAACCTTTTCCATATCGTGGTGGTGCTTACAATCGAGGATCGAGCTTGGCAAGTCTATGCTAATTTTAATTAATGTGGATTGTCACACCACTTGATTAATTTGGGTCAACTTCTACTTGATATACATGTGCATATTAATGTCTTTCTACCCAACTATGGCTCGACGTGACTCATGCAACTACTAAGAGCCACCACCCAGCCTGAAAATTACCTCAAGGATGTTAGCTAGGGAGCAAATGAAACTCTAGCTCAAATTGCCCAATTGTAGGCTTGCAGGTAGAGGAGGCACTACTCATATACTTATGTTTTATGTTCGTGAGTGCTAGACTAGCTTGTGCTCACCTCAACTAAAACAAAAAACTACCACCTAGACTTACTACATTTGGTTGTCAAGAAAATTCGTTGGATTAATCCTAGATACAACTATCATGGCTTGGACCTATTCCCTTTTAAGCCATTTACTATTTACAACCAAATGACCACCCAGGTCAATCCATGATGGTTGTCAAACAAAGGCATTATTGGCCTAGATAAGAGGAAAGTTGGCCAAAGACGTGGGATGAGATACGTCCAACTCTTCATTTCCTCTCTTGTATATTTTTTAATGATAGATAGCCAAACTAAGGTTTTACAAGATGTTTTAACTTAAATCAATTAACTTTGTGTGCTTTTGTCATGATTCTAATCTTCTCTTACTAAGGATTGGCACGACTGCGCCTTCATTATTGCTGGGGGTGCAACCAATGACCTTGTTCAACCAGGTATTTGTTAGTCAGCTCTACTTGTCTTGAGTTAAAGTTTTTTCAAGTCATGCAATCAGCTCTATGTACAAAGTCCTTAGCCTTCAAGGAGTCCTAATAGGATTACTCACCTTCTAAGGGAGTAGGGACATAAACCTGACTTTTGGAGTGATTTTCATATATCCGTGATGTGTATCCAAACCCCGTTTGCTTGTCCAAAAGTCAAACAACTCATGGAAATCTGGATTCCCATTCTATATTCAAGCATCTAAAGATATATATAACACATATAATATGAGATTCTCATCGTCGATATTATACCCATGCAATATCAAATTACAGTTAAATACGTAGGAATATGAATACCATACTGCCTGTCACATTAATTTGAAATACTAAAAAGATAAATTGACGAAGCAAAGAGAAAAGCTGAAAATCATAGAGATCAAAATTGGTTGCAATTAAATACGACAATTTGCATAAAGTAATGATGAGGACGATTAAGAGGACAAAAATGTACCATCTCTCCCATCCGCACCATCAAAGATATGTTTGCTACTTCAGTGTTTAATTAATTCTGCCATCTTCAATAGATTGGAAGCTGCAGCATTATGTCCTGCGTTCATATGATCATAAGTCAACTTTACTCAAAAAGTCGACATACATAAATAGAACAGGACACAGAAATTGTGTGTTTAAAGAAATACAATCTAGATTACTTGATCACTTGCCTCTGCTATTTAGAGGAAAAATAACTAATAGTTCGAAATTGAAGATATAACTGGTGAGATTGCTTGTAGACATAAAAGATCCAAAAGCAAGGCATAGAAAACAATTTGAATAATAGGATTATTGGCGTAGAAGACAATGCCATAACCACCGAGAAGAATAGATGGCATAAAAGGTATATATAGAAACTGATATATGCAGCATGATGCATGATGCATGAGGCAAGTAGAAGTGCTCTCCAACTGAAGTTCAAGGTCATCCAGCACCTTAATGTTTCTTTTAGCGTGAGGGGGCTCCACGGCTACAAAGTTTTTAGTCAAGGTGAGAAGGCATTTGAAAGTTTCTGTAACCGTGCGCAAACAAGAACAATTTTTCTAGGATAAAATTTAATCTACCAGTTCTCATTGCACCGTGTCTTCATGTCAGCATAACTCAGAAGCTACCATCATAGACATATCTCATTCATAAACATTAAGCACCAAACTTAAGACATGGAAGGTGGGCACTATGGCCACTACATAATAGTTAAAAGTAGATTATAGTTCAGAAGATTATTCATATTTCATAGAAATAAGATTCCCATATCAACCGATTAGCATGATATATATATATATATATATATATATAAATGTATGGGAAAAAAGTTATCAACATACCATAATTAACACAACTAATTCGTACACTAACAGAAGTAATTAAACAAAATCTACTCCATAGCGACAGAATGAGAAACTGAACTAAAGGTTGTGCAAAGGATATTTTGTATTCTTTTGCGAGAGAGAGTGTGTGTGTGTATGCATCTGTTTTTTTTAAAAAAAAATCCATTGAACTTGCTATTCTTTTGTGCCTTTGAATTGAAGCTTATCTGACAACTACACAGAACATGAAAACTGAAGTAGGCGAGGCTAAACTTTTACAATAGTAGTTTGACAAGTGCTTGAAGATGAACATACAAGATTCAAACGAGCATAGAAGATTCAATGAGAAGAAGATTATGTACGACTTGTACAATACAGTGCCATACCTCATAACCACCAAGAAAAAAAGATGGCAAAGTATATGAATGCATCAAGCTAAGAAGTACATGAAACTGGCAGCAAGATGAATAAAGCAAGTAGCCAATGCTCTCAAGTTTATCCAGCACACCTTAATATTCTTTGAGGATTTCCATGGCTGCTTAGTTTTTATATGAGGTGGGAAGTCATGAGAAAAGCTCCTGCAATCATGGGCAAACAAGAGTAATTTTGCTAGGCTTCAAAATACCATCTCACAAATTCTATTCTTGTTTTACTGTGTTCATTTCATCTTAACACAAAAACAGACATCATATACATATCCCATCCATAAACACCAAGCTTAGAAAGTGACAGGTGCGAACTGTGACCGACCACTACAAAATTTATTGCAGATTAAACAGAGTTTAACTAGTTAAATATGTTACACGATGACGAGTTAGCTAGAGTTCGGTCTAAAAAGTGCGACGTTAAAGGGACTTGATGAGCAAAGCCTAGAGTTCTGAGGATAAAACGCAGAAAATTATTCACGTTTCATAAAACAAGATTATTATACCGATTCATTAGCACCAAAGAGGAAGAAACTGTTTCGTTGGACTAATTCCATACACTATCAAAAATAATTAGAACGAAACTACTGAGAAACCGTTCTTAATACTGTGCTAATGGTTTTTTTTCTTTTTTTTCTAATTTTTTCGTTAACCTAGCTATTCTTTTATTGCTAGCGACATAATGCACGAAAACTGAACAATGTGAGGCTACATTTCGTAGAGGAGTAATTTGAAAATGGCTCGAAGATGAATAAAAGCTTCCAACGAGGAGAGAAGTCATATGACTATACAAACAATTCATATCAGTAACATATCAATGAATTGCTATAAATATTCAACTCTGAAAAACTTGAATGACGGTAATCATAACAGAAAACACGAGATTATTTGAATTACCTGACAGCGCAAGTGTCAAAAATATTTTTCGGATTTCCGCAATGAATTGAAATGCTGAGAGATACTTTTGGGCCTTTGGCAGATCGTCTCTTCGCGAGATGCCAAGTCCTTGGCGCGAAGTGAGACCACTGATTTTCCCCAACGGAATTATTAATTTTGAATCTCAAAGTCTCGTAACTTGTTTTGATTGTTCTTCCCGTGGATTGGAGAAACAAAATGAATTTAAAAAAGAAAAATGTATCTGTGCAGAATACGCAGATGATCTCGAATTAAATCGACAGAAGGGAATCATCTAAGATTTCCAGAAAACTAAAACCCTAACCTCGTTTTCATTAAGTTCGTTCATAGCGAAACAAGCGCAATCTTCGAATTCCATGATATTCTTGTTTCCCACATTTGAAATCTTTGCCATTTTGTTCTTCCTCTCCGTGCAGATAGAGAACTCGCGCTTATTCTCCTTTCGCCCCAACTCTTCCTTCCACTACATATATATTTTTTAATCGACTATTTTATTACTTTTTCAGAATTACCAGATATTTAAACGCTGTCATTGTGTTGACCCAGTCAAAATCTTTTTCCGCACGTGGCAAATCCAGATTTCAGAGTTATTATTAATACGAATTTTCGGAAATAGTTTAAAAAATAATTTGGAAAAAAAAAAATCAACTTTTACCTCTATTTTTTTTTTCCAGTACCTAAGCATATCATTTTTCACTTCACATTTTAAGTTTATTCAAATTGAACCCAGACTTAAACAAAGGTCAGCAATTTACATAATTAGTTTGATTAATGTATAATTTTTTTTTGACCAAGTTCGAGTACTGCATAATAAGTTTATTAAATCTTTTAGAGATCACAAATATTAACATAACTCTATCTGTCTGGTTTTTGTTTAATTAACTTCATATTAAACATGTTTTATAATCATCAAATGCACACAAAAAAATTTAATCAAAATTTTTTCAAAGGAAAGCTTATCAAATGTTAAATATTTACCACTTATTCAAGTTTAAAGTAAATATTGCAACACTTATCAATATTTAAAATGAAAAATGAAGAATAATAAAAAGTAATAAAATTGATATCTATAGTTAAGTGAATAACATGGTAAAAGCTAGCATTTTTTTAATTATTTATTATATCAACTTTCACAATAACTTTCAAGTACGAATCACAAAATGTTGCAATTTTTGCACTTCATTCAATTTACATTCAGATACTGATTTAAAAAATTTTAAAAAATTATTCAAAATCACCAGTTTTAATTAAAATTAAGCCGATTTAATATCAAGAGGGACCCATTCAACAAATCTTAAAAAAAAAAACTTTAAATTTCAATAAAAGCCAAACTCTATCATCGTCCAACATTTTGTGAAAACCTAAGTCCAATTTTTTACATTGCCAAGTTTAGGTAGATTCTTTTACGAAAAAACCAATAAAACAATATGACTTCAGAATGGAAAGTTTATGTTATTCTATATAATTCTATTTTTTTCTTCTCCATTTTTTTAACCATAAAAAATCTATAATAAAAGAAATAAGCCTAAACATCATTTTTAGGTTTTCTTTTTATTTTTCTTTTAAATTGTGGAGATTTAGATTCTTCTTTGCTAGTGGGTAAACGAAGTTAAGCCATTATGCCCTCAACTAAGAATCCAAATCCCTGTCATTGAAATAAAAATAGAAGAAAAAACTCTTTAACAAGGGTGAAGTTATGCTCTACATTTTTAATGGATTAAAATGACAAATTATGCCTTTTGTCAATGCTTTTGGTGACCAACACAACACGTAGATTAGTTGAAGCCTTTATCCCTACCAATTGAAAGTATAATCAAGCTGCCCACCAACTAGTCTGCCATGGCCAAACAACAAAAACAATGCAAATCTTTTTTTTGCTTAACATGTCTTTAACCGTGTTTAAAAGTTTTGTTTTTCAGTTTCCTTGTTGTATTATAAAATATTACAAGTTTCCTCCTTACCATTTCATGTGGTATTAAATAGGCTTTTAAAGTAAAGATTGGAAGAAAATATGGTTTTAAACTTTTAATTTTGTGTTTCAAAAGAATCTAATCTATACTGACTTTCTATCAATTTTATGTCACAAAAGGGTCAGATTCTTTTAGACTAAATTTGTATTTGTTAGGTCACTAACTTAATAGACATTTTTGAACACTTAAATTATCAAAAATACCTCTAAACTATGAGATTGATTTCAATTATATCTTAAACTTGAAAATTTTCATTTAACCTCGAATTTTGAAATTTGTTTTAAAACAACTTTAAAAAAATTTTTTGTTAAATTCATAGACAGAAAATGATGTTTTTACATTTATATTGTTGCTTATGTGAACATATTTAAACATATACATTGAAACAAAATCAAAAACATATACAAGTACATTATTTTTTGTCAATAAATTTAATGAAAAAAAACCTTCAAATGTTATTTTAAAACAAACTTCAAAGTTTAAGAATTAAAATAAAACTTTTTAAAAAATTCAAAAATATAATTAAATCCAACTCCAAGTATTATTGACAATTTAACATTTTTTAAAATATTTTAAAATTTTTGGCAGTAAAAAATTCATTAACTAAAATGACAGATCTCATATACAGATATACTATCACATAACTCAATCATTTCAATAACTGAGTTCATATCGCGATCAAATTTTATAGGACATTTGCTTCGCAATAGCTTGTTTTCTTAGAATTTTTACCTAATGTAACCAGATTAAAAGTTCAGAAACCTATTTAAAAAATGTTTAAATAATTCGACTGTTTTATTTCATCTTTTTTTTTTTTTGAAACTTTTTAATGATCGCTTTTGTTTGATTAAATTGAAGAGAATTTCAAAACCAACCCCAATATTTAAATCGCCAGCATAAAGTATGAGCTTGTATCCAGGAAGTTTTAAATCCCCCACCTGTTGAACTCAAAAAAAACACACCATTTTTAAAATCATTTTTGGTTCCTTGTCAAAGAAAGCATAAGTGACAAAGTAAACCAAATTTTATAAGAAAACTTAAAATCCAAAAAAAATGTTCAAGGCTGCTTGGAGGAAGATTCACAACGATGTTTGAAAAATCCTCTCAAACAGGCCTCGAAGTAAGGACTACCATGCTGTCTGCCTCCTAACTAAGCACAATATGAAACCCTAAATTATATTCATACGGCTACTCAAAGAGGCATTTCCTTAAATCACAATCACAAACAGAGAACAACCTATCAACACATCACATAGATTCAAGACGGATTTCAAAACTGCTCAAATCTGTTGAATCAGAACGCCTCGGTAACGAACCAGCCTTCACGATCAATCGACCAGAGACAAAAGAGATGAAGAAAATAAATTCTCTGCACATGTATATTCTCAAGAACAAGTACCTTTCTAACTAATTCCTAATACAATCAAGAAACCTAGCGAAAAATTCTAGTCAATTTTTATCGCATTTTCCTTGGAAAAAAATTAACGAACCTAGCAAAAGCGATTGGAGTAAAAAGATGATTGAGAAACTAGAGATGGAGAGAAGAAAAAAGATGTAGGTCTAAACCAGGCCCCCAAATCAGAAAGCATCAGAGGGAGCAGACATGTTGACCTGTGAATTCGATTTCTGTGCACACTACCATGCTTCCTTCATTCCTTGATTCCAGAGCATCGGCTTATTGTACACAGATAAATCTCTCCTTTCTCATCCGTTTCGTTTTTCCGATTTACAGAAGATTTAACCGATGCAAGCTACGATGAACAATGCGTGAGATTTAAAATTAATGAATGTTATTGAGAAGAGAAACTAGAAACCCTAAAATGTAAAGCCTAAGAGGAAGCGAAGAACAGAACAACCACGCAACATTCAGAAAATAAAAGAGACGATGAAATGATGAAACAACCACCGCGAACTCGATCGATCC
This sequence comes from Trichosanthes truncata, assembly GCA_033996785.1. Lineage (NCBI taxonomy): Eukaryota > Viridiplantae > Streptophyta > Magnoliopsida > Cucurbitales > Cucurbitaceae > Trichosanthes > Trichosanthes truncata. Next base: position 22,166,625 of record JAWPNB010000008.1, on the reverse strand, counting down.
ACGGGAAGAGATGCTGGCGCTCCTTTATATAGAGAAGTTTTAGGGTTTCCTATCGCGAAGCGCTAAGAAGGATATTCGAGCGAAAGCCAATTAATAATGGTAATGGGCGGGCTCATGTGCAAATTATGGGCCGTCAAATTTTGGCCCGTTGTTGAACAGAAATAGCCGAAATAGGTTTGGGTATATTTTCTTTTCTTTTTTCTTTTTTCTTTTTTGTTCTCTGTTTTTCCTCGAAACGAAATTCATATTCAATTCATTACTCGTTGTCTCGCTTCGCGCCAAGAACTTCGCTTCTTGCGAAGGGCCATTTCGGCCAAAAGTATGATTACCATTTACAATTCAGTAATCTAAATCTGCATTTCTCGATTCTTGGCGCTGTCAGGTAACCTTCTGTTCAATGATCATCGTGTTCTCACTATGATTGATCTTCGTTTAAGTTTTTCAGACTTGAATTCACTGTGATGGATCGTCGATTAAGTTTCTCAGACTTGAATTATTAGAGCAATCCATTGAGACGTTACTGACTTGAATATTCGTTGAGAGTGAGAAATTGTTTGTGCATTTGAATTCAAGTCAGCTCTCCTTATAGCTGCCATGGCTAGTTTGAAGCTTTTCGTCATCTTCAAGCACATTTGAAACTACTGTACAAAGTGTACCTTCTTAAATTTTCTTGTGTTTCAGAAAATTCAAACTGCCGTAGAAAGTGTAGTGTGTCCTCTCCTCGTTAATTTTTCATGTGTTCAGTCGCTCCTCGGATTGGCTTCAAAAGTACAGAAGAACAGCAAGTTGAACGAATTTAAAGAAAAAAATCCTTTAGCACAGTACGTCAGTACCTTGTGAACGGGTTACCTCTCTCTGAAGCAGACTCGGTCTGGTTATTTCTGGTATTGTATCAATTAATCGTGTTGTTCATGAAGTATCCTTCTTATAAGGGTTTTGGTCCCGTTGAATTTGATCATTCGACAAAAATGTTTAGGTTCTTGTGCTAATCAGTTGGGATTAGAAATTTGTATGAAACGTGAATAATTTTCTTCGTTTTCCCCACTAGGCTTTGTCGTCAAATCCGTGCTTTTCAAACTGAACTGTACCAAATCTATCGTCGATTCATCATGTATCCAGAAAAAGAAAGTTTTCGAAAAATATTTTCATTTCATCATGTTCGGGAGATATTTCATGTAGTTCTTGCTTGTTATGTCATTAGGAATGTGTTATATATATGGTGAATGTTGTCAGGTTTCTGCGGGTGCTGCTTCTTTTTCCTTTTGCAAGAAGGCTTGGCTTCATTCTCAAAATGTTGCAGTGGATGGGAGGATCCAGGCGGAAAGTTACAACGGTACCTGTGATTTAAACTAGTCTTACTTTAAGTGACTGCAATTTGGTTAGTGTTTTTTTATTAGCCATTTGTCTTTCAAATCCTAAATATTATACAACAAACATCCAGATCAAAATTTTAGTTCATTAATACTTGACAGTTCGGGTAGATGTTATATCCTAGAAAGTTGCAACTTGCTCACCCAATATTGTTTTTCTTCTCGCTCCCTTTTCTTTGTTTATGGCCTCTGAAGCAAGTAAAATGTAAATAAATAAATATAAGTTTATAACTTGGTTGTCTTTTCCTGGGTTTTTTAAAGCTCAAGACACACTAAGGTGTAATAGCCTCCGGACTTAAGTGCGAGCTTTTCTATGAAGCGCACAATAGAAAATGTATATAAATTTTTTATAAATGAAAAACTAGTATTACTATTACAAATAATAAGATGATGAAAATTTTAAAAAAATAGAGCTTTTATTCTAGATTGCAAGAAAGAATAATTAGTTTTTAAGAATATTCTTGATTTTTTTCCTTACAATGTCAAAAATTTGAAAAAAATAATAGGAAGTAAGGCGCTAAAGCACCAAGGCACACACCACAAGCATTAAGGCGCACACGTCAAGCGAGGCACAGGAGCTAGGCCTTAGGCCTGGGCCCAAGCCTCAGTGGCTTTTTAAAACACTGGTTTTTTCACTTCTCAAAACAATGGTCTATTTCAGTGCATGGCTAGATGATCTAAACTGGTCGTGCAGGCGCTAGGAAGACTAGGTTTATTTTTTCTTCTCTTGATGCTCCTTTGTGGAAGTCATACATTGTCGCAAAGAGGCAGGCTGCAAACTAGATATCTCGTGCTAGCTTTTTTCTAGTTTTGCATACTTGAACAGTATGTACTCCCATTTTCTTAATCCTTCTGTTCTGGAGGAAGAATTCATATGAGTTAATTCTATTATAGTTGCATCTGCCTCTGATTGTCTATAGTTATAGTAACTTTCAAAAAGTTGAATTATACAAAATACTCCTAAACTTTGGAATTAGTTTCAATAATGCCCTTAAACTTTAAAAAGTTTCATTTTTACCCAAGTTTCAATGATGCCCTTAAACTTTAAAAAGTTTCATTTTTACCCTTTTTAAAGTTTAGGGGCATAATTGAAACTTGCTCCAAAGTTCAGAAATATTTTGTATAATTCAACCCTTTCAAAATGGTGCTAAATATTTGTTCTGATTCACAAGCATTTTTTTGTTTGCATGATGAAATTTGATAATCCCTTGGTGGGAATTATTCAGTCAAGGAAATCCACACAAAACAGGTAAAATAATTAATAATTTATTAATTTTGTTTGCAGTCATACATTTATTATTGTTTTGAAATCTTCATAAAATAGAACTTTATGAAATTGTTGTTTTGGGAATAAAGATCGATACATTTATATGGTAAATACTAAAGTTCCATGGTATCTGCATCATCAATCCACCTAATCTTTCATCTTTTTAGTTTTAACATTTTCTATTATCAAGGCAAAAGCAGTATTTCGAGCAAAGAAAAAGACGACAGCAGCTGTCCTCTGGTTCAGAGAATTGTCACGATGCAGCTGAAACAGGCAGGGAACAAAAAGAGCATCGGTCATTGGATATTCTAAGTTTCCTAAATTTATCAACAATTCCTCAAGAGAACAAAGCTGCTTACACCACTGGTAACTTTCCAAAACTATCGAATTGAAGCATAGAACTTATTTTTCGTGTTTTTTTAAACATTTGAAAGTAGAAACTAAAGGAATTCAGCCATTGCACTCCCGCGTAAAGGTTTCAGAATTACCTTCTATAGAGATTAGACTAGTATGCAAAGTTACTTTTTGATAAAATCTTTTTGCCTGGTTTTGTTTTTCTTGTCGCACATATTTGGATAATCGGCAGAATATTTTGTATTCTGCATAATGGAACGAGTGATCATATAATTTAATAATGTATGTAAAAGGTCGTGCACCAACTATATAGAGCAGATTAATTTGTGATATTTAATCTTGAGTGAAATTATTTTGGAATTTCGAGTGGGTTTTGTTTGGAAGGTGAGCGATCTGAATTTTAGTTTTAGTGAGATTTTGTTTGTGAGAGAGGGATTTGCGTATTCCTGTTGGAAATTTGCTTTGTAACTTTTCAATTTTTTAATGAAAAAGAGTAAGACATGACCTCTTATTTGTTAAAAAAAATTGTGATATTTGATCTGCAAGCCACCGATTTTTCCGAGTTCCTTATTCTTTGTTGTTTAGCTAATGATGAATTACGTGTGTATATTCTTTCATGATGTTTTGTTACAGAGGCCAATACTTCAACGGTGCAATCTCATTTCATGAAAGACCCTGCTCCAACCCTTTATAACATAGAGGCATTAGAGAAGTCTGCTGAGTTTGAAAATAAACGTGATTTTCCAACTTATTCTTTGATGTTACCTATTCTATCCCGAGCTGTTGTCTCTAAGACCATTAAAGCATTATTTTGAAGAGCACAATGATGAAACAGGAGTTCCATCAGGCTACAAAGGGGAGACTTTATCTCCAATGAAGTGAGTGGCAATTGTTTCAATCGTGTTATATATATATGAAACATCTCATTTCCATTCACATATTTTCTTTTTATGGAAGAGCAATATACTCCTAGATATTATATTTCCAATCTTCAATCCTCTGTAGACATGATACTACTTTTGCTATATATAACATGTATTTTCTTTTTGCAAACATGTAAGTAATGATCTCGATAATCGTAATGACGCTAAGAACAAAGTAGATTCTCAACCAGATCAGGGGATGAAATCTGTTGAGCAAAGTAAGTAGAAAAAATCCATTGAACTCTTGTCACGTTCCAGAATTGTTTATTAATAGAGCGGTTTGGTAATGTAGCTTTGCGTTCTAGTTTGTGATTGTTATTTTCCATCAGCTGCTCCCACTTGTTTTGGTTATAAATTTTGTGCTTGAATTCTAATATTTGCCATTGTCAGGTCTTTCTATATTTGATTTGCTTGGCGATGATGGAATGGTTGACAAATCAGAAGGAAGTCCAATGAAAGAAGCTCATGTCACATTTTCAGTTGATGGTACAGACTGCTATTAGGGAACTTTTAATTTAGGATTGATGATCTAGCCCTACATATGTATGGATGATTTTAAGAGGTTCCGCGGGTAGACTCTCTAGACAGAAGAATTTCTTGATTGACTCGTGTTTGTCATTTTAGAATGTTGTAGACAGACTTGTGCTAAAACAAGATGCTTCTAAGGTTTCAATGAGATAATATAGATGATTTAAATACTGGCAGATACTAAGGTTGCAAATTGATCAGAAATGGGAACGACTCTAGTCTAGGGATGTCGAACAATTATACTCATTTGCACGTTCACTATTCAAAGCCCTTTAATATTGTCATAGCAAGAAATCATTGATATAGTTCTGGAATGCCATATATTTTTCTAACATTTCAGCTACGACAGCAACATAGTTTCTGAATGCCATATTATATATGCTGTTTTCAGTAACAAAATTAATGAAGTCTTTTACCATATATAGGCAACATGTACTTGTATTTCTTTCAGAAGCTAGTGCCTTTTCTCCAGACTAATTCTAATGATAATCAATTTTGTCAGGTTTGGGCAGAGTAGGAATGGAAACACCAGCATGTTCCCCACAGCATGCCAGCAGGTCTTGGAATAGTATTTTATTGTTCATTGCATTCCTTACCTATAAGGTGTTAAATATTTTTCTTATTTTGTGCATTTGAAATAAACTGTTTATAATTTTCTTTAATGTCTAATTTAATTCTGAAAAGTCTTGTCATAAGGAAGTTTGCATTTGTCCAAATAGGAAACAAAATGTACCGAGAATTTCATCGTAATTTAAATTCCAAGGCTATAAATAACCAACCATCTTGACTATGTCCCACAATTTGTGGAGGCATAGATTTATTACTTATAACTGGTTACAATCTGTATAATCTAAGATAACTTTTGCATAGTGGTAATAGTGAGCACCTTCTACTTCCTATGCCTATAATGTTAGCTACGTGTGAAGATGACATGAAATCACAACATAATCAGAACAAATGAGATTGAATTTCAGCCTGACAAATTACTTCAACTTGCATGATTGCAGAAGCTTTTCTTATGGCTTCTCATCTCGTCTAGAAAGCATGAGGCCTTGGAGCTCATCAAAGAATATCAAGGTGTTGGGTGACCTTGAACTTGAAGGAGTAAGAGCGTTGCTAGATGCATCTTGCTGGATTTGTTTAATTTCATATAATTTTTATGCTATTGATTTTTCCTGGTGGTGTGGTAGCATTGTATCCTAAAATTCATTCAAGGTCGTCTTCTCATCATCTTGTATGTTTTGCTTAGATTCTGGTAATCTCATAGAGTTCTATCTTTAAATTCAAATTATTCATGCTGTGCCTCTAAACAGCAAAGACCTATATAGTAATCTGGAATCTGGATTATATTACTCTCCAAAAGGCTAAAAGCTACATAATATCTATTTCTTGTATTTATTTAAGTTGATAATTTGAGTGGGCCTCATAATTTTCAGTTAGAGCATCTTTAATTTGTTTTTATTTAGCTTGAAGTTGACAATGATCATATTGATAATATGATACACGAAATGCAGGATATTAAAAGGCACCGGGATGACGGTTCTTTAAATTATTCCTTATACATGATGGATACATGTGCTAACCCAAAGAAGAAGTCACCTGCCAAGACTAGTTTCCATTCTGTTGAAGATTGCAAAAGAAATGAACATTATGGTGGCAGAAGTATCTTTGATGGCCCGGATGGAGAAAGAGATAGATTTGATGGTAAATTTTTGTTTTCTTATTCATCCTTGTCAAGGTTTAATGGAAGTGGTTTATTTGTTAAAACCAATTTTCATATATCTTTTAAAAGTTTTTATCTTTCAAATTTCACTCTTTCATCTTTATGTTCCAATTGAAACATTTATCAATGAAATTTGACGTTGTCATTCCCAAAAAAAATAATAAATAAATAAATTTCGAAGATAGTTTATCATTTTTCTCCGAATTTTTGTCAACTATTCGTCTAGTATTGCATAAATTTGTGCTGCTTCTCCTCCCTTTGTCTTTGTCAAATATGTTGATTATTATTTTTCTTTTTAAGTTAATTATATCTCAACATCTTGTGTCAACGAGGTGGTTTTAACTTTTTAAACGACGACTTTCTTGGGGAGACGGAATATGATTTCTTCGAGAAGAATCATTTCAATGAAATTGGTAGTGTTTCGTCTGATTTATTGAACTACGGGAAGTATGATTTGTCAGAAAATGCATTTGACAGCCCCTATCTACCAAAAAAGAGGTCTATGTTGATGAAAGCTAATTTCTTTTGGGCTTTGGAAAAGTAAAGATAACTTTATACTGAAGTAAATATTTATGTGCAGAGTTGCAGGTGCTACAAGAACAATGGACAAATTCAATTTATATGGTAATCCCCCCTCCGCTACCCCCCCCCCCCCCCCCCCCCCCCCCCCACACACACCTCAAAAAAAAAAATCTGAGAATCTATGTAGGTCTACAGTGAGTTTTATCTTCTCTATGGTTAATTTGCTCTAGCGAAACAATCAAAGTGAGCAGCTTATAGTGTCTTCATCCAATGTGAAAAGGTTTCATATACCAATATAGAAAACCTACAAGAATGTGTAAAGTTTTGATAGAAAAGGGCCAATTGCCTCAAGTTTTTTTCTTCTCTGGTTCATAATTGGGTCCTTTTGTAGTTATCAGAGAAATGAATGGAAAGATTTAATTATAGAAATTGAGGCAAAAATTCAAAGTTGGAAATGAAGTGACTCTGAGGGTATAATCAACTTGCTTGTATCATCAAAATCTGTGTTGGGTGATTTCCAACATGTGCTTTTCCTTATTATCTTGCTTGGCAATCTTTTAAGCTTTTTCCTCCCTTCTTTTGAAGTCCTTGACATTTAAATAATTATCATGAGAAGTTCAAGTGGTTTTTTAGATCCCAGTGTTGATATCTTATTCTTGATGGGCACTATAAGCTACCATTTTCACGCATTTTGGATGGGAATTTTTTGCCAATCTGTTGACTAAAAGCTTGGTGTTTTATAATTAGATCCGGTCAAGTCAAGTTCGAAGCATCATACTTCAGGATATGATTATGATTTAATGTCGGATGCAAAAAGGTATTCCAAATTTCACAAAGAATGTTAATGAGGTGGTAAAGCATATACGTAAGTTGTCTGAGTTAGCAGGAACCCGAAAGCAACAAGAATTGCTGATTTCGAAGACAAATCACTCCAACCAGATTGGTTTTGCTCTATGGCAGACGATGCAACAGACAACTTCAGCTTATTGAGGTCAGTATAAAACAACTCTTTTTATCGTTATGTTTCATTGTCTTCTTTTTCTCTCGCTCTGACTGATGTGCCAGACTTTTTCAACTTTTGGCAGTGAAGAGTCTTGTTCAACCAGTGCAGGTGATATTAGTTTGTTTCGAACACAGTTTTTTGAAGAAAAATACATATAACCACTCTCGTCTTCTCCTCATATTGATCGGAACAAGGTGACTTGCTTTTTCTTCTGGTGTTTATGTCAGTTAGGGGCGAGAAATTCAATAGCAAACTATTAAACTCAAATCCGAGACAAAGCGTGAGAAGAGGCATGGATAATGATTCTGACCATGGGAATAGTTACAGCATTAACAGCGTTTACTCCAGAGACCCACATTACAAAATCAGTGACGAAGTAAATCGAGGAGATCATGCACATAAGCAAGAAAAGTATGTGCGAAAATCAAATTCATCAAAGCTCAAGCCAGTCCATCACTCAAACTCTTCTTTCATGGAAAAACTACAGCCATTTCAAAGCTGGTCTTTTGAGAAGGAATTTAACTTGAGCTCTCCATGTCAAAGTCCAGCAACAGAGCGTCCATTCAGAAGCTCCATGCCTCGGAGTGAATATCCCTACGCGGAGTCTGCTCTTCCTGAATCCTCCTTTACAAACAAACACGTTGAAACTGTTCCTCATCCTTATAGCACTTCATTCTCCAAAAGGTCTTCCCTTAAACCATCAAATATAGCACCTGGGATTCTCGAGCGCAACCTATGTTCACGTTCAAAATTGGTAGGCACTTATACAAGCATAATAGAAGCTACTAGTTCTCATGGAGAAGAAGACCCAATTTCTCCTGTATTATCAGCTCAAGGAAGTGTCGGCACAGGCGAGAAAAGTGAATCAAAAGTTCCATCATTAGGCAGTGAAAAGGTTGATTTCCATGAAGAAAAATGCACTAGAACTAGAAGCAAGAAGGCCTGTGTAGATGACACTGACAGAGAGTGGTTGGATGGTTCAAATCATGAGAAGAAAAACTGTGATAGCATCAGAAATGAAACAGCAAATGAATCTCTGGCAGTGGAGAATTTGGAAGCCTCCCATTATTCTGACCATGTAAAAAACGATGACAAGTACGTAATTACCCTTCTTCTTCCTTTACCCATTTCCATGGTAAACTGCACTACTTTAGAACCCTACTAAATAAGTTTAAATTGGGTCTAGATTTAACCAAGATGATAAAGTTTCTGTAACATGTTCTAAAGGAGAAAAGGGTATGTACATTCTTTTTTTTTTTTTACCTTGCATGGTCCAATGGTAACTCTATGCATGATTGATACGGTTCAAGTGTGAATTACAGAAGTAAAAGATGTTATGCTGGAAGGAAGAAGGATGAGGAGCAAAAGTTGCAGCATGGACTCATCTTCTTCACCGGTGATGATGCTTGAAAGTTACGTTCTTCAGCTTCTGTACGTGCAAAAGGTACTTCTGAAGCAAGCATCTTCACAAGATTTTATGAAAAATGCATGAAACTCTTTGGTCATTCGATGCATGCGATTGCCAACCATTTGAGATTTGCACCTTTTCATTTTACTTGTCATCTGATGGAAATGTGGATGGTTGTCCCAATATTACGTGCTTTTACCTCAAAAAAAAAAAAAAAAAAAAAAAAGTTGTATTTTGTCGCATGGACAAGTTGGTGGGTAAGGCTTTTTTGTATCTTTTAATAAATTGATTGATATGGGCGTGGATAGGCTCCTTTGGCCCACAACCTCAATTTCCCGTCCAAACATTTTTTTTTCTCATCAACGAACAACACTGGCAAACTGCATTGCCTAGCTTTGTTAGAGAAAATCCTAAGACTTAGGCCCCGTTTGATAACCATTTGGTTTTTAGTTTTGGGTTTTTGAAAATTAAGCTTGTTTTCTCCCAATTTCTCTACAATGGTTTTCATCTCCCTTAAGGAAACATTTAAATTCTTAGCCAAATTTTAAAAACAAAAAAAAGTTTTTGAAAACTACTTTTTTTAGTTTTCAAAACATGGTTTGGTTTTTGAAAATATAGGTAAAAGGTAGATAACAAAATAAGTAAATCCATAGATGAAAATAGTATTTATAAGCTTAATTTTCAAAAACTAAAAACCAAAAACCAAATGGTTACCAAACGGGGCCTTACTTTTTTGTTTCTTTTTCTTACCATGAATAAGAATCAAAGAATAAGAATGAAAATTTTCATTCTCTTTGATGGTTTTTACCAAAATCAAGTAATGAAAATAAAATGTGGACCCACTTCAAAATTGGGAATCACTCTTTCAAAAAAGGGCAATCTCATTCTCTTTAAAAAATGATTGATCTCATTCTCATTCCTTATTTGGTGGGACTCACACCATCTTCTTTTTTATTATTTTATCCCATTTGCTCTCTTTTTTTTTCACTCTTTTGAAAACCTACCATGTACATATTCAATTTTCCTTTCTTTTTTGAAATATCTGGCAATGATGTTCATAGATAGAAAATTATAATTTTTCCCTTCTTTTTAAAACCCAAAATTTATAAACTTTCCTCTTTCTCTCCTTTAACCTCATGATTACTAATTTAATTCAAATTTTAATTTTTAATTAAAGTGGTAAGATCAAATTCATTATTAATAAATAACATAACAATAAAATTGAGCAATGTTCTCTTCTTCTAATAACAAAAGTATACCAGTATTTTTTTTATTGCTGTAATTTTATTTTGATGAGGTATTATATATTAATATCAAATAAAGTGTAAATATAAAATTATTTATTATTAAATAAAATAATCTAAAAGTAGAATTTAAACTTCTATAGTAATTTTTTTAAAATTTTTTTGTAGCATATTCTTTCATTAATGCATTTTAGATTAGAAATATAAAAGAGCATTCTGGTAATCATCATATATTTTATTTCGATTCAAAATGGAAGTGGACAACATCAATGAGTTTTTGCTATTGATTTCCAAACAACATCAAAAGAACATCATTCTCATTCTGACTGATTTCATTTCGATTGATTTTCATTTCAATTCTAGTCCATTCCAATTCATGATAAGTAAACAGAGACTTGGAGTTCAAAAAAGCGTGGATAAGCAAGGACGTTTTTTGTTTGGTTTTACATTTTTTTCAGCCACTCAAGTTTAAATATTCAAGTCAATTTGATATCAGTTTAGTAAATAAAACATTTATATTGTCCTCTCTAAGATTGAAAGTTGAATTTTCACTCATATTCGTTTAAATTAGAGGGGGGGATCAAAGCTTGAGCTAGCAACTAGAGATGTTCATTTAATTCGCGGGGACCCGCCCCGAACGGGGCAGGGAATCCCCGATTACACGGGGAATGGAGGAAGGAGCGGGAGGATTTTTTTTCCCGTTGGCTAAACGGAATATATTCCCCGCCCCGATTTCCCGCCCCGATTAGTAATATATATATATATATTAATTATTACCTATATATATTTAAAAAAAAACTATAGTATGAATTATTTTAAGACTATTTCGTTATAAAAAAAAAATTAAAGACTGTTGTAATATTGAAATTTGAATTTTTAGAAATTAAGTTGTTTCGACATTATTGTATTTTTATTTATGGTATATTATTATTTTTATTAAGAAATTTTATAACATTTTCTTTAAATAGAATTATATTGAAAATTATTCATTTAGAAATAATTTTTATTGGTTGAGAATAAATTTAAAAAAGGGGGGGGGGGGGGGGGGGGGGGGGGGGGGGGGAATTTCCCGCGGGGAACCCGATCCTAGAGAATTCCCCGCGAAGAATCTCCGCCTCGATCCCCGCGAAATTAAATGAGAAATTTCGCTGGGATGGGGATGGGGAATCTATTCCCCGGCTCCGCCCCGCCCTGTAAACATCTCTACTAGCAACGGCCAACGACACGCTACCAATGCCTATTTTACGACTAATCATTTTCCCAATTAAAATGGAAACATAAAGAGGGGACATAATGTTTCTGCACTTCTGTTTAATTAATCAAAACCTCTTTTGATATATTAAAAAATTAGGGTAACTACAAAAACTAATATAAAGTAAATAAAATATTATAAAAATAACAGCTAAAAAGAATGTTTAAATCCATTTTGGTCCTTGTACTAAAAAAATAATCTATTTTAGTATTTGAACTTTTAAGAAAATAATCGTTTAAATACTTGCTATATTATTTTTTCATCTAATATTTGCTTGCCCAATGCTCATTGATCCATGTAGCTTAAAACCATGCCCATATTAACATGCTAGTATATATACTCGAAGTTACGTCATTAATTTGTTAAAATTAAAATAAAGGTGAGAACCAAGTTAGTTGCTTTTTTTTTTTTTTTTAAGTTCAAGGAGTAAAATAAACATTTTAAAAATTCAGAAATCAAAATAGACATTTTGAAAGTTGAAAGACCAAAATAGAATAAGCATATCGAACTAGGCTAAAATGGAATTTCAACCTATAAGAATAATTATAACTGTGAAAAATTAGAAAATGATCTATATCTTAATTTAAAAAAATAGAATGTTGATAACATTATTTTTAGAATTGATAGTATTTTATTTTAAATAAATGGTAAATCTAATTTTTGCAGCCCCAAGAAAACAAAACAAGCAAACTCAAATTTTGTTGATTGACAATTAAATTAGAAAAAATGTACAGACTAACATGAGTTCGACAGCATTTTTCTATTACATTTCTTATTTTTAAAAACTTTCTACATGATTAAATGTTCAATCACTAAACTCCCTTATGATAATTTATTGAAAACAAACACAAATGACAAAACTAGTGTATGAAAATCTTCAATAATACAAGCTAAGAGCCGGGGGCGGATCCATGAAGAGTTGGGAGGACCTCAAGTTGAAAGACTATATAAATAAACTTTAGCATTCACACTGCAATAATGGCGTTTGGCATGTTGGCTCTTCTTCTAACCTCGTCTAGTGCCTCCTGCTTGGTTCCGTGTTCGAATCTCACTAGCTTCAATTTTTATTTTGAAACCAACTGCATTAAACGCAACCACCAGCAATTAAAAACAGAAAACCCTTCCCACGAAGAACAACTTTCTCCCAAGAAAATAAAGCACCGACTGAGAATTAGTTGACAATAACAATTCGGTAATTTGTAGACATCTTTTTGATGAATAAAAATACATTTCTCATTTTTAAAATAAAAAATATATACATATGTATTTGTTTTAAATAAAAATAATTTTTTGTTATATTTTTAAACTTTTTATCACCGGCCTTGTTGTTACAACAACAGTATTTTCAATTCTCAAAATAAATAAATAAAATAAACAAGATTTTCATTCCTTTAATAAATTTAATTTTTTTTTATGAGATAAAAAATGTTAAAATAATACTTTGATGTCTGTACTTTGAGACTCATTCTATTTTAGTTCATGTATTTTCAAATATTCAAAATCTGTCTTTGTATTTTCAATAAATCTTCAAATGTGTGTTTTTTTTTTTAACTTCAAATGTTTAATTGTCATTATTAATTTGAAGACACTTTTATAGAAATTGGTAAAATAATAATAATCATTTTCACTCAAGAAGAGACACCATGTTAATATGTTTTCAAAATTTATAAAACAAAAACTAATAGAGATTAAATTTATTTTGAGAAAGTTAACCATAAACTAACAATATATACTAATTTTAAAATTATTAAAAGTACAAGGATTGTGTTTGAACATTTAAAAGTATATGGACTAAAATAGAATAAATCTCAAAGTACATGGATCAAAATGATATTTTAACCTAAAAAAATATGAGATAAGTTTTCACCCACACACACACATATATATATAATAGTTAATTTTTTTTTTTAATTTTTGGTAAATTGTTTTTACAAAACTAATTTCATATAAAGAAATTTAACTCAATTTTAGAAAAAAAAAAACATTTATTGCCTATTTCAAGTTTTATTTTTTTTTTCTAGTATATTTATTTTGATAATTCGATATTTCAATTATATTTTATTTTAAATTTATGGATATATAAAGTCATATTTTTAGTATCTATATTAAAATATCATAACCAATGGTTTATTATAGTTTTTTCGCAATATGTGGGGTGGAAGATTCGAACTTCTAATCTTTTGATCGAGAGTATATACTTTATGTCAGTTGATACATTATCATGTTTGCAGTTTAGTAATCCATATAACATGATTTGAAGATTATATCAACATATCTAAAATTATACAAATTTTTGTTCCCTAACATAAAATTATGAATCTGCCACTCAAGGTAATTAAAGCAAATCAAACAGCTTTAGCTTGCCTCATCAATGATACAAAGTGAAAAATTTCAACTTGGAAATCAATCGCGATCCTGCCAAATTTGGACTCGTCTTTTACATTTGATTGATTTGTTTGTTTCCATATGTTAGGTGTCTTGCCTTTAAATAAAAAAAAATTATAATTTTTTAAAAGGAAAAATATATTTTTGGTAATTTCGTAAAATTGTTAAGTGCAAAAAAAAAAAAACCGTGCAAGACATATATGGGAGACTTATCCACTATTCTCAAGTCAGAATCTAACGGCTTACCAATGTCAAAATGGTTTTGAAATATTAAACGACGTCGTCAAAGGAAACTAACAACAAACTAACCGTCGAAATTTAGAAAAGAGACGGAAAAAAAAAAGAAGTAAAAAAAAAAATGACAGTTCTTTTGAGGAGCTTTTCCGCTTTTATCAGTTTCAAACATGAATAGAGAAAAAGAAAAAGAAGAAGAAAAAAAAAAGGTTTAATTAATTCTCCCGTGAAGATGAATCCCAAGCACATGGCTCAGACGAGGAGATCTTAGAGAGAAAAAAAACACAGAGAAATAGAGAGAGAGAGAGAGAGAGAGAGAGAGAGAGAGAGAGAGAGACCTAAAATTGGGGGCCAAAGGAAATGCAAGATCCAGCGTCTTCAAACCCTATCCACACTCCCAATTCCAATCAAATTCCTCCACTCAATGTTGCACCGCCGCCGGCAGTAGCTCCGGCGCCGCCGAAGACTCACAAACCGCCGCCGGTGGCGAATGCAACGTCCTCCTCGTCGATGTTTGCGAATGTGAATGCTGGTAATGGCTCGTTTGTGCCTAGAGCTGGTTCTCATCATCGGAGGGCTCATTCGGAAGTTAGCTTCCGGCTGACGGAGGACATGATGGATCTCTCCGGCTCGGATCCGTTCAACGGCGGTTCGTCGACGGCCAGTCTGGAGGAGATCGGATCGGAGGATGATCTGTTTTCGACCTACATTGATGTCAAGAAGCTTGGAGGTAATGGAGGAGGGAATTTCGTGGATCACAATGCCAATGGCGGAAGTGAAGGCGCCGGTGGTAGTGAGGGGGAGAAGACTTCGAAGCCAAGGCATCGGCATAGCATATCGGTGGATGGAACGACGTCGTCGTCGAGTATGTTTGGGGAGATTATGGAAGCGAAGAAAGCTATGCCTCCTGATAAGTTGGCTGAGCTTTGGTCCAGTGACCCCAAACGCGCCAAAAGGTCTTTCTTCATTCCATTTCTATTAATTGTGCTTTTTGGCTGAGCTTTGGACCAGTGACTTCTGAGTAATTGTCTCGCTTTGGATCCATTTTTGTTCAATTGTTGCACTGCATCTGGTTGGCCTGCTGAATTATTCCAATTTGGAATGTTTTTGAGTTTGTATTTTCAATAATTTTCTGTTATGGTTCTTATTAAAATAATCATTGTCTTCTGCTATGGTGAGACAGGTCGCCAACTACTCCTTGTGTTAGATTATTTGATTGGCTAACTAACTCCACCACAGAAGTTTTCAGTATTTCTGTTTGCCTTTTTTCCCTTAGCTAGATTTTTAAAATGAGATAGTTAGCTGGTTGTACTTCATAAATTAAGCTGATTCAACTTCATAATCATAGTTTTCATTTTCTTTTGTGTAATGATGTCTGAAGTTTTTTTTCATTTTTACAAGTGGGCTTAGTAAAATTTCTCTAATTTTGCCATATCCAGTTGAGGGGAAGAGGGATCTGATTCTATTTTTCATTTTTGCATTTGAATGTTTTGTTTACATTGTCAGATCCAGAATTACTTGCATCATTTGTTTTCAAATTTTTATTATAGTGTGTAAGTCAGTCGACGATCTCCCTTTTGTGGCTGAATTATTTCTCGAGTCCAGAGTTTGGGGCTTTTATGAACATCCTGCTACATGACATTTACAGAAATAATCAATTTGCATATAGTCATTTTCTGTGATCTGAGTAAAGCTCCATTTTGGACAGAGAGGAAAGATGGCTCAAATATAAAAATAGCTTAGAATCAAATCTATGCAACCCGCATGTGGTCATGGATTGGTGTAAAACATGGTATCTCGTTGAGTTATAACTTGAGAAAGAATAAATGGTAAAGATGAACTATTTATTGTATTAAATCATTTATTTTGTTTCTTTGTTCTTGTGCCATCAACATCCACACTATTCGGAGAGGTATAGGTGGTGAAAGATGACAAATTCATCGTGTTGTATGATTTGCTTCATCTCCAAATATCCCAATATACACAATGATTTCAGTTTCACTCAATAAAGTTTTGAAATTCCTGGGAAGCCTTCTCCTCATGTCATTGTTGTTACGTTTAGGATATTGGCAAATCGACAGTCTGCTGCTCGCTCAAAAGAGAGGAAGGCACGGTATATACAAGAGTTGGAGCGCAAAGTGCAGACACTTCAAACAGAAGCAACTACTCTATCAGCCCAATTGACTTTGTTCCAGGTTTGTGTCTTTCAATATAAAGCTGAGCTTGCATTTTCCCAAAATTTTCACTCTTAGACTTGATGTTTTGGATGGAGTGCATTTCAATTGTGGCAAGGGATACATAAAGTTACTAATCTGCTTGAAACTTATGTTGTTGGTTGGAAAGGGAGGGTTGCTATTTTCAAACTGATTAAGAATTTTATTGTTATTAAAATTAAAACATCGTTTCACTATTTAGATCTGCACCTATATGGGTCACTGACAATCAACTTAGAACTATGATCTGATTAAGACTTGTCATCTTATATAGCGAGACACAACGGGCCTCAGTACTGAGAATACAGAGCTTAAGCTTCGGTTACAAGCTATGGAGCAACAAGCCCAATTGCGTGATGGTGAGAATTATACTTCGTTACTTAAAGTTCAAAATATTTTGAACATATGTTACTATCTCGGTCTTGTTTGAAATTGTGCTTTAACTGTATGTAGCTCTAAACGAAGCATTAAAGAAGGAAGTCGAGAGGCTTAAAATCGCTACCGGGGAAATGATGAGCCCTTCCGAGTCTTTTAACTTGGGAATGCATCACATGGCATACGCCCCATCGTCTTTCATTCAACTTTCACAGCAACCAGGCCCTCAGAATATGCAAATGCCACCATATAGCCATTCCCCATCTAACATGTCTAGCCACCCTATGCATCCATCAGATTCTCATTCTCTCTCAGAGGTTCTGCAGAGCGATCCTCTCGGCCGATTACAGGGTCTCGACATCAGTAGTAAAGGGTCGTCGCTTGTGAAATCCGAGGGCCCCTCAATCTCTGCTAGTGAGAGCAGTACAACTTTTTGATGCAAAACTGGTTGCTGACGCTTGACCCAACTGACCTGTTGATGATTCATGTGATTTAGTATATTGTTTATAGATCGACCTCCAGTTATTTAGAGAAGTTTCTCCTCCACTTCAATATCATTCATTTGATTTGTATTTAAGGATCAACTTTTTTCTTTTATATTCTTAAGGAGATTCTTCAAACGGGTTTCGATGTATTGTTTGTTTTGGCATATGGAGCCTTGTTATTGTGTTCATGGGGTGCTTGAAAGCTTTGTTGGAATGAAATGAGTTGTGTTCAATGTCGGGATGCCGATCATGTAGCCTTCTTTTTTTTTTTGTGGCTTGTACTACATGATATGTTGTGGGTGTATTTGCTTCACCAGACTATGGGAGTCATTGGTAGTTCTTGTATCTATCTCTAGTATCTAAAATATGTTTTGAGCAACTCTCTTATCTAAGCCTAATACCCTTCAACGAAAACTTCGTTGTAGGCATGCATGGAGGTGTCTTCCAAATTTGCAACTATGGGTGTAAATGCTCGATGTATTAATACAAACTATTTTTCTTTGATTTCTCACCAAAAAGATAAAAACTGTAATTCTTTGTTTCTTTAAGTTTCCCTTCCAAAGATATTTTGATACGTTGAGCTAAATTACGTGTTGTCTTCACTTCACTCAATACTCTTTTCTTAAATTTTGAAAAAGTAATATAATCTAATAATCAACTAGACAAATTTCAATAAAGTAGTACAATTAGATCATGCAAATTACCTATTAATCAATTAGACAATTTTGAATAAAGTAGAATGTCTACCTAATCAATTTCCAAAATTTAATCTATCTTAAACCACCTATCCCATTCAATTATTATTAGTCTACCCAATCAATAAATTATGTTATTTTGCCCAAAATTCAAAAATTATGTTTTGTATTTACATACCATCAATTTGTTAGAAACAACCGAAAATTTTTAAGTTCAAAAATTAAATAGAGGCAATATTTAAATAATGACCAAATATGCAAATTCAACATCAAAATTTCCATTTGCATTGATATTTTCAATTTTTCTATATTACAATCAAAATCCACAACGCGAATATTTAAATTTGGACGAATAGTATTCAAGGTTAATCTACAATACACGAGTTTGGATCGGGGATTTGCTAAGACATTAGTATCTGGTCATGTTTCTCCACTTATCCTTCAAATCAACCTGGGACAAGCAACCCAACAACCTCTTACAAAAAGGCATGGACCCTCAAAAGACAAAAGACATGTAAGATCATTGTGAAATTGGTTACCTCTGTTCTCTCATCAAATATATCACGATAGCTATTTAAGATAAGCTTCCAATTTCCTTTCCCAAACCTACATTACCAACACAAACAAGATTATTAACTGAAGAGCAACAATTTTAAGCTAATAGAACATCAAACTAAATGAACCCTGTACAACAATGCTATGCAACACCCACCATAGTACTGTGTGTTCAAGTAGTGTGTGGTTGAGTGGGGGCAACAATCAAATCTTTTCTATCCATCCCTCTATAAACAGAAGAAAATAGTAACAATTGAAGCACATACCTTTGCACAGCCGTTCTTAAGGTGTCTTCTTCAAGCAAGCTCCACCTCTTGCACTTCCTTCTCCGAACCATTTTGGTTTCTTCATACTTCTTCAAGGGAGAAATGACCTTTCTCTTGGGACTAGGAAGGTGAAGTCGACTGGCGTGATTTCCTTCCGGTGAACCATCTATTGAATCATTCCACTGCAACAAAAAGAAAAAAGTCTTACGATAGAAACAGTAAATTTAAAAGTAGATAAAAAAAATAAGAACATAGAATAATCCTCTCCGTTAGGAGGGAGGATACATCCGGTCAGGAAGATCAATATTCCATCTCCTAGAGAAGGAATTTCAAGCGTACGTAGATATAAAGCATAAAGCCATTATTTACTGTAGTCCTACTATCATAACAACCAACTACCAAAGAAATCAGTCAAAGTTCCCTTCTAGTACAAAATAATAACATTAATGGTGCAACCATAATAAAATTGTATATGTTCCCAAGTATCTTTTTTTTTCTTGCACTACAAAATAAAATTCACTGCAATAACACTATAATTCTTGATTAAAATGAAAATAGTTGACAACACCAAATATTAACCCAAAAGAGGATGCTCCAACATTTCGTTCAGACTCAGCAGCATTCCTCCTAGCAATGATAACCTTGAAAACATAAAATATTTGTATCACACAATCGAGAACGAAGCCTTTAACAAGCAATGTAGAAACTATCTCATGCAACTATAAAATAGAAAGCAGAAAAGGCATGTTAGCATGGCATCAAACATGGCTTACATTACCTCATACGTACAAGCTGTACTGTTGCGTTCCATTATGCTAGGTCGAGGAACAATTGTCTGATGGCCATGGCATGAATTTTCAAGATCTGCATTCACAGAACGAAGAGGCACAGCATCCTTGTTAATGGCTGGATTAGCAGCACCTGCATCGTTTTGGTCCTCCAAAGAATGCTCGCAAGTCTTATTCTTTTCAGCAAGATCATGAGCTACAGATTCTGCTATGCGTAATGCATCAGGAAGTGGATCTTTCACCAATGCTTGCAACTCTAGAGAGCTGGTTTTAAGCGCTTCTCGCACCCGGTCAACTTCAGGAGTCTGTAGGGAAGTATATTTTCCAGAAGAACTGTCATTCTCCAAGTCCTCTAGATGACTAATTTTAGCCCCTCCTCTAACACGTCTATGGGATGCAAGGGATTTGCATCTTGGCAAGACAGAAGTCTTCAAATTTTCTGAGTACACAAAATGAAATAACTAGATTGAAGATACTTACACCTAAAATTTCAAAATTAAATATTACAAAAATCTTAATTTGATTAACAACATAGTAGAATGATAAAGATGTAAGCTAGCATTTATCATCAAACTATTACTGAGTGGATATGCATATCAGTACCGCATCGGCTTGGACTTGGATCGTGCAAAACTGCAACCTCCTTCTCAACTGATTCTTGCCCTTCTGCTGTTTCTGTCTCAGTGTTCATTCCAACAATAGCCGATTGTTTAGAACCACAGTTGACACCCGAATCCTGATTCATATTTAGCAAATCATTTCTCTTTGTTTCAGCTTGGCTAAGGACTGGCACGCTCCCCTGACGCTCCGGTCTCGAATAGTTTTCCATTTGGGAGGACAATTCAATCCCACCACCACCACTCCCACCAACATCTTCACTCACAATGGCAGTTTTGTCTATTGCCTGCTCCAATTGCACAGGCTGCATTTCATTCGTCATTCTTTTATCCATCAAAGAAGCAGACAATTGAAGGAATGACGGGCCAAGAACACCCCATGCCTCACCCAGGTAATCTCCTATCAGTTTCAAAGCTTCATATCTAGTATTCATATTCACCAGCTTCTTCCAAACATTCTTATCCCAGAGTGCCGCTTCTACTTCATCCTTCCATCCTTTCAATTCACGTGACACCAACTCACTCTTTCCCGATCTCTTCAATTCCGTCACTCTCCCTCTCCAAATCCTCCTCATTGCATCAAAATACCTTCCGTTCATGCCAATGCCTCCCACCGCCAAGTACTTCACCGTGCACTCCACTGCCACGGCACAATATGCAGCTTTCATTGACTCCATGATCGCATGGCCTTCAGTCTTGTCCAACTGTTCAATCATCTCGAAAATTTCGAGTAATTTCTCCGTTACAACAGCTTCTGATATTTCGCTCCCAATGGCCCGTAAAAGCACTGTTTTCTTCAGGCGGAAATCCATGTCCGGCAAGGGAATAACCGCAAGAATTCTCTTCAGCAAGTGGTCGTCCATTGAACTCCGGAGTATGAATTCGATAATCCAACGGCAAATGTCCTCGTCCATGGTCAAAATAGAATCGGAGACAGAAGAGACGGAAAAAAAAAACCCTAACTGAAGAAGAGAATCACAACAACAAAAAAACTGTTAGGGCTCTAAATCCCTACTCAACGGGAACTGATATTTCAATCAAATGGAGATTTTCTTCATTGTTAGACGACGGGAGCTGGCGAAGAAGAGAAGACGGTGATGATAAAGGTAAAGAAGACAAACCGTCGGGCGCCGGAGATGGCAGAGAGAGCGAAATTTGAATTCGCGAGATGCTTCATGAACGATTCGAATGTTATGTCGGATGGGAGGAAAAAGACAATTGCATTCTTTGCCAATTTCCAAAAACAAACACAATTTTTTAAACTACTTTTTTTAGTTTTTAAATATGCAGTTTTTTTAAAACTTAGGTAAAGAGTAAATAACAAATCAATAAAATTCATAAATAGAAGTAATATCTGTGAATGTTTAAAAATAAAAAACTATTAAACAGGGCCAAAATACCATTTTCACTTTATATTATCGCATTTTGTTTTTATTTTTGTTGTATTTTGAGGTTTAATCTATTTTAGTTCTTATGCTATTAAATTAAAAATCATAGTGACATTGTTTAAAATTCAATTTCAACGGTATAAAAACCTATATCATTATAGTTGTTTATTTCAACTCAAAATGTATTGTTATTATTTTTTTTAGTTTAACAATCGCAAGGATCGAACCATCACATTTGAGATAGTAATTGGTGTCTTATCCACTAAGTTTTTCTTGGATTGACAAAAGTTATTGTTTTTTTTTTAGTTCGACAAAAGCTATTGTTGATATTATCATATATAGAATCAATTTTTATACACTAGTTATTATGTCAATTTACGTGAATAATATTGTAAATAATGTTCTGTATGTATTATATTTTTTACACATTTGTTGCCTCGCCAAATATTATCTGTCAAATTAGAGAAAAATATATCCAATAGTTTTTTAGAACAATCTAAAAATTCAGGGGTTAAAATAAAACTTTTCAAATGATAAAGACATAATTGAAACCAACATCAAAGTTCATAGGTATTAATTATATAAAAATAACCTTGAGCTTTATGATAGCTTTCAATTATGCTCGAGAACTTTGAACTTTTTCGTTTTAACCCCTCAATTTGAAATTGTTTAAAAAATATAATTATAGAGTGTTTATTTATTTTTCTTTAAAATTAGTTTGATCAAATAAAAAATAGTTATGTGAATAATGTTGTAAAGGATATTTTTTAGTTGAAATGAATCGATAACAATGTTCTTAATCTTAATTAAAAAAACAAATATTACTCTTCTATGTGGTTGAAATTAAGTTTAAATAATGTCACGTATATTCTTACAATTTTTATATTAGTTGTCATGTAAATTTATGCCCATCTTTTTTTTTTTTTTAATAAAAACTCTCAAACGTTTTTCCCTTTTTTAGCAATTTCAATTTCCAAATATTAAACTGAAACTCTATAAAATTTAGCAGCATAACAAAAGAAAAAAAAAAAGGCTTGGGAGGGGTATAACTACAACTTGTGCTTACCACAAAGTTCAGGGCAACTTAATAATTTAACCCACATATGGTTACAAGGGAGAAAAACACAAGTTTGCCAATTCAATTGCGTGGGCATATGTACATCTCTAACATATCTTAAGATAATGAATACATGTTAATTACTATTGAACTAGTATATGTCAATTACTGATGAGCCATATTTACTTTGAAAATTTTTTAGTTATCTCAATTGCAATATCATATCATTCCAAAAAATAAAGGAAAATAAATAAGAGTCTAGCGTCTCCACTTAAGAAATAGACTTGTTCCACAAGAAACGTATAAATCAAATAAAAGTGAATTAATTTGTCTAGACAACTTTTATGAAAGCACCTTCATTTAAAGGATGAATGAATAAATGAAAGATGGGATGACTACACCAAACACAGAATGTTCTATAGTATATATGTGAGGTGGAGATTTGAACCTCTCTTATTTTGTTGGAGTTTATAATGACTTAACTAATTAAGTCATGCTTAAGTTAACACCATAATAAAAGTTCATCCAATAAAATAAAACTTTTATTCCGTCATGCATGAATTTTATTGTATTTTATTTGTAAGTTTAACAATTGTAGAGTGAGATCAAATTATCAACATTTGAGATGGTAATTAGTATATTATCCACTAAACTATGTTCGAATTGGCATGCATGAACTTCATTTAATAGATAAAAACAATATTTATTTATAATTTTCACAAAGTGATAGTTGGATTGACAAATGAGTGTTTTAATTACAAAAAAAAAAAAGAAAAAAAGAAGAAGAAGAAGAAGAAAGACAAATAACTAATATTCGAAAATTCACTTCAATTGTCAAACCTACATAATTAAACTGACAAAACACATCACCATATTGAAGTTTGATAGTTGTAACATGAGCACAACTAGTAGTAATTGACATGTACTTATTCTTTTGAGGTTGAATGTTCAAATTCTTATATTCTCATATTTGTTGTACTAAAAAAAAAAAAGATGGTTCGATCTCCAATCCAATAATTATTGAACTAAAAAAAAAAAAAACCTGTTAAAGCTTTAAGCAAGTTAAAAAAAATAAAACCTGTTAAAGCTTTAAGCAAGTTAAAGCTTATCGAGTACTAAAAAGAACAAAAAAATAATAATAATAATTAAAGCTTATTGAAATAATAAGCTTAGTATATACACCTCATCGACAAAAAAGAAAAAAACTTAATATATACACAACTATATATATTTATCATTTAACTATAAAACTCGTTACATATGTGTCAATTCAAGCATCAATACTATCTCAAAGGTCAATTGTTTGATCTCTCACCCCACAAGTGTTGAACTAAAAAAATGGCTACATTTCTAAAAAAAAAAAAGTCACATTAAATTATATATATATTTTTAGTTCAACAACAATGAAGAGTTGGAGGATTCAAACCTTTGACTACTTGATCGAAGGTATATGTCAATTATCGTTGAGCTATGCACACTTTGACTTTTACATTAAATGATATTAAATTATGTTATTTTATGATAATACTATGCAGTAAGAATGAACATATTTGACTTTGACTTTAACCCTTGAACTTTGATATTTGTTTCAAAAATACCCTTAAAAGTTTTTTTTCATTAAATTCATAGTTGAAAAATGATGTTTTTACATTTGTATTGTTGCTTATGTGAACATATTTGAACATATATGTTGAAAAAAAATCAAAACATATGCAAATACATAATTTTTCTTCTATAAATTTAACGAAAAAAATCTCAAAGGGTTATTTTGAAACAAACTTTAAAGTTCAAGGGTTAAAATGAAACTTTTCAAAGTTCAGGAGTATAATTGAAACCAACATAATTTAGGGTACTTTTGATAATTTAACCTTTTTTGAAACCTACAAACTTGAGGATATTGCCCACCATGACAAAAAGAAGCCGACACGTCGTTTCCTTCAATAGACAGATTTCCATTCGCAGCGTATTGCAAGCAGCGAAGAGCATAGGAATTAGCATTAACTGGAAATTGCTGCTTGTCGCAGTAAGCAAAACAACCTAATTACGGCCAACGCGAAGAACTGTAGCTGCGCGGTAGACCTAGCAGAAGCTTTCTCTTCTCTTTCCTTCTTCAATCTTCCATTTCCATAGTTCAGAGCTCGAGCAGATTGAAGGATGGTCACAAGTCGCCTCACTTTCTCCTCAGACGATGTAGTGGTGAAGTCACCGAATGACAGAAGGCTGTACAGGTTTATTCAGCTGGAAAATGGTTTATCTGCTTTGCTAGTTCACGATCCTGAGATTTATCCGGATGGAAGCCCCAAGCATTCTGAATCTGTTGAGCAGAGCGAAGAAGAGGATGAAGAATGCGAGGACGAGGAGGAGGAAGGCGAAGAAGAGGAGGATAGTGAAGGAGAAGACGAAGGCGATGATGAAGAAGATGAAGAGGAAGTAGGAGGGGAGGAGGAAGGTCAAGGTACTGACAATGAAGGGAAGGGGAGTAAAGCTGCTGTTCAGACTAAGAAGGTTAGTGCTAGTTTTCCATGAGATGATTTTGGATTTTTTATTTTTGTACTAACATTTCAAATAAGTAATGTGGACGAGCTTTGATGAAAACGATATCAAGGAGTAAGTTGATCGATTCATCTTCGGTCTACTAAGCTTTTTGACGCACGAATCGATTGAATTTAAGCAACATTTTATTCTTTAATGAAATTCTAGAAGTGTTATTGTCAATTTTTGTTTATCTATTGAAAGGTCGTACGTAACTTTCTTTGAGCTGTTTGCGATCACAGGCTGCAGCTGCAATGTGCGTAGAAATAGGCAGCTTCTCTGATCCTTTTGAAGCGCAGGGACTTGCTCATTTTCTAGGTTCGTTCATTTGTCTTGCAGGGACACTTAAGTGGAACTTTTCCAATTAATTTGCAGGCAGAAACCGAGGTTTATTTAGCCTTTCGAATTTGAGCTGTAAATGTTGAGTTTTCCTGAGATACCGCAGTTAGTGGATATTGTTCCTTGGAAACATGTTTATCGTTTACCTGTACTAGGCTCCCAATGATTTGTTACTTTACTAATTATTTGAAGTTGTAAATTACGCTTGTTGATTCCATAAATCTTGAATGCATCTGCGATTAATCATTTCAAGTTAATCCTTTAACGCTTTTATCTGGTTGTTGCATTATTTTACTAGAAAATTTTAATGCTGGATTATTTCATAATTGCAAATGTGGTCTATTGATACTGATCTATAGCATTTACACACAAACACACAATCTCCAAACTTAATATCTGGGAATTTGGATATAACATGCTTACATGTTCTGCAGAACACATGCTTTTCATGGGAAGTACTGATTTTCCAGATGAAAACGAGGTTTGTTTGTATAAATTGTTACACTACAAGCAAAGTTTATTTTATTTTTTCATTTGAAGAATACTGGAGTTAAGGATAAAGAATTGAATGCATGGATAGGTTTGAATGTCTAAAATCAATAGAAGATTGGCGATGGATATAATATTATTTGCTAGACAAGTTTTATTCATGTTAAAGCCATTGTGCATAATTTCAAATTTTGCACGAGATAGGTTGGAATGAAAATTTACTACTTTGACGTATGAGTTTGACTCTTTGCTTTTCTAGTATGATAGTTATTTATCCAAGCACGGAGGTTCCTCAAACGCATATACAGAAGCAGAGCATACCTGTTACCATTTTGAGGTGAAGCGAGAGTTTCTGAAAGGTGCTTTGAAAAGGTTAATATTGTATTTATCGGCATGTTCATGAAAGAAGTACCGTGTCTGAATATCCTAGTACTGTATTTTGTTTTCCTCTATATTTCCCTCTCGGATTGGAATATCCTTGAGTACCTTTCTCTTCAGCACAAACCATATAGGCCAAAAAAGAACAGAAAAGTCGCAAAAATGTTCTAATAAGTTGCAGAGAGCTGGTTTTTTATTAGTTAAAGACAGAGTTCTGCTGAAGCAAATTCCTCTGTTCTTCACATTTTGGCTGATTTCCTTTTTAGTCTCCTATGCCACTTGAGGTAGGAATGACCACCTAGTTATCCATTCCCTATCTACGTCTTTTCTCCCTGATACATGTGTTTCTTATCTCAAAAAGAGATTAGAAATACATTGCAAAAAATCCTATATAATTAAAGCCCACAGAGCGTATCCAACTGCATACATTCCTCTGCAAAATTGAAAAGTTTATCTAGAAAACTTTTATCATAAATTCTTCTTTCTTCTCTAAAATGCTATGGTTGCTTTTTATAGATGGTCTTTTCTTTTTCTTTTTTGAACCATAACACCTTTCTTTAATTGAGAAGTGCAAGAACAATAAAGCTACTGAATCCAAAAATCTTTCTTTCCCCTGGCCCTATGATGTCTTTTTTTGTGTTCCCTTTTTTGAATATATATCTCTGTTTCTGATAAGGAGAAAAAAAAAAAGGAAAAAAAAAAATATCTCGTTCCTTTTCCTTAATATCTTGGATAATAAAATTTAACCTTAAACTCTAATTATACGCATCAGGTTCATCAGTATATTTTAATCTTTTCCTAAATCTTAATATAAAGTATATAGAATATTAAGA
Source organism: Trichosanthes truncata (assembly GCA_033996785.1). Lineage (NCBI taxonomy): Eukaryota > Viridiplantae > Streptophyta > Magnoliopsida > Cucurbitales > Cucurbitaceae > Trichosanthes > Trichosanthes truncata. The sequence goes on along the minus strand of JAWPNB010000008.1, from coordinate 22,139,402 downwards.
AAATGGTGGATTGCAAGGAAAATCGTGTCCATTTCAGTTGATTCTCTGAGACTCATATTTAGTCGTATTGCGTTCCCTTCTAGCTGATTGGTTTGCATATCAAAATTGATCCATTTGCTTATCAGGTTTTCACAGTTTTTCATTTCACCTCTAGTAAAAACTGAAGCCATGGAAAGAGAGGTACTTGCTGTTGATTCAGGTGGGTTCCTGCTTGTTGGAAATATTATGGGCTGTATGGAAGCTTTTTTTAAAAAATGGTTTTCTATTGTGAGAATAAGAATTCAGTGGATTCATGTTTATCTAGCTTTTTCTTAAAAATTGTTTTTTTTTTTTTGGGGGGGGGGGGGGGGGGGATAAACTATCTTTTAGAAGAAACCAAAGTAGAACAAAGCACGAGCTTGTACATACTGATTTCAGGTGGATAATAGTTTATAACTTTTGTAGTTGTAACGAAAAAAAGTTTTTAACTTTTGTAATCCACTTGATCACAATTCTTTAATCAGTTTTATAAACATAAATAGAAAATTGTTTTGCTTCAAAAAAAAAAAAAGAAAATTTGTTTCCAGAGCAGTTTTCCAATGAAGCCCTTTGTTTCTTACACATTATCATTCTCCTAACAAGTTCTTACTGCCTAACTGTATGTTTAACATGTGAAAAATAGAATTCAACCAGGTTTTGCAAAATGACGCTTGCCGCCTTCAACAACTCCAATGTTATACATCTGTACCTGGTCACCCTTTTAACAGATTCTTCTGGGGTTAGCCTGCTTATCACAGTGTTTTCTTTTTCTGGTTGATCAGTCTGGTTACTTGAGAAGATCATTTTTGTTGCTCTTTTTCTTGCAAGGGAAGGTAATAAGAAGAGCTTGGTTGATGCAATGGAAAAGGGTATTAATCTGCAAGAACAAATATTCAAACTGTTCAGAGATTATTACCATGGTGGACTAATGAAGCTGACTGTCATTGGTGGAGGTGAAGTTTGTCCCCTCCTAGTTTTCATTGAGATACTATGTGTTATATCGCGAAACATTGAACGTAGGAAATGGAATTTTAAATTCATTGTTTGGTGTCCTGTGCTAAATACAAATGACATCTTCCAGTATGTCAGTTGTATGGTTTTAATATATATAAACCCTACTTTTCAGTTACATGAGTTTTTATTCTACAACATCAATGGTGTTTCCTTGGCAAATCAATGGTGGAAGTTATTATCAATATTTTCTTTTGGTGAAGTAGAGTTCCCAACTCAACCCTCACTTATGAAAGACAGCTAGTTTAAATCCTTTGAATTCCAATTTTCATACACTTCACTTTAACTTTAGTTATTTAGTTCAGTTTATTATTTATGGGGTTGGGCTGCATGTTGTTTGTTATCTCAAGGCCCGTTGGCCATTTTGTTGCTTTGGGTACGCTTGAATTCAGTTGCTAAAGTTAAAATCCAACATACTTGGAATTTCTTCTACTGTGATAACAATCAATCTCGCTGAGGTTTATCGCTGCAATCCAACTCCTACGTCATCTTTTGCTGTGCTCCTTATCCTAGATTTGGTAGTGATTATTTATTGAGAAGGTGAAGAAATTTTTTGTTCAAATACTAGAGGACTGAGGACCAGCTTTGTGTAAAGATTATTTGGACAAATAATAAGATTTCAACCTTATATGCACCTTCTTTTACTTGGCTAGTTTTCTAACAAAGTTATGTACTATTGCATTTCAGAGCCTCTGGATATTCTTGAGAGTTGGGTTCTCGAAGTGTTTGGTGATGTTAAAAAAGGTGTTCAAGTGAAACCAGAGTTCACAGTAAAAGATCCAATCTGGCAAGCAGGGAAGCTTTACAAGCTAGAGGCTGTTGAAGATGTTCATATCCTTGACTTAGCATGGACGTTGCCATGCCTTCAACACAATTATCTGAAGAAGCCTGAAGATTATATAGCACATCTCCTTGGGCATGGTGAGATTATCATGACTTCTTCAATGTTGAGTCCAAAACTTGCTGTGTTTCTATGTAATTAAAAAAAAATGCTACATTTCCATTTGTTCCCAGTTGGAAAAGAATGCTCTTACATTTCCTGGTATTGATGTTTTTGTTTTCCAAAAACAAATTTCCAACCCCTGATAATTAATTAAGTTCATCTGGTGCACCATATATTCATTTTCTAGTTTTGTATTTCAATCTGAACACCATAACCTTTAATTTCCAGAGGGCAAGGGAAGCTTGCATTTCTTTCTGAAATCTAAAGGATGGGCAACATCTTTATCTGCTGGTGTTGGGGATGAAGGAATGTATCGGTCTTCTATAGCTTACGTATTTGGAATGTCAATATATCTGACTGACTCTGGTTTAGAAAAGGTAGTGCTGTAAATAATTCATTGAGGTGGATATTTTCGTTAATCCTGTGTGCATATTGCTTGTGTTTGTACATAGTATGACTCTCTTAATCTTGAAAGCCAACTGAAGTTTTGAGCTTGCTGTTCTCATGAAGTTAGGAAAATGAAATCAACCATTTATGGGTGGCTGTCTGGTCCCCCTTGCTTTTGTGGCTGCTACAGTTTTTTTTTTTTTTTTTCTTCTGGAAATGAAATATGTTTGTTATAAAAAAAGAATAGAAATGTATGGATTTTGGCTATATAAATGTGTTCCTGTCATGCTTTTCTAATCCTGGATGAACATTCTTCAGATCTTTGAGATTATTGGCTATGTCTATCAATACCTCAAGTTGCTACGCCAAGTTTCTCCTCAAGAGTGGATCTTTAGGGAACTCCAGGACATTGGAAACATGGAATTTAGGTTTGCTGAGGAGCAGCCTCAGGATGACTATGCTGCAGAACTTGCAGGTTATTCTCTATGTCAACTCTAACCATTATCTAGTGTACGGTTTGTACCCAGAGTGTTCACTTACATGAATCTTTTTTTAATATCATTTCTAGTTTTAAATTTGGCGTCCTTTATTTTGGATAATCATGTAAATTATATTTTTGGTAATAAATTTGAGAATTTTATTCTATTAACCGGTTAGCTTTGAAACAACATCAATTATTAGCTGTCTAAGCTCACCCATCAGGATAAGAAAATGTCAATCAGTAGAGGAAGGAGGGTTGGTTATCCATACAAAATCACTGTTATTGGCATGCATGTGAAATAATCGTGTAACATTTTAAAATTGTTTTATCTGTCGATTGATGGTGATTTAGCACTACACCTTTCACTTGAAATTATCTACATGATGATCAAATCACTGAAGAAATGTTGGAGTTTTGTGAATGTTCTTCCTTACTAATTTTTATTAGCTATGAACACCCATCATTTATTAACTATTCTGAAAATTCTTTTATGCAGAGAATTTATCTTTTTATCCAGCAGAACATGTCATTTTTGGGGACTATGTACACAAGATATGGGACGAGGATTTGGTCAAGTATATTATTGGTTTCTTTACACCAGAAAACATGAGGGTTGATATAGTATCAAAATCTTTCAGTAAGTTGGAAGGTATGTCATGTTTGTGTTCTACAAGGTATACCCATTTTGACTTCAGAAAAAATTAACTAAAATGGAAAAACTATGACGTTGTACACTTATCAAAGATACGTCTGTTCCACCTGCACCTTCTTGTTCTATTTGACACTTGCTTATATTGTGTTTCTGAATAAAAATTTAATCATACATGATTACAAATTTCCATTTCAAACTTAGGCAATAAAAGGCTTTGTTGTAATTTCCCCCCTTTTTAGTAAGAATTCTACGGGAATTTGTACTTTTTGTCACTAAAATAGAGCTTATGCATCGGGTTTGGGATGTGAGAAATGGTTATCTTTTAGGAGAACTATTGCAAGTTTGATGAGGACTGGAGTAGAGTGAGTTTCCATGTTTCCGTTGGTTTTCAATACTGAGGAGTTCAAGTTTGTTTTTTTTAAGAAGAGAAATAAATTTCATTGATGAATGAAATAATGGAGTGAAGACTCCAAACACCTATAGGTGAATTACAAAAAAGCTCTCCAATTTGAAATCAGAGAAGAAAGACTATAATCTGAAAAAGGGTGTTTACATTTACACCCATACATAGCATGAAAAAGAATTAAATCTAGAAAACTATCAAAGGTAGAGAAAGAATCCCGAAAATTCTTCCATTCCTTTCTTTCCAAAGAAACCAAAGGAAAACCCTATTGAAAGTAAGCCACATAGTCTTCTTCACACCTTGGAAGGGATGTCCCACAAAAATGGAGGTAAGAAAATCATAAGTGTTATTAGGCAAGGTCAAGGACCAACCAAAAGTGTCGAAGGATCCTTGCCCAATATCTAGAAGAAAAAGAGCAATGATGATCAACCCAAGCATCAATTACTGTACTATTAAGATGATTAGTTAAATGATAGAGTTGAGGGAAAACTAGCAAGGACCCCACAGCTTAGCCAATAATCATGCCAAAAAAAAGTAGAATGACCATTACCAAGGCATCCTTGTGCACGGCTAACAACAAGATCTATGGTAGAACAAATGTAATGCCAAGGTGATCTGTAATATAGCCCCTCTGAGGAGTTCGAGTTTGTCATTAATCAGTATTCTTCTTTTATGTTATTGACCTACTTAGAGATCCTTCTATAATCTCCCTAGTGCTTTGGTTGGGTTTGGATCCCTTGTTCTCCCCAAGATTTATATGTTCATGTTGTGAATTGCAATATGATCATTTTATCCCCATGAATTAGAGCTCAAGAACTGTTTGATATCTGTATTGTATTTCCTTTTTGAACTTGTGCATCTAATCACAGGTTATTGGAAATTGAAGGGGTTAGGTTGTAAATAACCATTCTATTAGCTGGAGTTGGAGGGGTGGAGTTCGGAAAATGGATAAGCTGATGTCAATGAGTTTGTTTGGTGTTTTTTTTTTTTTAAATTTTTATATGTATTATTATTTTTTTTTTATGACTATGAGATAATTAAGGCATTGGGAACGACTGTTGTCTGACATGCAGTTTGGATTTTCTATTTGATATATCATGATAGGCGGTAAGGGCATAGGCTAGGTCTTAGACTATACTGCTTTTTATCAATTTAACAAAACCACGCCACTTACCCTTCACTAACTCACATATGATTTTTATGAAAGCGTGAAGTAATTTGGAGAACAAAAAATAAATTGGGATGGGTAACATTTGTGACATCTTTCTGGGCATCAATGGGCAATCATTTCAGGAATATGCACATACTATTTTACATTAGCTGATTGGAGAGCTTTTTGTAGATGTATATCCTCTTTAGTTTTGTTTGACGTTCTTTTCAAAGTCATCTATGCATTATTTCTTTCAGTAGAATTGATTTTTATTTCTTCTAAAAAATGACATTTTCAGCCAGTCAGTACTTAAGCTTATAAGTTGTATATTCAATGTCAAGTTTCTAAATTTCTCTCTTCCAGACTTCAAAATTGAACCCTGGTTTGGGTCACGTTATATTGTGGATGATATTGCTCCCGTTTTGATGGATCTGTGGAGGGACCCTCCTGAAATTGATGCTTCACTTCATCTGCCTGCAAAGAATGAATTCATTCCATTTGATTTTTCCATTCGTGCTAATAAAGTTTGTGACGATCTTCCCCTCGTGTCTTCTCCAAGATGCATACTTGATGAACCATTGATGAAGTTCTGGTACAAGCTGGACGATACTTTTAAACTTCCCCGGGCGAATACATATTTCCGTATTAATTTGAGTGGGGGGTACAGTAGTGTGAAAAATTGTCTATTGACCGAGTTATTTGTTCACCTCCTTAAGGACAAGCTGAATGAGATTATATATCAGGTTAACCACTTGTGTTTTTAATTACTTGGTGCTTTTATATTACTACATTTCTGGCTATGCAGTGAGAGGCTGAGGGATTGTTATCTATTTATTGGCCTCAGCTGTTTTCTCTAGAGTCTGGCTCGTCATTTCTACTAAGACTTTAATCACCATAGTGGTTACTGTCCCACAGTAATATTGTGACTAAATAGAAAGACAACAGTTTCGGCATTTTGTGTGCCATTTAATGTATGAGACAGCAGGCTTATGTTCGTCCTTTTCAGGCTAGCATTGCGAAGCTGGAAACTTCGGTAGCTATTGTTGGTGACAAGCTAGAGCTGAAGGTGTTTGGTTTCAATGATAAGCTTCCTATTCTTCTGTCTAAACTTTTAGCAACTGCCAAGTCATTTATGCCTTCTGAAGATCGTTTCAAGGTGTATGGCATAATTTATTCTTGGATTTTGGGAGATAGGTCTTAATGATTGCTTCCTGGTATTTGGTTTTACAATGAGAAACTGACACAGACTTTATAAAGGTTATTAAAGAAAATATGGAGAGGAATTTGAGAAACACCAATATGAAGCCTCGAAGCCACTCGGTATACTTGAGATTACAAGTTCTGTGTGAGAGATTCTATGATGCAGATGAGAAAAGTAATGTTCTAAATGACATGTCTTTTATCAATTTGAAGGCGCATATCCCTGAGCTTCTATCCCAGGTATAAATTACATGGACTGCTAGACACCTGTTGTTTAATATACTGCTGCATATTCTTGACATTCAACATCACTAAATTTTTTTGTTCATTCCTTTTATTGTCCTTGGTTTCATTAATTGGTAGTTGCCAAGACATTTAGTAAATTGAATAAATTTTTTATTCATTATCATTTTATTTCTCTATAATGTTCTATATGGAGACACAAATATTTTCTGAGGATGACATTTTTATATCTCCATTTTGAACAGCTTTACATTGAGGGACTTTGCCATGGAAATTTCTTAGAAGAGGAAGCAATAAGCCTGTCTAACATATTTAAAGACAACTTCTCTGTACGACCACTTCCTCTTGGAATGAGGCATTATGAGCGTGTAGTATGTTTACCTCCTGGTGCTAATCTTGTTAGAGACGTCAGTGTGAAAAATAAATTGGAGAGAAATTCTGTGCTAGAGGTAATGAAAAATGAAATATGTTTCATCGTCCAATAGAATCTTACTCTGGTTTACCATTGCTGATCTTCTGTGATAACACCGGTCAACATTGTTAATCATTTATGTTTTCCTTGATATGCTTTTACTTTTTGCTTCATGGTGCAGCTGTACTTTCAAATTGAGCCGGAGGTTGGAGTGGAGTCACTCAGACTAAAGGCTCTGATTGATTTATTTGATGAAATTATTGACGAACCACTTTTCAATCAGCTAAGGTGATTTTTTAAGGGAGATTCTTTCACATAGGAAACTATATTTTATTTTAATTTTGAAGTTTTGATGAGCCCTTTCGCTTGTTATGGGATGTGATGTTATTTTTTCTTCCTCTTGGAGTTCTCTGCAATTTTGTTTTTTGTAATTACTGCTTCCAGTAAATGGATCAAATGTCAATTGGAATTTCTTTTGTTACTCAGTCAGCTTTCAAGGGGCTACCCCTTGGAATGTTTCAGTTTCCTCTTCTTGTCCCAGTGCATCTGAGGGAAAGGCTGTGAGAAATGTTTTTTCTGCCCTTTCAGTTTTTTTTTTTGGGTATTTAGGAATTTTTTTTTGGGGGGGGGGGGTGGTAAATATGATTTTGTAAGAAACTCTTAGTCTTGAGTAAGCCATACCAGTTATCTTTTCCAAATCCTGAAATTCTGTTGTGTATAAAGTTGGCATGTTCTTAATAGGGATTTGTACATTTATCATTTATGTTCTGATGTAGGACAATTGTTTTACTTGTGAACGGTACAGGACAAAGGAGCAACTTGGTTATGTTGTCCAATGCAGCCCACGGGTAACATACCGCATATATGGTTTTTGTTTCTCTGTTCAATCATCCGAGTACAGTCCAATCTTTTTGCAAGAGAGATTTGAGAACTTCATAACTGGGTTGCAAGAATTACTGGTCAGTATGCAAGCCTCTTTCTCATGCTGTCACTAATCGTGTTTCTTTACTGGCTTTTCATCAAATAGTAGATAAATTTATCATATGAGCATTACGTGAGGTTCTGTCTCGTCATTTTAATGTAGTTTATGTAGTAGCTGTCCCCTTATTTTCACGCAGATTACTTAGCAGCTGTGTTTGATATATTTGGTTTCATTTGTTTTGAAACTTTATCAATCTCATGGGTGGGATTTTAAATCTCTTGTGGCGAGTGAAGGTTTGTGCTATCTTGTGGGGTCTTGGGGATGAGACCGTGAGAGGAATAATAGAATCTTTAGAGGGATGAGGAGGGCTTTGAGCGATATTTGGTTCCTTGTAAAATTTCATGTTTCTCTTCAGGTTTTGGTGACGAAGTTATTTTATATAATTATTCTTAGGTCTTATTTTACGTGATTGGAGTCTATTTTTGTGGTTTGACTCCCTTTTTGTGGTCTTTGTTTTTTATGCCCTTGTATTTCTAATTAAGATTCGGTATCTGTTGGAGATAAGGTTTTTTATTTTTATTTTTTATTTTTTTTAAATTTATTATTATTATTATTATTTTATCACCATCATCATTATAGAGAACAAAGAATAAACCATTCAGTAAAGGAAAATCACATTGATTTAAAACACAAGAAGATAAATAAATAAGATGCACCTCACGTTTGCGTTCTTCATTTCACAGCATAACCAATTCCATATTGAGTCTGCTTAATTTCTACTTTCCAGTTAATTTCTTAAAGCATGCCTTCCCTAATTCCTTCTGCAATAATACTGCTAGAAATTTTTTATTTAATCCTAGCCTCTCAAATTACAACGTTCACATATCTGAAAATTTGTTGGTTTTGCAGATTGGTCTTGATGATGCTTCTTTTGAGAATTATAAAAATGGACTAATCGCTAAGCTGCTGGAGAAGGATCCATCACTCTCTTATGAGACCAATAGATTATGGAATCAGATTGTTGATAAGAGGTATTTTTCATTTTCTTTCAGAAGTCGGACCAATGCATATCAAATTTTTGAATGCCAGATATTTACGTTACCGAAATAGAATCTCTGTCGACGTGAAATTAGAAACATGAAATCCTTTTTGGTCGTTCTACGCCTTCATCCCTAATATATTAATTCAATTTCTGTTCAGGTACATGTTCGATTTCTCACAGAAGGAAGCAGAGGAATTGAAAACCATTCAAAAGAATGACGTTATAGATTGGTACAAAACATATATGCAAGAATCGTCTCCCAAATGTCGGAGACTCGCCATTCGAGTATGGGGTTGTGAGGCGAACCTGATCGAGGCCGAGATGCCACCGAAATCAGTAGTAGCCATTAAAAACCTTGAAGCTTTTAAGACGTCATCTATGTTTTACCCAAGCCTTTGTTGAGCAGGCAAATGGAAAATGTACCTTCATAAGTAGGCAGTAAACCACAAAATGTTGGTTTCATTTATTCATTTAAAAAGGGAATTATTAATCAAGATGAATGAGAGAGGAAATAATAAGAATTTGGACATGTATACAATAGCTAGTGTGTCATGAAAATCATCCAGAGGTGATACAGGTGGATCATTGTTTAGTCGGAGTTTTTAGAAATATTGGTTTTGACTAATTAAAAATAACGATTAAGTTTTTCTATGATACTCAACATAAAGTTTTATTCTATATTTTCTTGTATGTGTTGAACTCAAAAGGAAAAAAAAAACTTTGTATGTGTTAGTTTAAACTTTAGGTATAGGTTCTACAATTGAGTTGCTTGTATTTAATTTTGGTTAAATTATATAAAATATTCTTGAATTTGAGGGTATGTTACAATTAATTTCTTAAATTTTAAAAACTTTATTTTAACCTTGAACTTTAAAATTGTTGCAAAATGTACTATTGTTTTTATGTTAAAATGATGTATGAAAACTGAAAGACATGCTTAACATCATTTATGAAATCATAATAAATTGATGTAAGAGTTTTGATTTTGTGAATGATGTAAGTAATGTTAATGATATCTTTTTAAGTTGAATTAAATAAATTAAGCTATCTAATGTAAAGCATGCTCTTTAATCTTTACACGTCTTTTATTTCTACTTTTTTTACACATTTTTGAGGTTTAACACTTTGTTTGGAACCTCCAATTTGGAAGAATTTCAAATCAGAATGGATTTAAAATCATTTTTGGTGTTTAGAATACATAAAAATAAAAAAAAAAAAAGAATTTGAACTCAAAGTGATTTGAAATCTTGTTTTGATCTAACTTTTTTTTTTTTCTTCATTTTGTATAGGTTGGATTTGACAAGATTTTAAACTAAAATTGCCATCATTCCAAATTTCCCCAACAATTGCAGCGGTGGAGAGGGAGAAGAAAGAAATCTGCCGATGCGTTGGTGGCGATGTGCGGCTGGGCAAGGAAGGGAGAGGAGAAAGAGAGAAAAAAAAGGTGGAGAAAGAGACGCACGAGTAGACCTAGGGTTTATTTTTTTTATTTTTTTTAAATAATAGAAATATATAATTGAAATCTGGAAAAATGACGATGATGAAAGGGTAAGGTTAGTTATTATTATTTTTTATAATTTATATATAATTATAAGGGTATAATTATAAAATAGTTGTTTTATTTTCATTTCTTATAAACATCCAAACAATAAATTTTACTTTTGACTCATTTGAATTCTATTAAAATTCATGGGCCACTTGCATGAATAGCAAAAAAAGATATAAAAATTGCAACCGCGTCACCTCTTTATTCAATTTGTAAAAATAGCAAAAAAAAAAAAAAAAGAAGGTCCAACCCAAACAGACGGAGCGAAAAGTAAAAAATACCCCTATATTTTTGGCGCGTGTTTTTCAATATAAAGTATATTAGTAGTCTATCAATGATATACTAACGATGTACCTAACAAATAGTAAATCATTGATATATTACTGATATACTTATATGAAGTTGATCATAAGTATATCAGTAACTTGCATATGATATATACATAATATAGAGTATACCACTAATGCACTACTGATATACTTTATTTCTCACGAGCGTTGTTCAATATGAAGTTTGTCAGTAGTCTATCAATGATATGCTGCTGATAGACCAACAATATACCTAATATGGAGTATATCATTAATATACTACTAACATACTTATATGAAGTTGATCAGGAGTATATTAGTAACTCGCATATGATATATGTTCATTTCACTAATATACTACTGATATACTCAATGTTAGGTATATCAGTGAAATGAACATATCTAAAACGAAGTATATCAGTGATATACCAATATGCAAAATATCCTTAAAAAGAAGTGTATTAGTAGTATATTAGTAATATACTACTAATATACTTCATTTTAGGTATATATCAGTTGACTAATATACAAATATAAAGTATATCAGATATACTACTGATATACCTGCCGATATACCAATGAGGGTTAATTTGGAATAATAAAAAAATGAAAATCAGATTATTTTTTTTTCTATATTTGCAAATCTAAAAAACCATGACTAGATTTGTAAATATCCTAATATTTTTTGCTACCCATTACAATTCTCCAAAATTTGTAGGATTTCAAACAAAATTAAGAATTTCAAATCATTTTCATCTTTGAAAATCTTAGAATTTCAAATCGTTTTTTTTACCAAATTCATACGTCAAACAGAGCATAAAGGTAAAATTTAAACTTCTTAGAGTTTAGGGGTATAATTGAAATCTACTTTATATTAAGGAGTATTTTTGTATAATTTAACCTTTATTTTTTTAAAAAAAAAAAAATTAGACAATTCTATCAAATTGAGTAGTGTAACATCAATAATCAGAACACAAGGTTTACCTATTAACTTGTTTTTTAATTCTTAGATTGATTCAAGGTTCGAAATGTCAATGTCGATAGAAATGGAAATGTCGATGGAAATTTTGGAAAAATTTACGGAAATCGTGGAAATTGTTTGAATTAGCCAACAAAACTTTGATTTTGACTTAATTAGATTATAATGGACTATTTTTAAGCATCACATCTAAAAATTAAGACAATATTTAGATATAAATATCAATTGAAAATTTGAAATGTCGATGTGAGTAGAAATTTGCGAAAAAAAAAAATTGAAAGTTGATTAAAATTATTTGAATTATTTCATGAAACCTTAATTGTGACTTAATTATAGTACAATTGATTACTCTTCTTAACTTCATATATCTAAAATATATGTAATTTTTTATATTCAATGAGACAATTATGAAGGAAAATTGAGAGAATTGAAATGAATTTAAGAGAATTAGAGGGAAATTGAGAGAATTGGAGGGAAATTAAGAGAACTGGAGTTGGAGTGTAGAAATGCCTTGAACCTATTATCTAGCGCTTCGAATGACCAAGTACAGGGGTCTCGCTTTGTGTAAATCAGTTTATTGATTGGGCCTATTCTGTATTAGGGTTTAAGAGAGTGCCATATATACACGTTCTAAACTCTTATCCAATTGCTCTCTGTATTTTGTACTCAGTTTCTCCTCAAGATAATAAAATTCTCTCTCCCTCTGCCTATGGACGTAAGCTATTAGTTATTATTTATTAACAAGGAAAAGATTAAATTTGAAATATATATATGTGACCGACTGAACTTAAAAAAAAAAAAAAAAAAAAAACTCAATATGGGACAACATGTCGTCAACACCTCAACATTTTGAGGTGTCGATGACATATCGTCGAAAGGGGGGAAAACGAAATTCCCCCCAACGACATGCCGAGCTCCTCAACATGTCGAAATGTCACTCGACATTTCGATATGTCAAGCGACATTTAATACACTGGATTGATTGGAGAGAAGATACTCCATTGCTTTTCTCGTTGTATAAAAATATTTTTAAATTGCTAAATTCTATATTTAAATTTTCTGCATTTAATTTTTCAGAATATTTGTAAAATTGTTTTTTCCTTTCTCTTTTTGAGTTCGAATATTTATAAAATTGTTATTTGATCGTTTTTGGTTCATATTAAACATTTAAAAATTGAAAAATTAATTTTTTTTCCTAAAACTTTACCTTTTTATTTGAATTTTTTAAACTAAAAACAATTTTTTTTTTGTTGTCTGTTCAGAAGATAGTTTAATGAATAATCAGTTAATATTTCTTCTTTGAAAAAAAAAAGACACATTTCGTAAAAGTTTAAAGTTTGAATTTCAACTCTTAGATTATTAAAAAGAAATTTGAATTCTTATTTGTTATATCCTTTCCTAAGAAAAACTAAATATATATTTTAGTCCATTAGTGAGGGAATATTCTTTTAATTTCGTCTTTGTTATTAATTTTTTTTATAATTAAATTCTTTATATTTTAATATTTTTCAATTTAGACTCCCGTCATTTTAAAACATTAATTTGGTTGATGATAACATGTCATAAGCTTAGAAAAATGAAAAATAGATAAGACTCCAAATTTCTACCGATTTCTTTAAAAATTTGAAAAAAGAATTAGATACTTTTGGTAACGGCCACGCTTCTGCCATATCGTCGTCCACCTCCTGCCTGACTCAGTAGTTGCTTCTTCGTCCAGAAGGCGCACGTAAACACTGCAAATACCGAAAGAGGAAACAAGGAAGGAAAGAAATGGCCCTTGAAGCGGATCAGGAAAGCTCTGCTACTCAATAAAAATGGAGGATTAGGCTTCATTCAGGCTTGATGATTGCGTACCTTCTTTCTGCCTGATCTTCCTTATGACTACGGAGCTCTGGATCTAGTCAATTAGTGGAGAGATCATGCAACTGCATCACCAAAAACATCATCAAATGCATCTTTCGAACTTCAACAAGGCTCTCGACCAGCTCGACCGAGCCATGGCTGAGGGACGCTCTTCTGTTGCTGTTCAATTGCAGAGCGCAATCAAATTCAATGGTGGAGGTACTGCATTTTGTTTCGAGTATATGATTCTTTTCAGTGATACGAGTAATTGACTGTTGAAGATGTTAAGCCAGCACATTAGTTTTCTGTTTAGCATATCAGTTGTATTGAGCTGTCATTCGTTTAGTTATTCCGATATTGTAATTGTGGTTTGTTTGTTTATTATATTATGACAATAGCTTAAATATTCTGTTGTCAGCTTTGATCAGTTTCAATAAGAGATGAAATCATTTTGTGGTCTCTCTATTTCCTCTGTCATTTTTAGTTGAATTCTTGTGATGGTATCGGAGCCTCTCAATCTAGGCTAACGACGAGCTCTTAGATCTTTGATGATTGTAAAATGACGAGTTCTTTATCTGAGTGGTATTCGGATTTTATAGCGCCAAGTTTATCGTCTGAATTGATCATACCAGGAAGCAAAATTGTTACTGTTAAATTGAATGATAGCAACTTCAGGTACTAACGGCATTAGAAGGTTATAGATTGGAAGATCACATTAAAGAAAATGCAGAACCTCCTCCACGATTTGTTGAAGTATTGATGATTCTGCATCGTCTTCATCTTGAGTGGAAAATCCTGAGTTTCTTACTTGGAAACTCAAGATAAACTGATCATCTCGTGGCTTTGTGGTTCGATGTCCGAAGATATCTTGAGCGAGATGATCGACTGTTCAACCGCCATAGAGGTTTGGAAAATTCTTGAAAATATTTTTCAACCAAGAAATTTATGTAGGGTTATTTTATTGAAATTCAGTTTGAAAATATGAAGGAAATTTGAGCTTGAAGGATTACTTTACTAAGATCAAGAATTTAGTTGATTCTCTGGCTGCTGCTGGACACAAAATTTCAAGAGAAGATCATATCATACATATCCTTGTCGGATTGCGGGAAATTTTCAAATTCACTGTATCTGTAATCTCTGTACAAACAGAACCTCTAACATTTCCGGAGGTTTACTATCTTCTTCAGATACAAGAAGGTCGTAATGAGCGATATATGATTACACCAGATGCTTCTTTACACAATCAATCTTACTGTTCAACATCAAGCTCAGAAAGATACAGGTAAATTTTCTTCTGAATCTCAGTGTTCAAATCATCAGGGTAATCGAGGTAGACGTAATCAGAACAATCACGGTGGTGGTGGACACCCTTTTCGTCGAAACTGGAATAATTACAGCAACCCGCAATGCCATATTTGTGGACATTTGGGTCACACAGGTATTCGGTGTTACTTCGTTTTGAACAAGGCTATCAGAATGGATTCTGGAAATCTTATTTTTCCATTTTCTCACCGTCAGGATAATGCTTTTGTTCAAACTAATGGATCAACGTCTGCTATGCTGCTCAATCAAGATTTGAACATTGATACCAACTGGTATCCAGATTCGGGCGCAGTACCGCGTTACAAGTGATTTCAACAATCTCTCTGCTCGGTCTGATTACAATGGAGGGAATAACATTAAAGCTGGTAATGGTGCAGGTCAGCAGGTTTTACATACTGGTTCTTCTTCTTTTATTGCTGAACCTTATCCTTCTATTTTTCATCTTAAAAATCTCCTTCATGTTCCTCAAATAACCAAAAATGTTATCATCATTAGTCAATTTCCTGCTGGTAATCATGTCTACTCTGAGTTTCATACTGATGTTTGTTTTGTGAAGGACATAACTACGTTTATATTAACATTATGAGACCAGTGTTGGGCATTTGAACTTTTTTTTATCAATTAGTGACAGAGAATCCGATAAATGTAATGCAAGTAACCAATAATGGTAGAGATACTTGGAAACGTCTATAAATGATTGTTAGTCTTTGATGGTGTGCTTTAACATTTTAAAGGCAACATCAACCATTCAATTTTCTGGAAAAATCTAGTTACAGTCAGCAGTCTGCGTAAGACTCATGCTTTCTCATTATTAAATTTACTTGAATCTCGTTTGCGTCATTCGTAACCATTTCTGAATTTTTGTTGGATGATGGCAGTGAGCCTGTACAGGGTACTTTATGTCGAGCTATTGATGATCATTTTGGGTCATAGGAATCCTTGTTCAGAAAATCAATGGTGAAGTTGCTTCTCTGGAAGGCTCTGGACGGGTGGTTAGTTTGTAGCTTTTGCTTCATTTTCGGTGACCAGTGTCAGTTATTGACTGAATGTTGAAAAGTCTAAATCATTGTTTATTGGTTTCTTCGGGTTCATTTCATTGGCTTGCTCGTGATATAGAGCAGAAGAGGCTTTCTTTTGAAGCCACTTTAATGGATAGTGGTTTTCTTGGAGATCTGGCTCCTCGATCTTGCTTTCCCTTCCACCCCTTTCAACACCACAAGTGCTGGACTAGAAATATTTTATGCTGGACTCTGATTGCTCATCTTCATTGTTGTTGATTTTGTTTTCGATTCCTTTGGACTTTGAGTTCCTTCTAACATTTCATACCATGAATATACTCCATCGTGCTCCGTATGTTATATCCATGGCATCCCCTTAAGGGACTCAGCAAACTGGTGCCTTTCCCCATAGCATTGCCCATAAGTAATTCTCTATATTAGCAAATCAAGTCACATTAAAACATGATAGCGATTCTTGTTACCAATGTTGCCCCTAGTATCATTTCATCTAGGAAGAACCAAATTTGTTTTGATGTTTAATCATTTTACACAAAATTTGACTCTTTTTTATTAGGATGAACACAAGTTTCTGTCGGGTCTTCTGCTCTGCAGTTGCATTTTATCAATTTATAGAATATGATATGATTAATGATACTTTGAACATTGTGCTAGCAGATGTGCTGATGTAAATATTTGCAGGATAACTTGTGGCTAAAGGATCTGCTTTAGTTCCTTTGCTTAAGATAGATGTTTGGGAGCATGCTTTCTACTTATAGATAAGCTCTCTGGCCCTCTTTCTCATTGCTTATGTTGTTGAAGCCCATTATCATAACACAGACAAGAATGAGAAACTGGAATATCTAATGAACATATAGAAGGTAATAAGCTGGAACTATGCCTGTCAAGTTTATGAACAAGAAGCAACTTGAGGAAAAAAAGATTTAAGAAGTAGTTGTTCATCTTGTAATTTTAGTTGTGTGAAGAAGTAGCTGTGATTTATGTGAATAAATAAACTACGATGTAAAGTTGGGTTGGTGTATAAACTTGAAAATGGTGTTTTTCTTTTGTCATCTTCTAACAACTCAGAGGAACTGTCCTATGGGATCTTTGTTGATTTGTAAATAGTTTGTGTGGGCAGTCTTTGGATTGGATCAAGTATTATTAAAATGTTAGTGGCTATTGGGCTTGCGCCTTTTTCTATGTTATACAAAAAGATTCAGATTATTAAACAAAAGCACCAGTGGTCTAGTGGTAGAATAGTACCCTGCCACGGTACAGACCCGGGTTCGATTCCCGGCTGGTGCAACTTCATCAAGCAATGAAGAAATTACGCTGACAGTGATGGTTGGGTCCATCACAGATGTCTGATATCTTAGATGACAATTAGCGTTGCTGAGCTTGATGTTTTTTTTCACCGAAATCACTGTCAAAGATTGGTAAACTCAAAAGATATTTTATAAGTTTAGATACTCTATACATTTTTTTAATTATTTTTAAATAGTGTTTTTACTTATGAAATCATAGGATTTGGAAGTAAATTACTTATTGAATCTTGTTATATTTTAATTTTCTATCAATAAATCATAATTAAAAGCCTATATTAGTAAACTTTTTTTTTTTTTTTCTTCCTGGTTGCCATCCAAACATAAAATTTTAAATAGATTAATTTCAAATCTTTTTCATTCCAAACAAGATAAAAAAAATTAAAACCATTTCTTGAATTTCAAATCACAACATTTAAAATCATTTCTTGAATTTTCTTAGTTCCAAACAGAGGGTCAATGGAGAGTGGTTTTCTTGAACAACTGGTTCGACAGACTGGTGCATTTCTCCATAGCATTGCCCATAAGTAATTCTTCGTGTGAGCAAATCAAGTCACATTAAAACATGATAGCGATTCCTAGTACCAAATGTTGTCCACTAGTATCATTTCATCAAAGAAGATCCAAATTGGCTTTCGAAATTTATACAAAATTTGACTCTTTTAATTATACACACAAGTTTTGGTCGAGTCCTCTACCTTGTAGCTGCATCTTATCAAGCTTATAGAATTTGATATGATTTAATGATATTTGAAACATTGAGCTAGCAAATGTGCTGATGCAATTATTTGCAGGATAACTTGTGACTGATGGATCTGCTTTAGTTCCTTTGTTCGAGATAGACGTTTGGGAGCATGCTTTCTACTTACAGATAAGCTCTCTAGCCCTCTTGCTCATTGCTTTATGTCGTTACTTGCACATTAATAAGCCCATTATCATAAAACAGACAGGAATGAGAAACTAGAATCTCTAATGAACATATGGAAGGTAATAAACAACTTGAGGTAAAAAAAAATTTAAGAAGTCGTCATTCATCTTATAATTTTAGTTGTGGGGAGAAGTAGTTTACGTGAATAAATAAACTACGATGTAAGGCTAGGTTGGTGTATAAACTTGAAAATGGTGTTTTTCATTTGTCATCTTTCATATGTTCTAACAACTTAGAGGAACTGTCCTATGGGATCTTTGTTAATTTGTAAACTAGTTTGTGACTTTGTTTGAGGAGTCTTTGGATTGGATCAAGTCTTGTTATAATCTTGGTGGCTATTAGGCTTGCGCCTTTTTGTATGTTAAAATAAAAACGATTCATGCTGTTAAATAAAAGCACCAGTGGTCTAGTGGTAGAATAGTACCCTGCCACGGTACAGACCCGGGTTCGATTCCCGGCTGGTGCATCTACTTCAAGCCATGATGAAAATTGCGCTCGAGTGATGGTTGGGTCCATCACATCCATCTGATCTTCTAAGACGATATATAGCGTTACTGAGCTTGATTTTTAGTTTTTTTTGCCTTTGTTTCCCTGAAAAATTAATTTTCACACTTTCAAGCGTTAAACCCAAAGGATATTTTATATTCATTTAGTAAATGTTTTTTTATTTTTTTTTATTATTATTTTTTTATTTTTATTTTTAATATTTCGACCTTTCTCATCAATTTTTTTAGTTAAGCAAATGAGTGGGGATTTGAATTGAACGAACGATCTTTACGAGTATGAACAATTAATGTCTTAATCAGTTAACTATGTTCAAGTTGCACTTGTCATCATTCTTAGAAAAAATTCATGTACAATAGTAGTATGAATATATACTACTTTCACTTATCTACTACATCGACTAGGGATCATGGGTTGGGTTGGATTTTGTCATATTTTAGACCTGCTCAAATTGTTTGGGTTGTAAATTCCTATAACTCGAGCAATGTTGTTAAATTATAAACTCAACCCATGCCAACCATAAAAATTGAGTTGCATTGGTTTAGTTCCATTAGGTTTCAAAATTTCATAATTGTTAGAGCTGTTTTCAATAAAAAAAAGTGTTAAAAAAAATAGTCTACTTGAAAATTTTGATCAACCAATCTAATTAGAAATGTCCATTTAACCCACGGGCCGGGGCCCCGCAGGGACCCGCCTCGAACGGGGCGGAAAATCTCCGATTATACAGGGAATGGGGGAGGGAGTGGGGAGATTTTTCTCCCGGTTGGCTAAACGGGGAAGGGGACAGGGAATATTCCCCGTCCCCGACCCTACCCCGATTCCCTGCCCCGCCCCAATTACCTGCCCCGCCCCAATTAGTAAGATATATATATATATATATATATATATATATATATATATATATAGTAGGAATTAATTTAAGACTATTTCGTTATAAAAAAAATTAAAGACTATGTTGTAATATTGAATTTTGAATTTTTAGAAATTAAGTTGTTTCGACATTATAGTATTTTTACTTATGGTATATTATTGTTTTTATTCGGAAAATTTATAACATTTTCTTTAAATAGAATTATATTAAAAATTATTCATTTAGAAATAATTTCTATTACGGTTGAGAATAAATTTAAAAAAATAAAAAAGAGAAAAATTCCTCGCGGGGAAGCCGATCCCCTCGAATTCCCAGCAGGGAATCCCCGTCCCGATCCCCGCAAAATTAAATGGGGAATTTCGTGGGGACGGAGAATGAAATGGGAGGTGGGGACGGGGACGGGAAATCCATTCTCCGGCCCCGCCCCGCCCCATGAACATCTCTAAGCCTAATCCACAAAATTTGTAAAATTAAGTCGAGTTAGAAATAGAAATGATTTTGAAGTGAGAGAATCTTATGCTAGCAATAAATTTATAAAACTTATGATTATGTATGATCAAGGGTTGGTTGGGTTGGGTCAGTTGGTTCAACTCAACCTGGTAGACCGAAGAACCTAATCAACCCAACCAGGTTAAGAAAAAATAAATTTAATCTAATTCAATTTAATTTTTCACCCATTCACACCATATATGTTGAGTTGGTTGTTCGAATTTTTCAAGTTGTTTTTTTTGAACAACCCTTGCTATAAGCATTATTTAAAAATGATGTGGAATCTAACAACATTAACAAATTATTTATATAAAACAAATTTCATAGTGTGAATGGAGGAGCATGTATTATGACGATATTAAAAATATCTCATTAATTAATAATTTTTTATTGGTCAAAGGTATGAATGGGATAGATGTTTTTTTTAGTACAAGATGATTTTGTATTTTTAATAAGAATATTTGTTTAATGGCTATTGCACCTGTTTACTCTTTCTTTGAGTTGGCTCACTTGGGATTTGTATTAAATGTCTTGTAAACGTTTTTTTAAGTGCATTTTCCAAATGTGAATCCAAAGAACAAAAAGCACCAGTGGTCTAGTGGTAGAATAGTACCCTGCCACGGTACAGACCCGGGTTCGATTCCCGGCTGGTGCAATATCATCAAGCAATGAAGATAATTACACTCTAGTGATGGTTGGGTCTATCACAGATTTCTGATTTCAAGATGACAAGTAGTGTTGCTGAGCTTGATTTTTTTTTTCACCCAAATAACTTTTATACTTTCTAAGATTGGTAAATTCAAAATATTTTATAGGTTTAAATACTAGTTTGGTCTCTATGTACTTTCTTACATTTGAAAAGTGACCGTTGTGTTTCTTTTATTTTTTGTAGATACGTTGTGGCCATAACTTTATATTAAAGAGTTTTTGTTAGGTATAAAATTTGTATTAGAACTTTACAAGTAGGAACCAAAGTGATCACTTTTTAGAAGTATAACGATCAAAACAAACTTTAAAAATAATTTATATAGATAAATGTTTCTTTTAGGATACACCTATCATATATATCTATATCTATATCTATATCTATATCTATATTTGTTCAATAGAGAATGAGTTATCCCATTTGAACCTCAAATCTTTAGGGAGATAAATAATATATTGACTAGTTGAATTATGCCGAAGTTAAATATATCATCTTTTAAATGTTCTTAACAATCTAAGAATAAGCAAGTATGTTCTATTAGGTCTTTGTTAATTTCAAATAATTTCATCTATGTGTGAAGTCTTTTGATTAAGTCTGGTTGATAATGCTAATTTAAATGTGGTTCAACTAAACACTAGTAAAATTTTTATTTTGTTATTTTCTTTTTTAGTTCAACGACATGTAGAAGTGAATGAATTTGAATTTCTAATCTATTGGTGTGAAGTATATACATGTCTTAATGCCTTAACCACTTTTCAAGTTGGCTAATAATATTTTAATAATAAGTTGAAGGTTCAAATAGGATTTAGTTATATTCTTTAAAAAATATTCGTTAATGGCTTATTGGTGTTTTTGACTTTTTGACTTTTTAATTTGCTAAATAACTTAAGATTTAAATTATACCAAAACAGTACCAGTGGTAGAATATTTTCCTGCCACGAGCTGAACCCAGGTTCGATTCCTGGCCTATGCAACCTCTTAGGGGCCGTTTGGATTGGGGGTATGTGGATGAGAATAATGGTGGGAATCAGCAAGGGATACAAAATCCCTTGTTTGGTACAAGGTTTTGAGGAATGACCATGGGAATAAGCTATTCCCATGGGTTTTGTATACCCATAAGTAAGGGCATTTGAAATCCTTGCAAAAGCATGGGTTTTCTTCATGCTCTTCTTTTTTTTCTCTCTTGTTTTTGTTAATATTCATATTTCTTTTAAATATATTTATTTATTCTAATAAAATTAATTAATTTTATTTAAATTAATTTTTATAATCAACCAGATTATATAAAAACTATTTTATGTATTGAATTAACCTAATTAATCATTCAATTATAATAAATTAATCATAATTAATTGATTGATTAAAATATACCCATCGAATTCTCATTTATAAAAAGGAAAAAAAATATAATTATACATTTAAGTTTGTCAAGTTGTATCAATTTATGTATTAAACTTTTAATTTCATCAAATTGCACCCCAAATTTATATAAGTATTGTAATCTTAACTTTAAATTTAACAAAGTGTTGCAATTTATATTCTCCAATAAGTAGTATAAAAAAAATTAACTTTTTATAATAATTTATTCAATTAAAATTATACCTTTATTATAATAAATTAATTTACATCTATTTGTTGAAGAGTCCATTAATTAATGCATCATAATTACATAAAATTTATAAAATTAATCTCATAAAAAAGGTATTTATTATTATAAAAATTAACATTTCCATGTGTACAACCAAATACAGCAATCAATGATTTTCAGTCATCTTATTCTCAGACATCTTATTATCAGGCATTCATTATTCCCAAGCATACATGAAATCTTGAATCAATCTTAAAGCAATGAGGAAAATTCGATTTCAGTGATGGTAGGGTCCATCACAAACCGTACGATCTCCCGGTCGATTAAAAGCGTTCTGAGCTTGTAATATTAAAAAAAATTATAATAAAATAATCGTTGGATAAAAGATATTTCCAATTTTTTAATATTTAAACACCTTTTATCACGTGCTATTTTCCACGTAACTTCATTTTCTTTTCCCTAAAAAGTTTTTGTAATATTTTAAACACGAAGAAGCATCTCCCGAGGCCGATACACACGTGGGAGTTAGTTGGCTTATGAGAAAAGTCTAGAATTAAATAGAATAAACATAAAGAGAATATTTAAAAGATTTGCATATATTTTCCTACCTAGTGGTTGTTTTAATTTAGATAAAAAAATAAAGAGGTTTTTTTGTCACATATTTAGATTCGTTGAACCTTTTCCATATAACAGTTAAAAACTGTTTCTATATATATATATATATAAAAGCTATTAGGTGTTAAACTGTCAATTTCAACCAACAATTACAATCAAAAGTCTCTCTTCTCTTTCTTTTTTTAATCTATGGAAAAAGCCAATATTATTGACATTTTTCAATAAATAAAAAATTTGTGATAATTTCACACAACATACAAATAATGTGTTAAATTACAATTCAATTTGTTAACACGTCATTTCAAAAGAAAAATGAGACACGTGGAATGAATTTGTATTTGTATTGATTTGAGTGTAGTAGAATACAATCTCTAATGTTTATCTTCTAATTCTCTTTCTCATGTACAAGTGTCTCAAGGGTTGGATAGCTTGTTATAGAGCACGTTGGTCTTTTTTGATCGACCTTCCGACTTGTTGATCATATTGAATTGACCCTTAACTTGTTGATTGTTGGATTGGCCCTTGGCGTGTTGATCGTTGAATCGGCCCTTAGCTTGTTGATCTGCTTGGATCAATCCTTGGCTTGTTGATCAACTTGAAGAATCAGCCTATGACAAATTTGTCGAAGTCTTGAAGTTTTCTGATTTTCAAAAGGGTTCGATCTTCAAGAGCTTTTGGAGTTTTCTTTGTTTCTGAATTCTCTTTGAACTCTCTTATGATGTCTTTTACTTCTGACCTTTTCAAAGGAGAGCTCCTCTATTTATAGAGCTCTCATGGGCATGAGAGCTTGAGCTTTTATGACTTTTGGACTTAACCACTTGAATTTGGGCTTTGTTGACTTTAGGCTTGGACTTTGTTTGCCTTAGGCCTAGCCTTTTGGACTTGAATCTGTTGATTTTGACCCAAATTTCATGTAATTTAACCAAACTAAATTTAATTATTGGATTAAATGATCATAATGAGAACATGTGACATTATAATTTAAAATCTATCAACTTTTATTTTTAATTAAATTCAGGAAATATGTCAATTTATAGATGGTCCAAAATTTAATTATTTGTAACTTTGTCATTAATTTAGAAAAATGACGTGGCGACTTGTGATTGACCGAAATTTCTCATTCAACACTATTTTCTATGATTTACTATTTCTAAAGTTTTGGTCTACAATATTTTAATTTCTTTTCTTTTTTGTTCATTTGTATGGATATATAAATATAGTTTTTTCTTTTTAGTTCAACATAAATACACTAAATTACTTGAGTTAATTATGTGATTTTTTTTAGTTCAACAAGATGTAGGAAATTTGAACCTATGATATCTTAGTCGAAAATATATGCTTTAATTAGTTAAGCTAGACTCAGGTTAACAATTAATTATGTGATTTAAAGTGTACAAATTCAACATGTTTTGTGAGAATCAATTCCATCCAACCTCCTATTGAGTTTTAATTGCAATTTAATTTAACAACTATTCTTTTTAGTTCAACAAATGTGAGAGTGAAAATCAAACATTCAACTTTAAAAAAAAGTTAATAATTAAGTGTTTTACTCATGTAGGTTCAAATTGACAATTTTATATGACATAATATAAGATAAAAATATGAGAGATGCAAAAAGATTTCATGAGTTATAATTTAACTATTTTTTTTTTTAGAGATTCAAATCAAACCTCTCACTTCAATAAGTAAATACCTTAACCGTAAAATCATATATGCAATTTAACCGAAATTTTATTTTAGCTAAAATGTGAAATTCAAATGATAGGAAGAGAGAAAAAAGAAAGCTGCAATGCAACTAGGAATGAATCTGTGAACGTTAATCCAAGGCGGCTATGGTGATTCTGATAGACAGAGAAATGGACAGAAAAGTCATATCCGGAAGCTTTTGTTTCAACGGCTATGTTTAATTTTCAATTCAACTCAAGCAAATCCATTTAAATTAAATTCAAACAAATATGTCAATACCAAAGTCAATTCTATCACATTATCCACATCTTTTAATCTCTTCTAAAATTAAACAAAATTTAGGCCACATGATCTGAAGACAGTTTCTACTCAACATTTTAAAGTCAGCTACGCTCAAAATTTTCACCATTAGTTTATTTTAGTTTTTAAATAAATATTTAGGCTTGATTATTTATCATACACTTAATATAGACCTAGACCTGCACAAGCATTTAAAACCCACGTGTAGGAAATCATAAATGTTGAGTTTTGAAATATATTCAAATTTTTGTTAAACGAAGACGTGACAATTAGGTTTGAAATAGTTTTTTAGAACTAAAATAGAACTTAAAGTTAAAAGATTATTAATTAACTAGAATATTTAAAAAGTTAAAAGTACTAAAATAAAATAAATACAACAATTTTGGACGACGATATAACTTAGATATTAAAAATATAAAACATTATAAAAATTGGCCATTGTATTTGAAATGAAATGGATCAACAACAATGTAATAGGCACTTATTGGAGCTCCCATTGCCTTTACTAAAGTCTTCTGGTGAGATTTCAGAGTTCGTTGATGTCTTTTCAAACATGAACATGCTATGTACTATGTGTCAATACTAGATAATGGTTTGTTTTTATAAATACAAAAAAATATAATATTGAGAAAAATGGTATTCCTTTGTGAGTTGTCGACAAAATAAACGTGAATGCCATTTATTTTTCTTTGAAGATTTTAATATATATTAATAATTATTATGGATCGTGACTCAACCAGACAAATTAATTCGAGTGATTATGATCAATATATGTGTTATGTGTGCCCATATCATATAAAAATTAAAATGGTTGTTGCTTTCAAAGTTCTGTTTAAGAACATGGTAATTCAATTATTAAGAGAAAAGTAAGGGTTTTCATAGGAAGCAAAAGAATCTTCACGAATATTCCAGACAGTTCATATCATAAAAAGGTAAATTATGGAACCTTTGTTTTAGTTTTATAAGTGGAGTGGAATGTTACAAAAACATGCCTTTCCCAATAAATAAAATTTTGCATTTCATATCAATTATGAATAAAATGTGCGCCCATTTTTTTTTTTTAGTTTTTTTTCTTTGACTTGAAAATTTTTTAATCGATAGTATATGTCAATTACCACTGAACTACGCTCATTTTGGCATTTTTTTTTTTTAATGTTCAAGTGAGCATTTTTGTTTCTTTATTAAAAAAGGGGGTTAAATTATAAGTTTAGTCTATGAACTTTCAAGTTTTTATCTATAAGGTCTATGAGCTTTAAAAAGTGTTTAATAGGTCTTTAAATTTTTTATTTTGTATTTAATAAGTCCTTGAACTTTCAACTTGGTGTTCAATAAGTCTTTGAACTTTCATAGTTTTTTTTTTTTAAAAAATAATTAATATGATTTTATATATAATAGGACCATAAATTTTCACTTTTGTGTCTAGTAAATTTGTGAATTTTAAAAAATGTCAAATTGATCAATGACTTATTAAACACAAAATTGAGACTTATTGGATACAAAATTGAAAGTTTAAGAATTTATTAAATACTTTTTGAAGTTTATGGACCTATTAGATACAAAATTGAACGTTCTGAAATTTATTAGAGACCAAATTGACACAAACCTAAAAGTTTGGAGACTAAACTTGTATATATTGAACTATGTTCATGGCAATAATGAGTTGATTTAAATCTATAACCTATAATATAAAGCTACATATCCACTTGATCTATGAGTGTAAGATGAAATCAGTTGATTCAATTAACCATATTAGTCGGTTTGTTTGAGTTTTTTTTTTAAAAGATTACGAGAACGAAAATTAATTGTTAGATTCACTTTGGATAAATTTTATTGATTTTGGTCGATTTTCAAGAAATTTAATTTTGATGAAAGATTTTAAGTTTTCTTTTCTTTTAAATTGATATGTTGGTTTAACGTTGATTTGGCCAAAAAGAAAATTGAACTAGCTACACTCATAACTTAAGCTATGCTCAAATTGTTCGAGCGGTCATTAGTGTGGTAAGTTTGAGTTTTCAAAATTTTTTTTAGTTCAATAATAATATTTAGAAACAGAAAGATTTAAACTTTTAATTTTTTAGTCGAAGATGTATACTTTTAAACCGTTAAATTATGTTGTAACAATTTTGATTGTTGAAACTGAATGTTTTAAAAGAAGGAATACTTCCTTTTATCTTGATAAAAGGAGATAAAAATAAAGATGGAATTGAAATAAAGTGAATTTTGTGGTGGCTATGGAATATTGATGGAAAATGGATATTAATTGGGTAGTTGACTGTTTCTTCTTCATCAGTTTTTGTAAAAATTCAGTGGCTGCCAGTCCCCATTGGTACCTTCAATGGGGAATCTAATGATGATTATGTACACCAACCCAATAGGATTCCTCTACTTCTCTTGGACATAATTTAACACAATCTTTTTTTTTTTTTTTTTTTTTTAAATAATTGATCTAAAGTGTTCATTTTTAATTTGAATTCTCTTCGTCTTAACTACTTTTATCAAAAAAAAAAGAAAAAAAGCCCCTCTCCTTTTGTCTTAAATATGTCATACTTTTATGCATATTCTATTTTTCTACGTGTTTTTTTTTTCTTTTGATAAATCTACATGTGGGTTAATCATTATCAATAATCCTCGATAAATTATTTTATAAAAACTTGAAATAAATATATTTTGTTCATTTACATGTTAGGTATATATATATAAAAGTAGTTAAAATCACACCTAATGAATCCAATGTCAAATTTGGGAGCAGGATTATATTTTTGTTAGACAAGAGAGAAAAAGATAATGACCATGACTAAAATTAGTTTTTTTTTTAATGTCAATGTTAGGTACTAAAACCAAATATTTAAAAGTTTTTTTTTTTGTCAACTTAAGTATAACTCAACTAATTAATACATATATCATTAATTAAGAGATTAGGGGTTTAAATTCCCAACTTCTTTTTTAGTACACAAGCATTTAAAAGTTGAGATACTAAAAATATAACATTTAAGGGCTTGTTTAGGGCGCTGAGTGAGTTCTAATAGTCTAAGTTATAATAGTCTGTAAAGTTAAATAATTTTGCACCCTAAACACAGACTATTATAACCCAAACTAAACAACTTTGCATCCTAAATACATATTATATAACTCCACAGACTATTATAACTCACTCAGCGTCCCAAATAGTCATTAAATATTTAGTAAGTCAACTTGAACATAGTTCAACCAATTAAGATAGATTATATATTTGTCTTAAAGGTTAGATGTTTAAATATTTATTCTATAGATTGAACTCGATAAAGAAAACAAAAAATTCAAAACCCATAATGGGTAAGTATTATTAGAATATCCGCCCCCCTCAACTTTTAAAAATTATAAATTAGTATTAAAAATCACAATCAATTTTTAAATTTTAACCATAGCATGTTGGAATAAGCCCCCCTAGCGTCCTCCAGGTCCTTGGTTCCAACCCTATGCGTGCAATTTTTTCCCGTCCTTTCCCGTCTTTTTTTGTTTTCCCCTCCTTTTTCTTTTTTCGTTTTTCTTTTTTTTTCTTCTCCCTTTTTTGCGCCTTTTTTTTGTTTCTTTTTCGTTTTTGAGTTTTTTTGGGAAAAATAATATTTGTTTTCTCATATTGTTGTAGGAAAAAATTCAATTTCACACCTAAATTTGTTTAGTTGTATCAATTTTTACTCTAAAGTCTCAATTTAATCAAATTAGACCCTAAACTCATACATGTATTTCATTTTTTTACCCTCTATTCAATTTTTTGCTAATTCACCCACTAAT
The DNA here is from genome assembly GCA_033996785.1 of Trichosanthes truncata. Classification (NCBI taxonomy): domain Eukaryota; kingdom Viridiplantae; phylum Streptophyta; class Magnoliopsida; order Cucurbitales; family Cucurbitaceae; genus Trichosanthes; species Trichosanthes truncata. The sequence continues at coordinate 22,110,762 of JAWPNB010000008.1, read as the reverse complement.
TTTAATAAAAAGCAATGTAAAAATCTCCATACAATCACTAATTTCAATAAAATTAAGCTTTGCACAAAAGTAAATTTGATCGATGCACAAATAAACCATTGAAAACCTTGCCAAAATTTACAAATTTCAACAAAAATTTAGTTCTAATGTTGTTTTTCTTTGAAATCTTATAAATTTTGTACCATACATATGTTTTAGAATTCAAATAATGCATGAGAGGATATTTTTTTAATGATATTTCAAATGAAAGCTTATCAAAGGGTTAAAATTACAATGCTTTTTAAAGTTTAAGGTTAAGATTGCAATACTTGTCTAAGTTTAGGGTGAAATTTGATGAAATTGAAAGTTTAGGGTAAAAATTTACACAACATGACAAGTTTATGGTCAAAATTGATTTTTTTTTTCTATTTTTTAAAACAATTTAAATTGATACATAATAACAAATATATGATATTATAATTATTTTTTCAATTTAGTTTTTTTTTTTCTAGAGTCAAATAAAGAAGGAACAATAAAATTATTTTTTATTTTTAGTACATTATATTTTAAAATTAATTACATAAAAAAATTATAATTCCGATGAAAAAAAAATCTATTTGTTTTTTCAAGTTTCATTTTTTTAATATATATTTTATAAGTTGAATCCATTCTAATAGGCTTTTTTAAATTAAAAAAGTATGTAATGAGTTTTTAAACTTTCAATTTTATATCTAATAGGTTCCGGAGTTCTCAATTTAATATCTAATAGATCTATAATCTAATAGACTTTTTTTTTTTAAGTTCAAGGATCACAAAATTGAAAATTCAGGGATCTATTAGACAAAAAATTGATAGTTCAGTGACTTAGTAGAAACTTTTTAAAGTTAGGGACTTATTAAAAACAATCTTAAAAATTTAAGGACGAAATTTATAATTTAGCCTATTTAATATAAAAATATACAAATGATATGAATATATCAATGTATTTAAAATTATTTCTATATAGCCCCCTGACATATAGTTTTGGATCCGCCATTGTGTACGTGCCTAAGATAAAATTTGCACTCGTACCAATTAAATCTTTAAAATATAGCGATTCTAGCCTTTTCTCTCTCTTCAATTATTTATTCTTTGATTTCAATTTTTCTCCTTGTTTCTATGGTATGCAGCACAAAGGATTTTTTCCTTTTATTTTTATTTTTTATTTTTTAACATTAGTAGAGACGCTTATTGAGAATGAGACAAACAACTTTGAAAATGATAATTGTTAATTTCCTTGTTTCTTCGTTCATCATGGGAGGAAATTTTCAATTGAGTTTGACAAATAGAGCAAGTAAAGAGCCAAAGAGGGGATATAATCGAACATTAAGAAAATAGTTATAATGTAATTGTAGGGTTGACATTATCAATTTTTTTTTAATTAAAGTTTATTTGATAGGAACTCAAGTTTTTTTTAAACAAATTTTATAAACACCAAAATTGTCTTGTTTGTTTTGTAGACATTGAGTGTGGATGATTCTATAAATTTCAGACGCCTATATCATTGTTAGAAAAATAAAAATAAAAATATTTAGTATATGTAGGTTTGAGAATAATTTTATTAATAAATAAATAAATAAATAAATATATATATATATATATATATATATATATATATTAGTAATTTTCTTTGTGAGTCATAAATTTGAACCTTCATGTTCTTATTTTAATTGCATACAAAGTTTAATTAGATCAAGTTGAGCTTCAATTGAGATCAAGACAGATAAACTTATCAATTTATTTACATAAAAATTAATATAACTAAATATTGAATTTGTATTTTAGTAAAAAAATATATAAATTAATAAATTCAACGTGCATATCATTTAAAATATTATTATTATTATTATTATTTTAGTTCAACAACATATAGGAGTGTGAGATTTGAACTTTTGACCTTTTAGTTGAGACATATATCTTAATTAGTTGAACTATACTTAAGTTAGCTTAAAATATTAAATTAATTGTTTAATAAAAAAATAAATTATTAAATTAATCTAAGAACTTGGAGAGTAGCATTATACTTATACGAGGAGTTATTAAAAAATATATATATATACTTATACGAGGAGGATTTATTAGGATGTGATTTATTTTATTTTATTTTATTTTTAACAGGAGGACGTGAAAGAAATTATTTAGCTTTTATCCTCGAATAAATCATAACTATCCAAATATTTTCAAACTTTCTAAAAAGTTGACAACTTGAAAACAACTTAGGCCAACTCATTGGGCATTAATTTCATAATCCTAATATCATTCGCCTTATAATGAAATCAAATAAGCTCTAAAATTCTGTATGGTAGAAAATAAATTAATATTAAAACAAGAAATATATCTTAAATCACGCGCACTTCTAAAAACAATTAAAAGAGTAAAGAGCATATTTATAGTAATGGGTCATGTCAATTAAGAATTTAAAACTCATCTAAAAATAAAATAAAAATAGAAATAAAACTGCCAATTTATTAAATGTTAGATATTAAGCTATCTAATATAATTAGTGAACTATAGGTCCAAACTAATCATAAAAAAAAGGAAATCAAAATCAACAAGCAAACCAACCAAATTTTAAATTATATTAATATAATATCTATTGATATAGGTTACCCTACAATATTGACAAATGGGCTTCGTACCATGAATCAAGTCATTAAAATTTGAACTAAAAAAAAGTCACCCAATCTCAAAATTGAAAAAATATTAGTTCTTAAATGTTTAATTTTAGAAGTCTCTACTTTAACGACTTTCTATAAAGTTATATGTTTGAGTTCATTAGACTAAATGCTACATTTGTACGATTCGAAAAACCCACATAATTATCATTAACATTTATTATTATCTTTGTTTCATTACATCACTATAAATATCAATTTATCGAGATGAGTGTTTTATCTTTCAAAATTGATGGGAGCTTTTTTTTCTCTTTTTCAAAAAATTAAAGTTACATACTTTGTTATAAATATAAAAGTAATATACATTCATAATATATTTGAAAAATGAAATAATTCAACACATTACTATCTTATCTCTAAGAAAAAAAATACCATCTTATCTGGAAAATGTGACTGGTGGGGACACTTGGCAATTGAAATGTGGAGATACACATTCAAAATAATGGAAAAATAAAAAATAAAAACAAAACAAAAGGAGATTTGATGGGAGGACCATCCCAGGTGGTTGATATTGGAGGTATCCACTCATCAGTACTTGCCAAAGGGTCGGCTGACCTGGCAGTAAACAAAAGTCAAATGTTGATGACGTGTTCACTTTCATAAAACAACGTCGTTTCGTGGAATGGGTGCTATGTCACTTTAGTAGCCGCCACAACTTGAAGGTTTTTTTTTTCTTCCTTTAGTTAATGATAAAGTATAGCAAATGTGTCCTTCCCAAAAAGAAAAATAAATAGTAGTAATAATAATAATAATAATAATTAAAAAGGGTGGGTATAAAAGTTTGGTTAAATTATTAAAAATACCCCTGAACTATGAGTTTGGTTTCAATTATACCCATAAATTTTGAAAAGTTTCATTTTAACCCATGAACTTTGAAGTTTGTTTCAAAACAACCCTTGAAGGTTTTTTCCGTTAAATTTATGGATGAAAAATAATGTATTTGCATATGTTTTGATTTTTTTTTCAACGTATATGTTCAAATATGTTCACATAAGCAACAATATAAATGCAAAAACATCATTTTTCATCCATGAATTTAAAATGAAACTTTTCAAAGTTCAGGGGAATAATTGAAACCAAACCCATAGTTCAAGGGTATTTTTTATAATTTAACCTAAAAGTTTTAACCTCTGACTTTAGAAAAAATAGTATAGATGTCTTAGGACTTGTTCGTAGACAATCTAAAAACATAATTTTGAAAATAATGGATTTAATAAAAACACGGTTATATTTCATGTTTTCAGATATGTGTTTGGTAGTAGATTTAGAAATTGAATTTTAATTTAAATAATTTTAAAAATATGTTCTATAATATATTTATAGATCATGAAACTAGTTGTAGTTGCAAAACTAGATATTAGGTTGAATATAAATCATTATTTAATTTATGAACATGTTTTTTGTTATAAATTTTGTATCATTATTATTTTACAATATCATATAATTTATAATATATTATATTATACACATTTTAATTTAACAAAAATAAATTGAGTGTATAACATCAAATACTATATTTATTAAAGTTTTTTTTTAAATTTTTTTAATATAATTCTACATTTTAAAATTTTAAGTTCAAAATCTAGATAAAAACAAAAAAAATGTTGTTTTCAGAATTTCTACTATTTGGATCACAGAATTCGAAAACAGTTTTCGAAAACACACATGCCAAACTCATGTTCACTGAATCCAGTGAATTTGAAAACATAAAACATAATCCAGATTGCCTACTAGAAAAAATTATTTAATGAGACTATTGATGTGGTTGTCCTTTAATAATGTTACATTAAAATCTATCTGTCCTTAATAATTAATTAGTGTAGTTTTGGTTAAATTGTAAATTTAAGTTCCTATGGATTGAGCAAAGTCTTGATTTTATTTCTATATTTTTTCAATTTTGTTCTTATAGCTTGAGTTTTATTTCATTTTAGTTTTGATAGTTTTTATTAATGTAATTTGAAATTTATGTTGTAAATTAGGCATAATTAACTCAGTCTTTCCTTGTTTAGTTTTAATACTTGTGTATAAGTTGGGTGTATTCTTCCTTGTACAATATACAAAAATATATTAATTAAATACAAAAAGCAACATGGTATCAGAGCAAAAAGTCTTGAGTTCGAACTCCTGTAATGTTATTTCCTCCTCAATTAATATTGATTTCCACTTGTTGGGTCTCTTATAAATTTCCAAGCTCATAAGTGAGGAGTATTAAAGTAATGATATAATTAAATTTACCATAACCCATAAACTTAAGCTTTTGGGTTGATTGGTTGTCTTCTCAGTCATCCTTGGTATTATCTGACTACTCTAATGTTGATTGGGCTGGTGATCCCACTAATCGACGTTTCACCACACATGTTAATGCTTCTACTTAGGTGATTCTCTCATTTCTTGGCAAAGTAAGAAACAATCTGTTGTTTCACGTTCCAGCATAAAATTTGAATATTGTGCCCTTGTTGATGCTACTTTCGACTTACTATGGCTTCGTTGGCTTCTTGCTAATATGAGTATTTCTCAAAAATCCACTACGATATTTCATTGTGCCAATCATAATGTCATCCAGATTGCCCACAACAATGTATTCCATGAACATACCAAACACATTGAGAATGATTGTCACTTTGTTCTTCATCATCTCCAGAGCAACACTGTTCTTTTACTATCTATCTCCACTATGGATCAACCTACTGACATCTTCACCAAAGCATTGTCACCAGGTCACTTCACTTAGTTACTGTACAAACTCAAGTTGGTCGCTATTCTACCACCTTAAGTTTGAGGGAGGGTATGAATGTAATTTAGAATTTGTGATGTAAATTAGGCATAATTAACTCAGTCTTTCTTTGTTTAGTTTTAATACTTGTGTATAAGTTGGGTGTATTCTTTCTTGTACAATATACAAAAATATATTAATAAAATACAGAAAGCTAACAGTTTTAAAATTATCATTTTGATTCTTATATTTTGTCAAACCTCATAAATTATCTATTCCATTACCATGTTAACACATTTTATTTTACGTGGTAATGAATTTATATTTTCTATTTGACTAACGAGTTTATATTTTCTATTTGACTAACCATGTTAGTTAATTGTATTATAATTTATAGCTGGGTAAAAAATATAAGAAAATGATTGAATTTTTAGACAATTTATAAAATATAACCAAACCATGTACCAAATAGAAACTCCTAGCCAACCTATGCATAGTTTAACTCTTTTTTTTCTTCATGAATAAGCATAGTCTCATTAGTTAAAACATATATCATCGACCAATAGGTTAGAGTTTCGAATCTCTCCTACTCGCACATGTTGTTGTACTAAAAAAAGTAAAAACTTCTAAAACGCCAATGTGAACATAACTTGGTGATTAAAATATTTACTCTCTTCTTCCTTTGAAGCTAGACGTTCAAATCCTCACATTTATATTGCTATACTAAAAAAATAAAAAATATCTAAAATCATGAAACTAATACTATGGCATAGAAACTAAATTGAAACCTTTGAAATTATAGAGATAAAATTGATATATATATATATAGTACAACAAATATGAAAAATAAAGATTTAAACCTTCCAGCTTAAGAGAAGATGTACATAAGCTAAGCTATGCCCACTTTCAAATTGTTTCTTTTAGATAATTGAAACTATATTCGAACAAATTTTATAATTTAACATGTAAATTCTAAAAATTGTCTCTAGTCACATTATTGTATTATTCGAACAATTTCAAGTTGGGCCCACCTTCGCGGTCTCCGTTAACTGGCGGTGTCAGTTCCGTTGCCGTTTCATCTCCGTCGTCATCTAATATCCTCTGTCTGTATATTATGATGACCCTAAAAAAAAAGAATAAACTCCGCATTTTGAACAATTCCCATTTTTTTTTATATATTCTTTTTCTTCTTTCCATTTCCGTTTCCAAATTCTCCATCTGTGTTTTCGCCGTCCGCTCTTGCTCTTTCTTCTTCCTTCTTTCTCATTTCTCAGTCGCAGATGCTTTCAACCAAACATGGCCACAGAATTCTCCAAGTTCCGTAGTGCCTTTTCCCAATTACAGAAACGACCCAACAAGCAATAACCAATTCACTCTTCTGGGTTCTCTTTAATTCCCCAATTTGACCTTCCTTTTGCCTCTTAATTTCATTTTTCCCCACTTGCCAAACAGAACCCACCAAAGAAAAAAGTGTTGGTGGGTTTTATACATATTACAGAACTGGAAGCGTTCGAGCTAAATGGTTTTGAAGATCGGAAACTTCGAGCGGTCGAGCACGGCGGTGGAGATGGGATGGATAATGCTTAGGATTGACTATTCAAGGCTTTTTTGGGTTTTATTCCGCCACTTTTCATACGAAAATCACGACGGAAAGCCGCGTATTTAGTTCCTCCTCCTCTGCCGCCGCCACCGCCGCCGCCACCGATTTGATACTTATTATTTGCTCGTTTCCCCCTTTTTCTTTTCTCGTTTTCGCCCTTTTTTTCTCTCTCTGTTAAGCCCTTGATTTGTTCCTCAACCATGTTCAAGAATACTCGAGCTGGGAATCCCAGCAGCAACCTCCATGATTCCAACTCGGAATTTGGGTACGTTGAGACCGATCCGACAGGTCGTTACGGCCGTGTAAGTACTTTCGCTCAATCTTGTTTTTGTTTCGGTTCTTTAATCTATCTCTTTCTCTACCTTTTTTTTCCCCCTAATTGACTTGTTTTTAATTAATACTTTGTGTTACGTAGTTTTTGTTGTTCGTTTAATTGTTTAATCGTAGACTTACAAGAATCTTAATGTCTAATTACATGTGGGTTTTTTATTATATGTGCAACTTGCTGGTACTGGCCTTTTGGTCTTCTTTTCTGCATGGAACTTATATTGTGGTTTGTAAAGTTATTTGGTTTATTTAATCCCTTTTTGATGATTAGTTTATAGTTTCTGTGTTCGCTTTGGGTTGGGAATATTTTAAGGTCCTTGATGATTGATTAAGCTCTTTTGAATCTAAGTGCTCTCTTTTTGTGTTAGTTTTTTAAAGTGTTTGAGAAGGCTTAGTGGTTTTCAGCTTTAAGTAAGAACAACTTGTGATTTTTTAGCTCCTGCTCTGTTTTGGTGTTGTGAGGAAAAATCAGCTCTAAATTTTCAAATTGTATCTTAAAGGAATTAATCTTGATGTGCCAAACATGGTCTAAATCTTTCTTGATTTTCAGTTGATGAATGATTGATTTAAATGGTTGAATGAACTTTTGCAGCATGAATGGCACAACTGTTGGTTTAGTTTTCTTGCTAATATTTACATGTACATGTATTATAGTTTGAAGAAGTTTTGGGAAAAGGGGCCATGAAGACAGTGTACAAAGCTATTGATGAGTTTCTTGGAATAGAGGTGGCGTGGAGTCAGGTGAAACTCAACGAAGTCCTCCGGTCGCCCGAGGATTTGCAGCGGCTGTATTCGGAGGTTCACTTACTTAGCACACTTAAGCACGAATCGATCATGCGATTCTACACCTCCTGGATTGATGTTGATCACAAAACCTTCAACTTCATTACCGAACTGTTTACTTCTGGAACACTCAGAGAGTGAGTTTTGATCGACATCCTTAGAATAGTGGAGGTTTTGGTTTGATCTGATGGTGAATAACAACCTTCTTCTTTCTGCAGATATGGGAAGAAATATAGGCAAGTCGATGTCAGAGCCATTAAGAGCTGGGCGCGCCAGATCCTGCAGGGGCTCATTTATTTGCACGAGCACGATCCTCCGATAATACACCGAGATTTGAAGTGCGATAACATCTTTGTAAATGGCCATCTTGGGCAAGTCAAAATTGGTGACTTGGGGCTTGCAGCTATTCTCCATGGTTCCAGATCCGCTCACAGTGTTATAGGTTTGGATCCTTCATTATTCCATTACGAAAATCTGATGGATTCTAATATTTATGATTGAAAATTAATCTCGAGCTTTTGTGTTTCTTCCGGTTTTTTGTAGGCACACCGGAGTTTATGGCACCAGAATTATACGAGGAGAATTACAATGAGCTAGTTGATGTCTACTCGTTTGGCATGTGTGTTCTGGAGATGCTTACTGCTGAGTATCCATATAGCGAGTGTTCTAATCCTGCACAGATTTACAAGAAAGTCACATCGGTAAGCGAACATGGGTTGAGAGTCGATGTAGGTTTTGTAAAGGAACAAATATCCAATACTTACACAGTTACACTACACTTTCTTTGTGCAGGGGAAGCTGCCAGCAGCATTGTACAAGATTCAGGACGTGGAAGCACAGAGATTTATTAAGAAATGCTTGGTACCGGTATCGATGAGGGCGTCTGCAAAGGAACTGTTGGTTGATCCTTTTCTCATGGTTGATGGAGATAGACCTTCGTCGAAGAAGAGGAATCAAAACCAGAAGCCATTTCTAAATGCCAAAGAGATGGAGAAATTGCACTTGGGTGAAGGTTTAAGCAGGACGAACATGACGATCACAGGGAAGCTGAACCCCGAAGACGATACCCTATTTCTCAGAGTTCAGACTGCAGATAAAGATGGTAACTTTTCGCGTTTTACCTGCCAGAGTATATTGATTTTTTTACAAAGCCTGATGCATTTGCTTCAAAATTAACCTGTCTGCAGGCTCTCTTAGGAACATATACTTCCCCTTCGACATAGTGAACGACACAGCATTAGATGTGGCAATGGAGATGGTGAAAGAGTTGGAGATCTCTGATTGGGAGCCATTCGAAATAGCAGACATGATCGAAGGAGAGATATCGGCTCTGGTTCCAAACTGGAATAGAAGTGAGTTATCCAACCATAGCCTCAGCTTCAGCTATGCAGAAGAAGACGATGTTGCATCTCATCATACTTTCCGCACTGTCTCCTCGTCGTCCCAAGCAACAACTTTGGGTCTCATCGCCTCCCCAAGAACAAATCAAAACATATCAAATGGTTTTAGTTGGTTCCCAGGTACGGTCTGCCCGGGATTCCATTTTACTGGTTCTAATGCCATGAAAATCGAATCAAATATCTTTTATATTGCAAACAATTTGCTTGCCATCAAACTCGTGTAGTTTGGCCTTACATGATTGACACAATGGTACGATACTATTTGCAGATGATGCACTTGATGATAGCAGTTCACAGTGCTCATCAGCATCAGGAACGTACTCAAACTTGAATTACATCAGCAGCGACGAGTACGAGACCAGTATGAGTTCGGTACGAATAGACCAACATAACAACATCAATAAGATTCACAACTCTACAAGATTTTGTCCCAAAAACAAGGATTTCTTGGCTGGACTTTTATACAAGCAGAGCCAATGTGCGGTAGGGCCACCTCAAGGGGCTGCCTCTGGCCGTAAAGACAAGAGGGGGGGAATGGATGGCCATAGATTAACGAGAAACAGATCATTAGTTGATGTACATAGCCAATTGTTACATCGTTCGTTGGTCGAGGAAGTGAATAGAAGACGATTATTCAATACGGTTGGAGCAGTTGAAAGCATCGGTTTTCAAGCACCTTGTGAGGTTTCTTCCAGCAAAAAGGTCTCGAGTAGGCAACCGATCTGGAACCGAAGTAGTGATGTATCGAGAGCGAGGAGAAATGACGATATTCAACAAGATGTTGGAAGGAGAACATGAAAAATGAAATGGTCTCCATGGTGCTGTAGAAATGTGGGAGAGCTAAGAGCTGAATGTAAATAGTGGAAGCTTTGAGGGAAGAATCTGATATAGAAGAGGATGAGGTAGAAAGATGAGTTATTTGTGTGAAAATGAAACAAAAATGATAATGGTTTGTATGTGAAGTGTGTGCTTGTTTTATGAGATGAAAGTGCCTATCTCCTTTAAGAAACAATGTTTTTTGTTTACAAATCTCTCTCTCACTTCATTTTGAGATCTTTATTTTTTTTAGGTCAAACATGTGAGGAAATTCCTCTTGTTCAACGACATATACATTAATTAGTTGAGCTATGCTCAACTTGGCTCATTTTGAGAATTTTGTTTTATCAAGTTTTAGCATGGCCGTCACATTGTGGTTGATCTCAAAAAGAATTTCTCCATCTTAATTATTGCCATCAATGAAGTGTAGTACTATTTGCTCTACTTTAATCACTTCTCTTTGTTTTCTATTTTTCTTAAGAACTACTAATGACTAGGACATTAATAAGTTGGGATAACACATCGTAAGTCTATGGTAGTATAAGGAGTTTAAGATATCATTATTGCATAACGTAAACGTATAATTCCATTCTTGTTGGTGTTCTTTCTATTTCTCCCTACATTCTTGTCTGAAAAAAAAAAACTCAAAACAACTTCCAAACCAAAATCTAATTACATATGTAATTGATAATTGTTATAAATATTATATTTAGATGAGTGATAATAATTATTATTTTGCCAACATGAACATAGCTCAACTAGTTAAACACATATCCTAGTCAAGACATGTGTCACTTGCTCTAGGATAGCCTTTAATATTCTGTTTTTGGTGCATTTAGCTTATTGGGCCTATTCATAGTCAAGCCCATTTATTTTTGTTTCTTTGTATAAGCCCTGCTAGTGTAGCCCTAGAACATATCTCCTGAACATGTATATATATTTGTATCTCTGCTCAATAACATATGGAAAAATTGTAGCCGTCACTCTAAAACCAAAATCTTTACTTGGTATCAGAGCAGGTTATGTCTACCCTCTTCTGCCAAATTGCCTCTTTCGTTCATCACCCATGGCGTTAGTAAACAACCCCACGACATCAACCAACCAAACTCCAATAGCAAATGCAACATCCATTCATTCTTTCAGCAATCCCCTTTCAATAGTACTCACTATGAAGTTAGATGAGAAAAACTACATGTTGTGGAAGAAAATGGTTATGGCAATTCTCAGAGGCTAGAAACTAGAAGGCTATGTCCTTGGGACAAAAGCTCAACCTCCAGAATTCTTACAATCCTCCAAAAAGGAAGATGACAAATCTGAATGGAAAAACAATTCAGAATTTGAAGAGTGGGTTGCTATGGATCAAGCTCTCCTCAGATGGATGTATGGTTCAATGACTCCAGCCATAGCATGTGAAATCATCAACTACACCACGTCCAGGCAAGTTTGGAAGGCTCTTGAAGACTTGTATGGCATAACCAACAAGGCTAGGAAACAACAGCTTAAGGCAACTCTTCAAAACACAAGAAAAGGTGCAATGAAGATGAGTGAGTACTTGACTGTGATGAAACAATCTGCAGATAATTTAGCCTTAGCAGGTGCCCCAGTCGAGATAGGAGATCTCATATCTTATGTAGTGTCTGGGTTAGATGTTGAGTATCTTCCTATTACATGCCAAATAAATGAAAAGGAAGGAATGACATGGGAACAACTACATGCCACCCTCATTATGTTTGAAAACACACTCATCAATCTAAATGTGATTAATCCTAACTCTGAAATGGGTGACATTATAGCTAATTTAGCCTTCAATCGCCAGAATTATCCAAACCAGGGGAGCAATAAAAATCAGCAGAACAGGGGTCCAAACAGAGGCTACAACAACAACTCTAGAGGAAATAAACCTAGAGGAAGGGGAGGAAGATGAGGAAATTACTGAACAAATAATTCAAAGCCCACTTGTCAGTTGTGTAACAAATATGGGCATGTATCAGAAAATTGTTGGCATAGATTTGATGAAGAGTTTGCTCCACCAACCCACAACCATGAACCTAGAAGCAAAAATAGTGCATATATTGCCACACTAGAGGTCATCACATATCCAAATTGGCTGGCCGACAGTGGTGCAAGTAGTCATATCACTCCAGACATTGGAAACCTAAAGATTCATTCTGAATATCAAGGTAATGATTCTATTCATGTTGCTAATGGATCTAAACTTCGAATTGCTAATGTTGGCCATAGTACTTTACACACCAAATATGCTCCTATCCATATAAAGAATATTCTACATGTCCTTCAAATCAAAAGAAACCTGTTGAGCATATCTAAATTGACAGCTGACAATAATTGCTTTGTGGAATTTCACTCGAATTGCTGTTTTGTGAAGGACAAGGAAATAGAGATGGTTGTGCTCCACGGGAAGCTTAAAAATGGGTTGTATCAACTCTATCTGAACACTGCCAAATCCACTCAAAAGCCTTTTGTTCCAGCCAAACAATCTGTTCCTTTTGTTCAAGCCAACAAAGCTCTTCTCAAGCTCAAGAGAGAGTCTGATTTTGGTTTTCAAAGTCAAAGTCCTGAGTCTAAGTTATGTTTTCCAGCTTTTAATGTTCAAGGTAGGAAGGGAATTAAGGAAATCTGGCATCAACGATTAGGTCATCTCTCAGATAGGGTGTTAAGTCAGGTCCTTAAATCTTGTAATGAAAAACTTCCTATTAATGAAAAATTTCCCTTTTGTGATGCTTGTCAATTTGGTAAATCTCATTCTCTTCCATTCAAAAACTCTTTATCTCAAACAAGTGCACCACTTGAAATTATTCATTGTGACTTGTGGGGACCTTCACCTATGTCTTCATTAGGCTTCAATTATTATGTGAGCGATGTCGACAATTTTACTCGTCTTACCCATATTTTTCCTCTCAAAACCAAAGGTGAAACCTTAAATGCATTCATTCAATACCATAAACTTGTTGAAAATCGATTTGAGAGGAAAATCAAAATAGTCCAAAGTGATTGGGGGGGGGGGGGGGTGAGTTTAGACCATTTGTTTCATTTCTCAAATCCAAAGGGATTGAATTTCGACATCCTTGCCCGCATACTAGTGAACAAAACGGCATAGTGGAAAGAAAACATCGTCATATTGTGGAAATGAGACTAACCCTTCTTGCTCAAGCATCAATGCCCTTAAGGTATTGGTGGGATGCCTTTGTCACTGCTACCTATCTAATCAATCGACTTCCTACACCCATTCGAAACCATCTTTCTCCATGGAAAAAGCTTTTGGGAGGAAACCGGATTATGAATTTCTTAAAATGTTTGGTTGTGCATGCTTTCCTTGTTTACAACCCTACCAAAGACACAATTTTCAATTTCACTCAACCAAATGTGTTTTCCTAGGCTATAGTGAAGGTCACAAAGGTTACAAATGCTTAAGCTCAATTGGTCGCATATATATCTCTAGTAACATCATTTTTAATGAAAACGACTTTCCATTCAAAAAGGGCTTCCTAAATTCCTCTCCATCTACTCAAAATTCAAATGAACTCATTGTCACTTGGATTAACTCCCCTGGACAAACCTCTCATATTCCTCAAGCTAACCAAAACCAAAGCTCTCTTATCCCAAATAGCACATTGCCAGCGTCATCTAACCCTCCTACATCACCAAATTCTCAAGTTTTAAACATGCAGTCCAGCCCTAGATTAACAAACTCAAGTGGAGCATCTCCATCCCCTGATTCAAATCTAGCACATGAAAAACACAATTTTTAGCAAGTAGACAATAGCAATCAAATTGTTCGAGACATAGAAGACATAATAGAAATGAGGGAAAAGGTACAATCACCAGAGGGACATGTAGAAGTTGAGTCAAGTCATCCAATACATACTAGAGCAAAGAATGGTATTTTTAAACCAAAAATTCGAACCTATGTTGCAGAATATTCAAGAAAGCAGGAATGAGCAAATGAAAGAGAACCACAAAATGTTAGTGAAGCTCTTACATCTAAAGAGTGGAAAGAAGCAATGAATAGTGAAATGGAAGCCTTACATAAAAATGAGACATGGACTTTAGTTCCTTTCTCTAGTTCCTACAATATGGTAGGCAATAAGTGGGTGTTTAAAATAAAATACAATCCAGATGGCATCTTTCAAAGGTATAAGGAAAAACTTGTGGCCAAAGGCTTTCACCAACAACCTGGAGTTGACTTCAATGAAACTTTTAGTCCTGATGTCAAGGCTCCTACCATTAGAATTATATTGACTATAGTTGTTTCAAATGATTGAGAGGTTAAACAGCTTGACATCAATAACGCTTTCTTAAATGGAAAGCTTGAGGAAGATGTCTACATGCTTCAACCTGAGGGATTCATTGACAAGGAAAAACCGAACCATGTGTGCAAATTGAACAAGGCACTTTATGGGCTAAAACTAGCCCCAAGAGCTTGGTATGATAAACTGAAAGGCACACTTGTTCAATGGGGGTTTAAGAGTTCAAAGGCAGATTGTTCATTGTTTTATCTCAACAAAGGTACACTTACAATTTTTGTATTAATCTATGTTGATGACATACTTGTCACAGGGAACAACAAGAACACTATATCTAACTTTGTGATGGAGCTAAACAAAGCCTTTGCCCTCAAAGATATGGGAGAACTGAGTTATTTTCTAGGTGTGGAAGTAAAAAGAGATAATAACGGAATGTATTTGACCCAAACAAAGTATATTACAAACCTATTGGAGCAATTACACTTATCTCACATTAAGCCATGTAACACACTGGCAGTTAGCAGTAAATTGTTGTCAATTTTCGAGGGCCAACCCATGGAACATTCATCTCTCTACCGAAGTACAATAGGGGCGCTCCAATATCTCTCTCACACAAGACCAGACATATGTTTTATTGTCAATAAACTTAGCCAGTTTATGCAAAATTTATATAACACTCATTGGAAGGCAATTAAGAGAGTGTTGAGATATCTTTAGGGGACAAAACAGTTTGGGTTATACCTAAGAAATTCGAAGAATCTTTCATTGATTGCGTTTTCAGATGTTGATTGGGCATGCAACCTGGATGATAGAAAATCAGTTTCTGCTTATTGTGTGTTTTTGAGTGGCTCTTTGATTTCTTGGGCTTCACGAAAGCAAAGGTTGTAGCTCGATCGAGCACAGAAGCCAAATATTGTGTTGTAGCCCAAACAACAACAAAATTGAGTTGGATTCAATCACTTCTAAGTGAAATCAATCTTTGCTTAACCACAACTCCGATCATATGGTGCGACAATTCGAGCGCTCTATCTCTTGCAGCAAATGCTGTTTTTCATTCAAGAAGCAAACATGTTGAAATTGATGTTCACTTTATTAGAGAAAAGGTTATTGCTAAAGAATTGGATGTACGATACGTACCAACAGAGAGTCAACTCGCAGACGGACTCACCAAAAATCTCCCAGAACTGAAGTTTACAGAAATGAGGCACAAACTCGATGTCATTGCTAGACCCACTCGTTTGAGGGGGAGAGTCAAGACATGTGTATCAACACTTGCTCTAGGATAGTCTTTAATATTCTATTTTTGGTGCATTTAGCTTATTGGGCCTATTCATAGCAAGCCCATTTATTTTTGTTTCTTTGTATAAGCCCGGCTAGTGTAGCCTTAGAACATATCTCCTAAACATGTATATATATTTGTATCTTTGCTCAATAACATATGGAAAAATTGTAGCCGTCGCTCTAAAACCAAAATCTTAACTATCCTCAACCAAAAAGGTCAGAGTATTGAATCTCCACCCTCACATGAACTCAGAAAAGAAAGTTATTGTTTGACATGCAATTATATATATACTTTATGAGTTTAACAATTGTAGGAGTGAGAATCGAACAATCAACTTTTGAAATGGTAATAAGTGGCTTATCCATTAAACTATACTTGGATTGATACACGTAAAAATTCATATTATAGATGATTGATTGATTAATTAAGATAAATAACAGTACACTTAAAAAAAAATCAAACCTAGATTCATCCACAAATGTCGGCATCTAACATTAGGGCCCAATTGATAGGAAGTCCAGGATTGACCCAAGAGACAAGTCGCAAGATAAGATAAATATTGAAAAGAAAAACAGCCCAGCCAAGGTAGGTAGGTGGTCCTTTAAAGTGTTATTATTTTCTTGAGTTTAACCATTTTTTTTTAAGAGTTGAAATAAAGAAACATTAGGTAAAATCAGACAAAAATGCTTTCTAAACCACTAGTGTTACGTAGCAACTCATCCAAATTGTCTTTGCCATTACAATCCAACAAAAAAAAACAATGCTCTCTTTCAAAAAAAAAAAAAATAAATAAATAAACAATGCTCTCTAATTTAAGAGTAGTTGCTAGCACTAGCAATAATAATAATAATAAAGACAATCAATCATGTTCCATAATTAATTAAATTTAAAACACAAATGTAACCGCACCAAATAAGAAAGACAAATTTTCATCATTTCCAAACGAAAAGAAATATAGATTAGGATTTTTTTTTATAATAAAAGTATAAATTAGCTAGGGATTAGAATATATGAAGTAATAATATAAAGTGGACTGCATATACTTTGACAACTTGAGCATAATTTAACTGATTAAATTATACATACTTGATCAAAAAGTCAAATGCTTGAATTAATTTTCACCTCTACATATTGTTGAACTAAAAAAAAAAAGCTAAGTATACTTTAATGTTAGGCATTTTCAATTTAGTTACTTGTGTTTTAATATTTTTCAAATTAGTTTTTCACTACTAGTGAATGTTAAAATTAACCGACAGTAAATTTACATGGCATAATACATAGTAAATTGGAAAAAAATTAAAGGAGGAAAAAAGTCATCTAAAAGCTAAGAGATTGGTAGAAGTTTCAAATTTTCTCACATTTTTTTCTCCTTTAAATTTTTATAAATTCATGTACTAATTATATTATGTTTTATAAGTTTATCATCAACTAATTTTAACATTTACTAAATGAATGACTAAATTGAAAAATGTTAATATAGACTCACTTCGCGCGTGTATATATATATATAATACTCCAAATATTATAAATTAAAAATATATATTTAGCCCATAAATAAAATACAAGGAAAGACCGAGAACTTAAGGTTTCATGGAGTGCCACTTTCCTTGACTTGCAACGACGTGAACCCCACAACGCTTCTTCTTTTTGCTTTACAAATCCCCTTGTGTGTCTCTCTCTTTCTGTTACAAAAATTACCTAACAAACAATCCCATCTTCATTTCCCATTTCTTCAACCACACTCTTTACCAAAATCATTTCGAAATGAAAGTGGAAGCTGGTCTAGTTAGCTTGAAATCCAAGCTTTCAAAACCATGCAGAAAACTCCTCCGTGTCTTCAAATTCCGAATGAGGAAGCCCTTCTCCATAAAATCACTTTGGACTCGTCGCCCTCCCAGCTCCAGAGCCGCATCCAAGCCCCGAAGAACTTGGTCGTGGCTCCGGTGGTTGCGAAGAGTGGGGAAGATGGAAAGAGTGAGAGAGTTGAGAGGTGTCAGCCGCTCGGATGGATCTCGAGAAAAACTTCTCTTTCCATCTCCGATGAGGGGAAGGAAGGTTGCCGTGGCGACAGGTTCGTCGGAGGAGGCCGTGGAGGAGGTGGAAGATGCTTGTAGGAGCTTTGAGAACTATCTTGTGGAGATGATTATTGAAGAAGGGAAAGTGAGGGATTTGATGGATGTGGAAGAGCTTTTGTATTGTTGGAGGAATTTGAAGTGTCCTGTGTTTGTTGATTTGGTTTGTAGATTCTATGGAGAGCTTTGCAAGGATTTGTTCTCCTCTGATAATGAAGCTTTTACTCCAAACTTGCAACCAAGTAAAAGATAACTGTAGTTTTGAATTCTTTGTAATATCTTTTTTTTTTTTTTTTTTTTTTTTTTTTGTGATCTTTGTTTTCTAGTTTCGGTTCATAAATTAGATTCATTCAAATTTGTACGTTTGTTTTCTCCCAAATTAGAAGAATGGATGAAGAAATAACAATGTTTCTTTCTTTCTTTTTTTTTAGAAGAAATAACATTGTTAATATTGTTGTGTAAGTAAGAATACTTGTTTTTCCCAATTTTATTGAATTTTTGACGTGGTTTACTAATATATTAGTAGAATTGTCAACTTGAGCATATAACTCAACTGGTTAATTAAGGTATATACTCAATCAAGATTTTAGAGGTTTGAATCTCTCTACCCTCAAATGTTGTGGTAAAATAAAAAAAAAATAGTGAAATTGAGGTGCGCGATTTATAGACAGATGTGAATAGGTACATATAGATTGTTTAATTTATTAATTATTTTTTAGTTAAATTACCAATTTAGTCCCTATAATTTTGAAAATGTTAGAATTAGTCTCTATGGTTTGATAAAACCCTCACAAATAGTCTCTATCATAAGAACTATTTATAGTTTTAATTGGTCTCTACCATAAGGACTAATTTAATTATGAGGATTTTATCAAATCATAAGAACTATTTATGAGGTTTTATCAAATCATAAGAACAAAATTTTAATTTTTAAAACTATAGAGATTAAATTCTAACTTTCTCCAAACCATAGAGATCAAATTTGTAATTTAACATTTTTTTTAAGGTCGTTTTATCAACAATTAGAACACCAATCATGAGTAAATTTAACTATGTCCGGTAAACATGCAAATTAAACAATATGACATGTTTTTATTTTTTTTTTAAATCTCACAATCACTTTAAAGATTTATTCTAAAAATATTGACTGCAACTTTTTGTCAATTAATTAATCAATTTTGAAACAAATTGTTTGAAAAAAAAAAACTTCATGGAAATAGACTTAAATTTGTATTAATTTTGTATAAGTGTATACCATCTTTAATATATGATCCTATAACTCTTTACCTTCAATGTGTACTTGACTTGACAGTTGGAGCGTTTGTTTTCAAGCATACTTGTTGATCTTCTTGAGTTAACCTTTGACTTGTTGATCTTGTTGAATCGTCCATTGACTTGTTTATCTTCTTGAATTGACCATTGACTTGTTGATCTTCTCAGATCGACCTTTAATTTGTTGATCTTCTTGAAGAACTAATTGAAGTCTTGAAATCTTGTGTACTTCAAATGTCTTCAACTAATCTGAATTCTTTTAAATGTCCTATGAAATGAATGAAATAGATGATGGCTCTTATATTTATAGAGTTTTCCATGAACATTTTGTGGGCTTGAATTCAATTGGTTTTGGGCTCAACCCTTTAAATTTGGGATTTGGACCAAATTATCATTTAATTAGCTTTGGGGGTTATTTGACATTGAGCTTAATTCTTATACGACCAAATTTGATCAAATATGATCAAATGACCATAATTAATACAAGTGACATTATTAGGATTTGTCATTTTTGTCTTTAAAATTTAATTTAAAGACACTTGTTAAATTTTAAATTAGAGACACTTGCGTTAACTAGAAAACTTTTATGTGCGTTGCACGTGTAATTTGTTTTAACATACGTTTCTTTTTAAATTTTAGAATTTGAAAATATCATTTTAATTCTAATTTTAATTTAGATATATTAATATACATGTATATAATACTTGCTATGAAACTCCAATTATTTAGTGATAGGTTTGAGATCCCGCAGTAACATACACTTCATTGTATCTACAATTTCACAATTAAGAAAAGAACAATTATGAAATAATTGATTTGGAATTTAAATAAATTATAACAATTTCAAATTGTAGCCTAAGAAGAAATAATGGAGAAAAAAAAAACTTTGAATCAATTTGATATAAAAGAAAGGCAATCATTGTTTGCGCTTAGCATGATTTTCTTACAAAAAAATAAAAACAACTTGGCATAAAAAAACAAAAATTACATTTTATTACCGCTACTTTAGCAAATGCAACACAATGTAACATTATAAATTTTAAATAAAATTAATGTGAAAGAAAAACATAAGATGGAAATATACCTTGAATCAATCAATTTGGTGGAAAAAAAATCTTTACTTAACAATTAGTCTCAATACAAATGCATAGAACTATTTATAGGAGAAGCAAAATGTCTATTATAATGGATCACTTGATTTTTTGTTATGGAATGTGAAAAGATTGATATTTATTGCATCTACTTTAATATACTATTTTATTTTATTTTATTTTCTACGCTTTAATCGTGAATAAAACTCTTCCACTCCGCCTTAAAAAGACACTTTATCTTCCTTCACCGTAATAAAATACTTCATATTTCATGCATTTACTTAAAAAAATATAATTCAAATTAATGGCCATTATAGCAATAGCATCAATCTAATTAAAGAAAAGAAATATTTCATATTTCGTAAATACATCGTCTCAAAAGAAAATGGAGAAAAAAACTTTTCAGTAACCTTGATGGAACAACCTAATAATTAAACAAAAATGCAATTTAACAGTTCAGTGGAATAATTAAAGACCCACGTTGAACTTTTTTTTTTTCTTAAAACGAAAACTGAAAATAATAATAATAATAATAACAATTGTTTAGTAGAATAATTTAACACTTCACTTTATGTTCAACATTTTTTCTTAAAATCAAAATTGAAAAAATTGAAAAAACAAATAATTTTTTAAAAAAATTGTTCAGTGGAAGAATTAATACCCATGTTCAACATTTTTCTTTAAGATATAAGGGAAAAAAATGATTAAAAATATAAATAAGCAAATAGACTAAGAGGGAATTTATTGGACTAAAAAAAATAGACTAAGAGAGGGACCCTTTTGAAATAATGAAATTAGAGTTGGGACAAAATAGTCTAAAAAAGATTCTCCATCTTAGCAATTTTTTAATATTGTAAATAAATGAATGTAGATGTAAATGTAAATGTAAAGATAGAGATAAAAAAATGTAAAGATGTAAAGGTAGTTGCTATTTCATATTGAAAAAAAAAAAGTGTCGTGGTCTATTACACTCCACCCTATTTTTATTTTCATTAGGACATAAATAAAAGACAACAAAAACAAATTACGACCATTCATCTTTCTTAATCATCTTTTCCAGCCATAAAAGGGTTATTCTTCCAACAGTTGTACATTTGCATACTTAATCATTGCATGTGTTGTCAGTAATGGGCTAACATTATTACCATTGCTTTAAATATGCAGGTTCCTCTCCAATGAGTTTATGTTTCAAAATACTAAATATAGAGATTTCGAGAGAAGAAATTGAAGCAGAAAGAAAAACAAACGAAGAAGAGGAGACTCAATAATTTGTAGAAAAAAAGTAGGGAAGAAGTCTTATATAGTAGTAGAGGTCGAAGAATGTTACAAAACTTTTGAAATTTCAACATTCTATTAATTGGAATCAAATGTAAAGTCATTAGTTTTAAAATTAATTTATAGAAAATAAATGAATAACTCATCTAACTTTTCACCTTCTTTAAGTCTTATTTAAAAATTATTTTATAAATTTCAATATTAATTGTGAATAAAAACATTACACACATATATAATTGATAATATATACGAAACTAAAAATTTAAAGATTATTGTATTTGCAAAATAAACATCTAGTTTCGTTAGAAATTTTTGCATGCAAGTTTTTTTTTTTAATACCATTCAAATTATTATATTAATTTTATAAGAACTCACCAATGAATTTAACTTAAAACATACCTACGCTTAGTTTAAAACGACGATAGTATATCATCCTCAAGCTTCAATTTTTGCACATTTTCAAGTCTTTTCTTAAATTACAAAGGATTAACACTGCAACAAAAGAAAAAGCAACATGAAGGTTAAATTAAGTAATTCAGCAAAAAAATTATAAGGCAAAGCATGACAATGAATAAAAGAAGAAAAAATAAACCTAAACATAAGAAAAAACTCAAATGTTTGTAAAAAGAATGTTGAAAAGAGTTCTATATATAGTTGTAGGAGATAAAAGTTACAAAACATTTAAAATTTCACTATTAAATATAAACTCATAAATTTTGAAAATTAAGTAATAGGTTATATATGAATGTGAGAATGTGAAAAGATGTTAAACACAATTAATGTTAATTTTATTGTATATTTTTAATTAAATAATAATAATAAGTGATAAAACAGTTATAAAAAATATAATAATTTTTTAAAAAAAGGTTGAAACTTGATGCACCTAGGGATGGGGTAGAACTTGTTTTTTTTTTTAATCCATTTTTTAAGTTTAAAACTATTTTGTAAGGTTATTTCAAAATAAAAAATAAAAACCAATTTAGTAAGGTCAATTTAGGTATTATCTTTAAAATTAAAAATAATTGTCAAAAAAATGTTCCATGTTTTAGCTTTTAAAATACTATTTTATGAATTAAATTAAATATATAAATTTTATAATTATTAGTGGCATATTTGTAAATTTAAGATTTGGCAAAGGGGCAAAATAGTCTAAAAATGATTCTTCTCCTTAGCCACTTTTTAAGATGGTAAGATTTGTAATTGGTCTCAAAATTACAATATGTAACTTTGTCATTAATTTTAAATAATGATGTGACAATTTGTGACTGGTCAAATTTTTTCATTCAACAATGGCATACCTCAACTAATTAAGATATGTTTTTTTTAAAAAAAAACTAGGCTAAAAGTTCAAATCTTTCCCCTTTATTTAAACTAGAAAAAAAACAGAAATCTAAATATAGTTTTAACATTTTTTACAGATTGAAAATATCGAACCAAAAGTCTTCATCCCATTTGCATTCTAGAAATTTAAACATAGCTAAATTAAAAAACCCTGAAGTTTGTCCTTAATTTAAAAATATCTCTATTCTTTCAAAAGTTACTATATTATCCATGATCGATAAACAGAGATAGAAATCTGTTAGAATGTTGGACAGAAAATTGACGTTGTGATGACCAACGACGTGGGAGCGACTATGACACTTACCTGGATTAAGTTTGAAATAATGGCAAACACGTCGACTTTTCATCCAACATTCTAATAATTTGCCTACTCCAATAATAGTTTTGAAACATTTATAAAATGTTTGGTAGTGGTAATATTGCAACTTTTAAAAAAAATAAAGGTATTTTTAAAATAAAAGATAAAATTCATAAGTAATTTTTATAATTTAGTCTATAATCATTATTGCATAAAAAAAATAAATTTCAACTAGTTATAAGTTATATTAACATTAATAAATTTCGACACAGTTTTGTTGATCCCGTAGTAGAGTTAGAGACCTTCAATTTTTTTTTTTTAATTTAAATTTTATTTTTAAAACCCACCTAACTGTGTATCATTTACGCTATTTTTCTAGAGGTAATTATTAAAATGAAATATGACAAATACATTTATAACATCGTATTTTTTTTTAATTTAAATAAAAACGTAAAACAAGACACTAGTTAAAACTTAAAATATGTAGTATGTACTATCATATTTCAAAATTTTAGTATATTATTTTTGTAAAAATATATGTGTAAGAAAAAAAAAAGATGGCATATAGAAAAATATGTTATTTCATTATGTGATAAAATAGTAAACATTCTTAACTGAATTGTTTCGAGTATTTTTGCCTTTTTTTTTTTGTAATGGTATTTCTGTATTTATCGGACGAAGGCATCCTATAAAATGAGGGTTGGGGATATGCCGCCAACATTTTTGGTTTCGTCCATCGGTGCCAAAATAATCCCGAGGATGGAGAGGGAGCGAACGGCGGTGACGGAGGTTAGGGTTCCGGCGATGGGAGAGAGAAAGAGAGTTGCCACGGAAATGCTCTTGAAGCGGCGATTGAACATGTGGATTGCGAAGACCTGAGGGAATCCTGATGGTATATTACGATAGTAATTATATAGTTTTCAATCTGAATCTTATACGATTGCTGCTCGTATTTCCGTTCTTTCTCTCTCTTTTCCTCGCCGTCTCTTCTCTGCTGCTTTGTTCATTCGCTTCCTTCGGTGCCTTGTGATGACTCTTTTCTGAAGGTCTCGCTCCGTCCTCTCCTTAATCCTTCTGGCATATGATTTTATATGCGTGATTGATTATCGGCTTGCTTTGCAATTGTGTGTGTTTGTGCTTTTAACCGACTTCTCAAATTCCATGCCGTGTTTAGTTCTTTAGAAGAGTGTGAATCACAAACTGTAGGAAACTAGTATGCCGTTTGTTTTTTAAGAGCTATAGAATGAATGAGTTGAGTTATGGATGGTCGGAGGGTGCTCATGAAGGTGCTGTCATGTGTGTGTTTGTGCTTTTAACCGACTTCTCAAATTCCATGCCGTGTTTAGTTCTTTAGAAGAGTGTGAATCACAAACTGTAGGAAACTAGTATGCCGTTTGTTTTTTAAGAGCTATAGAATGAATGAGTTGAGTTATGGATGGTCGGAGGGTGCTCATGAAGGTGCTGTCATGCATTGAAAGATCTTGAAGTCAACTGTGATGCTTTTGTGTCATTTTTCAACTAGAGATTTCGATGCTGAAGGGTCCCCAGCTTAATGGAGCTTGATTTTCTGAGGAAGATCTTCTTAAGGAATTGGTTTAAATTTTTGAGATAGGAATGTGATTTTTTCACCATTCAATCATTGATCTACATTTTGCATTATATTATAGTTGAAAAATATAACAATCATTTGAAATTTTCTCCAGAAGAGGAACTAATAATTGTGCAGAAGTATTAGCGAGCATATTGACATTCCTACTACAGGTTTGGACCATTTGGTCTTGAAACTTGATTCAAATTGTAAAAGTAACCTACATTTGAGACCCCGTGCAAAGCCTCAGGCCTACTCTGGAGGTACAATTTCATACCAGGTTATAACAAAGAGGTTAATCTACAAAGAAGTAATGAATTATAACACTCCATTTTTTGGAACTCTTTCATGCCTTTTGAGCTTGTCCACCACCCATGTAGGAGAAAGAGTCAATTTCGAACTTATTTAACATAATTTTGTGCTGAATTTTCTATTTTTGCCATAGTTGTGGTAGGGTTAAATTTATCAGAGTTTATTGTTCTCTCTGTTACAAATTTGATTTCTTTTCCTTTTTATCTTTGTTATGTAATTCTATGCCCTTTGACTAATGCTCATTTTCTCTTGTGACCCAATTTTGAAATTATTATATTTCCATGGAATTGGAGATGGATAATCAATTGGATTATGGAATTGTGCTAGTTAGCTTGAGAACAAAAATCTAAGCTAGTCGCCAATTAGGTTACTTCAACTGTCTTTGCGGAAACAGAGAAAGTCCTCCAACTTCACTTAGTTGATACCATGGTCAAGGGCGATAAGTCTTTGTTTTAGAAATTTCAGCAACTAATTTTGAACATTTTTGTACCGTAGGTTGCTTTTGTTGTGCACGCAACACTTGACCCTTAGCCAAAAGGCCGAGGAAGGTATAAGGTTGCTTTCTTTGGGAAAATGGACATCTAGCTGAATGTAGGTCTGGCTCAGTGTTCATAAATTTAGTTTATTCGTTCTGTCAAGTGTAAATTTTCATTTTTATTCCTACTGAAGTATATTTGTGTGCTTGTTTACATTGCTGCGTTTGCTGCCCTTTCTTTTGTATCTGTTGATATTTTGTGCAGCAAACCCTGCAAGTAATTGGATTGTAAGTGGGCAAATGGTGTAAGTTGATCTTTCATAGTTAATACATCAAATTTCCTAGTATGTTAAACGAATTTCGTTTAAATTGGTACACAACAGGTCTTGGTAATTTTGGATGCGCAATTAATTACTTGAACCTTGGTTATTCTTTTAGCTAGAAAACTGTGCTACTTGTCTACAGGTAAATCGTTGATCCCTGTTTTGTTTTTGTCTTTTTAACAAGAAAAGAATCGCTGATCTTAAAGAAAGCACGCCAAGAATTCTTCTAAAATTTTGTTATTTTAGTTGTTGTTCCCTTCATCCTCTGTTAACTTGACATTAGCAATTGTCTTTGTTGACTATATAGCCCACACACAGACACAGGACTTCACAATGATATGCTTACACGTATCCTGAGGCAAAAAAAAAAAAAAGGGAGTGCTTTGAACATGTACAAGATGCTTGAAGGAAACACAGTTGTTTGTAAGCCTATACCTTATGTGAAGATCATGATAGAAATATTGTTCCTTGACGAGAATATAATTTTCATGTAGGTGTTTTAGGGGTATCAATTGTAATTTTACTTAATTTACTTATTTGTTTAAATCAATCTTGTTGTGTTTTACTTGGTTCATGGGAAGGTATGGTTCTATTATTTTTAGCCCCATTGGATTTGAACTTTCTCCTAATTACCCCCAACCTGGCCTATATATATGGTTTGGCCGCTTGGGTTTCCCGGTGGTAATTTATTTTTTCTTTTAATTAATAAAATAACCCCTTTTCTGTTGATCTCCACCAATCTTGATATCGAAACGAGAGAAAAGAGTGCATTCTTTCTTGGGAAAATCGGTAGTTATGGGAGATGTAGGCCCCTATTCTGGTGAGCTTTGGGCATTGAGGCTTAAGTTACAACATCTCTTTCTCCCTTTTGAACCCAAACCCAACAGGGGCCCAAAAAAACCTACAAGCAATCAATAATATAGAATTTGTTAAACAAACGTGCCACAACCATTACTGCATAAACAGATAAGAGTTTACTATAAATATTAGAATTAATTAGCACCCGAAGCCTTGTGCGACATTCTTGTTGCAAATATTGAATGGAGAATAGAGTCTTACTAGATGCTCAATGTGTTGGTGATTGAACTTGATTGTCTGTACTTGTTAGCTTTAGTTGAGTCATTTTTTGAATCTTGATAGGCCCATGCTTTGAATTTCAAAATTCTTTGGACCTTCAATACTGTTTTCAATGTGTTATTTTGTATTTTAGAGGTAGCTTTTGAAAGATTTTAAATGAGGTTGTTCTAACATATTATTTTTCAATCAATTTTATTTCATAAGATAGAAACAAGTTCATAGTGAGAAAACAAAAACGAGGGATAAAAAATCCTTATGCTTTTTTTTTTTTTTAATTCGAATCCAAAAACATCGACCAAGTAAATTTACATAAGTTAGATAGTTTCTCCTTTTCGTGTTTTGTACTCTTGTGCTTTTCGTTTAAATTTTCTTTTGTCAGTTTTTATTGTCGTTATTCCAGCTGCAGTCGTGGTGCAATATGAAGAACAGTGAAAGTAAATAATTGTCCAACGCCTTCCGAGGAGTATGAATTATTGGTGCGTTAAAGTAATGGAAGAATATCAAGGAGTGGAAAGCCAGCTTTGTAAAGGTGGTCTCTGAGCTGCCTGATGCATGCATCCCTCGCACCATGATCAGGCAATAGATAAGTCTCCTCTCCTGGCCCTTCGTCTAATTAAATAATGCATTGAAAGAACAGATGTGTAGTTGGTAATTCTTTCTTTATAATATTCATATTCTAATCAACCACTTAAATGTGAATTTGGCTTTTTGTAGCATCTTTTGAAACGATTTTCTCTTTCCAAAAAAGTGTACGGCAGAGATTTCTTCTCGTTTTTGTTAAATATATGCTTAATTTTTTTTAGTTCAACCGTACGTGAGTGTGGAGATTCAAACTTCTAACTTTTTGGTTGAAGATATATACCTTTTAACCAGTTGAACATAGTTCAAGTGGGTGTTTAATTTTTATTTGATTTTTATATTTTCACACTTTGTTGTTTATCATTATAGTTTTAAGGTTAAATATATGGTTTAGTTTGGTTAAGTTATAAGTTTAGTTCTTGAACTTTGATGTTTGTGTCTATTTAGTCTTCAAACTTTCAAAAGTGTCTAATAGATCTCTAAACTTTCAATTGTGTCTAATAGGTTCTGAACTTTCAATTTTTTGTTTAATAGGGTCATTTGGTTTAATATGAAATTTTTAAAAATTAAGGTCCCATTTGGTTTTTGAAAATTGTACTTGTTTTCTCATCATTTTTCTATAATGAATTTCATCTTTCTTAAGAAAATATTTGAATTCTTAGCCAAATTCCAAAAACAAAATCAAGTTTTTAAAAACTTATGGTCTCGTTCGATAACTAGGGCCCTGTTTGATAACCATTTGGATTTTGGTTTTTAGTTTTTGAAAATTAAATCTATAAATGTTACTCCCACCTATGGATATACTTGCTTTGTTATCTCATTTTTACCTATATTTTCAAAAACCAAGCTATGTTTTGAAAACTAAAAAAAGTAGTTTTCAAAAAGTAGTTTTTATTTTTAGAATTTGGCTAAGAATTCAAATACTTCCTTAAGGGAGATGAAAACCATTGTAGAGAAATTGAGAGAAAACAAACCTAATTTTCAAAAACCAAAAACCAAATACTAAATGGTTATCAAACGGGGCCTAGGTTTTTCGTTTTTGGTTTTTTAAAATTGTGTTTGTTTTTTTACAATTTCTTTATAATGATTTTCATTTTCTCTGCAATGGTTTCCATCTTTCTTAAGGAAATATATGAGTTTCTAGCCAAATTCCAAAGAAAAGTACTTTTTTTAGTTTTCAAAACTGGGTTTGATTTTTAAAAACATATGTAAAAAGTAGATAAAAAAGCATGGAAATCCCTAGGTGAAAGTAGTATTTATATGCTTAATTTTCAAAAACCAAAAATCAAATGGTTATCAAATGGAGCCACTTTTTTTAGTTTTCAAAACTTGGTTTGGTTTTGAAAACATGTCTAAAAAGTAGATTACAAAACAAAGAAACTCATAAGTAGAAGTAATATTTATAAGCTTAATTTTCAAAAATCAAATGGTTATCAAATGAGGCCTAATTGATCTATTAGATATAAATTTAAATTTTATGTCTAATGGAATCCTAAAATTTTAATTTTGTATCTAGTAGATCCGTGAATTTTAAAAAATTTAGAATTTTTGGATTAAATTTGTAATTTTGAAAGTTCAAGGACCAAGTCCAGGGATTAAATTTGTAATTTAACCTTTTAGTTTCTAATGTTTAGGTCAAATATATGTTTTAGTTCCTAATGTTTGAGTATATTTTGAATTTAGTTCTTAGTATTTAAAACGTTTTAATTTAGTCTCTTATGTATTGAGATTTTTCAATTTAGTCACTCACGGTCGGAAAATGTTAAGTTGATGATAAACTTTCATGGTAATGACATAATATATAGTGAATTAAGAAAAGAAAATTCCTTCTAATTTCTTAGAAATTTGGAGGAATTAGAAACTTCTCTCTTTTGTAACTCGTAACATTTACCAATGGTGATAAACTAATTTGAAAAGCTGTTAAAATATAAGGACTAAATTGAAACTTTGTAAACCATAGGACTAAATTAAAAAGCTACCCAAACACTAGAGACTCAAAACACATATTTAGCCTAGTTTTAACTATTCTATTCACCTATCCAGTGATCCTCAAATTTGGCATTAAAAAAAACCTTCCATCATCAGGGGCGTATCTATTAAGGGGTTGGGCACCTCAATTTATCCATTTTAGTATACAATTGAAATGATTAGCAAACTAGTATTATATTTGCGATCAAAATGCCAATGTGTCCCCTATGGTTCGTTGGCAACGGTCCTTCCTATCCTATAGCATCCGTGATCGAAACTCTTTTTATTCTTCCAACTATTTTTCATATATATATACATACAAGTTCTTTCAATCTTTCTTTCCTAATTTGTAAATAATTTTTCATTTATTTAATGTTTAATATATGTATTTCTGTTTATATATATAAGCTCCTTTTTATCATTTAATTATTTTTCACAAATCTGTTCTTTTTCCAAAATTTTAGTTATTTAAAAAAAAAAAAAACAAAATTGATAGTTTTCTTTAGTAAACTATTTTTTAAAAAATTAATGAAGGGGAAAAAAACTCATTTTACAAAAAAAGAAAAAAAGAATACTAAATATTTCAAATTTAATTCTATTTTTGGTATATTTATATAAATAATTCAGTCATATTTTTTAGGTTATATTATAAGGTTAGTTTCTCAACTTTCAGAGTTGTTTATTTGGTCCCTAAACTTTCAAAAGTTTCTAATAGATTCCTAAACTTTTAATTTTGTGTGTAATAGACCTCTGACGTATTCAAAATTTTTAGAAATTAATCGATCTATTAGATATAAAATTGATTTTTATGTCTAATAGAGCTCTAAATTTTTTATTTTGTATTTAGTAAATCTTTGAATTTTAAAAGATGGAAAATATATCAAAGACCTATTAGGCACAAAATTTAAAATTCAAGGATCTATTGGACACAAAATTGAAAGTTTAAGGATTAGTTACACATTTTTTAAAGTTAATGGCCTTATTAGATAGAAATTTGAAAATTCAATGACCGAATAGACACATCTAAAAGTTTAGAGATTAAACTTATAATTTAACATACTTTCTATTTAACAAACTAATATCAAATTGATTATTGGTTATAGTTTAGTAATTAATATTACTTAACTTGAAACACAAGTATATTTTGCATCAATATGTTTAGAGTATAGTTCAAACAAATATGTGCCCCTCTGACGTGAAATCTTGGATCCGCCACTGTCCATAATAGTTTCATAAGATAACATGGGAGTTTTAACTTTCATATGTATATGCTAAGTTGCATATGTTGAGTCTAGCAGTAGATTGTGGGAAAACAATACTTCTTATATCCTAATGACGTATTATAATATTATAGTGGTACTCTTTCCATAGAGCTACATGGATTAATGTCGTCGAAATAACAGGAAGCAGAAAGAAAAACTCAGGAGTCACGATCAAGGTTGAAGATATGGCGGACAGACAGGGTAAAAATAGTATTAGTATTAGAACTAAGGGCTGAGATTTGTCACCACCACGCGCTGCGCCTCCCCGATGTGGGACATGCGCGTGCATCGTCCACCGCGCTTCACGTGCCTCTGCCCACCGGTGACGGACGACGGTAATACAGAACTTAGCTTTATGATAAATTTACGCTCATACACGTGTAATCATGAGCTATAGAAATGCCGAGTGAGAGATAATTTCTTTGATGGCTTTCGTTTTCAAATAAATATTAATTATTAAGCGTGATCTTATTTTAGGCTCTAATATTATAAGGTAGGTGGAGCTGTTGAACAAAGTTACACATACACACCCACCCGTGATTCCGTGAATATTCGTGCCATCTTATTTCTGTTTTTTTATTTTTTATTTTTAATGCGGTCAGATTTGAAGTTGTACTGTGTCTGTTTGTTTGTTATCTTTACGTAATTTTGCAGGAATCATCTTCAGACACGTGTATATGCATTCACATGCGTCATGCTTCAGCTTTCTCCATTTGATTGCGAAGCAAAGAGGAACGTTCCCTTCTGCCCTTGATTTCCTCGTTTTTCTGGTTGTTTCGTATTTGATCGACTCTCTATTTATTTATGGAAAAAAAATTAATCAATTTATATTCTTAAACATCTCTGGTTCTGGTTGTATCAATAAAAATTTCATTGATCTTTCTCAAAAAATTAAAAATTAAAATTTTAAATTTTTATATCTAAATCAATTTAGACTCCCTTGGGAATTCACAACTATTTTTACTTGATTTTTTTTATTTAAAACTAACTCAAAATTGCTCAAGTAACATTATTCTTCTGAAATCCTCTAAAAAAATTACTTAAATAATATTATTCTCTCAAAATCTTACCAATGTGCCAAGAAAATTATCAAGTAATTTTTCCTAAACAAGTAGAAAAAATAGGGAAACAAGAGAAGATGAAAAACTGTTTATATTAATAAAAATTGCTACTACTTACTTGATTCTAACATTTTCCTTCATTTATAATAGTTGTAATACACGTTGATCATAATTATGCAGCTATTTCAAAATGGAATCCTTACAAAGGGGCTAAATTGATTTACTTTCTAAAATTGAGGGTTCTAATTTAACTTTCATGTTTGTGTCGATTTGGTCTTTGAACATTAAAAAGTGTCCAATAGATACTTGAACTTTAAATTTTGTATCTAATAGGTTTTTTTTTTTAAATGTCAAAAGTTCAATGACCTATTATACACAAAATTGAAAAAATTAGGGACTTATAAAATTAAAAGTTTGTCTAGTCACTTTCTAAAGTTTATGGACTAAATAGACACAAATTTAAACGTTCAGAGACTTACTAAACATTTTTTAAAGTTCAAGGACCAAATTTATGATTTAACCTTAATTTATTTATTGACCGAATTTTCTTTCTATAACCAATAAATTATGGCATTTACCTCTTCTGGTTGTGTTAATCACTATAACGTTTAAACTCAACTTTGTGTTTTCAATTATGTACGTCGCTTTCTGTGATTAGAAGCATCGCGAAAGAATTGTAACAAAACGACTAATTGAAAGGCTAAAAAAGATAAAGAATAGTTAGAAGAAAAAATCAATGAACGCACCCAATCAACGGTGAAAGTCGACTTTGTATCACATTTTAGATTGTTAAATTAAATAACCACGTGGAGGGCCATGGAACCATTTAATAAAGTTGATTTATTGCTGTTAATTATATACTATTGATTATCGAATAGTTCATTAAATTAAGGATAAACGGAACGAGATCAGAGTTATCGAGATAAATTTATCATTTATCAAACAGCAAATCGTTTATTATAAATTATAAAGTGAAAGAAATTGTTGAAGCATATTAAAAGCAATAATAACGAGCGTGTGATAAATTCATGTCGGCTGTATGCGCGTTGAGTTTACTGTGCCGCCTGCGCGTGCTCGTGTCCAATGGGTTGATATCTTTTTTTTTTTTACTTTTAATTAATCTTTTTATTTATTTATTTTCATTTTAGTGTATTATTATTGCTGCTCAAGTTTTTGAATAATTTTGAATAGAAAAGTATTGGATATTTTTAGTAGATAATCTGAATTATGTTCTATGTTTTCAGATTTATTGAATTTAAATAATATGCATAGATGTGTGTGCTTTTGAAAACTTTTTTCAAATTCTGAATTCAAATGGTAGGAATTTTGAAAATAACATTTTTATGTTTTCAATGTATATTTTGAGTTTGAAATTTAAAAAAGATAAAAACTTAGTATTTCATGTAATAAATTGAATTCATTTTTGTTAAATTAAAAAATATATGATATAATATATTATATATTATACGATATTGTAAAATAATACTTATACAAAACTTACAACATAAAACATGTTCATAAATTAATTAATAATAGTTTATATTCAACCTAATATTTAATTGGTAACCTAAACAATCCACGTGGGCCCCTACCTCCTTTTTCCAATCCTAATTCATATGTTAGTGATTTCATTACTCCTGCTTGTGAATGGGACAGAGAGAAGCTTGAGAAATTTTTGTCCGTTGAGGACCTTCAAATGGTAACACAAATCCCACTGAGCAAATGTGGCATGACACCAGAGTTATATGCAAGTTAACAGAAGAAAAAAAAAAAAAAAACTAGTTTTATGGTTTATAAATATATTATCAAATACATTTTGAATAATTGTTTAAATTAGAATCTAATTTCTAAATATGTTGTCAAACATATATATGAAAACATTAATACAACTATGTTTTCATTGAATTGATTGTTTTCAAATTCTTATTTTCAGGCTACCAACCAAACGCATCCATAATGATTGTCATTGGCTCTATTGCATAGTTTCGAAATTTTCTTTTTTTCTTCCTCCCATATCCTTAGTCATAAATTGATAGTTTTGATTTCATTTTAATATTTGTACTTTTAATTTTATTTTATTTTAGTCACTAGACGTTTAAGAAACAATCATTTTGATCGGTTTATAAATTAATCATTTTAGTTTGTACTATTATGCTAAAGTTGTTTAATGTACAATTAAAATAGTTAATGTGATTTTAATACATGCTTACTTTAACAAATTACCTTCAGAGTTTTGTTGTTTATTTATAAAATAGTTAGTGATAAATCAATGGTGATGACAAAAATTACTTTAAAAAATGGAGATGACAAAATTGGGAAATTTGCACAAAAGACTCATTTTCACGAGCATCGATGTCATTTGACCCGTGTTTTGAAATTAATGACATATGACCCTTTCCGTACTCTGCATCCCGTCCAAATTACCGTGAGGGCATCGTACTCTCATTCTTGTTCTAACTCTAGCTCTTTAGTTCCCTCTCTCGCTCTAGCTCGTTCTCGCTCTCGCTCTAGTTCATTTTCTCTCTTGCTCTAGCTTGTTCTTGCTCTAGCTTGTGCTCGTTTTCTCTCTTGCTCTAGCTTGTTCTAGCTCTCGCTCTAGTTCATTCTCGTTCTCGCTCTAGCTCGTTTTCTCTCTTGCTCTAGCTTGTTCTCACTCTCGTTCTAGCTCATTCTCGCTCTCGTTATAGCTCTCGCTCTAGCTCGTTTTCTCTCTTGTTCTAGCTTGTTCTCTCTTTCGCTCTAGCTCGTTCTCGCTCGTTCTCGCTCTCGCTCGTTCTCGCTCTGCTGCTCTAGCTCTTCTCTAACGTAATTTTTTCTTGTCTTTTTTTTTCTCCAGATTTTCAACCATTCATTTGAGCGAGAGCGAGAGAGCTAGAACGATAGCGTTTCCGCCTACGAGAGCGTGAACAAGAAAAACTGTCTCATACTACCCTCATGTGTAATTTTGCGCGCTATAACATGTCAGAATGGGTCATATTTCATTATTTTCAAAACGCATGTCATCAGTCATTAAAACGTTGGAAAACGGGTCATCCGTACAAAATCCCCGACAAAATTTTTATATTTTTGAATGAATCAAAATAAATGTTGATGTACAAATTTGAGAAAAGGGAACGCATCTGGAGTTATAATGAGGTATTTATATGAGGATGACTTAAAATTTTCTTCTTCTTATTTGGGTTAAGAGAGAGTCAAATTTGGGCTTTCCAGGATTTATTGGGCCGTGGACGTGTGAAGTGCACGCCCACATGTGCTCGGGTTAGCTCTCAGCTCGGTCCGAGGTGGGCTCTCGAGCCTGTCGGCCGACTTGCTTCTCACTCGGGGTTTTGGATGAATCCCCGTTCGGCCCCTTCGGGTTTGATCCTATTATCCAAAATCACTCTAATAATAAAACATTTGAAAGTTTATAAATTAAAATGGGATAAACTCAAAACATATGGAGATTAAATTTGATATTTTGATTATGGTGAGATCAAAATGAAATGGTGGTTCGAAGAGAAACTTAAAATTTAAATTTAAATTGGTGGAATAAAAATCCAAAGATACTCCGTCCTCCTAGAACAACCATGTTTTAGATTGTATTTTGTATCTATAGAAAAACAATTTTTTTGCAAATGAAAATAAATTTGACTTTTTTTTACTGAAAAAATTACAATAAGGGTTGGTATACAATATGCTACTTTTTGTTTTCATATTACTAAATATTGATTTAGTGAATATTTATTTGTTAGATTTATTATCTTTTTTGGATTTTGTGAATAGGAACTCTTTCTTGTTTTTCATATTTACTAAATCTAATGAATATTTATTTACTGGATTTATTTTCTAATACAGTTTTTAGATTTTGTAAATCAAAACTAGTTTTTGCTTTTAGTTTTGCTAAAATAAATTAATTTAGTGGATTTTTATTTGTTAAATTTGTTTTCAATAACAACTTTTAGATTTTGTGATTCTATTATTTTTTTTTTAGATTCACTAAATCAAATGAATTCAGTGATATATCTTTATTAGATTTGTTTTCTAAAAATATTTTTTTGGATTTTAGGAATGAAAATTGTTTCTTATTTTTAGATGCCCTAAAGCAAATAGATTCGGATATTAATTTGTTGGATTTATTTTCTAAAACAACTTTTGGATTTTGTGAAACCAAAAAGTGGAAATTTTGAAAGATTGTTCCAAGTATTTTAAGGTTTTAAATTTTAAATTTAAAATATAGAATTAAACTAAAAAAAATATAAAAACTTAAAAAAAAATTGAAATTAATAAAAACTTCAAAAGATATTTATTTGATGATGTCAACTCATTTAATTTTTGGTAAATTAAAGTACGTATGACACAATGTATTATAAATTATAGAATATTTTAAAATAATAATTATACATAAAATATATCATTAAATTGAGGCTAAGTTATAAAAAATACCTTTGAACTTTGTCATTTATTTCAAAAATACCACAATTCTTTCAAATGTGGCAATATTACCCTTACCTTTCATAAATGTTTCAAAACTAAAACTTCATTAGAATGTTGGACAGAAAGTTGACGTGGTGGTGACATAAAACAACATGGCGATGGTTAGGATTCTTATCTGGATTAAGTCTAAAAGAATGTTGTTCCGTCACATCAACTTTTCGTTCATCATTCCAACGTATTTTCTACTTCGAAGATAGTTTTGAAACCTTTTTGAAAGGTCAAAGGTAATGTTACAACTTTTGAAAAAATATGTGTATTTTTAAAATAAAGGACAAAGTTCAAAGGTATTGTTAGGTTAAATTATTAAAAAAAAAACCTGAACTTTGCCCATTGTTTAAAAAATATTGATATTCTTTCAAAAGTTGTAATATTACCTTTTACTTTTCAT
Organism: Trichosanthes truncata; assembly: GCA_033996785.1. Classification (NCBI taxonomy): domain Eukaryota; kingdom Viridiplantae; phylum Streptophyta; class Magnoliopsida; order Cucurbitales; family Cucurbitaceae; genus Trichosanthes; species Trichosanthes truncata. The sequence goes on along the minus strand of JAWPNB010000008.1, from coordinate 22,074,028 downwards.
AAACGTTTCAAAACTACTATAGAAAATCGCAATGACTTGGAACGACGTTGTGGTGATTTTTGAAACAAGGGACAAACTCTTTATATATATATATATATATATATATATATATATATATATATATATATATATAATTTAGCCATAAATTTATTAAAAATATTTGAGATTCAATCAAACATTTAGTATCTCATTATTTTGTAGTTTATGAATATATTATTCAATTTTTAAATTTACGACCAATTAGCAAACACATATTCGAAATTGGTTGAAAACTTGAAAAATAAATTTATATTTTTATTGAATTTTCAAATTCTTATTTTCATATTCTTTATGAAAAGCACCTAATTCTCTCTCAAAATCATCTTCTAAATATCACAAAATTACCCCTTTCTTCTCTGTTCACAAAAAAGGAAAAAGCTCCGTAGTTTCTCGCAGATTTTAAAAAAGACCATACCAAAATCCAGTTGGCAAAACGAAAGCCAGAGAAACGGAAAAAACGCACAGTTTCAACTTTCACCTGAAAACGACACTTCTTCTCGTCGTTTCATTTCACGGTTTTACTTTCAATTATTTTGAGCCGTCAAAGCGTTGAAGTTAGAATCCGCGGACGGCGCCGACGTGTGCACTCTGCAGCCAATCACAATCTAACAAGTACCCTTAACCCAAATATTTATTAAATGTTTAAATTCAATAATCAACTAAATCAGAAAAATAAATTTTAAAAAAAAGTCAGAAAATTCGGTATATTCCCGTCCCCAAGGTTGCTTCTGTCTTCGGGTCCGAGAAAGATGGATTCCCTCTATCTCTCTCTCTTTTTAAAATTAAAAATAAAAATAAAAACTAAATTAAAATTTTTTTTTGACAACATTTGAAGTAGATGATTTAAATCTCTAATTTCTTGATCAAGTATATACTTTATGTCAGTTAAGTAATACTCGACAATTAAATTACAAATTTAGTTCATACACTTTAAAAAATGTCTAATGAATCTCTACAATTATGTGTTTGATAAGTTCTTAAATTTTTTTTTAGTTCACCAACATGTGAGGTGAGAGATTCAAATTTATGGCCTCATTGGTCAAGGGTATATGGCTAACCAACTATGCTTAAGTTGGCAATAGGTTCTTGATTTTAGGTTAAATTACAACAAGTTTAGTCTTAAGTTCTTAGGTTTGTGTCTATTAAGTCATGAACTTTAAAAGGTGTGTAATAAGCTCTTGAACTCTCAAATGTATGTCTATTTGATCCATGAACTTTAAAACTATCTAATAAGTATTTAAACTTTCATTTTTTTTCCTAATGGGTGTCTGAATTTTTAATTTTGCATACTATGTCCTTGATCTATTCATGTACCTACTAGACACGGAATTTAAACTTTAAGATCCTATTAGAGTTATAAAATTTAATTTTATATCTAATAGATAAGTAAATTTTTAAAATTTTTGAATATGATAAAGATTTATTAGACACAAAATTAAGGGACCTATTAGACACAACATTAAAAGTTCACATTTTCAAAGTTCAAGAATCTATTAGATATTATATTAAAATAAAAAAGATCTATTAGACATTTCTTAAAGTTCATAGACCAAATAGACAAAAATTTGAAATTAAAAGGTCAAGAACTAAACTTGTAATTAGCCTTAATTTTAAAAGTGTCAAATAGATTCATAACCTTTCAATTTAAGTTTAGCAGGTCTTTGACATATTCTTCATTTTTCAAAATTAAGAATTCTATTAGATATAAATTTGAATTTTGTGTCTAATAAAATATTTTTATAGAATAGATCCAACTTATCAAACTCTAAATTGAAAGTTAGGAAATACAAACTTACAAAATTTTTAAAGTTCAACTATATATATTAGATACAAATAGTGAAGAGACTAAACTTGAAATTTAATATTAAAAATAAAATATTAAAATTATTCTGGTTTTAAATAGCAATTTCCCCTTCGTTGTGCAACAGCTCAAATTTCAATCCGAACATCCCTACTAAAAAGCTCGGCCAACAATAAAATCCCCCCAAAAAAAAATCATCATCAATAATACCCTTCAAATTCTCATCTCAAAATTAGTCCAATTCCTTTTTTCACCATTTTTCGCTTTCTTCCAAATTTTGTTCTATAATATAATATAACTTCTCTCTCTCTTTCTGTTCGTAATCATTTTCAAAATCCTCTTCTGAATTCTGTTCTCTTCTGACCGATCTTCTTTCTTTTTCCTCTTTAATTCCCGTTCGATCTCTGGCCGTCCAACGCCCCATGCCGGAGATCGAACCCTCCTCCGCCGACAACAATGCCCTGTTCGGCAATTACGAACTCGGCAAGCTCCTGGGCTGCGGCGCCTTTGCCAAAGTCTACCATGCCCGCGACCTTCGCTCCGGCCAAAGCGTTGCCGTCAAAGTCATCAACAAGAAGAAGATCTACGGCACAACGCTAATGTCCAACATTAAGCGGGAGATCGCCATCATGCGCCGTCTCCGGCATCCGCACATTGTCAAGCTCCATGAGATTCTCGCCACCAAATCCAAGATCTACTTCGTCATGGAGTTCGTCAAGGGTGGCGAGCTCTTCGCCAAGATCGCCAAGGGCCGATTCAGCGAGGATTTGAGCAGGAAATTCTTCCAGCAGTTGATCTCCGCCGTCGGATTCTGTCACGCGCGTGGGATCTACCACCGTGATCTGAAGCCGGAGAATCTCCTCGTCGACGAGAATGGGAATCTGAAGGTCTCGGACTTCGGTCTCAGTGCGGTAACGGACCAGATCCGCTCCGATGGCCTTTTGCACACTCTCTGTGGAACTCCGGCGTATGTCGCGCCGGAGATTTTGTCGAAGAAGGGCTACGACGGTGCGAAAGTCGATGTGTGGTCCTGTGGTGTGATTCTTTTCGTGTTGAACGCCGGTTACCTTCCGTTCAACGATCCGAATCTAATGGCGATGTACAAGAAGATTTACAAGGGAGAATATCGGTGCCCTAAATGGATGTCGTCGGACCTCAAGAGGTTTTTATCGCGACTTCTCGATACGAATCCACAAACGAGAATCACCGTCGATGAGATTCTGAGCGATCCGTGGTTCAGAAAAGGATCAAATAAGGAGATCAATTTCTACGATGATTACGAGATGAAATTGGAAGAGAAGGACGAATCTCAATCTACGAATTTGAACGCATTCGACATTATATCGTTCTCGTCAGGATTAGATCTGTCCGGTTGGTTCGACAATTCGCACAACGCGGTGGAGGACAGTGAGCGATTCGTATCGGCGGAGTCGCCGGAGAAGATCGTGGAGAAAGTCGAAGAATTCGCTAGGGCAGAGAATTTGAAGGTGAAGAAACAGAAGGAATTTGGAGTTGAATTGGATGGGCAGAATCGTAATTTGTCCATCGGAATTGAAATTTTCCGGTTAACCGACGGATTGGTGGTGGTGGAGGCCAGAAGAAGAAGCGGAGATGCAGAATCGTATAAGGAATTGTTGAAGAAGAAGCTGAAAGGTCATCTCACCGGCAACGAAGCTTCGACGTCGACGTCCGGACAAGATTCCGGCGACCAGAACCAGTGAGACGTGGAATTCTTCAGAACCCAACAAGAAATTAGGGCAAAAAAAAGGTGATGGTGACGGAGGAAGAAGGTGCCGGCCAGTTTATGCAGTAATTTCTTTTCGGTGTAAAAAATTGATAAATCTTAAGAACGTTAATAATAATAAAGGAAGAGATGGAAAAAGAAAAAAAAAGAAAAAAGAGGAGCAATGAAGTAGTTAAGAAGTATAATACATTTGTTAATGTTTTCATTTTTCATTTGCCCTCTGCTGTTTAAAAAAAAAAAAGAAAAAAATAAAGGCATCTGCCGATGGAAGTGAAAAAATCCATGGCAATGTTAAGAAGAATTAGGGTTTTTTTTAGCCTTTTTAATGTATGTATTGTACATAGCCAGCCCTTTGATCTCTATCCTTGTTTTGGTGTATAGAAAAATATCACCAAATGTTAATGTTAACCAAAATTGAATACATTCTCAGATTTTTCATTTTTAACAATCTCTTTACTTTTTTGGTTTCTTTTTCATGTTAAATATCTCTTGATTTCTTAAGACTATGGTTGATGAGGGAGTTTTTCTATAACTGAATTTTTGTTGAGATTTGTAGGGACCGACATTGTTTCAAATAATTTTCTATCTCGAATTGCCTCGTCTCGTCCCATTGTCATCCCTTCGAGTCGGGAAGTGGGCATGCATAAGGGCACATGAAATGAAGATGAAAACACAATGTTTGCAGGTGTGGCAGAGAAATTTTCCGACCACACCAAACAAAATCATGTATCAACTTCAATGGGCAAGTCATAGTTTGAATATCTATATGGGCCATTGAATAATATCAATAGGCAATTCGAGTGGTCAAATATTAATATTAGTCTTATAAATTTTACATTCTAATTCCTTTCCTTTTATTCAATCTAAATAAGATTTAACTAATCAAGACATTAGCAATTTATTAATCTTAAAAGCTGCAGTTCAAACCTAACAAAAAAATTTCTTTCCTTTTAGATATAATATTGTATTCATCAATTTGTGTAAATTTGTCGAGAGAAACTTTAAGAATAAATTATTATTACAAGAGGTCTAAATTAACCGAGTCACGGTGTTGTTATTATTATTATTATTATTATTCTTAGAGTTCAACAATATATAGAAGTGAGGGATTTAAACCAATTTGCGAAGGGTTCAATTCTAATCAAGTATATATATTTTACCTAACTTTGCTTAAAATATAAAAAGTTTTGTAAAAGTAAAAAAAAAAAAATTGGTGAGAAAGAGCGGAAAGTGGGAAAAAAAAATATATGGTTTGTGAGGCTGTAAATGTTCAATTAGCAAACTAGTCAAATGATGAAAGGGGTCCATGCTAAGCTGTAATGCAATGAATAATTCTTTTATCTTAATGCCCTCAAAGATTCCTATACTATTATTGCTAATAATACGTCGACAATCTTCAATTTGAATCATTGTTAGGAAAATTTATAATTTTGTATCTACAAAATTGGCATTTCCCTCCCATTATTTACCACTTTAGTAAACAAACTTTTCATTGATAACCATTAGCCATTTGACACCTCCCGGTGCTCCGTTTTATTTTTCCATTGAAGCTGAAACTAAATTTGTGCTCAAGAGATAGCTGTCTATATACTAGTGAGGGATGTAGGAATTCTTGAGAACAAATGCGAAACATATAAAATGCTGTTTAATCCTACTGTGGAATAGGCTATTATGTTTCTTATCTGCAACTCGATAGAATCGCACATGAGCCGCTTCATACGGCTCCTCGTTCAATTCTTTCCGCCATTCAATTCTTTTGAAATCCAACTCGTAATCTCGACGAACCAATTGAAAGAATTGAGCTCTACCAACTAAGCTATATCCCCCGAGTCGAGTGGGTCCAAAAAGTATGCTGAAAAGCAAGTGTGGCCAATGAAGGCACTCAATATTAAGGAAAGCTGCCAAAAGCAAGCCTTCCATTCCAGTTCAGAACCACCCAAACATTGCAGTGCTGTAAAGTATATTTATGAATGACTTTGAAGAATGACATTTGGAGATTGGCGTTACCAAAGAAGTCACATTCCCACATGATGACTTGCAAACGTGTCTCTTCTTTTTTGCCAAACAAACCAACCTTCACTTTAGTTACAGCCAAACTCAATGCCACAACCCAGCCGCGTGACCCAGAACTGTCATGAAAGCAACTGCAGTTCAAAAACATTTGGACAACAAAGTTTATTTCTCATCAGACAAATATCTTATGCTCTAGCAGAGTTCTGTGTAGTTTAAAGTTCATAGGTTTCACTTATATGAGAGCAGACTTTATTACTCCAGCTTCTGAGCTTGTATCACTCATTTGAGGCTCTCTTTGATCAATCAGGCTGGATTTCACAGCCTGCCCAATGACAGGATACAGATTCTATATGTATAGATTGTTATGGTTAAAGTTCGATGTACGAAACGTAATTTGGGTACTGATTGGTGACAAGATACGAATAAGTAAAATATATAAGAAGCTGATAAAAGATCTAGTAATTTTGTTATGATAGAGTTTTATCAGAATGTAGTTTAGCTTTAGTAGATGAACAAATGTACAAAAAAGTATGTTAATAGTACAAGTAAGTTGGAAGAGTTCGTCATTAAGATCCTTGCAAACCCAGGTTTTGGGAGTTGTTCTTCTTCGAGCTGCTACTGCTGTTGTGACGCACCCCCCTGCTCCGGATATGGATCCCGATCCCGATCCTGCGGTTGGAGAGGCTGAGGCTGTTGTTGCTGCTGCTCCTGCTCTCCTCGCCATACCCATACAATATCCTGTAGAGCTGGCCTTATATCCTCTTTCAATATCTTCTGATATTCCAATGTGTCCCCATTAGATTTTTTCATCTCTACCAAATAAAAGGATGGAGTAACTTCAAAGATTTCTGTATCAATGGACAATGCCCCCTTTTTACCCTCTGTTAACGCCTCAAACTTCAGTAGGCCTGCTTCCTTCTTTTGCACCCGAAACCTGAGAAGTTTAGCAATTTCTTCTAGCTTGGAGAGAATAACAGAGGCCGGTTTTCTACAAGTAAACAATGTTTCTTTCTTCTTTGAATTGTCTTCAAATAAACTGGATAGATTGAACCCAGCAGAGAGGGAGATGATATCAAACGCATTCAAAGTCGGAGGTCTATCTGGCACTTGATTTCCATCTGCTGGCACGCTACTCTCAGATGGTCCAGAAACAGCTGCTGCATCTTCAGTCGCTATAGCATCACTTCTTAACATCTTAGACCTCAATCCTTTTTTGAACCAAGAACTTTGTCTTATCATCGCTATGGAAGTTCTAGTAATGGGGTTTGGATCAAGCATCCTCGTTAGTAGCCTCCGTACATCACGAGGGAACCAACTAGGGCATTTATAGTCCGCTCTTCCAATCTTCCTATACATCTCCATCAAATTCGAATCGTGGAATGGGAGATAACCTGCCAATAAGACAAACAAAACTACTCCACAAGACCAGATATCAGCTTTTGCACCATCATAGCCCTTTCTATTGATGACTTCAGGGGCAACATAAGCTGGAGTACCACAAGTAGTGTGTAGCAACCCATCTTGACGCTTGGACTCGGCTAGAGCACTTAAACCAAAATCAGACACCTTAAGATTCTCATTTTCATCAAGCAGTAGGTTCTCCGGCTTTATATCGCGGTGATATACTCCCCTACTGTGACAAAAATCAACAGCATTGATTAACTGATAAAAGTATTCCCAAGCCACATCCTCCTTTAGCCTCCCTTTAGCAACCTTGTCAAAGAGCTCACCACCTTTAGCATATTCCAAAACAAAGTAGATCTTTGTCTTAGTGGCCATAACCTCATGTAGATGTACAATATTCGGATGTCTAACAAGTTTCATAATAGATATTTCACGCTTAATCTGATCTATTAGCGAAGCCTTCGTGATCTTTTCTTTATCAATCACCTTAATGGCCACACTTTGATTAGTTCCTGTATTCCTCGCATAATATACCTTTGCGAAGGTTCCTTGGCCAAGTAATCTCCCTAATTCATATCTTTGAACCACCACGATCTGCTTATTATCCATCCCAATCTATCAAATCCTACAATAGAAAAGTACAGAATAATATCCTAATATCAACCAGATCAACAATGCAGGAGGAGCTGAGAATAAAAAAGATCTCAACCATCTTCGCATAAATCGAGCACCGATAGAGTAGGCACTAGCACTTCACAATAACTTGCAGGTAAATTGAGCGTTGGAAAGCAGAGAGTAGGTGGGGTTTCCTGATTTGTGACACTGTTTTCCTCCAATGCAAAACAGGGCAATTCAACTGCATCAGAGCAATTATAGATGTTTGAGAAAGAATTGTGAAGGATAAGAGTCATGTTTCGGCATTCCCTGGAAAACCCAGAGAATTGGAGAACCGCTGGTTTCTCTTTAATGGAGATCAACCACCACCGCCCGCCCTTCAGTCGAAAGCGAGAAGCTCAGCAAGAGATCACTGGCTGCAAAGTGAAATTTGCAACCATTCAAATCTATAAACTTCCAATTCAGAAAAACAGAATACAAAACTATTCATATCAAAAGTCGTAATACACAAAACTACGCTCACAAACGCATACACAATCAGAATCGCATCCACAACCCCATCAAGAATTTAGAATCAATTCTCAATCTGTAAAGCTATTAGAATCCTCCAAATATTACAATCTACCGCTTCCCTATTTCTGCTTCTTTTTACATTTTCCCTCTCAACTTAAGCCTCTCCATAACCAAAGAATTTGAAGGTACCTTTCTCATCGTTAGTGTAATAGATTGAAGCAGATACAACAAAAAACAGAATATTCCCAGAAGAGACGCAGCGCCGCTCTCCCTCTTTCTCTATCTCTCTTAGCAATAAAATTCTGACACAACAGTAAACTTAAGGAAATTAAAATCACAGAACACAAAAACATAGAACGTGAAGCAAATAATTGATAATGATAAGCAAATTGAGAGTCCATACATTTCTTAATTCTTCAAAACCCTTACAAAAAAGTGGAGTAAATCAATTACCGTTTTGGTTAAGCGAAGAGGCGGCTTGCAGAATTAGAAAATCTCGTGGTTCAGAATTGGAAAATCTCGGAATCGAGGATTAATGGAGAGGATTAAGATTGAAGCTTGGTTTAATTTTATAAATTCGAAGTGATTTTTCAGTGTAATGCAAATGGGCGGGCCGGAGAACTGGAGGCATTTAAGAAAACTCGACGAGCCTGCTTTTGGGGCTGGGATCATATACGGGTAACTGCACGTTTCTCTATGTCGGACTCCCGTGAGATCGCAACACGTGTTTAACAGATCAGAGGGCTCGTCTTTAATTTTCCAAAAGCCATGTTCATGCACCGATCCTAATCAACAAGATGACTAATTCGAGACTCGATTGATTAAGATATAATATATTCTCGATTTAAAAGTAAGAAGTTTGAACCTTGACCCACGTATTATTGAATTAAAAAAAAATCCTACAGAATTAAGGGGAAAATTTTCCTCATAATAAATATTTGGTTAAAATATTGTCTTCGTCTCTATTATTAATGTTTGGTTTCAAATTAGTTCCTAAATCTTTTAAAGGTTTATTATAGTCCCTATGATTGAGTTAAGTCTCCAAATGTTTGACAATTAAGCATAGCTCAATCAATTTTTTTTTATAGTACAAAGCTCAACCAGTTAAAATATTATACTCGACTAAAAGGTTAGAGACTTCAAATCTCTACCATCACATGTTATTGAATTAAAAAAAGAGTCTCAAATGTTCTTGTTATTGCTTGAAATTTAAGAATTCTCTATAAGCCGACTATGTATATGTTCTTTGGAGCTCAAACCCATAAATAGAATGCAACATGAGAGAAGAGATGTGTTTGTGTTCAATATAGAGCACATGTGAAGGTTAAATTAGTGATGATATTAAGTATATTAGGATGTGTTTGGTTCCCAGGTTTCAAGGGGGAGGTTTGGGTTTAATTACCCTAACCCATGTTTGGTTCCCAGTTTTACAAACCCATAGACCCAAGTAATTAACCCCCCATTTTCTCTTCTCATTTTGTTAAACCCCCTTATCTTTTACCCACTTTCTCTTCTCCCGAATTTTCTTCCCTCTTTCTCTCTCCTCTCTCTTATGCACATTACCCATGTTACCCACTTTTTCCTATCCTTTTTTCCTTCCCTCTTTCTCTCTCCTCTCTCTTCCATTCTCATGATTTCTCTTCTTTTCACTCATCACAATTTTTTTTCTCTCTCCTCTCAAGATTTGTTCTCTCTGTTCTCCATTTCCATTGACCCCAAGATGTTCTTCACCTTCACAATCGACGATATGACTTCATATCATACAATATTGTTGTTAAATTTTTGGAGCGATTGGAGAAATTGGTGCTCTGTTTTTCCATATTTGAAGAGAAAGATATGGTGTACGAGATATTCATCGTGAATAAACTTATTATTATATTTTAAAATTTTTATTAAAGTATAAATTATAATAAAAATTATTTTATTATAAATTCCAAACCATACACGTTATATAAACCTAAATTTAATACGTCAATTTCCATTTCATAAAATAAAATCCATTTTTCTAAATCCACAACTTTCCTAAACTTATTTTCTTATGAAAATGTAAAAATCATGTTATCATAGTCAACTAAAAACATAATATTTGTAAAATTAATTAATGAAACTATTTTGGTTAGTGTATCTTGAAGTTAATAGCTTTTAAAATAATATTATTTAAAATATTTTAACTTTATAACCTTATGTATTAGTTAAATATAGAAAGTTAAGTTCAATAGTAATTTTGATGTTAAGTAGTAAATAACTTTTGTTAGAACAACAAGTTATAAATCATTAAATAAACAATTGATAACATTTTCTTTATAGTTAATTTTATGTTGGATATATTTACATAAAAAAAATTTGTTTATATTTATTCACGCTTTGGTACATAGTCTGAAAATATTTTTATGAACAATTAAATATTTATTCTATAAAATAATTATTGGAAGAAAATTGAGTTGACAAATGTATTAAAAATATTTTATTTATTATTAAAATAATACTCTCTAATTTCATAATAAAGTTACATTTTAAATATAATTTAATATATAGTTTTTATTACTTTAATTAAATATTTTATATTATTTATTATAAATTTTAAATTTACCAATCAAATACATTTTTAATAAACTTAGGTTTAACAAATTAGAATTCAAACACATACTTAACAAACCCAGACTTGTCACCATCAAAACACTGGTTTAACAAACCCAGACTTAACAAACCTATTTTCTGTACCATCCAAACACAGACCTAACAAACCCAGACTTAACAACCCCAGGCTTAATAAACCCAGACTTAACAAACCACCCAAACCTACGAACCAAACGCCCCCTTAAGATTTGAACTATATAAAAATATATATAGGAAATTTGGTGGGTTTTTTCTGGCACAAAAAAATGAGATGGAAAAAGGGCGACTTTGTGGCCTAGGGTTTTGAAGACATACAACAAACTCTTCTTTGTTATGCACAATCGGTTTATTCTTATCCAATTTAAACAATGATTCTTATTTAGTCAACCCTAGAACACCTACTAGTCACCCTTTTTTGTCATGCCTAAATAAAAACATGTTAGGTAAGGAAATTATTAGCAACACCACAAATAACAACAATTTTTTTAGAGATAATTTAAGCAAACTAAACAAACTATGATATAATGTATAAAATCATATAAATTAAAACTAAAATGAAGTTGAAAAAAATATAAGAACTAGAACAATAATTTAACCAAAACAATTCATTATTAACCTTTAAAACAAAAATCATGACAACAAACGTTAACCCTTTGCTTCACTTTTTTTTTTAAAGAGTAAAAAAAGAAATAGGAATTACAAAACAACATTGTGATCTATATCAAAATATGTAGTAGAATATTGAACTTATCCAAAGCTCAACCTTTTGCTAACCTAAGCATAGCAAACTAAGCTTAGTATATCAATCTTTTAGGCTCCGTTTGATAACCATTTGGTTTTTGGTTTTTGGTTTTTGAAAATTAAGCCTAGAAATACTACTCCCACCCATAGATTTACTTGTTTTGTTATCTACCTTTTACCTATATTTTCAAAAACCATGCTATGTATTAAAAACTAAAAAAAGTAGTTTTCAAAAACTTGTTTTTGTTTTTAGAATTTAACTAAGCATTCAAATGTTTCCTTGAGAGAGATGAAAATCATTGTAGAGAAATTGAGAGAAAACAAGCTTAATTTTCAAAAACCAAAAATAAAAAACCAAATAGTTATCAAACGGGGCCTTAGTTATTCTAGTTTAAGTTTTGAAAATTAGTGTAGTACTCTAAAAAGAAAAATCCATTTTAGCGCATCAATAGAAATATAACTCATTAGCATGTCGATTAAATCAAATGCATAATGTTTGACAAGTTATAAAACTCAAATTTCTCCATGTAATAATGATTGTACGGTCAATACAAATTTTTTATTTAAGGCAAAATACACTTTTGGTCCCTGAGATTTAGGATTGATGTCTATTTAGTCTTGAAGTTTCGAAAAATACGATTTAGCTTCTTAAGTTTGCAAAATGATTTTAAATGGTCCTTGACTTAATTTTAACTTAATAAAATAGACCCTTCTTTATTGACATAGATTAGCTTACATGTCATTTTCTTTATTTACTTAGAAAATAAACTAAAAAAATTAATTTTAAGTAAAAATTAAAAAATCACCATCTTCTCCATCTTCTCTACCTCTGTTTTGCGTTCTGTCCACCCAATCGATTGTCACTGACCCACCTCTCGTTGTAGACTAGAAGAAAAAATCTGTTGTAGAGAACTAGTGGCGGCTAAGCGGTTAACGTTCCTGTCAAACCAAATACCCCAATTCCAATTTCAATTACCAAGGCCCCATTTGAAAATCATTTAGTTTTTAATTTTTAATTTTTGAAAATTAAACTTATAAATACTACTTTCACATATGATTTGACTTGTTCTGTCACCTACTTTTTACCTATGTTTTCAAAAATCAAGCCATCTTTTGAAAACTAAAAAAAGTAGTTTCCAAAAACTTATTTTTATTTTTAGAATTTGGCTAAGAATTTAAATGCTTCCTTAAGGGAGATGAAAACCATGGTAGAAAAATTGGGAGAAAACAAGCTTAATTTTCAAAAACCAAAAACCAAAAACCAAATAGTTATCAAACGGGGTCCAAATTTTCATTTCGTAGAACTTACGGGATTTTCAGTCCAAATCCAACCTCTTCATCTTCTTTGAAACGAACCCAAATTCCATTCTTGTTTAATCTGTACCCACTCACAAACTCCATAACCAAATCCACCGTTCCAAATTCCATTCTTTCTCTTTTTCTTATTCTTCCCAGATTCTCTCAACAGGAGGCGGGTCGGCGACGGTCGATTGGGTGGATAACGTAGAACCAAGCTGGGACAAGATGAAGAAGATGATGATTTTTTATTTTTTTATTTTATTTTTGAAGTAAATAAAAAAAATGACATGCCAGTTAATCTATGTCAGCAAATAATGGTTCACGTCAGCAAATAATGGTCTAGTCACTGTTCCGTTGGTTAAAGTTAAATCAAGGATAATTTTACAAACCTAGGGTACTATAAGAACCAAATAAACATCAATCTCAAACTTGCCTTTCTATTTAATATGGTTCATTAATGACATAAATACTTCTTTTATTGAAGATGGGTTTTTTTTTCCCATAATGTATTAGATATTAGCCCTAAATCATGGCCCATTTATGAGGCAAACGGAATAAATTAAGCATTATTAGTCTTTTAGTTAAGAGCTAACTCTATAGGATTAATTATCTCTCACTCCTTATAAAGTTAACTAAACCTAATTGATTCTAATCTTAAAAATAAAAGAAAAGGTCTTTTTTTTATGACATTGGTTGTTAGATTGTAATATTATTAATAATTAAGACAAGTTGTCAATTTGAGTATAGTTAAACTAATTAAGGCATAATGCTCTCGATTAAGAGGCCAGAAATTCAAATTCCCGCGTTCAAATGTTATGTTGAACATGAACTAAAAACAAATTGAAACAAGTTCTGTCAAAATTATATCAAACTCATCCTAAAATCAAATAAACATCGAAGGTTTTTTTTTTAAAAAAATTTATTTATCCTATTTAAAAAATCTAATTATTGCTAATTTGAACTCAACTGGTTTAGATATATATTATCGACCAAGAGATCAAAGGTTTGAATCTCCACTCTTACAAATTTATGAACTCAAAAAAAAAATCCAATTATTTATAAATCTACCTCTTTTCTCTTAGTAATTTTGGTGAAAAAACAAGGAAACAATCAATTTATAACTAAACTTTGGGGTTGTATTAATTAAAAAAAAAATCAGTTTAGTGGTATATATTTATTTTTTCTCAACAAAATAAGGGAAAATTCAATTTTTACCCCTAAACTTTTCAAGTTGTATCAAATTTCACCCCTAAACTTTCAATTTCTTCAAATTGGACTCTAAACCAGTGGAGGATCCAGAATTTTATATCGGGGGGGGGGGGGGGGGGGGGGGGCAAAAATTCATATTAGATTAAATTACAAGTTTAGTCTCTAATTTTTGTCAATATAGTCCGAACTTTAAAAAATGTCTAATAGGTATATGAATTTTCAATTTTGTATATAATAGATGCTCGAAGTTTCAATTTAGTATCCAATAGGTCTATGACATATTCAAACTTTCTAAAAACTAAATGTTATTTTTTTTAGTTTAACAACATGTGGGGGTGAAGATTCGAATCTCTAACCTCTTGGTCGAAAGTATATGCCTTAACTAGTTTATAGATATATATAAAACCCATAATTTCAGGCCCCTCTGGCCCCAACTTGGATCCGCCCCTGCTCTAAACTTAGATAAGTGTTGCAATTTTTACCCTCTATTCAATTTCAACTAATTCATCAATTAATTTTAACAAAAAGCAATGTGAAAAACTAGGCATGTCCATTTTTTTGCAGGGATGGGGCCTGCAGGGACCCGCCTTAACGGAGCGGGGAATCCTCGTTTAGGAGGAGAATGAGGGAGGGAGTGGGGGAAAAAAATTCCCCGCGAGCTAAATGGGGACGAGGATGGGGAATGTATTCCCCGTTCCCCGTTCCCCGCCTCGTTTAATTTTTTTATATTTATATTTTATTTGTGTGTGTGTGTGTGGGGGGACGAGGATGGGGAATGTATTTCCCATCTCCGTTCCCCATTCCCTGCCTCGTTTAATTTTTTTTTTATATTTATATTTTATTTGTGTGTGTGTGTGTGCGCGTGTGCGTGTGTCATTTAAAAGTTTATTGTTAATTATTTAAATAATTGGATATGTTTGAATCATATAGTTAAACATTTTAATTATATGTATGGATTAATTGGATAATTGGATATGTAATATTGTTTTGTTTTATTAGGAGGTTCAAGAATTTTATCTTTAAATAGATATTTTTAATAGAAAATTAACTATTTAAATTAAGATTTTTGGTGAATAATTAACAATGTAATTAAAAATTAATTGATATTTTCCATAGAAATTAACTATTTGAAAATTTATCAAAATAATTATTTGATTCTTAAAAAAGAAAAAAAAACTAAACGAGGAATAATTCCCCGCGGGAAACCTGATCCCCGCGAATTCCCCGCGGGGAATCTCCACCCCGATCCCCGCAAAATTTAACGAAAAATTTCGCGGGGATGGGGATTCAAATGGGGGGCGTGGACGGGGACAAGGAAGCCATTCCCGTCCCCGCCCCGCCCCGTGGACATCTCCATAAACTCATTAATTTCAATAAAATTAAATTATAAAAAAATATTCCATAACTTTGTCTTTTTAAAAAAGTAGGTAATATTGCAACTTTTTTTGCAAAGAAATTTTTGAAATAAAAGACACAGTTTATGAGTATTTTTTATAATGTAACATACTTTTGTAACGATCTTTTAAAAGGAAACTTATCGGGAGGGTTAAAATTACAACACTTTTTAAAGTTTTAGGGTTAAAATGGTAACACTTATCTAAGTTTGGAGTGTAATTTTATAAAATTGAAAGTTTATGGTAAAAATTGATATAACATGTGGAAGTTTATGGGTAAAATTGTTTTTTTTCCAAAAAACTATCTACTCCACGCGAATTTACCATTATACCCTCCCTCGTTAAGCCAGTCCCGTGGAAAGCGATTCGAGGACTACGTCAAAAGACAAGTCACGCGCTGCGCATTTGCCAACACAATGCATCGCTAAACAGCTTTGGACTGGACACAATTCCAGATTTACCCCTAAGATTCTGTTTAATTTTCCATTTCCACCTCCAAAAAAACTACATGCAAGAAGAAAAAAAACGCTGCAACGGAAGAAAACGAAACGCGTGAAATGAACTAAATCAAAGCCTCCAAAACTGAAATTCTCAGAGCTTAGTCCGATATTCGCATCGCTGATCCTCAACGCTTCTGTTTTTAATGTCGATGGTGAGATCACAAGACGATGAGGCCACAACATGAATCTTGAAAACACCCATCACCGTCACTTTCCCGGCCAGCCGAGCGAACGTGCTGATCTGCAGTTCACCGGCGACCACGTCGGAGAACAGCTCCGACTTGGCCAGCAGCCGGTCCGCCATCATCGTCAGCGTTAGGTTCATTTTCTCGGTCCCGTCGGCCGACAACCGGCCGGCCGGAATCGGCGCTTCTCCGACTTCTTCGCCTCTGTAACTTACGACGGCGGTGCTATCGGTGTATTTGAAGACCACCTTATTCGGATTCTCGACGGAGAGATTCACAATCAGAGTCAAATTCAAATCGACTCCGAACCTCGCGGCGTCCAGAGAAACGTTCAGATCGAGCAAAGAAACTGAATCGATTGCGATGGTGGGCTGCTTGGGCTTGAAAACTGTAAATGCTAAAATGAGGATCAAAATTACGATCACGATTACAGAAAGCAATACGGCTATGCAAATGTTTCGTCGGTTCCGATCGGGAGCGCCCATTTTAGTGCTGGTTTTGGGTTCTCTGTTTTTTTTTGGGTTCAATTTTGAGAGTTTTAATAGAGTGGGACTGAGAGAGAGATTATGGAAAATTAGCTGCCGAACGTCATTAATTTGCAGGTCGAAATTTACAGACGCAATTAATTTGGAGAGACGTTTGTGAAAAGTTTGAGATCCGAGCGGGACGGAAGAACGAACTGGGGAATTTGACCGGAAATTTATTTTAGATATACGGCGGCAATGTTGCTGAAATGATTAATGAAGCTTGTTTTGGCGGTTCTTGAGACGGCGGAGCCTGGTGGTCCGGCACTCTGGCGGCGGTGGTGAAGGAATAAAGTGCTTTAAGAAGTGGAGGGGATTTCAAAATTTGACGGTATGAATTAATTGAGACGTGAAGACATCAGTTATAAGTTTTTTTTTTTTTTTTGGATTTCGACACATCAGTTATAACTTTATTTAGGTAGCCAATTTTATGTGTGAAAAAGTTTAATCCCTAAACTTTGGAGGAGTCCTAAACTTTATATTGTAACCATTTTTTTGAAGTAGCCAAAGTGAATATGGTTAAGTGATAATTGACATGTACTTTTGATCAAGAGATCAGAATTTCGATCACATAAAATCACTCAATAAGTTATATTAAACACACTTTAAATTACTAGTTAGCAACTTGCGATGCACGTAGAATTTTTCACTTTATTCTATCATTTTACTTAAAAATGAGACTTTTTTTCACAATTATTATAAAGTAATATATATTTTTTAATTCTAGTAGAATTCATATTAAAGTCATGGTAAATACCATTCAATAATATTATGAATGATCAATTCAATTGGTTGTAGTTTAAATTCATAAATGAGTTATTTAAATAAAAATAAACTATTAACATATCCTAAATTAAAAATGATAAAAGTGTTGTAGATATGTCTATAAAGTATTTGAACTCTTTGTATTTTTTATATTTTCAAATACTTAGATAAACCTTCACACTCCATAAAGATCCATAATTTATTCTTCACTCAATTTAAATCTTCATAGCTATATTATTTTTTTTAAAAATATATATTAAAATAGAGCAAAAAAAAAAAAGAAAAAAAAAAGAAAAGAAAAGGCAGCCTATTTTATAATAAAAAAAAAAAACAAAAGAAAAATGCATAGTAATCCTTATAATACAAATTAGGAAAAGCCAAAGCTACAAAATAGCCCATCCGTTGAATAAAAAAAATAGCACAGCCCATTTTATTGAAAAAAAATTAAAAAAAAAGTATTGAAATCCTAGAACTACCGCTCATCCCTCCATCTTTGATTTTTACGTCTGCTATGCTCTCATTCATCTTCCTCCCTCTTTCAAATGATATGTCTCTCTTGCAAATCTTTGCATGTCGTTGATATGATCACTAGAGCAAATCAATTATGTTGGTTACAATGATGATAACGTCAATCGCTCTCCCTCTCGAGATTAATTTCAATCATTGGGTTTTTTAGTAGATCAATCTCATCTCCTCAATCTTCATTGGGTTTTTAGCATCAATATCACCCTCTCCCTTAGGTCTTTGCAATATCATCTTCAAGCTGCTTGATGCGAAATGCCATGGAAAAAATAGACTTGAAACGAAATTGATCCTCGACCCATTCTTTCCATCAATCTGTAGACCTCCCCTTTCCGCATAAAATTATTTAACCTCATTTTTTCATTGATGCTTCCCTCCAAGGGGCCTTGGAATAATTCACTATATAAAGAAGAGAGGGAGGGAGAAGCATGAGACTAAACTTTTCAAGTTCCACAATTAATATTGTAAAATTCATTGTCTTCTTCAATAGCTCATCAATGGTAAAATTGACAACTACATCAATTCAAATTGAGTGCAAATAAGTATATATTCCAAAGGGAAACATCTTTTTAAAACTAAAATAGAGTGAAGTAATTGAACATTAGTATTAATGCTTGTGTTAATTGCAATATGAATTTATTGTCCGTTAATGTAACAGGAAGATGAAAGACCGGAGGCATTGAATAAAAATATGAAAGGTAAGGGACATAATGAGGAATATAAAAAATTAAGGGGCAAAATGGGCACAAATTTTAAAAATAAACGGACAAACTGGGCAATTGTTTGTGGCAGTATTTAATAAGAAAATGAAAGGTTAAACGGGTACTATTGGAGGATTGAATGCTTGTATGACAACAATAAAAGAGGGAGTGTTGAAAGATGAAGGGACAAACTTAAGATGAAGGGCAAACTTGACATATAATTAAAAAATGAAAGGATAAAATTGGCACAAAAAGTTTCTCCTCATTGTGCCTTTTATATATACTATAGATTAAATTCTTTTCAAAGGTGCTTATAGAAAAATCAATTTGGATAAAAAGCATTTTTTTTTTACAAGTTATTCCAAACATACTATTATTAGTCTTTGTTTTTTATAAACACATTTGGTCCATTAGTTTATAAATCTACATATGTAATAAATCTCATTCAAACTTGTCTTTAAAAAAAAATCTCATTTAATCTTACTGATATTTTCTTATGATAGAGGCTAGGGTCATAACCATTTGGTTTTTGGGTTTTAATTTTTGAAAATTAAGTTTTTAAACTCTACTTCTATCTATGGGTTTCTTTGTTTTGTTATCTACTTTACACTTGTTTTCAAAACTAAAATCTAAGTCAAGTTTTGAAAACTAAAAAAAGTAATTTTTAAGAACTTGTTTTTATTTTTAGAATTTGGCTAAGAATTCAAATGTTTTCTTAGGAAAGATGAAAAACATTGTAAAAAGTGATAAAACAAGCACAATTTTCAAAAACAAAAAACAAAATTGCTACAAATTTTAAAGTACAATGACTATCTTTACACACTAAAATTCAGGGACTAAATTGTTACAAAATTGAAAGTATAAAAACTAAATCATTATAACCTAAAGTTCGTGAACTATAATGTTATTTTCATGAATGTTCAGAGACTAAAATATTACAAAATGCACAAACTAACCCTAAACTATAAGTTTTATTCTAATCAAACCTTCAAACTATAAATCATACCCAAATTCTTTACACTAATTTTTTGTTTTCTTAAATCAAGATGATAGCTCGACATTAATATGAAACCAAAATATTTAAAGGACTTTTTTTTAGTTGAACAATAAGTGGAGGTAGGGGGACTCGAACCTATGATCTCTTAGTCGATGACACACACTTTATGCCAGTTGAGCTATGTTCATTTTGAAAAATATTTAAAGGGTTAATATTATATTTTTAAAATTTTATTTAATTAAAAAACTTGGGTTACATTATAACAATTCAACAATTTGAGAGTTTGAATATAACAATCTTTTATGGATCAAGTTGGTTAGAGCATTTTGCAATTGATAGTGTGAGAGTATGATTAAAACCACTCCAATATTTTAGAATTTTTGCAAGTTTGCACACACAGACATATATATATATATATATATATATATCCACACATGTAGAAAGAGATTCATACCAATTAGAACATAGTTTATTGGATAAGGTACCAACTACCAAGATCGATGGTTTGATTTCCATCCCACATTTCCACAATGGTTAAACTAAAAAAAAAAGGTGACCATTCGTGTACTAAAAAAAAAAGAGGAAAAAATCATTCACACGGCCAAACCCAAAAAGACAGGCGCTCAATCCCAACAAACAAAACTATTTGGTAATTCAGCCCATAACCTTGGTTTATTGGATCAAGAAGTTCGTTAGGTTGAGCCCAGTATTTTAGACCGGCGATTTAATATACATTTGTTAAATTACTATTTATTTAGAAAAATTGTAAGTAATGGCTAGAAAAAAATAGTGGAGGAGAGAGTGAATACTTTTTGTTTCATTTACACCTTTGATATATACTCGTATACATAGTCAACTCTCACAAAATAGATTTTTTTTTTTAAAATATCGTTAATATTCTTCTCTCACCATAACTAACTTGTCCCCTAAATTTATGCATTTTTAAAATTCTCTCTTATTTTTAGAATTTCTCCATTTTCAAATACTTTATCTAATTTTTCAACGTTTTTTATGGTTTCTTTAAATTTCCAAGATGCAACATTCACAAACGAAAAACCGTGCAACTGTGCCAACGTAAATGGAAGGAAAAAAACGCAGAGAAGGCATCATTTAATTTTGGAAGTAGAAATAGCGGTGATAGAAATATGTACCTTGAGAACGTGATTGGTCGACGACTCTTACTCTACTAGTTTCTATCTTTGGAGGCCAAGAGGAGATAAAACAAAGTTGAAGATTGAAGAAAATCGAATGGATAGGGGAGTTTCAAATGAAATGGGTTGTCAGAGAAGATGAAGAACATTTTTCGTTGTTTCTTTAATTTTTCAAGATGCAGTGTCCACAAACAAAAATTGTGATTGGGTAAATAGAAGGAAAATAAACCCAGAGAAGAAGCTGCAGGAATGAAGAAATCGATCGAACACATTCGATTTTTGAAAGTAGAAACGACAGTAGATAGAAATATATACCTCGAGACTGACATTTTCATTGTAGGTACTAATATACACAAGGACATGGCAAGCCTAAAGGAACCAGTAAGCAAGAGGAAATACCAACAAGAGAGGTCCATGTGTATACCGTGGGTCGTCACCCAGAGAAAAAGCTGTAGGAATGAAGAAATCCATCGAACATATTCGATTTTTGAAAGCAGAAATGACAGTAGATAGAAATATATACCTCGAGATTGAAATTTTCATTGTAGATACTAATATACATAGGGACGGGACAAGCCTAAAGGAACCAATAAGCAAGAGGAAATACTAACAAGAGAGGTCAATGTGTATACCGTGGGTCGTCACCTAGAGAAAAAGTTGTAGGAATGAAGAAATTGATCGAACATATTCGATTTTTGAAAGTTGAAACGACAGTGGATAGAAATATATACCTCGAGATTGACATTTGCGTTGTAGATACTAATATACACAGGAACGAGGCAAGCCTAAAGGAACTAGTAAGCAAGAGGAAATACCAACAAGAGAGGTCCTTGTGTATATCGTGGGTCGTCAAGAGGAACCAATAAACAAGAGGAAATACCTAATAGTCCAACAATCATTTGTTCATACCTTAATGCATGGTCGAGCTTCGTTTGCTAGTGACGAGGGATGAGGGGCAAGGGTTTGCTTTATTGTTTGGTTTGGGAAAAAACAATGGTATAAACAACGGGGGAGACGAGGGGATTTTAGGTGGAGTATTAATTATGGCAAGTGGTTAATGATGGCATTTTTACTTCGGTTAACGGCGTGTATGGGTATCAATTTTTATATTCAGTTTAATTTTTGTACACTTAATGGGTAATTACATATATTTCCATTTCATTAAATCAGTACAGATGTATGGTCTAGTATATACTATAAGTTAGATGCAAATCCAATAGCTCGTCATTTAAATCGTTGTGTTCATCTATGTAACCTATGCATTGTTCTACAAAATTTAAAAGTTTAGTTATTTTCTTTAAACAATGTTTACTTAATAGTTTAGATTTGATTCAAGTTTGTTATATTTTGTTAACTACAATTCCTCTCCCTCCTATTAAAATCCTGCTTTTTTGTAAGCTTTTATTTAGTTAATTAGGGAGTAGAAAATGTAGGTAGGGGTATTTTAGTCACAATATAATTATAAAATTGTAATATAAATAATGTAAAAAAAAGATTTAGACATTTTTCAAAATATAAACAGTTTTAGGTATTTTTCAATAGGGGCTATCAATATTTAGCTATTCTTTTAGTTGCCCCATTTATTTATTTATTTAGAAGTTTATTTATTGTTTATTTTTTTAACCTTAAGGAGTTAGTAATTTAATTTTTTTTTTTTGCCTCCACAACTTTTGAACTTGAAATGACAAATGGTGCTAAAATGGGCCTAGCTCAATAGTAATTGACATTTACTCTTTCAATTGATGTCGTTTCCTACATCTAAGGTAAATCGAAAACAAATCTAGTGGAGGTTACTGATAAGGACAATGACCCTCAACATATCGCCACAATGGTATGATATTGTCCACTTTGGGCATAAACCCTCATGTCTTTGATTTTGGTTCTCCCAAAAGGCCTCATACCAATGGAGATAATTGTCCTCACTTATATACTCATGATCACTCTCTTCCCTAGCCAATGTGAGACATTTGTTTGCACTCCTAACAATCCTCCCATCAAACAAAGTACCACATTTGAGCCTCCCCTCCAACAAATCCGTTCAACTCCCAACTAAGAGCTTGCTCTTCAGCTTGAGGCAACATCCAAATAGAGCACAAGGCACATATCACATTGTGGGATATTCCTTGATGGTGGCGATCACACCATCTACCAACTTCTCCCCTTGAACAAAGATCCACCTCCTATGTATTAGACAAACGTATGATAGAGTTATATTTGCTTGTCGCCACAAGCTCTTTTTTGTTCAATTTGGAGATTCATCCACAATGTCGTATAACTATAAGGCTCACTAATCTTTGTTCCACTTTAACGATTTCTCGACACTCAGCTAAGCTTAAGACCATGGCTCTGATACCAATTGATAAGGACAACAACCCTCAACATATCTCCACAATGGTATGATATTGTCCACTTTGGGCATAACCCTCATGGCTTTGCTTTTGGTTCTCCCAAAAAGCCTCATACCAATGAAGATAATTATCCTCACTTATATACCCATGATCACTCTCTTCCCTAGCCAATGTGGGACATTTGTTTGCACTCCTAATAGCAGCAAACCTTGGTGTCAAGGTTTTGAATCCCTCATTACCCGCAATCGGTCAAAAACGGAAAAAATTATCGCTCTAGAAATAAGAAAATCATGATTGAGATAACAGACTCAAGGAATTTGGCAGTGGGTCTTTTGTCAAATAAAATGATATTATCTTTTTATTTATTTATTTATTTATTGAGTAGGGTGAAGATTCAAACCTCAAATTTTGGTCGTGAGTATATGCCTTAATTAGTTTAACTACGCTCAAGTGGACATCTTTAATTTTTTTGGTGGGCTAAATTTCGTTATGTTTTTTGAAGAAAAAAAAAACTTAGAAATTACATGTGTGTGTTAAGTAACTATTATATTAGAATTAATAGAATGATGTTATCTTTTTATTTGTTTAATAATAATTTTTAGTTCAACAACAAGGAGTGGAGAATATGTGCCTTAATTAATCGAGTTATGTTTAAATTGACATCTTTACATATATATTTTTTGTGTGTAAATTTTGTTACATTTTTTTTAAAATGCTTATAAATTACTTGTGTTAATTAAGTACCTAGTATATTAGAATAAATCTAATTCGCTTGACATATATGCTTTTTATGTTATTCCTTAAGTTAAATTACAAATTTGATCCTTATGATTGTGAGAAAGAGAATTTAGTCCCTATGATTTTAAATGTTAGAATTAGTCTCTATGGTTTGATGAAACCTTCATAAATAGTCCTTATGATAGGTATATCAAACTATAGAGACTACTTGTGAGGTTTTATTAAATCATAAAGACGAAATCCTAATTTTTAAAACCATAAAGACTAAATTTATAATTTAACCTATCGCTTATAATATTTTCAACCATTTGTTGAAACTTTTGTACTTGATTGACTCAACAGTCAACATCGATGAAAAGTCAGAACTACTTTTCTTTTCTTTTCTTTTCTTTTTTTTTTTTTTTTGTTTAAAAGAAAAAGGCAAAACTGCCTTAAAATAGTTATCAATAAAAGTATACTTAGAAAAGTATACCGCAAAGGAAATTAAAGTATAATACTATATATAATCTTACAAATTTCAGAGAGAGAACTCTACTGTGATACAATACAACGCCACCAAATCCTTTATTCAGTAATCAGTATATTTCATACTTTTACCTTTCAAGTAAATCACACACATTAAAAGTTTAAAAAAAAAAAAAAAAAAGGATAAAAACCCATTATTGAGTTCGTCAAGTAAAGTTGAACATTAATTAAAATCCATACAAGTAAAAAATTCCACAGCCATCATAATCAATCAGTTGGGTCTGCTGCAGACCTTCCTGATCTCGCCCTGAGATCCGGTGAGCGGCTTGATGTCTCCCATTCTAATCATCGCCGCGACAAAGTCGGCGTTGAATTGCTTATAATCTTTACTGTAT
The DNA here is from genome assembly GCA_033996785.1 of Trichosanthes truncata. Taxonomy (NCBI): domain Eukaryota; kingdom Viridiplantae; phylum Streptophyta; class Magnoliopsida; order Cucurbitales; family Cucurbitaceae; genus Trichosanthes; species Trichosanthes truncata. The sequence goes on along the minus strand of JAWPNB010000008.1, from coordinate 22,049,349 downwards.
AGTTCGACCAATGAATCGGTGGATCCGCCGTTGTGGAGGATCTGGTCGGAGTGGAGCAAGCCCTTCTTGTTCAAAATGTTCATGTAGTAATCGTTGTCGAAATGCGTTGGCGTTGCGACGTCGAGAGGGGCAAGATTGTTATCTCCTCCTCTTCTCGGGCAGTTGCTCTGTCTTAGCTTGGCGAATGAAGGGTCTATGTTACTCTCGTTGTATATGCGGTCCCTGAAGACTGTGCACCTTGCTAGCCCTATCGTGTGAGCCCCTACATGCACAAAAATAACGTCACCAGAAATTAAGGCCATTGCATACCGACAATTCTACGCCATTGGATGTACGGAGAGAAAATGCAAGACTATTTTCAGTTCAATGACAAGTTTAGCCTTATCTGTGTCTATTTGGTCTCTAAACTTTAAAAAATATCTAATACGTGATTAGACTTTCAATTTTGTATCAATTAGGTCTATAAACTTTAAAATTATCTGGTAAGTCTCTAAATTTTTAATTTTGTGTCTAATAAGTCATCGACATGTTTGAAATTTTTAAAAATTAATTGACCTATTGAATATAAATTTGATTTTTATGTCTATACTTGGGACCTTAAACTTTCAATTTTTGTCAAATAGATTCGTAAATTTTAAAAAATTTCAAATAGAGAAAGGACCTAGTAGACACAAAATTTAAAAAAAATTCAAAGACTTAATTGATACAAAATTGAAAGTTTAAAGACTCGTAAGACATGTTTTAAAGTTTAGATATTTATTAGACACTTTTGAAAGTTTAGGGATCAAATAGATACAAATCTAGGCTAAATTTGTAATTTAATTTAATTTTTTTTTTTAGAAAATGATTGAGAGTGAAGGGGAAATAATACCAGACAGGGCAACCATGTCTCTGGCAGAGAGGCCTAGGTTACTGAATCGATTGATGAGGTTGCTCAGAGTTGAAGTCGGTGGAGGGATGACGCCACTGCTGGCGGCCGAGAAACTGGCTGTTTTTGAATCTTTTCTTCCTAATTTCACGTCCCAGTATGGCCCTCCCAACTAAAATAATGGTTAAATATATTAAAAAGATTTATTAAATACAAGAAAGTGTGATTTGAAAACATTTGAACTTTATGTTACATTCTAATGTAAAAATTATTTTAAGTGAGAAAAGTAATTTTAATTCTTGCAAAAGTGACACTTTCAATCATAATCTAAATAGTGAAAAAGTCAACAACTTACAATGACGACGGAGTCACGAGCAGTAAGTGTCAAAATATCAGCACATGAGACAATACCAGGGCAAATTTTTTCTACGCTGCTCTTTATGGCTTCTATGACATTAAAGCCTCTAACAGACCCGTTGTTTGGAGGTGCTGTTTGCTCTCCTCTGAAATTTGGAGTGTCGGCTAAAAGAATTGACCCATCACATCCCTATAAAAAAATGTTCAAATAGAGAAAAGTTAAGGTTTCGTTTGATAACTATTTAATTTATCAAAATTAAGTCTATAAATAATACTTTCACCTATGAGTTTTGTTGTTTTATTATCTACTTTTACATATGTTTTCAAAATCCAAGCTACGTTTTGAAAACTAAAAAAAGTAGTTTTCAAAAACTTACTCAAATATTTTCTTAAAAAATATGAAAACCATTGTAGAAAAATCGTGAGAAAACAAGCATAATCTTCAAAAACCAAATGGTTATCAAACTAGGCCTAAGTACTTCATGATCTCCACCATTGTAACGAGAAGCAAAAGGGAGAAAAAATAATATGTACGTTAACAAAGCAGTCATGGAAGTGGAGACGGAGGAGGGAAGCGCCGATGCGAGTTTCCTTAGAAATGGCAGATTGGACGCCCGAGAGGACCGTGGAGAGGAGCTTGGGGCAAGTCTTGGAGTAGAATCTAGAGGAGAGTTGGGCTGAAGAGGTGCCCATGAAAAGGAAGAGATGCAAAGCTAAGACCAAAACCACCATGTTTTTTGGAGTGTGAGAAGTAGAAATCGACATTGCTTTGGAAAATAATGGAGATTTTTAGGTCAAGGAAGAGGAGTGTGGTGGACATGATTGTCGTTTGATTGAGGGCTATTTATACACATCAACAAGGACAGAGAGAAGGGAAAAAAAAAAAAAAAAAAGAAGGGGGGGAAATAGATAACAATGAAAGAGAAAAAAGGCATATATTTAATATAAAAAATGGGGCCAAAATTTGGCATTGGTTGATTGGTAGATTACCTAATCTTCAAAGACAAAGACTTGCAATTGCATGGATTTGGATGTATGTCTAGAAAATTAGGGAATAGTGTACAAAAAAAAAAAAAAAAAAGGAAAGAAAGAGAAGACTTTGTTTGATGAATTATTGATTGATTGATGACATAAAATTGATTTTGACACAAAAAGAAAAGTAAGAATAGGTTAAAGAAAAGTAAACTTTAACCTATAATTAAGGATTTATAAAGTTTTTTTGTGTTCGGCACACGCAAGTTTAATTGTTAAGGCTTCTATAAATTCGAGTTAAAAAGTCGAGCCTACGTTTAGCACATGTGAATTTGTTTATATCAAGTTATGAGTTTATCAATCTCATAAGTTACATAAATTTAAATTTATGAAACTCACATTTTATACTACATATTATGTAACTAATCCGTGTATATAGCTCAATAAATAAGTTATATAAAGCACCAATTACCATTCTAAAAATTGATTGTTCAATCTCCTCCCTTACAATTATTGGAACTAAAAAAAAACTAGACATTAGGTATGTAAGTATGAACCTTTACAAATTATAAACACACAAACTCATATTTCTATACTCTATTCTTTTTAGAATCCAAATACATGCTTCTATCCATACTAAAATTAGTATGAGTACTAATTGAACATATAATATAATAAAAGAGAAATCTTGAGTACCAAATTGACCTGAAAATACTATTTTAACCGTACTAAAATTACCCATTAGTACTAATTGAACATATAATATAATAATAGAGAAATCTTGAGTACCAAATTGACCTGAAAATACCACTTTAACACGTGTTAAATCTCATATTAACATCTAAAACCCAGTAATATATATTAGAAAAATTATATTTACACTTGTCTTTCAACATCAATTTTTTTTTTTTTAAAATTTAAAAGTGAATTTAACCAAAATAGACAAGGATGTGAAAGGAAGGTTTGGAATTGACGGGTGTGGGTGGAGTGTAATTAGTTGTAAGAATGATTAAAGGCTTGATCCATTAAGTCAAATTAGAAGGGTCCACACAAGCAAAACATTAGAGTGGATTATTTTGAATAATTCATATCAATTTTTAATTGTGCGAATCTTTTGTTTTTTTTAAGAGTTAATTTGTACGAATCTTAAGCAACCACGATGACCATGCATGCAGCCTAGCTTTTCCGCAGGGACTTAATATTAGGATTTAGAACAGCCACGTTTTTATTTATTTATTTATTTATATTATTTTTAATGTATATTTTATATATTTTTTTGAGTTATTAAAGCCACTTTGAAATTTCGTCGTTAGCAATTATGGCAATTTTTACAGGAAAGTAACCTAAGCTATATTTGATTAATTAGCAAGAAAGTTTCCATGACACACTTTATCATATATCAATTATAACTCCTTTCTTGCATTCCAGGGAAGCCAAAAAGTTTGACTAAAAGTTGAGAAAATTTTCTATCATACTTTCTTCAACTATAATAAATAACATGTTAAATTAGCCCATATAGTTGAGAGAAAGTAATTTGGATTAGTCCCTATTTATACTATAGTTTAAAGAAAGTTAGAGTTTAGCCTCTATGGTTTTAAAAGTTAAAATTTTCATCCCTATAAATTTAAATTTCATTTTGTTTCTAAATTTTTATGTTAACTCATCTTGTTTTAGTCTCTTTATTATATCCTTGTCATTACTTTTTTTAATATAAATTATTAAATACAATTTGACAAAGACACATCTTTTGTATATCTTTTTTTTTTTAGGAATTTTGTTTATCTATTTGATGGGTAGGTATCTACACAGACATTGTATGAATCTATTTCTATTTCTAATAAGATAAAACTAAGACAAATATTGTATTTCAAAACATATATAAATTTCTTGTTAAATGATTGATATACAAAAGATGAGAAAGTTTTCTATCATACTTTTTTCAACTATAATAAATAACATGTTAAATAGTTTCTTCAACTATAATAAATAACATATTAAATACTTTCTTCAACTGTAATAAATAACATGTTAAATTATAAATTTAGTCCATATAGTTTAGAGAAAGTAATTTGAATTAGTCCCTATTTATAATTTAACCCCTATAGTTTTGAAAGTTAAAATTTAATCTCTATAGTTTAAAGAAAGTTAGAGTTTAGCCTCTATAGTTTTAAAAGTTAAAATTTTCATCCCTATAGTTTGATAAAATTTCATAAATAGTTCATACCGTTGAAGTTACTAAATGATTGAGTACGTGGTAGTTAGCTATCCTGCCACGTACTCAATCCGTTAGTGGCTTTTAAATCCGTTTGACTTTTAACGACATGTACTATTTATGAAGTTTTATCAAACAATATTCTAACTTTTCAAGCCATAAGGACTAAATTCTAACTTCCTCCAAATTGGTCACAAAGCACTTTTCAGAAAAAAAAAATTGGTTATAAAGTAAAATAATATATTTAGTGATTATAATAGTTGAGTATCAATGAAAGGAATATCTACCTACTTGGAATTAAAATAATATATTTCGCCTAAAATTTATATGGAATTAAAGGGCTTTGATTAATTTGCTATAATTTTAAATTTCATTTTGTTTCTAAATTTTTATGTTAACTCATCCTGTTTTAGTCTCTTTATTATATCCTTATCATTACTTTTTTTAATATAAATTATTAAATACAATTTGACAAAGACACATCTTTTGTATATCTTTTTTTTTTGAGGAATTTTGTTTTTCTATTTGATGGGTAGGTATCTACACAGACATTGTATGAATCTATTTCTATTTCTAATAAGATAAAACTAAGACAAATATTGTATTTCAAAACATATATAAATTTCTTGTTAAATGATTGGTTGAACTATTAATGACAATGATTAAAATAACATATTACATTTACAAGTTTTGAAATTAAAATTAAATAGGTTTGAAAGTTACTGAAATTGAATATAAAACATTATTAATTATAATAAACCTTTCTCAGAAGGACGATCTCTATCTACCAATTGCAATCATTAAACTTTATTTTGCAGTAGAGAAAGCCAAGTAGGTCAAGGCTCTTTAATTTGTGGTTCTTTTTTTTCCCAATTTGTCTTTTTCTAGTTCTATATTAATTTTCTTTTGGGTAAAGATTACGCAAACTTGTAATTTAAGGAAAATTAGAGCCTTTTCAAATTGACCAATGGAAAAGTATATATATTACCCTGCTGTCTCTCGTTGAAAATGTCCAGTGGACTTTTATAAAGTGTTAATAATAATTTTTTTAATAAAAAAAAACTATACTTTTTAACTTTTTAGTTTAAACTTTTGAACTTAGCATGTAATTTAATATAAAATCAAAAAAAGAGATTTAGAGTTCAAGTCTTTACCATTATCTATTTCTCTCTATTAGATATTGATGGTGTTTGTCCATGTGTGTTAGGTATCATGTTAATTTCTTATAAAAGTAAAGGACATTTTTAGGAGATGTAGTACAATAAAAGTTAGAATAGTTAGTACACGTCATATCATATGAAGCAAATAGGTTTTGAATATCACGAACGTGCATGTCTATTTCACCAAACCAAAATATGAATTATTTCCAACTCAATTACTAAAATATATATTTTGACATCACATCATCATTTTGTTAATAAATTTCAACACTTTATAATAATAAAGACTTATTTTTTTTTAAAAAATCAATATGTAAGAATTAAAAATGAAACCTTTGAATGATTAATTAAGAAGGAAACTTGAAAAGTCATCCGACTAAATTATATAAATTTAGCACATTTTTTATCCAATAAAAACAAGCCAAGTCAGAAAAGAAAAAAGAAAAAAAGGAAAATTCATCTAGGGAGAGCCAAAGTCAAAGTTGGGAACATATTAATGATTAAGTAGTTAAAGAGTTTAAATTAGAATAATCAAACAGGGAGATCAGATAAATTATTCCCTCACAACCAATTCAAAGCTCTGTCATTGGGTCGTCGCCGTTGCCACTGTCACCGCCCGGTATTATTTTATTGACCGAAGTGGGTGTGAGTTGTCTGTTTGAAATTCTCATCTGAATTGGATTTGATTCCTCTTCCTCTGTAAATGCATGAAGGATAAAATAAATATCTTCTTTTTGACTTTTTTTTTTTTTTAAATGGAAAAAGAACATATAATTTAATGCTGACACTTTGCAAGACTTTTAATTACTTTGAAAGATTCAGATTCGAAGATTTTAAACGCTGATACAAGTTCAATATTTTGGGTTTAGAATTTTACCTAAAAAATTTAATACAAATTAAATGGAAAACTTGTACTTGAGAGAAAATGTCATTGTAGGTGTTCGAATGCATAACATTGTGTTGACTGCTATTAGGGACAGACTCAAAAATTTTATTTTGAAGGGGTGAGTTAGATTATAAAAATATAATATCAATATTAATAAGAGTTATTTGATAATAGGATTTTTTTTTAGATAATTTGATAATAGGAATTAATAGGTATTAAGTTGAAGCCTGGTGCCTGGAACATCCCAACTAAATTTGCATAACTTTATATATTAGTTATGTTTAGGGTTATTTTATCATATAAGCCTTACCAGAGTTTGGAGTTGTTGCAAATTTAACATAATTTAGATTAAAAATATTTACAAAAATAACTACTAGAAAAATTGAAAATATAGAAAAATCAAAATATGTAAATTAATAATTACAATTAATCAATTATAATGATGATTGTTAAGATTATAGTTAATTTATATCCAAGTTAATCTTCAATTTAGGTTAATTAATAACTATCACATAAAATAAAAACATGTTAATAACTTGATCAACAATTCATTAATTCATTTTTAAGAAAACCATACTTGTAACTATTTAAAAAAAAAAAACTGATACGTACATTTGTAATTATTTTAGAAAAAATATATATATTTCAAATATTTTAGAAAAATGGAATATATATATTTTTTAAAGTTTCAAAAAGAAATCCTACTTACATATACTAAAAGCTAATTAACCATTTAAAAAAAAATTAAATCACCTAACTATAGAAATTTTATCAATATATATATGGGTCATGCCCCTAGCCCATCCTAGATACGTCCCTCGTTGTCATGATACCATTTTATGTTGGATAATTTAATGATTTTATTTTATTACTTTATTACTTTATTTATTTAATTATAATTGTTTTAGGAAAGAAAAGGAAGAATGAGTCATTCAACCATTTCCTTCTTTTAAGGAGAGAAAGTTAAGCATGTAACTAGGTGCATGCGTTATGAGTTTTTAACTATCTTCTTCCTCACAAAAGGGGTGTGAACTTTTATGCAGAGAATTTTCAGAAAAACCTTAAAGAGTGTTATGAGAATTTATCTTTCACTAAAATATATATATTTCACAAAATCTTCCTTTCTTTTGAGCATACAAGTCAACGAGGAGTAAAAGAGCTTAGTTGCACACAAGCTTAATTGAAGGGAGTTGTATTCTAGGAGTGGAATGTCGAATAACTCAATGCAAGTGGGGGGCACGTCTTGTCTAAGAACAATGTTCTGCAATACGTGCCTCGACCTAGATAACAAGCTTTCTTAAACCCTATTTTATTGATTAATATTTTTATATTTGTTGGTTGTGTTGTTCTATTTACAATATTCCTTCCCAATTGCTTTACGTAATTTTTCCAACATTTTAACTATTATCCCTAGAGCTAAACGCTTAAGTGGATGGAATATACTAAACTTAATTATTAATTCATGTTCTTAATTCAATTGTATATTGAATGATGATCTTTTCTTCATTTTTAACCAGTGTAAAGACAATGCGATCCTCAAATAAATGTAAGAGCCTTTATTTATAAAATAAAAGAGGTGACTAATAATGTGGAATTTATTGATTAGTGTATTTCTTTATAGAAGAATCACTATTTAAATGAAGATCAAGATAAGAATGAAACTCCATAAGTGTGATCATTATATAATATGTAAAAAGGTTTTTGGTTGGTTGGGGGAGAAAGTCCATTTGTGAGAGCATAACACAATAATTGGTCCAGCAAAAATTCATCTTGTTTAAGCCAAGCAATTAGTCGACTATATGTAAAGGAATGAAATATGATTACATGTACTATGTTCATAAAGATACTCGACCTACTTTATTCAGAGATGTATTGTGAGCATAGATGTGTTAATTTAAAGAAATGTTATTTTAATGTGAACTATCATTTTGAATGAATGAAAGGAAATAACTATTTACAATACAAAGCCTTCTAATTGATATTAATAATGATTTTGATATATATATTACTATTTTACATAACATATATAAATAAAATGTCTTAATTTTTTTTATGAAAATGATTGATGTATTTATGGATTCAAAAAACTCTTCGAAAGAAATATCACTCAACACACATTTATCCGTGATGGATTGTTATGGTTATGGGTGAAATTGGATCAACAATAATGGGCTGGCTAAAAGGCTGCAATGACGGGCCAAATAAGGAAAGAAGTCCAATACGAAGTCAAAACGGGCCAAAACCGACAAGAGGCTGACCTAGAACGAGAAGGGACGAAGAAACGGGCTTGGGCCGAAGCCCAAGCCCGTGGTCGGCCTCGATCGAGGCCGAGGCCGACCACATGGCAAGGCCCCATTTTGGGGCCTTGCCATGGTCTAGCATCGGAGGGATGAAGGACGGGGCTTGATTGAATCATATAGAGCCCAAATTGAAAATTTTAAAACTACAGAGACTAAATTGAAAATCATACTTTCTTTGCCAACTTGAACATATAGCTCAGCTGGCTATTTGAGTTTATTCAAAAAGCATAATAAAAACTTGTTTTTACTTATATATTATAGTCTTCCTGACATGTCCCGCCCCAGGTTACTCTAGCAAATCTAAAACGAAGCGTGCCGACAATGAATTCTATAATGCAACAAAAACCCATTGTCAACGTTCATTCACACAATAATTCCTAGAAAATACAAAGTGGCCAGCGAAACTTGCTCACAAATTGTTTAAAAGGAATTTGACAGAGCTTCCCTTAAAAAATGATCTAAAGACACCTGTTATGAAAATGAATGCACACTCCCAAACAAGAATATATTGAACTGCAATATCCCTTCACATTCTTTTTAAGCATACTATCCAGTAATACACCAAAAATTTATACATAACTTGGAAAAAACACTACTGACGATTTACAAACTACTTTTCCCAAGCCAACATAAACACAAACAATGACATGTCACCCACTAGAGTTAGCCACTTCAGCTACAAAAGATGTGTTGAAAAGTACATGTACATACAAAATGGTATGTAATCAAACAGGACCGATGGCAGGTTTCAACTCTCGTAGGCTCGTTGAAAACTCAAATGCTACCTAATAGGAAAATGTAAGAAAGAAAGAGTGAGCTAATAAGCCGAGTGAGTAGTGGTATTGGTTGTTAAAGGAAGATTTTGAAAGAATATTTCCTTTTGTTAAACTAAAATCAACATTATGAGAAAATAGTGTATATCACTAAGAATTTAATAAACCAAGATAATTGAAACATAAGGAAAGTGCATAATAATCCAAAGGCATAGCATAATTTTGTATACTCATCACCCAACTTGTAACTAAATCTCTGTTATACTAGCGTAGAGTGATCTCAATATGCCCTACAGGCAATCTCTGTCATCTTTGTCGTACTCATTACTACGTAATCCTCATATACATAGCAGAACAAATCTCTGTCATCTCTGTTATACTATGCACCCCATAATCCCCAGGTACATAGCAGAGCAAATCTTTGTCATCTCTGTCATACTATGCACTGTGCCTGCAATCTCCAAGTACATAGCAAAGCAAATTTCTATCATCTCTATCTTCTCTATCATATGTGCACGCAAAGTTGCCCCAAAAAGGCTAAGCACACCCTAACATACGGCCCAAAGCCTATGTGCGTGCTAGAGTGGGTCCCAAAGACTTCTCTCTGGTATACTATGGAAACACATTCATATGGCATACATGTAATCACCATGGGGTAGATCTAGTGATTTGAAACCATTTTACACACAAAACTCTTTAAATCTCAAACTCTTTCTAGAAATCATGCTTTACTTTTAAAACAACATTTCACAAGCTCAATAGATTTCTCAAATAACATTAAATATTTATAAACTCTCAATAATCATCGATCTCTCAAATATTTCTAAACGATAAATTCATCTATAACGTAAAATGTTAGAATTTCAACACAATTTCTGAAAAATTCATAATAATTTCTCAAAGGTCATAAAACATTTCTAACATCTCTAAAATCATAGCTGAGATAATAAATTACTGACAATTCATATCAATCCTTCGCAAATCTCTTAGTAATTCCTCTAAAATAACACATGATCATAGATTTTTTAGAGTTTCACAATAATATTAAATAGTAAAACGATATCATAAATTAACCACTCACAACTACTATGGGGTTGATATGTTCGGGTTGTAAATTTTTTCAATCTCTACTTGATCAAGATAAGATCTTCTCCAAACTCTGAGTAGAACTTCTGTCCACGGTCTCCACCTCTCCACCTTCCCTCTCAAACCCTTCCTTTGTTTTCTCCTTTCTCACGACTCTTTTCTCTGTTTTTTTCTAACAACTCACCTGTGTAGGCATACTTCCACAACATCTTACATTAACTCCACCCCCACAGGGGTCTTCATTTAATTAAACAAATTTTGTTGTTGTTTTGTTTTAATAAAAAGACATATAAGTCCTTACACTTCCTCATTTATAACTAGTGCAAAGAATGTATTTCTCAAGTAAATGTTTCAATCATTATTTATAAAATGAGGAGGCTAATTGTTGTAGGATTTATTTGTCAGTAGGATTTTCATTTGTAGAAGAGTTACTATATGTAAAGGAGGATTATTATAACTATAAGAATACAATTTTCATATAAAAAGCTATGCTTGAAACATGCTTATATGTATTTGAAAAAGGTGCTTGTCTTATTCATATGCATGTGAGCCTAATTAGCTTAAAAGAAATGCTCTTTAAGTACTAAATGGCTAGCTCGAACTAATAAAACACAATAGTTAATATGAGGTCTCTTTGTTAGTTTTTGTTTTTGTTTCACTACAAAAAAAAAAAAAAAAAGTTGGCCTATTTCGACCATCTTTTATCGAAGGTTATAAAAAGTCTTTGAAAAAGATAAACATTTATTGGAGGTATTGAAAAATATTTACTTTTAATCAAAGGTTATTAAAAACCTTTGAAAAAATATATATATTTATTAAAGGACATTAAAAACTAGCTCTGAAAAATATATTATCCTTTATCGAATGTATTTAAAGGACCTTTAAAAAATATCTACTTTTTATCGAAGGCTATTAAACACATTTGAAAAAGATATATATTTATTAAAGTACGTCAAAAACTTTGGAAAAATATATTATCCTTTATCAAAAGTATTTAAATAGTCAAATTTCTTGTAGTGTTTTTTTTAGCACAACGAGTGTGAAGTTATGGAGATTTGAACCTCCGACGTCAAGTAGTTCATCATGAGTGCAAAACTTCATAATTAATATTAATAATATTTAAATTATTATAAAATACAATTAAATAAAATATCTTAAATTCTTTGGGTAATGTTCATGTATTTATTGAATTCATAAAAATATGAAATAGCACCCAACATTGACCCGTAATCAGCATGCATAAATTCAGTGTATTTTATTTTCTCTTAAAAATATTCTTTACATTAATATATTTCATTAACACCATTAATATACTGATAAAAGAAAAGGCAAAAAGAAACTTTTGGAACAACATTCTTTTAGTATTATAATTCTGGGATAATACATTAGAATGAAGTTTAATTTATGCATGTGAGTTTCTTATTTGGCTAAATTATAGAAAATAACCCTAAACTATGAATTTTGTTTCAATAATACTTAAAAAATTTCAAAAATACCTCTGATCTTTCAAAAACGTTCAAAAATACTCTTACCGTTAAGTTTTGGATGGAAAACATTAAAATTTCGTTTCAATAATACCCCTGAACTTTAAAAAATTTCATAAATACTCATGACCTTTCAAAAACATTCAAAATTAAATACCCTTACTGTTATATTTTGGATGAAAAACGTTAAAGTTTCATTAATACCTTTGACATTTAAGTATGCTCGTAAGAGGCAGTTTTTGCCTTTGTCTTCCTGACTTATGGATTATTTGCATGTCAATCTTGGTTGTTGAATTAATTGTATCGTTGGTCTGGTTGGTGAAATCGATCAACTCCTTAATATATATATCTCTCTCCTGATTGTTCTCCATCTTTTACTTTATGTTTTTATTTTGTTTTGATCTTATTCATCTTTCTATTTCTTTCTCTAAATAAGATTGAGTGATTGTATTCATGGTAATTAAGTGAACTACAACACCAATCTTGTGGACGATACTCTAACATTCTTATGTTATATTAAAACTTGACTTGTACACTTGTGATATTACATTAAATAATTTTACGCAATACCAATGCAGAGAAAGCCATTGCGCGCTAGCCTAGCAAGCTAGTTCATTTTTCAGTTGATTGTTCTGTTAGTTCTAGCGCACCTTAAATTTTCAAGTGTAATGCTACATTAACGATTGTTAAAGGAAAACCCAAAAGTATAAAGCAAATTAAACACATAGTCATAAATGAACTTCAAATTCAAGCATTAATCTTGATGCAACGAAAAACAACAAACCTAGAAATGGAAGCAGTGGATCATATCGAGAATTTATTTTTCATCCCCACAATTTGATGTCAAATTCATGCATATAAATAGCTAAATTTCAAACGAGAATTCAAGCTGGAAATTGATCCCACAAAGCAAGACGACGACAAATTATTCTTCAACTTCGAAGACTTGAACAAATCCTTACTTGAATCCGCCCATTTAGGTTTCCAAATCCATCCCACAACAATTTCGCTTTTCGTTTTTTGACTTTGAAGATTTACGAGGGAGGGTTATGGTTATGAATTTTAGATTTTTGGAGCTTATTTGGTCAAATTATTACTATGACATTTCAGATACTAATACTCAATTCATTCTCATTAATTTTCATAGTGGAAGAATCTGCAAAGAGAGGAAGAAGAAGAAACATTTTCACTAGTAAGAGTATTTTTAAAATTTTTTGAAAGGTCAAGGATATTATTGAAATGAAACTTTAACGTTTTCTATCTAAAACTTAACGGTAAGTGTATTTTTGAATGTTTTTGAAAAGTTGGGGGTATATTTTTGAAACTTTTGAAAGTTCAAGGGTATTATTGAAATGAAACTTTAATATTTTCCATCCAAAACTTAAACGGTTAGGGTATTTTTGAACGTTCCTAAATGACCGGGGGTATTTTTGAAACTTTTTAAAGTTTAGGGTATTATTGAAATAAATTAAAACTCATAGTATAGGAGTATTTTCTATAACTTAGCCTTCTTAATTTTAATGATTTTAGTATATTGATCAATATAATGAAGTTCTATCTAAATTACATAATTATTGTATTTTAAAACAGCAAAGAAAGCTCTGATTACTATTAAAGGACACAGGTCAAGATTAAACAATAAAATTAAATCATTGATCAGAAAATAAATTTAAAAATTACACACAGAGTACTTCCAACGATAAAACAAGCAACATCATATCCACACTTACAGAGGCTTATTATTCGGCCAAACAAATTTCGAAATGGGAGAAGAAAACAAACTTATTATTCTCCAACACAATCTAAGTTTTGAAAGATTTCAAATCTCCAACATGTGTCGATCAGTTGGGTCGGCTGCAGACCTTTCGAATCTCGCCTTGCGATCCAGTGAGCGGCTCGATGTCGCCCATCTTGATCATTGCCGCCACAAAGTCAGATTCAAAGGCATGGCTATCGTGGCCGTAGAGTTCGACCAAGGAATCGGTGGATCCGCCATCGTGCAGGACCTGATCGGAGCGGAGCAAAGCCTTTTTCTCCAGAAGATTCTTGTAGTAGTTGTTGTCGAAAAGATTTGGAGTTCTAAAGTCGAAAGGGACACGATTGTCGTCTCCTCCATTTCTTGGACAGTTCCTTTGTCTCTCCTTAGCGAATGACTTGTCGATGTTGGTTTCATTGTATATACGATTCTTGAAAAACAAACACCTTGCTTTTCCAATTGTGTGGGCGCCTGCATGTCACCACCATAAGCTCAAAAAAATATTGTTTGTTTTTCTATACTTGGAAGCCAAGCAAAACTAGCAACTTTCACAAATAAGAATAACGTTTTGTATATAATAACTTTTTGGACAAAAATCAATTTATACCCTTAAACTAATAATAATTTAAACCTTGAATTTTCATAAATGTATTAATTTACACTCTTTGTTATATTTCGTTTGAAAAATATTTATTTACATATGTGCAAACTTATAATTCTATCAATTAAATCTCTAAATTGTCATAAGTGAATCAATTTAGTCCCTCAATTTAAAAACCATCCATGCATCCATTCTCTCACACGTGAAAAATATAGACCATTCATTTGAAAATCGTCAATTATTTGAAACGGATAGTCTTAGATTGCCCTCTCTCTTTCCTTTCTTTACTTCATGCTTTAGTTGCAAAAGAAATGGATTCATTTTAGGGTTTAGTAACATTAAATAATTTTTTTGTCTGTGTCTTATTGTTCTAGAGAGAGAAAATATAGAGTGAGGAAGTGATGATAATACCAGATAAAGCAACCAAATCCCGAGGGGAGAGGCCTTTAGTGTTGAACCGGTTGATGAGGGTTCCGAGGGTGGAGGTTGGTGGAGGAATGGCACCTGTTACATCCGAGAAGCTGGCTGTTTTGGAATCTCTTCTTCCCAATTTCACCTTCCAACTTGGCCCTCCGAGCTGTAATAATTAATTTATTAATAAAAAAATAACATTCCAAAATCATCAGATCAAAACAAAACAAATTTTGTAATGTAAGAAGTTTAATTATAACTCACAGCTACGACAGAGTCGCGAGCAGAAAGAGTCAAAATATCAGCACATGAGACAACACCAGGACAAACTTTTTCGATGTTTTTCTTTATACTCTCAATCACGTTGAACCCTCTAACAGATCTGTTGTTTGGAGCTGCTGTTTGCTCTCCTGTAAATGTAGGAGTATCTTCTAGAAGAATCGATCCATCGCAACCCTAGTGGATGATCATTTGCACACAATGTAATTAAACAAAGAAAATAATATAACTGTCATAAAAATATAGAAAAAAAAAATAAAGAGACATTTCATACGTTAACAAAGCAGTCGTGAAAGTGGAGGCGGAGAAGAGAAGCGCCCATGCGAGCTTCCTTGGCGACGGCGGACCGAACACCGGCTCTAACGACGTTGAGGAGCCTTGGGCAGCTCTTGTAGTAGAAGTTGGGGGAGAGCTGAGCTGAGGAGCTCCCCATGAGCATTGCCAATAAGGCTAATGCTAAAGCCATGGCCATTTTGTTAGAAGAAGGAGTTGTAATCGCCATTGATTTCAAGTAATAGAGATTATTAGAAGAGAACGGGTAAGAGAAGATTGATGAAGATGATAATTGAAGTTTGAAGAAGAGAGGGATATTTATACAGAAGTGGGAGAGATATTATTAATTGTAGTGAATAAAAGATTGGAGAAAGTTGGTATTTGGTTTGGAAGTAGATATGGCCTTGAAACTTCAAAAGGAGACCCAGTAAAATTGTTGGGATGATCTTGTGGAAATTTCCAACATCTTAAATGATCATAAAGAACACTTCAAATACAAGATGTATTTGGATTGTGAGAAGAAGCTTTTTGGATGGGTTGCCGTGGGCAGGTGGATTATATGATTACAATTATTTGATCAAATTGAGTCAAATTTGAAAGTTTATATTTTATTATCCTTTTGTTTTTGGCTCATCGGATTATGTTGAACATTGGTTTTATTTGATTGGTGAACTAAAAGCCGCCGTCTTTTTGTCAGTGATGTATTAATGCAGGGATTATCAATACGCCAGCCACTTTGGAAGAATTCGAACATTATTTAGCCTGACAAATTTTAAAAATTCAGAATATATTTTTTTTCAAAATTAAATTTATGATAATTTATCAACTTCTAATTGTGATGATTTAAGTTTTAGATTTTTATCAATGGTAACATTTTTTTGATGAACAAATCCAAGCAAAGGGAACACTACTAATCTGCACGTGATTCAATAGTGAATTTATATTTTGAGGGAAAAGAGGTGGCTAGCAAAACAAGAAAAACTACATACCAGATAAAAGTGTAGCAAACTTTAAGTTTAGAAAATGAGGTTTGAGTTACCTTCAATGATGTTTTAACAATGTACTTATACGAAGGTTGACCTAGGATTTCCTTTCCCTTCTGCAGAATTGATTGAAGAAAAAGTTGAATCGGGCATCTCTCGGGCTTCTTTGGGCCATGTGCATGCGAGGTGCACGCCTATATGTGCTCAATCCACCTCTGCTCGCCCTGGCCTTAGGTGGACTTTCGGGCCTTTTGGTCCAGTAACCTCTCAGTTTGGGCATGTATAATTCTTGGTTTGACATCCAGTAATCTTCTATTCCTTTGAGTTTGATCCTATTGTCCAAATTTATCCGTAACGATATTGAAAAATATAAAAAATTTACAGTTCACAATGATATTCAGTGTTAACACATTGTGATAAATTTCTCAAAATCTAATAACAAGAAATGGTCAAGGAAATAAGGAGATATTCAGTATTAACACATTGTGATAAATTTCTCAAAATCTAATAACAAGAAATGGTCAAGGCAATAAGTACTCCAAAGAAAAACCTTCCACAAAATATGTGAGGTAAATAGTAGAATAGGTTTTGATACTCTGTTTATGAAAAAAAATTATTCATGAGCTCGTCACAATGTGGTTGCCTCTTAATAACTGTCGAATATTGATAATTCTCATTTTTTCGAATTGTTTAACCTTTAATTGCAAGTTATTCTTGAGAATTCTGTTAAATCACCAATTCATCTATTTAGATCCACAAAGTTTAGCAAAATGAAGCAAGTTTGAACAAAATCACCCCAACATGTTAAGAATATGTCAAAATAGCAAGAGAATGCTAGAAAAGGCATAAATTTGTTGATTTTTTCTTTTTTTTTTTGTGCAGGTATGGGCAACTATGAAATTTTTTTATTGTAATCCAAAAAACAAGTTGCAATTGCAATTTTGGGCAGATATGGAGAAACAGGAAAACCCAGATTTTGTGCATTCTCTAGATTTTCAGCTTGATTGATTTGGGCCCATTAACACAAGATGGGAGGAGGAAACCCTAGCTTATGGAGGCCTATAAGAGGGACAAAGAGGTCGAAGAAACACAATTCTCTCATTCACTAAGTGGTTGTCTCCTTTTCATCTTTCTGCTGTTTTCGTCTTGTTTCCAGCACCTTCAAGCCTTGATAATTTAGTCCAATCTAGACGAAAGTCATAGATTATAAAGACCCGATTCTAGTTGGGAGTTTGTAAAAACAATAAAAGAAAAGGCCTAGACATAGGTAATGGATACAATAAAGAGAAACATTTTTACAATTTCTTTCTCCTGCATCCAACGGTGAAAAACTGTCAGCCATATTATGACAGCCTCATTGAATATTTTTTCCTTTTTATGAAGGTAGTTATTAAGATAGAATACTATGTAATGTTTGTTAATCATTTATTAACTTGATATGATAGTATTTTTTTTTTAGTTCAACAATGTGTAAGGATGGAGATTTGAACCTATGACCTTTTGGTCAAGGTTGTAATATCTTAACCAGTTGAGTATGTTCAAGTTGGCAATGATTCTCTACTTTTGAACCATCAATTTTTCCTTCAAATTATTATTCATCATGCATGCTATACCTCATTCAAGTGCGCACATCATCAATCTTATAATTTGACGCTCAAGAATTATTCTATATCAGTACACCTAAATTTAAGACATGATTTTGATATCATTGTTAGGATAACATATGCCTCTCATAATTGTATGGCGGAATGTTTACATCCCCTACATAAAGTATTAACATAATTGACAATGGATTAAAATAGGGATAGAAACCTTCATAATAATTAATAATAAATAAATAGTGAACTTTGAACAATACTTCTTTAAGGAAAAAAAAAAAAAACTCTTTAATTACCTACCTACCAGTAATCAATTTGTATAACTTTGTAACTTTTTATTTACAGAGATGCGAATTTGACCGATAGTTCACACGGAAGAAGGGATTGACTCAACCGATAAAATGACCATACGCAATAAAAGCATAAAGCAAACTATGTTTAAAAGGCAAGTTAGCAAACGTTGAATCAAGTCAACTAGAGTTAAAACTAAATTAAAAATATTAGAGAAACGTGAAGTTTTATCTTAAAAATAATTGATAATAAGATGAGTAATTCATATATCTTATAAAGATTGTGAGGTCTCTTCATCTTTCTGATGTGGTAGATCATCAACATGCCCCCTCAAGATGGTACTGGGTCGGATTCCAATTTTTAAACCGAATACTTGTTTTGGCTTTATAGGCTCTAATACTATATTAGAAAAATATGAGGTATCATTTTAAAACCAATTGATAATAAGATGAGTAACTCATGTATCTTATAACGATTGTGAGATCTCTTCATCTTTTTGATGTGAGATCCTCAACAAAAAACATAAATTTATTGTCGTATACAAAATGTGTCAAATATATTAAAGGTTCAATAAAAATGTTAGGTTAGTGTTCCAGTACTATGAGACTTATTTTATTTTAGTCCATATATTGTCCAAATTTAATGCTCATATATACTTTCAATAAATCTTAAAATTAATCTTTACTGTTGGTTTATTGTATCTTTTTTTTTTTTTTTTTTTTTTGTCTATATTAGTCCCCCCTTTATAAATTTTGGTAACATATTTATAGTTTCTTTTATGGAATGAAAATTATTATTATTGTTGTACTAATTTCAATAAAAAAAATTACTTGAAACTAACAATAAAAATTAATTTTAAGATTTAATAAAAGTATAGGAATTAAATTTGGATATTTAAAAGCAATGAGACTAAAATGGAATGAGACCCCAAGTATAGGGGCCAAAAAAGTATTACGTAAAGAATTTGATTGAATCATATAGAGACATAATTGAAAATTTTAAAACTATAGAGACTAAATTGAAGAGATAAGTTTGAAGATGAGAGGACTGTTTATAGAGAAAAGGGAGAGATATTGTTGTGGATAAGATTGGAGAAATTTTGTATTGGTTGGTAGTATATGGTCCAGAAATGTTGAGGATACCCACATCGAAAAATAAGATAAACGAATTACTCCTTTAATTGCCAATTACTTTTAAGATAGGACTTCATGTTTATCTAACGGAAAATTTATTATGTGACCTAGTAAAATTGTTTGGGATATATATTTTTTAGAAACTTCCAACGTACGTCTAGAAATTATGATCATAAACAACAGTTTAAATTCAATATTTGAATTGCATGAAGAAGCTTTTTGGATTAGTTGTCCTGGGCAGGGCAAGTGGATTATGAGATTCCAATTATTTGATCAAATGAGTCAAATTTCAAGGTTTATTTTTATTTTATTATCTTTTTTTTTTTTGTGGTTCATATTGGACTATTTTGAACAGTTCATTTTTATTTGCTTGGTTTACAGAAAGCCGCCGTCTTTTTGTCCGTGATGTACTTCTCCGCAACCTTGAATTATTTAGCCGACACAGGTTTTAAAAATTCAGAATATAGTTTTTGAAAAATTAAATTTATGATAGTTTATCTACTTATAATTGTGATGATTTAGGTAAGAGATTCTAGGTTTAAATTTTTATCAATTGTAATATCGAAAAATATAAAAACATTTACCATTGACGATGAATATTTAGTGTTAACTGCTAACCTTGTGACAAATTCCTCAAAATCTAAATAAAAGAAATGGTCAAAGTTATTCCTAGTCTCCTTCAAGACAACAACGATTTCTGCGAAATATGCTGTGAAATGAATCGTTGAAAAAATTTTGGTAGTCTTTTTCTGAAGTAGTTATCAAGATAGATTTTCTTTAATGTTTCTTAATCATTAATTAACTCGTAATAACAATCTTTTGTTTTTAATTTTTTAAAATGGACAACGACGACAATGAACCATCAAATTTTTATTTTACCTAAAAGACTTTGAACTATCAAATTTTCCTTCAAATAGTTATATCCATCGACCACTTTCTACCACATAAAGAGCTTACTTTTATTTATGATAACTTTTCTGGAGCACTCTATCTTTATCTTATAATTCAACACCCAATAATTCTATATATCGATACAACTAAATCTAGGATTTGGCTTTGATATCATTGTTAGGACAACATACCCGTCCATAATTCTATATATAGTGTGGGTGTCATATTATACATTTTAAACCTAAGTCCACATGATTTTACTTTTGATTTCACCCAAAATATCTTATATTATATAGTGAAATGTATTCTTTCCATATATATTTTGCATCTTCCTTTATTCTAATTGATGTGGGGTTATGTGCACATTTGGCCTACATCGAACCATGGACAATTTTTTTTTTTTTTTTTTGAGTTTAACAACTGTAGGGTAAAGCATCAAACAATCGACCATTATTTTTTATTTTAAATAACCATCCACCTTTATTATTATTATTATTATTTTAAATAACCATCAACCTTTATGATTGACAATTGATCAAAATATGAATAGAAAAAATTATAATAATTATCAATAAATAAATAGGACATTTTCTACCATATATTTTTTTAGAAAGGGAAACTCATTAGTGATGTAGGACAAGATGGTAGATAATTAGCCTAATTTTAGTTAATATTAATTTAGTGATTAATTTTAGATTAATTAATTCTTAATTAGTATGTTAGATGCAATTAGTCCTTTGAGTTATTTTATTGTAAAGCTATAAATAGCGATTTCTTAGGGTGGTAAGAAATCCTTGGAATATCATTTTGAATAGAACATTGTTCTTAGAGAGTTTTATCTAAACTTTCGGATGGATTTTTCTTATTTGGCTATGGATTTGACCTAATCTTAAATCCGTAGCGTCAATTAGTTATTCAGTAATTGTAATCAATTTCGTTGTTTTATTACTTAACTTTTTTCATTTTTAACAGATATTCAAAATTTGACCGATAGTTTTAACAAGTTGAAGCAAACACACATCAAACTGAGCATAGCTCAACTAATTAAGACATTACACCTTCAACTATAAGGTGAGAGCTTTGAATCTCTACCTTTCCATGTTTGAACTAAAAAAAAATTGAGAGAAACACATTGGACTACCAGGATTGACTCAATCGATAAATTAAAATGTTTGTAAGCAATAAACATTAAGCACGCTTGGTATAAATTATTCAATTACGAGTAAAAGAAAGCAACTCTCACAATTAGTTATATTAGATACATCATGAAAAATATGTTAACATAGCAAAAGTAGGAAAGTTCAAATTTTCAAAAACATTAACGTAACTCCCACATGAAGATAATTCAACTAAGTTATGTCATTTAATACTATGACAAAAAATAAGGTCTTGTTTGATAACCATTTAGTTTTTTAAAATTATGTTTATTTTTTCATAATTGGTTTACAATGAGTTTCAAAACATTTGAATTCTTAGCTAATTAATTCAAAAAACAAAACAAATTTTTGAAAACATATATAAAAAATAGATAACAAAATAAGGAAATTCAAAGGTAAAAATAGTATTTATAAACTTAATTTTTAAAAATAAATAATAAAAAACTAAATATTTATCAAATATGACATTAGAGATTCGATTTTCTAAATCTATATATTGTTTTTTTTATTTAAAAAAAGGCAATCCGTCAAGTTTGACTAAAGGAGCTTGAGTCGAGATTAAACAATAATATTAAATCATTGATAAGAAAAATAATTTAAAAATTACACAATGTAGTTTTAACTATATATAACAAAACATCATCCAACACTTATCCTAAAAACAACACAAGAAAACATCCACACCTGCACACGCTCATTATTTGGTCAAAAGAATTTGCAAAGGGAAAAATAAAAAAACAAAAACGAATTTATTCTTGATCATAATCGAAATGTTGATTCAGTTGGGTCGGCTGCAGAGCTTTCGAATCTCGCCCTGCGATCCAGTGAGCGGCTGAATGTCGCCCATCTTGATCATGGCTGCCACAAAGTCAGACTCGAAGGCATCACTGTCGTCGCTGTAGAGTTCAACCAAGGAATCGGTGGATCCGCCGTCGTGTAGCACCTGATCGGAGCGGAGGAGAGCCTTTTGATCCATAAGGTTCTTGTAGTAGTAATTGTCAAAAAGATTCGGGGTTCTGAAGTCCAGAGGCGCACGATTGTCGTCTCCTCCATTTACTGGGCAATTCCTCTGTTTCTCCTCAGCGAACGACTCATCGATGTTCGTCTCGTTGTATATACGGTTCTTGAAAAACAAACACTTTGCTTGTCCGATCGTGTGGGCCCCTGCATGCAAAACCATAACCTCCTCAAACATATCGTCTTACACAAATTAGTTTTAATTGGTTAAATTACAAGTTTAGTTCCATTTAATCTCTAAACTTCTAAAATGTTTAATAGATATTTGAACTTTCAATTTTGTGTCTTGATAAGTACTTGAAAAATTCGAAATTTTTAAAAATTAATTGATCTATTAAAGTTTTTATATGGCTTGATAAGTAATTGTCCATAATGATAATACCAGATAAGGCAACCAAGTCCCGAGGGGAAAGGCCTTTAGTGTTGAACCGGTCGATGAGGGTGTCGAGGGTGGAGGTTGGCGGAGGAATGGCACCGGTGACATCGGAGAAGCTAGCTGTTTGGGAATCTCTTCTTCCCAATTTCACCTCCCAACTTGGCCCTCCAAGCTGTAACAAATTAATTTGACAAAAAAAATTAATAATAAATCAGGATCATGAAGTCAAATCAACACAAGGTTTGGAAAGTTAATAAAACTAAACAACTCACCGCTACAACGGAGTCCCGAGCAGAAAGAGTCAAAATATCAGCACAAGAGACAACACCAGGACAAACTTTTTCAACATTTTTCTTTATACTCTCAATCACTTCGAACCCTCTAACAGATCTGTCGTTGGGAGCTGCTGTTTGCTCTCCTGTAAACGTAGGAGTATCTTCTAGAAGAATTGATCCATCACAACCCTAATAGATAAGAATAGATCATTTTCATGCAAAATTAAACAAAGCAAAAACACATAGGACGTGATCAAATCGTAACTTCCTTAGGGCATGTTTAATTGGTAGTGATTTTAAATTTGTTAAAATCATTTTTGTCGTATTCAAAATCACTTTTTAATTATTCAGAATCAATTTTTAGGATATGAAAATTGTATTTAAAAGTGTAAGATGAAACATTAATTTAAGTTGATTTTAAATTATTAAAGATATATTTTGAAGAAATTTTTAACAGGGCAAAAGTGATATTAACCATTTCAAAATCATTTCTAATCATGCCTTTAGTTTTAAATGTATAGTACAATATAAGTATCATGAAAATATATGAGAAAAAAAAAACAATTGTTTATACGTTAACGAAGCAGTCGTGAAAATGGAGGCGGAGAAGGGAAGCGCCCATGCGAGCTTCCTTAGCGACGGCGGATTGAATACCGTTTCTAACGGTTCTGAGGAGCTTGGGGCAGCTATAGGAATAGAAGTCGGTAGAGAGCTGAGCTGAGGAGCTCCCCATGAACATTGCCAATAAGGCTAATGCTAAAGCCATAGCCATTTTGTTAGGGGAAGAAGTTGTAATCGCCATTGATTTGAAGTTAATGGAGATTAATAGAAGAGAATGAGTATAAGAGAAGAGTGATGAAGAGATGATGATTGAAGTTTGAAGAAGAGAGGGCTATATTTATACAGAAGAGGGAGAGATATTAATTGGAGAAATTTGGTATTAGATGGGCAGAAACTTCAAAGGAGACCCAGTAAAAATTGTTGGGATGATCTTGTGGAAATTTCCAACTTTCAGAAATGACTATAAAGAAAACACATGCATAAAAATGTGAGATTTGGGTTGTGGGAAGAAGCTTTTTTTGAATGGGTTTGCTATGGCAGGTAGATTATGATTATTTTATTATTATGAGATGAAATGAGTCAAATTTTAAGTTTTATAATTTTATTGTCTTCTTCGTTTTTGGCTCCTATTTTGAATAGTTCGTTCTTATTTGAAAAAATATAAATTTTAACTTCGAATTTGGGAAGATGTATCAATTTTCATACTAAATTTTTAGTCCTATTAAAATGCACTTTAAACTTTGATGAGTGTTACAATCTCGATAATAAACTTGTGTAAGTTTTGTACGCTCGAATATATATTTTCATTTGAAAAATTAATTATTGTCAATGTAAATATTCAATGAATATAAAATATTTGTCTAGTGCGAAATTAATGAAACTTCAAAAAAAAAAAAGTTAGAACTAAACTTTTGCTGAAATTTGTGAGTTCAATTGTTAATCTTTGCACTAATAAAGCTTAATTTTATGAAAAACTTGATTTTCGTTGAAACTAGTGAATTTTGAGAGATTTTTACTTTATTTTTTTTTGTAAAATTTGAGGTGAATTTAGTGAAAAATAAAAATAGAGTAAAAACTGCAACACATATTTAAATTTATGATTCAATTTTATGAAATTGAAAGTATTTAGTGAAAATGGATACAATTTAACAAGTTTTAAATGGAAAAGGTGATTTTTTTTTTTTTTAAAAAAAATTTGTTTGGTGTACCGAAAGCCGCCAGTCTTTTTGTCCGTGATGTATTTGTTGCAGGGATTATTAATAAGCCACACCCAACCACCTTGGAAACTTGAACATTTAACGTATAAGATTCTGAGTAAATTAAATAATTATTAATGACAAAGAGATTGACTATGAACATTCAGT
This sequence comes from Trichosanthes truncata, assembly GCA_033996785.1. Classification (NCBI taxonomy): domain Eukaryota; kingdom Viridiplantae; phylum Streptophyta; class Magnoliopsida; order Cucurbitales; family Cucurbitaceae; genus Trichosanthes; species Trichosanthes truncata. Next base: position 22,024,285 of record JAWPNB010000008.1, on the reverse strand, counting down.
GAACCTTGTGACCAATTCCTCAAAATATTTGCTTCAAAAAAAAAATCCTCAAATTATTTAAATGAAAGAAAGCGTCAAAGTTATATCTTGTCTCTTTGAAGACGATCATGGTTTCAACGAAAGATGCTGTGAAATAACTTGTACAAAAGGTTTGGAAATCTCCTTAATTACTAAAGTATTTATTAATATATACTTTTTTTTAACGTTTTTTATAGTGATTTATTTTACCCAAAAAAAATCTAGAAGCCATTCAATCGTCTTTCAAATGATAAATTATTCAATGAGACCGTCATAATGTGATTATCTCATAATAATCGTTGGATGTAGATTCAATAACTTTCATGCCTCCTAATAACCACTAGATATAAATTTGAGGCACTTCTCTCTTTCTATTCAACGATGAAAACTGCAAATCATATTGTGGTGGCCTCACTGAATAATTTCTCCTTTCAAATAGTCATTCAATCTATCACTCACCAACTACGGTGAGAGATTAATTCATATTATTTTTTCTAACTAAATCCCTTTTCATCAAAGCACATTATTTAATTTATCTTGAGCATTCAACATTTCAATCAAGATTAAATAACATTTTGGTCTCTATACTTTGAAAACTTATTCAATTTTAGTCTTCATACTTTCAAATGTCTAAATTTTATCTTTGTACTTTCACGAAATCTTAGCATAAGTCCTCAGTGTTAGTTTGAAGTTACTCTAGCAAAATAATAATAATTTTTATTCAAGAAAATGGATAATGGAGACTATATTTTTCAAATTTCTAGAGAGAAGACTTGTAGAGATTAATTTTTTTTTTTAGCAAAAATTACCACAAATCAATAATGGGGACTAATTTTAGAGTTTATTGATCAAAATACATGTACTAAATTTGACCATTTAAAAATATAGAGACTAAAATAAAACAAGTTTTAAAGTATTGGGACTAAATAAATATTTTAATTTTTCAATCAATAATAGGACTAAATCTAGGATGTGACTTTAATATTATTGTAAGGACTTCATGTATTTGATTAATATTATTGTAAGGACATCATGTATTTGACCATTTGAAAATATAGAGACTAAAATAAACAAGTTTAATATTGGGATTAAAAAAATATTTTAATCTTCCAGGACTAAATCTAGGATGTGGCTTTCATATTATTGTTAGGACCACATGTATTGCCCTTTCATACTTCATATGGTGAGGATGTGAATATAATACTACATTAAGGCCATGTTGATTTAGTATTGATGTAGTATATTTATATTCACACATGGATGTAAAAACATATTCACGTGTCGACATGGTATTGATGTAGTATTATATTCACATCTCCACGTAGTATATATTAATGTAGTATTATTAATAATGTGTCATTTTTCCTTCCTTCTAATTAATGTTGTATTACCAACTTGGACATAGTTCAATTTTTCCTTCCTTTTTCTGACTATGACATTCCTGACATGTTAAAGCAACTACTGGACACACGACTAATCGAACTTCCTGAGTGTAAGCGATCGGAAGAAATGGAAAAGTCGATGATCCCAAGTATCATCGAGTCGTCGGTCATCCAGTAGAAAAGTGCTTTGTCCTAAAAGAACCAATTTTAAAATTAGCTAAAGAAGGAAAGATTGAGCTAGATTTTGATGAATTAGCTCAAACAAATCATGTTGTAGTGACAACAAACACATGCAATCAAATACACTCTAGTCCGCTTCATGATCAAGAAGTGTGTCTAGTCCAATTTGGAGCCATGGAACCTGTAGTTGTTTGGTTTCAACATGTGGTACAAAAAAAACAAACTTCAAGATATGGTCAAACCTATCAAACTTCAAGATTTCCTTCTAGTGGAAAAATTGAAGAAAATTTGGCAAGTTCATATTGCACCAATGTGGAAGAAGTTGATGATTCAAAAAAAGCCGAGCAAAGGACTTCTGTCAGCCTTCAACTACTCGACCTTCAGTCTTCTAAAGGATAAGTATGGCCGCAACAAAAGAAGAAAACCAATGTCCAACTTCTGTCTCAACTTGAACTTTCGTCTTCCAAAGGCTAAGCATCTCCACATCGAGAAAAAATAAACCTTCAACATCTATCTTTGATCGTCTCAAAGTAACAAGCGATCAACATGAAAGGAAGATGAAATCCTTGAAGGAAAAATTGGACGATGAAGTAAATCAAGAGATTCACAGTCTTGTTCCTTCACGTATGAAAAGAAAATTCTCCGTTCTCATAAACATAGAGGGTTCCTTGAAAGTGAAGAAAAATGTCATCATCTTAACAAATCCTACAAATGAAAGATCTGATCAAGACCTGATCAAGACAAGAGTATCTAAGATAAAAAGAAAGCTCCGCGTCGCAAAAGCCTAAACTGCATGATGCTCCTGGCCCGCACGAGCTTAAAAGGTGAACGACCGTAAAAAAAAAATCCATTGAACTACGTTATGACTTGATCCATTTCCTTAAGGGTACGTAGGCATCTTAAAAAAACTTTTAAGTTCAGTCTCCTAAAAAACAAAAAAAAAAAACATCTCCACCCCAAGCTTGAAACAGGATGTCACACATGTTAAATGCATGCGAGAGGGCTTCACTTGCTACAAGTTTAAGATCGAGCTTCGATCATTTTAAGTCTAAGATCGATTGAGTGTTACTCAAGTTTAAGGATTAAGCAATGTCGTTCAAAGTACGGCGTTTTGCCTTCAAGTTTGGCATCTCGCTCGTCCAAAGATTGGGGTTCTACTCATTACAGGTTCGTCATTATGCCTTCAAGTTTGGCATTCTGCCTCCAAGTTTGACGTTTTCCTTCCTCTCCAAGTTTTGAGGTTTCGTCGTCACTCTATCTCCAAGTCTAGAGGCTTTGTCTTTACTTCATCTCAAGTCAGGAGGCTTCGCCCGCCGTTGCTTGCTCCTGCTGATCGGCTGTAACACGCAAGCGCACGCGATCGAAGTAATATAAAATGGTCTCTGAGTACCAAGTATCGAATCCCACAGGGAACGGAGTAACAAAAATATTGTAAAGCAAAAGTGTAAGGAAAATTGCAAATGGAAAACTAAATTGCAAAAATAATGTTGGGATGGTGTGTTGATAAAAAGAAAAATTGCAGAATCTAATTGCAGAATCAAGAAATGGCAATAATGGAAATAAAGAAAAATTGCAGAATCTAAAATTGGAAATATTGGAATAACAACTAAAAAGACTTAGAAAATGAAATTGCAAAGGGAATTTTAGATAAAGATGGGGCTCAAGAATGTCATTGCCCTAAGTTGTAATTGCAAGCCAAAATTGCAATTCCAACCTACTCCACACTCAATTGTAAACCAAAATTGCATCTCCTATTTACCTTGAATTTAGGTTTTTTTAGGAGGCTAAGTGAGAAACCTATATGTCTATAGTCCCTCTATCTTAGGTAATTTAGCTCACAATTTTATGGGTTTTGGAGTCCTTAATCCTATGTCTAGGGTAAGGAATTGGCTTATGTCTAAGCTCTTTTTCTCCATCACTTGTGTGAAATCCGCTTATCACTAACCCCGTCGGTATTAGATCTAAGCTTGAGTTGATAACCTAGTTGATCAATCTATGATCTCAATCGAAATTTAATCAACACAAGCAAACAATTGAAATGTAGGCTTGGTTTTTATTGAAATTTTGGCTACATTTACTTCTTAGGGAATTCACATCCTTGAACCCTCTAAGAAGCTTTAGCTCATATTAAAGATAAAAATATTAAAACTAATTTTTGAGGAAAAATTCATACTAAAAGATTGTGTAAATTGAATACTTAAACAACAATTTGTAATGGTATTTTTTTTGGCAACTACAGGAATTCAAGCAATGATGTTTAATGGAAATTAAGCCAAAACATCAAGGGCAACTAAGTAACATTTTAATCTCCTTCCTTCTGCCATAAAAGCTTATCATTCCCGCAAAAAAAAATTTCTCCACAGAAACTGATTTAAAGACAAAAAAACAGAGGCTCAAGTCATAAGAAAAACAGAATTTCAATTGAACAAAAATGTGTAACATAAACGAAGTAATCAAACTAACAACAATTGGTACTACTAGCACTATCGGTATTACATGAAAAATTCGAAGAAGATGGAAAATAGCAGCTGCAACTCCTCGGCAAAGTAGGATTTCCAGCAAGTTCGAAAAACAGAGTAAAAAAAAACAACGAAACCCATGAAAATTGACTCCTAAATTCGCCTCCAAATCCCCTTTTTTTGCTCCTCCTCTTCTTCCCCATTTATAGGCCTTCATTAGGGTTGAAGAATGCCCAAATTTCGTGCTTAAATTCCTCCAAATCGGGCTGTAATTGAAGATTTTCGAAATGGGTTTAATGCAGATTTTTTCCTTTTTAAAAACCCAAAAACCCACGAAATTGATCCTTCAAATCGCCCTCAAAATCCCATTAATAGCTCCTCTTCTTCTTCCCCATTTATAGGCCTTCATTAGGGTTGAAGATTACCCAAAAATCATGCTCCAATTCCACCAAATCATGCTGCAATTTGGTTTTTCATAATGGGTTTTTTCGTTCACGCCGGTATTTCCATAAATTCTCTGCCCATAAACAATTACAAAATCATATTTGGCAATCTGGTTTTAGCAATTTTCACATTCCCTGCTCCAGAAACAATTGCAAAATCAGATTTGGCAATCTGATTTAGCAATTTCCATAAGTTCTGCAAAAAGAATCAATTTATTTAGAATTATATTCCAAATACTATCACATTAAATTCTTCCTTAAATTCAAGCAATCTTCCACTATTTTCAATTAATCTTAGGACAAACAAAAATATTTTAAGCAATTGGGACTTAAATAAGCCTTACTTCTAAGGCTTATCACCTGCCTAAGTAGAGGGGTTCGCTGACGCTTCATCGTCAAGTTTGGAGGCATCGTTGTCTCTTCTTCTCAAAGTTCGAAGGCTACACCGTCGCCTCGCCACCAAGTTTAAAGGCTTCATTGTCGTTTTTTCTCAAAGTTCAAACGCTTCGTCGTCGCTTCTTCTTCAAGTTTGAAAGTTGTGTCGTCTCCTTCCGTCTCCGAGTTCAAAGGTTGCGTCGTCGCCTCGCCTCCAAGTTCAAAGGCTTCGTCGTCGCTTATTCTCCAAGTTCAAAGGTTGCCCGTCGCTTCTTCTCCAAGTTCGAAGGATACGTGGTCACTTCGTCTCCAAGTTCAAAGGCTGCACCGTCGCCTCACCTTCAAGTTCAAAGGCTTCACCGTCGTTTCTTCTTCAAGTTCGAAGGCTTCGTCGTCGCTTCTTCTCCAAAGTTCAAAGGCTTCGCTATCGTCTCGTCTCCAAGTTCAAAGGCTTCGTCGTCGCTTCTTCTCCCAAGTTCGAAGGCTTCCAAGTTAATATTAAGAATGCGGAAGCAATTTTGGATCTTAAGCACTCTAATTTGATCAATTTTATCAAACAAAAACATGCTCAAAACTGGAAAAACAGAGAATAAGAACACAAACCTTTGTAGCTCAATATTCTCTTAATCCGTGGGCTTTCTTTGAACACAAACGAGTTGTGGACCTCCTCTAGAGTATTCCCTACTATCCTCAGGCCTTGGAACAGATTGTGGGATCTTTGATTGAGAGAATTTGGGAGAAGAATGAGTAAAGGTCTTAAACAAATAGCTAGAGAATTTTCTTCAAAAATCTCTTTTTTACTAATCCTTTCTTTCCCATTGTGTTTCTTCTCTATTTGTAGAAAACCACAAGCTTAGTGAAGAAGCCAATTGAAAGAAGATAAGCTTCAAGAAGCTTAGTCATGAAGTTATGAATTTGGTCCATATTTCATTTCCAAATGAATTTGAATTATCTTTTAATTTTAATTCAAAATTAATATAAAATTAATTTTAAATTAAAATCAATTTATAATTAATTAAACAATTTAATTAATTTTAAATAAATATTTAATTTAATATCAAATATCAAATTAAATAATTGGACCAATCCCAATTTCTCAAAACAAACGTTCGAACATGAATCCCTATTCATGTTTTAAACCGAACCAATATTTAAATCATATTTAAATATTTCCAACTCTTCTTTATCATAGTTTAATTCATAATTAAGCTATGAAACGTTAAGTATATCGCATATAATTAACTTTTTCTCCCAAATTCGAATTTGAACAATTCAAATTCTTTTCTCTCAAATTGTTACAAGGCTTAGTCCGAGCTAGTAAGGAGAACCTAATGGACCTACAGATCATGAGCTCCAACGATACGAGATTAACCGGCCAAACTCTTTAGCCTAGCTAATCAACATTCGTTAACCACGGGGACACTCCACTAAAGCCCAGTGGCTGCACTCTCCTCACTGTAGATATATTTCTGTCCACTCGATATAACCATATTAGTAAGTCGATCATTCACAGGTCGTTCGTAATTACAGCTGGGTCAAATAAACCGTTTTACCCCTGTAATTACTTCTTGTTCCTTAAGTCCCACTGATCCTCTAATGAACAATTTGGTTTGTGGTCCAACCAACAAACCGTATCCCTCTCGGCCCAACGAGAGGGTGGGTCCATTGTTCAAGACCCGGAGTCAGTACTTAAGGGAACAATCTCTCTACTAAACCCTAAAGCGGGTAGGAGTGAATTCCATCTCGCATGACTATGTTCCCAACTATCTACCTGGTCTTATCCCCAAAATGAGAGGCTTATTGAGTTGGCGATCTCGGGCCACTCTCACCCATGCAAATCTAAGGATAATCCCGAATAAACAGGAGTTCATAGCACGCTCAGGATTAAGATCGAGTTACCTAGGTCATCGTATGAATATAGTTAGTTAAGACAGTAAACGAAGTTATAAAGTCTAAGTGACTATTTCGCGGTCCAGTCTTATGCAAACTCATTGCATAGGACGCCCCCACTTTCATGTCTCCACATGAACGATTCAGGATCACATCGTTAGTACTATACAAAGTGGGCCGCGTCCATAGTGTCTCCAGGATAAGGTACCCAGCCCTATCCCTATACTATAGACCGTTCTGGCTATAACTCCAACTTGATCCACTTTGATGTCATACATAAAGTTCAAGTATACATACTATAGCCAAGGGTACTTAGTTCATTGGATTTGGGTTATAGAATACACAATTCACTTTATTCAATAACACATTTACTGAATAAACCTCAATAACATCTTTATAGTAAAATAGAATATACATTTAGTTTACAAAACCACGAGTTTTAGGACATAAAACCCAACAGTTCGAACACTATGCCATCGCCTCGTCTCCAAGTTCAAAGGCTTCACTGTCACTCTGGCATCTTTAAGTTCGAGGATTTTTTTTGTCACTTCATCTTCAAGTTAGAGGGGTTCACCATCACTTCATCGTCAAGTTGATGAGAGTTATTTGGAGAAATAGTGGGATAAAGTTTCCTTAAAAAAAATTGAGGAAAAAGTTAACAAAAAAATTTTGCAAAAAGAAAAGGGAGAAACTAACAAAAGGAGGGTCATCCTTAACTCCACTTGAGTCAGGAATTGAGTGTTGGGTTTTGTGTCCTAAAACTCGTGGTTTTGTAAACTGAATGTATATTCTATTTTACTATAAAGATGTTATTGAGGTTTATTCAGTAAATGTGTTATTGAATAAAGTGAATTGTATATTCTATAACCCAAATCCAATGAACTAAGAACCTTTGGCTATAGTATGTATACTTGAACTTTATGTATGACATAAAAGTGGATCAAGTTCGAGTAATAGCCAAAATGGTCTATAGTATAAGGATAAGGCTGGGTACCTTATTCTGGGGACACTATGGACGCGACCCACTTTGTATAGTACTAACGATGTGATCCTGAATCGTTCATGTGGAGACATGCGAGTGGGGGCGTCCTATGCAATGAGTTTGCATAAGACCGGACCGCAAAATAGTCACTTAGACTTTATAACTCCGTTTACTGTTTTAACTGACTATATTCATACGATGACCTAGGTAACTCGATCTTAATCCTGAGCGTGCTATGAACTCCTGTTTATTTGGGATTATCCTTAGATTTGCATGGGTGAGAGTGGCCCGAGATCGCCGACTCAATAAGCCTCCCATTTTGGGGATAAGACTGGATAGATAGTTGGGAACATAGTCATGCGAGATGGAATTCACTCCTACCTGCTTTAAGGATTAGTAGAGAGGTTGTTCCCTTAAGTGCTGACTCCAGGTCTTGAACAATGGGCCCACCCTCTCATTGGCCCGAGAGGGATTCGGTTTGTTGGTTGGACCACAAACTAATTGTTCATTAGAGGATCAGTGGGACTTAAGGAACAAGAAGTAATTACAGGGGTAAAACGGTTTATTTGACCCAGCTGTAATTACGAACGACCTGTGAAGGATCGACTTACTAATCATGGTTATATCGAGTGGACAGAAATATATCTACAGTGAGGAGAGTGCAGCCACTGGGCTTTAGTGGAGTGTCCCGGTGGTTAACGAATGTTGATTAGCTAGGCTAAAGAGTTTGGCCTGTTAATCTCGTATCGTTGGAGCTCATGATCTGTAGGTCCATTAGGTCCCCTTACTAGCTCAGACTAAGCCTTGGAATAATTTGAGAGAAAAGAATTTGAATTGTTCAAATTCGGTTTTGGGAGTAAACGTTAATTATATGCGATATACTTAACGTACTATAATTTAATTATGAATTAAAACCACAAGAAAGAGAGAGGAATATATTTAAATGTGATTTAAATATTTGATCGGTTTAATACGTGAATAGGGATTCATGTACAAACGATTGGTCATAAAAGAGAGGGATTGGTCTAATTATTTAATTAATATTTGATATTAAATTAAATAATTAAATTAAATAATTAAATGGTTTAATTAATTAATCAAGTTTTTAAATTAATTTTAATTGAAACTTGACTAATCCTATATATCCAACCTAGTGTTGTCTTCCATGGGAAGACAAGTGTTGGCTTCCATGGGAATGCAAGTGTTGTCTTCCATGGGAATGCAAGTGTTGTCTTCCATGGGAATGCAAGTGTTGTCTTCCATGGGAAGACAAATGTTGTCTTCCATAGGAAGCCTAATGAGGTTTCATTAGTGTCTATAAATGGGATGAAACACAAAAGGATTGTGTGAATTTTCTTTGATAGTTTTTTTTAAAAACTATCTTGAGCTCTCTTCCTTTCTCTCTAAAAATTCTCTTAACAAAGGATCCCACAATCCATTCCAAGGGCTGAGAATAGTAGGGAAGACTCTAGTGGTGGTCTAAGTATTGTTGGTGATCCAAGATTTGCAAAGAATTTGGAGAATTTGAGCTACAAAGGTATGTGTTCATACTTTCTGGTTTTTTCCAGTTTAGAGCATGTTTTTGTTTGGTTAAATTGATGTACTTTGAGTGCTCGAGATCCGAAATTGCTTCCGCTTTCTTAATATTAACTCCATCATTGAGTAGGATTTGGTCACCTCCAAAGTTGGAATGAATCCAAGGGCGAAGCTAACAAAAGGAGGACCATTCTTAACTCCACCATAGTTAGGAATTGAGTAAGAATTTGGTCACCTCCAAAGTTGGATCGAATCCAAGGGTGAAGCAGAACCACGATGAAACAAAGTGGAAGGCGGACCATCCTTAGCCTAAGCTAGGAGTTTGGTCACCTTCAAAGTTGAAGCAGCGAGGACGTTGAAGCAGCCGTGAAGGTGAACCATCTTTAGCCTAAGCCAGGAGTTTGGTCACCTCCAATGTTGAAGTTGAAGCAGTCGTGAAGGTGTCATCCTTAATTCTGCCTGAATCAGGGGTTGGTCACCTTCAAAGTTGAAGAAGACATCGAAGGTGTCGAACGTGTCATCCTTAATTTCACCTGAATCAGGGGTTGGTCACCTTCAAAGTTCAAGAAGACGTCGAAGCTGCCGAAGGTGCCATCCTTAATTCCGCTTGAATTAGGGGTTGGTCACCTTCAAAGTTCAAGAAGACATTGAAGCTGCTGAAGGTGTCATCCTTAATTCCGCTTAAATTAGGGGTTGGTCACCTTCAAAGTTGAAGAAGACGTCGAAGCTGTCGAAGGTGTCATCCTTAATGTCGTCTGAATCAGAGGTTTGTCACCTTCAAAGTTGAAAAAGACGTCGAAGTTGTCGAATGTGCCATCCTTAATTTCGCATGAATAAGGGGGGTTGGTCACCTTCAAAGTTGAAAAAGACGTCGAAGCTGTCGAATGTGCCATCCTTAATTCCGCCTGAATAAAGGGTTGGTCACCTTCAAAGTTGAAGAAGACATCTTAGCTACAAGTCAAAAATAACAAGGGGCATGTATTTTTCCTTCCTTCTAATTAATGTTGTGTTGCCAACTTGGACATAACTCAACTAGTTAAGACATATTATCTTTAACCAAAAGGTTAAAAGTTTGAATCGTCACCCCACATACTTTTTAACTGAAGAATTTTTTTTATATATTTATTATATTCAAATCTCCAACTGAATGTATATTTGATTAATCACAATGGATTGAAATATTGATAGAAACAACTATTATAATACTTTATTAATGGATAAATAGTATACAATTTGTTGTTTATAAAGTTACAATAACTTTTTCTATTTATAAGGGGATATTGGAATTTTGACCAATAGTTCACACACATTAGGTAAACACATAGGCTGCAATTACCAACTCAAATATAATCTAATAGATAAAGCACAAATTATCATTTTAAAAGTCGATGGTTCAATCTCTCACTCGTGCAGAAGACTCTCACGAATTGAGTCAACCAAATCAAATGTTGTAAGCCATAAGCATATACCAAGTTCAGTACTATAAAAGGCATAAAAAAAATTGAGTAAAAGTAAGCAAATGTCAACTAAAAAAAAACTTGAGTAAAAGTAAGCAAATGTCAACTCTTCATGCTTCATATTTCAACCCAAAACGGCTATTAATTAATTCATTCAAACTCATATATATTAAACAGGAAAAAAAAAGTGCATTAAGAAAAGAATAGGGAAGAAAAGTTGGAGTTTTTTTTTTTTTTTTTTTTTTTTCTTCTTTGCGAAGGAAAGAGAGAACATTTCTAAAATTAGTACACGTAAACGATTTTTCTTTCCTCTCGGGGCAACTTTCTTGTTCGAAATTTGTTAACAGTAGACTCTGTGTACCGACATTAATATCGCCTTTTTCGTAAATTCCATTTTTCAAATATTAGCGTTTAAATTTCATCTTGGTTTTGAAATTGGGAAGTTATTTCATTTTAATTCTTATTAAACTTTCAGGTTTATTATACTTGTTTTTCCTAATTTTTAGAATGACTGTATTTAATTCTTAACTTAAAATATAAAACAATTTTAATCTTTTCCTTTTTTTCTTTTAACAAATGAATAACATGTCTTTGCGTATGTGTATTATTAATATGTTAATATAGATATAGGTTAGTTAACGCATGTATTGTTCATTAAAAAAAAAAAAAAATTAGGGCAAATATTGGATAGATACCAAGTAGTAAAATAATAACAAAGAGCCTAAGATGAAAATATTTCTAACCTATATGACTTCAGATACCAAAATAAGATTTTAATCATATATTTATTTCTCTTACTTTTATTTCATTTTAGATCTTATTTTTATCCCTTTGTTTCATTTTTTATATTTTAATTTTTTTTAAAAACTAATTATAAATTTTGTCTTTATATTTTGAATATTTTGTCTACTTGTTCTCTAAAAATTTTAAAAAAATTAATTATGTCTTGAACTTTAAATTATGCTAATTATATGTTTCATTGTTACGGTTAACACATATCAATAGAAAATAAAAAATTGACATAGTAGTACTTTATTAGATAAAATGTCGATGGAAATTTTATTTAAACAAAAAATATGAAGGTGTGGATTTGAACTCCTCTAACTTTAAGAAAAGAAGTAGATCGATGCCTTAATTTGATGACTTGGTCAAAAAAAGGCAAAGTGGAAGAAATTAAAATTAAAGGTAGTGTAATTGTTATATTCATAATTGTTTTTTTTTTTTAATTGAACAAGATTTGGAGGTGGGGAATTCGAACTTCTGACCTCTTAGTTGAGAGTACATACCAATTACCACTAAATTAAACTAAGCTCACTTTAACTACTTTTTATTTTATTTTTTTTAGTATAAAAGATTGTCTAAATTAAGGAAAGAAAAGTGCCATTTTTATTCCTTATTCTTTTGGAAGAAAGAAAAAGAACACCATACAAAGAAGATGAAAGGAATCGTTGTACAAGTCCACAGGACAGCCTTTCTTCCATTTCTTATGAATTACGATTAATTAAATGTGGGTTGTCTAGTCGTTGCCTATTTTTCCAACTTTTCTTTAAACTATTATTTTTCCAACTTTACTTTCCAGCTTTATAAGGGTTTATAATATATATATATATATATATATCAAACACATGCACCTCTTACCATTCATTCTTGCAATCATCGAACTAAAAATGTTAAAATATCATTTTGGTCCCTGTACTTTAGGCTGTGTTCCATTTTAGTTCATGTACTTTCAAATGTCCAATTTTAGTCCCTGTACTTTCAATAAAGCTCAAAAATGGTCCCTGCCGTTATAATGGAGTTAGTCCAACGTTAAAAAAAGAATTTATTTTTTACTTTCCTCAGCTTTTTCTCTCTCCTTCTCTGAACTTTCTTTTGGTTTCTCCTCTTCTCTCCAAAATTCCATATCACACCAACGCCGATTCAACAACCACCACATAATGAAAAACAAACAAAATCACTCTAAAAGGAAAATTGATCAAAATCATAATAAGAAGATGAGGGAGAAGAAGAAGGAAGCAAATTGAAGGGCAAAGGATTAGGGAGGAAGAGATTGGAAAATTGGAAGTGGGCAAACATTAAGAAAGAAAGAGGGAGAATGAAAGTGAGAGTGATTTAGGAGAAGTTGGTATTGCTGTGAAGAGTAATTTGATGGTTTCTCTTAAAATTTCATGGATTCTGAAAAACAAGAGCAAAAAATAAAAGAGAGAGAAAGGAGAGAGAAAAACCATTTTAACGTTGGACTAACTCCATTATAACGGCAGGGACCATTTTTGAGCTTTATTGAAAGTACAGGGACTAAAATTGGACATTTGAAAGTACTGGGACTAAAATGGAACACAGCCCAAAGTACAGGGACCAAAATGGTATTTTAACCAACTAAAAATATATGCATGTATGAAGGTTTTTTTTTTTTTTTTTTTAAATTTAAATTCAGATTATGTGAGATGATTTAATTATTAATATATTAGGTTAGGTTAATTTCGTTAAAATTAATTTAGTGGTTAATTATGAGTTAATTAGTATTATTAATTTGTTGATTAGTGTTTCTAAAGTTAATTAGCTATTTTTTAAAAAACTATAAATAACCTGTTTTTAAGTATTGTGTATTGAAAGTTTAGAAGCTTTGGGAATATTACTGAATAGAACTTTATTTTTAGAGACTTTTTCTCTCGACTTAGAAGTGTTTTCCTTGTTTAAGATAGATTTTTCGTTCGTTTATGGCCATTGACATCAATTTATCAAGTTTGTTGCATCATCAACAAATGTGGACCGAGGTTGGAGATTGAACATTGAATTTAAGAAGATAATAGTCATCTTATTTACTAAAATATGTTTTGATTGACTGGTTTATATATATATATATAATATGAGTAGAAAAAGAATGTTAGATTCACCGTTTTTCTTGTTTAAAGGTAATATAGAAAGTAAGACTGCAAGAGTAGTAAATATATGGTTAAAATCTTATTTTTCTCTATTTATTTTAGTTCCTAAATTTTAAAAAATAATTATTTTGATTTCTAAATTTTCAAAAAGATTCCCCTTCTTAATTGAAGGTTATATACCCTAATCATTTAAATTATGGATAAATTGATAGTTCTATAAAATTAAGAAATGGAAAAGATTAAAAATGAAAATGCATCCAACTTTGTTTTCTTTTGAAAATACATCATTTACTTTGTTTTTTCGTTTGAAGACACATCACTTTGTTGTTAACTCATTTAAAAAAAATTTATTATACAAACTCATTCAAATTAAACATAACGTTATTTGGCTACATATTATAATCATTAGAAATTGTTATGATTAATTTTGGACCTTCAATAAAGAAAGGAAAAATCATGAGCAGAATCAATACGAAGTGATTTCGAAAATGAACAAACTAATTAGGATTTCACAAAAGGCCGAGCTAGGAGACAAGAGGAGAAGAAAGGAATTGGAATATGAAGCGAGTTCGACAACAAACGAACTTAGGATTTCATGAAAGATCGGAGCTAAGAAACATGAGGATAAGAAAGGAATTGGGCAAAGCCCAATACCTCTCCTACCGAGGCTGAGGAGGCCCTCTCCTGATGCACGCCCCTGGTCCGTGGCATCTTCGGTTCAACTTGATTCGGTCTTCTACTAACCCAATTCATAAAGGAAATGGGAAAACCCTAGTTTCTTCCCCATATAAACCCTAGGTTATACTTAACCCAATGGGAAACGTGGACGAAGTGACCAAAATGCTACTAAACTCAAACTTCAGGGGTTAAAATATTGTTTGAAAGATGCTACCAACTCAAACCTTAGGGACCAAAAGTGTATTTTTTTTTTCCCTAAAGTGTATTTAGTGTAGCTTATTACATGATTTTATGTGATGAAAAGTGATTTTTTTAAAAAAATCTTAATAAATAAAAAGTCCTTCAAAAAATTGAATTAATTTCAAAATATTTTTTGAATAAACATTTAGATGTATTATCCGAAAATGAATTTAAAATTATTAGTAAAAAATCTTCCAAAAATGTAATAAAAAAATTATAATTAATAGAATCACTTTTAAAATACAATGCAACCAAACAAATTCGTTATTTCAAATACTTTTGAAAAAATGTAAGATATAATAACATTTTTATTGGTTTTTTTTTCAAAAGTATTGAAAAAATTATTTCAAACAGACCCTAAGGAAAAATAAATCCAATCTAACTCAATTTGATTTTCAATCCAACTCAAACCACGCGAGTTGGGTTGGGTTGCTCGAATTTTTCCGTATGTCAAATTTTTTTTACACTCTTCGTTTGAATTTTATTTACCGATTTCATTTTAGGGCTAAATTAAAATATTTTTGTGATTAAATTTGGATTTCTTTGACATGATTTTAAGGATTTTTTTTTTCAATCCATCTTTGCATAATTTGTTGGTTCGTTAAATTTAGTTTGAATGAGAAATCAAGTGTAACTCCCTGCTTGGAACTCCTATTTCAAATCAATTCTGAATTGAAACCATTTCATGTTTGGATGTGCAATCAATTTTGATTTGAAATCATTTCATGTTTGGATGTGAAAAAAAAAAAAATTGAAATCAGTTTAGATTTGAATTATTTTTTTATATAAAAAAAAAAATTGTTCCAAATAAGTCGACAGGATTTACGCCTCCCTACAACAGTTCATATGTACAAATATTTTCTTCCATATTCAAGTAAACTATTTCTTCCATATTCAAGAAAAAACTCAACGTCATTCAAACAAATTTGTTGAAGAAGAAATCAACAAAAAATGCTTTCATTTAATTTTTCTTCTTCGTGGATGAGGAGAATAAATCAACAAACCAAAATAAAAAATCAAAACCTCCAATGACACGGATTAGGGGTTGAACCACTATTTCTATGAAAAAAACAACATAGAAAAGTAATTCTCCAAAACCATTCAAACCCAAAACAGGGGCCAAACAGCCTCTAAGACTACAGCGGCTGAGAGCCCAACGTACGGCGCAATAGCCGTTGAGACTGTGTCGGGCAGGAGAGGAAAGCGGCATGCAGAGGGGCGGGTGCAGTAGCTGATAATGGGAGGGAGGGGGCGCTGAACGTGAAATAGGGGTTTGCAAATATGAAAGCTAGGATGGTTTTAAAAAAATAGCGTACGAAGGAGTGGAAGACGGGAAAAGATGGATAGGGAATATGAAAGAAAAAATATGAGGTAGGTTTTTTTTTTTTTTTTGGAAAAAATATAATGAAGGGAAATAATTGATTCATTTTGTTGATATTTAGCTAAAATCGATCTTTTCTTTTTTATCTGAATTAAGATATTTGGAAGTCTTTTTTTTTTTTTTTAATTTCTCTTTTACAATAATAATGATATTTGCAAGTGCTAATTTATTAAGTTGATTTGTTTTGATCAAATGATATATTTTCATAATTATATGTATATTTTTTGTAATGCATAATTGTATGTAATTAACATTGTTATTTGATATTAAAATATTTAATTATTATTAATGTAATTTCCTAAAACTTTATAAGAACATAATAGTAAAATAGTATATGTTCTTCTTATTGGCGTTAGTATAATAGTAAAATGGCATAATAGAATAGTATAATTTTCATCTTTTAAAATTCTGAAATCATTTCTACCCTAAATCTATGGCGTAGAAATTAACTCATTCCTCAAAGTTTTGAGGATAAAAATTGAATTTGACCCTAAAAATTAAAAAGGGAAAAAAATGAGGAGTAGAAATCGAGATAATTATCCAATAACCCGGGCGTGATTGTGAGTGACATGTGAATCCAGAATATTTCGCCGGCCAAACATGAATTCTCCGTCACGACAATCACGGCCGAACCTCCCCGTAGCGCGTAATCGCGGGAAGTTTCAATCGGAGACGGAGAGATTGAGCGCCGATGTTGGAGGATTGGAAGCTTCATTGCTTCAGATGGTCGATGATCACCAGTACGCCTCTCTCAAGCTCCGAGAGAACTCCGGTTAGTTGCTATTTCCTCTCTCTCTCTTTCTCTGTTTTCTGTAATTCCTTCACTCTCTCTTAGGGCTTCGTAACCTTCAGCTTCTGATTATTTCGAATTTCGTAAAATTAAATCGTAATCGTCGTTCTGAATCATGGCAATAGAGAAGGCGAAGAAAGATGCTATTCAGAAGGCGATGCGCGTTTCGGATCTTTTAGTGGATGCCGTGAATGGTGGAGTTCAGGAATCGTTTGTCAATCAGAAGTTGATTGAGCTCGAAATTAGGGCTTTAGCGGCTACGATATCCCGATTTATGAAGCAGACCGATCAATGGCTCGCCGCCACTCACTCTCTGAACACTGCCGTTAAGGTTTGCTCTCATTTCTGTGAAAGCAACTCTTGAGTTAAAATTTCATGGAAACCTATGTTTTAGCTGTATGTATGTATATGTAAATTCTGCATTGTTGCTAATTGAAGCCTTCTCAATCTTATTACTGACTGAAGAGTTTAGCATCGTTATTGAAGTTCACAAACTCAGTCTTCCAGAAGCTTTAGAACTTTTAAAGTCAATTAGATGATGTACACTGTAGGGATGGAATTTGAGCTTAAAGGCTTACGTTACGGAATGCTTCTGATTCAACCTGGTAACCACATTTGTGCTTATGATTCAACCTGGTAACCACATTTGTGCTTTTGATTCAACCTGGTAACCACATTTGTGGTTTTGATCTACCTTGTAACCTCATTTGATCTAAAGTCTAAAGAACTTACTGGCCATCCGTGTCCTACAAAGAGCTTGTGTGCTATTAGACATTCAGTTGCTGTGTCTATTGTTAGTGTATTGTTAGAGCTATTTAAAACGTTTTCTGTTTAATTCATAACAGTAGTTAGTTTTTGAGAGTCAGTAGCTGAGCAGTATTTATAAAACCAGCCCCTTTACTTTTTGTATCAAGAAGAGTATGAATATAAATGCAGTTCGTGAAACTAAAGTTGGGCAATTTTGCAGCTGTTTTCTTATTAGTCTGCTTCTTAAGACAACTTAAGCTGTTCTTCCTTTTTAAATTATGAGTTTCTTAACCTTATGGAAAGAGTTTTGGCTACAGAAGCAAAAGGCTACTTTTCAAAACATTTCCAAACAAACTTTAGGTTTGGAAGATTTGTTTTTGTGGTTTGATGGTTGGTTTCAATGACTTGTACATCACATTCATAGAAGGAGGAAACTATCAACTTTAAATAATACTTTTTGAGCTTGTACGGGTTTTGAACAAATAAAGTATACAAGAAAAAAAGATTGCATAAGTTACTAGAACTTCCAACTTCCATTGTTTTTTTTTTTTCCTTCTTTCTGAAATAGAAATAATATCCCATTGTTTTGTTGGATACATATAAAGAATCTTTATATTATCACAAGATTTTACACAATTTTAGTCTAGCACATTATTATTTCACTTTAGACTTTGTATTTATAAAACAATGAGCAACCTATTTGTGTTCTGGATTAACATGAAGCTAGGACCGTTTGATTAATCTTAATGCTTAAATCACTCAAAAGTTTCTTCGTTGAAGACTTGATGTAGATGAAACCGTCTGAAAAGGATGGCATGAATATCATAATCTTGAATATGCAAACTAGAACAGGCTACCAGATTTTTTGTCTTTTATGTTTTCATCATATCTTCCTTTGGTTTTCTTTCAGTTCTTTTTCATTCTGATATGTTATTCATACTAATTTAATGTGTGTTTATATTGTAGGAAATTGGAGATTTTGAGAACTGGATAAAGACCATTGATTTCGAATGTAAAAGCATCACTACGGCCATCCATAACATTTACCAAGACTGAAATGCTTGTAGTTAAAGAGTAAACCGTCCTTGCTTTCACAGAGCTTATTCTGTAGAGTTGAAAAACATTGATCCTCGTCCTCTGCTGTAAGTTCGCTGAGTTTATGCCCCCCATAACATGGCTTGAGAAGTTCTTGTGGTATAAGGATGTGAAGGGTGCAGCATATACAGATGGAAACTCTTATAGAAATTTAGAACACCTTAGTCAACCGACATGTCTACTTCCTCGCTAACTGTATAAAATAATTTCTCGACTCTGCTTTTTAGTTCACTGATTTATTTCTTGTGAACACAGTGCATGTTATCATTTTGTCTATTTATTGCTCGTGTAAACCTGCAGTTTTCTCTGTACAAGTCTTAGCTACTGCCATGTAATAATAATCTCTGCATTCTTTCAATTATTGGTATCCATATTATTCTCTCTCCATTAATATTCAGCTTCATAATTATCAGATATATTATTGTATTTGGTGGGTTCACAATGTTTAAGTTCTCACGGTGGTTGTTTGGAATGCTGAGTGGATTATAATAGTTTGTAAAATTATATAATATATGTTTAGGATGCAAAACTGTTTAGTCTGGATTATAATAGTTTATGTTTGAAGTGTAGAGTTATTTAATTCGACAGACTATTATAATCCAGACGATTATAACCCACTCCTCAGTGTCCCAAACAGATTCTTGATGCCAAAGTAAGCATGACTCAATAGTAATTGACAAGTATCATCGATTAAGAAGTTAAAGGTCCGAATCTCCTCACTCTTAAATATTGTTGAACTGAAAAAAAAAAAAGAAAAAAGCTCACTCTTGACCGACAACAATGATGCCACTTGCATTTACCTTTCACTTTTTTGGTTGTTTTTTTCCTTTTGGTGTAACAGATGACTGTATCTTTGTTTTACTTCAATAAGAAGAGGCCCATGATTGAGCTGAATCCGCTGATGATTCATTAATTCTTGATTTATCTTGGACGTCAACAGCGCTCAGCTTTGGATTTGGAGAATACTCAATTCTGAGGTACACCTTATTCTTCTTTATTATTAAAATGATGATGCATCTTATTCTGATTGCGCATGAATGTAATTAACAAAGTCTAAAGCCAAGTGCTACACTCAAGCTAACTTTGTTTTTGAACCAATTCTTTAGAAGCCTTTTTTTCTTTGGTCTTTTAAAATATAAAAAGCAGTTAAAAAATATATTTTGTATATTATTTTTGTTCTTCTGTGAAGAAACCTTTTAGAAGAAAAAAATTCTCAACGTGTTTTTTGAGTTAGAAATTAGAATAGAGTTTTTTGTTTTAAAAAATAGAAACATTGTTTTTTAGGATAACTTTCAAATACTTCTTAGTTCTTTGTTTTTCAGAATGTTTCGAATAAAAGATTATAATGGCTATTACTTGTTCGTAAAAGACAAAATCAATATATTATGCTAATCATTTCGAGAATATTGGTATTACTACTATTTTTTTTTTTTTATATAACACTTGTCTTTTTTCAAATGTTAAACAAAATTTTTTATTTACAAGTGTGTGCAACTCGCAAATTTTTAACTAACAACAATTTATATTTAATCTCACGAAATATTTTACTTGGAAATTGCATGCTTAATCAAATAGATATTCCTGCTTTGTTCAGAGTATCTCATCTCAATACTTCACGGCCTCTTAGTTTGTAATTTAAAAAAATTCCTTGACATAAAATTAAAAAAAAAAATATTCAAAGGAAAAGCTCTCCAGTTAAAAGGTCAGAAGCAATGATCGGATGAATAATATATTAGGGGGAAAAAGAAAACTCAGTTATATATTAGGAAGGGAAAATTTTCTAGTTTCAGGTAGTGATTCACTGATTTTGTGCAATAGTAGCAAATGAAATAGTACCAGTTTATTCCCTCTATAGGAACATTTCAGTACAACATCTATTAGTGTGTAATTACAATAACTCTTACCTTCACAAGTTGTTTGCTGATTGCTCTTAGGTTTTTTAAAAAATAAGTGTGGACAAAGACAGTTGGATGGAGGAATGGGGCAAATGTAGTAGGTAAAGTTTGTCAAAGACCAACCTAATCTCCCTTCTCATCAGGAACAGTTGACTTAGCTGGGAAGGATGAAGTGTTGCACAAGTTGATCAATTGGCAACTGTTTAATATAAATTTGGTCAAAACCAACCTTGAGTTTTGTGTCTCTTTGTAAGGCATTGACCCTCTCTAAACAAACACTTTATTCCTCCTCCTCCCTTTGGGGCTAAGTCTTAAGTTCTAAATTCTAACTTCTTGGGAAGTACGTTAGAATTATATATTTGTTACAAGGCAAATTTGGTTACGAAGGCTTCAAGTGGCAGAATTCAGGGCAGTAGGCCGTGTGTTTCTCTGGATGGGTCAATTCCATAGGAAAATTTAGAGTTAAAGGTCGGCATTGGCAACTGGCAAAATTATACAGTGTGACGTAGGAAATATTTTTTGCCATAGTGTGGCTTAGGGGTGTTCAAAAAACCCGATGACCCGAAAAACCCGATCAACCCAACCCAATTCAACGGTTTGGGTTGGGTTATCAACTTGTTTGGGTTGGGTTGGGTTCAAACAAATGGAAACTTTATGGGTTGGGTTGGTTCGTGGGTTCACTAAAAAGAAGTTTGGGTTGAACCGAACCAACCCAAACTTCTTATTAATTTAAAAAATTAATTTTTTTACTTATATTACAACTATATGTACATATATTTATTTTAATTTTATAATTATTTTTATATTATTTATTATTCAACAACTTTTTAAAATAAGTTTTTGAGTCTTTGGAAGGTAAAATTCATGATATAAATTGAAATTGAATTGCTAATCTTAATTCAATATTTAAAAATAAATATATATATATTTTATATATCAATACTTAACTTTTTCTTAAAATAAAATTTTGAGTTTATAACCCGACCAACCCGAACCAACCCAACCCAAATATTTCATGGTTGGGTTGGGTTGGGTTCATTATTTAATAAGGGTTGTTTGGGTTGAAGAGATTTGCAACCCGAATAATTGGGTTGGGTCTAAAACGTACCTCAACCCGACCCAACCCAACCCACGAACACCCCTAGTGTGGCTACCTCCGAATGTTATTGGATGTGGTTCCAAAATCTGTCTCCTAATAATTAGTGAATACAAATTTAAAATACTTTTGTGGTTTCTTTCCCATTCATCTAATTGTGTTAATTGTTAGTTACATTGTGGCAGCTTCCTCATTCTCATAATGTAGAGGATGCAAACGTAAATGATGAAAATAGTTTAGAGACTCCTACAAATGAAGAATTTGATTTGTAGATTCATAGGGTTTGTTTTCTATTAACTTGATTATATTACATTTAATAAATAATTGAATTCCTTTTTTCCCCTTCTTTGTATGAATTACCCATGAAATATGTAACATTGAAAAAGAGCAAAAAAAAATAAAAAATGGATGTCTTAACTGCTGAATTATACTAATGTTGGCTTATTTAGTCCCATTGAACTTATTCCAATTGGTTAGCTTTTGGGCAAATACATGTAAGTTCTTTTCTTCTTCTTCTTAAATTTTTTTTTTCTTTAAATGGTCTTTTCTCTAGTTTTTACAGCATACACAATGTTTATCGTACTTTATCTGTTATTTGTGGGTGATGATAGTCTTACTTTATATGTCGTCATGATTTTTTTTTCTTTTTTTGCAATGATTGTCTTTTGTTCTATTATTCTCTTCATTTCAGTAAATGAATTCTTTATACTCGAAGTCTCTCTAGCACCATGTTAAATCAACCTAACTCAATTTGAATTATAAAATTATTTGGATCACATTCATTACTCGTGATATATATATATATATATATATATATATATATATATATATATATATTGGAATTGAACTGTTCATATGAACCTTTCTTTGGGTCATATTTTAGTTTAATATCAATTAATTATAGCAGGTCAAATGATAGATTGATTTGTTCTTCAAAATTGCATGTTTGCCCCCCTAGAGACAGACAAAAACAATTAGATTAACAAACTTTACCCAATTACTGTCAACAATTTCAAGATTCCAAGTAGAATTAGAATAGTCATTTTATTAGTTGTCCATGAGTAACATCCAACAAATTCGATTTACTTGTAGTATTCTCACGATTCTGAATCACTACATTCCAACCACTTGAACTTTTGTCAAACAAAAAAAATATTTTATCAGTGATTTTCATGTAGAATAAAAATATTTAGATTTTTTTTTTTTTGAATAAAAATCCTTACCTGGTGGGACATCTTTGAAAATAATCTTCGATTTTTATTTCAAAACTATTTTTGGAAGATTCTATTTTTTGTTTTCAAAAGTATTTATAAAATTGTGATTAAAATAGCGAGTTAAAATTAATGTTGTTATGCATATTAAAATCACTATTTACAAGGGGGCTTTTCCAATAATAGCAATCAAGCCTAAATAATAATAGATTTGTGACGTGATAAAATATTTTGCAAAAATGATACTAATAAAAGAATTTGTATATCGGTGATGTACTTTATATTACATGTATCAATAATGTTATTTTTTATCAATGATACCAAAAGATATATTAGTAATATACTTTATAATAAGAATATTAGTGATATGTTTTATCAATGATATAAAAATAGACTATCAATGATATACTTTATATTGATATACTAACAACCTACTTTATCAATGATACAAACAATGTCAATGATATATTTTATCACATGAATGATATATCGATCAGTGATATACTTTATATTACATATCACTAATATATATTTTCTCAAGGATACAAAAATGATATATCAATAATATATGTGAGAGAGAAATTTCCATATTTACAAATCATTTTTTCATATGACATATTTGTAAATATAGTAATTAGATTTGCCATCCATTATAATCTCTCATCCAGAAATTCATCCTTTTGAAAAAATGACATTTATGAAAACATGCTCTAAATGCTTAAAAACAATTACTCATACACATTTTCGGAAAACGTCTATTTTTTTTTTAAAATAAAAACTATTTAGAAAACACAATTTCAAACACCCCTAATATGCGCCAAATATCAAATTCAAAGCTTATACATTAATATTATAATCACCATAAAGACTTGGTCCATATTCCTTGAGATTATATCCAAAACATGGTGTCACCCTTTATTCGTAATAATAGGCTATAGCTCTCATTTTTCTCTTATATAAAGCAAACACATTCCTCATCAACTTCACTGTGGAATGCCAAGAAATATTATTGGTGCAAAGTACAAAAAGTAAGCCAACAATATCTCTAATGGCGGCCCTTCGCTCTCTTTTGTTTTGTGTTTTTGTCTTATCAGCTGCCCTGAGCCATAGCCATGCACAGCTAACTCCAAATTTTTACAAGAAAGTCTGCCCTAACGCCTTGCCGACCATCAAATCCATCGTTTGGAATGCCATCAAATGCGAGCCTCGAATGGGGGCTTCGCTCTTACGTCTCCATTTCCATGACTGCTTTGTCAACGTAAGTTCAATACCTTCTTCTCTTGTTGAGCTGATTGATCGTTTTGTTTGGATTATGTTTGAAGGTTTGCTATGTTTTGTTAATGGTTAGGGTTGCGATGGGTCAGTTTTGTTGGATGATACCCCTACCTTCACTGGAGAAAAGACTGCATTTCCTAATAGAAACTCGATTAGAGGATTCGAAGTTGTTGATCAAATTAAGACACAAGTTAACAAAGCTTGCAAAGGCAATGTTGTATCTTGTGCTGACATCTTAGCCGTTGCTGCTCGTGACTCTGTTGCTATTGTAAGTTTTATCTTCCTTATAAAACTTGAATCGATAGGTTATAGTATAATTCAAATCATATTAACACTTCTTTTAGTAAGAATTTAGAAGTTACAAGATCCAACCAATGCCTATAAATCAAACACTAATCGAAGAAAAAATGACACGTACTTAATATTTTTTGTGAGAATATAACACGAAAAATATAGGGCCAGAGTATCAAACCTTTGACCTATAAAAGAAATATTGTTTTGCTCTTAATCGAGCTGTATTCAAGTTTGACAACACTCAAATAAAAATTTTCTAATAAGAAAAATTTTGTTTGAACAGCTTGGTGGGCCTAACTACAAAGTACTATTAGGAAGAAGAGACGCAAGAACAGCGAGCACAAACGATGCCAACACAAATCTCCCCCCACAATTTTTCAATTTCACACAGCTTCTATCCAACTTCCAATCTCATGGCCTCGACCTCAAGGACCTCGTCGTCTTATCGGCCGGCCACACCCTCGGCTTAGCCCGGTGCACCACATTCCGAAGCAGGATATACAACGACACCAACATCGACCCGAGATTTGCAGCCATGCTGCAGGCAAAGTGCCCGCTGAGCGGCAACGATAACAATCTGCAGGGCCTTGACAAGACTCCAAATTTCTTTGACAATGCCTACTTCAAGGCTTTGTTGACGAACAAGGGCCTTCTCCATTCCGACCAGGAGCTCTTCGGCGGCGGCAACGGGGACAGTGATAATTTGGTGTCGTTCTACAGCAGATATCCAATTGCCTTTAGAAATGACTTTGGTTCTTCCATGATCAAAATGGGCAATATGAAGCCACTTACTGGAAGTGATGGGGAAATTAGGGCCAATTGCAGGGTTGTCAACTAAAATGTTTGGTTTTGGATTTGGTTTTTGGATTTGGGTTTGGTTTGGATTTGATTATGTCTGTGTTTGTTTGAAATTTGAGTGTCAAAAAGAGTGTGTGAAAGTGTGTAAACTTAGTTTTTTACTTCTTCTAATTTAACAATTGCAAGGTGAGAGATCGAACTATCGACCTTTGAGATGCTAATTAGTATCTTATCCAATGAATTATCCTCGAATTGATAAGTGTGTAAACTTCATTGATGTATATTTCTATATATGTCTTATTCAAATTATGAAATTTTATAATTTATTAAAGCCTTCTAAAATGTTTTTAGAAGCTTTTTAGAAGGATAATAATTCATATTCAATTTTGACTTTTTTATTTTAGGCAAAAGAAAATGCCAAATGTATAATTTGAACGGGTAAATTTGTATGTCCAAACTTAATATATATAATCTTTCAATTCTGAAAATTTAGAGATTAGAAAAAAAAAACTTTAAAATATGGACTTTTTTAATTTAAACTTAACTTGTCTCTGTTGTAAAATTGAGACGCGAAACCGGGCACCAAAAATTTACCAAAACATATAATAATAATAATAATAAATAATAATAATAATACAAGTGTAGTATATATATATAATATAAACAAATAATACAAGTGGAGTATATATATATAATATAAACAAATAATACAAGTGGAGTATATATATATAATATAAACAAATAATACAAGTGGAGTATATATATATAATATAAACAAAAATAGGGATTTATGGCAAATTAAAAGCAAATGAAATTAGAGAGGTTTCTTTTCCAAATATCTATATCTTTATTTATCCACCAAAAACCACTATTTATAGGCAATTTGGAGAGCATGATGTGGTACATTTGGACACCAATCTATGGCCTTTGTTGGACACATAGAAGACACTTTGGCTATGGAGAAAATGCCACTTGGCATGGATATTAAGTGGGCATGTGGAATGGGCATTTACATGTGCCATATTTACAATACTCCCCCTTAAATGCCCATTTATATAAAATATGCCTCGTTAAAACCTTACTAGGGAAAAACCCAATGGGAAAAAACCCTAGTGAAGGAAAAAGAGTACATATTTTATATAGTTTACTATAATACATTCACTCCCCCTCATGGAGACATCACTTAAAGTCTTTGAGTCGCCGCATTCCAATGCTATATACTAATTTATCGAAGGTTGCAGTTGGTAATGCCTTTGTAAAAAAGTCAGCCAGGTTATCTTTTGAACAAATTTGTTGTACAGTGATATCGCCATTTTCTTCAAGATCATGAGTATAGAAGAGCTTTGGTGAGATATGCTTTGTTCTATCTCCTTTGATATATCCTCCCTTGATTTGAGCTATACATGCTGTGTTGTCTTCGTATAACATCGTTGGAAGAGGTTTACTTGAAGACAAGCCACATGTCTCATGAATGTGTTGTGTCATCGATCTTAGCCATACACATTCTCGACTTGCTTCATGAATAGCGAGGGTTTCAGCATGATTTGAAGAAATGGCCGTTATAGTCTGTTTCACTGATCGCCACGATATAGCAGTTCCTCCACATGTGAATAGATAACCTGTCTGAGATCTAGCTTTGTGTGGATCAGATAGATAACCAGAATCTGCATAACCAACTAGATCATATTTTGATTTGTTAGAATAAAATAAACCCATATCAATTGTCCCTCGAAGATATCGGAGTACATGCTTAACTCCGTTCCAATGTCTTTTTGTAGGACATGAACTATATCTAGCTAATAAATTTACTGAAAATGCAATATCTGGTCTTGTGTTATTAGCCAAATACATAAGTGCACCAATTGCACTAAGATATGGTACTTCAGGACCAAGTAGTTCTTCATTGTCATCTCGAGGTCGAAATATATCTTTCTTTATATCCAGTGAACGAACTTCCATTGGAATGTTCAATGGATGTGCTTTATCCATATAGAATCTTTTTAAGATTTTCTCTGTATAAGTTGATTGATGAACAAATATCCCATCTGCTAAATGTTCAATTTGCAAACCAAGGCAAAATTTTGTTTTTCCAAGATCTTTCATCTCGAATTCTTTCTTAAGATATTCTATTGCCTTGGATAACTCTTCAGGAGTTCCAATTATATTTAAGTCATCAACATATACAGTTATAATAGCAAATCTTGACTGAGATTTATTTATAAAAACGCACGGACATATTGGATTATTTTGGTATCCTTCTTTCAACAGATATTCACTCAGGCGATTATACCACATTTGTCCTGATTGTTTTAATCCATATAATGATCTCTGTAACTTTATTGAATACAATTCCCGAGAACTTGATTCATATGTTTCTGGTATTTTAAATCCTTCCGGGATTTTCATATAAATGTCATTATCGAGAGATCCATATAAATACGTCGTGACTACATCCATTAGATGCATATCAAGCTTTTCATATACAGTCAGACCAATCAAATATCTTAGCGTTATTGCATCCACCACAGGAGAATATGTCTCCTCATAATCAATACCAGGCCTTTGCGAGAATCCTTGTGCAACAAGTCTCGCTTTATATCTTGTGACTTCATTCTTTTCATTTCTTTTCCTTACAAATACCCATTTATATCCCATAGGTTTGACGTTTTCCGGTGTTGGGACTACTGGTCCAAAAACCTCACGTTTTGAAAGTGAGTTCAACTCTGCTTGGATTGCTTCTTTCCACTTCGGCCAATCCTTTCTACGTTGACATTCTTTGATAGATTTTGGGTCAAAATCGTCACTTTCATGAATAATATCGTGAGCAACATTATAAGAAAAAATGTTGTCAATAATGATATCATTTCGGTTCCATCTCTTTCCTGTTGTAACATAGTTTATAGAAATTTCATTATTATCCTCAAGCGTTTGATTTTCACCAATACTCTTTTGAGTAGTTGTATTCTGGATTTCTTCTGGAACATCCATACCTTTTATTGAATCATTTTGATTCTCAACTACTTTTCTTTTTCGAGGATTTTTATCTTTAGAACCTATTGGTCTACCACGCTTCTGGCGTGCTCCAGACTCATTATTGACAACTTGTTCCTTTAGGATATCAATTTTTGATGGAGCATTTGCAGCTGGTATATATGATTTAGTCACACTTTTAATATATGTGAATGCATCTGGTAGTTGATTTGCTATATTTTGCAAATGAATTATCTTTTGAACTTCAAGTTCACATTGTTTTCTACGAGAATCTAAATGAGATAATAACGATGCATTCCATGTAATTTCTTTTTCCAACTTCTTAATTCCTCCCCCTAATGTTGGAAAATTTGTCTCATTAAAATGACAATCAGCGAATCGTGCAGTAAATACATCACCCGTCAGGGGTTCAAGATATTTAATAATTGATGAGGAATCAAAACCAACATATATTCCTAACCTCCTTTGAGGACCCATCTTAGTACGTTGTGGTGGAGCAATCGGTACATATACTACACATCCAAAAATTCTTAGATGGGAAATATTTGGCTGCTGGCCATAAGCTAATTGCATTGGGGAGTATTTATTATAAGCTACTGGCCTAATACGTGCCAGTGATGCAGCATGCAAAATAGCATGACCTCATACCGATGTAGGAAGTTTAGCTTTCATAAGCAATGGTCTTGCAATTAGTTGCAGACGTTTTATAAATGATTCTGCTAGACCATTTTGTGTATGAACGTGAGCTACAGGATGTTCAACACTTATCCCAATTGACATACAATAATTTTTAAAAGTTTGGGATGTAAATTCACCAGCATTATCAAGTCGAATGGTTTTAATTGTATTATCAGGAAATTGTGCTTTTAACTTAATTATTTGAGCAAGTAATCTTGCAAATGCAAGATTTCGACTTGATAATAAGCATACATGTGACCATCTGCTGGATGCGTCAATTAATACCATAAAATATCTAAATGGACCACTTGGTGGGTTAATAGGTCCACAAATATCACCTTGAATTCGCTCTAAAAATGCAGGTGATTCAATCCCCACTTTAGCTGGTGATGGTCTAATAATTAATTTCCCTTGAGAACAAGCATCACATGACAACTCATTGGATTGAAGAATCTTCTGGCTCTTTAAAGGATGTCCATGTGAATTCTCAATAATTTTTCTCATCATTATTGACCATGGATGACCCAATCGATCATGCCAAACACTGAATATTTCTGGATTCATGAACTTCGGGTTCATTATTGCATAACTTTCGATTACTCGTATATGAGTATAGTATAATCCAGAAGAAAAAGCAGGCAGTGTTTCTAATATACGTTTTTCATGTGAAACAATAGATGTTATATAGAGACACTCTATATTATTTTTACAATCAGTTTCAACATGATAATTATTTTCACGTATATCTTTAAAACTTAATAAGTTTCTTTTTGATTTGCTAGAGAACAGAGCATTATTAATTGTAAATCGTGTTCCTCTAGGCAAAATAAAGTTTGCTTTTCCAAAACTTTCAATCAGATTTGCAGAACCTGATATAGTATTGACTTTTGCTTCCAGCATTGTCAATCTAGTTAAATATTTTCTATTTATGAGTATCGTGTGCGTAGTTGCGCAGTCTGCCAGACATAAATCCTCATTGCTCATTTTCGAGTTACTCAACATATTGAAATTGTTCATATTTCTTCATTGAAAAGAAAAGAAAAACGATTACAAAGAGTCTTAAATATATATACAAACAAAACAACAACAAAAACATACTAAACAGTATTTAATTATATATTTTCATACAAATCATCCTCTACTTGTTTGATTGCATCAATTCTCTCTCCAGGAGATTCAAAATAATCAGCTACATCAAGATGCATCATATTGGAAGGGTCAAACACATCATCTTCTTGAATGGCAAGATTTACCTCCACATTCTTTCCTTTTCCTTTTTCCTTCAGGGAAGCTTGATAGAGATCAACAAGGTGTTTTGACGTACGACAGGTACGTGACCAGTGCCCAGTCATTTCGCACCGGAAACATTTATGTTCATCACCTTTCGAACTTCTATCTTGTGGAGCCTTTCCTTTATGATCATCACTTCGTGTGGGTTTCTTAAAATTATAATGCCCACCACGAAAATAGGTATTTATTCCTCTACCGCGGTCCCGACCTCGACCACGACCACGACCTCGACCACGGTTATTAAAATTCACAGCATTCACTTCAGGGAATGGTGTTGCTTCAGTTGGTCGGGATTCGTGATTTTTCATCAATAACTCGTTATTTTGTTCAGCAACGAGAAGACATGAGATAAGTTCAGAATATTTTGCAAAACTCTTCTCTCGATATTGCTGCTGCAGGAGCATATTCGAGACATGAAAAGTGAAAAATGTCTTCTCTAACATATCAACATCAGTAATCTTTTCTCCGCATAATTTTAATTTTGAACTAATTCTGAAGAGTGCGGAATTATACTCACTTACTGATTTAAAGTCCTGCAACCTCAGGTGCATCCAATCATAACGAGCTTTTGGAAGAATAACTGTTTTTTGATGATCGTACCTTTCTTTCAAACCTTGCCATAGAACGTAGGGATTTTTTATTGTAAGATACTCCATTTTCAATCCCTCGTGAAGATGATGGCGAAGGAAGATCAGGGCTTTTGCTTTTTCTTGATTTGATGCATCATTTCCTTCTTTAATTGTTTCTCCAAGATTCATAGAATCTAAATGGACCTCAGCGTCAAGGACCCATGACAAGTAGTTATTTCCATTAATATCCAGGGCCGCAAATTCTAGCTTTGTAAGGTTTGTCATAATAACACTATCAAAATAATAATATATATTCATATTAGAAATTTAACATAAACCAAATGCGTAAAAATGGCTTACCAATAAGACTTACCTTTAGCGGGAAAAATGACAGAGATTCGTGCTGATAACGTGTTGTAAAATTGAGAGGCGAAACCGGGCACCAAAACTTTACCAAAACATATAATAATAATAATAATAATAATAATACAAGTGTAGTATATATATATAATATAAACAAATAATACAAGTGGAGTATATATATATAATATAAACAAATAATACAAGTGGAGTATATATATATAATATAAACAAAAATAGGGATTTATGGCAAATTAAAAGCAAATGAAATTAGAGAGGTTTCTTTTCCAAATATCTATATCTTTATTTATCCACCAAAAACCACTATTTATAGGCAATTTGGAGAGCATGATGTGGTACATTTGGACACCAATCTATGGCCTTTGTTGGACACATAGAAGACACTTTGGCTATGGAGAAAATGCCACTTGGCATGGATATTAAGTGGACATGTGGAATGGGCATTTACATGTGCCATATTTACAATAGTCTCTTTTTTTTTCTTCATTCCATCCATGTGTACAAAAGCTTTATTGGCAATGGTCAATACAAAGAGAAAGATACATGGAGAAACCAACCAAAAAGATGAAACAAATCCTACGTCTTGTTTGTCCCAAAACGACACTTCAAAAAGTATCTAAAAATGAAAAGGTTGCAATAACGAATTTAAAATATTCAATAATAACGCCTATCTAAGACAAGTTTAAATCAGTAGAGAGGTTTGTTCCATCAATTTCTAAGTCAATAAATCAATGGGATGTGTCCATCCATGCATAGTTTGGTGTGAATAAGGCATCAATTATCATTGTAAAGATCGATGATCTGATTTATCATCTTTCTACTTCAACTACAAAGACATTCTTTTAAAGGAAAAGAATCAATATCTTTTATCGACATTCCGACTCTATCTCATCTACTAAAAAGACACCTAACATGTCGACAAAAATTGTTGAATAATCTACTCTAGGCATGATGTGGCTACAATTTCCATGGTTGATTATATGAAAGAGCAACTCCAAAAGTACTTCGAATATGTATTTAATGGTTAATAGATATGAGGATTTTCTAAAATCCATATCTAACTATTTTTTAGAGATAGTCACATTTGTGACGGTCTCATTAAATATTTTTTCTTACACGTCTGCTATTTGGGATGGATCCTTCAACTATTTTTTCTTTTTCTTTTTCTTTTTTTTTTAATAATAATTGAGTCCTTGCACATTTGATAAACTTTAAATCAATTGAAAAATGAAATGGAGATGAATTGATTAATTGAAATTATTGGTTTGCTTTTTAATATAAGTTTGGTGGGTAAGTAAATGCACCGCTAAGACTGGCACGGCCCAACAGTGGACTTTTGCTATAATACTAATTAAGGGGATTCATAAGATATTATCATATTTTTATAATTTAGTCTTTTATTAATTACAAAATGTTAATTATTCCATTTCCATTGTTTAATGCCTTCAATTCGTGTTCGACGTGTGGTAGTTATTTTGTATGTTGAAATATCATTATCATACAATTCTATCATGTTTAAAAAACTATATTTTTCGATTAGTATTCGTAAGTGTAATATGTACTATATCATTTAAAACTAATGTGGGTAATATTTTAAGTTTCTTAATAAAACTTTTTAAATTATTGGTGATAAGATCAGTAGGTGAAATGGGAATTATTCTATTAAGTTGACATAATTTTAAACATCTTCGCTATATAACTCAATCAAATGTATCATTTAAAATGAGAGGAGTTGATTGAACGACAATATTCTAAAATTCTAAATCAAAATTATTGAAGTTTTCTTAATGAAATAATTTGTTGACTAAATTGAAGAAGAGAATCTCAATAGTTGATACCAGACTCATAAGTATTCAACTCCCAAAGTTCACATGGTTTAATTGTTTTTTAGTGTTCGAATTTTACCATCATATTTATTCAAAAAAAAAAATTTTAAAAATCTCAATTAGTATCTAGATTTGAAAAAATAAATTGAACTAAACCTACTCAAATATTGTTAAAAGAAAAGGTTGTAAAGCCTCATTTTTATCCAAAATTTGAAATATTTATTTTAGTTCTTTTAACTTAAAAAGAAAAAAAAGAAAAAGAAAAATCACTTTGTGTAATAAATTTTCAAGTATTTTATTTTAGTTATTTAACTTTAAAAAAAAAAACTCATTTTGGATAATAAATTTTCAAGTATTTTAGTCCATGAACTTTAAAAAGTAACTATTTTAGTCGGTGCTATCATTGTGCCACCTTAGATCCACTTATTTAGTACTCACTTCGAACAACATATAAGACGTTATTATAGAGCTCCCTAAGGGAACGAATGTAGGAGCAAGTGGGTACATTGTTTATGTATGTGGTTATTTATATTTGAAAAAAAAAAAAGAATATGAAAGAGGTTAAGAGAGACGTGAATGTGAGAAGTGTGCATTGGAAAGTCGAATAGATAGTCTACTTAAGTTGGAAGATGAGTTTTGAATGTAGATTCAATTCATTTTCAATGGTGAAACCAATAAATAATTAATACTCAATTCCTCAAATATTAAATTCATCATTTTAATTTTATTTATTAAAGTAATAGTTTATAAATGGGGTAAAATAGACAAATAAAAAAATGTAAGGACAAAATGGAAAGCTAAGGGCTCGTTTGATAACGTTCCTGTTTCCTGTTTCTTGTTCATGTTTCTCATTTTTCAGAAACAGACATGTTTGATAAATGATCCTGTTTCTTGTTTCTAAATTTTTTAGAAACGTTTCTAAAAAAAGGACAGATTTTGAGAAACTTCAAAAAGTAGTTTCTCAAATTCTGTTTCTATTTTTTTTTCCAGGTTTCATGCATGTATTCCTATTTCTCTTTTTACCCATCTCTCCCCTCTCTCTTCCATTCTATTTTTTTTCTTTTAATACTTTTTAATCTTTTTGTTTTTTTCTTCTTTTTTATTTTTATTTTTATTTTTTGATTTATTTCTTCCTATTCGTTCTTTTTCTTTCATCATAATCTTTTTTCTTTTAATAGTTCATTATCTTTTTTTTTCTTTTTTCCTTTTTACTTTTCTCTTTTCGTTTATGTTTTTTTCTTCTCTCTTATTTTCTTATTTTCTTTTACTTTACATTAACGAGCTTATAGTTATTATTTTCTATTTAATTCTCAATTATTTTTTCTTTTGGTATGATTTTATTTTTTATTAAATAAATAAACTAATAATGTATTTCATGTTTACCATTAAATGTAAAAATATATATACATTCTCTATCTTTTTCTGATTTTACTTGCGTGTATTATTGGCTAATGCGTTTTTAAAGAAAAAATAAAAATAAATTTTATTATTAAATTAAAGAAATGTGGGTATGCTCAATTGTCTGACCTTAGATAATTTACAAATTCGTCTAATTGAACTAACTCTTGTAAGTCAAAATCGTTCAAGGTGAATTGATTGAAGTGAGAAATAACATTGCAAATCAAATTTGAACAACATTTGAAGGATAAATTTATTATTATTATTATTAATTAGGTGTTGGGCCTTAATAAAATACTATAACCTCTTTATATATGTTTTATATTTATTTTAATGCATGTTATATGTTTTATTATAGCATATGTACTAAACTTTATTTTTACCAAAAAACAAGAAACAAGAAACAGAAATAGTTATCAAACATGTTTCTGTTTTTAGTTTTTAAGAAACAGAAACAAGAAACGAGAAACGAGAACGTTATCAAACGGGGCCTAAAATTTCTCCCCTATAGATAAACAATATGGACCGTTTGTTGGGCTTCATATAAGGAGAGAGAATAGTGGACCTTGGCCAAAATTTTCTTATACTACGGGTTAGTTATTATTGCGCTTCATATAAGGAGAGAAGGAGAGGTAGGAATTTATGAGGGGCAACAAGATAAATTGCTAAATTTTAATAGACCAACTTAAAAAATAACTAAACGAATGAGATTTTATAAAAATATATTTTATGTTAAAATATTAATATTGGATTCTGATGAAAATACGCCTGATCTAGATTTTTTATTTTTAAAGAAACTAAAAGAAAGACTAAAATAATGCAGCATTTTAGGGAATGAGATAGATGGAGGTTTCAAAAACAAACGTAACAACAAATAATCAATTGTAATTTTTAACCTAACATTATTTTGAATTAATTTCTAAACTCTTATTATGGCAGATTCAACAACTAAAATGTGCATAGATAATTTCCCAACTAGTGAATTAACAAAGAAAAGGATGAATACATTGATAAAACATTGACTTAGATAAGTTCCAGCAAAGAGTATATATTCAAAATTATATCTAGCTAACTTCAAATGGGACTATATAGATATGTATTCTTCATTTAACTTGAAATTGGTAATACTAACCAGTTCGACTGCCATTTCTACAACATTTGCGAGGTATGTACTCATACGTACCACTGGTCTACTT
Source organism: Trichosanthes truncata (assembly GCA_033996785.1). Classification (NCBI taxonomy): domain Eukaryota; kingdom Viridiplantae; phylum Streptophyta; class Magnoliopsida; order Cucurbitales; family Cucurbitaceae; genus Trichosanthes; species Trichosanthes truncata. The sequence goes on along the minus strand of JAWPNB010000008.1, from coordinate 21,988,852 downwards.
CCTGATATTGAGTGCGCTTAATTTCATGCTCACTATCGCTTTCTCTATGAAGGAATGAACGTTTCACTCCGCAGCGGAAGCATTGGATCGTCTTTGATTTTATTTAAAATTAAACTAAAAAATAATATTAAGTAAACTTACTTGGAGTAAATATGAAGATATTTCTAACATGTCTTTATCTCCAAGAGGTCTAAAGAGAATTATCTAAATCTCTATTGATTCAACCCAAGGGTCCTATTTATAGAAATCAATGGTAAATATTTGCCATAATTAAAATATTATATTTTAATATCTAATATATTAAAATATATCTTATACTTATTTGAATATCATTAAAATCTCCTACGATATTTATTTATTTGAATCTTATTCAAATTTTATAAATATCTTTTATTTAATGTATCAAATACATTAAGCATATTTTTCTCTTTTATATTTAATATATCTAATATATTGAATATTAATTTGAACACTTCAAATTAAATATTTATTTGAACATTTCAAATTTTAATATTTAATGTATCAAATACAATAAATATATTTTCCTATTTTATATTTAATATATCTAATATATTAAATATTAATTTGAACACTTTAAATTAATATTAATTTGAACACTTTAAATTTTTCTTTCAACTTTATTTGAACATTTCAAATTTTAATATTTAATGTATCAAATACAATAAATATATTTTCCTATTTTATATTTAATATATCTAATATATTAAATATTAATTTGAACACTTTAAATTAATATTAATTTGAACACTTCAAATTTTTCTTTCAACTAAATTGATCTTTTAATGTTACTATGAGCTAACAAAATGACCTTATGGACCTATAGATTATAAGCTCCAATAATACAAAATTAATTAATTAAACTCTTTAATTAATTAATTTTCATTTATTAACTATAGGTCACTCCACTATAGACCTAGGTCTATAGTGGAGTGACCTATAGTTACACTCTTATGCACTGTAGGACAAGTTGTGTCCATAGATATAATCATTACATGCAAGTCGATCATTCACGAGCTGTTTATAATTACAGCTGGGTCAAAAGTCCGTTTTACTCCTATAATTACATTTTGCACCTTAAGTACCACCGATCCTCTAATGAACAATCTATTTATAATCTAATTATAAACTAAGTCCCTCTCGGGCCCCATTGTTCAAGTCCCGAAATCAGCACTTAAATGAACTACTCATATACTTATCTTATATGGGAAGGAATGAATTCTATCTTGTGAGATTATGTTCCCAGCTCCCTATTTGGTCAAATCCCCAAAATGGTTGGCATATTGAATCAGCTACAAAAATCACTCTCACCCATGCAAATCAAAGGACAAGCCTTCACAGGCAGGAGTTCATAACTCACTCAGGATTAAAATCAAATCGCATATGATCATTTTGATGAAATATTAATCTTATCAATTAACAGATTTATAAAGAGAGATCAAATATTTCGTGATCCAATCTTATACAAACTCATTGTATAAGATACCTCCACTCACATGTTTCCACATGAACGATTTGGATCAAATCATTTGTAACTATAACAAAGTGAGTCGTATCAATAGTGTTGTTAGGATAAGACACCCAACCTTATCCATATACTATGACCTTTTAGGTTATTTCTTGAACATGATCCTCCCGTATGTCAACCTCATACTGTTTAATATTAGACTAATAACCATAGATTTTTCATATAATTGATAATATTATATTGCAAATAAAATAATCAAAATTATTATAAATTATTAATTACGAGGCTTTAGGGCATAAATCCCAACACTCTATACATGTTTTTTCCTTTGATTTGATGAAACACAATTTGCATATGTCACCTATGTCTCATTGGTTCCTCGACTACCACCAGTCTTTCACATGCAAAAAAAGATTTTGAGGTATGTATATTCGCCTACACGATTTGGGTGTTGTTTCTAGACTCAACACGATTTGGGTTTCTGCTTAACCTTCTACATTGTTGAACGCTCCAAATTTGGTCGACGGCCACTACTCTGCTACCATTTCTATCACATTCGCGAGGTATGTACATACACCTATTGTCGTTTTTGGTTCCGAAAATAGAATGTGTTTGATTTCTTCCTCCCTGTCATTTCTTGTCTACGTTTTTTCCTTTCATTTAACAAAACAAGGTTTCCTTCAATTTTTTTCATCTTAAACAATGTGCATCTATCTCCTGCATCTCTTGTCTTATTCAACAACCATTGAACTTTCATGCTTGAAGCACATTTTGAAGGTATGTACATTCACCTACACTATGCTCACTAATACCTATGATGTTTCAAGATGAACATTAGAATCAGTAAACTGAACATGGTTTGCGTTTATGCTCTTTTCATTCTAAGGTTTATAATATTAGATTTTAGCTTACGATTCTCATTTTTAAATATGTATCTTAGATTCTAAAACTCCATCCCTTTTTTTAGGTTTGTTTTAATGTCGATAGTTTTGAAAAATATGGCTTATAGGACTCATTTATCTTGGGTCTTGACTTTTATACAGTCTATTCGGAACTTAATAAAGAGTCTACAACTAATAATAGATGAAAAGAGAAAGCCAAGAATGATAAGAAATCCATAAAAAAAAAAAAGACCATTGACGAGGAAGATAGTGAGAACAAGGGTAATAATGAGTTACTGTATTAACTATATGTATATACACTTATGTACGTAGAGATGGAAGAGGTATATACTCTTATCCATCTGCAAGTGATTGATATTGTTATTGTTTGTACATGCCTATGTAAACATCTTCTATACACTTGTGCATAAGATATGCGTGTTTGAATATACACATATAGATATATATTGTTGTATTTTATGGCATGTTTGTACGCATTGCTTCTATATTTCCATGTATGTGTTGTTATATACACATAAGTATCGAGTGATTTTGTACGAAAAATGTATATTGATTGTTGAGTAGAAGTTTCTTTCAAGATGATTATTTTATAAATAATAGAAAATAAATACAAGTTGATATCTTAAATTATAATGAAATGTGGATGAATTTGAAAATTAAATCGAACCCAACCGATTTAAAATCCACAAATCTTGGAGAAATAACGTATGTGTTGTTATATACACATAAGATAGATAGTTGAATTTTTTTTTCAAGAAAATCTAGTTGGGGGCTAACTGTGAATTTGATATATGCTCGGATATAAATGGAACAAAAAATTATTCTCTCTCATCCCTAAAAATTGCTAGCCATAATTCTGAATAGCCATTTTTCATTCCTGTTATTTTTTTAGCTACCACAATTTCCCCAATGTAAGATCCATTTTACTGGGCCTGAGCCCAAACTTTAAATGTATGACAAGTCCAGTTGCTGGGCCTTGGGAAGGAGGGAGAAATTCATGATCCATAAGAGTGGGTCTGAGCCCAAACTCGAATACCAAAAGGCCCATTTATTTGGAAATGCCACGTGTAGCCCTCGTGTTCAGGAAATCGGATTCCACGTCGGTCTAGGTTATGTGTCAAAAGAAAGACACTTGTCAAGTGATGATTGGAGAGTGTGATACACGCTCTGAAACGAGAGAGTACGGAAGACACGAAGCCGAAGTACGTTTTTCACGGAGTGTGGTGGGCCCTACTTTGCTGCCGTACCACGTGCAGTTGCAATCGTCCTTGGCCTTCCCCAAATGTCCATTCCACCAAATATCACCTCCACATCTCCCCTTTCCCGTCGTACTTTTGCTTATTATCCTTTCCTTTTTTCTCTTTTCTAAATAAGTTGTAAACTAAATATATACTATTTTTATAAGTTTTAATTTCATCTTAATATTTAAATTCATTATCGAAACAATAATGATTTAGGCATACTCTATATTTTAATTCCATAAAATAAACACGTTCTCATTAAATTAAATATCTACTAATTTTATGTTATCTTTAAGATTGTTGTCAAATAGTTCATTTCAACGTAACTCAATTGATTGAGACATATATTTTAAATCAAGAGGTTAAAAGTTTGAATCTTCCTATCATCACATGTTGTTTAACTTACAAAAACACAAATTATTGTCAAATGAGAACATGACTTGTCTTAACTAGTTAAGATATTAGTAACAATTTTTTTTTTAATTTAAAGATTCTAATCTTAACCCGTAGGAAGATATCAAAATGAATAAAAGTTAGAAGTACACAAATAATATAGGATTTAAATTTAAATTTTAAAATGATAAGTTATAGGTTTAATAACAAATTTGGTTTATATAGTTTGTGCATAATTTCTAACTATCCTTACCATTATCATATTGACACTTTTTTTACATGGTAATACGTTGATGTGTGTAAAAATAATTTAGAGATAATTAATAAGATTTGACTAAATCATAAGTACTAAATTAAAATTTATAAACTATAGAAATCAAACTAAAATCTTTTAAGTCGAAAACAAATTAACTATTTGTAAAGAAAATTTATAATTTATCATTGATTATATATTAAAAGAAATTGAGAGCTAATTTCCAACTTGTTCTAAAATTGACCAGGAAAGAATTTTTCGTACCTCTGTTTCTTCCACCTCCGTTCCGTACTACCCCAGATGACTTCTCCTGAAGAATCTTCCTCTGGTCTTTGAACCAACTCTGTTTTCCAGCTTCTTCTTCCTTTTTTCTTCTTCCTCCCGTCGATTCCCCATTCTTATCTCTTCCTCTGCTCGTTGAAACTTCCAATTCACCATGTTCTCCAAGCTCGATTTTGCCCCATCTCTGAAAAAGAAGCTCAAGACCATCGACATGGACGCCTCATTTTCCAGCCCCTTCGATCATCTCACCGACGGGATCATGTTCTCGATTCTGGACCATCTTCACGACGATCCCTTTTCTCGAAAATCCTTCTCTCTCGTCTGCAAGTTCTTCTACTCCGCCGAATCGCACCACCGGAAGTCTCTCAGGCCACTGCCCTCCGACTTGATTCGAAGTATAACCCCTCGCTACCCTTCCATTTCGAAACTTGACCTTTCCCTCTGCCCGCATGTGGAGGATTCATTTCTGATTTCGGTATCTTGTGCTTGGAAAATGACGCTGCGTTCCATCGATCTGTCCCGGTCTAGATCGTTTACGAATGTTGGGCTGTCGAATTTGGTTTCGAATTGTACTGGGTTGGTTGAGATTAACTTGTCGAACGGGGTGGTACTGACGGACTCGTCGTTGAAGGTCATAGCGGAGGCCAAAAACTTGGAGAAATTGTGGCTGGCGAGATGTAAATCGATTACGGATATGGGGATTGGCTGCGTAGCTGTTGGATGTAGGAAGTTGAAACTCCTGTGCTTGAATTGGTGCCTTCGTATTACTGATTTGGGGGTTGATTTGATTGGAAAGAAGTGCAAGGAGCTAAGGAATTTGGACCTTTCTTTCATGCCGGTAAATTCCCGATCCTCCCCCCCCCCCCCCCCCCCCCCAAATCTTTCCAAGCTAATGAAGATTTTTGCTACAGATCACTGAGAAATGTCTTCCGCCCATTCTTCAATTGCAACATCTGGAAGAGCTAGTTCTCGAGGGTTGCCATGGAATCGATGATGAAGGCCTTGCAGCTCTAGAACGTCATTGCAAGAGAAACTCATTGAAGGTACATTCTTTTGGTATCTGGGGTATACTGTTTATTTGACCTTTTTCCTCTGATGGAGCAACATTTTTCTGCAGTTTCAACGTAATTACTATTGACATAAGTGCAAAATTGTTGGCAGTTGCTTAATCTGTCTCACTGTCAAAGCATCAGTCATTCTGGTTTGTCTTCTTTGATTAATGGCTCTGAAGACCTTCAACAGATCATTTTATCATATGGCTCTTCAGTAAGTGTGAATCACCGTATGGTTGTATTTTGGTGATAATTTGAGATTATTGTGCTTATCTGATTAATGTTCTTGTCTCAGATCACAACGGACATGGCAAAATGTTTGCATAATTTTTCTGGTCTGCAATCAATAAAATTGGATTGTTGTTCACTCACGTCTTCTGGGGTAAGAGCCATTGCAAATTGGCGTGCATCACTTAAGGAGCTAAGCTTAAGCAAGTGTGAAGGCGTGACAGATGAGTGTCTCTCCATCCTTGTGCATAAACACAAGCAGTTGAGGAAATTAGATATCACGTGCTGCCGCAAGATAACTTATGCATCCATTAACAGCATTACAAGTTCATGTTCTTCCCTCATTTCCCTTAAGATGGAATCCTGTAGCTTAGTTCCTAGAGAGGCTTATGTATTGATAGGAAAATGCTGTCCATACTTGGAGGAACTTGACGTTACTGACAATGAGATTGACAATGAAGGTCAGACAGGGATTTTAGCTCTCCTTTTGCATTACGTAATACGTGAATGTTTTAAGTTCAAAACATTAATGTTGCTTCTTTTGTTTAGGTTTGAAGTCAGTGTCCAAATGTTCAAGGCTCAGTGTTCTAAAGCTGGGAATTTGCTCGAATATAAATGATGATGGTCTCTCACATATTGCAAGTGGTTGTCCTAAAATCAAAGAGCTTGATTTGTACAGGTATGGTGTCTGTCGACCTTCACAATCCTCTATTTGAGTTAGGGAGCTTGAGGGCATTAGCTTCCTACATTGGTAGAAGTTTAGTAAGGGGATATCCGTTTTCGGTATTACACATTCAAAATTGTATTTCTTTTTTGGTTTCTTGACACATAGAAAACATCAAATCTAAATAGCACATCTCTAGATTACTTCTTAACTTTTAATATCAAAGATTTACTCATCACAATTCTAAAACTATAGACTTAATCATTACCCAAAAGAGAAATATAAGTACCTAAACTAAACGTTATACTTATAAGAGCTCAAATATAGAGACTGGGAATGTACTTTAACCGAATTGTGGTCGTGGAGCTAACTACTCTAAAGGCAATTGAGCTGGGTTAAGCCTTTCTTGAAGATTTTCAGAACATGATTTTCCTTTAATAATTTAACTTTTCTTGGATGAGTCCTGTAATAATTTAGTAAGTTTTCTCTTTTGTCCATTTTGTTTTGTTTTTTTAGGTCAGCAGGAATAACTGACAGAGGCATTGCAGCAACTGCTGGGGCTTGTCCTGCTCTCGAGATGATTAACATTGCTTATAACGATAAAATTACAGATTCTTCATTAATATCCTTGTCAAAATGTTTGAGGTTAAAAGCACTTGAAATTCGAGGGTGTTGTTGCATTTCATCCGTTGGCATCTCAGCCATAGCAATGGGATGTAAGCAACTTACTGTGCTGGATATAAAGAAATGTGTCAATGTAAATGATGATGGGATGCTACCACTTGCCCAATTCTCTCACAACCTGAAGCAGGCATGGTCCCGTATTCTCTATTGACCTGAAAATGTGTTGTGTTTTAACTGTACCGCTCAATATTTCCCTCTTTTGGTTGCAGATAAACTTATCGTACTGTTCGGTTACAAATGTTGGGCTATTGTCTCTAGCCAGCATTAATTGCCTGAGAAACATGACCATCTTGCATTTGGCTGGATTGACTCCGGATGGCCTCATTGCCGCCCTGCTGGTGTGTGGCGGTCTAAGAAAGGTGAAGCTGCACTTGTCATTCAAATCCTTGCTTTCTCCATCTTTTTGCAAATACATGGAAACCCGTGGATGCGTATTGTACTGGAGGGACAAAGCATTCCAGGTACTCATCTTCTAATGCTTTCCAGTAAAATTAGTTTGTTCGTCTCTTTGATTGTCATTGTGATCTAAATCTACAACAAATATTGCTTCATAAACTTCCCTTTTCTACTTACTGAGTAGTTTGGTAATCAAGGACTCTAGTTGCAGGGAATTTTGTCCAATTGTTTGATTGTTTTGCTTTTTGTCTTTTGAAACCATCAATCTCTTGTATTGCTTTCTTCATAAAAGGCTATACGAATATGATCTTGTGGGTGTTGGTTGCTTGGCCTTTTTGTAATAATGATCTTGGTTTGATTTTGTTGGATTGGAGTCCTTTCTTGTAGTTATTCGGGCTTATTTTTTATATGCCCTTATTTATTCTTTCATTTTTCTCCATGAAAGCTTAGTTTCTTACCAAAAATAAATAACCAAAAGGTTATTCAATTGAAACCAAGAGGTAACGACACTAATTTGGTTAATAAGTTAATTCGAATACTTACCCAATATTCCATGATAGGTCTTCTCCTTTTTCTTTTCTTCATATTATGCTTAATTGCAGACGTCTTAGCTTGAAGCTTTTTGACTTCCACCAAACTTAATTATGTATATATTTAAAATGATCATGTCTCTTCTCCATTCCATGATTCTTGGTAAGCCAACCCTGTCTTTACATGCCCAATTTTCAGACATTTTCCATGTGATTGACCAAATGGAAACTGGGACAAAAGGCTGATAAACCTTGTTATAGGTTGACCAAGACGATAAAGATTGGAATTTGAACAATGGGAAAAGTTCGGGAGGCTTAACACAATCCATGGAAAAGATTTCAAAGCTATGATCCAAAGAAGCCAACCCTGTCTTTCCAATCCCATTTAAGACAGGTATCTTGACATTAAGCCATGATCCAAAGATGCAAAAGAGGCCATGACTAAAGATTTCACAGCATGGTCTACTCATCTCAGTGCTGCTGCCCCTGCAAACCATCCTACCCAGGCCAGCAGGCAAGCCATTTCTCGCTTGCGACGTGCAGCCCCGAATGCCGAAACAGACCTTCTGCAGGGCGAGAGATTTTCCGTGACACGGTTCCATGACGATGGCCTGTTATTGATGCAAATGACCATAAGTTTGAAAATATGAACTTGGTATTGCTGCTTCTTCTTTGAGTAGAATTAGGAGTGAGTTTCAAGTTTTTGACTTTGTCCACTTGTAGTATTTCTGTTCATTGAGTGCATTACAAAATGAAGAAAATTTTCCTTCAGGGTATTGGCTCATTTTCTTTTGTAGTCAAGTCGAGGCTATTTTTTTCTGTTCAACCAAAAGTTCATTACTGGATAGGGCCACCTTTAACGTCATTTTATAATGATCATCATCACTTTGATTTTAAAATTCAAAAAAAAAAAAAAAATCTGACAATTCAAATGGTGTGTTTGAGTTGTCAAGGATTGTTGTGAGAGTCCTAATATAGTATAGTATGGGTTATATGTGGGAGATTAGTAGGTTATCAGTAAGGGGTATTTTGGGAATTAGTTAGGAGTATCTTGGTTATAAATAGGAGTGTTAGGGTCCTTAGTTTGGTGTGGAGAATTTTAGTGGAGTGTCCATTGTGGACCTTGGGAGAGATATAGCCCTCTCGAAAGGCTATGGTCATATTGTAATTTCCTTGTTGATATTGCAATATATTAGTCCCTTTTGTGTTCTTCCTATTTTCTGGGTTTGGATACCTAACAAATTGGTATCAGAGCACGTTCGACCTGGAGGAAAAAACACGCAAGATGGCCATGGAGTTAGATGCAGATGTACGTGAGGCGTTGATGGCCATGGAGTTAGATGCAAATGTACGTGAGGCGTTGTTGAAGTACATTGATCGTTTCAATTCGATTCTTGATTCGTTTCAAGCTGAAATGAAGCAGAGTTTCAAAGAGATTCGAGAGACTATGGTATGGAAAAAAAAAAAAAGAGATGGCAGAAATCGTTGGAGAAAAAAAGAAAAAGAGAAAGAATCGGCAGAAGCGAATTAGGGCACCCAAAAGAGGTGTAGAGAGAATTCAAAGGCATGGCTGCCTGAGAACACCAAAGCTAGGGTTGAACAAAGGCAGAAAGAAAATGTTGAAAATGATCAGGAAAAAAATCAAGAATCAGTTGATGAAGAAAGATGTCGGACGGAAGAGATCGAGAAAGAAGGTTAGAGGAAAACGATTGAGGGAAAACCAACATGTCTTCAGTCGGAGTTCAAAGGCCAAGCGCGAATGGGCTGAAATATTCAGAATGTCGAAGGCTGGATTTCGAGGGTGGGAACATCGACCATTAAGGGGGAGGGGCGGTTTCGGTACCGGCAAGGTTAAATAAAGAAGAAGAGAAAAGACCGGTGAAGGGCGTTTGCGAGAATGCTGGCATGTGTGGCCGAAAAAGAAGCTTCGGGGAAGGCGCCGATGCAAGGTTAGGGGGATGGAGATAAAGGGATCAAAGGAAGAATGTCATGAAGAAATCAGAAAAAAAAAGTGAGAGAAGTGGCTATCGGAGATCATTGCCGTCGACGACTTCTATGGTTGGAGATGAAAACTTGGATGAGGCACCGACGCAAGTATCATGAAGAGGCTCCTCCTCCGAGGAGGACAACCATGAAGAAAATGAAGGAGGCCAACCATGAAGAAAAGGAAAGTAAAAGACGATTCATGCCTGAAGGAGGCCAGCGCTGGCGGCGGGTGCAAGCATGGTCGACGATGAAGTCATGGGAGAGGCACCGCTGCAAGTTTCGTGAAGATGAATTCGTGAGTGGGCACGTTAATTGTCAGAAGAAAGAAGAATCCAGAAGAAAGTGGGGCTACAGACTGCTTAATGGGCTGGATTTGAGTAAATTGGGTAAGGCCCATTTGTTTTTAAAGGCAGAAGATGCGGCTGTTATACCAGTTGGGGTTTTGGGCTGGGTTGTTTTATTTTTAAAACCCAGAACTCAACTAAGTTTGGCATCCTATCCTCCTGCGAGGAGCAGTCCTAACCATGTGGACCAATCATCCTTAAATGGGCTGGGTTTGAATGAACAGGTGGAGGCCCAATTTCTTACAAAGGCTGAAAAGAAGGCCTTAATATCATGTGGGTTTTTGGTGGGGTTTTTTCCCTAATATAGTATAGTATGGGTTATATGTGGGAGATTAGTAGGTTATCAGTAAGGGGTATTTTGGGAATTAGTTAGGAGTATCTTGGTTATAAATAGGAGTGTTAGGGTCCTTAGTTTGGTGTGGAGAATTTTAGTGGAGTGTCCATTGTGGACCTTGGGAGAGATATAGCCCTCTCGAAAGGCTATGGTCATATTGTAATTTCCTTGTTGATATTGCAATATATTAGTTCCTTTTGTGTTCTTCCTATTTTATGGGTTTGGATACCTAACAATTGTCTTATTTATTTTCTTTATTTTCATATTCTTCGTTCTCAAATTTATAATAATATGGGTAGTTATGAACTAAGCAGCTTTGTAGTTTGTATATATATATATATATATATAATCGTTACATTTTAGGAGCTGTTTGAGGTGCAGGGTTATGAAGTTTGGGTTTAATGTATCTGTAGAGTTAATAAATCTGTATTTGAAGTGCAGAGTTGTTTAGTCTGAATTAGGAAATCTGTGTTTGGGTGAAAGTTATTTAATATGGAGTTATTAAGTCAGAGGTTTCTGATGCAGATTTTTTAACTTGAAGTTCTGAAATCTGATTTTCTGCTGGCTGTTTTTGTTTTCTTAACTATTTGTTCAACCATTCAATTAGACATATATTTGCCCAGATTTTTAACATTCAATTGAGATGTCTAACTTCAAAACCTCACAGATATTTTACAATTTCTGCTTGTAACATTTGTACTTGAGGTAGGCAAAATAGTTTTATTTCATACCAACAACAAAATTACAATATGCTTTTACATCAGTGGAATATGTGAGTGAAATATGCATAAAAAATAAGTTGGCCAACAAGGACATACATACATGGTTCACAAAAAAAAATTAAATGCCCAACAAAGGGCCACATCTATATTTCATACAATGTCCAAAAAAAATTGTTGATTTAAACAAAATAGTTGATAGATATTTTAGCAAGTGGTGGCTATATGAATAATTTTTTCTAAACTCAATTCAACTCTTCTCCTCCTCTCTATCTGTTTTTTCTTCATAATCAAACAATCTCAACAAACAACAGCAAAGTTTGATTGGTTGAACCTCTAAAACAGTGCTTTTTAAAAATACATTTTATTTTAAACATTTTTCTTTATAAAAATAGTTTAAAATAAAATTAAAAAAAACTCATATGTTTGGTTATATTTTCTCAAAAGTGCTTTTATATAAAATTTGTTTGGTTTGCTTTATACTCAAAATGATGTTAATAATGTCAAATTACCATAAAGGAAGACTCTTGTTAAAACACTATGACTAGTTGACCACATCCAAAAAGGTCGTTGGAGTATCGTCGGTCGCTAGAAATTGTCGCTGGCAGTGGACATCGGTTTTCATATATGGTTGTTGGCAATTGCTATTGGTCGTCAAAAAGGTAGTCGGTGGTGGCCGTCGGTTGTCGGATATGGCCTCCAGTCGCTAGAGAAGGTTGCTGGTGGTGGCCTCAGGTCGTCAGAGAAGGTTGTCGGTGGTGGTCGTCGGTCATCAAAGAAGTGAGGGTGAGAGAGGGAAGGAAAACATAGAATTACTGTTTTGAACCCCACTGAGTTTGTAAATTAAAATGGTGATAAAATATGTTAATGGGCCAAACATTGGGTTGGCTTAAAAACCTAACGCAACTCAACGAGCCAAACAGCCCCTTAGTGAAATCTTAACAATTAAAAAAATGTATTTTTAAAATTGTTGTGTTTTTGAAAATGGATGTACAAAATAAATAAGGTTAAATTACAAGTTTAGGCATGAATTTTCAAGTTTAGTCATGAACTTTCAAGTTTATGTCTATTTAGTTTCTAAATTTTAAAATGTGTCTAATAGGTCTCTAAACTTTCAATTTGGTGTCTAATAGACCTCTAAAGTGTAAAAAGTGTCTCATAGGTCCTTAAACTTTTCACTTTTGTGTCTAATAAGTTTCTGAATTTTTCATTTTGTGTCTAATAGTCTAATATGTCCTTGACCTATTTAACATTTTTAAAATTCACAAACTTGCTAGACATAAAATTGAAAGTTTAGGATCATATTAAACATAAATTTTAATTTTATATCTTTTGATCAATTAATTATTAAAATTTTTTAATATATTAGAGAACCATTAGATACAAAATTGAAAGTTCAAATGACTTATTATTAGATATTTTAAAATTTCATACATAAAATTTAAAGTTCAGAAATTTATTATATATTTTTTAAATTTCAAAAACTAAATAGACACAAACTGAAAAATTCAGTAACTAAACTTGTAATTTAACCAATAAATAAATTATTTAGCAACTAGTCTTATGTTTTTTTTGGGAAAAAGAATCTATTAGATTATATTGGTCAAACATACATAACTTTCAAAATCATTCACCTGCAGCGTCGAGATAAAGCCACGTGGAAGAAAGCTGTGCTACTTGCCTTACTTTTTTAAATTCAATAATATATTTAGAGAGAGACCGGTGGTTTTCCTCTATTTATTTATTTTTTTTAGTACAAAAAATTAGAGGAAGAAGATTTGAACGCGATCTCAAGAAAGAAGAACATACCAATTATTGTTGAGTTATGTTCACTTTTGACAATCCTCTAATTAAATTAAATGCATTAAAATAATATAATACGTAGTACTTCCATTATGTTGTCAGTTTCTCTCTTCAATTAGATCAATTAATTATAAGTTAATCTGAATTTTTTTAGTTCGACAATTACAGAGTGTGAGATCAAACCATCAACTTTGAGATGATAATTAATGTCTTATTCAATAAGCTATGCTCATATTGACATAAGTTAATCTTAGTTAATTAGTCAATCATAGTACATTTTAGTTAATTAGTCAATCATAGTATATTTTAATGAATAAAACATCTATTATCATTTTTATCAATATTATACATCAATTCAAAAAAAGGAAAAATGATAATTACTTAAGTTTCAAAATTTTACCTTTTTTTTTTTTTTTTTTTTTAAATCATCTTACTTCATGTTGGGTCCTTGAGATAACTAAGGCATAATATTGACCATATATATTTAAGATTATGCGGCCAAAAAAATTATCTTGCCTCTCCTTCTTGCTCGTCTTTGATTGTTTTTTTCTCTTTTTTTTTTTTTTTTTTTTGGCTAAAATGGGCAATTTTTCATTTGCTTCGCTCTCAAGTCAGTTTTTTTTTTTTTAAAATAATGTAAATTAAAAAAATAATAACACAAATATGGTCGTTTTGAAAGTAATGTTAAATTTAGGGTAGATGAATTGTGTACATGGACTGCGACTTAGCTAAATCGTGGCCCATGTACACGAGTAGCTTAATGAAATGCAGCCCATGTACACAAAGAAGAGCAAAATCGCGTACCCCATACACGATTTTCGTGCCACATGGTGCCATCCGGCAGCATTTGATGTCGTGGCCGCCAGGTGGCTGCCAAGTAACTCGTGTACGTGGTACACGATTTGGTGGTCCCTAAAACCACCCCACCAGCCCTCAGAAAAGCGTCGCGCCCCTTTGCTTCTTTTAGCCCTCTCTGTCCTCGCGCGGCAGGGGCGGATCTACAGTAGGCTCAGGGGGGGCTGGAGCCCCCCCTGAACTTCATTATAAATCCTAGTATTATATAAAAACTTATACAAATTAACAAAAGATTCCTTTGTCTCAGTGGTGTGAGTGTGCCTTAGCCCCCCCTACATTCTGGGTTCGAGCCTTGGATTACGCAGATTCATTCCGTTTTTGCATTATTTATTGTGGGCTCTTGAATTTAAAAAATAATAATAATAATAATAATAATAAACGACGACTTCAATTGGGCGCTTGTTTTTTCCTTTATATATAGGTTAAAATACCATTTTGGACTCTATACTTTAGGTTTCATTCAATTTTAGTTCATTTACTTTCAAATGTCTAATTTTAGTTTCTGTATTTTTAATAAAACTTATAATTGGTCCATATGGTTAGTTTATTGTTAATTTTTCGAAACAATTTATTCTCTATTAACTTTTATTTTATAAATTTTGGAAATATGTTTGGATTGTGTCTTTTATTGCATGAAAACTATTATTATTGTTTAACCAATTTCGATAAAAACTAACTTAAAACTGACGGTAGGGGCAAATTTTAAGTTTTATTAAAAGACAATGACTAAAATTTGACATTTGAAAATACAAATACTAAAATGAAATGAAACCTAAAGTACGTGGACCAAAATGGTATTTTAACCTTATATTTATAAAAGAGTATTATTTTCATTGATTTAAAAATATATAGAAAATTGTTCTTTTAATCTAAAATAAATAATTTAAACCTTTATTTCTTATACATTTGGAGGGTAAGTTGCATCCCCTTAAAAAAAAAAGTTCAACCTATAAAGTATTTACAATTTAAAAAATATAAATAATAAAAAAATATTTTTAAATGTTAGTAAATTATTTTTAATAATTAATTATATAAGAAACTATAATTATTATTTCAAGTTTCATTTTTTTATATATTTATATAAAAATATCAATCATATTTTTTTTGTAACCGAGAGTCGAAGCTTTGCTCTCCTATACCCAAGGGCACTTGAGCTCGCTCCAAGGCCCGGACCTGGGAGACATCAATGGTTTTTATTTATTAAGCTCACCTGAGAAATTGAACCTGACATAAAACTATATGAAGGCCCTGACATAAATTTTTGTTTTTTTTAAAAAAAGTCATGACATAAACTTTTGAATCAGTACTAATATCAAAATAGGTTAAATTATCAAAAATACCCTTGATTTATGAGGTTGGTTTCAATTATACCCCTGAACTTTGAAAAGTTTCATTTTAACCCTTGAACTTTGAAGTTTGTTTCAAAATAACCCTTGAAGGCTTTTTTTTTTTCGTTAAATTCATGGACGGAAAATGATGTTTTTGCATTTGTATTGTTGCTTATGTGAACATATTTGAATATATACGTTGAAAAAAAATTAAAACATATGCAAATACGTCATTTTTCGTCCATAAATTTAACAGAAAAAACTTTCAAGGGTGGTTGTGAAACAAACTTCAAAGTTCAAGAGTTATAATGAAAATTTTCAAAGTTCAGGGGTATAATTGAAACCAACTCCATAGTTCAGGGAAATTTTTGATAATTTAACCTATCAAAATATATCAAGCCCCCCCGACATAAATTTCTGGATCCGCCACTGCTCGCCGGTATTCTGTATATTCCAACCGTCAGTAAGCCTCCTAGCCTCCGTCCGCCGTCCACCGCGCCTCGTACAGCATCCACCAGTTCCTCGCCGCCAGCCTTCCAACGTCCGCTGTCCGCCGGTTTTTGGTTTCAGATCTACAACTTGCCATAAAAAAAAAATATTGTGTTAAACAACACTATCAGATTACTGTGATGGAATCAAATTGAGATATCTGGTATGTGAAATGCAAACAATGGAATGAGGGTTGTAGGTTGAGGCTTCGTGCATGTCGGCGTAAAACCCATGGAATGTTCGAAATTACAAAACTTGAAGGGGAACATTCATGTTTGTACCCAGAACTCACACAGGATCATTCACAACTTGACTCAGATTTAATGTGTAATGAAGTTCAGAATCTTGTTCGATGTGATCCTAATGGGAAAATATCGGTACTGCAAGAAACTATTAAAAAGGACTTTGGGTATTGTGTGAACTACATACGTGTATGGCAACCTAAGCGAAAAGCTATAATTAAAGTTTTTGGGGATTGAGAGAAATCATATGAAGAACTTCCATATTGGTTGAATGCTCTTGTACACTACAATGTAGTAACCCAAACTCAATGGGATTTGATTTCAATTGACGTACCAAGTAATCATATTTTTGGTCCAATTTTTTGGTCATTTGATCCTGTAATAGAAGGCTTTAAATAATGTATACCGATGATTCAGATAGATAGTACACACCTGTATGGCAAGTATAAAGGGAAATTATTGATAGCCACATCCATGGACACAAATGGGCAGTCATTTTCCCTTGCTTTTGCTATAGAGGCTTTAAATACTGTATACCGAGTAATGGACCAAGAGCTTCCTATAGTTGATGATCAAATTCCAGCTTTTCATATGCCCTCACCAGATGTTCATACCGACACTGCTGCAAGTTCTGGTCATGCACAAGATCCATTACCGCATATTATGCAACAAGATATTGATGATATAATTCACCATCAATCACACTTTGATGTTCCTCGACCTCGTCGCACAGTCCGTTCGAGAAGAAGACCATCGTGTGGTACATGAGTTTTTTAGCAATATTTTACCATTTGTATGTGTTAAACCTAAAACACTGATCTTATTAGACATTTGTGCAATTTAATTTCAATATTTTTTTCATTAAGTTTCTTTGACTAATTCATTTATACAAAATGGTATATAATCTTTTAGATACATTTAATTTTAATTTTCCTCGATCTTTTAGAAATTTTTATTTTCATCTTTAATGTCTTAAAAACTCTCAATTATATCGTCCTGTAAAAAAATTTGTTAATAAAAATTAACAAATTTCACCAATTTATATAAAATTAACTTCAAACTTTCCAACTAACAATATGGGCTAAATTTTAAAATTAATTAAAAATTTTAGAATTTATTGAAAGTATATGAGCTAAATTTGGAAAATTTCAAACTCTTTATGGAAAGACTTAATTGAAAATTTTTAATCAATTCAAAATAAAATTGAGATTATTTATATTACAAAAAAAATTGAAAATATATGGGGCCATGTTTTTTGACGTAAGAAATAAATAATAATAATAAGATGTTTTTTGACCATTTCAATGCCGTTCTTGCTACTTCAACGTCCTCAACAATCACCGCGATTTTCCTCAAAGCCATCTCTCTTTTTGCCTTCTATGAGTTGAAGTTTGTGAAAAGAAACTCGCAATTCATCGATTATGGCCTCGAAATAAATAATAATAATAAGATGTAAATCGTGTACCCTGTACACGATTTCCACTAACACGTAAATCATGTACTATGTACACGATTTAGTTACCCTATTTTAAATATTTCTTTTCTTTACTGCCCTACATTTGTAATTTCATTTTTTTTATACATTTTAAAAAATTTTAGTTTCAAAACCACCCTAATTGTGTCATTATTTATTTAAACAACATTATCTTAAAAATTAGCCCTCTCAAGTCCTACTCCTCTCTTACCTTCTTCCACTGCCTCTCCTTGACAGAGAGATTATGATTATATTTAGACTGTAACTAATATTATATTATAACTACCAATTTAAAAATAGTTTAATACATAAGGTACTTACTATCATTTCAAAGATTAATAATTCGATTATCTACCCTACAATTATTAAATTCACCAAAAAAAAAAGCCAAATTGATTATGAGAGGTTGAAATACGTAAACAAAAATGTTTTAAAATATTTGATGTACGTCAACAATTAGATTATAACCAAATGCAATTTCTAACCAATGGTTTCATCATCATCATCATCTTCAGGCTCAAGCATGCTCCGGTCAAAGTCAGTGCATTTGACCAAGATGAAATTCACCAAAAAACATAAAAATTCAATATATAAACACAATGTTAAAAAATTTCTTCTCCACGCGGTCCAACTTCAACTCCCCACCTAATCTTCTCAGAAATCTCCTTCCCCCTCCATTTTTTGTTTTTTGTTTTTTACCTTAATGTAATGCAATAACATAACCCATTTCCCTCTTCTTCTTGAATTCAACTGTGTGATCTCCCATGGTTATGGAATTCTTCTTCTCTGGTACTGTTGAGAATCCCACTGCCCCCACCTACGGCCGCCGGAGGCTGCCGGAGAGTACAGCGCCGCCCATGTCTAAGTTCAATTCGACTGCAAATCCGCCATTGTTGCCGGCCTTGTCTTCGCCTCTTTTTTCTCCTTCTTCGTTCTTCACCATCCCTCCTGGGATCAGCCCCACCCAACTTCTTGATTCACCTGTTCTTCATAACTCTTCTAATGTAAGTTCTTCCTCTCTATGTTTTTTTAATGGTTTTGGAACAAAATGGAAGCCCAAATGAAAATATACTAGGTGTGTGTGTTTTTTCCTTAAATTACATGTTTAATCTCGAAGGCTATATTGAATAAATTCTTGAACTTTTCTAACACATTTATAAAATTTTAATTTTGAATCTAAGCCTCTAATCTATATATTTGATCATTGTTCTTTTTTAAAATTTACAAACCAATCAAAAGTAAAGTTGTTAACGTTTTAATTTTGTGTTTAATCATCAATGACTTGTTCGACATTTTAAACTTTACGCACCTATGTTTCAAAAACTTTTTGCTATTAAACACTAACACAATTTTCAAAATTTAAGGTCTCATTTGATAATCATTTAGTTTTTATTTTTTGAAAATTAATTTTATAAACACTATTTTTACCTATGACTATGAAATTTTTTTTTTTGTTATCTACTTTTTACTAATGTTTTCAAAGATCAAGTCAAGTTTAAAAATTAAAAAAAAAATGGTAGTTTTTGAAAACTTGTTCTTGTTTTTGAAATTTGGTTAAGAATCCAAATGTATACTTAAGAAAAATGAAAACTATTATAAAGAAAATGTGAAAAAATAATGGCTATCAAATAGAGTTTAACTTTTAATTTTACCAATTTTTTAAAAATTCAAACATTGCGATTGTGGTTGAGGTTTTGATGAGATTCTAACCTTCACCCTATTAAGTAATGTTACTTTTATTTTTATCTCAATGGTTGAGTTCTCTTTTATTTAAAAAAAGGTTAAGAATACAAATAAAAAAAATTAAATTTGTCTTAATCCATCAATTTTTTTTGAATTCAACAACATTTAGTATAGAGGAATTCAAACATTTGACCTCTTGTGGTCAGAGTATATGTCAATTAATATTGAACTATACTCACTTTGGTCATAAACCATCAAGTTGAACTTTTAGATTTAATGGTGATTTATCTAAAATTATGTTATTTCCTCCACAATTATTATTTATATCAACTTGTTAGGCTTTGTTCTAATTTCTCAGTCCCAATTAACCATCAGCACGAGCTTTTGAAAATAAATTTGTTTCTTGTTTAATGCTTTTTTAAATATAATATTGTAATTATGAGGTGAGCATAGGAACATTTGCCTTAAAAAAAGGTTTTTTTTTTTTTTTTTTTTAAAGAAGGTTACTATGGTTAAGTTATATTTATGTTAGCAAAGCTAATTGTCTTTAGTAAACATATATGCATAAACCCCAAATAAAAAATAGACTAGACTTGGTCCAATTATTGAACAGGAAAAGTTGACTTTTTTTAATTTATTTTTTCCTTTTTATTTTCATCTCTATCCTCTGTTTATCTCTCTCTTTCAATGTGTTGATATTATCCTTTATATAAAATAAATGTGTTGATATTATCGGCAGATTATGCCATCGCCGACTACCGGAGCAATTTCCGCCGGATATTTGACCAGAAACAGTAACAATTCCGGCCACTACCAACAGAACATCAAACAAGAACTCAACAACTTACCTGAATTCTCATTTCCTCGTACCCACCCCACAATATCATCAATGTTTCAATCGTCTTCAACGGTACGTTGAGGAGAAATAGGAAAAAAAAAGCTTCGTTACGATGATTTCATGTTTACACTTGTTTCTTCCTAATTTCTGTAATGTTTTTCACTTTTTAAAAAACAGATTATAATGATTTCGATCACGATTGATAATCATTTATTTTTTTAGTTTTTAATTTTTGATTTTTTTAAATTAAGCCTATAAATACCACTTTCCATTTTTTTTTATTTTGTAATCTACTTTTTATCTATATTTTAAAAAATTAAGTTAAGTTTAAAAAACTAAAAAAATAGTTTTTAAAAGTTTGTTTTTGTTTTTTGAATTTGACTAAGAATTCAAAATATTTCTTTAAGAAAAATTAAAACCTTGGTAGAATAATTGAAAGAAAACGAGCATAATTGTCAAAAACTAAATGTTATCAAATGAGGCCGAAATCATTACTATGATTCAATTTTAGTTTTATGTTTTTGAAAATTATTCTTGTTTCAGTCCTACTTTCTTTACTTGAATTTTGAAAATATTTTGAAGATAACGAAGCAAAAAAATTCAATAGTATTTATAAGCTTAATTTTTTTAAAAAAAAAACTGATTATTAAAGGGGTTAATTTTTTTAGTTTTCAAATTTTTGCTTAAATTTCAAATCATTTTTAAAAAAGAAATATTGTTTATAAGCTTAATTTGGGAGAGGGAAAGATTGTTTATGACATACTTTTATCTTCCTTTTTCAGCTGCAAAATCAGTCATGGAGTTCTGAACCCGCCGTAAATTTCCCGCCGGAGAAGACCATAAACGGCGGATCCAAATCCGAGCACCACCCACAATCGCAGTCAAGAAACAGAGCATCGGACGACGGGTTTAACTGGAGGAAATACGGCCAAAAACTGGTAAAAGGAAGTGAAAATCCGAGAAGCTATTACAAATGCACGCACCCAAATTGCCCTGTAAGAAAGCAAGTAGAAAGATCATTAAATGGTCAAATTACAGAAATCGTTTACAAAAGTAAACACAACCATCCAAAACCAGAGTTCACAAGAAGATCATCATCAACTTTTTCTTCTTCTTCTTCTTCTTCTTCTTCATGGTTATCAGAAGCTTTACCTCAAACAATGGCTGCAGAGCCAAAGCATTCAATGGCCTCTGATTCCATTACGACGCCGGAGAACTCTTCAATTACGATTGGGGACGATGATTCTGATGAAGCTGATGCAAAAAGATGGTTTTTTTCGAAACCCCATTTGGTTTCTGATTTGATTTGAGGAATATGATTTTGATTGACATGTTTTTTTTTTAAATTTTTTTTGTAGGAAAAGTGAGAGTGAGAATGAAATTATATCTGGAGCAGGATGGAAAACGGTGAGAGAACAGAGAGTTGTGGTTCAAACGATTAGTAATGTGGATAAATTAGACGATGGATATTGGTGGAGAAAATATGGACAGAAAGTTGTTAAGGGAAATCCAAATCCAAGGTAACATTTCCTTTTCACTCTAAATTTTTAACTTATAAGTTTCATCCCTTATTTTCATAAGTTGTGTCATAAAGTTTTTAATATATGCACTTGAATTGGTATGGTTGTCTCCAGCATTCTTCATGTAAAAATGTTTTTAACAAAAGTCTTTCAAACTTTTTATTTTGTGTCTAATAAGTCTAGGTCGATAACTATGGTTCCGTTTGATAGTCATTTGATTTTTTGTTTTGGGTTTATGAAAGTCAAGAGATCTATAAATACTACTTCTACTTATGAGTTTCCATATTTTCTTATCTATTTTTTACATATGTTTTCAAAAACTAAGTCAAGTTTTGATAACTAAAAAAACTAGTTTTCAAAATCTTGTTTTTATTTATGGAATTTGACTAAAAACTCAAATGTTTTTTTAAGAAAGATGAAAACCACTTTAGAGAAATTGTGAGAAAACAAGTATAATTTTCAAAAATAAAAGACAAAAAACCAAATAGTTATCAAACGGGGCATACATTAATTTAACATTTTTTTTAGTACAACAAATGTGGGATATGGAGATTTGAACATTCGACCTCAAAGAAATGAGTATATGTCAATTATGCTCATTTCGGCACATTAATTTAACACTTATGAGTATGTTGATGATACCAAAGTGAGCATAGCTCAACGATAACATGTACTTCTTCCCTTAAGCTCAGATGTTTAAATTTTCACACCCCACATTTGTTGTACTAAAAAGAAGAAATGTTGATAGTAATATTAGGACTATGATAGAGATGAATCTACTACATGATCTTTATAATACACAACTAGCTAGCTTAAGAATTTATGGATCTATTAGAATTTTTTTAAAAATAAAAAACTAAATAAACACAACTTTAGAAATTCATTAACCTACCCATCACGATTTTTTAGAAAAATAAGAAACTAAGGCCCCGTTTGATAACCATTTGGTTTTTGGTTTTTGAAAATTAAGCTTGTTTTCTCCCAATTTCTCTACAATGGTTTTCATCTCCCTTAAGGAAGTATTTGAATTCTTAGCCAAATTCTAAAAACAAAAACAAGTTTTTGAAAACTACTTTTTTTAGTTTTCAAAACATAGCTTGGTTTTTGAAAACATAGGCAAAAAGTATATGACAAAACAAGTAAAACCATAGTTGGGAGTAGTATTTATAGGCTTAATTTTTAAAAATCAAAAATCAAAAACCAAATGGTTATCAAACGGGACCTAAATAAACACATTTTAGAAATTCAAGATCAAACTTACAATTTTAACCAATTTCATATTCTTTTGTCAAATTTTATAAAAACGTTAAATTATATAAGTTGAGTTCCAAAAATTTCAAGAACATGCCTATCTAACCGTCACCTGTCTTTAATTTTTTTAAAAAATATATAATATAGTAGAATCTATTAGTATTAGATACAATATTAAAATATTATAAACTATTACATAATAGTTTTTTATACTTTGGAGATTTATCAGACAGTCTTAAAATTGAAGGTACTAATTTGTAATTTAAGGTGTTAAATATAAAAATAAAGTTGATTATGATTGATGAAATACAAAAAACAGGAGCTACTACAAGTGCACGTACGCAGGATGTGGAGTGAGAAAGCACATAGAGAGAGCGTCCCACGATTTAAGGGCTGTCATCACTACCTACGAAGGCAAGCACAACCACGAAATTCCGGCAGCCCGCGGCGGCGCCGGCGGCAGACCAGTACCCAATAATCACGGCAGCAACAACGGCGGTGCATCGAACGGCAGCGACCGACAACTGAGTTCCGAGATCTCGAACGTTAACATGTTGTGGAGGACCAAAGAAGAGGCCGCCGATGACATTTTCCGGTCGTTATTAGACTGATAAATATTTGTCCTCCTAAGAGACATTTGTGAAGTAGTTTTGTGTATTTAGTGAAATTAACATACGAATAACTTATAACATATTATTTTGAACTATATTTACCTATACACTTAGTACGTTCGTAACACGAGTGTAGGATCAAAATGAGCTTAGCTCAACACTAATGGGCATGTACTATCGATTAAGATGTCAGAGGTTTGAATCTTCAACCTCAAATGTTTTTGAACTAAAAAAAAAGCATGAGTGTGTAGGTAAGTATTTTAATTTCTATTTACATTAGTGATATTTGTTTTCTAACATTTATTACCAATGTATTTAGTAAAAATATACGTGTTTAATTTGATGCCTATGATTTTGTTTGTTTGGATCCTTTTTGATATCTTTCTTTTCAAAGAAAAAATATATATTGAAATGATTAGTATTAAGACAATCTATTGGTTAAATTACAAATTTAAGTCAATTAAGTTTATTTAGCTTTAGAACTTGAAATATTGTTAATTATATTTTTAATTTTTATTGGAGTATATCTTATTTTATTCAGTATGAGCATTCATTAACATCTTTTGTATAGTAGATAGGTAAATAGTTGAAAGGTAGACAAGTCGCTGCAATATGACTAAGAAAACTTGTTGCATGCAATATATTTAACTACTCACTATAACATGAAAAAATCAGTGAATATTTATCTAATAATTATTAATAAGGTTAACGATAAACATTAAATTACCAATTTGAGCTCTGTAAAAAAATTACCAATTTGAGCAAAATTTTCTTTTGGGCTCAACATTCAACAAACGTGAAAGTTGGATAATTAGAAGATAATTAAGTGTTGTATCCAATGATGGAGTTAATTTGAGCATATAACTTTTCTGTTTTTTAAGTTCAATAATATGTACCGGTGAAGATTTAAACATTTGAGCTATTAGTTAAGAACACAATGTATTACGAGTTAGATTATGCTCACGTTGGTACATATACTATATTTATATTACGATTATAACTTAATAGTTAAAGTAGCTCTATCCAAAGAAAAAAAATGGATAGATATTACATGAAATCATAATTCAAAGTTTCAAATTATAACTATTTGTGCCAAAATGAGTATAGTTAACGGTAATTGAAATTTATTCCTTTTGAGGTCGGAAGTTCACATTTTCTCATATCCCACATTTGTTATACTAAAAAAATCAAAACTATTTATAATTTTAAAAAAAAAACTTTATAATTTTTATCCAACTTTAGAAGTTGTATCACTTAAAATCCAAACTAATAATTGTATCAATTTAAAGGCTAAATCATTAAAAGTACCTTGAACTTTGCTCTTTGTTTCAAAAATACATCTATTCTTTCAAAAGTTGCAATACTACCATTGACCTTTCATAAACGTTTCAAGACTACTATTGGAGTAGAAATTCTTTAAAATGTTGGATAGAAAATCAACATGGCAGTGATTTGGAACGACGTTGTGGTGATTAGGACGCTTGCCTAGATTAAGTATAAGAGAACGATATTCAAACATGTCGACTTTTCGTCCAACATTTTAACGATTTTTCTAGTTTTGAAGCGTTTATGAAAGCTCAAAAGTAATATTGTAACTTTTGAAATATTGGTGGTATTTTTTAAACAAAGGGCAAAGTTATATATATAATTTAGCCTAATTTGAATCCAATTTTTAAATTTTATAAGTGAATCAAGAATTTGGTTACCAATTAAGCTATACTCACTTTGTGAATTTAGAGTTTAATTTTATTTATTATTATTTTTTGAAAAGAATTTTAGCAGAGATAGAAGCACGTATCAAATCTTAGAGTTGAAGGAGTTTGTGCACTGCCGCACAGTGGAGCTATGGAGGATGCGTTGTTGATTTTCCTGTTTTTTTGGTGAATAATGTAATCGCAATGCATCCATCGGATTTGATCATTTCTTCAAAGAAAAAAGGGGAAAGATTTGCTCTTTCATGGTCAAAACTCTCTACGGATAACATGGAAGCGATCATTTTTCCTTCTCCTCTCTCTCTCTCTTTCTCATTTCCTCGTCCATCCATCTCCATTCTCCTTTCTCCATTCCAGTTCGGTTCCAATTCCATGGCATTTCCCCATTTCCTTCTTCCTCCCAATCACAATCCCAATCCCAATCGCAATCGAAATCGCTAGAAATCCTAATTCGAACCCAATGTTCCCAAATCAAGAATCGTCTATCAATCCTGGGCCATCGCACTTGGCCATGGAAGTGCGGACGGAAGTGGGGATTCCGTTTGTCTGTCAAGCTTCGAATCGAATCAGCTCCAGAGGCTTTTGGTTCGGAGACGACCCTCTTTCTTATTCGCTTCCTCTCCTCTTGTTGCAGTTTTCCCTCGCCTCCATTTTAACTCGCTTCCTCTCCTTCCTTCTCAAGCGCTGTGCTCAACCCTCCTTTGTTTCGCAGATTCTCGTAAGTCTCTGTCTGTCTTCTTTTGTATTTAATGTTGTTTATTTGAATTATGTAGTTTTTTGCTGTGATGGTTGCTCGTTCTGATGATAATTCGATGTTGCCAATTGGATCGTGTAATGGGTCTTGTCTATTTGTATCGATGTTTACGTAGTTTCTAGTGTTGAAGAATGGAATGAGAGGGAAAATTTGTCTAAATTGAGGATTAGCTTCAAACCGGTTGCTTATCTTTATACATTCAAATCGGCTAATCTCTTGTTGACAGTAGAGCTCTTAAAATCAGGATTTATTTTCTTTATTTGCTCAACTTGACTATGAGTATCCAGTCGCCACAGAATGTACAACATAAAACTATAGTTGGATATGAAATGTGATAGTCTGTTGAACCTGCAAGATGTAGTCGATGATGATGACTTTGTACTTCGATTTCTGGTTATCCAGAGGTGATTTGATCATCCAAATACTACACTGTGGAAGTTGTTGAGTCTTTAGAGGAAAACTATCATTTATAACTCTGCCAGCTTTCGTTTGCAAAGGAAAATAGTTTATGTTTAACTTCTTTTCTGTTTGAACATGGATTGATGGTGGAACTCTTTGAGATATTACGTGATATGTAGCTAAATGGTTTTGTTTTCATCAGGCTGGGATAATATTGGGACCTTCGGTTCTTGGCTGCTACTCAGCATTTGCAAGCAAAGTTTTCCCATTTAGTGGAATAAATGTACTAGAGACTTTGTCTATTTTTGGTGTCATGCTTTTTATCTTCCAAGTCGGGGTGAAGATGGACCCAATGGTCATAGTGAAATCGGGTAAAAAGGCATTGGCTGTAGGAATTTTAAGCTTCGTTCTTCCTAATGCACTGGCCAGATTCACTACCTTTGTTCTCAAGCATTTTCTCTCATTGGACAAAGAGGTTTCAAATGTGCTACCAAATGTGGTGATGCTACTGTCCATGACTTCTTTTCCCGTGGTTGCTTGCTTTCTTGCTGAGCTTGAGATTCTTAACTCGGAGATTGGTCGTCTAGCTTGTTCTTCTTCTATGGTGTGTGATATATGCTATTGGTCTGTCATATCTTTTAAGTATACCATAACTTCGTTTGAGGAAATGCCACCAAAAACTTTAATAGGTTCTTTTCTCTCAAATGCTCTTCTTATATCTCTTATCGTGTTTGGAATACGCCCAGGAGCTCTTTGGGTAGTTCAAAATAGCCCAGAAGGCAAACCTGTGAAGGAAATTTATATATTTGCAGTTTTTGTAGCACTGCTGATTTGTGGATTCTTGGGTGAGGTTACTGGTCTAACCGCTCTTGCCACATCATTTTTTCTGGGTTTGGTCATTCCAGATGGTCCACCCTTAGGAGCTGCACTATCAGATAGGCTTGATTGCTTTGTATCAGTATTGCTCATGCCAATATTCTTCACTGCTTGTGGTTTAAGAATGAATGTTTTTTCCATAAAGAAGTTGGAGAATGTGGGTGTTATTCAGCTGGTTGTTTTTGTGGCACTCTTTGGAAAGGTTATGGGGGCCATACTGCCTTCCCTTCTCTGTAGGATGCCATTTCGAGATGCGCTCGCTCTCGGTCTTATCATGAACTGCAAAGGCACTATTGAACTTGTAATCTTGATTAGTTGGAAAGTACAAAATGTAAGTAAACTTCCCCATTGTTCAAAATATTTTTGGATTATGTTATCAGAAAGGATGCTTACCTTCAAAGAGTTCACTAAATCATACAAAACCCAAACTAAATGGGCAGTTGTTGCTTTTTTATTTTCTATTTTTGCTTATTCAGTAGAAATAATTACACTGAATGCAGGTCTTGAACGAGGAAAGCTTCACCATTATGATTGTCTCTGTGGTCCTTGAAACAGGATTTATTTCACCTCTTGTCAAGGCCATATATAATCCTTCGAGAAGGTTCATTGCCTACAAACGGAGGACTATCTTGCATCTTAGAAATGATGAAGAACTTCGAATACTCGTTTGCATCCATGGATTAGAGAATGCCCAGGCAATTCTGGATCTCCTTTTGGTATCCCATCCAACCCATCAGAGCCCCATTAATTTGGTTGTCCTACACCTTATTAAGCTTGCAGGTCGTTCTGCTCCACTTTTAATTGCTTACCAGCCTCGTGAAAGGTCTTTTTCATACAAAACACAGTCAGAACAAATATTCGGTGCTTTTAGAAAGCTTGAAGAACATTTCAGTGACCGTATCATAGTAAATTGCTACAAAGGTATTTCACCATACACAACAATGTACAATGATGTGTGCTCTTTAGCACTCGACAAGAGGACGACCTTTATTGTCATACCTTTCCATAGGCAACAGACGGTTGGCGAAGGGTTAAAATCATCTCATGCTATAAGACAACTAAACAAGAATGTACTTGACAAGGCACCTTGCACTGTTGGAGTGTTAATTGATAATGGGAACCTCAGGTCTTCCCATAATTTTTCACGTCTAGCATTCCATCGAGTGGTAGTGCTATTTTTTGGCGGCGCCGATGATCGAGAAGCATTAGCGTTTGCAGCACGAATGTCAGAGCATGATAGAATACTGATCACTCTATTCCATTTCTCATCTTCTAAAGAGATTGTTGGGAGTACAGCCAGAAGCAAGATGCTTGATACAAAGTTCTTGAGTGAATTTAAGCTCAAATCCTCTCAAAATAACAGAGTATCTTGCCAAGACAAGGTGGTCATGGATAGTGGGGCTTTGATTTCTGTTCTCAAGTCTCTTGAAAATGCTTATGACCTCGTAATGGTTGGGAGGCGACACTCAGAATCATGTTTGATGTCTGATGTTAGGAAATGGAACAAGCGGCAGGGAGATTTGGGGGCTATGGGCGACATTCTTGCTTCTTTCGACCATGAGAGTGGAGCATCTATACTTGTGGTGCAGCAGCAGACAAGATTATGGGGACTGCGTGACCCCGAAGAGTCGACGCATCTGAGAAGAGTGAAAATATAGGCATTGTTTTAGGACATTTTGATCTGCTGTGATATCTGACCTATCTTGTAGCATAGAGATTATCCATCCATCAGTATAGTTCAAGAGTTTGACCTCTACTTTTGGTTCCAATCCCCCTCTTGATATGGAAACATATATAGCAGAGAAGATTTTAATTCTGAGTGGGAAAGATGTTGGAAAAGATGTTGGAAGTTACAGCTTACAATGTCTTTGATCAACATTTTCTTTTTATCAATAACTAAGCAGAATCTGAATCATCTAGCTAGTATACTCGTAAGAGGAAAACACCATCCATTTGCTAGCAAGATCAGATTCATAGATTCATAAATCAAAGGAAGATATTTGTCAAACACTCCTCTTGACTTCAACAATGTAAATTACAGGATCCAAGGAAAATCACCAAAATGATTTGAAGAACCATCAACTGTCGAAAGGGTGACGATATGTGTCAAACACTCACTCTTCAACAATGTAAGGATTTAAGTATCGTGATCGAGCGACATGGTTTCAATGAACTTTATTCATCTGCTTGCACAGAGCATCGGTGGTCAAGTATAAGCACAGATATGTTCCTTCTTCCTTTACAGTTAAGTTTAAACCAGGCCATGATATTCAAATCCCTGAACTGAGGCTGAGGCCATGAAATATTCTTTTTTTGTTTTTTTTTTATTGATAATGTGGTTTGGTTTTGTATGTGGAAAACATGGAGAAGAATATGGATAAAGTTGTAATTTTGTTGCTTTGAAAACTGTGAGGAAGAAGACCTTGGTTGAATTTGTGTTGAAGTTGTAAACAGGGGAAGGGCATGTCTTCAATATGGGGAAGAGTCTCCCAATTTCTCCGGGAATTGAAGCCTGAATCTGTAAACTCGGATCCTCTTTCTCCTCATCAATGCCTCTCTTTTTTACCTCTTATTATTATTTTTTTATTATTTGCATCTCCAGTCCCTGAACATTGCATGTGCACTCTTTTCAATCATCTAGTCTTGTGAACATTAAACTTCTGCAACACTCACATGCATGTATAGTTTAGATTTGCTCCCAACCTTATTTAGCTCATGGATTAGGCTGATGTAATATGAAGTTTTAAAAGTCTAAGTCCCTTATCGGTATGTGAGTTTGCTTATTCTACGAGTTTGTTAATCTTATGGCCTACATAAACTCATGTTATATAGATCGGTTTGATGAGAGCTACCTTTTATACTACATGTTTAGCTTTTACAAATCATCAGCATACGAGTAAAACAAAGGTTATGCAAGCTCATGAGTTTATAAGCATTCTTTTGTAATAAAAGCCTAGGCATTCAAATTTGGGATTGTAATTGGTGTCAATTTGAGCAAGTTCGGTAGATAAGACACTAATTACCCAAAGGTCGATAGTTCGATTCCTTACTCTTGCAATTGTTGAACTAAAAAAATCAACAGTGAGTAAAATATTCATTCAAAGTAGCCCCCAAGGGACGACCCTGTTGGCAAGGACTTGGGTTCTCTTTGTCATATCGGCTTAGAGGTCTCAAGTTCGAGCCCTCCAGTGAGCTTAATAAATAAAAATTCTTTATATCTCTTCGGGCATTGGGGTGAGCGCAAGTGCCCTTGGAGCAAAGCTCCGACTCCTAGTTATTCAAAAAAAATATTCATTCAAAATTTTCTACTTACATGAAAGGTTGTTCACACTTATTAATAGTTTGAGGAGATAAATTAATCTCTTCAATGAAGTTGATGATCAAACTTTCTCAATACTCAAACATTTTTTATTTCCATCAAAATTGATGTTATAATCGATCTTTTTCAATCAAACTACACAAGATTTTTTTATTAAAAAAAAATTATAACAAGAGAATAATAATTAGGATAGGTTATTTGAATCAAGTCAATCAATCTCCACTCATTATTCATATTTCGTAAAAAGAAAAAGAAAAAGTATTGATTATTTCCATGAATAGAAGGAATCATGTTTCCATTATTATCCTTTAATGATTTTTCAAACAAATAAGATAACACATTAATCAAGGCAAATCACTTGGTATTAAAAATGAAATTTATAATAACTTGAGAAACAAATCATTAGAAAAAATAATAATAATCAAATAAGGGTTGTGAAAATAGTTAATTAATTGAGGTTTGTAGTCCAAGACAAGATTAATTAAATAATAAACATGTACATTATTGTGGAAGTGGAGTTTTTTTAGGAAGGAGTCAAGAATTGTATAATGTTAAAATGGGAGTAGGAAAAATGGGGGAATCCATGTGAAAGTGAGAAGACCAAGTTATAAATTTATAATATGCATTATTATATATATTTTTGGAAGATTTGCCAGCTGGTTTTGCAGCTTATTGTACATAATTGAGTTTCAATGTGTCAGTATTTTTTTTATTAAAATATTCTATATAGTAAGTTGTTATTATTATTATTATTTTGAAAAGATATAGTAAGTTATTTAACAGTTTGGTGCTTTTGTTCTTCATCAAACATCCAGGTTAATAACTTAATCATAAATTTTAAAACCAAGATATTTAAATGCAAAGTGAGATGAAAGAATCAAATATCTTGGTTACTGCAATTAATAAAATAAAGTGAATTGCTCTAGTTTCGAAACTATAAAAAGTTAATCGTTGCCCATCTCATTTTTTTTTTTAAGTTTATCAAAATGAAGGAAGAATTTGAACCTTTGATAAGAAAGAAAAAACCATAAATCAACTGTCTCATCTTTTTCCTTCTTATAATAGTATAATTGTCACATTATAATATATATATAAGAGACTAAGAATCTGTTTGATATCTAATGAATATATGTTTAGCAATTTTGTTTTTTAAAACTGTTTTTGAATTCTATGATTCAATTGGAAATTTTGAAAACAACATTTTTATGTTTTCAGTGTGCTTAGATTTAGAATTTGAATATTTAAAATGCAGAATTACACTAAAAAAGATAAAACTTATACAAATATACTATTTCATATTACAAATTTATTACATTTTTGTTAAAATTAAAATATATATAACATAATATATTATAAGTAATACGATTGTACTTTTCAAAAAAAAAAGTTATACTATTGTAAAATAATAATTAAACAATACTTATATCGCATGACATGTTCATATATTAATTAATAATAGTTGAGATTCAACCTAATATTTAGTTGGTAACTACAACTATTTTTATGGTCTAAAAATATATTATAAAACATATTTTGAATAATTTTTAAATCGAGATTCAATTTCTAAATATGGTATCAAACACATATACAAAAACAATGAAAACATAAAATACAATTCTGTTTTTCATTGAATCCCTGGTGTTCAATTTTCTATTTTCATATCACTAACCAAACGCACCCTAAGGTATCAATATAATTATAACTCAATTGGTTAAGACATACTTTCAATTAAGAGAATAGAGATTCAAATCCACATCCCACATGTTATTGAACTCAAAATAAATAAATAAATAAGATAACATAAAATACTAATGTGAGAGAATTTGAACCCATATCAAATATTTCAAGTCAATTAAATTTTATTAGTTAGATTGTCACCGAGAATCAATTTCATTAACTGAACCATCATTGATGGTGCTACCAAATTTTTTTTTTTGGACAATATGTGAGATAGAAGATTTGAATTTTTTACTTCTTAATCGAAAATACATCTTTTATACTGGTTGAACTAATGCTCATGTTGACAATGGTGGCACACGAAGTGAATTTTCCATGGTTTAATTACTTAGAGGTTAAAAAAATTAATTTATAAACTTATATTTTATAGCATTCACGTATGAAGAAGTTTCATATTTTTTAAATATAATAATGACAAACTCATTTTAATGATCAGAATTATTTGTATACCATACATAGTGTGTCAGTGGCAAGATTAAACAGTATAAGGAA
This sequence comes from Trichosanthes truncata, assembly GCA_033996785.1. NCBI lineage: Eukaryota > Viridiplantae > Streptophyta > Magnoliopsida > Cucurbitales > Cucurbitaceae > Trichosanthes > Trichosanthes truncata. Next base: position 21,955,975 of record JAWPNB010000008.1, on the reverse strand, counting down.
AAATAATTTAATCAATGGCAGCTCATCAGCTGGCTCCATGATTGAAAGAAAATTATTTATTTATTGGATAGAAATTAGAAACCAAATGTATCTAAAAGTCAAAAGAATGATGGCAATCATTGAATTGGATCTGACCCTAATTATACAAACTAACTGTAAATATCAAATATTACTCATAAAAACCACATATCCATGGCCCTAACTAGAGCATTTAATTTGATCAAAATATCTTAAAATTTCTAATGATGTATTATTAAAATATGTTCCGTTAATTTAAACATAGTACAATAGAGAAACACTCATTAAAGTTAGATAAACACACTTATTAAAGTTGATCCTCCACTCTGTAATTGTGGAACTCAAAAAATATTAAAATATGTTATATCAGTTGATACAAAAAATTAATGACTTCACGTCTTTTTTTTTTTTTAGTTCAATAGGAGTGTGAGAGATTCAAACCTATTTCCTCTTGATAGAGAGTAGATGTCAATTACCGTTGAGTTTTGTTTAGTGATTTACTTGATCCAAAATTTACTTTACTTTAAACATATAATCCTATTTTTTTTATACCAATTGATCTTTAAAAAATCAACCTTGGGCATTGATCTAAAGATTTAACTACCATATAGTAGACTTTTTTAAGCTCAAATTAAGGTGTGAATTCCAACCCTCACCATTAACATCAAAATTAAAAATCCAAATTGGTAGTAATGCAAATGTGACAAATCTTTTACCACAATCATTTTAGAGACGCACAACAAATAATATTGAAAAAGTAACAACACATAATTAAATATTCTCCTCCATTCAAACAATAAACCAAAATCACAATGGCTGAAAAGAGGGAGGAAAAAAAAAAAAAAACATAAATATAATTAAAAAAAAACTATATATTCACTTTACAACTTCTTGAGACACTGTAAATACAATTCCCAAACGTTTTCTCATATCTCATGGCGTTCATCAAATTCACCATGAGAAAATCCAACAGATAAATTTTTTTACCTCTTCAAAACGAATGGAAAAAAAAAATTCCGAGTCTCTGTTTTTTTTTTTCTCAAGATTTCACAACTCGGAACAAAAACTGGAATATAAACATCAAACTTAACCCCCAGTAAAAAAAAAAAAAAGAAGCCCCCAAATTACGGCTCCTATTCGTTTTCCCATCCCGGCCGGAAAATCAGATTCCGGCGCCGGCCAAAATAATTGTTTTTAAATGTGAAGTATATAGTTTTAGTCTTCAGAGATGCTCTCTAAATAGGGTCGCCATACAACCACCCGGCCGCCGCGGCGGTCTCGCCTCGACGGTTTCTTGTCGGAGACAACATCGGAGAGGTAAGAGCCACCGTCCGCGGCGGCGGTGGTGCAGTTCTTGGTTTTTTTCGACGAATTTTTTAGGCTGCTTCCGCCGTTTCTTTTCTTCTCCGGCAGAGAAGTCGCCGGAATCAAGAAATAGATATTGCCCCTTTTGAGGTCGGATTCCGGCGAGAGGATCAGAATCCGGCGAACGACCCCTTGTGAAGAAGGCTTACTGAGAACGTGATTTGGGTTCGCTTTCAGGACCTCGCCGGCGGTGATCGGATGGGCAATTTCTTCGACATGGCCGTTCAAATGGACGATTCGGATCAAATCCAGAGCTCCACAAGGAAGAACACAAGCCAAACAGCACCGTAAACTGTTACCCATTTCAACAAATTACGGAATTTTCAACTCTCTCTCTAAAAAGTTTGAATTTTTATGAATGGGGGAAGAAGAACGAAGGACAATGAGGGATATATAAAGAAGCCCAAAATTACTCGTACGAACAAAACAATATAAGGTGGTGGGGATTATATAAAAATTGGATGAGAAATTACCAAATTGCCCTTTGGAGTAAATTCCAATTCTGGTGGCCTTTTGTTTGTATTTGAAAAATAATTTCTTTTGTGGGTCTGTTTGGCAACGGTGATAAGCAAGTGGGTTTAAGGGTATCCCTAAAATTATTAGGCACCTGGCCTGAGGCAGGGCCATGAGAATTTATATAATAACTACAACATGATTGTGGCAACCACTAATTTCTCTTTCATTCTTTGAGTTTTGATTAAGCAAGTCGTAAACAATGCAACATAATTAAATTCACTCAACGTGATTGTGTGACTCTTAATTAAGGTCAATTTTTTAATTATTAATTAAGTCATGATCTTACCTTGTATTTGAATTCATGGCATGCACACATATTAAAGAACTTTAGGGACGATTGTTGAAATTTTATGTTATGGTGCTAATTGTTTATATAAACTAGAGGCTTCATTTTCCATGTATTTTTTTAATTCCTAGACTACTCCTATAGTTAGTAAACTAATTTTAAAATATAAGTAGAACAATTTTGAAAAAGATATATATATAATAAGAACTATATGATTACCTGGCTTATATAAATATATATTTACTGAATTAATATCTCCAATACTTTAGGCTTATACAGGGGGAAGACTCAGACCTCACCATTGAGAGAGACCCACAAGTGTGACAGATTTAATCATGCTAAATAATGAATTAATAATCATAAAAGTATACACAGTGACATGAGGATAAGGCCAATGAAACAATTCTAAAATGGGTACATCTCATAATGTATATGAACAATTGAAATATTTTATTTTAATTTTTTCAAATAACATGACACTGTCACAGCTCATATCGTAAATTAAGGGATTGAATGTGACTGGAAAAAGATGAACAAAAATACTGTATTTTGGACTAAAAACAATTAATCGATGATTAGATGCCACAATCAAAAATTAATTTCGAGTACAAAGTTCATCTTTTCTTTCTTTTTTCTTTTTTTTTTTTTATAACTTTTGGTTTTTTATATTTATGATTGTCCCACCATCAGCAAACAACCTAATTGTGAGTCACGATGCCACCTTTTTCAGCCATTTTAGCAGCCTAAAAGCTTTGTTAATTAACATTGATTTTCCCAATCAATAATCAATAATGAATGTAAAGTTTTTTTGGGGTTTGTGGGTTTATTGGCAAACATACGTACGAATTATAGTGTATGGAAAAAATGGGCATTTAGTTAACTTTGTTGGCTCTACGGGGGCTGCAAATCCAGTTCTTTTTCTGTCTGTTTCTATGAAATTATATAAAGGTATCTCCACTAAGCTCCTTTGGGGGACGAAGTTTCGTGGGACATGCACGAATGGACCTCATTTTAGAGGCACCGACCATGTCCTAATCTACAACAAACAACCTAAAATAAATGTTTAAATACTATATTTTGGTCCCGGTACTTTCAGTTTGGTTTTTGTAGTTTCAAATCATTTATTTTGGTCTATGTAATTTCAACTTTTTATCATTTTAGTCACCATACTATCAAAACGCCTATTTTGATCACGTTCTTTTAAAAAAAATGACCAATTTTGTCCCTTCATCATAATTAGCATACACTTCACTTACTAAATTTCTTGAAACATAATCATAAATTTGTATTGAAGGGTTTAGTAAGTGAAAAAGGTGCCACCTTAATACAAATGCGTTAAATTTATGGTTACATTTCAAGAAAATTAGGAAGAACATACTAAATTATGATTGAAAGAAATTTGATAAAAATGAAAGAATTAAAATGATCACTTTTTTTAAAAGTACAAAAATCAAAATGGACGTTTCGAATGTATAGGAATTCAAATGAACAAAAGTTAAAAGTACAAAGACCAAAATGAACATTTTGAATATACATGGACTAAAATGAACCAAAGTCAAAAGTAGGAACTAAAATAGTAAGAAAGAAAATGGAGGTGTTAGTTAAATCATCTAAGTAGCAGAAACAATTATGGGGTTTGGCAATGGGGAAACGCACGAGGGTTGGCCACATTGAAAAGATTCCTGGACTAATTGTTGTAATTGCCAGATTGAATCTAAACAGAGATGGAATCATTTGAATTATAATTGAAGAACGTGAGGGAAGACTGTCCTTACACGAAAGCCAAGTTGGAAAAAAACCCTTAATCAATTTCTTAATTAGAAGTAGGATTATTAAAAATTGAAGTTAGGGGTGTGAGTGTATGATTGAGGCCAACGATTGCCGTAGTACTTGTTTTTCTTTAGCTAATTTAATTCTCACCTGTATAGGAATCAATTAGGGCCATGCATTTAAGGGTTTTTTGAAATGGAATTTCTAGTGGGGTTATAATTTCTAGGTACATTTTGATGAAGATGTTTTGTAGTTTTCAATCTTTAATTCTAATAGCTGGCAATTTGCTTGTAATATATTGACACTTCCCCCATCTCTTTTTGGTTCAATGCATCCATTTTAAAGTTTTCATATATAATATCTCACATTAAGCCTTGAGGTGTCCATTTTTATTTCCGATCCATGTGAAGGTATTTGACTTATAGGTTGAATTTAATTGGTATGCATTAAGATGGATTTGACTTATGAGTTGAATTTAATATGTAAACTCTAAGATTGTACATCTAAAAACATATTAGGTTTGTGGTTTTGTTTACCTCCACCTGCAAATTTACTAGTCACATGGATTATATATATATATATATACATGAGTGTACATGCCAACTTACACGCACTTTGACCATTTTCACGAGAGAACCACCTGACCCTATACATTTGATTGCCAAGGTGATATGTAAGATATTAAATCTTAGATAGATGACCATCATGACTTCAATGCAATCCTTCTTGAGCCCTTTACTATTTACTTGGTCCTTTTTGACCACATTATACACTTATTTCTATAGATCACAAGTTTGCGAACTAAGTACTGTCAATCGGTGCTTAGCTCAACTAATTAAGACATACATTCTTGACCAAAAGGTTGGAGTTTCAAATCCTCACCTCCATAGATGTTGAACTAAAAAAAATCCATTCACAAACTAAATACATTTTGTATAAAGTAAGTTTTTGTTTGTAACTCAATATTTTTCTACTGGCTTAAATACAATCTGTACAATATAAGCTTCTTAATCTAAGTTATCCAAAAATAGAACTTATTAAAATTGCAGTGTGAAGTAAGAAGAGAAATTGTGGAATAGAAAGATATACACGGTGATTAAAGATTGAAAAATGTTACAAAGAAAGAGAAAATGAAGAAAAGTAAAAGATAGTTTTATCTTTTATGCAGGGGTTGGGGCATGTGGGTTTGTGGGGTTCTGGTTTTCAGCGCCCTCTAAATATTTGATGGGATGGTTGGTAAGATCACATATCGGTGGTATGGTCCTTCTGATCCAGATGTACCATATGTCCCATTCTCATTTCACGGACAGTTCCACTTTACAAACCGTGTGGTATTTATAACAGTTTCAACAAGGTACAGTCTGACAAATGCTAGATGATGTAAAAAATATCTTTGTTAGAATTAGAAATGAAAGAAAAAAGAATGTACTAATTCAGATAGATACATATAAGCATATATTCGTATATATGCTTTTTTTTCTTTTTCCACAAAATGCACAAATATCTAAAGCTGTTACATTGAAGACCCATATGGTAGGAGATGGCGAGAGCCCAGCCACCCTAAGATTTAAGAAGTCCTAAACACAAAATTCATTCTTGTACATCTCTAAATATGGTCATTCTAAGTCTAACTATAGCCTTCTCAACCTCAGATTTTTTGAACCCACATAACAAATAATGTCCAATTTTTCGTGGCAATATATGATTCAAACCATACTTGGTTGTCCAGAAAAAGTAGACCTTTTTGTCTCTGACGACTAATCTTCCAAATGCAGTCGAATGTGCATAATGGGCAGTACTAAAGTAATTTTTTGTCCATGATATGATATAAAGCTTCTTCTTAACAATGCATATGGCCAAAGATTTTCAACGAAATCTTTTTTGGACCATTGAAAATGCAGGAAAATCTTTCAGTAGGTAAGCAATGAGATATTATGTTGACCCTCACGATGGGTGGTATTTGCAGATCAAACCCCTACCATGTTTTTGTAACCACACTCTGTTTTGGACTAATACTATTTTATAAGTTTGCTTCGTGTTTCCGGACATCAAGTTTTTGATACTGAGAGATCTTTTGTAAGTACAGCCACGTTTGTGTCGTTAACCTCCTAATCGTCGTATCTTCGGTTACATTTTTCTTTTTAAAAAAGGGTCTAGTTTAGTTTACTATTGCTAATACACAACGAAATGGTGTTTCCTAGACTGGATCAGGTCAATCAAAAAGGCTTCCTCTTATTACTCCAAATCCATCTAAAACAATAGTTAATCTAAGTAGCTACAAACATTGCTATCTTATAAGTTATAACATATATTCTGAAAAAATGGTAGCTCTTGGAATCATATTTTTCAAATACAAATTTTTGAGGATAAGCATCAAAGTTGGTTTGATCGATTTGAGTTAGCTAGATTAAATTTTTCACACAATGGTGCTCCTTCTCTAAATTAGTGTTAGATTTCTCTCTTCAGGATATCTGTCTAAATTGTGATGCCTCACATTTCCAATGTTTCTATTGCTTTTTTTTTATTTTTTAATTCGCTCCCTTTAGAAACTCGTAGCGTTGAACTTTCTGTGCAGGTCAGGACTCAGAAATCATCTTTAAAGCGAAAGACTCACACATGCACTTGAGAAACATCTAACACAGTTCATTTGTACTATTCTTGCATGTGAGAAAAACTTAGGATATTGGGGAAGGGTGAGTTTGTGAGCGTTGGCTGAGGGTTTTGGTTGAGAGAAAATAGAGAAGGGTGTTTCTACAGAAGTGAGATTTTTTATAGAAAATGTATAGGTTATGAGATTTTTTATAGAAAATGTATAGGTTATGTTGTCTTATTGTTTTCATTATTATAGCAGAATCTACGGTCTACCAAGATGTATCCCAATTAAGGATGAATGTTTACAAGTATATGGTGCAAATTCTTTTCCTTCTACTTCTCTTGTTTTTAGAATTATTCTTTGTTGCTCCAATAGAAAGGGAATTTAGAACTTTGTGAACCTTCCAATTCACTAACAAAGTGGACATTTAAGACCGAACTACAACAACTTAGAAACTAGCTAGAATTGAATTCTTTTCCCAATATTCGATTGTAATGGACATCATTGGATATCTGAATTTTAACAACGGCCCAATGCTTCTCTCATTCGAATAATATGGGCTAGGCCCTGTTTTTCCTTCTGGATTGGCTGGAAGGCCCATTTCATTAACTTCTGTGCATTCTCTTTCCAGAATTCTGAAGTAATGTAAGACCTTCTAATGGGACAAATTATTCAATGAGCCCACCATAATGTGGCTATCTCATAATAACCATTGGATGTGGATTCAATAATTTATATACCCCTAATAACCACTAAATATAAATTGGAGGTATTTTTCTCTCTACATCCAACGGTGAAAAACTGTCAACCACATTGTGGCGGCTTCATTGAATAATTTCTCCTCTAATGGACACTAACTTCAATTAGGTTCATTTACACATGGACCCCCTCAGAGATAGACTTACGGAATTAACTTCTTTATGTTACACTATATGCTGTTCCTATCATGGTCGTTCACGTCATAATTGTCATACACCTGTAACACCAGAAAATCCTTATCTGCATTAATCAAAGGAAGAAATTCTTGCCTAGCTAGCTTCTGCCTCAACCGTCTAAAAGTTTAAATATTGCAACTTCCTAACATATAAACTTAAATTATTGTTTTGTTTCTGTTTCAGATTTACTTCCAAACCATATCAAAAATAGAAGTTACAATTCCCTACACTGGTGCGACCGATGATCATCTTATGATAGTACTTGTTTTTGCTTCATCAGACTTCCATGATCACCAAATTAGAAACTCCAATGCTTTAATTTCTGGTTTTTATATTCTATAAATGAATAAAAAATAATTAAAAAAATCAGAACTTCTACCTTCTGTATCTGAATAATTTATAAGTGCCATTAACCAAAGCGTCTACGTGATATCTTCTTTATTTTAATGGTTTTCCTATAATGTAACCAAGCAAGCATAACCCCTATCAACTGATATAAATTAATGCATAAACTTTGACGACAAGAGTTTATAGAAAATCTGGATATGGCACCGGCTAACTTCATTGCTCTTTCAGTGCACATGATTTGGCTACTTCTTAGCAAATCATGCAATGCTGTAGAGCCTAAAACTTCTCGAGTTTTTCCTGCCATTCTCATATTTGGTGATTCTACAGTTGATACTGGTAATAACAACTACATTCCCACTTTGTTCAAAGCTAATTACAATCCATATGGCAGAGATTTCCCCGGCCAGATTGCCACTGGAAGGTTTTCCAATGGGAAACTTATTCCTGACATTCTGGCTTCCACATTGGGGATAAAGGAACTTGTCCCTGCATTTCTGGACCCCAAGCTATCTGATGGTGACCTGAGAACCGGTGTCAGTTTTGGGTCAGCACGGTCGGGTTATGATGATCTTACTACTACTAGATCCGGTGTCATTCCAGTGCTAAAGCAGATTGATCTTTTCAAGAATTATATTCAAAGACTTGAAAGAATTGTGGGGGAAGAGGAGGCTAACAATATTCTGAATGGTGCTTTGGCTATTGTAAGTGCAGGATCTAATGACTTCATTCTTAATTTCTATGACATTCCCAGCAGGTCATTGGAGTTCAATATCAGTGGTTACCAAGCCTTTGTGCAGAACAGGCTACGAAGTTTTATCAAGGTAAAGTAACTGAGGCAAATTTTAAGTGCAACCATATCCGTGATTGCATAAAATTTTACGAGTTTATAATCTCTAACAAAATTCAACTGCATACCACACATTAGCTTTACCAGGGCAGACCTAGAATTAACACTTCAATTTAGCACTTATCATGCCCATTTGTTATTCATTATTTCTTCATCTTACGAAATCCTTCCAAGAAAAAAATGTGACTTCACTCCAATAAATAGAAGTCTCTACTTATTCTTTAAGATAAACCTATCAATAGACTTTACATATTTCTTCCATATAATTAGCATAAACAACCAATAGAAACAAACTACATAAGAAGCAGAAGTTCCTACATATACTAATGAGTAGTCAAATTTTGTTCCATTTTAACCATGCGAAGGGAATAAATCTGGTTGCAGACTACAAATATTAGACTAAGCCAAAAAGTAAGTAGGAACTTCCAGTGGTGTGTAGCTAAGCAGCTAAGTATTTTCTTGTGAGTATGGATAGGGATTGTATCAGCTTGGATGTCGCAACATAGTTGTAGCAGGGCTTCCTCCAATTGGTTGTCTACCTATTCAAGAGACTATAGCATTCCAGGATCCTAAAAATCGAAAATGTCTGGAGAATCAAAACTCAGATTCCCAAATTTACAATCACAAGCTCACTAGACTACTGCACGATTTACAAGCACTACTGCCTGGAAGCAAAATTCCCTATGTTGACATTTACAATCCGCTGACCGACTTGATCAATCATCCAAAAAAATACGGTAAGCCATTTGGAATTAGGCTACCTAACCTAAAACTTCACCTAGTTTTGTTTGACACAATTCATCGAACAGGTTTCGTACAAACGACAGAAGGTTGCTGCGGGACCGGTTTGGCGGAAACAGGACCCCTGTGTAATCCAGAGACACCAACATGTGAAGAGCCTAAGAAATACTTGTTTTGGGATAGTGTTCATCCTACAGAAACAGCCTACAATTTCATTGCCAAGTTCATTCTCAAGCAACTCGGTTCCTACCTGATTCGGAATTGATCTTCTCCCTAAGCCCGTTTATGTAAAGAGTTTAACCTTTCCCCATTAGGGCATCGTACAGTTGAAATGGAAGAAAGTTGTTTAAGATTTGGTAGCTCTTATGAAAATAATATTGTTCTCGATTCATATGCAATGAAAATTTGTTAAAAGAATAGTTCGAAATCACTTACCGGTGAAGTAATTGGAGAATTCTCTGACAAAAACGAGATGCTGGATTGCAATTTTTCCTCCGCTCCGTCGCCCTCCAATTTCGTTGAAAAGAGATCTTCACCTTCGTTTCTCTGCTATCGACGTACAGTTCAGGTGAAACCCAAATGCGCGGGAGACCTCGTAACTAACTTTTCTGCTGTATGTTTAAAGGTTAAATTACACAAAATACCCCAAACTTTCTAAGTTTCCATTATGTCCCTAAATTTTAGATATTTTTCTAATTAAGTTCATATTGTGTAAAGAGTTTCAATTTAAACCCATATATAAAGGTTCCGTTTGATATTCATTTGATTTTTGAAATTTATGTTTGTTTTCTTATAATTTCTTCATCATGACTTTCACCTTTTTTAAAGAAATATTTGAACATTTAGCCAAATTTCAAAAATCAACACGAGTTTTAAAACTTGACTTAGTTTATAAGTTTAATTTTAAAAAACCAAATAGTTTATCAAATAGAACCTAACATTTTACAATTTAGTTGTTTATCATGGGTGAATGTTATAATAAATTTACATGGCATAATACTTAATAAATTAACATAAATTTAAAGGAGAAAAAAAATCATATAAGAGAAGAAAATTTGAAATTTCCATCTGTTTCTTACAAATTTGGAGGATTTTTTTTTTTTTTTTTTTTTTTTTTGGTCTTAGATGACATCTTTTTCTTCCTCTCTATTTCTACTAGTTCATTTCATTACATATGCCACACAAGTATTACTAAAAAAAGTCCACACAAGTTTATAATCAACCAATTTAATGTTTATTCACCAATAGTGAGGGACTAAAGTGAAAAATGTTAAAACAAAAGTACTAAATTAGCATTTTTTTTTACTTAATAAAAATTAAATTGAAAAAAGCACTCAAACACTTGGGATTTAAACATATATCTAACCTATATTTTATGTCATTACAATTATTGTGTGTAAACTGATGAATTAATGCATTAAAAGATTTCTTTTGCTGGTTAGAAGTTAGAATTGTAATCGCAATTCGTTTCAAATTGTAACAGTAAGTGTAATTTATTGACAAATAATAATAACAATAAGATCGTCCTTGTCCCATAAAAAAAGAAGTATTTACAACCCATAACAGTTCGCCCTATTTCGTATTTACTAAATAAATTAACAAATAAACTAGATTAGTATTTAAAAAAAGACAAATAAAACCAAATCAACCATAACTACTTCAGCCAATTACTTTCGTACGTTCAAACATATATATGGCTTTCAATGGCCTTAAATTGCTCACAATAACTAAATAACTCCATGTAAAAACCATAATGAGCTCAGTGTTATATCCTTCAACGAACCCCTATAAATACATCGATCAATTAACAAAGATAATATCAAAAACAAGAACTTGAAGAACACCAGCAATGGCAAGAGCTAATTACCCCACTGTTGCTCTATTACTCCATATAATTTGGCTTCTATTTCTAAGCAAACAATGTTGTGCCTTAGATCTTAAAATTTCTCAATCTTTTCCTGCTATTCTCATTTTTGGTGATTCCACAGTGGATACTGGAAATAACAACTTCATTCCCACCATTTTCAAGGCTAATTACTCTCCATATGGCAAAGATTTTCCTGGCCATGTTGCTACTGGAAGATTCAGTGATGGAAAACTCATCCCTGACATGGTGGCTTCTAGGTTGGGGATAAAGGAGCTTGTTCCTCCATTTTTGGATCCAAAACTGTCGGACGATGATGTGAAAACAGGAGTCAGTTTTGCATCAGCTGGCACAGGGTTCGATGATCTTACTGCAACTATATCCAAAGTCATACCTGTGATGAAACAGATTGATCTTTTCAAGAACTACACTCAAAGGCTTCAAGGGATTGTGGGTATGGATGAAAGTAAAAGGATTATTGGCAGTGCTTTGGTTGTTATTAGTGCAGGAACTAATGATTTAAACATCAATTTCTATGACCTTCCCACAAGGCAGCTGCAATACAATATTAGTGGTTACCAAGATTTTATACAGAGTAGGCTACAAAGCTTGATCAAGGTAAATTATACCATATGCACACTATTAATCCTAATCAATATTTGATCACATAATAATAAAAATATTAAATTATAATCTTCTCATCAGCCTTTGAACTCTGACCTACTGAAAATGAATTTTGTTACTCTGTTTGATTGAAAATGGACAGGAAATTTACCAGCTTGGATGCCGCAATATAGTGGTTGCTGGCCTCCCACCTGTTGGTTGTCTTACCATTCAAGAGACCATATCATTTCAAAATCCCTTAAATCGAAAATGTTTGGAGGATCAAAATTCAGATTCCAAAGCCTACAATCAGAAGCTTTCAAATATGTTGAGCAGTTTACAGCCACAACTCCCTGGAAGCACAATTTTGTATGCTGATATTTACACCCCCTTAATTGATATGGTCAATAATCCTCGCAAATATGGTAAGTCAATGCCACTCAAAATTGGAAAAACCATTCACTTATTGAATCTAAAGCAGTAAATATTTTAGGGAAATCAAGTTTTGAGGACCATTTTCAACTAAATTTTGTTTGTGGCATTCATCGAACAGGTTTTGATCATATTAACATAGGTTGCTGTGGAACTGGATTGGCGGAAGCAGGGCCTTTATGTAATGCAATAACCCCAACGTGTAAAGACCCATCAAAATATATGTTTTGGGATAGCATTCATCCGACTGAAGCAGCCTACAAATTCATTACTGAATCGCTTCTCAAGAAATTTTCCGATCACCTGAATCGAAATTGAGTTGGATTCTAGTTCTAAGGCTTCGACACTTGAAAGTCTTTAGCTAATTTAGAACTAGAATTTTTCCTTCCCTTCTTTCGCAAGATTTTTTTTTTAAAAAAAAGGTTATTAACAGAGAAAATGATCTATAGATGCAAAATTTGAAGTTTAAATTTTCTGGAATGGTGTATTTCTTTGTAATCGAAACAAACCCATTTTGAAATTGCATGTGTTTTTCTATTGACGTGAAATGAGATGGAAATGGAATGATGAAGAGAGTTACACGCGTGATTCGAAAATTTATTTTTCAATTCAGCCTATAAATATTACTTCCAGCTATAGATTTTCTTATTTTGTTATCTACTTTTTACTTATTATTTTCAAAAATCAAGCCAAGCTTTGAAAACTAAAAAAAAAAAAAAATTCAAAAACTTACTTTTGTTTTTGGAATTGAACTAAGAATTCAAATGTTTTCTTAAGAAAGATAAAAATCATTATAGAGAATTGATAAGAAAACGAACACAATTTTCAAAAAAAAAAAAATCAAATGGTTATCACACATAACCTTATTTTTTACTATATTTGAAAACATGTTTGGCTCCAAAAATTTTAAATTTGAGTTCAAAATTTAAACACTATGTTGGGTTGTAAATTTAAAAATGCAGTAAAAGACTAATATGTGTTTGGTAAAATCCTATTTTTTAATGATAAAGACATCCATTCTTTTTTTTTTTTTAGAAAACTAATACAATAAAATTATTTCTTATCATAGTAAATTTGGACTTCTTAATGTTGGCCAGAGAGGGAAATATAATAGAGATAGTGAAAGAAGAGATTAGTGGAAAAGAAATATTTTTTGGTTTCTTGAAATAGTAAAATTTCAAATGCTTATACGACTTTGAATCAGTTAATTAGTCAATGGTATAATCAATTATAGATATATGCAGTATGTTTGATTTGTTATTGTGGTTTTTATAATAAGAGATTCACTTTGTGAATAGAAGTAGAGTCTTAGATTTTGAAAAAAAGACTGTAACATTCAATTTGTTGTTTCATATAAATGCGTTTTCTAAAGAGTGTATCCCTTGTTTTTATAATTTTTGAAAACAAAATTTAAAAACAAAGAAAACAACAATTTGTCAATTTTGAAAACACGCTATTTTAGGAGGTATTTTCGAAAATTGTTTTTGAAAAGAAGTATACCAAATGTTTTTTCATTGTTTTTCTTCTATTTTTTAATTTCGAAAACATAAAAACAAAAACAAATTAGGAATGGGCTTATTTTACGTCTTTTTTGTTTTAAGTAACGTGCAGTTTTTTTTTCTTTCTATTTTTTTCTTTTTTTAATAACAATTTTTTTAGTTAAAGAGAAGATCAAACCAAGCTATGTTCAGGCTAACAAAAGCATAGCTCAATATGTATTTATGACCAAGAGGTCATGGGTTCGAATTTTCCACCCCATTGTTGAACTCAAAAAATAATAATAATAAATAAATAAATAAGCTATGCTTATTTACATATTTCCCTCAATAGGCTAAATTTTATTCAATAAACAATAAATAGTATAATTGTATATATTATACAAATAATGGATTTTCAAATCTTAGTCGACCATTTACAATAAACAGTCAAAAGGATAAATAAGAAAAAGGACAATGCTGGATTATTTACAATTTTTTTTTTTTTTGAGGTAAGGCACAAATTCATTGATCATAAGAGTACCCAGTGGATTACAAAAGATGGATCCTCATGCAATAACAATTGCATGATCCAAGAAGGCAGATTTGTAATCCACAAAGTTTGATTACCAAGCAAATCCGATCTAGCCAAACCATCTGCTAGCTCGTTTTGTTCTCTAGGAATATGAGTGAACTTGACTTGATGGAAATCCTTTTTGAGGTTACCAATATCTTTTACAATACTTTGCACATCAGCCACAGCCAGCAGCTCGCAATCACCATTCAACATTGAAACCATTGATAAAGAATCTGAGAAAATATGAACTTTCTCAAAACTCATTTGACTTGCTAGCCAGATTCTTTCTTTCATAGCACATGCTTCTGCGCATAAAGGAGAAAAAAAGTAGGAGTGAAAGTCTCCATGGCCGCCAGTACCATACCTGTCAAATTACGTAGAGCAACACCCAAACCTGATTTGCGTTCATGAGCATTACACGCAGCGTCCACAAACAACATAATCCAGTCATTTTCAAGGGGAGTATTGGATAGAGGCCGCACATCTACTACATCTTTTGTCGATCGGACATTTGCATTTTGAAACCTCTGTAGACAATCCAGAATCGAATCACACCTATCCTCGCATTTCTAAATAGGCTTATTGTGAACAACATTATTTCTGTCATTCCAAATAACCCAAACTCCCACACACATTAACGGCCTGTTTGTTTCACCGGAGTTGGACTTGAGTTTTGACATAGATAAAAATTGTCCATGTTTGTTACATTGGTTTTAAAATTTTAAAACTCATGTATTTATTATAGGTTGGTAAAAAAGTACTTTGAAACATGGAATTTTTTACCCATCTAGGAGATTGGATTTTTTTGCTTGGGATATCTAATTAGGAGAGAGAATGTGATATCTAATTAGGAGAGAGAAGGCATATGAAATATCGTGATTTGCTCATTTCAACAACCCTGATTTTTCTTCTTCTAGTGTGAGTTGTTTCTTTCAACGTGATCTTTCTTCTTCAGAGAGTCTGTTTCAACACAATTTTTTGCTAAGGTTAGTAGATTTTTCTCATTTCTTATTTGATTTCTTGTTTTTTTTTTTCATATTTCTCTAGTTTTTTTGGTAGATATATGCTCATATTTTTGCAACTCTCTATTTATTTTATCAGATTTTATTAAAAATTTGTGGGTTTGGGTTGATTTGAATGGATTTGAGTTTTTGAAGAACATTTTTATGAGTGATGGATCAAGAATTCAAAAACTTGTTGATTATTTTAGTTATGGTTATGTAAATTATGTTAAATAAGAGAGCCTCAATCCTCCATTGAACCACACCTCCATTTCTCTATTTTTCCTCTATTTAAGGCTCAATTTCTCTTTCGATTTGTGTCGGATTTGTTGGGTGGATCTTAAATAGCAAAACATTGTTCATAAACAATGTCCAAGTGGATTCTTTATTGATAATTGAATAAGAAAATATAGAGTGAGATTCATATGTTGATTTTAAATTATTTTAATATAAGTTTAATGCTCATTTATAAAAGCTAAAAGGTAAAGATAAAAGAGGAAGGAAAATTAAGTGGAAAATTGGTAGTTGAAACTTTAATTTTAATACTTTTATTTGTATACAATGCATATAATAATAATAATAATTTAATTCTGATTTTATTTGGTTATAAGCAATGTTCGAAATGTCAATGTCGATGGAAATGTCGAGGTCCATATTTTACGAAAATGTCGATAGAAATGGAAATGTCAATGGAAATTTCGGGAAAATTTTATGGAAATTGTAGAAATTGATGGAAATTGTTTGAATTAGTCAATGAAACTTTAATTGTGGCTTAATTAGACTATAATTGACAATTTTTAATCACCACATCTAAAAATTAAGACAATATGTAGATGTAAATGTCGATGTGCACAAGAATTTGGGAAAAAATATATGAAAATTGATTAAAATTGTTTGAATTATTTCATGAAACTTTAATTGTGATTTAATTATACTATAATCAATGTTCAAAATGTTGATGTTGACATAAATTTTGGAAAAAATTATAGAAACCTTGGAAATTGATGGAAATTATTTGAATTAGTAAATGAAATTAGGCTATAATTGACCTTTATGATCATCTAATATCTAACAATATAAATAATATTTATATGAGGAATGCCGATGTTGGTGAAAATTTTGAAAAAAAATCATTAAAAATGTGAAAATTGATGAGACTTATTTTAATTAATTAATGAGACTTTAATTATAACTTAATGATGATATAATTCATAATTTTTATTAATCATAATTATAAAACTACAAATTTAGTATTTATATATATGCCGACATTTTCGTGAAATCAGTATCTATACATTTTAGTTGACATCAACATTTTGAACTTGAACCTTGATTAAGACAGATATCAAATGTTGATAAATGACAAATGATGGTAAAAAAATATAATAAATATTAAATTTTTTCACAAAGATAGATATAAAAAACTTAATACAACACATTGTAGATGCATGCACAATTTTCACAATACTGTATTAAACTTTTAAACAATAACTATATAATTATAAAAGTATATGTTGAGAGGTTGGAAGGGACAGAAAAAGAATAATGGAAAGAGAAAGAGATAGGAGACCAAGAGATAGAGATAGAGAGAAATTATTAGAATTACTAAGATTTCCCAAAATTTTCTTGACATTTGTCGACATTTTCTCGATATTTCTCGACATCTCGACATTTCCTCGACATTTTGGGAAAACGATATTTTATCCCTCGTCGAGATGTCGAACCCTCCGACATCTGGAAATGTCGAACTACATTTCGAGATGTCATTCGATATTTTAAACTATGGGTTTAGGAAGGGGGAAAAACTTCACTCAAATAAGATTTTTGACAATTTTTGTTAGTTCATATGTTATTTAAATCCCAGGAATAAAACCTGCAAAACAAACACAGACATTTAATTTCCTACATTAATTTCACGTTATCCAAACACAGATATTTATTATCTCCAGATATTTAAATCCCAGGTATTTAACTCTCAGATATTTAATATCAAACAAAATCCAGGATCCAAATGGACTGTAAGTCTATTCTCTCCATAGGTATCATATCCAAAATTCTCAACCATCGTTCCTGATAAGCAAAATCTCATATTAATATCGTATTTGTCTACCTTTTTTTTTTAGTTCAACCATATTTGGAGGTAGGGAATTCAAACATTTGACCTCTTGATCGAGGGTCCAGTCAATTACTATTAACTATGCTCACTTTGACATTATTTTTATTTTTGAATGTCATCTATGATCTAACTAAACAATTGAAAACAATTATTCTCTTTCTCTTTTTTTTTTTTTCAAAAAGTTAAAGTTAAAATTTATTAAGACAAAAATCAATTTACAGCCTAAGCTTTGGGATTGTATCAAATAAAACCCAAAACTAATAATTATATCAATTTAAACTCTCAACTTTCATAAGTGTATCAATTCAGATTTTCTGTTAGTGATTTATAGTTATTTTCACTTGATTCCATTTAAAATTAGCTTAAAATTATCTAAATAAAATTATTTTCTCCCAAAATCCTACCAAAGTAGCAAGAAAAATTATCACGTAATTCTTTCTAAAAAAAGTAGAGAAAAATAGAGGAAAACGAAAAGATGAAAACTGCACGCTCATATTAATGAAAAACCACTACTATCTATTTGATTCCATCATTTTTCTCTAATTTACGTTAATCCTTGCATTTAAGAAAGTCTTATGCATGTGTGAAAGTTATCCATTAAGGAGTTGTTTGGTGCGCTGGTTTGGAATCAGGAACCTTGGGAATCAGAAACCCTGGGAATCCTTGGCTGGAATCAGAAACCCTGGAAATCCTTGGCTGGAATCAGAAACCCTAGGGTTCCTGATTACTGTGTTTGGGGTGCAGGGTTGAGTTTGGCTGGTTTGCTGAAACCTGTGTTTGGGGTGCAGGGTTGGGTTGGGCTAGCTGGGTTTGTTTAGGCTGTTTTTTTAAACAATCTTTTTAGGTTTTTTTTTCATATCCATTTTTTTACTTGATAATTGTTTACTGAATTGCATATCAATATTTTAACCAATTATGTGGATCAATTATTTCAAGCATAGTTAATTATGAATGTGTAGTTTGTACAAGTATCACATTCACTCCATTCATAATGATGTAAAATTAAATAACATTAGTAAGGACGTATATTTTAAATAATTAATACGTGGGAAAGAAGAATGATGTTGCTGGAGTAAAGGAAATCCACAATGCAAATGAAAGTCCGAAATTCATAATATCATAATACATAAGCTGAAAGGAATGAAGAAAAGAAAAAGCAATAGTTGTCCAAAACACAAACTGAATTAAAACTAAGTAGTAGCTGAAGGTGATGAAGGCATCGAGTTGTCGTCCATGGGGGGTCGGGTTCCAGGTGTTCTCCCTTACACTTCCACACAGTAATCATACTTTAATAAGAGATTTTTAAACATGAATAACTCTTCTATTGAAGAGTTATCAAACTTTATTTTAGAAATTTAAAAAATTGGAAGTCTATTTAAAAAATTAGGGAATTTAAAACTCTATTTCACAAAGTATTCAGAAAACTATTTTAGGAACTCTATTTTAGAAATTAAAAAATTAGAAGTTTATTTAATAAATTAAGGAATCTAAAACTCTATTTCACAAAGTATTCCAAAACCTATTTTTGGAACTCTATTTTAGAAATTAAAAAATTGGAAGTCTATCTAAGAAATTAGGGAATTTAAAACTCTATTTACAAAGTATTCATAAACATATTTTGGAACTCTATTTTAAAAAAATAAAATATTGGCGGTCTATTTAAGAAATTATGGAATTTAAACAAAAATTCGCACCGTATTTTGAAATCTATTTCAAGGATAAATGAGTTATAAAATTCGAATTCTATTTTAGAAATTAAAATATTAGAAACTCTATTTTGCACAGTATTTTGAAATCTATTTCAAATATATTGGGGTTACATTGTTGTAATCCATGAGGTTGGGTTTCAAAACCAAGGGTTTTGAACACATTGTGCCAAACATGGTTTTGGGTTTGGAACCCAAACCCATTCCAACCCAAACCCATGGGCTAAATACCCCCTAAGGGGGCGTTTGGAGCACCGTTTTGGAATCAGAACCCTTGGAATCGGAACCCTGGAGGGTTTGTTCTGGGGGGTTTGAAAGCCTGGGAATCAGAACACAGTGTTTGGGGTGCAGTGTTCTGAAGCCTGGGAATCAAAAAACAGTGTTTGGGGTGCAGTGTTCTGAACCCTGGGAATCAGGAAATAGTGTTTTGAGTGCAGTGTTCTGAACCCTGGGGTTGTGTAGTTTTTGTTTTTTCTTTTTTCCTTTGCTACTTTGGTCTCTTTTTTTTTCCTTTCCTTATTTTCTAGTGGCAATCTTTGGTTAGTTGTAGAATCCTTTGTGTAAGTTGGGTAATTTGGTTAGGTTTATGGCATGTATAAAAAAACAGTTGTAATAATTTATTGTTTTTTACAAAAAAAAATGTGAGTTTCCAATGAAAAATAATTGCTTTGTCAAATATCAAATTTGGTTAGGTTTATGACAAGTATTAAAAAAAATATTTGTAATATTTTATTATTTTTTACCAAAAAAATGTGAGTTTCCAATGAAAAATCAACATACTTTGTCAAATATCAAATTTGGTTAGGTTTATGACAAGTATAAAATATTTTTTGTAATAATTTATTGTTTTTTACAAAAAAAAAATGTGAGTTTCCAATGAAAAATCAACATACTTTGTCAAATATCAAATTTGGTTAGGTTTATGACAAGTATAAAAAAAAAACATTCATAATAGTTTATTATTTTTTACAAAAAAAAATGTGAGTTTCCAATGAAAAATAATTACTTTGTCAAATATCAAATTTGGTTAGGTTTATGACAAGTATAAAAAAAATATTTGTAATAATTTATTGTTTTTTACAAAAAAAAATGTGAGTTTCCAATGAAAAATAATTACTTTGTCAAATATCAAATTTGGTTAGGTTTATGACAAGTATAAAAAAACAAAATATTTGTAATAATTTATTGTTTTTCAAAAAAAAAAATGAGTTTCCAATGAAAAATAATTACTTTGTCAAATACGAAATTTGGTTAAGTTATGGCATGTATAAAACAAACATTTGTAATAATTTATTGTTTGTTACAAAAAAATGTGAGATACCAATTAAAAAAAAAACAATGGAAGAGACGGGAGAGAGATAAAAAAAAAGCGATAATGAAAATAGGTGCCAAATGAAGAGCAAACCGGTGTGTTGGAAATCAAACCCCCCCATTTCACTATGCAAAACCATGGGGTTGTGTTTCAAAACCATTGGGTTTTGAACACAGTGGTCCAAACAAGAGTTTGGGTTTGGATTCCAAAACAATCCAACCCAACCCATTGCTCCAAACACCCCCTAAAGGTTTTAAAACGAAATTCTAAAAGATGATCTAAATTGATTCACTTATGAAAGTTTATGGTTTAAATTGATACAATTATTAGTTTGGAGTTTTTAAAGTGATATGACAACCCCAAAATATAGAGGTATAAGTTGATTTTTTCTCAATATATTACCTTCACTTATATATCTATAATCTTTCCTACTAATGTATGCATTTATTTAGGCAAATGCTTCAGAAAATGGTATACCTATTAAAATTTATTTAGACAAATATTAGAAACTTTGAATGCACTTGCATTGAAAATTTTCTTTTATGGTGGACTATGCAATACATTTCAAGCGAGTGATTTTTTTTTTTTTTTTTGAGTCCTTCAAACGAGTTATTCAAATGAAACTCATTTCTATTGTAATTTTGTACCACATAGATTTCAAAAAAAATCTTATAATTTTTATGAAGAATTTGAACTTTTAACCTCTTTGTCGAAAATAATGTCTTAATCAATTGAGCTATGTTCAAATTGACAATAACATAGTTGAAGTTGAAACGTGCAAGAGTGGAAATAAGAAATAATACCGCACATACAAAGATGAAGATCCCCATGCTATATCAAATGACATAAACAACATCAAGTTTTATGTGTAGATAATAAAACTAGATAAACTAAACTAGAACCTATATAATCAATATATAAACTCCTTAGGTTTCGTATATAGTTGAGCAGGTTCAATAAATGAGCTAGGTAGATATTTTAAAACTAAGTTAGATTACAAGTAATTTAGCTCATAAACTTTCAAGTGTGTGTCAATTTTGGTTCTTGACTTTAAAAAGTATATGATAGGGGTTTAGACTTTCAATTTTAGTTGTGTATGTCTAATAGACCCTAAACTTCAATAGATCTTAAACTTTAAATTTCGTGTCTAATAGTTAAGCCCCTAACTTTTCAATTTTGAGTCTAATAAATATCATCAACCTGTTCAACAATTTTTTTTTTTAAATTCATGGATCTAAACACAAAATTTAAAGTTTTGGGGTTTACTAGATTAAATAAAACTTGATTTTATGTGTAATATCTACAACAAATTCGGACTTCAATGTCAATTCTGCACTGACATCGAAACCATATAATGTTGGTTTGGCAAACCGACATCTATCCGGGTGTCATCCTAGGTATGATGTCGGTTTGCTTTGATGATGGTTCAAAATTGACATCAAACGAATCGTTATCGTAGATGTATGATGACGGTTATATACGATGTCGGTTATGAACCGACATCGAAACCCAGTGTCATCGTACCCATACAACGATGGTTGCATATGATGTCAGTTTTAAACTAACATTGAATCCAGTGTCATGGTACCTATACAATGATGGTTTCCTACGATGTCAATTGCAAACCGACATCGAAGGCTACTATGATGACAGACCTTAACTAACATCTTACCTTCACTCAAACACAAATGCTACGATGACAGTTTGTTTTGATGTCATTTTACCACTGTCATTGTTTCTAATACCACCAACAATATATTTAGTAGCATAATTGGAACCTGATGCCCTGTAAAAAAACTTGTAGCAATGCTTTTAAAATAATTCTCAGCTCCCAGTACAATTAATTCCAGTCCAATCACACAAATACATTTCAACGAAACACAATTCCAAAACAAATTTACACAATAATGGTTCCAAACAAAATATACTAATTATTTCGTTCAATTGAAACCAAAAACACAAATAAAAAAAAAGCATATATATGCAACACAAACTATTATTCCGTTTCATTCAATTTAGTAAAAAACAAGACAATGCTCTCAGAAACCAAAATTTAATATATTTCATTCAATCGTGCTAAGTAACCAAACTCTTGTAACTAGGGGCAGATCCACCATAGGCTCGGGGGCTCTTAAGAAGAATTAATCTTAGTATATAAAAGTTGGTTAGATTTACCATCTTGGCGTCTGGCCTTGGTGGCACAAGGGTCACAGCCCCCTTGGGAGGTTTGAAACTACCTGTACGCAAATTATGGTGTCGTGTGTCGTGTTTTATTTTTGTTACTTAATAATATATATATATATATATATATATATATATATATATATATAAACAAAACGTGATTATTTTCTTTAAATTTGACTTGTTTATATATATATAAATAAAAATGGATAAAAATATTTTTACTTTTTTGGTTCATTCTTTTTTAAAAAGTAATCCCATAAAAAAAAACTATAACTCTTATAATATAAGGAATAAAATCTTAAGTTAATAACTAAGCTTCATTTATGAAAATTTTAGATTGCTTACATATAGATTACTTCTACGAAATTTTAAATGAGCGCCCCCTAAACACAAACCCTAACCTGATTAATTCTACGATATTTTAAATAAAGCCCCCTTGAACATAAATCCTAGATTCGCCACTGCTCGTAACAGAGTTGTTTAGCTACATAATTGTCATAAAAGCTACAAAATTATGATCATTTACAAAACTGGCTAAAGAGCTATTAAAGTTTCAAAAAAGCCACCTATGATAAGTACTAACAAGCATATGATACTCAAATGATGAAGTCTAAAACATGACCTGTCCATTCAGCTCGTAACTCGTCGAGTTGTGCTAGTGTAAAAGCCTACTTAATATTAAACTACATAAAAATAAAAAGAATAAATGATTGTAATTATATGTAAAAAAGTACAATGTATATATATAAAAATATAAAAGTGATGAGGTATGTTGCATACGAGAGTTTTAATAGGGGCATCTAGATTATGAAGAATCTCTCTCGTGAACTTCATGACATAATACCCATATTCAACGCTACCTTGTTGGCGTGGACACTACAAAACATATAAATAAATAACAATATTTAAATTAAAACATTAGAAAACATATTATAACAATTGATATAATTCATTAATTTACCTTTACGAGTATCTAATTAACAGTATTATTCTTTCTTTGTATTCGATTGGTACTTTGGGCTACACAAATCCTCATTGCCCTAATAATATTGAAAAATGTATAAAAAGAAACACATAATATTTAACAAACTTTAAAATCACATACTAAATTAACTTCCAATACTAAACAAACTTACGTATTCACAATGTTTTTGAGGTCGTCTGTCATGCTCGGATGTAGGGAGTCGAAAAGATAAGTTGTATTTGCATTTACATCCACAACACACAATACCCAATGACGCTTATCAGAACCAATCAATATATGTGTAATTATTACTATCAATTTAAAGCGATCTTAAATCCAACTAACTTACTTATTTAGACTCTTACCCAGAATTATATGGAATGAGTACCATCTGACGTGGTTGTTGTAGTGAAAAACATGTGCCACTTTTCTTGCTCAATCATCCAGAGTACAAAAAATGGTGCAATATCATTCGAGTCTACTACTCTGAATGTATTTGGTCTTTCTGTGTCCTCAAAATATTTCTAAAGAAACCTGTATTACATTTTTTCATAAATGCATGAGACTATATATAATTTAATAGTTATAAATAAAATTATACTATTATTAAAAATATGTTTACTTATGCGATATAGACTAATATGCAGCTATTCGATATCTCTACCATTGCACAAAATTGCATGATATCTCCTGGCATAAGATAGAGTATTTTCCCTTTTCCAAATACTTTATCACTTAGAGGCACATGCATTGGATCATCCTTGCCAAGTTTTTCAGCATTTTGATAAAGAATCTTGATGTTGGGATTTATGCCATAAAGCCTCGTAATTAATAATTTATTTAATAATTAATAATAATTTTGATTATTTTATTTAATATTATCCATTATATGAAAATTTCAAGGTTATTAGTGTAACCTTGAATAGTATGTGATTGACATACGGGAGGACCATGTTCAAGAAATAACCTAAAGGGTCATAGTATATGGATAAGGTTGGGTGCCTTATCTTGGCAAAACTATTGATACAACCCAATTTGTAATAGTTACAAATGATTTGATCCAGATCGTTCATGTGGAGTCATGTAAGTGGAGGTATCTTATACAATGAGTTTGTATAAGACTGAACCACGAAATATTTAATCTCTATTTATAAATCCATTAATTAAGAAAATTAATATTCATCCGTTAAAATTTAGGGTTTTACTAGACAAAAAAAAAACTCAATTTTATGTCTAATAAGATCAGTTAACTTTGACAATTTTCAAATGTATATGTTATGGACCTAATTGAACACAAAATTGTAAATTTATGAATTTATTAGACATTTTAAAGAGAAAATATAATATAAATTTAATCAATATTGTGCCCTAATTTTCAAAAACTTTAGAGACCAAAAGTTTAGAGGTTAGAACTCTTGAGCGCTTTTTTTTTTTTTACTTAACAACATATATGTCCGCTTTACAAAATTACAACTAATAACAATTAAACGCATATGTCTTAACCAATTTTTTTTTCATGACCAAAAATTTAGAAGTTAGAACTCTTCCAACTTTTTTTTATTTAGTGGGGGATTCAAATTTCTAACATCTTGATTAAGTGAACATGTCTTTAACCAATTGTTTGATTGATCTTTTTTTCTTCTAAATGGTAACTGTAATATTCTTAACAAATAATAATAACAATAACTTTGTCCGCTTTACAACCCATAACAGTTTGACTTATTACCTAGATGAGAGTTAAAAAATAAAGTTAAATTAGTTTCGAAAAATAAGATATAAAACAAAATAAATCATAATTACGTCAGCCAATTACTTCATGCGTTCAAACATATGGCTTTCAATTGATGACGTTTTTTAAGGTGATGAAGGCATAAACGGTCGCAGTCGGCAGTTATTTTGTCTGCATACAATAACTCAACGTCTAAGTAAACAAAACATTCTTCTTCTTCGTTTGAACAGTTTCTTCAGTAAAAACTATGCAAAAACCATAATGAGCTTAGTGTTATATCCTTCAACGAACCCCTATAAATACATCGACCAATTAACAAAGATAATATCAAGAACAAGAACTTGAAGAACACCAGCAATGGCAAGAGCTAATTACCCCACTGTTGCTCTATCACTCCATATAATTTGGCTGCTATTTCTTACCAAACAATGCAGTGCCTTAGATCTTAAAATTTCTCAATCTTTTCCTGCTATTCTCATTTTTGGTGATTCCACAGTGGATACTGGAAATAACAACTTCATTCCCACCATTTTCAAGGCTAATTACTCTCCATATGGCAAAGATTTTCCTGGCCATGTTGCTACTGGAAGGTTCAGTGATGGAAAACTCATCCCTGACATGGTGGCTTCTAGGTTAGGAATAAAGGAGCTTGTTCCTCCATTTTTGGATCCAAAACTTTCGGATGATGATGTGAAAACAGGGGTTAGTTTTGCATCAGCTGGCACGGGCTTCGATGATCTAACGGCAAATATATCCAAAGTCATTCCTGTGATGAAACAGATTGATCTTTTCAAGAACTACATTCAAAGGCTTCAAGGGATTGTGGGTATGGATGAAAGTAAGAGGATTATTGGCAGTGCTTTGGTTGTTATTAGTGCAGGAACTAATGATTTAAACATCAACTTCTATGACCTTCCCACAAGGCAGCTGCAATACAATATTAGTGGTTACCAAGATTTTATACAGAGTAGGCTGCAAAGCTTGATCAAGGTAAATTATACCATATGCACACTATGAATGCTATTCAATATTTGATCACATAATAATCAAAAGGTTAAATTATAACTTTCCATCTTTAATTAGTTTTGTATTTAATCAATTCTTGTACTTTAAAAACATTCTCATAAGCCTTTAAACTCTGACCTACTGAAAATGAACACTTTTACTCTGTTTGATTGAAAATGGGCAGGAAATTTACCAGCTTGGATGTCGCAATATATTTGTCGCTGGCCTCCCTCCTGTTGGTTGTCTTCCCATTCAAGAGACCATATCATATCAAAATCCCCTAAATCGAAAATGTTTGGAGGATCAAAACTCAGATTCCAAAGCCTACAATCAGAAGCTTTCAAAGCTGTTGGGCAATTTACAGCCACAACTCCCTGGAAGCACAATTTTGTATGCTGACATTTACACCCCCTTAATTGACATGGTCAATAATCCTCGCAAATATGGTAAGTCAGTGCCACTCAAAATTAGAAAAACCATTCACTTATTGAATCTAAAGCAGTAAATTTGAGGGAAATCAAGTTTTGAGAACCATTTTCAACTAAATTTTGTTTGTGGCATTTCATCGAACAGGTTTTGAGCATGTTAACACAGGTTGTTGTGGAACTGGATTGGCGGAAGCAGGGCCTTTATGTAATGCAATAACCCCAACGTGTGGAGACCCATCAAAATTTATGTTTTGGGATAGCATTCATCCGACTGAAGCAGCTTACAAGTTCATCACTGAATCGCTTCTAAAGGAATTTTCTGATCGAAATTGAGTTGGATTCTAGTTCTAAAGCTTCGACACTTAAAAATCTTTAGCTAATTTACAACTAGAATTTTTCCTTCCCTTCTTTCGCAAGATTTTTGTTATTAACAGAGAAAATGATCTATAGATGCAAAATTTGAAGTTTAAATTTTCTGGAATGGTGTATTTCTTTGTAATCGAAATGGGTTCATTTTGAAGTTGCATGTGTTTTTCTAATGACGTGAAATGAGACAGAAATGGCATGTTGAAGAGAGTTAGGCTCTATTTGGTTGTGTTTGGTTTGTGATTTGAAAATTTATTTTCAAATTAAGCCTTTAGATACTACTTTCACTTATAGATTTTCTTGTTTTGTTATTTACTTTTTACCTAAAAAAATAGGTTTTAAAAACTTATTTTTGTTTTTAAAATTTAATTAAGAATTCAAATGTTTTCTTAGGAAAAATGAAACTCATTCTAGAGAATTAATGAGACTATGAGAAAACAAGCACAATTTACAAAAATAAAAAAACCAAATGTTTATCAAAGAGAACCTTATTTTTACCATATTTGAAAACATGTTTGGTTCCAATCTAAAAACTTTAAATTTGAGTTCAAATTTTGAAAACTATGTTTGGTTGTAAATTTGAAAATGAAGGAAAATATTAATATGTGTTTGGTAAAATTCATTTTTTAATGATAAAAAAATCCATTCTGTTTTTTAGAAAACTAATATAATAAATTTATTTCATGTCATAGTGAATTTGAACTTGTCTTGGTTGGCTAGAGAAGGGAATACAGTAGAGACAATGAAAGTAGAGATTAGTGGGCAAGAAAGATTATTTTGTTTCTTGAAATAGTAAGTTTTCAAGAATCAGAAAAAATCCTTTAGAGAGGAAGAGAAATCATTTATTGAAAATGAAGATATAACAAATTTTTAGGACTAATGTTTATACGACGTTGAACCAATTAAATCAATAGTATTATCAAGCATAGATATGTGCAGTAACTTTGATTTGTTATTTGTGGTTTTTATAATAAGAGATTCACTTTGTGGATTTGTGGAGTTTTGAATTTTGAGAAAAATATCATAACATCCAATTTGTTGTTTGATAGAAACGCGCTTTCTAAATAGTGTATCCCTTGTTTTTATAGTTTTTGAAAACAAAGGAAAATACAATTTATCGTTTTTGAAAACAAGCTATTTTAGGAGGTATTTTCGATGATTATATTGTTTTTGAAAAGAAGTATACCAAATGTTTTTTCATTGTTTTCCTTCTATTTTTTATTTTCAAAAACATAAAAATGAAAATAAATCAGGACAGGCTCATTTTACGGCTTTGTTGGTTCAAGTAACATGTGCACGTTTTGTTTTCCGTTTTTATCTTTTTTTAATAAACAATTTTTTTTAGTTAAACAGAAGATCAAACCAAGCTATGCTCAGATTATTTACATATTTCTCCCAATAAGCTAAATTTTATTCAATAAACAATAAATTGTATAATTGTATATATTATACAAATAATGGATTTTCAAATCTTAGTCGACCATTTGCAATAAACAGTTAAAATGATAAATAAGAAAAAGGACAATGCTGGATTATTTAGGCCCCGTTTGATAACCATTTTGTTTTTTGCTTTTGGTTTTTGAAAATTAAGCCTATAAATACTACTCATATCTATGGATCTACTTGTTTTGTTATCTACCTTTTACCTATGTTTTCAAAAACCAAGCCATGTTTTGAAAACAAAAAAAAATAGTTTTCAAAAACTTGTTTTTGTTTTTAGAATTTGGCTAGAAATTCAAATGCCTTCTAAAGGGAGATGAGAACCATTGTACAGAAATTTGGAAAACCAAATGGTTATCAAACGAGGTTTTTTTTTTTTTTTTTTTTTTTTTTTTTTTTTTTTTTTTAAGGTAAGACACAAATTCATCCATCATAAGAGTATCCAATGGGTTACAAAAGATGGATCCTCATGCAATAACAATTGTGTGATTCAAGAAGGCAAATTTGTAGTCCACAAAGTTTGATTACCAAGCAAACCCGATCTAGCCAAACCATCTGCTAGCTCATTTTGTTCTCTAGAAATATGAGTGAACTTGACCTGATGGAAATCATTTTTGAGGTTATCAATATCTTTTACATTACTTTGCACATCAGTGAGCAGCTCGCAATCACCATTCAACATTGAAAACCATTGATAAAGAATCTAAGAAAAT
Organism: Trichosanthes truncata; assembly: GCA_033996785.1. NCBI lineage: Eukaryota > Viridiplantae > Streptophyta > Magnoliopsida > Cucurbitales > Cucurbitaceae > Trichosanthes > Trichosanthes truncata. Next base: position 21,926,641 of record JAWPNB010000008.1, on the reverse strand, counting down.
ATGAACTTTCTCGAAACTCATGCTGGATTCCTTCTTTTAATAACACATGCCTTTGGCATAAAGGAGAAAAAAAAAAAAAGGAGTGAAAGTCTCCATGGCCGCCAATACCATACCTGCCGAATTTACATAGAACAACCCCTAAATCCAATATGTTCCGCAGCAAAGTTTTTATTCTGGGATTGCATTCATCCGACTGAAATAACCTATAAATTTATCACCGAATCACTTCTCAAGCAATTTTCCGATCACCTGAATCGGAATTGATGGGATTTCAGCTGGATTCTAGTTTTAAGGCTCCAGTGCTCGAAAATCTTTAGCTAATTTAGAACTAGAATTTGTCCTTCCCTGTATTTGCAGTATTTCTTTTAAGTCATTCACAGATCAGAATACGCCCTCTAGATGCAAATTAATTTTGAAGTTGAGTGGAATGGAATTGGGTCTTTCTTTGTTTTAATGAAGTGGAATGTAATGGATATGGACTAATGAAAAGAGTTAATTTAGGGCTTGGAAACACGTGCACTTTTCTTCTTCTTTTTTTTTTCCCTCTTCCTTTTTGTCTTTTTTGATACATAATAGTGTATAATTGTATATATAATACAAATAATGGGTTTAATTCAAACCTTAGTCGACGGTTTACAATAACAGTTAAAAAATAATTTAAAAAGCAAAAAAAAGGGACAACATATGTATAATTGCATGGCTCAACTAATTAAAAAATATATATTCGACCACGAGTTTAAAGGTTTGAATCCCTTATTCCACATGTTGTTAGACTAAAACAAAAAACTCTTATGAAAATATATAGTTTTCAATCTAGAAGCAATATCAAATCAATCAAAATTTGCAAAAAAAAAAAAAAGATTCAAAATTCACAAGTTGATCGCAAATAATATTCTTTGAATGAGACATACAAATTATATTTATATTCTAAAAATACAATAAATTTTTTTAATAATATTTTTAAGTGCATGTTTGGAAGTGATTTTAAAATGGTCAAAATCACTTTTGAAGTGTTCAAAATGACTATAAAATATATTTTTAATCATTCAAAATCAATTTAGTGTTTGATTTTACACTTTTAAAAGTGATTTTCATTTCATAAAAATTGATTTTGAATAATTAAAAACATATTTCGAAGTTATTATAATACGACAAAAGTGATTTTAACCATTTTAAAATCATTCACAAACATGCCATTTGGTCACAAAAACAAATAGGATGTCTGGTACATAAAAAAATGGTATATCACTATCAGGATATTCCAATTTGGTATATCACTATCAGGATATTCCAATTTTCAACTAAATTGGAATAAACTTATCATCATCATCTAGTCCATTATTGAATGGTTGATTACAAATAAAACAAAATGGTATAGTATACCCATGATAAAAACAACATAACTTTTGTCAATTACAAATAAAAATAATAATACCAACTAAAATTGGGTTCAACATTCTTTCATAGTGTAAAGAAAATTTGAAGCCTTAGAATTTTGTTTTCCATAGAGACACTCATCTAATCTACAAGAAACTCTTTCTTTTTTTTTTTTTTTTTTTATTGTTTACATTGATGGTTGGTTGTTCATTGTCAATTATTGGTTTCATTGTTTACCTCCACTGTTATAAAATAGATAAAACCTAATGCAATATGAAGTAATAAAAGAAAACTCACTACACTAATGTTAATTTAGAGACGACACTAATAATATCAAATTAGAAAAAAAAAATATAAGTGCATAAGTAGCATGACAAAGTGACTTCAAGGAAGATTTATGTATAAATATAATTATTTAATTGAATAAACTTTAAATTAAAAATTAAAAGCCCAAAGAAAATGGTTTAAGTCCTAATGAGAAAGCAAATGGTTTATATACTGTATAATATATGAAAATTTCAAGAATTTTTTTTTTGTTTGGGGGGGGGGGGGGGGGGGGGGGGGGGGGGGGTTTATATACTGTATAATATATGAAAATTTCAAGAATTTTTTTTTGTTTGGGGGGGGGCATGGCTTCTTCTTTTTTTTTTTTTTCTTGGTAAATCATTTGTGTTGTAAAAATCGCTTAGATTGATGGCCCCTTAGCTGCAAGCAAGGTTTAAAATGTCGATGTCGACGTAAATATCGAAGTCTCAATTTTATGGAAATATCGATAAAATGTCAAGGTCGATGGATATTTCTAAAAAAATTCAAAAATTCAAAAAAAAATATTTAAATTAATAAATAAACATTTTACACTTTTTGAATGAGTTAAAATACTTATTACAATATTATATTCACATTAAGTTACATTTTTTTTTTTTAATATTTCATCAATTTTATACGGTATAGTAGAAATGTCGATTCTCCTTTATGTCGATAGAAATGTCAACATGTCGACAGGAAATTTAATACTATGGCTACAAGTAGGTCCACCCTTGATTTTCGTTTATCGTCCCTTGTATTTGAATATTTTTCCATTTAGTCTCACCATTTATTAAAGTTAAAATTTAAAATTGGTTGATTAATAAATTTACATAATATAGTACTTAGTGTTTTTTTATATAGTTCATAACACTTAGTGAATTTTTATTAAAAAAATAATAATAATACTTAGTGAATTGGTGCAGATTTAGAGAAGAAAAAGTATAAGTTGAGATGGAAAAGTTAATAATCCTTCTCTAAATTTCTAAGGCCTCGTCTGGTAACAAATGATTTTTGGTTTTTGAAAATTAAGTTTATAAACATTACTTCTACTTATGTTTTGTTATTTATTTTCTACCAATGTTTTCAAAAATCAAGCCAAATTTTGAAAACTAGAAAATGTAGTTTTTAAAAATTTGTTTTTGTTTTTGGAATATGACTAAGAATTCAAATGTTTACCTAAAAAAACCATTGTAGAGAAATCATGAGAAAACAAGCTTAATTGTCATAAACCAAATGATTATCAAATGGGACCTAAGAAATTGGTAAAAATTTTCAAGTTTTATTCTCTTAAATGACCTTTTTTTTTCTCCTCTAAATTTTTTTAAATCACTAAATATTATATAACGTAAGCTTCCATTAACTAATTTTAACATTCACTAGTGAGAGACTAATGAAAAACAATAAAAACTAAATTAAAAAAAATATCTAAACATTAATTTAGCCCTATTACATCATTGCCTTCATTCAACTCATATTTTGCCTAACCGTAGAAAAAGAAAAAACTGATCATATTTTGTGTAAACCGTTCAATTGATTAATGCATTGACAAATTCTTTTTTGTAGTTTAGAAGTTAGGATCCCACTTTTTTTTTTCAATTGTAATAGTAACATTATCAACAAATAATAATAACAATAACTTTGTCCACAACGATGAAGTATTTACAACCCACAATATACGTTAAATTACCAATTTAGTCTCTGAATTTTAATTTCAAGTTTGTGTCGATCCCTGAATTTTAAAAAGTGTTTAATAAGTTTCTAAACTTTTAAATTTGTGTCTATTTGGTCCCCAAACTTTAAAAAGTGTCTAACAAATCTTAAACTTTCAATTTTGTGTCCAATAAATCTTTGAATTTTTAAATTTATGTCTAATAGGTCTTTATCCAATATTTTTTAAAATTCACTAACCTCCTAGACACAAAATCGCAAGTTTTAGGGTTCTATTAGACATAAATTTCAATTTTATATTTAATAGATCAGCTAATTTTTTTTTTTAAAAAAATCGAATATGCTAGAGACCTATTAGACATTTTTACCGTTCAGGGACCTATTATACACAAAATTAAAAGTTCAATGACCTATTAGATACTTTTTAAAGTTCATGGACCAAATAGACACAAATGTGAAAGTTCAAGACTAAACTTGTAATTTGATCGTCGGTAATAATTATTGCGTAGATGAATAATCAACAAATAAAATTAAATGAGTTTTGGGAAGAAAAAAAAACCCTATAAAACCAAATCAATCATAATTACTTCAGCCAATTACTTACGTTCAAACATATGGCCTTAAGTGGCTTTCATTGGCTTTAAATTGCTGAGGTCTTTATTAAGGCGATGAAGTCATAAATGGTCGGTAGTTACTCTTTCTGTATAATTAACTAAACGTCTAAATACACAAAATATTCTTCTTCGTTTGAACGGTTTCTTCTGTAAACCATGCAAAAACCATAGCGTTATATCCTTCAACCCTATAAAAATGCATCACAAATTAGCAAAGATGAATATCAAAAGACAATAACTTGAAGAACGCTAGCAATGGCACGAGCTAATTACCTCATTGTTGCTCTATCACTCCACATAATGTGGCAACTATTTCTTATCAAACTATTCAGTGCTTTAGAGCTTAAAATTTCTCAAACTTTTCCCGCCATTCTCATATTTGGTGATTCCACATTGGATACTGGAAATAACAACTTCATTCCACCATTTTCAAGGCTAATTACTCTCCATATGGCAAAGATTTTCCTGGCCATGTTGCTACTGGAAGGTTCAGTGATGGAAAACTCATCCCTGACATGGTGGCTTCTAGGTTAGGAATAAAGGAGCTTGTTCCTCCATTTTTGGATCCAAAACTGTCGGATGATGATGTGAAAACATGGGTCAGTTTTGCATCGGCCGGCACGGGTTTTGATGATCTAACGGCTTCTATATCCAAAGCCATTCCTGTGATGAAGCAAATTGATCTTTTTAAGAACTACATTCAAAGGCTTCAAGGAATTGTGCGTGTGGATGAAAGTAAGAGGATTATTGCCGGTGCTTTAGTTGTTATTAGTGCAGGAACTAATGACTTAAACATCAATTTCTACGACCTTCCCACAAGGCAGCTACAGTACAATATTAGTGGTTTCCAAGATTTTATACAGAATAAGCTACAAAGCTTGATCAAGGTAAATTATACAATATATAATATATATATATATATATATATATATATATATATATATATATATATATATATATATATATATATATATGCACCCCATTAATCCTAATTAGTATTTGAGATCATTATAAAAAAAAAAAAAAGCTTAAGTTTTAAGTTTCATCCTTAGTTTTGTATTTATTCAATTGTGATTTTACTTTAAAATAAAATAATAAATTGTTAAACTTAGTCCTATTCTTAAGAAGTTTTTAAACTTTCAAAATTGTATTTATTTAGTTTTTGTACTTTAACAATATACTAATACGCTAATCAACTAATCTTAATCAATTTGTATACACTTGTACCTACTAGAAATAAACATTTTTTACTCTATTTGGCTTAAAATGTGAACAGGAAATTTACCAGCTTGGATGTCGCAATATAGTGGTAGCTGGGCTTCCTCCAGTTGGTTGCCTCCCCATTCAAGAGACCATAGCATTTCAAAATCCCCTAAATCGAAAATGTTTAGAAGATCAAAACTCAGATTCCAAAGACTACAATCAGCAGCTTTCAAATCTGTTGGACAATTTACAACCACAACTCCCTGGAAGCTTAATTTTGTATGCTGACATTTACACTCCTCTCATCGACATGGTTAATAGTCCTCTCAAATATGGTAAGTCAGTGCCACTCAAAATTGAAAAAATCATCTACTTATTGAATCTAAACAGTCAATATTTGAGGGAAATCAAGTTTTTAAAACCATTCTCACCTAAATTTTTGTGGGGGCATTTCATCGAACAGGTTTTGAGCATATTAACATTGGTTGCTGTGGAACTGGATTGGCGGAAGCAGGGCCTTTATGTAATGCAATAACCCCAACGTGTGAAAACCCATCAAAGTTTATGTTTTGGGATAGCATTCATCCAACTGAAGCAACCTACAAGTTCATCACTGAATCGCTTCTCAAACAATTTGTTGATCATCTAAATCAGAATTGATAGATTCAGCCAGATTAGCACTTGAAAATCTTTAGCTGATTTAGAACTATAATTTTTCCTTCCCTGGATTTGCAATATTTCTTTCAAGTTATTCACAGAGAAAACGCTCTATGGATGCAAATTCTGAAATTGTCTTTCTTTATAATCAAGAACTATTTTCGAAGTTGCATGTATTTTTCTAACGATGAAATGAGATGGATATGGACTGTTGTTGCCAAATTTTGGACAGGAGAAACATCACCTGACCTCCACGTGACAACGACGGTGAATTTGTATTCTTGGAGACAAGAAAAACCTGGACACCGGTGTGGTGTAGACCACACAGGCTCCGATGCTTAAGTCAGAGAGAGTTTGAGAGAATTTTGGAGTTGTAGGAAAGTGTTGTAAGCTGGAATGAACTTACCTTGCTCTCCCCCTGTGGGAGAGCTTAAATAGCTTCCTTCCTAGGGCTTTTCGTGGGCTTCCGTCTTCGAATGGGAAAAGGAAATGCCGAATTGGGCTGAACCGATGGCACACAGGCGATAAGGGACCGAGGCAAGGCCCAAAATTGGGTCTTGCCAAACTAGTCGGCCTCGGCCGACCATGGGCTTGGGCTCGGCCCAAGCCCCGGTCTTCAACCCTTTGACTTTGGACCATGTCAATGCCCAAAATGGGGTCTTGCCATGTGGTCGGCCTCGGCCGACCACGGGCTTAGGCTTCGGTCCAAGCCCGTTTCTTCGTCTCTTCTCGTCCTGGGTCAGTCTCCTGTCGGTTTCGATCCGTTTTGACTTCGTATAGGGCTTCTCTCCTTGTTTGGCCCTTCACTGCAGCCCTTCAGCTAGCCCATTCTTGTTAGTCCAATTTCACCCATAACATGGACTAATGCAGGATTTTTCTTTTAAGGATTTTTTTTAGTTCGACTAATGCAGTGGATATATTTTTCTAGGGGTTTGTTGTTTTTAAGAAATTCGTACGCTTTAATTGAATTTTTTAGTTTTAAGTACTTTCAAATGTTTAAATTCAGCTTTGATATACTTTTAATAAATTTTTGTTTAAATTCAGCTTTGATATACTTTTAATAAATTTTAAAATTAGTCTGTACCATTGATCTAAAACTAAAGAGTTTTTAAAATTAGTCTGTACCATTGATCTAAAACTAAAGAGTTTTATTCAATAAATTTTAATGTTAGTCTCTAGTCTACCATCAGAAGATCTAAAACTAGAGAATTTGGAGAGCCAACCATAAATTTAATGAGTGATATCAAGAAATGAAGTTTTTTTTTTCTTTACATTCAATAAATATTATAATATATTTTATAAAAGTGCAGTTACCTTTCAAATTCAAATAAAAAATTCCTTTCAAACTAAAATTAATTTACAAAAAAAAAAAAAAACCCCACTATTAATTACGAGGTTTTATTTGAAAATATTATATTTAAATATATAAAATTGAAATGGAAACTACAAGTTAGGTCCGTAAAATTTGAATGTTGTGTTTATTACATTATTGAACTTTAAAAAGTTTTAATATATCTCTAAATTTCAATGTTATGTTTAATAAGTCTTTAAATTTTAAAAAGTTTTAAATAAATCCACGAATCTTCAATTTTGTGTTTTATAAGCCTTTAAACTTTCGATTTTGCATAGGCTCTCAATTTATGAGTCATTTTTTCAAGTTCAACAAACTATTACACACAAATTAATAGTTTTGGGACCTATTAGACATTACATTGAAAGTTTAAGACATATTATAGAAACTTTTCAAGACTTTGAGACCTTGTAGATACAATTTTAAAAGTTTATAGAGCAAACTTGAAATTTGATCAATATTGAAACTTGGCATTAACTAGCTTTTTTTTTTTTAATAACATAAAAATAAAATAAATTTAATAAACTAATGAATAAAAAATTCAAATTTTGGTGGGCTAGTCTCAATTGTGATCGCCCCATGTCTACTATTAGTTTATAGTTATTTTTTTTAAATATCATTTTGGTTCTTGTACTTTGAGTTTCTTTCTATTTTAATCTTGATACTTTCAAATGTCCAAATTTAGTCCACTTATTTTCAATAAAGTTTAAAATTGGTCCCTACTGTTAGTTTTAAGTTAGTTTTTATTGAAAATAAATAAATAATAATAATATTTTTAATGCAAGAAAAGACACAACTTGAATATGTTTTCAAAATTTACAAAGGAAATGTTAATAGAGACTAATTTTGTTTTTAGAAAAATTAGCAATAAACTGACAATAGAGACCAATTTTAAGCTTTATTGAAAGTACATGAACTTAGGAACTAAATTGGAATGAAAATCAAAGTACATGGACCAAAGTGATATTTTAACCTTAATTTTTCCAAAAGTAATTAGTCTCTATCAATCTTTCCTCTGCAAATTTTAAAAACAGATTTACATTGTGTATTTTCTTTAATGAAAATTATTGGTATTATTTTGTGAAGTAAGACTATAATTAACTTCAAACTAATGATGAAAACTAATTTTAAAGTTGATTGAAAGAACATGGACTATATTTGAACATTTGAAAGTACATGAACTAAAATAGAATGAACCTTAAAAGTACATGGACCAAAATGATATTTTAACCTTGTATATATTTTACAAATAATGGATTTTCAAACCTTAGTCAACCATTTGCAATAAACAATTAAAAGGATAAAAAAAGGGAGAAATTATTTAAGGAAGCTACCACAATGTGACTAGTAGTTTTGCACTGTTAGATAAATGAGAAATAAACTGCAAAAGTACCTCAAATTTGTATCAGTTGTTAGATGACATGTAAAATTTTTAATCCATATCCAATAATTATTAAGAGACATATATATTGTGGCAGAGCAGTTTTTCATAAAAAAAAAAAAAAAAAAACCATATTTAATTATTTACATATTTTTCTCTCAATAAGCTAAATTTTATACATTTTTATCCTAATATGTTTTACGTGTGTGTGAGAAACATTCATTGGCATTTGAATCACATAAATTGATTAAGATGAATATTGAGTAAGTGCATATAAGTTATGACAAAATATTATAGTAAAGACTAAAGGCTAAATTATAAAAATACTCATGAACTTTGTCATTTGTTTTAAAAAATATCTCTATTATTTCAGAAGTTGTAATAGTACCATTGACATTTCCTAAACGTTTCAAAACTATCATTGTAGTAGAAATTTGTTAGAATGTTGGATGAAAAATTGACATAGTAATGACCTAAAAGAACATGGCGGTAATTGAGACGCTTGCCTGGATTAAGTATCAAAGAACAACATTTCGTCATGTCAACTTTTCATCCAACATTTTAATAGATTTTCTACTCCAAGGATACTTTTGAAATCTTTATAAAATGTCAAAGGTAATATTGCAACTTTTAAAAGAATAATAATATTTTTTAAACAAATGGCAAAATTCAGGGCTATTTTTTTTTTTTATAATTTAGCTGATACTTAAATAATTAAGGCCCCATTTGATAACCATTTGGTTTTTGGTTTTTGGTTTTTGAAAATTAAGCCTATAAATGCTACTCCCACCTATGGATTTACTTGTTTTGTTATCTCCTTTTTAACTATGTTTTCAAAAACCAAGCCATGTTTTGAAAACTAAAAAAGTAGTTTCCAAAAACTTGTTTTTGTGTTTAGAATTTGGCTAAGAATTCAAATGCTTCCTTAAGGGAGATGAAAATCATTGTAGAGAATTTGAGAGAAAACAAGTTTAATTTTCAAAAACTAAAAACCAAAAATCAAATTGTTATCAAACGGGGCCTAAATAAGATGTTCAACATGAGTTTGTGTTTTGATGGTATAATAATAGGTGCATTATCGATTGACAAAAGTTTAGAAAAATGAAAAATAGTTGATTTTAGGTAAAATTATAAGTTTAGTCCATTGACTTTTAAATTGGTGTCTATTTGGTCCCAAAACCTTAAAAAGTGTTTAATAAGGTCTATATACTTTCAAGTTTGTATCTATTTGGTCACTAAACTTTAAATTTGTGTTCAATAGATTGCGGAATTTTTAATTTTGCATCTAATAGGTCATTGACCTATTCAATGTTTTTTGCAAAATTAAAAATTTTAGAATATGTCAGGAACTAATCAGACACAAAATTGAAAGTTGGACGACCTATTATACATTTTTAAGTTAGGGACCTATTAGACACAAACGAAAAGTTTAGGGCTGGATTATGTTTTATGTTTTTAGACTCGCTGAATTCAGTGAATATATGTTTGGTAGATGTGTTTTCGAAAACTGTTTTTAGATTATGTGATCCAAATAGTAGAAATTCTAAAAACAACATTTTTATGTTTTCATTGTATCCAAATTTTGAATTTGAAATTTTAAAATGCATAATTGTATTAAAAAAGATAAAAACTTTAATAAATATAGTATTTCATGTTATAAACTCAATTTTTTTTTGGTTAAATTAAAATATGTATTCTAAATTATATGATATTGCAAAATAATAAGTATACAAAATTTTTTAACAAAAAACATGTTCATAAATTAATTAATAATGGTTTCTATTAACCTAATATTTAGTTTTGAAACTATGATTAGTTTCATGGTCTATAAATATATTATAGAACACATTTTGAACAATTATTTAAATTAGAATCTAATTTCTAAATTTGTTACTAAACCAATATATGAAAATATGAAATACAACTTTGTATTTATTGAAACATTTGTTTTTAAAATTCTATTTATAGATTGAATTAAAAAATAAGACTAAACTTAATTTAAGTTGAATTAAAAAAAGAGTATTTTCTTAAAAAGAAAAAGCCTATAGATGGGCCGAGGTGCGGGTCGGGTATGGTCAGTATGACCCGAAAACCAAGTTCGACCGGCAATAGATTGGAATTTGGAACTGGATAGCAAGGCATAGAGTTGGAATTTCTTCGATCGGCGCCACTGTAACTCAGCTTCCAAACGCTCAGCTCAAATAGGTTTACCATCAACCACCACTTGCTTGATTCTTTTCAAACTTTCAGCTCAATTGAGGAAAACGATTGCTCACCGACTCTCAATTTGCGTAGTGGATCATCGCATTCACGTCCTGTCAACTTCTTTCGAGGAGTTTCAATGGCGTCCAAGTTCGGTTTGGCCGGAGGGTTACCGGAGCGGCGAGTGCGCCCGATATGGGACGCCATCGATTCGAGGCAGTTCAAGAATGCTCTCAAAGCTGTAACAACACTGCTTGCCAAATATCCGAATGCGCCTTACGCCATGGTAACGAAATACGACCGTTCTCTTTCTGCAGCTGATTCTGAATCTGAGTGATTTCGGCTTCTTTGAACCTTGTCGATGATTCTTGCTTTGGTGTTTGGCATTTCTTGATAGCGATAAGCATGTCCATAGCAATTTGCGTGCGCTTTTCTTTTTTCTTTTGCTTCCATTTCTTTCAATTTCTAGCCTTGTGGAGAAGACATTAGTCGGATCAAGTCTAGAGCTAGGAGGCTGCTTATTTCTACTCTCTCCACTCCTGCAGTATAAGAAATGAAAAGAAAGTCACTCTGATAACATTTCAGGCCACTTCGGTACTCATTATTTGGTTAATTGTTGCTATTCGTGATGAGGTTCTTTAAGTATGTAGGCTTTCTTGGATTCTTGATATGACTCTTTTCTCGTGCTGTTCTTTTCTAAGTCTAATCTAACTCCGGCCGTGCATTAATAGTTCAGAATGAGTAGATGAATCTATGATTATCGAGTAGGTTTGAAGATAATGGAGCTACTTGAATTTTTTTCAGGCACTGAAAGCGTTGATTTTGGAAAGAATGGGGAAGCCTGATGAAGCCTTATCTGTATGTTTAAGTGCCAAAGAGCTACTGCATACTAATGATTCTATCTTGATGGATGATCTTACTCTGAGCACGTTACAAATTGTTTTCCAGCGACTTGACCACAGTTAGTAGAATTCACCTAATTCAATCGATGTATATCCATGGTTTTGTGTTCTTCATCGTGAGTTAACTCATTGTTCTACGTGCAATCAGTGGACTTGGCAACTAGCTGTTATGAATATGCGTGTGGAAAATTTCCAAATCACCTTGATTTGATGATGGGACTTTTCAACTGCTATGTTCGAGAGTATTCGTTTGTTAAACAGCAGCAGGTTCTTGTCCCCCACTTGCCACCTTTCCCAAACCCCAAATTTTCTTTGTAAATTGGTTTATCTGTGGATATCATTTTTTATTGATGCTTCTTGAATGTTCAGAGTATTAATTTTATTTTTGTTTTTTTAATGTTTTTTTTTCTCTTTCACTCCTCTTCCTCACAGACAGCTATCAAGATGTATAAACTTGCAGGTGAAGAAAGATTTTTGCTGTGGGCTGTCTGTAGCATCCAATTGCAGGTTATACTGGCTGTTCGATACTACTTTTCTAGCATTTACTTTCATAATCAAGAAAATAGAAAAATCAGAAACCAGGGAGCAACAGTGAATGCTGGACAAATTTACGAACAAATTGTGGAGATATGTTGAGTGTGAAGACTTGTTGAAAAATTGCGACTTTGTTAAATTAAAAGCTTGTTATAGTTAAAACATATGAGGTATTGACTGCAGTATCAAAGTGTTCACTCCTTGCTTTCAAACAATAATAATCTTCGATGCATTTAAGAGAGAATCATCTTCTTTTCTAATCTGAGTTTACTAGATTGTTCTACAGTTATTATAGTATGGAGATTGATATGATCGATTGATTGTTCGTTCAAATAAGTGAGCTTGATTCTTTTATCTTGATTAAGGTATCCATAAGCAAATTGCTTATGCTGCAGTTACTGAAATTCTTACAGGTGCTTTGTGGTGATGGTGGGGAAAAACTGTTGTTATTAGCTGAGGGTTTACTCAAAAAGCATATTGCCTCCCATAGTTTACACGAACCTGAAGGTGTAATTTATTTATTTATTTATTTTTATTTTTATTTTTTGTCTTGTTGTAATACTAGTAACCAGTATGGAATGTCCCTTCTGTACAATCAAAAGTGATTTACATCCTAATTAATGTTTGCCTATTCTTGTAGCTATTGTGGTCTACATTTCAATATTGGAACAACAAGCCAAGTATGGAGATGCTTTGGAAGTTCTCACTGGGAAGTTGGGATCATTATTAACAGTTGAAGTTGATAGACTTCGCATACAGGTATTTTCTAAAGCTTTTTTAATTAGCACTAAACAACAAGATTATATGAGAACAACATGATGCAATGAAAAGTAATAGTGGGCTTTTTCCATCCTACTTATTTAATTCAAAGATATCATATTTTCATGATTTCAGAAGTCTGTACCAGTTAATTGAATTAATGCTATGGTGGACAGTTGTAGACTAGATCAAGATATTGTAGACAAGGGTCTTAAGTTGTTTTCACTTCCAAAAAAGGTGTTTTGCATGATTATAAGTTCTATTCAGTTTAGTTAGCAATATCACAACTTTTTGTTTGATTTGATAACTTACTTTGAAGAAACTGACTACTGATGATTATTCTTAGTCTAGGATTGCAGAATATATATTTGCTACAATAGACGGGAGTTTGGTATTTTTTCTATGAATCCATCCCTTTTATTCAGTGCAAGAAGATGGCGATGAAGAAACATCTGGAACTAATTTTGATTTCCTTTTCCTTTATTTTTTTCTTTTTATTTTATTATTATTTTTTTGTTGATCTTGGTTTTGTATGAAGTAGTAAGATTTGTGAAGTGAATGATATTGCAGTTTATCTCCCCCCAACACCCACCCTCACATTGTCATTTTCCCCATTATTCATTCAAGAAAAGAGCATGTAGTTTTTTTGTTTTATCAATGTCAAACCCATTATTATTGTAAGATTAGCAATCTATATTAATAGGGATTCATAAAGTAATGAGCTCATTTGTATTAGTACACTTTGGCTTCAAGTTGACAGGGGAGGCTTCTTGCTCGGGCAGGTGATTTTGCTGACGCTGCCAATATATTTCAGAGAATCTTGGAGTTACGGTATGCTTCCAAATCAATGGCATATCTTTATCAAACCTAATAATGGAAATATTTGGTAATGGTAGTTCATAGATCCCAAAAATGGAGTATTTATGTGTTTCCCATTTTTCTTATTGTCTAAACTTAAAGCATTGCTTGGTTTAGCCTGATCAAATCAAATAATGGAAATATTTGGTGATGATAGTTTGTCGATACAAAAAATGGGTTATTCACATGTTTCTCCCCTTTTCTTTCTGTCTTGATTTTTGGATGGTTTAGTCTTGTCATGTCCCAACTGTAGAGCAGTTACATTATCTGACCTTGTTATTTGTTGAGCTTTGACCGGACAGTCCGCTATGATCTCATCTTAATATACTACTAACATTTCATCCAACTATGAACAATTATTTTCATATAATTCGTCATCCAATTACTTATCTGAATCATTTTAAGTATTTGATTTATGGTCTGCTATCCATATATTCTCCGGTTTATATATTTCTTTTGCCTTCCTGTGCATTTGCTTTTTACTGTATGACTACTTGTGATACTGACGAAACCTCATGCTAAATTAAATTCTCAGTTAACACCTCCCAACCCCAAATCCCCCAGCATCATCTTGCTGTTACATTTATCATCCATAATGATTATTATTTCTTTCTGTTTGGCAGCCCTGATGATTGGGAGTGTTTCCTGCATTATCTAGGCTGTCTGCTGGAGGATGATAGTAACTGGTGCACTGAAGCGAGTATTGATCCAATTCATCGACCAACAAAGGTGCTTTGCAAGATTTCACCTTTGGCAGACGAATTGGTACATATTTACTCTCTAAAGTTCTGCTTAATTGTATTGATGTTGCTTTAAGAGTAGACAGCTCTACCCGTTTTTTTAACAAGAAAAGCTCTACCTTCTTTCTGATTTGATTTATCAATACTGGACATGCAGTTTGATTCTCGTATATCAAATGCATCAGCTGTTATACAAAGACTACAAGAAGATAGTAACAACAATTTTTTAAGAGGCCCATTCTTGGCAAATCTCGAAATTGAAAGGAGAAAGCACATGCATGGCAAGGGTAATGACGAAAAATTGTTGGGGGATCTTACTGATTATTATGTCAGGTACATTTTGCATTTTGACTTCCAGAGTCCAAAATCCAAATTCTATCATTTTTTTTCTTTTTCATTTATTTTGTTTATTAGGTCTGTCCAACTTGGGTGCATCAACGCACTCTTAATGGGGGCTGCTTTTTATTGCAACTCAATTTAGATTTTTTTAGGATATAAAGAATTGAACATCATCTTCATTCTTATATACTGCAACTGATGTTATAATTCTAGTTTGGACGTGCTCAGTCCAATTCTCCCTCTAGGCTGGGGGACGCATTGACTCCTTGACCTCTAGGCTGTTCTTTTGATTATTTTCTTTATGATGTTATAATAATAATAATAATAATAATAATAATAATAATAATAATAATAATAATAATAATACAGAATGGCTTTTGTTGGAATGATACCAATAAATTTCATGGCAAAATATTGTTTTTATGTGACATGAGGAAAAAGGCTAACCAACCGAGGGATTGTGAAGTTTCAACCAGTTGCAAGTTAGATTGGTTGGTTATCATGGGGTTATAGGATTGTGTTTTAATTTCATCCATGAATGATATCGTGGTTTTTATTCCTGTGCAAATGATATTTTGTATCCCGATCACAGATTTGATCACCTAGCCTGCTTCACTTCTGATGTTGAGATGTTCCTTGAGGTGTTAACTCCTGATAAGAGGACTGAATTACTGGAGAAGTTAACGAAAACCACTCCCGCCGCATCTATCATCACAACTAAGGCCCTTGGACAGTCAATGACGCTTCTAAAAATTCAAGATTTGAGCGGAAACATGTTCCATCATCCAGTCTCTGGTGCGTCCCTTGATTTCATGTCATTGATTCCTGTGATCTCTGTGTGATGCATTTACATGACAAGGCCTACAAGCTATGTACTGGGAACTACACTAAGGACGTAGCATTAGAAAAAGATAATTCATAGAAAACTTGAGAGAAGGTATTTTCATTTGTCTAATTTCATGCCATATGTGCAATGAATCCGAAGTATTTTAGGGGGTAGATTATCGAATACACTTGAAGATGTGGCCTATTTTGTATGTTGCATAACATGTTTCTGTTGCAAACTTTATCATGGAGTTGTATTTTATGTCATGAAAATTGATATATTATGCTGTTCTTCCCCAGAACTTGAGCGTTGTGCAGTACAGATGGCAGAGATGTACTGTAAAAACCTCCCCCTTTCAAAAGATATAGATCCTCAAGAAAGTATGCATGGGGAAGAGCTTTTATCACTGATATGCAATGTGCTGGTTCAGGTTTGTTTATATGTTCATGATAGATTATACTTTATTGTTTAGTGCTGTTTAAAGTGTTATAGGATAATTATCAATATATAGTACTTGTGTAATTTATCAAAGAAATGAATTCTTTTTTTTTTTTTGGATACCTAGAATTCCACCAACCACTAAGTTCAGCAGGAAAATTTAGAAATAATGTTTTTGACCCTTTTAATTCTGGTAAGGTGGCCCAAGGGGTATTGAACCCATGACCACTTACCATTTGCCACCGTGCTATCAACCCTTGCAGTTGAGCTACTTTATTGTGTTTTTTATATTGAGCTTGACCAAAAGTCAGTTGCAATGGGCATGGCTGTAGGGCGTCTGCTACTGTATTGTTAACTCTATATTATGATAATGAGGCAAATTCATTTGTCCTGTACTGATGATATATATTGGTTTTACAACTGTTTTTGGTATAGCTCTTTTGGCGTACACAAAATTTTGGCTACATTATAGAGGCTATTCTGGTGTTGGAGTGGGGCTTGACCATAAGAAGGTTAGATATTCTTATCATTTGAATCTATAAATAAAGCCTTTATCATACATATATATGCACATATATGCATGGATATATGAACGACCGCAATTAAGGTTTCCATAGAGGCGACAAGACCAATCATTCTGTGAAGATTTAAATATGTATTTGCCTTTGCCATTGATGTGGCCTCCTAATAAGTATAATGCGGTATTATAACTGTATTTATGTTCTTTTAAAACTGATAAACCATCCATCAAAATAAATTCTTTTTTTTTTCCATTAAAATAACTGTTAGTGTTGGTGTGGCCTCCTAATAAGTATAATGCAGTATTATAACTGTATTTATGTTCTTTTAAAACTGATAAACCATCCATCAAAATATTTTTTTTTTTCCATTAAAATAACTGTTAGTGTTGGTGTGGCCTCCTAATAAGTATAATGCAAAATTATAACTGTATTTATGTTCTTTTAAAACTGATAAACCATCAATCAAAATAAATTCTTTTTTTTTTTCCCATTAAAATAACTGTTAGTGTTGGGTTCTATAGTGCATTATGAAGCAGCAGCCACATTTGCAAGAAGTCTAGAGGGCATATTTTTCTTTTAAAATTTAAGTAACGCCAGAAGGCACAAGGAAGGACCCATATCGAAGTTATACTACCCCTACCCCATAGGTGGTAACTACCATTGCAAATACTAAGATAATGATTATGCATTCTTGTTGGCTCTCTCTCTATCTCTCAGTATGAGCAGATGTGTAGGCAGTTTCCAGTTCTCTTATCTAACTGTAAATCTAATTCTCTTTTTGGCAGATTTGTTTGTCAGTACAAGATCTTATTGTTGCACTTGTATTCTTATTTAGGTGACCTTTCTTCAGCTTATGAATGGTCAGTATCAAATTTGTCAACAAGTTATAATCATATGATAATTTAGTGCTTTTTCTGTTTTTTTCTTTTTCCTCTTTGTTTAGCTATGATTGATAAAGAGTGGTTGACTCTATTTCTTCTTCTAGGTATAAATTGTTGGATGTAAAGAATATCCTGATGGAAAGTGTTTCACACCACATTTTACCCCAGATGTTGGTATCTCCTCTTTGGGAAGATCTAAGTAATCTTTTAAAGGACTACTTGAAGTTTATGGATGACCACCTCAGAGAGTCTGCTGATCATACATTTCTTGCATATCGCCATAGAAATTATTCAAAAGTAAGTAAAAGTATTAGCTTTGTAGATTTTATATTGGAAACTTTGGCAAGCAAGACCTGCGACTTCTCTATTAATATTTACTCAAGTACTAGTACAATGCGTTCTCCCTGTGTCTACATGCTTGAGAATGCACTTGTGTTGCTATGTACACGGTGCCTTTCTATATTTTTTTTAGAGTTATATGCTATTTTGGGCATTTGCAACCTCTTCTCTTGTGCAGGTACAGAAAATTTTCACCAATGGCACATTTAGTGGTGAAATAAAACTTAAGAAAAAACTAGATGCAGGTAAAACTAGATACGGTATGCTATGATGATATATGTAATTAAAGAAATAAAACTAGATACAGTATGCTATGATGATATGTTTTAACATTCACTCGATACCCAACTTTGTCGGTATAAAATTGATTCAAAATGTTTTCTTTTGTTTTTTTGGGGAACTTTGTTGTCTTGTTTTCTCTTGGTACAAAATATAAATATCCATTATATAATTGTTTGATTATCCACCACTACATATATGTAGTAGTGTCAAGTTGTTATCTTGTGAGATTTGTTGAGATGCGCATAAGATGACACAAATACTCATGGGTATTAAAAAAACCCATTATACATAATTGTTTGATGATTCACCACTACTATGTGAGTAGTCGAGCTGGCGTAAGATAGTCTCGATACTCACAGGTATTAAAAAAAATATAATTATATAATTGTTAGATGATTCACCGCTACTGTGAGAGTAGTCGAGCTGGCGTAAGATAGTCCAGATACTCATAGGTATTAAAAAAAAATCCATTATATAATTGTTTGATGATTCACCACTTTATGGTTAGTGTTGACTTCATAGATAGAAAGAAACAAGTTCTTTGAAGATCCATTTGAACAGTTAATTCTTAATTCACGTGTGATCAAGAGTGATTTTGTTCTTTGTTTCTTTAACTATTGGACCAAAAACCATTTGCTTGATTTCTCTACTTCTCATTCTATAGGGTAGAAGTCACTCTTTTTTACAATTACGCGATCTTCATAGGACTTCTTGTCCTTTCTTTATCTTTTTCCCTTTTTTAGAGAACCTGGAGCTGATAAAAGAAATTAATGATGATGTCATCTTATAATTTAAAGAAATTAAAATATATGATCTGTCTACTTCAGTCCAGTATTAGTGTCTGTTATGTAAAGATCACAATCTATTGTCTTTCAGGTTATTGAATTTGTTCAATTTAAAGAACGGTTGCAACACTCTAACCAGTATCTAGTTGCAAGAGTTGAAGAATCTATTTTACAGTTAAAGCAACATGCACATAGCATTGAAGAAGAGGAGGTACTACTTACACGAGTCATTGTGTCATCTTATTGATAAGACTTATTTTGTCTTAATGTGTTTGAGGTAGCTGATTCAAGATTTCTTCTTTCATTTTAGGCTGTTCTTGAGAGCCTGAAATCCGGGATTCAATTTGTTGAGCTTTCTAATGAGATCGCCTCTAAACCTCTGACATTTAATGAAGATTTGCAGTTACGTCCGTGGTGGACTCCAACATCAGAAAAAAATTATCTTTTAGGTTGATATTCTTTTATCTTTTATTCGAATTAAGTTACTTGTCAGTAGGGAAATGAGCATTATCGTTTAAAATTTTGCAACTTTCTTTAAAAATAACATGATGAATAATTTGATAGTAAATTTTTTGGGAAGTTCATGGGTAATTTTGGGTGGTTTAGGAATAATTGTTGGGTTTGTTGGCTATTAGAATCTGAAATTTGATTATAGATGTCATTCCCAGAGAAGCAACATAATCTTCCTTCTCCATTAGGCTTGAATATTTATGTTCTTTTTTTAATGTCAGAAGCAACATAAAACGTTTTGTCAGAAGCAATCCCATGTTCTTTGATTTGTCATATCTTTTTCTTTTCTTTCCTTTTCTGATATCGTCAGAATTTTTTTATTTTTGTAACTGATAGTATTTTCAATTGACTATGGTGACGGTATTGTTTGTTGTCAGGTCCTTTTGAAGGAATTTCCTATTATCCCAGAGAGAACTTGGTAAGGAACTCCCATGTTTCATTATTGATATGCCCTTGTTAGATAAAAACTGATTTATGCTTGGAAACTTTTGCCCAAATTTGTTTCTTCAGGCTTTTTTTGTTTTCTTCCCCCTATCCTTGTTCTAATTTCAATGATTATGTGAAACTAATAAAAATGGTCCCATTATGTTAAAACTTTTTACTTCTTTTCCGAGTTTCCTTTTGAATGAATATATCCATAATTATGACTTTTTCTCACTTCTATAAACTGTGGCACTAATGTAGAACAAAAATCTGGAAGCCAGTGTTAGGAGAAATGTTGAGAGGAGATCTCTTCTTCCTCGCATGCTCTACCTTTCTATTCAGAGTGTTTCGACATCAATCAAGGAGAACTTTGAGATTAATGGTTCTCTATCTGATCCTAAAATCTCCACGGAACTAAAATTCTTGCTTGAGAGCTATTCCAAAATGTTGGGATCTACTTTTGAGGATGCAGTTGAACTGGTTACGGGGGTTTCTAATGGACTAAGTTCTTATAAGGTATGTTCCTGTTGTTTGTGTAAAAAACATACAAATTTATTGTTGAACTGGTTATATAAGTTTTTAAGGCAGTGCTTAAAACGTATGTTGTTGTTTGTCTAAAACATATTTATTGGTGAATTTATTCCAATGTATCGAGTTCCTTAGCTACAAAGTCTGCTTTGTGTATACACTCTGACGTTATCAATGAAATGAAAACAGCAACTTATCTGCAAATATTCAGGTCCATGGCTTATGTGACACTTGGCTTTCGATTGCTTGTCTTGTTAATGTTTAATGGTCTTTAGAATTATGTAAGGTTTCAAATTTTAATAAGTTTGCTTATTTTCTTTCCGATGTTATGGGAGGAAAGTTCAAGTAAAATTGTCTGGTCAATATCAATGTATAAAGTCTTCTGGTTTGGATGCATAAACTCTTAAAATATGCATCTTGACATGGACTGATGTATGCTTTTGGATGTTTGTTGGTTTCTTTTTGTATATAGCATGTATAATAACTGAAGAGGCTCAAGGAGCCTGCTGTCAGTCACAGTGACTCAATTATTGCTCTAGCATTTTTTTATAATCTTCATCTTGTGAATTATTTTTTGCAGGATTTTGGCCCCAATTTGGTTGAATGGTTTAATTTTGCTGTGTTTCTAAATGCATGGAACTTGAGTTCTGGTGAGCTGGGGGAAAAAAAAGCTGATGGATGTCAGTCTCGTACCTGGCATATTGTCGATTCTCTTCTGGAAAAGTACATCTTGGAGGGAGTTGGATCCTTGGAGTCCATAATCTTCACCCCTTATGTCGATATATGGACACTCTTGCAGGTGGTTTCGGAGCCATTAGCTTGGCATGGCCTTATACTCCAGGCCTGTGTCCGATCTTCTCTTCCATCTGGTAAAAGGAAGAAGAAAACAGGATCAGCTGACCTATCCTCTTCTCCTCTATTTCTTGCAGTCCGGGATTCAACACAATCTTTGGGTAGTATTCTAGAGGTCTTGATGAAGTGGTTAAGTGGGCTTGTCAACCAATCAGATGAAGGTAAATTAGAAGCCATACTTTCGTCTATTCGAAACAGTGGAAACAATGATGGACCTGGGCAAGTTTTTCAGACACTCGAAACTTTGACGTCGTCCATGAACAGTGTTGAACTTGGTCATGGGATTGCTGAAGCATTGAAGTCTTGGAATACTGTGGATGTTGCGAGGAAGCTAGTCACCGGGAAGCATGTAGTGTTAAATGAGTTTATAAAAATTTGTGAATCGAAATTCAAATCAATTCAGAAATTGAAACAGCAAATATCTCAAGTCTGAAGACCTACGATATTCCCATTTGTTGCCGCATCTCTTTGGTTGCATCCAGCCAAAAATTCGTCTCTGGAAGAATATTGAGTTTTGAGTTCTGTTTTTCATTCGATTTCTTATATATAATATAAAATTCCTCGCTTACTGGCCGAGATCTTGCTCAGCAACAATGGTGTGCAGGTGGTTGATGTAATTGACTGCTGGTGCAAAGAATTTCCCTCGATCTCTGTTGGTCTAAGGCTGAAACCAAATAAACAACTTTTTCTTGTTTTATATTTGAGAGGGAGTTTTAGGTCGATAGCTTCTGGTACAGATTTTGAGTTTCGAGCTTAAATTTTGTAAGTTCCAATTTGTCATTGGTTTCAGTTTCAGCTCATAACACTGTTTTCTCTGTTGGAGGCAGGATATTTCGGAAAAATCGACGTTACTAACTTTGTATAGTGCAGAAATGCAAATGACTGAGCCAAGGTTATTTGAAATCCTGAACTGTGTTGTAGCCTGTGTAATATTACCAAATAAAATGTCTCAGTGAAAGCAGGAAAGGAGAAGAGCAGCAGCGGGAGACTCATTTTAATCCAAATACTGATGAGGCTGGGGCTAGGGCACTGTATGAGACCATTATTCCATTCCAGATTCCATCTCGTTGATTTAGCTCCAGCTGCTTCTTTCCTCCATAATGATCACATAATCTGTAAGGGGAAAAAATGCCCTCATGGGGTTTAATAGAATAGTGAATTTCCCTAGCAATCGTCAATTTTACCGATCACGTAGCTATCCCGGAGAAAAGGGAGAATCTCCAGTCGATGCCACTGGCTAAATGCAGCTTTTTAGAACCAATACACTCACATGTCATATACGTCAAATTGAAGTTTGTGTATTCACTAATGAATGTGCAGTGTAGGATGTCATAGGCCTGAATGGTTACGTTCCTGGTTCTCAGATAATTTTTCTTCAGTTCCAGGGGAAAGAAAAGAAGATGCACTTGCTGGAAAACCGCATTTGCTTTTGTTTCTTTCAAACAATATTCCCAGAATTATATATGGATATTTTGAAACAAAGAATTCTAATTTTTTGTTCTCATTTACAAAACATCATTGGAACTAGTACTGTTTTAGAGTACATAAAGGGGAAAACAATGAGGTGAGAGAGAGAAATGAATGAACATGGCAGTTTTAAATAGAAAATTATCATAATATATGTCACTCGAGGACTAGCTTCTAAAAATAGATCAAATAAGCACTAGCATTTTGAATTTTGAGCTAGGAGGTATGCAAATGAAGGGAGACATTTCAAGGCTGACACAAGAAGCAAAGCTTCATAGACCCGACAAGTCGATTATAGGAATGCCGACTACTGAGCAGCTAATAATGGAAAGGGTTTTTTTTTTTTTTTTTTTTTTTTTTTTTTTGGGTCCTCATCCAAGTTTGACCTTGATTAGATCCTGGGTGTGAGCAGTAATTACACAAGCTAATCCTTTGTAATGTAAAACAATAACAACTACTAAAATAACGTCATGTAGAAACGAACAAGGTCTTGTGGGACCATAACTAAAGGTAAAACTCATAATAAAGATCTGTGGCCTAAACCGTGAAAATTTGAGTATTAAAACTAAATTGTAATTTACAGAGATTGAGTAGTGAGTTTGATTAAATCTACAAGACTCGGGTGGCTCTATTCCCCACCTATCAGGCAACAAATTTCAAACAACGAGTATCATTATGTATATTCTGGCAACGACTTGAACAAAAGCGTATTCCACACCTTATGCACGTGTAGCTAGCAGCAAAACCACAAACCGTGCAGAAATGCCGGCGGGAGGCAGAGCTCGGAGGTCCAACGGCTGCCTTTAAGTACGATGGAACATGTGGAGGCAAAGACTCCAAATTTGCCTGTTTTTTCGTGTAAGAAGAATTATAATGCATATTGTAGCTCAACATCAAAAAAACTTTGTATATTGTAATCTTAAGACCACGTAGTAGAAGATGTTTTAATTCTAACCTCGTGCAAAAGCTCCATGAAAGTTTTAGGAGCCTTCTTAGCTTCAAGTGCTTTTGCCTGTCTAGTTTTGCGCTTAGTGCCCTTGGATTGCCGCTTCTGTATGTATGCTGTATTGGGGTCAAAAAGAGGTAAAGATTAGTGATAACTATATTACAAACACCACCCGAAATTATAGAAAAATATAACTCAACTCGGTAGAATCAATGAAAGTATATTATAGCAAGAAAACAGAATTTAAGTTGACAGGTTCTATCATTCCTTGAAAATGAAATTTATTTTCATGGTGATTTTTCTATAGGGAACTAAATGCGTTGAAACACAATAGTACAACGAGGAGGTTCAGAAGGAGATGAGATATCAACCCACCCAAACCCTAAATAGCCTACAATAAGAACTACTGCAATTGGCTTGAATTTAAAATTTAGAAGACAAAAAAACTTAAAAGTTGAAAACAGTTCACCAAGAAGATCCCAATAAAATAACAAGATCACAAATCTCCTCAAAATTGGGGCACTTCCCTCTGAAAATCCTATGGTTTTGTTCCTTCCAAAGAACCCATGGGATAGCCTTGACCGCGTTAGACCACACCAACTTATCTTCTGACTTGCAACCTAACCTTTGGGCATTTTGAACAAATATCACCACAATCCTTTAAATTCCTTCTCCATCTAATCTCTCTAGCTAATTAGGGGTAACAGTAAGGAAGTAAGTTCAACCCAATCACTAATTTCGAGTTCCAAGAACTGCATTCTCCATTATCGCTTCAGCACTCAACAATTGTCAATTCCCTAGAAAAGTTCACAAGAAAGAGTCCAGGATATAACACCCTCAGAGGCTTCATTAGTAATCCTAATACCATACAAAAAAAATAGGCAATTAAGGAGTACTAGAACTCCATAGCCGTTTACTTTTAGAAACGGCCAAAAAGGAATTTAAATTTCACATATAACTTCCTATCAAAATTTTGTTTCTAACATATAACTTCAAAATGAGATTTTGTTAGGGGCTCTCTTTCAATAGATAACAGAAACAAACAAAGCAATTCTAAAGATAGAAAAGATGAAAATTTACTCAACCATACACTAAAGCATAAGCACAAGAATATGTTTCACCCTGGATTAGGTGATGGAAATAAGCATTACCAAAGGAAAGGAAAGATATTAAATTGAAGAAAACAACCAGAAATAAATAAAAGAATAACATCATATTGACCTTGATCGTCATCATCGAGAGAGGCATCCTCGTCGTCAACGTTTTCGATCAATTCAACTCCTGCATTATCATTTTCCAATGCCTCGAGACGGGCAAGGGCTGCCTGGAAGAGCAGAAAAACCAATACTAAAACGTACAGGCTCCTACCAATCAATTACAGCACCAATAACTGACAACAAAGAAGCAAAACCTAATTCGACATACCTGAGTGCGGTTATCGCTACTTGCTAGGGCAGCAACCATCTTAGGAGCAACCTTCCGAGTGCGGCTCGACATGCGTCGAAATGGATTCGAAGCATCGTCATCCATTGCTTGCTACAATCGCACAGATAGATCCTAGAATGATAAAACGAAGCGATTGAAATTTAGAGAGCGCGATGAAATAGGTAGAGAATCCTCATCAGAAATAAGAAAATACAAATAATTAGAGAGTAATGAGGGGTTGAAATAAATCAAAATTACGTTAGAAGAGTTGTAGTAAGAAAAAACCCTAGGTTTCGCACAATACTTTGTTCGAGCCCTACGAAATTGATTAAGAGCGCTGTTTCCGACGACGGCATCTATTCCATCGTAATGTGTACTGTAAGAACACAACTGAAAGAGCGGAAGAGAGAGAGTTACAAACCCCGCGACTCGGAGAAGAAGAAGAAAGGCCGAATGTTAGTCGGTGGAACTTCCGGTGGATGTTTACTGTTCTCAACTACGGCGACCGTCGTTATTTATGCTGGAAATTTACACCGACGTCGGTCCGAGGAAAAAGTCCACCGTAGTTCCGTTAACATGATACACCACTCTTGTTTTATTTTTGGCTAAATTACAATACAACTTTACATTAAAAAGTGTAGAATTTCCTAAATTCAACGATTTAGTCCCAAAACTTTACTTTATAATAATTTAGTCTTTTTTTTTTTTTTTTTTGAGTTTAGCACCGAATAGGAGGATTCGAATCACTGACTTCTTGATCGATGATACATGCCAATTACGTTGAACCACTTTGGCATGTAATCATTTAGTCTGTATGCTTACAAATTTATAACAATTTAATCCCTATTATCAAAAATCTCATCAAATTTAAGTGCCAAGTTTATTATGCAATAACTTAAGTCTCGTCTCATAACCATTTAATTTTTGAAAATTTCGTTTGTTTGTCCATAATTTCTTTACAATAGTTTTCATCATAAACATTTCAATTTTTAGCCAAATTTCAAAAACAAAAATAAAATTTTAAAAACAACTTTTTTTAGTTCTCAAAACTTTGCTTGAATTTTGAAAGCATTGTACAGAGTAGATGGCAAACAAAGAACCTATAGATGAAATTAATGTTTATAAACTTCATTTTCAAAAACCAAATGATTATCAAACGAAACCTTAGTATTTATAGTTTATATTTACAAGGTCTCTAATTATTTATGGATCTATACTTAAATTGGCACATACACTATGTAATTTGCTTACCTATGAATCTATGCTCGAATAGGCCAACAACACATTCCACACTATGTATGTGTGTGTTTGAACTTCATATAGGGAAAATTTGAACATTTAACCTTTACAAGATGGATATAATAAAATTTATTCATCCGCTAATGGAAAGGGATTGTTGTATCCTATAGTGGGTGGACGGCCCAGTAATAGGGAGGGCCCATTAAAGATTGAAGGGAGCAATGGGCCCATTGGCAGGCACCGTTGGCCTGAAAAGGCGGCGGCTGATGCGATACAGAAATTGAATGTGCCTCCAGAATTTAATGCATTAGCCTTCCAAGTCAGCTGTAGTCTAGCCGCCTCTGCTCTCTTCCACTGGACTGGACCATCCTATCCAATTTCATCTTTTCTTCTTTTCAATGCAATCTCTTTAAACTACTTCTAAATAATAAATTATTTTTACTTCTATAATATCAATCACTATAAATCATATGTCAAAGTAAACATAGCGGTAATTAGCATTCTTTTTTTAAGGTCGGAAGTTTAAATCTTCATACTTCATATTTGTTAGAGATTTTGACGAGTTGACCTAAAAAATTCGACCTAACTGTTATTTGACTTAACTTTTCAAAATAAAGTTATCTAACATTTTTCAAACATTTATTATTATTGTTATTTTTTTTGTCTAACTCTCGATTTCTTGTCCCTTTCGTTTTCTCCTGTCTTCCTCCTTCTCACTCTCTTTACTTCCTCCCTCTCCCTCTCACCTATTTAGCAACCCACGGTGATGGTCGCCCCTCTCCGTCCTACTATCTTTTTCCTATGGCAATGACCACCCATTTTTTATGTCTTATTCATTTTTGCTTTCATTTTTCTTCATTTTTTTTCAATTTCGGTCCGCATTTTTTACTCCCAGTTTTTTTAGGGCCAAAAGAATGTCTAAATTTAATCTACCAAACTTGCAAAAATGTCTAAACAAGTTTTTATTTGCAAATATGGCTAAATGTTATTTTTAGTAAAATCTTTAAATTACTCTGGGATGAAAATACCCTTGATTGAGATTTATACTTTTTATCCATCCATACAAATGGCTACAAAAATGGAAGAGAAATTTAAAGATTTAACTTTCAACGTGAAAGGTGGGATAAAAAAAATATTAACAAACAAAAATAACTGGTAATTCTACTAAAAGAAATGCTAAATAAATACAACATATTGAGGATGAGAGAGGTAAAGCTAACAAAAATAAAAGTAACAAACAAGAATAAATTAGGTATATATTAGTAATTACACCTATAATCACATATATAGATAAGCTTGAATATGAGTATATGGGTATATATACCTTGATTACACTGACTAGTTAAGTGATAACGCAAACAGATTCAAATCCCTCTTATGTGCGATCGGACTCAAATGCATTATTAAAAAGAACAAAATTATATAATTTTCGTGGCTTCAGATTCTAATGAACTCAAAATGATCGATTAAACTATACAAAATTCTTCACTGACTGAATTTTTCCAATGTAAAGGTACCAATTGTGGAAAAATATACAAATTCAAAACAAAACAGAACAAAAGTGCAATACGATTTGAGAAAAAG
Organism: Trichosanthes truncata; assembly: GCA_033996785.1. Taxonomy (NCBI): domain Eukaryota; kingdom Viridiplantae; phylum Streptophyta; class Magnoliopsida; order Cucurbitales; family Cucurbitaceae; genus Trichosanthes; species Trichosanthes truncata. Next base: position 21,898,704 of record JAWPNB010000008.1, on the reverse strand, counting down.
CATTACCACACTTGAGGAGAGGATGATAGACGGAAAGTAACCGCCAAAAAGGAAGATCGCTGAGGAACTTGGAAGCCTATGAGTCGAGGAAGAAGTGGAAGACACCATGGGGGAAAAACCCTTGAAAGTAGAAACTAAAATGATCGACAGGGAACTTAGAAGCGCCATGAGCTAAGGAAAAAACATATTGTACACCTTTCATTTTAGATTACTTGGCCGATTTAAAAACAAAATCTAACATATTTAAATCTGACATCCCTTTTTTAAGTGATTTTGTTAAATGTAAAACTTTTTGGGTTGTAGGATCTGTTTTTTTAGTTTTATACAATTTATTTGTTATTTAAACCATGTTTTTTTGTTAACCTACTATAAACGACTACCTCACTATATTTTTCGACACTTTGATTTTGCTTTACAACGATTATTGCATTTTTGTTGTATAATTTTATTGTCCTTCTAGATTTAGTCTATAGTTTGATGTTATTAAAGTTGTTAACAGTAAATACAATGTAAAATATTCTATGTTATTGTGTACTAAAATATTATATATATATATATATATATATATATATATATATATATATATTAATTGAACCATAATAGAGTATATACACAGGCCATACAGACGAAATCATTAATTGCACATATTGTCTTTGAATATACTTGTATTAATGTGAGCTAGATTTATCACTGTATTTAATCTTTCTCCGCCTTTGTGTATATCAATATTTACACTTTTGATTGATTGATATGACTTCAAAATGATAAAAATGTTGGGAGATCGAATATTAATTACTTTCTAGGGCGATTCTATTATTAAGAAAAATAAAAAAATAATAATAAAGAAAATTGATATATATGATTTAGATAAATAATTAAAAATAAAGATATAGTGAGTGAGAGCAATAAATCAAGAGATTCTAAACATGCATAAATTTGCGGATTTTAAAAGAAAAAAAACTGTGATGGGTGAGAGTACAAAAAATATATATTTTAAAAAAATATATATCAATTTTTGGTTAGGGGTGGTTTGACTGTGAATAAACATATATACTGGGGGTAAAAGTGGAAAGGAAACTATTCTCTCTCTTCTCCTAAATTCATGGTAGTCAAAATTGCAATACTTCAAGTTTTTAGACATTTTTCATTACGTGTATTTATTTGTAGACATTACTTATAGTTTTCCTTTTTTTATCCATATCTAAAACAAAAACCAATATGGGTTCTCTTAAGAAGACGAAGAGAGAAAGGACGAAGCGAGAGGGAAAAGAGGAGCCCACTGAGAAAAAAAAAAGAACTAGAGCCAGAGCGAGAAGGAAGAAGGGAAGAAAGGAGCCAAAATAAGAGGGAAGAAGGGAGCCAAGGTTGAGAGCGAGAGGGAAGAAAATTAGAAAAAATACATGTTGGCGTTAGCAAAAGGTTAAAAAACTTTGTTTTAAAAAACAAAGTCATATATCATTTCGGCGCAAATTTTTAGGTCATTCATACAAAAAACCCACATTTGTTGTACTAAAAAAAGACTACAAATCATGTCGATCAGAGCATAAGTAAATAAGTAAGATAGGGCTCATATGTCCGATCTCCCCATCTTTATATTTGTCGAATAAAAATAATAAATAAAGGTTAGATTAGAAGTTCAACATTGAACTTTTAGGTTTGTATCTACTAAGGTCTTTGAACTTTCAATTTTGTGTTCAATAGGTCTTTTCATTTTCAAATTTGTATTTAATAGATCATTGACCACATTTTTTAAAATTTACAAAGCTAAATAGTCACCAATTTAAAAGTTTAGGTTTCTATTTGACATAAAATTCAATTTTAAATTTAATGGATCAATTAATTTTAGCTATAACCAAGATTGATTAGACACAAAATTAAAAGTTCAATGGCTTATTAGACATTTTTTAAGTTCATGGACCTATTTAGACACTTTTTTAATGTTAAGGATCTTTAAGACAAAAACTTGAATATTTAGAAGCTAAACCTGTAATTTTAACCTAAAAAAATCAATTATCTTACTAAAAATTATTTTTGGTGAAAACTATCTTTCTCATGTAGGTTTAGCGATATAATTCATTAACGTAGGGATGGAGTGAAGAAGGAAGGAAGAAAACAATTGTCCACTTGATTGTCTTAGATATCGTAAAAAAAATTATAGCCAACATGAATATTGTTCAGAACATACTTCGATCAAAGATTTTAATTTCTCTATCTCTACATGTTGTTGAACTATATATAGAGAGAGTGCAAATTTTAAATTTTTCTCCATAATTTGCGCCCTTGAACTATATATATAGAGAGAGAGTTAAAATTTAAAATTTTTCTCCCTAATTCGCTCCCTTTTAAACATTTGTAATGTAATAAAGAATCTATTTATCTATATATATATATATATATATATATTATCCCTCTTTTTCAAAATTTCAAGCTTTGCCCCATGTTAATAATGGATGACTTATCAAAGTTTGACAGATTGTTCTTCTAACCAATCCTTTTAAATATTATATTAAATCACATTAATCTAAAAAAAATATTCTTTTTTCTAGGTAGAGAAAAAAATATTCTTAAATCTTAATTATGTAGTTGTCTTATTCAATAATTTGTCTTTTAAGTTCGTCTCAACTCCCTAAGTCATAGCAATGCCTCATATTGTTGTTGGTTTGAAAATGTGGCATTATTTAATAATTTTTTTATCAAATTATATCTCCACTTTATATAATAATAAAGAAAATTATAGTTGCCATTGACCTATTTCACTTTTCAACATTTATTTTTCTTTTTTTAATCTATTTATTTTAACTTCAGCTGTAAAGTGCATTTCGAATTTTAAAAATACTAAAAAGGTATTTCTTTTAAATATTGCTAACATTTTTTTACATGTTGATTGTCGTACAAAATTGTCTATTGCTTACTCTTTCTAATTTTCAAAATATTGATCAAAATTTTATTTTTGGATTATCATAAAAAGACTTAACACGCGAAACAAAAAAATTATTAATAATATTCTTTTTAAAATAAAATTCAAGTGAGAGTTCTATTTTTATCTTACAGTTGTTAACAACAATCTTTGAAATTTCCATCAAACATATCTAAATTGTCTATGTACATAGAGTAATATACACCAATTTCTGTTGAAATTTTAATTTTTTTATTGAAATTTATACAAATTAAAGAGTCTGTGTGCAATGATCAATTCATATCTTATAAAAACATCCTAGATAAATACAAAATATTTAAAGTATTGACAGAAATATCACCAATTTAACAACTTTGTGAATTCTATATTACTTCAAAAGGTATGATATAGGTCAATATTAAAGTTTCTATATTGACAATTGACATATATACAAAGAATTTAAGAGATACTAGACTTTTCAATAATTTTAATTCCTTGTCTATGCTTGCATTATCTTTTAGTTCTAATGTAAAATATTGGGTATTCAATTTTCAACTTTAGATTTTTAAAATAAATGAATTGAAATAAACAAAGCAAAAATTCACATAGTATTCTTCTTCTTTTTACTCGCAATGAATCCAAATGTACCTTGCTATTAAGACTTTAAACAAAAGAAATATATATTATACTAATTTCCACAATAATTTTTTTACTACTAAATTTGTACAAAAATAAAAGGATTTGGAATGTTAGATGAGTATTTGAATGAATTGAACCTTACAAATTGAATTTTTAAAAATATTGGAATTTTTTTTTAAAATAAAAATATTGGAACTTTAAGAATAAAAAGATCGACAAAGAGGTGTATCCTAAATTTTCGATGATTATATGATATGTTTTGCTTGAAAAGAAATCCAACCAATTCAAATATCTTTGGCTTGATCCCAACATAAAAAGAAGCCTGTTTAGTTCAAAATTTATTAATTTTCAAAAAAAAAAAAAATTATTTTTGTTTTTAAAATTAAAATAAAAAACTACAAGTAATAATTTGTAAATAATGTAATATTATTTGGTATATTAAAATCACTACTTACCAATTTATGTTTGATAAATTAAGAATAACAACTTTTATTTGCTCTAAAATGTGAGAATATGTTATTAAAAAACAAAAACAATTTTTTAAAAAAATTGTCACTCAAACTTATTTTTTTTAATATTAATTTTAAAGAACAAAGGAAAAAAGAATTGAAAGAATTTCTTGAACAAACCCTAGATTTTCAAAAGTTTACTTTCTTTAGCCTTGAAATATTATTAAGAAAAAAAAAGGCTGAATATGTCATTTATGATCCCTAAAATATACATCACTTTTCAATTTCATCCATATCCTTATGTATAAATATAGTTTCCATGCAAGTTAATACTTTTTTTTTTTTTGAAACTATTCACGTTTATACTTAATAATACCATTTAATTTTGAACAAAGAAATTGCAACATGGCATTTAGAGAAATTTAGAAATTATTTCTCTTGATGAATAAACATTTTTTTTAATATTAATACTACTCGAATTCAAAAAAAAAAAAAAAAAAAAAAAAACTCTCAATAAAATATTATCACAAAAACATTTCATATATTTCATATTATTAAAAAAAAAAAAATCTCACCCCATTAAAATTTTCGACAACCGTATTGATCATGCACCTTCTTCATTTAGCCCTCTCTCTTTCTTAGTGCCTACACATTTGTTTATTCATTTACATATGTCAATCCATCTCCTTCTTTGTTCTTTCACTACCATCTAATTTTAATTTCTTTTTTTATGTTCTCAAAATTAGCAAATTCTCTCTAAATAATCGTGCAAACCTCCTTCCCCTTTTTCATTAACTAATTTTATCAAAACATATAAATTAGCCAATTAAATTCTTCAACAAAACAAAAAATGTGTGAATATTTAACATTATATTCAAACCCCTTAAAAAATAAACCATGTACAAAACAAAAACTATTAGCATCTATAGATTAAGCTTATGTACTCCAAAAAATAAAATAATTAAGCTTTATTCTACCTATTGGAGCATAATTCAATTGGTTAAAACACATCTATACCTTTCATTAAAAGCTAAAAAAGGATAAGCTTATTCTCGAGATCAGGGCAAAAACAAGATACAAAAAGACCACTTCCGATTAAAAAACAAACCCAAATTAGAAACCTAATGTTGAAACAACAAATTAACATCATCACTACATTACATTACATTAAACTACACTTAATTAGAAGATTATTAGGAATCATTTTTCTTATTTTACTGCAAATTTTATGTTCATATGTCCCCTTGCATGTAGACACTACCCTGTGCCCTAAAGTTGGATCAAACAACTATCAATCCCTACTTCATTCCTCTCCTCAACATCTGACCCTACACGTGTCATCTCATGGCTAACCACACAATCCTCCCCCCACTCCCCTTGGCCTGGATAAAACCCTTATTCCACTTTTCTTCCTTTCTTTTTATAAAAAATTTTCCCTACTTTTTTGCCATTTTTGACACTCAACTTTTCTTCATCATCATCATCTTCATCTTCTCCATAAACATATTAACTAATAAATAGTCATATAAACCTGAAAAAAAAATGGCCTGCAAATATTTTCATATAAACCTGAAAAAAAATGGCCTGCAAATATTTTCCAGTCAATGCATGAAGAACAAAAAAAAAAGAAAAAAACCTAGCATTCAACTTTCTGCCACAACCCACCAACCCCAAAAAGGAAAAAAAGGAAAAAAAGCTATATTTTTTTTTTTTCCCCATCTGCCCCCCATAAAACAGTGGAAAATATAATTCCCATGGTTCCAAAAATAATATATAAAAGAAAAATACTGTCTCTATATTTTTACAGCCATGGAAGAACAAAAGCAAAAAAAAAGAGAAGAAAAAATGGGAAGAAAAACGAGAAATTAAATAGAAATACCTGGGAAAAACCCCGCTCGAAATAGATATATTGTATTTGAAAAAAGCAAGAAGAAGCCATGAAACTCAGGATGGATAGCGCCGGAAAGCGGCGGCGAAAATGAATTTTCCGGTGATTTTTTTAAAAATTTCCGATCGTCATCATTCGACGGCGCTATCCCTCCTGAGCTTTACAGATTCTCCCGTACTACTTCCGGCGGCAGCCGGAGCAACGGATCGACGGCCAAGACAAAACCAAAAAAGCCATGGAGAAAAAAGACCAAAGGGAAGATCCATATTTATAAGAGGAAAAGCAAATAATTTTAGCCCGTTCGTTCAAACCAATTCAATTAAATTATCTTTATTACTAAATCTCAATTCTAAAATAATAAAGATAAATTATAAATTAAAATATTATTTTGTTCTATATACTTTGAGTTTTATTCTATTTTAATTTTTGTATTTTTAAATGTCCAATTTTAGTCCACGTACTTTTAATAAAGCCTAAAATGGGTCCTACGGTTAGTTTATTGTTATTTTTTTTTTTGAAAAATTAGTTTTTATTAGTTTTTCCTTTATACATTTTGAAAATATGTTTGCTGAGTCTTTTCTTGTACTAAAATTATTATTATTAGTATTAAACTAATTTTGATAAAAATGAACTTCAAACTTATCATAGGAACCAATCTTAAGTTTTATTAAAAGTACGTGGACTAAAATTGAACATTTGAAAGTAAAGGGACCAAAATATAACAAAACCAAAAGTACATAGACCAAAATAGTATTTTAACCTAAATTATAAATTTAGTCATGAACTTCTAGAGTTGTGTCTATTTAGTCTTTAAACTTTAAAAAGTATTTAATAAGTCATTGATATTTTAATTTTGTATCTAATAAATTTCTAACATATTCAAAAATTTTAAAAATTAATTGATCTATCACATATAAAATTGATTTTTATGTTAAAATAAGACCATAAACTTTCAATTTTGTATTAGATAGGTCTATAAATTTTATAAAACGGACCTATTAGACATAAAAATAAAAGTGGAGAGATCTATTGGACACAAAATTAAAAATTAAGGACCTATTAAATATTTTTTAAAGTACATGGACTAAACTTGTAATTTAATAAAAAAAATAAACTTTAAAATAAAAGTAAAAATAATTTTTAAAACCCCAATATTAAATAAGATTATTAGTTTAAAATTCTAAAAAAATTCTCTGTTGTTGTGAAGCCAATACGCTGCCGACTACGATCTTGATTGGTTTGGACTTTGGGACAAGCAAAAAGGAAAAGACAAATACGAGAGGAGGAGGTGGAATGTGGTCCGTTGGATTTGGAGGCTGAAGATGGGGAGATGGGTTTGTGGCCGTCGGATGAGGAGAAAAATATTTAATGATGAAAAGAAAATATATATAAAGTAGAAACTTTATGGCGGGTCAAACGACTTTATGGGCACCAAATGTCAATTGAATGCTCTTCACTAACCCAACACCAATGCGTTAATGGGGAGTTACGCTTTTTTGTAATCTGATTAATTCGTCAAAATTAATCATCATTACTTAATAATCTCAAGCTCAACCACAGTTATTAAAAAAAAATATATATATGAGTAAAATACACTTTTTGGTCTTAAGATTTGAACTTAATTTCTATTTTGTTCTTAAGTTTTCAAACTAACACTTTTGGTCATTTAAATTTGAATTTAGTTTCTATTTAGTCCTTGAGATTTCAAGAGTGACATGTTTGGTCTTTAAAGTTTGAATTTGATTTCTAATTGGTCCATAAAGTTTGAAATTGGTTTCTAATTGGTCACCATGAGTATAAAAAATAAAATACATATATAAAAATTTAAACTCATGTAAAAAAATACATATCATCAATGATTAAAGTCTAGTTAGCATATGTTAACTGTCATGTCATCATTCCATTAAGTCATTTAATGGAGAAATTATTAGTTGAGGGCACCACAATGTGACTAGCAGTTTTCATCTGTGGATGTAGAGAGAGAAGTACCTCGAATTTATACCAAGTGGTTATTAGGGGACATGAAAACTATTGAATTCACATCCAACAGTTATTATGAGGCGGCCACATTGAATAACTTGTCCATTTAATGTCAATATTACTAGGGACTATTTAGAAACCAATTTTAAATTGCAGGGACTAATTAGAAACCAAATTTAAATTTTGGGGACCCAACATGTCACTTTTGAAACTTCAATAACCAAATAGAAACAAAATTTAAATCTTAAAGACCAGAAATGTTAGTTTTAAAAATTCAGGACCAAAAGTTAAAAAATTCTAGGGACCAAAAGTATATTTTATCAAAAATTATTCAACATGACTACTCTAAATAACCGTTGATATATATTTAAAATTTGTACGTCTTTTGATAACCTATCAATAATTTGAATTCTATTTTTGTAATTTATTTTTGATACGTCTTAAAATTAGCAGTCACATTGTTCTACATGTTGTAATGATTTTTTTTGGCCCATGGTTGTTATAAATAATTTGCTATTTTCTCTCTCCTTTTCCACTTCCAGCTACCTTAATTAGAAATTCGTGTGTTTTTTATTTGGTTGCTTTTTAACATTTAAAGATTACATCATTACTCTTGATTGTTAAGTTACGTTTAAATATGGTTTTTGGTTCTTTTGAATTCTATTTTTAGTACTTACGATCTTGAGGATTACGATTTTGGTTAAAATAATATAATAAGAATTGGGTGATTGAAAAGTAATGATGTAAGGTGGTTTTAATTACTAGAAAATATTATATCCTAAGTATTGCTTGATTTACTAGAAATTAATCATGTCTAGTACACTCTGGTTTATCAATTTTTGTATAGGTGGTCAAGTTATGCAGTTGAAAATTTTGTGTTTAAAAAAAAACACAATTATGGACGTGATAAATGGTGTTTAATAAACAAGATTATAAATACAGTAAGTATTTTCTTAGTTTAGAATTAAAAACTTCTAACATTTTGATCGAAGTTATAATGTTTTAACTAATTAAACTATGTTGATGTTGGCATTTGGTCGTTGCTTTTTAAAACCACACCTTAAAAATTGAAACTAATTAAAATTTTCAAATATGAGTAGGAACACAACTAAAAAAATCCAATTAATTCAATTGAGTAGGTTCAATCGATTTCACCAACATGAGCATAGTTCAGCAGTAATTGGTATTTACTCATTCTGATCTTGAGATCAAAGGTTTAAATTCCTATACCCTATATTTGTTGTACTAAAAAAAAATGAGCATCGGAAACTAAAATTTTAAAAGTTCATAACCAAATTATATAAAAAAAAAAAAAGTTGAACACAACTAAATTAAAAAATATAAAGAAGGTAGGCTACATTTAAATGATCTTAATTATTAAAAGTAACATATTTCTGAATTTTCCATTAATTCTATATGGTCATGACTTTTGGTTGTTGTTTATCTTCGCATTTATTCCACCAATAACATAGAATGACTTTTTAATTTTAGCCAAAGTGAACATAGTTCAGTAATATTTGACATGTATTCATTTTCTTGAGGTTGGAGGTTCGAATATTCATATATACTTCCATTTATTGTATATATATATATACAAAAAGACTGTTTAATTTTGAAGATTAAAAATTAAAAAGTATGGGCCAAGAAAATTATTATAATTAAATCCACTAATAATAATTAAACCAAAGTTGTACCATGAATAATGATCATGCTTGGCCCTGTAATTTCTAAACTATTCTATTCTGCTAATTTAATTCTCCTTAAAATTTTGAGTCTATAAGCTTTCAATTTATGTTGATTTCATTCTATATAACAGATTTGTAATCACTAAGACAAGAACATAGAAACAATGGTGGAGATTTGAACTTTATGCTTTTTAAAAAAAATATAAATTGGTAGATTATGATAGATTTAATTTCTTTTAGTTTATAGAAAAGGCAAACAAAAAGGCAGTGAAGAAAAGGTATAATTATAACTAGATTGAAAAGTTTGAGAATTAAAGTTTTGGAAAAAAGAAAGTTGAACCAGCAACAGTTGGAGGAATAAAGTGGAATATTTTATCCTAAAAAGAATAATTTGTTGTTTAATAAGCCTAATCATAAAAAGGAAGACTTCAAAATCTTTGGTTTGATTAATTTACATTAGAAAGAGAAGAGAGAGTTTTTAAGTGCTTTGTACTTATCTATTTCATTGGTTGATTAGATGCAATTATCTAAGTTTTGTTATTGTTGTGATATCACATCCATATCAACTACAATATATTACACATGTATAATTGAGGCCATCTGTTATGCAATTAAAATGAAAAGATGAATAGATTTGAGTATAGAATTCAAGTGGTCAAATACACATAGTAAATTTTCTTATAGTTGCTAAGTTTGAATCTCTATATTGCCTTTTAAAAAAAATTACATTATAAAATAAGGAGAAATTAAAGAATTTAAATCTACAATACTCATAAATGAGATACAACTTTTTAATAAAGGCAGACCAGTAGATTTGGTGGTCGACAATTATTCGAAATTTGGAAAGGTTGTGGCAATACTTTTAATAGGACATAATGTGTATATTGTGATGCCCACGAACTAACTTACGTTATCTTAGTTGTTGATGTTCGTCAAGTGGGCCACATGGATTGGTTAGGATTTTTTTTTGTCTAATGATAACTTTGATCTTGAAGCTTTTAGAGTATCTTTTTGATAAACATCTTAAGATGTATAGATAATTTGCTTGATACTAAATTATTTGAGCTCCATTTATGTTGGCAATTCTTCTCTTTATATATCACATAATTTTATAAAATAATAATTAAGAAAGAAAAGATGATAATGGGTAGTGATTATTACATTGAATTTAACCTTAAGAAGCTAGGAAGAAACAACCCATATTTATATAACAAAGTTAAAATTGTATGTGAATATATATTCCCACTTTATTTGGGTCCATATCAAAATGTCATATTCTCTTTTAAGGGTTGATAGTGGCTAGCTAGAGAGCACAAAATGTCATTCTTCATCTTTTTTCTTTTTTCATCATTCAAACCAAAGAAAGAGAGTAGATATGAGAAGAAATAAAAAGTGAATAAGCTTTACAACTAAGATTATAAATAACCAAATTAAGAATATGTGTGTTAGAATTTTTGGATCTTGTTTAAGAGACATATTAGCAATCAATTGATCGAGTTTGGTCGATTTTTTTTTTTTTTTTTTTTTGTAAATAAATCTATTTTATTACAAATCTACAACGATATATCTAACAATAATCTTTTTATACAACGTCTTCTATTCTTTTTAAAAGCAAGAATAATTTTCCAACTTTTTCTTGACTCTTATATATATATATGTAATGAGAAATCAGAATTAGTTAATGCATTCTTTGTCTCTATATCAAAAATTAAGATGATCGAAATACTTTTATTTCTATTGCTATCTCCACTTGAAGTAGAGATTCCCTCTCGGTAGGTCCTAATAGAAAGTTTCGACACACTCATAGAGTGTTGCATGGGACCTAATATTGAATAATATATTTCTTGAATTATCATCATATATTTTTGTTAAATGGTTTCAAATTATGCCAATCTCTTGCCATTTCTTTCAGAGTTTCTATTCCCACTTGTGATGAAATGAAAGCATTAAGAGATTTCTTAATTATTTTGTCAGGAACTCTCTAGACTATTGTAAGTTTTATGTATTAATTGGACTTTAGTGTAATATAATTAAATTCAATTTATAGAGGAAAGACTTTGAATAATTTTTTTTTTTAAAGAAAAATCTTGAAAGTTTGATGGATTTCTTCCAAACAAATAATAAGATCTTGAAAATCTAGAATGACTAGTGTTCTGTCTGCTCGTGAAGTTATTTTCATTGACATCAAAGTCCATTTTGCAAGATTCAAGATTCTAATTTTAATTGCAAAATCAACTAATTCTTTTTCACGATATTGACACAATATTTATTTATGAAATATTACACTAAAACTCAACTATATCATATTTAATAAATACAAACATATTTCAGGAAAATACATTTTTAATTATTATATAAAGTTTAAGAAAAGTTTCCACTAGATCTCTTGAGTTTTATAGTTGATTAAAGTGGTTTCTAAAACCACAATTTCATTGAGGAAATTAAAAAAAACAAAAAAACAAAAAAAATTGTCTGGATTATTTATTTTCCTCCTCTTTTCGTCCTTCTATTTGTATCAAATTAATTAACATTTGTCCAATAAGACACTCTGTGTGGAGCACATAAAATCTTAATTAAAAAATATATAATAAAATGTATATCATAAGTATGGTACTTGAATTTTTTGAGTTGTGTCTAATAAATTTCTAAACCTTAAAAAGTGTCTAAATTTTCAATTTTGTATCATTTCTTTTTGAATTCAACAACATTTGGGGTTTGGAGATTTGAACCTCTAACCTCTCTTAATTGAGAGTACATGTCAATTACCGTTAAGCTATGTTTACTTTGACTTCAATTTTATATTTAATAAATCTACGAATTTTTAGAGTTGTATTTACTATGTTTTTGAAATTCAAAAAGTGTTTCGTAAGCTTCTAAACTTTAGAATTGTATCTAATAAGTTCTTTAGCTTTTAATAGTGTCTAATCAATGCTCAAACTTTCAATTTTGTATTTAATAAGTCTCCAAGGGTTGATAGGTAACTTGTCACTTCTTGCTTCATGTTTCTCATTTCTCATTGCTCGTTTCCTCTATTTTAACTACTATTTCTTGTTTCTTGTTCTTTCATTTTTTATTATTAAAAATACATAAATTTGTATAGTAATCATTTCTTTGTTTCTTGTTTTCTAAAATTTTAAATTAAAAACAGAAAAATGTTATATAAATTAATTTTTAAAATTAAATATTCAAACTTCTTAGTTATATTTATTTTTAAATATTATTATGCAATAAGTCAAGAATGATAAATTAGTATTTTTGTTTATGTTTTGGAAAAACAAATTAAAAACATGAACAAGAAACAAAAAACGAAAAATGAAAAATGAAAAATATGAACTTACAACTTTGTATCTAATCAATCTTTTTTTAAAAAAAAAAAAAAAAAGTGTAATAGATTTTGGAGAGGAAAAATGAAGTAGGTAATAAAAAGGGGGCAGATGTGGGAAGAAGGGAAAAGGCAGGGAAGCGGCAGATACGGATCAGGCTCCCTTTGGAACAGTCTTTTGGGGGCGGAAGAAAGGGCTAAGTGACCTTAAAACTTATACAAAATACAGCTCATTTTCATTGGGAATCGTCTAACTTTTGCTGTCAGATGCCCTTAAATTCCACCCAACTCATTCATTCAAAATTCATCCTCTCCTTTTCCACACATTAAAAACCAACCAAATTCCCACTTTTTTTTTTCTTCTTCTTTTCTTATGGGGATTGGGGCTTAAAATTTTGCATTCTTCTTTTGAGGTTCTAAAATCAAGCCACACTCCACTTTCAAGTAGAAGCAACCAAACTTTTGCCCAACTTGGTCAAGTTGTGTGATTCACTATATGTCATCTTCAATCTCCCATTCCCAATGAGTAGAAGAAGAAAGAGTGAGTTAAAAGTAAGAAAGTGGTGTCTTTTGAAAACAAAAATGTTCGAGAATCGATACCCGTTTAGTTGTCGTTTTTGTAACCTTTGAATCTACGGGCAAATTACACTTTGTAATTTCTTTCTCATACGTCTTACAGTGGGATTCTGCTAGTCACATTATTTTAACCCTTGCACAAAGCAATAACTACAACCTTGATGTTAGTTGGATCGAGACTATGGAGTTCTATAAATATTTGTACGGTATGATGATATTGTCTATTTTTTCTTTAATGATGTCCACATATTTTTATTGTTGAATTCTATTTTTTTTAAAATTGTGTATCGATGAAAATGTTCTTAGTCATATATTTGAGGTTAAAATTTTGTTTTGTTGAACTCCCAATGAATCTTCAAATTAGTCTCTATCGTGAACATATGGTTTTTTTGTTTCAAAAAACAGAAAAATAGTCTCTATCAACATTTCCTTTATAAATTTTGAAAACATATTCACATTGTGTCTTTTCTTGAATGGATTTTTTTTTTCAAGTTAGATAAAAATTAACTTCAAACTAATGGCGATGACAATTTTAAGATTTATCGAAAATACAGAGACTAAATTTGAACATTTTAAAGTACAAAGATTAAAATGAAATGAATCTCAAAATTTAGAGACCAAAATAGTAACCTATATTTGACTTATGAACAACATGACATTATATTGGTGATACTGTCCAACTCGCACACAATACAAAACCCAACAAAATAAAGAGAGACACCATTGAATAAATGAATGACATGCAAGTGCTTTCAAGCATGGGCATTGGTGGATTTTCTAAAATGTTAATGATGATAATTTTGTGAAAAAATGTAATTGGTTTGAGAGGAGATAAATGGGTAGGTGGAATGCATAATTGATTTGATATAGAAGACATAAGGTGCATGGCCCCAAACCTACCTAGAAATTTTACTTGTCCTTTGGGAAATCTAGACACAAAAATCTAGCATAATTGATACATGGGCTACCATTTATGAGGTACACAAATATTTGAATGCACTCCATTTACCACAGTGGATGTCATTCATCTTTGTCTTTTGCTCAATGGACTCAATATTCAAACATTCGACATCAACGTCTTTCTTTTTTAGTCGTCATCTTAAAACAAATAGGTCATCAACTCAGTCATGTCAAGCTTGAACTGTGCTCGAGATGTGCAACATTTTTGTGATTGTTAGATACATGGCTTATCAATTTTTGTTGGTTACCTAAAGAGAAAATGTTAGATCTCGTTTGATACATATAGAAGCACTAATAAAAAAGCAGAAGGCCAACGAGTGTACGGGACTGTTTAGCTTAATTTGTAATGGATTGCTAGTATAGCCCAATGAAAAAAATGGGTGACCCAACTTTTGAAAATTAGCCAAGCACTGTGACAGTTTAAAAATCCAAAAGATATTTTAAAGAAATGCACCAGCCGGGAATCCAACCCGGGTCTGTACCGTGGCAGGGTACTATTCTACCACTAGACCACTGGTGCTGTTGCTCTCTGGATTACAAGACATTAATACCACACATTTAATACAAATCCCAAGTGAGCCAACTCAAAGAAACAGGTGCAATAGCGATTAAACAAAAATTCTCATTAAGAATATAAAATCATCCCATTCAAATATTCGTATTTCAACGAGAGGATAGCTCAACGGTAATTAGCATTTATTCATTTCCTTAAAGTCAAAGGTTCAAATCTATATACCCTATATTTGTTGTACTAAAAAAAACATCATCCCATTCAAACCTTTGATCTATAAAAAAATTATTTATAAAATTAATTTTTTTTATATCGTCGTAATACATGCTCCCTCCATTCACACAATGAATATATATATATATATATATATATATATATATATATATATATATATATATATATATATATATATATATCTTTAATGTCGTTAGATCCCACGTCATTTTTAAATGATGCTGATGTTAGGGGTTGTCATAATTATAAGTTGTATAAACTTATTGTTTGCCTAAGATTCTCTTTTACGTCAAGATCATTTCTATTTCTAACTCAAATTAATTTTACACTCAAAACCCGAATTGTGTAGATTAGGTTAGTTGATCAAAATTTTAAAGTAAACTTTTTTTGTAACACTCGTAATTGAAAATATATTTGAAAGCTAAATAGTTCTAACAACTATGAGGTATAAATTTTGAAGTCTAATGGGACTAAACCAATTCAATCCAATTTTTATGGTTGGTATGAGTTGGGTTTATAATTTAACAAAGTTGCTTGAGTTATATAAATTTTCAATCCAAACAATTTGGTTGGGTCTAAAATATGACAAAATCCAACCCAACCCATGACTCCTAGTTGATGTAGTAGATAAATGAAAGTAGTATCCATATTACTATTGTACATGAAATTTTTCTAAGATGGATGACAAGTGCACTTAAACATAGTTAATTGATGAAGACATTAAGGGGCCATTTGGCCCATGGGTTTGGGTTCCAAACCCAAAACCATGTTTGGCATAATGTGTTTCAAAACCAAGTGCAACCCCATGGGGTTTGTGCCATGTTTTCCTCTTCCATTTGTCGTTTTCCATTTCCGGCGACCACTCCGACAACAACTCCGGCGACCACTCCGATGACAACTCAGGCGACCACATCGGCGACCCGACCACCGCTAACGATTACCTTCGACGACCACTGCGATGAGTACTCTAGAGACCAGTTCCATTTACCATTCTCCATTTCTAGCGACTACTTCGACAACAACTGATGACAACTCCGGCGACCACCCAACAACCATCGATAACAACAACTATGACGACTACAACGGTGACCCGACCACCGCTGACGGTTACCTCAGACAACCACTGCGATGAAAACTCGAGAGACCAGTCTAACAATTACCCCTGCGACTCGACCACCCTAACAACTAGACACCCCGATAACCCAACCACTCAAACAACCCGACTTGCACGAACCATCGACAACAACCACTTCAATGACCCGATCACCCGACAACCATAGTTGACGATCACCTCGAAAACCTGACCACCTAGCAACCATCGTAGACAACCACCTAATGACCACTCCGATGACCTGACCACCCTGATGACTACTTCAGCGATTACCCCGACGACCTGGTAACCCAACCACCAAAAACCACTGTTGACGACCACCTGGTGACCACCCTGGCGACTCCAACAACCCAACCACTGCCACAACCACCCAGCGACCACTCTGGCGACATGACCACCCTGATGACCACTCCAGCGACCCGACAAACTACTGCTGAAAACCACCCAACGACCATTCCGGCGACCTGACCACCGTACAATCACTACCGGCGACCACCTCGGCATACCCAAACACCCCATCAATCCAACCACCCCAACGACCACTCCAACAATCACCCTAGCGACCCAACCACCTAGTCAATATTTTAAAAGGGCCAGCGTGGACGAGCTATATGCAAAACTAAAGGCGATCCCAGGGATGACAAGACAATACTGAATGGCTGTTGCAAAGACTATTCTCTCAGATAGTATGATGTTGAACTCCTTCTTTACATTCACCCCAGATTGGAAGTATGATTACTACGTGAAAATTTTGGGGAAAGCACCTAGAACCTGACTCTCTTTTCATCACTTTCATTTACCACTCTTATGACTTACATTTGTGTTTGGACAACTACTTCTACTTTCTTGTCATTTCATCTGGAATGTGTGTTATGATATTTTTAGAACTAGATCTTAGTTCTAATTTTTGGTTTTACTTTACCATTGGCAACACCATTCTTACATTGCACCTATTAATTATCTGTTGCTACGCATAATCTTCAATTTTATGTCATCATGAGTGGAGTGAATGAGATAGCATATAGTTATACAAACTACACTTAGTATAATTCAAATTGAACTATAGTTGTAACAATTGCTCTACATAATTGGTTAAATAGTTGGTATGTAACACACCAAAAAAATTATGAAGTTAAAAAAATGGAGTAGGAAAAAAAAACAGTGTAAGATTTTTTTTTAAAAATAATAAACAGTTTGAAAAATTGTAAAAAAAAAAAAAAACAAACTAAACAAACCCAGCCCAACCCAACCTTGCACCCCAAATACAGGTTTCAGCAAACCAGCCCAACACAATCCTGCAGCCCAAACACAGGAATCAGAAACCCCAGGGTTTATGATTCCAGCCAAGAAATCCTAGGGTTCCAGAACCCCAGGGTTTCTGATTCCAAACCAGCGCGCCAAACAGCCCCTAATTGTTTATATCTGTAAAAATTGTTGTTGAATTCAAATCCCCACCCACTATTCCTTGAACTAAAAAATGATGAGAAAGGTCGAAATATTAAAAGAAACATTTAGTAAATGAATATAAGATATCCTTTGGGTTAACGCTTAAAAGTGTGAAAATTAATTTTTCAGTAAACAAATTTAAACAAAAAAAATCAAGCTCAGTAACGCAATTTATCATCTTAGAAGAAGATCAGACGGCTGTGATAGACCCAACCATCACTTAGAGCGCAACTTTCATCATAGCTTGAAGCAGATGCACCAGCCCGGAATCGAACCCGGGTCTGTACCGTGGCAGGGTACTATTCTACCACTAGACCACTGGTGCTTTTGATCAAGACTGACACATAAAATTAATTGACCTATTTAATTAATAAACATTTTGAGCTATTCAATTAATCAGACACCACTTGAAGCTATTCAATTGTGGAGTTAGGTGAAATCAAACCAACTGTAGAATGATATTTATTGTCTTATCCATCTCAAAACCAATAAATCTATATTAGATTTAACCGATTGTTAATTTACAATCTAGTATTCAAGAAGGGGCATGTAAATAATTAAGGGTTTAAAAGAAATATGTTCAAATCCTAGCAGTAACCACTTAGGATTTCACATCCTACGAGTTACTTGACAACCAATTACACCTTAAATTACACCTAACTAAGAAATTATCAGTCACAGTGGCCTTCTTGAATAATTTCTCGAACATCAGAGTTGTTGCCAACTGATTGCCTATTGCATGCATGCTTGCAGAAATGTGATGCTTAAATCCAAACGGTACAAGTTCGAGCAATACATTTTGAAATGTAGTGAAGTATTTGAGGATTGTCCTAAGTTCTAACGAGAAACAATTTGGAAAGTTTAAGAGTTTTCATTGGCTAGCCATCATCATGAACCCAGAATCTAATAGAATTGATCTAAACAAAACATGTCTAATGCCAGAACCATCAAAACAAAGAAAGAAACAGATCAAAACTTTCTATATGGCATTATTAGAACCATCAGCAACGTGTACAATACAAATTATAATTTAAATCTGATGTGTGTGATCCTTTGACTAGAAGTGGTAACCATTCCATTCGCCTTTTGAGACAATCCCTCCTGCAAAATTCTCTGCAACTCAAAACAAAGAAGCGTCTTTGTTGCAACTGCAGGAAAAAGGGACAAAGTAAAAAAGAAAGAATATCCCCCTCGCCTCCTCTCTGCTGCCTGCCTATTTTCAGGTCACGTCTCTGCTGCCTGCCTATTTTCAGGTCACGTTGTCGCTGCCGCCATTGAGGTCTTGGAAGAACGATTTTAACGCTTCATATGTCGACCAGCAAATAGCTGCAGCCGGAGCATGGAAGAGCATCCTTGGAACCCATCCTCTCATAAGACCTCTGTATCCATCCTTCTTGAGTATTGTCTGAATGACGTCCCCGATTGACCCACTTTTGAATCTATCACATCCACATACACCCTGCGCATCCACAAATGTGAATTAAGTTTAGATTGTCACTTATATTAAACATCCAACTATGAATCTCGCACTAGCAGCACATGATTTAGCATGTCAACTGAGCCTGTTTCTGCTTCCTAAGCATCATACAATCTCCCCAATACATTCCATTTTTTTCAGATATTTATTACTTACTCCATCAATCATGTATTCTTTAAACGTTCATATATCATCCATATCATGCTACCGTATGAATATAACAAAAACATCATTTTTTTTATTCCCAAAAAGAAAAGAAAAAAGAAACCCATGTCATCTATTATCCTTTCAATTGATATGTCATTATTCCTGTAGCAGAGTTCACTACATTAATACTTTTTTGAGTTTTTTGTGACTAACAAATTAGGCAAGTAACGCCAACAAGAGTATAGCTCAACTGGCATAAAGTATGTGCTTATGACCAAGAGGTCATGAGTTCGAATCCCCCACCCATATTGTTGAACTCAAAAAAAAAAAGGAACAGGTACTTAACATTTTCAAGGTAAAGGATGGAATCTAACAATTTTTTGTTTTTGGGTGTAAGAAGTACCATGTGTTATCAAAAAGTACAGATGTAGGGACTTCTACCCGAGAGAGAAGACCAAGGAGATCATCAAAAGACTCCACTTGTTCAATAAGAAAGGATAACTGGAAAATTCCTAAGAAATAGATAGCTAACTAAGCACGATCCATTGAATCCAAAGGACGAGACATGGTTTAAGGATCCAAACATATTTTAATCATTATCTCCACAATAACAGAGTTTAATAAAGGATGGCCAATCAACCCCACCCCCCACATCAATCTTACGACTCGAGATAACTAGATAAACGAACACATCCAAAATTAACAAACTCTTAAGATGTTTGACATCTGAAGAAGGTGGTTTCTATAGATTGAACACATGAAGGTAGTGATTGTTGTTTAACTCACAAAACAATAAAAAAAATGCTTTCTTTTAGGGCAAAAAACCTATAAACAGGCTTTCAGCACAACTATTTGGTAGTTTTGAAGATAACGATTGAAAACAGAAACTTCGTACACAGTCAACTTCAGTTCACAAAACCTTCACAGAATATACCGACAGGCAGGATGATTTGGAGTTAGGAAATGGATTCCCCTATCCATCCTTGACCCCTCCTAGTTCAGAATAATTTGATATTCAAATAACTATTGTTTAAATTAAAAGGAGAGCTGTGGAAAAAGAAATAAAAAACTGTATGGTATATTTTCCTCTCCCATACTCGTCATCAATTCTAGATGCTCAATTTCACTCTGGACCTTCAACGCCACTCTCTCAACCATGTTTGCAAATATAACTTTAACTTTTATACTTCTTTTCATTAGATTTTTTTCTTACATTTTTTCCCTTCCCTTTTGGGGCCCGCAGGTAGGGGTCAGATTGTTGCAATGAGTTTGAGAGAACGCCATGTATTTTCCTCTCTCGTTCTCTGTCATCAATTCTTGACCCTCAATTTCACTCCGGACTAGCTTCAACACCATTCTCTCAACCAAAGTATAACTTTTAACTTTTATAATTTTTTCTTCATTACATTTTTTTTCTTGTATTTTTTTCCCTTCCCTTTCAGGGTTTGGTTGGGGTTATGAGCAGATTGTTGTGGTAAGTTTCTTGGATAATTAGTAGGGAAAATAAAAAGAAAGCATTATTAGGGGAAGTGTGGTGAGGATTTGTTCCCTTGATAAGTTGTTTAACAAGTAATTTCCACCCAACACCATTTGGATATTGCATGGTTGGATATGATCTCCTTGGTCCTGCATTGCTACAAGTTCACCCCTACATTGAGCAAGGGGGATACAATTTTTAAAAGACCGTTCTTTTTCCTAATAACATAATCATTCTTACCTGTAGAATGTTGTTTGGTAGTACTCCTACAATAAGAGCAAGAGTATTAAATTAACAAGCACTTTTTTTTAAAGTCCACATCCGCCCCAAGAGGCTCAAACATTGGAGACATCAAAGGTTTTTCTTATTAAGCTCACCCAAAGATTCAAACCTGCAACCTCTAGGCATGTGTTACTATGTTACTTAGAGACAGCAAGCCTTAGCTAACGAGGCTGCCCCTTAGTGCCTCTAATTATAAGCACCAATGTTCAACATCAAAACATTTTGATGCTAGGTACTAATACTTTTCGCTCAATCACTCGAGCTAAAAAGCACCTTGGCTCAATAAGTGCTTTCGAACATTAAAGTTTTGAGGGAAAAGTGTTTTGGTGTGACAAAAGCATGCCAAAATATAACACTTTCATCTCTTATGGTTAAAATCTTCTCGCAAACAGGCAAAGGGAAATCCAGACAAAATTACCAGACGCAATGACGAAATTATTAAATGGGGTACCTGACATTGTAATTGAGTCTTAACCACATCAAGCGGCGTTGTAACAAGTGCAGCTGAGGCTCCAGCAGCAGCTCCTGCCGTCGCATGAACAATCCACTGTTCATCACTTACACTCTCTGGCGAAACCTCCATCAAACCTCTCTTCGCAGCTTCATAAGTGGAAAAATGCACAGCAGTAAATGGAGCATTCATTAACACTGTAGTTCTATATGATGCGTAAAATGCTTTAAAACCCTCGTCTCTGAGGACCCTTTTGACACAATCCAAAACTCCCTTGTAGGGACTATTATTCAGCTGCAGCCTCTGTTTAACCATGTCCATCGGTGTAAAGACAGCGTCACTCGCCACCGTCGCACAGACGCCAGAAGCAGCGTGGGCAAATGAATTATTAGGATCCCCACCAGAGAAAAACTTCTTACAATTCTCGTAAACTGTAAAATACACAGCATGTGCAGGTCCAGCTCCGAGACCCATAGCACCAATACCACGATAAAAACCAGCAGGTCCCTCTGAGTTCAAAATTGACCGAAGGGCTTGTCGAACTCCAACAGATTTAATCGGACAAGAACCAAGGGCTTGCATATGGGTCTTGACGGTATCAACCGGGAACATGGCCATATGCTCAACAGACCCCGCAACTGAACCGGCAATCATGAACTGCCAGAACCGGAGACCATCATGGGCTGAGACCATAATCTCGGGATGGAAATCTGGAGGCGACGGTACCGGGCGAAAATCCGGACTCTGGAACTTAGTCGTGGCTTCAGTCGCCTCGGTAGCCATCGAAATGCGAACCCCAGGTTCAAAATTCGCAGAAAAATCTGAAAAAAATCGAGTCCCTGATATGGAAATCGATTAAACTATAAACAGAGATGAGGGAATTTCAACTTTCGAACGAGAAAACAATGAGTTGGGAATGCAGTTCATAAACCATTCCAATATCCAAGAAAATGGGAGATCAATTGAAGCGCATCTTCATCCAAACGGCCAAATGGGTAAACGAGACGGCGATATTGACTTTCTGGGAATGCTTAACAGGTCGAGTGAAGAAGAAGAAGAAGAAATCAGTAGATTATTTCGGTGGTAGCTTTGACAAGTCATTAGGGTTTCCAGGAATTAGGGCTTTGTATATTTTGAGAGAAACGTGTTAAAATGAAACTATTGCGTTTGATAATTCCGTCTCATCCAGAATTTTTGCCATCGCCCGCTTTCTTGAAGATTTGACGACGCGAAGAAGGCGGTTTGGTAATATGGACTTGTATGAGGCCGCCATCAGGTCCCACAACGCTTAGTGGGCCCCTAGGCCCATCAACGCAGAATGGGCCTAATCTAAGGTATATCCAAGAAAAATGGCCACATGTTTTTTTTTTTTAAATAGCCAAATGATTTTTGATAATTTTAATTGATATTTATTAAATTACTAAAATATCCCTAACAACTTTCATATCTAAGATACTATAATTATCCTCTAATTATAATAAATCTAAAATTAAAATCTAAATATTGGAATCTTAAAACAAATCTAAAATAGATAAAATCGAAAAATATAATGTGATAAGTGATTTTAAATTAAAACAAATTTGAACCACTTAAACATAAAACGATGCATAAAAAAAACTATATCTAAGAAAGAACAAATACGCAGAAGTTGAACTTAAAAAAAACAGAAATCAATAATAACAAAGTACCTGATAAATTGTTCATGAAATTAACAAGTGAATGCAAATCAAAAGATTAAAAAAATGTGAAAAAGATAATGTGATAAGTGATTTTAAATTAAACAACTTAAATATAAAACAATACATTAAAAAAAACTATATATAAGCAAGACAAATATCCATAAATAAAATTAAAAAAAAAAACTCCAAAAATCAAGAACAACAAAGCATCCGATAAATTATTCATAAAATTAACAAGTGAATGCAAATCACAAGGATAATCTTGATCCATACTATAATCTTGAGAAATTATTCAAGGAGGTTGGCAGTTTTGTACTATTAAATGTGGGAGAGATAACCTACAAAAGTACTTCAATTTTATATTTGAAAATTATTAGAAAGCATGAAGATTTTCGAATTCATATCTTACATTTATTAAGAAGCATCTACATTGTGGTAGTCTCATTAAATAATTTTTTCCTTTATCTTAATGTGCTTATATTATTAAAAAAAAATAGTGTGCTTATTAATACTACCCCTCCTATTTAATTTATTTATCTTATACTCCCAACTACTATTTTTAAACTAATAGGATATAACTCTACCAAATTAGCGCATGACATACATTTTTTTTTTTGTCAACTTAAATATCACTCAACTGATTTAGGCATATACTTTCGATCAAAATGTTAGATGTTCGAATCCCTTACTCTATATGTTGTTGAACTCAGAAAAAAAAAAAGTACAAATTTTCATAAACACAATTTACAAATATTTAAATGAATTTTGATCTCCCTACTCACATAATAATAATTTTCTTCTTATATAGATTACCTAACGTAGCTATAGTTTAAGCCAAGTTGTAAATAACTTAGTGGTTAACATCTCTACTAATTCTATGAAAAAAAGTCATGTTGTTATTTAGTTAAAAAGTTCCTTTGAACACACATACTTTTTTTTTTTTTTTAACTACAAGTAACAAAAGGAAAAAATTAGACAGCGTCAACTGCACAAACTCGTGCTGCCTAGTGGGGGCATTCCTCCAACCAAAATCCTTCACTTTTATATCCTGCGAGACGAAATTTCCTTAAAATTTAGGGACTAAATTGTTACAAATCAAAGTTTTAAAGATGAAATTATTACTTCATGAAAATTTAGAGACCAAAAGTAATTTTTAACCTTAAGAATATAATGCCTTAACCGAAGAAGCTATTTTTGAGTTGGCCAATGTTTTAACTTAATTAATAAAATATATTTTACCGCTCCATCGTCATTGGATAATAGTTTTTTTTTTCTAAAAAAAAAAAAATCAATCATCCTGGGTGGGAACAGCCTCACCAAATTCTCCAAATACAACCAAAAAACTGTTCTTCCACTTTTTAAAACCCATCAAAAACCCTTTCCGTCTCCGACATTCTGCATTTCTCTCTCTGCAGTAATGCCTCCGAATCTTTGCTTCATTCTCTTCTTCTTCTTCTTCTTCTTCTTCAATCTCTCCGCCCTAAGCTTTTCTCCGGCCTCAGCCATCGGCTTCAACTGGGGCACGGCGGCGTCCCACCCTCTTTCGCCGCTCAAGGTGGTGGAACTCTTGAACTCCAACAACATCGCCAAAATCAAGCTCCTCGATCCCAATCCCCTCGTCCTCCAGGCCCTATCTGGCTCCAATGTCCAAGTCACCGTCGGCATTCCCAATCCTATGCTCAAAATCTTAAACTCTTCGAGGAAAGCTGCCGAAAGCTGGGTCCACGATAATGTCACTAGGTATTTCTCCGGCGGTGCAGGTGGTGTTCGAATCGAGTACGGTTTTTAACTTCCTCTCTTGTTCTTGATCGTCTGGTTCATTCTGATTTTTCTTTTTGGTTACTTTGAAGTTTGAGCATATTGATTTTCATTCCGTTATTCGAAACTCGTGGAGAGATTGTAGGTGCTGATATTGAGAGAAAGAGATCGTATTTGAGCATTTGCTCGCATGGCTGTTTGTTTATTTTTCTCCTACAGTTTACATGCTCTACTTCAAAGGCTACACAATCAATGAAAGCTAATAGCATATGAAAGTAATGACTACCGAACTGAAGTACATAATACTGGACCATTTTCATTTTGGGAAGACCAAATCTATTATAACTCCAATCCCAGTCAGAGAGAGACCTTGAACTAAGAAATAAATATTACACCCTAAATTTAGAAAATTTCTTGCGCACCATTTTTCTAGTTATCTGCCAGGAAATGGAAGGCTGTATGCAAACTGTCTCTTCGTTTTTATAAAGGATGCCTCTTTCAAACCAATTTATTCTAAATCTAGATATGAAGTATATAGTATATGGCGAGATGGTAGTTTGAGTGTAAATTTTTTGGGGACGCTTTGCTTGTTCCATTTTCCCTCACTCTTAGAACATGAATTTCTAGGACACAGTTCTGATTGTTTTCATGACTGCCAATTGTTACCCTTCGACTTTTGAGGATATTATTGTTAGAGCAATGTATTGCATGATTTTGTTAGATTGATTGAGCAAACATCTTATTAACCTTCTAACGTTTTAGTCAGTTCAACTCAGTTAAAGTGAGAACTAAGAAATTGTTGGATAAATTTAGGTATTAGATTGGTGATTAATCTCATATCAGCAAATGATTTCTCTGTCTCTCTCTCTCTCTGAAACTACGTAGCACCAAAGTTTTTAATATCCATTCGATTGGAATGCGCACTCATTTTCTCTCTGCTGCTTGCTATCATGTTTGCAGGTATATTGCAGTTGGAGATGAACCATTTCTTCAAAGTTATGGGGACCAGTATTATCCTTATGTCGTGGGAGCAGTCACCAACATCCAGGCAGCTATAGCCAAGGTAAACTTGGAAAGCAGGATAAAAGTAGTGGTTCCATGTAGTTACGATGCATTCCTGTCTGAATCTGGCCTC
Source organism: Trichosanthes truncata (assembly GCA_033996785.1). Taxonomy (NCBI): domain Eukaryota; kingdom Viridiplantae; phylum Streptophyta; class Magnoliopsida; order Cucurbitales; family Cucurbitaceae; genus Trichosanthes; species Trichosanthes truncata. The sequence continues at coordinate 21,872,601 of JAWPNB010000008.1, read as the reverse complement.
CCTTCAAAGGGACACTTCCGACCTGAATTGAATAAAACAATGATCCAGCTCCTGACATTTCTCACCACACATAGATCACCTTTCTTTGCGGCCATTTCCCCGTTTCTAAGTCTCCGTCAAAACAAAAACATTTCTCTTGACTTTTCCCTCTTCAAGGAAACAGCACGCCCCCGTAACGATAGCCATAGAACTTACAAAAACAGCTTTGAATTGAGCTATGATACCTTAGTTGCAGCGTTATCAACGATTGGATTTTCGACAGTGGACATAGTTGTGGCACAGATTGGGTGGCCTACTGATGGAGCAGGCAATGCTAACTCATCGACAGCCGAAACGTTTATGAAAGGCCTGATGGATTACCTCCGCAGCAGATCGGGGACCCCCCTCAGGCCTCGGCGTGCACAACTTGAGACTTACATCTTAAGCCTGTTAGATGAAGATCAGAGAAATATATCCACTGGGCCATTTGAGAGACACTGGGGAGTGTTTACCTTTGATGGTCAAGCAAAGTACCACTTAAACTTTGGTCAGGACACAAAAAGCCTTGTGAATGCCCAAAATGTTGAGTACCTTCCCCCCAAGTGGTGTGTTCTCAACAACAACAAAGATTTATCTAATGCAAGTGCTAGTGCTTTAGAGGCATGTTCTGTTGCTGACTGCACAGCGCTTGTTCCTGGCGCATCTTGCTCCGATATCAGTTGGCCTGGTAATATTTCTTATGCATTCAATAGCTACTATCAGCAGAATGATCAAAGAGCACACAGTTGTGACTTCGGAGGGTTGGCCCTGATCACGACTGTCGATCCATCAAACAATAACTGCAGATTTCCAGTTCAAATTCGAACTTCCAATTCACATTCCCCCGATGCTGCCTTTCTTCTGAAGACAGTCTCATTATCAGCAGTATTTTGGCTATCTCAACTAGTTTATCTACAATAGAGCAATGTGACTTTGCAGTCTACTGTATCACCATTTCAAGATCACTGAAATGAGTCGTTTTCCGGGATTGGTTATCGTCAGTCTAACTATTATCTTGAACTGAGGAGACGGCTCTAAACCTCCAGATTTCTTGGTATTCTTCCTTTCTCCATTTTGCTTCCAATTCAAGTCAGGAAAGTTAAGTATATTTTGTTTTCCATGTATATCTGAAACGTGAAGCTAACTTTGTCCAATGTTTGAGGTTAGAGAGACTAACATGAACCCTCTTGTTATTATTGTCTAACAAAAACACATATTTCCATGTACTTTCTTACATGGCCTCAATTTTCTCTGCTCTGATTATATAATCGAGAAGATTTTGTTCAGATCATTAGCATTGGATTTGGGAATTCAACTATCAGTTTGTTCAAACAACTCATGGGTTTCTGCCGATTTGAACAGAAACCGCCTCTCAAGAACAGAATCCACCATAAACGCACATATCGAAGCTTGCAACTCTCGGTTTTCTTTGGAAAAAAATTTAAGTACTACGAGAGTACTATATTTACTTTGTTCACGCGGGGAGTTTGCCTTTATAAATATTGTTTTTAATATTGATAGACCTCACATCATTTTTAAAATGATGTTGATGTGGTAGACAATAAATCGAAGGAGTATCCATACTTCTGTTATCCTATAGTACCTGAAATGTTTTCATTATTTTTTTCTTAGAGACCACTATGAAGGTGTCTGTTTCTGTTAACTATTTAGCTTGATAAAATATAGAACTGTAGAGGTGATTGCTGAGGCTATTATTCTCCCTAGAACTTAATGTTTGAAATTTGAAGCTTGTTCTTGGAAGCTAGTATGAAAGCACATGAATATTTTATTAACAAACCCATTTATATGGATTATTTTAATTTTTAAAGTGTAGAGCTCAAAAAGACGATTTCAATGCTTTTTATATAGCACAATCGTAAAATCAAACTTTAAACTCATTTAATTCGATTATTTCTAGTTGAGATTCCTTAAATCAATATTTACGACCTTCTAAACATGCTCTTTCTTTCCCATTTTTCTAGATGTTCATTAGTCAAGCTCATAGGTTCAATGAATTTTCCATTTCTTACTTTATTTGATTTCTTTTTATTCAATTTCCAATGAGTATACGTGATAACGTTCATATCTAAAGAAGAGCAATCTAGAATTTCTTTTCTTCTTTTTGAATCGGAGTAGTCAAGATTCTTCTTTAATTTCCATGCTTAGAGATTATTAAATAGTTGTTTGTCTATTTTTGACTCATGAGTTATATATCAAAGTTAAACAGTAAAAATGACATGTTAATCAGCTCGAGAATTTAAATAATTCCAATAGTCATTTATTATCAATTCATACACGCAAACTTGGAAGATGCAAATATTGTCTCACGAGTTTAGGAGATGCAAACATAGTCAATTTCCATCGATTAAACATTAAAAAGTAAGATTGTTGTAAGAATAGGGAAAGATTATTTATTAGATATTAGGACATTTTAAAGCTTCGATGACATAAAAATTTTCCACGTGAATGTTTGGCCAAATTCAAAAGATAAGGTCCTTTCTCTTCGGGAAAACTTTCAATTAGTAAGTAAAGTAACTAATAAAATTGTTGTTATTTATTGTCTTATATGTCAATACTCAGTTTATTACTTTGTTTAATGTGTATTACATTATTGTCAATTGAAGATAATATGGTACGGTTGATTGTAAATGACAGAAGAATATTTGAATTTTTTTGGTTAAAATACCATTTTGGTCCCTCTACTTTGAGTTTTGTTTTATTTTGGTCTCTGTACTTTCAAATGTCTAATTTTAGTCTATGTACTTTCAATAAAACTTAAAATTGATCCCTATGATAAGTTTGAAATTATTTTTTTTATTAAAATTGATTAAATAATAATTATAACTTTAATACAAGAAAAGACACAATGTGAACATACTTCCAAAATTTATAGAGAAAAAGCTAAAAGAAACTAATTTTTTTAAAGAAAAATTAACAATAAACTAATAGTAAGGACCGATTTTAAGCTTCATTGAAAGTACATGAATTAAATTGGACATTTGAAAGTAAGGGGACCAAAATGGAACAAAGCCTAAAGTACATTGACCAAAATGGTATTTTAACCTTTTTTTTTTTTTGTTCTCTTGTAGATAATCTTCTGTCGGATTAATCAATCGTGTTTGGTTATTTTTTAAAAATATTTTTCATTTTTGTTTATTAAGATTTTTCAAATATCAATCATTTTAATAATGGAAAAAGTTAGAAAATACGAATTGATTAAAAATATATAGTTTAGTTTTATTCACACAAAAAATATTTAAAAAGAACTCATGTTTAGGCTTATAATTAACTTAATTTTTTTTTGAGTTCAACAATATTTGGGGATGAAAAATTCGAACCTTTGACCTCTTGGTCGATGGTACATGTCAATTACCGTTGAGCTAAGCTCACTTTGGCTAATTAATCTTACATTAATTTAACACGATAATGGAATAAGAGATTTTACATAGAGAAAGAAGCCTATTTTCATACGAAAAAGAATTAAAGAGGTTTTCGTTAATACTATGGTATCTAGAAATGGAAGAAGAAGAAAATGGAAGCAACTTTTAGTTGTTATGCACTAGTACTCCACAATTTACTACTTGATTTTAACAATCTAAGCACATGTTTCTCATTTTGTGTTTATCTTTATACATCATTGATTTTTTGTTTTTAATTTTGTCTTTGTTTGTGTGTGTGTTTTTTGGCTCGGTCTACATATGCAATTCTTCAAAAGTTCTTTTGATTTTTCTCTTCATTGACTTTTTAATACTCTCTTAAAATCAAAATTTTCATTCTTGCTAAATTCTATAAAAATGCTTCAAACAACAGTGCTAGTTTCAAATTTTAACTTTTAAAGTCCCATTTGACAACCATTTGATTTTTGATTTTTGGTTTTTGAAAATTAAGCCTATAAATACTACTCCCATCCATGGATTTACTTGTTTTGTTATCTACCTTTTACCTATGTTTTCAAAAACCAAGTCATGTTTTGAAAACTAAAAAAAGTAGTTTTCAAAAACTTGTTTTTGTTTTTAGAATTTAGCTAAGAATTCAAATGCTTTCTTAAGGGAGATGAAAACCATTGTAGAAAAATTGAGAGAAAACAAGCTTAATTTTCAAAAACCAAAAACCAAAAACCAAATGGTTATCAAACTGGACCTAACTATTTGGATTTTAGTTTTTGGTTTTTGAAAATTAAGCCTACAAATACTACTTCCACCTATGAATCTCTTTGTTTTGTTGTCCATTTTTACATATGTTTTCAAAAACCAACCCAAATTTTGAAAACTAGAAAAAGTAGTTTTCAAAAACATGTTTTTGTTTTTGAAATTTGGCTAAGAATTCAAATGTTTTCTTAAGAAAGACGAAAGCTATTGTTTAGAGAATTGTAGAGAAATGATGAGAAAACAAACATAATTTTCAAAAATAAAAAATCAAATGGTTACCAAACAGAGCCTAAACTTTTAAGTTGTATAAAAAAGAAAATCCCCTTCATTAGTTTCTCCCATGAAAATTAATACGAATTTCGAACTCGACATTAGATCTATAGTTTAGGTGTTTAGAAATTTGAGGGAAAAAATAAAAAAGAGAAAAAAAAAATACATGCGACTATTATTTATCATCACTTTTTTTTATTTCCCTATCAATGGACAAAAAACTAGAGTCTCCCTCTTACAATTAACAAAATAAAAAACAGGGCCAGGACTTAAAAACGTCAAGAAATAACAGCTACTCACCTTGTTAATCATCAAGGAGAAAATGATTGTACTATTGTCGATATCAGTGTTGCCAATTTAATGAATGAACATACTTTTTTTTTTCTTTTTTTCTTTTTTTTTTTTAAGACAACTTAAAAGCTCAAGAGTTGAAAGCAAATCTTTTACAATGGTACGAACAAACCAGATAATTTGTAGATTCTATACGATTAAGGTTAAAATGTTATTTTGGCCTCTGTACTTTGAACTTCATTCCATTTTAATTTATGTACTTTCAAATGTTCAATTTTAAAATTAGTCCCTATTGTTAATTTGAAGTTAATTTTTGTGGAAATTGATTAAATAATAATAACAATTTTTATGTAATAAAGGACACAATGTGGACATATTTTCAAAATTTATAAAAAGAAGCCTAGTAGAGATAAATTTTTTTTAGAAAAGTGTACCATAAACTAACAATAGGGACCAATTTTAAGCTTTATTGAAAGTACATGGATTAACATTTGACATTTGAAAGTACAAGAACTAAAATAGAATAAAGTCCAAAGTACATGAACCAAAATAGTATTTTAACCTACAATTAATCTTTCTTTTGTAAAAAAAAAGAGTCTCCCTATGTACTATCTAGGATATATATATCAAATAAGTAATTCTAAATTTCACCTCTAATGTATTAATAATTCACAATTAGGTCATTTCATTAAGAAAAAAAAAGTTAAACTTATTAACATAAAATAGATGTATCATTAAATTGTTGCTTTAATACACACTTAAACACGATGTCAATCTAAACATATCTCAATTGGTTTAAACATTACACCATTAACTAAAAGGTCAAAGATTCAAATCATCACCCTCACATTTTGTTGAACTACTAAAAAACACACTTAAACATCTTTCTCCAAAAAAAAAAACTTAAACACATCATGCCACTCGAACATCCCATTTGGAATTAAGAAATAGATTTCATTGATGGGAAGATAGTTCTACTTTTGCTAAAAGACACGTTGAATTTGATATGTCAAGTAACATCTGAGTGACGTGTTCATGTATCCAAATAAATTTTTAAAAAATAATAATTTAACTATACGTCAACTTTTTGTTAACAAAGTTTTTACGGAATTACTAATCAAATGAAGAATAATCTAAAAGTTCAGGGCTTGTTTGGGGCGATGGGTGAGTTATAATAGTATGTGGAGTTAAATAACTTTGCACCCTAAACACGTACTATTATAACTCAAACTAAACAATTTTGCATCTTAAAAACATATTATATAAATCCACATACTATTATAATCTACGGACTTTTATAACCCATTCAGCACTCAAACAACCCTTAAAAGAACTATGTGGTATATTTTGCACTTTTTTTTTTTATTGGTAATTCTATCTTGAGAACCTTCTTGTAATTTTCTACCTATGTAGACCTTTTTAAAATTCTGTCACTGTACTTGTGTTAATTTTGTTGTAAAATTCACTTAGCATAAGGGACACGACATTCCATATTTCCAAATATACAAAGAACGTGGAATTTAGAACATAACCCCCAAAATAATAATAATAAATAGAAATCCCCTCACATTCACACGCTTCCGCCCCTCGCTGGTCAAAGCTTTGCCCAAAAGCCCATTGATTTCATTTTCATTTTCATTTAAGACCCTCTCCCACAAATTACCATATTACCCTTCCCATCCTCCCTTGACACCCTCCCTCCAGCTGTAATTTCACACCTCGAAACTTTTGAAATCAACCGCTTTGGCTCTCACTTGTCAAATGTGTACACAACGAAGCTTACTTTTCAAATATTAATTTAATACACTTTTTTTTTTCTTTAACAACAAATTAAAATTAAACCACATGGCCCATTTAATTTCCTATATATATTTATGGGATTCTCATCTTTCACATCGTGTTGGCTTTGCTTCGTTTTAACACTCCAAATTCAAACACAGTTTTTTTTTTTTTTTTTGGCCTTTGAAACCCAGAAGAGATCAATTATTGCAATTTTTTTTTTTGGTTTGAAGAAATTAAAGTTGAAGATTATTGTGTAGTAATGGGAGCTGGTTCATCGCCATGCGCGTCCTGCAAATTGCTGCGGCGGCGGTGCGCAAAGGACTGCATTTTTGCCCCTTATTTTCCTCCCGAAGACCCTTACAAGTTCGCCATTGTTCATAAGATCTTCGGCGCTAGCAATGTCAGCAAAATGTTGCAGGTCTCTTCTTTTATCTCTGGCTTTTTTTCTTTTTCTTTTTCTTTTTCTTTTTGAGTTTGACGATGTGGGTTGGATCCGAATGTGTGATGGTATTAGTTTAGAGGCTTAATGACTTAATCATGCTTAGGTTGGCTTCTTTTTCTAGCCCGTGAATGTTAGATTGTTGATATAATTAAATTTACCATAATCTATCGACTTAAGTTTTTGAGTTGATCAGTGATTTAACAGTGAAGTATATGATTGATGCGTTTTTTTTGTTCAATGTGGTTGTTGAGAAAGTTATTTGAGAGGTTGGAAAGGATGTGGTTGATAAGAACTTGATTTCAAAGTAGTATTATTAAACGATGATTATGGAGTAAAAAGATTTTGAACTTGCATCCAATGATTATAGAGTGTAGCCACATTTAACTACTTAATACATCATCAAAATATAGTCTTTGAATTCTCAAAGCTATATATTGTTCCGATTACCAGGATAATATCTCGACTTTAATCAAGGACGAAGTAGAGAAGGAAGGAGAAGCTAGTAGCATACACTCCTTTAGCACATTTTAGATTAGAAAAAAAAAACTTATAAAAGTGTTGAAAGGTTTTATAATTTTCTCCCTAAATTTTCAATGTATGATAAAAGAAGGTATAATATTGTGTTGTGAAGAAAATGTTTAGCTTTATCTCTAACAATAAATGTGATTAATTTTGTGTAGGAGCTTCCACTGGATCAAAGAGCGGATGCGGTGAGCAGTATGGTATATGAAGCGAATGCAAGAATGCGAGATCCAGTGTATGGTTGTGTTGGGGCAATCTCATTTCTGCAGAACGAAGTGTCTCGGTTGGAAATGCAGTTGGCAGCGGCGCAGGCGGAGATATTAAGCTTTCAAATGCAACAACAAGCAACTCCGATGACATTTCCGACGACGACTCAGATGGACCAATATGATCAAAATCTTGTTTTTGTCTCAAATGCTGATTCTTCTAATTCCATCGATAGTTTCCAAGAAGTGGAAGATTATTGCTCTCTATGGACTTGAATCTTTTTCAATTTCAATCAAAATGAATGATCATAAAGGATATATATATAACACAATTTGGCAACATCCATTTCTGTGCACCTCACTTTAACTACACAGCAAAAAAAAAATTGTGTGGTTAAAGTGGGTTTGCTACACCCAAGTTTTTTCATATATATTAAATACAAATGTTTCCATTTTTTTTTTCTTTTATTCCTATTGTTCGCCATTATTTTTCTTTTTAATAATCAGCTTCAACCTGCTGCTTGGAAAAAAAGTTTTGGCGAGAAAAATAGTCAATGGTTGCATGTGAGATGTAGCGTGCAGAAGCTGACTGACTCTATTGTACTTCTCTTTGGCCTATGATTTTTTTTTTCATCATAATTTCGCTTAGTAATCAAATGTGTTTTCAAGAGATCAACATTATATCGTTACATATTGATACATACACAAAGAATTTGCATCGATGTGTCGCTCTGACAACCACTCTTCAGTATTTAAGTTTGTATAAATTTGAGGTGGCATGAGGTTATAAGCGAAGTATTTTTTAGGAAAAATATCAATTTTTACTCCTCGACTTGTCAAGTTGTATTAATTTTTATCATGAACTTTCAATTTCATCAAATTGAACTTAAACTTTAGACAAGTGTTGCAATTTTCATTTCTTTTTAATTTTTACTAATTTACCCACTAATTTTAACACAAATAAATGTAAAAATCTTCATAAACTCACTAATTTCAACAAAATCGAGCTTTGTACAAAATTAAGTTTGATCAATAGACACATATTAACTATTGAATAATATTTGCCAAAATTCACAAATTTCAACAAAAATTTAGTTCTAATGTTCTTTTTTAAAATCTTATCAATTTCATTTCCTACATGTTTTATAATTCATTAATTGCGTGTGAGAATATTTTTTAAAACGATTTTTGGAATGAAAACTCATTAGAGAATAAAAATTATTGCAATACTTTTTAAAGTTCTCAATCAAATATTGCAACTCTTATTTAAGTTCGATTGAGGTGCAATTTGATGATCAAATTGAAAGATTTTAGGATGAAAATTGATACAACTTAATTAATTAAAGAGTTTAGAGATAAAATGTGACTTTTTTTTTTCTATTTTTTAGTACATATAAGGCAAGTCCATATTATTATTACAATCGCTTGAAATTGCACTAACTATGTTCCTACCGTATATTTGCGTTCATATTATTATTATGTCAAATATATCTTCTCCTGAGTCAATCTAAGCATAACTCAATAGATAAAGTACAAATTACCATTTAAAAAATCGACAGTTCAATCTCGAGATATCTACTTGTGACGTTATCCTCAACAGAAAATCGAGGCGTCTGAGTATCATCGGAGGTTCAGTCCCTTGAGGGATCTATCTCGGGTGAGCTAAAGAATTAAATCTTTAATCAAAGGAAAGTAGAAAGTACGAAAAATATATGTTTAATTATAAAGCTAATTTGTAGGTTAACTTGGCCGTCGGCAACTGTGTTAATTAGTAATTCCGATCACCGACGAGGAAAAGTTTATAAATGCATGAAACCAGCAGAGCCTGGGTAGCTGAAGAAAAACCAGGTAGCTTCTTTGTTTACTTTTAATTCAACGAGAGAAGCTTCTGTTGGCCTTCATTCAATCACCGACTAATAATTTTCAGCTAATTTTATTTAACCGCGTTATTTTATTATTTTCAACAACATCTCTCTGTCACCTCTTTGTAACTATTTTTAAAAACCCGTTCTTTGTACGGATGTAAGGATGAATGAACTGGACCGGTGCCCACTATCAAATTGCCACGAATTACAAATCTATATGGATAAAATCGTTCTTTCTAAAATTCGCCATTTTTGGTAATAAATAAAAGTTAAAAAACGTTTTTGGTTCTTGAACTTTCGTGAAAATTTAGTCTCCAAATTTTAGTTTATAACAACTGAGTCTATGTACTATAAAATTTATAACAATTAGTATGTTGCTGTGCAATTCCAGACTGAAGTGTTGTGCTGACGTTGGACATAACGTGGACCCTTGCCAGTTGAATGCACGATTCCAAACTAATTAGGTGTTGTTCTGATGTGGCACTCGAAGTGAACCCTACCTAGCTGAATGAGCAACCTGCAAACATAATCTTGCACTAGTGTGGTGCTCGGCCCAGTACACTCTGAAGGTCAAGTTAGAGAAAAGTTTGAACTGGTGTCGAGGCAAATTAGAATTAGACAATGTACCTTTGTGAAGGATTGTACCTCCTCTTTTGAAGGGTATCTCTGCCTTTAATTATAGGAGAATATGTGCCTAAATTTATCTGCCATGTCTGTGAATTTGTATTTGGTGGGACAACGGGTTTTCGATCGGTGTTGCCTTGGTGCTCGGTCCTGTACACTCTGAAGCTCAAGTTAGAGAAAAGTTTGAGCTGGTGTCGAGGCGAATTAGGATTAGACAACATACCTTTGTGAATGATTTTGCCTCCTTTTTTGAAGGGTATGTCTGTGAATTTGTATTTGGTGGGACAACGGGTTTTCGATTGGTGTTGCCTTGGTGCTCGATCCTGTACACTCTGAAGCTCAAGTTAGAGAAAAGTTTGAGCTGGTGTCGAGGCGAATTAGGCTTAGACAACGTACCTTTGTGAATGATTTTGCCTCCTCTTTTTGAAGGGTATCTCTGCCTCTTATAGGAGAATGTGCGCCTAAATTTTTCTATCATGCCTGTCAATTTGTATTTGGTGGGACAACGGGTTTTTGATTGGTGTTGCCTCGACCGCAGGTGGGTCGGATGTGTAGAGCTTAGGTGAGGAATGACCTTGACATACCTTGTCTTCACCTCAATGCGCTTCGTGCTTGTGTGCTGAGCACGTGTCCTCTGGTGTTCTAACCACATGGCAAGCTGCGATTTTACCAATAACATATGGTTCATAAACTTTAATATGTAACAATTTAGTTACTGTACTGTAATATTTGTAACAATTTAATCTTTTCTATGAAAATCTCATCAAAATTAGTCTTGATTTTTATTATCTAATGACTTAGTATCTATAATTTTTACACATTTTATTCCTAATCAATTTATTGATCTACCTATGAAAGAAATTCTATTAAATTTTAAAATGTTTTTCATAATTATGGGGACTAAATCATTACACATTTTAAACTACAAAGACTAAATTGTTACAAACTAAACTTCAATGACTAAATTATTATAAAATTGAAGGTAAATGGACTAAATAGTTATAAACTAATGTTCATGGATTAAATTGTTACTTTCATGAAAGTTCAGGGACCAAAAATGCTTTTTAACCGTAAAAAATTAAGACTAAAAGTATTAAACTTTGGGACTTGTTCTATTTAGAACTTGTATTTTCAAATATCCAAATTTAGTCCTTTAATGTCCAAAAATCTTAAAATTAGTCTTCATCATTAGTTTGAAATTAATTTTTGTCTGACTTGCCAACAAAAATAATAATAATAATTTTCATTAAAAAATTGCACAATGTGAATATGTAATGTCCAAAAATCTTAAAATTAGTCTTCATCGTTAGTTTGAAATTAATTTTTATCTAAGTTGCCAACAAAAATAATAATAATAATTTTCATTAAAAAATTGCACAATATGAATATGTTTTCCAATATTTTAGAGGGAGAAATTATAAGAACCGAATCTTTTTAGCAAAAGTTAACCAAAAACTAAAGGTATAAACTAATTTTAAGGTTGATTAAGAGTACATGGATTAAATTTGTACATTTAAAGGTATATATACTAAAATGTAATAGGATCAAAATGGTATTTTAACCAAAGGTTTTTTTAGTATATTGTCGGGATGGGAAGATCGAATCATTGACCTTTGGGATGGTAAGTTAATTTAAGAAGCGCTTAAAAGTCGATTTTCTATAAAGTAATGAATCGAGAACCATTTTATCATAATCTGACATTTGTATAGTTAATTTAGATTAGTGTAAGCCATCAAGTTTACATTTACAATTTCTTTTAGGACAATAGCTAAATATTTTTAATTAAAATCATTTTTATCAAAAAATACTTTTCTAAAAACATGTTTAAACTAGAAAAAAACTTTTCTTAAAACATGTTTAAACTAGAAAAATAATTTTCTAAAACCATGTTTAAACTAGAAAAATACTTTTCTAAAAACATGTTTAAAACTAGAAACGTACGCAAAAACTCTTCCAAAGAAAAAAAAAAGAAAAAAGAAAAAACTTAGGGCATTGTGCCCTTTTGTGAATTCATCATTCAAGACATGAAAAAAGGGGAGGAAAAGTTAAAGTAAACAAAATTTAGCGCATGAAAAGTAAAAGTAAACAAAAATTTAGCGCATAAAAAGTAAAAGTAAACAAAATTTAGCGCATAATACACTTTTGTCCTAAGAGATTTAAGTTTGGTGTCTATTTTGTTTCGAGATTTTAAAATAGTCATTTTAATTTTTTTTCCCTTCTCCTCTTTTGGTCGTCATTGTCACCATTGTCATCACTCACTTGTTGTTGCAAGTTTGGTAGTTCCTTCGACAGGCTTCTTTGTTCAAATAAACATAATACATATTATTAAATTAATATTTTTGTCATATCAACATAGTACAATATACAGTCAACAACTTAAATTGTCACACCATGTTTCCATTAGTCAACTAACAATCAAATGAGCTCATGGATCGATTAGAATTATTTCTCAAACTTCAAAGACTAAAAGTGTCAATTTCAAAACTTCAATGACCAAATAGACACCAAACTTAAACTTAAAGAATAAAAAAAATGTATTTTGTCCTCAAACTTATTTACACTAATAAAATATAATTAAAATATCAATCTATAGTTAGTCAATAATAACATGCTCAAGATATCACTACAAGTAATAACACTTTTTGCAACAAAAAAAAAACGTTGTTAAAAGCTAAAAAAAAAAACATTGCAAAAAGTTGGCAGCGATGAAACTTTTACGTCGCAACAATGGTTGTTGATTAATCGGTCGAAAAATGTATTTTGCGATGTTTTAAGAAAAAACATTGCAACGTTAGTTTATGAAACAAATTCAAAGAACATAATCTAAACTAAACTTATTGGTTTATGCTTGAACGTGAAATGAAATTCAACTCTAGAAATGGTTTTCGCCCAACGCCTACTCGTACAATATCATGGGATTTCAAGGTCACGAACAAACCATAAGAACATTTTGGAGGATTGCAAAGATTTGAGATCGGAAAGTTGTTGAAGATGAGAGAATTTGGTAACGAGTGAAAGAGATTTATGAACCAATAGAGTCGAACAAGGTAAATAAATGAGGAAAACGATAGAAACAATACCCAGAAATTCAAGAACAGTGCCATTTATGAGTCGGATTCTCCCCCTCAAGTTCCCATACATGCATGGTTTGGTGAAATTTTGGAAAGAAAAAAAAATACTTTAAACGTGACAAAATGTATCAATTTTCATCGTAAACTTTTAATTTGAACTTGGATAAGTATTACAATTTTTATGATAAAAAACTAGGTTAAAATACCATTTTGATCCATATACTTTGAGTTTCATTCCACTTAAATTCTTCTTTCAATAAATTTTAAAATTAGTAATTACAATTAGTTTATTGTTAAATGTTCCAAAAAAAAATTTAGTCACCATTAGTTTTCTCTTTATAAATTTTGAAAACATATTCACTTGGTATCTTTTATTGCATGAAAGTTATTATTATTATTTAACAAATTTCGATAAAAATTATCTTCGAATGACTAATTTTAAGATTTATTGAAAGTACATTGACTAAAATTGGACATTTGAAAGTATAGAGACGGAAATATAATATAATTCAAAGTACATTGACCAAAATAGTATTTTAACCTAAAAAATATCTATATTGATAGTGGAATAATTTAATTATTTCCTTAATCATTTATAGTAAGAAAGATCTATATTGATGGTGTCTTTGTTAGAAGAGTAGATACATTGCATGAATTTTAATCTAACTATATAGCTCAATTATGTAAAGCATCAATAATCTTTTCAATAGGTTGTATTGAAAATTTGAATTTCCTTTATATGCTAATTTTTTTTTTTATAAAAAAAATCACTTTATTTTCTTATGTAAAAACATGGGGCGTAGAGGTCAAACGTTTTGCATTATATAAGATTATATATATTGCTTTTCACAAGCAAATATATATCTACCTTTTATATTCCAATGGAAATGTTAACATGCTAAATGTGATATTTGCACGCACATTAACAATGGAATAACTTCACAATTTATCTTAAAGTTTTTAAATATTAATTTAATGAATAATAAAATTTAGAATCATTTTAAGTGTAAACCCATATGGTTCTAATTGATTTTTTTATTTTAAAAAAGCTAACTGAATGATTATTTTTCCAGCTTACTCCTTTTTTTCTATTCGTACCCACTCTACTTTAATTCATTTACTTTTCAAAATTAATGTACTTGGGAAAAGTATTGGAAAAATACTAGCACTTTAGCATATTAAACAAAGACGTTTTATTTAAGAACTTTAATTGTCTTTCTAAATCTGATATTGTATTCATGCCAAATTCGTTTTAAGAATTTATCTTTATAAGATCATGTGTTAAATACGAAGAGAAAAAAAAATTTTCTTTAGCCAACCATACATATAAAGTTAATATAACTCAACTTAAATAATAATTTTCTTTTTGACAATAAACTTAATAATAAAAATTAGTAAGTCAATTTGAGCATAACTCACTTTATTTTTTTTCTTTTCTTTTTTCTTTTTTAGAATTAAAAGAAAAAAACAGAAAAAGGAAAAAAAAAAACTATGAATTGTGAAGTAACTCCAACGATTGTTGAATGTAACTCAAGTCGTATACACTATGTAGTTAGTCGCCCGTGACGACACTTTTTCTATCCAAACCCTAGTTAGATGGTATATTCGGGCATGGGCTACAAGGGAATGAGCTACATTGTTCGAGCTATGACCTTCTCAATTTCATTCTGATAATGAATTAACCGCTTAGTGCATGGGTCTCGGGCTTGTCAATGTTGCCATGGGACCACGGTCATGGGCGGATCATCATTGGACTACCCCAAAATTTCTCAAAATTTTCATTTTTTATTCATTAGTTTATTCAATTCATTTCATTGTTATAATATTGATAACTCTAACACTTTAATTTTATTTTTATTTTATTTTTTTATAAATTTAATCATAATAATACTCAGATTATTACAACTAATTAGTTAAAGTTAAGTTTTAATTTGGGTCAAATTCAAGTTTGGTCTCTAAACTTTCAAAATCGTGTCTACTAGGTCTTAAAATTTTTTGAAAAGTTTTTTATTATGTTTTCAAACTTTCGATGTAATGTCTAATAGGTTCCCAAACTATTAATGTTGTGTCTAATAGATTCTTAAATTTTTTAAAAAAATGTCTCATAAATTGGGAGACCTATTATATAGAAAATCAAAAGTTCAAGAACTTATGAAACATAAAATTGAAGGTTTAGAAACTTATTTAGCACTTTTTAAAGTTTAAACATTTATTACACATAACACTGAAAGCATTTAGAGATATATTAACACTTTTTAAAGTTCAAGAACTTAATAAATACTATTCTCACAGTTTAGAGAGACCTTTATATTTGAACATAATATTTTAAAATAAAACCACATAATTCATAACTGAGTTTGAGTTTCTTTTTTGTAAATTAATTTTAGTTTGAAAAGAATTTTTTATTTAAATTTGACAAGTACCATACTTCCTTTCATAAAAGAGATTATAACATTTATCGAATGTTATAAAAAAATCATTTATTCATAGCATTAAATTTATGTTTGGCCCCTCCAACTCTTTAGTTCTTGATCCGCCTTTGATCACAGTCATTGCAATGTTGGATAATTGAACTTAAACCAATTACCTGATTAAGAATCGAGCCATCCATATTGAGTTTGTATCTATTTAAGTTTAATAGTATAGCTCAATTAGTTAAAGCATTATACCCTCGACTAAAATGTCAGATGTTTGAATCTTCATCCACACTTGTTTGTTGAACTAAAAAAAGAAATTGGTAAATTAAAAATAATAATAATAATAAATAATAAATGAAATCTTTTTTAGGTCAAAATCTTCCACAGTTATAATCATCTCTTTCCAAAAGAGAGAAAAAAAAAAGGTTATCTAATATTTCAACTGGCGGCTGAAAAAAAAAACAAAAGTGGAAGTGGAATTGGACACCTCATCCACGCAGATGATTTACATTCCGTTCGATAATCATACGACTTCGTTTGATAATTATTTAGTTTTTTATTTTTGGTTTTTTATTTTTAAAAATTAAACCTATAAATACTACTTTCACCCATAATTTTCTAGCTTTGTCATCTACTTTTTAACTAACTTTTCAAAAATCAAAAGTTTTGAAAACTAAAAAAAGTAGTTTTTGAAAACTTGTTTTTGTTTTTGTTTTTAGAATTTAGCTAAGAGTTCAAATGTTTCCTTTAAAAAGATGAAACATATGGTAGAGAAATTGGGATAAAACAAGCTTAATTTTTAAAAACTAAAAACAAAAAATCAAATGGTTATCAAACGAGGTTGTAGTTTTCAAAAACTTGTTTTTGTTTTTAAAATTTGGCCAAGAATTCAAATGTTTTCTTAAGAAAGATGAAACATGTAAAGAAATTATGAGAAAACAAGTACAATTTTCAAAAATAAAAAACCAAATGATTATTAAACGGACCTTATTTATCATCAAATAATTCATTTATGGTTAAAATTATGGTTTTTGAAAATTAAGCTTAGAAATATTACTTCCACCCTAGGTTTTTTGGTTTTGTTATCTACTTTTTGCATATGTTTTCAAAAACCAAGCAAAGTTTTGAAAACTAAAAATAATAATTTTCAAAAACTTGTTTTTGTTTTTGAAATTTGGCTAAGAATTCAAATGTTTAACCCATTGTAAAGAAATGATGAGAAAACAAGTAAGATTTTCAAAAATCAAATGGTTATCAAACGGAGTCTTAATTTTCAAAACTTGGCTTAGTTTTTTAAAACATATGTAAAACAATAAAATGTATACAAAACAAGGAGACTCATAGGTGGAAGTAGTATTTATAGGCTTAATTTTAAAAAATCAAAAACTAAATAATTATCAAACAATACTTAAATAGTTATTAAACGGGTCTTATTAAACAGGCCTGAATGATTGATTTTTACGGCTCACTCCTTTTTTCTGTTTCTACTAACTCTACTTTAATGCATTGCTTTTCAAAATTGATGTACTACGAAAAGTATGTAAAAATACCACCACTTTAGTAAGTACCATTTCTATTAACATTAAGACGTTTTATTAACAAAACTTTATCCTTCTAAATTTTATATTGTATTCATGCCAAGTTTAAAAAATCCTCTTTTCATCATACATATGAAGTGAATATAACTCATCTAATTAAAAAAATGATATTATTGAACTGAAAAAAAAAACAAAATTTTAAACCCACATATTTTTTTAACTAAAAATAAATAAATCCTAAACTTTCACAATGCATCAATTTAGACCCTCTATTAATTACTTATAAATATTTTCACTTTGCTTCTATTTCAAACCTAACTCAAAATCACCTAAAAACTATTTTCTTCCAAAATCCTAATTAACGAGAAAAATTATCATGTAATGTTTCTCAAATAAGTAGAGTAAAATAGAGGAAGACAAAGAACATGAAAAACCACTACTATAATGAAAAGTAATTACTATCTATTTGATTTCAACATTTCTTCATAATATTAGGTTAATCCTTGCATTTAAAGAAGTATTATGTCTAACGATTTTCAAACAAAATCTAACAAGTGGTCTAAATTGTTTTAATATGAAAGTTTAGAATTTTAATTGATACAATTATTGAGTTATACGACTTCTAAAGTTTATGAGTATAAATTAGTTGTTTTTTTTTTTAAAAAAAAAAGTATTAGAAAAAAACATTCAACCCACATATTAAATTTGTACAATGACATTTTTATCTTTATTCCCCACCGGTGGTCCGGTCTGAAAGAGAATGCTTCTTCACTATACTCCACCATATAAAGTACTCAAAAAGTCATGCAAATTCAAAATTTATTTCCAATCTATTGATATATTATATAGTTCCTAATTATTATTTTTTTTAACATAATGTTTAATTTGGTTGTTAATATTTTAAATCATCCATGTTATTATTCACATATTATTAAACATTATTTTGTTAACCTACTTAGATAAGTAAATACACCACTCGATTACTACTTGAAACATGAAACTCGACCAAACAAAAATTGACCTTTACTCATGAACGAAATTTATTTCTTCTAAATTCGACCTTTACTCATTAACAAAAGTTTGTCCAAGATGCTCATGTGTTTAAATTGGTTTATAAAACAATATTCCCTCTAGACCACCATTATAAAAACTTATTGGTGGATTGATGGTTTGTAGATGATTTTTGTTGACTAGTATTTTTTTTTTTTTTTTTTTTGTTCTTTTTTAGAAATGTCAAATATTTAACATTTTAGTCGCATTGAGAGTTGTACTCTTTCAGTCAATACACAAGTATTATTCCAAAAAATAATTTAATGATATATTGTTTACTTAACTTAGTTGATATTTCTAAAAGTTACCATCTTTTCCACTCTTCCAAAACTAAAGTTGACTACATTGTTACAAACTAAATTCGAAATTCTCCTCTCATAAAAGTTTTTTTTCTAATGTTTAATTTTTCTCCTCCGTTAAATAAATAATATAAAGTTGCCCCAACATGATTGGCCCTTCAAGACTTTCTCAGACTTCGACTTAGCCGCCGTTGATCATTCTAAAGACCGCCCCCATCTTTCCGACGAGCAGTCGGCCTTCTCAAACCCAAAAAAATGGATTCGATCAGTTCTGCAACAACCAAACAGACCCATCTCGCGGCGGTGCCGTACCCCGGCCGAGGCCACATCAACGCCCTCATGAATCTCTGCAAGCTCCTCTCTCTAAAAAACCCCAACATTCTCATCTCCTTCATCGTCACCGACGAGTGGTTCTCCTTCATCGGCGCCGACCCCAAACCCCAAAACATCCAATTCGCCACTATCCCCAATGTCCTCCCCTCTGAGCTCCGCCGCGCCAACGACTTCCCCGCTTTCATCCGATCAGTCCACACCCACATGGAGGCTCCGGTTGAGAATCTACTCCGCCGGCTCCACCCGCCGCCGACGGCCATTGTTGCTGATACCTTCGTCACGTGGGCGGTTCAGTTGGGGATCCGGCTCTGTGTTCCGGTGGCTTCACTATGGCCCATGTCGGCTACGGTCTTCTCCATCCTTTACCATTTCGACCTCCTCCAGAAAAATGGGCATTTTCCAGCGGATCTCTCAGGTACTGTAGAATCGATTTGATCGAAATTACTTTCCCGGAATCGGATTTTGCGAGATGGGTTTTTAAGTTTTTTCTTGTTCTGTCTTGAAGAGCTGGGAGAAGAGATTGTCGATTACATCCCCGGAGTGTCGAAGATTCGCCTTGCGGATTTGCCCAGTTTCTTCTCCGGTGATGGTAGCAAAACTGTCGGATCCGCCGTGAACTCCGCCCGTTCTGTTGACAAAGCCCAATTTCTCATCTTCACCTCTGTTTACGAGCTTGAATCTTCTGTAATCGATGTTTTAAAAGCGAAATTTCCCTTCCCGGTCTACACAATCGGGCCATGTACACCATATTTCGAGATAGAAAGGTCGGTTCAAAACGACGACGGCGACACCAAAAACTATCTCCGGTGGCTGGACGCTCGAGCAGAGGGCTCTGTTTTGTACGTTTCGCAGGGGAGTTTTCTTTTAGTTTCGACCACCCAAATGGACGAGATCATCGCCGGCGTGAAAGACAGCGGCGTACGAATCTTGTGGGTGGCGCGTGCGGACGACAGCCGGTTGAAGGGGGTGGATGGGGAAACTGGGATGGTGGTTCAATGGTGCGACCAATTGAGGGTTCTGTGCCATAGCGCCGTCGGGGGGTTCTGGACTCACGGCGGTTGGAATTCGACTCTGGAAGGGGTTTTCGCCGGCGTTCCAATGCTGGCTTGGCCGATATTCTGGGATCAGATTCCGAACAGTAAGAAGATTGCGGAGGATTGGAAAGTTGGGGTTCGATTTGAAGGTGTTGGGGGTCGGAAGTTGGTGACGAGACTGGAAATTGCAGAGATTGTGAAGAGATTCATGAATCCAGAAAGTATTGAAGGAAGAGAGTTGAGGAAAAGAGTGACGGAATTTCGAGAGATTTGCCGGGGCGCGGTGGTGAAAGGTGGGTCTTCTGAAACCAACATTGATGCCTTTCTTGGTGATATTTCGGTAGAGAAGTGACTGAATTTGTGATTTTGGGCTGTTTGAGGACGAATCATTGTGGTCCTGATTCAATAACTTTTATGGGAGTGCTTGGATCGAGGAGTTTAGGGGAGTGAAGTTGGGAGGAGTTTTCGACTCTTTATTTGGCCTAATGATGTTTTAACCTCACAAACTTATTAATTCTTCCTCTAATTCTTTAATGTGGATCCCACAAATTTATAAACTCCTTCTCCAACTCCCCACAACTTTACTATCTCCTTTTTTTACCTCACCTCACTCCTAACCCTCTCTCTTCTCTCCTTTTATTTATCTCTCTATTTTTTACATAATTTTTTTATAGAACATTATTATTAATTAATAATTAAATATAACTCATTATTAAAAAATAATTTTATTTTTATCCTATAATTTTAATAAAATTTTAACAAAAATATTTTTCTTTTTATTCTATAATTTTATTTTTTAAATATAAATTCTATAAAAATGTTTTAAATATGATACTATTATTTAAATTGAAATTCTTAGTGTAAATTAGAGTACTACATAACCATTTTTTTAATTGATAAAAACATCCCTATCTCACTTATTCTACATGTCATCGACAATTTTTTCTTAAGTTTAAACAAAAATTACTTATAACAAATAACAATCTTATCTTTTTTTTAGCTTATTTTTTTATTAATAGCTAAAATATATATATAATTTTATGATTTGAATATAAGAAAAGCATATTTTAAATTAACCCGTATTACTATTTAAGAAATTAGTGTTTAAAAAGGTTAATGTATTAAAAATTTTGATTTTCAAATTAATCATATTCAAAGTAAAGAGATAAACGATTTCGCCTTCCAAACTTTATAAAATAAAATTATTACAATAAATAACATAAATATATAGTAATCTGAAAAAAAAAGTACTATATATAATATTCATTTTAAATGGTGTTAAAAAATATATATTCATTTTGAACTTAATTATTTTAAAATAACATAAATATTTGATATTTACTTCAAAGAATATATTATTTACAAATTAATCAAACTTTAAATAATCCATTACATTGATTAGTTAGAAAAATAAAATCTTAAATTATATAAAACAAATTATTTTATTAAGCTTGAAAAACAAATCTTAAATAAAAATTTAAAATTGACGAAAACAAGTCTTTAATACAATTATAAAATATTCATAAAATAATATAATTTAAAATCTCAATTTTAGGATTGACGGAAATAAATCTATATTATTTCTAGAATTGAGAGAATAAAAACATAAAAATCTTCAAGTTTATTTGAATCTCGTAAAATTAATGAATTGAAATCTTTCCGAATCACATGTAATATTTAAAAAATTTGTAAGAATTTCTTTTATTTGAAACTATCCAAGGCAAATGAATAATTAATGTGAGAGATATTGAAAAAAGAATATGGGGTATTTTGTTCAAAAAAAAATTCTTTAAAGAAATTTGTAAAGAATATATAAATTAATAAAAACAAAAAATCTCAATCTTAGAATTTATGGGAACAAATTCTTAATAATGAAAATTTGAGAAATTGTAGAAAAAATTTGTACAAAAAAAAAACTAAAATCAACTCAGACTTCATAACTCCATGTTTAATAAATATGCTCCCCAAACACAGATTTCAGAACTCCTACTCCCTGCAACTCCTTGCCCCAAACACAGATTTCCTAATTCCAGACTAAACAACTATGCACCCCAAACACAGACTTCCTAACTCTCCAGACATATTAACTTCCACTCCCTGCTAGGGGTGTACATGGGTTGGGTTGGGTTGAAGGATTTTTTGGGACCAACCCGAAAATTCGGGTTGGTCAGGTTGGCTACCCGAATGACCCGATCAAGGATTGCAACCCAACCCAACCCTATATTTTCGGATTGGGTTGGGTCGCCGGGTTGAGTTTTTTATTTTTTTAATAATTTTCTTAATTATTTAAAATACTTTTTGCTTGAATTAATAACTTAAATCACATAAAATTCAAATATCAAACTTCAAAGTTCATAACATCTTATCTTCATTACAATCCTAGATGAAAAATATTAAAAGTTCACAAATAATTCATTTATAAGTATATGTATTAAAAAAAAAAAAACATAAATTTTGGGTTAGGTTAGGTTGGGTTGGGTTGGGTCGGGTCAACCCGAGCCTAAAAAGGCCAACCCGAGAACCAACCTGAAAATTCGGTTCTCCAAAATTTTAACCCAACCCAAACCAAAAAAAAACCTAACCCAACCCAACTCTTACGGTTTGGGTTGGGTAGTCCGGGTTGCTCAGGTTACTGGATTGTTTGTGAAAGAGTTAATATTAAGAATGCGGAAGCAATTTTGGATCTTAGGCACTCTAATTTGATCAATTTTATCATACAAAAACATGCTCAAAACTGGAAAAACAGAGAATAAGAACACATACCTTTGTAGCTCAAAATTCTCTTAATCTATGGGCTTTCTTTGAACACAAACCAGTTGTGGACCTCCTCTAGAGTCTTCCCTACTATCCTCAGGCCTTGGAACAGATTGTGGGATCTTTGATTGAGAGAATTTGGGAGAAGAATGAGTAAAGGTCTAAAACTAAGGGGTAGAGAATTTTACTTCAAAAATCTACTTACCCATTGTGTTTCTTCTCTATATATAGTAAACCACAAGCTTCTTTAAGCTTATTGAAGAAGCCAACACATGAGTAATTGAAAGAGGAGTTGGCCACAAGTTTCTTTAAGCTTAAAAAAGAAGCCAACACATGAGTGATTGCCAAGCTTCTTTAAGCTTCAAGAAGAAGCCAACACATGAGATTGATATCTTTTTAATTCAAAATTAATATAAAATCAATTTTAAATTAAAATCAATTTTTAATTAATTAAACAATTTAATTAATTTTAAAATTATTTAATTTAATATCAAATATCATATTAAATAATTGGACCAATTACGATTTCTTAAATCAAACTTTCGAACATGAATCCCTATTCATGTTTTAAACCGAACCAATATTTAAATCATTTTTAAATATTTCCACCTCTTCTTTATCACAGTTTAATTCATAATTAAGCTATGAAACGTTAAGTATATCGCATATAATTAACTTTTTCTCCCAAAATTCGAATTTAAACAATTCAAATTCTTTTCTCTCAAATTGTTACAAGGCTTAGTCTGAGCTAGTAAGGGGAACCTAATGGACCTATAGATCATGAGCTCCAACGATACGAGATTTAACCGGCCAAACTCTTTAGCCTAGCTAATCAACATTCGTTAACCACCGGGACACACCACTAAAGCCCAGTGGCTGCACTCTCCTCACTGTAGATATATTTCTGTCCACTTGATATAACCATGATTAGTAAGTCGATCCTTCACAGATCGTTCGTAATTACAGCTGGGTCAAATAAACCGTTTTACCCCTGTAATTACTTCTTGTTCCTTAAGTCCCATTGATCCTCTAATGAACAATTGGTTTGTGGACCAACCAACAAACCGAATCCCTCTCGGGCCAATGAGAGAGTGGGCCCATTGTTCAAGACTCGGAGTCAGCACTTAAGGGAACAACCTCTCTACTAATCCTTAAAGCAGGTAGGAGTGAATTCCATCTCGCATGACTATGTTCTCAACTATCTATCCGGTCTTATCCCCAAAATGGGAGGATTATTGAGTCGGCGATCTCGGGCCACTCTCGCCCATGCAAATCTAAGGATAATCCCGAATAAACAGGAGTTCATAGCACGCTCAGGATTAAGATCGAGTTACCTAGGTCATCGTATGAATATAGTCAGTTAAAACAGTAAACGGAGTTATAAAGTCTAAGTGACTATTTCGCGGTCCGGTCTTATGCAAACTCATTGCATAGGACGCCCCCACTCGCATGTCTCCACATGAACGATTCAGGATCACATCGTTAGTACTATACAAAGTGGGCCGCGTCCATAGTGTCCCCAAAATAAGGTACCCAGCCTTATCCCTATACTATAGACCATTTTGGCTATTACTCGAACTTGATCCACTTTTATGTCATACATAAAGTTCAAGTATACATACTATAGCCAAGGGTTCTTAGTTCATTGGATTTGGGTTATAGAATACACAATTCACTTTATTCAATAACACATTTACTGAATAAACCTCAATAACATCTTTATAGTAAAATAGAATATACATTCAGTTTACAAAACCAAGATTTTTAGGACACAAAACCCAATAGTTTGTACACCCTATTCCCTGCAACTCCTTGCCCCAAACAGCCCCTATGTGTTCAAGTGACTGCTAGATATAAGTTTGAGGTATTTTTTTAGTACATTAAAAAAAAAGGCTAATTAAGAAAAAAAAAACCAAGGACCGTAAAAAGTTCCTCATTCTATTCTTCATTCGCCTTCAAATGGGCAGCACGTTGAGCCAATTTATGTGCTTCCAGATTGAGTTCTCTCGAAATATGAGTGAAAGTAATTGAGGACCAGCTAATTGTAAATGCTTGAACATCATGTACAAAACTCTGAACTTCAGTAAAATCTTCTGCTTGACCCTTAATAAGTCGAATACCAACAAGGGAATCTAATTTCACTTCTAAAGTAATGTCCTTATCAATAATCAAAGACAACTCGTTCAGAATCTCTTTGATTTCAAGGATCAAAATTGGCCAATTGGTGTGGATACATTATGTTCGGCACTGATGATAGTTCTTGTCCAGTCTCGCAGTATCCATCCCAGACCCTCTACTTTTGATTTTGGGCACCATGATGCATTTGTGTAATCCACCAGCCAATTGGTGGAGGTTGCCAACAACTAATTTGACCTGGAACAGCAGCAGGTAGATCATTTGGAATCCTGGAATGGTGTACGAATTCATTCAACTGGGTCTCGGTAGCACTTAGTATCTTTCCCCATTCCAGCTCAGGAGCTCTTTGGTTATGCACTATAAGATTTCTGCACGTCCAAATTTTCCACAGGATGATGAGGACAATATTAAAATCACCTTGGTTCACGTTATGCCTTGTCCAAATGAAGTAGTCTACCATCACCCATGCATCCCTGAAAGAATAATAAACATATGCATTATAAGGGATAAATTGACGCAAAAAAAAAAATTGAAGTTACCTTACAGCCCAAAAAAATGTGTGTTGTCGTTTCTGCACGTTTATTGCAGAAAGGGCACCATGACTCAATGTCTATCCCTTTTCTAATTAAATTTGTACTTGTTGGCAAGATATTGCGTAGTACTTTCCAACAGCAAATTTTAATCTTATTCAATAGATGATGATAAGCCTTGAAATTAAGGCTTATTTAAATCCTCAATTGCTCGAAAAAAACTCTTGTTGTCCTAATATTAATTGAAAATGGTGGAAAATTGTTGAAAGAAGGAAATAATGAAATATGATAGCAATTGGAAAAGAGTTCTAAGTATTGTGGTTCTTTTGCAGGAATTGCCAAACCAAATTGCCAGACCATTGCCAAACCAGTTTGGCAATCCTCAGCAGCACAGATATGGAATTTTCTGGAAACACGCGATTGATGAAACCCATAAATGGCAAAGGAAATCTCGCACAAATCAAGGGATTTAGAGCGTTATTCTTGGCAAAATTGAACCCTAAATCGATCTACAAAAGGAGATTGAAGACGCCGGAAGAAAGAGACGATTTTTCGGGGGCTTAATTCGAAGAATTAATTCTGGGTTTTCGTTTTTTTTACCGGCCCCTGTTTTAGCTTTTCTGCTGCTGTTCTTTACCATTTTTACTCAATTTCCATTGCAACTTTCTTTCAGTTTGTATTACAGTACACTGCCAAGTTCCTTTGTTTTTCGATTTGTTGTATTTTCGTTCAAGTTTGAGTTGATTTCAAGTTCGTTCGTGGATAGTTTCTGCAAGAAGTCCTCTGTTTCTGCAGTATTTATTAGTTCTTCTTCACAGTATATCGATTCTGTTTTTTTTTTATTAATGAATAGTTATGGGTATTACCCTTTTGTTCTTACGTGAATACAAGCAGGTATTATTATATAGGAATTTCCAGATCCATTCGAAGTTCATCTTTTAGAGTTTCCCTTCAATTCGGGTTGCTCAAGAAAATTATGTATCTTCCTTGGGATTTCCAATCCGATTCAAGAGATTCTTGAATCGTTAAGATCAATTTCTCTCTAAAAGTGGAGGAGATTGAATCGATTGGAGAGGAAGGAGCGGAATAGGCATCGAGTTGACTTCTTGCTTCATTGCTCTGTTTTTCCTTCCTTTTCTAATTAGCTTCTGTAAAGAACAAAAAAGGAGAATTTTCAAATTATGTCCATGGCAGAAGGTAGGAGATAAAGGAATCACGTAATTGACCTTGTTATTTTGGCTTTATTACCCTTATTTACTTTTGCTTGAAGTTCTAGGAAAAAACCAAATTGCATTTCATAAGTTAGTGCTTTATTCAATTTCATTATGAAATCTTTCTTTAAAATTAGTTTTATGATTTTCATTGAAAATATGAGCTAAAACTTCTTAGGGGGTTCAAGGATGTGAATTCTCTAAGAAGTAAATGTAGCCAAAATTCCAAGAAAAACCAAGCCTACATCTCAATTGTTTGCTTGTGTTGATTTAATTTTCTTTGAGATCCTAGAGTGATCAACTAAGGTTTCAACTCAAGCTTAGATCTAATACCGACAGGGTTAGTGATAAGCGGATTTCACACAAGTAATGGAGTAAAAGAGCTTAGACATAAGTCATTCCTTACCCTAGACATAGAGATTAAGGACTCCAAGACCCATAAAATTGTGAGCCAAAAATTATCTAAGATGGAGGGACTATAGACATATAGATCCCCCACTTAGCCTCCTAACAAACCTAATTTCGAGGTAAATAGGAGATGCAATTTTGGTTTACAATTGAGTGTGGAGTAGGTTGGAATTGCAATTTTGGTTTGCAATTACGACTTAGGGCAATGACATTCTTGAGCCCCATCCTTTATCATTTCATTCTTAAGTTCATTCAGATTGCCATTTCGTATTGCCAATTTAGATTAGCAATTTAATTTTGCAATTTTAGTCTTTTCGCACATTGCCAAAGTAGAATCTGCAATTTCAATTTAGCAATTTATGTTATTTCCAACATTGCCATTCTGGATTAGCAATTGGATTAGCAATTTCGATTTTCCACCAACAACTTTATTTTTGCATTTTTACTTTTCAAACTTGCAATTGGCCTTACACTTTTGCAAAACAAAATCTTTGTTACTCTGTTCCCTGTGGAATTCGATACTTGGTACTCAGATACCAATTTATATTACTTCGATCGCGTGCGCTTGCGTGACCACCGATCAGATGACCTCCACAAATTCTGCCACAAACTTCTCGTACATTCTTGACTTGAACTTGAAGCTTCTTGAGAATCTCGTAGTTGTAATCCTAAGTGGTAAGCACTTTTCACTGTAAAAACGCCTTTGCTTGTATGCTTCCAAATAATTTCATCAACTTCTCTCACTCCATGTCGAGGTATATTCATAATGTATTCGACATCATCATCCAAGAAACAACGTCTGATTCTCTCTTCAATCCAAGAATCGTCCTCATTCATGATAAAGCGCTCGGTTCTATCCTCTAATTCTTGTGCAATAAAAAGGGGCTTATCCTGTTGTTCTGTCATGAACCAGGGATCATCCTTAATATTGATATGACATCCATTTCCCATTTTTCACCTGTATCCTTTAAGAAAAATGTTCTCCCTAGAGAATACTATGTCAGGTATAAGAAGGATTTGTCCCTAGCGTAGCAGTAAGAAAATTTCTAGTTTTAAAATACCTTTCCCTAAGGACCTTGTATAGCAAACTTTTTGTACTTCGCAAAATTCTCTAACTTTGTTTGGTCAGCATTGCCTGATTGAAAATAAAAATGTCTCTGAAACCCATTCCTTCAACCTCTTTAGCTTTACACAATCATGACCAACTCTGCCATTGGATCTTTCTTTTATTTTCCTCTGCTCCACACCAAAACTTTACACACATTGAATTTATGTCATCACAGAGAGCGCTTGGAGTCTGAAACAACTCATAGCATAAATTGGAATAGCTTTGGTCAATGCCTTAATTAAAACCTATTTCCCGCCAGCAGAGAAGAGCTTGCCCTTCCAACTTTGAAGAACCTTCCAAACTCAATCCTTAATTGTTCAAAAGATCTGTGACTTGCTTCTAGTTGTTTAAGATAGAAGACCCAAATAATATTTCAAATTATCTGTAGATTTAATCCTAAAAACCTTTCTATCCCCTCTGTCATTTTTGATTGAGTATTCTTATTGACAATGAAGACTGACTTCTCATAATTAATCATCATTAATCATCTATCCGAATGCTTTTTCATAAATACCCAAAGTCTTCTTTTGTAGTTCGACTATCTTTGGCAGATGCCTGGAAAAAAAAAAAAAACTGTCATCTGCATAGAAAAAATGAGATATTATCAGACAGTATCGACTAATCCGCAGACCCGAGAAGTTAAGAAGTTTCTTGATCTGCTATGCTACACGCAAGTGCACGTGATCGAAGTAATAAGAAACTGAAAGTATTCCAGAGTATCGTCCCCAAGGGAACGGATTTTAATAAAATTTATTAAAATGGCACACAATCGTTTAAAAATTGCAATTAAAGGTAACTGTGGGTGAAAATGATTTGTAGGTGTTTTGACTAAAAGAAAAATTGTTGAAAATATCAATGGAAATAAAAGAGGGATTCAAATATGCTTTTGCCTTATTGAAAGAAATTTCTGCTTAATTGCAATTGCAATCATTTCACTCAACACTTAAGCTTTGTAAACCAAATTCAACACATATTCGACCTTCTATGAAGTATCTTTAGGAGGCTAAGCGATTAAACCGATATTTCTATGGCTAATACAAACTTAGTTAATTTTGAAACACAATTCTTTTGGTTTTAAAGGTTTTGCCCTATGTCTAGGGTCAAAAACAAATTCCTATGTCTAGACTATTTTCCTTTATTGCTTTTATGAAAACCTAATTTTTATCTAACCTTTTCAGAATTAGACTCAAAATATTGTATACTAATCTAGTTGATCAATCTAAACTAGTAATGAAAATTTCAATTAATAAAAGCAAACAATGCTATAAGATTAAGCAAGGTTGCTCTTACATATTAGGCCTTTATTCCTTTCTCTAGGGCATTCACATGCTTGAATCCCAAAGAAAGACTTAGCTCATAATTAAAGAAAAGAAAAATAATGATTTAAAAGAATCAAAGTGCATAACTAAAATAGAATTAATAAATACGTGAATAACAATTCAATAATAATAAAAGAACAACCAAAATTCTATTAATCAAAATAAATTCAGTAACTAATTAATTTCAAAAACAAAAGGGAAGAATAATACAGTAGCTAAAAACTAAAAATTACAGCAGTAATTAAGTTCCAAAAATAGAAGAAAATAACTTAAATAAAACAGAAATTAAATTCTATAAATGGGAATAACACAACCCCTTTTTTACTTCTTATTCAATCGACTCACCTCCACTTTTTTCAAAGGGAATTGAGCCTTCACGTCCTTCAATTTTCATTGATGAATGATTGAATTTCGAAGTTGAAAGGGGCTGGAAAACAGAAGAAAAACAATAGCAAACAGAAATAAAAACAGCAGAAAATTGACAGCAGAAAATCGACAGCAGAAAAATCGTGAAACAGCAGCAACTGAGGCTGAAAACGGCAGAAAACTTGATTCCGTTCTTGAGGCTTTTTCTCCAATATTTATAGATGAATTGGACTAGAGTTTCCTTCTTGAATGAGACACAATTATGGCTAAAATCTCAGCTAAAATCGTAGAGCCAATATCTCACAAAATTCCTAGATTTTAGGAGATTTGCAGATTTTCCTTTAATTTTCAGATCTATCAAAATTGCAATTGCAATGCAATTGCATTTCTGTTGCATTCTTCAAATTCCTGCACAAAAATATCAAGTGTGGTTTTTATTTTCTTTTGCTTTCTTTTCTCCATTTACTTAATTTAAAAGGCTTCCAACAATAATTCAATTTAAACCAACTATTTGCTAGCATTTTTATCTAATAACACACATAAAATAACAAGAATAACTAAGTATAAAGGCCAAATAATTCTCATAAATGAGAATTATCATTGCTGCTCCTTATTCAAAACGGCAGAGAGACCTTCAACACAAATCAAAAAAAGATAAGGGGAAAGAGAATCTCTCTGTCTAAGGTCGCGTTTAGGACTAAAGATACCATGGGGGTTGCCATTTAAAAGCATCGAGAAACGTATTGATTCTACGCATTTCATTATAAGGTGTATCCAACGATTAGCAAACTCCATACGTTCCATTTAAAGGTATTTCTCCCTTTATCCATTGGTAAAAAAACTGTCACATTGTGGCGGCCTCGCCGAATAATTTATTTTTTTTGAGTAGTAATGAATTTAAGAAAATCACTTTTGGTAATGAACTTTCACAGAAGTGACAATTGTAACGTTTTTTTTTTTTTTTTTAAAAAGAAACAATTTAGTTTCTGAACTTTGATTTGTAACGATTTAGTCTCTGTACTTTCAATTTTGTAACAATTTAGTCGTTGTTCTTTTTAAATTTGTAACGATTTAGTCCTATCGTGAAAATTATTGTTAAAATTTAATGGAATTTCTAACATAGGTAGAGCAATAAATTAATTAGGGACTCAATATGTTTATAAGCTACAAAGTATAAATCGTTAAATAATAAAAATCAACATTTAATTTTGATGCAATTTTTTACGACAGTGATTGAATTGTTATAAATTTGAAAGTACAAGGACTAAATTGTTACATACTATAGTTCATGGACTAAATTATTACAAAATTGAAAGTACATGGACTAAATTGCTACAAATCAAAGTTCAAGAACTAAATTGTTACCTTCGTGAAAGTTTACGGACCAAAAGTGATTTTTAATCTATATTAAAATATCATTTTAGTCTTATACTTTGGTACGTCCCAGTATTTTTGGTCTCATTCTATTTTGGTACATATACTTTCTTAAATTTAGTCCTTGTCCTTAAATAAATTATAAATTAGTCTATATTGTTAGTTTATTGTTAACTTTTCCAACAAAAAAATTAGTCTCCTTCCCTAATTCCCTCTATAAAGTTTAGAAACAATATTCACGTTGTCTTTTCTGGCATGAAAATTATTATTATTATTTAATTAATTTCGATAAAGATTATAATTGTATTTTTAAATACATGATAAATATAAGGAAGAAAGAAGGAGGATATAGTGGATAGATATTTTTCTTTAACTATTTTGTCCTTTTTTCTTAATTTCGATGTATTTCTTAGATTTTTTTATATCAACATTAGTTGTTTTTTTCTTTTTCAGAAAGAGCGTTATAAATGAAAAAATTTTATGTTACCATTTTACCCTTCTTTTTCTTTTTTTATACTGTTTCAAATTTTGTCTACTCCAACTATTTTATAATGTTATAAATAGTGATCTCATGTCCAAAATCGGGGAAACAAAACACTTTGTTTGTCAATTTTATCATTTCATCGTAAATATTAAATTAAATAAAATGTAATATGTTCTATTTCAAAAAAAAAATGTAATATGTTAAATTCTACTTCACATGGTTAAATTTAATTTAACATTTATCTGATCCTTTAGTTTTTGAATATTAAATTAAATAAAATGTATTGTATTAACTAATTGATTTCCGAAGCTAAAAAAAAAAAAAAATTTCGAAACACATACTTAGTCTTCCAAGGCCAAGTTAATTTGGCATTTTGAGAGGAATGGGATGTATACAGTAAAGTCAGGATATCACTTGACTTATTCAAAGAAGGAAAATGGTTCAAGTTATGATGATTCCAAGATGGCTAGGTGGTGGAAATTTCTATGGAATTCTAATATTCCAAATAAAATTAAATTGTTTGTGTGGAGGATTTATAATGAGTTTATTCCTACCACTGTTAACCTTAAGCGCAGAGGGATTGAGGTGGAAGACTTGTGTCATCGATGTAAAAGGGGTCCGTAAACTTCTAATCATGCGGTGTGGGATTGTAGGTTGTCGAAACAATGTTGGAAAGAAACACCTTTTTTTCCAAATGAATTGGCCGAAACAATTGAAGAACATGAGAGATCTTCTTTGGTAGTTCTATGAGGCTCTTACTCATGAAAAGTTTGAGGAATATATAGTCATGTGCTGGTGCATGTGGAATGCAAGAAATAAACAGATATTTAAGGGAATAAGGACTGAGGATACAAATAAGGCGGATTGGAATGGTTGTCTATCTTGTTTAGCCCAATTCTAGGAGTTTAACAAAGGGGTGGAGGAAGAAGTGACTTGGTGAGACAAAATCCCAATGTAAAATGAAATCCTCCTTTGTTCCCAAACTTTAAGCTTAATATAGATGCAACAATTAGTGAAGATGTAAACAAAATTAGGTTGGGACTGATTTTCAGAAATGAGAAAGGAGAAATTATGCTTACAATGGTGAAGCCGATTCAGTGGGTAGTAACAGTGGACATGGTGGAAGCTCTTGAGTGAGGGAAGGAATTGTTGAAGCGCTTGAGATGGGGCTGAATCATTTAGAGGTTGATTTTGATATTGCTATGGTTATCCAAATGCTGCAACAAAATGATACAAATTATTCAGAAATAGGAAGATTAATTGTTGAAATTAAGGAGTTATCTTACAGTCTACAATAGTGCTCATTTCGGTGGTGCAATCATGAAGCAAACAAGGTAACTCATCAACTGGTTGTTTTGGCCTTATCGTGTGAAGCAGAAGATAGATGGATGGAGGACATGCCAAAAGCAGTTCGGGAGGCGGTGGAAGATGAAGATGAAGTGCTTTCAAATGGGCCAATCCATTTAGTGCAAAGGGATGGACTTTAATGTTGTGGACTTTGTTTTATGTTTATTGTTTGTAATCTCGAAAAAGAAAAAAAAAAAGACAATAAACTAAATCTTATAAAATTGATCGGCCTCAACTGTCCTTTCTCCAGTAGGCGAGCAACTGCCAGAAGACACATATCCAAAATCCATCCTTTTTATTGTCAATTAATGAGTGTGTTGCAGTCAATCTTTTTAAACATTTTAGGATAATCTTTATTGTCAGATTAAATTATTACCCAAAAAAAAAAAAAAAAACTATTTTTTTTCTCTAAATTAAATCTACAAGATTCCACGTGTTTTTTACTAGTCTCCTTAACTTGCCTTAAATCCAGAAGAAATACGTAAAAGAAAATTTTTGAAATTCTATATTGTATATATAATAGGTTAGAAGATAACTCTCAAACAAAGTGAAATATAACTATAAATTACTTTTTAATATTCTACCCTTGATTTATAGATATTTTCAGTTGATTATATTTCAGATCAACTCAAATCATTTAAATAAAATTATTTTTTTTTCAAAATCCTACCAGAAAAATTATCACGTAATGTTTCCTAAATAAGTAGAGTAAAATAGAGGAAGATAAAAAGGTGAAAACCCACTTCTATTAATGAAAAAGCAACTACTATCTATTTGATTTCAACATTTCTTCTTAATATTACGTAATTAATTCTTGTATTTAAAGTAGTATTATGCTTAACGGTTTTAAAACAGAATCTAACAGATAGATGTAGGATCGGTATGGCAATCTTAGAGGAGGTGAATAGGGTTTCTTCAAATTTTATAAAACTTTTTCAAATGTGGGCCCAATTAAACAAATTAACACATGTTTTGCAACAATTAATTTAAACAATAAATAATGTAAATAAATTGATCACCTCAAATTAAACAATAAGTTTAACACTTACAATTTTGAACACCCTATTTAATTCTAGTATCAAGATTGGTAAAAAATATGTAAAGATAAAATTCTTCCAACCGAAATAAACATAAAAGAGAAACTAATTTTATGCAATTTAATATAACAACAAATTAATTGCAAAAATGAAATAAGATAGGGATAGATAAATTGACATCGAAAATTTTATAGTAGTTCGGCACAACCCAGCCTACTCCACTCCCCAAGCTCCTCTTGGGTATTTTACTAGAGCAATAAACGACCATTTCCACGGCTCAGAGTCCAACCGTTACACATTCCTTTTGCAGGAGCAAGAACAAACCCGATCCTTTCTACTATTCAGGATCAAACAGTTACAACCTCTCTTTTTCGGGATAAAGAGAAACCCTTACAATGGATTATAAGTTGAACAACAAGATGAAAAAGTTCTCTTAATAGTAGATATACAAATCAAAGCTCACACACTTTGTAAGAAAGAATTCTTACAAATTAAAGCCCTCAAATGACTACGAAAATTAAAAAAATTGAAGCTCAAAATTTGCTCAAAAATGGTGCAAGTGCTCTCCAAGAATAATAGAATTTTTTTTTTCCATTTTCTCCAATTTTTTTCGAGGCTTAAATAGAGGAGAAAAGCCAAAACTAGTCATTGGCTGCCACGTGTCAGCTTCTAATTAGGTGAAAAAATAAATTCAAAATTAATAATATTATAATAATAAAATAATATTAAAACATTTGACACCAATTATATATATATTATTTTAATTAAGAAGGTTACGTGTTGCCTTTTCATTGGCCGAACTAAAATAATAATAAATTTTTGAATTTTTGCCATTGGACTTTTGAATTATTAAAAAATTCAATATGTCACATGTCGAAATCCTATTAGCCACGTTTGCCATGTCATCTTCCATGTCATTTGCCACGTCATCATTTTAGACCATTTGAAAGTGTCACGTTGTCGTCACGTCATCAAGGTTAACCGTTGACCTTTCACATCATTTGCCACGTCATCAATATATGCTACATGTCACGCCATGTAGGATTTTCCTTAAATTTTATTTTTCCCATAACTTCTTCATTTGAGCTCCAATTCGAACGATTCAAGATGCGTTGAAATCGTTATTCCGAGTTCTACACTATGGACACTTCAAAACACTAAAATTATTAATAAACAAAATCAAGTTTGTTATCATCAAAACATTAATTAATTAATTTGAGATTAAGGGCCAAAAAGCAATAATAGCCTAAATTGATTTATTTATAAAAGACTGAAATTTTAATTGATACAATTATTAGTTTGGAGTTTTATGTGTTACAACTTCAAAAGTTAATGAGTATAAGTTTTGTCAAAATGAGCTTAACTAGTAATAATTGACATGAGCCCACAACTAAAAGGTTGGAAGTTCGAATCTCCCTACTTAAACATTATCGAACTAAAAAAAAAAGTATAAATTGATTTTCTTTTCTAAAAATTATTAGAAAAAAACGTTCAACCCACGTATTAAAACTGTGCAAATGACACTTTTTTCTGTATTCCACCACCGGTGGTCGGGTCTGAAAGAGAATGCTTCTCCACTATACTCAACCATATAAAGTCCTCAAAAAGTTCTTCAAAAATTATCTGATAGTTCCTTTTTAAAAAAAGAAACATAATGTTTAATTTGGTCGTTAATATTTTAAAATCATCCATTTTATTCTTTCAATATTATTAAATTATTATTTTATTAACATATAAATATTAAGTAAAAATAGTAAATGCACCACTCGAATACTACTTCAAACATGAAATTCGCTCAAACAAAACTTTGGCCTTCACTCATCAACAAAATTCATTTCTTCTAAATTTGACATTTGCTCATTAACAAATTTGTGTCCAATATGCCCATGTATTTAAATTTGTTTATAAAACAATGTTCCTTCTAGACCACCACTAAAAATACTTATTAGTGGATTGGTAGTTTGAAGATGATTTTTGCTGACTTTTTTTTTTTTTTTTTTTTTTAATTCAACAATATGTGCAGTAGAAATTTCAAACACTTGACATTTTGATCGATACTATAATGTCTTAATTATGCTCGAATTCAATCAATACACAAGTATTATTCAAAAAAATAATATAATGATATATTGTTTACTTAACTTAGTTGATATTTTTAAAAACATTAATAATTATATGGTTAAATTACAAGTTTAGTCCCTAAACTTTTAGATTTGTGTCTATTTAGTTCTTGAACTTTAAAAAGTATATAATAAGTCCCTGAACATTCAAATTTGTGTCTATTTGGTTTCTGAACTTTAAAAAATGTCTAATAGGTTCTTAAACTTTCAATTTTATGTCTAATAGGTCCCTGAATTTTCAATTTTGTGTCTAATAGGTCATTGACCTATCCGATATTTTTTTAAATTCACAAACCTACTAGACACAAAATCAAAGTTTAGAGTTTTATTAATTGAATATGTCATGGACCTATTAGACATTTTTTAAGTTCAATGAACTATTAGATACCTTTAAAGTTTATGAACCAAATAGATACTGAAAAGTTCACGACTAAACTTGTAATTTAATTTAATTTAATTCATCATCACCTGGACTAAAAGGTTATAATTTAATTAAATTCATCATCACCTCGACTAAATTGTTACAACTTACAAGTGTTTTTTAATGTTTAATTTCTCTCCTACATTAACCAGTATAAAGTTGCCCCCCACATGATTGGCCGTTCAAGACTTTCTCGCACTTCGACTTCGCCGCCGTTTATCATTCTAAAGACTGCCCCCATCTTTCCGACGACCAATCGGCCTTCCCAAACCCAAAAAAAATGGATCCGATCAGTTCTGCAACAACCAAACAGACCCATCTCGCGGCGGTGCCGTACCCCGGCCGAGGCCACATCAACGCCCTCATGAATCTCTGCAAGCTCCTCTCTCTCAAAAACCCCAACATTCTCATCTCCTTCATCGTCACCGACGAGTGGCTCACTTTCCTCGCCGGCGAACCCAAACCCCCAAACATCCAATTCGCCACCATCCCCAATGTCATCCCCTCCGAGCTCCGCCGCGCCAACGACTTCCCCGCTTTCATCCGATCCATCGAAACCGATATGGAGGCTCCGACTGAGACTCTACTCACCCGCCTCCACCCGCCACCGACGGCCATCGTTGCCGATGCCTTCCTTCCGTGGGCGGCACAGTTGGGGATCCGCCTCTGTGTTCCGGTGGCTTCGCTCTGGCCCATGTCGGCTACGGTTTTCTCCATCCTTTACCATTTTGAACTCCTTCAGGAAAATGGGCATTTCCCAGCTGAACTCTCAGGTACTGTAAAATCGATTTGTTCTGTTTTAGTTTTTTGGGAATCGGATTTTGCGAGAAGGGGTTTCAAGTTTTTTCTTGTTCTGTTTTGAAGAGCGGGCAGAAGAGACTGTCGATTACATTCCCGGAGTGTCAAAGATTCGTCTTGCAGATTTACCCAGTTTCTTCTCTGGCGATGGTCTCAAAGTCGTCGGATTCTCCGTGAACTCCGCTCGTTCCGTTGACAAATCCCAATTTCTCATCTTCACCTCTGTTTACGAGCTCGAATCCTCTGTAATCGACGCTTTAAAAGTAAAATTTCCCTTCCCAATCTACACAATCGGACCCAGTACACCATATTTCGAGCTAGAAAGTTCGATTCAAGACGACGGCGGCGACCCCAAAAACTATCTCCGGTGGCTGGACTCTCAAGCAGAGGGATCTGTTTTGTACGTTTCGCAGGGGAGTTATCTTTCAGCTTCGAGCGCCCAAGTGGACGAGATCGTCGCCGGCGTGAGAGACAGCGGCATACGGTTCTTGTGGGTGGCGCGTGGGGACGACAGCCGGTTGAAGAGCGTGGATAGGGAAACTGGGATGGTGGTTCAGTGGTGCGATCAATTGAGGGTTCTATGCCATAGCGCCGTCGGAGGGTTTTGGACTCACGGCGGTTGGAATTCGATTCTGGAAGGGGTTTTCGCCGGCGTTTCGATGCTGGCTTGGCCGATATTTTGGGATCAGTTTCCGAACAGTAAGAAGATTGCGGAGGATTGGAAAGTTGGGGTTCGATTTGATGCAGTTGGGGGTCGGAATCTGGTGAGGAGACTGGAAATTGCAGAGATTGTGAAGAGATTTATGAATCCAGAGAGTGTTGAAGGAAGAGAGATGAGGAAGAGAGTGACGGAATTTCGAGAGATTTGCCGGCGAGCGGTTGCGAAAGGTGGGTCTTCTAATTCCAACATTGATGCATTTTTTAGGGATATTTTTGTAGACTAGTGAGGGCATTGTGATTTGGGGCTGTTTGTGGGTGGTTTGATTGGGATCCAAATAAAAAATAATGCTAAATTGACGTTTTAGTTTAGTGTGTTGGATTGTTTTTTCAATTTAGTCTTTATAATTTTAAATTTTTTTTTAATACGCTAATCGAAACAATTTATGAATATAAAAGATATAGATCATTTTAAGTGTTAGCTACGTCAGCATCGTTTAAGTATAATGTGGGGTTCATAAACATTAAGAAAATATTTATAAAAGAAAATTCTTAATATTAACACAAGAAATAGGTTTTGCAAGGAGATTAGAAATTGTTCGTAACAAATCTATAATCTAATTCAACTAACTCCTTAGGCCTTGTTTGATAACTATACGGTTTTTAAAAATAAGTCTATAAATACTACTCCTACCTTTGAGTTTCCTTGTTTTATTCTTACTTTTTACATATGTTTTCAAAAACCGAAAGTTTTGAAAACTAAAAAAAAAAAAATTCAAAAACTTATTTTTGTCTTTAGAATTTGGCTAAAAACTCAAATATTTTCTTAAAAAAATTTGAAAATCATGGTAGAGAAATTGTGAGAAAACAATCTTAATTTTCAAAAATTAAAAATAAAAAAATAAATAATTATCAAATAAAATCTAAATAGTTATCAAACGGGGCCTTAATTTCCAACACTACAAGAATTCATATCATCTTTCCACCACTCAAAGCATTTTTTTTTTCTTGTTTGCAAATGTTAGACTTCACAACTCGAGGTTTCATACAAACATAGGAAATCACAAATACCTACGCTGAATTACTTTTCCGCATTTTCACACACATTCTTAGAAAGTGATAGAGATTAGAAACAGAAATAAAAGAATCTTTTAGTATGAGTTTTTTTAAACAAATCCACGTTTGATTGATAGTTTTATTAACCTAGATTTGCTATAATACATACTATTTTACCCCTCAAGTTTGTTATAGTGTTTTACCTTACTCACCAGATTTGCTACAATACTTTATTCATACTCTCCAAATTTGCTACAATACACATTTTATCTTTAATCATGCTTTTAAAATGCATTAAATTTTTAATAAAAATATATTAGTTAGATAAAAATAATTAGTTAATGATAACTTTATAATAAATAAGAAAATAAATTTAGTTCAAATTTCAAATAGTAATAATTAATTTATAAATCAATATGTCGACTTTGTTATACTTCATGATATTTATAAGAAGGAATTTCTTTGTATTTTGTTCCTACATTGACAAATATTAGAAAACAAAAATTACAAAACTAACTAAACATTTATTTTACAAAATAATTATTCAAAATGTGTTCAGATTAACAATAATATTAAAAAATAAATTCTTCATTTACAAAGTAATAGTTCCTAATTTATAAGAAACTTACTATTATATTTTAAAATTTTTATTAACGTATAAATTATAATAAAATTTATTTTTTTATAAATTCCAAACCATACACTATAAACCTAAATTTAATACGTCAATTTTCATTTGATAAAAATAATCCATTTCTCTAAATCCACAACTTCCTAAACTCATTTTCTTGTGAAAAATGTAAAAATTATGTTATCATAGTCAATTAAAGACATAATATTTGTAGAATTAATTAATTAAACTATTTTGGTTAGTGTATCTTGAAGTTAATAGCTTTAAAATAATATTATTTAAAATATTTTAACTTTATAACCTTATGTATTAGTTAAATATAGAAAGTTAAGTTTAATAGTAATTTTGATGATAAGTAGTAAATAATTTTTGATAGCATGACAAGTTATAAATCATTAAATAAACAATTGATAAAATTTTCTTTATGGTTAATTTTATGTTGGATATATTTGCATAAAAAAATTTGTTTATATTTGTTCACATTTTGGTAAATAGTTTGAAAATATTTTCATGAACAATTAAATA
This sequence comes from Trichosanthes truncata, assembly GCA_033996785.1. Taxonomy (NCBI): domain Eukaryota; kingdom Viridiplantae; phylum Streptophyta; class Magnoliopsida; order Cucurbitales; family Cucurbitaceae; genus Trichosanthes; species Trichosanthes truncata. The sequence continues at coordinate 21,832,409 of JAWPNB010000008.1, read as the reverse complement.
TTTATTCTATAAAATAATTATTGGAAGAAAATTGAGTGGACAAATGTATTAAAAATATTTTATTTTTTATTAAAATAATGCTCTCTAATTTCATAATAAAAGTTAAATTTTAAATATAATTTAATATATAGCTATTATTACTTTAATTAAATAATTTATATTCTTTATTACAAATTTTAAATTTACCAACCAAATACACTTTTAATAAACTCGGATTTAACAAATTAGAATTCAAACACATACTTAACAAACTTAAATTTAATATTGTCGCTACGGGTTTGAGACACAGAGCGGCCGATTTCCAAGAGGAAGAACATGGAGTCTCTACCAGCTTTTATTTAGAGGATGTGACTGGGCACCCAAAATGTGTTAAGATGATCTACGAATAAAAGATTTTGGGTTCGAGAATCATTTGTATATGGGGAAGGTATTAGCACTCCACAACACTCATTCAATGAAACGAAATTTTACTTTTCTTGTGTTATTTTAAAAGAAAATGACCTTTGTAGAAAAAAAAATATTTTTATGTTAATTTTTAAATGTCTCATGTTTTATTGATCACTATTCTTAAATTAAATAATGAGCAATAATTATGGGTGGCATAAAGTCATTCAAATTTTATTTTGGGATGCCAAATTAAATTCGTCACCTCAAGTATATTAGGGAATCAACATCTTGATTTCCTAATCTTCATCATAAGAAAGTTTTTTTTTTTAGGAAAATGTTTGGTTTATTAATTTAAAAACATGTGTCAGAAAATGATTCTTTTAAAGGAAATTCTTTATTATTTTTCTATTTTAAAGAAGTGAAACTTTTATGGAAAAAACAAATTGTAGATTAGATTTAATACTTTGAAAAGAATTCAATGGGATGTTTTTTAGAGAAATTAAAATTTCCTTTAAGAAAATCATTTTATGGAAATGTCATTTATAAAAATATTTTTCTTTTGTATTTTTTTTATGAAAAATATATATATATTTTTTTTTTAAAAAAAGGAAAACTTCAAATTTAGAAAAAACAAAGTTTCATTTTTAAAAAAAACTTCCTTTTATGAAAATGCTCTTTATGAAAGTATTTTTGATACTCTTTATAAAAAAAGTTTTTATTTTTAAAGAAGGAAAACTTCAATCAAATATTTCTCCTTTTTAAATAACTTCTTCTTTTAAAAAAAAAAAAAAAAAAAAGCTTTTCATGCAAAGATTTTTTGTATTTTATAGAAAATATAATAAAAAAAGAAGAATTCATGAAAAGATAAATAATTGCACAAAAAAAAATTTATTGAACACAATTTTATTTTTTTTAAGGAAAAATTTTAAAATCAAATCTCGGCATCCCAAGATATTGATTTTTCAAATCAATAACCTTAAATTATCGGCCTCCCGAAAATTTAAAGTTCCTTCCTTGGAAAAGTTTCCTTTTGTAAGTTTTGACAAAAAGAATCAAGATGCAAATTAACTAAAGGAAATGCATAAACATTCTCTATAAAATAAAAGAATAATAATAAAAAAAAAATGAACAACCACATAGCATACATTTCACATATTCATCAAACAACATTTGAGAACATTATTAATCCAACTTCTTGTCACAAATATTTCAAATGCAAGTAAAGACTGTGAATCTAAATTTGTAATAATACAAAAAAAGAATCATAAACATGTTTTACGATATGAAATTATGCTAACGAATTATGCCAACAACTAAATGTAAATGATACATCAAAGTAAAGATTTTTAAAATATATTCAAGGAAGCACAAAATAACTTACCACTTGAAGAAAACACTTGATTTTGTCCTCTTGTTTCATGAGCAAAGCAAATTCAATGTTAAAGGGAAAAAAAATACTATAAAGTTTAAATAACCAGAGAAAAAAAATGCAAGAAAAGAAAAAAAAATAGTTTGTTTGCAAAGATGTAGAAAAAAAATGTAAAGAAATAAAGAAAGACAAAAACAAACTGTGAGAAAAAAAAATTGTTAGTTTGCAAAGGTGTAGAAAAAAAAAAGTAAAGAAATAAAGAGAGACCAAAACAAAATATGAGGAAAAAAAAGTGGAGAAAGAGAATTGAGAGAAAGTGTTGGAGAAAGAAAGAGAGGGAGAAGTCTAAAGAAAAGATTTGTAGAGGAAGAGAAAAACATGGGAGTTAGAAAGAGAGAAAGAGGGAATGTATGAGAAAAAATGGTGAGAGAGTTGAATTTCAAATGGTCCTCGCAAAGCTTGTCTTTGACCTCCAATTTATAGAAATCCCAAATCAATCTCATTTAGGAAAAATAAAAATCAAACCAAAATTTAAAGGAACAAATGATATTAATTGATTGAATTGATTTTAAGAATATTTGACTTAATTGGTTCCTTCCAAAAATTGGCTAAATCAAATAATTTTTCCATACGAGAAAGATTTGATCGTTAATCTTTTCAAAATTTTATTCTCTACAACGAAAAAAAGGGGAAAATCTTTTATTTTATTTTATTTTTATTTTTTTACTAAGAAAAAGAAAGGAAAAAGAATCAATCAAAATATTTGTTTTTTTTTTTATTTTTCTCAAAGACAACAATAATTCTAAATTATAAAAAAAAAACACACAATTAACAAAAATAAAGATGATGAAATAAAATACCTGACAAATTTAGGGGTCTACAAATATCATCCAAACATTGGTTTAACAAACCCAGACTTAACAACCACAGACTTACAAACCAAACGACCCCTTAAATTCTTATGTACCACTGTACAAAGTCCCTACACTCACGATCATTCTCTCGCCTTTTATCATAGGTATTTGAGGGTTTAATTTTTACCATTAAAAGTTTAGGATATAATCTTTTCACTTGTGAAAGTTTGAGACTTTAATTTTTGTTCTATTGAAAGTTTAGGGTTCCATTTTTTCACTTATGAAAATTTGAGGATTTAATTTTTAGGTTAAAATACCATTTTGGTCCCTGTACTTTGAGCTTTATTCTATTTTGGTTCTTGTACTTTCAAATGTCCAATTTTAGTCCATGTACTTTCAATAAAGCTTAAAATTGGTCCCTACTATTAGTTTATGGTTAATTTTTCTTAAAAAAAGTTAGTCTCTATTAGTTTTTCCTCTATAAATTTTGAAAATATGTTTTCATGGTGTCTTTTCTTGTATTAAAATTATTATTATTATTTAACCAATTTTGATAAAAATTAACTTCAAACTTGTCATAGGGACCAATTTTAAGCTTTATTGAAAGTACATGGACTAAAATTGGACATTTAAAAGTACATGGACCAAAGTGGAACAAAGCCCAAAGTACAAGGACCAAAATGATATTTTAACCTAATTTTTATGATTTAAAGTTTAGGGGTCATTCTTTTCACTTAAGAAAGTTTAAGGGTCTAAATTGTAATAACTGTGCAACTTAGTCATTAATCTATCAAGTGTGGGCTATTTTGTACAAGAATAGCTAAAAAAAATAGCCTATTTAGAATGATAGCTACCATGATTTTGAGAGAAGTGAGAGAATATTTTTCATTCCATTTATAGCCCTGTTATATACCCATATTTACAGTCAATACCAACCGAAAATAGATGTATTTTTTTAAAAAAGTATCCTCAGTGGTCTCTCATTGTTTCTCATCATATCTGACTCACACCCTAGATTTATGCATTTTTAAATTCGACCTTATTTTTCGAATTTCTCCATTTTCAAATTCTTCATCTAAATCCTAGTAATCAATCTCATTTATTTATTTCTTTTTTTAAGAACAAAATCATCCCCAAAAACTTTTGCTAACCTATCAATATACCATTTTTGGTCATTTTCCCAATTTTTCAAGTTGCAACATTCACAAAAGAAACCTGACGAAAATTGTGCTTGAGTACATGGAAGGAAAAGAAACCCAGAGAGGAAGTCGTGTGGAGGAAGAAATCAAACACATTCGACTTTTGGAAGCAAAATGACTGTATATGAAAATACATACCTCGAAATGCAATTGGTCAATGTCCTCTACTCTGCCCATTTCCATTGCTGGAGGCTGGGGGGAGACGAAATGGAGTGTAAGAGGCTAAGGAGAGACAAAACTTAGCTTAAGATTGAAGAAAATCGAACAAATAGGATGGTTTCAAATTAAATGGGTTGTTTGGGAAGATAGAGAATTTGATGGTATGATTTGCTTGGTTAGATAGAAGGTTTTTCAATTAATTCATTAAATGGCGGAAGATGATTATACTCTTGATTTGACCTTTTTTTTTATCCCATAAATTGTTTTCATCTCTGTGCGCATTTTAACCGTTGAATTTGCAATACCATTATACTAGCAATTAGTTTGAATTAATGTCACAGATTATCATTTATTCTTGCATGTTAAGGTTGTTTTTTTTTTTCACCTCCACATATTTCTCTTCTTTAATATGCTCATCGTTTTTAGTCATTCGTTTTGGTGGATTAAAATGGCAAATCTTAATTAAGGGTATTTTCGTCCTCGTGCAATTTGAAGATCTTACGAAAAAGTATGTTTGACCATATATACAAAATCTAATACATTTAGCTATTTTTTTGAGTTGTGGTATTTAAAAAGGTTAACTACATGAATAACACATTTGAAGCATCAAATTATACAAATGTCAAGTTTTGAAAAAAATTTCAGCTTTGTCGTGAGCCCAGTCATTTGAAGTTTAATAGAATATTGAATTTACATATATGCCCATTAGATTTGATAGTAATTGAGGTAAATTCGTGAGAAAATAAATGGAAAGAATAAAATGGAATATTTTCCATAACTGTTTGAATAATAGATTTGAAAAAATCCCCCAAATATCTCCAATAACTTCCTTCCAAATCTGTTCGCAATTTTCACCATCAAAATCGAGGGTTTAGGGCCAAACCAAGCGATTTACCTCCTCACCTTCATTCAACCATCAAAAGCAAATGTTTCGTGTAGATGGAGAAGCTGTGTAAAACCGTGAGTTTCTTTCAATAGCGGCAATAGACAGCGTGGCTTTCTATAGGTTTATTCAACTATGGCGAGTTTATTTCGCCGGCTTCTTCTTCCTTTGTTGATACAGTTTCTTCTTCATTGTCGGTGGTTTACTTCGTTGGTTTCTTCGCCAGTGGGTTTGATTCGCTATTTTCCAAGTTTATGAATTGTTCGAATGGCGAACAATGAACCTAGTACATAGAAGGTATAATATATACATGGAGTTTATATTTCAAAGTTTTGGGGTACATATATTTCAAATTTCAAACATATATAGGATTTATTTCGAATAATTCGAGAACAATGAATTGTATATGATGTGTGTTTCAAAGTTTTATTTTCCATAGTTATGCCCATTGTAGCTATAATTATTACTAGGTTAACATATTGTTATCAATGAAGTTTATATTTCAAATTTCAAACATATATAAGGTTTATTTAGTAATCAATCACATAGAAATGCTATATTGTCTCTGATTATATGTAACAAAAGGTATCTATCACAATAGACTCAGACGTATAATTTATATATTAGGTTTATATTTTTTCTACCTATCAAATACTAATTAACTATATTTTTTTTCTTTTTTTTTATAGTGAAAATTCAGAAGAAGATATGTCTTGTGTGTCAGTGGATGATATTGAACAACAAAATGAGGAAGAAATTAGAGAAGTAGGAGCAACCCAACTACTTACATAATATAGGAGGTTTATATAAGGATGTAAATTAATAGAATATATATCTAAGTATATATTCACGTTTATATGAGTATAATATTTATGTGTACAATAATTGCATAATATATATTTAGCATGTGCAATGAAAATATTACATAGTTTATTATATACATCTATATATGATTATATATAATATAACTTATCATGAAGAACAAAGAGGACAAATTATATAATCAGGGTATGTAAACAAAGTTATGTATAAATATAGTTAAATTAAGTATCAAATGTATGTTATAAACGAAAGTATATAATATATAATAATGGTATGTAAATGAGGTATATATATAATCATGTATATTATATATAATTTGCATGTTGTAAATGAAAGGAATGTTGATACACGCAGAAAAAAAATTATTGGAAAATTTATAGGCGCATATATCATATATACGTATATTGCAAATCATCACTTAGGCACCAAGCTCTACAAATTAGAAATTCTCGCAAATAGAATTCACGACGATTCAAATAGGAGTTCATTTAGATCTGGAAAGTATGACAGATTCACCAGCTTTTTAATGAATTTGATATTCAAAATTGAGTTACTTAATATACCAATATAAACATGGTATGAAGTATATAAAAGTCATATGGAAAATAAAAATCATTGGAATATGAAGTATATATAAGATATATATGAAGTATATATTTGTGAAATACTAAATTTCTCAGAATAATTTGTTATAGTATGGTAAAAAACAAAAAGAGGTATATATGATGAAGATTATGAAAACAATATGAAGAAAACGAAAGTGACAAAAATGAAATTGACGTTATTGATGAAGAATACGTTTTTATAATAATTATGAGTTATTATGTGTAATAATTAAAAGATATATTTTTTAAAATTAGATCTATCATAAATGTATGAAATTAATTATCTGAGAATACATATTTTTTAAAAACAACAGGATTAATTAACTTACAAAACTTAAATAATAAAAAAAGTAACTGAAATTGAATAAAAAACTATATACTGGGTATAAAATGGCACATTGTAATTGAATAAAAAAAAATTGGCGTTTCAAACATCACATTGAAAATTAATAAAAAAAAACTAAATGAAGAAAGATGGAAGTGAAATCATACTCATTTGAAATTGAAAGAGAGAATTTCTTGACACTTCAAACTTCAAACTCCACTTACTAACGCTGAGAGAAATAGCAAAACAAATATAATTCTCAAAGTAAATGTTATTAATGAAAATTTAAAATTAAAACATAATTTGAATATTAATATATTGGAGAATAAAATATATTTATCAATCTAAAATATATCTTTATGTAATTAATGATAAATTTATTTACCTAAATTGAATGATATGATTATGGAAATAATAAATAATAATAATAATAACATTATTACAATAATGAGAAAAAATCGTAAGGGCATCAATGGAATAAAATGTTCTCATAAATGTGAGGCATGATAGAGCTTAAATTTATTTAATAATGAGTCATTTATGAAACATATAGGTGAAAATGTGCTCTTTGCCATAATTTTCCTATTTAAAACTAGTCAATTCTCTTGTAGACCCAATCCAAAACCTAAACTCGCATGGTGCTATTGGCCCTTTGGGCCTTTCAACTTCAACCCAAGTGCTTCATAGATTCAATAACGTGGTCTTCATTGGAATTAGCCAGGGTCGGCAGATGCAGCGTTGGTTATGGAGCGAGGAGGTAATTTTGGGGTGTCACCACTTTTGTGGTTCGAGTGGTGAATCCCGGTTTATGGCAGGAGCGGGAGTGGGGAGAAATTTTTCTTTATTACACTTTGGGGGCATGGATTATGGTTCATGTCCTCATCTCGCCCCATTTTTCGTCCATTTCACATGGATGGAAAAATCATTATTGTCCTCACTCCACCTTGTTAATGTTCTTAGGAGGTATTGTCTATATTGGGGTATTCTCCATTCCCATATGAACAATACTAACCTTTTGCATGGCAATCATCCCTAAAAATGTGACAATTATTTATTTTTTAAAAAAAGTAAAATATATTTCTTTATCTCTTTAAGCATTTTTCTCTCCTACTTATAAAAACTTTAATGGTGACCATATGAGATTCCTATTGGTAGGTAAGTACTATTCTTCCCATCCACATCCTAACTATGTAGTACACGAGGTGAGAAATTGGTTCCTTGCAAAAAAAAAAGTTTTCAATGGTACAAATTGGGGACGAGGGAAGGCAGGTAAGAGACCATGATTTTATTAAAAAAAAATCGAAAAGGTCAAGATCTATTAATCTTAGCTTGAGATTGTTGTAGTTGATAAAATAATTATTTGTAAATGTACTTTTAAACAAGAATAAAAAATAAATTAGTGTTTAGTAAATTTTAATTTTAAGCATGAAAATGTAGGATATAGTATTTTGTGTTTTTTTTTTTTTAATTTTATGTTTGGTAAATTAATACTCAATTAATGTGATGTGATTTAGGTATAATGACCCAATTAAGCATAATATTTGAAATCAATTTATGTTGATATTTAATTTTGAATATTTTTATAAGATAATTGTCTAACATTTTATTTGATTTAAATTACGAGTTATATTTTGTGTACTATAAATTATTTGGCAAAAGATTAAAAAAAATTATTAAAAACTATATATATCTAACAAGTTTTTATTTCAATTTAAATAACAAAAATACGAGGAAAAATAAATTCAGATTAATGGTTATAAATGGAGTTGCTATAGATATGAAGGATGAAATGATAATTTTAGGCCCCGTTTGATAACCATTTGGTTTTTGGTTTTTAAAAATTAAGCCTACAAATACTACTTCCACCTATAGAGTTCCTTGTTTTGTTATCTACTTTTTGCCTATGTTTTCAAAAACCAAGCAAAGTTTTGAAAACTAAAAATAATAATTTTCAAAATCTTGTTTTTGGAATTTGGAATTTGGCTAAGAATTCAATTGTCTTGTTAAGAAAGATAAAACTAATTGTAGAGAATTCATGAGAAAACAAGCACAATTTCCAAAAACCAAAAATCAAAACTCAAATGGTTATCAAACGGGGCCTTAAATTTTCTTTGGCAAATCTGCTGGCGGTTGTAAACAGAATTAATTTACCAAACCTTAAACAAAAAACCGTTAGAAATTTCTTCATAATCACTCAAAGCCTTCAAACGCCATATGAAACAAAACCTTGCGCAAAATTAAAAGTTTAGGCCCTATTTGATAACCATTTGATTTTTGATTTTTGGTTTTTGAAAATTAAGTCTATAAATACTACTCCAATCCATGGATTTACTTGTTTTGTTATCTACCTTTTACCTATGTTTTTAAAAACCAAGCCATGTTTTGAAAACTAAAAAAAATAGTTTTCAAAAACTTGTTTTTGTTTTTATAATTTGGCTAAGAATTCAAATGCTTCCTTAAGGGAGATGAAAATCATGGTGTAGAAATTGGGAGAAAACAAGTTTAATTTTCAAAAACCAAAAACCAAAAACCAAATGGTTATCAAACGGGACCTTAGAAATTTGGCGATAAAATTTTAAAGTCTAGAGCTCTATTAAATGAAAATTTAAAGTTGGATTAATGTAATGACAACTTTTTAATAATTTCTATTTTATAATATGTTTTCTTTTAATTCAACAATTACGAAGTGGAGAACGAAACAATGGACGAAATAGCAATTGATGTAAAATGAGTAGGCTGACTTGACCGGATATTTGACTATTCAATAAAACCACTACAATGTGACTGCTTCATAATAACAATTGGATGTGGATTCAATCATTTTCATGCTCACGTTGAATACATGAAAAATTGGCAAATCAAATAATGTCAATATCTAGTATTGATTCATTTGACGACTTAAGTCAGTCCAATCAAATTATGTCACATGGCAATTAAACTAGAAGCTAGTTTAATTTGAGATCATTAAAAAGGAATTGGGTCAAATTTATAATTCAAGCTTATTAAAAATGATTGAATTAAGCACAAATAAGTCTAAGTCAAAAAGTTAGGCCCAAGGTTAACTAAGCTCAAATCCATATAAAACCCACCAAATTCTATAAAGAGAGGAAATCACCATTCATTTCATTCAAATAAGACAAAATTCAAATCACTCAACCAGGGAGTTCAGAAGCTTAAGTTCCACTACATAACTGACAGCTAATAACCATTGACTACTAAATAACATCTAGATATAAATTTTAAGAACTTCTCTTTTCATTACGATGGTCTCACCGAACAATTTCTCGAACAAATGGCACCATTGTCCTTATCCCACCACCACTAGTTTATTTTTCTTCTTCCTCCTCTTCGTCATCGTTTTCACTCCACACTTCCATTTCCCTCAAAATGGATCCGATCAGTTCTGCAACAACCAAACAGACCCATCTCGCGGCGGTACCGTACCCCGGCCGAGGCCACATCAACGCCCTCATGAATCTCTGCAAGCTCCTCTCTCTCAAAAACCCCAACATTCTCATCTCCTTCATCGTCACCGACGAGTGGCTCACCTTCCTCGCCGGCGAACCCAAACCCCAAAACATCCAATTCGCCACCATCCCCAATGTCATCCCCTCCGAGCTCGGCCGCGCCAACGACTTCCCCGGTTTTTTCCGATCAGTCAACACGGTAATGGAGGCTCCGACTGAGACTCTATTAGGCCGGCTCCACCCGCTACCGACGGCAATCATCGCCGATGCCTTCGTCACGTGGGCGGTTCAGTTGGGGAACCGCCTCTGTATTCCGGTCGCTTCACTCTGGCCCATGTCCGCTACGGTTCTCTCCATCTATTACCATTTCGACCTTCTAAAGGAAAATGGGCATTTTCCGGCCGACCTCTCAGGTACTGCAATACTACCCCATCTCCGAGTTTGTAATTTGTCTGCAAAATTTCCCCATTAACGAAAAGCTGTTGTTTCTTTTCCTCTGTTTTTGAAAGAGCGTGGTGAAGAGATTGTGGACTACATCCCCGGGGTTTCGAAGACTCGTCTTGCAGATATGCCGACTTTCTTCTCCGGCGACGGTCTCAATGTCAGCGGATTAACAATTGAAGCGGCGCGGTCTATTGACAAAGCCCAATTTCTCATCTCCAACTCTGTTTACGAGCTCGAATCCTCTGTAATCGACGTTTTGAAAGCGAAATTTCCCTTCCCATTGTACACTATCGGGCCCAGTGCACCATTTTTCGAGCGAGAAAGCTCGGTCCCAAACGGTGGCGGTGGCGGGACCAACGACTATCTCCGGTGGCTGGACTCTCAAGCAGAGGGCTCTGTTTTGTACGTTTCGCAGGGGAGTTTTCTCTCAGTTTCGAGCGCCCAAATGGACGAGATCGTCGCCGGCGTGAGAGACAGCGGCGTTCGGTTCTTGTGGGTGGCGCGTAGGGACGACGGCCGGTTGAAGGGCGTGGACGGGGAAAGTGGGATGGTGGTTCGGTGGTGCGATCAATTGAGGGTTCTGTGCCATGGCGCCGTCGGAGGGTTCTGGACTCACGGTGGTTGGAATTCGACTCTGGAAGGGGTTTACGCCGGCGTTCCTATGCTGACGTGGCCGATATTCTGCGACCAAGTTCCGAATAGTAAGAAAATTGTGGAGGATTGGAGAGTTGGGGTTCGATTTGAAGGTGTTTGGGGTCGGAGTTTGGTGAGGAGACTGGAAATTGCAGAGTTAGTGAAGAGATTTATGAATGCAGAGAGTGTTGAAGGAAGAGAGATGAGGAGAAGAGTGAGGGAAGTTCGAGAGATTTGCCGGCGAGCGGTGGCGGAAGGTGGTTCTTCCGATTCGAACATTGATGCATTTCATAAGGATATTTCTGTATAGCAGTTAGTGATTTATATTGTGATTTGGGACTAATGGTTGGAATTAAATGGAGTTTCTTGACTGACTTTTTTGTTGTTCAATAGAGAAATGAAATTGGCAACTTGATTCATTTTGTTGTCTTTTTGTTTGCAACCATGGAGAGAGTTTTAACTGAATTATAGAAAAATTTAAATGTTAATTGTATTGTATTATTAAAACTTTTTAAATTTTAGGTATATTATTGAAACTTTTTAAATTTTAGGAATATTATTGAAACAAGAACCACCGTTCAACTGTATTTTCTATAATTAGCCTAGTTTTAACCTTTGATATTATGCTTTTGATTGGATTAAATGGAAAATAACTAGTTTAGGTTACCTCGAAAGAACATCTATCTTTAATATAGTAATTAATGTTTTATCGGCTATGCTCGAATTGGCGAACATACCTCAACTGATTAAGACATTATAATATTAATTGTGACAAGAAAAAAAGTTAGAGGTTTTCAATTCCCACTCTGTATGTTGTTGAAATAACAAAGAAAAAACTGATTTAGATACCGATAAATCATATATATTTTGAAGGGAAACAAATCAATTTATATCCCTGCAATTTGGGGTTTAATCAATTAAAACCTCAAACGAAAAAATTTATCAATTAAGACACCAAAAATTCCTAAGTGAATAAATTTAAATCCTTATTATGACTTTATTTTTAAACTGTTAATGCATAACTGCCACTCATGTATATGACTTATTAAAATGCATTGATTAACAAAAATATTAGAGAGAAATGTTGGAAATAAATTGATGATAGTGATTTTATTAATATGAGTAATTTTTCATATTTTCAGTTCTTTGTTTTTATCTACTTATTTATGAAGAATTATCTTGGTATGATTTTCAAAGAAAAATAATTTTATTTAGGTGGTTTTGAGTTGGTGTTAAATAGAATTATATGAAAATAGTTATGAATTACTAACATAATATCTAAATTGTTTTCATCCATGAAAGTTTAAGATTTTGATAGGTGGTTTTTAATTTATCTTGAATGAATTAAAAAATCTATATTGGATCATTTTATAAAATATATGTCTTATTACATAAGGTACATTAGAAAAAAAAAGTGTTCATATTTTAAAATGCTAAATTATAGAAAATACCCCTAAATTATGGGTTTTGTTTCAATAATACCCCTAAATTTTATAAAGTTTAAAAAATACCCATGATTTTTTTTTAAACATTCAAAAATACTTTTACCGTTAAGTTTTGGATGAAAAACATTAAAGTTTCGTTTAACTTAAACGGATTTTTTTTAAAAATAATGTAAATTAAAAAAATAATAACACAAAAATGGTAAGTTTTAAAATAATGTCAAATGTAGGGTAGATAAATCGTGTACATGGGTCACGATTTATGTAAGTCGCAGCCAGTGGTCACGAGTAGCCAAATGAATCGCGGCCCATGTACACGAGGTAAGGCAAAATCTCGTACCCGTACACGATTTTTGTGCCACATGGCGCCATTCGATGGCGTGGCCGCCATGTGGCTGCCAGGTAACTCGTGTACGTGGTACACGATTTCCAAATGGATCTCGTGTACCATGTACACGATTTCCATAGCATTTTTTTTTTTGGTTATGATTTATCTATCTAATATATAAATATAAGTGTGAGCCATCATCGAAAGTGGGAGAGATTACTTTTTTAGATCCAGCATCGAAAGTTTGCATATTTTCCCGAAAAATCGTGGTGGGATTTCTTGATTATTGAGAAAAAAAAATATATTTATGGCCTCAAAATAAATAATAATAATATGTAAATCGTGTACGTGGTACACGTCACAGTGGCGGATCCAGAATTTCAAAATAAATAATAATAATTGATGGAGTTAATATTAAGAAAGCGGAAGCAATTTCGAATCTCGAGCACTCAAAGTACATCAATTTAACCAAACAAAAACATGCTCTAAACTGGAAAAAACCAGAAAGTATAAACACATACCTTTGTAGCTCAAATTCTCCAAATTCTTTGCAAATCTTGGATCACCAACAATACTTGGACCACCACTAGAGTCTTCCCTACTATTCCCAGCCCTTGGAATGGATTGTGGGATCCTTTGTTAAGAGAATTTTTAGAGAGAAAGGAAGAGAGCTCAAGATAGTTTAAAAAAAAAACTATCAAAGAAAATTTTCCCAATCCTTTTGTGTTTCATCCCATTTATAGACACTAATGAAACCTCATTAGGCTTCCTATGGAAGACAACATTTGTCTTCCCATGGAAGACAACACTTGTCTTCCCATGGAAGACAACACTAGGTTGGATATATAGGATTAGTCAAGTTTCATTTAAATCAAAATTAATTTAAAAACTTGATTAATTAATTAAACCATTTAATTAATTTAATTATTTAATTTAATATCAAATATTAATTAAATAATTAGACCAATCCCTCTCTTTTATGACCAATCGTTTGTACATGAATCCCTATTCACGTATTAAACCGAACAAATATTTAAATCACATTTAAATATGTTCTTCTCTCTTTCTTGTGGTTTTAATTCATAATTAAATTATAGTACGTTAAGTATATCGCATATAATTAACGTTTACTCCCAAAACCGAATTTGAACAATTCAAATTCTTTTCTCTCAAATTATTCCAAGGCTTAGTCTGAGCTAGTAAGGGGACCTAATGGACCTACAGATCATGAGCTCCAACGATACGAGATTTAACCGGCCAAACTCTTTACCCTAGCTAATCAACATTCGTTAACCACCGGGACACTCCACTAAAGCCAAGTGGCTGCACTCTCCTCACTGTAGATATATTTCTGTCCACTCGATATAACCATGATTAGTAAGTCGATCCTTCACAGGTCGTTCGTAATTACAGCTGGGTCAAATAAACCGTTTTACCCCTGTAATTACTTCTTGTTCCTTAAGTCCCACTGATCCTCTAATGAACAATTGGTTTGTGGTCCAACCAACAAACCGAATCCCTCTCGGGCCAATGAGAGGGTGGGCCCATTGTTCAAGACCCGGAGTCAGCACTTAAGGGAACAACCTCTCTACTAATCCTTAAAGCATGTAGGAGTGAATTCCATCTCGCATGACTATGTTCCCAACTATCTATCCGGTCTTATCCCCAAAATGGGAGGCTTATTGAGTCGGCGATCTCGGGCCACTCTCACCCATGCAAATCTAAGGATAATCCCGAATAAATAGGAATTCATAGCACGCTCAGGATTAAGATCGAGTTACCTAGGTCATCGTATGAATATAGTCAGTTAAAACAGTAAACGGAGTTATAAAGTCTAAGTGACTATTTCGCGGTCCGGTCTTATGCAAACTCATTGCATAGGACGCCCCCACTCGCATGTCTCCACATGAACAATTCAGGATCACATCGTTAGTACTATACAAAGTGGGCCGCGTCCATAGTGTCCCCAGAATAAGGTACCCAGCCTTATCCTTATACTATAGACCATTTTGGCTATTACTCGAACTTGATCCACTTTTATGTCATACATAAAGTTCAAGTATACATACTATAGCCAAAGGTTCTTAGTTCATTGGATTTGGGTTATAGAATACACAATTCACTTTATTCAATAACACATTTACTGAATAAACCTCAATAACATATTTATAGTAAAATAGAATATACATTCAGTTTACAAAACCACGAGTTTTAGGACAAAAAACCCAACAATAATAGGTAGTTTTTCTAAAGTATGTAAATTTAAACATTTCTTTTCTTTTTTACCCTACATTTGTAATTTCATTTTTTTTTATACATTTTAAAAATTATTAGTTTCAAAACTACCCTAATTGCGTTATTATTTATTTAAACAACATTATCTTAAAAATTAGCCCTTAAATTGGATTTTTTTTAAATAATGTAAATTAAAAAAATAATAACACAAATATGGTCATTATAAAATTATCCACCTAAATATATATATAAAAAAAATGAAACTTGAAATATTTAAGATTTTTAAAAATAGAATTAAGTTTTTTTATGCATTTAATTTTTCTAAAATATTTACTAAAGATTTATTTCTTTTTGTATATATGTGAGTAAAATTAAAAAAAAATAATTAAACTCTAACCATACCCAACTTACTAAAAATTAAAATAATATTATATATGTATATTGCAAATTAAATATATAATAAAAAATGAAGTTAAACTAAAAGAGTAATAGAAAAAAAATGAAGTTAAAAAGTGGCGTTTTTTTGGTATATATATATATGCAAAAAAATAAAAAATAAAAAGGGTAAAAATTTAAAAAGACGCACATTTACGACGATTTGAACCCGTGTCCTTGAATTTGTAGCCGTTCATTGTGCCCCTCCTACAGCCAACAAGCCAAAGCATGGTTTTGAGTTTTTAAGTGAAACAAATATTAGATATACATAAAACGTGTACCGTGTACACGATTTCCACTCAAAACGTGTACCGTGTACACGATTTCCACTGACATGTAAATCGTGTACATGGTACACGATTTAGGTACTCTATTTTAAACATTTATTTTCTTTTTTACCCTACATTTGTAATTTCATTTTTTTTATACATTTTAAAAATTATTAGTTTCAAAACTATCCTAATTGTGTCATTATTTATTTAAACAACATTATCTTAAAAATTAGCCCAACTTAAACTTTCAAAAGTTTCAAAAATATCTCTAACCTTTCAAAAATGTTTAAAAATACATTTACCGTTAAGTTTTGGATATAAAATATTAAAACTTCGTTTCAATAATACCCTTGACATTTCAAAAAAAAATCAAAAAATACTCTTACTGGAAAATGTTTCTTCTTCTTCATTTCTCTACATATTCTTCTTCCATGAAAATTAATGATAATGAATGGATTATTAGCATTTAAAATGTCATAGTAACAATTTGACCAAATAAGCTCGAAAAATCCAAAATCCATAACCATAACCCTCCCTCGTAACTCTCCAAAGAAAAAAAAAAGAAGCTAAATTGTTGTTTGGATGAATTTGAAAACCTAAATGGGTGGATTCATATGTAGGGTTTGTTCAATTCTTCGAAGTTGAAAGATAATTTGTCGTCGTCTTGTTTTGTGGGATCGATTTCTAGCTTCAATTCCTTTAAAATTCAGCTATTCAGATGCTTGAATTTGACGTCAAATTATGGAGATGAAAATTAACTTCTCGATGACCCATGTATCGCTTCCATCTCCAAGTTTTTTTTTTCATTGCATCAAGATTAATACTCGAATTTGAAGTTCATTTGTGATTTTGTGTCTGATTTAAACTTCTGGGTTTCCCTTTAGCAATCATTAATGTAACATTAAACTTGAAAATTAAATGTGCGCTACAACTAACAGAACAACTAGCTAAAAAATGCTAGCTAGCTAAGCTAGCGTGCAATGGCTTTCTCTACGTTGGAGTTGCGTAAAATTATTCAATGCAATATCGCAAGTGTACGAGTCAAGTTTTAATAGTGTAAGAATGTCAGAGTATCGTCCACATGATTGATGTTTTCGTTTACTTAATTACCATGAATATAATCACTCAATTTTATTTAGAAAACGAAATAGATAGATGAATAAGATCAAACACAAAATAAAAACATCAAATAAAAGATAGAGAACAATCAAGAGAGAGATATCTTAAGGAGTTGATTTTCACAAATCATACCAAATATTCAATTAACTAAACGATCAATATTGACATGCAAATACTCCATAAGTCATGAAGACAATGGTAAAAACTGTCTCTCGCGAGCACAATTAAATGTCAAGAGAATTCATGAAATTTTAACATTTTTCATTCAAAACTTAATGGTAAAGGTATTTTTGAACTTTTTCGAATGTCAAAGGTATTTTTGAAATTTTTAAAATTCAAAGGTATTATTGAAATGAAATTTTAACGTTTTCCATCTAAAATTGACGGTAAAAGTATTTTTGATCCATTTATACTCATAATTTAGAGGTATTTTCTATAATTTAGTCTAAGATTTTGATACATTCAACCCCTAAATTTTATGAGAATAAATGGATCTTTTCTATTTTTAATTTATCCTGAATGAATTTTTTTTTCGATAATTAAAAAAAAATTCATTCAAGATATTGAATGAATTAAAAAATCTATATTGGATCATTTTATAAAATATGTCTTATTACATAAGGTACGTTAGAAAAAAAAAGTGTTCATATTTTAAAATTAAGAATGCTGCCATCATATCAACAGTAAAATATATATATATATATATATATAAACAGTTAAAAAAATGCAGTAAAACAATAAAATAATATAGGAAAATAAATTTGTAGATATTTTATTATGGTAAATAGACATGTAAATATTGAGAGAAAATGGAATGAGTTTCATAAATTCAATCACGTGTTCCCCGCTGCAGCGAGCCAGAGTCGGCGACGTTTGCGCCTGTTCATTCAAATACTGCTCGAAAAAATAAATAAATAAAAATTCATCATAGGATGCTGATTGCGATATTTGAAAAAAAAATAATAATAAAATCAAATAGCAAAATTCCACTGGAAACGCCAAAATACAATCTTACTTCTTACGACTCCATTCCATCCATTGTTTTATTGCTATAATTTTGTTTTCCTTTTGCAAAATTGTGTTCGCTTTTCATTAAATACTAAACTTTCTTTCTTTTTCCTTCTTTTAAATAAGATCATTTTGCTGGGTTAGTCACGAAACTCGTCCAGTTTCCTTTGTAAAAAAAAAAAAAAAAAAAACTTGTCCAGTTCTTATTAAGTTATTATATCGAAAAAGATTAATCTACTTATACTTTTTTTTTCTTCATAATATTCATATTTAACTAAAATAAATCATTTAGAATTTATAAATTATACTGTATTATCAAATATATGGTAAATTAATCGTGAAACATACTGTTGGAATATAAATTTTAGACAATTAAGTTGTCATGTTATTACTTTAAAGTTAGTGACAAAGTTATTTATTTAATTTGAGATTAATTAAATTTGCAAGCATCCCTAAATTAAATTAAAATAAATTCCTATATACAATTAGGTTATATGAAATTTGGGTCAATTTTGAGACTAAGACCAAATAAGAGGCCCTAATTCAGTAAAGTCTCCAAGGTCAACCAGACCTAGTCCAAAGGACCTGACCTAAAGTCCACTAGGCCCAGTCCAACAGATTAGGCCCAAGCCCACCTGGGGGCTGGAGAACTCTATAAATAGATAGCTCCCTCCTCCATTTAAGAGTTTAGAAATTTGAGATCTCAAAGATAATTTAGAAATAAAAACCATAAGACTCTTTGAGCTCTTGAAGATCAAATAGCTCCTGAACAAAGAACATTTCCTCGAAGATCAAAAACACTTCTTCGAGACCCCAATAATCTATTCAAGCTCCAATCTCGAAAATAAGCATTGCAGCCCTCGAATGAATTATACAAACAAGACAAAGAATTAGAGGATCAAGTACTAGAGATTGTATTCCATTATATTCAAATTTATACAAATACAAAAGTTCATTTGCACGTGTCTCATCTATTTGTTGAAATCACGTGTGAACACATACTTTAATTGATTAAGATACATACATCCTTTATCAAAGAGTCAAAAGATTGAATCTCAACCAAATTTGCAAACATAAGCATAGCTCAACAATAATTAGCAAGTATTTATTCTCTTGAGGTCGAAAGTTCAAATCCTTCATACCTCACATTTGTTGTATTAAAAAAAATCTAAACTTTAAATAGTTGTGTGTATCATGACCTCTCTTTATGATACATGTAAATGAGTAGGAGGATTAAGATCTAAGCAAAATACTTTAACCCAACCAAATGTAATTTTAGTCAAACAATTACTCATAAAAAACTATATAAAAAATATTAATCACATCATCCAAATAAAACATCATAAAAAAACAAACTAAATCTAATCCTTAAATTTTGTTTTCGTATGTGTGTATATATATATTTGTAGTCTAATGGGTCTAGTCTAGTGAAATGGTTGTTCATGTTCAATCTCATCATAATGAAATCAATCATAACATCCAAATCTACTAAGGAGTCAAAACCTTCAAAGCCTTCTTCCTTTTCCTATTTCCCTTTTTCAATCGCTAATTTCTGAAACTTCCATTTCCATTGATTTTTGGATTTTGTTACTGTTTATGAACCAACACACAGAGACAAAAATTAAACAGTTGTTTTTGCGTCATAAGGATTTTATTAGTTTTTTTTTTTTTTTTTTTTAATTAAGGCCTGGTGTGGGCCCACCCGGCCCAAATATCGGCGAGGAGGTGTCTGCCGTTTGATGCGTTGGGATCCTAAATACGGAACGACATGTGATTAAAATAATAAGGTTTGGGCCCCACTCCCCCAAACTCGAAAACTTGTTACCGGCCGCATCGGAATATGCCCCACGATTGGTCTCAACCAACGGCCGTGATTTAACGCTTGGAATAACATTATACGAAAATTGTGGGCCATGTTTCAGACACGACATCTCCACATGTTTCTACTTGGTCCTCCAAATTAATTTTAATTTGTTCTCTTTTATTATTATTATTATTATTATTGTTTAATTGTTGGTTTTTTTTATAAAAAAAATCCAAAGTTTTTATTTTTATTTTGGAATACTCAACATTTTAATTTTAACCCTACTCAATGTGTTGAACTCAAGAAAAAACCTACTTAATTTGGCAAGTTTTTTTTTTTCTTTCTTCTTTTTATTTTGTTTAATATTGTGGTTGGTTATAAGCATTTTTTATGGTTGGACCATATAGGTGCCAATTCTTTTGGTTATATGAGATGTCTTTTAGTCAGGTTTGAGCATTTTTTCCTATTTGACTAGGTGGCTAAAGTTCGAGTAGTTTATTGTTAGGATTAATAATTTTTGTGTATTGATCATGAATGCTTTATTGGTTTGTCTTTTTTATTTAATATAACACTATAAATGTATGGGTAAATATTCAAAATTTCTGCCTAACAATGATGTTATTAATCCCTTATTATATTTATTTTGTGTTATTACTAATACTTTAATTAATTTAGTCACGGAGCTATATATTTTATGATTTACGATAAATTTTATAATATAATTCAAAAAATTTACTAATCTCGCCACTCATGGCATCACATTAGCTACTAAACAGGGGTTAAGATGATTTCATTTGTTTTTGTAGTGCAATACATAAATGGCATAATTTTGAGCTTTTGATTTTTTTTTTTTTTTTTTGAGTTAAAAAACGGTAAGGTGGGGATCAAACCATCGACTTTTGTCAATAGTAATTGGTGGTGACTTATTCCACTAAGTTATGCTCGGATTGATAATGTTTGAAGGATGTGTCAACTAAACCTTTTTTTATTTTTAAATTCTAATGAGGTGATATCAGTTCAGTTTTCTCCAATTTTAGGCCAAACGGATAATTGAACAAAACATATCAATTTTTGTAAATTAAGAATTGAACCAATGTCCAATAATGTGAAAAATCGAATAGTTCAATTCATGATCAGTTTGGTCTTCAGTTTTAGGCTTGGGTGGACTTTTGTTTTTTTGGGACATTTTTTTGCTTTTAACTCATATTTTGTTTTTTTGCCCAAATGTAAGAACCGACGGACGACTTGGTGCTTGCAATCGACGGTGAGGTTGCTGGTATGAATCAACAGTGAGGCTGCTGGTGTGAATTGGCGGCAAAGTGACAGTGAGGCTGCACCTGTGACAATACGGCGCAACTGCATATGTGATGGGATGGCACGGTTGCAGCTTGCATCTGCGACGGGACGAAGAGGCTCCTTCTGCAATGCCACATCGAGGCTCTTGCTGTGGTGAGACAAAACAAGCTGCTTGCTATTGTGATGAAGACTAATGGTGAAGCGATGAACAGGACTAATGGCACGTAGACATGGAGATGGAAAAAGGAAAAGTAAAGAAATAAGAGAGACAAAGGAAAATGAAAGTGCAAAAATATGCGGAGAGTGAAAATGAGAGGAATTAAGGTTTTTTTTTTTTTTAAAAAAGAGGATATATATACCTTTGGTTAGGTTTGGTTTTCAAACGAAAACTGAACCAAATCGAAAATTATTGATTTTGCTAAAAAAACCGAACCAATTCAATAATTTGGTTTAGTTTCCTAAATTTTTTGTTATTAGTATCACCCCTAATTCTAACTATACACATACATTGAAAATAATATATAACTAATAGTTATTAGAGGGTACACAAAAATTTAAATTTACATTCAATATTATTTTTATTTTTTTAAGTTCAATAACATGTACGACAGTAGATTCAAACATTTGATTTTTTAAGTTTTTTATTTTTTATTTTTGAATTCAACAACATCTAAATATGGTATTTTAGTTGAAAATATATATCTTTAACCAATCGAATTATATTCCAGTCCGGTTGGACAATTTAAAAATTATTTAAAAGCAATTATATTGAACATTCTCGTTGAATTTTTTTTTTTTTTTTACTGCCTCGACCGACTATTGGCTTAGTATTACCCGGTCCACTAAATGAAGGCCACGTGGAGAAAATTGACTAACTACGACACAGGCAAACACAATCAATCGCATGAGGTCCCACTTGGCTTCCATAGACATCATCACGTTCACAATGATACACATCACCATCATGATGATCCCCCCGCCGTCACATCAGATCGGAGATGCACCATAGTCCTCCATGGACCTCACTCACACCCAATAACTACCCTCGCATATTTAATGCTCTACCGCCCATAACAATACCACTCTCACACACTGTACAACAATGTAATGCAATTTCCTCTTCCCTTTTACCCATTTTTCACGCTCCAAACTTCAAATCAAAGACCCACCGATTCACGAGTCTGCCCTACACACCACTCCGTTCACTGTTACGATCTTCCCCGCCGGAGTTCTTCTTCTCCAAGGTTCTTCTGACTTCTCCATGTAGTTGTAGCGAACGGACTGTGGTACGGCGGAGCCATGGCGACGGCATTGGAGTGCTGGTCGAGCAGGGCTAGCACTGATGAGGATATGGTGGAGCAGGTGCTGATGAGGACTCAGGATAGATCGGAAGGCTCCAAGCCGGAGAGTTCGTTTGCTGCCGGCGCGAAGGAGTCCTCGGCGATGCAGAAACGGTTGCAGAGATTGAGTCGGAATGTGTCGGAGGCGGTGGCGTCGATTAAAAACTCGTTGAATCTGGACTCTGCTCGCGATCCCTCGCCTACGAAAACCGAGTGTTCTAAGAAGGCGGTTTGGGGAAGTGTTGTACGGAATCTCACTCAGCTTTATCCTGGAAGTCAGTTGCCAGAAAAGCTCGTCTCCAATATTCGCAAGCATTATGATTCGTTGCCTCTCAGGTTTGGACTCTGATTAGTATTGTGTTGTCTGTGTGTTGAAAGTCGTGTAAACTGGAGAGATGGATTGAAAAAAGAATGGAATGTGTAAACACGAATTGATTGGAGCTAGTCTAGTAACTAAGTGTTGTAATGGAAGATAGGTCAGATATCTATTTCGTCAATGTTTGCTAATCACCTTTTAGTACTAGGTTTCAACTAGGCTGAGTTTATCGATGTCACCTTGTATTGTTTCCTTTTCTGATTGCTGTATTTTCTTCTTTCTGTTGTTTTGCTGGTATGAACAGTTATTCTCAGGCGGGGTTTGACATGAAAGACGTCTTTCTCCACATTAAATTGATAGAGCAGGCATCTGTTTATGATTACCCTGCTATTTTATTTCAAGAAGTGACAAATCATGACGTTCAGAAACCTACAATGAAGCTCACGTTTGCTTGCAACTCTTCAATTTCATGGTCAGTGATGTCTGGAGCGTTGGAGAGCTCTGACATTCGCTGTGAGAAGATACATATTTTTGAGAAGAAAAAATTTACTCTTGGAGTCATTCTTTTTGTAAACCTAGATGCCCAAGAGAAACTCTTCAAATCCAAAGTTGAAAATGCTCTAAAATTGGCTATTAAGAAGCCAAAAACCAACACGGTGAAACTTCCATTTGGATTTTGTGGATGCCAGGAAGGCAACACTCGGGGGAAAGATCTGAGAGAAATCGAGGAGGATGCTGTTGAACAAAATTGCAGAAGTGGTTTTGAGAACTCGAATCCGAATGAAGATTTTCAGATAGAAATGCCTTTATCTACTTCATCTTTTGCTGTATCTGTCGATGAATGGCAAACGGTCCAATCTGGTGGACATGAGCTGGGTAAATGGCTGCTGAGCTCTGAGAATCTTGAGTTCATCGATCAGATTGGACCCAACTCGTTCAAGGGAGTCTACAAGAGCAAAAGAGTAGCTATAGAGAAGATTAAAGGGTGTGAAAAGGGAGTTTCTTACAAGTTTGAGCTCCGAAAAGACTTGTTGGAGCTGATGACATATGGGCACAAGAACATCCTGATGTTCTATGGTGTTTGTATTGATGAAAGTCATGGCTTGTGTGTGGTAACCAAACTAATGGAGGGTGGATCAGTTCATGAATTGATGTTGAAAAACAAAAGGCTTCAAACGAAAGAAATAACCAGGATTGCTATTGATGTTGTAGAAGGGATCAAATTCATGAATGACCATGGTGTTGCTTATCGAGATCTTAACACACAGAGAATTTTGTTAGATAAGAACGGCAATGCTTGTTTGGGTGACATGGGCATACTCACTGCATGCAAAAATTTGGGTGAGGCAATGGAGTACGAGACTGATGGGTATCGGTGGCTAGCTCCCGAGGTCTGTTCACTATTACTCTGATTATACTTGGTATTATCTAAAGAAAGTTTCAGGTACAATATGCATTGAAAAGACCTAATATATATCTCTCTGCGTTTAGCTGAACAACGCGATATCTTCTCGCTTTTTTTGTGATGTAATTAGTGTTTGGATTCATTACATTTAAACCGCATGGGATGAGTCCTTTTTCAATTAAAGAGACTTTATGTCACTTCCTCCATGATGGTCTAGTGTGTATAGCTATATAGCATACAGTCATGATCGAAGATGCTTTACTCTCATTAGTCGTGTTTATATTTGTCTAGGAACTCTCATATTCTTTAAACCATTAAGATTAGATTTCACCGCACCCATCTGTTTGGCTGCAACTTTAACTTGCTGCCACTTTCTTCTTGACTGGCTCAATTTGTGGAGCCCGCCATCTTAAAGCTGCTTTAGAGGGAATCTGCACTTTCTTTCAGGGAATTTGAAATTCCTGTAGATCTCATCTCCCTTTACTTGTCAACCTGTTTATGTAGTTCTCAATTTGATTGTTAAGGGTGTTATTAATTTGTATTTGTTGGCTCTATCTGGTTTGGCACAGATTATTGCTGGTGACCCGGAGAGCGTTAATGAGACATGGATGAGTAATGTATACAGCTTTGGAATGGTAATATGGGAGATGGTGACTGGTGAGGCAGCGTATGGTGCATATTCGCCAGTGCAGGCAGCAGTCGGTATAGCTGCTTGTGGTCTTAGACCTGATGTTCCAAAGGATTGCCCTTCCACCCTGAAATCTCTGATGATAAAATGCTGGAACAATTGTCCATCAAAGCGCCCTCAGTTCTCTGAAATTTTATCAGTGCTGCTGGACTCCAACAATAACAACCATAGATAAAGTAAGTATATTCCTCTCAATCTAAATGGATTCAAAGTTCACTCTTATGAAGTTATTGTAAAGGGTTCCTTTTTCATGTAGAAGATATGCTCTGCGTTCGATGTACATGTCAGAAGTTTGTGTTTTTCTAATATTAATCCAATTACTTCTCATAATGGATAAAAAAAATATTCGAAGGGAAAAAAAAATTACGAATCTCCTTTCGAGCATGAACTCTAGGAAAATCAACCCTCTTACCCAGTTACCAGTTACCAGTCACCACCACCCAGAGGGGGGAAAGGAGACAAAAGAAAGATCTTTCTTTCCCCTTTCAATTTATTGTCATTTTATTTTTCTACAATGGCTTTGATAACATCATGTAAGACCATTTAATTCTGTGAATGACAAGGAAGTTCAGATTCACATCTGTATTGTATGAGGTGGATAATGGATTCTTAAGAGAGATTATTTAATGTATGACTGAAGCAGATTATATCTCTAGCTAACGATCTATCAAGGGGTGGAGATAGGGAAACAAATGATATCCTAGAGATTCAAATTGTTAAATCACTGCCAGAATAGGTTAATATAAATTTAATCTTTTTGATATATTTTTAACATTCTAGATTTGTAACTATTTCTATAATTAATTTAGATGCTTAATTTTGTGTAAGTTTATATTATAAGGTTTTATGTGGATATACTGTAGCATCATCTTATAATCATGTCTGTCTTCTCACAAATGTGAAAAGAAGAAAAAGTAGTCTGATTTCCCCCCCTTTATGTTTTATTTTATTTTTTTTTTACTTTTATGCTTTAAAAGCATATGAGAGAGCACATAATTTACCTTTGTAATTCTCAAACTGAAAGCTAAGCTTGCTTCTTGCATTTCTAATTTATTTTTTTGTACAATTACACGGACGTTCGTAAGTTTGTTGTCCCTTTCTCTCTCTCTCTCTCTCTCTTTTTTTTTCCCTTTTCTTTTTTCCCTTGATATGTTCTGCAGAATAGGAATATTCATATGCCAACTTTATTGAATAATTTGTTGGATATGAACAAGAAAAGCAGAAAATACAAAATCTCTTCTCGAGAAATAAATTGATGAGGAAGAAAAAATGACAGGACACTGTCGGCCTAGGTATGGCTGTCTATAGTAATTTTATCTCTCATAGTATAGGTTCAAATCTTTATATGGAGTACTTTTAGATCGGTTTGATCTTACAATTTTATAATTGAGAATATTTCAATAAGTTAAAGGTGTTTTGTTTTGAGTGAGTCAACCAATTTTGGTAGTTTGTTTTCTCTCTTGGTTGCCTTTAATTGGTTTGATTTTTTTTTTTTTTTTTGAGTTAGATTTTTACATTTTTTTTAGTTTAATAACGAGTGAGAGGATTGAAATCTCTAATCTCTTGGTAGAGGCCATATGCCTTAACCAATTGAGTTATGTGCAAGTTTTCAATTGGTGATATTTTTTACTAAAAATGAAATGAGTCAATGTACTTATGGCCCATGATATGGGAGCAAAAGAAATGACATGTACTTCTTCCTTTGAAGTCTAACGGTTCAAATTTCTATATCTCCACATTTGTCGTATCTGGGCATGCAGGAAAAAAAAAAACACTAGGGTTCAAATTTATGGTGAACATCTATGGAAGCATTAAAATCCTATTAATTTTAGGGGTTATTTTGAAAGTTAGGTTGGTGAAGAGTTGTGTTTAAAATGATGAACAATTATATTTTTTAGTTACATTGAATTAGATACTATGGGAAAACATAAATAATAATTGTTTTTGGGCACAATATTTTGGAAACATTGAATAGCACATGTGAAAACAAACTTTTTTTTTTTTTTATCAAATAAAACAAAGATGTATGTGTGTGTTTTCGTAGATGCATTTTTGTGTTTTCTATGTTATTTATTTTGATAACTGTATAGAATTTTTTTCAAATAAGTTTCCTACATTATTATTAGGCTAAATTATAAAAAATACCTATGAAGTTTGTTGTTTATTTAAAAAATACTCTTATTCTTTCAAAAGTTGTAATATTATCTTTGACCATTCATAAACGTTTCAAATTTGCCATGGGAGTAGAAAAATTGTTAGAATGTTGGATGAAAACTTGTTTGAATGACATTCTCTAAGACTTAATCCAAGCAAGCGTTTTAGGTGCTATCACGTCATTCTAAGTTACTGCTACGTTAATTTTTCATCTGACATTCTAATGAACTTCTACTCTAATAATAGTTTTGAAACAAAGAAAGGTCAAGGGTATTGTCGCAACTTTAGAAAAAATAATGGCATTTTTTAAATGAAGGGCAAATTTGAAGAGTATTTTTTTTTATAATTCAGCCTCATTATTATTATTATCGTCGTCGTTTTTGGAATTGACATGAGACTGTTTTTAAATGGGGGTTCTAAATAAATTCATGTCTTTTCTTTAAAAGTTTTTTTAAAGAATATTATATTACAAATATGAAGATGAGAAATTGATTTTTTCCTCTCTTTAATCATCAAATCAAATGATTTACTAACATCTATTATTGAGTTGTCAACATAAATATTGTTGAATTAATTAAGGCATATATGATCGAGTATAAAAGTTTAAATCCAAACTCCATAGGTTGAACTCTAGAAAAAAAACAACTATCAAGTAAAAAACACAACAATAAACAAATTTAAAGAACAGTCTACATAATAATTTAAAATGCAGTTTCTACTTTCAAACGTGAAGAAGAAAAACTTGTTATAAAAATAATAGTAATCAATAGATTAAAAAGACGAAAAAGAAGAATCGTTTGGCTTGCACTCTAATCTGTTCATCGATAAAAGCTGAAGTAACATTTATTGTGAAAACCGAAAGAATCTGGCCTGCTTGCTCTCCAAGAAACAAAATAAAACATTTCGATTCCGTTTCCTTTTGCAAAAGAAGCTTTATGTAATTTATTGGTAATTATTACAAATTCTCCCAACTGAACTCTCTAACATGCATATGAATTCTATTCTTTATTTTTTAAATGGCTAATTGAATTATAATTTGTGTATCGATTAATTATATTCGTTTTATAGGCTAATAAATAATATCCAGAAATCGACGTTTTTGTTCTTCTTTCTTTATAACATATGTGAGGATGGAGATTTTAACTTTTAATCTTTTGGTTGATGACATATGTCTCAACCAATTGTATTATGCTTGAGTTTCTGATTTTGACATCTATTTGTTTCGTATATTTTTGGTAGATTATACCATCATGGGCATGACCCCGCCAATTTTTTTTTTCCTCATCCGATGAAGATTTACAAACAATGAATTAGTGAATGGTTGAATTTTTATTAAAAATATAAATCCAAAAACGTGTTAATATGTCTATCGCTCTTATCATTTTTTTTAATAAAAAAATTAATCATAAGTACATGATAACATATCAAATTATTAATTAATAATCTTTTTAGAGTTAAATTACAAGTTTGGTCTTCAAACTTCTACATATGTATCTAGATCCCCAATCATTGAAAAATTCTAAATAGATCTTATGAATATTAATATTGTGTCTAATAGGTTTTTAAAATTTAAAACATGTATAATAAGTTCCTAAACTATTAATTTTGTATCTAATAGATCTTCGAACTCTAAAAAAAAAAAATTCATAGTTCATCAACTTATTAGACTTTAAATTGAAATTTTAATGACTCATTAGACTCAAAATTGAAAGTTTAACAACTTATTAGTCACAAAATTGAAAATTGAGCAAGCCAGTAGGTACGTTTTAAAGTTCAATAACATATTAGGTATAATATTGAAAGTTTGGAGACTTATAAGATACTTTTTGAAATTTAGTGATGTGTAGACTCAACTTTATTCAAACCCATAACCTCCTCTAACAAGTAGTAATGCTAAAGCTAATATCTATACATTGTTTTGTTCAAAACTAAAAAACGAATTAATCTTGATAAGACTCAGTGTATTATCACTCCTTAGATTAATTTAATTACAAATGCAAAAGAAGCAAATTAAATCTACGATTTAAAGACACCAAAATGTCTCAAATTTGAGTTGAAGAACAACTTCCTTGGGCTAACGATGCTGTTAATCTTGATGCACCTCTGGTTTTCGTTTCTGTTTAATGCTTATGTTCTTCTTTCTTTTGTATTACTAAAAAACTTACTAATGTTTAGCCACTCGAGCTATAATAGGGGGCCAAATTATGTATATATTTTTTTATTTAAATATATTTATTTTTCAAAAAGACAAAAAGAAAAAATCACATATATTTAAATGATTATATGATGTATCAACTTTTTTTAGTTCAACAACCAACATGTGAAAGGTAGAAATTTTAAGTTCTGTTTAATAACCATTTGATTTTTTAAAATTAAGTCTATAAATATTACTACCACTAGGGTTACATGTGTTTGTTATCTACATTTTACATATATGTTCAAAAATAAAGTCAAGTTTTGAAAACTAAAAAAAGTAATTTTCAAAAACTTGTTATAAAAAAAAAAAAACAACTTGTTTTTGTTTTTGGAATTTGGTTAAGAATTCAAATGTTTTCTTAAGAAATATGAAACCCATTGTAGAAAAATGATAAGAAAACAAGACATCATTTTTAAAAACCAAAAACCAAATGGATATCAAATGAGACATTAACTTATGACATGTTGGAGAATATAATGCCTTAACCAATTAAGCTATACTCAAGTGCTATTATACCAGACAGTCTAAACCTAACAAAGTAAATAATATTTTTCTTTTAATACAACATGTAGACATGAGAAGATTTGAACCTCCTTATTATTCTTGGACATATGTCTTAACTCGTTAAATTATACTCAAGTTTGAATAAGACATTTATTAAATTGTCTCAATCGGAAAAATTCACTTGGTTTTTTTAAAAAAAAAAAAAAAAAAAGAGGAAGATTTCGGAGTAGAGATGTCCACAGGGCAAGGCAGGGAAATGGCTTTCCTGTCCTCGCCCCCGCCCCCATTTCATGCCTCGTTCTCACAAAATTCTCCATTTAATTTCGCGATGAAAGAAGCGGAAATTTTCATGGGGATCGGGTCCCTATAGGGAATAATTTTTCGTTTATGATTTTCATTTTTTTTAAAATTGATGAAATAAAAAATTATTTTTGAAAAAAAATTTCTATTTAAATTATTAATTCATAATAAGAGATTTCTATTTAAGAGAAAATTTGTTAATTTCTTTAAAAAAATAAAATAATATTTAATAAAAGTTCGGCTTTATGATTTATTATATATATACAAATATATATATTAGAAAAAAAACAAAGAAGAGCAATTTCCCGTCCCCATTTCCGTTTACCTTTTACTTCAATTCTCTACCTAAATAGAGATTTCCTACTCCGTCAGAGGCGGGTCCTGCGAGGAAATGAAAATCTCTACTTTAGAGTTGGGAACTTATATTTATTGAAGTAAAAAAGAAATAATAAAGGCGGCATGAAATCCCGTGAATTTATCATCAGACTTGAAATTTACGGGTGAATACAATACAACAACATAAAAGGTCAAGAGGCGGGCCCACTCAGTCTCCAGATTAGCGTCTTCCTTACCGTACCCAACCATTTCCCTCTTTCTCTCTGAAAGTGGAGGGAGATGGAATAAACAGGCATCTGTCCCCCAATCTTCCGAAGGCCCCAAACCCTAGAGATTGCTAAACAAAACTATGTCACTGCAAAAAACCATTTCTGCCCTTCTTCAGCTTCCCTTCCATATATCAACCCTTCTTTTCCCCTTCCATTTCCATTCCTCTTCAAGAAACCTCTCGATTCATCCTCAATTCTGAGCTTCCCACTCCCCCATCTTCAGATTCCTTCCTTCCTTCGTCTTCGTTTACGGTCCTAATCGGTACGTTTCTTCTCCCTTTTCCTCTTAATTAATCTCTTTTTTTTTTTTTGTTTCTTTCCAATCTCTCCCCACTTCCTGGATCATGCCCCCCTGTCTAGGGTTTATGGGTCTCCTCCCGATCGGTCTTCTTTTACTCTTTCGAGGGCTTAATGTTTGCTTTCTTCATGAATTGTTTGTTTTTTTCGTCTTTCTTTCGTTGATGATGCTGAGGTATTGTGGGGTTTTCAGCAGCCTACTGCACTTTATGCTTCCCAGGAAGAGAGCTGGTGAAGAAGGTGTGGTTGTAGAAGAAGAAACTGATAACAGCATCAACAACAGTAACAGCGTTGTTCAGAACGCCGAGGTGTCTCTGATCAAGAAGCACCGGATCGACAACTGTAACGTCGAGTCCAACACCAACTCTAACAGCAACGTAGCTGCCGTTTCCACCGCCGTTAACCACATCGTGAACGACGCTCCATCGTTGATCATGGCCTCGGCTAATTCTAACCCGCCGGATATTGATGAGGATCTGCACAGCCGACAGCTTGCTGTGTATGGTCGCGAGACCATGCGGAAGCTTTTTGCGTCCAATGTCCTCATTTCCGGGATGCAGGGTCTTGGCGCTGAGATTGGTAAATACTGACGAAAACACCATTTTTGCTACTTTCTGCTTATTATACTGTTGAGCACTGATGGATGTTATCATCCTCTCTGGTGTCGGTATCTTTTTGTTTCTCGCCATGCCAGACGTTTCTTAATAACTAACAAGCATCTGACGGTTTGCCTTTATGGTTTATAGTGTAGTACGCTTCAGTTTTATGGCTTCCTGACTTCTTGATACGTATTCATACATTATATTTTTTACCTTGGAACCGATTCTTTTTTTTTTTTTTTTGTTATTCTAGGGTTAGAGCGTGGAAAATCTTGACAGTTGGTTTGATTAAATGCTCACTTTTCTTTAACTAGCTTGTGACTAAGCGGATGTCTTGTCCTTTAACTTTCTCTTTCCATAAATAGACATGCATATTCATAGTATGAAAAACGATATTTTAACATTTTATTCATGATAAATCGAGACATATGCAGAGCTTTTTATCATGCTACTATGGTGCATTGAGGATATATCTTTGTTTGCCTTCTGAAACATCTGACAATATCTATAGAACCATGTTATTTGGATTTCATATGTGAGGGAATTTTCCCTATGCATTGTTGCGTGCTTTTGGTTATCTGTGTTTGGTTTAAGTTTTTTGTTTTAACGATGTCTTATTTTATTGCTCCTCTTCCTGCAGCAAAGAATGCTATTCTTGCTGGGGTGAAGTCTGTGACCTTGCATGATGAAGGTGTAGTGGAGTTATGGGATCTGTCTAGTAATTTTGTGTTCTCAGAGAGTGATATTGGTAAAAACAGAGCACTTGCCTCTGCTCAGAAGTTGCAAGATCTCAACAATTCTGTCATTGTCCATACCTTGACAACTAAATTAGTGAAAGAACAGCTTTCCAAATTCGAGGTATACCAACTTTATGCATATTTTCTACTCATTTCTTTAAGGAGTGCATAGACTGATATGATGATATGGAACTACATGTGATAATTCAAATAATTACGTTACCAACTGGCAAAGGATGTGTTCCAAAAAATTGCATCCATTGGAATTGGAAGCCTAACTCATACCATTTGTTTCTGTCTTGTGGCAGGACTAAAGAACTCAAAATGAAACACGTTCATACATTATATGCAAAATAGGAACTTTAATGAACAAGTCCTACATTTCACTTCCAAAGTGCTGTCGGGAAGTCTATTGGCATTTGAAATCTTCTTTAAGGAGGCCATACTTGGTAATTTTGCACGTAGTAGACCATTGCTTGAACCTTTAATTGTAGTTGAAAGAACACCTTGGTAAGTTGCCAAAAGGTTTAGTCTCTCCACCTCTAAATCATTGGAGTTCTTGGAAAAGTTAAAAAAAAAGGAGGTCCTTACTAGTTACTATGACAGTTCCAATATTTTAGAAATGTGGCAACTTTCTTATTAATAATAGACGACTTTGGGGTATTTTTGAGCCAGAGAGTATCCTAAAAAGGTAGTTGGCAAGATGGTCTTGACTTTGTATGAGGGAGCTTTTGCCAAGATTTTGTAGAGGCCCGTAGTTAAGCTGATTTGTTTGTAGTCTTTATTTGGTAAGAGAGGCTAGAAAAAGTTTCCTTAGTAGTAGCATTGACAATTCCTTTTTGAAGGAGTTGCAACATTTCCATGATATCATGCTTGAGATGGTTTCAACACTTCTTAAAGAATTCAAAAGGATAACTGTTGGGCTCTATAGCCTTGCTATTTCGCTACTATAGCCTTGAAAATTTCTTGCTTAGTGAAGGTGTGCTCAAGGAGGAGTAATTCAGAAGTAAGGTGATGCCACCTAGCATCTAGATGTCGTGATTACTTTCTTACTTTTTTTTAATTCATCCATAAAGTTTCCATACAAAGGCTTAATTCCTCTATTTATGGAGATTACCCTTAGATTGTAGTAACGAAGTTTTCACTAAGTAATCAATCTAGTAATTTCTTGGTAAAACAACAACTACAAAGAACAAACTAACCCAACATACGACAAATTTCAGCAAGTACAATATTATCTTTCTACCTCTCTATGCCAATTTCCTTCTCCCGTAAAAGAAAACCTCACCCTCGAGTTTTACAAAATGTTGAGTTGGAGGGACTTGGGAGGCAATATACAAACTTCAAAAGCTGAAATTTCACTCCCTGACCTAAACAGAACAATGGGGATTTTGGCTTCTAGGGATCTTAGGCAAGGTGACCCTCTCCCCCCTTTCTCTTTATTCCTGTGGTCGACGTCCTGAGTAGGTTGGTCTCTATTGGAGTGGAAAAGGGTTGTAAGGGTTTCCTTATGGGGAGGGAGAGGCTTCACCTCTCACACCTCTAGTTTGCACATCATACTCTTTTCTTTTGCTATGGGGAGGTTTCCTCCTTTGTTAATCTGAATATCCTTCTTTCCTTCTTTGAAGTGATGTCGGGTCTTAAAGATTAACAGAGGAAAGAACTCCATTATTGGCATCAATTGCGACCACTCAAAGTTGAATACATGGGCTTCTTTTGTTTGTGGGTTGTGAGGTGTGTGCTTTGCCTTTGTGGTACCTTGGGCTCCCGCTTGTGACCATAACCCAAGAAGTGTCTCTTTTTGGTTTTCGATGCTTGAGAAGTTTGAAAAACGTCTTTCCTCATGGAAAAAAGCTTTATTCTCTAAGGGGGGAGACTTATTCTAATCCAAGTTGTTCTCTTCGCATTCCTTTGTACTTTCTTTCTCTGTTCAGAATTCCTATGTCGGTCAACGAAGGCTTGAATAAGATTATGAAAGATTTACTGTGGGAGGGAGTCAAAGAGGGGGAGGGACTCATCTGGTCAATTGGGAGGTGGTCTCTAGACCTTTAGCATTTGGGGGGTTGGGTATAGGTAGCTTGAGATTGAGGAATGAGGCCTTGTTGGCCAAATGGTTGTGGCGTTTCTTTAGGGAGCCCGGGGCTTTGTGGCACAAAGTTATTGTGAGCAAGAACAACCCTCATCCTTTTGAGTGGGCTCTGGTCGTAGGTGGATGGGTTCGTTTAAAAATCTCGGGAAAGATATTGCCTCAATTTTCCTTCCTTTTCTTAGTTTCTTTAATGCGCTCTGTTGGGGATAGCTTGGATACCTATTTTTGGGAGTAGGTGGAGGAGAATTTCCTTTATCTTTCTTTTCCCCTTTGTACCATCTTTCAAACAAGAAGTTTCAGCTTGCTGCAACTGTTTTGTTGTCTTTAGGAGGGTTTGTTCCTTCTTTGTCTCTTGCTTAGTGGTTCCTTCGCCCTCTCGCCGATAGGGAGTCACTGGTGGCTGCCTCTTTGATCCTTCTTTTGAGGGACTCCTTTGTTGTTTAGGGTAGAAAAGATGCTTGTTTTTGGTCCCCTTCTACTTTGCAAGGCTTCTCTTTTAGTTCTCTCTTTTTCCTTTTGAGGACTGTCTCTCTTCCTCCGGTCACCCCTCCATTTTCTTCGCTTGGGAAGATTAAGGTCTCCAAGAAGGTTAAGTTCTTTGCCTGATAGGTCTTGCATGGGAGAGTGAACACCTTAGATTGCATGCAGAGATGGAGTTGCAATGGTGCTCCCTTAGTAGAGGTGCTTCACATAATCTTGACCATATCCTTTGGAGTTGCAATTATGCTTGGTTGATATGGTCTAGATTTTGGGATGCTTTTGGAGTCTCTTGAAGGGCACTTTTCTTTGGTTGGCGTGTTTCTTTGTAATTCTTTGGGTCTTTAGTTTGAGAGGAATGGTAGACCTTTTAGAGGCTTTGAGAGATCCTATGGGAGGTTGCCAGGTTCAATGCCTCACTTTGGGCCTCGATGAATTGGATTTTTTGTAACTAGGTTTTATCCTTCTAGATTGGAGTCATTTCCTGCAGTTTTGAGGGCCACCTTTTGTCGGATTTTTTTTATGCCCTTGTATATTCTTTCATTTCTCTCCATGAAAGCTTCGTTTCTTTTATTTATATATATATATATACAAACACACACACAGATACTGTTTCTTTTTGAAAAAATTGAAATTCCAAACTAAAAATGTGTATTCGAGCTCATCAAAATACCTGCAAAACAGCTCTTAAACTCTTTCATTTTGTCTAAACATATTGAAATTTCAAACTAAAAATGTAGTTTTGAGCTGATGAAACCACCACCAAAATGATTTTATCGAATTTTCAATTGATTGCAAATTCATAGAAAGGATCATGACGTCTGCCTGCTAAAAAAGTATAATAGTTGCTTAATGAAACCCATCGACTCACCGATGAAAAATTGTAGGCCCATAGTTTAATTTCCAAATAGTGTCCAGACATTTGCAAATAACTTTCTGTGCACTCAACTCTTCTCCTTTGAGTAGTAAACGGAGTAGCCAAACTGAAAAGATGCCTTCATCTGCTCCCATTTCTTTCTGGATGGCATGCTCCACGCTAAAATACCTCTCAAAAAGTAGATTTTTTTTCCTCTAGTTGTCAGCCTTGTCTGAAAAGGTTTTTGATTTATTAAGACTCTAGGTTGGGTAATCTCTCAATCCCCCGGCCTCACCAACTAGTGAAATTTCCTTGCGCTCTTATACATTGGTAAACATGGCTAGTTTCACTTACATGGGTACATCTTTAACATCAATTATGTGTGCTTATTTTTCTTGTATATGAGTTCCACGGACGTGATGTAACCTTCCATGCTCTGTGGGTGCAGGTTGTTGTCTTCACTGATACTGGCCTTGACAAGGCTATGGAATTCAATGACTTCTGTCATAACCACCAGCCTCCTATTGCATTTATCAAGTCTGAAGTGAGAGGACTCTTTGGTTCGGTGTTTTGTGACTTTGGGCCTGAGTTCACTGTCTACGATGTGTATGGAGAGGACCCACACACTGGCATAATTGCGTCCATTAGTAATGACAATCCTGCACTCGTTTCCTGTGTTGATGATGAGAGGCTTGAGTTTCAGGATGGAGACCTTGTGGTGTTTTCTGAAGTTCATGGTATGACAGAACTGAATGATGGGAAGCCGAGAAGGATTAAAAATTGCAGGGCCTATTCGTTTACTCTCGAGGAGGATACCTCAAATTTTGGTAGCTATGAGAAAGGTGGCATTGTCACACAGGTGAAACAGCCCAAGGTGTTGAACTTCAAGCCATTAAGAGAAGCAATCAATGATCCTGGTGATTTCCTTCTGAGTGATTTCTCCAAGTTCGATCGTCCTCCTCTCATACACTTGGCATTCTTGGCATTAGATAAATTTGTGACTGAGTTGGGTCGCCTACCAGTTGCTGGTTCTGAGGAGGATGCTCAGAAGCTGATCTCTGTTGCCAGTATCGTCAACGAGAGTCTAGGAGATGGGAGAGTTGAGGATATCAATCCTAAGCTTTTGAGACATTTTGCATTTGGTGCCAAGGCAGTACTGAATCCCATGGCAGCCATGTTTGGTGGTATTGTAGCTCAAGAGGTTCTCAAAGCGTGCTCCGGAAAGTTTCATCCACTTGTCCAGGTTAGTAGATTAGATATGTTAGAGGCTGAATTAAATATGCCCAATGACCTTCGTGTGAAATGCGTGGGGCCTTTTCATTTAAGAAGTTTCTTTAATGTCTCCGACAGTTCCTCATTGATTACACATACAAATTTGCATCTTTCTGCTTACATGAATTAGATCATAATCTAATGGGACCAGTGAAGTTATTGCATTTGATCTTGTTTTGACTTTTCGTGCATGCTGGGATTGTCATTTGATTACTATTTCTTGCATCCTTACGTTATTTTCTTTCTAAAATGCAGTTTTTCTATTTCGACTCAGTGGAGTCACTTCCCACAGAGTCATTGGACGCCAGTGATTTTAGACCCTTGAATAGCCGTTATGATGCACAGATTTCAGTGTTTGGGTCTAAGCTACAGAAGAAACTGGAAAATGCCAAAGTTTTTATGGTTGGATCTGGTGCTCTAGGTTGTGAGTTTTTGAAGAATCTTTCACTTATGGGAGTTTCATGTAGCAACGAAGGGAAGCTGACAATTACTGATGATGATGTAATTGAAAAAAGCAACCTGAGTAGGCAGTTCCTTTTCCGTGACTGGAACATTGGCCAGGCCAAATCTACAGTTGCTGCTTCTGCTGCTGTTGCAATTAATCGGCACCTAAATATTGAAGCTTTGCAGAACAGAGTTAGTCCTGAGACTGAAAATGTCTTTGATGATAGCTTTTGGGAGAATTTGAGTGTCGTAGTTAATGCACTAGACAACGTAAATGCAAGGCTATATGTTGATCAAAGGTGCTTATACTTCCAGAAACCACTTTTAGAATCTGGCACTCTTGGTGCTAAATGCAATACTCAAATGGTCATTCCTCACCTGACTGAAAACTATGGGGCATCAAGAGACCCACCTGAAAAACAAGCGCCCATGTGCACTGTGCATTCATTTCCACACAATATTGATCACTGTTTGACATGGGCTCGATCTGAGTTTGAGGGTTTACTTGAGAAGACTCCTACTGATGTGAATGCTTATCTATCTAATCCTAGTGAATATGCTTCTTCGATGATGAATGCTGGTGATGCCCAGTCTAGGGATACTTTGGAGCGTGTTCTTGAGTGTCTTGATAGAGAAAGATGCGAGACATTTGAAGACTGCATTACATGGGCTCGTTTGAAGTACTTTCCTTGATAATCTCAACTTTCATCTGTCTTATTTAACTTCATGATGCTTCAGTTGTTCAGTGTTATTGATTCCTGTTGTGATGATTTTATTTTGACAGGTTTGAAGATTATTTTGCCGACCGTGTAAAGCAGTTGATATACACATTTCCTGAAGATGCTGCAACCAGTAATGGGGCCCCGTTTTGGTCTGCTCCAAAGAGATTTCCACATCCACTGCAGTTTTCAACTGCTGATCAAAGTCACCTTCAGTTTGTTTTGGCGGCTGCTATACTAAGAGCAGAGTCATATGCCATTCCAATTCCTGACTGGGTTAAGAACCCCAGGAAATTGGCCGATGCAGTTGACAGAGTTATAGTTCCAGATTTTATGCCCAAAAAAGATGCTAAAATAGTGACCGATGAGAAGGCTACCAGTCTCTCTACGGCATCTGTTGATGATGCGGCTGTTATTCATGACCTGGTAAACAAATTGGAGGATACTCGAAGGAAGCTACCAGAGGGATTCAGGATGAAACCAATTCAGTTTGAGAAGGTATTTCTTTAAAAGAATCATTGACAATGGTTCTTTTATGATTATCTTTTTTAAAAAAAGAAAAGAAAATACAAGTAGAGAGACGACCTTACTTGAACAGGATCTGTTCTGTGTCCTTGAGTTCTAAGAAAATACAAGTAGAGAGATAGTTATGACTGACTATAAAGGTTTTTAGAGATCTTAGAATCAGTAAAATTTAACTTGGTTAGTTTGGATGTGCAGGATGATGATTCAAATTACCATATGGACCTCATAGCTGGGCTGGCGAACATGAGAGCGAGAAATTACAGCATTCCTGAAGTAGATAAGTTGAAAGCCAAGTTCATTGCTGGAAGGATCATCCCCGCCATTGCAACCTCTACTGCAATGGCCACAGGTCTCGTCTGCCTCGAGCTCTACAAAGTTCTGGATGGCGGCCACAAGGTGGAGGACTACCGTAACACATTTGCCAACCTTGCACTGCCTCTGTTCTCCATGGCTGAGCCAGTCCCACCCAAGGTCATTAAGCACCGGGACATGAGCTGGACTGTTTGGGATAGATGGATCATCAAAGACAGCCCTACTCTCAGAGAACTCATTGAATGGTTGAAGAACAAAGGATTGAACGCCTATAGCATCTCATGTGGTAGCTGTCTCCTGTACAATAGTATGTTTCCTCGACACAAAGATCGAATGGACAAGAAGGTAGTTGATTTAGCTCGAGACGTTGCCAAGGTGGAACTGCCTCCATATCGTCGACATTTGGATGTTGTCGTGGCATGCGAGGATGATGAGGATAATGATATCGACATCCCTCTGGTGTCCGTTTACTTCCGTTAGGTACTCTTCACTGGATCATTCTTCCGACCTTGGTCAAGACTTTGTTTACAGTCTTTAAAAGTTTAGTACTCTAGAGCTCCGAGAGTATTCAAATATTAAATGGCCGGACACAGTTCATCACATATTCATATATAAATTTGGAAGAAACTTTGATTTGTGCAATATAATGTACCCTTCTCGTATGGTTGGTTGAAGTTATCTTTACCAATCACTGGCTTTGGGATGTTTGACTTTTCTCACGAAGATGAGTTTAGAGTTTTCCTCTTCGTTACACATTTCTTTCCTGTCGTTAATTGTCATGCTCATGCATGGTATCAACATTGTCATTTCTCGCCTTCCTTCTCTGCACTTTTTCCACATGTTTTGATTGGCTATTTATTGAGAATTGGATGTTTAAAATTATGATATCTTGGGGTTTAATATGTTCTTGGAATTAAAAAAAAAAAAGGTTTTTGCTTTTTTCTGTAGTTGGTTATAAATTTGTGTATGTAATTATTGATTTTTTACACTGTATAGTATAGATTTAGAAGGATAACATAATTAGTAATTATGTATAAAATGGGTGGTTTATATTTTAGTGTTGCTACCAGAAATGTTGGTGGTATTAACTACTGAGGTCCATATGTGTGTCGAAGGGTGAAAGTTTTGTTTCTTTCTCGAGATAGTGATGATTCTTAACCTTATGCAAGATTAGGAAAGATGATTCTCAGACTTGAAGGGGAAAAAAGACCTTTTATAGTAAGGAAATAGAAATGAACTAAACGAGTTGAAAAATTTGACTGATAGTTACTTCATAATTATGTTTCATCTTTTGAGCGTGGAAGCCAACTTTTCTGCTATTTTTAATAGATCTATCAATTGAAAATTTTATGAGAACCCAACTAGAAAGAAGAACGTGATTCATTAGTTTTGGATAGTTTTTAGTACTCTATAATAATTACTATTTACAATTCACATATTATCAAGTAATATATTATTTTATTTTGTGGATCTTACACTTTTTAAATATCCTTAGATACTATTATCATGTGAGGTAGAGGAATTTGAACTTCTGACCTCTTGGTGGATGACATATGCCTCAATCAATTGACTTGCTGACTTTAAATACCACTATTATAACCAACAAGGAAGGAATGTATATATAAAAATTCAATGACACCGTAATTGTAGTAATTTATCATATTCTTAACTTGAGAAAGTGAGTTTTAAAAGATGATGTGAATGGAAGGAAAAGGAAAAAGTACATTCGTGATTCTTAAGGATGATCCATCTCAAATATTTTGATAATTAGCCAAGAGATAATGATTTAAATTCACCCCAACGATCTTCTTCAATACCATAATCTAACAATGATGCTATGCGAAGCTAAGCCTGAAAATTTCTGGTTCAGGTAGGACCAATGTGGCATTAATTTAACCAAATGTATTTTAAAGAAAAAACGAGAGAGTTGCTACATGTTTTACTTGAAAAGCAATGAAGCATTCAATGTTTATCAGCACCTTCATCAAATTCAGCCTGGCTCATAACTCGAAAATCTAGTTGCTTCTGGTGCTTTGAACGCCGACGTTCATCAAAAGCTTCCCATCCTTCATACTGTCACAAAAAATAGTCAGATTAATCAAGAAGGCATAGATTGATCCAAACAATGGCAGCATGATGAGCACATACCTGGCGGAGGAGTTCTATGGTGATTTCTGTGTTGTGGAGATCAAGTGTAGAGAGGTGGATGCACATCTTAAATAATGTGGAAGGGAGGGACCTTAGGCCATTATGACTAAGATGCAAAGCCTGCAGCGCATGACAGAATAATTAAGACAGGTGAAGTTTTTAAAAGGCTCAATTTACATATATATACCTACTACATATGTTGGGAGTCAGTTACGTTACATGGGAATAGGAACGTGTGTGAAATTAGGAGCTAGGTTAAGCGTAGTTTATGTAAAAGAAAAGAAACATAATATGAGGTTGTAGATGTTGAGTGTGTTTCTCAACATGTCACAGAAAATAAATTAGAACAACTTTTAAAATAGTTCCCAATTTCCTTCTACTTCACAAAAACAGATCAAATAAGAGAAATCATTATTATAGATGAAGAAATGTTATAATAAACTGTAAAACAAACACCTGAAAAAGAATAAAAATATTTTACGTTTTAAGTTTTCCAATCTGTTCTCTTTTTTGTTTATTGCTGTGTTAAGAATACATTAAATGATTAGATTTATCCTAATATAGTAACTTAAACTTTTGAGTTTAATAATTCATTTATCATAATATCAAAGTCGTTGGTCAATTTCAAATTTTTGTAGTATTATTTTCTCCCTTGTTTAATAGTATACTTGAAGGGTCTTGGAGTCAAATTTATACATGAGCCTACATTTGATGGAAGTGGTGACATGTTAAATGATTAAAATTACCCGAACTAACAGCTTAATTTTAGGCCAAAGATGAGTCAACAATAAGTATTTTCCTGTCGTATGTAGAGTTGGAAATGTCCTTTAATGAAGAGGAAGTTTGGAAGGCTATTAAGAAAAACCATCATGGATTGACTTAATGGCTAAAGTGACAATTTACAAATTCAGATGTTGTTTATGGAGTCATGATTCAGATTTTGATAGCCACTTACTTGAGATATTATATATATCATATGATTTTTCTAATGCCAAATTTGTAGATCATGAGGAGGTTATCTTGTGAAATTAGTTGAGGTTTCTACTTCTAAGTTTCTAGGTTGGGAGCAAGCTCTACGGAAACTTACATGTCTCATTCTAAACACCTACTTGTTTGTATCAGGCTGCCTTATCTATGCATTTAGTTTCACTGTCAGGCTGTTTTTGTTGGACAAAGGCAATTGGCAGCAGCTATTAGGACTCTTGAAGATTGGAGGAACAGGAAGAAGAAAGGATACTTTTCAAGCTGGATCTTGGGACACCTTGCAACTGGGCTCGACTGAGATTTTCTTCTTTCAGTCCTTGGGGGCTCAGGGTTTTGGAGATACAGGGAGAGATTAGATTAAGGGTCGTGTTTCTTCTATTAATTTTTCTATTCTGCCCAATGTAAGACCAAT
Organism: Trichosanthes truncata; assembly: GCA_033996785.1. Classification (NCBI taxonomy): domain Eukaryota; kingdom Viridiplantae; phylum Streptophyta; class Magnoliopsida; order Cucurbitales; family Cucurbitaceae; genus Trichosanthes; species Trichosanthes truncata. The sequence continues at coordinate 21,789,943 of JAWPNB010000008.1, read as the reverse complement.
GAGTAGGATTTTAGCTACAAGAGGTATTCATCAAAGTTATCTCCCTCTCCGTTCTTATTTTTCCTGGTGTTGATTTACATAAGCCACAATAGAAATAGATCTGCATCTGTGGAAGGTTTGGAAGTTGGTAGGGGTGTTATTCATGCTAACCATCTATACTTCACTCTTTCTTGTGACTGATTTTGGTAGGATTGAGAACCTCTTCAAGACAGTTTTGGCCTCTTCAGTACACGTCTTCTTTCAAGAACTATGAAGTCTAAACAATTTTGGAATTCAGTTCTGTAGAGGAATTCTTGTAAGCTTGCTAAATTGGGAACATGCCTATCTAGAAGTGCCAGTTACTCTGATTTGTTTGAGTCTGTCAAACCAATTCTACTTAACACTTCTCGGACTTGTTAACTGGAAACAGATTCCTTTTTTTTTTTTTTGGGCCAAGGGTTCACTTGATGTCGCAGTTCAGAAAATAGGAATATTGCACTTATAGTTAAATGGTCGTAGAGATTTCCCACCGGGGGGAGTTAACATAAAATTGTTGATGGTAAGTTCAGTATTGACCAAGGTGGGTGGCTTTCAGATTATGGTAGTTCTGTTACTTCCGAAAATTCTTGTCAAAAATTTTGGGAAAACAGGTATGGATTAGTTCCCTGTATCTAATAACAGAGACTACTTTAAAATTAACTGGAAAACAGATCCTAGAAGTCTAGGTGGAAACAAAAAATATAAACTAGATATTGCATGGACGTAGATATACATTCCATTTAAATGAATTGTCAGTACGCAAATAAAGAGAGAATGGAAAGAAAAGACAAGAAAATGTCATGCATGGTACCCCCAAAGATTTATCCCCGAGAGCAACTTCGTAATTAATAACTGCTCCTAATGACTTATAAAAGCAAATGTGCTTCTATTTTACGTATCTGCATTACGTTCCATAATTTCAATTATCGAGATAAAAACGGAACATATAAAGAAAGTAAATGATCTTGATAGAGAATGAAGTAGGAACCTTCAAATTGTGCAGACAACTTAATGTCTCTGGCAACTCTGACAGAAGATTTGATGACAAATCCACCTGTACCATAGCCAAGCATGTCAATAGAACTTTAGGTGGGGGATTGGGAATCAATATTTCTTAGACTAATAAAAAGAGAAGAAAAGAAGGGTTCTTCTAAAAATAAGTCTTGCAAGTTGTACCTCTGTAAGAGAACTACATTCCCCAACAGTTGAAGGAACAATGCTTATCCTGAGCCATGTATGGAGAGACGCATTAATAATAGAAAACAATGAAAAAATTAATTCACATTAAATAAACTAGGGAATATTGAACTATCTACACCACAAGAACTATCTTCACCACAGTTATAGAGTTTTATTGATGAGTAATGTGAGTATATGCCACTCAGCATTACCTATTATTGCTGACTTTCAAAACTTCAAGTCCGGTCAAAAGTCTTATTTCATCTGGGAGACTCGTCAATTTGTTATTAGTCACATGCAGTTGCTTTAGTGAAGTCAGACTGCCAAGTGCAGAAGGCAAAGTAGTTAACCTGCATCAACCAGCCTAATTGATGTTAATGGGTACCGGTTGACAAACATAATATAGTTTACTTGAGCATTTTGTATTCTGTTATTGCAAAAATTAGATAGTGACTAATCCTTGAAACAACTGAAGTTACTTACAGATTATGGGACAGAGATAAAACTGTTAGATGCTTCAAAAATGCTAATCCGTCCCAACTGATAGACTCGTCAGATATCTCATTAACATTCAGTAACAATTTCTGCAGATCATGATAAAATTGGAGATATTTTACGAAGAGGAATTTAAACGCTCCAATGAAAAGGTGAAAAGGAAGACAGGGATTAACTTCACCTGCGTTGAACTTAGACAGCCAACTTGAGAAGGAACGTGCTTAATAGAGTTGTTGCTCAAATCAAGTACTCTCGCTGAAGTTTCACAAGACCACACTTCATTGGGAATTGCCTATGAGAGATTCCATTGAAGATTTGAAAGAAACAATCACAATTTTATTTTGTTCTGTGGAAGACAATGGTTTCTTCTATACCTTCAAATTGCAGTCAGATAACGCTATCACTCCAGTGGCCTTCCATATTTCCAACCGGCTTTTATCTACAGAGACACGCTGCTTTTCATCAACCAATTTGTTCGCATTTTGCGTACTCCTTTCTCTGGGACGAGTCCTCGCTTCTCGCAGGATAGGACCATCCTATTCAGTCAAATCCAAGGAGTGAAAACTAATTGCCAAATGCCCAATCTCAAATCCACCACTGTTCAAATGAAAACATATAACATTATGCATTCCGTTTATGGTCCACAATTTGTAACAGATAAATCGTCCTTAGGACCAATTCTCGCAGTTTTAACAAATTAACCCTAAGAACTTCGATAACCGAGAGACAAGACGTGTAAAACCCTCAAATGCATCCACTAGGAAGATCACAATGAACATTTAGCAAAATCGAATTCAAGATGTAAGAAAGAAGACTTCAATTGAAACAAAAAATAATAATAACGAATGGACAAACCAATTACCCCTTGGTACAGTCCCTGAGAAGCCATGAGCATCACTTTCGCTCCATTAGCCAATTCCGACGCCGCCAACGTCATCTCGTCCGCCAAAACCTTCCCTGAGATCACATATCACGAACTTCTCAAAATCCAAATCGACCTCTCTCAGACAAATTCCTTGCATAAAAAGCAAGTGCATACATAGAGAGACAGAATCCACAACCTTTAAAGATGAGCTTCTGGCCGCGAGGAAGGACGTTGGTTAAAGGTTGAAGAAGGGACTTCAGATCCTTCACAGTCGAATCGCAGGGAACAGTAATCGGTATTGACTTTCCGGCGAACTTGACGTTGATAGCAATGGATATGCCATTGCTTTCAGATGTAGTCGCCGTCGGTCCGAGCTCCATTTCCGTTTGGCGCCCTGGCTGAGAGGCGGGACTGGATGTTCTCTGAGAACTAAGACGATGATCAGTTGGCGAAGCAACTACTTTCTCTTGTAGCATGTTTTTTTTAGGGAAAAATTCAATTTTCACCCTAACTTTGTTAAAGTCTTATTTTTGCACCTTCAACTTAGATAAGTATTATAACTTTTACTTTCGATTCAATTTCTATTAATTCATCTACTAATTTTAATAAAAATGATGAAAAGATCTTCATGAGCTCACTAATTTCAATAAAATCAAGTATTAGTATTACACAAAATTAAGTTTGATCAATGCACAAATTAACCATTAGATAATCTTGTCAAAATTCAAAATTTCAAATAAAAATTTAGTTCTAATGTCATTTTTCTTTGAAATATTTTCAATTTTGTACCATATATATGTTTTAGAATTCATTGAATATATATGAGTATTTTTTTTTGACAATCTTTCAAATGAATATTTATCAAAGGGAAAAAATTGCAACAATTTTTAAAGTTTATGCTTAATATTATCACATTTATCCAAGTTTGAAGTGCAATTTAATGAAATTGAAAGTTTAGGATAAAAATTGATGCAATATGGCAAGTTTAGGAGTAAAAGTTGATTTCTCCCTCATTTTTTTAATTACAAGTTCAACACAAATTAATTTTTTTTTCTTTTTTTTTTTAATTACAAGTTCAACACCCTCAACTATTGTAGATCTAAACTTTCAATTTTGTCAACTTTAAAAGTGTCTAATAAATATTTATTTATTTATTTATTTTGTCTTTAATTACTCATTGTTTGTTTAAATTAATGGATCTATTAGACATAAAATTGATTCTAAACTTAGATTGTCTAATAGATTCGTAAATTAAATTTTTTTGTATTAGTTAAATATCTATTAGGCACAACAACAAAATTGAAAGTTCAAGCACCTATTAAACTTGAAATTTAACATTTTAAACATATAATTGAACATGCTAAATTACAAGCTTAGTTTCTGAACTTTCAAGTTTATGTCTATTTGGTCTTTGAACTTTAAAAGGTGTCTAATTGATTTCTGAACTTTCAATTTTGTGTCAAATAGGTCTATGAACTTTAAAACGTGTCTAATAGGTCCTTAAACTTTCAATTTTGTATCCAATAAGTCTTAGAATTTTCAATTTTGCATTTAATAAGTCTTTCACCTCCTATTTGACATTTTAAAAAATTTATAGATCTACCATACACAAAATTGCAAGTTTAGGCTTTCATTAGACATAAAATTCAATTTTATATCTAATAGATTAGTTAAATTTTAAAAATTTGAAAATGTTAGTGATATATTATAAACAAAATTGAAAGTTCAAGAACTCATTAAATAAAGTTTAAGGACCTGTTAGTTTATTAGACACAAAATTAAAAATTCAAAGACTTATTAAACACTTTTTAAAGTTCAGTGGCCAAATAGACACAGATCACTTGAAAGTTTAAGCACCAAACTTGTGATTTGACCAATTGAAAACCTATAAGTTTAGGGACTTGTTAGACACATAATTGAAAGTTTAGAGACTTATTAGATATTTTTTCAAATTCAAAGACTTATTAGAATAAAACTTACAAGTTCAAAGATCAATAGGTGCTTGAATAACTTTGGGGAAAAAAATGTTTTTTAAATAAAATTGCTTTTTCTATATTCACATTTGAAGAAAAAAATTAATAATTTAAAATGTGTTGATATAGCTTCTAGAACAGTTCTAGATGATCAAAAGTGTTTTTTTTAAATTAATAAATAAAAAGTACTTTAAAGAATCATAATTTAAAACTATTTTTTAAGAAAAACATCGGAGATGAATTATAAAAAAAAAGATTTTAAAGTGATTAATTGAAAATCTCTAAAATATGTAGTGAGAAAAAAACACAGTTATAATTAATAAAGTTACTTTTAAAATAGTGCAATCAAATAAATTTGTTATTAAGAAAAAAAACACATTTATAATTAATAAAGTTACTTTTAAAATAGTGCAATCAAACAAATTTGTTATTTAAAGTATTTTTTAAAAAAAGTATAAGATATAAAAATATTCTTATTAAAACCATTTTTTAGAAAAGTGAAACTAGAAGACATTCATATACCCTAAATTTTGTTAATTAACTTTCTTATTTCTTGGAAGTAATGATACGAATATTAATTATTAGTTGCTTTTAAGACAATTATAATTGTAGGTATTGTTGCCAAAATTCGACTAAGGAAAATTTCACCCGACCTTCATGTGACAACAACTGTAAAATTTGTATTAAAAGGGAAAACATGACCTGCAAAATGAATGGAAACCTGGGTACCGGTGTGATACTTGTCACACAGGCTCTGATGCTTAAGTCAGAAAACCTTTTAGAAGTGTAGTAAGTGTGTAGAGAATGAGAACTTACCTCTCTAATTCTTTGGAGAAGAGAGTTCACTCCTAGGGTTTTTGGAGGATTCTTTGTAGGAATAAGACTAAAAGGACTGGATCGGGCTGGATCACGGATTGCACGGACCACACCATAGGAAAAGAGACAAGGCCCTCAGATGGGCTTTGTGGTGGGGCCAGCCTCAGTCTCGACTCAAGTCCATTCTTATTCTTCTTTGCTTGTTGGTTCGGTTCCAATTTGATTTTGGCCCATTTTGATCCGTATTGAGCTCTTTAAAGTTTGATTTGGATTTTTTTTTTTCCTTAAATTATAAATTTAGCCCAAAAATGTTATCTCCTTTAAGCATTTGAACTTTTTCAATCAGAAAAAAAAAAGTTACTTAAAAGACAATAATTACGTTTTTTTTAATAAGATAACAATACAAATTTATGTCCACGTTAGGATAAACTCTAATAAGATATCATTAAAAAAATTGTTTGAACTACCTAAAAAAAAAAGGTTTTAATTTAGAAATATAAATTGCATCACCCACATTCTGGTTGAACTAAAAAAATACAAATGTACGCTGTAAAATTAAACATTTAGCTCGTAAAAAAGATAGATACTTTTATTCTTTGAGCTATGTCGTTATTGTTACATTTATGAATTTTAAGTTACGTTGTTGTTCAATTTCTAACATTATATTTGCCAACATGAGCTTCGCTTAATGATCAATGCACTTACCTCTACTTCCTCTAATTGTAGGTTCAAATCTTCATACCTAATGTAATATTATTTTTTAAAAAATCTCTAACATTAAATTGAACATTAAGCTAGCCTGTATAAAAAAAAATATAGATACTTTCATTCTTTGAACTATACCATTGTTATTAAATTTATGAACTTTAAGTTATATTGTTCAATCTCTAACATTATATTTGTCAATATGAATTTAGTTTAACAGTCAATATATCTTATCTCTACATTCTATAGTGTAGGTTCAAATCTTCATGCTTACATGTGATGTAATATTCTTTTTAAAAAAATCTCGAAAATTAAATTTGCTCAGAGGACAAATACCCATGACTTGTAAGTTTTACAAGTCATATTTCAACACGCCAAATACAAATTTAAACTACAAGCTAAACATTTTAAAATTTTTTTTTTTCATTATTTTTATCTCTTATCATGCGCTTAAAGTTTAAAGTCCTTCCACAAAACACAAAGTCCTTCCACAAAAACAAAGTGAGGGAGAGAAAAGAAAGGAATTAAATAAACATAAACTAATATTTTTCTAGTAGGTTGAACATATGACCTTTAAATTTATAATTTAAAATAAAAATTTCTTAACCTTTTCTTTTTTAAAGTATTATAATAATGTCTTTAAACGAACCATTGAAATTTTTAGGGAAAGAATCCATTCTTCTCTCTATGCTTGCCAAACTTATATGAATTTGTACTAAAAATGATAAGGATAACAGACCCTCAATATATCTTCACAATAGTATGATATTGTCCACTTTGGACATAAGCTCTCATGGCTTTGCTTTTGGTTCCCTCAAAAGGCCTCATACCAATGGATATAATTGTCCTCACATATATACCCATGACCTTTAAATTTATAAACATAAACTAATATTTTTCTAGTAGGTTGAACATATGACCTTTAAATTTATAATTTAAAATAAAAATTTCTTAACCTTTTCTTTTTTAAAGTATTATAATAATGTCTTTAAATGAACCATTGAAATTTTTAGGGAAAGAATCCATTCTTCTCTCTATGCTTGCCAAACTTATATGAATTTGTACTAAAAATGATAAGGATAACAGACCCTCAACATATCTTCACAATAGAATGATATTGTCCACTTTGGACATAAGCTCTCATGGCTTTGCTTTTGGTTCCCTCAAAAGGCCTCATACCAATGGAGATAATTGTCCTCACATATATACCCATGATCACTCTCTTCCCTAGCCAATGTGGGACATTTGTTTGCATCCTAACAATCCTCCCCTCAAACAAAGTACCACAATTGAGCCTCTCTTCGAACAAATCCGTCTACTCCGCAACGGATCAAGCCCATTGTGGGACATATTTCTTTGGCGTCGATCACCTATCGCACCATCCACTTCCTCCCCCTCGAACAAAGAACTACTCCTTTACCATGGCAGCTTGATAGAGTTACTACTTGCTTGCCGCTCCAAGCACTTTTTGTTCGACTATGGGATTCATCCACAATGTCAACATGAGACTTCGTTACTCTGCTCCACTTTGAGGATTTCTCCGGCACACAACTAGGTTTAGACCATGGCTCTGATACCAATTGATAATGACAACAAACCCTCAACATATCTCCACAATGGTATGATATTGTCCACTTTGGGCATAAGCCCTCATGGCTTTGCTTTTGGTTCCCTCAAAAGGCCTCATACCAATGGAGATAATTGTCCTCACATATATACCCATGATCACTCCATTCCCTAGCCAATGTGGGACATTTGTTTGCACCCTAACAAAAAAGTATTGCAATTTAAAACCTATGATAAATTTTTGTTTGAAAGATCGTTAAAAAAGTATTCTCATGTGTTAAACGATCATAAAACATATAGGATATAAAATTGATAAGATTTTAGAGAAAAACGACATAAAAGCTAAATTTTTGTTGAAATTTGTGAATTTAACTAGGTCATTAAATGGTTAATTTGTGTATTGATCAAACTTAATTTTGTGTAGAATTTGATTTTATTGAAATTAGTAAGTTTAAAAGAGGTTAAATTAGTACGTAAATTAACAAAAATTGACTAGAAGATAAAAATTGTGACACCTATCTAAGTTTAGAATCTAATTTGATGAAATTGAAAGTTCAGGATGAAAATTAGAGATGTTCACAAGGCGAGGCAAGAATGGGGATGAGATCCTTGTGAAATTTCCTATTTAATTTTTGTAGGAATCGGGTTCCCTGCAGAAAATTGATCCCCGCACAAATTATTCTTCATTTAATTATTTTAGAAAACATTCAATTAAATGCTTCTTTTAAGCAAATGTTCAATTAAATACTCAAACATAAACATGTCTTGTATGAATATATATTTTTAAAAAAAATAATAAAAATAAACGAAACGGGGAATGGAGAATTTTTTTCCCGCTCTCACTCCCCCATTTCATGCTTAATCAGGGATTTTCGGGCGTTTGGAGTGGATTCTCAAGGAAGAATTGAACACTCTAGTAAAAGTTGATACAACATGACAAGTTTAATTAGAAGCAAAAACGAGTTTTTTTCCAAAATTTTATAACTTGAGATGAAAAAATTAAGACGAAAAGTGTAAGAATTATCATTCATCTAAAAACGCGTAGTTGTGCTGTGACTCACTGAAGAATCTTTTCTAATGCTAATACTAAACAGACAAAAGAACCAGATCCAAGCTTAATGTGAACCATCCAATTTGGCAGACTTTGGGACGAAGAAGAAAACAAAAATTTAAGCATAAAATTCAAGACCCATTACATTTTCAAGGCTTCACGAAGAGATTATTGGTTAAAATACCATTTTGGTCTATGTACTTTTAGATTTCATTCCATTTTAGTCCATGTATTTTTAAATGTGCAATTTTTATCTATGTACTTTCAATAAATTTTAAAATTAGTCCATACTATTAGTTTGAAGTTAATTTTTATTGAAAGTGCTTAAATAATAATAATATTTTTCATGCAAGAAAAGATAAAATTTGAACATATTTCTAAAATTTATAAAAATGAAGGTTAATAGAGACTAATTTTTTTTAGAAGAGTTAATAATAAACTAACAATAGGGACCAATTTTAATCTTTATTTGAAATATAGGGACTAAATTTGGACATTTGAAAGTACATGGACTAAAATAGAAAAACTCAAGGTACATTGACCAAAATGATATTTTAACCTTAGTAATTTTACAACTCTGAATTTACAAAATAGAAATTAAAAATAGGCCAAAAATCAATTTATACCCCTAAACTTTAGAAGTTGTGAACTTTCATAAGTGTATCAATTTATACCATATGTTAGATTCCATTTGAAAAAACATTAGTTTACATGCGTGCAAACTTATAATTTTATCAATTAAACCCCTAAAACTATCATAAGTAAATCAATTTAGACTCTCAATTTGACAATCATTCATGCATCAATTCTTATCTACACCCTCTATTTGAAAGTTCATGAGTTTAATTTATATAATTGTAAGTTTGCACATGTGTAAACTAACGTTTTTCAAATGGAATCGAACGGAGGGTGTAAATTGATACATGATGAAAATTTAGGGTTTAAATTAATACAATTATTAGTTTAGGGTTTTTATTGATACAACCCCAAAATTTAGGGGTATAAAATTGATTTTTGCCCTTAAAAATATGTTTTAAACATACATAGACGAACAATCATATTTTGGTAGCCATAATTAGTTTTTTGGTTTAATTACAAAAATATGTTGTGTTTGATATGTACTTGAACTTTAAAAAAGTATCTAATAGTTTTTAAATTTTTAATTTTGTATCTAATAGGTCTTCGGACTTTCAATTTTGTGTCTAATAGATCCATATTGTATTCATTTTTCTGTAAATTCATGAACTTATTAGACATAAAATTAAAAGGTCATAGTCATAATTTTGTGTCTAATATATCTGTAAATTCAAAAGAAATGTTGAATATGAAAGAGACCTATTAAATACACATTTAAAAGTTCAGAGCCCTGTTAGAAACTTTTAAGCTTCAGGAACTTATTAGCTAAACACAAGATTGAAATTTCAAAAACTTATTAGACACTTTTTAAATTTTAACAACATATTAGATACAATATCGAAAATTCAACTTTGTGTTTGATGGATCTTATTAGCTAAACTTTCATAGTTATGTCTAATAGATCTCTGAACTTTCAACTTTATGTTTGATAGATTCCTAAACTTTCAAATTTGTGTTTAATAGGTCGCAATACAAAAACTTATTAGCTAAACTTTCATAGTTGTGTCTAATAAGTCCCTGAACTTTCAACTTTGTGTTTGATAGATCCCTAAACTTTCAAATTTGTGTCTAATAGGTCTCAAATATATTCAACGTTTTAAAAATTAACGAATTTATTAGACATAAAATTGAATTTCGTGCCCAACATGACATTAAAATTTCAAATTTGTGTCCAATAGATTCATAAATTTTAAAAAAATGTTAAATAGATCAATGACCTATTAGATACAAAATTGAAAACTTAAAGACTTATTAAACACAAAATTAAAAGTTTAGGTCTCGTTTGATAACCATTTAGTTTTTGATTTTTGGTTTTTGAAAATTAAACTTGTTTTCTCTCAATTTCTCTACAATGGTTTTCATCTCCATTAAAGAAACATTTGAATTCTTAGCCAAATTCTAAAAACAAAAACGAGTTTTTGAAAACTACTTTTTTTAGTTTTCAAAACAAGGCTTAGTTTTTGAAAACATAGGTAAAAAGTAGATGACAAAACAAGTAAAACCATAGGTGATAATAATATTTATAGGCTTAATTTTCAAAAACCAAAAACTAAAAACCAAGGCCCCGTTTGATAACCATTTGGTTTTTGGTTTTTGGTTTTTAAAAATTAAGCCTATAAATACTACTCCCACCTATGGTTTTACTTGTTTTGTCATATACTTTTTGTCTATGTTTTAAAAAACCAAGCCTTGTTTTGAAAACTAAAAAAAGTAGTTTTCAAAAACTCGTTTTTGTTTTTAGAATTTGGCTAAGAATTCAAATGTTTCTTTAATGGAGATGAAAACCATTGTAGAGAAATTGAGAGAAAACAAGTTTAATTTTCAAAAACCAAAAACCAAAAACCAAATGGTTATCAAACGGGGCCCAAATGGTTATCAAAGGAGGCCTTAACTTTTTAAAAATTTTTTAAAGTTCAAAGACCTATTAAACGCTTTTTAAAGTTAAAAATTTATTAGGCACAATATTAAAAATTGAGAGACTAAACTTATAATTTAACCTTTTAACTGTTTTTATTCTTTCTATTGGCCTAAAAGAAAGGCACACGTCTCCTTAAAATTCATTACACCATAATCACTCCTTACTTTCACTTTCTTTTTGGGCGGGGTTAAGATAGCCATATGGCATAGCCAAACCATGTGAAACTTTTCAGAACCCACCAAACTTTGGTAATGGCCTTCCACTTTTTAACCTATATATATATATATATATATTTATATATTCTCTTTTTGAGCTCGACAGAAAAATAAAATAAAATAAAAAATATATAAAACACTTGTTTCAGACCAAACACGCGCTGTCTCACACCACACTCATTACATTGTAAATTTATGGTTTTGGCGGCCCACACTGCACGTGATCCCATTGTACTCCAACTCTCCACTTTTCCCTCCCATTTTTTGGATTAAAAGTTGGATAAAAATATGAACGCCTCAATTTTACGCATATTACATAATTAATATTGACATTAAAATAATGTATTAATCTTTATAAATTAAGTCCTATTATAAAGTTTTACTATAAAGTGTTTCCGAAGATATTCAATAAAAGATGCAACTATTTCCTATTCAATATGTTTCCTCTCCATTGGAAAAGGAGAACTCATCAGGTTTTCTCTATCTTATTTATTTATTTATCTTACAAAATTTTTATTCTAATACACTTAGGATAATATAATCCATTAATTTTACTTTATCTCTCTAATTTGTGGCACGTTTATAATAATACGCCACATGGTAAAACTATTACCATAAAATTGTTTGAATATTTAACTAAACTATACAAATTATAATGAAATGTTAATTTAAACGTAACTCAATTAGTTTAGACATTTTACATTATTTTAAAAGTTATATGTTTGAATATGTACCCTACGTTATTCAACTAAAAAAAATTAAAAAGGTTACCACATGTATTGCAAATTGGTCCAAAATTACAACAAATTTAGTACAAGGCAAAAAGATTTTCAAATACGACACAATTTTAAGTCTAATTCAAATAAAAAGTTTCAAAAGTCGAAAAGACTCGTCAAATTAACATATCTTAATCTCGCATGCCTATCAATGATATAGGTCTATCACTTTACAAATTATTTTTTATGTGATAAATTTGCAGCCATTGCACTTCCTCTATTTAGAACGGAAGGAACAAAATTGAAACCAAGGACTAAAATAGTAATTTAACGCAAATTAAAATCTCAGTGTGGAATATTTTATAAAAGCCAACGCCCAATTGATCAGAAGTGGGAACAAAATTCATCCAACGTAGAGAAAATGTGTGTGATCACGAAAGCTTAATTAAAAAGTTCAAAAGCCTACTTAAAAATTATCTGTAGTTTACATCACATTATTAATTATCGATAATTGAACGCTAAAATATGCTTTGTCTTTCTTAATTACGATTTAGGACCTCTCGTAAAACAAACCTCCTTTCTTTTTCAAACCGCTACAATACAATACCCTTAGCCTTCAATCTTCAACCTTTCGTTTCCCCTTTTAATCCCTTCTCTCTTTCTCTCTCCTTCCCCATTTTCTCTCTCTAAGCTAGAAAGTGAAAAAAAAAAAAAAAAAAAAAGCCTGATCCCTCTGCAAATAAACCCTTTTTTTTTTCAGCTCCTCTTTGAATCATCCAAGTCTTCGCTTCAAGCAATCGACAAGTTCTTGTGCATTTTTGGGCCGCCGTTCGGTTTAATTTCTTCTTCTACCGTTTTTCGTTTTCGATTTCCGGTGAGAAGGGGAGATTCGATCGTCGTCGTCCGTCATTGGAATTCCGGCCTCGATGTGGCGGTCGTGGAGCAAATCGATGGTTCAGATTCCTGATAAGACCTCACAATCGTCTTCATTCTCTTGCTCCTCTTTCAAAGACGTTCAAGAACTTTTCGCGGACGAAACCACCCCTAAACCTACCTCCAGAAAGGCCTCAATTGTCTTCCATCGAGTCCGATTCGTTAATTCCTTGCTCAAAGCGTGGTCTAATCTCCCGCCAGACGGTCAATCGCAGCTTCGATTTCAGCCAGAGCCTGAACCGGTACGCAAATTTCTAGACCCTAAATCGACTAAATCGCCCCCTGTTCCGACGCGATCCGAGGCCGTACCGGTTTCGGACAAACGAATTTTGGTTTACTTCACGAGCCTACGCGTTGTGAGGTGCACTTTCGAAGACTGCCGGACCGTACGCTCGATTCTGCGAGGGTTTCGCGTTTCCATCGACGAACGAGATCTGTCGATGGATTCGGGATTTGTGTCCGAGTTACAGCAACTACTCGGTAAAAAGGAGTTGGCCTCGCCGGCGGTTTTCATTGGCGGCGAATACATCGGCGGGGCGGAGGAAGTCAGGCAGCTACACGAGGCCGGCGAGCTGAAGAAGCTGATAGACGGGTTGCCGACGGCGGATTCCGGCGTGTGTGAAGTTTGCGGCGGCTACAGGTTCATTCTGTGTGGGGAGTGCAATGGAAGCCACAAATTGTTCGTGGAGAAAAGTGGATTCAAGACGTGTACGGTTTGCAACGAGAACGGTCTGATCAGGTGCCATTCTTGCTCTTCTGCAACACTCTGAATCATTCTGATCCCTTCTCTTCCCATAATTTAAAGAAGAAAATATCATCCCAAAAAAGGAATGAAAAAAACGAAAAAAACAAAAAAAAAAGAAAAAGAGAAAGAAAAGAGGAAACTAATTTTTATTGACCAATTTTTCGTTCTTTTTTTCTTTTCTTGGATCAGTTCTTAACATTTTTGTATCTAAAAAGTAGCTTTTAACGAGTTTAGCTTCTTCTTCTTTCTTTCTCTGGTAATATTGTTGTTTGCAGAGGAAAGCAATCACAAAAATGGCTTAATTTTCTCTCATTTCTTTTTTCCTGAAAATGTTCATGAATGAATAATACACATTCCAAGTATGATTTCTTATCAATTAGCTTTAGAAAGTCTAATTAGCAATAGCAGCAGCTTTTAGAATTAAAGATTTCATGGCTGCCTGGCTTTGATTTGCTGTGGGAATTAGATTATTTTTGTTTTACTTGTAGAACCAGAAAGAGCTAGGAGGTAGACTGTATTGCTACAGTGGCAAATAATTGATTCATAATTTTGGGGAAATTTAAAGGCCTTGTTGATATATATTTTAAATAAACAAAGCTTTGGCCATAGTTGTTTCTAGTTTGTATGGATTAAATTAATATTTTGATTGGGGAAAGATCAGTCACATCAAACTTAGTAACCAGTAACTTTAATGTAGTGATTTTTTTTTTTAAGGGGTGACAAGGTTTTAGGACTATTTTGAGTAATTATTATATGTTTTTGTTTTCAAAATTATGAAGAACTGTAAATAGTTGATTGGTAAAAATTATTTTTATTTGAGAAATTAAGAATGAGAATAACTTCATTTGTTTTTTGACTAAGTTCTCCATTTGAACACATCAAATGAATCAAAAGAAAAAAGTATTCAAACACGTATTTATTGACTTTTGATTCAAAAGTAGAAAATTGTTACAAAAACATTTGTTAAACACATTTGCAGTATTTAATGGTTTTTTTTATTCAGTTATTCTTATATAGCTGTGCATCTTGTGAAGAACTAAGATAGGAAAGCTAGGTTGGATCAACAACATTATTCTATGTCAAATAAATCTTTATGTTAATTTTTTCTTTTCTTTTTTTTTTTTCCGTAGTTCAATAACATTTGGGTGGGTGGTTCAAACCTCTCACCTATTAGTTGGAGGTATATGCCTTAACCAGTTGAGTTATGTTCAGATTGACATTTTTTTTATTCAATTGGTTGAACCTTGAAATATGCAATCGATTAATCAACTAACAAGGAAAGTTGTAGAAGTCTTTATTCGGCTCTTGGGACATTTTGATCCATATATATATATTAGGTTAAATTAAAAATTTGGTCTTTATGGTTTTGAAAAAATTAGAATTTAGTCTCTATAGTTTTAAATATTCAAATTAGTCCTTATAATTTGATGAACGCCCATTTATCAAACCATAGAGACTATTTATGATGTTTTATCAAATCATAAGGATAAAATTCTAACTTTTAAAATTATAGGGGCTAAATTCTAACTTTCTCCAAACTATAGGGATCAAATTAGTAATTTTTCTTAAATTCTAATAATTTAGTCTTCATCATTTAAGAAATGCAATATTCAAAGAGGTGGTTTAAAATTATTTTCAAAACAGTTTTTATTTTTCAGAATAAAAACTCCGTAGAAACTGATTAGCTTGCCCTTTCAAACTTTATTTTTTATTTTTTATTTTTAATGTTCTTATAATGATTTTTTTTTTAAAAAAAAAGGAGATTTAGTTTTTATCGTTGAAAAATTGTAAGTCAAGATGTTGTTTGAGAAAATTATTTTCAAAATAGTTTTCATTTTTTCAGAACAGAAGCTCCATAGAAACTGCTTAGCTAGCCCTTTCAAACTTTTCTTTAATGTTCTCGTTATGATATACTTAAAAACAAAACGGAGTTGCGATTTATTTGAACGTCATGAATTTGTTAATAGTAATTTCATTGTGTGTAATATTAGCTTTTACCTATAATTCAAATGAAATATTTACAAAACTGTTTCTACATCAAATATTTCAATTGGGTTAAATTATATTAAATACTATTGAGGTTCAAGATAAGTTTTAATTGTATACATATTATTTCATGATCAGTTGACAAAAATTAAGATTAAGACGTGAATAAAAAGAGAGAAGAAACAAATAAAAGAAATCCAAGCTAACCGAATTTTAGGGACTACAATTGTTCAATAAATTTAGGTTAAATTACACATTTAGTCCCTAAACTTTGAAGTTTGTATCTATTTAGTCCATGAACTTTCAAAATTACAAATTTAGTTCCTAGACTTTCGAATTTTTTAAAATTTATGGGTCTAATAGACACAAAATTGAAATTTTAGGGTTCTATTAGATATAAAATTCAAATTTATATCTCATAGATCAATTAATTTTTAAAAATTTCGAATTTGATAGGAATCTATTAGATACAAAATTGAAAGTTCATGGACCTATTAGACATAAAATTGAAAGTTTAGGAATTTATTAGATACTTTTAAAAGTTTAGAGATCAAATAGATACAAACCTTAAAGTTCATGGACTAAATTTGTAATTGAATCATAAATTTATTACCTTTGGAGATGAAACAATCTTTCTTCGATAGTCAAATCGTTTTTTTTTTTTTTTTTTTTTGCTTTCCTGCCTTGTACAAACCCATGCTTTTAACACTCACACTCTTCCATAATTTTCTTCTCACTAACATATTCGTCCCCCAAAACTTTATCTCTCGAGCCCATTATTCTTTGACTTTTCCAATGTGTGACTTTTGATATATTCTTACTAATTTGTGACTTTTTTCACCGAGTGTAACTTTCCCGTTTAAATGACATAATTTCATCTATATCTTTGATCTCAAATTGGGCAAAATTTTCAATTGTTATTTGTGCCTACCTGTAAACTCCATTTTTTCAACTTACCATGACATCGCATTTCCAGCTTCATTTAAATGAAAAAGTTAATAGGTTTTGAAATAATTTTAAAACTAAAGGGTTAAAATCAAAATTTTGAAACAATAGAAGCATAATTAAAACTTATCCTAAATTTCAGGAGCATAATTGAAACCACTCAAGCTTTGCATACCTTTGTTTTTATAACTCGTAGCCACATTACATTTTCGTTTTCTTTTTAACAGAAAAGTTGACAAAATGGTTGTTTGAAATAATTTTAAAGGTTGAGGATAGACAACTTTTGAAACAATAAGGGAGCTTTGGTTTAAGGTTTCACTGCATGTCCATGGATAATAGATAGGCGTCTAGGAATAAGATGTCTGGAAATAATATTGTTGAAAATCATAGATTTGTGTTTGGTACTACATGGAAAAGTTATCCAATTTTTATAGAAACAAATGATATTTGTATTTGTTTGATGATATTAATATATAAATTTTATATAACTATGTTACATTAATTAATGAATGAATATTTCAATAAATGAATGTAATTCAATTAATTTTATAATTTATTTAATATACTAAAATATAATTTAATTAATTATAAGTAACATATGAAAAAATTTAATTGAATAATCAAGTATGATTATTAAAAAAAATCTATACTGTAAATTAATTTAACAAATTAAAGTGAGTTAATATACATTAATAGATTATTAGTTAATATTTCAATAAAATACTTAAATATATTAATTTAATATATTCTTATCAATAAAAATTAATTAAGTATATATCTTAATCAATCAATTATTACTAATTTATTACAATTGAATAGAATAGTTGATTATATTAATTTAATATATTATTATAAATTAAATTTTATATAGCCTATTTGATTATAAATTTAATTTAAACATTTTTTTCTTATGATTTAAACATTTAAAACTTTAAATAAAATAAAATTAATACATCAAATAGAAACAAGATGTTGAAAAGAGAGAGGGGAGAGAAGATGATATTAAGAAAGGAAATGAGAGAGAAAGAAATTTAAAAAATTCTTACTTTTGGAAGAGCATCAAATACGATATAAAGAAAGCATGAAAATGACTTATTCTCACGTCTCATCTCCCAAATAAGGGATTATATATCATTTTTCCATTCTCATTCCTTTAATCTACTATGTCCCTAAGAGTATTGAAACTTACCATAAAGTTATTGAATATTTTTCACCTCAAACTTATGATAGATTAAGTCGGAATAGTAGAACCTAGCCTTGTTTGAGTTCAAGACATTCCCTCTTTGTTCACTTATCTTAATGGCATCAAATGTAAAAATCCAAACTTTTGTACAATAATTCACCAACTCTTTAACACTTCCCAATAGGCCTATACCTGCTTCATAGCAAAAGCAATTATTTTCTTTGCAGGTGAAACCACCAAAGAAAACTATTTTTCAAGACATGGAGATAGAGATTCAAAACTATCTTTCAAGTCTTGACATGAAATTGAATGGATAAAACTAAATATATGTTGGATTTTATTTTTAACACTCTAGATCTTTAATATGCTTTAGAAGAAAACAAAGAATTATGAGAAAGTACTGTTTTATTTTTCCTTCGAAAAAAGTGAACTTAAAAATTATTTTTGCGAGGTGCTTTCTTCTACCTAAAAAATTTAGGGCTTGTTTGGTAAACAACTTTTTATTTTCATTTTCAAAATAATTTTTAAGAAGGTTAAATTACAAATTTAGTTCATAAACTTTCAAGTTTGTATCTAAAAGGTTTTTGAACTTTGCAAAGTGTCTAATAAGTCCATAAATTTTTAATTTTGTATCTAATAAATCCTTAAACTTTAAAAATGTTTAATAGATTTTTAAATTTTTAATATTGTAAAAGTATGTTCTAGACATATTCGAAAATTTAAAAATTAACTAATCTATTAGATATTAAATTGAAATTTATGTTTAATAAGATCATAAACATTCAATTTTGTGTCAAGCAGATCCGTGAATTTTAAAAAATGTTGAATAGGTCAAAGATCTATTAGACACAAAATTATAAATTAAGATACTTATTAGACACAAAATTGAAAGTTTAAAAACTTATTAGACACTTTTAAAAGTTTAAAGACCTATAAGACACAAAAAATTTAGAGATCTATTGATACTTTTTAAAGTTCAAAGACCAAATAGACACAAACCTAAAACTTCAAAAACCAAACTTGCAATTTAACCCTTTAAAAATTACAACCAAATTATTTAAATAATTCACTATTATTCTACCCATTGAAATCACTATTAACAAAGGTGCAATTTCAAGAGAAACAATAAAGGAAAAAACTTGGGTGCTACCTGGGCAGCACCCAAGTGCTGTGCTTCCCACATCACAGCCATCCATTTTTCTTTTTATTTTTTATTTTTTATTTTTTATTTTTATTTTTTGAAATGGATGGCTGTGATGTGGGCAGCACAACACTTGGGTGTTGCCCAGACAGCACCCAAGTCTTGCCCAACAATAAATCCAACCCATTCAAAAAAGACAAATTGTCCATGTAAAGGTACCAAACAGCAGATAAGAAGCAATTAAATTGAAATATATATATATATATATATATATATATATATGAAAAGCATTGGGTGTTGCCAATTGAAGGCCAGTGGATATAAATAGGTGATATGGCAATGTCTATTAAAAGTTCCCATGAGGTTAGGTCCTCTAATTTTGAGGCAAAAATTAGACCAAACAAGACCCACTCCACTTTACTTCGTTCAAACTTTGTACACAAAAACTTCTACAAAGACATGTTCAAAGAAATGCCAATTGAAAAATTATTAAACAATAATAAATAATTTTTCTTTTATAAAAAAAAAAAAACATTTTGATTGGGAATTAGCATCCAAATGTAAAATGACAAAAGTGTCCATTTAAAACTTTGGTTTTATTTTTTCATCTTTATTTGGAAAGGTGGGTTGTACAGTCAATTTTGTGGCTTTGCTTCACTTTCCCTTTGAGCTTGGTTGGCTCATAAACTCTCCCACCTATTTCACCTAAATGTAGGCCTCTCTCTCCATATTTGGTTTATTTTTCTATGTTAAGTTTCTTATTGCTTTAGATTCTTTACCTCCACCATTTTGCAATAGGTTTTTTTTTAAAGCTTAGAATATCATTTTGGTTCTTGTACTTTGTGTCTCGTTCCATTTTAGTTCATATACTTTTAAATGTCTAAATTTAGTTCTCATATTTGTAATAAATCCCAAAATTAATCACTACTGTTAGTTTATTGTTGAAAAAAAAAACTTTCTATTAGTCTTCTTTTTCTAAATTTTTAGAAACATTTTTTATTGGAAATTATTATACCTATCTTACCAATTTTGATAAAATTTCACTTGAACTAACAATAAAGACTAATTTTGAAATTTATTAAAAGTACATGGACTAAATTTAGACATTTAAAAGTACATGAACCAAAATGATATTTAAACAAATTTTTTTAATCTAAAATTATTTTTTGAGTTTCAGGTAATTAATTAATAAACATTTAGCGAGAATTCTACAAAAATACCTTCTCAATCAAGCATCTAAGATATTAATAAGTTAGCGATAAGCTTGCCTCATTAAACCCAAATAAATAGGATCTCAAATTCAAATTAAGGAACGTTTGGATTGACTATTTTCAAAATTATGAATCATTTACATTTCTATAGTAACATAGTTTCACATTTGAATTCTACTAAAAAAAGATCATACGTCATATCAAAATTGTTCAACATCTAACCAACACAGAACTATAATGGTATCTCCCACAATTATTTCGAAACTTCCCACTTAACTTAAATAGCTATATCATTTAATTCGCAACTTATACTTTTCTTTTCTTTTTTTAGACACCACAACTAATTTTTCAACTTATAAACGTATTCTCATTAAATACCACACATCAATTTATGGCAACCAAAAATCTAATGTAGCCACCGGTCGCCGGTGACAAGCAAACATCTGAAGAATATGAGCAGTCAAATTCTGAGAAAGCTATGATTTCACAATCATATTTTTGACGTAAATTCTACGCCATGTCCTTTTCTTATCCAATAATGTTACTTCTCAGCTAAAATTTTCATTTAATTAATTAATTGCCCATATTCCCTTTTAAGCCTCTTTATCCAAATGGCTCTTCTCTATTATTTAACTTAATAAACTATTATTCATATGATTATTCTGTTCTTGGATTTTGCTGGTGCAGGCCAGAGCTGTAATACCTTCTACCAATTATTATTATTATTTTGTGGTGGTTTTTAATGGGTTCTTATGGTTTATTTAACGTACGAAGTGGTGGAAATGTGGGGTTGTAAGCATTTCAAGTAATTGAAAAAAGAGAGAAGTAAACATTTTGAGATTTGAGTTATTTGGTTTGACCAACGGAGGAGCTCGGACAATTTGATTGGTGGGAAAGACATTAAATTAAACAAAAGAAAAATAGAAGAAAATAGCTTTTATTATAATCTTCTAAGGGTCGCTATGTGGATTTTGACTTTTCGAGATGCTTTTCCGTTGAATTTGAAATAAATAAATATAATATAAAAAAAAAAATCATTTTCGCCCATAAATTTTTAAGATTATTATATTTTTGTTCTTAAACTTTCAAAAAATATATTTTAGCTCTTAAATTAAAAAAAAAAAAAGAACTAATACTTTTCATCCTTACCTTTATTTTGATTCTAACAAATTAATGACATATTCCTTAAAAAAAATTAATTACATAATTTCAAGTATGTGTACTAATGTCTTAATATGAGCATGTATTGCCAATTGACTAATTCGACTAAAAAGTCAAAAGTTTGAATTCCACTTTATATTGTTGAACTAATAAAATATGAACTTATATTCAAATCATATAGGTTAAAATCAAGTACTAGATAAGTGAATTTTAGGCAGAAAAATAGTAAATGATTTTTTAATGTTAAAAGACTAAAATACACCTAATGAAAGTATGAGCTAAAATGATTATTTTATTAAGTTCATCCACTAAAATTGAATAAACTTAAAAATACAAGGTTTCAAATACAGAATAAACCTTAAAAAAAAAAAACCCCGACCAACCAAACAATCATCATACGGAATCGTCCAATGGTTTTAATCAGATGAAAATCAGCCGCCGGGATAAATTGGATACGGCCACTCTGTGTAGTCATGGCCGTAATATTCACCGGAAATACGACGACATGTCGCTTTAAATACGGTCTAAAATTTTCCAGGAAAATTAAAAGAAGAAAAAAAGAGAGAAACAGAGCACGAGGTCGGCACGTGGTGTTGATAGGAAGGAGAAGGTCGGCGCTATAAATTGAGGGAAAGAGGAAGAAAAGTCGTCGGAGCCGAATCATCGATATTTCGGTTCTTTTTTTTTTTTCTTTTTCTTTTTATTCCTCATTGTATCGGTTTAATATTTATTATTATAACATCGTTTTAGATTTAGATTCTGTGACTGAGAAAGTTGGCAAAATTTACGCGCTTTCGTCTTAGACCCATCTAAATTTGCTCCACTTCCATAGCTACAACATTCCTCTATTTGTATCTCACAAGGCTATTTTTAACTGGATCTCTGTTTGACTGGGAATTTTGCGACTTCGCCGGCTGGACTGGACGTGGGGATGGATGAACGGTGGGGATTTCGCCGACAGAGGCTGCGATGGGCGGTGCTGGCGGCGACACTGTTGCTTTTTCAGAATGTGGGACTCTGTTTTTCGCTGAACAATGAAGGTAAGAGATTCTGGGTGGGAATGGTAATGAGTTTTCGTTTGGGATTTTGAGGAAGTGGGTTTGTTTGGATGCAGGTTTGGCGTTGTTGAGGATTCGGGAAGGAATTGTGAGAGACCCTTTTGGAGCTTTGTCGAACTGGAATGATAAAGATGGGCAATTCGATCATTGTTCTTGGTTTGGTGTTGAGTGCTCTGATGGGAAAGTGGTGATACTGTGAGTGAATTCTTCCATGGTTTTTCTTCATTCAGAGCTTGAGATTAACTCGAAGGATTTGGCCATGAATGTTGAGCTTTGTTGAAATTGCAGGAATTTGAGAGATCTTTGTCTTGGAGGAACGTTGGCACCGGAAATGGGCAAATTGCCCCACATCAAATCCATGTAAGTAGCAGAGACAATCACTCAGCATTATCAGAATTCGTGGTCTTTTTAGCTTAATCTTCTTCGAAGCTCAAGTTTTGGTTCTGTTCTTCTTCTTGTTTGTTGCAGCATTCTGCGGAACAACTCGTTCCATGGAGGAATTCCTGAAGAGATTGGGGAGTTGCTTGAGCTGGAGGTTTTGGATTTGGGATTCAATAACTTTTCTGGGCCATTTCCCTTGGATCTTGGCAATAACTTGTCTCTGACCACCTTGTAAGGATTGAAGCACTTGCTGGTTTTCTATTCATGGGGTTGGGTTTAATTTCTTTCAGAATTTGCTGAGTTTCTTTTATGGTTTTTGCAGGCTTCTTGATCACAATGAATTCATTAGCAGCATAACTCCTGGAGCCTATGAACTCAAGTTGCTATCTGAAACTCTGCTGGATGAGGAGCACCTTTCCAGCATTCACAGCAAAGAATCTTGTAGCAGAGAAACTATATGCTGGTAAGCAACTGCCACACCACACACCGGTTATTTGGGTTTGGATAGGATAAGGACATTTTGTTGACACAGATGTCTGAGTTTGTAAAATTTTCTTTTGGTTTTTAGGAATCTTGGCCAGTTTCGAGATGTGGGTTACCGGAGGCGGCTGCTAGGAGGAGGAATTCAATCTCTAGAGAATAAAGTTAGCATGAACGGAAGGAGAATGTTATCCCCAGCTCCGGGACCTTCGCTCTTTTCATTACCGCCATCTTCGTTTGCTTCATCTCCATCCCCATCTCCATTATCACCTTCAGATTCACCATTCCCACCAGCACCCTCCCCAAGTTCCCTATTAGCATCTCCTGCAAAGTCTCCAGCCCCATGGTGGTCAGCACCTGCTCCTAGCCTCCATTTGAGTCCTGCACGACCACCTGCTGCAGCTCCAACTCTACGCTCACCAGCTCCTGCAAAGACACCAGTTCTTGTTCCCACACTGCCTCGCTCCCATTGGGTTCCGCCACACTCCTCAGCTCCATCTCCAAGTCTGATTGGGGGGAGTCATAAGAACAATAATCACAAAATTCAAATATTGACAGGAATTATAGCTGGATCGTTGTTCTTTTTTATTGTAACTGTCAGCATTTTGGTATTCCGAAGCAGTAAGGTTGTTACCGTGAAGCCTTGGGCCACAGGTTTGAGTGGACAGCTGCAGAAGGCATTTGTAACAGGTTTGCTTTCTTTCCTCAAATGAAAAGAACTTGGAGAAGAGAAGAATACCTCAAGTCTTTAAGCTCAATACTTAAACTTACGGTCGTCGTTTCAGGTGTCCCGAAGCTTAAGCGATCTGAACTTGAAGCAGCTTGTGAAGACTTCAGCAATATAATTGGCTCCTTTTCAGACGTCACTGTATATAAGGGAACTCTTTCCAGCGGAGTTGAAATAGCTGTGACATCAACTGCAGTTACATCAAATGCAGATTGGTCAAAAACTAAAGAAGAACAGTTCAGGAAAAAGGTACAAGGAAACAAAGCTTCTTCGAAGTTCATTAGTATAGATTTGAAATTTCCTGACTTTTCTTTTCTTTTCATGTTTCCAGATTGAAACTTTGTCGAGGGTGAACCACAAAAACTTCGTCAGTCTCATCGGGTTTTGTGAGGAAGCGCAACCATTCACAAGGATGATGGTTTTTGAATATGCTCCAAATGGAACTCTCTTTGAGCATCTCCACAGTAAGTATTTTTTCCTATAAAGATGTTAAGTGTTGTGCATTGCTCTTCCATAGTTCATGATATCATCCTTCATGCAGTAAAAGAAGCAGAGCACTTGGACTGGGAGATGCGATTACGAATAGCAATGGGTGTAGCATACTGCTTAGACCATATGCACCAGCTCGATCCACCCGTCGTACACAGACATCTTTGTTCTTCTTCGGTGTACCTCACCGAAGACTATGCTGCCAAGTTATCGGATTTTAGCTACTGGAGTGAAGCAACAGCAGCAAAGTTAGGATCAGCAACTGTGGAGCTTTTGGAAACTTCACCTGCAGATTCAGAGAGCAATGTTTATAGCTTTGGGGTGATTTTGTTAGAAATGATTACAGGTAGAATGCCATTCTCGGTTGATGATGGCTCTCTTGTGGATTGGGCATCAGATTTTCTGAAGGGGGAACAGTCGTTAAGAGATATAGTTGATCCAATTCTAAGCTCCTTCAAAGAAGAACAGCTTGAGAATTTGTCTCAAGTGATAAAAATGTGTGTCCAGCCCGAGCCGAAGCGAAGACTGACAATGTCCGAGATTGTTGCAAGGTTGAAAGAAATCACAGCAATGGAACCTGCTGGAGCAACACCAAGGCTATCTCCTCTGTGGTGGGCAGAACTTGAAATCATGTCTACAGAGACAAACTGAATCCAAGTTCAAGTCCAAAGTTAACTTATGCTATCTTTTTCTTTTAGGGTTTCAAAATTCTTTTGTTGATTGTAGCAATTGGTTGTTTGAATGTAAAACGAGGAAGAAAAGTTCCAAAAGATAGCAAAATAGCAGCAGGGTTGAGTAGGGAAAAGGGAAGATGCTGTTCACCACTGATGCAAAG
Source organism: Trichosanthes truncata (assembly GCA_033996785.1). Classification (NCBI taxonomy): domain Eukaryota; kingdom Viridiplantae; phylum Streptophyta; class Magnoliopsida; order Cucurbitales; family Cucurbitaceae; genus Trichosanthes; species Trichosanthes truncata. Next base: position 21,764,515 of record JAWPNB010000008.1, on the reverse strand, counting down.
TGGTAAGAAATGAAACTTGTACATAAAAGAAGCTGCTAAGCCTATGTTGTAAAAGCTCCACAACATGAATATGTATATGCCTCTTTCTTCAAAGATAATGATCATGATTTCCTGTGTGTTTTGCATCATCACACTGTGTTACCTCATTTTCTTGAATAGAATACACAAACAAATCTCTAATGTATCTGCATCTTTAATCAAATTGTTCTCATTCTCATCAAAATTCTTTTAATAGTCAAGCTAGCAAATTCAAACTGGGTCATCACTATGTGCTGGTGCATTGCCGGTTTGGTAACGGAATCCAGAAGTTTGAAAATTAGAGTAGAAAGGGGAATGTTCACTTTTAAATCAAGAGCAAAGTAAATATTTAGAATTGAAAGATCATATCTATAAAAAGTGAAAGTATAAAGTTTTGCCTCTTCCTATGAAAATTTCTTGCTCCACCCGAGTTTGGAGTATCGAGATGGTAGGTAACTTGGCTACAATTTCCTTGGGAATATCCACACATATTATAAACTACAAGGTTGAAGGTTTCAAATGTTTGACCCAAAGAACAATCATCATGTTCTTTCAGATTGCACATGCGAGAGAGAGGTGGAAGGGGAAGTGAAAGAGAAGATGATTGGTTTGAAGATGTGAATAATGGAGGCTTAGTGGCGACAGAAACAGGACAGATAAACACACGGATATTCTATTAGAGGAATTTCTCCGTGTCTTTCATGGAAACTTTCATATAATGTTATACACAACAAACAACCATTGAGTACTACATGCCTGCCTCAGACAATCATGTGAATCTTTAATAAAGAAAAAAAAAAAAAAACAAATGTATAAGCAGTGGGTAAAACACCTGTTTTTTTTTTTTAAAAAAAACTCAAAATACCCAGAAAGCACCGAACTCGAGGATCCAATTAATATTATTTAAAAGAGCACAACTTGGGTGCAGCCTAAGCTAAACCCAAGTCTTGTGCAGCCCAATTGGATACCACTGATTTTTTTTTAAAAAAAAAAAAACTAAAAATAAAAAACCAAATGATTATCAAACATGACCTTAAAATACGAGTTTAGTCCTTAAACTTTTAGGGGACATTTGGCCCACGATTTCAAAATCAGAACCCTGAGGGGTTTGTTTCGGGGGTTCTAAAGCCTAGTAATCAGAAAATAGTGTTTGGGGTACGTACAAGGTTTGGAAACCTGAGAATCAGAAAATGGTGTTTGAGATGCAAGGTTTGGAAGCATAGGAATCAGAAAGTTGTGTTTGGGGTGCAGTGTTCTGAACTTCGGAATTGTGCAGTTTTTGTTTTTCTTTTTTCCCTTTGCTACTTTGTTCTCATTTTTTCGTTCCTTATTTTCTAGTGGATGTCTTTTTAATTGTAGGACCTCTTGTGTAACTTGGGTCACTTTTTTTAAGGACTTTTGAATGGAGCCTTCAATTTATGTTATAGTATAATAATAAGAAAATTGTTTTTAACAATCAAAACATTGGTACCATTAAGAAGAAGGAAAATATAATATTGCAATGTTCACGGTCATAAAATCAAACATAAGGATACAAAATCTAGAAATAAGATACGAAAGCATGAACAACATAAAGAAACATAACATGATAATCAATGTCCACAGAAAATAAAATACCATTTATCTTTGTTCCTTTAAATATTGTTAATTTAAAAGTAAAATATATATTTTTTAATTTTAATACGTTAACTTAAAATTAAATGTTATTTTAAAAATACTTATATGAGTAAATTGTCTAAAATATACTTTTTTAATCTTAAAATAATAAAATTATATGTAAAACTATTGTTAATTAAATATAGATAAATGAAAAGAATTATGAGGAAAATTGATAGAGAAATGGTGAAACTCACTAAAATTATGAGAAAATAGAGAGAGAAATGGTGGGTCCTACCAAAATTATGATAAAAATGGAGAGAAAAATAGTGAGTCCTACCAACTTCATAAAAGAAAGAGAATCCATGAGTTTGAAGTGGGTTTGAGAGTGTAATATCATGGAGTTGTGTTTCAAAACTAAGAGTTTTGAATATATTAGGTCAAACATGGATTTGGGTTTGGAATCCAAAACCATCCAAACCCAAAACCATGGGCCAAACACCCTTTTAAGTTTGTGTCTATTTAGTTTACAACCTTTAAAAAGTATTTAATAGATTTCTAAATTTTGAAGTTTGTGTCGATTTGATTCTTGAACTTAAAAAAAAAAAAATAATAAATCCTTAAACTTTCATTTTTTTGCGTCAAATATATTCCCGAATCTTCAATTTTGTGTCTAATAGGTCATTGACCTATTCGACATTTGTTAAAATTTATGAATATATTAGACACAAAATGAAAAGTTTAGAGTCTTATTAAACATAAAATTCAATTTTATACCAATTAGATCAATTAATTTTTTTTAAAAAAAAATTAAAAAATTCTAGAATTTATTAGATATTTTTAAAGTTTAGAGATTTATTAAACACAAAATTAGATACAAACCTAAAAATTGAAGAACAAAATTTGTAATTTAACTTTTTTTTTAACACGTAAAAATAAAACTAATTAATTTGAGTCAATTTGGACAGATTTGATTCATTTCAATCCATTCAATTCAATTTAGATAGGTTTTTAGTCAGTTTCAGTCGATTCATCCATCTGCGGTCGGGTGGTTGATTTGATGAGTTCAGTCACATATATCGTCAATTTTGACGTCAATTTTTATTGGTTCAGTGTTAGTTTTGGCCCCATCTATATATATTATATTAACCCATTAACCCAACCGACATACTAACACCTCCCCAACATGAAAAAAGATGGGTCGGTTCCAAACAGATTTTTTTTTTTTTTTTTTTTTACTGACATTATAAGAAAAGACGTCTTGCATCATCAATCATATACACAAACACAAGAAATTATTGACATTAAACAGAATAATGTAATAATGCAATGGTGTAAAACCTGGATATCCAATAAAGGGACAGACCACGTGTTGTTTTTCCTTCTTTGATTGAGACCACGTGCTGTTTTCTGGGCGAGAAGAAGCAATATGGCCTGGCCACATCGAATTCCAAGGTGCTGTCAAACATAACATTTCGTAGTTCACGAGCAAAGCTTCACAAACTCTTGGCCCAATTTACTTGATCTTCTCCTTTTCTATTTGCCTCTCTTATTCTGTTTCTCATTTGACCTGATCCACCTTTTCCCTCTTTCAATCTAGCATTTGATTCACAGCGAAAACCAGATTCTTCACACTTGAAACACTGAAGAAACGAAAGCCTGCACTAAGAATTGAATATCTGAATATGTATTTTCCTTATACAATCTATACATTGAAACATTGGTTACGTTCTCTGTGCACAGTACATGGACATATATGTAGATATATATATACAAGTATTCCTCTTCAGGGTCTCCTTACAGAGCTTCCAAAGTCACCTGCCTCAAAAAGCAGGTCCCTCAAACTATACAAAATCAACATGTAAAAGCACCCAAAAAAGTGCTCGTGCTGTGTAATATATCATCTTTTGCTTCACTTTATTAGCTGCCTGTGCAGAGAGGTATTGAGGAGCTTCTTCAAAGCATTTTAATGATCCAAAGCTTGTGTTTTTGTAAGTGCAAATATACAAGACTAGGTCCAATTAGATGAGCATCAGAGAGACACTTGCAGAGCCTGAGGTAAGTTTCGACATTTTCAGGTTCTCGAATCCGTTTTCTTAGTCCTTGCAGCACAGCTACTCTGTCCAAGTACTCCGGGAGAAAACCCAAATCGAGCATTTTTACTAATGTTTCTGCAGCATCACGGAAATGCCCTCCTTTTATGTAACCCCTTAGTAGCCATGTCAAACTCTTCTTCTTAAGCAGGGGACTCGTAATTTCAATCCTGGAAAGCAACCGGCTCATGGCTCTAGTCTCCTTCTGTGAAGCACAAATGGCTAGCACAATATCGTACAGATCAGCATCGGCCTCCTTACCTACAAGCTTCATTTCCCAAAGTTGTCTCTCTGCCTCAAGTCCTTGCCCGGCACAAATATACATAGCAAGGAGTCTCTCATGAACCACCCCATGAATTGAAGAGCTTCCCTCTTCAAGCACCCAGTTGGATAACTGTACGCCATCAGCTAGAAGCTCTGTCTGATACCTCTCGACAAGTTCGACGTTGTCTTTATCGAGTTCAGCCACTATCCCGTCTCTTGCATAACTTTTGAGTTTGCGTAGAGCTTTTGCTAATTCATTCAACTCTTTAACCACAGCAGTCATGGCAATGAGGTAGCTGTAAACCTCTGGCTTTAATCCAGATTTTCTAAGATGAAGCACCATTTTCACTGCACCCCTATAGTCACCATCAACCTAAGAGAATTGATTTTCATAATTAGCAATTGAATGTTCACTTGGAGTTGTACTGAACAAACATAACAATTGGAAAATACTTGTTTTTTTGACTTCAACAACTATTTTTTTTTTGGGGGGGGGGGGATTCAAACCTATATCACTGGGCAACTAATCCACTACCATTACTGGCAAAGGGAACAAAAGTACCAGCAGTGTGTTATAGTTACAAGATTATATTAACTTGGTCTCATACAGCTACTCAATGTTGTTTAATATAAGTGAAATACGTAGGAGTGCTACTAATCTAAGAAAGAGCACATCAGAAGTCACGAATATGATATGGAAGTCCAATTCAACATAAGTAATAACATTGAAAGGCAATTCAACAACCGAAAAATGAATTGTGGAAGAGACCCTAAAGAGGTATACTTGGATTAATGGGAGAGTAAACTTCAAATAAAATGACAATGAACACAGATAAGCCCAAAGTTTTCAATGAATGAAACTAACGACAACAAAGTTCTAGTGAAAAAAACCCTAAGCAAGATATTCATGGTTTTTCCAAATCCTAATCTGCAGAAATAAACTTAAGTATGTCCAACACTAACATAACAGTAGATTCAAACATGCTTAACCACATCAGAACGCAGCTTAACCATATATCCCAAGAGTACAGCCAAACCATAATGCCCTGGACGCCCGTCTAGCTCTATGATAAAAACTTGCACAGTTCTTCCAGAACCCCTTCAACTGTGACTAGACAACACAACGCCAGAAAATATCCTTTATCACATTGACCAAAGTCACCACAACAAAAATCTGGTGTCCATAATCAAAATCCAATAAGATCAAGATACTAACGACCTAAATGAGTAAACTAGAGGAGTAAAGTAAAGAAGGCAGAGTAAGGAATCTCTACGGTTAGAAATTTCAGAATTCAAAATATGACATGAAATTCAAAGCTAGTAAACAATGATTGAAGAGCTAAACTTACATTTCATATATGAGTTTTCATGTAATAGATAGACACAGCAAAAGAATACTAGTCTTGACTCTTGACTCTTAAGCATGGTTAATGGCCAAAAAAAAAAAGAAATTCACGATTAGCTGAAGGCTTACCATCATCTTCCATGCGAGATAACCGCTTGGTCCCCCTTTATGCCCCTCCCAATCGTCCTTCATAAAAGCAAGCTTGCGTCCCAAGACCTCTTTCACAAACGAAATCGCTTTCTCCTTCTCGCCCATTTCCCAATACAAAGAGATCACCTTTTCTATCATGCTAAAATGGGGTTTCAAACCTACACAATCCATATCCACGAGAAGGTCAACCACATCTCCGACGTCGTGGTCTCCCTCAACTAGCTTCTTAATCCAACTGCACATAATAGACACCATCAACTCCCTGGTCTCCTTGTCAACCCGATTTTCTTTTTGGAGCCATTCAAAAACCTCAAGAGCACACCAGGAGTCTCTCCCTTCTTGAGAGAAGTACACAAGCACGAGCTGAAATTCTCTTGCCGAAAGGCGGTCATTCATTTCTCCAAGAACATCAGATGGTTCCCTCGTCATTCGTTCCAATTCCTCAATTGCCTCAAAAAACCCATCTCCCATTTCGTCTTCGTCATCACTCGTGATGAACTGGTCCAACTCAACAGATTTGAACAACCTCAGGTCCCGAAACTTACCAGCTTTTGAAACAGAGAACGTAGAATTCTGGTGGTTGCAAGTAATACGAGGAACCATAAAGCAAAGATTTAACGGCGAACGACTATACAATTGGGGAGTAGAAAACCCATGCCTCTCAGTTTTCAGTCCAGAAGATAAAGAAAATAAAAACCCAAATTGGGTTAACGGAGTAAATCCCTGAGCACAAATCATTGCGTACTTCTAATTCAAAGAACCAAATTCAAACTAAAATTTCAAATAACCCACGAACTTAAACGTCAAGGTATCTCCACCGAGTTGAGAAAAGTCCAAAAACCGAATGAAGTAAAGCAAAAACAAAAGAAACATTCGGTCCGTCGCCTAAAACTTCTCGACAGGAAACCAGAACATTAGGGTTTCCACCGCATCAATTTTGAGCGCAATTTGAACTCGAATAACAGTAGCAAATTAACAGAAAACGGAAAACGAAAGCAAGGTGGAACAGAGAGAGAGAACAATACAGAGAGCGAGCAAGGAACCCCTTCAAGAAGCGGTGAATTGAATTGATGATCGGAAGAAAGAAGCCCTAATCTTCTGGCGGAGGATTGAGCGATGGTGATGGTGGAAGTCGGAGTGAGTGGTCGCAATGGCAGCGTTTTTGCCGCCAGTGCAAGACAAAGCTTTTAGAATTTCAGTTTTATATCATAATTCTTTCAATGCGTGTTGTTTGTGGTGAAGACTTCTTAAAACGAATTAGCGCAAAATGTATGCGAGGAAATTACGTGATTGCCCCGTAGTTAAGTATTCTTATCTTATTACGGGTTTCCTTTTTCTGTAATCTCATTCACCGCCAATTATTTGATTACGTAAAGTATAATTAAATTAAAAGCTTTAAACATTTAATTCATCTTTGATTTATTAAAAAGGAATATATTGACAACTTAATTTGGGCCTAAAATCTCTTCATCATTTGGCTGCTAGCCGGATTCCGCCCATAATTGTTGAATCAGACTGCTTGGAGGTGATCACGGTCCTTAACGACCAAGGGATGGATCTTTCGGAAACCAAAAATCTCCTAGAAGAGATCAAAGCTGAAGCAGAGAAGTGGGGAGCATTCTCCTTTGTGAAATGCCCTCATTCCTGCAATAGGGTAGCCCATCACCTAGCAAGGGCGCCCTTTTTGTTCGATTTCTCTTCTTCGTATTGCGACTCTCCCTCTCCCATCTCTGATCGGGGAAGAGGAGGGTTTTGTTTGGAAGGGTTCCTTCCCTTGGTGGATATCCTCTTTATTTAATGAGGATAGATGTAACTAACTTCTGGTTCTATTTAATGGTTTGTTTCAAAAAAAAAAAAAAAAAGGACTTTCTACCCACTCTCCCATTATTATTATTATTTTTTGACATTAAGAGAAACAAATTAAAGCAGTCGTAAAAGATTAAAATTTAAGGAAGCCTTAGAGTTGTCTTACTCGAAGCTCAAAGACTCATAAGCCTTAGGATTAAGGCTTAATTAATTTCTAATTGCTTAAAATATTCTTATTTTGACTTAAGATCATTTGAAAATAGTGGAAGATTGCTTGAATTTAAGGAATAATTGATGTGATAGCATTTGGAATAGAATTCTAAATAAATTGATTCTTTTTGCAGAAATTATGGAAATTGCTAAATCAGATTGCAAAATCTGATTTTGCAATTGTTTCTGGAGCAGGGAATGTGAAAATTGCTAAATCATATTGCAAAATCTGATTTTGCAATTCTGGGCAGGATTTATGGAAACAAAAAAAAATGTTGCGCGAAGAAGAAACCCATTTATGGAAAACCAAATTACAGCATGATTTGGTAGAATTGGAGCACGAAATTTGGACAATCTTCAACCTTAATGGAGGCCTATAAATGGGGAAGAAGAATTGGAGCTAAGCATCGGATTTTTGGGAGCAATTTTAGACATAAATTTCGTGGGTTTTGTGCGAAGAAACCCATATATGGGAAAATCCATTTCTGCACGAATTGAGGGATTGAAGCGCGATTTTTGACAAATTTCAACCCTAGAAAGATCTATAAAAGAGGAGGGAAGAAGCAAGAAGAATCAATTCGGATTTGGAGGCGTTTTTGAGTCAATTTCATGGGTTTTTCAACCGAAGCTCTGTTTTTTTTTTTTTCTGCAGAATTTGCTCTGTTTTCACTGAGAACTGCAGCTTCTGTTTGTTTGTTTTGTTTTTTTTTTTTTTTCAATCTCTTCTTGTGTTACCAAGAGATGATGGTAGTCTAGTCTTGCTCTTCATTCGATTTCCGTTTTGCATTAAGTTTTTGTTTAATTCCAGCATCTGTTTCGTGGGGGTTTTGTCCAATTATTCCTCTGTTTTCTAGTCTTTGTTTTTTTTTTTTTTTTTTTTTTTTTTTTCTGTTCTTCACCAAGAGCTACTGCTTTATTAGTTCTATTTATGCTTTAATGAAGGTTCTGTTTTTGCTATTTTTGCTTCAAGTTTTTTTTTTTTTTTTTTTTAATGAAAGAGAGAAACTTTAATGTTTTGCCATAAAACTTTAATTATTTCATTGTTAGTTTGAAGTTTCTGTTTTTGCTATAATCCTTTTTTTTATTCAAGTTTTCTGTTTTTGCCTCTGTTATGATGGTTATTATGTTGATTCCATTTTTGCTTCAATTGTCATTTTGTGGGTTTATTTTTATGAAGTTTATGGTTTAGTTTTCAATTTTGTTTGATTCGGTTTTGGATGGTAAAATTCTTTAATTCCTTTAATTCTTTGTTGCATTTTAATATATTCTTCTAGTATGAATTTTTATTCTAAAATTAGTTGTAAGATTTTTATATTTAATTTGAGCTAAATTTTCTTAGGGGGTTCAAGGATGTGAATTCCCTAAGAAGTAATTGTAGCCAAAATTTCAATAAAAACCAAGCCTACATCTCAATTGTTTGCTTGTGTTGATCAAATTTCCGTTGAGATCCTAGATTGATCAACTTAAGCTTAGATCTAATACCGACGGGGTTAGTGATAAGCGGATTTCACACAAATGATGGAGAAAAGAGCTTAGACATAAGCCAATCCTTACCCTAGACATAGGGATTAAGGACTCCAAAACCCATAAAATTGTGAGCCAAATTATCTAAGATAGAGGGACTATAGATATATAGGTCTCTCACTTAGCCTCCTAAAACCTAAATTCAAGGTGAATAGGAGATGTAATTTTTGGTTTACAATTGAGTGTGAAGTAGGTTGAAATTGCAATTTTGACTTGCAATTACGACTTAGGGCAATGACATTCTTGAGCCCCATCTTCATCTAGAATTCTCTTTGCAATTTCATTTTCTAAGTCTTTTTAGTTGTTATTCCAATATTGCCAATTTTAGATTCTGCAATTTAATTCTGCAATTTTTAGTTATTTCGCTGATTGCCATTTTAGATTCTGCAATTTTTCACCAACACAACCCAACTTTATTTTTGCAATTTTAGTTTTCTAGTTGCAATTTTCCTTACACTTTTGCTTTACAATATTTTTGTTACTCTGTTTCCTATGGGATTCGATACTTGGTACTCAGATACCATTTTATATTACTTCGATCGCGTGCGCTTGAGTGTAACAGCCGATCAAAGACCAAGGTCTTTTCTCCCTTTCATAAATGAGGTTCAAATCAGAAGGTATCTCCTCCACCCAGATCTGAGAGATGGCGTTCCTCAAAGCCCCCTTTGCAGCACAGTGGGCTAGTTGATTCTTCTTTAGGCGATAGTGGCTGAAAGAACACCCACAAAACAGGTTCGATTTTTGCAAAGCTTCCCATGCAATCATCTCCACCGCAGATCCCTCATGTGTATTTTGTTTCAGCAACTTCGCCACTTTGAGTGAATCAGTTTCAACCTCTAGCTTGTGAAATCCAGCATCAGCCGCAATTGATGAGCCTTCTCTCACCGCTATCGCTTCAAGAACATCCACTTCATACTCCTGATCGAAGAAATTTGTAAAAGCAAGCATTAGTTCTCATTTCTCATCTCTAAAAATGGCTGATATAGCACTAGAACCCTGGTTTCTTTGCGCCGCCACATCCATATTCATCTTGATTTTTCCTTGATTTGGGTGTATCCATTGACCTGAATGTTGTGGGTGAGGGATTTGAGTAAAACATCTCCCCTCAGTCAATGCTCGATAATGCTTTGTGTCATCCACAACCCAATCCCAAACCGATCCAAAATGTTTTTGCTTCTCTTCGTTTCCTTTAAAAAGGATTTCATATCTTCGATTCTAGACAGACCACATCATCATAAAAAAAATTTCCATCTCCACTTTAGGGACTTTCGATTGAAACCAGAGAAGTAGATCATCAATATTGAAAATATCCTTTGGCCAATTCATATGAACAAAAGATGAAATATTCCAATCTTCTTGTGCTTTTTTACAAAGCCACAGAGCATGACAAACCGATTCTCCCTTCTTCCCACACCTTGAGCATAATTCATTCACATCTACTCCTCGTTTTTTGCATATTAATGTTAGTTGGTAGAATATTATGAAACGCCCTCCAAATAATTTTTTTTTACTTTATTTGGAATTCTACAAATCCATAGAAACTTCCACCATCTACTAGTTACTTCATTTCCAGATCCTTCTGCTTCTTGCTCCAAATTATAGGCCATTTTGTAGGCACTACGCACAAAAAAAAACATTCGTCTTTCTCAAAATGCCAAATAAGTCTATCAGGAATTGGTTGTTTTGGAAGTGGAATCTTCAAGATTTTCTTTGCATCTTGAGAATGGCAAAACTCATTCACTTTCACACTATTCCATCTTCCATCTGAGCTCATCAAATCTGCCACAAAACTCAACCCATCTGCTCGTAAGGAATAGATTAATTTGAAAGTCAAAGGAGATGGGATATCCATCGATCAGTAGCAATTCGAACTTGTTGGCCATTCCCAATCCTCCACCTAATTCCCATCCGCAACAATTCTCGACCTCAGAGAAGACTTTTCCACACATACGAAGAGGATTGTTGTAATTCTGCTTGTAAGGATGAATTTTTAAAGTACTTCCTTTTTAGTGACTGAGACAAAATGGAATTTGGATATTCAATAAGTCTCCAAATTTTAAGTCTAATTTAGACTAATCATAGCTTGTAACATAGTTTTAAGCCTATTAATAATAGCCTTAGAAATAAGCTTATAAATTACATTACAAAAACTAATGGGTCGAAAATCAGATACATACCTTGGATTTTTTCCTCTAGGAATTAAGACAATATTCGTTTGATTAATCTCCTCCATTGATTGTCCTTCATTTAACACCCTTAAATAGAAATCAATCACATATGCCCCTACTATAGGCCAAAACCTTTGGTAGAAAAGAGTAAAATAATCATCTACTCCCACTGCCTTAAATGGATGCATTTGGGATAGAGCATAAACAATGTCCTCTCTTGTAAATGGTTTTTGCTGATTAGCTAACATTTCCTCTGTGAAACAAGGAAAAACCCCTTGTAGAAACTCTGTTAGTATCGAGCTGCTTACCATTAATCAAGTAGAGAAGATATCTTGAAAACAATGTGTGATTGTCTCCTCAATCCCTTCCAAGTCCTCATTCCAAACTCCATCAGAATTTTCAAGACCCTCAAAATAATTAGTCTTTCTACGAAAAGAAGCTCATTGATGGAACCATCTAGTGTTACGATCTCCCCATCGTAGCCATTCAATCCGTGCTCTTTGCTTCCATAACACTTCTTCTTCGCTTAACACCTTTTCAAGATTCAATCGGGCTTCACTCATGTCTCGATTAGAATTCACTGCATCTTGAACTCTTTTTCTGGCCACAATAATCCTCTGTCCATAATTACCCACTTTATTTTTACCCCACACCTGCAATTCAGAACTACAATTTTTCAACCTCTCTAATACATTGGTTGGATGATTACTTGTCTAGCCTTGAGCATCAATCGTAGACACCTCATCACCAATATCCATTGTTACAAACCAACAAAAGGCCTTCAAAAAGAAGGAAAATTCCTCTCAGGTAGAGAGAATTACTAGAATCCCATTCTTGGTGCATGAATTTCATTATTGTTTTAATATACTTGTTTTCTTTTTTAGTACAATTTTAATTTAGTTGTTCAACTTTTAAAATATCTATTTTATTGTTTTATTTAGTTGTTAATTGTTGGATAAGATAAATAATATGGTTTTATATGTGTATTAACTGTTGATGTGCTCTTTAAAAAAAAATTAACTGTTGTTGTGATGTGAGTTTGTATTGAAGCTACGTGGTTAATGTTTTTTTTTGGACAATATGTGGAGTGAGAGATTCAAACCTTTGACATTTTGGTCGATGATACATACTATATGTTAGTTGAACGATGCTCGTATTGGTGAAGCTATGTGGTTAATTAGGGTAGTATTATAAAAATGAACATAAGGCGACAAAATAATAGTGAGGATTAAAATTATTGTTTTAAAAATTTGAAGGACTAAAATAAATATTTAAAAATTAGTAAACGAACCTATTATCGAAGAAAATCAATGATTAAAATTGACATTTTGAAAATTTAGAAACCAAAATGAAGTAGATTTGTCAAACCAAGCCTAGTTCAATGGATAAGACATTAATTATCATCCTAAAAGTTGGTGGTTCAATCTTCCTTCTCGTAATCGTTGAATCTAAAAAAAATGAAGATCTCAAATTTAATTCTCAAAATGTGTTTTACACTTTTTATTTATTTTATTTTATTTTCCCTTTTTAGTTGAGCTTGAAATGAATTGAATTTTCAATGCATTAAAAATTTAAAAAATTACAAAACAAATTATACAAATTATTATTCTTTAAAAAATAGTTGTAGGTAGGAATGATTCAAAGACGAAATACTATATTATCCATTTCTTTTATTACCACGTGGCTCGTGCCCCAAAGAAATGTTATTTTATTTAAATATCAATATTGTTGGACCAATTATTTTAAGCTCTATTCAATTTTGATTAAAACATTCAACTTTGTCTGTAATATCTTTGACCATTGAAAATGATAAACAAGAATCACAAGTTTCTCTTATTTTATTGTCCTTATTTATTTAGATTAAAATAAACAAACTAATTTCTAGTCAATTTAAGATTACATAAATGTCTCAACGACTTATGCTCATTGTAGCATTTTAAATTACGTCCATTATTATCAAAGATATCAATGAAAATATTCCTTTGATCTCAAATAGATATATATATATATATATATATATTTATTCTGATCTACACATCTTTAGTAAATATAATATTTACAAAATGTACACTAATTTCTCCGGTCCATCTGACATTCAGCACACATGAACGCGGCCCGGCCCAAGTTTCGTCAAGGTTCGGTTGGATCGGCCCAAAGTCAATGAATGAGCAGCGAAGATTTGGGCTAATATAAATTTATAAGCCCAAATGAAATTGTCATGCAAAGTCCCAACGAAAATAATGGCCCAAATAGAATCTACGTGGGCAACTTCTCGAGGAGTGAATTTTAGAAAAACAGGGAACAGTGCGAAAATAGTCAATACTGTAATGCAAAAATTAATTGATTATAGTCAATACTGTAATCAATTAATAACAAACCATTCGTACTAAACATAAAAAAAAAAACAAAAACAAAAACAAAACCATTCCATTTGTCTAAAAATTAAAAAAGAATGTTTAAAAAAAAGAATCCAATAATTTAGGCCCGATTTGATAATCCTTTGATTTTTGATTTTTGGTCATATCTTTTTTATTTTTTATTTGGTTCATTTTGGTTCCTTTACTTTCGAAATGTCCACATTTTCGTATTTTCTAATTTTGGTTTGTTTTAGTCCTAACACTCTCAAAATTTTTGTTTTGGTCTTTGTACTTAAAAATTACAACTATTCTGGTCCTCTATTTGCAAAATTTTGATACAGATTCTACACACAATGAGAACTATTTAATATAAGGTTATGGTTACATTTTAAGAAAATTATTGAGTGTAGTGTTATGCTAAATTATCATCTAAACATGAGATAAAAAAGAAATAAATGAAGGGACAAAATAATTACTTTTTAAAAGTAAAGGGATCAAAATACATGTCTTGAAACTATGATGATCAAAATAGACCAAATCTTAAAGTACATAGACTAAAATGAACCAAAGTTTAAAGTAGAGGACCAAAATATATTTAAAGTTTAAACTTTATAATTATTATCATACATTTAAATATACTAGTTAAAAGACACATGTGATGCACGCGGTACCACTATATATCTATCATGTTTTTGTTGGAATTAATTTAATAATTAATTCATATGTGGGTAACAAATTAAATGGCAATTATATTTGGGCTATTTAATGGGCATATTGTGTGGTCTTAATTATGGGTCCAAGACTTTTCATATAGTGGTGTGGCCTGCTGAGCAGAAACCAGCCCGTTGATCCTAAGGCATTATGGGAAACCCTAGGATCAACTTATAAATAACAAGGTTATGGTCCCCAATACACTATGTCTCTTTAGCCTCCTATTCCCCATCTGGTAGAGAGGATTGCCCATCCTAGTCTAGGTTGCATAGTTAAGGAAGACCACAAACCACAAAGTTTACATATTCAACATGTCTAAAGGTTCCAAGTAATTCTGATCTTCTTTAGTTTTAGTTTTCTTTCATGTTTAGATCATTTTATAAATCTTGTCATAATTGTTCTTGAATTGTATGCCTTTATTCTTGAATAATTATGACTTGAATTTTGTTAATAAATTTCAACAGTTTTAGGGTAATTTACAATGAATATATGTAATGTGGTTAAAAATTGTTGGAACATAATGTTTTATGGTGAAATATAAATTTTGAGTGAATAGATTTTTCATTAAATTTAAATTGTAAATATTTGACATGAAATTAAAAAGTAACGAATGAGATATAAATGAAAAAGAAAAGATGGACGAATGACAAAATACACATGATGTAATTGAAATAAAAATTGTAAACTAAAATTGATAAAGAAGTGGCGTAATATGATAACTTATTACCTCATTGATGATTCTTTGGTAATTATTTGAAGAGATTGATTTATAGAGAAAAAGAAAGAAAATAATCAAACATAAAATTGTTTTATTTTGAACTTGAATGAATACCCTTCGTCATTAGGTAGACTTAAAATGCTTAAGGAACCTACCTTCCTTTTTTGAAAGAACACAATTATGTGAAATAGTATTTATATAATTTGTTTATAGGGATGGAACATAGTTTTGTACATTTTGAAATGTAGAAAAGTAATGGATGAACATAGTTAAGATAAAAGGGTTGTCAATACATGGCATGAATATTAGAATTGGTAAAAAAAAAATCATAAATCGAAATAAAAAGGGTTATAAATTAAAAAAGATGCATGCTTGAAAAAATAAAATAATGTGTTCCTCTCCTTAGTTAACTCTTTTTTTTTTCTTTTTCTTTGTCTCTCTTACTTTTCTTTCTAAAACTTTTTTTCTCCTTTTTTATTTTTTTCTGTCTAAAACTTTTTCATTTTAAGTTTGTCTTTCTCTCTAAAATTTTATCTTTAGAACTTTTGTTCCTCTCTTTGTATTTAATTTTTTTTTATAACTTTTTTCTCTCCAACATTTTTATTTCATTCTCTTTTCCCCCTATAAATTTGTGTTAACATTTTACAAGTACTTATAATTTTAAAAAGAAATTTGAAAACTTGATTCGTTTTCTATAAATTTGTCTCCAATTTTTTTTTCTAAATTTATTTCACTTACAAAATTTTGTCTCTCTAAAGTTTTTGTCATTTTCTCTTTTCAACTATTTTTTTATTTCTAAAATATTTGTCTTTCATTCTCTAACTTTTCTCTCTCTAAAACGTGTCACTCCATCTATTCCTAACTTTCTTATATCCTAAAATTTTGTGTCTCATGTCTCTAACTTTTTTCTCTATAAAATTGTTCCTTCTACTTTTTCCTTTAAAAATTTTTTGTCTTTCAATCTTTTCACATTTTTTCTAAAGTTTGTGTACCTTTCTTACTTATTTTCTCTTCAACTTTTTTATCTGTTTCTCTAAATTTTTTATCCCTTTCTTACTAAATATTTCTCTCTCTAAAGTTTTTGTCAACCATCTCTAACTTGTTTTTGTCCTAAATTTTTTGTTCTCCTAATTTTCCTTTCTTACTAAAAGGATGTACATTTTTATTTCAGTTCTCAGGTTTTTTTTATAATCAAAATAGTTAGATAAATATATAATTTATGAAGGGATATCTGGACCGTTTCTTTCAGTTGATAGTCTCTAGTAAAATAAAACTTTGTTTGTTTTTTTGTTTTTTTGTTTTTTTTTTGTAACAAAATAAAACTATAATGCAATAGTATTTTTAAAGCATAAACTCCAATTCTTATAGCATAAAATTATTTTTACTAAGCATTCCAAATTCAAGATGTAACAAAAGTAATCTTTCAGACTTATAATACATTCAAATTCTTTACTAAATTTTAAATAACTAATTTTGTTGGAAATATAGCTAAATTCTATTGGAAACAAAATTTAAAATGTTGAGGTCTGGAAATGTGTAATGCAACCTTTAAAAAATTATATTTACTATTTATGATTTATAAAAGATTATATTTACTTCAAGGAATTTATGTGCAATATAATGTAAATAACATTTGATGACATAAGAAAAAAAAAGGATAGATAACAATACCTTTTCATCGATTAAAATAAGTTTATGAGTTTTCAAGGCTTCATCGTGAACACGGTTCAATGTTTCCTTGCAAAGAATACAAACTTTTAAACATGAATCACATGAAATCATTTTTTTAAGAATGTAGACATGCAATCATTTTTTTTTTCTTTTTATACATGGATCACACTCATATTGCGAATGGGTGCACCAATTCGATGTCTAATCACCTCCACCCGAACAGTCGCATCCCAACGACATCAATTGCACCTATTGGACTCAACAATCGCATCCCATCAGCAAAGGGTAGAATAGAAATTTATTAAAATTATAAGGGCAAAAGAGGTAAGCAAAGATTCTATTCCATAGCCTCATTTATATATACTAGTTAAAAGACACGTGCAATGCATGTGGTAACTCGCTGTTTTAATTGAAAGTAAAAAAAAAAAAAAAAGAAAGAAACAGTGTGTAAAAAATAATATATATCCTTAGTTTAAGTTCATTTAGAATGAATATGAAATATGTTTTACGTGGTTTAAAATCTTTGGAACATGATTTTATAAGGTGAAATTTAAATTTTGAATGAATATACTTTTGGTGGAGTTTCAATAGTAAATATTTGACATGAAATTAAAAGATAATGAAACAGATAAAAATGATATAGAACATATGAATGATTAAAATTCAAATACATATAATGTAATTAAAATGACTGTTGTAAATTGAAATTGATAAATAAGTGACATAATAGGATAGTATATTATCTTATGGGCAATTTTTTGGTGTTCTTTGGAGATATTGATTTTTGGAGAAAAAGAAAGAAAGAAATATTTAATAAAGTGGACCTTGACTATACCAGTATCTCTTTATAAACAATATTCTAGGCACATCTCTACTATTAGATTGTGATATTTTACAACTACTTTTTGGATCGTATCTACACCCAAATGAATGCGTTGATTCAATGTGTAACCACCTCCACTTGAACAATTGTGTCCTGCCAACATAAACTGCAACCATTCGACTCTTCTCTCAAGGGATACCTCAACTCAAAGAGTCGCATCTTATCAGCAAAGATTAATGGACGAAGTATGAATTTATTAAAATTGTAGTGGAAAAGAGGGAAACATAAAGATTCACCTCCATAGCCCCATAAAATTAAAAAGTAATGAAAGAGAAATCAAAATGATTAAAAAAAGACACATGGATGATTAAAATTAAAATACATACAATGTAAGTGAAATAAAAGTTGTCAATTGAAATTGATAAAGAAGTGTCATAATAAAATAGTTTATTACTTCGTGAGTAATTCTTTGGTATTTTCCAAGAAATTGATTTTGGGAAAAAAAGAAAGATAGAAAGAAGTATTTAAGAATGTGGACCTTGATTATAGGAGAATCACTTTGTAAACATCATTTTAGGCACATCTCTTCACTGCTAGATCGTGGTGTTTTACATTTAATTTGCAGTTTGGATTGCACATATACACGAATGAATGCGCAATTCGATGAGTAACCACCTCCACCCAACACAATCATGTCCCCCCAATATAAATTGCAACTATTTGACCATTCTCTCAACGAACACCTCAACTCGAAGAGTCGAGTACTGCATAGATTGAAGGCAAAATAAGATTTATCACAATTCTAAGGACAATAGAGGTCAATAAAGATTCTCCTCTCTAGCCTCATAATATGGAAAAGTAATGAAAGAGATACAAATGATAAAGAATACATGGATGATTAAAATTAAAATGCATATAATATCATTAAAATAAATGTTGTCAATTGAAATTGTTAAAGAGGTGACATAATAAGATAGGTTATCACTTGATGGATAATTTCTTAAGTCTTCTTTGAAGAGATTGATTTTTGGATAAAAAGAAAAAAAATAAAAAAGAGTATTTAATAAACTGGACATTGATTATGGAAAATTTATTTATAAACAACATTTTAGGCATATATACACTATTAGATCATGGTGTTTCATATATCTATGGTTTGGATTACACACTCATACTCGAATGGATGCGTTGATTCAATGCGTAACCACCTCCATTTGAACAGTCGTGTCCTGCTAGCATAAATTGCAACTATTCGACACTTGTCTCAATGGACATGTCAACTCGAAGAGTCGTGTCCCAAAGATAGAAGGGCAAAATAGAAATTTATTAAAATTGTAAGGGCAAAAGAAAGAAGTAAAGATTATCCTCCATAGCTCCATTTATATATACTAGTTAAAAGACTCGTGCAATGCACATGAAATCTCATTGTCTTAATTGAAAATACAAAAAAAAAAAAAAAGTGACTTTTTTTTTTTTGAGTTCAACAACATTTGAGGTGGAAGAAAAGAAAGATAGTGTCTAAAACTATATATATTTTGTTTTAGATTAATTTCTAATGAATAGGAAATGCAAAACTAAGTATATTCTGTTTCTGATTTTGTTCATTTTATTAACGATTGGTTTTGTTTAAACTATATAAACTTTATTTTAATTTATTTTTGGAGGAAAAAAAAAAACATAATACAAAATTTTCCAACATAATACATTGAAAAAGAAACAAAAATAATATATTGTTGACAAAGAAATTTCGGCCAATCCCCAATTGCCACTTCATTATGCCAAATTAATGACAAAACTACAAATAATTAAATTTGGGACCAATTATAAATTGACATGTGTTCTACATTTAATTTGAAGACAAAAATTGGCAAATTCTAAAAATTAAAAGATTACTTGTCTTCATTATGACAATTTGACTAAACAATAAAATTTAATATGGTCAAATTGGGTTATATGAAATTTGGGTTAAAGTTAAATAAAACTCAAATTCAAATGGTTAAGCCCAAATCCAACAAAGCCTAAGTCTAATGGTTGGGCCCAAAAGCATTGAAGCCCAAGCCCACATACCCATAGAAAGCTCTATAAATAGAGGAGCTCTCATTCATTTTGGGGGGGGGGGGGGGGGGGGGGGGGGGGCGTTGAGAAATCTTATTATCTAGAAAACTCAGAGAGAATTGAGAGCAAAGAAGGCCAAAGTCCTTAGGTGCTGAATGCTCCCTAGAGTCCTTAAGTATTGAACGCTTCAAGACAAGTCCTTAGGTGCTTAACTTTATGTAACGACCGACATTTTCAGGTATTAATTAAAGTTTTAATTTTGAGATTTGAATTAATTGTAAGACCAATTTCATGTTTTAAGTTTTGTTGAAAGTTAATTTTAGAGATTTGCATAATTGAAATTTGAGAAATTGGATGGTGAATTGGGAAGAAAGAAGGGAAAAAGGGAATTAATTGGTTTGGGGGCAATTTTGTTAATTAGGTAACTTTGAGCCAAGCCCAAGCCCAAGGAGAAGCCAAGCCCAAATATCCATCTCTATTATTTTTATATTGCACGCAACCCTAGGTTAAACCAAGCCGTCATCTTCTCCAACCTTTTCCTCTTCCTCTATGAAAAACAGCCTCCACCATCAATCTCTCTCTCTCTCTCCCTTTCACTACCAAGAGACCCATCCATTCAAAAGCTTCTTCTTCTTCAACAAACATCCATCGCCGGATTTGTCCTTCACGCTGCGACACTATTCACACGCAGCACTGTTCACTCCGCAGCACTGTTCACCCGCGCGCACTGTTCACACCGCAAGTACTGTTCACATCGCAGTACTGTTCACACCGCCGTCATTGTTCACACGCCGCCGTCTCCCGATCAGCGTTTCGAATCCTGAACAGTGCTACTATTGAGTTATGATTTTGGTAAATTTTGACTCCGATTCAATTTTGGATTAAACCCTTTAAGTTACTTGTGACTTGTTTATTATTATGAATTTTAAAAGGAAAGCATGAAATTCATAATTAGGAAGCATGCCATATTTAGAGAAATCTTACTATGGGTAAATTAGAATTAAATTTTGACTAAGTTTATGGCTATGTTGGAATAGAGGGCTTAAAGATTTGGAGAATCATGTGTATTATCAAAAGGATTTACTTGAAATAATAGATGAATGAAATTATGTTATCTTGGTAACTAGTTGGGGGTAAACTTAGCTACCTAGGTGGGTGAATATTCTTGTTGAAGAATTTAATGTAGTCAAATTCATGGTGGGTTCATGTGCGTATACAGTAATTTGAGTAGTTTGCCTAAGGTTCATGAGTTGAGTAGGTCAAGTAATAAGTTCTTTTAAATCATTATAGGTTGAGGTGAAAAAACTCCATAAAAGAAGAAAGCGAACTAATGGAGCCAAGGTAAGGGACTTTATGCCGGTATGCTTAAATGCAAGTTATGAACTGAATTGAAAAACTACATTTGAAATGAAAAGCTTTTATAAATGTTTTATTATGATTTTTGATGAATTTTAAAATGCTTTATTATATATGAAAATGGATTTTCACTTGTTGATTGCCAAATATTCTTGTGAATGTGATTCATGAGTTATGGTTTATGATTTATGATGAATGATATGAGAATGTTGCCTTGTGTTGCATCATTGAATGAAAATTTAAAACGCTTTGGGACCTCATGCATACATGTGTATTTTCATGCTGAAATGATTTCGAAGGCTGTGGCAATTACCCTCCTAAAATTATGGATGTTCATCTAAATGAAAAGGAACCTGAAAAGGTTAAATGAAAAGGAACCTGAAAGGGTTAAATGAAAAAGAACCTGAAAATGTTAAATGAAAAAGAACCTGAAAATGTTAAATGAAAAGGAAATGTTAGGTTAGGATAATTGTCCACATTAAGCCGAAGAGAAAAGTTAAAGGGAAACGTTTCTACTATGAAAATGTTTTAGGTCCCACTAGAGGAAAAATGTTTTAAAAATCACTTTTGTTTGCATATCTTGACCCCGGTAGTGAGGTCACTTACTGAGTATTTTAAATACTCGCCCTTTTCAAAAATATTTTTCTTTTCAGGCAAAGACAAAGACATATCTTAGGCGATTAACAAGGCAGTTTGCTGAAAGGGTCATGGGTGACTTTGAGGATCATGACTTCCGCATTTAGATAGTGTGTTAGTTAAAACATATTTTGTTTAATAAACAATGTGTTGTGAAACTATTTCAACTGATTGAACGTTATAATTCATATTATGTTTTGAAATGATTTTTAAAGGGATCTCGAGCATAAAGATTTTTGATTGTTTAGCAAAAAGTTTAATTCTTTATGTCTTTTACCAAAGATTTTTAAATTTCTTCAGCATGCATGTAGTAGCGTCCCTAGAAAGTCTAATAGGAAAAGTCGGGTCCTTACACTTTCTTTGAAGACCTAAGACTTTTCAAGACCAGTCCTTAAGAGTTGAACACTCATTGAAGTGTTGAACACTCTTGGAAGACCAAAGCCCTCCAAGACAAGTCCCTAGGTACTTAACACTCTTGGAAAACCAAAGACCCTCCAAGACATGTCTTTAGGTGCTAACGTCATTGAAGACCAAAGACTTTTTAAGACTTGAAGACTTGAAGACTCTAAAGATTGATTGAAGCATCAACCTCGAGAGCAAGCTGCAAAGCCCTCAAGACAAATCTACATTCGAGAACAAGCTGTGAAGCCCTCAAGACAAATCTACATTCGAGAACAAGCTGTGAAGCCCTCAAGACAAATCTACACTCGAGAACAAGCTGCGAAGCCCTCGAGACATTTGTACATAAGAGAGAAAGAATTAGAGGATAAACATTAGATATTGTACTCCACTAAATTGAAATTAATAAAAATTAAATTCATTTATACGTGTCTCATTTATTTCTTTTTGTTGAAATCACGTGTGAACATATATGAAAGTAAAATTTATTTATTTATCCATTAGACATGTTGTTTTAAGAAAATGTATGAAATATGACAATCATATCATGTCGATCACATTTGATAGAAGAAACAAATTAACTTGTGTATTTTTCTGAAATATTTATTAAATGTAAGGAAATTTTAAAAATGTATTTTTTTTACAAAGATTCTTTAGATCTATTTTGAAATTATGTAAAATCTTCCGTTTAAAAAAAATTGCTTTATTATTTATACATATTTTTGAATGCTTCTTATTTTGTTATTTCTTTCTCTTTTCGAATAATTCACAATTGTAAAAAGTTTTGTTTCATGATTTCATCTATTTTATGTATTTTTTTCTCTTCCATCTCACTACAAAGTAAAAAGGTAGTAAGTCCCTCTCCTACCTAAGTACTCTTCTATGTTTATATGTTTATAATTTTACAAACGAAGTTGGAGTTTGAAACTTTACGAAAGAGTTATGTTATATTTTCATTTATTATGCTTTTTAGAAAAATTGTTGATGTGAAACAAAGTTTTTATTTTGATCATGATAAAAAAAATATTTTGAATACAGTAAATGAGCAAAATGATTTTCAATTGTTGAAACATTTACTATTTGTTAAATAACTAATTTACTTTATTGCTTTTCTCTTTTTGGCAGAACTTTACTATCTACTGTTAGCCAATCATTTACCCTTTTTTTGAAATAATAGCCAATCATTTACCTTATGAAATAGTAAACTACCACTACAATTGATATTCTTGTGAACTTGTAAAGAAAAATGAAAATAAACGTGTTACAATTTTTCTTTTTATATATAGCTAAAAGCTTTTGGTTTTAACAGTAGTTCAGACTAAATAACTTTGTATACATACATATTTTATTTATTTATTGTCTTTTAGCAACCTCTCTTATCACAATTTCTTTTTGCACAAATGCCTATTACTTTTTTAAAATCTCTCCACAAACAAGTATTATTCTCTTAGTACAATTTTTCATTAAATCTCTCTTTACATATACTATAATCTTTCACTCATTGACCACCCTTTACATGACATGTACATTATTTTCGATCTCTTTACATATACGTACTTTTCTTTTACCAATTCCTTTTTACACGTCCACTATCGCTTCTCGCCATCTTCTTGCTGTGCAAACATATTTTCATACTAACTTTTAAACTACCTTTTCTTTTACCACAATATATTTTCCTCTGACCCACATTTTTTCATAAACTTCTATGTATATATATACTTTCTCTTATCGCTAATTTATTTACCCAATACATTTTTTTCACTATCTCATATACTTTTTTTTATCTTACATTAATATATTTTGTCTTTTTGTATAATTATTTCACAATATATTTGTCTTATGGTGCTTGAAAAAACAATTCTCATGAGAATGCTTCTTTCAAGTGGTCCAAAAAGAAAGAATGTTTCCAAAGAATGTGGTAGACACAAGTTGAAGTGAAAGGTGTGTTGATTTGTGAAAACCATTATCAAGAAGGGTAACCATTTGAAAATTGATACAAAACGTTGAAAGTTGCGTGTATGTGTTTTGATTTAATTATGGCAATAGACAATAATTAATCACAAAATTTCATGAGCAAATTTTACAATATAAACACTTCAAATCAGCTTCACATTGCCCATAAATTGCAAAGACATGTTTCCATTTTAGGAAGAATAGAGCTTTGGCCTAACTCATCCATGGCTGTTTTTAAAACCCTAATATTCCAAAACTTCCTCCTCTCTTTTATCTTTTTCTCAAATCTCTCCCCTCTTGGCCCTTTCCACTTCCCCATCTGGCTTCCTTTAAACCCTAATCATTCCAAACTCCCAGCTTTTTAAGCTCAACACTTAATATTCAACCTAATTTATTCATATATATATATGTCTCATAAGGGGCCTCACTTTAATTTGTCTTTGTTCTTTCACCCTTATTGCCTTTGCAAATGGCATGTGATAAGAATATTTAGCCCAAATGTTCTCCTCGCATTTGCTTCTCAACTTTGAATCTTTATAAAGCAAAAGATGGGGTGACACCTAAATTAGGAATGTCTAAGGGTTTTTTTTTTTTTTTTCATCGACGTAGAGGAAATGCAAAAAAAAGGGTGTCTCAAGATGCAGATGTGGATGTTTCGATTGCGTTGTAGTTGATTTATTGTTTGGATTTTGAGGAGATAGCGTAGGATTTTTAACAAAATATTAAAAGAGCAAAAATCTCCTCACATCAAAAGGAGACAAGAAAGTGATAAGTTTCAAGTGTTATAAAAAAAGTCTATGACTTTGTTTTTTAATCGTTTAAATTAGAAACACTTTAAGCTTTGGATACTAATTCTAGGAAAAATGGTATGAGTGAGTACAAAATTTTGAGAATTTTATTTATTTATTATTATTTTTTTAGTTGAGGTTGTAGAGAGAGTTTTGTATTATTATAATATTTTTCACATAAAAGAGCATCTTTCTAATGGTTTGTAGATTTTTCTATGGTTTTAGAGTTTTTCATGTAAATTATTGTGTTTCTCGTTTTTTTGTTATTTAATTATCGTTGTTTAGTTATTTTTCCGTTTATTTCCACAGTAGAAGTAGGAGAGTTTTTTTTTTTTTTTTTCAATAGATAATACATATTATTCATAGAATAAAGTTGATATTTTTCCATTCATATTTAGTAAATACAACGGTCCTATGAATAGAGATGAATCCATTATTTTTCATATAAGAAGGGAGACAATTTTACATAATAACTATTTATATATAATATTCAAAAGCTAAAAGTTCATAAATCTTCGATTTTAGGATATAAATTTATGAATCTAACATAAATTAAAGGATACAATTTTATGAATCTTATAACATAAATTAAGGAAGACAATTATCTATCTTCTTCTTTCTTCACTCTGCCCTTGAGTACACACAATAATTGAATCGAGATCGAGACCACGTGTCAAGAAAGGGTTTAACCTTTTTCTTTATTCTTTCATACCTCTCTTGGGTCTACAAAGAGAGATCTATTTGGTGGGCCATTTTTCCATTCCAAGAGATTATCATCATTATCATCATCAACAACATCAACATCATTATTTCTCTCCTCACTCTTCAAGGCCTTTATGCACCACAAATCTTCAGAACATGACAGCAATTTCCAATGAGGAATCTCCATCTTCAGCTCATCATCTTCCCCACCAATCTCTGTAACAATAACTTTACAATCCTTCGAATTATTCAATGCCAAATTGTGAACAAACTGGCACAAAGCTCGAACCAATTTCTCAGAAAAAGGGCCTTCATGGTGCAACCCATAAACAAAATAAAACCCAAAAGGCTTGAAAAAATCAGGCACCAAAATCAGCTTAAAGCAAGGGAAAACTTTGTCCATTACTTTTAAGCTCTTTGTGTAAACCAGCCATGGAAATGGAGCTTTTCCTAGCCTTAGCTTGAAAACTTGGCCACTGTTCCATAGACTGATGACGGCCCAGCTCGCCGGAATCTGCCCACTTCCGGCAGCCGGCCATGGCGGCTGTTGCTTGAAATGTGCCACCCATGTCCCTAAGCTCAACTTGTTTTTCAATATGCTGTTTATGTCTTTGGGGAAGAACTCCGTTGAGGCCATGTGTATTTTGTAAATTGCTTCTGCTTCTTCTATTTTGAGCTTTTGAATGTTGATTTCTGATGGATTGATTTGGTATGGACGATTTGTTACTGGGTTTACAAGGATCCTTCCAGTTCTGAACTTTACGTACCTGTTTGAAAATTTGGAATTTTAATTCATCATAAAGTCATTGTAATCAATCATTTAAAAAAAAAAACTAACTAACTACGTTGAAACTTTCGTTGTAAACTCTTTAGAATGGTTACTATTGTATCTATTTACTCAAGAAAAAAAATCGATCTTTATATTTAAAAAGAAGATCTAAGAGAAATGCTTATATTTCATGTGCCAAGAATTTTCTTTTGTCTAGAATGTGGTTCAATAGTAAATTGAAATTGTATGGCAATTGTGGGCGGACATGGGATATTATCTTTGAACTTATAGACATCAATCTGCTATTGGACTACATCTCTAAATAGTAGGAAATTCTTGGTACGAGGTAAAGTATTTCTCAAAATCTAATAAACCATTGAATTTTTAATTTTGTATCTAAAATGTCATTATTGTTAACTCCATCTCTACAACATTATGCCACCAAAAGCTTGGACGTGTCAAAAATCATATTCCACTGTCAAAATAATATAATTAGCATGCCATTAGACATAAAAATGAAAGTTTAAAAGATTTACTAGACACAACTCCAAAGTTTAGTGACTAAATAAAAGGGTTTATTTCGATGATTGAAAGACCTCATATGGTTGATGAAGAGATTAACAGAGGCATGGTTATCTTTCTCAGTGGCCATGCAACAGTAATCGACGTCATTAGAAGCAAACCAATCTTCCAAACGGCGGACGAGGCCGGAGCCAATCCCACGGCGGCGATACGGCGGCGCAACTCTCAGGCCAAGAATGTAGCCCACTTTCGCCGACAAACCGGGCGGCTTATGAGCACTAGAAAAAACCGCCTTTATAGAGCCTTGAATGACTCCAACCATCTCCTTGTCCCACTCTGCAACCTGATACAAAATTAAAAATAATTAAGCTAGTGAGTGCACAAAAGGAAAAAATAAAAATAAAAATAAAAGCCAATTAAGTAAGTTAAATTACTAGCATGACTCAACTCCTTAAGACATAAATCTCAACTCAAGATGTCAAAAATTCAAATGTTCTACCCATACGTTGTTGACAAAAAAAAAAAAGAAATTAAATTACCAGCATCTTATACATGGGGCTGTTACGAATTCTACAAATGGGGTCACCCAACGTGTCAGTGAAGAGAAACACTCGTTTTGATGGGCCAATTTCGCATCTTCGTTCAAGATCTACCACTTGAGCTCTATCTGATAATTGACTCTCTTCGTAGCTTCGAATAACAAAGCCCTTAAACCCCATTAATTAAAAAAAAACTCCCAAATTAATTAAGAGGCAAAGAAATATCAGTATAAGATATGATAAGATAGAATGGATGATAAAAATGATGGGAATTTATATAAGAGGGAAGAAGGGTTTGTAAATGGTATCAACATCAACCTAATTTTATAAAGTGTTAATACGAGACAAAAAGTGATTAATGATAGAACGTGTTGCTTGTCTCTTTATTTACCTTGTTAAATTTTCTTTTACTTAATATAGGCAGACCATGTTAGGATAACCATATGGCCTCACAAAAATTCTCTCTCTTTTTGTTTATTAATTAACCAATAAGTTTGCATTATAGCTATATGGCCTCACAGACCAAGATTGCGTCGGCAGGTACAGAGAAGATCATATAAATATGGGTAAAAATGTTATTTCGGTCTTTGTACTTTCGAGTTTGTTGTATTAAATTTAGTCTATGTGTTTTTAATAAATCTTAAAATTAGTCTTTTTTGAAATTGACATTATTAGGCTAAATTACAAGTTTAGTCTTTGAATTTTCAAATTAATTGATCTATTACAAGTTTAGAGACTTATTAAACATTTTTTAAATTTCAAATACCAAATAGACAACTTAAAAGTTTAGGAACTAAATCTGTAATTTAACTAAATTATTATATCATTCTACCAATTTCGATAAAAAAAATAAAGTAACTTTAAACTAATAACAATGACTAATTTTAGGATTTAGTGAAAGTACATAGACTAGATTTAAATATTTGAAGGTACATGCACTAAAATAGAATGAATCTCAAACTACGAGATCCAAATCATATTTTAACCAATATTCTTATTACAAAGACATATTGAGTACTTATTTTATTACCACCTCTTAAAAACTCTTGTAAAACTAGAAAGTCTTACCTTAAAAGAACGCCATATATACAAAGGGTAAAAACATATTGATGACAAGAAAATTCCAATATCAAGCCAATCATAGTGGAATAACCTTTGATGAAATGAACTATATTGAAGTTTTTGGGTTTTTTTTTTCTTTCCTCTTTTTCTATACATTGATTAATTCACATTGCAATTAAAGAAAGGGCCCTAGAGGGAAATGGGTATAATTTGGTTAATTTGGGTGGTCCATTGCTTTCATAATTAATTTCTTAGCTTTTAAAGGGCAAATAATATATAAATTTAGATATTGGAGATAAAGTGAAAGAAAAATGGTAGTAAATGAAGGCCATATGCCTTATTATGATTTTTTTTTCTCCACTATTTGAGGAACTATTTTTTTTCCTTCACGTATTTAGTGGCAAAATGATCTTAAGGGGGGCCACTCCCCACACCATGCCTTTGGCAAGCGTGTGCGGTGAATGATAAGAAAGCCAATAGGGCTATAAGAACTTTATGTTAAATGAAATTTAATAAAATTTCATATAATTTAATTTGATATCCATAACGACTCAACTAGTTAAGATATTATATTTTCGACCCAGAGGTTAAAAATTTGAATTCTCACTCTGAAACATTGTTGATCTCAAAACAAAAAACGAAAATTAATTTGATGGCATGATTTTTTATGTCAATCATATATCAAGTGTGGATTATTGAATTCAAATCTTCCTATCTAAATCAGATAAAAGTGAGACCAGAGAATCTTGAGTAAAAGCCTTCAATTTGTGAGAGGGAGGAAGGGGGAGTTTGAATTAATGATATAGGCAAAAAGTTATGAAGTTATGAGAGGAAATAACATTATAAGGGGTCGATGTGAGTTGAATTTAAACTATTTGAAGCGAAAGTGATTGAAATGATAGAATTGAGTTGATGTAATCAATTTTGAGCATATAAAATAAATTAATTATTATTTTGGTTCATTTGAAATAGATTTTGTTGAGTTTTCTTTTCAGGAAATAAATTGTACCAATATATTGTTGCCCATTTTCATGTTAAGTGTGTACTATACCTCTAAAAGCTTGGGCTAGGGTATTTTTTTCCCACAAAAAGTTCAACCCCTTTAATTTTTACTTAAAACTTTTAATTTCATCAAATTAAATCGTAGATTTAGACAAATACTACTATCTTTACCTTTTGTTCTATTTTCACTAAATTCACTTATGAAAATATTTTTTAACAATTCTTTAAACAAAAGTCCATCAAAAGGTAAAAGTTAATAGTTATACTTATATAGATTTAATGTAAAATTTTCAACCGTACTTATCTAAGTCGTGTCCAATTTGATAAAATTGACGGCTTAGGGTAAAATATGATGCACCCCTATTTTCGCTAAATTCACTTATTATATTAATATGAAGTATAATAGAAAATAATTTTCTTTTTTAACAAAATAAATTTAAAAGAGGGACGGGCAGGAAGGGCATGTGCTGAGCTTCCCCGGCCCCTAGTATGCCCATGCAAATTATCGATGCCTATACTTATTTATATATCCCTATACTATTAACATAGACCCCTAAAAACAATTTTTATGGCCCACATTTAAATTATTATACTATTATTATAAGGTACACTTTAAATTTTTATGTTGTGTTCACTAGAACTACTTTGGAATAGTCACACACAAAAAACAAAAACAAAACCAAAAACATAACAAAAAAAAAAAAAAAAAACAAATTCTATAACGATTGATTCTGAATTGAACACATCGATTTGAATCAAATGTGGGACCCACTAAAATAGTTTTTAAGAGATTATGAAAATCAAACCCAAAAATTTTAGAATAAAACGGAAAATTTGATCTCTAGCAAGTAATTTAATTTGTAACTTTAAAATTAAACTTTTTTTAAAATAAAAAATTGAATATTTCATTATAAATTAATAAAATAATGGTTAATATGTCTTTTCTTTTCTGAGTATCACAATAGTTCGACAATAATGATTCAAATTTACAACTTTCAAAAGAGGTTATTAACGTCTTAATCAAATTAAATTATGTTCGGGTCGATGAGTCTTAAGAGGAGGGAGAAGAACAGAAAGAGGAAGGAGTGTACGATGTGTCGAGTGATTATTCCGTTCGAGTGAATGATTGTGTGGGGGTTGCAAGCTAGTTTTAAGTATAAGGAGTGAAAATGACAACCTGGCAATTTTTTCCAATCTTTCCCATGATTCATTGTGGACCACTCCCCCTCCCTCCCTATATGTTTTTAGAAAAATTCACCTATAACTATAATCCAACCTAATTATATTCATGCATTTCTTATTATAACCTTTTCTCTCTTTATATTTTATTATCATTATTATTTGTTTTTCTAAGTGCGGAGAACCTTCTTTGTATGTTCATTTTCCCTCTCCAACTTAGAGATATAATTTTTAAAAATATTTCCAAAATTATGATAGTTTTAGACCAAGTTAAAAGTACATTGAAAACACAATTTCGTGATTATAGCGATTTTGCTTCTTGCCTGTACACCAAATGGTTAATTTATAGATGAGTGCCACTGCTAATTGAGAAGTTATTGTTTTTACTAGTTTTTTCAAAAATAATTGTTTTTTCCAACTCAATTATATCATTTTAAAATATATATATATTTTTTAAGTTTTCTCTTCTATGTATGAGTTTACAAAGGAAAAGTCTAACTTCATTAGTTGCCAACTCATTCAACCAAATGGGTTTTTTTTTCCTTGAACTACTTTGCATGGTAGGTAGGTGTTAGTAGTACTTTTATAAATATTATTATAATAGATCATATTCATATTTAAAATGTCTGATAAATAACAAGTTTCGACATATTTAGTCATTCACAGCATAGTTCAGTAAATAAGATATCAATTATCATATCAAAAGTCAAGAGTTCAATTCTTCACTTCGCAATTGTCGGACTAAAAAAAATGATTGATAGATTTAAATACAACTCACTTGATTAAGACGACATTAGAAAATATTCTTTATAAGTTAGAGATTCCAATCTTCCCCTTTAATTTAAATTATAATATTCTTAAAAAAGAAAAATATATGATGATCATGATGGCAAGGATTTCTCTCTCCCCCCCCCCCCCCCCCCCCCATATTTCAATTTTATTTTTATGTGAGATAGTTTCCAAAATTCATTATTTCTTAAATAATCCAAATATAATTATCTAGTCAAAACTTTAAAATTTCTAAATTCTGAATTATATTTCATTTTTCAAAAAATCATGCCAGAATATATTTTAATTATTTGATTACTAATTTACATATTTTAAATGAATAATATACAATTGGTTAAAATACAAGTTTAATTATTGAATTTTCAATTTTGTGTCTGTAGGTCCTTGATAGATTCATTTTTTAAAAAATTAACTGATTTAGTAGATATAAAATTGAATTTTATGGCTAATAAAGCCCTAAACTTTCAATTTTATATCTAGTAGGTTTATGAATTAAAAAAAAATGCGAATAGTTGAATGACCTATTAAACACCTTTTAAAGTTCAATGACCAAATAGATATAAACCTAAAAATTCATAGACCTATTAAATACATTTTTAATATACCAAATAGATACAAACCTAAAACTTAAGAAACTAAACTTGTAATTTAACCTATATGATCAATTATTCGGATTAACACCTGAAACTTCACAACCCACTTCACGAGGCATGGGCTTGGGCCCAATAACATTGTGACAACGAAGTACAACTCATAGACTCGCACCAAGCCCACCAAGACCCATATTTCACACCAACCCGAAGAAGCCCATAGTCCAGAAACGAATCAAGAACCGACCCATGTGGGGCTGGAAAGCCCAAACACGTGGGCCAGCATCAACAAAACCGGGCCCAATAAAAAGAAATTGTCGTACCAGGTGGACAGGTAAAGTTGTAATTGTAACCGACCAACCGCTGGCTGTAATGTCTGTTTGGAGGTACCTTTCTTCAACCCCACTGACACTCTGACTCTTCCCCTTTCTGCAATTCTCCCTTTTCTTTTCCCCTAATTTTCGCTTTCATTTCACTCACACTCTCACATCCTCCAACCAACACAACCACCATTTTCAATTTTTTTTTGCCCATCTGACGAAATTTCGAAAAAAAAAAAAAAAACTTGTTTGGTAAGAGTGATCATGAAAAGATCGTCTTCAAAAGCAGCCCCAAGCAGCGATGAGTTTCGACGAGACGTAGATTGGGAGCTCCGACCCGGTGGAATGATTGTTCAGAAACGACATGTCGGGTCGGGTTCGGATCGTTTGATTAGAATCAAAGTCTCTCATGGTTCTTACCAACATCTCCTCACCGTCGACTCCCATTCCACATTTGGTATTTGTTTTCTTGTTTTTGTCTTTGAAATGGTTTCATTCTATTCGACCGTTATTAGGGACAGACAAATTTTGAACGTGAATTGAAAACGGTGTAATTGGAAGGGGATTTGAAGAGGGTTCTGCGGCAGGAGACGGGGTTGGAGCCGAGGGAGCAGAGATTGTTGTTTAGAGGGAAGGAGAAGGAGAACGACGAGTGGTTACACATGGCGGGTGTCAACGACATGTCGAAAGTGATTCTGATGGAGGATCCGGCGAGCCGAGAGAGGAAGTTGGAAGAGATCAAGAGGAGTACGACCGCGGCCGGCGAAGCCGTGGCGGAGATCAGAGCGGAGGTCGACAAACTGTCTGAAAAGGTTTGGAAAATAGTTTTAAATGATTTTTTTTAATTAAGTTGACGGTTAATTGACCAACCGTAACTGAGGTGACAGGTTAGTTGACTACTTAGCTTAGCTGACTAAGCAATTTTAAAAATGATTTGGAAAAAAAAGTGATGATTTTCTTTTTTGCGTTTTTGTAAGGTGTATACAAGGATGCAAGAAAATAAAACTAAAAATTATGATTTTAGCGTAGATTTAACAGTTCATTGATTATTCAGTATAAATTGAGATTTGTGGGTGCAGGTTGCAGCGGTGGAAGGTGGCGTTAATGGCGGAAAGAAGGTGGAGGAGAAGGAAGTAAATGTATTGACAGAGATGTTGATGATGAAGTTGTTGAAATTGGATGCAATCGAAACTGATGGAGATGCCAAATTGGAGAGAAGAACTCAGGTTAGTTTATTTTATTTTTATCTGTTTATATGTATACAGTTTTTTTTTTCTCCCTCTAATTTATGTTATATTTTAATATTTTTCCAATTATATCATTCCTATTAGTAGATGTTAAGATATGGTTCTCGCAGAAAATTTACCTGACATGATATACATTAAGTTTTATTCCTTCTCTTAGATTCTTTTTATCAATACACTTAAATATCATGTAAGTTTATATTAGTCACATTTAACCTTTATGGACGAAAATTATATAATTGAAAAATAAAGTGAAAATTCAACAAATTGAAGGGTACTTTTAAAATAATGGAAATGGAAAAAAGAAAATACAAAACATTCAACTAAAACGTATATTAAGTCGTTTTTTTGACATAATTTGTTTAGATTTTTTTCCTTGAATAGATATATTAAATCATTATTTAGATTTTCAATTATTTATATAATTATCAGATAAGGTATTTATTTGTGGCTTTGATTTTATGAATTAAAAAGCGAAATTTGGTGCTTACTAATCGGTCCGCTAATTCCCTTCAGAAATTAGAAGACAAGACAAAACATGGAGATTATGAATTGTACTGTTCATTATATTTTGATAAATAAAATCTTAATCTTAATTTATTTTCGTTTATTTTTGTTTCTTTCTTTTATCCAAATTTGGTATTTCTTATGAAAACAAGATAGTTTAATGGGTTAGGTGGCTGGTGCTCCGCTCGAGCAATCAAACAGAAAATAATTAAAAATAATGAAAGTCTCTTTTTTTTTTTTGAACGAAATAATGAAAGTCTCTTAAATTTGCAAGTCAATGAATATAAATTGTGTGTCGGTCAATGAAGGTGTAATTATAGAGTGAGATTCAGGTCTGTGAATTGTGATACTTCTATAAATTAAAAAGTTTGACATCAATAAAAATTATAAAACGCTATATAAACTTGTCATATAAACTTATAATACAATACCAATAAGTATTTTCTAATTTAACATGTGAAAGTGAATATTTGAATTCTGACATTTTGATCGAAAATTTAATGTCTCAACAAATTGATGTATATTCAAGTTAACATTATATCAATAAGAATTAATTTGTTTATCATCTAAACATAAATAATAAAATTAACAGTTTTTGACAATTTTTATGCTATATAAAACAATTTTAGAGGCCATTTTTAAACTTAATTTATCTCGTTAAAGTATTATAACTATATTTTTTTTGTTTTAGAAGAATATGAATTCCTGTGTTGAACTAAAAGAAAAAAAGAAATTAAAGGCTTATTTATTTATTATTTTGAAAAGCTTTTTAGAGGCTTTATAGACATATCAGAACGGGGATGCTGATCTTTCAGACACAGGACAAAAGGATTTTAATTCTTTTCCCTTGATCTGACATTTCTATGTGGGACAGTCTGTAACCAACTTATCAAGAATGACTCTATTTAAAATTAAATAAATAGATAAATAAAAATTAAAAAAATTAAGAAACTTATCAAGAAGGATTCTTTAACTCGACTCGTGGGCTTTTATTTGGGCCCACAACTGAGGTTAATATAATGAATTCTAATGAATTCTATTTATGTCCCAAAGTTTTGTTGGTTGAATTACAATTTTAGTCCATAAACTTTTAAGGGTATGTTTAATTAGTATATAATGTCTAATAGATTTTTGAACTTTTAATTTTGTATCTAATAAGTTCTTGAGTGTCTAAGGACATGTTTGTAAATGATTTTAGTGAAAATGATTTGTTATGAGTGATTTATTAATTTTGAATGCATGTTTGGAATTGATTTTAACATGAAAAAAGAGATTTTAGCCATTTCAAAATCACTCCCAAACATGTCTTAATAGGTTCCTAAACTTTCAATTTAGTAACTAATAGGTGTTTGAACTTTCAATTTTGTGTCTAATAGGTCATCGAACTATTTGATTTTTTAAAAAATTTACAAATCTATTGTATACAAAGCTAAAAATTTAAGGTCCTATTAGACACAAAATTTAATTTTATGTCTAATAGATCCATTAATTTTAAAAAATGTTGAATATTGACACAAAATTGAAAGTTCAAGAATTTTTTAGATACTTTTAAAGTCTAGAGACCCATTAAATACAAAATTAAAAATTTAGAGACCTATTGTACACTTTAAAACTCAAAGACATGTTAAACACAAACTTAAAAATTTAGGGACTAAACGTGTAATATAATCAAATTTGTATCATACCTCTATTTAGTATTTATCCATGAATAAAAGGAAATAGAAATGATATGAATGGTAATGTGACCAACCCACTAGATCATTAATTTAAGTGAATGTAATGTGACAAAAAATTAGTAAACTTCATAGATATGTTGTTGATGATATAAACTAAATTAAATTTTAATGAATTCAAATAATTAATATTTATAGGTTTTCTTGTAACATTTGTAATTTTCCTGGAAGTACTTTGACCAATGTTGGCCAGTTACAGGTTCTTAGGGTACAGAATTTGGTGGACAGACTTGACAACTTGAAGGCCAAAAGCTCAAATCCCTTAAACCAAACAACCAACAGCACAGTTTCAACTGCAACTGCCAAATGGGAGACATTTGAATCTGGATTTGGCAGCTTAATTCCTCCAACTTCAAAACTCACCATTAGCTCTACAAAAATAACCCATGATTGGGAACTCTTTGATTAGCCAAACCGAACCGAACCAAACCGAGCCGAAGTATTTTGGCATTTGTGTACATATTGCTTCATTTGGGCCAAACCAGTAAGATGTCCGTGTAGTGTGGTGTTGGGTGCAGTGGATTGTTTTTTTGACAAAATTCCTTGCCTTTTTGTTTATTTTTTTTTGTGAAGTGACACATCAGACACAGTTTATCAGTGTTTGTCTTTAATTTTTAAACCTATACTTAGAAAGTTCTCTCATACATTACCTTTCACAAACATGTTATTTATGGCCTCCTGCTCCTCCTCCTCTCTGATTATTCACTATTTGTATTTTTTAAAAAGAAGAAACAATTCATTCCCATCATTGTATAATTAATAGAGTCCAAACACGACAAATACTTCGACAGTTTTCGTTTGATCGATCTCTTAGTCTTTGAAGAGGAAGAAGGGTTTCGATTTTTGTGGGTCCAAACTATATATATTCCATTAAGAATCTATCGATTCATCTATTATAAGTAAATAATTAAACAAGGAAGATCGATGATAGTCGAGCACCTATGAAATAATTAATTTTTTATCAGTTAACCTTACGGTTAATTTAGTATATTTTGAATAATAAGCAGGACCATGCTTTACATGGTATCAACTTCAAGTCTCATGCAAATATTGCAACTCATAGGTGTACAAAAGATAGATAAACAAGCATATTAATAAATTTTTATAATTAAAAACAAAGTTCATTTCTTTTCATAATCACAGGGTTTATAAAAAGGCTGTGTCCCTTCCATTTTCCTTGCGCAAATTCATTCAATATTTCTTCCCTTGGGCTGAGGTACGTATGTATATTGAACTATAAAATGATTTTTTCCAAAAAATAACTATAATTTTTTTTAGGCATTTTCTAATCAATCTCATGGAAAGCTACCAAATGAGGATAGGCCAAGGCAGAGGAATTCCGGCGATGGCGGCAGCACTGCCGCCATTGCCACCGTCTCGCTTAGGAAAACCGACGGTGAGCGGCTGTGAAAAGTTACAATTACTTCCACCGAATTGGACCAATCACACCTCCAACATGAATTTAAACGTGTATGGAAATGGCAAAAATATCCTCTCTGAAGGAGAAGCTACGGCGGCGCCGCCACTGAAGCAAGACCAATCACAACTTCCAGACTCAGACAAGGACCTCAACGCCGAAGCCAAGCGGCTGAGAAGGTCCACTCTCATGAAATTAACTTTCAAAAAATTATCTTGCATGCATAAATATGATTTTTTTTTTTTTTTTTTTTTGAGAAAAACGCATAAACATGATTATTATTATTTACGTGGGGTTAAATATATATTTTTTACTAGGGTGATGCAAAGCAGACAATACTCACAAAAGTATCGACTCAAACAGCTTCATTATATTACACAGCTTGAATCAGAACTCAAAGCCCTTCAAGTAATAACACAAATCAAAACAAATATTCCCTTTTTTAAGTAAATAAATAAAATCCAAGTCTAATATTGATTAATTAATTAATCAATTCAATTTTTTTTTTAACCAACAAAACAGGCAGAAGTAACAATTACCTCACCGAGGATCAAATTCATGGACCGCCAAAATTCACTGCTCCGAGCCGAAAATTATTCCATCAAAGAGAAACTATCCGCATACACCGGTGAACTTCTATTCAAAGAAGGTAAAATTTCTTCTTCTTTGTTTTGTGTCTCTCTCTCTTTTTTTTTACAGCTGTCAAATACAGGATGAACCATGATTTTCTATTTCTTTTTTGCATCAAACGCTGTAAAACTGTCAGTCACATTACACTCCCTTTCTCAAAAAATTTCTCCCGATTCTTTTTGCAGCCCAATACGAAGAGTTGAAAAGAGAGAGAAATATGCTGAAGGAGATCTACGAAGCATATCAGTTAAAATTGTTGGAGACACTCAAAAGCAATAACAACATAAGCGCTGCCGGTGGAAGCACTTTCCAGTTGGTTGAAAATTGCCCACAAATCACCAGTAAATCAAACCCATTTAGCCTGCTCGAAAATTAAATCAAATCTCTCACATTTCTAATAGCAATAAGACATTTTGGAACTTGTTGTTCCTTTTTTGTGTTGTTCTTGAGATATATATATGTGTGTGTGTTTTGATATTGAACATTTTTTCTGTGTAATTTTGTGGGGTTGAATTTGAAGAATTAATATTGTCATGTGGGATATGGTTGGCTCCATTGTTTTTGTATGTGTTTATTTCTATATAAAATATGTCACATTTTAATGTTTGGGGCTGTCATCAAGGTGGTGGATGGGTTATATCTTATATGTGCATATGTATGTGTACGTATATATATATATATATTAACATTTTTGGGAATTTTTGTGAATGGGTGGAAAAGGGCATAATTATGATTTGATATTTATGGTTTGATGTGTGACTTTTTTTTTCTTCAAAAATTTATTACCTTTTGGGAATTTGTTGATGCTGGATGTTGGATAAGAGTTGGCATTCTCTTATGCGCTTCTGTAAGAATGATCAATGGATATTTCTAGTATGATTGAATATCTAGTAAAATTATCGCCAAACATAATGATGGAAAAGAAATTATTCTAAGAAATTTTTATTTATTGTTTTTTTTTTCTTTTTTGAGTTTCAACAACATTTGGGGTAGGGGAGATTCGGACCTTTGATCCTTTGATCGATGGTACATTTCAATTACCATTGAACTAAGTTCACTTTGGCATTTTTGTTTATTAATTTAAACAAATTGTATAAATTTTGCTTCCCAATCATTTTTTTATGAATATTTTTTATATTGATACTTTTTTTTTTAAATATTTTTATTAGAGTATATCTTCAATTTTTTTTAAAATAAATATCTTCAGAAAATTTAGACCTTCACATTTCCTTCCATATTGATATTTAAATTCTTTGTTGTGCTTATTATTAGTTATTTTGTATAATGAACTAAAAAAAAGTTGTATTTGACAATTAATGATAATCATAAGTACTAATAAAAATAATACTCTCAATAGCTTCTATTTTGCATATATTAATCGTAATTAGACCAATAATTACATGGTGGTAGGTTTAAATATGAGTATGTTAGAATATATACATCTATTTGTTAAACACGAAAATGATAATATGTGAATTAATTCAAATTAATTGCTCCTAATAATAGTATTACACAGATTCAACAACTAAAATGTGCATAAAGAGACTAGTGAAAACAGTTTCTAGGATCAATAATGATAATTACATATGAACACATTGATAGATAGCTTCTATCGTGCGTATAAAATCGTAATTAGACCTATGATTACATGATGATAGGTTTAAATATGAGTAACTTGAAATATATACAAACGTGTTTTCGTGTAACCCTAACTTGCTAATGTTAAATGAACATTGAAAGAAGTGTTAATTAGTTTTTTAAAAAACAAACCATGAGTATATTTCATCGATAAAAAAAAGGTCAAATCGAAAGTATAATTACATGCTACTATTTAATGAATCAATTGAAACCCCTCCATTTTTTCCAAGCAACCTCACACCGTTTAAAACTCCATTAGAAAATCCTCCTATCTGTTCGATTTTCTTCAATCTTTAGTTCCATTTCGTCTCCCCTCAACCTCCTATGGTCCATTTTGTCTTCCTTCAACCTCCAGCGATAGAGATAGGTAAAGAAGGGTCGTTGACCAATTGCATTCCGAGGTATGTATTTCTATTTGACGTCATTTTTGCTTCCGAAAATTGAATGCGCATTCAATTTCTTCCTCCTCACGGCTTCCTCTCTGTGTTTTTTTTCCTTCCATTTTACAACGGTTTCATCAGGTTTCTGGGGTTTGATTTTATTATTAAAAAAAGAAATAAATAAAAGAGATTGATATCTAGAATTTAGATGAAGGATTTGAAAATGAAGAAATTCGAAAGATAAGGGAGAATTTAAAAATGCAAAAATCTAGGGAGTGAGTATGAGAGATAGTGAGAGAATATTGACGATATTTTTTTAAAGAAAGAAATCTATTTTCGATTGGTGAGAGTTGACTGTAAATACAGATTACCAAAGTTATAAATGGATCAAAAACTATTCACTTTCTTCTCATAAAATCACGATAGCCATAATTCTGAATATTTCTAGTTTTTAGCCATTTTTTATTGTAGCTATTTTTTTTTTTTTCTGGATACTTACAATTTCCCAGGCAATAACCATTATCAATAAGGCCCAATTGGTATAGCCTATATTTATGCCCAAATTCAGTAATTTTCGAACGGTCATTTTACAATATGAGCAATTCAGAATAAGAAATATTTATAGACCAGTTACATAATTTCTTTAATGGATCGCAGATATATTAGATATATACAAT
The DNA here is from genome assembly GCA_033996785.1 of Trichosanthes truncata. Classification (NCBI taxonomy): domain Eukaryota; kingdom Viridiplantae; phylum Streptophyta; class Magnoliopsida; order Cucurbitales; family Cucurbitaceae; genus Trichosanthes; species Trichosanthes truncata. The sequence continues at coordinate 21,724,174 of JAWPNB010000008.1, read as the reverse complement.
ACACACACAACAATGAAAAAAAATATCTCTTTTCATAAAAGGAAAAAAAAAAAGACAAAAATATCAAAATGTTTGAATAGTTTCTTTTAAGGCTTAAAATTAAATAAATAAAAATTTAATTTTAGTTATTGTGATGCTGTTAGAGTGTGGGAGAATGAAATATTAACATGGAAAAAAAATTATTTCAAGGGTGAAATTTTGTACATGCAAATTTTCTTTATATAATTAAACGTTGAACATAACTCAGTTGGTTTAGATATATATCTTCGATCAAGAAATTAGATCTTCAAATTTCTACCCTCACATGTTCATGAGAAACAACTTATCTTGTAGTGGTTGTTGAATTCAAAATAATAATAATAATTTAGACTAATTAATTTTTAGGTTAAATTACAGATTTGGTCTCTATGATTTTGAGAAAATTAGAATTTAGTCTATATAGTTTTACATGTTAGAATTAGTCCTTATGGTTTGATAAAACCTTCAAATCATAGGGACTATTTTTGCTGTTTTATCAAATTATAAAGATGAAATTCTAACTTTTAAAATCATAGGGACTAAATTATAACTTTTTTAAATCATAGGGGCTAAATTTCTAATTTAGCCTAATTTTTATCAATTACCTCACAGGATTGGTGCACCCTAAGAGACCCCATCCTCAAGCTTAAATAGTCTTTTTTTTCTTTTTTTTTTTCCAACCCTAATCCTTTTTTAAATAGAAATTTTTCATCGAAGGTCCCCCACATGACAAAAATTTCCATTCTTATCACATCGATGTTACGTTAACAGGCCTTCAACTCAGTTTATATAATTTATATTTATGAGAATGCTACCACTATATATATTTTTCACATCATATAGATGCAAATATTGGCTAGTAAATTAATCTAGAAAAGATTAAAATAACTTCTTTTACACCACCTTTGTATGAACATTTTATTTAGTACACAAATATATGAATATGAGAATTTGAACTTTCAACTTCAAGAGATAGAGTATATGCCAATTACTATTGAATTATGTTCATGTTAATTGACCCAACCCTTGTATTAACATTTTCTTGTCATACTCATAAATTAAAAATAATAGCATGTAGTGTTGATAAGACAAATTTAATCGACAAAAATAAGTACATTATAAATAAAACTAAAAAATACTAAAATATTTACAAAATAATAATTATATAAGCATTTTACACGAACTTTTATATATTTTTTAATTCAACAACAGATATAAGAAAAATATTAAATATTAAAAAAAAATGTTTTCTAAAATTTTAGTTAATTCTTAATTTCATTCTTAATCTTTTAGCATTGAAAAGAATTTTCAATGCTATCATTAATGTATTAGAAATTTTCAATTAAGCCATTTCATTTTGAAAAATCTATTAAAAGTCGTTATTAGAAACTCACGTAATAAAACTTTTGTTTCATTAACATGTATGGACACTTAAATTTGTCACTTAAACATGTCACTTGAAAAAAATATGTTTTGTTGTCATATTGAATTTTATGTGTCAAGTGGCATTTAAAGTGACATGTATTGACATGTTTGCATGTTCAACACTATATTATATAAATTAAAATAATTTGATTCATCCAACTTATATAAATTAAATTAAAATTATATAATTCAACCAATTTAAGGATGAGCCCAACTAGTTAATTTTGACATTAAGAACTTCTCCTCAAGTCAAAGATTCAACTACTTGCCCCATCTTTTTGTTTGAACTAAAAAAAAATTATTTAATTCAAGAACACAATAATAGTGTTGAATATATTAAATGATCTCTAATCTTTTAAATAATTCATAATTTGGTCTTTAATCTTTTAAAGTTATCAATATTATCCTTGATGTATTAAAAATTCTCATTAAGACTTTTGCCTTCCATAAAAGATGTGTTAAATTTGCTAGTAGAAAGTTAATGTGTGTTATTGTTGTTATTATTATTATTTTGAGTTCAACAACAACATTTGGGGTAGAGAGGCTTTGAACCTCTGATTTCTTAGTCGATGATACATACCAATTATCATTGAGCTAAACTCATTTTGGCATTTTCACTTGAAACCTATCCTAACTATATATTAGTAAAGTTAGACTTGTCTATCGCTGAAGTTCATTTCTTTCAAGTGACATATTCAAGTGACCTGTCCAAATGTTCAAATATATTAATAATTCAAATGACACATCAACAAGCTATTAACACAATTTAATATATTTCTTTTTAAAAAATAGTTATGAAATAAAACATTTTTTTAATTCATTAAACATTAATTTTAAAATTTTAAAATATTAATACCGAATTGAAGATGGCCTGAAAGATTAGAATGATTTAATATAGGTTAAATTACAAATTTGGTCTCTATGGTTTTGAGAAAATTATAATTTTGTCCTAATGGTTTTAAATGTTAGAATTAGTCCTTATGGTTGGATAGAATCTTCATAAATAATCTATATGGTAGGGACTATTTATGAGAGTTTTATCAAATCATAGGGACTATTTGTGAGGTATTATCAAATTATGAGGACGAAATTCTAACTTTTAAAACCATAAAAACTAAATTTTAACTTCTTCCAAGCTAGAGGGACCAAATTTGTAATTTAATCTTTAATGTATTTAGCCCAACAACAAAATTATCTGCAAGAGGAAAACATGTCGGCGTTTAATCGATGGGACCCACCCAAAATTAACTCATGCAAATAATGAATTATTTATTTATTATTATTTTAAACAAACTATAACCACTTTTAATTAATAGGAAAAATCAATTTATACTCCTAAACTTTGGAAGTTGTATCAATAGAAACTCTAAACTAATAACTATATTAATTAAAACATGAATTTTCATAAGTGTATTAATTTACACTATTCGTCAGATTTCGTTTGAAAAATGTTAATTCACACATGTGGAAACTTATAATTTTATCAATTAAACTCCTATACTATCATAAGTGAATCGATTTAGGCCCTAAATTTGAAAATCATTCATGTAGTAATTCTCACACATGTGTAGATGATAATTCTCATTTTTTGAGAATTATTTAGCTCACAAATAAAGGTTAATCTTGTAACTCTCTCTTTTTGAACTCCAAAATTTATTGGATTAGAGAAAATTTGATAAGAAACTTTTGAGCATGTTGAGAATTACTGAAAATGCTAGAAAAGAGTTAAATATGTTGGAAGTTGGATGAATTATGTGTTATTTGTGCAGTTTGGCTAAAAATGGAAATTGCAAGTCAATTGCAATTGCAATTGCAGTCTGGAAGAAGCACAAAGGGAAATTTTTTGATTGGCTAATTTTAGAAGATTCCAATATTTATTTCTCCTGAAAGCAAGCAACGATTTCATACATTAAGCCGTATATGGAGTATGAAGAAACCCTAGATGCTTGAAGGCTATAAAAGTGGAGAAAAACGAAGGCAAAAACAAAATTCATTCACGGAAGAAAACTCATTTTTCTGCTATTTTTCTGTTCTTCATCTTGTGGTCCGGTCCATTTCGTTTCTTCCTCTCTTTTCCTCCTTACTTAGTCCAATTTGGGCGAAAATCTAAGATTGTTAAGACCCAATTCATCTTGAAAAAGATTGAATTGAGTTTGATTGGAGGAAAGGGAAAGAGAGGATGTCGAAGAAACTTTTTTGTGTAATTTATTTTCTGTCCAGCATGTTTATTTCCATTTGAATGTAATCTTAGTTGTTGTTTTTCCTAGATTTCGTCCCTACTTATTAGTCGGTTAATGATGTTAGTTCTTATTTTCTTTAATTTAAGTTATTCTTTTCTTTAATTCAGTTTTGTATTTCATTCTTGGAGCACTCTTTTGCAGTAAGATTCATTATCAAGAAATTTTTCTAGCATTTGTGTTCTGTTAAGCTTTACTTTGAATTTCTCATTTTTGCAAGTTTACATCAAGTTATGAAATTCCTTCTAATTCGATTTTATTTATTTTATCATCTCAACATGAGCTAATTCTTTCTTTGGGATTCAAGAATGTGAATGGCCTAAAGAAAGAAATTGAGGCCTAAGTGTAAAAGTAATCTAGCTTAACTTTATAGCTTGTTTGCTTTTATTTCGTCAAAATGTTTATTGTAAGTCTAGATTGATCACATAGTTTTGCATATAATACTTGAATCTAATACTGAAAGGGTTAAATGATGGTAGTTTTCATAAAAGCAATGGAGGAAAGAACTTAGAAATAAGACTTAAACTTTGACCTTAGACATAGGGCAAGACTTCAAAACCAATAGGGATTGTGTTGCTATTTATGTAAGTTCGTATTAGCCATAGAAATATAGGTTTAATCGCTTAGTCTTCTAAAGATAAAGATGCTTGTGATCAAGGTCGAATAGGAGTTGAATCCGGTTTATAAAGCTTAAGTGTTGAGTCAAGGGATTACAATTGCAATTAGGTCACAATTCCAATCAAAAGGATATAAATGTGTTGAATCCCTTCCTTTCATTATTTTGTTTTTCCACAAAAACCATCGCAATCTTTGATTACTTTGGTTACCTTAATTGCAATTTAAGAACAGCTTTTACTATCTTTCTGAATTTTGTTGTATATGTTCCCTGTGGGATCGAGACTTTGAAATACTTCCAATTTTATATTACTTGTTTGACAGTGTGCACTTGCACTAGACTGAAAACTTTTTCTATTCAAAAGTTTTCTTCTAAAACCCACACGTTTTCAGTTGATCAATAGACTTTTTTTAAAATATAGACCCTTCATTTGAAAATCGTCCATTGTTTAAAACGAACGGTTTAAATTGATTCACTTACAAAAGTTCAAATCATAAGTCTACACACGTGGAAAATTATTTTTCAAATGGGATCTAACTGATGAATGTGTAAATTGATACATGAAAATTCAAAGTTTGAATTTGATACAATTATTAGTTTTGAGTTTTTATTGATACAACTCCCAAAGTTTAAAGATATAAATTGATTTTTGTCCTAATTAATATTAGCACTATTTTATTTTTTAGTGTAATAGATAAGAAGGTAGAGATTTGAACATCTAAATTAAAGTAAACAAATATATGGTTTCACCACTAAGCTACAAAATTGCATTAATATCAATTAGTACTTAGGTTGCAATATATGTCAACTTGATTCTTCAAAAATATATATATATACATATATATATATATATATATGAGTTAAGACATAGTTCAATTCGTTAAAACATTATAACCTTAACTAAAAGTCAGTTATTGAAATGATCACTTTATATTATTGAAGTGGAACTAAATAAAAAGTATACAAAGTTCAATTACTGTCTTAACCAGTTCAGCTAAAATAAGGGTTTAATAAATACTTTTTTAATCTTACAACAAATCAAAATTAGAGAAATGAATATAAAGTCTAAGAAAATGAATGGGGCAGTGGACACCCACTGCATTTAATAGCTCCTAGGCCCCAACCCCACTCCCAGTCCACAAACCCAAAAACTCCACCGCGTCTTTCTCTCTCTCTCTCTCTCTCTCTCTCTCCTGTAACTGTTTTTATCTTCAACTTCACTTAGCATTAACATTAATTAACATCCATCCATGGCCGCCGCCGCCGCCTGCCCCACCGACTTCACCCGCGACTCCCGCTGTCGCGACGGCACCGCCGCCGCCCACCTCAAGCTCATTTCCATCTTCCTCATCTTCTTCACCAGCGTCATCGGCGTCTCTTTGCCGGTCCTCCTCACCCGCTTCTTCCACGGCAAACCGCTTTACGACAAAGCGATTCTAGTCATCAAGTGCTTCGCCGCCGGCGTGATTCTCTCCACGTCACTCGTCCACGTCCTCCCCGACGCCTTCGACGCCCTCTCCGACTGCCAGGTGGCCTCCCAACACCCATGGCGGGACTTCCCCTTCTCCGGCCTGGTCACCATGGTCGGCACCCTGCTGGCGCTTCTCGTCGACGTCACCGCCACGTCGCACGTGGAGCACGGACAGTACAATCCGGTGGAGACTCAGGAGAAACCGGCCACCGATTCTGCGGGTGATATTGGGCTGCTGGTGTCGGTGGAGTCGAAATCGGAGATGGGGGATTTGGGAGGAGCGAGTTGCGAGCGGCGGAAAAGGGAAGAAGAATTGGTGAAGTTGAAGCAGAAACTCGTGTCTCAAGTTTTGGAAATTGGGATCATTTTTCACTCTGTGATTATTGGAGTTACGATGGGAATGTCCCAAAATCAGTGCACTATTAAGCCTCTTGTTGCTGCTCTTGCATTTCATCAAATTTTTGAAGGAATGGGCCTCGGCGGCTGTATTGCTCAGGTAAATTAAACTAAAGTCAAAGTACCAATTTAGTAGCTGACTTTTAATTCTGTGTCCAATTTTACAAAAATGTAAATTTATAAGCTCCTGCTGGGAACTGGAATTCTTCTTAATTTTGACCAAATTGAGAGCCTCTTTCTTGCAGGCAGGATTCAGCTTCACAACGACGTCGTATATGTGTTTCATGTTCTCAGTAACAACGCCAATGGGGATAGTGTTAGGGATGATACTGTTTTCAATAACTGGTTACGACGATAGCAGTCCCAAAGCTCTGATTATGGAGGGATTATTGGGATCATTTTCTTCGGGGATTCTCATATACATGGCTCTTGTCGATCTAATAGCCGTTGATTTTTTCCACAACAAGATGATGAGCTCAAATCAACGGCTGAAAAAGGCTTCTTTTATAGCCTTATTGCTCGGGTCGGCTTCCATGTCGGTTTTGGCCTTGTGGGCATGAAACTTTAGGTTGGTTTTTGGTGAAGATTTTTAGGCATTGATGATCCCAAGAAAATTCCAAAAGGGAGAAAAAGTGAAGTCAGAAAATAGATGTAATGGAGAGTCTTTTGTGTTTAAAAGTAAAATGCATGTAAAATGCATCATCTTTGGTTATACTGGTTTCCATGTCATATATCCAATTTGGTTTTTATTTGAATGGTGAATAAAGTTGGTTGTGGGCTTGGGTTTTAACATTACGTTAAGAATGAAGTGGAATGGAAAGTTTGTTAATGCGCCTTTTGTCACTTAACTTTAATCTATAAGCTTTTTCTAATTTTTTGTTCATGTATGGCGTTTTGGCTAAAGGGAGGATTGTAGCCTAAAGCAAATAAACTAAAGAAAGGCGTTTTGTTTACTTTGGTTGAATAAGACGTTGGAAACTATTGAAACAAATGAAGCAAAATTGGTAACAATTTCTTGAATGAAAAAAAAATGTTGAAAATCACCCTCAAAGTATAGTTCTGAGTGTTTAAGGTGCATCATACTCTCGATCAAAATGTTAGAGATTCGAATTTCCTCATTTTCATCTCTTTAACTAAAGCTTTAATTAATGCAAAACAGTTTGCTCAAATTAGTTATCTTCTTCAAAAGAGCACTTGTGAAAATTTCCTTAAAATCTTTGGGCGTGGCGTTTCTCCCATGAGATTTTTGTGGCATCCAGGTCAGTACGTCGACGGTCAACGGCGCTTGCGGACCGTCTTTGGAAAATTACAACCAAGGCAGAAAAGTCGTGGTGGAAAATCTGTGAAGATAGACTTCCTAACTTTTATACTTGTCCTTGCAAATAATTATTTTATTAAAAGAATCGGATATATATATATATATATATATACTTATTTATTTAAGTATAGTGTAAAGTGAAATTATAGATTTAGTCTTCGAACTTTAAAGTTTGCGTCAATTTGTTTTCTAAACTTTCAAAATTACAAATTTAATCTATAAACTTTCAAATTTTTTATAATTAACAAATCTAGTAGACATAAAATTGAAATTTTAAAGTTTCACTGAACATAAAATTCAAATTTATTGTTAATAGAATAATTAATTTTTAAAAATTTTGAATTTATCAATGACCTATTAAACATAAAATTGAAAGTTTAGAAACTTAGACACTTTTAAAAATTCAAAGACCAAATAAACACAAACTTCAAAGTTCAAGAGCTAAACTTGTAATTTAACTTATAGTGTAAATATATTCAAAATGTGTATATAGAAATTTACCGTAAATACAAAATATTAATTATAAGATTACTCTACACAGCTTATTTTAGTTAATCAAGTTTGCATCAATTCTTGATTTAATACATTAAACTTTAAAGTTTTTTTTTTTTTTAGAACTTTAAATTTGAATGTAAGTGAAATGAAATTAATACATTCACAAAACTAAGTGACATAATCGTTCATTAAATAACAAGTTAATCACACAAAATTAAACCAACAAAATGCTTAAAATATCAAATCATAAAAATACAAAAGTCGAGAGAGAGAGAGAGTGAAAAAAAAAAATCCAACCTAGCCACAAAATCCAAGTAGGTAAAAAAACACCTAAACTAAACCAAAAGAATTTAATATAGCTAAAAAACTAGTACCCACGCAAATAATGTCATCTAGCAAAAAGAACACCCACAATTAGCCACAAAGTTTAAGAGGAAAAAACAAACTAGCAAAGGTCTCAAGCTAGTGTTTTTCTACCCAAAAGGATTTTTATCAGAATAATGAAGTCAGTATCAATCTATAAATACTAACACATCAAAAATCATCTAATAATCAAAAGTTTCTTTATTCTTGTCAAGACACATCAACTTGAATGTAGAAATAGAAAGAGTTCTAAAGATCAAATATGTGATAATTTTATCGTTACATGATTGAGATACATCGAGTAGAAATTGAATCAGAAAACTACAAGGAAGAGAAGAATTCTCAGAGTTGACAAAAGATGACCATGTGAGTAGAACAAATATGGGTTAAATTATCAAAATTACCCCAAACTATAGGATTGGTTTCAATTATACCCCCAAACTTTGAAAAGTTTCATTTTAACTCTGAACTTTGATATTTGTTTCAAAAATACCCTTGAAGGCTTTTTTTTCATTAAATTCATGGTCGGAAAATGATGTTTTTGCATTTGTATTGTTGCTTATGTGAACATATTTGAACATATATGTTGAAAAAAAAAATCAAAACATATGCAAATACGACATTTTCCATTCATATATTTAACAAAAAAAAAACCTTCAAGAGTTGTTTTGAAACAAACTTCAAAGTTCAAGAGTTAAAATGAAACTTTTCAAAGTTTAGGGATATAATTGAAACCAACCTCATAGTTCAGGGGTAATTTTGATAATTTAACCAACAAATATGTTTTTTTTGTTAAATTACAAATTCAATCCCTAAGGGCTCGTTTGATAACCATTTGGTTTTTGGTTTTTAGTTTTTGAAAATTAAGCCTAAAAATTTTACTCCCACCTATGGTTTTACTTATTTTGTCATCTACTTTTTACCTATATTTTCGAAAACCAAGTCATGTTTTGAAAACTAAAAAAAAATAGTTTTCAAAAACTTGTTTTTGTTTTTAGAATTTGACTAATAATTTAAATGATTTCTTAAGGGAGATGAAAACTATTGTAAAGCAATTGAGAGAAAACAAACTTAATTTTCAAAAACTAAAAACTAAAAACCAAATGGTTATCAAACGGGGTCTAAAAGTTTTGGATTGAGGAGTTGGGAGTAGTTAATAACTCTCACACTCCTTGTTTGGCCCAATGATATTTTAACTTCTATTATGGGCCCCACAAACTTATTCATCCTCCAACTCCTGTTAACTCCTCCAACTTCCCATTATGGACTCAACAATTTTCCTATCTCCTTTTTTCTTTACCTCATCTCACTCCTATCTCTCTCTCTTCTCTCCTCTCCTTTCTCTCTCTATACTTTTTACATAATTTTTTTTAATTTCTTAATTTAAAAATATTTCTTTTTTTAATAGAAATTTTCTCATCATTATTACTAATTAATAATTAAATATAAAAAAATATTTTTTTAATCCTATAATTTTAATAAATTTTAACAAAAATATTTTTCTTTTTATTCTATAATTTTATTTTTCAAATATAATTTTATTTTTCAAACATAAATTATATAAGAATGCTTTAGGTATGATACTATTATTTAAATTGAAATTCTTAATGTAAATTAGAGTACTCATAAAAAAATTAATTGATAAAAATCTTCATATCTCACTTCCTTCACATGTCATCTACTTTTTTTTTAAAGTTTAAACAAAAATTACTCATAACAAATAATAATTTTATCTTTTTTTAGCTTTTTTTTATTAACAGCTAAAAAATATATATAATTTTATGATTTGAAGATAAGAAAAACATATTTTAAACTAACTTGTATTACAATTTAAGAAATTAGTATTTAAAAATGTTAACACGTTAAAAACTTTTGATTTTCAAATTAATCATATTCAAAGTAAAAAGATAAACGATTTATCCTTCCAAACTTAATAAAATAAAATTATCACAACAAATAACAAATATATAGTAATCTGAACAAAAGTATATATGATATTCATTTTGAATGGTGTTAAAAATATATAACTTAATTATTTTAAAATAACATAAATAATTGATATTTTATTTTTAACTTAGTTATTTTAAAACTTCAAAGAATATATTATTTTCAAATTAATCAAACTTTAGATAATCCATTACATTGATTAGTTAGAAAAATAAAATCTTAAATTATACAAAAAAAAATTATTTTACTAAAAACAAATCTTAAATTAAAAATTTAAAATTGACGAAAACAAGTTTTTAAAAAAATGTAAAATATTCATAAAATAATATAATTTAAAATCTCAATTTTAGAATTGAGATAAACAAATTTATATTATTTCTAGAATAAAAATCTTGAAGTTTATTTGAATCCTTTTAAATTAATGGATTGAAATCTTTTTAAATCACATGTAATATTTAAAAAAGTATTGTAAGACTTTCTTTTATTTGAAAACTATGAAAGACAAATGAATAATTATGTGAGAGATATTGAAAAAAGAATGTGGGGTAATTTGTTCAAAATTCTTTTTTTTTCTTTAATGAAATTTGTTAAATATACATAAATTAATAAAAACAAAAAATCCAAATCTTAGAATTCATGGAAACAAATTCTTAATAATGAAATTGAGAAATTGTAGAAAAAAACTGTACAAAAAAAAGATGCTAAAATCAGCTCAAACTTCAAAACTCCATATTTAACAAATGTGCACCCCAAACACAAACTTCAGAACTCCCTGCAACTCTTTGCCCTAAACACAGACTTTCTAACTTCAGACTAAACAACTATGCATCCCAAATACAGACTTCCTAACTCCTCAGACTTACTAACTCTTACTCCCTACAACTCTTTGCCTCAAACAGCCCCTTAGGTTTGTCAAATAAGTCCTAGAACTTTCAATTTTGTGTCTAATAAGTTCCTAAACTTTTAATTTCGTCTCCAATAGGTCATTTGCCTATTTCACATTTTAAAATATTTACGAACCTATTTGGAGTAAAAATTGAAAGCTTAATATCTTATTAGATACAAAATTCAATTTTATGCTTAATAGATTCATTAATTTTAAAAAATGTTGGCGAACATGATCAAGAGGTCAGAAGATTGAACACCCCTCCCCCATATGTTGTTGAACTAAAAAAATAATAATAATAGTAAATGTTAAATATGTCAATGACTTATTAGATACAAAATTAAAAATTTTAAAAATTATTAGACAAAATTGTAAGTTTATAAACCTATTAAATACAAACATAATAAGATAACAACATGACGTCAAACATTCACGAGAAGGCTGTGGTACATGCCAAGATATATGGATCACAATACCGACAAAAGTGGGACAATTGGAAGCTCTTTCTATCCCATCCTTTCCTAGACACACAGACCTAGACTTTTTGGACCCAAATGCCTCATCTTCCACATTTGACTCTTTGACTCTTTTGAGTTTTTTAGACATAAATTCATTCCATCTATTAGGTACACATATATAACATTTCTATTCACCAACAGTTTCTTAATTTCTCAAACGCTTAGGCCCAGTTTGATAACGTTCTTGTTTCTCGTTTCTTGTTTCCTGTTTCTGTTTCTCGTTTCTTGTTTCTGTTTCTTATAAACTAAAAACAGAAACATGTTTGATAACTATTTCTGTTTCTTGTTTCTTGTTTCTGGTTTTTTGGTAAAAATAAAATTTAGTACATATACTATAATAAAACATATAACATGCATTAAAATAAAAATAAAAAAATTATAAAGAGGTTATAATATTTTATTAAGGCCCAACACCTAATTAATAATAATAATAATAAAAGTTATCCTTCAAATTTTGTTCAAATTTGATTTGCAATGTTATTTCTTATTTCAATCAATTCACCTTGAACGATTTTGACTTACAAGAATTAGTTCAATTAGACGAATTTGTAAATTGTCTAAGGTCAGAAAATCGAACATACCCACATTTCTTTAATTTAATAATAAACTTTATTTTTATTTTTCTTTAAAAATGCATTAGCCAATAATACACGCAAGTAAAATCAGAAAAAGAGAGAGAATGTATATATATTTTTTAAATTTAATGGTAAACATGAAATACATTATTAGTTTATTTATTTAATAAAAAAATAAAATTGTACCAAAAGAAAAAATAATAGAGAATTAAATAGAAAATAATAACTATAAGCTCGTTAATGTAAAGTAAAAGAAAATAAGAAAATGAGAGAGAAAAGAAAAACATAAACGAAAAGAAAAAAGTAAAAAAAAAAAAAAGAAAAAAAAAAGATAATGAACTATTAAAAGAAAAAAGATTATGATGAAAGAGAGAGAACGAATAGAAAGAAATAAATCAAAGAAGAAAAAAAAATGAAGAAAAAAAAAGATTAAAAAGTATTAAAAGAAAAAAAATAGAATGGAAGAGAGAGAAAGAAGAGAGAGGAGAGAGATGAGTAAAAATAGATATAGGAATACATGCATGAAAACTGGAAAAAAAAAAAACAGAAACAAAATTTGAGAAACTACTTTTTGAAGTTTCTCAAAATCTGTCATTTTTTTAGAAACGTTTCTAAAAAATTAAGAAACAAGAAACAAGATCGTTTATCAAACATGTCTGTTTCTGAAAAATGAGAAACGGGAACAAGAAACAGGAAACAGGAACGTTATCAAACGGGCCCTTAATGTTTTAATTTTTAGCCTTTGAGAAATTAATGATAAGAACGAAGAATGTTTCTTTTAGGGGATTGAGAATGACTTGTAGCTCAATATAATTCCAGAACAACGAAAATGAAAAGCACAAGTTTTTACAGATAGTTTGGAGAGAGCATCCTTAAGCATAAAAATGAACCTCCAATTCATGGCCTTCCAGAAAATGGGCAAAGAAGGAAGCTATGAATTGTGATCTAATTTGGTGAGGAAAACCCAGAGAACATTTCTGAAGATGACGAAGAAGAAGAAGAATCTGCAGAATTTCCTTGACCTCATTCTAACGTCATTGTTGCTGCCCACCGATAACAATCTGCAGTTCATTTTCACACAATTATTCCAAGTTATTACCAATTCCACTCCTTGTATTCTCATGGAGAACCACTGGAGCCCTACAAATAGGACAATTTGAATGAGAACTCAGCCACATGTCGATGCACTCGACGTGAAAGACATGCTTACACTTGGGCAAGCTCCTCCCAATCTCATTCTCTTCAAATAGGCTCAAGCAAATGACACATTCCAATCCAATTTTGCACTGGTTTTCCAGCACATAAATAAAAAGAGGGATTGTGGAAATCACCGAGGCATCGAGTCCTTTGGTGGGAGAGCGAGCCAATGGAGTATGGTCAAATGATATGGAATGAAAATGGTGCATGCGAGGTTGGCCGAGCACCTGAGAGACAGCCATAGAGCTGCGTCGCTGGTGGCGGGCCTGGGAGAGGAACCATTTGGCATAGATGTGGAGGAGGAGGACGAAGATGGTGACAAGGAGCAAAGAAATTAGAGCAACTAGCATTACACTTCCATTGCATGAGAGAAGGCTCCGAAAGGCATGGCCAAGTGGATCAAAAGATGAAAAACTGAGTGACTGTGACTGTGACGAGTTGAACATACTTCTAAGAGAAAGAGGGAATGGGATTGAAGTTATGGATGGGTTTGATTAAGATTGATTAAGGATATAAGGGAAGGATGGAAGAGACTGTACATGGATATTGCTGATTCCCATGAGAAAAAGATTACGTGAAAGTGAAGTCATTGGTTAAATTTTATATAATAAGGAGGCTTGAGATTGGGATATGTGGATGTGGTAGTTGGGGGACGTTCGTCTTTTTATTTTTCATGGAATGATTACCAAATACCAACGACGGAAAATGGAGAAAGACCATAATCCCAAGAAACGCAGAAATGGAGGCCTCGTGAAGGCGACAGGCAGCAACATCAAGCAGCAAGCAGAATTCCTAATTCTAATATTCATTTTGTACCATCACATTTAGCTAAATATATATTTTAGTTTCTTTTAAGTTCAGGTATTTTTTCAATTTAACCTCTATTGTTTGAAAAGTTTAAATATTTTTCAATTTAGTCTCTCACTTGTGATAAATGTCAAAATTAGTTGATAATAAATTTACGTGGTATAATACTTTGTCTATTTAGATAAGAAAAAAAGTAATCCAAGGGAAGAAAACTAGAAATTTCTACCCATTTTTGAGAAATTTAGAAGAAAAATTAGAAGCATCTTTCTTATTAGATGACTTCTTAACTACTCTAAATTTCTACCATTCACTTTGTATTATGCTTTGTCATAAAACAATTAACATGCACCGATTGGGGGTGATTAAATTGAAAAATGATAATACATAAGAAGCTAGATTGAATAAAAACACTCAAACGTTGAAGAACTAAAACACAGCCTATTTTGTTTTAAACGAGAGCAGCATGAATCGAAAGGATGTCTTCAAGATGTTGCGTTCTCAGAGTTAATTTCGCAAGGGTGCCATGGATCATCACATGACTGTGTCGCATTTAATTTTAATAGATTCAAAATCTCTCAAACAAATAAGAAAAAGTTACCTCAGGTTGAATTTGACCCCTTTGGAGGAGGAAGCAGAGAAGAAAGATCCTCGAGTCGAATCCTTTTGCTTCCTGATTTATAAGATCACGGAGTGAGTAGCATCTACAATCGCCCACCACATTCTTTCACCTGATGGAGGTCATAAAAATTAAAAATAAATTTAAAAACTCATCAAGCGATTCCACATGATGAAGAAAAATGCTTTGTCAAGTACCTCAAATATATAGAGAGATTGAAAAATAACATACCCAATACAGCAAAAATCAGGACAGGAAATATGGACGTTCATCCGATCAAGGAGTGTGCTTCCTCCATGGCAAATTTAATGGGCTGTACCCATTTTTGTATACTCCAATTTTTTAACTAAAAGGTCTGACTTGGACATCTCTCGCTTACAGGCTGCAATTTTGACCTTTTTTTTTTGCCTTTATCTTCGATGGGTCAAAGTAGACCGTAACCATAATAGCTAACTTTGCTTCCAGAAGACTAATAAAATAAAAAATAATATAATTCTGCTACGACCTGTTAATATTCATATTTTTACTATCCAAAACTTCCTTGATTTTAATAATTGAACAAGATATAGATGGAACTGAACTCCTCCAAACCCTGCTTTGAATGGAAGAGAATTTTGTTCAACAATTCCACCCTGCCTGAGTATGAGGTACATACATACACATATTGTTACAAAAATGAAAACGAGTTCTCATCACATTGGCATCGGAGGTCAATGATAAGAGTGGCACAATTTATGACACTCACATCTTGGTAATGAATGAGAATTAAAAGAATGCATAGGAACTTCTCAAAGAACATGAGAATTATAGAATAACATCCAGAGGTCTGGTCTGTTAGTCCATAAGTTTGTATCTTTTTTCTTGCACACCCGTGACTCCCATTTGTATCTCAATTATTGTATGAAGCGGGACCTGCCAAAATTGAACCAGAGCATTTTACACCATTCTAGTTGAGATCGCTAGCATTCTCTCGCTCTAAATATTGAAGTTGAGAATACAAAAAGTGATGGTTAATTATCTGCACAATTACCTCAATGTGTGGAATTTCTTTCAGGGGCCTATCAGCAAAATAAGCATATAACGCTCTCAAGACCGCCTGTAAGACAAGACAAAAAGCTTTAGGAAGATAACCACCTGTAAATATGGACGATGGAATGGTTAAAAAATTAGTTTACCTGATGAGAAATAACAACAACAGGTGCCCGTTGTCTTTCAAGCTCAATGATTACTGGTTCAAGCCTGTGTCATTAAAATTAATGGCCCCAGAAGGTAAAACAAAATAAAACAGGCATTAGTCATCAAGATAATATAATGAGAAGGATTGAAGCTTTGGATAAAAAAAAGAAACATTGTGCACCTTTGTATAACATCCAAATAAGATTCCCCACGAGGATATCTATATCTCAATTTATCCTTCTTGCGTGCCCTACGAGTGAAAAATGCAAGGAATTACCGATGGGAAAAGAGTGTTTCAGTTAATAGAGGAACAACTTCCACGACTAGCAAGGAAGTTTATTGAATTATCATGACAAATATCTGGCGTAAATAAACATCCATTCAAATTCTGCAGGAAAAGAGATGAAGATCAAGGGGAAGGGGAGGTTGCACATACTCATATTCCTCGGGCATGTTTTTCTTTATCTCTTCATATGTCATTCCATCACAAACTCCAGCATATATCTCATCAAGTGCACGCCATTGAATCTAATAGAAGGAAATAATCATAGAGCATTTTATACGTGTGCTTACAAGTGAGAGTCGTTAAGCATTAATCGTTCAGATAACAAGCTAACCTTGGGGAATCCACCAATAGGACTCGCGGTCAAAATTGTTCGCTGAAGTGTGCTGGTCCAAATCTAGACCACAACAAAGTCATAAAGGATAGCATTAGCATTTTAAATACCCAGATTGCAAATTCACTCCCATTGAAATTCTGAGCTTACAGAGGCAGCCCGTTCGGACTTCAGTCGTTTTTCAACAAAGTTAGCAAGCTTCTTAGAATAAACTTCTCCAGCCTCACTGCCAAAAGAAGTAAATCCCAGTTCAATATTCTACTAGGAACCCGATCTTGAGATTGGGAAACAAGAAAATAAGACAAAGTATGTTACAATATCAAAGAGAAAACATACAGGCCATAGCATTTCAAGAGAGCTATCTCCCTCCTACAAAATTAACCCCCAAAATTTTGCCCATCTCCCAAACCCGAACTCACTTTATTTATATAACCATCCACCCTAACCAACTTCTCAGTAATTACAAATATGCCACTCCTAATGTCCAAATAATATTCTCAGACTTTCACAATTAATACTTCTAACATATTCATAAAAACAATATGTTTGATAATCCAACGTATTGATCACGCGATACAAGCAATGAATATTATTTATTATTATACTTGTTCATAAAGAACTACTGAGGATTAGCAAAATTGGTCAAATATCAGACAAAAGGTTAGAAAATTTAGGAGCAAAGGCTCTTTAGTATTCACAATCACATAATAACAAATACTGCCCTATATTTATACAAGTTACTAACTGGACACACAACACCGTTCTGATTTAACTCTTCTACACCCAAATACATCATCAAAATATTTCTTTCTTGAACAGTTTGACTTAAAGGGGTCTTGAAGAAGCTCCACCAAAATTTGTTCTATCAACAAAAGTTGCTTGCGTTGCAATCTAATATAATATAAAGAACCATTTCTCTTTTCTTCTACCTTAGTCAACAAACAAACTCGGAAGTTAACCCAAAAAACTAATAAAAAATGACTTTTTCTGAACTCTACAGCTTTACTCCAAAGCCAAAATCAGACTTCGACTTCATTTTCACTGAGCAACTAAAAGCAAAACTAAAGAGAGAGATCATGCAGAGAGACATCTATTTAGAATACTGACGAAACATGTGAGTTCTTTTCGTTGGCTCCTCATTTAAAGTTCAATCAGCTACTAAGGTCTAAGGAAGTTCTGCCAGCAGATTGGCTTGAAAGGCTCCCAAGAAAGTAAAGTTTTTTATGTGGACTCTATATCACAGAGACCACAACCCAGAAGAAAGTAGATGCAAGATAGATGGCCAAACATGTTAAATCCCAACTTGTTTGTGTGTTGCAAAAGGACAAAGCCTAAATACTTTTTATACATTCCTTTAGTCAAAGGTGCTAGTAAGTTCTCTTTCGTAGCTTCCAGCTGTCCTGGACTTTTAAAGATAATTCTTCTCAACTTGGTTAAAGGGGAAAGCTTTAAGTGTTGCGGTCAAGTGTGATGAGACGTTGTTGTGACAACTACAAATAGGAAGGAACAATAGAGTTTTTTTGTGATAAATCGCTAGATTTCAATGTTCTTCTTTCCGCTCCCTATCCTCTTTCCACTATTTGTAATTATTCCCTTTTGTAATCAATAGTACTTACTTTTTTTGTAAACTCCAATTGAGGGTCCAAATGATAGTTTCGAACTTTTCATACAATCACATCAATGAGAAGTATTTCTTTTTCCAAAAATGCAATCTACCATGAAGCTCTCTGAACCTCCATGCTACACGCATAGTAATGTCATAAAAACTGTTTGAGAATTGAATAAATCTGATTTTTTTCTAGAATCAAAGTCCAGTGTAAACAAATTAAGCAACTATTCTTCAGTTCATTCTCACAGGAAGTTCGTTTATTGAATTTGTGCTTCTGAATTCTGATTTCAAGTGGACAACACCCTCAAACAAAATAAACTCAGTTCAAATGATTTAATTAAATAAAATTATTCAAGGCACAAATTTTAACATCTTGTTTTCCACATTGTGAACTTAGAAGACGAGATTTTAAAGTTAATTTCTTTCCTTCTCTAAATACGAAACTCAAGTTTGCAATTCTCTGCACATTTAATTTGTTAGTTGTTTATAATTCTATATAACGTTCTTATATTCAGGAGTTCTACAAAGTTCTAATAACTGAATTTTCTTTTTTTCCTTTGCAAGATTAAATTTGAGAAAGTTAAAAAGATATTGGCACATCTATATTTTGATTATTAAAAACATATGTTAAGCAAACAGAAAAGTAACTAAAGGTTTAGTTGCAAAATTTGAACAAGGACCTATTGAGCTGTTTCAGAAACATATGAAGCCTCTTGAGGAAATGACATATTATATGAGGTACTTTGTAGCTAAAATTTTTAAATATTTTTTGAACAGACAGATAAGAATCTCTTTGAATACTATGCTTTAATTCCATTATTCAACTAGTCTTCTTGCCTTCATTAACATTTTTTTTTACTCTGTCCCTGGTTACTGTGATATTGTGTCAGCTAAGAAAAAATAGTGGCAGGTTCAACAGCGAAAACTCTCCTTCCATAACTATAGATACTAGATGCAAGGAATTACCTTCAAAATCTTTTGCGATATAAGAACATGAAAACTTTATCCCTATACCTGCGTTCTTATGCATACCTTAATTCAGTGTCACCTCCAATTCTACCTCTAACATTATCCATACTCTCTCCATGTCTAGTGAGCAATATCGGTCGCGGTGTGAGATGGGTATTTACCTGCACCATATTAAATAAACTATTTGATGAGAGCATAAAGAAGTTTGTTGAGTGCATAATAATATACAGATGATTTTTGTGTACTGCATTAAAAATACATCCTACATGTCAAAAAAAATTCTAAACCTGTATGAAAGAAACAATCATCAAACAATTTCCACAGGGTCCACTATATGGGATTTCAATTACCACCAAATCGTATACTCAAATTCCATTTTCAAAATTAGCAATTCATTGAACCCTTATTTAATATAACAATTAGTAAGGGGCATCACATCACCTTGAGCCCCTATAGATCTAGTGGTTATTGAATTCCCTCTCCTTTATTTGTAATATAATATTTTAAAAAGGAGTTTTATTGAGCCTTTTTGGTAAATTTCCTAACACTCATTAGCAATTCAAAAGGCTTAGCTTTATCCCAATGTACTCTTCTGTAAAAGCTCATTAACACTCACATAGAAGTCCTTTGCTAAAAAACTTATGAAAATGGACGACACCTGGTGGTCGAGTGAGCAATAAGGACGGGAGGTGTGAGAGGTTTTAGACTCATGACAAGACTAAAATCCATTAAATTCAATCTAGAATTTATAGAGCTTCAATTATTAAGAATGTCTACAGTTTTTGTCACAATAAATAAAAAATATCGATCAAAGGGGAGATCATACCAAGAAAAAGACAATTCGTCCGGGGAGATACCCACTGATGTTGTTGACCTGAATAAGAAAATAGATAATTTTGAGAATATCAGAATTAAGTGAAATAAATCCTATATGCACTTCATCTAAACAAAATAACCAGGTTACTACTTTCTTTTGAAAATGATAGTTATTACAAAATAACCACACTACAATATCAGAAGTTAGAAATGAAATAACGAATTATTAACCTTAGCAACCGAGGAATTGAAAAATATGAGTTAACAAAGGCACGATAACCACAAAAGAGCTAAACTTACTTGTATCTGTCCTCCATGGCCACTAACCATGTCAATCATTTTAATATAAGATCCCTCTTCAACAGGTTCATAAACCTGATACAAGAGAAAATGTAGATTTTTCAACACAATAAGCATTCTATACATATATACCAGAAAAATAATAATATTTTAGAGAACTACTTTTTCATAGTTGTCCAGTCGAGCTTTGAAGTCACGATATCCAGCCTCAAAATCCGGCCTGCAAGAAGGAAGGGACAAAAAACTAACTGTGTTCCGAAAAAGAAAATCACTAAATTCCAAAAAGAATGAAAGAAGATGCTTGTGAAACATACTCCTCTGCATAATCAGGACTTTGTTGAATTTTAAGACGTATATTCCTTTCAATGATGCGCTGATCATTGCATAGAGTTTCTAGAAAAATTATCTGCAATTGAAAGATAAAGAAGAATGAGATTACTTAATATTCTTGGAATTCTACACTATATACCTGTAGGAATGATCATCATACCCGACATTTTCCTTCAGCCAATTTCATCAACATGTTTCTCCGTTTCCTGGAACTGTTTGTGGCATCAAATATTCCAACCTAAATTAATTTAGCATTAGCAAAATAAAACCATTAGTTTAAATCCACATAATAGATGCAACAGCCGAAGACTTTACCTGGCCACCTTCCTGCATCCAAGATATCATATCCTCCATAGCTAGAGCTGCTACCTAGTAGCAGGTGATATATTAAAACTATTTGCACAGAAAAAATTAACATGGTGTTAACATTACCAATAATCCATGTTAGTCAGGTAAACTTAATATAGCATCAATTTTGTTTTATAGTAGGAAGAGTTAGCTACTTTCTTAAAATAATGGATCCCTTTTATTCTTTTTTTTTTGGTGGGGGGTGGGGGGTCCATCTTTTAGAGTTAAAGAGTGACGGGCTCAACATAAATGTGAACTTAAACATATGAAACCAATAGACAAATTGAAAGGTGTATTCCCACTTTCTTTTATCTATAACATGTCATCAGTTTCTAGCATTCACCTCATTACGTGCCTCCATGCCTTCTGGATTGTCAGCTCGGAAAAAGTCAGCGGACTGCACATACAAAAAAAATTTGCCCATAAAAGAACATCAAAATGGCATAAAACATCCTTATGTGGACACCATAATCACCAAAAGATTGAAGTATGATTTAATAAATCTATGAAACATTTTGTTTCCTATTAAAAAACAGAACAAAACAAACGTTAAAAGTGCCATCTACTGTATAAGTAATCTAGGTAGTCTGATGGCAGTCTTTGAAGAGAGCAGTCCTGAAAATTCAGTCCTACCACACAAGTTTATGTGCCTTCCTAAGAACCATTTGATTCTTGTCCATCTAGTCATAATTGATGGGCTAATTGATAGAGTTTCTCCCCCAAGCATTGTCAATAGTTAATTAAATACTATTGAAATTGAATAATTGACAAGTAGTCAAAATTGTGCATCAGATTTGAAAACACACCTGATTAGTTCCATGTTTAAGGCGTCGGTACTGTTACAAAAAAGAAAACATATTTATAATGAAATCTAAAGTTCACTCATTATATAATACAATGCATAAGAATTATAAGAAAGTCAAACCTTGCCAACGTTGAAATGCTTAGTCTCATGACCTAACCAACGAAGATATCTCGTAAGCTTAGCAGCTGTAAAAGTCTTGCCTCGAGCTGGCAAACCAACCTAAACCACATTAAAAAGTCATGAGAGCATTTTCATTCTTGAAACTACCAAACTACTAATGAAAAAGTGAAATTTTGTCACCAAATACTACTATAGCTTTTTAGCCTATTACAATGAGTGTTAGTCCACCTCACCATATCTACAACTCAATAATTAATGATATTTTATGAAAACCATTCATCCAGAAAAGTACCAAGACAATTGCCAAATGTCTATCCTCCTTTGGTCCAAGCATTTGATCAGCAACAGCTGCAGCAGCAACAGCTCCCGCCGCTGCTGGCATTGAATTCTACATATTAACAAACAAGAAAATATGGAAGATAAATAATATGACTTGTGATATTGAGAGATGAAAAAACAAATACAAACCTTAGACTCTGTATCCAATTTCAGATCCGCAATGAAAGTGCTAGTACTGGCTGATTTAACAAGCCTAGGGGATCCAACACCTCTATCCACAAAAAGCCCCCTATGACTGTCTTGCTTTTGCAAATGAGAAAATGTCCCTACCGATTTTGATTCAACCATTCCAGAACCCACATACATCTTGGATGGATCAGGGACAATGATTGTCATATCCTAAATAAGCAACAACCAAAAATAAACATGACTGAAAATACCATAAACAGACTAAGAACGAGTCAAAGTTCTGTCATTGATGTGCAAAAAACAATAAAATTCCTATTTATGGTTTAGATATCGATTTCATATCTCCAATGAGACAACAAGGATGGACAAATAAACGAACTAGCAAAATATGGAGATGTTTCAGTGCATTTTTTAAGATTGAACTTCTGAAATTGCTTTCCATTGTTTTTCATTTATAAGCCAGTTTGAAAGTATTAAATCTGAGAGTAAATAAAACTGTATTCATTACCAAGAGGCCATATGAATAGCCATGAAACTGTCCATCCGTTATAAAAGCGAACTACCCAAAGCAGAAAATGAACTAATCAACTAACCAAGAAACTTAACAATAAGTAAGTTCAATAGAAAAGATGTTTTTGTATTCTTGTATTTCCATTGATTTGATCTCCATATCATATACAAATATAACATGTTTAAATCAAATTATATGTAAAACTTAATTTACAATTGTATATGAATGGAAAATTAAACCAATCACGAAAGAAAATAGATAAAAACAGTAAAATAGTGTTTTTGTTCTCTACCCTTTTTCCCTTGAAAACTGTTAAAAAGTATCCTTATGAACAAGTTTTTTACACAAAAGGCCATTTTGTATTTTTAAAAATAATTTTCTTAGACATGAGTTTCAAATCAAGATGCCATGAAATAAAATTAATCCAGTTGCATCTAATGTCCAAATATATTTCATGTCTTACACTCTAATGCCTACAATAGAATTGAAATTTAATATTTACATTACAAGCAAGAAAACACCTTTACAGTTGTTGGTCGATCCCCAAGAATACCACTCTCCTTAGATGATGATGTGTTCCCTAATCCATCAGCATTGGAATGAACCCCAAAACCAGTTAACGATCTAGGAGTCTCTGTCAAGTTAGCTGCATAGACAAGGCCTGAATTTGATAAAGGAGCTGGGACCACATAGTGTTCAAGATCAAGCTCCAAGCTAGCCGATGAGCTATTCTGTAAAGGCAATCGAAAAGACAGAGGAAGAAGGTCTGAAGAAAATAATTATTTCTTAAAGTTACATTACTAAAGCTTTGCTTCTAATACCCATCGAAATAATGCCAATTTCATTACTTACTTCCCATTGTATTTGAAATGTAAATATCATAAATTAATGCAAACAAGCTGAAATATCTAAATATAATTTGAAACAAACGTGTCCTTGACATCTCTATGTTCTAGTTTTAATTTAATAACATGTTAGTCATTTTAGACCAAGGATGCGATTAGTCATTCCTTTTGACATATCTAAAATAACTTTGCATTGTTGCACATCACTATAAGGAACTAATCAAATACTAAAACAATGAAGGTTGGAGTAGGTACTGAACAGAAAAGCATAAATCAAAGAGAAAAAAGATGCACAACTAATCAATCCTAATAATTTTTTTCTCCAAGATTGTGAGTGATAATAATATACTAGCAAATAAAAATTTCTTTAAAATAGAATAATTTTCAATGGAACATTATGCAATGCTTTCATTTTTATTTTTTTTGTGAGGGGAGGAGGACCAAGAGATACCTCAGGACCGGTCTCCGACACTGAGTTTATGCTCACATCAGGAATTCCACGAACAGCTGAAGGACGAAGATTGTCCTGATAAGCCCTCCAACTTGCAGCAAGATCAAATGGTGAAACCCTGGCTGCTTTAATGAACACCCTGTACTCCAAAAGTTCATCAGCACTCAACCTGAAAAGAGCCATCCTGGTATCCCCATGCAACATTCCTCCTAAGAGTAGACGGTTGGGACCCTCCTCAACTATACAAGGTGAATTGCTATACTTCGGCTTCAACAGGAACTTGAAATCCAATGATTCTGAATTCAACAGTGTAGATGAAATGAAAATGAAAATGAAAATTTTTTAAATGCAAAGGAAAACTTTGTAAACCTTTAAGTCTTTTTTGTAATTTCATTTCCATTAAAGGGACAGGAGGCTTTGATGTTTTATCAACAAGTCAAGTTCATAAAACTTGTAAAGAGATTAAAAATCCTCATTTTATACCCCTATTGAAGCTAAATAAGTTAGCAAAACTAGTTCATTTTGAAAAAACAGAATATGGATTAAAAAAAGTACTTCATAACCTTAATATCCCCCTATGTTTTTTTATCACCAAAGTAACTCCCCAACGTCCACACCCCAACCCTTCCTGACAGAAGAACAATAGGTAAGTTTAATAGTTACCATGATTAGGAGGAACAACAAAGCTCAATTCCCACATTGATGATGATTCACGTTCTAAAGAGAGCTATGGCACCACAAAAGTTAAATTTAACATTAGAGATTGTTGGAAAGTGAAGCATAATATAAAGAGTACCAATAGAAAGAGAATGATTACAGCTTTAGATGAATCCCACGAACCAACAAGCGGAACAGAGCCGTAAATATGAGGAACGAGCTCGCCTTTGAGTTTAAAATTCTCCATCTTCAAGGAAATATAGAGCTGCCCACCCGCTTGGTCTAGGTTTTCCTCTCGCTCTTCGTTCCCATGAGACCCACCATCCAAATTCTTGGACGCACCGGTACCCATTCTCTTCTAGCCGGTTCAATGAGTTGCTTCCGCCAGAAAATTTCCAGTTCGTAAGTGAGATTTGACGCACACAGATACTATCGCCAATCTAGGAAACAAGTTGAAGCCATGAAAACAGTGGGGCGTTAGATTCTCTTTTATTTCGTTGGCTAGCGGAATCGGATAAAAGCGCGAGAGGGACGAGAGATGGAGAATAAAAGTGATGAAATGGGCAGTTCGCGCGTTTCTGCGATCAGTTTGATGTTTCTTTTTCTTATCGATAAGAACGGAATCAAACAGAGAGAGACGATGAAATTGAATCCTCAATCTCACTGCTTGTTAGGCTTTGTTAGTTAAAGACGATGGCCCAGCACTGCCACGGGTGCGAATTTGACGAGTTCTACTCCGCTACACGATGGTGCTTCGACCTAACACTGTGCCAAGCTTTTGAACATGGCCACGTTCTTAATTGGACGAAAACCTAAGCCAAGCCCAACTCTTTGGACCAACCGATCTCCTCCTTAATGGGCTAAGATTGATCCCGAATCGAATCAGGGAAATTAGGGTTTTGACAAATCGATCGCCATCAGCCCACATGCATGGATTTCGTAGTTCATTCTGCGGACGAATCTTCCTGTAATTTTCATAGCAAAAGAAAGGAAGGGAAAGAGGAGATTCTTAAAGAAAACGCTTTGAAGATGAGGTAGAGATTAGGGTTTTGACAAATCGATCACCATCTACCTCTGCTTTTTGTTGATATACTGCTTTTGCTAAACCCATTCATTAATCTCAAATTACAGTTCACGGTAAATTTGTACTATATCCACTAAATCCCTCCATTGATCCGAAAATTAGGTTTTACAGTTCTTTCCCATGCATTTTCTTTCAACTTTTGTTCAGATCGTACCGGATTTGCAATTGCGCACTTGAGTTGAAGGAACCATTGTCGTCATCGCAGATAGAAATTCAGGCGCTGTGTTCTACTTCTGTGTTTATAGTGAAAGAGTGGAGTTTAAGCTGAGGTGATGTTTTCACGCTTGCGATTTGTACGCGTTCTACGGCTGTACGGCCATACGCGATTTACACGTGGGCATAATCATTGCGCTGGTGACGGGCGAGTTTATTTTAGATTAAATTATTAAAAATACTCATAAACTATGCAATTAATTTTAATTATTAAAAATACTCATAAATTATGTGTATGTTATAATAACATGAGTTATAATAGTCTGTAGAACTATATAATATTGTAGAGTTGTTTAATTTGGAGTTATAATAGTCTGTATTTGAAATACATAATACTCCACATGTTATTAAGCTTGTTTCAAAACGACATATGAAAATTTTTTCGTTAAATTTATGGACAACAAATGACATATTTGCATGTGTTTTTATTTTTTTTTCAACGTCTATGTTCACATAAGCAACAATACAAATGCAAACAAATTATTTTTCATCCTTGAATTTAACAAAAAAAAAAAAAAAAGCCTTCAAATGTTATTTTGAAATAAACTTCAAACTTCAATGGTTAAAATGAAACCTTTTAAACTTTGAAAGTATAATTGAAACCAACCTCATAGAGTATTTTTAATAATTTTACTTTTATTGAATAAAACTTTTTTTTTGTGTGTCAGAAATTAGAGAGAGCAATAATAATAATAATAATAATAAGTCCCTTTTTTCCTTTTTGTGATAAAAAAATGGAAGAGGTCTAAGAGGAAGAAATAACAATTATTTCATGTGTTTTGTTTTTTCTTTAATATGAAACAGAAAATAAAAAATAAGAAATGATAGAAAATTGTATCAAATATGTTCCTATTTTTTTTCAGTACCTCTCATTAATAAGTTAACAGATCAACGATTTTATTGTTTTACTAATTTAATTATTATAATAAAAATAACCCAATTTTAAAGAAAATAACATGTTTTTGTTTTCAAATTAATGTATCACGTTATTCTTCTTTTTTAGTACATGGTTAATTATTCATTTTTTACATCATGTTAAATTTCAATTTTACAAATTCAGTCTCTGAAATTTTGAAGTTATATTTTATAAGTTTCTAAAATTTAAAAAGTATTCAATAAGTCATTAAACTTTCGATGTCCAATAGATCTTTCAACTTTATAAAGTCCAGTAAATCTCTAATGCCGATTTTGATGACCATTTGTTTATTACTTTTTGATTTTTGAAAATTAAGCCTATAAATACTACTCCCGTCCATAGAATTTCAAATTTTGCTATTTACTTTTTACCCATGTTTTCAAACATCAAGCCATGTTTTGAAAACTAAGAATGTAGGGGT
Source organism: Trichosanthes truncata (assembly GCA_033996785.1). NCBI lineage: Eukaryota > Viridiplantae > Streptophyta > Magnoliopsida > Cucurbitales > Cucurbitaceae > Trichosanthes > Trichosanthes truncata. The sequence goes on along the minus strand of JAWPNB010000008.1, from coordinate 21,696,633 downwards.
CACTTAATAACCAACTAATTTGCTTTTTTTTTTTTTTTTTGAAAAACATGTGTGTTTGATAACTAATTAATTTTCTTAATTTTGAAATTGAAAAAACTTTTTAAAATCTATGAACAAAAATGAAAAACGGATTTCTTTTTCTTTTTTAAAAACTGATTTCCGTATTTTAAACAGAATGTGACCGCGTGATGGGGTTTGAGGGGCGCATGAATTGGGTGCTTTTAATCCATAAAGGCATTAAGAACACCTTTGGATTAGTTAAACCCATTTGAGAACTATTTAGTTTTTGAAAATTGTGTTTGTTTTTTACTATTTCTCTACCATGATTTTCATCTTTCTTAATAAAACATTTGAATTCTTAGCGGTTTTTAAAAATTACTCTTTTTTTTTAATTTTCAAAACTTGTCTTGAATTTTGAAAACATATGTAAAAAGTAAATAACAAAACAAAGAAACTTATAGGTGGAAGTAATGTTTATAAGTTTAATTTTCATAAATCAACAACAAAAAACTAAATTGTTATCAAACGAAACCTAAGAAAAACACTCAATAAAAAATACTCTTCAACAAGTCAAGTCTTTCAAGAAAACATTGAACAATGAGATTTCTATGCAAAAGCTATCTTGACTTCAACAGTTGAAAATCAAACTCAAAGTAAACACAATGTCACAATAAAATAAAGAAATTAGCAATAATCATGCCAGAAAAACAAAAGCTTTGGGGGAAGAAAAAAACGATGCAAATGTTATACACTACAAGAATTTTTAGATTTGCCGACGAACTTTTTCCCGACGCAACACTTTTCGTCGGGAAAAGTATGTTTTTCCTGACGAAAAGTGTTGCGTCGGGAGATTTATTTGAGCGCCATAGCTCCTCATATGGCGCGAAAAGATAAGCCGACGTATTAAAAGGCTATGCCGACGCTTTTGTAGCGTCGGGAGAAGTTAATTAAGTGAAACGCGCGTTTCACTTTTCCCAACGCTTTTTTTTACCTATGCCGACGCTTTTTTGCGTCGGAAAAAATCCGCGAAAAAATAAAACCCTAGCCCTTTCTTCTTCTTCTTCTCATCTTCTTTTTCTTTTCTTTTTCCCTCTTTTTCTTCTTCCTTTTCTCTCCGCCGTCTACATCTAAAACTCCATATACACTCACCTCATTTCTTCTTATTCTTCTCCATTTTCTTCCATTTTCCTTCACCCATGCCCTCTATCTTCTATTTTTGGTGTTTTTCTTGTAGGTTTTGACGGCATGAGGCGAAAATCAGATTTTGGGCATTTTGAGGGAGAAAATTTATGGAGTTTGCTACTTTGGAGGTATATAGAATTTTTACATTATGTTTTTTTTAGTTTATTTAAGATTTAAACTTAGTTATTAAGCCTTTTGAAGTTAAAAATTTTACTTTGAATGTATTATGTAATCAAAGTGTTCTTCTCCATTATCTTCCATTTTCCTTCACCCATGCCCTCTATCTTCTATTTTCGGTGTTTTTCTTGTAGGTTTTGATGGCATGATGCGGAAGTCCGATTTTGGGCATTTTGAGGGAGAAAATTTACGGAGTTTGCTACTTTGGAGGTATATCGAATTTTTACATTATGTTTTTTTTAGTTTATTTAAGATTTAAACTTAGTTATTAAGCCTTTTGAAGTTAAAAATTTTACTTTGAATGTATTATGTAATCAAAGTGTAGTTTGGAGAATACTTGTGTGGTTTGCAGGCTATTTATGTGATTGGTGTTTAGTTTAGAGCTTATTGTTGGATTAAAGTATGATTAAATCGTGATTTTGAATTTATTGTGTGTTCGAAATGTGATTTGTAGCGTAATTATTTGATTAAATTGTGATTTATAGGCTCTTTATGTGATTAAAGTTTGATTTGAAGCTTATTGTGGGATTAGACATGTGGTTTTGAGCCTATATTTGTGTGATTAAATTGTGACATTGAGTCCAAGTGTGTGTTTATTTGATTTTGAGCATCTTGTGTGTGATTAAAGTTTGATTCTAATCTTATTGTATAATTTGATTTGTAGGCTATTTTGTGATTTTTATCCTATTGAGCCTATTGAACATTAAAATGTAAGTGTTAATTTTTAGTTTACTTTAAGGTTATATATTGAGTTAGAGTGCTTATTTTGAGCTTAGTGAAGATTTTATTGTGATTTTATTCTCTTAAAATTCCTAAGTGCCTTGTATATGTATGTACTTGGAACTAGGTACAAAATGCTATACTCAAAGACACATTTCTTTAATATATCCTTGGATGGTTAGAATGAAATTTGTACATTAGACACTTTTGGAAGATTTTGGAGTGAGTTAATCATCTAAAATTTGTACATTAGACACTTTTTAGTGATTTTAAGTAAGAATAGATAAGTTATACATTTTTTTAGGTTTAGTTTGGGTGAGTTAGTGAGATGTGTAAGAAAGTTGTTTGAGTGAGTTTGTGATATTTGAAGTAAGAGCTTCAATGAGTTAGGAATGTTTGTTGGTTTTTAAAATATGTTTAGGCACATTTAAGACACTTTTATAGTATTGGAGGGTGGGTTGTGTGCTTTAAGTTCACTTTAGACATTTTTCTAGCTTTCTTTAAGAGTCAAAATGATACTTAGACTCTTTTCATACACTTTTTGATAACTTTGTAGGTTTTAAGGAGCATAGTAGACTCTTTAGGTCATTTTGAGTTATTTTTTACCTCGAAATACGCTTAGGCACCTTTAAGACATTTTGTAGCATATTGGGGTGAGTTGTGTGCTTTAGGTTCACTTTAATTTCTAGGTTTCTTTGAGAGTTAAAATGAGACTTATACTATTTTTAAGCACTTTTTGGCCAATTTGTAGGTTTCGAAGGGCGGAGTAGACATTTTTAGGTTGTTTTGAGTTAGCTTTTCGCCTCAAAGTATGCTTAATCATCTTTAAGACACTTTTGTAACATCAGAGAGTTAGTTGTGTGGTTACAGCATTTTCTAAGTTTCTTTAAGAATCAAAATGACACTTAAACTCTTTTTAGTCACTTTTTTGACCACTTTATAGGTTCTAAGGGGCGAAATAGATACTTTTAGGTCGTTTTGAGTTTTTTTTGCCTCAAAGTATGCTTAAGCACTTTTAAGACACTTTTGTAGCATCGAGGGGTTGGTTGTGTGCTTAAGTTTTACTTTAAGCACTTTCTAAATTTCTTTGAGAGTCAAAATGATACTTAAACTCTTTTGTGTTTTAGTTTCACTATATGCACCTTATTTTATTTTTTGTTTTATATTTAAAATTTTTCACATTATTTTTTTTTTCAGATTTGTAGTTGTGTAATTTTGAAGACCTATTTTCTAAAAATAAAGACGAAGACAAAGACGAAGACGAAGATTGAAGCCTTCAAGATTAATTGTTTTATTTATGATGTATTTTTTTCTTCTTTCGAACTCTAGTACAAGTAGATATTGAATATTTTGTAATCACATTATTGCATATCAATACTATTATTTTTTGTTTTAACATGATACTAAAATGAACTATCAAGTAGTTAATAAATAAATAAGAGAAAAAAAATAGGATTTAGAGTTTTGCCGACGCACATTGCGTTGGCAAAAGTAAACTTCTCCCGACGCATACACTAGTCGTCGGGAGAAACTTTTTCCCGACGCAATGCATTGCGTCGGGAGAACTTAACTTTTGCCGACGCAACACCATTTTCGTCGGGAAAAGCTTTCCCGACGGCTCTATGCCGACGAAATCGCCGACGAAATTTTTTCGTCGACCAAGACTTTTCCCGACGCAATTTTGACTTTTCCCGACGCTTTTTTGCGTCGGGAAAAGTGAAAAATCTTGTAGTGATAGTACAACAAGACCATTTTAAAACTAAACTCAACATTCTGACATAATTACAGTCTCAAAAAAAATATATCATAAAACAATTTTTCAATGAAATTGATACATCGTCTAGAAATAAGTAAAAATATGTATTTTCAAGTAAAAACACAAATTTAAAGTAATTTTTTTCCCTAAAACTTATGACAAGTGGTAAATAATAATAATAGGTTAAAATACCATTTTAGTCCATGTACTTTGGGTTTCATTCAATTTTAGTCTCTGTACTTTCAACAAAGCTTAAAATTTGTCCTTTCTGTTAGTTTGAAGTAATTTTTTTTTCAAAATTGATTAAATAATAATAATAATTTTCATGCAAGAAAATACATAATGTGAACATATTTACAAAATTTATACAATGAAGGTCAATCAATCAAGACTATTTTTTTTTTTAGAAAAGTTAACAATGGAGATCAATTTTAAGTTTTATTGAAAGTAAAATGACTAAAATTGGACATCTGAAAGCAAAGACTAAACTAAAATGAAAGGAAACCCAAAATACATGGGCCAAAATGGTATTCTAACCTATTTTAATATTAATCTTATACAATTTGATATACTAAATAGAAAAAGGTAAGAGTTTTGAATCCCCATTCCTAAAATAGTAATAATAATAGAAAACACAATGATGTATGTGAATGACAAAGACACTTAAGAAAGAAAAGGAAAGAAATTTAATATTATCACGATATGTTAACAAAATATTAGAAGCACTAATATACACATGAATTAAGAAGTGCTTTTAGGTAATCAAAAACAATACTTTTGAGTCTTTGACCCATTAAGAACACTTTTGATAACCATTTGGTTTTTAAAAACTGTATTTATTTTTTCTCCATCATGACTTTCATCTTTCTTAAAAACACATTTGAATTCTTAACCAAATTCCAAAGGAAAAAAGTTTTAAAAAACTATTTTTTTTAGTTTTCAAAACTTAAGAGCCAAGTATTTCAAGAAAACACTATGAGATGCAATCAATTGAACATGTGACTTCTAAGCAAAAGCTATATTGAATTCAATAGTTAAAAATCAAACTCAAAGTAAACACAATATCACAATAAAACGAAGATATTCAGCAAAAATCACGCTTTAAACAAAAGCTTTGAAAAAAAAAAAAAAAACAATTCAATTGTTATACTACGACAAAACCATTTTAAAACTAAAACCAACACTATGACCTAATTAAAGTCTCAAAAAAAAAATCATCATAAAACAATTTTTAATGAAATTAATACATCGCTTAGAAATAAGTACAATATGCATTTTCAAGTAAAAACATGCATTCATTTTTTTACTAAAAATTAAGATAAAAGGGTAAAATAATAATAACAATATCAATCTCATACAATTGATAAACTAAAATAGATTATAAACTTTAAAAAATGAGATAGAAAATGCGCTTCAACTAAAAAGATCAGGGTTTTGAATCCTCATTCCTAAATCACGTTAAACTATAATAATAATAATGATAATGATAATAATAATAGAAAAAAATGGGAAAAAAATGAGAAATGTGAATGACGGACTCTTCATGTGGTGAGAAAAAATAATAATAATTTGTGGAGGAAAGAAAAGCAATACCTTCAAATATCATCGATATGTCAACAAAATATTAGAAGCATGTACACATGAATTAAGTACATTTAAGCAATCAAAAACAATACGTTTAACCTATTAAGAGCACTTTTGCAATAGTTAAGAAAAACACTCAAGAAAATACTTTTCAAGGAGCCAAGTATTTCAAGAAATTATCAAGAACACTCAATTTTGAGTCCAATACTTGAAAATCAAACTCAAAGTACACAATGTCACAATCAAATGAAAAAATTCAACAACCATCATGCCAAAAAACCAAAAGAATTGGAAAAAAAATTAAAACATAATACTACAACAGAGTCATTTTAAAATTAAAACCATTGTAACACCAAAGCATTTGTTTGAACAGAATATAGAAGTTGCACTTATTTTTCATCACCTACAGACTTAAACCTTTGGTTTAGTGACAAGTTAATATATAATTATGGGAGGCTTGAATTTAAACTACCTGTAGTATCATTTTCTCTCATTCAGTATTGAGAGTTATTTGTAAAGAATATTAAATATATGGTCTATAAGTTGAACCTAGTGATAATTTAATCCTCTAAATAAACCCAAATCCTCATGGAATTGGAAATCAGAACCCACCTGCAGATAAACAACATGAAACTCAAAAATTACAGCAACATTTCAGCCCAGCTACAATCAAAGTTGAATAGCAAACAGACACTGTTATATCCAATCAACCAAGGTTTCTAAACAAATTGTATATCAAAATAACCAATGTTTTGCAACAATTATTATATCGAAATAACTAATGTGTTGAGGCAACCATTATTGAGGCAAAAAGGATTAAGGCAACTGTTATATCTAAGCAACAAATATTTCAAGACAACTGTTACGTAAATGCAACCAAAAGTATGAGGTAACCATTATGTCAATACAACAAATATTTAAAAGCAACCATTCTATTGACGCAACAAATATTTGGCAACCAAGATTTCAAGACAACTGTTATATCAAGTCAACTAATGTATCGAGATAACCATTATAACCAAGCAACCACTATCTAGGCAGCTAATGTTTTGAAGTAATCGTTTATATTAAAGCAACCCATATTTCAATGTAACCGTTACCGAATGCAACAAATATTTTTAGGCAATTGTTATTATTTAGGCAGCAAATAAAGATTGTTATATTAAAGGCGGCCAATATCTCAGAAAAGAAGAAACAAATGGCAAGTGAAACTTACAACACTAAAATCACGGAAAGGAATAAAGCATTTGTTCTATGCCCGAAATGGAACAAATTTTTCTTCGCAGACGCTTTTTTCTCTCAATGGCAAGTCAAAGGCAACCAATATTTCAAGGCAATTTGCACGTCAAAGGCAACCAGCTGTAATTTGGAACAACAATTACATCAAGGTCAATCTTTCAAGGCAACCGTCACTAAGACAACTGTTATTGTTATATTTAACAAATATTTCGAGACAATCAATGCATCAAAGACAATCTATATTTCAAGGCAATCGACATGTCAAAAACAACCAATGTCTTCAGGCAGAACCAATATTTGGTAGCTCTGACAAGAGGTGTAAATGTTTTAACTATTGAACTATACTTATGTTGATTGGGCACAACGCACAACCAATATTTTGAAACAATGGTTATATAAAAAGCAATAAATATTTCAAGGCATTTAAATGAATAAACAACTATTTTGAGGCAATAGTTATATCAAAGAAACAAATATTTCAAGGCAACCGACATTTTAGAAATGACCACAAATCTGAGGCAACCAACTATTACAAGGGACCAACTTCTCACAGGCAACTGTATTTCAATGGACGAATATTTCAAGGAAACCAATATTTTGAGGGACTAATATTTCAAGGGATGAATATCTCAAGGCAATCAATATTTCAAATGACCACTATTTCAAAGAAACAAATATTTTGAGGTACCAATATTGACCAATATCTCGAGGCAGCAAATATTTCAAGCAATCATTCTTTCGAGGCCACCAATATTTCAAGGCACTCAATGTTACGAAGACAAAATCTTGAGGCAAACGGTATTCGAAGAGTCCAATATCTTGAAGCAACAAATAGGGAATGGGTTCAATCCATGGTGGCCACCTACCTAGGATTTAATATCCTACGTGTTTCCTTGTCAACCAAATGTAGTAGGGTCAGGCGGTTGTCCGGTGAGATTAGTCGAGGTGCGCGTAAGCTGGCCCGGACACTCATCGATATCAAAAAAAAAAAAAAAAATCTTGAAGCAACAAATATTTCAAGGCACCAATATCTCAAGACAACCAATAGTTCAAGAGAATCACTATTTCAAGGCAACCAATACCTCGAGACAACCAATATTTCGAGGGACCAATATCTTGATGCAACCAACCAACATTTTAAGGGATTTATATTGAGGCAACCAATATTTCGAGCAATCTATATGTTGAGGTAACTAATATTTTGAAGCCACAAATAATGTCAAGCTAAGAAGCACGGACACGGACACGGGACACGGATATGACACGACACGGACATGGCGACACGCCAATTTCTGAAAATGTAGGACACGGACACGTTATTTATTTTTTATTTTTTTATTAGATAATATTAAAAGATCAAACCCAAAATACTTTAGGTTTTTTTTACTAACAATTAAAAATAATTAAAATAAAAAAATGTGAATGGAAATTTAATTGACCATTGAATTTAGTTTAAAATTTAAATACATAAAACCCAATAAGTCATATGAGTCCAAACTCAATAAAGACAAAAGCCCAACATGCCAAATACCCATTAAAAGCCCTAAAATAATTTCTTAATTATTTTTAACTTTCTACAAACCCTAACCCTAAAAGCTCATTCCCTCCCCCACGTTTCAACTTTCTACTTTCCCTCCCTCCCCACATTTCTACTTTCCCTCCCCCCATTCTGCTTTCCCTCCCTCCCCGATTCTTCTTTCCCTCCCTCCCCGATTCTTCTTTCCCTTCATCTTTATTCTTTCCCCACCTTCCTTCGATCTCCATCCCTCTACCTCTGACTTCGTTGCCGACCGTCTCTACCAACGCCGTTGTTCTGCAGTTGACAAGTTTGGGTTTTTCGCTTTTTTTTAGAAGGAAAGGTTTGGGTTTTTGAATGGCGTGTCCATCACGTGTCCGAAATTAAAAATAATAATAATAAAATATGACACGGAATATTGCGTGTCGGACACGTGTCCGAAGCATGTCCGGACGTTTCCGTGTCCGACACGTATCTGACACGGATACTTTGTCAAATACGAAGTGTCCGTGCTTCTTAGATGTCAAGGGAGCAATATTTCAAGAGACCAATATCTCGAGGCAACCAATACTTCGAAGGACCAATATCTCAAGGCAACCAATATTTCAAGGGATCAGTATTTCAGGGCAACTATTCAAAGTCAACAACTATTTCAAATGACAAATATCTCGAACCAACCACTATTTTCAAGGGACTAAGAGACTAGTATTGGATCAATATCACGAGGCAACAAATATTTCAAGTAACCACTATTTTGAGGCAACCAGTGTTACGAAGGGACTAATGTCTCAGGGCAAATGATATTTCAATGGTCCATTATTTCAAGGCAACCAATATTACGAGGGACCACTATTTCGAGCCTTCGAGGCAACCATTAGTCTGAGGAACTAGAATCTCAAGGCAACCAATATTTTGAGGGATTAATATCTCAAGGCAACCAATATTTCGAAAGACCGGTATCTCAAGAACACCAATATTTCAAGAGATTATTATGTCAAAGCAACCAATATCTCAAGGCAACCAAAATTTCAAGAGACCATTATATCAAGAAAACCCATATTTCAAGGGGCTTATATTAAGCCGACCAATATCTTGAGGAAACCAATATTTTAGGGGACCAATAATTCCGAGGCAACCAATAATTTCGAAGGAGCAATATTTCGAGAGACCAACCAATATTTCTATGGAATATTATCTAGATTCAACCAATATTTTAGTGGGATAATATTTAGATGCAACAAATACTTCAAGTGACAGATATCTCGAGCCAACAAACATTTCAAAGGACCACCCTTTTGAGGAAACAAATATTTCAAGAGAACAATATCTCGAGCCAACGACTATTTCAAATGACCAGTATTTCAAGAGACCACCATAAGACAACCAATATTTCGAGGCGACAAATATTTCAAGGATTATTTGAGGGACCATAATTTCGAGGCAACCAATAATTTCTAGGGACCATTATTTTGAAGCAACCGGTATTTCGAGGGACCATTATTTTGAAGCAACCGATATTTTGAGGGGACCATTTCTTCGAGGCAATCGGTATTAAGAGGGACCATTATCTTGAAACAACCAGTATTTTAAAGGACCATTATTTCAAGGCAACTGGTATTTGAGGGACCATTATTTCGAGGCAACTCATATTTTGACGGACCATTCTTTCGATGGTCCAATATTTCAAGGGACCGATCTTCTGAGGGACCATTATTTCGAGGCAACCACTATTTCGAGACAATTGATATTTCAAGGAAGTGATATTTCAAAGGACTAATATTTCGAGGCAACAATTATTTCCAGGCAACCGATATTTCAAGGGACCATTATTTCGAGGCAATCGATATTTAAAAGGATCATTATTTCGAGGATCCAATATTTCAAGGGAACGATCTTTTGAGGGACCATTATTTCGAGGCTACCACTATTTCGAGGCTACCGCTATTTTGAGGCAACCAATATTTCAATGCACCCAATATTTCAAGGGACCAATAAGATGGACCATTATTTCGAGGCAACCAAGACTTCGAGGTATCATTATTTCGAAGCAACCGATATTTCGAGGGGCAATTATTTCAAGGCAATCGATATTTCGAGGGACCATTATTTCGAGGGTCCAATATTTCGAGGGACCAATCTCTTTCAAGGGACAATTATATTTCGAGGCAACCGATATTTGAGAGACCATTATTTAGAGGCAGTCGATAATTCAACAAACCATTATTTCAAGGCAACTATATTTAAAGGGACCATTATTTCGAAGGTCAAATATTTTGAGGGACCAATCTTTTGAGGAATCATTATTTCAAGGCAACCGATATTTCGAGGCAACCAATATTTCGAGTCAAACAATATTTCAAGGGACAATTATTTCGGGGCCACCGATATTTCGAGGGACCATTATTCGGGGCAACCGATATTTGAGGGACCATTATTTCAACGGACAATTATTTCAAGGCAACCAATATTTTGACGGACCGTTATTTTGAGGCAACCAATATTTAAAGGCACCATTATTTCGAGGGTCCAATATTTCGAGGGACTGATCTTTTAAGGGACCATTATTTCGAGGCATCCTTCATTCGAGGGACTAATATTTCGAGGCAACCGATATTTCGAGGGACCAATATTTCGAGCCAATCAATATTTCGAGGGACCATTATTTCGAGGCAACCGATATTTCAAGTCAAGTGATATTTAAATAGGCCATTATATTTCGAGGGACCGAACTTTCAAGGGACACCATGATATTTCAAGGCAACCATTATTTGAGGGACCATTATTTCGAGCCAACTGATACTTTGAGGGACCATTATTTCGAGGCAACGGGTATTTCGAGGCAACATGTATTTTGAGGGACTATTATTTCGAGGCAACCGATGTTTCGAGGGACCATAATTTCGAGACAACCGATATTTCGAGCAATCGATATTTCAAGGGACCATTATTCTGAGAAAACCGATATTTCGAAGAATCATTATTTCGAGGCAACCGATATTTAGGAACCATTATTTCAAGGCAACCAATAATTCTAGGGACCATTATTTCGAAGCAACCGGTATTTCTCGAGACCATTATTTTGAAGCAATCGATATTTCGAGCCAACTGATACTTTGAGGGACCATTATTTCGAGGGAAGTGATATTTCAAGGGACCATTATTTCGAGGCAACAGGCATTTCGAGGGACTATTATTTCAAGGCAACCAATGTTTCGAGGGACCATTATTCTGAGAAAACCGATATTTCGAAGAACCATTATTTCGAAGCAACCGATATTTAGGAACCATTATTTCGAGGCAACCAGTAATTCCAAGGACCATTATTTCGAAGCAACCGGTATTTCTCAGGACCATTATTTTGAAGCAATCGATATTTCGAGGGACCATTATATCGAGGCAACTGGTATTTTGAGGGACCATTATTTCGAGCCAACCAATATTTCAAGGGACATTATTTTGAGCCAATCGATTTTTTGAGGGACCAACCATTATTTCGAGGCAACTGGTATTTTGAGGAACCATTATTTCGAAGGACCGATATTTTGAGAGACCATTAGTTTGAGGCAACTGATATTTCGAAGGACTAATATTTCGAGGCACCATTATGTCGAGCGACCATTATTTCAAGGTAACCAAAATTTCAAGAGACCATTATTTTGAGACAATCGAAGGTTCAAGGGACCATTATTTCGAGGGACTAATATTTTGAGGCAACCACTCCAAGGGACCAATATTTCAAAAATATCTCAAGTCAACCAATATTTCAATGGGACACTATTTAGAAGCAACCAATATTCTGAGGTACCAGTTTAAAGGACCACTATTTCAAAGCAACCAGTTTTAAGAGACCATTGGTAAACAATAGTATGGTGAAAAATACCATAAATGTTAAGATAAGAACTATTGTAAAACCAGAAATTCTGTTTGGACATGACTCATAATATGTCACAATATAAGCATCAAATGCAAACAAGCAATGGTCTCTTAAAACTGGTTGCTTTGAACAACCGAGAAGACTCATTCTTTAAGCGCACTATATAATTAAGTTTGATTAAAATTTAAAAAAAATATATATCAAAAACCATATGCTAAGAAGCCTTTTGACTCACAAAAGATTGGGAAGAGTTTCTCTTCGTTGGATAAATGTACTTTTGTGTCTATCAATCAATTTCAAAACCATCTTGATGATAAAAATTTTAAGAATAACGCAGTGAAAAAACCTTAGCACAAGTTATTGCCATACCTCATGCTTAACAAAATGTGTGTAGATATTTCTCATGCGCCCAGTTGATCATACTCTCCATTATACCTATATGTGAGAAAAATAATCTAGTTGACAGAGCCCATAAATAAAGGTTGAGTAAGAACTTGGTAATTTTAATTTTTACTACAAATAACAGAACAAAAAAACTAACATATGATTGAAAAACTCACCTGATCATAATTTCAATCATTCCTTTATGGACAGATGGCTGGCTCTCCGACCATGAATCTTCTTCTTTTAGAATTCAATCTGGCATGTGTTCTAACTTGGGTAATCTGGCATATTGACAGAAATAATATCATTCATGACCATTCAGTTATGGATTATTGGGCATATATGAAGAATTGGAACTCAAAAAACTCATCTGGTCATAAGGAAAGGGAAAGGGTACATCATTTCTCACCAATCATTATTAAAGCCCCTTCAAATGTCATGTGAATATAGAAGAAAAATGGTTAAAAAGAACCACAAGAACCTTGAGAAAAAAGGCCTTGAAACAAAAATTTATACCAACTCAAGCCCCCAAAATATTAAGTTAGAAAAGAAGGTAGAATGTTTGGAAATCCCCGTAGTATATCAATTGCATTTCAGGGGGAAAAAATCCGGTTTACGTTTCTCTTCTTTGATTTATTATCTAATTGAGAAAACACAAAATCCAAGCCAAATTAAAAAATTGTTTACCTAAAAACGAAATTGTTCGGACTGTTCTCATACTAATGTGTAACATGAAGCCAAGCAGTATTAAGATTATAAATTAGAATGATGGAAGAAATTTTAACCTACAGTAGCCCCCAAAATGCACCTCTATTCGACTTTTTTGTCGAATGTCAAAAAGAGAGGATTGTATAAAGCCATGAACGACAACCAAAAATCGCAATGAATCAATCCTTCGATTGTTAAAGAAATGATGAAAGACAGATGGAAGATATCGGTACCTTCCGTTCATCTTCCTCGTCGACAGCCATCTCTCTTCTTTTAGGGTTCCCATTGCGATTGCGATTCCAAATTAGGGTTTCGGTTTTTGCTTGCGGCTTCTTGAAGATGATATGCACTTCCACTGCAATGCTGAAAGTTAAAGCTGTTTCAATTGCATTTCAGGGAAAAAGAAATATTCGGTTTACGTTTCGTTTCTCTTTTTGATTTATTATCTAATTGACAAAACACAAAATTAGGCAAATTAAAAAATTGTTCGGATTTTTCTCATACTAATGTGTAACAGGAAGCGAAGCAGTAGCAAGATTATCGATTAGAAGGGTGGAAGAAATTTTAACCTAAAGGAACCCCCAAAATGCAACTCTATTCGACTCTGTTGTCGAATGTCGAAGAGAGAAAATTGTATAAATCCATGAACAACAACCAAAAATCGCAACAAATCAATGCTTCTATTGTTGGAGAGATATGAAAGAAAGATGGAAAATATCGGTACCTTCCGTTCATCTTCCTCGTCGACGGCCATCTCTCTTCTTTCAGGGTTCCGATTGCGATTGCTATTGCGATTCCGATTCCGAATTAGGGTTTCGGTTGTTTTGCATTTGGAGGTTCTTAAAGACGATATGCACTTCCACAGCAATTTTGAAAGTTGTTGACCTTGTCAACTGATCGGCATATTGTCTCCGATATTCGTTGGCAGGGATGATCTCCGCCAAAAAAAACCAGGGTAACCGTTATATAGCCGCGTAGCGTGAAAGTTACGCGAATACAATTTTGGTAAATTTGAAATTCAAAAAACATTAATAATTGCGGAATTTTAAATTTTGAGTTTTTTAATGTGGAAACTTTGTGGGCTTTTAAAACCCATGGCCCAATTTTTTTAATTACAATTATTAAACGATTTGGGTAAAAGGTTATCAAATATAGTAATTTTTTAAATTAGTTAAGATTAATTTCTATATCTACTTGTTTTATAACAAAACGTGTTTGTTTAATGTATCTAACTCATAGTAAATAGTGAATAATGTGTGCTAAGTTTATATATGTGAATGGTTAAAGTATTATAGAATTTATTTAAATTCTATTTTAGTTTATTTGTAGTGAAGTTAATAACTTAGAAAATATGAAATGGTTAAATTTGTGAATTGAAGTAAATATACAATCATATAAACCAAATCAAAGTTCAATTGGTTAAAATAAATATTTTAAAAAAAATTGGTTAATATAATAACTAAAAAAAAAATTCACACACTCACACATCCACATTATCATGAATTCCACTCTCCCAATTCAACTCTTGACATTTTCTCTCTTACTCATCTATTCAATAAATAAACTTAATTTATATAAATAAAAAAATTTGAAATTAAAAAAAAAAAAAAAAAAAAACTCACACATTTACACTCACGTTAACATGAATATTAATTATCTAAAAAAACATGAACATTAATAGCATTTTTAGCTATAATAGTAGAAAAAAAAACATGAACATTAATAGAAGAAGTTACATAACAACATTGAAAAAAATACATAACAATAAAGATAATATATCCTAATTTTTTTATTAAAAGAATACTAATTAAATTTTAAACACTTCACACACTAAAAAAAAAAAACACTTCACACACTCACGTTAATTATTAACACCTACATTAAGGTGATCTTTAAACTCAAAAAATAAATAAGAAAATTTTCTCTTTTTTTTACGGAAGTTGCACTTTTTTTTTACATTGCTTACTCAAGAAATAAATAAGAAAAATTCTCTTTCTTTTTTTTTTTTTTTTTGGTTTACGGAAGTTACACTTTTTTTTTTTTTTTTACATTGCTTTAATACACTTAAATCATTGATAAATGAAGGGAAAAAAAAAAGTAGAATTTCAACAATTTTACCTTCCATTTATTTATAAAAATTAAATGAAGAATTTAAAAGGGATCAAAATGTTAAAAGTTTTGTAACTCCTCAATTTCCTACTATTATAAAAGGGACTTATTTTCCATTTGATCTCAAACACATAATTTCATCTTATTTATTTGCCTTCTTTTCTTTGATGACAATTCGTTGATTTTAGAATATTTGTTATTGTGAAATAATGTCTTATCTTTCTCATTTGTTGTTATTATTTTTTAGGTATTTTATAATTGATGTTGTTTTTTTTTTTTTTAAGAACAAAAGTAATACAACATAAGATTAGCAAGGGAGCATATTTCTCACGAAGCATAGTGGTAACCCAAATAGGTAGTTCACTCCTCAATTGCATATCTAGCAATTGTATTTATTTCCCTCTTGATGTGTAGAAAATTGCAAATATTACGAAGTTTTGTTGATGAAATCCGACCTCATTGGAATAAATGAGTATTTCAGAGACATCTTCATCCTCCCCTCGAAGCAACCTAATTGACGATAGATAATCGGACTCCACTATAACACTGAGATGTTATAATTGATGTTGTTGTTGTTTTGGATTTTTTTTATTTTAATGTTTATTCATGTTTATATATATATATATTTCACATGTTGCTTTTATTCCAATGTACCATAGTTTTTAAATTAGTTTATTTTAAATAATAATAATAACAATAATAATAACAACATGTAAATATATTACTGCAATACATTTTAAACATATTAATTTCAACAAATTAAATATGTCATTTGTGTGATGCAAAAATCTCATTTCTCTCATTTACTATCATTTTTACTTCAATTATTTTATAATTAAGGTCATTATAATTTATATTTCAAATGTTTGATTTTTTTAGGGAATATTTCAAATGTTTAGTTCATTTTAAATTTGATTAATTGTTTCTTCAAAAAAGCAAATTTTTGATTAATTGTATTTTTTTCCCACATCAATTTTCTTCAATAATATAATTTAATTTTTTTCATTTTCTCTTCTTTATATATATATAATAATGATAAAAACAAAAATAAATATATTACCTGATGAAAATAAATAATACTATTGTTGTTTTATATTTCTATACTTTTTAAACATATTAAATTTAGAAATTAAATATGTCATTGGCAATATGGTCATCAAATAATGCATTTTTATTTTATATTTTAATATAATTAAATACACCATCTTTATTATTATTATTATTATTATTGTTATTTGAGTAACTCAATCTTTATTAATAATATGTTGATTTGAGTAATAATAATTTTACATCTTTGAACATTCTCTTAGCCCACCTTTTAATCAACACACAAAAAAAATAATAAATAAATCTCATATTCCACCTACATATATATGTTTATTTAAGTAATTAAAATTTAATGATCTCCAAACCTCTTAAATTTCTCACATTCGACAATATAAATGTTTGTCTATTGTAGAAACTAACAATCTTTTAATCCAGTATATATGCTTTAACCAGTTTAGCTATGCTCATAGTAACTTATTTAATTTAAATTTAATAACTCACAATATCCTAATTAATCTAGATTCAAAATTTATAAGAAATTTAGCATGTTCAGTAGATTATTTTCTTTTCCTTATTATAATAATTCATATATATTATCTGAATTGTTTTTTTGTTTAAATAACATATGTAATATTTGAGAATATATCTATATCTATAATATATTAAAAAGCAAGAGTTTTTGAAAAATATTTTTAGACTAAAATACCCTTTTAAATTTAAGTTAATTACATTAATCAAATCATCCTAATTCAATTTGATAATTTGAATCAAAATGAATATTTTATTTAATTTCAAATTGATGAATTTGAATAATTAGTCTTAATTTGATAAGCAATCTGATTCAAAATCAAATTAAATTTGCTTCTATAAATTGTATCTAATTATCATACACAATTCTTATAAGTGATACCCAATGTTTCAGTAATGTTTTTCATTTAGTTCTAATAGTTTCTTTTAATTATTTTTTTAAAACTGGAGTTATTCCTCGAGTACGTTTTCTTCATTTAGTTCTTATAGTTTTTTTTTTTAACTGAAGTTCTTATATATACATACATACATATATATATATATATATATATATATATATATATATATATATATATATATATATATTTTTTTTTTTTTTTTTTTAAACTGGACTTCTTCTTCAGATATGTTTTTTTTTCATTTAATTTTTGTAGTTCTTTTTTTTTTTTTTTTTTGAAATTGAAGTTCTTATATTTATTCTTTATTTTTTGAAACTGGAGTTCTTATAGTTCTTATTAGTTCATGTTTAGTTCTTATATATATATATATATATATATATATATATATATATATATATATATATATATATATTTTAAAACTGAAGCCCTTATATTTATTTGAAAAAAAAAAACCGGAGTTCTTATTTATTTCTTATAGTTTTTTTTTTAATTGAAGTTCTTATATTTCTTTTTTTTTTTTTTAATGGAGTTCTTATATACATACACTTATAATTCTTAGCCCAAAAATTTGAACTGGCTGGCTAGATGCTAGTTCTATTTTTTTTTTTTGTTACAATTACGTCTATGTATATGATCGAACTGAAACGTGGGGCTTAAAGAAAATATTTGTAGATTAAAACAAAGCTCCAGTTCAGTGCAAGTGCACACTGTCGATGCAAGTAATATAAAACTGGAAGTATTCCAGAGTATCGATCCCACAGGGAACGGATACAACAAAATTCAAATGATAGCGAAGACGTTTTCAAATTGCAATTTCGGTAACCAAGGTTATAAAAATAAGTGGGATGATTTTTGTTGTTTTCGAAAAGAAGAAATAAAAATGATAAAAGAGGGATTCAAATATGCTTTTGCTCTATTGAAATAAATTGCGGCCTAATTGCAATTGCAATCATTTGACTCAATACTTAAGCTTTGTAAACCGAATTCAACACCTATTCGACCTTCTATGAAGTATCTTTAGGAGGCTAAGCGATTAAACCGATATTTCTATGGCTAATACGAACTTAGTTAATTTTGAAACACAATTCTTTTGGTTTTAAAGGTTTTGCCCTATGTCTAGGGTCAAAAACAAATTCCTATGTCTAGACTATTTTCCTTTATTGCTTTTATGAAAACCCAATTTTTATCTAACATTTTCAGTATTAGACTCAAATTGTTGTATACTAATCTAGGTGATCAATCTAAACTAGTAATGAAAATTTCAATCAATAAAAGCAAACAATGCTATAAGATTAAGCAAAGTTGCTCTTACATATTAGGCATTTATTCCTTTCTCTAGGGCATTCACATGCTTGAATCCCAAAGAAAGACTTAGCTCATAATTAAAAGAACGAAAAACAATGAATGAAAAGAATTAAAGTGCATAACTAAAATAGAAGCAATAAATGATAAAAATTTCAGAGTTAATAAATAATTGAATAACAACTTAATAATAAGGAAAGAACAACTAAAATTCCATTAATCGAAATAAATTCAGAAACTATTTAGTCTCGTAAACAAAAGGAAAGAACAAAACAGTAGCTAAAAGCTTGAAATTACAGCAACAATTAAATTCCTAAAACTGAAGCAAATAAACAGAAAATAAATTATAAGAACAGGAAGAACACAGCCCCTTTTCCGCTTCTTATTCAATCGACTCAACTCCACTTTTTTCAAAGGGAATTGAGCCTTCACTTCCTTCAATTTTCATTGAGGAATGATTGAATTTCGAAGTTGAAAGGGGCTGGAAAACAGAAGAAAAACAGCAGCAAACAGAAATAAAAACAGCAGAAATTTGACAGCAGAAATTTGACAGCTGAAAATCGTGGACAGCAGCAACTGTGGCTGAAAATGGCAGAAAACTGATTCTTTCTCTTGAGGCTTCTTCTCCAATATTTATAGATGAATGGGGCTAGGGTTTCCTTCTTGAATGAGGCACAATTATGGCTAAAATCTCAGCTAAAATCGTGGAGCCAATATCTCACAAAATTCCTAGATTTTGGGAGATTTGCAGATTTTCCTTTCATTTTCAGATCTATCAAAATTGCAATTGCAATGCAATTGCATTTCTATTGCATTCTTCAAATTCCTGCACAAAAACATCAAGTAAGTGTGTTTTTATTTTCTTTTGCTTTATTTTATCCATTTACTTAATTTAAAAGGCTTCCAACAATAATTCCATTTAAACCAACTATTTGCTAGTCTTTTTATCTAATAACACATATAAAATAACAAGAATAACTAAGTATAAAGGCCAAATAATTCTCATAAATGAGAATTATCAGTATATATATACACAATTATTCACACATTCAAATTATTCTAACTTATTTTGCATCCAATTATCTTCTCTTTTTTTTTTCATATGAGGTTTTAGTTTTTAGTAATAACTATATTTTTTTTTCAGGTCTAAAAGTAGTCATCTCCAATTTTTTATCAAGGTCATCTCCAATTTTTCATCAGTATCTTTCCTTTTTTTTTTTTTTCCAGAACTATGTACTTTTTCAAATTAAGTTTTTGGTATGACTTTTGGACATCATATTGCTCCATTTTTTCTCTTATGTTTTTCAATATTTTTCGATTTTTTTTCCCAAAAGTCTATCTCTTTTTCAAATTAAGTTTTTGGTTTAAAAAAATTCAAGTACCTCCAATTAATTACATCTTTGTGTTTGTGTATCGAAATATTTTAGTTTAAAAAATTAAAAAAAATATATCTATAATATAATAATAATAATATTAGTAATATCTATATTCTTTAATACATTAAACATCAAGAGTTTCTAAAAAACATTTTTATATCACAATACCCTTTTTATTTTTAGTTAATTATTTAATTACATTAATCAAATTATCTAAATCCAATTTAATAATTTGACTCAAAATGAATATCTGGTTTAATTTCAAATCTGATTACTTTAATCAAATCATCTTAATCCGATTTGATAATTTGATTCAAAATGAATATTTGATTTAATTTCAAATTGATTAATTTGAATAAATGTATATAATCTATAATCTATAATATATTGAAAAGCAAGAATTTCTGAAAATATTTTTAGACCAAACAATAGTTCTGAAAAACATTTTTAGACCAAAATATTTCTTTAAATTTTACTTAATTACATCAATCAAATCATCATAATCTTATTTAATTTCAAATTTGATTAAAATAGAATTTGAATTAATTTTTTTCTTTCATGCTTTTTTATTCAAAATTAAAAAATAATTTGAATTAATTGTTATTCTTAATTTGATATTTGATAGCATGTCTAATTGGATTGAATTAGTTATTTTTTCTTTCACGTTGTTTTTTTTAAAAATAATTTGAATCAATTCTTACTTATTTGATCAGATATCTAATTAAAATTAGAATTATTTTTTTTTTCACATTTTTATTCAAAATTAAAAAATAATTTAAATTAATTGTTATTCTTAATTTGATATTTGATAGCATATCTAATAGTATTGAATTGGTTAAATTAAAAAAATAAGTATTATTATTTAACCAATGCCAATAAAAATTAACTTCCAACTAACGACAGAAGATTTATTGAAAGTACATTAACTATTTGTTTTTGAGTAATACATTGACTAAAATTGAACCTTTAAAAGTGTAATAACTAATATGGAATGAAACCTAAAATATAGGGACCAAAATGATATATATATATATATATATATATATATATATATTGGTAAGGTGTATCATCTCATGAAAAGATCTTTTGGGCTTGTGCTATCTAGATTATTATTATTTTTTTCAAAAGTTAAATAATCTTATACAAGGACCTTAAGAAAGAACAACCCAACAAAAGTGGACTCGAGTCCAAAAAAATAAAACCTAGCTACAGAAAAAAGTCGGAGAGAGAGAAGTCCACAAAATAAAACCTAACTATATCATCTCATGAAAAGATCTTTTGGGCTTATGCTATGTAAATAACTCTCACCCTAGATTTAGATTATATTTTTTTGAAAAGTTAAATCATCTCTACAAGGGCCTTAAAAGAGAACAACTCAACAAAAGGAGTCCACCCACAAAAAGGATCCTGGTCCAAAAAAGAAATAAAACCTACCTGATAGTTATAAAAATATTTAGAAAAGCATGCTTGAGTGCTCATCATAGTACTTGGAGTGCATATAACATTGTGTGCGGTAAAACTGGATTTTCATAATCGACATTACTTGACTACATACTAGTGTAAGTATCTTTCTATACACTACTATTAAATTTTTCACAGCTATGAGAGAAAAATTAAGAAAGTTTCAATTTCTCATTTTCTACCTTTTTAACAAAAAAAATTATTGGATAGAAAGGTTTGAACAATGTAGGCGGATAATTTTAATTTACACCTTCAGATGTGTGGGAGAGAAATTACAAAGTATATTTTGAACTTGTATCAAATGGTTGTTAAGGACATATATATATATATAGTTCTTGAAACTCCGTTCAAATGTCGCTACCAACATTCAATAATTTTTTTCTCAATGGCTTCTCCTATCATCTCCACAAAATTAGCACAACCCAATCTCTTACAAGCTTCAACACTGACCCAGTGTACATAAATGCAAATAACAATTGAACCATCCTTTGTCTATTTCTCTAATCTCTTCTATCTTTTCTTTTTTTGTGTTCACATTGTATATTCTTTCATTTTTCTAAAGGTGTGGTAACTTCTACTGGCAGTGTTTTCTCTTCTTAATTCCCATTTGTTCAAAGCATGCTCTATTCTGCAGGAATTAAGTTGTTCAGTAAATTTCTACCTTAATTAATTATAACTTGCATGCTATTATATTGGTCACAAGATCTTAGGTTCTGTCTGTACGTAACCTCTATCCAATAGCCATTAAGAAGTCGTTTGTATTAAGAGAATGAAGATGGAAATAAGGGTAGGAATGGGTAAGAGATATACATCCCCTTGTTTGGAACAAAGTTTGTAACCTTGGGCATGAGGATGGAAATAAGGGTGGGTTTTCTTCATTCCTTCTCTATCTCTCTCTCCCATCTTTAATACATTTCTTTATTCTCTCATCTTTAATACATTTCTTTATTCTTTATGTATTATTTTATTTTATATTATTAAAGTTAATTAATTTAAATTAATTAATATATGTAAATTAAATCTCTAATCAATAAAATTACATTACAATTTTAATTATATCATATGAATTTAACCATTTCAATTAATAGATTAATTGATTTAAATACATTTTTTTAACATCTCATTTTAATAAATTAATTTATTTAAATATATACATTAATTAATTAATTATGATTATGATTAATTTAGTATGATATTATTTTTAATAATTATAATTAATTACACTTGAATAAATATAATCATTAATTTTTAGAAAAATTATATTTATTTTTTTAATTAATTATTATTATTTTATTAATTAGTGCACCATAATTATATAAACTTTCTTAAATTAATCTCATAAAACAAATGTTGATATCACTTATTACTATAAAAATCTAATAACATTCCCATGTAGAACTAAATATAACCATCTTTGATTCTCAGACATTTTATTCCCAAACATATATTACTCAGGCCCCGTTTGTTTCACTCGTTTTGAGATGGATTTTGGCAATGGTATAAAAAATCAATGTTTGTTTCATTGATCTTTACTTTTTAAAACCTAAGTAATTATTACCCATGGATAAAAATAACCCATGAACCATGAGATTTTATTATCCATGTAGGAGATGAGTTTTTTTTACTTGGAACTTTTTTCCTTGAAAAATGGAGAAGAGAAAAGAGAGAGGAGAGAGAAAAATAATAATTAAACTCCCACATATTAATTATCATCCATATCAAAACACATGCATGAGTTATTTTTATCCATGGGTTATAATTACTTGAATTTTTAATTCCTATATTTTTAACTCCCAGATATTTTATATTTGCAATTTAAACGAGTTGTCATAGACATTCAATAAAACCTTAAACCAAACGAACTAATACAGGTTTGTTGCCAACCTCCCACCCACCCATCCTCTAAATGAAGAGATTTCACTTATTCTACAAATTAGATTCTCGCAACGTATCCACGTTACGTCACTTCTTGACTTTCTCTTCCACCAACCATTCCTTTCCATTCATTTACGATGCCTGTTTGCCAGGTTCTTTGTCCACACGAACAACTCCACATAGCCGCATCCGTATTTGTCAGAAGAAATTCTGGTTTTAGGGAAAGCAAAAGACTTTTCAACCTATTTTCTATCATTGCCAAAGTCATCCAATCCCCATAAATCCACCTTTATGGTGTGGTTGAATAACTATTTTATTCTTTATTTTTATTTTTAAAAATTAAGCTTATTTTTTTTTAATATTTTTACAATAATTTGTATATTTCTTAAGCAAATATTTAAATTCCTAGTTATATTCTAAAAACAAATACAAGTTTTCAAAAATTACCTTTTTAGTTTTCAAAATTAGGCTTAGTTTTTTAAAACATTGGTAAAATGTAAACAACAAAACAAAGAAACTTATAGCGAAAATTAGTGTTTATAAACTTAATTTAAAAAAATAAATTAAATAGTTATCAAACGGGATCTATATCTTTTGATTTTTTGTACTATTTTGCTATTACCTCCCTGCTCAAGGCCCACATCTATCTTGAAGGTTAGACTGGCCAGAGGAGGGAAAAATGATAAAAGAATAAGTGAGTAATTATTATTATATTTTTATTAAAATATCATTTGGATCATAGTACTTTGAATCTCATTCCATTTTAGTCCATGTACTTTCAAATATTCAAATTTAGTCCATATACTTTCAATCAATCTTAAAATTAGTTCCTATTGTTAATTTTTTGTTAAATTTTTGCAAAAAAAAAAAATTCTCTATTAACCTTCCCTCACGTTGTATCTTTTCTTATATGTAAATTATTATTATTATTATTTAACCAATTTTTATTTTAAAAAAATAACTTCAAACTAACCATAATTAAGGACGACTTTTAAGATTTATTGAGAGTACATTGAGAGTATAAAGACTAAATTTGAACATTTGAAAATACATGGATGAGAATGAATAAGACCCAAAATACAATGACCAAAATGAAGGAAATAATCGAATTAAACTCATAGCGGAAGCGTTGGAATCTACTTTGATTTTATTTTAGAATTAAATGAAAAATAATTTAGGCTAAGCAAAACATACTTTGACTTAAATATGAAGATATTTCTAGCGGGTCTTTAATCTTCTTACTCCAACTCTAACAAGGTTGAAACTCAAATTCCATAAAGTCTACTTGCTATGACTCGAACACAGAATCAAGACTTGCGAGAACCTCTTGAAAGAAAAGGAGAGAGGAGAAGTTCAGAGATAATTCTACAATTCATATGTCTCTTATGAAGAATACACACAATGGCTCACCCCTAGGGTCCTATTTATAGTGGCTTTGGGAAAATAATTAAATAATATATTTTAATATCTAATATATTAAAATATATTTATCTAACCAATTTGAATTTTATTCAAACCTTTTAAAATTCTCCTACGACGTCTATTTCCTAATTTGAATCTGATTCAATTTTAATAAATATCTTTTCTTTAATGTATCTTAATACATTAATAATTTCTTTGATATTTAATTTAATGTATCATATATATTAACTATGTTTTCTCTCATTTAATATATCAAATATATTAAATTTTAATTTGAACATTTCAAAATTTTCTCTCAATGAAATTGATCCTTATTTGTTCAGATGAGCTAGCAAAGGAACCTTATGAACCTACATATTATAAGCTCCAATGATACAAAATTAATTAATTAAACTCTTTAATTAATCAATTTTCATTCATTAACTTTAGGGTCAATCTACTATAGATTTAGAGTTGCACTCTTATGCACTGTAGGATAAGTTATGTTCATGGATATAACCACTACATGCAAGTCGTTCCTTCACGAGTTGTTCATAATTACAGCTAGGTCAAAAGTCTGTTTTACCCCTATAATTAAATCTTGCACCTTAAGTATTACTGATATTCTAATGAACAATTTGTTTATGATCCAACCATAAACTAAGTTTCTCTTAAGCTAGTGAGAGGGTAGGGCCCCATTGTTCAAGTCCCGAAATCAGCCCTTAAGGGAACTACTCATTTACTTACCCTATATGGAAATGAGTGAATTTCATCTTGTGAAATTATGTTTCCAGCTCCCTATTTGGTCAAGTCTCCAAAATGATATACTTATTGAATCGGCTACAAAAGTCATTCTCATCCATGCAAATCAAAGGACAAACCCTCACAAGCAGGAGTTCATAACTCACTCAGGATTAAGATCGAGTCGCATATAATCATTTTGATGAAATATTAATCTTCTCAATTAACGGATTTAAAAGAGAGATTAAATATTTAGTGGTCCAGTCTTATATACAAACTCATTATATAAGATACTTTCACTCACATGTCTCCACATGAACGATTTGGATCAAATTATTTGTAACTATTACAAAGTGGGCTATATTAATAGTGTTACCAAGTTAAGGTATTCAACCTTATCCATATAGTATGACCCTTTAGGTTATTTCTTGAACATGATCCTCTCGTATGTCAACCACATACGGTTCAAGATTATACTAATAACCTTGGATTTTTATATAATGAATAATATTATATTATAAATAAAATAATCAAATTTATTATTAATTATTAAATACGAGACTTTATGACATAAATCCCTACACAAAATAGTATTTTAACCTTTTTTTTCTTATCAATAACTATCTAATTTTACAAATGATTGATTGATTATACTTTTTCTTTCTTGGGTCATCGAAGTGGATGATTGAACTTTTGATGTATAAGGTAATTGATTGATTATACTTAGTTTTAATTCATTGTTTTTAGTACTAAAAAAAATCATTGTTTTCATATTAGATTTAATAATTTTGAAGGAATAGTAATTCCATTGGAAATTCCTTTCCACCATTTTGATGGAATATTCCTTTGCTCACATTAAGGAATACTTTATATATGCTCTTTCATTATCTTATTTTATGTCTCTTTGTAGTATAGCCACAAAATCAAGTAGTTAAAAAGGTATTTATATTCAATGCTAGAATGTCCATATCTGGTTAGAAAACACCCATTGCAGTTATAATTAAGAACCTAAGACTCATATAATTTGTCTCATCTAGTTAAAAAGTTGCTCACACACCTACAACAATTTTTAAAAAATAATTATTAAAAAACACTAACAGAACAGATTAATTTAATTACTCCTTAAAGTTGAGGGTTTAATTTAAAGTAGACTTCTGACTTTTTAGTTGCCCATGAGGAGAAGAAATTGATTTTTTTCCCTTTAAATTAAGTATTTGAGTTGTACTCTATTACACGATTGCTTGCTTAACTAAAGTCATTGAAAAGGATATAATGCAAAAGAGCATCACTAAGCATACCACTCTCTCATATATCTATATAAAAAAAATGACATCTCTAAATAGAAATTGGAAACTCTTCACTCATTGCAATTTTTCCACAAGACCCAAATACTTCACCATCTCCTTAGTTTTCAAAGATTGACTTGAACATAAAGTTGATGTTTTTTTATTATAACTTTGTTACATTTGAATATTAATAATGCATAATGTATGTCAACTCGAGCATAGTTTAACAAGTTAAAGACATATACGGATATACCTTTGACTAATAAGGCATAAGTTTGAATTTCTTCACTCCACATGTTGTTGAACTCTGCAAAAAAGAAAAAAAATATTGATGCACAATGTATCATCACATCCTTGAGAGTGTGAAGTGATGGAAAGGAAAGCCTAAACACCGATATCTAAACAAGTATGAATTACATCACCTAGGAATGTTGATATCATGATTTTCTTATCCTAACTCAAGAAACAAAACTGGAAAAAGAGAGTCTATTTTCTTGAATGACATTGGATTCCAATTTAGCGCCCCCACCCCCCCCCCCCCCCCCCCCCCCCCCTTTTTTTAAATAGAAATGCATATAATTAATAAATTCAAATTTCTAATACATGACAATTCTGTAGTTTAATTAAACCAAGTTTGGTAACTTGTACAAAAAGTTACTTACATATATACTTATGCACAACCATATTTTAAAATTCTACAATAATGACTAATGAAATTTTATTTTGCATATTTTACCTTTGATTTTGATTCTCTTATAGAGATAGCGACATCTAAATAAGTATGGATTTTGATATAATGGATTAACTCAAGAAAATGTAAAAGGAAAAAATGTCTAAATATATCCTTACCCTATAAAGTTTGAACAATTTGCCCACTTTCCACTTTCAAAAAATGGAGAACTTTTGCTTCATCTAAAAATATAGATATATATAATCGTCCGACTTGAACAAAAGATATGAATAACTTACTTAATATGTTAAAAGTTCAAATTTCCCTGCCACCTTTTGTTGAACTTAAAAAAAAAAAAACGTGATCAATACGCTATCCTATTGAGTTTGAAAATTTTGCCCAATTTTTTTCATTTAGAAAAATATAGAAAAGTCAATCTCAAGCTTAAGTTCAACAACATTTTTGTGTGGGAGAGATTCGAACCTTTAACCTCTTGATCGATTGTACATGTCAATTACTGCTAAGCTATGCTCACTTTGGCCCGTCAATCTCAATCTAACTTAAGAAAGTAAAACATAAAATGAATAAATCCAAATTCCACATATGTATTTAAACTAAATTAAGCTCAGGAATTTGAATCAAAAGTAACTGGCATATGTGTTTTAATTACAATAGTACTACCATATTAGGCATTTAAAAAAAGAGGTAGAAATTAATTTATATCCTTAAACTTTAAAGGTTGTGTATCAATTAAACTCCGAACTTTGATAAGTACATATATTTTCCTTATATTATACCCTTGGTTATTTTATTAATAATCACGTTTTAATAAAAGTTATGTTAAAAGTGTCAAAGAGCATAATTCAGCGATAATTAGTATGGACTCATTTTCATGAAGTCTGAAATCTCAAAATACTCCCATTTGTTGTATTCAAACAAAAAAAAAAAAAATTATGTAGAAACTTAGAAGGCCATCTTTGAATGAGAACCGCGTTTGTCCCCTTCTTGGTTTTTTAGTGATCATCAACTCAAGCGGCCCCTCATTGTCTGATATTTTCATGGCAGATAATAAATAATGTAGCTGAAAATTTTGATCACAATAATTCCCCTTTATTTTATTTTTTATTATTTTTTTAAGGCAATAATTCACCTTTATTATATGCACGTGCCTTAAAATACTTGGATTAAAATCTTCGCCTCGTACTTGAAAAAAACAGACAACCAAACATCTGTCTCCTCTTTTAAACCTATCACTTGAAACGATTACCCATTTAAGCTATGCCGGTTGGTAGAATATTCACGGGGTACCTATGTTTATTGCGAGTACTTCTCATAATGTTTACATGTGTATGGATGGAAAAATTTGTGTTGGTGAAAAGCATGAGGCCTCAATTTTAGCTAAGATGTTGGTAAAATATGGATCTTGATAGATATCGATGAAAGAATAATTGAAGTTTTAAAAAAAAATTAAATTACAATTTTAGTCTCTAAATTATCAAATTTGTGTCAAATAGGTTATTCAACTTTAAAAAGTGTTAATAAGTCTCTGAATTTTCGATTTTGTGTCTAATGGACTTTAAAAGGTTTCTAATAAGTTTTTGAACTTTCAATTTTGTGTTTAATAAGTTTCTAAACTTTTAATTTTGTATCTAATAGGTCTTTGATATATTATATATATATATTTTTTTTTTTAAAAAAATTCATGAACTTACTAGTCACAAAATTGAAAGTTTAATGTCCGATTAGACATAAAGTTCAATTTTATGTAATAGATTCGTTAATTTTGAAAATATTAAATATGTTAGGACCTAGTAAACACAACAGTTGAAAGTTCATGACTTATTAGATATTTTTTCATAAACTTATTATACACAAACATGAAAGTTCAAAGATGAAGGGAAAAAATCTGCTCAGTTCCAGATCTGGAACGAATGAGAGGTTTCTCCTTGTTTCAGATTTGAAATGAGGGAGAAACCTCTTTTGTTTCATATGTAAACAAAAAAGAAGAATGAAAGATAAAATGGAAGAGAAACCTCATTCGTTTCCTTTATAAATGAAAAAGAAAAGATGAAAGAAGATGAAGAGGAGGAAGAGGAAAAAGAAAGAAAGAAAACGAAAAAATGCAATTAGCGTTGAGTAGCAGACAGTGGCAGACGATGGTCGGTAGGTTGTGGTGGTGGTGAAGAAGAAAGAAGGGGGAGAAAGAAGAGAGATAAAAAGAAAAAGGGAAAAATTAAAAAAAAAAAACAATTTTAAAAATATTTTTTAATAAAAAAAACAAATGTCATGTCAGCTTTCCATTAGTAATTAAAGAAAAACTGACGACAGAAACCAAAATGCAATCAAATCCAAACCTAGTTTGAAAATTCAAAGACCTAAATGCTACCAAATTCAAATCTGGACGTATATTTTTCCTTAATATTTTTATGATATATAGATTGTATCAATGTCAAATCTTCTGATTCGTAGAAGATATTAGCAATGTTGATGGATGTTTTCTTCTCTATTTTGTGTAACATATCTGAATGGTTTGTAATTTTTTGACATGCTTTTGGAGAAATAAATGTGGTCAAATGAGCATATAAAGTTCAAAAGAAAAATCTAAAATTTAGACTTATTATTTTTTTTTAAAAAAAAATAAAATAATTATTCCTTCCTAAAAATATCTTAGTTTTCAAATTTTTATTTTAGAACACG
Source organism: Trichosanthes truncata (assembly GCA_033996785.1). Lineage (NCBI taxonomy): Eukaryota > Viridiplantae > Streptophyta > Magnoliopsida > Cucurbitales > Cucurbitaceae > Trichosanthes > Trichosanthes truncata. The sequence goes on along the minus strand of JAWPNB010000008.1, from coordinate 21,666,602 downwards.
ATTTTATAGGTCTGTTTGGTAATAATTTCATTTTTAGTCTGATGTTTTTGAAATATATGTTTGTTTCTTCAAATTTGTTTTACAATTGACTTTTACATTTTTTAAATAAAATTCAAAAAACAAAACCAAAATTTTAAAAACTACTTGTAGAAAATAAGAATGATATGATTCCTAGTCAAATAAACATTTTCCTATCAAGATTTTAGAAAGAAAAAAAAAAAGGAAAAAAGCATTTTTGACCCCTAAACTTTGCATGTTGTATCAATTTTAACCCTAAACTTTCAATTTCATCAATTTAAACTTCAAACTTTACAAATTGTATCAATTTTAACCCTAAACTTTTAATTTCATCAATTTAAACCTCAAACTTGTATAAGTGTATCAATTTACACCATCGGTTAAGTTTTCATTTCAATCCTTATTAGAAAAGTTTTCCACACATGTCCAAAGTCACGTGTTGCTCTATAATAGGTACGTATTTGTTATTTTTTTAAAAAAAATTAAAATTGCTGAAGAAAATTGGAGTAGACTCTCAATAATGTCTTTTAATTTAGAGCATGACTTTTTTTTTTTTTTTTACTTTTTTTTACTTCTTATCTTATTTGATTCTACTGTTTTTTTTTCCATTTAATTAATTGAGGGGATTTCAATTGTAAGGCATGGTTCTACTTAATCTACCGGCTTTTAGTAGAAACAAAGCTTATTTGCACCATATTTTTTCTCAATGGAGTACTCTCCTTTTTGAATCGTTTGCCAATATATATTTTTTTAATTTCTCATCGGCCTTTAGCTTGATTTGTCTTTCATCCACTACAATGGACGTGGGACTTTCATAATCATCACCCTCGTTAGATTTTTTATCTTTTTTCTCTCCGGCATCGAGATCACTTTAATCCCCTGTATGATTATCGATGGGGCCGACAAGGTCGGCTAGACCAGTTCATTGTGTTCATGGGAGCCATTTTGTTTGCCATTGCCTTTCTTGTTCTCTCTCGAATTTTAGCTGAGCTGATCAATCTTCTTTATACTTGTCATCATTGGTATCGACACCAATGGCGAGGGAGACACACAAGTGTTCATTTTGTGTGAGTCCTATTTTCGAAAGTCGAGTTCGTGGTTTTCATGATGGTGGCGATTCGATCTGAAATTGTTTAATTATTCTTTTAGTAAATTTATTCTTTTAAAATAATAAATAAGTACCTATCATAGAGCAAAATGTGGCTTTAGACATATGTGGGAAATCTTTCTAATGGTGATGGAAACGAAAACTTAAACGAATGTGTAAATTGATACACTTATTCAAGTTTGAAGTTTAAATTGATGAAATTAAAAGTTTAGGGTTAAAATTGATACAATTTACAAAGTTTGATGTTTAAATTGATGAAACTAAAAGTTTAGGGTTAAAATTGATACAATTTGCAAAGTTTGAGGTTTAAATTGATGAAATTGAAAGTTCAGGGTTAAAATTGATATAACATGCAAAGTTTAAGGGTCAAAAATGCTTTTTTCCCAAAAAAAAATATCTAAGAAAAAAATAGATTGCAAAATCATTAAAAGAGAGAGAGAGAGAGAGAGATAATCTGTGAAATAAGTATTATATGATTCTTCAAGGAAAAAGAAAAGAAAAAAGAAAACAATATTTATAAGGTTAAGTTACAAGAGTTTAGTTATTGAACTTTGAATTTTATGTCTATTTAGTTCATGAACTTTTAAAAATATCTAATAGATCCTTAAACTTTCAATTTTGTATCTAATAGGTATCTGACAAATTTGAGATTTTTTAAAATTAATTTATTTATTAGATATAAATTTAAATTTTATATCTAATGGAATCCTAAAATTTCAATTATATGTTTAGTAGATCCGTGAATTTTAAAAAATTCAAAAGTTAAGAGACTAAATTTGTAATTTTGAAGGTTTAAGAACAAGATAGACACAAACTTCTAGAGATGCTCACGTAGACTTTCCCTTCTTATTCCCTGTTTAGGTTTTTTTTTTTTTTTTTCGTTTTTTAAGAATCAAATAATTCTTTTGATAAATTTTAAATAGTGAACTTTTCATTAATTTTGAATTACATTGTTAACTATTCATGAAAAATCTTCATTTACATAGTTAATATTCTATATAAAAAAAATCTATTTAAAGATAAAGTTATTAAACCTCTTAATAAAAACAAAACAACATTTCATATTAAATTATCTAATTAATCCATTCATATAATTCAAATATTTAACTATATAATTCAAACATATCAAATTATCTAAATAATTAACAATAAAATTTTAAATTATATATATATATAAAAAATTAAACGGGGCGGGGAACGAGGAATGGGGACATTCCCTATCCTCGTCCCTGTTTAGCTCGCGGGAATTTTTTTTTTCCCACTCTCTCCTCAATTCCCTGTCTAAACGGTGATTGTCCGTCCCGTTAAGGGGGGTCCTCGCGAAGACCCCATCTGTAGGGAGAAAATAGACATCTCTACAAACTTCAAAGTTCAAGATTAAATTTATAATTTAACCTTATAAATACTGTTCTCTTTTTTCTTTTTCCTTCTTTTTCCGTGACTATTCATATAAATACTTATGTCGCAATCTATCTTCTTCTTCTTGGTTTTTATTTTTATTTTTATTTTTAAATGATTTCGCAATCTCTCTTTTTCTTATATCTTTTTTCTAAAATCCTGATAGGGAAATGATGTGATTATTTGAATTTCCACAACTACCCATTCGTTTTGGACTTTTCAATCCAATTTACCCTTATTCAAACTTCATTTATTCTTTTGTGTTAAGTCGTTGTCTCTATATTGTCCAAAAAAAAAGTCGTTGTCTCTAGCTTTTTTTTTCCCCTATCTCTTTTCTTCAATCTTAATTTAAAATTCACCGAATTTAGTTCAAGTGATGTTTAAATCATATACAAAATGCTATTTTTAAATATGAAAAGTAAAAATGACAAGATGAGCATGAGGTAAGAAGTTATGGTTTAAAAGCGAACAGACAAAAATATTTTCCCATCCTATCTTTTATATATAAATTTCCATGAATTTCGATAGGTTATAGACACCTAAAAATAAAATGTTTAAAAATAATATTGCTGCAAATCATGTGTTTGGTTCTACTGAGAATAGATTTTTATAGAAACAAATGTTGTTTGTATTTGTTTGATGGATAATTAATATATAAATTTTATATAATTGTGGTAAATTAATTAATATTTTAATAAAATGTGTTAATTATAAGTAATGGATTAATAATTTTAATTGAATGGTCGATTATGATTATTAAAAAAATCCATCCAATAAATTAATTTAGTTAATTAATTTAAATTAATAGATTGTTAATTAATTAATATTGAACAAAATGCTTAACAATATTAATTTAATATACAGTTATCGAAAAAAATTTAATCAAATGTCTATTTTAATCCATCAATCGTAATTAATTTATTACAATTAAACTGAATAATTAGTCAAGTGTCTTGAATTTTCAGACCCATTAAAGATCGCGTTTGGAGAACTTTACAGAGCCAGGAAGAAAGACTTTTTTCAATAGGACGGAAGGAAGTTCTTATCAAAGCGTTGGCCCAAGCTATTCCAATATACGTAATAGTTGCTTTTAGTTACCAAAGTCCCCTTGAAATGACTTAAATTTGATGTGTGCTAAATTCTAGTGGAGATCTGAAGATGGACACCACAAGATTCACTGGCATATTTGGCAGTGCCTCTATAAAGGGAAGGATGAAGATAGGATGGGTTTCAAGGATATCTCGATCTTTAACCAGGTGATGTTGGCTAAACAAAGTTGGCGACTTAGGCGAAATGTTGATAGCTTACGATTCTAAGAAGGTGTTTGGATTGAGGAGTTGGAGAGAGTGAAGTTGGGAGGAGTTAATAACTCTCCCCAACTCATTGTTTGGCCCAAGGATATTTTAACTCCTATTGTAGACCCCACAAACTTATTAACTCCTCATCAACTACCTATTATGGGTCTGATAAGCCTTAGAATTAAGGCTTATTTAATTCCCAATTGCTTAAAATATTTTTGTTTGTCCTAAGATTAATTGACAATAGTGGAAGATTGCTTGAATTTATGGAAGAATTGAATGTGATAGCATTTGGAATAGAATTCTAAATAAATTGATTCTTTTTGCAGAAATTATGGAAATTGCTAAATCAGATTGCAAAATCTGATTTTGCAATTGTTTCTGGAGCAACGAATGTGAAAATTGCTAAATCTGATTTTGCAATTCTGGGCAGAGGATTTATGGAAACAAAAAAAAATGTCGCGCGAAGAAGAAACCCATTTATGGAAAACCAAATTACAGCATGATTTGGTGGAATTGGAGCACAAAATTTGGACAATCTTCAACCTTAATGGAGGCCTATAAATGGGGAAGAAGAATTGGAGCTAAGCATCGGATTTTTGGGAGCAATTTTAGACATCAATTTCGTGGGTTTTGTGCGAAGAAACTCATATATGGGAAAATCCATTTCCGCACGAATTGAGGGATTGGAGCGCGATTTTTGGCAAATTTCAACCCTAGAAAGATCTATAAAAGAGGAGGGAAGAAGCAAGAAGAATCAATTCGGATTTCGGGAGCGATTTCAAGGATCAATTTCGTGGGTTTTAAGTTTTTTTCCGAAACCTCTGTTTTTTTTTCGTTATTCTTCGGTTTTAGCCAAGATTTTCAATTTTAATTTTGATTTTTCTTTAGTTTTGTATTATGGAGAGTTGCTTGAACAATCTCTATTCTTCAATTGATGTATTTTGAATGAATTTTGAGTTTAATTCCAAGTCAAGTTCATGGGTTTTTCTTCAATTTTTCGAAGCTCTATTTTCTGGAATTTTTTTTTCCTTGTTTCTGTTTTAGCCAAAAATTCAGTTCTGTTTAAGTTGTATTTTTGCTCTTTGGGTTGTTAGTTGCAAGAGTTATTTTGTTGTTTCTTTTATATGTGCACTGTGGTTAGCCATTGTTTCTTCATAAAATTGATGTTTTGATTTGTAATTGCTACCAATTTGCCTTAAATTTTCTATTCACAGTGGGAAATTTTGGTGGGTTATTTAGCTACTTGTCCAGAATTGGGTAATTTTTATTATTCCAATCATCTAGCCTACACTGCTATTAGAATAGAAGTTATGTATTAATTTACTTGTTGACCACCATTAGCAATTTATTCAACTTTCTAATATGAATTTTTCTTCAATTAGTTTTAAGATTTTTATTTTTATTATGAGCTAAAGCTTCTTAGGGGGTTCAAGGATGTGAATTCCCTAAGAAGTAAATGTAGCCAAAATTTCAATAAAAACCAAGCCTACATCTCAATTGTTTGCTTGTGTTGATTAAAATTTCGTTGAGATCCTAGATTGATCAACTAGGGTATCAACTCAAGCTTAGATCTAATACCGACGGGGTTAGTGAAAAGCAGATTTCACACAAGTGATGGAGAAAAGGAGCTTAGACATAAGCCAATCCTTACCTTAGACATAGGGATTAAGGACTCCAAAGCCCATAAAATTGTTGAGCAAAATTATCTAAGATAGAGGGACTATAGACATATAAGTCACTCACTTAGCCTCCTAACAACCTAAATTTACGGCTAATAGGAGAAGCAATTTTGGTTTACAATTGAGTGTAGAGTAGGTTGGAATTGCAATTTTGGCTTGCAATTATAACTTAGGGCAATGACATTCTTGAGCCCCATCCTTTATCCAAATTCATTTTGATATTTCATTTTCTAAGTCTTTTTAGTTGTTATTCCAATATTGCCAATTTTAGATTCTGCAATTTAATTCTGCAATTTTTAGTTATTTCGCCGATTGCCATTTTAGATTCTGTAATTAGATTATGCAATTTTTCATCAACACACCAACCCAACTTTATTTTTGCAATTTTAGTTTTCTAGTTGCAATTTTCCTTACACTTTTGCTTTACAATATTTTTGTTACTCCGTTCCCTGTGGGATTCGATACTTGGTGCTCAGATACCATTTTATATTACTTCGATCGCGTGCGCTTGCGTGTAACACCCGATCAAGTTTTTGCCACAAATTTATTAACTCCTCATCCAACTACCTATTATGGGTCCAACAAATTTATTAACTCCTCATCCAATTACCTATTATGGGTCCCACAAATTTATTAACTCCTCCCCAACTCTCCATTGTAGGCTCCACAACTTTCCTATCTCCCTTTTTCTTCACCTCACTTCACTCCTACCTCTCTCTCTTCTCTCCTCTCATTTCTCTCTCTATTTTTTTTTACATAATTTTTTTTAATTTTCTTAATTTAAAAAATTCTCTTTATTTTTTATATAGATTTTCTCATCATTATTACTAATTAATAATTAAATATAAATAATTATTAAAAAAATATTTTTATTTTTATCATATAATTTTTAATAAAAATATTTTTCTTTTTATTCTATAATTTCATTTTTTAAATATAAATTATATAAGAATGTTGTAGATATGGTACTATTATTTTAATTGAAATTCTTAATGTAAATTAGAGTACTATATTAGAAAAAAATTAGTTGATAAAAATCTCCCTATCTCACTTCCTTCACATGTCATTTTTAAGTTTAAACAAAAATTACTTATAACAAATAACAATTTTATCTTTTTTTAGTTTATTTTTTATTAATAGCTAAAAAATATATATAATTTTATGATTTGAAGAGAAGAAAAACATATTTTAAACTAATATGTATTACAATTTAAGAAATTAGTACTTAAAAAGGTTAACCTATTAAAAAAATGATTTTCAAATTAATCATATTCAGAGTAAAAAGATAAATGATTTCTCTTTTCAAAGTTAATAAAATAAAATTATTACAATAAATAACATAAATATAAAGTAATATGAACAAAAGTATATATGATATTCATTTTGAATAGTGTTAAAAATATATATTCGTTTTGAATTTAATTATTTTTAAATAGCATAAATATTTTATATTTTATTTTTAACTTAGTTATTTTAAAACGTCAAAGAATATATTATTTTCAAATTAATCAAACTTTAGACAATCCATTACATTGATTAGTTAGAAAAATAAAATCTTAAATTATACAAAAAAAAATTCATTAAGCTCAAAAAACAAATTTTAAATTAAAATTTTAAAATTGACAAAAACAAGTTTTTAACAAAATTGTAAAATATTCATAAAATAATATAATTTAAAATCTAAATTTTAGGATTGACGGAAACAAATCTATATTATTTCTAGAATTGAGATAATAAAAACATAAAAATCTTGAAGTTTATTTGAATCATTTTAAATTATTGGATTGAAATATTTCCGAATCACATGTAATATTTAAAAAAGTATTGTAAGACTTTCTTTTATTTGAAAACTATTCAAGGCAAACGAATAATTAATGTGAGAGATATTGAAAAAAGAATATGTGATATTTTGTTAAAAATTCTTTTTTTTTTCTTTAAAGAAATTTGTAAAATATACATAAATTAATAAAAACAAAAAAATTTCAATCTTAGCATTCATGATAACAATTTTTTAACAATGAAAATTTGAAAAATTGTAGAAAAAAAACTGTAAAAAAAAAGAAGCTAAAATCAACTCAAACTTCAGAACTCCAGGTTTAATAAATTTGCACCCCAAAGACAGATTTCAAAACTCCTACTCCATGCAACTTCTTGCCCCAAACACAGACTTCCTAACTCTAGACTAAATAAATCTGCACCCTGATAACTCTTAAATTAAGAGTTATATGCTAGTATTTTCGGACTAAATTGTCGATTTTTATCTCATTATATTTTGGAAAACTCCAAGCTTTGATGTATTTTGCTCTATGATTAATTTTGATATAGAAACATTATTATTAGAGCAATATTATCCTAATTAAGGAGCTTAATGTGATTAATTTAGGGCTTGATTAAGGAAGACGACCGAGGTCAAGAGCAGTAGTTTTACAACTGTTTGCTGAAGAAAACTTTGCAATTCAGACCTACACGAATTTTGCACGTGAGAATTGTTGCTCATTAAATGAGCTGGAAAATGTCAGTCCAATCAGCGTATTTCAGCCAACAGAAGTTCGCCACGTCACAGGACCTGTCTAATCAGCCCTGGTTTTCATAAAGAAGGGAGTATATGTGTTGGGCAGCCGTTTTTTGAAGGAGGAGACGTTGGAGATCCTGAAATAACAGAGAGAGATAGAAGGAGAGGCGGAGAGCTCCGATTGGGAGGCCATGGACGGAAGATTTCCATAAAAGGAAGGTTTCTTCAGGAGATCAACGCCGATGCTGAGTCAAATGTTTTGAGGTAGCTTTCCGATTTCTTCTGCTACGTTTTCTGTTTTCATTTAGTTTATTTTCTGCATCATTTCCATTATGTTACATTTCGACTTTTCTGCTGTTGTTTTTACATTATGAACTAATCACCATAAGGTGAGGATTAAAGGATGATTGCTTTTGATTAATGTTATAGCTGAGTATATTGTCTTTCATTCGATTTGGTTTTTAAGAGGGCTTATTCATTAGTTCATGTCCGTTTGGCCAGCCGATGTGAGCAGTGTCCCTTTGATTTATGGGAAGAATAGGAGGGGTTGAGAGCTTAAAACCACGTTAGCCCCTTGTTAAGGTTAGTAGCTAGCTAAGTGAGTAGGTTAGAGATAATCACTCATCTAACGCACACAAAATACAGTGGGTTCAATGTGCTAAAGTAATGGAAATGAAACAGTATACTTAGGTGATTCGGGAGAATACTGTGAAATCTGTAGTGGGTCGAATGGAATGAATATGTACTTAATTCGTAACTTAATTAAAGCATGATTTACCTCTAATCCGAGCCTTGTTTTAGCTAAAAGTATTTAGACCAGTTGTTATTTGTTCAGTTACGATTTCTCTGTTTTTCCTGTTCCAGCAAATATTTTGTTTCAGCAATTGTGATTTCTTTTATTTCATTTCCTTGACGAATTTGAATGGTTACAATTTAAGTTACTAGGAATTGATTTAGTAAATAGAAGAATTAATAGTCTCTGTGGATACGATAATTTACTTATCGCTTGCTACAAAAGTATGTGTACACTTGCGCATAGACAACATAGTATTGCATAATTATTCACATCACTTTAGCAAGTCATCACACCCCAAACACAGACTTTCTAACTCTCTAGACTTACTAACTCCTACTCCCTACAACTCCTTACCCCAAACAACCCATAAGAATTATTTATTTTAAAACGGAGAATTTTCTTAAAGTATCTCTAGGATCAACCCATCTCTTACCTGACAGAGTATTCTTCGGGGAAGAGATTTATTTAGTATAGGTGAAAAGTAGAAAATTGTTGCCTCAAAAAGTGTATTGATAATTCATTAATTTAATCGCAATTTAGGCTATGCAAGTGCATACAATCAGCAGCAAGTGATAAATATTTATCATCTCTACAAGGATTAGCAATAAAGTTTCACTTATCTTAAGCTAAATTCTCAGTAAATTGAATTGGTAACCAAGAGAAAATTTAATTTTTAACTAAAATGAACATGTCAAGAATGCTCCGACAAGAACTTTGCTCCCTCAATTCGCTTAGCATTAAACACAAAATCCTCCCAAATTTATAGATTTTAGTGGTTTAATTTCCATTAACTTATATTGATTAAACATGTTGTAATTATGCATTAGCTAGGTCATTATCCCTATCATCTCCACTTAGTTAGCTACTAACCCAATCAAGAAGCTAATATGATTTTTGAGTAATCTAATCCCTTTTATTTCTCCCAAAAATCAAGGGAATAGTGTTTAAGGGAATAGTGTTTAGTGTGTGTTGGCCAGACAAACCCAAATATAACATTAAAAACACCCCAAAACTAGATTGAGAAAAGCCAAGGAGCCTTAGCCCCTTGTTAGATTGATAAAAACACTCTTAATCCTCACCTAAGGGTGATTTAGTTCATGTTACAAGCTGGAAATGAAAGAAAACAGCAAGAAAATGCTATGAAAAAGACATAATACAGTAAACTAAAGTTTAGAAGAAGAAAGAATAAATGAAGAATAAAAGTTGCTGAAAATGGAAGGTTGCAAGGCTGCCTCTTCTTCTCCCAACTACTGTTTTCTCCTTTAGACTGGTTTTCTGCTATGTCTCCTCTGATAGGAATGAACTCTTCATCCCACAGCGGAAGCATTGGATCTTCTTTGATTTTATTTAGAATTAAACAATAAATTAAGGTTAAGCAATAAATACCTTTCAAATATGGAGATTCTTCTAGCGGATATTTATCTATTCCACAAAGTCTTCCTGGCTATGACTCGAACACGGGACCAAGGTTTGTGGGAGCCTCTTGAAAGAAAATCCACAAAGGATTTGAGAGGAAGAGGTCTAGAGAGAATTCTCTAATTCTCTCTATTGAGGAGATGTGTGTTGTTCAGAATGCTTCAACCCAAGGGTTCTATTTATAGAGACCAAGGGAAGATCTTTGCCATTATTAAAATATTATATTTTAATATCTAATATATTAAAATATATTTTTTATTTATTTGAATCTCATTCAAATCTCCTACGATATTTATTTATTTGAATCTTATTCAAATTCTATAAATATCTTTTATTTAATATATCAAATATATATTAATTATTTTAATATTTAATGTATCAAATACAATAAATATATTTTCCTCTTTTATATTTAATATATCTAATATATTAAGTATTAATTTGAACACTTCAAATTAAATATTAAATTTGAACATTTCAAATTTTAATATTTAATGTATCAAATACAATAAATATATTTTCCTATTTTATATTTAATATATCTAATATATTAAATATTAATTTGAACACTTCAAATTAAATATTAATTTGAACATTTCAAATTTTTCTTTCAACTAAATTGATCTTTTAGTGTTACTATGAGCTAGCAAGGGGACCTTATGGACCTACAGATTATAAGCTCCAATGATACAAAATTAATTAATTAAACTCTTTAATTAATTAATTTTCATTCATTAACTATAGGTCACTCCACTATAGACCTAGAGTTGCACTCTTATGCACTGTAGGACAAGTTGTGTCCATAGATATAATCATTACATGCAAGTCGATCTTTCACGAGTTGTTCGTAATTACAGCTGGGTCAAAAGTCTGTTTTACCCCTATAATTACATCTTGCACCTTAAGTACCACTGATTCTCTAATGAACAATATGTTTATAATCTAATTATAAACTAAGTCCCTCTCGGGCCAATGAGAGGGTGGGGCCCCATTGTTCAAGTCCCGAAATCAGCATTTAAGGGAACTACTCATCTACTTACCCTATATGTGAATGAGTGAATTCCATCTTGTGAGATTATGTTCCCAGCTCCCTATTTGGTCAAGTCCCCAAAATGGTAGGCATATTGAATCGGCTACAAAAGCCACTCTCACCCATGCAAATCAAAGGACAAGCCTTCACAGGCAGGAGTTCATAACTCACTCAAGATTAAGATCGAGTCGCATATGATCATCCTGATGAAATATTAATCTTCTCAATTAACAGATTTATAAAGAGAGATTAAATATTTCGTGGTCCAGTCTTATACAAACTCATTGTATAAGATACTCCCACTCACATGTCTCCACATGAATGATTTGGATCAAATCATTTGTAACTATTACAAAGTGGGCCGTATCAATAGTGTTATCAGGATAAGACACCCAACCTTATCCATATACTATGACCCTTTAGGTTATTTCTTGAACATGATCCTCTCGTATGTCAACCACATACTGTTCAAGATTACACTAATAACCTTGGATTTTTCATATAATGGATAATATTATATTGAAAATAAAATAATCAAAATTATTATTAATTATTAAATAAATTATTAATTACGAGGCTTTAGGACATAAATCCCAACATCCTCCTCTTCAAATCAATCTCCCCAATCTTCTTCCTTTTTAAAATATGGTCACATCATCCTTATAATCCTCCAAATGAATTTTAGAGCTGATTGGACTATGTAGGACACGGTGGTACCTTCTTATTGGTTGTTTTGGGCTAAATCAGCTAACAAAGGTGTTAGCTCAATTAATTAGTTGATTTCCCACATGCTATATCAGGTGCTATTTTTGCTCCCATAAATGTTGAAATTTTGTTCGTGGAATTTTGCTAACAAGAAGTTTCAATAAAATTTTTATAATACCAAATGAAAGTAAATTAGCGTTTTCTTAACTTCCAAAGCACATGATTTTTTTTCATTACAAGAATAAATGGACGGTGATTGATTACTTTGAGCAAATTCAAAAAACTATTGTTGAGGATAATGAAGGGAGCAAATTCATTTTCCTTATTTGGAAGATTTGGTCTGCGCGCAACATGTTTGATGGGAAAAACTCTAGTACTACCGTAGTATGGAAGATTTTCCATACTACCTTCATTGATTGTTTGCCACTTCAGCATCTATTTAAAAATTATGTGGGGACTACCAGCATTTAAAAACAATTTATGAACCCCAATAACACAGTGTGAACAAAGGGAGTATGGTACTCCGGTAGTACTAGAAAATTTTTCCATGTTGATTCACCGGGATAAAGCTCAAACATGGATTGGGGATAGATTCTCTCCACCACTGAAATTCAGTTCAATGAAATTCTTCCCTCCCAAGATGTATACTCAAAATTTGGCCTCTTGTTAACCTTTCATAAATTTTTCTCACGTCAAGCGAAATTGCAATATTGATGCTGATAAGCTTGCTCATAGGGCACGTAATTTGAGTATTAATGTTATTTGGGATGAGGATCCTTACATGGACTCCAAATTACCCTTCCTTCGTAATTTCCTTTGTATTTGTTAATTTCTCAAAAAAAAAAAAAAAAAAAAAAACATTGTGAATATGTTTCATAAAGCATTAATTGGGAAAATTTAATATATTACTTTCAATTAAATTTTATATAATCTGTTTGATTATAAATTTAATTTAAACATTTAAAATTTTAAATTAAATTAAATTAAAATGAATATGTAAAATAGAAACATTTGGTTAAAAGAAGGGAGGGAGAGAAGAAGATATATTAAGAAAATCTATATAAATGACGCTTGAGGGGAGAAACTTTTGATTTCCTTTTTTGCCCCTTCTTAATTTGAAGAGTTCTCATTATGACATTCTTAATTGAAAGATTTTTCCTTATGTCATCAAGTCGAATAAAGATTCTAAAATCTTTACGCATGTAATCTCTAATTTGAATAAAGATTTCAAAATCTCTACAATCTCCAATTTTCCAACTAACTAATACATATTTGAATTATCTGAATAATAAAATGATAAATTAAACATATTTGAATTATAAAATGATAAAAATCTAATATTAAACAAATATTAAACATATTTGAATAATAAAATGATACAATAATACTTATATCTAATCTTCCAACTAATTAATGCATATTTGAATAATTTGAATAATAAAATGATATGACAATACTTATTTATTTATTAATATTAAACAATATTTACTACATATTTAAAAGTTTTAAAAAAAAATTAAATTAATATTTAAAGATTTTTTAGTGCATATTTAAAAAGTTAAGAACAAAAACTTTAAAAAAATTTGAACAATTGTTTTTCGAGAATATGAAATTAAAATAATACTTAAATATTTTTTTAAAAAATAAAGATAAGATTTTTTTGAATAAGTATATTAACAAAATATTATATTATATGATCTATTGTGATTAATATACATAAATTAAATATCATACATCATCAGTTTATATATAGTGCATTCCACAATTGAATTCTTCCATGCCTTCTAAAGTGATTCTAAAAACTATGTAGGGGAGAAATTTTGATTTCTCCCTTTTTATTTGATGGCTATGACTCTATAAACCTAATCTTTTTTTTTTCAATAAACCAAATCATTTGTATGTAATTTTCCAATTGTCAAGGTTCAAACAATTTATTATTGAAGAGACTTCGTTATGGTGATGTTAGAGGTCGACAAGTCATAAATGGGCTCCCTCTCCAATTGTTTTTGCAAATGACAGATAAAGAAATGGAGTGATTTAATGTAATTTACTGTTTTTTATGCAAATGGTAGAGAAAGAAAGTGATTTAATATAATTTATGGCTTTTGTATAGTATATTTCTTTTCTTTTTTTTTTGGCAAATGATAAAGGGAGTAATTTAATGTAATTTACTACTTTTGTAGTATTTTTTTTCTCTTTTCAAATTTGTAAATAAACATCAATTCATCTGCTGATCCTTGACATATTTAGGAGGATGAAGAAGAAAATGATTGCAACTTCGGTTCGTTAAGGAAGCAGAAACGGCTGACAATGTGATGTAATTGTATTATTTTCTTCTTTATTTTTATTTATTTTTGTTTTGGATAAATTGGAGTTTACTAGGCTACGATTTAAGAATGTCTGATTTTTGTATTTTTTTCCTATTTATGTAATTTATTATATTTAAATATAATTACTAATAGTTATTAAAAATATATTGTCATTGTAATTTTCAATATTATGGTAACAATTAATATTCATGTTCTAAAAGTTATTTTATTTGATAGAAGATCGAATCCTCTATCTTACAACCTTATGATAAAAAATAAACTCAATGCTTCTTAATTTATGATCATTAAAGTTTGAAATAAAAATAATATTTTTGTTTAAATTACTTTATTAATAGATCTTCTCGATTCATTGAACTTTTGTTAATAAAAATAAATTGACTAATTGATCTCCTTAAAACTTTGAAGAGTTCTAAAATTGAAAACCACATATTTAATTAATGATTCACTTGAATTTGGAAAAATTAGTGCAAAAAAGATTTTTTTTTTCAATTACTACGTAATTAATATGATTTTTTTAAAAAAAAATAATATTTTGGTTTAACTTAAAATTTGAAATTAAGTAGGTAATCAAATGATGCAAATCTAAATAAAAAATAATATTTTGGTTTAAATTAAAGTTTGAAATTAAACTTTTGTAAATAAAAATAAGTTTATTAATAGATCTTCTAAATTTAGTGAACTTTTGTAAACAAAAATAAATTAACCAATAGATCTTCTTGAAACTTCTTTCCTAGATTTAAAGAATTCTAAAATTGAGAACCATTATCTTGTTAATGATTCCCTTGAACTCGAAAAGTTTATTGCAAAAAAGATTTTTTTCAATTACTAGATAATACGAAAATTTAAAAAAATAGAAAAAAAAATAATATTTTGGTTTAATTAAAATTTGAAAATAAGTGGGTAATCAAATTATGCTAATCAAAATAAAAAATAATATATATTAAAGTGTAATTCTTCATTTTTCATATAGATAAGACCATACATTCAACTTTTATACGTACATTGCATTTTTAACATCATGAAACACGTGCAACGCACGTAGTATCCAACTAGTAGAGTATAAAAGGGAGGATTTAGAAATTTCTTACGTTTGGAAATATGTAAAATGCCCTTTTATACGAGTATTAAAAAAGGCATTGG
Organism: Trichosanthes truncata; assembly: GCA_033996785.1. Classification (NCBI taxonomy): domain Eukaryota; kingdom Viridiplantae; phylum Streptophyta; class Magnoliopsida; order Cucurbitales; family Cucurbitaceae; genus Trichosanthes; species Trichosanthes truncata. The sequence continues at coordinate 21,651,169 of JAWPNB010000008.1, read as the reverse complement.
CCACTTAATAATATTTTATTTCTGGTTTTCTATTTCTTATTTTCCATTTTTTGAGAAGATAGAAGTGTTTGGTTGTTCATGTTTTTTGTTTCTCTTTTTTTTTTTACCAACGTTTTCAAAATTGTGTAGAAGAGAAGATTTAGAAAACTCTTATTTTATCATTCTTTTACTTCTAAAATACAAAATAAATATTTAAAAATAAATATAACATACAAATTTTGGGTATTTAATTTTAAAAACTAATTTTCATATGAAATTTTTACATGTTTAATTTGAAATTTTAGAGAACAATAAACAAGACAGGATTGTTGGAATTTATTAACCAAACTTAATTCATAATTATTCAAGAGTAAAGACATAAAATTAAAATTAAAGGAAATTAGAATTACCTGGAACCTTTAAACATGTTGAATCTGTAAAATTTGTGGTTTGTTGTTAGACCAGAATGGGCAATCCTCTCTATAAAATGGGAAATAGGAGGCTAAAGAGGCATAGTATATTGGGGACCATAACCCTGCTATTTATAAGTTGATCATACGATTTTCATAATCCCCTAGGATCAACAAGCTGGTTTCTACTCAGCAGGGCCACACACCACTATATGTGAAGTCATGGGCTCATTATCAAAACCACACAATATGTCCATTAAATAGCACAAATATAATTGTCATTTAATTTGTTACCCATATATGAATTAATTATTAAATTAATTCCAAAAAGGATTACTAAACATATTTCAGTTTTTGTTTTTCAACAAAAAAATAAAGAACATGAAACAAAAAAAAGTTACCAAACGTTATTAAAAAATATAAACAAGAATCAGGAACGAGTTTACCAAACAGGCCATAAATGACTTATTTTCATCTCCCACCTTTCAAACTTTGTACCAAATAATGGCTTATATATCCCTTCCATATTCCCATTTTCATTCTCATCCATATCCCTTAATTTAAAATGATCTCTAAAAGAATAAAAGATCGATGGATAATAATACTCGTCAAATTTGACACTTTAGGCATAGTCGAATGGTTAAAGTTCAATAACCATTAAACTTATAAAAGTTGAAGATTTGGGTTTTCACATCACAATTATAAATGCATATCTTTAGTTACTATTAGAAACTATTAAGTTTAGAAGGGCTGGTCAAAGTGAAGGTGTTGTTAAAGTGAGCTTAGTTCAACGGTACTTGGTATGTACTCTCGACCAAGAGGTCGGATGTTTGAATCCTCCCACCTCCAAATGTTGTTGAACTCAAAAAAGAAAAAGTTTACAATGGGTTTAACGTAAAATTGATGAGAAATCTCAGTTTAAAAAGACGTCATAGTTGGCTTGGGATGTTGAAAGAAAAATGGATAAAAACAATTTTTAACCCTAAATTTTCAATTTCATCAAATTGGACTATAGACTTAGATAAGTGTTGCTATTTTTATCATCTATTCAATTTTTGCTCATTCACCCACTAATTTTAACACAAATCTTTGTAAATTCATCAATTTCAATAATATCAAGTTTTGCATAAATTTAAGTATGATTAATGCACAAATTAACCATTGAATAACATTGCCAAGACTCACAAATTTTAACAAAAACTTAGCTCTAATGTCGTTTTTCATTAAAATTTTATCAATTTTGTGCCTTGCATATATTTTATAGTTCATTAAAAGCATGTGAGAATATATTTTTTTTTAACAAATTTTCAAATGAAAACTTATTAGATGGTAAAAATTGTAACACTTTTTCAAGTTTAAGGTAAAATTGTAACATTAATTTCAGTTTGGGTATAATTTAATAAAATTAAAAGTTTATGGTAAAAATGATATAACGCGACAAGTTTTGAGATAAAAATTTATTTTTTTAAAAACTAAAAACTTCCTCCAAAATTCTCTAATGCAATTAAAAGAAAACCGATTGCAAATTGCAATAAATAAATAAATAAATGAAGAATATTATTCCGCGTTAGCTGTCACAAAAATATCATATCCAAATGGCATTTTCTAATATCTAACATCTTTGTAGTTTTTTTTTTTTTTTTTTTTTTGGGGGGGGGGGGGGGGGGGGACTATGATTTTACTATGATTTTGTTTCAATAACATCCCTAAAATTTATAAAGTTTCAAAAATATCCTTACCATTAAGTTTTGGATGAAAAACGTTAAAATTTCGTTTCAATAATACCTCTTCAACTTTAAAAAGTTCAAAAATACCTATGACCTTTAAAAAATGTTCAAAAATACTTTTATCATTAAGTTTTGGATGGAACACGTTCAAACTTCATTAATACTCTTGACATTTGATTGTGCTTGTAAGAGATAGTTTTTACCTTTGTCTTCCTGACTTATGGATTACTTGTATGTCAATCTTTGTTGTTTAATTAATTCAATCGTTTGTCTGATTGGTGAAATTAACTCCTTAAGATATCTCTCTTCTGATTGTTCTCCATCTTTTATTCTATGTTTTTAGTTTGTTTTGATTTCATTCATTTTTCTATTTTTTTCTCTCAATAAAATTAGATGATTGTATTCATGGTAATTAAGTGAACTAGAACGTCAACCCTGCTAACGATACTCTAACATTCTTACACTATATTAAAACTTGATTCGTACACTTTTGCGGGTATTGCATTGAATAAATTTACGCAATACCAACGCATAGAAAGTCATTGTGTGCTAGCCTAGCTAGCTAGCGTTTTTCAGCGTGTTGTTCTATTAGTTGTAGCGCATCTTAAATTTCAAAGTTTAATGATACATTAACAATTGCTAAAGGGAAACCCAAAAACTTAAAGCAAACACAGAGTCACAAATGAACTTCAAATTCAAGTGTTAATCTTGATGCAATGAAAAACAATAAACCTGGTGATGGAAGCGGTAGGCGGGTCATCGAGAATTTATTTTTCATCCCCACAATTTGTTGTCAAATTCAAGCATCTGAGTAGCTAAACCCTAAACGAATTCAAGCTAGAAATTGATCCCACAAAGCAAGAGGACGACAAATTATTCTTCAACTTCAAAGAATTGAATAAATCCCTATCTTAATCTGTCCATTTAGGTTTCCAAAACCATCCCAACAAACAATTTAGTTTTTTCTTTTGTGTGTGTCTTTAGAGAGTTACGAGGGAGGGTTATGGTTATGGATTTTAGATTTTTGGAACTTATTTGATCAAATTGTTACTATGACCTTTCAAATGCTAATAATCCATTCATTCTCATTAATTTTCATAGATGAAGAATCTGAAGAGAGAGGAAGAAGAAAAAACATTTTCTAATAAGAGTATTTTTGAATTTTTTTTTGAAAGGTAAAGGATATTATTGAAACATAACTTTAACGTTTTTCATCTAAAACTTAACGGTAATGTATTTTTGAAACTTTTGAAAGTTCATGTATATTATTGAAACGAAACTTTAACGTTTTCTGTCTGAAACCTAATGGTAAGGGTATTTTTTAACATTTTTTAAAAATCATGAGTATTTTTGAAACTTTTTAAAATTTTGGGGTATTATTAAAATAAAACCCATAGTTTTGGAGTAGTTTCTATAATTTATTATTGTTTTTTTGAAACAACATCTTTATAGTTATACTTATATATTTAAAAATATGAAAATTAAATCATTAAAATAGTACAAGAATTTTATATCTTTTTATCTGTATGGAAAGTACATGATTTTTTTAAACAAAAAAAATGTTCTTTTTTTTAGCAATCCAAAAAAAAATACACGAATTGAGAGAAAAGTAAAAAAAGAAAAAAGTATACATGAATTTTATAACTTTTTTATCAGTAAAGAAAGTACATGAATTTTTTTAACCAAAAAAAATCTAGAAAACCAAAAAAAAAACATGAATTGAGATAAAAGTTAAATGAGATTAAAAAAACAATATATTTAACCCAAGTACATCCATTAAGGGGCCGTTTGGCCCATGGGTTTGGGTTGGGATGGGTTTGGGTTCCAAACCCAAAACCATGTTTGGCACAAGGTGTTTCAAAACCCTTGGTTTTGAAACACAACCCCATGGGTTACAACAGTGCAACCCCATGGGGTTTGTGCCATGTTTTCCTCTTCCATTTTCCGTTTTCCATTTCCGGCGACCACTCCGACAACAACTCAGGCGACCACTCCGATGACAACTCCGGCGACCACTCCGACAACAACTCCGGCGACCCCGACCACCGCTAACGATTACCTCCGACGACCACTGCGATGAGAACTCTAGAGACTAGTTCCATTTACCATTCTCCATTTTTAGCGACTACTTCGACAACAACTCTGATGACAACTCCGGCGACCACCCAACAACCACCGATAACAACAACTCTGACGACTACAACGGTGACCCGACCACCTCTGACGATTACCTCAGACAACCACTGCGATGAGAACTTGAGAGACCAGTCTGATGATTACCCCTGCGACTCGACCACCCCAACAACTAGACACCCCGATAACCCAACCACTCAAACAACCCGGCTTGCCTAAACCATCGACAACAACCACTTCAATAACCCGATCTCCCGACAACCATAGTTGAAAACCACCTCGAAAACCTGACCACCTAGCAACCACCGTAGACAACCACCTAGTAACCACTCCGATGACATGACCACCCTGATGACTACTTCGGCGATTACCCCGACAACCTGGTAACCCAACCACCCAAAATCACTGTTGACGTGGTGACCACCCTGGCGACTCCAACAACCCAACCACTGCCACAACCACCTAGCGACCACTCCGGCGACATGACCACCCTGATGACCACTCCAGCGACCCGACAACTACTGCTGAAAACCACCCAACTACCATTCCGGCGACCTGACCACCGTGCAATCACCACCGGCGATCACCTCGGCATACCCAAACACCCCATCAATCCAACCACCCCAACGACCACTCCAACAATCACCCTAGCGACCCAACCACCTAGTCAATATTTTAAAAGGGCCAGCGTGGACGAGCTATATGCAAAACTAAAGGAGATCCCAGGGATGACAATGCAAGACTGAATGGCTGTTGCAAAGACTATTCTCTCGGATAGTATGATGTTGAATTCCTTCTTTACATTCACCCCAGATTGGAAGTATGATTACTACGTGAAAATTTTGGGGAAAACACCTAGAACCTGACTCTCTTTTCATCACTTTCATCTACCACTCTTATGACTTACATTTGTGTTTGGACAACTACTTCTATTTTCTTGTCATTTCATCTGGAATGTGTGTTATGATATTTTTAAAACTAGATCTTAGTTCTAATTTTTGGTTTTACTTTACCATTGGCAACACCATTCTTACATTGCACCTATTAATTATCTATTGCTACGCATAATCTTCAATTTTATGTCATCATGAGTGGAGTGAATGAGATAGCATATAGTTATACAAACTACACATAGTATAATTCAAATTGAACTATAGTTGTAACAATTGCTCTACATAATTGGTTAAATAGTTGGTATGTAACACACCAAAAAAATTATGAAGTTAAAAAAATGGAGTAGGAAAAAAAAACAGTGTAAGATTTTTTTTTAAAATAATAAACAGTTTAAAAAATTATAAAAAAAAAACTAACTAAACAAACCCAGCCCAACCCAACCCTGCACCCCAAACACAGGTTTCAGCAAACCAGCCCAACACAACCCTGCACCCCAAACACAGGAATCAGAAACCCCAGGGTTTCTGATTCCAGCCAAGAAACCCCATGGTTTCTGATTCCAAACTAACGCGCCAAACAGCCCCTAATTGAATTGAACTGAGCCGTATGTCGGTTGGTAAAGGGAAATGACGTACATATGCCTTTTAATAACTTTTCATAATTTTTAATAAAATAATAAAACTGGGCATTCAAATAATAACAATAAGAACTTTTCATAATTTTTCCATTTCCACGTGTCGGATATGTAACTTGTAGCGATAAGCCCTTGAAAATAAAATGTGGCTGTCGTCATTTAGAAAATTAAAAATAAATTATTTATATTTGTGTGCACACCTGTATGTATTAGGCTAAATTAGAAAAAATATTTTTAAATTTTTTTATTTATTTTAAAAATACTTCTATTCTTTCAAAAGTTATAATATTGTCTTGACTTTTCATAAATATTTTAGAACTACTATTAAAATAGAAAATTTATTGAAATGTTGAACGAAAAGTTGACGTGATAGAATGTCTTTCTTTCAAACTTAATTCATGCAAGTTTTTCAATTCTCATCACGTCGTTTCAAGTCACCATTTTGTCGATTTTTTGTCAATATCGATAACCATGGAGGATTCTTAAAAAACGATAAAATGAAAAACCATGAAAATATTCAAATTTAAAAATAAACATTTCATAATTTCAAATAAATTAAAATTTCTTATTATTAATATTACCAATCAGTTCATGATAATGTTCATGTATAATGTATTTTTATATTTTATCAATTTTTTACAATGAAAATATTAATTTACCTTCTATAGTTGTCGCACTCATGCATAAAAATATCAATAGAAAACAATAGTTATAAAAGTACGTTTAGGTTCATATCTCTTTCAAAACTTCTAAAAAGTCAAATAAATTTTAAATCGACTTAATTTTCCAAAAAAATTTAAAGAAAAAAATAATATAAATCTGACTTTTATATGTACGTATATAGTATATGTGGTAAAGCTTTTTTTGGTTTTTTCTTTTGGAGGTAACAGTGGCGGATCCAGAAATTAATGTCGGGGGGGCTTGAATTTGTATAAAGATTATTTTAAACACGTTGATATTAGTTTGGTTAAAATACCATTTTAGTCCCTATACTTTTTGAGTCTTATTCTATTTTAGTTCATGTACTTTTAAATGTCCAAATTTAATCTCGGTACTTTCAAAAAAATACTAAAATTAGTCAGTATTGTTAGTTTTGGAGATAATGTTTATTGAACTTGGTAAAATAATAATAATAATTTTATTTAAGAAAAAAAATACAATGTGAATATGTTTCTAAAATTTTTAGACAAAATGCTAATAGAGATTACATTTTTTTTAACCATAAATCTAACTGTGAACTAATTTTATGATTTATTAAATGTATCGAGACTAAATTTAGACATTTGAAAATATAGTGACTAAAATATAACAAGTCCCAAAGTATATGAAGTAAAATGATATTTTAACCTATTAGTTTATATGTTTCGATGTTAGAAGTATGGCTAAAATTTTTATATAAGTATACTTGATATAATAAGTAAGAATTTTCTTTAAAAAAAATTCTATTTATAAGAATTCATAGAATTATTGTAGTTAAAAAAAAATTCGATTTATAAGAATTCATAGAATTATTGTAGTTTCTTTTTATGTAAATATTTTATAACTATTTTTTTTTTTTTATGAATTCATATTTTATAAATAGATTTAAATTTGTTACATAAAAAACTCAGTTTTTATTTTTATTGGTTTATATATATATATATATATATATGTAAAATAAAAAGGGAAAGAAACATATATATTCAAAATATTTGAGTGCTGCACATGTGGGGACTTCAACCCTGCAAAGGCTTTAAGAAAAAGCAAGGGGGGGCTTGCCACTAGGCCAAGAGCAACATGTTAGATCCTCAATGACATTTTATATATAAAATATAACTATTTCAGAAGTTGAGGGGGGGCTCGGCCCTTCATAAATCCGCCGATGGAGGTATATGCATGGATAAAGCTTGGGAAAAGTGAATAGAGCCAAAAGTATACGGATATGTCAGCCACGTGAATAGAATAAAGGCCACACGTGGACAGTTGAAGGTGGTGCAAATATTTTTAATTCCGAATACTTTTTCTCCGACTTTTATAATCAGACCCACTACTCTTAGTCATTAAATTAAAATTATAAATTTATCAAACACAAAATTAATAATTCTTTAATTTTTAATTTTTAATTTTTGAAAATGAAACTTATAAATACCATTTTTACTTCTAGGTTTATTTATTTCGTTATCTACTTTTTACAAACGAGTGAAAATTCTGCAACGAGGGGCCGTGGACGGCGGCGGGGGAGGCTTGAGGGCGGCGGAGTTGGAGTTGGAAATAGTGAGTCGCTAAATGCCGGTGGTGGAGATATAGAACTTCATGGCAATGGAGATGGAGAGGAGAGAGGAAATTGAATGGATTCCCTTCAAGGAAGAAGAAGAAGAACTCAGAAAGGGGAATTGGGGAAAATCCAATAGGGATAAAAAAAAATGGATATAATAAGAAGAAGCCTGCAAGCAAATACTGTGTAGAGTCACGGGGTTTGAGACTCTACGGAACCGCGGAGCTATGGCGAAGGTTTTTTTTTTTAATTTTTTTTTTGTCTCTCTCTCTCTCTCTCTCTCTCTCTCGGAGTGGATGGGATCTGGCTTTCTAATGAATAATGGGATTTTGTTTTTTTGTACATATAAAAGTTGATTGTAGGGTCTTATGAATATGAAAAATGAAAAATTACACTCTAATGTTATTTTTATTTTGAGTAGCATCATTTGATTATCCACTTTGTTTAAGACTTTAATTTAAACCAAAATATTATTATTTTTTATTTTGATTTGTATCATTTGATTACCTACTGAATTTGAAACTTTAATTTAAATCAAAATATTATTATTTTTTTATTATTTTTAATTTCTTATTATCTAGTAATTGAAAAAATCTTTTTTGAAATGAACTTTTGGAATTCAAGAAAATCATTAATTAGATAGTTGTTCTCAAAACTCTTTGAATCTAGGAAAGAAGTTTCGAGGAGATCTATTGGTAATTTATTTTTATTTTCGAAAGTTCACTAAATTGAGAAAATCTATTAATCAATTTATTTTTGTTTACAAAAGTTTAATTTCAAACTTTAATTTAAACCAAAATATTATTTTTTATTTGATTTTCATTATTTGATTACCCACTTAATTTCAAACTTTAATTTAAACCAAAATATTATTATTTTCTTTTTTTTTTTAAATCTTTTTAATTATCTAGTAATTGAAAAAATATTTTTCGATCTTTAGAATTCAAAGGAATCATTAATTAGATACGCGGTTTCTAATTTTAGAACTCTTCTAATCTATGTAAGACAAGTTTCAAGAAGATCTATTGGTCAATTTATAAGTTTACAAACATTCAATGAATCTATTAATAAATTAATTTAAACAAAAATATTATTTTTTTATTTCAAACTTTAATGATAATAATTAAGAAGTATTGAGTTTATTTTTTTTATCATAAAATTGCAAGTTAGATAATTCAATTACCATAATATTGAAAATTGCAATGACATTATATTTTTAATGACTATTAGTAATTATATTTAAATACAATAAATTACATAAATAGGAAAAAAAATGCAAAATTGTGATCATACCTTCCTAAAATCCTAGCCTTAGTAAACTCCAATTTATCCAAACAAAAAAAATTAAAAGAAACATAAAGAAATTAAAAAAAAATAAAACGATTAAATCACATGCATTGTCTTCCACTTTCTGCTTCTCCTTCTACTTTAAGGCACCAGAGTTGCAATCGTTTTCTTCTCCACCCTCTTCAATATGCCAAGGATCAGTAGATGAATTGGTGTCTATTTACAAATTTGAAAAGAGAAAAAGAAAACTACAAAACAGTAAATTATATTAAATCACTCTTATTGTCATTCGTCAAAGAAAAAAACTACAAAAGCATGTATGCCGCAAATTACATTAAATTACCCTCTTTTTCTGCCATTTGCAACAAAAAAAACTATAGAAACACATAAAAAACAATAAATTACATTAAATCACCCCCTCTCTTTATCTATCATTTGCAAAAACAATTGGAGGGAGAGCTCATTCACTTGTTGACCTCTAACATCACCATAACAAAGTCTCTTCAATAATAAACTGGAAAATTGGATACGAATGATCTAGTTTATTGAAAATAAATATTAGCCTTATATAGCCATAGCCATCAAATGAAAATGAGAGAAATCAAAATTTCTCCCTACATGGTTTTTAGAATCACTTTAGAAGACATGGAGGAATTCAGTTGTAGAATGTACTATATATAGACAGATGATGTATGACATTTAATTTATGTATATTAATCACTATATATCATAATCTAGTATTTTGTTAATATACTTATTCAAAAAAATTTATCTTTATTTTTTCAAAAAAGTATTTCAGTATTATTTTAATTTCATATCCCCTAAACAATTGTTCAAATTTTTTTTACGTTTTTGTTCTTAACTTTTTAAATATGCATTAATTTTTTTTAAATATTAGTTTATTTTTTAAAAAATATCTTTCATAATAATTTCATATTCTCGAAAACACATAGGTTTAAAAATATTTTTTTTGTTATTAATTTTTTATATTCTCGTTAAAAAATCTTTAAATATTGCTTTTATTTTAACAATTTTTTTTAAAATATGCAGTAAATATTATTTAATATATAATTAATAAATAAGTATTGTTGTATCATTTTATTATTCAAATATATTTAATATTTGTTTAATATTATATTTTTATCATTTTATTATTCAAATGTGTTTAATTTATCATTTTATTATTTAAATGATTCAAATATGCATTAGTTAGTTAGAATATTGGAGATCGTAGAGATTTTAGAACCTTTATTTAAATTAGATATCACATATGTAGAGATACAACAATGGGAAGTTTATAAATTTAGATTTTTTCAAATTGAGGCCGTTAGAAGGGAAAATCTTTAATTAAGAAAGGCAAAATGGGAAGTTTATAAATTAAGGATGGGCAAAAGGAAAAATCAAAAGTTTCTCCCCTAAGAGCCATTTAGATAGTATAGATATTTTCAAAATCTAAGTCAAATTTTAAAAATTAAAAAAAGTATATTAAAAAACTAAATTTAATTAAGAATTAAAATGCTTTCTCAATAAAATAGAAAATCATTATATAGAAAGTACTTGCATAAATTTGAAGGTTTAGAGAGACTTATATAAATGTGCATGATCCTGCAATTTACTTATGATAAAATGAAGATACTTTTTAAAATTAAGAGACTTATTAAACATAAAATTGAAAGTTTAAAAGATTTATAAAATATTTTTTTAAAGTTTAAGAATTAAATAGAGATAAACTAATTTGGAGACTAAATTTGTAATTTAACAAAATTCGGTATAAACTACACTTTTGATCCCAAACCTAAAGGGAAACTTTTTTTTTTAATGTCAGAATTTGAGAAATGGTTGTAAGTAATATATATTGACAGCCTGTTTATTTAAAATTATTTTTTTGGGTGAGAGCTGCCTTCTCCACTTCCTCTCCTCCGGCGAAGCTCGCGGCGGCCGCCGCCAGTCTCTCTCCTCGCCAGCCGCCGGCGATTCGAAACGAAGGAAGTTCCTTCCAGAACAGGAACGAAGTTTACTCCGCTGCGGTTGGATTCAAGTGTGGCGCAATCATCGATCGCTTGTAATGGGAGGTAATTCAAAGCTTTCTCTGAATCGGACATTGAAGAAAGTATATAAATTAATTTGAGAGGATAATTAGGGATTTTTTTTTAAATAGTTAATTAGCGATTTGGTAGATTAGATTTAGCGTTGTGAGATTGACGAGATTAACTCCGATTCCGGAGTGACCTAGAGTGGAATACTTAGCCTCGACGACGGCGACGTTTACTGTTTTCATTACTCCATGCAAAACATAAGGCCCACGTTTGATTCTTGAAACTGTCTATTAAGAGGAATAAACCAAAAATATAAGACAAAAAATCAATTTTGACCTTAAACTTGGCAGATTGTATTAATTTTTATCCTCAATTTTCAATTTCATCAATTTAAACCTTAAACTTGAAAGATTGTATCAATTTTAACCATAACTTTCAATTTCATCAATTTAAACCTCAAATTTGAATAAGTGTATCAATTTACACTTTCGACTAAGTTTATGTTTCAATCACCATTAGAAAAATTTTCCACACATGTCCAAAGTCACGTGTTGCTCTATAATATGTACTCGTTTATTATTTTTTTGAAGGCGGCGAAAATAATGACGGTTTCTTCAACTTCGGTGGTGAGGAGTTTGAGCTCGACTAAAATGCGATAAAGAATATGGAAGGTGGTGGTGGACATAGTGACACCCATGAACACAAGGAACTGGTCGTAATCGACCTTGTCGGCCCCATTTCACAGTCTTACAGAAGATTAAAGTGACATCAATGCTAGAGAGAAAGGGGACAAAGATTCCATAGAGGGCGATTCCGAAAGCCCTACGTCTGTTGTGGCGGATGGAGGACAAATCAAGCTTGAGGCCGACGATAAATTTAAAAAAAATCAATATTGGCAACTAATTCAAGAATGAGAGTATTCAATTGAGGAAAAATATAGTGCAAATAAGTTTTGTTTCTACTAAAAGCTGATGGATAGAATAGAATCCTCTCTTAAAATTGAAAAACCCTAAATTAATGAAATTAAAAAAGTAGCAGAATCAAAGAAGATAAGATGAAAAAAAAAGTCATGCTCTGAAAAATTGAAAAACATTATGACGAGTCTACTCCAATTTTCTTCAACAATTTTATTTTATTTTTTAAAAAATAACAAATATGTATCTATTATAGAGCAACACGTGGCTTTAGACATGTGTAAAAAACCTTTCTAACGATGATTGATACAGAAACTTAACCGATGGTGTAAATTGCTACACTTATTCAAGTTTTGGGTTTAAATTGAGGAAGTTGAAAGTTTATAGTTAAAATTGATTCAATTTGCTAAGTTTGAGGTTTAAATTGATGAAATTGAAAGTTCTTGGTTAAAATTGATACAACCTGGGGCATGTTTGGGAATGATTTTAGAAATAGTGATTTTAGCACAATTGATTTGTTTATAATTGATTTATGAAAAGTGATTTTCATATAATCATTTTAATGTTTGGTTCTACACTTTTAATAGTGATTTTCATACAATTAAAAGTGACTTTAAAATAAGTATTTTAAGCTAAGTGATTTAATTATAATTAATTTTGTAAAAGTTTTAGTTATAAATCATTTTAATATTTGGTTCCACTCTTGTAAAAGTGATTTAAGTTTAATTAAAAGTATTTTTTAAAACAATTAATGTTTATTTTCAAATGTGATTTTAGAATCATCAAATTACTAAAAGAGCATTACATTTGAAATTTTTTTTTAAAAAATAGAAGGTGGTAGAAAAAAATTATACCGAGAGAACTAAAAAATTAAGAGAAAAAAATAAAGCTAGAGAAAATTAAAGTTTCAAAGAGAAAAACATGTTGAAGACATGGAGGGATAGAAATTTTAGAGCCATAGATAAAAAATTTAGAGAGAGAAATTTAATAGAGAGCAAAAAAATAGAAAGATAGAGAAATAAAATTAGAGAGAGATATATAAATTTTAGGGAAAAAAACTTTAATGAAAACAAAAAAAGTTCAAAGTCAGGGACAAAAAAATCTCAAGAGCAAAAAGTTATAGCAAGAGGTTAAAGATAAGAAAGATAAAAGTTAAAGATAAAAAATTTAGTTATAAAAAAAAGTTAGAGAGAGTTAAAACCATTAGAGAGAAAAAAAGTGAGAAAATGAATAAAAATGTTAAAAAGATAATAAAGCAAGTGATAGACATTATAAAAATTTTAGAGAGAAAAAAATTGGCATTCTTTAAATAATGATGGATGACCTCGATGGTGACGGTTTTGAAAATACATGTTTTTTTATGGAAATTAATGAATTTTTATAAAAGATGACGGTTTTTACCCGTCACAAAAAGTAAGATTGTTTTAAAATATGAAATAATAGTCATTTTAAAAACAAAATCACTTGGGAATCACCTCCCAAGTGATTGACCGGGAATCACCTCCCAAGTGATTGACCGGGAATCACCTCCCAAGTGATTGATCGGGAATCACTTAAAGTAATTTTGGATGTTTCCAAAATCACTTTCTTACCATTGCCAAACATCACAATTTTGAAGGAGAATATATTTTGGGCATCTCAAAAGTGATTTTGGGCATTCCAAAATCACTCCCAAACATACCCCAAGTTTATGGTCAAAATTGATTTTTTTCCAAAATTTAAACTTTCAATTTGAAGGGACGGAGTAAATAACAATTACAGCTTAGCTATGCTGCAACCTTAATTATTTTTATACATTTAAAAATATACAAAAGCTTTTTTCTTCTTTTTTTAATAATTTAGATCTCCTATATTTTTATAAATATACATATTTAAAATATACCTACTGTATTTTTGGAGAAAAATCAATTTTGACCCATAAACTTGTCAAGTCATATCAATTTTAATCATAAACTTTCAATTTCATCAAATTGCACCTCAAAATTAGATAAGTGTTGCAATCTTAACTTCAAACTTTAAAAATGTTATAATTTTAACCTTCCGATAAGTTTTCGCTTCAAATATAGTTAAAAGAATTTTTCTCTTATGCATTCAATGAATTATAAAACATATGTACCATATGAAATTGATAGAATTTAGAAAAATAGACATTAAAAAACATATGTACCATATGAAATTGATAGAATTTAGAAAAATAGACATTAAAGCTATTTTTTGTTGTTGAAATTTATGAATTTTGGCAAAGTTATTTAATGTTTGATTTGTGTATTGGCCAAACTTATTTTTGTGCAAAATTTTATTTTATTGAAATTTATGAGTTTATGAAGATTTTTACATTGTTTTTTGTTAAAATTAGTGAGCGAATTAGCAAAATTTGAGTCGATGGTAAAAATTGCAACACTTATTTAAGTTTGGGGTCCAATATTATTAAATTGAAAATTTAGTCCCAAATCTCACAATTTTAATGTCAAATTTGATTTTTTTTCCCTATTTTTTTCCTTGTGGATCTATATTCATAATAGGGGCTATAGACTTAATCCCGTTAGCTTTGTGGATACATTCAAATAAAAAAAATTTCAAAATTACTTTTATTAATGCTTATAGCATATATTGAGTAAAAAATTGTTTAATAAGATAGATAACAAATCATGCAGCAATTTCGTAATATAAAAAGTTGTGTACAATAATTGTGATATATTAAATTATTTTTTTTATTTTTTTTATAATTTTTCATACTTGTAAATTAATTTTACAAGATATTAAGTGAAGTATACTATACAAAAATTATGAATTCGACACCGACACCTGATTCTTCTCTACTTATTCACTATCTTCATTGATATCAACTATTTTATTTAGTTTGTCTTCATCTTTACTTAATAATGTGATATAAAAAAGTTGTCTTCATTGATATAAAAAATTTGATATCTTTACTTATGTTTGTCTTCATTGATATCAAAAATTTTGCAAGAATAATTTCTAAAAGATATAGTATAAGTTAGAATATCAATTATAGACTTATAGTTATAGTTAGGTGATAGGTAGATTAATTAGAGATTGTTCCAACTATATTAAAACCAATTTACATATGTTAAAATTCTATTCAAGTTTTTTAAACAAAAAGTTACTGACACTAATGCATATAAAACTTTTAAGGTCATTATATGTAAAATTAATTTTAAAAATATAGAAATTTTAACACTGGAAGGCCATTATATATATATATATATATATATATATAAGAAAGAAATTGGTGGCCCCTAGTCCCTTAGTAGCTCCACCCCTAACTAAAATGTTGGTTTCGAAAGGTCACAAAATGTTTTTTTTTTCTTTTTTGCCAATTATTAATGACTCGTTTTTCACCGAAAATGTTTTCACTTTTGTCTGACCTTTCTAACACAAGCGGTGCTGACTCAGCACTTGCAAACGGATAGACCCAAAACAGAAAATTGGAGGGTCAATAAAATGACCTCCACAGACGAAATAGATCCCGACGCGTGGCGCCAGAGCAGAGTATCTCGCCTGTGGTCCCGGAGCTACGTAGGGTGCGGACTGGATAAGCACTAAAACGACGCCGTCTTCAACAGGATCGCGCCCATTATAAATGCGTGGCTTCAGCAGCGGAGTTTCTGAACATTTTCCAACGGATTCTACGTGTTAATCTCTGCGATTCGTTTCCGTTTTCGTTTTCCTAACTAATTTTGCTCTCTTTCTTCATCTTCTTCCTCTTTGAAAATTTCTTCGAGTTCTCGAGTCGATATGTGTGGAATTCTTGCCGTTCTTGGTTGCTCCGATGATTCTCAGGCCAAACGTGTTCGTGTTCTCGAACTTTCTCGTCGGCAAGTTCCTAATCTCCTCTGCATTTTCTCTCTCATTTCTGTTATTAACCTGTATACCTGTCGGTGCTTTATAGCTATCTGCGCATTTGAGTTTGATGGAACTTTTTTAACTTTGTAAAATGAAAAACAACGAAGAAATTTTTAATTTATTTGCTGAAAATCCATTTCTCGTCAGTCGTCATCTATGGTCCATTTTTAGGTTATTTTTTCAGATATCGGGGCTCTTTTTCATACATTCGTGTTGTTTTTAGAGGTTTATATATCGACGCGCCTGTTTGTCACATTAAGCAGGGAGAGGATTTGAAGTTTGAATGATATAATTTTTTTTTCCGAGAAAGTTTGATCCGTGTTTCAAATCTAGTGTTTGTTAAACAGTGAGCGAAACGAACTCTGCTGATATTTCGTAGTAATCTCATGTGCGATTTGGCATTGCTTGCCATGCAGTGATTTCCGGAGGAAAAAAATTACCTCTGATGGTGACCTTTTAACTTTTAGATGAGAATCAGATATGATGATCTCTGCAATGACGTCGTTGGATAATATGAAAGGAAAAAACTTGGGTGCTGTCTGGGCAACCCCCAAGTATGGTAATGCCCACTTCATAGCCATTAGATTTGAATTTTTTGATTTTTTGATTTTATTTTATTTAAAATTGTGTGGCTTAGATGTGGGCTGCACAGCATTGGGTACTCCCCAGACAGCACCAAGTCTTGCCCAATATGAAAACTAAAAAGGAAAAAGAAAACTAAAAGTGTAGGCACCATTTGAAAACCGTTCTTTTTTATTTTAAAATTAGGCCTATACTGTTCGTATGATTTTTCTTGTTTTGTTATCTACTATGATGAAAAAACAAACAAATTTTAAAAAATTAAAAGACCAAATGATTATCAATATAGTTAATTGAGTAAATTGCAATGGAATTGACATTAACTACTTGTTGGTTTGACAGATTGAAGCACCGTGGCCCAGACTGGAGTGGGCTTTACCAGCACGCTGATTTTTATTTAGCCCATCAACGTTTAGCCATTATCGATCCTGCCTCCGGTGATCAACCTCTCTATAATGAAGATAAGTCCGTTGTCGTCACGGTACACTCCCTGACCTTTTTTGTTGCCCTCTTAGTTCCTGCACGATTACACACTCCCTCTTCTCGTGCTGCTGCTGATGAGCGAAATTATTTACTTGAAATCAGGTCAACGGAGAGATATACAACCATGAGGAGCTGAGGAAGAAATTGAGGAACCACAAATTTCGAACCGGCAGTGACTGTGATGTTATCTCACATTTGGTATTAACAGATATGATTATGAGAATAATTTTTCCTTGAATAATCTGATTTTCCATGAGTTACCCATTTGGTGTGGTTCAAGGGGGATGGAATTATGATATTTATCGTTCGTGTCTGTGTAGTATGAAGAATATGGAGAGAATTTTGTGGGCATGCTTGATGGAATGTTCTCTTTCGTGCTATTGGACACGCGTGACAACAGCTTCATTGCTGCTCGAGATGCAATTGGGATTACTTCCCTTTACATTGGCTGGGGACTTGATGGTAACTGAAATAATTCTGAATAATCTAATGGTCCATAGACATGTTCTTTAAATACTCTTATTCTGATTATGGCCAGGCTCGGTTTGGATATCTTCGGAACTCAAAGGTTTGAATGATGATTGTGAACATTTTGAGACCTTTCCACCGGGTCACTTGTACTCTAGCAAGGAAGGTGGATTCAAAAGATGGTACAATCCAATCTGGTTCTCTGAGGCTATTCCATCAACTCCATATGATCCACTTGTTTTGAGACGCGCATTGGAAAATGTATGAATTAATGAGATGGATTTGAAGATATTTTTATCAGGTTAAATGCATTTTGAAATTCTATTAGGATAATGAGCTTACATGTTTACTGATGCAGGCCGTGATCAAAAGGCTAATGACCGATGTCCCTTTTGGAGTTCTGCTATCTGGTGGCCTAGATTCATCATTGGTTGCCTCTATCACAGCTCGTCACTTAGCTGGCACAAGAGCTGCCAAGCATTGGGGTACACAACTCCATTCCTTCTGTGTTGGTCTTGAGGTAGGTTTCTTTTCCTTAGTCTTGCACTTCCTACAATTATCCATTATGTAAACGCCAGGAGCCGTTTCTTTTAGAGAATAAGATTTGTCCTCTGCTATCCAGGGTTCACCAGATCTGAAGGCTGCTAGAGAAGTTGCAGATTTTTTGGGAACTGTCCACCACGAGTTCCATTTCACAGTTCAGGTACAAGACTTATCTAGAACTTTACGAACAAATATACTTCCCTCCTTTCCTTGTCCTCATATTTAACTTCTTTTATAATAGGATGGGATTGATGCCATTGAAGAGGTTATCTACCATATAGAAACATATGATGTAACTACAATCAGGGCAAGCACACCTATGTTTCTTATGGCACGAAAGATTAAGTCACTAGGAGTAAAAATGGTGATTTCTGGTGAAGGCGCTGATGAGATTTTTGGCGGATATCTGTACTTCCACAAGGCTCCTAATAAGGAAGAGTTTCACCGTGAAAGTTGTCGCAAGGTATGTGATTTTATGAAGGGCACTGCTCAATTTTTTTCAGGTTGGGGGTGAGGGGAATTGCATTAATAACAGAGGGCTTTTGTTCTTGCTTGCAGATAAAGGCACTTCATTTGTATGACTGCTTAAGAGCAAACAAAGCAACTTCAGCGTGGGGTTTGGAAGTTCGAGTTCCATTTTTAGACAAGGAATTTATTGATGCTGCAATGGCCATTGATCCAGAATGGAAAATGGTAGAGAGATTAAACTTCACAACAGCCATCAGGATTACTTTTTCCCCCTAAATCTTCTTAGCTTTTATAGCCCTTTTCATTTTTCATCTAATCTTTTAATCTATTTCAGATCAAACGTGAACAAGGTCGAATTGAAAAATGGGTTCTCAGGAGAGCTTTCGATGATGAGCAGCAGCCTTATCTCCCTAAGGTAGGAATTTCACCCCGACTTTGAAAAAAAAGCCCATCTATTAGTATACAACAACTATAACTTAGATAAGTATGTAACCCTTTTTTCCTGCCTGCAGCATGTTCTGTACAGGCAAAAGGAACAATTCAGTGATGGTGTTGGATATAGTTGGATCGATGGCCTTAAAGCCCATGCTGCTCAACATGTAATCTGCTAACCCTTTCCCTTCTTTTGCTTTCAAGCCCATTCGGTGTTTTTTTTTTGTTGAAGAATGAAATACATAAATCTAGGATCTGTTGGAATGATTTTTCAAATGCTTAAAAACACTTTTTAGAAGTCATTTAAGTGTTTTTTCAAGCACTTGGAAAGTCTTTTCAAACAGGCCCCTAATCTTTTGGATATAATGTTCATATCCTTGGGGATAAATGCTCAATACATGCTTTCAGGTGACCGATAAGATGATGCTGAATGCTGAACACATCTTCCCCCAAAACACTCCCACATCAAAAGAAGCCTACTACTACAGAACCATATTTGAGAGGTTCTTCCCACAGGTAAAAAATATACTTCCATCAACAACAGTGTTGACCCATGTGAGTGAATTTCATTAACCTTGTTTTGCACTTTGTATGGCTTTGCAGAACTCAGCTCAACTGACCGTCCCGGGAGGACCAAGCATCGCTTGCAGCACAGCAAAGGCCGTCGAGTGGGACGCTGCTTGGTCTAAAAATCTTGATCCTTCAGGTAGAGCTGCGCTCGGAGTTCATGTTTCAGCTTATGGCAATGAGGCAACCGGCGTAAAGGGCGTTGTCCCGCCCCAGATAATCGACACCATTCCGAGAATGGAGGTCAGTAGTAGTACACCGGGAGTAGAAATCCTTAGCTAGAATAGTATAGTAGTAGACTGCCCAGCTTGCCATGTCCTCCAAATTACACGGGAGAGATGTAGCAAAGGGTGTTATTATGGGACCTTCCAAGCAAACTTTCTATGAATATATATTCTGTTAGATTCTTCGGATTATGTAATCTTCTGCCTTTTAAGCGTATGTATGGATGTATATTTTAATTATATGATGTGATTATGAAAATTGAAAAGTAGAATCAAAGCAAGCAAGGCCAAGGTATATTACCATCCGTTTCTGGATTTGTTTTATTATCTTCAATATCTTGTAACCATGGAACCAATTCTTCAACAAATCAAAAGGCAATTTAATTTACTTATAAACATCATCTTTACCATTTTCAAAGAAAAAAAAATCATCTTTAACAAAAATAGAGTGTATAATGGATACGTTTAAAAACATTGGTCTATAGACTAAAATACTTGCTCAAAACAATAATAAAATATGAACAAAATACTATCGATTCTATTTACAATCCTCCGTATCCTTGTTCAAGGTCTAGTTGACTATTCTTTTTAACTGAAGTTATTAGTTCTCAAAATGATGGTGATATTTATTCTTAAATAGATTTTAGGTTAAAATACTATTTTGGTCTCTTATTTCATTTGTCTTGTATGTTCAATAAAACTTAAAATTAGTCTCTATTGCTAGTTTGAATTTAATTTTTTATTAAAATTAATTAAATAATAATAATAATTTTCATACAAAAAAGACATTAATTTTTTTTAGAAAAATTAACCATAAACTAAAAATAGGGAAATTTTAAGCATTTTAACCTAGATTTTAAAAACTATTTTTTAACTTTTCCTAACGATAATTAGGTGGTACCCTAATAATCAAATGAGCATGGAGTTAAAATAACAACAAAATCAGTTTAGAACATAAACTTAGATTTGTATGATTATTTAATTTATTTATTAGTCGACATCTCACTCAGAGTGAAACTTTCACATAATTAGTTTGAGAATTAATTTACGTTGCCTTTTATGAATTTTATTTTATTAATTTATACATTTTCTTTATTAATCTTTAATCGAACAAAAGGAATGCTATTATAATCGTTGTTGGATTGTTAAGAGAGAGGTTAAAGCATCAAAGACATGCTTGGCAATGACATGTATCAAATAACCAGTTTTATTGAATCCATACAAGAAAACTTGTTCTTCGTCTCATATTGAAAGAACAAAGACTTGTCAATTGAATTAAAAACCGCATACAGATGAAATATAATTCTTGATTTTCCCTGCAAAATAGCTGTTCCTCCATATGGTTTACACCATTATATATCAGCCCCATCATATTATTGTGGACAAAAAGGAAAGTTAAAACTGATAATTGCACGTCAAGCATAGACCAGCATCAATATTTACAACACCCAGAACAAGCTTTCCTAATCCTCTCCTGCAATTATTCTGTACAAGAGAACAGAAACTAAACCCTAAACCCCTCGCGCCAAAATTCCGAGTTGTTAAATAATTCTAGAAAACAGGTTATGCACGTTGTTGCTGATCGTCATCGTTGGGAGCATCGTCGTGCTTGAAAGCACAATTGAGTCTCAATCAACAACTGACCAACTTGCTTCTCCGCCTGTAGTACTTCAAATAATCATGAGTACTCTCTTGGAGACCCTCACAATGTTTGTAGCCTCCAGCCCAGCACGTGGGAAATTTCTCAATGTGGCTTGTATTGTTTTGAAGATGATTCTTCAGCTTCCCCTAAGAACAGGAAGAATAGTCAATAACATGTTTTTCCAACAAAGAAATATGAGACAAGATGGGCGGGTGGGATTGGTTAAGGTCATCAAATGATGAAATTACCTCATTAACCTCCGAACCGGGGCTGTTATCACTGTTGATACCTGCAGAGATTCTGTAAAGAAAAAAAAAACGCAAAGTAGGATTGTGGTAAGCAGATTTGAAGAAACTAGTGTGAAAACACGTTCAAGTTCGAAGCAGAAAAAGTTGCTCAAGCAAATTAAACACAGCACCATGTGATTCTCTCTCTGGAAATCCTTTCTACTTATCAAACATCACTAAACCTCAACCAATCACATCAAATTACATATATGTTCCATGATTGTCTTTATAAAAGCTAAAATTGAAGAACGTTAATATTTTGATCACAGAGCTCTAGATCTGAGACAGCTATATTTTTTTAAGTTGGAAACTTCTACAACAAACAACTAATGGTAGATGCAGTTAAATTTCATCATCCATTTTTGTAAAATTAGTTTGAGAGGGGAAGACATACTCCGCTTGTCCTTGACTCAAGATACTGCTGTCCTCAGCTTGTGCTGTTGGATGAAGTTCGGTTATTGCACTGGATCCACAAATATTATCAGAACTATTGCTGTTTTTGTTGACATCATCATGAAGTTCAGACTCCCCTGCCAAATATTGTGATAGAGATTTCACGTTATAATCAATTGTTTCTTTTACATACACTTTACTCAAAATAAGCCTGTGATAAGTTACCCGCTAATGAGCTCGGCACAACTGTATCCTTAAGCAAGAATTTCTGGCACATTATAGTTTCCTGGAAATCCAGGAAAGTATAATTAAGAAACTCTAATCTCTCGGAATCAGTCATCTTTGAAAATCCAAATGAAGTAGTCCATGCATTGAGCACACTAGAAACAGCTGGCAAGACCAGCCTCTGAACTCCCAGTTCTCTCAGCCTCTGGAAATACATACCGAATACATGAGAAATACAATAATTTTCAAGTACAAGAAGTGCATAAACATCAACTTGGTGCTGTCATGCTTCTACAAATTATAAAAGCAGTAATTATAGGCCATTTGACTATAACAAAGTCATATCCATCCTCAAGACATTTGGGAAAGAGGGAGTTGCTAGAAGGAAACAGGGAAAAAGAACAAAACTATAAAGGAAATAAAGTAAAACATATGGGTGTAAAGAGTGTATCTACCTCTTCAAGCTCATTCATCAAAATACGACACATGCCAAGTCGGCGATACTGAAAACGTGTGCCAACAAGTGGTACTTCTGCCACTTTCTCTCCATAGACCCTAGAGTAGTACCCCCACATCAGAGTAGCAATAGAGATAATGAAAAGTCTTAGAGGAATGTTTAAATTCTAGGTCCTACCCTTATGACAGATAAATGTGCATACCTTATAGCAGCAACACTAACTAATTCATCATTTCTTTCTAAGAGCACTGTATAGAAACCTTGAAAGTTCAAGCGCTTAAGCTCTGACCTGCCAAGTCATAGACAACAAAATCAGCTGGACATTGCAAAGTAATCATGGCCGTGATCATGAACACCATAATTGTCCTGTACTCTTCTTAACACCAACACCTTTCTTCATCCTGAAATTTTTTGTTCCAATTTTAAACTTCTCAAATGTAAAGATCATATAGAACCAGCACAGATAACCTATCTACATTTTCTTGTATATTTTTTAACAAGAAAAAAATAATAACAATGAAAATAAGACCAAAAGGAGGTTGCCAATTTCAGAGTCCAAGTCGCTGCATACATTACGAAGGAAGCAAAAACGACTGTAAAATAAATGTACTTACTAGAAGTACTTCTCACCTTCTGCTAAAAATGACATCCTCTACAATGTCTCTCCTCGTGTGATGTTCCCTAACAGGTTCGAAACATTCATGCATCACAGAGAGAGCAACATTAAGCTTGCTCTGATTTTCTGTTAAGGTCTCAAGATGAGGAGGATTGAAATGATGAGTATCAGAATTTGTGGCCTTCAGTAGTGACCAGGTTAGATTGTCACCACCCACTGGAATTGATTTTCCCAAAAGCTTGTGGAGACCCCAATGTATCTGGACCCAGAAAAGAAAGACTAAGAATATTTACTATATGATTTTCATAACGTTATTTACACTTAAACGCAAATAATTGCTCCCCGACAGAAGTATTTGAAATAGCATCTCGATATCTTAACTTTCTTAGGAAACTGATTCTCTATGGAGGCAAATTATGCAGTTAAAGCGTAGGAAGAACAATAAATTCCATAGCTCAATTCATCTAAGTTTTCCTACTGAATTCTGTTGAAAGCAGCCATCCATTGTTACTTCTCAGAACCTCGTTCCTCCAATAACCATAATTACTGAAGTCAATAGAATATTCATTAGTAAGAGAATTGAAGTATCTATTCATTTAATCACATCCTACACTTCATTAACCTGCTGTGTTATATCAAATGACTCCTTCCCTCATTTTGACCATGTTTAGGAGACTTAAGACAATATCCAGGCTGCCCTTAAATATTTTCGTGACACCATAAACATCAATGACTTCTCAGTTAACTATTACAAAATACATGATGTAGTAAGCTCGCAATGGTCCAACTTTCTAAATAAATGAAGAATGGGTGAGAACTACCTCTTTACAATGTTTGTTACAAAACCAATAAGTTTTAGAATAGCTTCCAAAGTTTTGGGTCCCCTTGATTCCTAGGCATTCAACATGATCTGCACAAAGAAACTACCCAAGCATTAAAAGACAATTTGATGTATGCATGTTCTTATGTTGTGAAAGACTTTTTAGATGAAGTACCTACATTTACGTTCACACTGATAACAAGTGAGGAAACGGTCGTCAACAACATTGGTGTGTTCATTTAATTTGGTCTCGCCACAAATGCCACAGCAACACGATGGGCAAAACCAATCACCTTCTGGAACGTCCTAAAATAGTCAACAGTCAACTAATCTCAAATTCCAAATATATTGAACCAAGAAACTAAGAAGAGGCATATCTACCTTCAAACCAAGGCAGCTTTGGTGGAATGAAGATGGACACTGATCACATAAAATTAATGTGCCTCCAAAGTGACAAATTGAACAGATATAGTCATTCTCACCTTTAGAATAACCACCTTTCCCACAATCAAATGCTTCTCTTTTCAAGTTCCTGATTTTTTTATTGCACAGTATCTGGCATTCTAACAAAGATTTTCCATCTTCCAACAGTATATTTGCAGCTGACCGAGATGAAGTGCTGCCAGCGTGGATTTCAAAACCATTGATAGTAAATACCTTCTGACAGCAGCAGCATTTGATCCCATCACGAGATATCCTTCCTTCAGCCATTGGTTGACGACCCTTCCCTCTACAGTAATAAACCTTTGCCCTTGGCAACACCATATTGTTGTCTATCAACCAGGAGAGTACTGTTCTAGGGTTGTGGTGTGAAGGACTTGGAGTGACCACCTCAAGCGCTCTTTTGCTTGAGCGTGACACACGCATTGACCTCCTACGTTCCATGTCATCTGAAAATTTATTGATACCCGCAGATACACTTCCTCTGCTCAATTTTTGCTTAACTGCTCCAGGACTCCTTATGCGCCGCCTCACATACTTTTTGCATATGGTCTGGATGCCTGATTCATATGCTTTACAATCTAATTTATGTTGGCTTTGAAGTAAGTGAGATGAAAAATCAAATAAATTAGCCATGCTCCTGAATTTTTTAGTCCTTTGAAATTTATCATGACTAAATTCCAAAAGATCTTTGGATGGAGATATTCTAGGAGACTCTCCAAAAAATGTTCTGGTTGGACTTGAAGGCATCGAGCATTCCTGTACATCCATAGTACTTGGTGAAGAGTAAAATTTATTCCTAACTAACTGGCCCTCAGCCTTCTGTATTATGAATACATTTCCCATAGGTTTACCAGCAGACTCGGTACTACTGTCGACCCTTTCTTCATCTAAACAGATTTTGCAGGCTGTTGAAAGTGATGCACAAGATCTGCCTAGAGGTGAAGTGTAGTACCATCTTTGCCTGTTTCCTTTACCTCTGTTGTTGACACGCAAACGCCATCCCAAAGATAATAGATGCATCCTTGCTTTTGATTGCATTTCAAACATGTTCTTCATTCCACTACTGCCTAACTGACTCAAGTTATAGTAGTCCACAACGGCTTTATGCAAAAGTTCAGGTTTTCCTAAAACGATACCAGAACCATCAAGAGTAGTCTGAAAGCAATTGTTGGGACTTGAACTCCTTTCTCTCTGTTCAAGGACCCTAGACGAGAGTATCACAGGACATGAGTCATGCATATTTTTCATTTCATCTTTCGAAATAGATGGAGAGATCTCAGCGGATGGTTCTTCCAAGAGCTTGCACACCTGGCGAAGAGAATAGAAACACTTTCCATTGGGAGAGGTGTATCTAAAAATAGGCTTATCCTTCCTACATTCAATTTTCCAGCCAAGATACAAAAGATGCTTCCTTGCATTTTTGAGCAAAGCTTGTGTAGGCTTTTCTCTAATCAAAAGTGAATAATTAGTAACAGCATCAGGGCATAATGCAGCATCAGGAAGGATTGTAGCACTAAGAGGTTCCCACTGAAGGGAGTTTCCACTCCCTGAACATTTCAGCTGTTTATTTACATTTTTATGCTCGATAATTGGAAGTTGTTGGTGGCTAATGGCACCAGTAGCACCAGAAAATCCCTCAAATCCCTCAGCATCAGAAGCTATGGATGATGATGCTTTAGGCAGCATAGACAACGCTTCATCATGGCAGGAAATACCTAAATCATTCGAAGTTTTCATTTTGGTCACATCAACCAATTGAAATTCTTCTTGAGCTAGATGAATAGTAGAATTTGGACTAGAATCCAGCAACTCTGCATTCAAACCATCATGTTTATGCACTTCTTCCATTACCAAACCACGGGTATCAAATGCATTTTCCTGATTGAAATCATTCCTAATCATCATATCACTTTTTACAGATGCCCCTGTTATTCCAATTGCATCAAAGTTGACTAAATTGGCCAATGGATTCTTGTTGATACAAACATTAGTTTTACCCAGTTCACTTCCTAGACTGGAGGAAATTTCTAAAACCCGAAGCCTTTCCTTTAGAGTAACATCTAAATTTTCATCAATGACCTCCATCACCAACTCCTTCCACAAATCATTCATAGGAGAAGTCCACTCTCCAATCTTCATGAAATCATCTTTTGCCCGTACTTCATACCATATCTGCTTCAAAGAAACAGGAAGGTAAGATTCTTGCTCACATTGATCGATTAGCTCAAGAAACGACCAGGTCCCACGTCTCTGCCAATCCCCAGTAGCCTCATCCCAATCCTGGGTAATACGCAATGTTTCAATTCCAACCATCAACTCATCACCCAAATCCGGAAAGAAAACCCCTCTCTCCTCAGAACCATCTTCGTGATCAAAAATAACACCTTCCCACCATGCATCCCGGTAATACACATCAACACACAGTCCATAAGGCAAACCCCACTTTCCAAAGTCAACCGTAGGTGGTATTGGCCTTATATGTCCTCGAACATTCGAATTCCCAATCAAGTAATTAACATTGTCTAAAGTGGCAGAAACGGAAACAGCATCAACAAGGAAATCAGAACCATCATTGAGAAGAAGATGATCGTACATAACGTGACGAACTCCATTGTTACACGCAATAACAGTCCCACAATGCCAAGAACCAAGCAAGCCGTCTTCTAAACTCCTCACCTGCCATGTTTCACATTCATAATGTAAAAAGTCGAAAACAAAGAATGCCCGATCACAATCGCGTAACCATTAGAGCAACGACCCGCCGCCAACGTACATATATAAACCTACAGAGAAACCCCTAATCTCTTTCCACAAATACGAAAACACAAAGAATATTCATAACAGGCAAAAAAGGACAATCTGACCAAAAATAGAATCCTCATTAACCTCAGAAGTTCTCACATGAACCCCAAAATAAGCAAACAAAAAGAAAGAGAGAATGCGTTGATCATAGCAAAGAACATAAAACGGCATAAGAGCGGAAAAACCCTCAGAACAATAACAACAACAAAAACAAAAAAAAAATCAGAATAGCCGACCGTACCCTTGAATTTCCAATCCCAAAACAGTCGAAGACTTACACGCCATAAAAGGCTGAAACAGAGTTGCATTACCTCTACTTTTTCATCAACAAGAAGCCTTCTTTCAATTCTGCGCTTCCTTTTCTTCCTAGTGCCCTGAACCACAAGGTCCCCGACCGCCATTGCAACGGAAAGAAGAAAAAAAAAAAGAAAAAAAAAAAAAAAAGAAGGAATTTGTGGCTAAGAATCCGCCTACGTCTCGAAATTGCAGAAACTACGAGAAAAAGGACAGAGGATCAAATGGAAAAACAGAGAGAAAAATCATAATGGAAAAAACAAAAAAGAGAAGGATTTGAGAGGTCCTTCTGTTATACAGAGGGTCCGGCACTGCGATGAACTGTTCCCACTCTCTCTGATACTTTGTCACCAAGGTAGCAACGAACATCGTGACGAGACCAAGACTTCGGAGGATCCCATGCGGCCGTGCTCACAGTAATTCATTCACAATCTAAAAAGCTATTGGTCCACGTCATCGATATCCCCAAATTTGGCCTTACGTGGCGGGTGAATGCGTTTTCTTTAAAATAGTTTTGCGTGTATTCTCTCATTGTCTCTCGTAATCCCATGCAGTTCCTAAAAATTAAATGCAGGAACGATGAAATCGAAAAGTGCGTGATCTGCTGGGAGAGGGCGCACAATAGCAAATATGGGGATCTTTACAATTAGGATCAAATTTTGCAGCTGATTGCTTTGCTTGGGGACCACTCGAGAGGCCGATCAATTTGGAAGGTGATTTTGTTGCAAAGATTTTATTGAACAAAAAATATATGAATATATTACATAATATTGTGAAATATAAAGAAGGCTAAATATGTTATTTCCTTCTTAATATTTAGGTCTTTGTCTAATTTTCTAATTTTATTTTATCGCTAAATTATAAAAAGTATTTCTAAATCTTGTCCTTTGTTTCAAAAATACATCCATTCTTTCAAAAGTTTCAATATTATTCTTTTTTATTTATTTCATGGTTAAAATTATATTTTTGTTTTAACCTATAAGATAAAAAAAATAAAAAATCTCATTCTAGTTATCAAAACAAATAATTTACACTTGCATAATGATTGAAACTAACCTGCGTGACAAAGTGAGCATGACTAACGGTAATTGACATGTATCTTAAATCAAGAGATTAGAAGTTTGAATCATCCACTCCCAAATATTAATATTGTTGAACTAGAAAAAAAAACTAATCTATGGTTTTTTTTTAATCTTAATGCAATAACAATATTATTATTTTTTAAATCATGTAAGTATACAAAATATAAATCACTATGTGTCGAATAATTATTCATGGAGTGCCATGACTTTCGTTTTAGTGTTAGCTCTATAGCCGAATTAGATATCAAGAGTTATTTAGTGTGAAAAGTGTCTTTCAAAATTAGTTGAATACTTTCCAACTTAAGCATATTTTTAATTAATTGAAATATTAAAAACTTCACTTATATAAGTTGAAAGTTGAAACCTTCACTTTCATATTTGTAATGTTAAGTTCTAAAAAAAAGAAAAAAAAAATAGAGAGAGAGAAATTGAATGAGAGGTTAAGGCCCCATTTAATATCCATTTGATTTTTGAAAATTAAGCCTATAAATACTACTTCTACCAATGAGTTTCCATGTTTTCTTATCTACTTTTTACATATGTTTTCAAAATCAAGCTAAATTTTGAAAACTAAACAAAAAAAATAGTTTTCAAAAGCTTATTTTTATTTTTGGAATTTGGCTAGAAACTCAAATATTTCCTTAAGAAATATGAAAAACATAGTAGAGAAGATTAAAATAATTGTAGAAAAATTGTGAGAAAACGAAGACAATTTTCAAAAGTAAAAAATAAAAAATCAAATGGTTATCAAACAGGACAAAGATATATATGTTAAATGGATGGTAAAATTAGAGATAACAAATTGAATAAGTTGAAAATAAAGAATATTCTTTTTTTCTCTTATTCCCAACAGAAGAAAGAATACATTTTTTTTTTTAAATGAAGAAAGAATAAGTTAAAGATAGAAAATGAAGTGATAAATAAAATAAACTTCTTTTAAAAGACCTCTTTCCAAATGTAAAGACGACAAAATTGGTTGACTAAAAACCTTAAATAACTTATCAGATCAATTAAATCGTATATGACACAAGTTAGATAGCTTTTTTTTTTTAATTAGTTTTAGTCCAACAAACGTGTAGGATAGAGATTCCAACTCTTGACATTTGAAAGTTTGAGTCGACATCTACATATTATAATGTTATATTTTATAAAGATACGTTATATACATTTGTCAATTTGAGCATAGTTCAATTAATTTGTAACACTTCATGCCCAAGATTTGGACCAAGATTCGAAATTCGAATTCAGCACCTAATGAAAAATTTTTAAAAAACAAAGAACTCGGGTGAGAAAACAAAGACAATTTTTAAAATCCAGTCTAAGAACTCGGGTGTTGCATAGTTAATGCATATGTCCTCAATTAAGAGGTCAGAAGTTTGAATCTCTCTAACCCCAATTATTATTAAATAAATAAAAAAAACATTACATACATCTATAATTCTATAATATATAAAAATTGGGTTATAGAAGGAAAATCTTTGCCTTCTGATTTTGCCCTTAAATTTTTCTTAAATTCCTATTTTACCCTTCAATCTTTTCTAACGAGATGCAACTATTCTGGTCGAGATGTCTGTTGATAGAAGTTAATCCAATTGATGTGTCTATTGAAAATTTAACTTTTATGTAAAATTTAGGATAAGTTGAATAGTTGCAATTTTATGTTGATAGGACACAATTATTTGAGTGAAGGTGGTTACACATCGAAGCAGCAAGTCCATTCATCTATGGGTGTGATATAGACTATAGATGTGAAACATCACGATCTAACAGTGGATATGTGTCTAAAAAGTTTTAGTTCACTTTTATTGCAAACCATGTATAAAAAGAAAGAAAGTTGGTTACCCCATACATATCAATTGTCTCTTTTTTCCTTCCAACCAAAACTCATACTCAAAATGCCAAATGGTAGCAAGGATTTTTCCTTTATTAGAGAACTCAAATCCAAGGGAAACATTTGAATCATGTCAAAGTGAAGACTTAGAGAATCCAACTGTAACAGCCCGAATTTTTCAATACAGTCATTCTAACAATAATGCGAAAGCGTAACAATCAAAACTAAAATAGACATCAAGAAATTCAGCTGAAGTAATTTCTTACAAAGGTTTTCTAAAAGAAACTATTGAATCCATAACAACTTTCTAAGTCTTGTGCCAGAATGCTAAACTTCACTTCTTTCGAGACTATCACTTGATCCTTCGTCTGAAAACATTTTGTAAAAAACAAAAATGAGTACAGAAATACTCAATAAGC
This sequence comes from Trichosanthes truncata, assembly GCA_033996785.1. Classification (NCBI taxonomy): domain Eukaryota; kingdom Viridiplantae; phylum Streptophyta; class Magnoliopsida; order Cucurbitales; family Cucurbitaceae; genus Trichosanthes; species Trichosanthes truncata. The sequence continues at coordinate 21,619,958 of JAWPNB010000008.1, read as the reverse complement.
AATTTCAACATCAAGTTCAAAATTTCATTTTCTTCAAAACAAAACATAGAAATTCAGTTTAACAAATCATTTCAATAGTTGAATCAAAAATCAAATATTCATTCGGTCATTTTCTTTTAAAACAATCATAAACAAAATACAAATATCCTTGCAAAACTTTTAATACAACTATTAAAACATTCAGTCAAAACTTTCGAAAAATAAAAATCTTTCAATTGAACAAAACTTTCATTTACCAAACTTTCAAGTATCGAAACTTTCAATTCAAACAATACTTTCAATCAATCATTACTTTCAAATATCAGAGTGGGAATATGCATTATTTGGGTAGCCTTCAGAACATATATGATGGTTACCCGTCGGTAATACCAATCAATCAATCAGAATATTCAATCAGAGTTGTCGATAAAAATCGGTCAGAACATTTAATTCAATTACTTAAGTGTGAGGCCATGTGAGTGAAACACACACATGAATCTTCATTCCAAAGGAATGTCAAACCACAAACTGTGTCTTCCCACAAATAAGCTTCAATCAGTCAGAGATGTCGATAAAATCGACCAGAACAATCAATATAATTACTTAAGTGTGAGGCCACGTGAGTGAATAACACACACATGAATCTTCATTCCAAAGGAATGTCAAACCACAAATGTGTCTTCTCACAAATAAGCCAGAACAATTTCATCAATTCCAATTCCATCAATTCCAATTTAGGCTACTACCACAAATAAGCAAAGTATTCCCAAAACATAAAATTGACATATCCGGATAGTCCTTATCAAAACGATCAAAAATTCATTTGTAAACATTTGAAACAAAACATGTAGTTTCAAATAACAATTTCAATAAAGATTCATCAAATCAACCGTTCAAACTCAAAACCAAAACAAACTTACTTTCATTTTAAAATCAATCAAAACACATTTATTTCAAATTACCCAAAATGGCAAACATACTTTTAAATAGCAAAATACTTTAAAGCATATAAAACAATTTCAACCAATTTCAAATCATACAAAACATTCTTTCAAACCTTTGTCAAATAAACAATATTCAAAACATAATTGTACCAAAATTGCTATTTTGGAAGGGATGTGGAAATTACTTACCTCGATTGATAATCCTACAATTCTCAATCTCAATCTCAATTCCAAATCTTGTCCACTTTCTTGAACAATCATCAACTTTTCCTAGAAATCCAAAAATATCCAATATTACACTGATCAAAAACCAAAATTTTATCTTAAAGGTCCAAAAGTTTATCTAAAATATAAACAATCTTATCTACCCAATTTTTCCCATTCAAAACAATTTTCTGCACAAAAAGTTAGGGAAAATAGGGTTCTTGGACTAAAAAAAAACACTAAAAACTGGGTTAAAAAATACTTTAAAATCCAATTAAAAACGTATTACAATCGGTAAAATCAATATTTTTCAATACGAAATAAAATACCAAACGAATTTTCAATCCTACAACTTTTAAAACCTTCAAAACTATCATAAATTATAGACAAATAACCCAGAAAATTTTATGGTTCATAAAACAAAATTCTTCAAGATTTTAACATTAAAAGAATCAAGATTGCCACTTTTTAACACCAAAATCAGATCTGAAAAATCTGGATAAAATTGTTGTGAAAACCTTTAAAACATACTCTTTTCATGTAGAAATTAAAACTATAAATCACACTTTAAAGAAACAATCATATGGTAAACTTTCTTGTACAAAAAGAACCCAAAAACACTAAAAACAGTCCCAAATTTAGAAGAAAATAAAAGCTGAAAATTTCTGGAAAATTTTCCTTTATCAAACCTTAATTGAAAACAATCCAGAATTGAAAACAAAAACCCAAAATTCTAAACAATCAAGAATTGAAAACAAAAACCCAAAATTTTTCAAGAAAGATTCAATCAATCAAGAAAGAAAACAAATTTCAAAATAGAAGGGAAGAAAACTCTGCTTTTTCTTTAGAGGGGAAACTGCAAAACTGACTTCTTCTTTTCTCTCTTTTTGCCGTCAAAACTTTTGATAAAAAAGGTTAGGGCTTAAAAGACCATTTTTAAAAGAACCCTAATCAAAACCCTTAAAATATTATCTTCTTTTTAAAATAAATAAATAAATATTTTATTATCTTCTTTTTAAAAAAAATAAATAAATATTTATCTCCTAATTTAAAAAGAAGATAAAATCCTAATTCAAAAAAGGTTTTAAAAAAAACTAATAAAATAAATAAAATAAAAAATTCTTTATTTTTTTTCGGTTGTTACACCAGCAGTGCATTAATTCATCTATGGGTGTGATCTACATCGTAGATGTGAAACATCATGATCTAACAGTGGATACGTGCCCAAAAGGTTTTAGTTCACTTTTATGGCAAATCATGTATAAAAAAGAAAGAAAGTTGGTTGCCTATACATATCAATTGTGTCTCTATTTTCACTCAAAACTCATACTCAGAATGTCAAATGGAAGCAAGGATTTTTTTTATTTATCACATAACTCAAATCTAAGGGAAATATTTGAAGCATGTCAAAATGAAAAGTTGAGAATCTATAAACTTATTTTAGTCGATGAAGAGGTAGAGTTCAAAATTTATTCATGTTATCTTTCTTATATTGATTATTCTTTTTTTTTTTAAGCAGAGATAATCATATATGTTTATTAATGAAAAAACATGTAATTTGATTTTGTCTCTTAGGGATATGTTTCTAATTTTAATTTTATTCTTTTTGTCAAAACTATAGAAAAAAAAAAAGAAAATTTTGTGACAAGAAATTTGACTTGGTGTTTCATTTGGAAGAAACATTATACATGCCGAAGTAACCACTGGAGAGCATGCAAGAAAACAAGTTTTCACACTGTGAATTTCATTAAGTTCACCTAATGATAAAGGATAATAAACAAAGCACGAAAACAAATAATTACAAATGTTGAAATATATTTTTCTCAACATGTATTTTCACGTGGACAACTCTATGTTGCATTATTAAGAGGAGTTTCAATGTCAAAGACAAAAATTCTTATCAAATCACTTCATGATCAAAATGTATCTTTCAGACATACGAATCACTTCATGATCAAAATGTATCTTCCATACATACGAAAAATGATGTTTATAAAGAGTTTCTCTTATAATTAAGGTCAAGTTTATTAAATACTTATTTTAATTTTCATCCATTTAACTTATATAATTCTTATGAAATATATTTATTTAGGTTTGCTTTCTTTCATTCGTTTTTCTCAAGAAACCAACCAGTCCATTTGAAGAACACGAGTAAATTACTCATCTGGTAACAAATTATCTTACATCACTTGTTTATCAATTTTACTCCATAACTTTTATTTCAGTTACATTATATATATCTTTTAATTTTAATCATTCATTTGTTCTTTATTAATTTTCTAAATATTTAAACTCAATAAAGAGTATATTCATTCAAATTTGAAATTTTACTGTAAAAAATTATGTTCCAAAAATTTTAAACCACGTGTAACACATTTCATATTAATTATAAATTAACCTAAAACAATATATGTAGTTGTAAACACTAATTTTTTTTTTTAGTTTCAATAAGAAGAGTGAGATTTCAATTAAATGATTTACTTATCATATGTAATTATTATTAAAAAAAAAACAATTATATTTATTTTAATAGCATTATCTTTTCAAGAGGCAATATTATGAAAAAAAAAAGTTACACTCAATTTTTGGAAAAAAAAAATCTATAATAAAGACAACGAGCAAATGGTTGCAGACGGCTCGGTTGCTGTGTAAAACCGGACTCGAACCAATAATTTATGAAATAAAATTTGAAAACCGCCACCGAACCGCCCCCAGTGCAAGTCGAGCTGACCAAACCACTTAAATAGCTGGTTTATGCGGTTCGGTTTTCGATTATCCATTTAACACAAGTGCAGGTTGCAGGGCCAGGCGGGTCAATCACGTGCGGTTGCTAGTTGGCAAGATGGGCGAAGATATCTCAATTGAAAAAAATAAACAAAGAAGTGTTCAACGTGCATCTCAAACTCAAGACTTAAAGTTCTCAAGGCTTATCCTACAACCAACGAAACCGCTAATGTTATTTGGTAAGATATTTTTTATTTTGAATCCTTACACTCCTACATAGTAGTTGAACTAAAAAAATAATAATGGTTAATTTTAAGATCTATTAAAACTAAGCGATTAAATTTGAACATTTAAAAATACATGAACTAAAATGGAATAAATGAAATCATAATATTTGTCTTTTTAACCTGGTAATTTGATTAAGTATGTCCAACAAAACAAAACTAATTATGCATATATTTGCATCTGAAAATTGATAACGTGAAAAAAAAAATCTTTTGTTTTTTGTTCTTTTTATAAGATGAAAGAAGGGTGGAGTTGAGATTTGGATTATTTTGACGATAATACATTTAACCCATTAAACTATGCTCATGACGCCAAGTTGTAAAATTAGAAAAATTAATACCGTTGAGGGTAAAATTACCGAGAGGCCGAAGCCCAAAATTATTATTATTATTTAACCAATTTTAATAAAAAATAACTTCAAACTAACAATAGGGACTAATTTTAAAAATTATTGAAAGTATAAGATTAAATTTAGACATTTAAAAGTACAGAAATTAAAATAAAATGAAGTTTAAAATATATGGACCAAAATGATATTTTAACCAAATATTTGCAAAGATGTGGGGTTCAACCTCAAATCGGCCCAAATGAGGCCTCGTATTCAACACCAATCATGGTCCAGGCCAAAAAGGTGGGCTAACCCTCGAGGGCCCATAGGCTGGCTAATCAATAACCTCTAGGGTGCAAATGATAATTTCGTAATTTCGAATATGCTCTTTCATTAATTACTATTCGTTTATTATTTTCATGTTAAATTATTTTATATTTAAGTAATGAATTAAAATTAAATTTATATGAAATTATTTTATATTTAAGTAATGAAATTGCATCATAAAATAGCAAGTACGTGTGCTTTACAAAACTGAAAATAACATGCACCTTAACTATTATTCATATTACATCCAATAATAGGTAGTGGCTATCCAACCTTCTTCTTTTTTTTTTTTTTCCTTTTGTTTTTCCTATTTTGGTGCTGGTGATGATTGTATTTTCAGCAACCATACATGGTTGGTTACGAAAAATTCTAATCTAATTATAAATAAATATAAATTATAAGTTTATTAATCTTTTCAAATTCCATAACCAAAAAGTAAGGATTCATCGGTTCAAATTTTCATATCTTACATTTATTGTACTAAAAAAATTAAAAAATAAACCTTTAACACCACACCACCTCCATACCCCATATTTCTGCATCAATGTCAAGTTCAACGCCACAATGTAGGTTCAAGAAAGGAGAATTTATATTTTATAGAGGTATTGAAAGTCATTGTGATGAATGAAAAGGTAATTCTACATTTTTTTTATTCTTTAATGTTCATAATTTTTTAAGATTTTTTTTTTTGGACAACATATAGGGTGAGAGATTCGAACCTATGTCCTCTTAGTTGAGAGTATACATTTTATGTCATTTGAGTCATGCTGACCTTTTTAAGAGTAATTTTAAATGTGTATCATAATTCAATAATTATAAAAGTAAAATCATAGTGTGATAGAGAGGGAAGGGTAATCTAGTAGTACCAGACACAAAACAAAAAATACAAAGCCCTACTTTCTTTCCCCACCAAACTCAAACTTACTTCACCCAACAACAAAACAAAAAAACGAAAGCATCTGCTGACTCACTATCTTTTTCTCGCCACGTGTGATTCCCTGTCTTCTTTCACCAGGTAGGGGATAACAGGCTCACAGCAAAAGCAGCTCTCAATTCCCAAGCATGTGGGAATTGTGATCCTCTTTTCTTTTTTTTTTCCCCAATCTTCACTTTTTTATTTTCGAACGCACAGACACGAATAACAGGAACAATCTGTGAATATACCACACCATCCAAATTCATGGCCTGGTTCAGGAATCTCAGGCACCTCTCAGCCACTAAACCACCGCTCAGATCCACAAATCCACACCCATTTTTTCCTTCCACGACGCCGTTCACCTTTCTCCTCTCACATTTTAGCTCTCAGCCCATTCCCGAGGCGGCGCCGTCTCTCCCGCCGGGCCTCAGCCCCACGGCGGCAGGCGAGAAGCCGAGGGTGGTGGTTTTAGGCTCCGGCTGGGCTGGTTGCAGAGTGATGAAGGACTTGGACACCAACATATACGACGTCGTTTGCGTTTCGCCTCGCAACCACATGGTCTTCACCCCTCTTCTCGCCTCAACCTGCGTTGGAACTCTCGAATTCAGATCCGTCGCCGAACCGATCGGCCGGATCCAGCCCGCCATTTCTCGCGAACCCGGTTCCTATTTCTTCCTCGCAAATTGTAGTGGCGTCAACACCGATGAACATTTGGTATGCTTCTCAATTCCCTCACTGTTTCATTGAACTTTAAGAAAATTCCTCACAATTTGCTCAAACCTCACTGGTTTTTGAAATTTGAATTGAATGGAACCTCGTTTAAACCTAGAAAGTGAGAAGGAGATTGTTTAATTTGTTATTGAAGGTGCAATGTGAGACTGTTACTGATGGATCGGACACTTTGGAGCCATGGAGGTTTAAAATATCATATGATAAGTTGATTATAGCGTTGGGATCCCAGCCATTAACTTTTGGGATTCATGGGGTCAAAGAACACGCCATTTTTCTTCGTGAGGTTTATCATGCCCAGGAAATTCGTAGGAAGCTGCTTTTGAATTTGATGTTGTCTGATGTTCCAGGTATATAATAGATGGTTTGTTAAACATTTTCGTCTTCATTTTTTCGTTTTTCAGTGAACATAATTTGGACTGTTTGTCATTGGCAGGCATCTCTGAGGAAGAGAAACGCCGGCTTCTACACTGTGTTGTTGTTGGAGGAGGTCCAACTGGAGTTGAATTCAGTGGGGAGCTTAGTGATTTTATCATGAAGGATGTTAGTCAAAGATATACTCATGTGAAAGATTATATCCAAGTTACTTTGATCGAGGTTTGTAAAATGTCGACCCGAGCATCAGATTCTTCATACATAATATACCATGTGCACTATTATCGTTCTCGGTTTCTCAAAGTTTTGGTTAGGTTGTTAAGCTTCTGATATCTCTGGATATAAAAAAATCAACATTAGTTTATTGGATATGTTTTTAAGACTTGAGAGGATTCACTTGCTTGTGTTTGTTTAATTGTTTGACAGGCAAATGAGATATTATCTTCCTTTGACGATCGCCTCCGGCACTATGCTACTAAGCAATTGACAAAGGTAGGAAAGTTAATGCATTAGAGTGATGCCATTTTCTTTCCCCTAGCGAGGATGATAACCGGTTTCATCTTTCTTAGGATGCTTTAAATTTGAAATTCTTTGATCTCATTTGTTCGTATCCCTCAGTCAGGAGTTCAACTTGTACGCGGCATTGTCAAAGACGTTAAACCTCAGAGCATCATTCTCAATGATGGCTCTGAGGTTCCTTATGGATTGTTAGTTTGGTCTACTGGTGTTGGTCCCTCTCCTTTTGTAAATTCCTTGGAAGTTCCAAAGTCTCCTGGTGGCAGGTAAGTTAAAATTTTCTTAGTAACTTATCCAAAATGCTTATTTGCCTCTTAGATTTCAAAACTTTCAAGAAATTTTTTCAGAAATATCATGATGTTTTGTTTGTAAGCTTCCTTCTAAGATAGGCAAATTGTTCCAGGACCTGGTGGGGATCCATTCGTATTTAGGGAAAGTCACCATCTTCTCAAGCTCACTAACCTTGCCATGTATCGCCTAAAATAGTTTTAACTTCAACTTCTTATCTTATAGGAATATATTTATTTCTTTTCCCTCACATTCGATCTGCTTTGTCCCGATCCTTCGCTTGATGTCCCCATCTTTATTCAAATCATGGGATCCTCATTCTTATGATTAAGGCTTCCTGTTTATGCTTTCTTTTCTATTATCAGTCCGAACATTGCTCGAGAGATGATATATCTCTGGTTATATTGGCAGGATCGGTACAGATGAGTGGTTACGTGTTCCTTCTGTGGAAGATGTGTTTGCAATAGGCGATTGCAGTGGGTTCCTAGAGAGTACAGGGAAACAAACTCTTCCAGCTTTGGCTCAGGTAAGTTAAGATGCTCCTGAATATTCTGGGTTTTCTGCCCATTCAGAAAATGCAATTTCATATTCCAAGTCACTGTTGCCAAGAGATGTCAAGTTTTTGTTGCATTCTGAAGGTAGCAGAGCGTCAAGGCAAATATTTAGCAGCCTTGCTGAATAAAATTGGTAAAGAAGGTGGGGCACGAGCAGGTAGCGCAAAAGACTTGGATCTTGGAGCGCCATTTGTCTACAAGCACCTCGGAAGTATGGCAACTATTGGAAGATACAAGGCTCTTGTCGACCTTAGGCAGAGTAAAGTAAGCAATCGATGGAGTTGCTCCAGGGCTTCCTTTCTTTCTCGCTCTATATAGTTAACTGGGTAACTCACTTATGATTATTTTCTACAGGAAGCAAAGGGATTATCCATGGCAGGGTTCATCAGTTGGTTCATTTGGCGTTCGGCTTATCTAACCCGTGTCATAAGCTGGAGGAACAGATTGTATGTGGCAGTGAACTGGGCAACAACTTTCATCTTTGGTCGTGATATAAGCAGAATTTAGATTTGGAAGTAAGAACTCACCACGCCCTTCCCGCACCACAAGTACCCAAAAAACAAAAGGTTTTCAAGTTGAGCTCATTGATCATCATTTTATGTGCAGTAGTACCACAAGTTGCGAGTTGTTCGCCAAGACAATAACATCTTGCTGCATGGATATGCAGTAAAACTGTCAGATTCTTTGTGGTTCACATGAAAATCTGAATAATGGCTGCCATACTGCAATTTCTCAGCAGAAGCTCGCTGTACAGTTTTATTTCAACCAACTGTTATTGGGTTAAATCCAAAGCATATTATTGTATCTTGATAGAAATTAAAATAAAGCCAATTATTAGTATTATAAGCTTTGTACTGCAACTTCATTGAGTGCTTTTCAATAGAGTTATTTCATTGGCCATTATTTCAATTTATATTGCTACTTGGATTCTACACAACTTTTCTGTCTATTTAACTGTTATTTCCTTGATAAGTCGTAGGTTTCCACAGTAGCTTACTACCAATGGTTAAATTCTTCAATCTCAATGACAAGATGTTATTTATAAGAGAATATTGATCTCATTCCCTCTCAACTAGCCAAAGCAGGACTAGGCGAATGACCATCATCTCATGGTATGTGCTCTATAAATGGTGGAACTAAAGAGTTTTGGTAGAGAAATTGTAGAGAAGTATCTCTAGATTTGAAGAAAAATAGTTCTATTACAACTAATAGAGAACTTATGATCGTACATAGCTTAAGAAAGAATGTAAATTCTACTTGCACCAAGAAAATGAAAAACCTACCGTACTGAATTATTAATACCTCTGCTGCCTGAGTCGTCAATCTGGAAAAACATACTGGTTGTGCCAAATTTTACTGCCATACTCTTCAACCAGCAAGTCGACTACGAATGATTTCTTTCATCTCGGTCGCCCCAGGAAACCTTCCCGCCTGTTGTTTACAAAACACCTGAATAACAGAAAACAAGAGGAAATGAAATTTGATTCTTCTGGGAAATAGAATCATTTCTAAAAATGTACATATAACTACCAGTTCATCATTGAAGAAAATTTCAAAGCCCTCAGTGTTCTGGAGGTAGTTTATGGTTATGCAGCCCAGAAGCCAAGGGATTGCAATGACAAAAAATTTGTGTGCAGTTAAACGGTAGTACCAAGAAGGTATTGGCATTTTCAGCTCGAGAAGAATATGTTGACCAGCCATCACTATCATTATAATCAGTACTTGTGCAGTTGATATAAGTTTTGAAGCAATATATTTTGGCCGAGATGGAGGATGAAGTGAAAGAGTAACATTGATTCCAGGAAAATGTTGTTGCACCAGCAACTTAATCGACATGGAAGCCCCCCTGCCAAAACATGATGAAGAGCAATGAGTTTTCAGATTTTAAAGGAGGGTCAAAAAAGAAGCAGACAATGATAATAAGGAATCTGCCTCACAGAGATTCTAAGATTAAATAAATAGTTTAGACGTTTGGGATGATAAATGATCATATTAAATACTTCAATTGTCTTATTCTTTTTTCTCAATATGAGAAATTTCAATCAAGTTTTAGGAGAAAATGTCAAGGATCAATAAGAATGATAAAAGAACATAGTCCATTTCTTTTCTTGGAATGAATCATCAAAGCATGCAGCAAAATCCAGTAATTAAGATGATGATCTGTAGTCGAGCATTGTAGATTTCCCCCATTTTAACTAGCGTGAGTGAAATTCCACTTTCCACGAACCAGATTTCACTGGAAATCAATTCATCGTTACTTCAACTTCAACAAATTCCACAGATTAAGCAAAGAGCCAACGAATCAGACTCGACAGGTGCACGATTGATCATAAAAAAACTAAAGCCCCAAAAGATAAGTAGTATAACATATTTGCTAAAATGAAATCGAACCTATAAGAGGACAGAGAGCTGAATTTGATGAGAATCGTATCTTTCTTTGTCTGATTCAAACTCGATATTTGCGTGTGATTCAAACTCGCTGTTTGCGTCTGATTCAAATTGTTGCTGTTTAAGCGATTATGATAAACGAGAGAATGTGATGAAATTGGAGGCGGAGTAGAGAAGAAATCGTAGATATCGAAACAGAAAACTGAGAGCGACAGCAATGCAAGAACCAAAAGTCCTCGATCCATTTTTTTTCCCAATCCTCTGCAACTTCAATTTTGAAATTGGGCTACCAAAGAAAAAATGAAGAATCAGGAATTATACACTACGATTATTATTACCCTTTTCAAATTACGTAAGTAGTTTTTTTTTTTTTTTTTTAAAAATTAATTCTGCTATAAAATCAGTATATCAACAGAATCTTTTTTTCTCTTCTTTTTTCTATTTCGTGCATGCGCGAAGACTGAAGAGTCCGAATGCCTCGTATTAGGTTTCAAATTGCATGGCTTGCGGGTGAAGGGAGGGAGCATGGCATGCTGGAAGCATGTGCCCCTTTTTTTTTAGTTTTTTTTAGTTCAAAGATATGTGATTGTGAGAGTGATTCAAATCTCTAACCATATGTCTTAGGATTAACTACATGAATAACACATTTGAAGCATCAAATTACACAAATGTCAAGTTTTGAAAAAAATTTCAGCTTTGTCTCAAGTCCAGTCATTTGAAGCCATTTGAAGTTTAATAGAAGATTGAATTTACATGTATGCCCATTATATTTGGTAGTAATTGATGTAAATTCGTGAGAAAAAAATAGAAAGAAAAAAATGGAATATTTTCCATAACTGTTTGAATAATAGATTTGGAAAAATCCCACAATTATCTCCAATAACCTCCTTTCAAATCTCTTCGCATTTTTCACCATCAAAATCAAGGGTTTAGGGCCAAACCAATCGATTTACCTCCTCACCTTCATTCAACCATCAAAAGCAAATGTTTCCAGCGACGTGTGGATCGAGGTAAAATTGCCTTTCAATAGCGGCAATAGACAACGTGACTTTCTATGGGTTTCATTCAACAATGGTGGGTTTGCTTCGCCGGCTTCTTCTTCCTCTGTGTTTCTTCTTCATTGCCGGTGGGTTTGCTTCGTTGGTTTCTTCGCCAGTGGATTTTGAAGGGTTTTTTTCCAGCTATATTTTGTTCCTTTTTTTTATTTTTTATTTTTTACTCTTGCTATATTTTGGGTTCATATAATATAATTCAAGAACACAAATTATAATGCACTAAATTTTGTTGAAGACAAACATAAACATTCTAGGATTAAATTTTGAGTTTATATGATATAATCGCAAAACATAAGTTTTTATGTAGGTATATATTAATTCTTGACTGGGTATATAGAATTGATGTCGGACAAAAATTTACTTTAATCTTTCAAGTACTTCCTTTGAGATTAAATGTCTTGGTATATATGAACCGCGTAATGAAACATTTACATGGTATGAATTATAGTGCACCTAGTAAGAATTATATCAACTAGGTATATATTATATTAAATAAAATGTTAATATTATATTATAATTATCCATCTCATTCCAATGATCACTATGAACCATACTCTTAGGTGAATATGATTACAACCTATACAAAATACATGAGGATTATTTACCTATCTATATATAATAGGTGTTTGCGAATATAACTATAATTATTACCTAAATAAAATATAATAGGATTATATATAAAATTGTATATAATATATTTCTATGTATATATTTATGCTTACAATATACTGAATAGTATATATTTGTCATCAAGTATTTTTAAGAAATGTTCCATATAACTAATACGTGTATAACACATAAACCATGTACATTTTAATTAGTTGATATTATATCTAACCATAAAAGTTTATATGTTTATAACACATATACCTACTAAACTTTACATAATTTATATTATATATCTACAAAAGTTTATATATAATAAGACTACTCATTACGAAAAAAATGATGAAACATAACAATGAATATAATACATAAATACATGATGAAAATGATATAGATTGTAAAGTTCATGATAAAAAATACCAAAAAAAAAAACTTGTATTTTGAATAAATTGACCATAACATAAATAATAATAATAATAATAACAAACAAAAAATAAAAAAATAAACATCAATAAAAATCAATCAACCATGTAAAGCAATATCAATAATTGATCAAAGAACTAAAACAAATAAAATCCAATCAACAAATAAAATATGTGGTATAATTTTTTAAAAAAATATAGGCAAAATAACAAACAAAGTCTGTAGTATAATTGAAAAAAACCATATGCAGAATTGAAGAAGCAACATTACTCATATTGAGGAAATAATGTGATTGACGACAATTGTATTGGAGGAGAAGAATGTTGAATTCCGCAGCAATTTTTGTTGGACGGTGGTAGCAAAAAAAAAAAAAAACAAAACAAACAAACAATATAATAGTTAACCTCTAATTTGTTAACCTTATATGTTATTAATGGTAAAAAACAGTTAACACCAAATTTTACCTAAATTGAATATCTCATTATGAAAATATTAAATTACAATAATAATGAATTTCCAAGGGTATAAATGGAATAAAATAGTTGTAGAGATATGAGCCAAGCTATAGCTAATTTTTCTTTTTAAATTTGTCATTTGTGAAATATATGGTTGAAAACGTGCTCTTTTGCATAATTTTCCTATGTCTTATGAAGTTTTTGTACGGATGACCCGTTTCCTAGCGCTTTAATGACTGATGACATGAGTTCTGAAAATAATGAAATATGACTCATTCTGACGTGGCAATGCTCGCAAAATTACACATAGGGCAGTATGAGGCAGTCTTGCTTGTTCATGCTCTCGTACGCAGAAACGTTATCGCTCTAGCTTTCTCGCTCTCACTCAAATAAGTGGTTGAAAATCTGGAGAGAAAAAAAAAAAGACAAGAAAAAATCACGTCAGAGAAGAGCTAGAGTAGCAGAGTTAGAGCTAGAGCGAGAGCAAGAACAAGAGCTAGAGCAAGAGAGAAAGCAAGAACTAGAGCGAGAAAGCTAGAGCAAGAACTAGAGAGTGATTCGCCTTGTCTCTTTCTTTTCTCCAGATGAGGACCACTCATTACTATCATGAGCAAGAGCGAGAGAGCAAGATCGAGAACTAGAGAGCCAGAGTTAGAGCAAGAGTGAGAGTACGATGCCCTCACGGTAATTTGGACGGGATGCAGAGTACGGAAAGGGTCATATGTCATTAATTTCAAACACGGGTCAAATGGTATCAAGGCGTGTGAAAACGAGTCTTCTGTGCAAATTTCCCATGTCTTATCCAATTGAGCATAAGGTTGATTTTCCTTTCATTTGAAAACTCAATATAGGTAAAAAATTTATTTTCAAGCATATTTTCTTTTATATGTCTATCTATATATATCTCTGTGTGTTCTGCCAAAATGAGCATAGCTCAACTGATATTAAGCTTGTACTATTTACCTCAAGGTTAAAGGTTCGATTCCTCCACCCTACATATTCTCAAAAAAAAAAAAATTATGGCAGTCTCATTGAATAATTTGTCGGAGAGTTAATTGTTTCTTCAACATGGATATAAAGATAATTAAGGGTTGGTATGCAATTTGGATTTTTTTTTATTTATATCTTTAGATTCACTAAATTCAACAGATTCAACGAATATGCGTTTGGGAGATTTCTTTCTGAAAACTATTTTTAGATTTTATGATCCAAAGTAATGGAAATTTTGAAAACCTTATTTTTATGTTCTTAGTGTATCCAGATGTTGAAATTGAAATTTTAAAATGAAGAATTACATTTAAAAAGGTAAAAACTTTGATAAATATAGTATTTTAGAATATGTATAATATAATATATTATAAATTATATGATATTGTAAAATAATAATTATACAAAATTTATAATTCAAAACATGTTCATAAATTAATTAATAATAGTTGAGAGTCAACCTAATATTAGTTGGTAACTAGAACTATTTTTATTTTTATGGTTTATAAATATATTACCAAACACATTGTAAACCATTGTTAAATTGAGACTCAGATGCCAACTTCAACATAGCTTAATTGGTTAAGGTATATACCCTCAACCAAGAGGTCGGATGTTTGAATCCCCCCATCCCACATGTTGGTTGAACTCAAAAAAAAAAAAAATTGAGATCCAGGTTTGCTACCAAACACAAAACCCAAAATACTGAAAACATGAAATACAACTCTAATTTTCCTTAAATTCCTTGTTTTCAAAATTATATTTTCAAATCACTAACCAAACGCACTCTAAAGATCTATTAGGAGTAGAATTTGAATAGAAAATTTTAAATTGACCAAACAAACTAGATTGACTTGAAGTTACATGTAAGAGTAGAAATTTGAACATTCGACTCTATAGTTAGAGATAGGGGTGTTCGTGGGTTGGGTTGGGTCGGGTTGAGGTACGTTTTAGACCCAATCCAATTATTCAGGTTGCAAATTTCTTCGACCCAAACAACCCTTATTAAATAATGAACCCAACCCAACCATGAAATATTTGGATTGGGTTGGTTCGGGTTGGTCGGGTTATAAACTCAAAATTTTATTTTAAGAAAAAGTTAAGTATTGATATATAAAATATATATTTATTTATTTTTAAATATTGAATTAAGATTAGCAATTCAATTTCAATTTATATCATGAATTTTTACCTTCCAAAGACTCAAAAACTTATTTTAAAAAGTTGTTGAATAATAAATAATCTAAAAATAATTATAAAATTAAAATAAATATATGTACATATAGTTGTAATATAAGTAAAAAAATTATTTTTTTAAATTAATAAGAAGTTCGGGTTGGTTCGGTTCAACCCAAACTCCTTTTTGGTGAACCCACGAACCAACCCAACCCATAAAGTTTCCATTTGTTTGAACCCAACCCAACCCAAACAAGTTGATAACCCAACCCAAACCGTTGAATTAGGTTGGGTTGATCGGGTTTTTCGGGTCATCGGGTTTTTTGAACACCCCTAGTTAGAGATATAATGTCTTAACCTATTGAGCTATGCTCAGATTGTGTACTCGAAATTTTAACTACGTTTTTTAGATGGTTATGTTTTAAGAGAGAAATTGTAAAAATATTTTGATTTTGTATCTGATGATTATTATCGGCATACACATTTTTTAATCCACATTTGAGAGGACCACATTATGGCAGGTTGATTGAACTATTTTTCCTCGTAAAATATATGAAATAATGAATAGTGGCGGATCCAGAACTTTATGCAGGGGGGGCACAAGTTCATATTAGGTTCAATTACGGGTTTAGTCTCTGAACTTTTAAATTTGTTCCTATATGGTCTTTGAACGTTAAAAAGTGTCTAATAGGACTCCGGATTTTCAATTTTGTGTCTAATATATTCTTGAAATTTCAATTTTGTATCCAATAAGTCTCTAACATATTCAAGATTTAAAAAAAAAAAAAAAAAAAAGTAAATGTTCTATTAGTCATAAAATTTAATTTTGTGTCTAATAAGTCTACATTTTTTAAAATTAATATGTTTATTAGTTACAAAAGTGAAAGTTTAACGTTCAATTAGATATAAAATTAAATTTTATGTCTAATAGAACAATTAATTTAATTTTTTAATATATCTAAGACTTATTAGAAACAAAATTGAAAGTTCATGAATTTGTTTGACATTTTTAAAGTTCAATGACTTATTAGACATAAAATTGAAAGTTTAAGGATCTATTAGATATAAAATTTAAAATTCGTGGACTACACTTGTAATTTAACTTTCATATAAATATAATTTTAAATACATTGATATATAATATTTAGATTAAGTAATATAATTAAAAAATGTGTATATTAGCAAATAATTAAACTAGAAATATTTAAGATTTTTTAAAATAGAATTAAGTTTTTTTATGAAATTAATTTTTCCAATTTTTTTACTAAAAATTAATTATATGTGTGTGTAAAATTTAAAAATGAACTAAATGCTAACAGCCAGCCAACTCACTGAAATTAAAATAATATAAATATATATCTTAAAAATCACAGAGACGAGCGTAGATAGGACTTGAATCGTAGAATTCTCAAACATAAAGATAACCGGTGCCCCTACTGACCATCAAGCCAAGGGAAATTCATGTCATTTTCCTCTGACTCCAACGTGGATCTGCCCCTCATGAAGAACACGTGCAGAGGATTTTTTTTCTCTTGTAAAAAGAACTGGTGTTTGAGTCAAAATGTAAATTTTAGAATTGCCGCATTTATATTAGTTTAATTGTAATCCAATAGCAGGCTTCGTATAAGGTTACAAAAAAGAGTATGATCTACGTCATAAAATTTAGATTATAAATTGGAAGCCAAAAGCATGAGTTGTTTGTAAATTGTTTTAAAAATCAATGATGCTCTATTCCCTTAATTTACCTTCTTTTAAAATCAGCCAACTATTTTTTTCAGATCAAGCCAATTATTTTTATAAAATGAAAATCAAAGACTTATGAGTAGACAAATATTAAGAGAAAATGATCCATTTTTACCTGAACTTGACAATATATATTAAGTTTTATCCTGAACTTTTTATTTCATTAAATTTCACTTTAAATTTAGATAAGTAATGTAATTTCACCTTAAACATTAAAAAGTTCTGCGATTTTTTACTTTATAGGAGGTTTTCATTCAGAAAATTGTTGAAAAAGGTATTTTTATGTACATACAATGATTTATAAAACATATATTTGGTATGAAATTTATAGGATCCAAACAAAAACCACATCAGAGCTAGTTTTTTTCGTTAAAATTTATAAGTTTTGGCAGAGTTATTTAATGGTCGATTTATGCATTAATCAAACTTAATTTTGTGCAAAGTTTGATTTTCATTAAATTAGTGAGGTTTTTGGAGTTCTTTATAATTTTTCTATTCAAATTTGTGGATGAATTAGCCAAAATCCAATGGAGAATTAAATTGCAACATATAAATCTAAATTTAGAGTCCAATTTGATGAAATTGAAAGTTTAAAGTGAAAATTGATACAAATTACCACGTTCAGTGGTAAAAAATTGATTTCTCCTCTTTTTCTTTCATCCACAGCTCGACATCTCTCAACTTAATGAAATTGAAAAGAACTTTCAATTTTTAATATTCAAATTTAAAAAATCAAAGTGAGCATGGTTCAGTAATAATTAGCATATACTTCTTCTCTTGAGGTCAGAGATTCAAATCCTCATACCTCTATTTGTTGTACTTAAAAAAAATCCTCATCTAGAAGAGCAACACAGCCAAAGTGCTAAGGGAGGATAAAGGTTCAATGCGCTTTTTTATCAACTCAAAAAGTTTGAAGGTCATTGCAAGAAGAAGGCTTTCTGTTCAGTATATTGGATAGCAACCTGCTTTCTTTTTCCAGTGCTCTTCCCACTATCAACACCATAAAAGAAAAAGAATATCATCAAAAGGAAAAATTATATTTCTAAAGCAGAAAAGAAATATTGCCTTTTTGTTAGTGCTCCATAATCCCTCTCCCACTTTGAATCATGGGGGCAATGAATTTTTTTATAATCAATACATTATTATAAAATAATTTTAATATACTCGGGTTGATTATAAAAATTAATCTTAATTAATTAATTTTAATAAAATAAATAAATATATTCAAAAGAAAGATAAATATTAACAAAAATAAGAGAAAGAAAGAAGAATACATAAAGAAAACCCATGTTTTTGCAAGGGTATCAAATATCCTTACTCATGGGTATACAAAACCCATGAGAATAATCCATTCTCATGGCCAAGCCTCCAAACCTTGTACCAAACAAGTGTATCCAAAGCCCTTGTCATTCTCATCCCCAAAACCCTTCTACCAAACAGTCCCTTAGACGGCCCTTGTCCATTCTCATCCTCAAAACTCTTCTACCAAACAGTCCCTTAGATGCTGAAGCTAATTGGTGTCCTGAGAGCTTTTGCATGTGCACTTCAAAATGTTAGGGAACAAGAAAGTATTACAATGTACAGTAATTTAATTTTGTATCAAAGATCAAAGTAAAAGATTTCATATTCAAACTATATCTGTGATTGTTCGAGACAGCTTGTGCGCACCTCGACAATTCTCAAAACAACCTCATATCTCTACCATATTTGGTTGCTAAAATAACTCGTAAGATTTTAAATCCTAAACAGGTGAAATAAGTGATCACCAAGGCTTGAACTCGCTCCTTTTGAGCCCTTTATTATCAGTCTTTATTGATCATTAAACCAATAGAAGCTTTGAATATCCTTATAATGTCATTTGAATATTCAAAAGAATAATGATGAAATTTATCATTTTCAACTGCTCAATAATTGTAGTTCTTATGTAGATGAGTGAACAAAAAAGGTTGAATGTAAAATTTGTTATCCTTCAAATGAAAGAACTAGTTATGGAATGGGCAGAAACATTCCTTCTGCCCAAATTTGATTCCTCTGGATACAATATTCTTTTAGCTTTGGGAAAAATCTCCCCTACCTAATTATGAATCTATGATGAATATCAATGAGCATTTAAAAAATATATATATAAATATATATGACCAGAATATGATCCCTTAAATGGAAGCAAAAAAATGCGGCCAAACTCCAACGCTTAAGCAACCAACTGCTTCTGTTCCATGTACACTTGCTTCGAATCACCATTATCGAGATGACACAGCTGCTGTTGCTGCTGCTCGTCCATACTCAACTGCACGGAGGTCTCGGTTGGAGCATCCTTCACCAGGGACTGAACCCAGGAAACGTCTGGCTCTGCAACCGCAGCGTGCATTGTGGATGTTGCTAGAGAACTACTTCGAAACCCAAATGATGCAGACTTCCTTAACTTGTTGAGTTCTTCTCCATGAATTCCCCAGTCTAGTTTCCCGTCCAGCGAACCCCAATCTGGGAAGTTCAAAGGCATGACAGTTGCAGATGTAGCTGGGGGTGAAAATCCAGAATGACGGTTCACCACACTACGTTCGATAAAGCTCTGGCTCCGCTTGACGAACGCAGCTGCCCTGGAACTCAGAACGCTTGTTGCAGCAGACACAGATGAGTCGATGCTAAATGGTTGAGACGACCTTGCAGGAGGGGATCCAATGCTGTTAGCATAGCTCGATAGGAAAGACTGATTCAGGCTTTGGCGCATCTGAATCCCGGAAGGGGATTGTACCTGAGATCCCACAGAATCCAGCGAAAGTCCTTGTAACTGAGGCAAGAGTGCAGGATCTACGTACCCGAAAATGTCCTCAAGGTTAGTAGGTTTCATGCCTCCAAGCCCATTCAATTCTCCATTTCTACTCCTTGGGGATGGAAAAGATGCAGGGGTTGATAAGCCATTGTTCCATCGGGAAGGGGAAGGCAGACAGGATATCTCATCCATTAACTGTTGCTGTCTACGGCGCTGACTTTCGAGACCATGTAACTCGGCATCGAAACCCATGTCTCTCACGCTCAAAGCAGCCTTCAACCTGCTACCTGGAAGCTGCAAGGTCGGAGGCACAATATTACATTGAGTCTGCCACATGGTTCCACCCATCGGAGAAGAAACTCCAGGAGTCATGGGCGGAGTTGATGGAGGTATTAGAGCTGAAGGAGAACCAAGGGTAAGTGGGCTGATTGACGCAATGTCTAGTGAAGAACCACAGATTGATCTTGGAGACAGTACATCACAACCGGTTGAAGCGTACAGGGGGCGGAGCTCCTCCAGTTTGTGAGCAAAGAAACAGACTTTTCTGGTGCATCCCGTTTCATCCTTGCAAAGACGGGTACGGTATTGAGCAGGATGGAGCCAACATTCAAAAATTCCATGAGCATATTCACAGGTATCCCCCTGCCTACATGTGCCCTTTCTGAATTCAGGACACGGGACGCAGCTGTAATGGTATTTCCTCAGATCCCGCCTCCTTGCATTTTCCCCAGGGTGAACAAATGGACACTCTGTCCAATCATGGGAGTAAGCTCTTGTACAAGGTTTGATCTTAAAAGTATACATTCTAAACTCATCTGTGCTATAGATTCCATTCTTGATGTCTGGAAGTGAGAGATCAACTGGATACTCTTTCTTATCTGTTCCATCTCTTGAAACCCGAGGCGTTGAAAGCTCCTGTGGCTCATGCGTTTCTCTCTCGTAAAATATCGCCTCAGATGAACCAAGGACTTCTTTGTTGTTACCAAGGCCATTTAGCAATTGTTGTAATGCCTTTTTCCTCGAATAGGAAGAGGCTAAAGTAAAATCAGGAGCAATCAAGTCACCAGGCCGGTAACCGTTTGCATCGACAGCGTTCACATCAGCAGAAGCATCAAGCAAAAGTTTGACAACCTGATCTGAAACAGCAGAACCACCAGCAACAGCACAATGGAGAGCCGTTGCGCCATCCGAACCACAAGCTCGATTAACATCAACACGACCACTGTGAACGATATAAGAAAGGACCTTCAAGCTCCCAAACATGGCTGAAACCATAAGAGGGGTCCTTTCTTCATATCCCATCTTTTTTGAACCAAAAATTCTCCCATACCACAAACTTGCTTCATCAATATCATGACCATCTTCCTCAACAGCACTCCTAAATCCAATCAGGTCATCTGTAGCCGAAAATTCAAGCAAAACCGAGATACAAAACCCCAAATTTCTATTGCAACCGTCCATCGTGAAGTTAGGGCTTGCAGATTTCCTATTGCAACCATTGCACATCATAATCTATCCGTCCTAAGACCTCCAAATTTCTACAGAAATATAATTCACAAAAATCTATTGAGAAACACAATCAGAAATCGCATTAAAGAAAAGGAAATTTCAAGTTGTTGCAGAAAGGGTAGAACCCAGAACAAGAAAGAAACCAAAAAACCAAAAAAAAAAAAAAAAAAGGAAGGTATTTAGTTTAGATTGGTGAAAAATTATCCAAATCTTTGGCCATCAAACCATAGTCCAAACTAGAAGAGCAAACAAACTCAAGTAGAAATGGAAATAGAACAAACATTACAACAGCCAACAAGCAAAACGACATAACAAAAACAACGCCCGTTTGGTTTTACCGGTAAAACAGCAAAAAAAAAAAAAAAAGAAAGAAAGAAAGAAAGAAAGAAAGAACAGAAACGGATAATTTCCACAAACTGAAAAACTGTACCCAACACGAAAACACTCAGAATTAAATGAATTACTTGCTTACAACAAACGATTTAACTAAAAACTAGAAACCCCATTTCAAAATCAAGTTCAAACAACGCATAAATTTGTCGAACCACAACAATATTTGAAAAAAATTACCTCGTAAGAAAGGAAAAGGATCAGAGAATGGGAATAGCTAGTTCGAAAGAGAAGCTCCAACAGGGCTAGAGTTTGGTTTATAAACTATGCTTTTAGCTCTTGGGGACTAAAACGATTAGAAAGAAAGTAGGACTTTTCTTCCTTTGCTCTCTCTCTTTTATTAGGTTGGAGTCAAAAAGACCAAGCTACTGCTATGCATAAGCCAAAGCTCTACGGTCTCCGCCACCGTCCTCTTCAAACTCTCTCCTTTTTTCATTTTTAATTATATTTTCTTTCTTGTCTTCTTCGTCTTCGTTTTGCCCTCTGTGAAATGAAACTCAAATTCAATCCGAAATGAAATGCAACTCAAATGCGGAAATTCAAAAAATAATAATAATAAAATATAATCCTTGGTGGTTTGAATTTTTGGGTGCGCCACGTGTTGGCGTTTCAGTGGAGGAAATAGTGTACCAAAGTGACCGTATCCATATTCCGGATCGTCACGCCTCACGCGTTTTTGGTCTGGGTGAATGACGTGGCATTTTGTGCACCGTCAAGCGCGTTAAAATGTTAAAATTCAATTTTTACCTTTATTTTAATCTTTAAATTTTTGGTTAAAATTACAAATTTGATCCTTTAGAGAGAGTTGAAATTATAGTTTGATAAAATCATATAGATAGTCTCTACCATTAGAAATTACTAACAGATTGAGTACATAGCAGTTAACTATTCATGTATCAATGAGGTTATCTTTTTTATTTAGTTGCTTGTATGGGTTAAGTAACTAAATGAATAAAAAACAAGTTGTCAATTTTCAAAAAAGTTCATTAAATTGTCAATTCCCAACCTATTTTTTTATATTATCAACTACTTAACTCACACAATCTAAATACAAAATATTACCTCATTGGTACTTGATAGCTAGCAGTCATGTACTCAATATGTTAGTAGTTTTTAATGATAAGACTATTTATGAGGTTTTATCAAACCACAATGATGATATCCTATCTTTTAAAACTAGATGGACTAAATTCTAACTTTCTCCAAACCATAAGGACCAAATGTGTAGTTATACCTAAATTTTTAATTTCATAAAAAAAAAAAAAAAAACCTACACTTGAAACATTAGTTAGCATTCTTACACCATGTTAAATTTTCGCTTGATTGTTAAAGTAACCATAGTTTAGCGATAATTGACATGTACTCATTCCTTTGAGATTGAATGTTCAAATTCTCATAGCCTACATTTGTTGAACTTTAAAAAAAATGCTAGATTCACCACTAATCTTAAGAAATAATAATAATAATCTTTTAAAATTCACAAATTTTAGAAAAAACAAACTTCGTGCAAAATTAAACTTAATTAATGATACCAAAATGACCATTAAATAAACCTTTCAAAACTCATAAATTTTATTAAAAAATTCAATCTTAGTGTTATTTTTTTTTAGAAACTTCATTCATTTTGTACTAAACATATGTTTTATATGCTAACATGGACAAATTTTGGAATAAAAATTTATCATATAGTATAAATTGTAATACTTATTTAAATTTAAAGTAAATATAGCCATGCTTATTAAAGTTTAAAAGTATAATCTGATGAATTTGAAATTTTAGGATAAAAATGGATACAATTTGCTAATTTCACGGTGAATTTTGATATTTTCCCAAATCCCAACACAAAATGGTCCGTCCAAAATTTCGAGTTTCCCTATGTCACCGGTTCGTTTTAAAAGAACAATCAGGTAAAAGGGTGGATCTATTGGATGGCCAAGTAAGTACCCGGACGATTATTTTCCAGCCATTCTTTGCATTTATTTGTCTGTCACCGTCTAAAGACTGTCACCCCGGTCCAATTATCAGATTTAAGCGGGATTAGTGTTGCAAATTGCAATACACACTGGGCAAATCCGAGTTGTTTCTAGAAGACCCTTTTTTGTCAGCTAACATTCTTTTGTCTCGGTGTGCGAAACGACGTCATCTTGGGGTTGGAGTTGTTAGGCGGAGCGAACGAACGTTATATTTTAATTTATCTTTGATCATTTATTGAATAAAAATTGTTTTTTTTTTTTTTTGAGTTCTGAGTTTTATAATACTGCACTACAATTCCATAATTTAAAATTTTGGTTAAAACACCTTGCTCTATACTTCATTCTATTTTGGTATTGTACTTTAAAATGTCTAAATTTAATCCTACTTTCTATACAAATTAAAGTGGGTCTCTAATATTATTTTGAAGTTAATTTTTATCGAAATTGATTAAACAATAATAGTGATTTTTATGCAAAAAAAGACACAATATAAACATATTTTCAAAATTTATAAAGGAAATGCTAATAGAAACTAATTTTGTTTAGAAAAATTAATAATAAACTAATAATATGGACTAATTTTAAGTTTTATTGAAATTAATTTGGACATTTAAAAGTACATGGACTAAAATGAAATGAAATCTAAAGTACATTGACCAAAATGATATTTTAACCTTTAAATTTTTCTAGAAAGATTGATTAAAACAAAATAGAACAATTAAATAGTTTATGCAAATTACACTATTTTGTTTATTTTTCACACATGTGGGATGAGCTCCCGCATATGTGATATTGTTTAGGTTAAATTACAAATTTAGTCCATGAACTTTAAGATTTGTGTTTATTTAGTCTCTAAACTTTCAAAAATACAACTTTAGTCTATGAACTTTTAGATTTGTGTTTATTTAATCTCTGAACTTTCAAAAATACAATTTTAGTTTATGAACTTTTGAATTTTTAAAAATTCATGAATATATTACACACAAAATTTAAATTTTAGGGTTCCATTAGACATAAATTCAAATTTATATCTAATAGATCAATTAACTTTAAAAAATTTAAAATTTGTCAGAAACCTATTAGACACAAAATTAAACATTTATGAACTTATTAGACACAAAATTTAAAGTTTAAAGACTTATTAGACACTTTTAAAAATTCAAGGATCAAATAGACACACATTTCAAAGTTTCGAGACTAAACTTATAATTTATCCGATTTATGTGGTTGACATGATTTTATGGTTGGATTTTATCTTAAAGGTTTCATATAAGCAAAAATGTTGTATTTGTTGTAAAATTGAGAGGCGAAACCGGGCACCAAAACTTTACCAAACCATATAATAATAATAATAATATATAATAATAATAATAATATATAATAATAATAATAATGCAATTAAAGGAATATAAAAGGAGTATATATAAATATAATATAAACAAAGAAAGTGGAAATTTATGGAAAATTAAAAACACAAGAAATTAGAGAAAATTGTTATTATTTCTTTACCAAAATGTATCTATTTATAGGCATAAGGGAGAGCATGAAGTGGAACAATTGGACACCAATCAATGGTCTTTGTTGGACACATGGAAGACACTATGGCTATGGATAAAAAGCCACTTGGTATGGAAATAAGGTGGGCATGTGGAAATAGGCATTTATATTTACAATACTCCCCCTTAAATGCCCATTTATATAAAATATGCCTCGTTAAAACCTTACTAGGGAAAAACCCAATGGGAAGAAAAACCCTAGTGAAGGAAAAAGAGTACATATTTTATATAGTTTACTATAATACATTCACTCCCCCTCATGGAGACATCACTTAAAGTCTTTGAGTCGCCGCATTCCAATGCTATATACTAATTTATCGAAGGTTGCAGTTGGTAATGCCTTCGTAAATAAGTCAGCCAGGTTATCTTTCGAACAAATTTGTTGTACAGTGATATCGCCATTTTCTTCAAGATCATGAGTATAGAAGAGCTTTGGTGAGATATGCTTTGTTCTATCTCCTTTGATATATCCTCCCTTGATTTGAGCTATACATGCTGTGTTGTTTTCGTATAACATCGTTGGAAGAGGTTTACTTGAAGACAAGCCACATGTCTCATGAATGTGTTGTGTCATCGATCTTAGCCATACACATTCTCGACTTGCTTCATGAATAGCGAGGATTTCAGCATGATTTGAAGAAGTGGCCGTTATAGTCTGTTTCACTGATCGCCACGATATAGCAGTTCCTCCACATGTGAATAGATAACCTGTCTGAGATCTAGCTTTGTGTGGATCAGATAGATAACCAGAATCTGCATAACCAACTAGATCATACTTTGATTTGTTAGAATAAAATAAACCCATATCAATTGTCCCTCGAAGATATCAGAGTATATGCTTAACTCCGTTCCAATGTCTTTTTGTAGGACATGAACTATATCTAGCTAATAAATTTACTGAAAATGCAATATCTGGTCTTGTGTTATTAGCCAAATACATAAGTGCACCAATTGCACTAAGATATGGTACTTCAGGACCAAGTAGTTCTTCACTGTCATCTCGAGGTCGAAATATATCTTTCTTTACATCCAGTGAACGAACTTCCATTGGAATGTTCAATGGATGTGCTTTATCCATATAGAATCTTTTTAAGATTTTCTCTGTATAAGTTGATTGATGAACAAATATCCCATCTGCTAAATGTTCAATTTGCAAACCAAGGCAAAATTTTGTTTTTCCAAGATCTTTCATCTCGAATTCTTTCTTAAGATATTCTATTGCCTTGGATAACTCTTCAGGAGTTCCGATTATATTTAAGTCATCAACATATACAGTTATAATAGCAAATCCTGACTGAGATTTCTTTATAAAAACGCACGGACATATTGGATTATTTTGGTATCCTTCTTTCAACAGATATTCACTCAGGCGATTATACCACATTCGTCCTGATTGTTTTAATCCATATAATGATCTCTGTAACTTTATTGAATACAATTCCCGAGAACTTGATTCATATGTTTCTGGTATTTTAAATCCTTCTGGAATTTTCATATAAATGTCATTATCCAGAGATCCATATAAATACGCCGTGACTACATCCATTAGATGCATATCAAGCTTTTCATATACAGTCAGACCAATCAAATATCTTAGCGTTATTGCATCCACCACAGGAGAATATGTCTCCTCATAATCAATACCAGGCCTTTGCGAGAATCCTTGTGCAACAAGTCTCGCTTTATATCTTGTGACTTCATTCATTTCATTTCTTTTCCTTACAAATACCCATTTATATCCCACAGGTTTGACGTTTTCCGGTGTTGGGACTACTGGTCCAAAAACCTCTCGTTTTGAAAGTGAGTTCAACTCTGCTTGGATTGCTTCTTTCCATTTCGGCCAATCCTTTCTACGTTGACATTCTTTGATAGATTTTGGGTCAAAATCATCACTTTCATGAATAATATCGTGAGCAACATTATAAGAAAAAATGTTGTCAATAATGATATTATTTCGGTTCCATCTCTTTCCTGTTGTAACATAGTTTATAGAAATTTCATTATTATCCTCAAGCGTTTGATTTTCACCAATACTCTTTTGAGTAGTTGTATTCTGGATTTCTTCTGGAACATCCATACCTTTTATCGAATCATTTTGATTCTCAACTACTTTTCTTTTTCGAGGATTTTTATCTTTAGAACCTATTGGTCTACCACGCTTCTGGCGTGCTCCAGACTCATTATTGACAACTTGTTCCTTTGGGATATCAACTTTTGATGGAGCATTTGCAGCTGGTATATATGATTTAGTCACACTTTTAGTATCTGTGAATGCATCTGGTAGTTGATTTGCTATATTTTGCAAATGAATTATCTTTTGAACTTCAAGTTCACATTGATTTCTACGAGAATCTAAATGAGATAATAACGATGCATTCCATGTAATTTCTTTTTCCAACTTCTTAATTTCTCCCCCTAATGTTGGAAAATTTGTCTCATTAAAATGACAATCAGCAAATCGTGTAGTAAATACATCACCCGTCAGGGGTTCAAGATATTTAATAATTGATGGGGAATCAAAACCAACATATATTCCTAACCTCCTTTGAGGACCCATCTTAGTACGTTGTGGTGGAGCAATCGGTACATATACTGCACATCCAAAAATTCTTAGATGGGAAATATTTGGCTGCTGGCCATAAGCTAATTGCATTGGGGAGTATTTATTATAAGCTACTGGCCTAATACGTGCCAGTGATGTAGCATGCAAAATAGCATGACCCCATACCGATGTAGGAAGTTTAGCTCTCATAAGCAATGGTCTTGCAATTAGTTGCAGACGTTTTATAAATGATTCTGCTAGACCATTTTGTGTATGAACGTGAGCTACAGGATGTTCAACACTTATCCCAATTGACATACAATAATTATTAAAAGTTTGGGATGTAAATTCACCAGCATTATCAAGTCGAATGGTCTTAATTGTATTATCAGGAAATTGTGCTTTTAACTTAATTATTTGAGCAAGTAATCTTGCAAATGCAAGATTTCGACTTGATAATAAGCATACATGTGACCATCTGCTGGATGCGTCAATTAATACCATAAAATATCTAAATGGACCACTTGGTGGGTTAATAGGTCCACAAATATCACCTTGAATTCACTCTAAAAATGCAGGTGATTCAATCCCCACTTTAGCTGGTGATGGTCTAATAATTAATTTCCCTTGAGAACAAGCATCACATGACAACTCATTGGATTGAAGAATCTTTTGGCTCTTTAAAGGATGTCCATGTGAATTCTCAATAATTTTTCTCATCATTATTGACCCTGGATGACCCAATCGATCATGCCAAACACTGAATATTTCTGGATTCATGAACTTCGGGTTCATTATTGCATAACTTTCGATTACTCGTATATGAGTATAGTATAATCCAGAAGAAAAAGCAGGCAGTGTTTCTAATATACGTTTTTCATGTGAAACAATAGATGTTATATAGAGACACTCTATATTATTTTTACAATCAGTTTCAACATGATAATTATTTTCACGTATATCTTTAAAACTTAATAAGTTTCTTTTCGATTTGCTAGAGAACAGAGCATTATTAATTGTAAATCTTGTTCCTCTTGGCAAAATAAAGTTTGCTTTTCCAAAACCTTCAATCAGATTTGCAGAACCTGATATAGTATTGACTTTTGCTTCCAGCATTGTCAATCTAGTAAAATATTTTCTATTTATGAGTATCGTGTGCGTAGTTGCGCAGTCTGCCAGACATAAATCCTCATTGCTCATTTTCGAGTTACTCAACATATTGAAATTGTTCATATTTCTTCATTGAAAAGAAAAGAAAAACGATTACAAAGAGTCTTAAATATATATACAAACAAAACAACAACAAAAACATACTAAACAGTACTTAATTATATATTTTCATACAAATCATCCTCTACTTGTTTGATTGCATCAATTCTCTCTCCAGGAGATTCAAAGTAATCAGCTACATCAAGATGCATCATATTGGAGGGGTCAAACACATCATCTTCTTGAATGGCAAGATTTACCTCCACATTCTTTCCTTTTCCTTTTTCCTTCAGGGAAGCTTGATAGAGATCAACAAGGTGTTTTGACGTACGACAGGTACGTGACCAGTGCCCAGTCATTCCGCACCGGAAACATTTATGTTCATCACCTTTCGAACTTCTATCTTGTGGAGCCTTTCCTTTATGATCATCACTTCGTGTGGGTTTCTTAAAATTATAATGTCCACCACGAAAATAGGTGGTCCCGACCTCGACCACGACCACGACCTCGACCACGGTTATTAAAATTCACAGCATTCACTTCAGGGAATGGCGTTGCTCCAGTTGGTCGGGATTCGTGATTTTTCATCAATAACTCGTTATTTTGTTCAGCAACGAGAAGACATGAGATAAGTTCAGAATATTTTGCAAAACCCTTCTCTCGATATTGCTGCTGCAGGAGCATATTCGAGACATGAAAAGTGGAAAATGTCTTCTCTAACATATCAACATCAGTAATCTTTTCTCCGCATAATTTTAATTTTGAACTAATTCTGAAGAGTGCGGAATTATATTCACTTACTGATTTAAAGTCCTGCAACCTCAGGTGCATCCAATCATAACGAGCTTTTGGAAGAATAACTGTTTTTTGATGATCGTACCTTTCTTTCAAACCTTGCCATAGAACGTAGGGATTTTTTATTGCAAGATACTCCATTTTCAATCCCTCGTGAAGATGATGACGAAGGAAGATCAGGGCTTTTGCTTTTTCTTGATTTGATGCATCATTTCCTTCTTTAATTGTTTCTCCAAGATTCATAGAATCTAAATGGATCTCAGCGTCAAGGACCCATGACAAGTAGTTATTTCCATTAATATCCAGGGTCGCAAATTCTAGTTTTGTAAGGTTTGCCATAATAACACTATCAAAAATAATAATATATTTATATTAGAAATTTAACATAAACCAAATGCGTAAAAATGGCTTACCTATAAGACTTACCTTTAGCGGGAAAAATGACAGAGTCTCGTGCTGATAACGTGTTGTAAAATTGAGAGGCGAAACCGGGCACCAAAACTTTACCAAACCATATAATAATAATAATAATATATAATAATAATAATAATGCAATTAAAGGAATATAAAAGGAGTATATATAAATATAATATAAACAAAGAAAGTGGAAATTTATGGAAAATTAAAAACACAAGAAATTAGAGAAAATTGTTATTATTTCTTTACCAAAATGTATCTATTTATAGGCATAAGGGAGAGCATAAAGTGAAACAATTGGACACCAATCAATGGTCTTTGTTGGACACATGGAAGACACTATGGCTATGGATAAAAAGCCACTTGGTATGAAAATAAGGTGGGCATGTGGAAATGGGCATTTATATTTACAATAGTATTTACCTTATAGCTTGTTTATACCTTCTTCTCTTCCTCTTCCTCCTCTTCTTCTTCTTTTGAGGAAAAAACACATTGCATTGTTGATGGATGTTGTAAATGACAATTAATATGAAATATCTTCTTTTGAGGAAAAAAACACATTCCATTGTTGATGGAGGTTGTAAATGACAATTAATATGAAATATCAGATAACAACACTTTGGACATATTTAAAAATAATTTTGAAATGGTCAAAATTACTTTCGTCAAGTTCAAAAATACTTCGAAACATGTCTTTAATCATTCAAAATTCACTTCGTGTTTAAATTTACAATTTTAAATGCGATTTTCATAACATAAAAATTGATTTTGAATAATTAAAAGCATGTTGGGAGTGATTTTGAATATGACAAAAATTATTTTAACCATTTCAAAACTGCTCCTAAACATGCCCTTTATAGGTAGAAAGTTCATCGATAGCACTTCATGAAATAATAATGTTGAACTTTTTAATTTTGCATTCAAATATTTATTCTATATAGCCCATTAAGTTTTAATGTATCAATTGGTCAATCAAAATATAACTGAGTATATGAAATACATGTTACCTTTTTTAAGTTCCAACGTTTCATCATCACCTATTTGTATTTGTTGAGCTAAAAAAAGACACTAATAGATTTTTTTTTTTTTTTTTAAGTTCAACAATTATGAAAGTGAGTGATCGAACTATCAATCTTTAAAATGATAATTGATGTATTATTCAATAAGTTGTGTTCAAATTGGCATCTGCATTCCTTTTTTTACTACTAACCATTCAAATTTTGTCTTTTTCCTAATGTTTCATTAGAAAAAATGTGTTTTTTAACGCACAAAAGTATTTCTTTAACTATACATTGCACTGTTATAATTTATTATGAAAAAAAACAAACAAATAACTAGTACACTGCACTTCATCAATAAACATACGATTCTTTGCATCGTCGTTTGCTTTGAATGATATGATTATGTAACGTCATTTAACTGTTTCATTGGAGCTGATGATTTTGTAATTATTTAAGATTTCGTTTGATAATTATTTGATTTTTTATTTTTGATATTTAAAAATTAAGTTTATATATATTACTTCTTTTTATGAATTTTATTGTTTTGTGATATACTTTTTACATATATTTTCAAAAATCAAGTCAAAGTGTTGAAAACTAATATAACAATAGCTTTCAAAAATTTGTTTTTGTTTTTTGAATTGGACTACAAATTTAAATATTTTTCTTAAGAAAAAAATTAATTGTAGAAAAATAATGAAAAAATATGTATAATTTTCAAAAATTAAAAATTAAAAATAAAATTATTATCAAAGCTTTAGTGACGTGCTTCCAAAAACATTAAAAACAACTTTACATATGATATAGTTGTGCTATACGTATAATGTATCATAATTTATGTAAAGTGCAGCAATGCCTATTGAATTATTGAAATAAAGTATTTTTTATTTCCATTAAAAAAAGCCGATAACACGTGTAGTCTTTTAACTTTTATACAGAGAGAGGTGGAGAAATAAATTATCTTATAATTCTATTTTCTTAATAAAATCAAATTGTGAGTGGGAAGACTCTGGTGCTTGATCTCTTAAGGAAGGTTCTTGTACAAAAATAATTTGGGAAATAATATACATGATTTTTATTCGTTTTCAACAAACATGAGATATTATTTGATTACTTAGATTAAAACAAAAGTCTTAGTTGTAGTATGTAACAAGATTACAAACATATGTCTATTAAAATAAAATTAAAAATGTTTAATTTTAATCAAAGTGATATTTTAGTATTTATGAACATACGTGTATTTAGTCCAATTACTTAATCTCACCCTCTTTTCCATCCGTATCCTTCTGTCCATTTCTTCCCCTTCCAAAGACTATTCAAAATCAAACACACACATAAAAAAGTATACAACTTTATTATTCTTCTCAAAAAAAAAAAAAAAAAGTATACAACTTTATTATATAAAAAAAAAAAAGAGTAAAGTTAATTATATCATTTATGGAGTTCTTTTTCCTTTAATTTTATCTACAAAGTTTTAAATTGGTCAAGTTTGACAAGGTGTTCGAAAATTAAGCTGATAAACACTACTTTTACAATTTTACCTATAAGTTTCTTTGTTTTGTTATCTATTTTCTTACAGTGTTTTTAAAAATCAAGCTATGTTTTGAAAATGAAAAAAAATAGTTAAAATTTTGGTTTTTGAAATATGACTAAAAATTCAAATATTTACTTAATAAGGATGAAAACCTTTGTAGAAAAAAACATGGAAAAAAAAGTTGAGGCCCCGTTTAATAACTATTTGATTTTTGAAAAACCTATAAATACTACTTACCCCATGGATTTTCTTTTGTTTTGTAATCTACTTTTTACATATGTTTTCAAAAATCAAGTCAAATTTTGAAAACTAAACAAAAAAATTGTTTTCAAAAACTTGTTTTCGAATTTTGGAATTTGGCTCATAATTCAAATATTTTATTATGAAAGATGAAACTCATGGTAGATAAATGATGTAAAAACAAGCACAGTTTTCAAAAACTAAATGGTTATCAAATAGGACCTTAAATTTTATTTTTTAGGGGCCAAAATATTCAATCTAAGTCTTTAAATATTTTATCTATTTATTTTGTGAACTTAAGAAATTAAAATCTAGAAACATAGTCGAAATATTTTTAAATTTATAATTTATGAATACAATTTTCAAAATATAGAAGGCAAGATTATAATTTATTGGCTAAATTATAAAAAATATCCCTGAACTTTGTACTTTGTTTCAAAAATACTTCTGAATTTTTAAAAGTTTCATTAATACCCTTAAACTTTAAAAAAAATTCAAAAATACTCTTACAGTTAGTTTTGGATGCAAACCATTAATACGTTGTTTCAAAAATATCCCTAAACTTTCAAAAAGTTTAATTAATACTTTTAAACTTTAAACAAAATAAAAAATACTCTTACTGTTAATAAATGGACAAAAATCATTAGTATCTCATTTTAAAAATACTCATGAACTTTAAAAAGTTGCATTAATACTTTTAACATTTTAATATATATATATATAAATGTCATTGTCATTAATGTATGGATGAAAATCATTTATCTACACTCCATTACATTCCTCTTGTATTTCCTCTATCTTCTGATTTGCTTCAATCTATGACCTAACACTTCTCTATTTTTCATTTTTTTTCCTTTTCTTTTTCAATACCCTCTTACTCTCTTCTTCAATTTTTCAATCTCCTCCATTTCTCTTATCTTCTTAAATATTAGAGCTTTAAATAAACGAGAGGAGCTCTCTCATTTCTAAGCATGTCTAAACATAAATATAATAAATTTTAACACCCAAATAGTCAATGTCTTTGAAGTTATCTTAAGTTAAAAAAGAACCAATTTCAAAACAACTCATATAGATACTTTCATTTTTCCTCAATTTGTCCAATTCTCAATCATGGGGACATTCTTAACTGACCACAACAAATAGACTAATGTAAACTGCAAAAACGATTAACAAAATCTTCATTCGCTACAAATTTGGTATTGCATATATTTTCTTTCTTTTCCCTCCTACTAGGTGTATTTTTAAAGTGAGGTTCTTATGATTTCTATCAATTTATTAACGGTAAATGTATTTTTAAACTTTTTTTTTGAAAGTTTAAGGATATTAACGAAACTTTTGAAAGTTTAAGGATATTTTTGAAACAAAGTACTAACGATTTTTATCTAAAATTAACGATAAGAGTATTTTTGAACTTTTTTCTAAAGTCTAAAGGTATTAACAAAATTTTTAAAAAGTGAAAGGTAATTTTTAAACAAAGTACAAAGTTGGGATGTATTTTTTTATAATTCAGCATAATTTATTCAACATCGACGATTATTTTAGAAACATCGTTTTATATATAAACGGACAACTTTTTAATGATAAATATTCAACAAACCGCCAAAATACTGTTATTGGTCTCGGGTGCGCACTGTCGTGTTTATCTGACTATCAGAGTTGGATTGGGATCAAGGTAATCGACGGCTCAGATTAAGTTCCTTAACCACCAAGCTGAAGCGCAGCGCCTCCAATTTTGACCTACTGTCTGAGAAGCTGAAAACCGGCGTCGAAAATTAAATGTAATAAATATGGTAGTAGGGTCCATGATAAATATCTATAGAAATATAATATTATATTTTATAACATTTCATTTTCATTGCCTGCTCCTGGTCCAAAAGTTTTTATTTTTTAGTAATAATGTCTGTCATATTCACACGTTCTACTTTTCCTTTTACCTTTTTTTTTTTAAAAAAAATATTATATGCGAGGAAATGAATCAATCTCTTTACTATTAAAAAAATAGGAGTAAAAGTCCTAAACTTGCCCCCCGTTGTAATAATTTTTATCATGAGCTTTTTATTTAATTAAATTAGATTCTAGACTTTGTTAAATATTATAATTTTTACTATCTATTTATGTTTACTTATTCACCCACTAGTTTTAATTTATACAAGGTAAATATCTTTGTAAATTCACTAATTTCAATAATATCAAGTTTTGCATAAATTTAAGTTTTATTATTGCACAAGTTAACCAATGATCTTGTTAATACGGTTTTAACAAAAATTTAGATTTGACGTTGTTTTTCTTTGAAATCTTATCAATTTTGTATCATGCACATGTTTTATAATTCATTGAAAGCATATGCGAATACTTTTTCTAATGAGTTTTCAAACAAAAACTTATTAGATGGTAAAATTTGTAACACTTTTACAAGCTTATGGTTAATATTGCAATACTGATGTAAGTTTTGGGTGCAATTTCATAAATTTAAAAATTTGAGACAAAAATTTATACAACTTGACAAATTTAAGGATAAAAACTGATTTTTTCACCAAAATTATAAATACGATAACTAGTTTTTATTTTATTTTATTTGCATAATACAACATATATGGGAGTATGGATTACTATAAACTCTTCGGAAAAGTAAAATAGTTTATTTTTTTATTTTTTTTTTAAATCAATAACAACATTTAGGGATGAAAAATTAAGCCTCTAATATTTTGGTTGATGATATGTACTTTAATCAGTTGAGTTATATTCAAATTGACAAAGTATGTCTATCACCGAATTATACTCATATTGGTTAGTATATTAATTATCTTAACTATATTAAAGTTGGTAACTCTATTTCAAAAGAAAATAAAATTGTTAACTCGCTTTTTTTTAGTTCAACAATACGTGAGGGGAAGGATTCAAACATCTAATCTTTTAGTTAATAGTACATATTTTATGACAGATATACTATGTTCTTGTTAGTATTGGTATGTCACTTCCACAATTAAATTTAAAACTACTTTTATTTAGTGTTCTTGAGACGTATTAGTTTATAAAAAGGAAAAACCAAAACTCAAATGATCTCACTTGTAACTATCTTATAATTTTTATGCTAATAGTTTTTTTTTTCAATATAAAAAATCTTAATTAATTAAGACGATCAAATATTAATGGTCGGATTTTTTTTTTTTTTTTAGGAAGTAGGTACGGTACGCACCGGCGGATTTAAAGAGGGCCCAGGGGGGCTCAGCCCCCCCTCAACTTGGAAAATATTGTATATATGTATAAAATATAATGACCAATATTCATCAATTTAAGGCTTGGCTCGTTGGCAATCACGTTTAAGCCCCCCCTATGCGTCCCAAGTTTGATCCCATGGGTTGCAATTTTGCTAATAATAATTCAAAATAAACATATTTTCAACAAATTTTTTATATTTAAAAATTAATATAAATTCAGTTTTATAGTTAAAGTAAATAATTGAAATTCGTTCTTTAAAAAAATAATAACAAATAAATAAATATATTTGATATTCATTAAAATACATACGACCAAAAAAAGAAACAGAAAATTCATTACTTTTATATTTAGAAAATATAACGCATTTTTATATTTAAAATAAATAATTTAGAATATTTTGTCATGTAAATTTACATTATATACTATATTTTATTTAAAAGTTCAAATATATCCTTAATATATTTACAAATATGAAACAGTAATAAATATTATTTTTTTTTTCTTAGTTTATTTTTTAAAATTGATTTTTTGTATCAACTATAAATGAAATTAAATAAAAACATTTTTAATTTTTAGTAAACTATTAAAATTTCAAGTTTGATTCCTTCCTTTATATATAAAAAATAAATTTTGTTTCTCATTGAAAAAACTAATATCAATATATATCACTACATTTAAAATTATCTTTATACGTATTTATGTTCTCGTGACAAACATTTTTGGATTCACCGCTGAAGACAATTGCGATATATTAAATTAATAGTTTTTTCATTTATGAGTTTTTTTAGACTACTTACCTTTTTTTTAGTTCTTTTTAGATTGCTTACTTGTAAATTATTTTAACGGAATTTAATGTGAATTCCATATGAACAAAAATTTGAAAACCGTAGAAATTTTAAGTGAAGCCCCCCCTAAACAAAAATTCTGGATCCGCCACTGACGGTACGTGCTTCAAATTCTGCTGTCTTTTTAATAACTTTTCTAATGTGTCTGTAAACTTCTTATAGTATTTAACGTTTATTTTATTTATTTAGTTTTTGTTTAATTCAACAATATTTGAGAGTTGAGCTATTCGAATCTCTAACCTCTTGATCGAAAGTACATACCAAGTATTGTTGAGCTATACTCACTTTGGCATTTTAATATAAATATCAAAGATGTGAAGTATCAAATGTTTTTTTTAGATTTTAATAAATCTTTAATTATCTCTATATTTATATATATAGTTCAACAAATTCTAGAGGGATAAATAATGGCTCGATTTGAGTTATGCTTGCATCGACATTAAAAACTGTTAAACAAGTGTTTTTTTAAGAATAATCATTAAATTGGAGTTTGATATAACAGTTGAAAAATAAAATTTCACATTTCACATTTCTTATTTCTTATTTTTAATATGATAGAGATATTAGTCGGCTGTTGAATTAACTCTATCATTGTTTTTTAATATTCAAAAAGACTTCAACAAAATGTACTAAAACTCAAAACTAAAAGATTTATTAATATTAAAACAATAATCAATTTTATATTAAGTTGTATATTTTCAAATGAATATTGAATAAAACATGGAACTGGAAAGTTTATGAACATTTTAATTTCAATATTTTATTTGGCATAATATTTTGATTTCTAAATGAGATTCAGTCAAATGCAAAATAGACATACCATGACATGCCCATGGATTTTGTTTGTTTTATTTAATTGTATTGGAAATTAAAGTAACATTTATTGGTTATTAAATTGACTATCTTTGCATATTAACAAGTCAATAAATCAACTTGTTCAAGAAAAGAAAAGGTCAATAAATCAATCTCTAAAAATAGTCCATAAATTAATAATAAAAAAGTCAACAAATCAATAAATAAAGAAGCACATAGGGCCCAATTTACCAACGCAATGGACCACATTAGGTAACTTGGAGATATGAATGGGCTTAGGCCTCGCCGTCGGAATGGGCTTAGACCTTGTCATCGGCCTTTTAATTGGGAAATTAGTATAGTTTTTTTTTTTGTTTTTTTGTTTTTTTTTTGCAACAATAAAATGGTTAAATATAGATAGGCAAATATCTAAACATATATATATATATTCATTTTTTATAATATAGTTTTATAATTACATCTAGATGAAAATGTCCACTACCAGGCAACAATCATGGTACATCCCATCCCATTTGATTCTCCTGCGAGCATCTAAGCAAGATTCCTGCCCTAAAAAAGACTTATAATCATAAATTTGACTTCACCATTCTTGAAGAGAGATATGTAAATTTTAGATTACATGATTATACAATAAAACTCTAATATTGTATAATTCAATAAAAATTAAGATATTTGAATTGGATGATTTCACAATAACATGAGTTAGAGTAACATAACTTGATCCATGATATTGATCTCGTGAAGAAGGATTGAATTTCTTTCTCTTGGCCTCTCTTTATATCTTGATTAGGTA
This sequence comes from Trichosanthes truncata, assembly GCA_033996785.1. Lineage (NCBI taxonomy): Eukaryota > Viridiplantae > Streptophyta > Magnoliopsida > Cucurbitales > Cucurbitaceae > Trichosanthes > Trichosanthes truncata. Next base: position 21,581,350 of record JAWPNB010000008.1, on the reverse strand, counting down.
TTATTGATGGATAGACCATTCTACTTAATTAGGCAGAGAGAGAACCAATTCCTAGGGTTTTATCTTTATATATACACCTTTCAGTATGTTTTAATTTGGAAAATTACCTTTTAATTAATCGGCCCACTAATGTAGTGGGCCTAAAACATTAAGATATAAATAAATGTACATGGGCCACATTAATTATAATATTAAATTGAAAAAATCTAACAAGAGAGAGACGCGAAATTTTGTTTCCAACGTCGAGCTTAAGCTGGTTTGCAATGGATTTGGTAAGTTCCAGATGGGTTGAGTCACGATTGACTACCACTAACCCAGACTTATAATTCTTGTAGACATTTTTCTTGTCACAAACACCATTATATAGGATCGAAATCTTGTGGAAAGCCATCAAGAGGAGAGTGAGAAAGTACGTAAGATTTGAAAATTGTTGGAGAGAACGAGTAAACTACGAATAGAGGTTGTTTGAGATTTTTTGTTTTTAACAAATCTTCCGGTTGTTTAAGAAAATACTGCATGAATTTTGTCTTCAAACATGGCGGTTGAGATGGGTTGAATGTAAATACCAATATATACCAAGGGTATGAAGGCGATGAACAATTATTAACAACCTTCCCTAAAAATACGTTAGCTAAAATTCTATATGTTTTTTTTAGACATTTTTCATTATCGTGATTTTTTTAGTCATTAGCCACAATTTTCCTTTTATTTTCAATACCCTCAAAATGATAAATGACCAAAACTTTAAGATATCGTAAAAGGACTATATGAATCTTTCACCTCTTCAATTATAATCAGTATAAGTCAAATAGTCATAAGTTTGAATTCCTAACATTTACAATGTAATATGGTTTATATATGACACATATGTACATAATTGTTATTGGGGTATTTGATAGGATAAAATGATATGAAAAAAAAAGAGTTGCTCTTAAATTGCAAATGAAGACTAGTGAATGGATTAAACTTTTACCAATTCAAACATATATTAGTAGATAAGATGCCTATTACCATTCTATAAATCAATAGTTTAAATTCATAGTCTTGCAATTGTTGAATTAAAAAAATGATTAGGGCTTAAAATTGAAAAAAAAAATCTATCAATTCTTTCTGTTTTGAAAATAATAATAATAATAACACATCTGTAAATTGAACATTTAATACCAATATTCTAGAGGAAAATATATTTTTTAAAATATGGTGAATTTTTTTTTTTCTTTTGTAAGGTGAGAGATTCGAATCTCTGACATTTTAATCAATAATAAATATTTTATGTCAGTTGAGCCAGGTAAAATATATTGATAATTTAAGAAATGTTGACCATGCAGAATATAAATCTAATGATGATTTATAACTTACCTAAGGATTACTTATTTATTAATTAAACAAATGCTGGTCTCGAACATTTTTTGTAATTTTTTTTATAAAATATTTGTTTTCATTGACATTTCACAATAAATTCTATAGATTTGAGAGTTTAACATTTTTGTGACATTTTTTTTCTGAGAAAGTGGCATTAATGTTAATTCTTTGAACACGGTAGAATAACAATTTTTTTTTTTTTGAAGCATCACGGTAGAATAACAATTATTAGTTATAGCTCCTACAAACAAATATTAGTTATTATGTTAAAAAAAAAAAAAAAAACAAATATTAGTTATAGTATGATCAGAAATTAATGAGTAAAAAATGATATATAATTTATTATCATATTTAAGTAGTTGGATCAATTAAGTTTGAAATGGTTCTTTAAAGTCGCATTTAACTCATTAAATTAAGATTTTGTCATAGGGTTTTATTAGATATATATAAAAATAAATTTGAAAATTAAAAAAAAAAAAAATCTAAAATCTATTTTCTATAAGTATCCTCGAATTACTAATTTAGAGTCATAATGTCCATTTACCTCGCAGGAGGACTCAAAGTGACCAGTCCCTAACGAAGCGGAAATCCTTATTTAGGCAAGGAATAAAAGAGGGACTGGAAAAAAAATCCTGCGAACTAAACGAGGACGGGACAAGGAATACATTCCCGTCCTCATCCCGGCCCATTTGTAAATTTACAAATTTTAATTTGTTGTTATTATTATTATTTATAGATATATAATATTTAAATTTAAAAATTTATTGTTTAATGAGTTAAATAATTTGATATGTTTAAACTATTTATTTGAACATTTGTACTGCACATTGATAATTATATAATTTGATAGGTAATATTATTTTGTTTCGATTAGGAGGTTTAATAAATTTATGTTTAAATATAAATTTTATGTTGGAATTAACAATTTAAATTAAAATTTTCAATAGGAAATTAACTATTTAATTAGAAAATCTTAAAATAATCCATTGATTTTCTCTTTCTTAACAAACTAAACGATGAATAATTCCCTGCGGAAATTTCTGCCTCAATCCTTGTAAAATTTAACAGAGATGGAAAATTAGAATGGGGCGCGAAGACGGGGACGAAGAAGCCATCACCATCCCGTGTGCATCCTTGTGGACATATCAAATTTAGAGTGTTATTACTATAAGTGATTTTAGATCACTAAAAGTATTTTCTAAAAAAAAAATGAATAATTAAAAAAATCAGATTAATTTAAAACTCTTTTTAAAGAACCCATAAGAGATAATTATTATTATTATTATTATATATATATATATATAATTAAAGTGGTTAACCAAAAAATATTCAAAATATGTAGTAAGAAACGAAAACATATTTCATATTTGTTATCAGTATAATCACATTTAAACATAGTGCAGTCAAACAAACACTAGAAGGTATGCTAAACTCATCCAAAAATTACTTATTTAAAAGCTTGTAGTGTTTGATTAAAAATTTAGAGAGACAAAAGAAGTTTTTTTAAACTAATTAAAAGCGTCCTTTTTTAATGTTCGATTGGGTTGAAAATTAAAAAAAAAAAAACATATAAAAAGCATTTAAGGTGCTTTTATACACCACATTTAACTAAATTTATATATTTTGAAAAAATTTATATCGTGTCTTACCAAAATTTTTTTTTCAATAAATGCCACGCACTCTTAATTAGTGTTTCTTTCCAAAGGGTTTAGTGTGTCTTTCGAAAATGTTTATCGAGAAAAATGTTTTCACTTAGAAACATTTTTTTTTTCTAAGAGTCATCTCAATCTCACTCTCATTCTACCTAACCTACATCAATAACTAAATTTGTAACAATCTAATCTATATATATATATTTGCAATTATTTTATTTTATTTTAAACTACTTTTTATTTTAATTCACTTTTAACATTCCAATGCCATTTTTCAGTTTTACCTTTTGGGCCTGTAAGCCCAAAACATTTGGAGCTTTTACGAAAGGTTCAATCCAGCCCAGGTAGCGAACCTTCTTCCTTCACCTCCATAACCGCCCTGTTAGGCATTTATCTAACCGGCGGCAGCTGAAACAACAACCCTACGGGATTCCATTCCAACTTCAGCTTCGTTTCGAGCTTCCGAATCCAGTGAACTTCTTCTTCTCAGGCCCTGCTAGTTTTTTCGCGCCGTGCGGAATGAGAACCGTTCAGGTTGCTTTGCGAACCCTTGGCGATGGCTTAACGCGGAGATTTAAGCAACCTTCTGCGCTCAGAAACCTTTCCACAAACGCCGCTCGAGGTAATTTTCACTTGTTTTGGATTTGAATCCATGAATTTTGTTCTTATACTGTGATTACTGAAGTTCTTTTAGTTATTGATTTGGGCGGAAATTCCTTAGGTTTATTCTGAGACTATGTTGCTGAAATGTGTTTCGATTTAGACCTTGTTTGTCCGAGTTTTTGAGTACAAAACCTCATGTTTGGTTGTGTAATTGTTAATGTGCTTCGAGGCATGTTTTTACAACTTTCGTGTTTAAAACTTTTAAACAGATAGTAGCTTCGATGATAAGGGAAAGTCCGATTCGTTTGAGTCTGCTGATGACTTCGAACGTCGGATATTTGGTGGTGTTTCTTTGGGCGATTCTGGAAATGATGCTTTCTTTGAGAAGCTTGATAGACTTGGCAAACCTCGTGAAAGAATAGGTTCAAGGCTGAGTGGTGGAAACAATTTTCAGGCGTTGTATGGTCTTGATGATAATCTTAACACGCTGTCAGATGGGATGGATGGCAAGTTGAAGAAAGCTTCCACTTATTTTGAGTTTGATCCCGAGGAAATAGCAAAAGATGATTATACCTTCAGAGCAGATATGTCTTTTAAGCCTGGATCAACATACGAAATCAAGGCATGTAGCAGTTCAACTGATTGGTTTCATACTTGTCAAGAACAAACCCAATTATTATTCGTGTCAACTTTATAATTAAACTTCATCTAAGGAATTATTCCTACTGGAACCAATCCATGTCTCCTGCAAGAAGCAAGCTAGGTGGATTTTATGGCCAACTATGTCCGGATTATTAGCATTTGGATTGGATGATATATGACATAATGAACTTCACTGTATTTATCATTTTAGCGGTCCTTGGTAGAAGTGCTACCTCTCTGCATCTTCTGTAGATGAAGTTGTGTGCTTAATGTTACGATTATTCTAAGTACTTCTTGATTTATACAGGATCTGGATCTAAGAAAGCCAGGCGTTCGTAAACCTCCCAAAAGGGTTGAGTTTCAGGTGACGACAGAGGAGGTCTTAAGAAAAGCTGATTTCAGGGTGAGCATTCCTGAATTTCATTTACCATGCCATTTTACTTATTCCCTTCTCATTTTATTATGGATAGCTAGGACTAGGAGTAAAACATGGTAGGAATTAGTGGTTAACAGACCTTTTGATCCGTTGCAAGTTTTCATCTCTCATAGCTAAGCTACCTAGTCAAATAGGGAATATCCTATGATATGGACTTCTCATCTATTAAGTGTCACAGGCTTAAACAAAAGTCCTTGATGTTGAATCTAGTCAATATGAGTAGTTTAGAAATTTCAAAGTGCAAGAAATGATAAGTTGTAATAGGATTATTTATTGTTGGTTTATGCTTGGTTCTATTTAGGGTCTGTTTGGAGCGCTGAGTAGGTTATAATAATCTGGATTATAATAATTTGTGGAGTTAAATAACTCTGCACTCCAAACACAAACTATTATAACTCTGACTAAACAACTCTGCATCTTAAATACATATTATATAATTCCACAGACTATTATAATCTACTTAGCGCCCCAAACAATCCTTAAGAAGTCTGGCAGTGAGTATTCATCTATGTTTTTATCAAAACTGTTCAATCCTAGAACAAAAGGAACTATTTCGGTTAGAATTTTGGTCTGTCATCATAGACATAGTGTAGTCATCAGTACCCATGGACCATCATTTTTCTTTTTTTGGTAAATTGCAATTAACCAATTTTCGAGTTCCTGATATGGATAGTGTGTGTAATCAATTGTATTTGCAATCAAGAAAGAAAGATCGTGCAATGGTCTCTAAGGGACTATTTGGGACACTGAATGGGTTATAATAACATGAGTTATAATAGTCTGTAGAATTATATAATATTGTTTAAAATGCAGAGTTGTTGTGTCTGGGGTTATAATAGTCTGTGTTTAGGGTGCAGAGTACTCCATAGGTTATTATAACACATATTATTGTAACCCACGTTCCAAACAGCCCCTAAGAGTTTCTAGTACTTGCTCGTTTGCAACATTAGGAAGGTCATGGAGTTATCACCTTTTATTTTCATTGCCACCAAATAGTGGCCATTGAAATTTAGTTCACGGTTCTCTTGAGGAGGATTTATAATACAGAATATCTTTCCAAGCAAAAGTACTTGATAAGAGTTAAATCGCATTTTACGTCTCTTTCCCCTGCTGTAGGCATATCTAACAATGAGTGAATAGTTGTTTGCAGAATGTTAGGTTTCTGGCGAACTTTATAACTGATGCCGGGATCATTATCAAGAGGAGTAAGGTAAACTTTTTGAACAAAAATCAAGTTTTGAACAAGTTGAGTCGTCGACCTTCCTCTTATTTTATCACTTCAACAATTTGCAGACAGGTATTAGTGCCAAGGCACAGAGGAAAGTTGCGCGTGAGATCAAAACTGCACGAGCTTTTGGCTTGATGCCTTTCACAACAATGGGAACCAAATCATTTGTTTTTGGGAAAACCATGGAGTGTCTTGATAAGGACTATGAGTATGAAGTTTTCGACAATAATGCTGATGCAGATGGAGGACGACCGCTCGGATCCTAGAGACCATGCTTTTAGATGGTTGAGATTTATATCCCTCTTGCCTTTCTTCAAAGTTGGTATGCATTTGCTGCCATTGATCCAACCATTAGCTTGAGTGTTACGGGGCTGGACTTTGTTTGATTGCTGATTATCATCATGCTTCAAGCCCCCAGAATCCTGCAAATTTGTTGAAAGCAGGAATATATTGCAGAAAATTCATAGTCATGGTCCTTATTGGGATATTCTCAATTTTTGTTTTATATATTGATTTTCTTGTTAGAAGTCAATTACTCTAGTTTGCATATTTGTTTTTCTTTTACCGTATATTATGTAAAGGTGAGGTAACTCATCAGCCAGAAATTGGAGCAATTAGTTTTCCTCCACAAATGCACATTGGGATGCCTGTTTTGGAATTAGTTATTCCATTGGCATGTTAGGCATAATAAAATACTGGCCATTACGAAGAAATTATTTGAAGAGGTTGGTACATTGTGAGATGTGACAAATTGTTTTATACCATTAGATGTAGGAGAGATTGACATCCAAAAGTTAGAGGAGCACAGTAACAATGTGGCAGTCATAATGAATAATTTTCGGTGGAGACTTGTTGAGAATAAATGACATATTGACCTATAAACTCCTAATTCAATTTGATTGCCACTCTCACCATGCATCTCCAAGCATTGCTAGTAAATATTTTAAAACCTCTCTCTTAACAGTTGCATTGTGCTATCATATTAGAGCGAAAATATTCATTATTCCTTTGCAAAAAATGTTCATCAGCTATTCATTTGCGAATTCCATATAATCCAAACATTGTCCAATGATTTAGAACCTATCCATGCTTTCAATTATGTTAGATTTTCTTTTTTCTTTTTTTAACTTCGAAAAATCTAAACATTTGAATCAAAGAAATACAGAAGTTGTTGCTAACTTGCTAAGGGCTGGTAGCTTCAGAAAGCATCATTAGTCATATAGATTTGCTTAGCATAACGACCAGGAAGACCAATATAGACCAGTTCTGGAAGACTGGATTAATCAAACATATTACTAAATCCACCTAAGTTTGTTATTAACAAGGAAATTACTCTGAAGTTTAGGTAGAAGAGAACATTAGGGGTATCTATATATATGTCAATGACGATGTTGTAGTGAGGCTAAGCAGCCAAAGGAGAAGGGTGTCTCGGTTTTGGTCCATGTACGAATATATCAAATATTCGAACAAATGAATAGGAAAAACGATTTCGTAACCGAGTACAACAGCATGATAGATGTAAATAAATCATTGAAAACATTATAATCAAAGACTCAGATATCATATCATCATTCTAATCCTGTGTTCATTATACCAATCAATGACTCAAAATAACAAGGGACAAACCTAACTTTAAACCTGATGAAGCAAATACATTACAAGAACAAGCTGATGACCAACCAAACCAGACAACAATGTTTGCCATTGTCAATCTTTAAGATTGCGAAAGATGAATGATGATAATAGGATCAAACGAAAATGATATAAAACAGCAAAGAAAGCCTCCCTTGAATAAAGATTAAAACTTTTCAAACATCAAAAGATAAGGCCCCGTTTGATAACCATTTGGTTTTTGGTTTTTAAAAATTAAGCCTATAAATACTACTCCCACCTATGGTTTTACTTGTTTTGTCATATACTTTTTGCCTATATTTTCAAAAACCAAGCCATGTTTTGAAAACTAAAAAAAATAGTTATCAAAAACTTGTTTTTGTTTTTAGAATTTGGCTAAGAATTCAAATACTTCCTCAAGGGAGATGAAAACCATTGTAGAGAAATTGGGAGAAAACAAGCTTAATTTTCAAAAACCAAAAACCAAAAACCAAATGGTTATCAAACGGGGCCTAAATTACACTCACAATTTACAAAATATCAGTGTGGTTTTCATTTTTCTAACATAATAATCATTCTATTTATCACCATGGCTCAACAAAACCATCCATCCTAGTAACCAAAATTCAATTAACCATCAGATAAATAAACTTGCCATAAAACCAGATACCAATATAATTATTGACCAAACCCAGATTACGAATATATTTATTGGTTTAACCTCAAGAAACGAAAGAGAAGACAAGTTTACTCAAATAGATCATATAGAGCTAAAAGTATTACTAAACTTAAAGGTTTCAACAGAATTCTCGAAGATCACCTCGTCAGTAGAGAGTAGTAGGAAAATCCAACCCTTCACGCCTTTATCTGATTCACAGACCAAAAAAGAGAAACTGAAATTACTCCGATCGATTTGCATACCTCTCCACATTGTCATCGTTGAGATTGATTCCCACCATGGCCTCACCCAATCCACAGCTCACCTCTGCAAGCACATCAGGATCGCTGTAATGCGTTGCGGCTTGCACGATTGCCCTAGCTCGCCTCGCCGGATCGCCGCTCTTGAACACGCCGGAGCCGACGAATACTCCATCGCATCCCAATTGCATCATCAACGCGGCATCGGCCGGAGTTGCAATTCCTCCAGCCGCGAAATGCACCACCGGCAGCCGCCCTAGCTGCTTGGTCTGCATCACCAAATCATACGGCGCCCCAATCTCCTTCGCGTAACAGAAAACTTCATCATCGTCCATATTCCTCAGCATCCTAATGTCGCCCATCACAGACCTCACATGCCGCACCGCCTCCACAATGTTTCCAGTGCCGGCTTCGCCTTTGGTCCGAATCATCGCAGCGCCTTCGCGAATTCGGCGAAGCGCTTCCCCTAAATTTCGGCATCCGCATACGAAGGGGATCCGAAAATTGTGCTTGTTGATGTGGTTCTTATCATCGGCCGGAGTCAGAACCTCGCTCTCGTCGATGTAATCGATGCCGATTGCTTCGAGGATTTGAGCCTCGACGAAATGACCAATTCGAGCCTTGGCCATGACGGGGATTGTGACCGCCTGCTTGATTTCCTTGATCAATTGAGGGTCGCTCATGCGAGCGACTCCACCCTGAGCCCTAATGTCTGCCGGAACTCGCTCGAGGGCCATGACGGCGCAGGCGCCGGCCTCCTCGGCGATCCGGGCCTGCTCGGCGTTAACGACGTCCATAATTACGCCGCCGCGAAGCATTTGGGCCAAACCGGCCTTGACGGAGAAGGGAGATTTCTTGGCAGTCTCGCAAATGACGCCATTTCCGTAAACGGTGACTACGCCAGTGTCCGCCATTGGAGGAAGAAGAATGAGAAGAAGGAGAAGAAGAAGAAAGAGAAGAGAGGTAAATGGAAATTTGGTTTAGAAAGAGTTATGTGTCGATGGGGATGGGCGGGGACAGGGGGAGGTGTGAATAATAGAATGGAACTGCTGTCTTATCTTTTTTTTCTTCCATATTTTCCCTTTATATTTCGTCGATTAAATTACAATTTTGTTTGTTTGTTTGAGTGTAGGTTTAATTTGATGGTAATGTTAAAACGAATGTTGTTAGTTTGGGTATAGTTTTAATTGGATGGTAATTTAAAACCTTCAATCTAGTCTTTTAAAACTGGGCGTTCAGTTTTGTTTGGTTTAAATTATTTTAATAGTTTTAATTAATATTTGATTAAACTTCATAAATCCTTTTTTTTCAACATGTGGAAGGTGAATATTTGAAATTCTTATATTTTGGTCGAGGATATAATAGTTGTACTCAAATTAGCATAAATCACTCTTGTACTTCAAAAATTCATCTATTTCCTTCCATCTTTTATGAAAATGGTAGGAAAGTTTTGTGAGATTTGACTAAGTTATATGAATTAAATTGAAACTTTAGAAAAAATGCACAAACCACCGCTGAACTATGAGATTTGTTACAAATATACCATTGAACTTTTAATTTGATCGATCAACCTCTGAACTTTGTTAAATGTTGTAATCAGGCCTCTGAACTTTGTTGAGTGTTGCAATCACACCCTTGAACTTTTAGTTTGATCAATGAACCCTCTTTACTTGGTTAAGTGTTGCAATCAACCATTGTACATTGTTAAGTGTTGCAATCAACCTCTTTTGTTAGTTGTTGTTATCACACATTAATAGGGAAGAGCAGATTTATTATTGACAGGTTTGGAATATATATATATATATATATATATATATAGGGGTTAATTGCAATACTTAACAAAGTATAAGGGGTTGATTGATCAAATTAGAAGTTTATGAGTGTGATTGTAACAAACTCCAAAGTTTATGGGGTAATTTTTGCAATTTTCTCGAAACTTTTAAGACTACATAGATGAAGTTAAAGCTAGGTTCATAGGTCCATATAAGGGATTAAATTGAAACTTCTAAAACTATTGTAAACCAAATTGAAATTGTACCCTATCAAATTTGTAGTTTATTTAATTTCTTTTCGCATCACAATAAAAATTAAAATTTTAATGATATTTTTAAAATACTAATACTTTCTATTTTTAAAATATATGGTATATTTTGAGTAAACAGATGGTTTCATTTTCTTCCTTGGAATAGTTTTGCCAAATGTTTTTTTTCCCCAAAAATTACAATTTTAGAATGGATATATCATTTTAATGTTCAGTTAAGAGTGTATTTATGACAGTGATAAAAGAACATATCTAATTGGTTGGTTCGCATTCTTTTGTGCTTTTGTGATTAGTTAAACATTGTTTACAATCTATTGTTCGTCAATGTAAAACGTGTGATTTGTATAGGCACTATGCACCACCATGCTCATTTTACTCTATTGAGTAGTAATTTAATGTGATATAATATATATAACAAGGTACTATTATATCACATTAAATAACTACTCAATAGTCAATCCAAACATAACTTATTGAATAAGACACCAATTACTATTTCAAAAGTCGATGATTTGATCTTTTGTCCCATAATTGTTGATCTCAAAAAAGAAAAAAAAATACTACTACTAATAGAGTAAAAAAAAAGATACATATCACACCATATAAATACCTTTTAAAAGCTGTAAAAAGAGAAAGGAAAAAGAAAAAGAAATTCATTCAAAAGTATTATAATTCCTAAAATAATCTATTACACATAAAAATTTATCTTCAAAGTAAAATTTCAATTTGTTTTTTTAAAATATAATATTGATAACACAAGACACTTTACTGCCTTCCAAGGAATGTTGATTAGGGTTTGAACTTTATTTCATTTTAGTCTATGTATTAAAGGTTCAAATTTAGTCGGTAATTCTCAAATTTAGTCACTCATATATTATTTAAAGTTAATTTTTATTTAACTTTACAAAATAGTAAAGATAATATGTATTAAGAAAAAGACACAATATAAATATATTTTCAAAATTTATAGAGAAAATATTAATAAAAACTAATTATTTCTTTGAAAAAATTAATCATGAACTAATAATAGAGAGTTAGAGACTAACTTTAAAACTTATAAAAGGTGTGAAAATTAAATTTGGACATTTGAAAGTAGGGAGGGTAAAATAGAATAAGTTTCAAAATAGTATTTAAAAAGAAAATGAAAAACCTATTCGAATAACAAAATATATATTAGTAAAAAAAAGAAAATATATATTAATATTAACAATGAAAAAGTGACAAACTGGAATTGTTCAACCAATGGGAGCACAAAGGAAACACGTGGCAGAGTTTGATTGAACAAAAATAGAAACTACGGGCCTGTTTGGTATGCAATTTGAAAACAGAATTTTGAAAACAAGGGATTCAATGAAAACAGAGTTGTATTTCATGTTTTCAGATATGTGTTTGGTAGCAGATTTAGAAATTAGATTCCAATTTAAATAATTGTTCAAAATGTGTTCTATAATATATTTATAGACCATTAACTAGTTGTAGTTGCAAAACGAAATATTAGATTGAATATAATCCATTATTAATTAATTTATGAACATGATTTTTATTATAAAACTTGTACAATTATTATTTTACAATATCATATAATTTATAATATATCAAATTATACATATTTTAATTTAACAAAAATAAATTGAGTTTATAACATCAAAAACTATATTTATTAAAGTTTTGGTATTTTCTAATGTAATTCTGCATTTTAAATTTTCAAATTCAAAATCTGGATACAATGAAAACATAAAAAAGTTGTTTTCAGAATTTTCACTATTTGGATCACATAATCCAGAAACAGTTTTCGAAAACAAGTCTGCCAAACGCATATTCACTGAACTCAGTGAATCTGAAAACATAAAACAGAATCTGAATTGCATACCAAACAGGCCCTACACGTTCCAGTGCGACCAGAGAACTTTGGGATAAAAGGCATAGGCATCTCATTTCTCTCGCGATATTATTTCCCCTAGGCGGGCTACTTACTTTTCCGGCGAGATGGCGAAAACGGCGTCATTCATTTTATGTACCTTCCTCCTCTTAGGAACCCTAACTCTCATCCAGGTGATTATTCTCGATTTCTCCGAAATCTCTCTTTGTAATTTGATCGTCAATTTGGCGATAGGTTTTTCTACACGGTAAAGGAGTGTTTCTTTCTCTTTGATCTGTCTCGCGTTTTAGATCTGTAATCAAGTACGATTTCAGTCAGTGGTTCGAGAATGAGGTTTTAGGTTTTTATGTATTGTGTTTTATGTTTTTTTTAGTTCTTTTGGATCAGAATCGGAGCGAGGTTTATAAAACTGATAACAAAAAATTAATTAATGAAATTTGTATGAATTCAGTTAGTGGTTCGAGTCTGAGGTTTTAGGTTTTTATGTTTTCTTTTAGGTCGTTTGGATCAGAATGGGAATGATGTTTGTATAAAGTGAAAGCAGAAAATTAATTTATGAAATTTCTTGTCCAGGCAAAGAAGTCGAAGGAGAATCTGAAAGAAGTGACTCACAAAGTTTACTTCGATGTGGAAATTGACGGCAAGGCTGCTGGTATGGTCGATTTTGTTTTGTGTAAAATTAAATAGTGTGAATTGGAACAAGAATAGAGTGCAGCAGCAGTTAATTAATTTATAGCATGCTTAATTTTTGTTGTCATGCTTTATCGATTAAGCATTTTTGTAGTTAAACGCTGTTTAACCTAAATCATTTAACTAAATTTGTATAGCATGCTCGATTTCCGTTCTCATGCTTTATCGATTAAGCTCTCTTAGTTAAACATCGTTTAAGTTCAATCCTCTTGTTTATCAGTATAATACGCGTGCTCTGCGGTGGCACAAAGCAACGCCATAACAGACGTACATGCTTAATGCACCAATGAGTAGTAGTTTAGTGTGATCTAATGTTTAGACATTGTTTCATGAATTGTATATTGTGTAATGTTCAACTGTTTGTCGAGATTGGCTGTACTTGAGCATGCATGTGACTTGAATGATGTTTGTCGCATAATGAAGTAAAGGACAGTATAATGCACATTTTTGCTTGAAGGCAATTATATGATGCTTAATTATCTGTGGAGAGTCGGTGTATTTGACACGTTAGATATTGCTTGCTACTAAAGAATGCGTGTGACTTGAATGATATTTTTCGCATTATTGCATAATGAAGGATTGAAGGATGTAAAGGGAAGTTTAACGCCCATTTCTGGGAAGGCAATTATAAACGGATATTTCACATTTTAAGGAACTGTTTGGGGCACTGAGTGAGTTATACTAGTCCGTGGAATTATATAATATTGTTTAAAATGCAGAGTGTTTAGTCTGAGGTTATAATAGTCTGTGTTTGGGGTGCAGAGTATTCCACAAGTTATTATAACACAAATTATTATAACTCACGCATCAATAAGCCCCTAAGAATTTAACTAAACACATTTTCTTGCAGTTATTTAACTAGAGTGTTATTTGGATGATAACTGTCTTACAGGTCGTATTGAGATGGGTCTCTTTGGGAAGGCTGTTCCTAAAACCGCTGGTATGTTATTTATTTGTAGTTGGACTATCAATTGTGCTGGATTATGTACACCGCATGCTATTTGATTGTAATACTGACTTTGTCTCGTGTGGTTATGCAGAAAATTTCCGAGCATTATGCACTGGTAAGCAGATAACTCTGATTTAAGTCATATTTTTGAGTGGTTAGGTTTTACTTTCTTACTTGTATACGATACACACTGAATCAAAATAGGGAGGTCTTTTTAAATTCGTATTTAAACCGAGTTACTGATGCCAAAGTCGTGTGGATTACAATTCCCTCCTCTAAAGCTCTAACTTCTTTTCCCCCCAGTCTCCCAAAGGGAAAAATGAATAATTGAGAAGTATAAAATATATGCAAAAGCTGTTACTGTTTTGATTGATTGATTTCCTTTAAAGCATGCAATGGCTACTCTGACCTTGTTCTAATATTTGGGTCTCTAATTCTGCATGATTCCAATTTTCAGGTGAGAAGGGTGTCGGGCACAGCGGAAAACCTCTGCACTACAAGGGTAGTGCGTTCCACAGGATCATTCCCAGCTTCATGATTCAAGGAGGTGATTTTACCCTTGGCGATGGAAGAGGTGGAGAATCAATCTATGGAGAGAAGTTCGGTGACGAGAATTTCAAGCTGAAGCATACTGGCCCAGGTAAAAGATAAAAAATCTCTACCCTTCCGTTAAGGCATTCAAACGAATCAATGAGTTCCCTCCATAAACATTATCTGAAATTGAAGATACAATATTATAATGTATGCCAGGCCTCCTGTCTATGGCAAACGCTGGTCCAGACACAAATGGTTCACAATTCTTCATCACTACAGTGACAACTAGCTGGTAAATTTCTGTCTGCCACGATTTCCTTTCATGCATGATTACTAAAAATCAAAGAAGTTGGTTACAGTAAGAATTTTGTGTTTATCTTTTATTTTTATTTTTATACACAGGTTGGATGGTAGACACGTTGTATTTGGAAAGGTGCTGTCTGGAATGGACGTGGTTTATAAAATGGAAGCTGAGGGAAGGCAGAACGGAACACCAAAGAGCAAAGTTGTGATTGTAGACAGCGGTGAGCTCCCTCTATGATTGACATCTGGTCTGGTCTTTTTTCTCTCTGAGCATAACATAGTGTGCCCCCATTATCCGCCAATGCACTATGCTTTTATTTTTTTTTGGGTACTGTCTACGGTAGAATTGGTGCACATGTGATGGATCTCTTAATTTATAGCGGTGGTTTCCGTTTTCTTCCTTAGTAATGTTTGAGGTTCCGAATTTATGATTGTGAGTGATTTTGAAATAGTTAAAATTATTTTTGTCGCATTTAAAATTACTCCGAAATATGCTTTTAATGATTCAAAATTAACTTAAAAAATCATGTTAAAAAGTATAAAATCAAACATCAAGTTGATTGTGAATGATTAAGACATGTTTCGGTGTAATTTTGAACATGACAAAAGTGATTTTAACCATTTCAAAATCAATCTCAAACATGTCCTTAATTTATAGCCATTCGAGTTAATCCTCATCATTTGGTAAGTAGACACTTTTCATGACTAAATGAAATTGTCGTTTAACATGATAATCTTTTAACCTTCATACTTCTCAGTGTCAAATGGAGAAACTTGTTGCCCCCGTGTGGGGGTGAATTCTTCGATTGGCTGAACTTTTTCATTTTGCTTTTTAATATACTCATCAACTTTTCGTATTCAAGCATCAATAAATTAGTTGATGAAATTAGTGGTTAACAATTTAAATACTCAACTTTAAAATGTATTTTTTAATATTTTAATTAAAAAATAAAAGGTTAAAATACCATTTTTGTTCTTGTACTTTAGGTTTCATTCTATTTTATTCTCTGTTCTTTCAAATGTCAAATTTTTGTCTATGTACTTTCAATAAAATTTGAAATTGGTCTATAATGTTATTTTAAAATTATTATTTTTTTTATTGAAATTGGTTAAAGAATAATATAATAATTTTATTGTAAGAAAAGACACAATATGTGAACATATTTTTAAAATTTATAGAATGTAGATTAATAGAGATTTTTTTTTATTAATAGACAAGTTAACAATAAACTAACAATGGAGACCGATTTTAAGTTTCATTATAAGTATAGAGACTAAAATAGAATAAAGCTCAAAGTATGATATTCACCAAAATAAAAAGTAACAGAGTAGAAAAATTCTCTCTCTAACCCTCGAGCGAGTCTCCCCGATTTTGACAATGAGAAATGAGTGAAAATTATAAATTCGTCAACACTAACCATTTTGATATTGGCATTGAGGATTTGGTGTTCATGAGTCGTTAACAGTAGTGGTCATGATAGTTTAACAATCGCATCTGATTGGAAGCAGTCCGTAATGGATAATCTGCGTTGGTGGAGCCAGAGCAAACATGAAAGAATTGAGGGATTGCTAATGAAAGAGGCAGAAACTGCAATCTTTTCCCCCTCCCAGTCCTTCAACTCACATTCAATCAAGATTATACCATACAAACAACTAACTAACAAATAATGCATATGTATGTATGTATGTGTATGTATATATATATATAGAGAGAGAGAGAGAACACTCTCTTTCAGGAGCTCCTTAAAAATGACGGAATAGGGCATCATCTTCTAATTTTATTGAAACACTTTTAGTCAAATTTTAAAATTTTCTATTAGCACCTTTGAAAATATTAATTATTAATAATTTAAAATGTGTTTAGTATAGTTTATTGAAGGTTAAATTATCAAAAATACTCTTGAACTATTGGGTTGGTTTCAATTATACACCAAAACTTTGAAAAGTTTCATTTTAACCCTTGAACTTTGATATTTGTTTTAAAAATACCCTTGAAGGCTTTTTTTCATTAAATTCATGGTCGGAAAATGATGTTTTTATATTTGTATTGTCGCTTATGTGAACATATTTGAACATATACGTTGAAAAAAAATCAAAACATATGCAAATACATCATTTTTCAAACCTTCAAGGGTTGTTTTGAAACAAACTTTGAAGTTCAAGGATTAAAATGAAACTTTTCAAAGTTTAGGAGTATAATTGAAACCAACCTCATAGTTCAAGGGTATTTTTGATAATTTATGAATGATTTTAGATGATAGAAAATGTTCTTTTAAAAAAATCTTAATAAATAAAAAGAACTTAAAAAAAACTTGAATTAATTTAAAAGCTATTTTTGATGGAACTCTCGGGAGATAGATTATCAAAAAAGAACTTTTAAGTGTGGACACTCAAACTTCAATAAGCATATATTACAGTCAAAAGATATCATTACGCACATATAATAATAAATCCCTTGGAGACACAAAAAATGACTCCCTAACTTTTAGCATATCGCAGAATGTAGAAAGCAAATAATGCAACGAAGTTTTGGGGAAAATATGATCGAGTTGTAAAATTATTCTACCGTACAAACTGAAAACAATAAATTTAATGGTTGAAATTGTTAAACTTCTTTAAGTTCATGTTATATTACTTCCCCGAGTTTTGAAAATCATAGCATCCTAGAAGATTTCAGATAAAGTAATACACCTATTTCTTCTCAACAATTACTTCTTCATATCTTTTTTTTTTTTTTTTTTTTTTTTTTTGGGGAAATAAAATGCAATTCAACAGAGTACGACAAGCAAACAGAACACAAATACCTCATTACGCCTGCAGGCTGATTATCAAGGAAGAAGGAAGCAGTTCTCGCAGGCTATGATCCTTACAAAACAAACAAACGCACGCCATAATTAACCGAAGTATTCGTTAACCTTCAGACCTTCCATGACAAACACCATAACTTGTCCTCAAGAGGATCGTCCATTATTTTCGCACAAACAAACAGACAAATGTGAGGTATAGAAATTTGAACTTGAATCTTGATTATTACTCATTAGTTTTTTTTTGTAGAACAAATGTAGGGTATAAGAATTTAAACTTGACTTCAAAAAGAGTATATGTCAATTACCACTGAGTTAAACTCATGTTGACAATACTCACTCGTACTTAAACTATTGATATACTTTCAATTTGATCAATAATTATGTCTCAAGTAAATTTTTCTATACTTGTTGGATGAGGTATGGATAAATGAATTTTATTGGTAGGGTTTTAATTTGGTAAGGTTTAAAAGTGAAATGGATGCTTATTTAATATTTTGAAAAAAGCATTGGAGTTTTGTAAGTTGGTTATTTTAACTTGTTTTATTTGAAACGAAAGGAATTTCATATAAAAATATGAACTTTTTACAACCATTTTATCTCGTAGGATTCAACATCTTCTACCTGCAAGTGATTGGGTCTTTCAAGGTTAACATCGATGCAAGCTAGAACCCTTCCAACAAAAAGGCTAATTAGTGTGGCTGAAAAGGTGTTATTAATTGCTGTCAAAGTTCAACAAGGAGTCCCTTACCATATGTGAAGGTCTAATTTTTCACAAGTTATGCTAGAAGAACATTGTGTTAAAGTCTAATTGCTTGGTTACGAAATTGTTTCGAGGATCTTGCCCCTTCAAATCTGTTAATCACGAGTAGTTTAGTCTATATAATCAACCACAACCCACAAGTGATCGGTCACGAGTCTCTTGACTCATAAGATCAAATATGATTGTTTGATTATAAAGAATTGGGTTGAAGACCTTACCTCTCAAACTAAAATTCATCAATATAAAGGTGTTCATTGATTCATTGTTATAAAGAAAACAATATAGAAAGAGAATTAGAAATAAATTAGGGGAGAAAACTACAGTTACACTTGCAACAAATCTCCCACCCAGCCTCTGCCCTCCAGAAAGAATCTTATAAATCACTGTTGTACATAATGATCGTCGATTAATTAAACTAAAAAAAAGGATTACAAGGTTTTCTCAAATGAAGGGCAAGACAAATGCTCTAAGTACAAGTACAACTAATGAGTATAAATTAGTTTTGGATTAGGGGCCGAATTTAAGTTGTTCGCCTAACGTGCAGCTACAATCATCTTCTATATGTTTACAATGATCTTCAATGCCTTGCCCTTAATCAATACTCTATGCACTAAACACAAGTGCCATAAATACATCAAGATCTTACTCGGTGTCACTATTAGAATCGAGAAAGTTAAACTCTCTGTAACCACTAAGCTTGATCAGTATGGTTCCCCGATTCTCTTCACTCCACTCGATACCCTCATTTTCTAGGAGTTTGATGACCTGCGCGATGAAAATGTTGATATTATATTGATCCCTATGAGTTTAGTATTTTCCCTTCAAGATCATGCTAGCGACTAGTAATCTATCTAGATGGATTCTGAAAGATGTTTGATTTGTTTTCTTTTTCCAAAGCCACAACTTGAAGTCAATACTTCCAGACTTGCATATTTAAACTCAAACATGGGTAAAACCTCAAGAGATGGACAACAGACAAGCATAAAACATACCGAAGTCTTCAGCTTTGATTTTCCTACACCATGTGATCCACATCCCGTGATAACCCTGAGAGACTGAATGGCTAGAATAGAAAAAGAAAGAAAAACTCATTTTCAACCCTGTGCTTGGCTAATTGAGTCAATTTTAATCTTAAACTTCAAATAAACTCAAACTTGAATAAGTAGTAACATTAATACCCCTAACCTAAGTTATTAATCATGTTTCTTTTTTAAAAAAATAGCGGTTAGCTATGAATACTATTGTAGTTTGACGAGAGTATTTTTGTTGGTATTGACTTGAGTGTATTGATCCCGTTTGACATTGTTTAGCTAGGTTGGATGCTTTTTTACCAGCTTGATTCAGTGGTTAGGTTTGGATCATTTATAGTTGGGTTAAAACATTTGTGGCTTGATTTCAAGTGTTTTATTGGTTAAATTTTGTGATTTATTGGTTGGTTCTATCGGAATTTTCTAATTTAATTGTGGAGGGTATTAATTTCAGCCATCGCCAATTATTCAAGTACAGGTTTTAATGTGAAATTAGAAAATTTAAGGCCAAAATTGACTAAGTGAGCTAAGTACGAGGGTAAAAATGATTTTTTTTCCAAAACATATAAAGTATATATGAGCAAAACATTGAAATTTTTTTTTTTTGTCGTGAATCAGGAAGGAGTGCATAAAAACATAGCAATTAGGAGGTAGATGCTTACACGAAACGTAAGATCCAAATAGGAGGTGCATTTTAAGAAGCCTCATTGCTTGTTTGACATGTTGCCCATGCAAATCAATAGTTATCACATTCTCTATGTCCCTATTTCTGCAACAATCAGCAATAGTTTGATTCACATTTAAAAGCAAAAATTGCTGCAATATTACTGCTTTCAAGCAATATAATTACCTGGCTATAAATATATTATGACTTGCTTTGTCATCAGCCTTATGCGCCTGTCTGGTTTGCGCTCTCCCCTGCACAATCAATAGGTCAAGCTGAGTATTGCTATTATATTGAAATCTTTTTAATGTGTCAAACAATGCTAAGAATAGAACAAACATCAGGCTAATTTTACAAATTTTAACCAAAGCTCAAGTGGCCATCATCTTGCGCGGAGGGAACACCATTAGCAGATGGAATATCCGAAGACAAAAAGGAAATGAAAGTGCATCAAGAAGCATACAAGGTTACAGTTAAAGAAAAATCAAGAAGCATACAAGGTTACAGTTAAAGAAAACAAAGTAATCCTATGCTACAAGGATTAAAATTCTTGACCATGTTATTTTACTAACCATTCACAGGGACGGAAAGATTTCTGAATTATCCTCTAATTGGAAAGTTTGTAAAATAAATGGAATAACAGGACATGTCAGAACAAATTAAACCAAGAAGATATGGAAGAAGAAGCCAGAAATATGAACCATGCACGTGATACTAAAAAAAGAATCCACAGAATTACACAGATCTACTCTGATACGAACAAACCTGCTCTGAAAGGTAAGATGCATAATTGCGTTCTCCTTTTGTATATGCTGTTGTTGCCTGACGAAAAATGTATATAAGTCCGAACTTGTTCAGATATTAAAAAATCTGTAAGGTGCTAAAGTATATTACTTTCTGGAAATACGATTTCACCGAATCCCAACGCTGATTTGCATTTTTCCTATAGAATTGATAGTCATCTTTAGCTGCAACATTGAACGCACTTAGCAGTTAAAGTTAGGAGGATCTCAACAAACAATTTAGCTTAATTTAATTTACCATCCATCCCTTGATGAAAAGGACAGGATGGATAGAGTTTATATAGAAAAATAATACCAAAACAAAATCACATAAAGAAGTTGCAAATTTTACCTTTATTGTCACAAGTATCCTGAACACTTGAGGCATTGACATCAATGGCAGGTCCCAGAGATTGCATTTTCTTCACCATACTTCTCCAATTCATGGTGCTTGGTTCATATTCGGGACTTCTCGAAATGTTGAATAAAGTTTCTAACAATGTTTGAGGAAGATCAGAATCAATACTTCTTGAGGGTTGTGATTTTTGGACTTCAGAACCAGCAAGAACCTTCGTATCATTCCTATTTTTTGATTTGTGGAGGGAGGTGGTCAGATAAACTTTTACATGATCAGATACATATCAAAAGATGATTGCACCATGGCATTGCTCAAAGCTGTATGAAGGTAGATAAATCATAAATGTATTCACCTTACCCACAAATGACTCAAGAACACATATATGACGCTAAAAAAAAATTGCATCACTAGAGGAAAACGCCATTATTGACAACTTAAAATATGCGAACAGACTTCCAAATAGAATAAGGTAGCAAATATATTAAAGAATTAACACCGAACAATAAAAAAAGGGAACAAACCCTGAAACATCTTAAATACTTGAACTCTCATCTTCTACTGAATGAACTTGGAATGTTTGCTAGATAAAAGATCAACCAGACCAACTCCATAAACATTCATGTAAACCCTTCATGGAAGAAGAGGGTATCAAATGGCTGCTTTTAATAATTGTTTCTCCACCCCCATGGACCAAATGTCATTATAACTACAAGCATACAAGATGATTGGAAGGCTAAAATCTTTTCCAAAATTGAACCAGAAGACTGATTCGGTAACTCTTGTATTTTTTCTGTAGTTCTGCAGTGGACAAGGAAATCAAAGGGAATACAGGAATGGCAACTCAAACATTGTGCATGGTAATTAAAAGATATTTTGATTTGACTGAGACATTGTGAGTTCAAAATGTAAAGCAACCTCCAAGGATATTATCTCACGAGCTTCTCAACTGCCAAAAACAAAAGATCATTTTGATGTTTGATTTCGAGCTCCAAAGAAAGGTAGCGATTTATAGTTATCAAGGCACAAAATTTTCAAAGAAGAGGCAACAAAATTTGAACTTATTAAGTTGGATTGAATATAATCTTAACCACTTAACCCACCCTGGAAGGCTCTAAAGGTGAGAGAAGGCCTTAAAAGAGATGAGGAATTGAAGAACTAAATGGTAATGGAAACAAAAACAACTGGAACCAATCAAATCTGAAAATGTTTATAATATGATAGACAGGTCAGGTGGTATTAATATGCTCAGCTCAACTCCTTGAGGTTAAATGCAGAAACAATAATAAAAAAACCAAGTTACCTACAAACAGCAGCAACTGACCATATACTCTCCGGAAACTCACTTTCGGATGAATAGGAGGTAGAATCGGATGCACGATCTATCAACTGTCCGCAAAATCCAACGATTCCATATTTCAGAAAGAGTGTAAATTATATAGCACATAGAAGCATATGTGCCTACACGATTGAATGCAGAAGGTTTTCCAAAAGGGGAAAAAATTGCCTCACATTTTCAATCTGCTCAACTGGAGATCCCAAATCTTGTTGAAAGTTAGCACCATTGCATGAATACCTACCTGTTCCAGACTGTTCACTAGAAGGAGCAGATAAATCAAGTAATACATTTAAAGCCTGAAAAGTTAATAAAACCCAAAATTAGAATTACAAAAATGGTAGTCAAAAAATTGCTATCCAGCATGTCTAAAATAAATATTAATGTAGCATATAGGACCCAAATAATTTTTCACTCAGTAGAAAACTTAAGACAATATTATCAAGTATCAACTATAGGTACGCGACTGTTACAAATCAAATAATTTTTCATTAAAGTATATGTGCAATTTGGAGACTTATGCTCTTCAAACTTCCTATACAATGCTATCAACTATTGTGAAAAGAACCAACTTGGTCCCTAAACTTCATATTAGTTTCACCTTGAACCCAAACAGTTCTTTTTCATCTTTGAATTTCCACATTTGTCAATTTAAACCAAATACATCATTTAATTCAAGTCAATGCTTTACATCAATACTTCTGGTAGACATGGAGAAAAGAAAATTCCTATTATGGTTCATTCTTGGCTTGCAATGTCCATAAAATATGAACTGGTAGCATGTGGTTGGTCAAGGGACTCCCACGAGCAAATAAAGATTGAAAATTGACAAATGGTGTAAAAGACTTTTGAGTTGGTAAGCCTAATATTGAATAGAGGCGGCCACTAATGGAACAGTTAGTAATAACAAATATCCCAAGATCCTAGACAAATCAGGACCTGCAGAGACAAAACTTTAAATGAATTGTGACAATAAATTGAAGGAAAGTATGTTACAAGGGAAATACTCATGCGCTGTAGGACAAATGAACTTCTATGACAATAATTCGAACAGTAAAGGATACAAGGGGAAGGGATAGTGAGATGGTTACTGGCGTAATTTGATAAACTTATCATGAGGGAAAATCAATATATAGGAGTAGAAACTCACAGTACCTTATCCACATCATATCCACATTGACCTGCAGAGACAAAACCGGATAATCAAGGAACTGACAGAACTAATATAAAATTCTGTTACATCACGGAAAAACACCAAAAAGTAAATATTCAAAAAAGTAATTCCAAAAGAGCATGTTTACCAGTGGCATATACTATCTCTAAGGAGCTGTTTGAAGCGCTGAGTGAGTTATAATAAAATGGATTATAATAGTCTGTGAAGTTATATAATATTGTTTAAAATACAGAATTGTTTAGTTTGGGTTGTAGAGTATTCCAAAAACTATTATAACTTATGTTATTATAACCCACGTCCCAAACAGCCCCTAAATTATTATTTGTCTTGGTAGCACCACTACATCTAATGTATATGTATAAACCAAGCTTTCATTCTTTCATTGAGAATAAATGAAAGAATACAAAAGGGCTAAACATAAACAATGCCCACAAATAGAGCTAAAACAACGCCAAAAGACCTAAGGAGATTTAAAAAAAAAAGCTCCAATCCAAAATAATAAGGCCGAGAGCGTAATTACAAAAGTCTTTCGAGATAGACACCCAAAGAGAGACATTAAACGTGGAAAGAGCCCACACCTCTCAACTCCTTTAAAAATTCTCTCATTCCTCTCTAGCCAAATACTCCATAAAATAGCATAAAAACCAGCATGCCAAAGGTACATACAGCCCTTATCTCGAAAGGGCAGATGGAATAAGTCCTCCATCATGAAACAACAATCACTGTTTCAGTCCTCCTTCTGGCTTATCTTTATAACTCTTTTGTGGAACCTACAGAGTAGTGAATGGTTAGCCCATGTTCCTTCAAATGGTTAAATACGTATCCTTAAGAGTTTACTTTGGATGGTCAGCATTTATATCCATTCTTTCTTTTAAATCCTCCATATTATTTATAACCTATCCTACATTACAACATTAGATAGCCTACTCCATTTCCAGATAAATACGGATGCCATTTAGGTTATTAACATACATTTGTACAAATAAGCGTCGAACAGGCAAAATAGTATCGTTTGCTATTCAGACACCATTACATCTAAATATTTCTCCCATAAACATTAGCGCGGTAAAGGAAAGGGGTGGTAAGAGGAATATTAACGGTACTCACAGAGCACATCTCTTACGACGCCCATGCTCAGTTCACACTCATCTCCTAACATGGAGCAAAGGAACTGCTCTGCCTCCTGTTGAGAAATCTTCCAGTGGTCAAACTCCATGAATTTGTTCCTCGAATCTCTCTTCAAGGACGACCGAACATAATCCTTCCCTAAAACTGTCGATATTGTTCCCGTGGCGGCAATGACCCGCTTCTGCTTCTTCCCCATATAACCCTTATAATCTACAACATCCTCCGAACAATACGAACTCGAACACGAAGCCGTGATCGCGCTGGACGACGAAGTCGTAGTGAGATCATCGGTATTGTCGCCGAAGCCAGCGTCAAAACTCTCAGCGTCTTCGTTCAGGTCAACCCTAGCTTCTCGAGAAACAGGCACTGGATCATTAAGAGAAGCCACCGAGAACGCCTCCGTCACGGCACCGACGACGTTAGCGTCATCTGTAACAACAACCTTACCAGTGACCGGCCCCAAAGCCGGCGGGATCTTCTTCTTCTTCTTCTTATTTTTAGGGTTCTTCATGACGACCAATGCTCGAATTTATAAAATAGCTCCACAGTTGATGGAAAATCGGCAATGGGGAGAAAATTTGTGGCGTTCCAAAGAATCAGGGGGAATCCTGAGGAAAGAAATCGGAGAAATTGGAAACCCTAATTAGGTTGTAGAGGGGGGATAGAAAATGAGGTTTGAGGAATTGGGAAAAGGTTGAGAAAACAAGTGGTAGATGGAAATGGGGGCGAGGTAGAAGTTGTGAGAACTGGTTTTTGACGTTGATGGGGAATCTCCATCCATGATCACATGTAAAACGGAGGATTAGATTTTATATTTATAAGCCACCAACACGCTTCAGCGGATTGGCCGACTGACAAAAGGATAAAATAGATAATTACAAAGTAAACTCCACTTTGAGTTAAAATAATAATAATGGTTCAATTATTAAAAACACCCCTTTAACTCTTAGGTTGGTTTCAATTATACCCCTAAATTTTAAAAATTTTCATTTTAACCCTTAAAGTTTAAACTTTGTTTCAAAACGATGCTTGGATGTGTCTTTGTTTTTTTTTTCTCACGTATATGTTCAAATTTGTTCACATAAGCAAAAATATAAATGCAAACACATCATTTTCTATTCATGAATTTAATGGAAAAAGTCGTCAATAATCATTTTGAAACAAAGTTCAAACTTTAAAGGTTAAAATTAAACTTTTCAAAGTTTGGGAGTATAATTGAAACCAAACATATAATAATAAATGAATAATTGTCAATCTGAGCATACTTTACCTATTTACCATCTCAAGGTTGATAGTTCAATCTTTCACCATACCATTGTTGAACTCACAATAATAATAATAATAAATTACTTTAAATGATTAATTGAAAATCTTCCAAATATATAGCAAGAGAAAAAAAATTGATCATCTAAAATCATTTAATAAGCTATACTAAATTATTAATTTTTCCAAAGGTGTTTATACACAAATTGATTTTGTTTAAAAAATATTTTTGTCAAAGTTATTCGAAACAGTACACTATTAGTCTTTGAATTTTTAAGATTATGTTTAATAGGTTTCTAAACTTTTAATATTGTGTCTAATAGGTTTCTAAAATTTAAAAGTGTTTAATAAATTTTTGAACTTTCAATTTTGTGTTTAATAAATTTGTAAAAAACCTAAAATGAGTTAATAGCCTATCAAGACACAAAATTGAAAGTTTGAGAGCTTATTAGACACCATCTCGAGAACCTAGGAACTAAACTTGTAATATTTAGCATTTTTTATAATTTTTTTTCTTTTGAAATTATTATTTTTTCTAATATTTGTAAATATTGTATTTTATATAATTAAAAATTTAATTCATAATTATCATTTTAAAAAATATGTTAAATTACAAGTTTAGTCTCTAAACAAGTGTTTGTGTATGATAGGTCTTTGAACTCTAAAAAGTATCTAATAGGTCATTGAATTTTCACTTTTGTGTCTAGTAGGCCTATGAACTTTTAAAATATTAAATAGGTCATCGAACTTTCGATGACCTATTAGACACAAAATCAAAAGTTTAAGGACTTAATATATACAAAATCGAGAATTTAAGGACTTATTAGACAAAAAATTAGAAGTTCATAGATCTATTAGAAACTTTTTAAAGTTTAGAGACCTATTTGATACAAACCTAAAAATTTAGGGACGAAACTTGTAATTTAATCTACAAATGTTTTATTAGTTATTCCACTGTCGTACATTTTTTTAAATTAAATTATTGATCACAATTAACTGACACAAAATTAGTCATTTCTATACAATTGTGTCTGTTATTACGATTGGATATTGTTATATGTCTTTTTTAGTTCAATAATGGCATAAGTGATGAATCCTATCAACTTTTGGAATGAAAATAAGTGTCTGATCAACTATGCTTAAATTGCCGAATATATTATAAGTAGCATCTTATTATTACACATCATCTTAAATATATTATTTAATGTAAACATTTGTCTCAATTATTAACTTATAGGATTTTTTTTTGTGACAATGTTTTTTGATATTTAAAGAAATTTGTTTAATTAAATTTTGTTGACAATTTGTAGGGTGGAGGATTTGAACCTCTGACCTCGGTCAGGAGTATATAATTTATGCCAATTGAGCTACGCAAAAGTCTCTCGAAAACAAGTAGAGTTAAATCCAAAACACTTCCTATTGATAGGATATAAAATATGACCACATGAGTCTAGCTCAATTGGTAGTATAAGCCATCGATTAAGAGGTCAGAGGTTTGAATCCAACACATCACTTGTATTGAATAAAAAATAAGACATATTATTATATTGAAAAAGGACTACATCGTGTCGCAACATCATCACGACACGGAGCGACCGATGTCCTCCCCCAAGGACCTCTTTCAAGATACAAAGTTTGAAGTTGCCACCAATCATCATAGGGTGTGATTGGTCACCCATTTTAGAGGGAAAATGTTGGTCTATGGAACCATAAATTAGACTCGGGAGGTAATTGAGTGTAGGGAATGTGTTAGCACTCCTACAACACCCGTTTTAGAAAAACGATTATCACATTTTATTTTAAAATTATCCTTTTATTTATTAGTCCAAAGAAAAATATTTTTGTGTTTTATTTTGAATGTCCAAAAATTTATTAATCCACGTTTTTTAAGTAAAATATGAACTAATATCTATGAGTGGCTCAAGGCCATTAGAAAAACTTAGAATTTATTTTGATATTTCAAAACAAATTCCTTATTTTATAAAAACAAATTACTTATGAAAAGAACTTTAAAAACGGAGGGTTCTTATTTCATAAATGTATTTTTAAAAGAAGGCAACTTATTTTATTTCAAAATTCATTGTCAATACTTTGATTTGAAAAATTGGAGGGTTCTTATTTCAAAAACCCAATTTTGAAAAGGGCAATTGTTTTATTTCAAACTTTATTGCTAAGACTTAATTTTGAAAAATTGGAGGGTTCTTATTTCATAAAATCAATTCTGAAAATGGGCAATTTGTTTTATTTCAAACTTCATTGCCAAATTTTAATTTTGAAAAATTTGAGGGTTCTTATTTTAGAAGTCCAATTTTGAAAAGAGACAATTTGTTTTATTTCAAACTTCATTGCCAAGACCTGATTTTGAAAAATTAGAGGGTTCTTATTTTAGAAATCTAATTTTGAAAATGGGCAATTTGTTTTAGGTTAAATTATCAAAAATACCCCTGAACTATGAGGTTAGTTTAAATTATACCCTTGAATTTTGAAAAGTTTCATTTTAACCCTTGAACTTTGAAGTTTGTTTCAAAACAACCCTTGAAGGTTTTTTCCGTTAAATTTATGGAAGAAAAATGACGTATTTGTATATGTTTTAATTTTTTTTTCAACGTATATGTTCAAATATGTTCACACAAGCAACAATATAAATGCAAAAACATCAATTTCTGTCCATGAATTTAATGAAAAAAAACCTTCAATAATTGTTTTGAAACAAACTTCAAAGTTCAAGGGTTAAAATGAAAATTTTCAAAGTTCAGGTGTATAATTGAAACCAACCCCATAGTTCAGGGGTATTTTTGATAATTTAACATTTGTTTTATTTCAAACTTCATTACCAAAAATTAATTTTGAAAAAAATTGGAGGGTTCTTATTTCAAAAATCCAATTTTGAAAAGGGAAAACTTGTTTTATTTCAAACTTTGTTGCCTAAACTTTAATTTTGAAAAAGTTTCAATGAGATTAAATAAATTTTGACTAATTGGGCAGTTCCTAGGTAGAAGTGTTCCCTTTTGGTCGGTTTAAATATCTTGGCCTAAACAGAACATTTAGTCATCTATATCAAATTTTATTTCAAACTCATTAATTAGTTCACAACTTCAGATATTATTTAGAAAATTTAAATTAGAACCAAATTAAAACTTTATTTTAGTTGGGGTACCTAAATTAAAATCAATTTTGAAATAAATCAATTAAGATTAAACTGAAATTTTATTTAGAAACGCCCAATTCAATTCAAATAAAAATGAAACCCTTATGAAATTTCAATGAAATTGCACTGATATTCAATTTAGAAAAATTAAAATTAAACTAAATCGAAACTTACAAACTAAGCCAAACCAAATTTTATTATATATTTTTTTAAAATATTGGATTGGAAATCAAATTGGAAATTTATTTGAGAAGAAAACTATGACTCAATTGAAATCAAAGTCATAAGTCAAATTGCAAATTAAGCCATCAAAGGATGAAAATGAACCATTCAAAATTAAACAAGATTTAAAATCACAATCCAAGATTAAGTGAAATTAAACAAGTCAAAATTAAATGAAATTTAAAACACAATTCAAGATTAAAAAAAAAAAAAAAGAATTCAAAGCTTAATTGAGATTTAAATCCAAGGTTAAACACAATTAAGTAAGAACTCAATGGTTATTGGAAATTTAAATCATAGTCCATGGTCGAATACAACTAAACTAGAATTCATTGGTTAATTGAAAATTAAACCACAATTGAGGCTAAAATAAAATTAAACAACCATTCAAGGACTATTTTACATTAAACCAATGTAAGAGAGGGGGCATGAGAGAAGAGGGAAAGTGGGCAGAGGATGAGAAAAAAGAGGGAGATATTTGAGAGAGAAGAATAAAAATAAAAAAGCTTTAAGGGATATTTTAAAAAATAAAATAAAATCTAACCTAATCTAAAATGATAAAATCAAAATAAATAAAATAAAAATAAACACAAAAGCTTTAAACAAAGTTTGAAAAAAATGAAAGTAGACAAAAAAGATGAACCAAAGTAAATACAAACTATAAACTAAAATCAAATCAAATCGAAGTATAAAAATAACTAAACCAAGTACGGTAGCTACACATGTAGCTTTTCATATTAAATTACAAAGTAAGAGTGAATATTTGAATTTATATCATTTAATTGAAAATGAAAATGGCAATGTCTGCTTTCTCAACAAAAAAAAAAAAAGCAATAATAATTAAATAGTGAACCATGCAAATTTTAATTTAATAATAAATTAGTTTTGAAACACACTTAACATTTTTATTAATATTTTAATAATGAAGATAGAAAATACATTATCCATTTAGTATTTATTATAAACACTAACATTTAATTTTACAAAATTTAACATTTTTATTAATAATTTAATGCTGCAGTTGATAAATGTATAGTGTTCACATTACGTGGGTTCAAGCTCCAGTTTGGAATTTTTTTCCCATCCCAACAAAATTCGAGAGAAAAATATCTCAACGATTCTAATGAAAACTTTTCCCTCTTATTTGGGGTAGGCCATGAGAATTTTTGTTGGGTAATCCCAAAACTATGCTCCAAGTTTCACATGAAAACCTTTAAAATGGTAGATTCAAATCTTCATTTGATGATTTGAATCATGATACTAACCCAAAAAAAAAAAAAAGGAAATATAATTTTTTAAAACTTCATCCATTTGCTTTTTACCATAAATCATTTTAAAAAATTGTTCCTAAACCATAATTAGATAAAACGAAAAAAAAAAACCACTTTGTTTTAGATTTTTACTTTATATAGAACACATCACTGAATGCTAAGAGAGAGAAGATTTGAACTTTTGTCAAGCATCATTGATGCTTTGACTATTGAAAATATTGCATTACATCTTATTGACATATGTTGTATAATAAAAATCAACCTAAAATGAATATTTTTATTAATGGCTATCAACAAATATCTAAAGGTTAGGAATAATCTATATCTATATTTATACTATATATAAAATGTACTATGAGAGAAGAAACTTTACCTTCTCATTTTGCTCTCAACTCTTCTATATACATCTATTTTGTCATCAAAATTTTAATTTATGGATATATTTACTAGTTATTACTATATATAAAAAGTGCTATGAGGGAAGAAATTTTAACTTTCCATTTTGCCCTCAACTCTTCTATATATCTTTTTTGTCCAAAGTTTTTAATTTATGATAACTTTTATTAAATCACTTTGGGAATGGAGAAAAAGAGATTGAGAAGAGGGAAATATATGTTTTTATTATTTAACTTAATTTTTATTTGTAAATTTTAAATTATAATGAAGATCAAATTAATAAAATTCAATTTTCAACCCAATTGAGAAACGTAAAGGTATATTTAATTTCCTAAAAAAAAAGTAAAGGTATATTTAAGATACAAACTATTTATAATTGATAATATGCAATTTTCAACACATTTGAAAGCGTGATTCATTTTGAAAAGTTAGGAATATGAAAAGACATTATATAATATTATATAAATGAATGTCTATATGACTATATGTTGACAAAACAACTATTTTTATTATTCAATGGTAATTGTTTTCTTGCATGGTGTCTATTCTGTAAAGTCAGGATATCATCTAGCTGTTAGGATTTGTGGAGCCCAAATGACACCAAACTGTGTGAAAAAAAAAAGGAAAAGAAAAATGGGCCAAGGCCCATTTATGCTTAGGTCAATTTTTTTTTAAACATATATATATATATATGTTCCTTGGCTTGCGGTAGAAGGAGAAAAAAAAAAGACCGAGACGGTGGCTTTTTGAAAATCCTTTTGCCACAAGTGCGATTAAGAGTATTTTTCTCTTGTGGGTTTGAGGGTTTATTCTTAGTTGTTTATCCCCAGCTATCGAATTGTGATACTTGAAAGTCAATAGCCATTGTTGGGCTATTGAGGGTTGGTTTGTAGAGCGTGTTTGAAGCTTCTTGTAATCTCCCATTTAGTAGAACTTGCAGTTGTAGAACTGGACGTAGTCCCGAGTTTGGGGCGAACCAGTATAAACTTCGATCTCGTTCTCTTTTCCATATCTCTCTTTAATTATTATTTGTGACTTTTGTTTGGTTGGCTTATCCTGTGGAAGGGGAGATTTAATATTGTAGTTATTAAATTATTATTAAATTATTATTTATTCTCCCAACACTAGCTTACTCTTTATAGAATTTGGCAAGTTGTTCGGATAAGGAGAGTATGGGGGAGTGGTGGAAATATATATGGAACCTCAATATTCCTTCTAAGATAAAATTTATGGCCTGGTGAATGTTTAATGACTTTATCCCTACGGCAGTGAATCAAGAAAAAAGAGGGATGGATGTCGATATTATATGTCCACAATGTAGAGCAGCTCCAAAAACCACAGGACATGCTATATGGGATTGTTCTTTTGCAAAAAATAAGTGGAAACAGGTTCCCCTTTACCTTTTGAGCTGGCCTTCTCAGCTTAACCATTTTGTGGATGTAATGCAATGGTTTAAAATCTCCCTAAACAAAAAAGATTTTGAAGATTTTTTAGTTATGTGTTGGTGGGTGTGGAATGAAAGAAATAAAGCAGTCATTGAAGGGATGAGAGTTGAGAATGGGCCCCAATTGGATTGGATTCACAGTATCTTTTACATAAATCAGTTAAGAGAAGCAAACTTGCGACAGAACTCAGACATTCAAATCAGATCAAGTAATAGGGTGGTTCAATGGCAGCCGCCAAGTTATTTGAACTACAAATTGAATACGGATGCTGCTGTCCAAATCAGGAAAAATAGAAGTGCTATGGGAGCAATGATTAGAAATGATAAAGGAGAGGCGATGCTAACCTTGGCCAAACCGATCCCTTGGATCACGGATGTCGAGCCGGCGGAGGCTTTGGAAGTGAGAGATGGTTTGCGTTTTGCTGTAGATATGGGGTTTCGACGACTAGAGATTGAAACGGATTCAGCTGGTGTTATCCAGCTTTTACACCAGAAATCGACGAATCAATTAGAGAAAGAGTTAATTGTAGAAGAAATCTGGGAAATTGCAAAGCATCTTACGCATATTTCGTTCAAGTGGTGTGATCGACGGGTGAATCGTTTGGAGCATTCAGTGGCTCAGGAAGCTATCTTTCTGCAACAAGAAGAATCATGGATGGAGGAAGTCCCAGCGGCGGTGCTTCCTCTCTACGTATAGGAAGTGGTTGCCGACAACCCTCTTAATCTATTAAGCGGTCACATGCCTTTGTAACTTCATTTAGTTGTTTCTCAAAAAAAAAAAAAAATGGTAATTGTTTTCTTGCAAGAAGTTTATTATTATTATTTTTTTAAATTCATAATTCTCTCATACATCATATAAAAAATATATGTAAATTTATAATATCCTAACGGGACAAAAAAAAAAGTAATTTTGTGATGTTGCATAAATTTTTGATCTCATATGTACAGATGAGATGGAAAAATTATTTAATGTAGTTGTTATGGACAAGTATAATATGTCTTCTAACCACGGAATGAATGATGAAAACAAGGTTCTTAATTTTCTATTCATGAATTCAATGTTGTAATAGTCAGGCACATAATTCTAACCCAATCGGATAATTTATCGAGAGGCATGCCTACATTTATATTTATGTGTTATTAAAAGGGAATTAAAATAAGAAATTTTTTATTTTCCTTTCTGTCCCTATTTAATTTAATAAGCTATTGTTTTAATAAATAAATAATAATGTTTTAATATTATATTATTTTATTATTTTTTATTATGAGAGATGAATTAAATAGGATAAAAAAGAGCCTATTCTACTATTGCTATTATGTTTTTTCTTTCTCTAAGGCATATTTAGGAATGATTTTGAAATACCAAAATCACTTTTTTTTTTCATGACCAAAATCACTAAAAAAGACACGTCCCAAATATACTCTAAAATAATTATTTGTGTTCCTCTTATATAAAAACTAGTTTTTTTACCACGTGCATTGCACGTGTAATCAAAATAGTATAAATTAAATTGAATTTACAATGAATTTAACTAATTAATTTTTTTTTATGCATTCTTATATTAGTTTGTTTTTTCTATTTCTATTATGGTTTTATATTTTTTAATGTGACTAATTTGAATATAATATAATATTTATATAATATAATATAATATAATATTATATTAATATAAAAAATTATATTATTTCTATTATAATATAATTTTTCATATAATATAATATAATATTAATATAATATAATTTTTTATTAAGTTTTTTTTTCCTACTATTATTATTATTATTCATAATATAATATATATTTTTTGAAATAATATATTTTGTTTAATTTATGCAATACTAGTTAATGCAATTTTATAACGATTATTTTTTATTTAAATTTGGCATACAATTATTGATAGAGAATTGATTAAAAAATACATACACATATATATGTGACATATCATGGCAAACGTAGTAACAATAATTATGCTAAATAATACAAAAATACATTTTAAACAAATTGGTTTACAAAGTCAAAACTTTTTTATAGACAATGTTTTTGGTCAAATTGTCATTTTTCACTACATCAAGTGACCAATGAGCTATGTAAACTAAAAAAAATGTCATTCAATATAGTTGTATTTTTTTTTTCTTTTTGAAATATTTTTTTTAAGAAAGCAATAAAATTTTTAAAATTAATAAACATCATCTTAAAATTAAAAGAGTATCTTCTAAAATTAAAGTGTTTACATTATTGCTAAAATTTTAAAATCAAAAGTAATATTTTAATAATCAAAAACAAAAATAAACTAACCCCTAATTCAAAACTTAAAATAATAATTTAGTTATAAATAAATTAAAACGATGAGCAAAAGAATATGTAAAAGAAAAAAACTCGGGCTAATGAAATTTAAATTAAAAAAAGAAAGAAAGAAAGAGAGAGATACCTTATTAAAAATTGAATGAGATGGATATTTTAGATCTGAAAAAAAGAAGCATCAAATTAGATTCAAATTCTAATTTGATTTGATTTTAAATCAAATTAGATATATCTTATCAAATTAAGAATAAAAATTAATTCAAATTCTTTTCGAATTTTGAATAAAAAAGCATGAAAGAGAAAATAATTAATTATATCTCATTAAAAGAGTAGGATAGGAATTGATTCAAATTATTTTTTAATAAAAATATGTGAAAGAAAAATAAATAATTCAATCAAATTAGATATCCTATCTAATGAGTAGGAATTGATTCAAATTATTTTTGAATAAAAAAACGTGAAAGAAAAAATAACTAACTCAATCCAATTAGATATGCTATCAACTATCAAATTAAGAATAATTATTAATTCAAATTGTTTTTGAATTTTGAATAAAAAAATGTGAAAGAAAAAAAATAATTCAAATTATAATTAGATATCCAATCAAATGAGTAAGAATTGATTCAAATTATTTTTTAATAAAAAAACGTGGAAGAAAAAATAACTAATTCAATCTAATTAGATATGTTATCAAATATCAAATTAAGAATAACAATTAATTCAAATTATTTTTGAATTTTGAATAAAAAAGCATGAAAGAAAAAAATTAATTCAAAATCTGTTTTAATCAAATTTGAAATTAAATCGGATTATGATGATTTGATTGATGTAATTAAGTATAATTTAAAAAAATATTTTGGTGTAAAAATGTTTTTTAGAAACTCTTGTTTTTGTCTAAAAATATTTTTCAGAAACTCTTGTTTTTTAATATATTATAGATTATAGATTATAGATTATGAATATACATTGTAGATATTGATTCAAATTAATCAATTTGAAATTAAATCAAATATTCATTTTGAATCCAATTATCAAATTAGATTAGGATGATTTGAATCGGATTAAGATGATTTGATTAAAGTAATCTTATTTAAAATTAAATCAGATATTCATTTTGAATCAAATTATCAAATCGGATTTGGATAATTTGATTAACGTAATTAACTAATTTTTGAGTCAAATTATCAAATCGGATTTAGATGATTTGATTAATGTAACTAACTAATTAACTAAAATTTAAAATGGTATTTTAGTCTAAAAATATTTTTCAAAAACTCTTGCTTTTTAATAGATTATAGAATTATAGATCATAGATATTAAATATTATTATTATTATATTATAGATATATTTTTAAAAATTTTAAACTAAAATAATTGGATGCACAAAGATGTAATTAATTGGAGGTTCCTGATTTTTTTTAAGCCAGAAAATTAATTTGAAAAAAGATAGAATTCTAAAAGAAAAAAATCGAAAAAGGTTGGAAAAAATAAAGAGAAAAAAATGTAGCAATATTGTCACACCCCGCCCTAGATTAACTCTACCAAACCTAGGACGAGATGTGATGGCAGTAGACCCCAACTGTACAATGGAATCTATTGCCAAGTCTTTATCTCTTCTTTCATTATCTAACTTTATCAATAAATATCCCATAACAACTTAAACAAGATTTCTCTATTTTCTTACAAAATATGATATGCAATGACTTGACAAGACTGGTGGCAGATTCTGATTAGCTAACTCCGGTTGAAACTCAAGAGCAACCTGGTGAAAAATTAAAAACAAAAGAATGAGCTAAAAAGCCCAGTGAGTGGTGATGCATAAGAAAATACATTTTCAAGGAAATTAGTCTCTTACTACACATAAGTTCATAACTATGTGAAATAATGCAAATCACGAACAGTTTAGAAACCTTCGAGATCATTTTAAGACATTAAAGTCTGTAAATAAACAACTCTTGAAACAACACCTCTTAAGTCAACAATTCTTGAAAACATAAGCACAAGTTCGTAAAAACATAGATAGGGAAATTCGTAATTATAGCTCTGGAAAGCATAAACATAACTAGTGTAATTCATCACCAAATCTGTACCCAAATCTCTATCATACTATGTACCGAGTAATCTCCAGATACATAGCAGAACATATCTCTGTCATAAGTGCACGTAGAGCAAACTCTAACATCTGTAATGCTTCAGGTCCAGGATTTGGAATCCGGATTTGGCATCTAATGGCCCCGGCATTCCCCTGCATCCCCTGCGGCCTGAGCACACTAGCATATTATGGAAACACATTCTCATAGCATATCGGGTAATCACCATGGGTACAAAGATCTAGTGGTTTGAAAACCACTTCCAACATAAACCTCTTAAATCACAAATCACTTTAAATCATAAAAATTCTTAACCTTTCAAGATCTCAAACTCTTTCTGAAAATTATATATTTCTCTAGACAATTGTTCATAAACTTGAGAGATTTCTGAAATAACATTAAACATTTATACTTTCTCGAATAATCATCAAATCTCTCAATAATATAAAACATTTCTAAAATCATATTTTCTCTTAATCCACATCTCATATAAATTTCATACATTTTTCAAGACACATTAAAACTCTTCAAACATCTCAATAATCATAAAAATATCTCAAATATTTCTCAAATGACAATTTCAACTAAAAGCATAAAATATTGGCATTTCCATACCATTTTTGGAAATTCATAACATACTATGAAAATCTCTTAGCAATTTTCTCTAAAATCACACATGATTTATAGAATTCTTGAAAATTCGTAATAATAATCAAATAATAAAAATAATTCGTAAAATAAACCACTCACAGAAATATCAACGTTGGTTCTTCAAATCATATGCTAGTCCAATTTCTGTCCAATCTGAAATTTTCAATAACCATACCATAGATTATAAATTATTTCCAAAAGAATAAACATAAACTTCCTATTAATCAATTAAATTAATTTCCAATTTCTTTCTCTTCCATCTTAATCCAAATTCTCAAATTATACTTTCTCTCTCATTCCAATATTGTAAATAACATTTTTGTCATTTCTCCAATCAACAAATACTTTATTCTCTCTCTTCCACAATCCATCTTTTCTTAAAAATAAAATAACAATTTATTTGTTTCCAAACAAGCTCTCCCACGTGAAGACCCCAAATTTTCAACTACACTTCTCTCTCCTCATAACTTCATGTGTACCATTCAACCATTCTTTTTTTGTAATTTACTTAATTACCCTCTCTCTTCTTCTTCTTCTTCTTCTTCTTCTCTGTTTTGTGTATCCTCTTTCCAACTCACAAAATATTTCTTCCATTTTATTTCATTTAATACCCCCTTTCAACTTTTTCACTTCATTTTCTTTCTCCCATAGAGCACATACATGACTAACTTCCATTTTATTTCATTTCAATTTCAAGTATATTCTCTCCTTTTTGCTTTTATTGGAGTATAAAATCAACAAAATAGCTTACTCCATTTTATTCAACCTTATTTTCCATCCCTTCCATGTCTTCTTTTTCCTTCCCACTAAAAATTGTGTGTCAATCTCTTTTTCTTTGTCTTACTTGAGCCAACCCAAAAACAAATTTTACACAATAAAATCCATAACATTTCTTGAACAACAAAGAGAAATTCATAAGAATTATTGAACGTCAAAGAAGGAAACCCATGACTAAACAACTAATTATTTTCATAATTCCAATTTTTTTTTTCTAAAAAAAAATTGCTTATCAAGTTGAATCCATTACCTAAAAGCTTCTTCAATTTTTTTTTTGTTCCGCCACTACCACGCTTCTCCGGCGACTTCCACAACTTTCCGACGACCATCTTCCTCTTTCCTCTTCTCTCTTTCCCTTATTCCTTTCTCTTTCTCTTTCTCCTTCTTTTCCTTTCTTTCTTCATTTTTCTTTTCTCTCTTCTTCCAGAACACTCCTCCCCCTCTTTTTCATTTTCTTTTTCTTATTTTATTAAAACATTTCTTTTTTTTTTTGTGGCTTAACAAAGTTACACGAAATTTCTCCCCTTTTTTTTTATTTTTATTTAATTAAAACCAATAGCTTCCACTAGAAGCTTCTTTTATTTTATTATTATTATTTTTTAATAATATATATATATATATATATATATATATATATATATATATATATATATATTCTTTTCCAACTTCCTTCCAATATAATACAATACAAATTCCCATTTTCCTTTCTTTTCTAATATATATTTATTAGATACAATTTGTTTTCCATTTTCAAATTTTCAAATTACTTGTATTTCTATTTTTGTTCCAAATACTATTCTCTTTCAAAAATTTCAAAATCAAGTAACTCATATGTTAAATACATATATCCAATTGTTAGAAGATGCAAATTGGGTCTTACAAATATGATGTCCAAAAGTCATGCTAAAAACTTAATTTGAAAAAAAGACAAAGTTCTGAAAATAAAAATCGAAAAAAAAAAAAGAAAAGATAAGTGATATGATGAAAAATTGGAGATGACCCTGATGAAAATTTTGAGATGACTACTTTTAGACCTGAAAAAAATAGTTATTACTAAAAATTAAAACCTCATATGAAAAAAAGAAGCTAATTGGATGCAAAAGAAGTTAGAATAATTTGAATACATGAAAATTTGTGTACATATATACAAAGATGTAATGGTAACCAAAAAAAATTGTGTATATAATACAAAGATGTAATTGTAACAAAAAAAAAAGAAAAAGAAATAGAATTAGCATCTAGCCAGCCGATTCAGATATTTGGGCTATTACAACACAATAGGATAAGAATTATAATTGTGCATGTATAAGAACTAATAAGAACTATAAGAACTCCAGTTTCAATATATATATATATATATATATATATATATATATGTAAACTTCAATTTCAAAAAAAAAAAAACTGCAAGAACAACAATTAAAAAAAAAAAGAAATATAAGAACTTCAGTTTAAAAAATAATAATAATAAAAAAGGAACTATAAGAACTAAATGACAAAAAAAAAGCGTACTTGAAGAAGAAGTCCAATTTCAAAAAAAAAAAAATAAATAAAAACTTCGATTTCAAAAAAAATAAAGTACTATAAGAACTAAATAAAAAAACGTACTTTCAGGAAAAAAAAAAAAAGAACTATAAGAACTAAATGAATAAAACGTACCTGAAATAGAACTCCAATTCAAAAATTTAAAAAAAAAAACTATAAGAACTAAATGAAAAAAAAAACGTAGCTGAATAATTGGGTTTAAGAATTGTATATGATAATTGGATACAATTTATAGAAGCAAATTTAATTTGATTTTGAATCAAATTAAGGCTATTGATTCAAATTCATCAATTTGAAATTAAATCAGATATTCATTTTGATTCAAATTATCAAATCGAATTAGGATGATTTGATTAATGTAATTAACTAAAATTTAAAAGGATGTTTTAATCTAAAAATATTTTCTAAAAACTCTTACTTTTTAATATATTATAGATATCTATATATGCTACGCTGCATAAGAAGAAAAACGGGATAAGATTCACGACCAAAATGCCGTCGACATGAGTCTCACTGATGGATTATTTTATTTTATGTTTTTTTGACAATAGAATGGAGTAGGAATAATTCATTGCCCCCCATAAATTGTTGGCAAAGAAGATTGTTAGCATTAAGTCGAGACAGCAAGTGCAATTGCTAAAATATATTCTTTGTATGATGTTATCCATTAAATTATGTCGTTTTTCCCTTGGATGAAGACGATGTGTGAAGTTGCTAAAGTGAGTTTAGTTTAACAGTAATTGACATGTTCCTTCGACTAAGAAGTCAAAGATTCGAATCTCTCTACTCCCAAATGGTGTTGAACTGAAAAAAAAAGAAAAAGAAAAAAGAAAAGAAGATGATAAGTGGCGTTAGAATATTTTTAAATCTAGCCATTTTCAATTCACCAATTAAGACTTAGTTTGGGATTGCTAGAGTTTTTAAAATAATTACTGACAACTGTACTGTAGTATGAAGTAAATTAGTGCCCAGTAAATTTCAACTTTAAACTTGAAAAAACATGATATTGTTTGAAAAATGAATACTAAATTGTTGTGATTTAGCTATAAGGATTAAAAAAAAAACATACTATCAAAATTTGCAATAATTTTTTTTGTTGATAATTTATAATTTTTAAATGTTATGTGTTTTCAATTTTTTTTGCTTGCTCTAAATTATTTGTTAAATATTAATGTACGTGTTTTACAAAAGTAATTTTAATGGATTTTTTCACAATCAATTTTACCAAATAGAAAAAGCAGATATGGTTTTTTTTAATCACTTACAACGCTCTCAAAATCAATCTCAAATGCAACCTAAATCTAACTCACATTTTTCTCTCTAAATTTTACAAAGTGGATTTAGTACGCCCTGCCAAAATGGCTCCGAAACAAACAAAGAAAAAAAGGTGTGTGCCGCACTCACGATGGACTGCCAATAATGAAGGTGGGGATGATGTTGTTCACACGAGATTTCAACAAAGACATTTAGTACGTAGAAATGAACTTGATTTTTATTGATTTTGTATAAGTGTTACAATCGATAATATTTATCATCTGATTCTTTCTCTTGAGTATGTAAGCTTTGGGCTTTAACCTGTTAATTTTCTTGATTCTTTGAATAAAGGGTGACCTTCTTTATTTATAGAGTTTGATAGACCTTGTATGAGCTTGAGCTTTGTTGATTGCCAAACCTTTGGGCTTTAATCCAATCATTTTCAATAGGGTGACATTATTTGATTTACTAAATTTTCATATCATCTAATTTAATTTTGAAATTTCTCATTCAACTGACGTCAAGTCTGCATGGCTAAGCAAGGATGTAAGGCAGAGTGAATCCAAATAGATTACTACAGTCTGAATTGTTCTCTGCAACTCGAGAACATGAAGTTGAAATCACTGACATATATTTATATAGAAATATTATCGATTCTTATTAATAGAAAATACACAACATCAATCATTGTTTTAAAATTATGTTATTTTAATTGATGTTTTTTGCAAAGGTATTTTAATTGATTTTTTCTTAATAATAATAATAATAATAATAATAATAATAATAATAATAATAATAATAATTTATTTTTCTAAACCGGAAACATCATTTAAAAGTAACAAAAAAAACTTTTATGTATATTTTCCAATAGTTTTATCTTTAAAATGGATAAGCATTTCTTTTAACTAAAGTTAGTTGTGATAGTCTAATTATTGTTCATGTGATATATTATGTATGTTTCATTAATTAGTATATATTGAATCCATAAAAAATGAATACAAAATTAAATTACGTCTAGTATTTATTAAATAAATATATAAATAAATAAATAAATATAAATATATATATATATATATAATAAAATGAGAATTTCATGTTGCAAACTAGCTAGTGTAGGAAAGGTTCTAATATAATAATACTCCTTTATTTTTCTCAGAAAGAAAAAAGAAAAGAAAAAAAAAAAAAAGAAAAAACTTCTATCTCCTCTGAAAATTGATGAGTTTGACGGAGAGTGCAAAGATTGAAAAGAAAAGGAGAATGAAGGCAAGGAGGACCAGAGCCGAAACTCCAATCATACCGGGGCCATATCCAAGGCTTACTTCCAAGTATTCTTTCACAGACCCCTTAAAACCCGGTCCCACAATTATGGTGTCTACATCACCAAGCTGTGACGTTATAATTCCCCTCAAAGTCCATGCAATTGGGCAGATGTAGTAGAACCAAATCCACCATCCTGGAATGCTCTGATAAGACACAGACACAGACACAGACAAGTAGTCCATCGGTTCATAATTAATTAATTAATTAATACCACAATTTTATGGACTAAATTATGCATGCAATATTGCTTCATTCTGTCTAAAAGTGGCTTACAGAAAGAAGAAGAAGCACTTTCACTTAAATCACTCTCCCTAATTTTGGGTCTTAATTAAAAGAAAAACTTACTGGTTTTGGAACAAGAAAGCCAGAGAGCAGATTCCACAAAGAGTAGAAAGCAGAAGAAACAACCGCTGCCATATGTTGCGAAGGAGTGAGCCCCACCGCCATCATACCATAAAAGGTGAAATAGGTGAACGTGAGGAACATGAAGAGGAGATAAAGGAGGAACTTGCCTGCAAATTCAATTTGAAACATAAGTAAACTTTCTAACTTCAATCCACTCGGTTCCGTTAAAAATCACTTTTTGTCCTTGAACTTTCATGGTCATAACAATCAATTTTAGTCCCTATACTTTCATTTTTGTAACCATTCAATCCCGGAACTTTGATAGGTAACAATTTAGTCTCTATAAGTAGATCAATGAACTAATATGTTTATAAGCTACAAAGTCAATCGATATTCTTTTAAAACAAATGTAGAACAAAGGAAATCATTAAATCTGACTTACCGAGATTTCTTTCAAAATTAACCATGAAATATGTGATGACACCGAACATTATGGTCTGTGCAGCAATGTATGGAACCTCCACTAAACCCTGTTGAGAATTAACCAGCAAAAGTTGATTAGCCCTTTTTATATTTACATACCAACATTATAGATAATTAATTACTTACCTGTGCAAATGCATAAGCAATTGGAGAATACATTCCAGCGGCTTTCTCGCGATAAAATACCGTTCTCTCAATTGAAACAATTGGTTGTACAGAAGAAGCATTATTTACTCCAAGGAATAAGCATGCAGAGTACAGAGCTCCCATAACAACTAACAGATCTTGAGTTGAATTCCTTTCAAACATTCATCATATGAATTTAATAGAAATGCTAAAAAAAGCCTAAAACCAAAAACCAAATAATAATAATACAGTTATAACAGGGCATTTCTTTAATTTCACCAAGTATTATCAAGTTAATTTTACAACATAATGCATTTCAACCACATAACATATGTTTCCTCAACAAGTAATAAATTTAACAAATCCAATTGAATGGTGTAGTACAAAAATATAGGTTGAAGTACATAATCATTTAATTGAACCACGAAAAAAAGAAGCATAATCATAGAAGTAAAAAAATATAATATGAAAAATACATTATTAAGAAGCAAAAAAAATTTAAACTACCATCAAATGAGAAGAGATTTTTACCTTTTCATACCAATATCCCAAAA
This sequence comes from Trichosanthes truncata, assembly GCA_033996785.1. Lineage (NCBI taxonomy): Eukaryota > Viridiplantae > Streptophyta > Magnoliopsida > Cucurbitales > Cucurbitaceae > Trichosanthes > Trichosanthes truncata. The sequence goes on along the minus strand of JAWPNB010000008.1, from coordinate 21,537,280 downwards.
CACTGAACCAAATATCAGTGCACTTATGAAGGTGAAACATAATCTCATGACATTGTATTGGGGACTCCTCCAATAGACAAGCCTTTGCTTCCAAAGGCAAATAAAAAACTGGGATAGTTTGTCTTGCGAATAGGTGGAATCAAACTTCAATGGTTCTTCACCAACTGGTGGAACGCTAAGTTGCTTGATGGAAGCTTCAACGATTCTAAAGAAAAAATTGGCAAATATTGACAAATGTTAAATACAGTTTTTTTTTAAAAAAAAACTTTAGATTAAATTACAAATTTGGTCCTTATGGTTCAGAGAAAGTTAGAATTTGGCCACTATGGTTTTAAAAGTTAAAATTTCATCCCTATGGTTTGATAAAACCTTATAAATAATCTATATCATTAAAACCACTAACGGATTGAGTATGTAGTGGTTCTCAATTCGTCAGTGGCTTCTAATGGCCATGGATTAATCCGTTAGTAGTTTTTAATGGTAAAGATTATTTATGAGGTTTTATCAAACTATAGAGACGAAATTCTAATTTTTAAAACTATATAGGTTCAATTCTAACTTTTTTCAAATTATAAGGAACAAATTTATAGTTTAACCTAAAAAAAAAGAAAGATTGTAGGATAAAATAAATCATCCGACTAGAATATAATAGCACCTGTACTGATCAGAGTTCCTATACAAGTCAGCAAAATCTTTACCAATTCTGTGCTCAGCAGCAGGTGTCGTGACCTCAAGCATCCAAGTAGCTGGGTTGTAAGAATCTGGTATTGGAGAAATTCCACTAATTCCCTGGAATGTAAAAACTAATCTCTTTCAGAACCGCATATAATATCATTTGGAAAGACAATTAAGTTGGACATGTACTAAAAAAACGTTAGAGATAAATTCAATTGATCTCCATGAATGTAGAGATAGGATTCAGTTTTTGAATCTTTAGACAATAAAAGACTATAGTCAATAACAATATTTTCATATGCCTCAACCCCTTAGCCATTCATTATATTTTGCTATTATGCTCAGATTTTATTGCCCATAAGATCATGTTCTACATATAGATGAGATATAAGTCTGACCTCAAAGTAGTCTATCATTATTTGCGAATGTGTTCCTAGCTTTCCTCCATATATAACTCTTCCCCCTCGTTTCATAAGAAGTAACTGCACAAGAATATTGTTAAGTATAAAATCATTAAGAACTGATGTGACATTTCTGGATTATGTTTATATCAGTTGTTATAACAAGGCTTAGCGTCTAACCTCATCAAATGCTTCAAATATGTCAATGCTGGGTTGATGAATGGTGCAAACAACAGTTCTTCCAGTATCAACTGTATTACGAACGGTTCGCATTACAATAGCAGCCGCTCGAGCATCAAGTCCAGAGGTAGGTTCATCCATAAAGATGATAGAAGGATTTGCAACAAGCTCCACTGCAATTGTTAGGCGTTTTCTCTGTTCTGTTGATAAACCAGTACTGCCTGGCATACCAACCAAAGCATGCCTAAGAGTATCAAGCTCCACTAAACTCATTACTTCTTCAACAAACTCCTGAAAGCGTTAAAATAAGATAGCATTTGGATCATTTGGAAAATAAAATTGTAAAATGTTTTATGTACCGCCCATGGTCTAATGAAACAAAATACCTGTTGTTTCTTTTTGCTGATTTCTTTTGGAAGACGTAAAGAGGATGAAAATTGGAGGCTTTCCTCAACTGTCACTTGAGGGGAATGTATATCATTTTGCTCTACGTATCCTGATATTCTAGCAAAAGTGCGTTGCTCTTTTGGAAAACCTGATATTCTAATATCACCTTCAATGTATCCACCAGTTTTTCTACCAGCAAGTACATCCATCAGTGTAGTTTTTCCTGCTCCGCTTGACCCAACTAATGCTGTAAGAACCCCGGGTGAAAATACACCACTCACATTTGATAAGAGTTGCAATTTCTTTTCCGGTATACCTTGCTGCTTCATTTCCTGGGAATAAATTTAATACATTTTTTTTAAACAATTTAGTATCTCACAAAAATCAATATAGGTGAACATGGATGTGAACAAGAAATTTAAACTTTTAGCTTGCCTTTGGAGTATCAACAAAATAATTAACTTTGTGAAAAGTCATTGTTAATGGTTGAAATGGAAGAATCATTCCCTTTTCTTTTTTACCGGCTTCAGGAGCCGTTTCACTTAATTTCGAATCTTGTTTAACACCTGCAGATTCAACAAGGGTAACAGAAAGGAGAAATGTGAAAAAGAAGATCAATATAACCAATTAATTCACGAGGCATGTAAAGAATTTATGACTGACCGTTGTCCGCAGTAGAATTAGGTTCCTGGGTATCAAGTGGGATTACAGTTTGGGCTTTTCTTATTGCTATTGAGAATGAAAAGACAAGAATATTAACATTTTGATGATAGATATCTATCATATTAATGCTCATCACTCTATAAATAAAAATGAAATTTCCCTTGGAAAGACAATTAGTTATTAACTTACGGTGGAGGTAAGCTAAAGCCAAAGTCACCAAAATATTGAAAAGAACTGCATAAATCAACATCACACCAACACCCAGCCAGTACCAACTATCACTACTAGGCATGTTATGTGAATGGAGAACGTTGTATCCAACAGTTCCATTTCCAATGGCAGATTTCTGCAAATGTTTCAGTCATGAAAAACTATGATATATATCAAGAACCAAAAGTCATGTAAAAGTTAACATTAAATATAGTAGTAGTAATATGCATTAGTTGCAGTGTATCATACCTCCATCCACCTAGTGGCAGTAAACTCGTTGACAGAAATAGCACGTTGCCCATAAGAGAGTGGGGACACCCAAAAACCCCATGACCACCATGGCTTAATCATTTCTGAAATATGATATCCAAATTAGCTAGGATTTGCAGTCTTTGAGAGCTTCGAGCAATTTTGCTAAAAACAAATTAATATCATGAATCCTACCTTTTGGTATGATAAAACCACCCAGTAAAAATATAATTAGCAAGGCTGCTGAACCAAACGTATTGGCAACTACCATATCCCGGGCTATAGCTGCCATCATACGAAAAAGACCTACAGCCATTTGATGAACTGAAAAGAGTAGGAACATGAAGCGGAAAAACCTGAAATCATTTTAAAGTACGCTAATGAGTAAAAGAGATCAACTACGAGCAAGAGGAAAATAATTGCACTTTATGGGAGACGTACGTACCTCCCAGCACTAGGGGCAAAACCAACAGTATAATATACAACACAAGACCACACAACGGCTTCAAGTACGGAATACGGCACACGCAAAATCCAGCTACTAATAGACCACGACCAAGCAGGGTGAAACAGATTATCTCTTTGCTTGTAAAAAACGGGCAAACGAGATATCATTAAAGGTAACTCAGAAAACCCATTAAACATCATATGCACCAATCCAAAAAATAGGCAAGACAGATAGAGGTTGCCATTTATTTCATCCGTTGGGTGTATCCTTGTTCGTAAAAACATTGTGCATGTAACGAATCCAACAAATGCAACCTATATAAGTTATGTATTTATAAGTTAGAAAAAGAGAATTCCAAAACCAAATGTTGAACTAAATTCAAGATTACTAAAATTAACATTGAAATGGGTAATAGAAATACCTGAAATGTCCTAAAAATATAAAGAAAACTGTGTCGGCTAATCAACAGTAGTTCTCGAGAAAAGCAAGCTTTAAAAAGTTCACTCTTTGACGCTGAAAATCTTGTTTTAGCCAAAGCTTTAGGATGACTTAGAGATTTATCATATGAAGGATTGAGCGTGGACTCCAAAGACTTCCCAACATTGGACTTTTTAAATGCTTCTGCGATTTCGGGAACAGAAATATATGTATATGGCCGAGAGGAATCAGCCCAATATTGTGCTTGATCCTTCTTAGACGTGACCTGTCACAAAACAAGGTTAGCCATATGCAAGAGAATGTCAATGATTAATATAAAAACATGATATAATACCTCTTGTAGAAAATCAGCTACTCCCTTGCGAAGTGGTAACTTAAAACCTAATGACTCGAAAAAGCCCAACACCTCTGCTCGAGGGCCTTGATACACCAAATAACCATCTGATAATAACACAAGATCATCAAACAGTTCAAATGTCTCCGGAGCAGGTTGTAAAAGAGCCATCAGCACTGTAGCCTCCATCTGATGAACAAAGTTCCTTAAACATTTCACAATTTGATAAGTTGTCGAGCTATCAAGTCCCGTAGATATCTCATCCATAAAAAGAGTTTTTCTTGGCCCAACAATCATTTCTCCTGCACCATAAAGAAGTTTCATTTAATAGCAGTTTGCCAAGTGAAAATACAATGATGTTGGTGAATAAATTGTCCTTCACTACATTTGTATTCAATAGAAACACTATTTCACAAGTAAAAAACCTGAAGTAACTCTTTTTCTTTGGCCACCAGAGACACCCCTGACCATGTCATTACCAACTAGTGTCTCCGAGCATACATCAAGACCAAGCACTTTTAAAATGTAATCTGTTAAAACACTGTGCTTTTTACCACCAACAGATGATGCCTGAAGAAATTGATCACAGGTAAATGAAAATAAGATGTGCGTCATAGTCCCCATATAATTAGTGCTACATAAAATCAAATGACAACCTTCATGAATGCATCAATATCTGGACTAGGTCGTATTTTCCTTTCTTTCTCCAAGTGTGCCAGCTCTTTTATATATTCTACAACATGGGAGAGAAGGAAAAAAAAAAATCAAGCATAGCTAACCTAATTTGGTTGTACCACAGTGAAGGAACTCAAGCTCTGGACTACGTTGCTCTAGACAAACCTGCAAAGCCTTCGCTTGCACCTTGGCATCTAGCTGCAAAGTCCAAAGTTTCTCGTACAGTCAACTCTGCTAGGTGATTATCTGATTGGCTAATGTATGCGGAGGTTCTTTGAACACAGAACTCATCAAGACGATGTCCATTATAAGTAATGTTACCAGTTCTCTAAGAGGGAAAATGACATATCAATGAGTGTGCGTTAAGCTAACATCTACATATGCAGACTATTAGAAAACTTGAGGCTATTAGAAATTAATTCAATGTTTTTTTAAATAAGAATATATAAATACTTTATTTTTCTGTAAAGAAATAAGTTGAATTAATAAAATTGAGCTCAACACTTTTATTTCCTTCAGGTCATTAATTATATATTAATTTTTAAATTGTGTAACTTTTTTTAGTTAAAAATTATGTAACATTGTAAGTTGTTTTAAAGTTATAAAAAAAATTACATTTTTATAATATAATGTTAGGGTTTAATTTGTACTAAAAAAATATTAGGTTTCTATAGTTTAAGAAGTTAAATATGCTTTTGTCAAAAAAAAAAACGAAAAAGAAAAAGAAAAGAAGTTAAATATGTTTATATTAAAAAAAATTAAATATGAAGGAAGATATCTCCAAAAATAAAAATTAAGAAAAAGAAGCAATCTTATTCTAACAATTACGGTTTTTTTTCCTAAAAAAAAAGCAAAACATAGTCCTTATTCTTTTTAGTTATTTCATTTTTTTTTTTGAAACTGAGTTATTTTCAATTTGATTCTTAATCTTTTAAAATTTAATCTTACCGTTGATGCTTTAAAAATTCTCAATTAGGTCATTTGTTAAAAAAAATTAATTGACTTTTAGTTTCTAATGTATTATTGTTTTATTAACATATTTGAACACACATATCATTTAGATACTATTTGACAAGTGAAATAAACTCATTCATCATCAAAATTGAACCCACTTATCAACAAAAAAAATCATTTTTTTCTACACATCATGTCTATATGTCCAAATATGTTAATAAAATAACAGTTTAATGAAACATTAAGGGCCTGTTTGGTATGCAATCTGAAAACAGAATTTTGAAAACAAGGGATTCAATGAAAACAGAGTTGTATTTCATGTTTTCAGATATGTGTTTGGTAGCAGATTTAGAAATTGGATTCCAATTTAAACAATTGTTCAAAATGTGTTCTATAATATATTTATAGACCATTAACTAGTTGTAGTTGCAAAACTAAATATTAGATTGAATATAATCCATTATTAATTAATTTATGAACATGATTTTTATTATAAAATTTGTACAATTATTATTTTACAATATCATATAATTTATAATATATTAAATTATACATATTTTAATTTAACAAAAATAAATTGAGTTTATAACATCAAAAACTATATTTATTAAAGTTTTGGTATTTTCTAATGTAATTCTGCATTTTAAATTTTCAAATTCAAAATCTGGATACAATGAAAACATAAAAAAGTTGTTTTCAGAATTTTCACTATTTGGATCACAGAATCCGGAAACAGTTTTCGAAAACAAGTCTGCCAAACGCATATTCACTGAACTCAGTGAATCTGAAAACATAAAACAGAATCCGGATTGCATACCAAACATGCCCTAGATTTTTGTCCATAAATTTTAATTGCCAATTTTTTTTAATGTGACCTAATTGAAAATTTTAAAAGATTAAGAATCAAGATAAACATTTCCTAAAATATTAAGGACCATCTAGTATTTTAAGCATAACAATAAAAATAAAATAGAGTGAGACTCTAATGGGCAATTGTTTAATAAAGGTGACTACATATATAACGAAAATTTACTTTCACATACACATAATTATTTGATTTAAAATGAAAATTGACATGATTATTTTTATCTTATAATTTTTCATAATTAAATAAACATTCTATATTAAAAGTCGAAGTATGATATTGATAAGGATGTAATACAGTTCTTATCAAGGAAAAAAAAATGATGTAATACAGTTAAAAATGTTGTTTAATAATATAATTCTAAACCAACCAGAGAGTATTCAAAAAAGTAAAAATAAGGTTTAATTAATTTACAAGTTTGGTCTCTAGATTTTCAAGTTTGTGTGTATTTAGTCCTTGAATTTTAAAAAGTGTCTAATAAGTTCATAAACTTTCAATTTTGTATCAAATAAGTCACCGAATTTTAGAAATTGTCTAATACGTCCTTAAACTTTCAATTTTGTATCCAATAGGTCATTGATTTCTTTGACATTTAAATTTACATAACAAAATTGAAAGTTTAAGATCTTATTAGACATAAAATCAATTTTATATCTAATAAATTAGTTAATTTTTAAAAATTTTGCATACACGTCAAGAATCTATTAGACACAAAATTAAAAATTCAAGAACTTAATAGACATTTTTAAAGTTTAGAGACTTATTAGACACAAATTGAAAGTTTAAAAACCAAATAGATACAAACCTAAAAATTTAGAAAAGAAACTTTTAATTTAACCTACAAATAAAAATCCAACCAGAAAAGGGTTTAGCCTCGTGTACAATAAATACAAAGTACCAACCTTTAAGTTTCTATCAAGTTTGCCAGCTAGGGCTTGAAGCAAGGTCGATCTTCCAGAACTCGGAGGCCCCAAGAGCAACGTCATCCTAAAATGTCACAAATTAATCTACTAAATAATGTGATTTTGCCTTCTGACATTACTTTTTTTTCAATAATCCATTTTTCATATAAAAATAATGCGGGAACAAGTATTTTTCTATGATCTATTGCTTGAACCAATAAGTTAGTTTTTGTAAAAGCTCGTGTTTTTTCTTGGGAGGATTGTAAAATCTCGTTTATTTTTTATTATATTTTTTTTAGTACAACAAATGAGTATGAAAATTTGAATCTCCAACTTCAAAAAATGAGTACATATCAATTATGAGCTAAGCTCACTTTGAGCTAAAATCTTGTTTATAGATTTATATGTAATATCTCTTCATTTAATTGAAATATCCTATTAAATGAAGATTACTAAATCCCTGAAAGTTATAAGAGAAATTTAAAAGTTAAATTATACAAAATGCCCCTAATTTTAGGATAGATTTTAATTATATTCCTATACTTTGAAAAGTTTGATTTTTATTTTGAATTTGTTTCAAAGAATTCCCTTCAACCTTGAAATTATTTTAAAATATATCTTTTCCATTAAGTATAAAAGATGAAAATTGCCCTCGCAACTACTGTATACGAATTGGAAATATTATAATGGATGTAAAGGATATTTTCTAATTTTTAGATAAGTCACATCAATTAAAAAAACAAAAAAACTCTCATTTTTGGAACAAATTTCAAAATCAAGATAAAAATTAAACTAAAATTATAAACTTTTATCTTACCTTCCTGGTTTCACGATGCCACTCACGTCGTTCAAAATTGTGAAGGGATATCTTTTGCATTTCATAATTCTCAAACTCGTTAATATATTCTGCATAAACACTAAAATTAATCAGAGGACGTATCGATCGGAGAAAATGAATTACAAATCGAGATACATATATGTATCTATATTCAGCGGGTGGATAGCTAAAAAAAAAAAAAAAGAAAAAGGTACCTCAATCACGTCGTATGAATAATTTATTAAAGTAGGCAAAGTTCTGGAACCGACTTGGACATCCGCTACCACTTTCAAGTTCTGGAATCTAACTTCAACCTTTGGAATCACAACTCCGGCTCTTGAATGAAGGAAACATGAAAAAAAAAAATTTACTCATCAGTGACAAGATATAATAAATACCCAGAAAGCTCTCTAGCTCGAACGAAACTGAAAGAACAAAGAAGAACAAAGAAGAACAATTCATCTCCGCAGCGTGCAAGTAAGGCGCTATTAACTCCACCTACGTGCGCGAATTCATCTTCAATTTTTTAGTATCATTTTCGGCTAGGTTTTCAATTACCCCGAATTTACGACGCATGAAATCTTGTTTTTCCCTAATCGCAATGAGGAATAATCGGTCTTAAATCTCACGCTATAATACAACAAAAACCTAGTAAAATTAACCAGGCAAGAACGAACGACGAATCTCAATCGGAAGTACTTTCGAATCAGAGAGAATTTCACTGGCGATCAGTACCTATCGAGGCGCTCTTTAATTCCAGAAAGCAACTTGAAATTATCTTGATCATCTGTCGCCAATGCCTTCTTCACAACGAGTTCGCGTTTGTTCTTATCGAGCTTCCGGACGTCAATAGTTTCCGTTCTCTTAGTTCCATCGCTATCGTCGGATGAGATCTCCGACGCATTTCGCGTCAACAGTGCGAAATTAGACTGTTTCTGAGACGGTAACCTCTCAATCGCCGCCCATAAAAGCTCCTGCTCGTCCTTCGCCAATAACTCGGCGTTCGACGGCCTCGCAAACGACTGATCGGTCGCATTAATCTCCAATTCGAAGTACTCGCTTCCATTAGAAGCCGCCATTAAAGAAAAAAACAAACAAAAGAAAAAAGCAGAGATCAAATCCCTCACGCCTCACGTTCGTCGTTCCTCCATTCTCGCTTATTAAGGCCTCGGAAGAGGAGGAACCAGAAGTGGTGGCGTCCAGATCAAGTTTAACACGATATCTATTTATAAGCTTCACGGAAGAGAAATGAAAAACCAAGGACGAGGAGTTCGTTACAAATGCCGAACTGAAATTTCGAAATTGCCCCTTCCCGAAAAATTTGTTGCGTTGTCATCCTTTCAGCAATTGACACGAATAAAGTGGAAACACTCGTGGACTCGGTAACATTCTAGTAGCACGTGAGTACTATACTTTCTTTGTTTATACTGTGTTTTGTATTTATTAATAGTTTTTTAATGTTGGTGGACTCTACAATTTTTAAAAGGATGTTGACACAATAAATAATAAATTAGAGTAGTAGGAAATTTTTTTCGTACGATGATAGTACTAGAATGAATTTTTATAGGATCGGACACAACAAACAATAAATTAGAGTAGTAGAAAAAATTGTTCATGCGATGATAGTACTAGAATGAATTTTTATAGGTTCAGAAAATTTTCTAGTACTACAAGACAGTAGTACATACTTCGTTTGTTTTTCAATGCTTGTGGACCTTGTAGTACTAGAATTTTTCTCATGAACCCCAACGCATTTGAATTCACAAAAAGCCATAGTGAGCATATGTGTTGTCATGAAATTTTTTTTTTGGCTATCTGACAATTTTTCATAGAAAAGGACTCATGTTGTCTTACCACATATATTTTTTTTAAAACAATTTTTTTTTCTTGTGGTGTTCAAGTGAGCTGCACAAGACTTACGAGACTGCCTTATTGTAGTTGCCTTTCAGAATCATTCAGTTTTCTTTTCTTGGGTTTTCCTTTTGTACAATTCTCTTCCACATCTTTTAGAAAGTAGAGTCGATTTTAACTAATTTTTCTCTCTTCTTTCATTCTCACATTGGTTTTAGCGCTATTTTTTTTTTCAAATTGATATTAAGTCAAATATATTAGATAAATATGGGTTTTATTTCAAAAGCAATTAACAATGAGAGGAGTAGCTCATTTATCTTATAAATTGTGAGGTATCTCTTTATTTTTCTAATGTGGGATCCTCAACATGCCCCCTTAAGATTGTGTCTGGTTCACTATTCTTGGGTCAGATCTCAATTTTTAGACCAAATACCCGTTTGGATTTAATGGGCTCTGATACCATATTAGATTACATGAGTTTCATCTCAAAACCAATTGGGTTGATTGGTGATTTAACATGATATCAGAGCAGAAGGTCCTGTGTTCAAACTCCTGTAATGTCATTTCCTTCCCAATTAATATTGATTGCCACTTGTTAGGCCTTTCACAAATATCTTTTCTACCTTTTCAAATACAACAATGAAATCAAAACATTTGCACTAAAAAACCTTTTTAAATAATGGCAGAAAGAAAAAAGTGCCACTTTTTCTACTTGGTGAAATGAAAGTGGGAAATAGTGCTATTTGGTGGAGGTACGTGGGAAAGAATTTCTATGTTGATTTTTTTTTTTATTATTTTCCTTTGATCCTTCCTTCTTCTGTACTGTGGTGCAAGTGTACGAGTCAAATTTTAATATAATGTGTAAGTGAATTATGGATGTCAGTTCTCTGGATTAGGTTCCTAGTTCACTTAAGTACCACAGATACTAACATTCGATTTTATTTAGAGAAAGATGTGTGATGAAATTGAATTAAGATTAAAGAAAACTAATTAAAGTAAATGAGATAAACAATGGTAAAAATATCTTAAGGGAGTTGATTTCAACAGTTGGATTTATGAATTAATTAAATTGAATGCAATAACAAACATGCAATATTCCATAAGTTAAGAACTCTAAGGTCATAAATGTCTCTCACAAACACACAATTAATTCTCAAGCATAGTAAGAAAATCAATATTCCTATCTAGATTCATTAACATGCAAGGCCTTAAATCTAATTCCTTTTACAACTTCTAAAGCAATAAAAAATCTCCCGATCTTAGAACTACTTTAGTCATGCAATTAAGTTCTAATCTAAATCCCCCCTCTCGAGCGTAGGATATAGAGACAACAATGATATAATTCATGGCCAATAGATTAAAAGCATTAAGCAAATAATGCATGAATGGAAAACAAGCATGGATAAAACATTCAATTACATAAAATTCCACTAACTACATTAATCCCTAAGAACAAAGAGTATAGCTATGCATAATCAAAGAATAACAACATAATCTCATACTATAATTTATGAAAAGTAACAAAAAGCCAAAGGAAAGGAAAAGAAATAAATGTCGTCATCTCAATTTTCTGTTCCCAGCTCAATCTCTACGATCGTGATCGAGCCTTGAAAACTCCTTTCCTAAGCTCTCTAATGGCCTCCTTACCCTCCAAACTGGTTAAAAAGGTGAAAAGCCAACTTTTTCCTTCATAAAGCCCCCTTTTTGGCTCAAACAAACCCTAATTTATATATATATATATATATATATATATATATATATATATATACTCTCTGTCATTGTTGAACTAAAAAAGATTAAGAATTAATCCGTTCAAATTATATTTATTATTTCTCTCCCAAAAATTTCTAGATGCATTAATTGTATTTCCACTAAAAATGAGATCGATAACTTCAAGGGGTGAACTTCCTATTTTTTGTTTAAAGATGAAGATCGATGTGATTAGAATAAAATTAGGTTTCGTGTACAACTTCTCTTTAATAGGCTAGAGAAAATGTGTCTTATATTTATCTTTTATATCTATCTATAATTAAATTGCCCAAATAACTTCATTTTCTTTTTAGATAAATTGCACAAATCACACCCTTGAACTATAGTTTTTATAATTGCACCAATAAAATTAATTCTGTAAAGTAGACACTCAAACTTTTCTCATGTAATTGTTTTTCTTTCTCTCTCTCCTCATTCCACTTTCACTACTTTCTCCCTCTCTTCCTCCCTCCAATCATCTATTCTCTCTACTTTTTCTCTCTATTTTATTTGCTGGAATTTCTATTGTACCACTAAAGCCAACCCATAATAGTGTATAGGTTAGATTACAAATTTGGTCCCTATGCTTTGGAAAAAATAAATTAATCCCTATGGTTTTAAACCTCATAAATAGGTTTGATATAACCTTCATAAATAGTCCCATAAATAGTTCCTACCGGTGGGACTATTTATGAAGATTTTATCAAACTACATAGTTTATTTATGATGTTTTATCAAATCATAAGAACGAATTCTAACTTTCTCCAAACCACATAGATCAAATTTGTTATTTAACCTAGTTTATACTTACCATATTACATAATTTAACCTATTTGGTGGAGGTTTGTGGAAAAGAATTTATATGTTGATTTTTTAATTATTTTCCTTTGATCCTTTCCTCCCCTCTTCTTTATTGTGGTGCAAGTGTATGAGTCAAGTTTTAATATAGTATGTAAGTGAATTATGGATGTGAATCTTCTGGATTGAGTTTCTAGTTCACTTAAGTACACAGATACTAACATTTGATTTTACTTAGAGAAAGATGTGTGATGAGATTGAATTAAGATTAAAGAAAACTAAAGTAAATGAGAAAAACAATGTAAAAAGTATTTTAGGGAGTTCATTTCAACAGTTGAATTTATGAATTAATTAAACTGAATGCAATAAAAAACATGCAATATTTCATAATAGTTAAGAACTCTAAAGTCATAAATGTACACAATTAATTCTCAAGCATAGTATGAAAATCAATATTCCTAGCTAGATTCATTAACATGCAAGGCCTTAAATCTTATTCCTTTTACAACTTCTAAAGCAATCATAAATCTACCGATCTTAGAACTGCTTTAGTCATGCAATGAAGTTCTAATCTAAATTCCCTCTCTCAAGCGTAAGATATAGAGACAAACAACGTATAATTGCCAATAGATTAAAAGTATTAAGCAAATAATTACATTAATGGAAAACAAATATTGATAAAGCATTCAATTAATTAAACCATAAATTCCAATGGCTACATCAATCCCTAAAAACAAAGAGTTTAATTAGCTATGCATAATCAAAGAATAACAACATAATTTTATGCTAAAATCCATGAAAAGTGACAAAAAGTCAAAGGAAAAGAGAAGAAATAAATGTCGTCGTGTCGATTTTCTCTTCCCACCTCAATCTCCACGATTCTGATCAAGCCTTGAAAATTTCTTTTCTAAGCTCTCTAATGGTCTCATTACCTTTCAAACTGGTCAAAAAGGTGAACTGTCAACTTTTTCCTTTAAAAAGCTTCCTTTATTCGGCACCAAACAAACCCTGCTTTATATTTAAAAAAAAAAAAAACTGCGCGACAACGTCAAGACGCTAGAAACAAGGTTGAGACGCACAAGAATGTCGAAACCCTATAAACAGGGTCTAGGTGCTAGACACTACGAAAAAATCAACAATTTGATTCTCCACTCTGTCATTGTGAAACTAAAAAAGATTAGGATCCGTTCAAATTATTATTATTATTTCTCTCCCAAAAATTTCTAAATGCATTAATTGTATTTCCACTTAAAATGAGATCGATAAGTTAGTGAACTTTCTATTTTCTGTTTAAAGATGAAGATGTGATTAGAATAAAATTAGGTTTCGTGAACAACTTCTCTTTAATAGGTTAGAGAAAATGTGTCTTATATTTATCTTTTATATCTATCTATAATCAGATTTCTCAAATAATTTCATTTTCTTTTTAGACAAATTGCACAAATCACCCTCGAACTATGCTCAAATTTTTCTCCTTGAATTGTTTTTCCTTTTCTTTCTCCTCATTCTACTCTCGCTACTTTCTCCCTTTCTCCCTTCAATCACCTATTATCTTTCTACTTTTTCTCTCTCTTCTCTCTTCTCTATTTTATTTGCTATAATTTTCATTGACCACTAAAGCCAATCCACAATAGTTTATAGGTTAAATTACAAATTTGGTCTCTATGCTTTGGAGAAAGTAAGAATTTAATCCCTATGGTTTTAAATCCTATGGTTTGATATAACCTTCATAAATAATCTCTACAGGTAGGGACTATTTATGAGGGTTTTATCAAACTACATGGACTATTATTTATGATGTTTTACAAAACCACAAGAATGAAATTCTAACTTTTAAAACTATAGGAACTAAATTCTAACTTTCTCCAAAGTACAAGGACCAAATTTGTAATTTAACCTAGTTTATACTTACCATATTACATAAGAAGTTGAACGAGAAACGGAGTGTGTAATGGTAGCTTAATAAGTCGTGTAATGGTAGCTTAATAAGCCAGAGCCACAAGGAGTGACAATGCCCAGAAGCCATTGAAATGTAAACCGCAAAACCATTTTCTTGCATATTAAAATCAAATCTTTTTTTTTTTTTTTTTTGAAAAAAATTAAAATCAAATCAAACAAACGAGTATAACAAAATAAATGTCCTCTTTGATGGGGTAACTGAGCAAAATAATCTCGTTTAATATGCACTTAAAAATGAAATCATGCATGGTTAAGTGTATGAAAGTTAATTTGTTAGATATATAAAATATATGTATGGATGTATCTGTATTTATTTTGTAGTTTCTAATGTCCCCATGAACTACTAAATAAAGCAGTCATTTGTCTCCTTCACTTCTAAAAGAGTTTTAAGTTATTCAAGAAACCATCTTCTTTTTCTCCTCCATGTTATACAAAATTTGAGTTACACTGCTTTGCCTTTTAAATTCTTTTTCTAATTCAGCAAGGACTTTACCATAATTTGAGCAATATATAATTCAGCAAATAAAATAGAGAGAAGAGGAGAGAGAAAAACTAAAGAGAGAATGTGATTGAAGGGAGGGAGAGGGAGAAAGTAGAGAGAGTGGAATGAGGAGAGAGAGAAAGAGAAAATATGATAGAGAATTAAAAAAAATAATTTTAATTTTTATATTTATCCTTGTTTTGAGGTTTAATGTTTACATTTATCATAGTGGGAGAGTTTAATTTTTATATTTTAAAGTTTATGTCCCGTTTGATAACCATTTGATTATTTATTTTTGATTTTTGAAAATTAAACCTATAAATAGTACTTCCACCTATTATTTTCCTTATTTTGTTATCTACTTCTTACCTATGTTTTCAAAAATCAAGCCAAATTTTAAAAACTAAAAAAAATAGTTTTCAAAAACTTGTTTTTGTTTTTAAAATTTGGCTAAGAATTCATAAGTTTTCTTAATAAGGATGAAATTCATTGTAGAGAAATTATGAGAAAACAAACAGAATTTTTAAAAACTAAAAATCAAAAATCAAATGATTATCAAATCCCCTTAGGGATTACTCTTTTAAAAGTTTGAGGTTTAATTTTTACACTTAGAAAAGTTTAGGAGTGTAATTGTTACAACCATCATACTTTCGATGTGGTTTTTGCAATTTGCTCCTTTGTTTACATTCTTCTTTTAAACATAAGTGTTACAACTTATATCACAAATAAGAGGCAAAAATTCAAACCTACTAATATTTAGTCCTTTTTTTTTTTAGTTGGCTAATATTTAGTCTCGGGTCAGTATAGAAGAAATTGAACTTTCACATAGAACACAAAATTTATTCCTTTATCAAGAAGTCAAAGTTTCGAATCCCTCCACTTCCACGTGTCATACTAAAAAAAAGTAGTAATAAAAAATAATAAATGAACACTCACAGATATTAGTAATACGAAAAGGAAAGGCTTAAGCAATATACATACAAACACATATGGGCCTCCAATAGGCAGCCAAAAAGTGAGTAGTACATCAGAGAGTAAATTCCCAGCAAAATACAATACATCAAAAAACTTTATTCCCAATAGGACCGCTACTAGAAGGGGTTGGTTAGTTTTGGGTTACTCTTACAAGGGGCTATGGAGTTTTAAACTAAACCTAAACCTTAAACATTCCATGAGCTTAGTGGATTAAGGTTGTGGAACTCAAAATGGGGAGGGAGTTAGTTAAATGAACGTTTCATTTTATGAGAAGTATTTTTCATTTCAGTTGCAGGTTTCCTTGACTTAAAGTTTTTACCTTTCGGGGTGAACTTATCGACGTCAGAATCATCATCACTTTCATCGTTTTTAGATTTGTGCTTGCGCTTCTTCTCCGTTCCGGTGCAGATAATAATTTTCTTTTCATCCTTCTGCTCTGCTTGTTCATGGTCATCCTTTGGCCTCCAAATGAAAAGTGACCTGAGGGAGCAAACACATCGAAAATGCGAAAAGCATCAATGGATAAACTGGTAGAGGTGAAGCAATATCTCAGCAACAAGTGTGAATTGAATAGAATAGAAAATTTTCTTAGAGAAATATCTCTTTCAATCTATCAAAATTTTCAGAGTCCAAATCCAACTATAATAATACATTATGAAAAAACAAATAGAAAGCATTCATGTCAAACCTTGAACTCCCAGATGCCAAAACATCATCTCTTGGATGCAGCTTGTTCACTGGACTAATTGTGGTTATGTTCGGATCCATTACGTCAGCAACTAATTGCCCTGTGCTGACATCTATAAAATCGATAGGATGTAAAGCAATTCCATTATAGTTTTCACTTATGTAGCGACCGATAACTGCAAGAGATTCTGACGGGTCCTGCATTGTATGTCAAATTGAAATTTCTTAAGGGGCAGCAACGGTTGGTAGAGAGAGGGAGAGACAAATATAAACATACAAATAATTTGTTGTGAGATTATATCACCTTTGGATCCCATTCTGCTCGGAAAGGAGTCAAATGTCGATTAAAATCATGACTGTGCACAATTTCTCGGCTTGGTGAATCCAAGTTGCCAAATATAGAGTCCCATACACGAATGCGGTTATCCTGAGATGTTGTAAGAATTTTGCAACCAGAAATGGGAGAAAAATAAGCAGCATTTACGACACGTCTGTGTGCTAGATCAGACAGAGAAGAACCAGCTACTAATCGGCGTATGTCCCATATTCGAGCCTGATATCCAGAAGTTTTTTGTGGTTAGTATGACAGAGGGTAACATGTATGCAAATATTGGAAAAATTTTGAGCCTGATATCCAGAAATTTTTAATGACATAAGCAAAAAGGAAAAATATGTACATCAGATGTTGTTTATCATTATGTTCTTAAAGAAACTCTATCCATTACACATGCACAAAAACAGAGGGAACAGAACAAAAATTTAAAAAGAACAAAATATTATCGATCAAAGGAAGTATCTTACAAAATGATCATTTCCGCAACTCAAGAGAAGATCAGGTTGAAGAGGATTACAGTGCAGTCCAACAACTTTGCTACCCTTCTTATGGATCAAAACAGCCTGCCCAGATCTGTTATTGGACCTTGTATCCACCCTAAAGTGCATCATGAGATAACATTAAACCAAGCGATCATCTCCTAGGACTCTCAATTGCCTCATAAGCAATTCCATTTCAAAAAGGAAAGAAGCATTATCTTTGAAAATCAAAATGAATAAAAGAAACCGCTTACAAGTATAAGAAACCAAAATTGTCAGCGACAAACACAGTGTGCTTCTCTGGGTTGATATCCATACCATATAGCATCCTCCAAGTATTAGGGCCCTAAAGAAGACAACACTCAAGTTACGGCTAATATACCGTGATTTCACACCCCTGCCTCCTCATTCTATCTTGTATTCCCACCCCTGGAGGAGTTTATATAGATGTTAGGAATCCTAAATAATGTATGGTCAAGCTTGGGAATATGAATATTGAGGTGGAGGCTCAATATTTGATCAAGGAAATATGGAAAAGAAAGGCCCCGAAGAAGGTAAGATTTACTTCGTGGACTCCCTATTGGAAAGCATCAAGACAAAAAAAAAAACTTCAAACTAGATATGCGAATAAGTGTGTGCCTTGCATAAATTGAGAAAAAAGCCTGTGCTACTTGTCTTTTCTGTCGATTCAATCCATTTTTTCCTTAAAAGACTATATGGGAAAATGGTGTAGGAACATTACTACAGGAATTGTGGTGAGAGAAAACAAGGCCTTTCAATGACTCAGAAAGGAAATCAGAAGAGGTCTTTGCTAATTATTCCCTGCACATAATTATTTCTAAATTGGAGTATTTTTTGTAAGTTTCAGGAGAAAGAATTTATACTTCGTAAGCCCTTTCACAATATCAATGAAAAGTGAACGTTGATTTCTCAAGAGGAGGAAAAAAAAATAATTTGAGCTCGCCCATCCAGACAACTGCTGACTAAAACGCTATCCCAACTACCAGAACTTGTAAACTTAAAAAGTAGAGTTATAAATACCTGCCAACCATCAGGGTTAAGGTTCATTAATGAAGAGGAAATTCCAGTCTCCATATCAGTGCAACTAATGGTTCCATCAGAAGATGCAGCATATATCATACCATCATTTGTAGGACTGAACCTGAAATAATTTGGATGTCATGTTTCCATGATACAACTTGACTATAGTAAAACATTTTTCAAGAAGCATGAAGATAATTACCTCATGTTATTTACGATGCAAGAGTGTATATTTCCATAGACTACCTTCTCATGCACTTTATCATAATCCCAAACTCCAACTTGTCCTTTCTGAGGTAAGGAACAAGACAAGAAAAATGGAAAGAAAGAAAATATATCAGGTTTCTACTTTGAAGAAATCCTAAAGGCTAATAAATCAACAGAAACTGGGATATTGAGACCTTGTTTGATAACCATTTGATTTTTGGATTTTGAAAATTAAGCTTATAAACACTACTTCCAACTATGAGTTTCTTTGTTTTTGTTGTTGGTTTTTGAAAATTAAGCTTATAAACACTACTTCCAACTATGAGTTTCTTTGTTTTTGTTTTTGGTTTTTGAAAATTAAACTTATAAACACTACTTCCAACTATGAGTTTCTTTGTTTTGTTATCTACTTTTTACATATGTTTTTAAAATCCAAGCTAAGTTTTGAAAACTAAAAAAAGTAATTTTTAAAAACTTGTTTTTGTTTTTTGAATTTGGCTAAGAATTTAAATGTTTTCTTAAGAAATATGAAAACCATTGTAGAGAAATTGTGAGATAAGCACAATTTTTAAATACCAAATGGTTATCAAACGAAGCCTTAGTAAATCATAAATCAATATAGGTCAAGTTCACCTTATCTCCAGATAAAAGGAGCCGGTTGTTTGTAGGATGGAACTCCAGGCACGTTACACGTCTACTATGATACCTTATAACTGCGCAGTTCACTTGATCCGGGATCACATACGCTGGTTTGATCTACAAGACATCATAAACTTGTCAAACTGACAGACAAATTAACCTGATTTTGGAATACAGCTGTATAGAAACTACACAAAATAGCATTCAGCAGACAAGTAATAAGAAGCATGTCAAAATGATGCACACCTGTTCATCTAAAGGGGACTTTTTTTTTTCTCTCGATGATTTTAATTCTTCATGCGAACATAAGGGCACTTTCACTAGACTAGACAACTACTCGATCTTATAACAAACATTTGGACAACCACGAGAACATAGAAGTTATAACATCTCATGTTAAGAAATTCAAAGGATATTTCAATATATTAGGTAGATGGTACCATCATTTGAACTTTAAACCCATGACCTGTGAAGTAAATCTACACCTTTGACCACCGGAGCAACTTATGATGGATATCTAAAGGAGATGGATTAACCCTTATTCAATCAACACTTCAGTGGTGAAAATTGATAACCCCAGCTCATGTCGATCTTCAAAATCCCCAGCTCCGTCACAAATAGGAGAAAAAGCTCTTTAGAAATTTTCTTTGGGAGGGAGGGAATTCTAGATCTCATAAATTGGAATTAGAAACCCTTCCTTCCGTAGCATAATTGTGCCTTGGGGATAGGCACATCATAGCAATTCCATTCTTTTTTCATTTCCGGATAAGAAACAAGTTTGAAGAAATTAATATCAATTACTCTCTTCTATCTGAATGGATTCAAAGATTCCAATTAGAAGCCGGCTCTCTTTGGCATAAACTTACTGCTAGCACAACACAAGTCAACTGATTCTGCGTAGCTCTTAAGAAGATTGCCATCTTGTTAAATGTTAATGCTATTCTTAAACCAAAATGATCTTCGATGGCAGTGAATTTCAAGTCATAAGGTGAGGTTTCTACTAAGTTCTGGGAGGACATTTGGGCTGAGAACTCCTCCCTTAACTCCTTTACAGGGCTTCACTCGGTGGCAGATTTTAAAGGAAAATCAAAGGGGTGATAGAATGACCAGGGTTTGGCCTTGAGAAGAAATCTTGATGCTGAGAGATTAAGGAGTGGCCAAGACAAGCGGTGAAAAATTCATGGAAAAAGCAGGAATTTCCTCCTCAAAGTCGTTGTTTACAGACCTCTCTCTCAGAAGAACCTTAACACCTCCAACACTTTCTAACTGGATGCCAAAAAAAAAAAGTGAAGTTCTTCCGTTGCATTCCTTCTTTAGTGGTCTAACTGCAAATGAGAAGATCTAACTTAGACTTCCTGGTAGGACCTTACTCCCTTAACTGATGAATAGTATACACAAAAGCACAGGAAGATGCCAACCATGTACTCCTAACCTAAAGCTTCGCTAATAAATCTGATAGAAGTGTTTTTTTTTTGTCTTTGGCTACAAAATTGCTGAATCGAGAAATGAAAAGAAGTTTCTGCTTTCTATCATCTATGGACATCCCTACAAGAAAAGTTTGAGTTGTTGTGTCACGGACATTTAAAAAACAAAAAAAAAAGGGGGAAATCGCAGTATTCATATCTTCCACTTGGAGCTCTTTATGCAAAAAATTTGTCACTACAATCTCTCTTCCATTAGCCTGACTACAAATAGGAAAAGGTTCGTTGGCATTCCAGCCGATTACTCCAGTGAATTGATACATTGTTCCTTACACATATATTCTATCTGCCAATCATTACCAGCATATATAAAAGCTAAATGTTTCATAAAAGTATATAATAACAACATGAACTCTGTAATTTATACGGCATAAAAAAGGAGAATTTTGGGTTCTCAATCCCATACTAAAAAAGCACGACCTACAATCATCCAATTGGTCGAACAAAAAAAGAGAGAGACACCTCGTGGCTAAGAGTTTGATATCTTACAGCTGATGAAATACATTAAAATTAAAGAAATTATTTCCATGAATCAAAAATAAAAGAAGAGAATAAATATTACCAAGAAAAGCAGAAAATGACTTACAGGAGGAATATGCGGTTTAAACTGGCGCTCAAAAACATATAAAAGTGCATTACGAGTATTCTTATGGGATGCTGGAATAACACCAAACTCAGTAGCCACTCGATGCGGGCATGTCATTGTTGTATGTCCTTCAATTGGTTGATAAATAGGTAATGGAAGATCCCAAGTCAGAATATTCAATAAAGATGGGGTAAAGAAAACGGAAAGCATGAGAAAATGCAGATGACCGTACAACTTTATGTTAAACCCCACATACAGAGGCAGAGCGAAGGAGGAAGACACGGTAATAGTACTTTAGTTTGTCTTAGATTGAAAATTTTAAATTTTTTAGTTTTCTTCCATATATTTCCCTCTGGATTTTCTATAATAAAAATTTAAAATGTAAAATTGTGCCCTCCGTATGAAAATTCTAACACAAACCCTGCCCACATTATAGCATCTAAAGCAAGTTAACGTTGCAACGACTAGAAGAAATTATACGATATACTATCAGTTCAAATGATCATTGACGATTGAGTAACACACTTCTCCCGGTTCTAGAAAGTCATCCAAATTTAGACGATCAACAAACAGTCGCATTCAATTCAGAACCGCCAATCCGAGCAGGAAAAGCTAATCAAGAAAGTAACAAAAAGAATTGGAAACTTAAGGATTCACCAGGCATCTTGCAGAGAAAACACGGTTTCATAGGGCAATCAATGTACGTAGCCCCCTTGAACCCCGCTTCATGACCCGTCCTTTTACAAACCTAAAGAATCAACCATAGAATTAAATTTGAAAAAAAAAAAACCGCCAAAAACATGAATTATCAAAAACCTTCACCCCAGACATTGACAAAAACGAACAAAAGCCTCGAATCGAACACTTACTTTGCACACTTTCTTAAGGCTAATAGTAATGGGCGCTTTTCCTTTCTTCTTCGACTCCTCTTCGATCCTTTGGCCTTCTTTTTCGGAGTCTTTACCATTCTCCTCTTCTTCTTCGTCGTGAATAGGTTCTTCGTCTTCCTCCTCTTCTTCCGACGAAGTCTGCTCGGAGTTGGTGTCCTCCTCGATGATCACTTTGGGAAATGAGAAACTTCTGGTCGTTGGAGCCATGTTCAGGGTTTTCAAAGATCAGTCTAAAGGGTTGAGGCTATAAACGCCATTACGGTATTCAATGGTGGCGGGAGAATACGTGGTGCTTTACCGGCCGCTTGGCCTCCCCATGGGTGAGTCGCGCGAGAAGACGACGTCGTGTATTGTCTCTGAATTAAGACTATGTTTGGGAGTGATTTTTGCATAGGCAAAATCACTTTTGACATTGCTAAAATCACTTTCTTTTTAAATGTTGATGTTTGGCAAATAATAAAATTGATTTTAGAAAAATTTAAAATCATTTTAAATTGATATTTTAGGAATTAGTTGATAGATGATTTTGGTTGCAGTGATTGACTGGGAATCAAGTCTAAAATTTAGCATCATTCTATTCATCTGTTGAAATATCGAAATTGCCCCTATATTTAAGAAGAGTTTTTGTGCCCTAGATCATTTTTCCTCCCTAGAATGAAGGTTGCTCTTCAGTCAAGAATTTCTCTCGAATGGTCATTCGTCCCAAATCTGAATCGCAGTTCCACCGAGAAGATCACGTCTCTGTCTTTCGAATTGTCGTTCCTCTCGTCATTTCTCTCTGTAGGTACGAAGCTCTCTGTCCTTTTTCAGATCATCTTCGCCCAATAATGTAGCAACATGCTTCAATTAGGGTTTGTTCAATTACTTGAAGTTTCGTTCCTTCTTTGAAATAATTGGAATCTAATCATCGTATTTGCTCTGTAGAATTATTGGCGATTTATTGTAATGAAATTCTGTAAGTTGGATTTTGTTTGTTCAATTCCCCTTGAAAACTATCCTTATTAACACCGAAGTTGATGCTTAATTTCTCAATTTGGGAGAAAAATCAATTTTTACCTCAAAATTTGTCTAAGTTGTTTCTATTTTCACCCGAAACTTTTAATTTCATCAAATTATACCATTAACTTAGACAAGTGTTACAATTTTAATCTTTTATTCAATTTCCTTTAATTCATCCACTAATTTTAACCCCAAAAAAAAAAGTGAAAATCTCCATAAACTCACTCATTTCAATAAAGTCAAGTTTTGCACAAAATTAAGTTTGATTGATGCACAAATTAACCATTGAATAATCTTGTCAAAATTCACTAATTTCAACAAAAATTTAGCTCTATTGTTTTTTTTCTTTGAAATCTTATCAATTTTGTATCATACATATGTTTTTAGAATTCATTGAATGCATATGATAATACTTTTTTAACGATATTTCAAACGAAAACTTATCAAAGAGTTCAAATTGCAATACTCTTTAGATTTTAAGGTTAAGATTGCAACACTTGTCTAAGTTTAAAGTGTAATTTGATAAAATTAAAAATTAAAGGTAACAATTGATACAACATGCCAAAGTTTAGGGATAAAAAGTGATTTTCACATTTAAAATTTTAACTGAATATATATATATATATTGAAAAATTGCATTTTTTTTTCTATATTTGAACATGTGAAGTGGGATGATTCAAACTTCTGATCGAGTCAGAGTATAAGCCTTAACTAATTTGATCAATCAATCCCATAATTTTAAAAAATTGTTGCAATAAACCCTTGAATCTATAATGCATTACCAATAATTATTAAATCATACATTTTATTTTAATTATACAATGTAATTTAAAATGTTATAATAAGAAAAGCTTTCTCTATCTTTACATAATTAAATCAATAATTATTGCATCTGAGTATAACTCAACTGATTAAGCTATTATATTATTAATTAACCGATCAAAGATTCAAATTCTCACCCCACTTAAATAGACTGGTCATTAAATCTGAAATACTATCGATATGTTATGTACTTTCTTCTTTTAGTTTAACAAATATTGGATAGAGATTGAACCTTCAACTTTAATGAAGATATATGTATACATGTACTTTTATTTTATATTATTTTAGTTTAGTTTTTTTTTTTTTTGAGTTCAACAATTTGTGAAGGTTGAGGTTATAATGTCTTAATCAATCGAGTTATGCTCAAGTTGGTGTATACATGTATTTTTATTGTAGGATATTACTTTTATCATCATTTAATAATATGGTTTAGGATGATCTGTTATAATCAACAAATAAACAGAAATATTAAATTGAAAAATAATATTATTTAATGTTTTTTTATTCAACTTTTGATTTTTTTTAAAATTTTAATTCTTAAGATTTTTTTTTTATTATTCAACAACACTTAAAGTAGGGGATTCGAACCTCTAACTTTAAATGATAATCTAGATAATTTAGATATGATATAAGCATATTAAGTTATGTCAAATCTATTTCCTGTTACTTTATTAAAAATAAATCTATTTTCCATTAATTCAAGAGCTACATTTTCATGGTAAAAATTGAATTAAAAATTGCACAGAAGTTGAAGAATTTAATTTATATAAAACTTTCATTTTAACAAATAATTTATGTAAAACAAGGACAAATATCTAAAATAAGTAAACGGAAATTACTTATTGCCGTGTAAAAATGATATATATATATATATTTATTTATTTATTTATTATTTATTTATTTATTTATCAATATGTGAGGGTGTGAATTAGAATCTCTAACTTTTTAGTCAAGTTTATATTGCTTTAACCAGTTGAGCTAAGCTTAAACACCTCATATACCTTTTTAAAAAAGAAAATAACAGCTCATATACCTATTGGGTTATATATTATCTCACTTTCTTTATAATAATATTATAAAAAAAAATGAACACTTTTTTTTTACAACAAAACTCATAGCATTAGACTAACGAGATTGGGGTACAAGAGAATAAAAGTCAGAGCACAGACTCTGAATCCAATCTGGAAAATCCCTTGTCCACAACATCGGACCAGTAGATAATCCATAATTTGCTAACCTATTAGCTATAGAATTAAAATCTCTTCGTACGTGAATAAATTATACTTGCATGAAGTTCTGCTGAAACACCTTAATGTCATGAATAATGTTTTGAACTTCAGAGGGCACAGTCCACCAACCATTTAAGATTTGACACTAGTGAAAACAAATCAGAAAAAATCTGAATACGAGGAAACCCCAATCTTTGAGAAAGCCTTAAACCATCTAAGATTGCACACGCTTCAGAGCATAAAGGGAAAGCAAAAGCATTTTTGCTATTTTCCATGGCCGCCACAATTTTACCGTCAGGATAGCGAATTGCCACCCCCAACCCAGAAAGCATAGCAGTTTCAATACATGCTGCATCCACGAACACCTGGATACTGGATCGAACATCACACTGATAATTCTGGGATTGAGCTCTCTTGTGAATCTGGCGCTTCCCATAATTGAACTTCTGAAACTCATGTAAATAATTCATAATCCACTCACATTTAACGACACTCAAAGAAATTGGTCTATTAAAACACAAACTATTCCTATCATTTCAAATAGCCCAAACACCCACACACAGAATCTCAAACTGATCCATGTTTGTTTGTTCTAAGATATCCATCCACCGATCTTTGATGCAGTCGAAAACTACTGATCTAATTTTAGATCAGGTAGTAACATCTGTCAAATCTCCTTTGCTCTTGGGCAACAGAACAAAGCATGGTCAGAAGTTTCAGGATGTTTCCTGCATACATAACAAAGAGCAGATACCTCCAAACCTCTAGAAAGCAAGTTAACCGCATAAGTAAAACAATTATGAAAGATTCTCCACACAAAAACTTTGATTTTGGAAGGAATATTAGCTTTCCAAAGAGTATTCCACCATTTTTATACCCATTTTCACTTGAGGAAGCCTATAAATCATTCAGAAACATAAATGTTTTGTAGCCACTCTTTACCTGATATATACCGTGCTTATCAAAATGTCAGGCCCATCTATCTAGCAATTCAGTACAAGATAATGGTTGATTGCAGATTGCTTGAACATCCACTGAATTTAAGAATCGAGCCAAAAAATCATTCGCATCAACTGGGCTAGTAAGGACTTTGAAAGTCCAAGATCGAGGGATTCATTAATTAAATGAACACTTGCTCTATGTTTAGACATTCATTAATTAAATGAACACTTGCTCCATAATTTGGATTTTCATGAATATATTATATATGCTTTAATTCCAAGCGGGGAGAACTTAGAACTATAATTTTTTTTTTTTTTTGACAATCTTAGAACAAGAATGTTGAAGGAGTCAAACATAAATTTAAGGTTAAATTTGATCAATTGTGTTTATTTAGTACCTAAATTTAAAAAGTTTCAATTACATGTCTAAACTTTTGATTTTGATTCTTCTAAATTTGTACTATTAACTCTTGTAATTATGAGTTCATAAAGTAAATAAGCATAATAATAAAAGTTAATTAGTTATCAAAAAATGAAATAAAATAATTAACATAAAAAAAACAAAAATAATAAAAATAACGAGTGAGTTCGTTTAAGAAGGAAAACAAAATTATAAATATATGGTATATTTTTTATATTTATTTTTGGTTAAAAATCATAAATTTATTGTTTAATAATGAAGAAAAATTGCTAAAACATACTAAAACTAGAAGATAAAAGTCTACTTTCTCTATCCTATCTTTGTATACGGCCATGAGAAAAACTTAGGTGCTATACTCAAGTAGGAAAAGTTTCTAGTACTGCGTAGTAGTACATCTTTTTGAATTTAACAATATTTAGAGATGAAAATATTCAAACATCTAACATTTTGGTCAAGGGTACATATCAATTATTACGGTTGAACTAAGCTCACTTTGACAATACATACTTAGAGATGTCCACGGGGTGGGACAAAGCGAGGTCGGAGATGGCTTTCCCGTGCTTATCTCCACCCCCATTTCATTTTTCGCCCTGCAATTTTTTCATTTAATTTCACGAGAATTGAGATGAGGACTCTCCACGTAAAATTCACGGGGATCGGATTCCTCACAGAGAATTATTCTCCGTTTTATGATTTTTTTTTATTTTGATTAAATAAAATATATTTTTTAGAAACTTTATATTTAAATTGTTAATTACTAATGATAAATTTTTATTTAAAGAAATTAAAAAAAAAATCCTTAGAAAAATAAAACAATATACCATAAAAGTTTAAATTTAGTATTTATTATATAAATATATTAAAAAAATAAAGTAATCAAGATGAAACGGAGAAATGGGCAAGGACAGGGATGGAGAGTACATTCCCGTCCCCATCCCCGTTTAACTAACGGAAAAAATTCCCACACTCCCTCTTCTATTCCTCACCTAAACAGTGCTTTCTCGCGTCGGGTTGTCCCTCAAAAAAAAAAAATCTATACATATTTTTTTCATTCAACATTTCGGACATTATTAAATGATATATGACTTTTTTTTTACCTCACATTATTTTTAATTACTTTTTTTTATGTAACTAAAAAAAATCTTTTTTTTATGTAACTAAAAAAAATCTTTTTTTTATAGCAAGACAAAAAAGGAATGATGGAACTTTCCATACCCTGTCATACTAAAAATTATTGCTGCCAAGCATGTGTACCACTTATATTCAAACACGTGTATATTATTATTATTTTTTCTGAATGGAGAAAAAAAATCTCTCTCATCTCTCTATTAGACCGTTTTGCCCTCCACTCTTTCTTTCTTCATTTCTGTCAATTTTTCAAGCGTTTCGTAGCTTCTTGAACGCTAGCTTGTAGTCTTCTTTGTCATCGCCATTACTTTCCTCTCTTGTTCTTTCTCTTCCACTCTTCTTTTTCTTCTTCTGTCTGTATCTCTCTCTTCACTTTCATCATATACATACTTTTTTTAAAAAAAAAGAGAGGCTAAGAACTCGTTTGGATTATATTTTAATTCAAGTATTTTTTAAAAATGTATTTTTTGAAATATTTTTTTTTATCAAAATCGTTTAGAATTAAAACACTCATATGTTTAGTTACATTTTCTCAAAAGTGTTTTTATACACAAGTTTGTTTAGTTTGTTATACGCTCAAAATGCTTCTACTAATGTCAAATTACCATAAAAAATGATTATTAAAGACTATAAACTAATAAGTTAGAAATAAAACACTATAACTGGCCGACCACTACTAACCACCACCGGAGTGGTCGTTGATGGTGGGCGGTGGGCTGTGGTGTGAGAGCATTTTAGTCATTTTTATGTAACATGAAAATTTGGACGGATTCCAAGTTAACTACCTAAAAATTATTTTTTTTAAATGTGGTTTGAAGTGTTTCACTCAAAATAACTTATTTCTCAACCTCGTTTTTTAAAAAAGTCATTTTGAGTGATTGTTAAAACACTATAAATCTTATCAAAATGATTTTTTTTTCAAAAATAAACATTTGAAAAGGTAATTCAAACGACCCTAAATTTTTAGTATTTGCAAAAATTTTCCTTTTGCTTTTGTCAATATCCACCATAGAACAAGAAATTATTTGACGAAGCCACTGTAATGCAACTAACATTTCTTCACCTTTGGATGTAGAGAGAAGTACCTCAATTTTATATATTGTGGTTATTAGGAGGCATGAAAATGATTGAATCTACATATAATAGTTATTATGAGGCACCCACATTATGACGGCCTTATTGAATAATTTGTCCAACAAAACAAATACAATTCTTCGTATCCTTAAACTGCCAACAAATTCACTACCAGATCACAAAATGCAAAAGAATGACTTATCTTCAAGGATTAAAATATTGATGTTGATATCTTGTTATTAGTATTTATGTTCATATTGGATCAATAGATGATCTTTTTTTTTTTTTTTTGATGTTTCATATGGATATTTAAAAGAATAATATCAAAGAGATCACTCAATTCTCAATATCGATGTTGGACTCTCCTATCATTACTAACAATTATGGCTTTCCTCGATGCAAAAAAAACCCGTCCAAAAAAGCTAAAAAAACCTTTGGAATAAGGTTCTTCCAATAAAAAAAAATTCGTTGGCAGAAGCCGATGCTAAAACTGCAAGCATAGGCAAAGGTAGTTTCTACAGACGCTAACTAAATTATCTCATTACAACGAAGAACATGCCGTCTTCTTCAATCATAGAAGAAATGGAAATGGAAAAACTTGCTCTGTCGCCATTACTAACTTTCAAGAATCCATTAAAAAAAAAAAATCAAATTCTATATTAATCCAAATAATCCCAATCGCCCAAGAAACTCATTGGGTGTTTATATATGATTATTATTATTATTTTGCTTTGAGGAAGGGAGATAAGGGCAAAATGGTTTATGAGAGGTGAAAGATACTTTTTTTTCTGCATTAAGAAAGAAAAAAATAATAATAAACACATGCCCCAATAACTAGGGGACACGTGTCTGGCAGCAGGATGCTAAGGCCCCGTTTGATAACGTTCTCGTTTCTCGTTTCTTGTTTCCTGTTTCTGTTTCTCGTTTCTTGTTTCTGTTTCTTAAAAACTAAGAACAGAAACATGTTTGATAACTATTTCTGTTTCTTGTTTCTTATTTTTTGGTAAAAATAAAATTTAGTACATATACTATAATAAAACATATAACATGCATTAAAATAAATATAAAACAATTATAAAGATGTTATAATATTTTATTAAGGCCTAACACCTAATTAATAATAATAATAATAAATTTTATCCCTTCAAATGTTGTTCAAATTTGATTTGCAATGTTATTTCTTACTTCAATCAATTCACCTTGAACGATTTTGACTTCAAGAGTTAGTTAAATTAGATGAATTTATAAATTGTCTAAGGTCAGACAATCGAACATACCCACATTTCTTTAATTTAATAATAAACTTTATTTTTATTTTTTCTTTAAAAATGCATTAGCCAATAATACATGCAAGTAAAATCAGAAAAAGAGAGAGAATGTATATATTTTTTTTACATTTAATGGTAAACATGAAATACATTATTAGTTTATTTATTTAATAAAAAAAATAAAATCGTCCCAAAAGGAAAAATAATAGATAATTAAATAGAAAATAATAACTATAAGTCGTTAATGTAAAGTAAAAGAAAATAAGAAAATAAGAGAAAATAAAAACATAAACGAAAAGAGAAAAGTTAAAAGGAAAAAAGAAAAATAATAATGAACTGTTAAAAGAAAAAAGATTATGATGAAAGAGAGAGAACAAATAGAAAGAAATAAATCAAAAAATAAAAATAAAAAAGAAGAAAAAAACAAAAAGATTAAAAAGTATTTAAAAGAAAAAAAATAGAATGGAAGAGAGAGAAAGAAGAGAGAGAGGAGAGATGTGTAAAAAGAGAAATAAGAAAACATGCATGAAACCTGAAAAAAAAAAACAGAAACAGAATTTGAGAAATTACTTTTTGAAGTTTCTCAAAATCTGCCTTTTTTTTTAGAAACGTTTCTAAAAAATTTAGAAACAGGAAACAAGATGATTTATCAAACAGATCTGTTTCTTGAAAAATGAGAAACAGGAACAAGAAACAGGAAACATGAACGTTATCAAACGAGTCCTAAGTTTTTCTCTGTGGTTATTTATACGCCGGTAAATTGGATCAATACTGCATTTATAAAAAAAAAAAAAAAATTAGGGAAACGAGACTATTTGAAACAATTTAGAAAAAAGGTAGTTTTTTTTTTTTTTTTGGAATTTGTTTCTTAAAAAACGCACTATATCCTCCTAGTCACCTCAGAATTTGTCTCTTGTAGTGTACAGACGAATCTAGTTTTCTTTTCTTTTCTTTTTTTTTTTATTCTTTCAAACATAAAGATTAAAAAATGATTGTTTATTCTTTTAGTGTTTTTTATTTTGCTTTCACTACTTTTTTTTTCTAATTTTTCTAATCATAATATTTAAAAACATAATTATTTATTCTTTTAATTTTTAATTCCATTTTTAACCTAATGATTTGAAAATAATTGTATTACTTTTTATTTTTTAAATACTAAATTATTACAAATACATATTTTAATTTTATGTTAAAAATTTTCAAATACCAAATTAAAAAAATAATTATTTATTCTTTTATTTTTTATTTTTTAAATACCATAAACAATTTTACAAGTTATTTTTTCTTTGAAATAAATTATTAAATAGCTTTAAACAAAATCTAATTGCATTAATACCGTTTGTGAATTGATAAAGTAATTTTAAACATCAGTGTGATGCGCCAATTTGAGTGTGTGCAGCAAATTTCTTTACCTTGCAATACAAATATGTGATTGCACTCATATAACTTACGGGGCATGCATATAATGGAATTGAGTTACTTATTTGGCTCCTCAAATAGCAATTTGGGATGATCAACAAAATTTAATTATTTTTGGACGATCAATCGAAGGGGGTACATATGTTTTGCCTGGGTTTAACGAATGGTATGCTAGAATTAGTAGACGATTCATCACAAAAGCATGAGCTGCACAAAATTACTTGGTAAGAATTCATTTATTAAGTTTAGTACTAGATATATTCAGAGATTTAAATTATTTAAATTTGTTTTCAGAAAAAATTCACCAACATAACTATAACTAGAAGAAAGTCTCTCGAACATCTAATATCTATATATCGAGTTCGACATTTCGATGAAGATATTCCAGTTCAAGGTCAAGATGATCAAGTTGAGAATCAAGAGGATCCAATTGAACATCAAGATGATCCACTTCAACATGTAGTGGAAAATGAAGCTCCAACACCTCCAATTGAGTAATCATGTACAAAACCCTATACTTCTGAATTCATGATGCACACTCCTATGATGTATGGAACATTTATGGCAACCTTTTATCCATTTGAGAATCCATGAGTAATCACTGCGAAAGACGGTCAATTCTTATATGCTCATCACAATACTCAAATCAGTTTATGACATACTGATCTCATAGCAAGAGTATAAGCATTTGGGAGGAAGGTCAGTCCTCAAATATGCTAGGTCGTGGTGATCATGGACATTATATGACTCACCAAGATAGATCTAGATATCACATGAGATCATTTTTTGGTCGTCACTTTTGAATAATGTAATTGAACTTTCTTTAAAATTACTTAGCAATTCACAAACAGTATTAGTGTGATTGAATTTTTGTTTAAAATTACTTATCAATTCACAAATGGTATTAGTGCAATCGGATTTTGTTTAAAACTATTTATGTTTTTAATTTTGATTTTAACATAAAATTAAAATATGTATTTGTAATAATTTGGTATTTAAAAAATAAAAAGTAGAACAATTATTTTCTAATCATTAGGTTAAAAATTAAATTAAAAATTAAAAAAAAAAATAATTATGTTTTAAAATATTATGATTAGAAAAAATTCAAAAAAAAAGTGGTTTGGCTTCGTTGAAAGCAAAATAAAAAACACTAAAGGAATGAATAATCATTTTTTAATCATAATTTTTGAAAGACTAATAATAAATAAATAAAGAAAGAAAGAAAACTGAATTAATGCATTTTTTCAAGAAACGAATTAGAATAAAAAAAAAAATACTGTTTTTCCTAAATTGTTTCAAATAGCCTCGTTTTCTCTATTTTTTTTTTATAAATGCAGTATTGATCCAATTTATCCTTTATACGCCCACCTTTTTTTTTTTTTTTTTGCTTCGAACAGTGCCAATAATTTCTTGATTACATGTGGAGTGTTCGAGAATATATTTTAGTAATAGTTTCTGTCAAGACTAGTTATAATTGTCTTGAAGAATTTAACAAATATCTAAAAAGTGAAAAACAGAAAGTTCTTTCCTTTGTTACTAAAAACTTTGAATTGACTCCGATATTTGATGCTTATGAGTAGAGAGTAATCATTGGTTGAAAAAAGAATAACACTCTATTTTTGGCAGGTTTTCTAGATAGAAAGATACATTAATGAATTGTTGACGTTAGAAGAAGAGGGGTTCTATGGTCATGTTAAATATATATGACCATACAATTAATGAAAAACTTAATAGGAATTAATAGTTCTTATCTACTTTGGAACAAACAATGAAATTTTAGATACACAATTCTAAAAGTTTTAGGATCTAACTTGTATTTAACCAATCAAATATGAGTTCTATTAGTGTAAAGTGAATTAAGAAAACTAGGTTAAAATACTATTTTTGTGATTGTATTTTGAGTTTCATTTCATTTTAGTCTCTCTGTATTTTCAAATATTCACATTTAAAATAAATCTTAAAATTAGTCTCTATTATTAGTATGAAGTTAATTTTTATTGAAATAGGTTAAATAATAATAATAATTCTCATGCAATAAAAGACATAATGTAAACATATTTCTAAAATTTTTAGAGAGAATCACCTCAATATATATGGAGGACACAACCTTAATCTTCGTTCAACTTGGATGCAACTAAAATCTAACTTAATCATCAAAGCGTATTAGACAAGCACCACACATGTGTATATCCCTCGAGTGCAAGTGTCCAAAAGAGCACCAACCATCAACCCGACTCCCACGCCATCTACAAACCACGCAACGTAACAATTAAAAAATATAAAAACAAAAAAAAAAAAGTTAAGATCATAATTTAAAGAGGAATTGAAAATGACAAATGTGATTTCATAGTCACATCGATGGACACTCTAGAGATGATAAAAACTAGAAGCTTCATGGTATTTGTTGTCCAAACCATACTTCATATATGAGGATAAAAAAAAAAGGAAAAAATTTAAAAAGGAAAAAAAATGTAAGACGCAAAATTATAATCACACCCCCAAAACCTTTTTTGAGTTCACAATAATTATAGAGTAAGAAATTGAATCATCGATTTTTGAGATAATAATTAATACATTATTCACTAAACTATACTCGAATTGGTCTCCCCCAAAAAGCTTTATCATCCGTAAAAAGAAAATATAAATATAAAGTTAAATTATAAGTTTAGTTACCGAATTTTCAAGTTTATGTATAAAAGATTTTTGAACTTTAAAATGCATCTAATAGGAATTTAGATCTTGAACTTTTAATTTTGCGTCTAACGAGTCACCAACATATCTAATCTTTGTAAAAAATAATTAACGATCTATTAAATACAAAATTAAATAGATCTTAAACATTCAACTTTGTGTCTAGGTCTTTTTTTTTTTTTCATTTTTGAGTTCAACAATATGGAGGGTAGAAGATTTGAATCTGTAACATGGTCGATGTATATATATATTTATCTTAACCAGTTGGGGGCAAAGGTTATGTATTAGATAAACTTTAAAAAAAAATGTTGAAACATAGTTATATATTATAAAACAGAAAAAATTGGGGCCAGTTCTTTTTGGCTAATAAATCAGTGTTCTACATTAGTTGCAGATTTCTTGACGAAACAGTGTTGAATAATCGAAACATCACCAAATTGGGAATGAAAGATTCTCACGAAACGACGTCACGGTCCCCACTCGTGGTGTCGTTTTAATTGTCCTCATCCACTGACCTACTTGATTTAAGGGGCGTCCATGATTGAATCGAATTCGAACTTGCAAGTTTTTAGCAAACAAAGAGATTTGAAATTCGGAACTGTTGAGATCCGGATAATGTTTTCCCTACAGTTCCCCATCCCGATCGAGAACGTTCTTGCGCCGCCTAAGTTCGTTCTCGGTTGCGCTCTTCCAAAGGCGTCTCAACTCTATGGCTTCGAACGGCGCCGTTTTGCCAACCTCCGCCTGAGGGCGGCCGACGTAGCGGCAGCGCCGGCAGCTGAGGAAACGGCGCTGCCGGCCGGCCTGCAGAAGGAGTTTCTGCCGAGACACGTGGCAGTGATTATGGACGGAAATGTGCGGTGGGCGCGGCGGAGGAATTTGCCGGACTCGAAAGGGCACGACGCCGGCGTACGGTCTTTGAGGGAGATGATTGACCTATGTTGCGAATGGGATATCCCTGTAGTCACCGTTTTTGCTTTCTCTTATGATAATTGGCTACGCTCGAAGGTCAGTTTTCGTTGATACTATTTATTTTCTTTTTCAAATACGTATTTCCTTTTTTCAAAATTCTCGTTGAATTCTGTTTTAGTTTGTATGCTTCTCTTTTTTTCTTTTTTCACACCATCTACTTTGATTTTATTAAATTATAAGTTTAGTTGATGAATTTTAAGATGATTGTATGTCTTTTAACATTTTTATTTTGTATATAATAAGTTTCTAAAATTTAAAAGATATTTAACAAGTCTTTGAACACTTTGGGGGCGTTTGGAGCACCGTTTCGAAATCAGAACCCTTGGAATCGGAACCCTGGGGGGTTTGAAAGCATGGGAATCAGAAAACAGTGTTTGGAGTGCAGTGTTCTGAACCCTGGGAATCAGAAAACATTGTTTGGTGTGCAGTTTTTGTTTTTCCTTTTTTCCTTTGCTACTTTGGTCTCTTTCTTTTTTTTTTTTTTTCCTTTCCTTATTTACTAGTGGCAATCTTTGGTTAGTTGTAGAATCTTTTGTGTAAGTTGGGTAATTTTTTTTAGTACTTTTGAACGGACCTTTTAATTAGTATAAGAATGAGAAATTTGTTACTGGAAATGCAAATAATTACTTTGTAAAATATGAAACTTGGTTAGGTTTATGGCATGTATAAAAAAAACAGTTGTAATAATTTATTATTTTTTACAAAAAAAATGTGATTTTCCAACGAAAAATAATTACTTTGTCAAATATCAAATTTGGTTAGGTTTATGACAAGTATTAAAAAAAAATATTTGTAATATTTTATTGTTTTTTACCCAAAAAATGTGAGTTTCCAATGAAAAATCAACATACTTTGTCAAATATCAAATTTGGTTAGGTTTATGACAAGTATAAAAAAAATATTTGTAATAATTTATTATTTTTTACAAAAAAAAATGTGAGTTTCCAATGAAAAATCAACATACTTTGTTAAATATCAAATTTGGTTAGGTTTATGACAAGTATAAAAAAAACATTTATAATAGTTTATTGTTTTTTACAAAAAGAAAATGTGAGTTTCCAATGAAAAATAATTACTTTGTCAATGTCAAATATCAAATTTGGTTAGGTTTATGACAAGTATAAAAAAAATATTTGTAATAATTTATTATTTTTTACAAAAAAAAAAATGTGAGTTTCCAATGAAAAATAATTACTTTGTCAAATATCAAATTTGATTAGTTTTATGACAAGTATAAAAGAACAAAACATTTGTAATAATTTATTGTTTTTTCAAAAAAAAAAATGTGAGTTTTCAATGATAAATAATTACTTGTCAAATACGAAATTTTGTTATGACATGTATAAAACAAACATTTGTAATAATTTATTGTTTGTTACAAAAAAAGATGTGAGATACTAATTAAAAAAATGGAAGAGACGGGAGAGAGATAAGAAAACGTGATAATAAAATCAGGTGCCAAATGAGGAGCAAACCGGTGTGTTGGAAATCAAACCCCCCTATTTCACTATGCAAAACCATGGGGTTGTGTTTCAAAACCATTGGGTTTTGAACACAGTGGCCCAAACAAGGGTTTGGGTTTAGATTCCAAAACAACCCAACCCAACCCATTGCTCCAAACACCCCCTTTGTGTTTAATAGCTCTATGAACTTTTAATTTTTGTGTATAATAGTCAATAAGTCTTTGATTTATGCAGCATTTTTGAAAAGGATAGTTGTAATAGGTGACAAAATTGATTGTTATATTTGCAAATATATCACACAAATAAATAATTTGCAAATATAGAAAGTTTTAAAATTTTCAAGTCTATCACTGATAGACCATTTTTATAGTATATCAGTAATAGACTTCGATCACTGATATACCATGTTTATGTCTATCATTA
The DNA here is from genome assembly GCA_033996785.1 of Trichosanthes truncata. Classification (NCBI taxonomy): domain Eukaryota; kingdom Viridiplantae; phylum Streptophyta; class Magnoliopsida; order Cucurbitales; family Cucurbitaceae; genus Trichosanthes; species Trichosanthes truncata. Next base: position 21,500,075 of record JAWPNB010000008.1, on the reverse strand, counting down.
ATAAACCACTTCTACATCTATCACTAGTAGATGTTTATCACTAATTGACCATTTTTTGTCTATTGCGGATAAACAATTTTTACGTCTATTGTCAATAGACCATTAATATGTCCGTCAATGATAGCTTTTATTACTGATAGACTATTTTTGTCTAATAACTAATAGAACATTTTTATGTTTATCATTGATAGACTATTTTTATGTCGTCTATCAATGATAGATGTTTATCATTGATACACATTTAATGCTAATAGATATAAAAAATTGTATATTAGTTATACATTGCTATTAGTATTTAATTTACTATTATTTGTTTTCAGTTTTTTTTTTTTTTTTTTTTTTGTTGATATTAAGTTATCACTGGTTATTATTTTTAGTCTATTGATATGTGGTATATCGATGATAAACCAATATCATTGCTATACCATTTTTAATCCTATTAATATTGTATATTAGTGATAGAATTAATAACAAATAAACATGTTAACTATTACAAATTGAAAATGAAAATTAAATGTCACTTATATACCTTTTTTTTTTCTATTGATAAGGTATATCAGTAATAGACCTAACAACAAATAAACATGCAAACAACAATTAGTAGAAAAAACTAAGTGAAATATATTAGTTATATACATTTTTTTATTCTATTGATATAGTTAATTATTAACGATATACCTAATAGTAAAGGAGCATGCAAATTATTATTGATAGATAACAAATCAAATTAAATATTACTAATATACATTTTTTGTATTTATTGATATGATATATCAGCAATAGACTTAATAACAAATGAGTATGCAAACAATCATTGATAGAAAATAAAGGGTAAATACCACAAATATATATTTTTTAATCTACATATGATAAATCAACGATAGACCTCATAATAAATGAACATACAAACAATTTTAAATATAAAACAATTTTAAATATCACTGATATACCATTTTTAATTCTATTGATATTGTATATCAATAATAGACCCAATAACAAATAAGCATACAAAAATGAACATGCAAGCAATCATCTAATAGTAAATGAAGTAAAATATCACTTATATACCATTTTATATTCTATCGATATGATATGTCGGTAATAAACATAATAGCAAACGAGCATGCAAACAATCAATGATAGTCATTTATCACTGATAGACCTTGATAAGTGATAGTTTTATCAATGATAGACTTCAACCATTGATAGACCTCAGTTAATGATAGGTATTGATAGGATTTTGTCATATTTACAAACACTTTTAGATTGTGCTAGATTTACTATTATTTTGTATTAGAATCCCATACATGCAATTGACCATTTACAAATTCATGAACTTATTAGCCACAAAATTGAAAGTTTAGGATCCTATTAGATACAAAATTTAATTTTATATCTAGTAGATTTGTTAATTTCAAAAATTGTTGAAATGTCAGACATCTATTAAACGCATAATTGAAAGTTTGAGGATTTATTAAACACTCCAAGGACATATTAGACACTTTTTGAAGTTTAGAACCTGTTAGCCTTAAACTTGAGAGATCAAAGATTAAAATTTTAATTTAACCTTATCACTTTTGTACTTTATAAACATCCATTTTGGTCCTTATATTTTTAAAATGTTCATTTGATCCATAAACTTTATCACTTTATTTTATTTTTATCTCTTTTTTCTTTTTATATAACAATTTCAACACCATAACGTACTCAATAAATTTCATAACTTTGTATTCCTTAAAAAAAAAAAAAAATCATAACTTTGTCTGAACATTCAATTTTTTTGTCAATAGAAACAATTTGTATCTAAACAATTTTGTTTTGTTATAATTATTTACTGATAAGTTATTTTTAAAAACTATTTGATTTTTTCTTGCGGAATTACAAGTTAGTAGAAGTTTATTATTACAATTTTTCCACATTCAATGGATGTGATAATGTTAGATTTTATGAACATTCAATTTTTTTTTTAACAGAAACAAGATTATGTATTTAACAAGTCTCTTTTGTTTATTTTTTGATTTTAAGAAGATATAATTATTTACTCACAACTTATTTGAAAATGTATGTAAATATAATTTTAAAAAAATTAGTTCTTTTCTTTCATAGTTACTAATTAGTAGATAATAGTAGCATTTTCAACATAATTATAAAAAAATTGGCCCATCTTTTCTTGCTCCCTACCTATTATGCCCAATAAAATATATTTTTTAAAAATTGTATTTCATAGATTATGCTACTGGATTTATTTATTATTATTAAATTATTAATTTTTTTGAATACATTAAATTATTAATTACTAAAGTATACATATTTGGATATCGATTACTTATGATAGTTTGGGTATCATTTCGAAATTCAAAACTTTAGTTTTATTTTAAATTATTCACAACTCTGCTTTTTTTTTTTTTTCGTATATAGAATCTCCTTCTATAATTATATATATGTTTTATTTTTTGATTTTAAGAAGATATAATTATTTATTGATATCTTACTTGAAAACACATATAAATATAATTCGAAAAATAATTTTCAGTTTTTCCTTCCAAAATTATAGTATAGTTTTTGTCCTCGCATATAGAAATAACCATTTCAGTGTGTGCTATATTTTACAAATGCTTTTTGAGATTTAATTAAACAAATAGATTTTTGTATTAAGATAGTTATATATTTGTTTACCTACTTTAATTACAAAAAAAAAAATATACTGAGAATTGAAATAAACATGTAATTTTTTTCTTCTTAATAGATGTAACTATAAATACAAAGAAAAAAAAGCGTATAGCTCATGTGGCCCAACAAAAGTTTTACAAAAAAATACAAATATGTCCCAAAGTTGGAAAAGTTTTATTTCAAATATAATCTAAAAAAGGATGTAAATTTATTCAAACACTCCAAAATTCTTAGAATCAAAACACATGTAAATATAATTAAAAAAAAAAAAAGCTATTTGAAGTTTTTCTTCCAAAATTACATGGATTTTTTTTCCATGGATAGAAACAACAATTTCTGAAGTTAAATTTGACACGTATCTATAAACAATAATCTATATTTAAACAATTTTATTTTATTATTTTATTATCTTCTAACTTTTGAAAATATCTTTTGCGGTCAAACAGAATGCCTTTTTGTGTTAATACTTCAAAATTAGTATTGCTCAAGAGAATCTCAAGTTATTTCTAAAAATTTTGAATTTGTTATTTTAAAATTCATATTCAACCATTTGACCTCTCTCTTTTGTTAGTTTCTCTATTAATGAAAATTATGTTATGTGGAACTTTTCATATTAGAATCATGTCTATGTTTTTTCATATTCAATGTTTGTTTACAACTTTTGTTTGAATTACAATCATATTTATTTTAATATTATTCATAAATTATTCTTTTCATTTTTATCTCGTTCATTTCTTTTAAATTTTAGATTAACAATGAAAAGTATATTCCTTCAAAATTTATATTTCACTATAGGAAAATATGTTTTAAAGATTTTCAACTTCGCCCAACGAAATTCATATTCATTGTAAATTAAACAAAAAAAAATATAGTTTTAGCCACTATCTCTTTGATTACTTTTAAATTTCATGTTAAATATTTACTATTTGACGGCATGAAAAGTATATTCATTTAAAAATTTATGTTTTAAACATTTTTAACCACGTGCATCGCACGTGTCTTTTATCTAGTAGTTTCTAAATAGGGTCATATCGTCATACTAGTACTAAAGAAAAGGCCATACTGCTTATGGTATTTTAGTGCATGTTTGGTAGGTAATCTAGATTTTGTTTTATGTTTTTTCACCCACTGAGTTTAGTGAATATGCACTTGGCAGGTGTGTTTTTGAAAACAGTTTTCAGATTCTATGATCCAAATAGTGCAAATTCTGAAAACAACATTTTAAAGTTTTCATTGTATCCAGATTTTGAATTTGAAAATTAAAAATGCAGAATTATATTAAAAATGGCAAAATACTTTTTTGGTCCCTCGATTTTGCATTTGGTTTCCTTTTAGTCTCCGAGTTTTCAAACTCAATATAGTTCATGAGCTTTGGATTTAGTTACACGATTAGTTCTTCCATCCAATTTTTCGTTAACTACTAACAGAATGCTGACGTGGTATTTGTAAAATAAATAAAAATAATAATATTTTTTATTTTTTTTAATTAAAAAACATTTTTTTTTCTATTTTTTCTTTCTTTCTCTTCTTTTTCCCTCCCTTCTTTCTTCTCTCTCCCTGTTGAGGATCACACATTGGAAAAATGTAGAGAGACCTCACAATTTATAAGATACATGGGCTATTCCTCTCATAGCCAATTGGTTTTGAGATGGAACCCCATGTAATCTAATATGGTATCAGAGCCCATTAAACCCAAACGGGTATTCGGTCCAAAAATTAAAATTGGGATCCGATCCAAGAATGGTGAACCCAAAGTGGCACCATCTTGAGGGGGCATGTTGAGAATCCCACATTGGAAAAATGTAGAGAGACCTCACAATTTATAAGATACATGGGCTACTCCTCTCATTGCCAATTGGTTTTGAGATAGAACCTCATGTAATCTAATACTCCTCGTGCCTGAATTACTTCCCCCTTCCCGTTTTTCTTTTTTTTCCCTCGGTCTACAACAATCCTCACCTCTACTCAGCCTTTGTCGTCGCTTGATCATCGCTCTGGGGTCGCAACCACCTGAATACCGCCCACCGATCGCCACGCTCCCAACTGCAGCTCTCGAACGTTACTCGCTGAAGTCGCACACTACTACACCGATTCACCCAAATCCGCGCACCGCCTTCTTGCCTCCGTTGCTGCATGCTCCGCCGCTAGCATCAATCAGAAGAAGAAGAAAAAAAGGAAAAATTTTGGGAAAGATGAGAAGAAGAAGAAGAGGGGAGGTATTTTACCCAAAAAAAATTCCTTTTCTTCTTTTTCCTCTTTCTTCTCCTCCCCTCTTCTTCTCCTTTTCCATCCCTACTTTCTTCTTTCTCTTGGCAGATTTGTGCTTGGAGGCGAAACGACAGTGCATGGATCTAGGCGAATCGGTGCTTCGACGAGCTGCGTTCGGGAAGGGGGAAAGAAAAGAGAAATAAGAAGGGGGAGGGGGATTAGGGCACAGGGAGAGAGAAGAAAGAAGGGAGGGAGAAAGAAGAGTGAGAAAGAAAAAATATATATATAATGTTTTTTATTTAAAAAATAATAAATAATATATTTTTATTATTTTACAAAATGCCACATCACATTCTGTTAGTAGTTAATGGAAAATTGGATGGAAGGACTACCGTGTAACTAAATCCAAAATTCATGGGCTAAATTGTTGAGTTTGAAAACTCAGGGACCAAAAGGGAACCAAACGCAACATTGATGAATCAAAAAGGTGTTTTGCCCTATTAAAAATGATAAAACTTAAATATAGTATTTCATATTATAAACTCAATTTATTTTTGTTAAATTAAAATTGTATAATATAATATATTATAAATTATATGATAATGTAAAATAATAATTATACAAAATTTATAACGAAATACATGTTCATAAATTAATTAATAATGGTTTGTATTCAACCTAATATTTAGTTTTGCAACTACAACTAGTTTCATGGTCTATAAATAGATTATAAAACACATTTTGAACAATTGTTTAAATCAGAATCCAATTTCTAACTCTACTACCAAAAACTTACCTAAAAACATGAAATACAACTATATTTTTATTAAATCTTTTGTTTTCAAAATTATGTTTTCAGATTGTTTATTAAACAGACCCTTATGTATCAATTCACATTTTTCTTTTATTTATTTTTTGAGATTATTAACGTTGCTCTTTAAAAACTTTCAATTGTATACTAACGGGGCATTTTATTTCTTTGTAAAAAGAAATTGTCAATTTATTTCAATCAACTACTTTAGATGTGATGATGATGTGGATCGAAAAATACTAAAATAGTATAAAATATATGACTCTCATTAAATAATTTTTCCTAAATATCTACTAAAATATAAAATATACAACTTTTTTTTTTCAATTACATTAGTGAAATACTCTATTTATCATAACTTTTTTTTTTTTTTTTTGGAGCAGCGGGAGGTCGACTTTTTGATGTTTTTATTCGAAAGAGTTTTGAAGTCTGAGATGGAAAAATCTTCCAGGTAAACTCTAGTCTCACGTCGAATCTTTTTTTATTAAGTGACAAAAATGATTATTTTGTAAAAAGCTTTTGTTTACAACAATTTTTTAAAAAGTTTAAAGGATTAAAATATACACTCTAATTCTCTCTCTCTCTCTATCTCTCTCTCTCTATATATATTTCAAAATTTTAGAAACTAAAATAAAATAAAAACAAAATTATAGGTCAGCATGAGCATATCCTTGGTTAAGACTTATGAGGCGCCTTTTTCTAATTGTAATTTTATGTTATAAAAATAATAATAATTTATGGCCATCTTTTTTTAATTAAAAAAAAAAAGTCAAACTACAGAATGAGAGGTTTAAAAAATTGGATGAATTATTTATTTATTTATTAAATTATAAGCTAAATTACAAGTTTAGTCATAAACTTGTAATTTAATCTAAATAAGTTTAAATCCTAATTTATTTTTATTTATTTTAGTATATCAATATGTAAAAGTGAAGAAGGTTAATGATATAATGTCTTTGTTCAAGTTGTTAAGTTATAAACTTTTAATTTTGTCTCTTTAACAACTCTCTCAACTTTATTAAAAGAAGTATCAAAGCGAGCATAACTTAGTAATAGTTGACATGTATGTTATATACTCATGATCAAAAAATTCGAAGTTATAATATTTTCTCTCCCAATAACTTTTTCATTAAAATAAACAAACAAATAAATGAACTCAACTTTCAATTTTGAAAAAATTCATTTAAGATTTTCAGACACAAAATTTAGTTTGGTGACCAATGAACCGTAACCGATGATTTTTTGTTGTGTCAATTAACACTAACAGCAAAGGAATAAGACTATCGGTGATTGGGGATTTATCACTGCTTCCCAAATCCCTACAGAACTTAATAAACGAAGCAGTTGAAAGAACAAAATCCAACACCAAACTCCAACTGATCGTGGCGGCGAGCTACAGCGGACGATACGACGTCGTTCAGGCCTGCAGAAGCCTCGCTCGCAAAGCGAAAGACGACGAGATTCGAATCGAAGACATCGACGAGAGCCTCATCGAACAGGAACTCGAAACCAAGTGTACGCCCGCTCCTCACCCCGATCTCCTCATCAGAACCAGCGGCGAGCTCCGAATCAGCAATTTCTTGCTCTGGCAATCGGCTTACACTGAATTCTTCTTCACCGAAACGCTTTGGCCTGATTTCGGGAAGGACGATTTCGTCGAAGCTTTGATTTCGTATCAGAAGAGACACAGGCGCTATGGCGGAAGGCAATCTTGATTTCAACTCCCATTTGCTGCAAAAATTCGCAGGCTCTTACAGAAGTATTTCGTAGAACCATCGATCGAGTACGTAGACTCTTTTACACGCGAATTGGTCAAGTTGGGTTTTAAAAGAACCCCGCCCCAAAAAAAAAGGAAAAAAAAAACTTATACGACCAATAGAAAATATAATATTAACAACAAGATGGGGAATGAAATGCCGGTGAAAAGATGACTAAGGATGTAACTTCAAATTTTATACATATGAATAATATATTCGATGTTATCTTAAAGGATGTGAGGGTTAAGTTGCAAATTTTCTAACTTTCATAATCCTACTTAGGTGTTGAGATTTGATCCAAACTTCTTCAACAAATGATAATAATAAGGTTAATTAAAGAGTTTAGTTTATAAATTTTCAAGTTTGCATCAAATAAATACCTAACTAATAAGTTATTAAAACTTTTGATTTTGTATCTAATAAATTCTTGAATTTTCTATTTTGTATATAATATAATAAATTAAAAGTTCAAGAACCTATTGAACGTTTTAGTTCAGAGACCTAAAAGTTGACCTATTTTAGATACTTTTAAAGATTCAGATATCTATCAAATTAAACACTAATATAAAAGTTTAAGACTAAACTTGTTATTTAACTTAATAATAATTGTAATAATCCTACTTAGGTGAGACATAGATGCAATTCAAACCAACCATGTAACTAAAATGGATTGGGACCATTGAAATAGCCTTGTGCTTTTAATTTAAAATTTTATTAAAAAAAAGTTGTGAAAGTAATAGCATTTAAAGACCTATATCTATTAACTGTTTTTATGCATTTTATTAAAAATAGTTTATTCATCCATATCATATTTTGTTTTAGAGAAACTAAAACCCGATATGTAGAAGAATTCTTGAAGTAAAATTATAAGAAAAGAAAAATATATTTTAAGTAACTTAATCACAAGAAAGAGAGAACAGATTTTTTTAAATCGATAAAATGGCAATTAAAAAAAGGCATTCCATCAGGCAATGAGCTCCTGCATATTAGGAGATTGCATCATTGGGGTCTGAATATGCTTTAGGAATAAATATTTCCAAATATAAACAGAAATTCATACCAAAGTTTTGTCTGCAAATAGTTCTATACTGACCATGTTACATACAGATATTACAGTAAAATAGCAGTTTCAATACTATATTCATTCCTATTTTCGTATTTACAAATTCGTGGGAAATCAAATCAGATCGTTTCGATAAACCGGCCGGAGTCCACTTCTGCGGTTCGACTGGTTAGGGAGGGCCTCATGGTGACAATGGCAGACTCATTAGCTCCTGCCATGAGAGCAACCCTTCCAGCTTCAAGAAATCTTTTGACTGCATCTTCTGCATACCTATTGGCTTCACCAACAGTCATATATTTGCCAATGTTTGGGTAAGAATTCAAGACATGATCACCGTTGAGCTGTGATGCAAGTTGAATCAGTTCGACTTGGAACTCAGAGAGTTTAGCGTGCTCTTTTGGTCCCCATGGCCGCAGTGGTGCTGTTACCTTCGGAAGAGTTTCTGGCATAAAGGTTTCGGATATATCGTTAGAGAGAAACTTGCAGATACACAAGATGTTCATCGAGTTGAATTGCTATACATTCTCAAACGGTAGCTAAAATAGTTTTGAAAGATAAAGAAATACAATAACTCTCCTGTAATTCAAGTTACTTGGACCCTCCCTCTCCTGAGTATTCTTACTCAAGTCTAAAACCACTGAACAATAACATCCCTCCTTTATCTCCCACTCGTTCTATTTATAACTACTTCAAACTAACCAACTTCTTGGCTAATTACTAATATGCCCTTAATGCTAATCACCCAAATAGCATTCCTATCGATAAAATCTCTCAAAACCATTGAAGATGTTAATATAAGTCTCGATCAGGATTGAAAAGTACCTGGACAATCGTCCCGAGGACTGTCGCGAAGCTTCAAATAATGCTCAAAAGTACCGGCCCAAGCATCCCGCTTCGTGAGGAAGTTGGATTTTAAGTTGAAAAGCTTTTTCACAGTAGCAGGAATTGAAGAATGTTCAAATTGTGAGGTAGATGTTGGTCCAACAGGCTCATGGATCACTGCACCAAACAATCATAAATCAACAATACAGGCAGCCAAACTACTCAGGTTGCGGATTTTCCTCACCATGAATGTAACCAACCATTCGAAACTGACTTAAGAACAAAACCAGTTCAACTTCAACATATGAACAACCAACCGAATCCATTTTGAGTAGTTTAAGTAGGAAGTTAAAAACTTATGTCTTCTACATGACAGCTATGGTTTGGTGTACCTTTCAAAACAAAGTTAGTAAACAATTCAATCTGAGTAGATACTTCTCACCTAATCCCTCAATGTCGTACTCTTCGGATTACGGTTACCATGCTCTTAAACGACCAACCAATCGCTGGTTCGGTCGGCCGCCTATAATGAGCAGGTACCTTGTCTTTATCAGTCCTACCCCAATCAAGTTTCAACCCTAATCCTAGTCCAGAAGCTTTGGAAAATCAAAATATCTTATGTTATGAGATAGTTATATGAATCTTTTGTTTCTCTTGCATTTCGCTACATCAACAGTAAATATGTAGTAGCAGATAACTAATTATCCAAACACAGAGAATTCTTTTCTGAAACAAATAGCCGAGTCAGCATACTGAAATCATTCCTGTCTAAAATTGTTGAAAAGTATTCAACAACAAGAATCCACCATGAAAGTATTCTAGCTAGAGCAAAGTGAGGAGCTTAAACAAAATCCAGCCAAGACGTGAAGGATAATTGCACATAACATAAACTGAACTAACAAATCTGCAGCAATTCTATTGAAAGTTTAATAAAATTCATTCAACAGAAATAGTCTAATATGTCCTTTTCTTTTTCCTTTGTAATTTGTAGAACACGAACCATCTCAAGCAACTCAGTTAACAATTTACTTATCAAAATGTATTTAAAATTGTTAGACAAATTTTTAACTAAAAGAATAATTTTATAAGAAACCCATTTAGTGAATCTGAAACCTAGTTAACAAATTCCAAGATCGAGTTTAAAAAAGTGAAAAAGAACATTTAAAAAATAATTTATGAGTAAACATAATTAATTTTCAAAAATTAAAAATTAGAAACAAATTTATAATTTAATTGTTTTTTATTATTTAACTAAGATAAGTTATTAATAAACAAGCTTAAAAACAAAAACAGTAATGGAAATTGGAACCTACCTTAAAAAAGGGAGGATGCGGCGACAAGAACAGAAGAAGAAGAAGGAATTCTCATAGATAATAATCTCACCTGTTCCCTTCTCGACCCACGGAGAAACCAGAATCGTCGGAACCCGAACACCCAACCGGTCGAACCGGAAGTAGTACGGATCCGGTCCGATTATGCCGTCCGGGTTAGGCACGCCGGAAACCGGCGTCGAAACGTGATCGTAAAAGCCGCCGTGCTCGTCATAAGTAATCAGCAGCGCCATTTCCTTCCACTGCGGACTTGCCCTAAGAATCTCATACACTTCCTTCACGAATTTCTGGCCTCGCGCCACGTCGTGCGATGGATGATCGTCGTTCGCCGGAAAAAGATTGACGTCGAAGTAACGCTGTTCTATCACCGCGTAATTTGGGAGCCTTCCAAGCTTGGCGTGCAATTTGAATTTCAGTGCGTAAGAATGAAATTTAACTATGTGCTTCAGCCTCCGCAAGCTTTTGAAAAACAGGGTTGCGGGGATATTTTGGTAATAAATGCCAAAGGAGAGGCCATTTTCGTCCAAAGAGTCGAAAATTGTTTTCTGAGGGAAGCCATGGATGAGATCCTTTCTTACATTGCTCATGGCGCCGTGAGAGGTAGCGGAGTGGACGTAGAACCGGTTCGGTTGAGTCGATGCCGGAACCGACGCGAACCACCGGTCGAAGATCGCGAACTGGTTCGCTAGCTCGGTGTAGACCGGAACTAGTTCCGGTTGAAACCCGCTCATTACGGTTTTCGGCATGTCGGCTGCCTCCATGGCCGCCGCCTGCTGTGCAAATCCGTTCATCGGAGCCGGATTCGCCGAACTGTCGTTCGATCCGAAAATCTGCTCCCTAATCGCCTGAAAAGAATGGCCGGGATCCGAATCGATGAACACCGCATCGCTAGATACGAAGATTTCTTCAGAGTTCGGATCGGAAACCGAAACCCGGTTCGATTCTTTACCAGTCAATCCATCGATTTCAGGTCGAACAGATTTCAACCACCCTAAAACGTGGTCGAAGGAGCGATTTTCCATGACCAAAACCACCACAGTCTTGATAGGTCCTTCGATTTCATGTCGCCTCTTTTTGAAATCAAACTCCAAAGCTTGGGAAGAGAATAATAGATAAATTAGAAAAAAGGAGGTCAGAATCGCTCTCCGAAGAACCATCTCCTACGGCCGGAATCTGAGAACCGCCAACGGCGGCGGAGGGTAAGATCGCCGACTCTGAGGATTGTTAGTCAAAGAAGACGATAAAATCCAGACGACAGAGGACAAAGAGAAAATGAATAAATTCCGACGGGCTTTTCGAGAATTAAAGTTAAAAAAGCAACAGTTTAAAAAATTGTGGATTTTTTTTTTTGGAAGAAAAAATAAAGTGTCGAATTTTTTCTTTTTGAATATTGATACGAATCGTCTTGAAATTGAACTACTACGATGGTGATAATAATAGTCAAACGTGTTGAACTCTAAAAAAAATGATAAAAAAAAAATAAATAAATAGTCAAAGACAAGCCAATTTGAAAATGCATTTCAAAAACTTGTTCGAATATTCTTCTAAATCCCTATCAAATGGTCGCAAAAATTGATATGTACTAAAGTTTAAATTTTATACTCCACATTTAGTGTTACTACAAAATCAGTCTATATCACCTTCTTAAAAGTTTTAAATTAGAAAAAAAAAAATGGAAATCTTTAAAAGTGTTTTGCTTTGGGAAATAATTTTCAAAACTGTTTAAAATATGAAAATTGTTTAAAAATTGTTATCTAATTGGGTTTTTATAATATTACCAAATATATATATACATACAGTTTCCTTGCCAGATTGTTTTTTTTATAATATTTCAAAAATCCATGACCTATGCATTATTCTCTCAATCGATAGAATAACTTTATACCAATTGAACTATTTTCATGTTAACCAACCATTCTCGTTTCAAAACTATAATTTAATCAATACATAAATTTTTTTAAAAAAACTTTAACGTTAAGAAGCTGAGTGAGAAAAAAGGGGAGAAAGGACATGATTGATTTTTTTTCCCCAAAAACAATATTCTTTTTATTAGATACTGTTGAATGAACTTTACTAACTTATTAAATATAGTTTAATTGATTAAAATATTTCCTGTATTTATGATGCAATATTGAAGAAAAAGCAGAGCATGAATTGCCTCACCTAGAGGTCAAGGAATGAAAATATATATATATATATATATAATGGACGTTTACAATAATAATAACTTTAAAATTTAAAGAAAATTATCACCATAAGACACTATAGATTATGCATTTAAGAAAAGTACATTGTCAAATGAACATAACTCAACGATAATTGACATATATCTTTAATAAAGAAGTTATATATTTGAATTTTCTCAAAATGCTGTTGTATTACAATAAAAAAATAAAAAAAAAAAAAGGTACATTAAATGAAAGACAGAGACATCTTGAGTTCAGTAATGTTGTTTAAACTTCATTCAACCAGTTGGCATATTCTTATGGTTCAAAGCTGCTATGGTTAAACTACAAAGTCCACTCATTAATTTCCACATTTTTTTCTTGATTTAACAGTTGCCTTCACTTTCCAACCATGTGATATAGAAAGCTTGAACAACGCTAGGAAATAATGGAAATAATAACAATAACAATAACCAAGCAAATGAAACAATAAACCATTCACTTCTTACGACATCTCATTAAGATTTTGTACAAATTTTACATAATTTACTAATTTTGAGAGGCTATGCTTAATTCATATCATAAAAACCTAAAATATTTAATATTCTAGAGAGGTAGATAACCATAACTGAACTTACGGTGCAAGTTATTGGACAAATATGAAATTCTTATGTCCCACATAATAAATCAGAATTCTTCAATTGATGTGATTTTTACAAGAATATAATTTTCAATTCCAAATGCGTGATAATGAATACAAAAATTTTAACAAGAAAAGTCATCGTTTTTATCATTTGGAAGTAGACTGCAAATTGATTCAAACTTGTCATTTAGGTGAACTACTAAAAGCAGCAACATCAAGGCATCAAGAGAACGGCAACCAAATCAAATGACTGGAAACAATTAGCAATATAAATGAAAAGGAAAAACGTGGATTAGAAGTAAAAGATGAGAATCTATCCGTGATCAAGGGTAAAAGGCTATCATGAGAGAGTTATCACTTCAAGTTTCAACAGAAAAGATGAAGGATCATCTTGAGCTTGTTTTGTTTCCACTTCGGAAGCTTGTAAAATGCTGTTTTTGGCATCCCAAATTTCTCTTCAAACTCTTCTTCGCTTAAATATGCCTGAAGAATCAATCAGAGAATTGCAGATTTCTAAATTAAATGTGGTAAAATTGAATTATGCATTGAGAATGAAAGATGCAACAAGAAAATGAAGCAACGCTGCATAATTTTCTCAGCTTGATATGTATGACAATAACTAGATTGTTCACAGGGCTAAAATACAATGTAATACTTGTGGAAAGCTGGTTATCATTTGGGTTGGTAGTTGTTTTCTCTGCTCTTAATTAACTGTGATATTTGAATTAGCATATCCCAAACTATTCATAGAAGATGGGAAGGGGGGGGGGGGGGGGGGGGGGGTGGGGGGGTTGGGGGAGAGGAATAAAGGGAAAAAAAACCTTGAAAGTTGGTGTCATTAGCAGTTGCAATCAGATACAGACACAGACAGTAGAAATCAAATCAAAAGGATTAAAGAAATATGTTTCGTTTATGATCATACTTGTGCTAATTTTCCCATTTTTTATGAGTTTGGTGGGTGTGGGCATTTGGACATAACCATTCAGGCTGTCATAAGAGCAAAAATAAGTTACCTCTCGTTTGGTCACATCTATGTCCCTAATTGGGTCTTTGGATACCACGGTCAGCTGTTCATATGGGTATATTGATAGGTTTTCAGCAGCCACATTCCCATTATTCTGTAAGATATCGCTACTTTTACTAGAAATTGGTGATAACGATCTTGCGGTCAGGGAACCTGCAGGTGCATGGACAAGCAGGTAGAAGAGTTCATGTAAATACCAGTAAAAAATGACAAGAAAGACTGACAAAGTAGAGAGCTGAGGCCTGAGCACTCATTTTCTATTTAAGGTTCACAAAAAATCATTCTCTAAAGTCTAAACAGTCCAATAACATGCCACAATATGTACAATCTAATTAAAAATGCTACTCATCGCATGGTTGGGTCTAATACCATGAGATCTAACCATCACAATTTGTAATAGCTTATTCATTCTCTTGATTTAGTTGAGATTTTATAGTTTAGAACTTACCTCAATTTATGCTTCAATCAGACGTTTCCATAATTTGAAGTGTATTAGGGAGAAAAACAAGAAAGTTCTTTCTTTTTTGTTAAAATTGGACACATTTTCCCTTCCCTTACCAGCACTTTCAGAAGGAGATGTCAAATCAAGCGCTCTGACATTTGGCATTGGACTGGAAAAAAGATCTCTGTTTGGAGACTTTAAATGTGGCCCTGAACCTCCAAATGCAGGAGATGGACTTCTTTCGTGCTGATAGGAACTAATAGAGGTGCGTCTCGATCCATCTGGTGTAGTCTCCCTTGAGAGTGCTTTCCATGATTTTCTCACAGGTGACTGGATAATTTAGAAACAAAAGAATGAGACATATAAACCATGTGCTGCGATCAAACCGCAATAAATAGTTACAACGTCCTTTTGTTTTTTGTGTAGAAACAATAAACAGCTAGAGCCTCCTATTACATACTGATTTATTGAAGCTATTAGAATGATACTTGCATAAAAGGATAATCAATCTCGCTGTTAAAAGCCACTTACATCATGATTCTGTAATTTTCCTTTCAAAACAGCGAGCTTTCTCTCAAATGAATTACCGTGCATCTGCAAGTGTAAACAAATGAACAGCATTAAATGATATTCACAGTAATGCCACTATATTATCTGACGTAGTGCAATCACTTGTTTGTGTCTAACATGATCTTCCACCCAGACCATACGACTTGAATTTAAGTTAGACGTGTGGCCTGTGTAAGTACAATATTTTGGCAAATGCAAAGATTCAAATAAAAAAGAAATTTCTAACATGCTTCTACTTCAGAAGATGTAATCCAAGTGGCGGTGGGGTATGACTTCCATATCTACACAAGATACATGTATTCTTGATTTTGAATTAGTAAGAGTATATTCTTAGTCTTACATTTGCTTTTGAGAAATCCCACTGAAAGAACTGGGTGAAAAGTGGTGGCTCATGACCTTCAGAGACAACATATATGGGAGTCTCAAGAGAAATTCCTTCATCCAAGACATCTTTCCCTAGAAATTTCTGCTAGCAGCAATACTTTTCTTGTAAGAACTCCACAGAAGTTTTGCATGCAGCAATATAAATAAAAAGAAAATAGAACGAAAATATGATTATGAAATATGCTGAACTATTAATAGTTAGTACACCACTATATAATATGTCAATCTAGAGTTTTATTACAGCTGGCCGGGCAGCCAAAGTATTATTTTCGAGCCCAAATAACCGAGATTTTTGGTCATGATACCTCGATTTATGACATTTTGAATATTTTTCAGAAAAGAAGAAATGGTATGATCCAGAATTTATATGCAGATACTCATAGGAGATGATCATTTAGTACATGGTAAAATTTGAAAATAACTTATTAAAAACATTTATATCTGCAAATTGAAATATTAGTGTATCAGGAAAATATTTATTTACATGGGCAAGATCGAGTGCTTGTTCCTTCCCCCCAACATTTGAGTGGCAGCCTAGCCAAACATAAATCTCATTGTGGCAATTAAGGACCAAAACATCTTCAGTAGTTAGATCATCTTGGGTAAAATTGTAAACCTCCTTCACCTGAGAATAAGCCAAGGGCAACATAAACGTTTAATTGTTAATAACCCAGAAGGGCTGTACTTGAAGATGCATAAAGCACCTCGAATATCAGCGAGTGATAGCATTTAATGTAAAATCACAATTATCGAGCCAAGGTCTTGAAACCAAATTGCAGACATCAAAGGAGACTTTTACAAGGATAGAGAAGATATACATCAAAGGAGACTTTTACAATTGAACTTTGGCATGTCATACACCAAAACAGCATCAATGGCATGCATTTCTAGAACTTCGAGAGGACTATACCTTGAAATCACCTGAAAGGAAAATTTCAACCAAATACAAAACAAAGCACAACCCACCATTAGACATTTTCCAGAACTAACTTGAATTTCGATAACAATAAACCAAGCTGAGGTACACCTCCTCTCAAAAATAGGTTAGAAGATTAAACATTGCCAATACCTTCACTGATGTTCAAGACAAATAAATGTGGATCTTCAATGTGTCCTTTGGCCTCTTTTCCCTTTTGATACTCCGACTTTCCACCAAGTGCTTCCCAGAATAAATCAGGCTCACTCCCTTCCCTGACTGATACAGGTTGCCATGTTGGCTGCAAATGATATCAAGCATTTAATTCTTTGGAGAGAGGCAGACCAATTTCTAGTTAGTAAAAAGTTGCCGGTCAAATTGCCTGCATAATCAAGGCTCTACATTCCAATTATTAACCCTGTCTTAGATCCCTTGTTTTTCTTCAAACGTGCCTTCAACAATTTGGAGTCTGGAGAAATGGTTTCATTTTGTATCCAAGCACCAAGGAAATAATTCACTTACATTTATCATTTCCACCATCCTGTCTAGAATTTCAAGGTCTCTGGTTGAAGAGAGACTGCCAATCCACGTGAAGATGCATGTTCCAGTTTGAAGGATGTAACAGTAGGATGAGTTTAGGGAATCTGAAACCTGCAATACTTTTGTTGTCAAATTCTGTTGATACAGCACAATATTGGTTTCTGAGTAAAAGAAAGCTACAAAATAAGTTTCCGTTTAGAGTGTTTTCTCCCTTGTAATCACAAAAGAGAACAGATGGACATTAGTATAAATATTCTTTGGAGGCTTCAATAATAATTAAAATGGGACTTCTATGGGAAAAAAAGGTAAGAAACCTAAGATCGAGATTATACAATATTAGAATCTTGTGTTCGAGCAATGACCATGAAACATTTACTGCAGATTATTATGGTAATGTTATACAGTTTTAAGTAACAACCTCTTCTCTTACATTAGAAATTTTTAGTATTTATGAATATCAGCATCTACTAGCAAGCATATAGAAACCTTGATTAAATAGAACCTATATAAGGCTTGGTTGCTTCAGAAAAGGTCTTCACCATCCACTAAAAGTAGTTGGGGTAGAAAGAAAGAGAGCGCTAAGGAGCCACAAATAAACACTAGAAGATCTCAGTTCTAAACTCACTAGATCAACTTGGATTGCCTGCATATTATTCAGGCCCGTCCCTTGAATTCGAAAAAGTGCATTCTTGCTTTCATCATATGTATCATCATCAATACCTTCCTCTTCTAGATGCTTTTTGTATTGTATACTCTTGCCTCCCTAAACAAAAATGCAGGGTAAGCACACACATGAAAGCTATAGGGAAAAAGGAAACTCATGTTGACGCACCTTAAAAATAATTAATGTCTCGAAAATAAAGAAAAATAGATCTGGCTCTTTATCCTGAATTACTTGAGCCTGTAGTTAAGAAAGGTTGCAAGTCAGGAAATAGCACAAAAAGTAAAATCAATAGGCTAAACAGGTAATCATATGCAAGAAGTTATATAAATGGCTCTCATAAATGGATATACTTATTGTTTGTAGGTCTTTGACATCCCTAATTTAACTTGTTGCAATCGACAACCCAATTAAAAGTGTTATTATGAGACAAAATATGAGAGAAATCTTATTTCATTCTATACAATAGAGTCAAATATATATAGGCATACATGGAAGCCCTAAACTAATAATAGTAAAATTACAATAAAGGACAAAAGACTAATAATAATAAGCTCCTAAATCCACATATATATATACTCTAACACTCCCCCTCAAGCTGGAGCATATATGTTAATTATGCCCAGCTTGTTACAAAGATAATCTATTCGAACTCCATTTAAAGATTTTTTGAAAATATCTCCTAATTGTTCTTCGGTCTTAATGTATCCAATAGACCAAACCTTGTTGTATTTTCTCACGACAAAATGACAATCAATTTTAATATGTTTAGTTCGCTCATGAAATACTGGATTGGATGCAATATGAAGTACAGTTTGGTTGTCACACCACAACTTGGTCAGAACTGTAATATTGAAGCCTAATTCGATCAAGAGTTTATGTACCCACATTATTTCACATTCTGATTATGTCATAGCTCTATATTTTGATTCAACACTTGATCGCGAGACTACATTTTGTTTCTTACTTTTTCATGAAACCAAATTGCCTCCAACAAAAACAAAATAGCCAAAACTCGATCTTCCATCTTCTCTTGATCCTGCCCAATTGGCGTTTGAAAAACACTCAATATTCATATGACCATGATCTTTATATAAGATCCCACATCCAGGTGCACCCTTCAAATAACATAGAATTTGTTGTACTGCAGCCCAATGATCCACTGTAGGTGAAGACATAAACTGACTTACAATGCTTACTAAATAAGCTATGTTTGATCGTGTCATTGTAAGATAATTCAACTTTCCAACCAATCTTCTATATCTCTCAAGATCTTTAAATAGTTCTCCATCTTTTGTAAGTTGCAGATTAGACATCATTGGAGTACTACATGGCTGGGCTCCCAATTTTCCTATCTCATATAACAAATCAAGTACATATTTTCTTTGTGACATAAAGATGCCCTTCTTGCTCCTCATTACTTCAATACCCAAGAAATACTTTAATGTTCCCAAGTCTTTAGTATGAAATTGACTTTGGAGGAAAGTTTTGAGAGATAAAATGCCTAATGTCTCATTTTTGGTAATAACAATATCATCAACATATAGGACAAGTAGAATAATACCACTCTTAGTTCGTCGATAGAAGACACGAGTGATCTGACTTGCTTTTCCTCATTCCAAACTGCTCAAGTGCTTGACTAAATTTTCCAAACCATGCTCGTGGACTTTGTTTCAACCCATACAAAGATTTGCGAAGGCGACAAACTTTATCATTCTCCCCCTGAGCAACAAACCTCGGTGGTTGCTCCATATAAACTTCCTCCTTAAGATCACCATGGAGAAAGACATTTTTAATGTCAAGTTGATGCAAAGACCAACATTGAGACGCAACCATGGAAACGAATAACCTAACAGACGTTAATTTGGCGACAGGAGAAAATGTATCAAAGTAATCAATCCCATAGGTCTGAGCATAGCCTTTGGCAACAAGGCGTGCTTTTAATCGAGCAACTGAACCATCATGATCGACCTTAATTGCAAACACCCATTTACATCCAATAGCTTTCTTTCCTACAGGACGAGATACTAAATCCCAGGTACCATTATCGTCTAAGGCATTCATCTCTTCTATCATCGCATTGTGCCAACCCAGATGAGACAAGGCTTCATGAACAGTTTTAGGGATCAAGATAGATTCAAGAGATGCAATAAAAGAACATGTAGAAGGTGACAATTGGTCATAAGAGGCAAAAGAAGAAATATGAAAAGTGCAAGAACGTTTACCTTTACGAAGAGCAATAAGAAGCTCATCACTTGGTCCTGGATCTGATGACGAATAATTTTCTGGTACAAGACATTCACCTGGAGGTTGTTATCGTCTTGAATAGAATTGGGTAATAGGTGGATGAGTAGGGACAGATGTCGAAGGGGATGGATCGAGAGAGGGTGAACCAAAAGGTTTGTCCTCAAAGAAAGTAACATCACGAGATACAAGATACCTATTCGAACTAGGAAAAAAGCATCTATATCCTTTTTTAACACGAGAATAGCCTTAAAAAAATGCACTTCAAAGATTTGGGGTCTAATTTTGTCAAATTAGGACGAACATCCCGAACAAAACAAGTACAACCAAATATTTTCGGCTCAATAGGAAACAAAGGTTTTGTTAGGAATAAAATATGATACAGAATTTGACCTTTAAAAATAGATGAAGGCATGCGATTAATCAAGAAGCAGGTCGTGGAAATTGCATCAACCCAAAAATGCTTTGGAACACGCATTTGAAAAGATAATGCTCTTGCAGTTTCAAGAAGATGCCTATTCTTTCTTTCAGCAACTCTATTTTGAGATGGAGTATCGGCACAAGATGATTGATGAAGAATTCCATGTTTACATAGGTATGACCAAAGTGTTTTAGAAAAGTACTCACCAACATTGTCACTTTTCAAAATTTTAAGGAAAACATCAAATTGAGTTCGAATTTCAGCATGGAAGTTACAAAAATGAGAAAGTAACTCAAAACGATTCTTCATAAAGTATAACCAAGTCATACGAGAATAATCATCAACAAAAGTAACGAAATATCGAAATCCAGTTTTGGACACAACCGGACAAGGACCCCAATTATCATAGTGAACTAATTCGAAAGGTGCACTAGCTCGCTTGCTATTCTAGAGCTCGAGCTGAGAAGATGAAATTTAGCAAATTGACATGAGTCACAATTTAATGAAGACAAGCTATGAAATTCAAGACAAAGCTTTCTTAGCGCTGAAAGAGATGGATGACCTAGACGACAATGAGCATCAAAAGGATAAACGACTCCAGAATAGGCAACGTTTGACACTTGAGGATCAAAAATATAAAGTCCTCCAGATTCATGTCCTTTACCAATAATCTTCTTCGTCACAAGATCCTGAAACAAGAAATAGCCAAGATAGAATGAAACACAACAATTAAGATCATAAGTGAGCTTACTAATAGAGATCAAATTAAAGTAAAATTGAGGTAAATGTAGAACATAAGACAAAAGTGATGGGGTTAGATTAACTGTGCCAAATCCAAGAACTGACGATTTTGAATCAGCAAGGGATGTAGATGAAGAAAAAGTGGAAAACAAATTGGGATTACCTGTCATATCATATGAGCGGTAGCACCAGAGTCTATGACCCATTTGGTAGATGATGAAAGAAGACAATGATACATGTTACCTTACCCAACAATGGTTGTAATAGGGGTAAGCACAGATGATGATGAAGATCCTTTCAATGATTTCTAGTACTGTTGGAATTTAGCAGACTCGACTATAGAATTAACAAATGGCTTCTTGGATGAACCATGGATGGATTGAGTCTGTGATTGAACCATATATTAGACACGACTATAGAATTAACAAATGTCTTCTTGGATGAACCATGGATGGATTGAGTCTGTGATTGAACCATATTAGACATCACTGTAGAGTTCTTGTTCAACCATATGTCAATGGCGAAAGTAAAACCACAAAATCCAATCTAAAACCACGAGATCAAACCCAAATGACTGCATAACTGCTGAAAAATTGATCAGAATGGAGTTCCCAATAAAAAAGAACTAATTATTTTCCAAGCCAACGTCTAACATGAGCCAATGATGAACAAAATAATCACACAAATAGGTCGAAATAGCATAAAATGGCAATCCACGAAATCATAGAGGATTTTGGCCACGCGCAGCTGCAAATAAAACCAAGAAAACAAAAAGAAACAGACAAATGTAGGGCTGAAATCTGAATCACAACAAACCCTAAAATTCCCAAACAAGATTGCCTTCAAACAACTACAAACCAAGCACTATATGACCCAAACCACACACCAATAGAAGGAGGACACCACGGCGAGCAGACCCACGAAAAGTGCAACAAAATCCGACGACACACGCGCCTACACGCGCCAGCGCGTGGTGAAGACTACAGACGGTGACGGCGGCTCGTAAGCCTTACGCGCTGCTCCGATTGGGACCAAACTTTGGGGATATGCTAATCGGCCAATGGACTTTCCAATGGTATGGGCGGTGAGACAAACCAGCGACAAAACCAGACCAAATCAGCAGCGGTGGCGGCGGACACTGGCAGCAGCAGCGGAGTTAGTTTTAGACTAGAAAGCTAAGTTCACAAAACCCAAAAATAAATGGGTTCTAAACTCTAAACCTAAAGGCTCTCAAAACCCTAGGTTAACAAAAAGAAAGCTTAATTGACCTATGCTCCGATACCATGTTATTATAAGACAAAATATGGGAGAAATCTTATTCCATTCTATACAATAGAGTCAAATATATATAGGAATGCATGGAAGCCCTAAACTAATAATAGTAAAATTAAATAAAGGACAAAAGACTAATAAGCTCCTAAATTCATATATATATATATATACTCTAACAAAAAGTAGTCAAACTAATTTAAATTAGACAGTATGAATACATGTACTCGAACATATATACAAGGACTCACCACAACCGAATCCCCTTTGGTCAAATTGACAATGGTGTTCAAATGGGATATGGCGTCTCTTTTGTCCTCCTAAATATCCGTAAAGCATAACAGCATTTAGTATTTATTGAAAAGATAAAATAGAATTAGAAAACGTGAAAATTTTATTCAAAAATATTGAAGAGAACTGTTGAGGGGAGAGAGAAAAAAAATCAATGGTTGGTACCGTGAATTTTAAGTACCAGTAATGTCTCTCAATTTATGTGAAATGAAATCCCACATACTTGTTAGGGGTAATTATATAATTAAATTTCAATAAGACATTTAATAATTCACTTAGATGTTCTTATTTAATAAAAAACTTGTGAGTATTTGAGCAAAACATTCTTTTCCCATGCCCATAATGATTAAGAAAATGCAACTCCAAACCTGTATATTCATTATTAAACAGACAATCAGAAACCTTAAGCTTTTGTTAAACCTCTTGCACTCTCTTGACGACAAGTCTTTTCTTTCTACATTCAAGTAGTAATCCTGCAAGTATCCAAGCGAATCTCCCCTTTCACTTTTAAATTCATGCGAGTAGGTTTGATTCCACATAAAGTTACTATAAAAATTCCTGTCCTGTGATCAGCAGTAAAATTCTAACTGCTTTCCTCATTTTATTTTCATCAACATTGAGTAGATTTGCCTTTTGATTAAATGAACTGGTGGTTTGTTATTTGATCAAAGTTAGAACGGGGTATCTTAGTTGAACCTTAGCCAATGTGTTCAAGCCACCTAAGAAAATGGTATAAAAAAAAACGTTGATCTTTTCTGACATTTGGCCTTCCATAAAGACAATGCACAGAATCTTTCGTATAACTTCACAAGAAGCTATAAGATCAAGGAAGGACTTACAAGAGAACAATTCCACTGCCTTCTAACACCCAACTCCAAGAGTTGATTGTTTAGCTAGGCTGAAAATCCTCCACCTAAACCATCCATCTTGGCCACTCCACCCCCTATCGTTCATATTTCTTCTGCATTTAGATTCCAAGATCTAGAATTTCGAATCCAAGCACTCTTGATGCTGGCCTGCTTTCTATCAACAAGGTATAGAGTATTAAACATAACAAACTTAATGGGATCCTTTTGTACCACACATACTCCCAAGATTTAATAGGATACCTTTTCTCCAAGATCTTTATTCTTCATTTTGAAATAGAGTCCCTGGTCTACAATAGTTGTATACATGGGTCGGCACCTAGTTGCAGTTACAGGCCCAGTACTTTTGATGACAATGTGCCCATAAAGCTCTTAGCTCTCTTTGGAAAGCTCCACTATTTAGGAAGGGGAAATTCATTATTACTCCTTACATTACCAATAGCCAATAAATGTAAGATGGAACTATCTTCCTTTTCAAAACCACACCAAAAGAAGTCTTTAATCATCTTTTCAACTACTATGACACATTTCAGGGGAATTGTGAAGATATGACTGTATATGGGCACATTGGACAAAATTTGGATAAGCACTAATTTACCAGCTTTAAGTTGGGAGAGGAGACTCATTTGCATCTCTGTAATTTCAGATTCATTTCACCTAAGACAGATTCCCAAAAACTACGAACTATAGGATTGCTGCTTTAAGAAAAAAAAGAAAGGTTCCAACTGATGAGATTCAATATCACTACGATTCAAAGTACTAAACATAGTTTTACCTTTCTTGACTTCAACTTCAGACTTGCTCGAAGATATGAATCACTTAGAAGAAGCTCCTTATAAGGCATATGAGGAAAAAACATATGGTGTCATCGACAAATTGAGGATGGGACATGGGAGACACTAACTTGATCTCATTCAGATTTAGAACCATCAATAAACTATGAATTGACCGCCTTTGAAGCAAGACTGGGTCTGTAAGACCCCCTATTAATCATGTATATACGAGAAAGGGTAAGAAAGGAATCAAAGGGGGGAATTTGGGGACCTCTTGAGGAGAGTGAAACTCGTACAGCGAGAGAGGGAGCATGGGAGTGAGGGTTTTTATAGAGAGTCTGTGAGACTGAGCATTTTGTTAGGTATTTTGGTAACAGTGTCTGTAGGAGAGCACCAGCCTCTCGAATTGCTGGGAGACCCTTGTTTTGGTTCTGTTAAGTTCTATATCGGATAATAATCCTCTCCCTATTAAAGAACTCTCAATAGAGGGGGGTTGATTCATGCTCCAATCCTTCTGTTACATTATCTGTCTATTTGTGAGATTTACTGTGTGCAGGAATATAGAAGAGGATACCTAACAAATTGGTATCAGAGCCCGTTCGACCTGGGGAAAACACGTAGCATGGCTATGGAGGAAAGGCTATCTGGAGCCGAAAAGGAGATAATGGAAATGAAGAGTTCATTACAGGGCCTGGAGAAGTCTCTTGCAAAAGGATTAGAGACGGGTTTAGAAAGAATGACCCAGGAAATGAGAGAACATCAGAAGGCTCTCGTATTAATGATAGCTGAAAGTTCGGGAGAAAAGAGACGACCAGGAGGAATAGATGATAGCGGAATAAGGAGCAAGGGTAAAGGGGAGCAAACCTCTGTTAATATAGCAGGGGAAGAAGGAGACTCGTCTCAAGCGAAGAAGATGGACGGCAGTAATGATCGGAGTAAGTTCAAAAAGCTGGAGATGCCGACCTTCGATGGTACGAATCCAGACGCTTGGTTGGTAAGAGCCGAAACTTATTTTGAGGTTCACCAGCTTAGCGATGTGGAGAAAATAAATGTTTCGATAGTCAGTTTTGATCCATCTGTCATCGATTGGTTCCGATGGACGAACAATCGCAAGAAGATTGAATCGTGGGAGGATCTGAGAAAGCGTCTGTTCGAACGATATCGCCCTTCTCAAGAGGGAAGCCTTTGCGCTCGTTTCTTGGCGATCAAGCAAGAAGGAACGGTGGCTGAGTTTAGGGCAAAGTTTGAGTCGTATTCTGGACCGTTACCGGACATGGCGGAGGACGTCCTCGAAAACACCTTCCTAAACGGGTTGAAACCACCCATTAGGGCCGCTGTTATCAGCCGACAACCATGTGGGCTCGAAGAAATTATGTTACAAGCCCAACTACTCGAGGATAGAGAGATAGCCCTGAAACTGGCCGAGGAATTAGAGAGCATGGCCCAAAAAGGGGAGACCAACGTGAAGGCCCAAACAAATTATTCCCAATCTTGCGGTCCAATCACCCCAAAAGGAGCCAACCGGTCTAACGAAAACATTCGAGTCGTTACAATCCCCGAAAAAAACCCTAATCGCAGAGGACCTCTACCTAGACGATTAACTGACACCGAATTTCAAGCCAAGAGGGAGAAGGGATTGTGTTTTCGCTGTGATGAGAAGTACACCAAGGACCATCGTTGTAAGAAGATTGAACTCCGGGAGCTTCGTGTGATATGGGTCAGTGAATTCGGCGATGTAGAAGTAAAACAAGAAGAATCTGAGGAAGGAGAAGAAGTTTACACAGAAACAAAAGTAAAGACGTTAGAGGTGGGAAACGCAGTCGAGTTGGACTTGAAGTCAGTAATCGGTTTTTCAACACCTGGGACCATGAAAGTACGTGGCAAGATGGGTGAGAAAGAGGTAATCGTGCTGGTAGATTGCGGTGCCACTCACAATTTCGTATCCCAGAGCGTGGCGAGGGAATTAGAGTTACCAATATCGGATACGAGCAACTATGGGATTGTCATGGGGAATGGAGTGGCAGTAAAGGGGAGAGGAATTTGCAAGAATGTGTTGATACAGTTGCCAGAACTGATAATCAAGGAAGATTTGTTGCCGTTAGAACTGGGAGGAATCGATGTAATTTTGGGAATGCAGTGGCTGAGATCGATGGGACTCATGGAAGTAAATTGGACAGCATTGACGATGGCCTTTAAAATGGGAAATAGGATGGTAACGCTGAGGGGCGATCCCTCGTTGACAAAGGCGGGAGTATCACTGAAGATGATGGCGAAGTCGTGGACTGAAACTGATCAAGGGTTCTTGGTGGAACTCGCAGAGATGTCAATAGAGGATGTCGAGACTGATAATGAGAAGGAATTAGAGAAAGAACATGGCAACCTTCCCGAGGAAATCCGTGAGATGTTAGAGGCATATTCTGATATTTTCTGTTTGCCACAGGGACTACCACCGCAAAGAGCGATTGATCATAAGATAGCTCTGAAAGAGGGTCAGTCCCCAGTGAATGTGCGACCATATAAATATGCCCACGCCCAGAAGGATGAAATTGAACGCTTGATCAAGGAGATGTTAAGCACTGGCATCATCAGACCGAGTACAAGCCCTTATTCAAGCCTTGTGTTGTTAGTTAAAAAAAAAGATGGGGGATGGCGTTTTTGCGTGGATTATCGCGCATTGAATCCGGTAACCATACCTGACAAATTTCCCATTCCCGTAATTGAGGAACTTCTTGATGAACTACACGGCTCAACGGTCTTTTCTAAGCTCGATCTCAAGTCGGGGTATCACCAAATCCGGATGAATCAGGATGACATTTCGAAAATGGCCTTCCGCACCCATGAAGGGCATTATGAATTCTTGGTAATGCCATTTGGCCTCACAAACGCACCAGCAACTTTTCAATCATTGATGAATCAAATCTTCAGGCCTTTTCTTCGACGTTGTCTTCTGGTTTTTTTTTTACGATATCCTCATATACAGCCCTGATTTTGCAACTCACTTAACACATCTGGGAATGGTCTTCAATGTCCTTCGAGACAATCAGTTGGTGCTGAATGCAAAGAAGTGTGTGTTTGCACAGAATCGGGTGGAATACTTAGGCCATTGGGTCACAGCAAAATGGGTGGAAGCCGATCCTGCGTGTTAAAGTGTTGATATATAATTAAATTTATCATAACTCATCAGCTTAAGCTTTTGGGTTGATTGGTGGTTTAACATGGTATCAGAGCAGGAGGTCCTGTGTTCGAACCCCTGTGAAGTTGTTTCCTCCCCAATTAATATTGATTTCCACTTTTTGGGTCTTCTTACAAAAATGTCAAGCCCACAAGTGAGGGGTGTGTTAAAGTGTTGATATATAATTAAATTTATCATAACTCATCAGCTTAAGCTTTTGGGTTGATTGGTGGTTTAACACTGCGAAAATTCAGTCCATGATCAGTTGGCCTCGACCTCGCACACTTAAGGAGTTGAGAGGGTTCTTAGGTCTCACAGGTTATTATAGACGGTTTGTCAAGAATTATGGCACGATTGCTGCACCCCTCCACCATTTACTTAAGAAAGACTCCTTTTGGTCGGAAGAAGCTACCGCAGCTTTCCAACAATTGAAAAACATGATGACCTCCATTCCCGTGCTGGCACTTCCCGATTTTTCCATTCCCTTTGTGATTGAAACCGATGCATCAGGTACCGGGGTGGGAGCCGTGTTATCACAGCAGCAGCGACCTATTGCATATTTCAGTCAGCCACTATCTGACCGAGATCGAGTTAAGCCGGTGTATGAGAGAGAACTTATGGCCATAGTCTTTGCGGTTCAGAAATGGCGCCATTATTTGTTGGGCCAACGATTCACTGTCCTTACTGATTAGAGGGCATTAAAAAGCTTATTGGAACAGAGAGAGGTGCAACCCGAATACCAGAAATGGTTGACCAAGCTTTTGGGTTATGACTTTGAAATCCGGTACCATCCTGGGTTGTTAAACAGGGCAGCGGATGCGCTTTCACGGAGACCACCGACAGTGGAGTTAGCTACTATATCAGCACCTTCGATCATTGACTTGAAACAAATTTGGAACGAAGTAGACAATGACAAGGATTTACAGCATATCAAAATGGACTTGCTACGCGATCTCACCTCTCGTCCCAAGTTCTCGATGTACCAAGGACAGTTACGTTATAAAGATCGGTTAGTTCTCTCACAACATTCCGCCCTCATCCCCTCTATCTTACAATTATTTCATGATTCCATCATGGGAGGTCATTCCGGGTTTTTACGCACGTACAAACGCATCATGGGTGAACTGTATTGGAAAGGGCTGAAGCATGATGTGCAATCCTATGTAGAAAAATGTGTTATTTGTCAAAGGAACAAGTCCGAATCGGTTTCTCCCGAGGGGTTACTGCAAACATTACCCACTCCTGAGCGCATTTGGGAAGACATTGCGATGGACTTTGTAGAGGGCCTCCCTAAATCCAATGGGGTCGACTCTATTCTTGTGGCAGTAGATCGCCTGAGCAAATTCGCACACTTCTTGCCATTGAAACACCCTTTTTCAGCGAAGGATGTGGCTATGAAATTTATTCGTGAGATTGTTAGACTACACGGTTTTCCGAAGTCCGTCGTATCGGATCGTGACACGATTTTTCTGAGCCATTTTTGGAAGGAAATGTTCAGAATTCAGGGTACTCAACTGAGGAAAAGCACGGCCTTTCACCCTCAGACGGATGGGCAAACCGAACGAGTTAATCGTTGCGTTGAGACTTATCTCCGCTGTTTCTGTAATGAACATCCGAACAAGTGGGAGTTGTGGTTATGTTGGGCTGAGTATTGGTACAATACCAATTTTCACATCTCCTTGAACACTACTCCCTTCCATGTGGTCTATGGCCGGCCGCCTCCCCCGTTGATTTCCTATGGGACTCACAAAACGACCAACGACACGCTCGAGCAACAGCTCCAAGCTCGTGATCTAGCTCTATTAGCCCTGAAAGAACAACTACGTGTGGCTCAGGAGAGAATGAAGAAACAAGCTGATAAACATCGTAGAGAATTGGCTTTTGCTGTAGGTGATATGGTATTCCTCAAGCTACGGCCTTATCGACAACGCTCTATTGCTCAGCGCAGATGCGAGAAGCTGTCTCCTAAGTTCTTCGGGCCGTATGAAGTGTTAGAGCGCATTGGCAACGTAGCTTACCGATTGAAACTTCCGGCCACGACATCGGTCCACCCAGTTTTCCATGTTTCTCAGTTGAAGAAAGCAGTAGGATCCCACGTTGCTGTCCAAACATCTGCCCCCCTGCTATCTGCTGATTATGAATGGGCGGCTGCTCCAGAGGAGGTGCTCGGGGCACGTTGGAACGAGACCAGTCAAGAATGGGAGTGCTTAATTAAATGGGATACATGTCCAGCCTGTGATGCTACGTGGGAATCATATCAGCTCATCATACAGCAATTCCCTGATTTTCACCTTGAGGACAAGGTGACTTTGAACCCCGAGGGTATTGTAAGACCCCCTATTAATCATGTATATACGAGAAAGGGTAAGAAAGGAATCAAAGGGGGGAATTTGGGGACCACTTGAGGAGAGAGAAACTCGTACAGCGAGAGAGGGAGCATGGGAGTGAGGGTTTTTATAGAGAGTCTGTGAGACTGAGCATTTTGTTAGGTATTTGGTAACAGTGTCTGTAGGAGAGCACCAGCCTCTCGAATTGCTGGGAGACCCTTGTTTTGGTTCTGTTAAGTTCTATATCGGATAATAATCCTCTCCCTATTGAAGAACTCTCAATAGAGGGGGGTTGATTCATGCTCCAATCCTTCTGTTACATTATCTGTCTATTTGTGAGATTTACTGTGTGCAGGAATATAGAAGAGGATACCTAACAAGGGTCATGTTGAGACAGACCTCTAGAAGTTCTTAATGTCCCTTTTGGCTTAGCATTGATAATAATAGAATAATAAAATTGGAGATACACCCCTGAATTCATCTCCTTCATCTGCAATGGAGACCCTTTTTATCCAAAGCCATAACAATAAAAGATCAATAAGTCATTTTATAGGCCTTCTCAATCTCAACATCCAGTTTGGTGGTGTTAGAGTGTTGATATAATTAAATTTACCATAATCCATCAGCTTAAATTTTTGGGTTGATTGGTAATTTAACAAGTAGTATTGGTAGCAAATTACTTCATATTGCCATTGCTTATTCTGGATGATTAAACAACTGGTCAGGATTCATAGATTAGTTAGAGTTTTGGTTTTGTTTGTTAACTTATTATTAAGCATGATGAGCTAGTACATGTTCCTTGTTTTTTTTTTTAAATTATAAATTGGAATTGGTTTCAACTTAATTGAGTGAATATGCATGAAAAAGCTATCAGTCGTTAAAAATTCTGTGGTATGACAATTTAACTAGATACAACACCCAAAGTAAGCACAATTTTCTCTCTTTAATAGATGTCTGAAAATTTTCAAGAAAATAAAGTAAATTTAAAAATGACATATTTGCAATGTACGCAGTTTTACAATGGCAAGTCATTCTTACCATGACACTCCTTCGGCCAAGCCAGGAATAAATTATATTCTCATCCCTACCACTTCCAGGATATGTATATTGCACAATATAGCAATCCCCAGTGAAAAGTTTTCTCTGTTCTACCTCTGGAAGAAGGGTAATCCTATCACCATCTACCCTCCAAACCTGAAACATCAACATGGCGCCAACATGAAATCGTCACACAGCTAGCAGCCATAAGTCATAGAAATCAATTTTTTTTACACTTTTTACACTGAGAACCTACCTTGATCCTGCCTTGCATGTTTATGCATGGCTTGAAGTCTTGTTCAGGAAGCTCCTTCACATCATAGCCATGTTGCTTGAAAATTGCTGAAATAATGAAAGAAAATTAAATACAAGAGTGTTGCTTGCTTAGTTATTTCTCCATTATGGTGCAATACAAACGAAACCTGCCACTTTCCCTCGGCCTTCCTCATATAGTTTTGGCTCCACGGTGTTGGGCCAATCATCAAAGCAGACCTTAAATGCAGCAGTTTCTAACCCTTCAGTTAGGAAAGTTAAGTGGGTTCCGGTTGACCTGTCCTGCTTTCTAACGAAATCCTGTGAAAGAGTACAAGATTGGAAGAAGTATAAGATATTTCCAAACAGAACATATGACCGATGAAAGTTTAAATTGTTGCCAAAGGCACAGATGATGCTCAAGCTATTTCTCCTAGACAAGAACAAGAACAAGA
Organism: Trichosanthes truncata; assembly: GCA_033996785.1. NCBI lineage: Eukaryota > Viridiplantae > Streptophyta > Magnoliopsida > Cucurbitales > Cucurbitaceae > Trichosanthes > Trichosanthes truncata. The sequence goes on along the minus strand of JAWPNB010000008.1, from coordinate 21,468,219 downwards.
ACTAAAAAGAGGACAAAAACATGCTAAAGTATGAGCTAGATATAATACTCTTTAGGCCCCCCGATAACTTACTTTTTTTTCTAATGATTTCGTTTTGAAGCAAAAGAGTAAGTCGTGAGTTGTGACAGAAAAAAGAATTATCTGAATGCATATCTTTAAACCACTCATGCAACTTTCACCAGATTTATGTTATGAATTTATTTTTCTTGAAAAAAATAGAGGTTATAAAGATTATAGTCAACCCAACAACTCATCTTATTTCTCATCGTAGCTTCCTGGAAGTTGGACCACGTTATTTTATATTGTAAATATGTCTCAAATACGTAAACAATTTAGAAGATGTTCTCGGTATTGTCAACTTGACAATAGTTCATACTTCATACAAGAAGTAGTCAAAATCTATGTAATCACATGATTCTCTTTAAGTGAATCACTATAAGTTGGCCAATAATCAAAGAAGTAAGAGCTATAGACTTTAAGTAAATGTCTAAGGCTGTGGATTTAAGTCTTGGTATTTACCTGCATAAGATAATAATAATATTATCCTAAAAATTCCTGAACGCCAAATATAGTAGCTTTAGGTGATTTCCATTAAAACTAGTTAAAATATGAGAAAGTTGAATTAAACACGTACGATTATGAAGAAAAACAATGAAGTATGACAATCATATTCCCCTAGTCATGCACATACTTCTAAATTATTTGGAAAAGGAATAACAAGTTGAATTATAGAAATTGCCCCTCAACATTGTTTGTGCATATATCGTTTCCCTTCAACATCTGCATTGGAGATTGGAAAATAAATTAATAATAAAACTAACTGAAACCCTCACTTCTGCAGCTGATATTGAGGTTTTGCGTTCCGTAACTGAGGTATGTTTTCCCATCCAAACAAAGATCTGTGAATCACAATCCAACATATAGCATTTGTCGGTCTCAAGCATCTCTTTGTTCAAAATATCTGATCCTTTCTGATACATTTTCCCTTGAGTGTTTATCCTGCTTACAAGAATATTCTAAACATTAGGTACCGTTATAAATAAAATAAATAAATAAATAAAAGCATGACAAGGGAGGGTGCTTTTTCTTTTCCCATTGAAATGCAACTTGACTGGAGCAACGGCTGATTGAGGCAATTAGATTTCAGCTTAGTTAAATATCATAAGCGTATGCTTTCAAAGACCAATTGGTCTTTCTTTTTCTTTTTGAAAAAAAAAATCATGACACTCATATTTTTCTTTTTTTTTTCGTTTTCAATAAGTGATATCAAGAACAAACAAGCAAAGAGGTATAGGTTGAGATAAAGGAAAACTCATTAGAAACATTCAACAAAGAAGGATAAGATTGTTATGGGGAAACTAACCAAAATAATTTAATTGAAGAATCAAATGATTTCTGATCAGAAGGCACATCCCGAGGAATGGGTGCATAACCACCAAAAAAGCTCCAAAACTCACCAACATCGGAATCACCCACAAATTTTCCATCATCTGCAACAACAGATGAGAAATTGCTGATTGTTATAGGAAACAGATAGGGGAAAGAAAGAAATGTACCAACCTATAGTTACTAAGTCACAGCTTCCACTATGATTATTCTCTTTAATGTACTGAGCAACATCCAACGCTTTAGCCCTTTCTTGTATGATAGAGTAGCATCCACTAAAGAGAAAAACTTTTGATGCAGTGTCAAGGATGAATACATCATTGTGATTTAATGATGACCGAGAAAAGGGAACCTAAGGAAGATGCATACAGATTAGTCTTATCTCACCCGACCAAATAATAATAAGTGACGACAAAAAGCATCCTCATCAGTCATCATCAAGAACAGAAACAAAAACTTCTTTATAAATGAATCCAAGTAACCTCAACAGAGTAGGTTCGTGTAACAGGTGAAGATGCAATATACAAGTTAACAACATTGTTAAAATAACTAAATGAAGCCCTTTTTTGCTGCTTACCTCCTTAACATGAACAGCACGGTCTCCCTTGCAGGTCAGAAGTCTGATTTGGTATGTTTTATCTTTGGGCTGCTGAAGCTGTGAGCAGTATACTCCTTCTAAAGGTATAATACATGGTTTAAAATATGATAAAAATTTCTCTGTTTCTTGCCCTCCAACTTCCCTGTATTGTACAGTACAAGAACCTAGAGCCGCATCTAGTTCCAGTGCTTTATCTGATGCCAAAGCTGAATCAACCTGTTAATGCAGAACACCCGCGCATCATCACGGCGTTATCCTACTATTGCAACAACTTTTACATAAAAAAGAAACGCATATATAAATTTTAAGCACGAAAAAATGATAAACTATATGATACAATGGCGAAATCTTCTTATCTCAGGACAAACATACGGTAAAGGAGAAACATTGACTTTCATGGACTTTTAAACAGGTCCAATATCCATATTCCGATCATCAATTCATAGTCGTTTCTAAGATACCGAATGTATATATCATGCATTTTGATTCTCGGGACTATCAAAATTAGTAAGCTTCCCTCCTCTCTTCATAAAACTAGTATTTGGTAGCTACCGTTTGTACGAAATTTTCCTTCTATAACAAAAAAGAAAGAAAAACAAATAGTTGAACACCTTATTTGCATTTTCTCCCACCCAGTAATGCACGTCATGCTGGGGAATTCCACATTTTGGCACAGTTGTCTGCTCGAGCAACATACGCAACACGATCAAATTCCATGAAAAACACATTAAAAGGGGCCGTTAAAAAAAATATAAGAGTATAAGATTCTGGAATCCACGAATTAAATCAAAGACTTATATTAGGTGTTCCGAGTACTGCAACTTTTCAAACATTCTGAATGAATAAAGTAAAGAATGGAAAGCTTGAAAAGCTTACGTTCAAAACTATGTAAGCACTTCCAGAGTAAAACTTCCCGTGTGAAGATTTTGGAACAGCAACTACTTGGAGGCTCTCGATACACCAGATTTCCAGCCCACTAACATAATAAACGCTAAGAACAACTCAATATACTTCACAGACGTACACAGCACACCATGCTTACAGTCGAGAAAATAAACACACACACAAATAGTCACGTTTCTTCCTCATAAGCAGATCGAAAGTAACGTATCAACATTCAATAAACCAAGACTCGAACGCAACGAACGAGACATTAAGATAGATTCCACGAAACTCCTCATAAATTGAACAGTAAAGAGACAGGAAAACGGAAAAAAAAAAAATCCAAAAGAGAAACAGAAAAATGTTGTTGGAAGAGGATACGCTTTGGTCCCGGCGCCTTGAAACACTGGATCCGCGTCTTTAAAGAAAAGCGACATTATCGCTCATAGCTTTGGTATCCCACAAGCTTCTCGGCAAGGCTTTAGAGCAGATCACCAAAAATGATTACAAAGCAAAAGAAAAAAAGAACTGACAGAAGGTCAGAGCAGGGAGGAGAGAGAGAGAGAGAGAGAGAGAGGAAGAAAATCGATTACCAGAGAAGAGAGAGAGAGAGATAGAAATGTTCGTGCATGACTTCATTGGTCCAGCTAACAGAGGACCCCACAATCCACCATGCGAGAGAGAGAGAAAGCTTTTTTTTTTTTCAACTTCGTCTGAGAGAGAAAGGGAAAAAAGGAAGAAGGGGCAGGCTTGACCCCGCGCTTTTTAATAGTTTTGTCCAGCAAATAGACTTTCTCTGCAGCTTTCTGGTAGCTTCAGTGGACAGATTATTTAAAATTTTGCAATGTTTTTCCCGGAAAAAAGTCTGAGTTTGAAAATTGTTTTAATTCTTTTTTTTTCTTTTCAGAACGATGGACTTATGAAAATATAATTGGATGACTTTTTTTTATAATTATTATTGTTTTTGTCTTTTTTTAGAATGGCTTGTATTTCAAAAGGATAGTGAAGTTGTTCACATTTCAAAATCATTGATTTAAAAAATTCAAGTGTGTAAATAAGACAGTTGTTATATTTGTTAGAGTTAAAAGTTTGATTCTCTACTTTTACCTTCCAAAAAAAAAGTTTACGGTTGAATAACTTTAACAAACCATTTAGTTATAGTTTTTCAAAACAATTATAAAGGGAAATAGTATTCAAAAAATGTTTACTGAACGTCGCCTAAGAAAATATTATTTTGGAGTTTTAGAAAATGAGTTTTTAGAATTATTAGGAAGGTTTGACTTCTAGATGGGATAAATAAGTAAAGTCTAATTTGAACTAAAAAATAAATAAATAAATCAAGTATGTATTTGTTATTGGTATACACTCTGTTTCATGCTCTATAAATTTTATAAATTTATGGACTAAAAGACTCGAACCTATATCATTTATTTCTTGGTCAAAGTATTATATACATAACTCAAATATCGACTGTTTGAATTATTCCTAACTTTAAATTGTTGGGATGTATAGTTTATCCAGCTACTCTACTGTTTTTACTATTGGACTTTATTGTTGAGCAAACAAATAGGAGATAAAATATATAAATGCATAAACAAACAACAAAAACAATATAAATTTAATAAATTTACAAACAGAAATAATAAAACAAAAGATCGTCCTATGTTATGTCCACTCGGATTTTATTTAACGTCACCAATGAAAATAAAAACCAATATATACGTACTGCAATCAAATAATAAACATGCTGCCTTCAATAATTCACCCTCAAATCAAGAAAACAAAAACAAAAAAAAGCAATGATTTCTTACCGAATAAAAAATATTTATTTTCTTTTCAATAATTCACCCTCCTATCCCCCCTTTTTGCCAATAATGAAGATAATAGTTTATTATATATTTTTATGCATCAATTAGATGGGTCCCACCAACTAATTGAAAATTGAAACCCTGAATTGAGTAATATTTACTCTCCAAAATCTTTCTCAAAAAAAAAAAAAAAGAATCCAACAACTTCAACTCTGTTTGTTCTGTCCTAAGTGACATTTCACCCACTATGGTTAGATCGCACAAATGATATGAGTTTAACAAAAAATAAAAACAAACAACAGATAATAATATAGTCCATTCGACATAGCTGGATAAATGAGATACTTGCTACATTATTCATGATGAAATATTCAATTTCTTATATACGTTGTTGAAAAAATGATGAGTTAATTTTTTTTTATTTGTGTTATTATGTGATTGGATGACAATAAAAATATATTGTTGTATTTGATTTTTGATTTATATACAACGTGGTTGTTTAAGAAAACAAAAAGAAATGATAAATACCAACACGAAGATAATACAATATGGTTATTTATATTACAGGTATTTGAAACTCCCAACTTTACATGTAATGTAATATTCTAAAAACGAAATGAGATGAAAATATAGGGCAAATTATGTTTTTGATCTCTTGTATTTGGAAATTGTGTCTATTGAGTCCTTAAGTTTCAAAATTGGACAGCCAATGCTTCAAATTTGATGAAATATATCTAATGAGTCCCTCTATCGATATTTGTTTAACAGAAGACTGACGTGACAATTTTTAAAATAAAAATGATAAATTTTCAAATAAAAATAATTTTAAAAAACTACTACCTCTATCCCCTTCCCCCCAGCTTTGGCGTTGCCGCCAACATTCCCATCTTATCCTTCGTCTTTCTTATTCAATCCCTATTTTATGCTCCTACTCTCTCTTATTTTCTGTTATTGGCAAGCTCGAAGGAGAACCCTCATTCTTTATCGAGCATTCATTTCAGAAGCTCGCCATAAAGGAGGATTGTCCTTTGAGCTCGCCGGCAAAAGAAAAAGAATAAAGAAGAAGATGATGAAGAAGAGGAACTTAAATCAGGGGAGGAAAATGTAGTCAGCGAACGTGTACGTCAGTAGGAGGAGGGACGTCGGTGTCGACACCGACACCAACGTTGGAGTTGAGGAAGGGGAAAGGAGAAAAGAGGCACATGTGGAGGAGGGAGAGAGAGGGAGAGATAAAATCATTTTTTAAAATTATTATTTTTGTTTGAAAAATTAGCTTTAATTTTAAAAATTGCCACATCATCCCTCCATTAAAAAACTAACGGTAATGGTGGAGAAACTTATCAAGTCTATTTCATAAAATTGGGGGACTGAATTGTTCGATTTTAAAATATAGGGACTCAATTAACACAATCTCAAAACATGAGAGACCAATAAAATAATTTATCAAAAAATATATTGCTCTATTAGTTTATCTATTGTATGTAAACGTAGCTAACTAGTTAAGATATATGCTTTTAATTAAGACGTTAGAGATTTGAATCTCCATACATTTAGTTGAACTATAAAATGGTTTGTGATGTTGTTTAGGTTAAAATACTATTTTAGTCATTGTATTTTGGGGTTTGTTCAATTTTAGTCCTTGTACATTCAATTAATCTCAAAAATAGTCTCCACTATTAGTTTGGTGTTAGCATGTGGTTAAAATGGAAAAAAAAAAAATTTATTTGTCCTCAAGATTTCTCCCTCCCCTTATGTCGTTTTAACCCTCTCACCTCTATCCTTCTATATGGTTTATCCCCTTCTCCCATTATCTTCTCTCTCGTCAAGCTTGCTCTCTCTCCCTTTCTCTTCTCCACCGTTCTTTATGATGGAGACTATTTTTTAGATTAATTGAAAGTGCAATGACTAAAATTAAACATTTAAAAGTACAAAGATTAAAATTGAACAAATCTCAAAAGTATAAGGATTAAAATAATCTTTTGTTTAACTCAAAATTTAAAAGAGAGAGAAATATGAAAGCCAAGTAGAGTAATATGAATCCAATTGTAGCAAACAATCACCGTACCTCTTGATGAAGGGCAAACCAAAACAGTAGCACCCAAGCCTCGATTTTTGAAATATTGGCCTATTGGGCATCCATCAACCAGTTGGCATGCTCCTAACCGACCGGTTCGGTCAGAAAATATACTGCGCGCGCCATGCCCTAGTTCGACTTCGATCCCCTTTCGGGAAGAAAACCCTTGACGCTCGTCTCGTTGCCCAAGGGAAACTACGAAGACCATAACAGAGAATCTGATTTTGGTTTTTGAAGTGAGCAATGAATCCTCTAACCCTAGTCAAACGCATTCAGAAAATCAATTCTCAAGAGGCCTCGCTCGGGATTTCCGAGGAAGCTTCATGGCACGCCAAATACAAAGATTCCGCCTACGTTTTCGTCGGAGGCATTCCTTACGATCTCACCGAGGGCGATCTCCTCGCCGTTTTCGCTCAGTAAGTTCATGATTCAATCTATTTCCTCTCTGTCGGCGTTCCGATTGTGTTCTCCTGTAGCTTTCTGTTCTTATCTACTTAATAGATTGTGTAGTTGACTAAATGTAAGATTGGGATGCTATGCTAGATTTGCGTGTTCGACATTGAAATGATTTTTTTTCTCTCCCTTAGATGTGATCTGTTAGTTGGAGTAGCTTCTGAATTGGACTGGGCTGGTAGCAATGAAAATTTCCCTTGAAGATGTTTGTAGGTCGTTGTAAATCGTTTTGGGATGACAATCTTGGCTGTTTGAATTGGTAAGAGAGGGAGGGAGTTGATATTTCAAGTTCTGCAGCTTATGCTCAACCAAATAGACTAATTGAGCTCGTGTTTGCTAGTCCAATAGATTTTGTTGTTCCTCTTATCTTCAACTTGGGAAAGAGTTTGTGAATCATACAAGTTTAGTTTAACTTCTTTTTAGAATTCATCTTTAAGGGGCAATCTTGTGACAAGGGATTGGGATGTTTAGAGACACTCTCTTGAGGTCCCAGGTTTAAGTCTTAGATGGGAAGTTTAGGCGGTTTAATAACCATTTGGTTTTACTTTTTAGTTTTTAAAAATTAAGCTTATAAATATTACTTCCACCTATAGGTTTCCATATTTTGTTATCTACTTTTTACCTATTTTTTCAAAAACCAAGTCAAGTTTTGAAAACTAAAAAAAGTAGTTTTCAAAAACTTGTTTTTGTTTTTGGAATTTGGCTAAGAATTCAAATGTCTTTTTAAGAAAGATGAAATCCATGGTAGAGAAATGATGAGAAAACAAGCACAATTTTCAAAAACCAAAAACCAAATGGTAATCAAACAAAGCCTTAGTTATTCAAAACCTTTGTTCTCTTGGTGCTAGCCTTGGAGTGGGGAAAGTCTCTCAAAGATTAGTGGGGGTAGGTTCTAAGCATAATGCAATAAGTGGGGCTCTTCGATATTATGGTTATATATATATAATCATGTTCCTTCCTATCAGAAAAAGAATCTTCTTCTTCCTTGGCCTTTCACTGTGTAGCTGTTTCTAGATGGGTGTTTAACGTTATATATTTACTTGTAGATCATTTTGCTTTCTGAAAATTGAAATGTGGTTCGTTCAACGTACATTATCTATATAATCATGTTTCTTCCTATCCGAAAAGAATCTTCTTCTTCCTTCTTCCTTGGCCTTTCACTGTGTAGCTGTCAGTAAATGGATCTTTAACGTTATATATTGACTTGTAGATCATTTTCCTTTCTGAAAATTGAAATGTGGTTAGACGTACATTATCTTGGTTATATATCTATATATATATATAATCACGTTCCTTCCTATCAGAAATAGAATCTTCTTCTTCCTTGGCCTTTCATTGTGTAGCTGTCAGTAAATGGATGTTTAACGTTATATAGTGACTTGTAGATCATTTTCCTTTCTGAAAATTGGAATGTGCTTGGTCGTACAGGTATGGAGAGATTGTAGATGTTAATCTTGTCAGAGACAAGGGTACAGGAAAATCAAAAGGCTTTGCCTTTGTTGCATATGAAGATCAGAGAAGTACAAATCTTGCTGTAGGTTGTCTCCTTCTCCTCCCTCTTAACAGTTTTTCGTTATATAGGATTGAATGCAGGTCTCTAACTCTAAGTAGTATGTTTGTCTCTTTCAGATAATTTGAATGGTGCACAGGTTCTAGGTCGAATCATTAGGGTTGATCATGTTACTAAATATAAAAAGAAGGAAGAAGAAGATGAAGAGACAGAACAAAAAAAGAGGGAAGCTCGGGGTGTTTGTCGTGCATTTCAAAGGGGTGAATGCACCCGTGGAGCTGGATGCAAATTTTCTCATGATGAGCAGGTATGTTGAAGTTAATGGAAGAAAATTGCTGTTCTGCTGGTGTATAGAAATCTATTTTTTATATATCAGAACTTCAGAATTACTCTTCCCTTGAACTTCGGTTTATATAGGTCCACACTTTATATATATATAGTTCCACATTTTGTGTAGTTAAGTTAACAATTAGAAGTCAATTTTAACCACTTATTTTTTGCATTCTGACTTTATCTTTATGTCCGATACAAACTAGGTTATTTTAATACAATCAAATTTGGTCAATTTATTGAGAATTTAGTTTCACAAGATTTTATAGTTTTCCTTTTACCTTTAGACCTTTGGTTTAAGGTTCCATTGATGGCCATGAGTAAGAGATGACTGGAAATTATATGTTTGAGAATAAGATCGTTGGGAATTAAAGATTCTGATATTGTATTTGGTTGTGCATGAGAAAATTTTGTGGGATCAAATTATGTTTCTATTTATTTTATAGAACTAATCCTAGGAATCTTATGTAATTTTAACAGATTAATTAATAAACTTAGTTAAAATTAATTCAAAGTATTAATAAAAATCAATTAATTAATAATTGAAGAATAATTTTAATTTTTTTTAAATAGAAGAATAATTTTAATTTAATAACTAATTATAATTATTGAAGAATGAATACTTATACTAAATTAATTTAACTAATTAAAATTAATTAACAAATACTTTTAATAAATATCCTTAATTAAATTAATTTAACATATTTGACCCCATAGTTCAAGGGTATTTTTGATAATTTAACCTTAAATATATAGTGTCATTTAAATCAATTAATTTTAATTAAACAATATAAAGAAATATATTTTAATAAAGAATATTAAAAAAAAAGGTAAGAAAAAGAGTAGGGAGTGGAGGAATCCCACAGTTTTGAGAGGGAATAAAAAACCTATGGCTATGGAATTAAAAGATGTCTAAGAATGGACAAATTATTCAATGATGCAGCCACATTCTTTAAAATCGTCAGATATAAATCTTAAAATTTGTTTACCCCTAATAACTATTGGATACAAAAATGAGGTACTTTCACAATTTCTCTCTCCTACATTCAACGGTGCAAAACTGCCAGCCTCATTGTGACGGCTTTGAATAATTTCTCCTATCCCATAAAACTTACTCCAAACAAAGGAATAACAACCTCTTCCCCATTTCCATCTCCCAAAAACTCTGTACCAAACGGCCCCTTAAGGTTACTAGGTGGCTATGCTTGACTAAAAGATCTTTTGAGGTAAACCTACATCTTTCTCTATTTTCTTTAGCATGCTTGGATTAGAGTTTTAGTTTCACTTTAGAAATTTTTATACAACATGAGATGCATGAGGGTTTTTCTTTATCCAGAGAGCTGCAAACACGGGCTGGGGGGCAGCGGAAGATGCAAGTTCAAAGTGGGGACATGACAAGTTTGATGATCCAAAAGACCGTGATAGAGAATTGCGTGCAAAAGGAAGGGAAAATAGTGATGACTTAGAAAGAAATCCTAGGAAAATTAGTGGGAGGCAGGAAAATAAACTGAAAGGCCGGGACGATAGTAAAGAATCAGAACTCAAGTTGAGAGAGGATCATGGCAGGAAAGATGAGAAGAGATTGAGAAGACACGATCTCGATGACAATCGTGTGCCAAAGTCAGGAGATGATCATTATAAAAGGGAAGAGAAGAGATCTAGAAGGAACCATGATGACAGTGGGAAAGAAGAGAACAGATTGAGAAGACACAACGACGAAAATGAGACAAAGTTAGGAGACGATCATTATAAGGAAGAAAAGAGACTTAGAAGGAACCATGACGATGAACACGCACAGCATTCAAGAAAAGACTACAACGGAAGGGAAGAAGACAGATCAAAAAGGCATGGGGATGAAGAGTATCAGCCAAAGTTGAGGGAAGATGATAACAGAAGGGAAAGAGATATATCAGCAAAACATCGCTCGGAATCATATAGGAGGGAAAATCACAACGAGAAGAGAGATTTTCGATCTTCTCATGGTAGAGATTCTTCATCACATTCTCATAGAGATAGAAATGAAGATCGTCGTAGATAAAATGAATGAAGATGCAACAGATCATTGTGGTCACTCCTGTCATGTTAATTTTCCAGAGCAAATTGTTTTCAACATTATTCTGATTTCTGAGAGAGATTGGATGAGCAAATCATCTTGATGGTTTTGGGTTTCAGCTTGAGAACACATTTTACTTTTCTGATGGCCTGTTGGGTTTCCTTGTATTGTAATAGGAACTTTTTTGGCCCTTCACTGACTTGAAACCAAGCTCTATTTGTACTATTAAAATAGGTAATAACTCTTTGATCAGAAAAGTAGAGTTCTTTGGGTTGTCGGTATAAGAAGTTTTCTCCTGGTACGATTTGAGAAAATTTAGAATTCTAATTAATGTCAAATAGATCCCTAGATTTTTAAATCATTTAGACTATGATTTAAATACTTTTTTTTATTCTTTTGTTTATTTTTTATTCTTTTTTGGAAAAAAAACTCATTCTTAAATCTTACTCTTGTGGAAAAATTATTTAATATGGTTGGCTGCGCTTCTAAACTCTTGGATGCATGTTAAAATTAAAATCATAATTTCTTGTTTCTCTGTATTGTACCGGCCTCTTCAAATAATTTTTCCTGTTGTGACCTTGTAAAAATTTTGCACACTTTTTAATGATAGGATAGAATATGGATCATTTCAATTTTAAGAATATTCTTCTTATATTATTGACAACCATACAGGATGCATTGCAATGTTGGTGGCGTGGCATCCTTTTGGTATAATCTTAAGGTCCACCTCGAGATTGAGAATCATTCACTCACAAAGGAGATAATTTTATTCTTCAATCCCACTCATTTTTCGATTCCCAACCTATTTCCTTTAAAGAATATCTTCAATATCCATTATGAAACTTCAATCGTTAACTTTCAATTTAAATTGTTGAAACACATTACTGATTGTATCAATTAAAATGCATTGTCATTAATTGTTCCTATGATAATTACTGTGATATGCCTAATTTATATTTTCATGACAGTAAACACTATGAATAGGAATTAGATTTTCACAACAAACTCAAGCAAATAAAATAGAAAGAATGTCAATTTCATTTCAATTAATCTCTCATTCCCAAATGGGACCTCAATAAAATTGATATTGCTTCGTTTTGTTAAAAACAGTAAAGGATAGGTTAGGGTTTTGATACCTTGGTTTTTAGCCTGCAGTTGATTCAATTTGTCCAGTTTTCACGATCAACTGAGCAAAATTCAAGGCAAAATCTGGTTTCTTGATTGCATCTTCCGCATTTTATATATTTACAATAATAATCGATTTCCAGTGGCAATGCAATTCATCGTGTTCCTCACTGACCTCCAGGCGGAGTTCTCAACGTGCTGCTGGGAATTCATAATTACAATGGTGCCACAGCAGCAGAATTTTTTATGCTGAAAAGTAATTCGTAATTTTTTTATGCTGAATAGGAGGGAAAATTGATTTCTCGATCGATCCTGGAACTCCATGCGAGCGTGCCCTAACTGTAAGGAAGATCGAATCAATTTACAACTTTCTCGAGACTGATATAGCTTGATTTGGAAGAAACGGTTCAGAAAAAACAACTTGATAAATTGGAATCGCGAGGAAAAAATAGTGATCTAAGAACAAAAGCCATTAATCAGTATACTAAACCGGAATTTCAACACTCCGGTAGGGCACGCAATTTACTAATCCACATTGGCGATCAAATACACAGAAAAAACGAGCAAGAAGGATGATCGTATGCCTGATAGAAGATTTGGAACCAAGGAGAAAACGAAGTAGAGGAGATTCAGTTCGATTTACATCACCGCCATAATTTTAACAACCAGAAAGAAGGAAACAAAGATCGATAGTACCAAATCGACGAAAGGTAGCCATCTCGCAACCATCCGAGACCAAATCTCGCATCGTTTCTGTACATAGAGAAAGTGAAAGACGAAGAAAAGTCTTCACATCGGAATCATCGCCTGTTATCGTAATCAACGACTTCAGATTCGGTAACCGATCGCGAATTCTGAACTATCGAGCGGCCGATCGAATTGATCCACTCCTCCTTTTCGCGCTCCGACTCGGCGATGAAGTACATGGTGTCTTGACCGGTGGTAGAGAGCTCGAAGGCGCAGGGCTTATGGAGGATATCCTCAGCGCCCTTGACGGTGAGGCAGGTGTTGACAGGGATGACGCCGCGTGGAATGGAGGCGCGAGTAACGATAGAGTCCTTAAACCAGAAGAGTTTACCTTGTTTCAGAACGAACCAACGGCGACGCCAGGTTTTTAGGTATTCGCCCTGCTTGTTGAGCCAGCCGGCGCGTTCGGGGCTGTTCCAGAATTCGATGCCCTTGTAATCCTCCGGACTCGGATCTTGGCCGGTCGCCGCTCGCCACAGGCTCTCCATTCTACCGGAGCTCGTCGGCCGCGACGGAATCGGAGGGAGAAGAGGAGAGAGACAGAAGGATGTTTGTCTTGATTTTTGCAGGCTTGGGCGGACGTGGTTGAGAATGGGATCTTGCAATGGGAGACTCTTGCTTCTATTTATATATGTATTTTTTTTTCGATTTTTACGCATCAATTGTGGAATTAGCTGTCAGTGTTGACTTGTTGACTGGATTAAAACGGGGTCGTTTTAGGTCGAACTCCCAAACCAAAACCAAGCTGTATTGTTTTCCTTTTTTTTTTTTCTTTAAATAAAACAGGCTGCATTATTTCAAGGGTGCTGTTTTCGAAGAAAATGATTTATTCTTTTAAAAATAAAAATAATAATTTATTTTCTTTGAATAATCAGTAACGTCAGGAATTATATATATTTTTTTAATAAGAAAGGAAAAAAAACGTTAGGAGCATAAAAATTGACAAATAAGCTTACTAACTTCAACTTTTAATTTTATATTTAATAGGTTTTTAAATTTTAAAAAGTAAAATTAAAGAAAAAAACTTTTAAAAAGTGTTTAATAAATTTTTGAACTTTTAATTTTGTATATAATAAAATTATAAATTTTTAATTTTGTATTTAATATGTCCTTAACTTATGCAACATTTTTTATTTTAGGGTTTTGCTATGCATAAAATTTAATTTTAAATCTCATAAATAAATTAATTTTTAAAAATTTTGAATATGGCAAGAAACTATTAGACACTTTAACTTTTTGAACTTTTAATTTTGTATCTAATAAAACTATAAATTTTTAATTTTGTATTTCATATGTCCTTAACTTATGCAACATTTTTTATTTTAGGGTTTTGTTATGCATAAAATTTAATTTTAAATCTCATAAATAAATTAATTTTTAAAAATTTTGAATATGGCAAGAAACTATTAGACACTTTAACTTTTTGAACTTTTAATTTTGTATCTAATAAAACTATAAATTTTTAATTTTGTATTTAATATGTCCTTAACTTATGCAACATTTTTTATTTTAGGGTTTTGTTATGCATAAAATTTAATTTTAAATCTCATAAATAAATTAATTTTTAAAAATTTTGAATATGGCAAGAAACTATTAGACACTTTAACTTGTGTGTTTTGTTATGCATAAAATTTAATTTTAAATCTCATAAATAAATTAATTTTTATGTGTGTGTGTATTAAAAATAAAAAAAAACTACTTGTACTTTAATGTGTATCTCAGTCAAGTATTCCCAATAAAAAATGAATCAAATATGACAGACAATTTTACACTATTAGATATATGAATGAGGAAGAAATTGCAAAAATACTTCAAATTTGTATATAATAGTTATTAGAAGACAAGCAAATTTTTGAATCCATATCCAACAGTTGTTAAAGGTAGTAACATTGTGGCGGTTGTATTGAATATTTTTTCATTCCCAACCCTGTCAGGGGAGATGCCAACCACCTCTCCTTCAATCAAACACAAAGTCATTTTTTCAAATTTTGAAAAAGAAAATTTTGAAAGCATATATTAGTTTGTAGAGTTTGATCAAAATTCCAAAACTGTAAAGAAGCAAAACAATAAACAAAGAAAATACAAGTAGAGAACTTAGAAGTAGATATTATAAGTTTAATTTGTTTTAAAAAAATATCATGATGATGATTGATTGACAAGTGGAGTGACAACCTATTTCTATTTTCTCTTTATTAATCAATAAAATTAAAAAAAATCACAAGAACAAATAGAGAGAGGGCTTTTTGAATCAACAACATCATACATTTACATAATTTTCAGTAACTTTCATCAACCTTTATAATTTTGATCATTTTACACCTTCATTAACATTTATAATTAAACAATTGGGATATGGGAAATGGAATAATACATGTTGAAAGGAAGTATGGTTAATTTTTGAGCTTCTTGGTTAATTCAGCAACATACTTGCCTTGGTAAAAGGCCTGTTCGAGCTCAAGCTCTGTGGGATGTCGAGTTCCATCGGCTGCAAAAGTTCCAGCGCCATAGGGAGAGCCACCCTTCACTTCATCCATCACCATCATCCCACTCCCAAATGTGTATCCAAGAGGCACAAATATCATCCCATGATGTGCTAGTTGAGTTATCGCAGTCAATCTATGCATCACCATACGATGATCAGGAGACGAGTTAGAAATTTTAAAACGGGGTATTCTAACATTTTATACATAAAATATTTCAATTATATAAATCAACAGGCCAAAATTAGTGAAGTTCTTTTCTTTCGTTAAATTACAAGTAGTTTAGTCTCTGAACTTTCAGGTTTGCGTTTATTTGATTCTTGAATTTTAAAAATTGTCGTTCTTAAACTTTTAATTTTATGTTCAATTTTTCTATGAATTTTCAATTTGTGACTAATAGGTACTTGACCTATTCAACATTTTTTAAAATTCACGTCTACTAGACACAAAATTAAAAGTTTAGGGTCTTATTAGACATAATATTTAATGAACATTATGAGGCCACACACTGGTGTATAAGTTCTACCTACACACCACCATTAAAATTTTGATAACTAAGAGAGATAAAAGAGAGATGAAGTAAAAAAGCTTTCATTCATCATTTTCTACCTCTCTCTCTTAGTTATCACGGTGTGTAGCCAAGTATTGCTCATATTCAATTTTATTTCTAATAAATTAATTAATTTTTAAAATTTTTGAACATGTCAGAAACCTATTAGACACAAAATTAAAAGTTGAAGAACCTAGTAGACATTTTTAAAGTTCAAACACCTATTAAACACAAAATTAAAAGTTTAAAAGATGACAATTTTTAAGTTCAAAGACCGTTTAGACATAAACTTAAAAGTTTAGAGATTAAACTTGTAATTTAACGGTTTTCTTTTTTAATGGAGGACAAATCAAGGGGCAATTGCCCCTTTGTTTGTGTCATTGGTTATCAAGAGAATAGAGACAATGGACTCCCTAGAAAAATCAATTTCCATATGAAATGGATAAGCCAGTCAAATCAGCAATGGGAAAAAGACAACCAGTGATAGATATGAAATGAAGTTATCCTTCCAAGAAGAAGTTTATCCCAATCTTCCTGTACAATTTGACAAACAGGGCCTGCAGTTACTAGCTGTTCTAAACCAGATTTCATTTGGTAATGAAGCTAATGGACAAAGGAGCTAAACTGAGAGCCAAAACTTGATTCAGCAATAAGATCTGCAGGACACCCTTTTATGAAACTATGAATGATTGTTTTTTGAAACTTGTCTTAACAGCTAGAGTTGTTCTTCGTTCAAAAACACAGGCTAATGAACAATGATTTCATGTATTTATATATATGCCAAAAGGTAAGGAGAAAGAGGTCTTACGCTGTAAGCTCCTGGCCTCCACCATGAAAACCAGTACTCCAGAAAATTCCAGCAGGTTTACCAGCAAGTGCTTGGGTCTGCCATATCTCACTTGTTGCATCAAAAAATGCCTTGAATTGAGCAGCCATGACACCGAATCGAGATGGAAATCCGAAGAGAAAACCATCTGCTTCCAGCAATTGTTCTGGCTTGATCTCTTGCACGTCATCTGCTTTTGGAGGAGCTTTTATCTTTTTCAGTATCACCTCAGACAGTGTCTCAGGCACCTTCTCCAAATCAGTCAGTCAAGTTGGGCAAAACTTATAACTAACCAAATATCTGGGGAGAAAATTTGCAGCCTAGCCTATTTTGTTCTTTTGTTTTATGTTTTAAAAAATTAAGCTTATAAACACTATTTCCTCCTATAATTTTCTGCTACTTACTTTTTATAAACATCTTCAAAACAAGCCAAATTTTGACAAAAAAATATATTTTAAAAACTTGATTTTGTTTTTGAAATTAAATGTGTTTTTAAGGGAGGGTGAAAAGCTTTAAAAAAAAAAAAGTGAGGAAACAAGATAATTTTCAGAAATAGAAAATCAAAATTAAAATGATTATCAAACGGGTCTAAATAGTTATCAACGTTTGGTTATATACTCAAAAGCAATTTTGAAAACCCCATAGAAGAAGCATTTAATTTCACTTAAAAACACTACATTCAAAGTTCATCCCAAACGGAGCATCACTTGTGACATAAAACAATGTTGCTTTTTCTTATTTCATCAAGACTCAAAATACCTGCCACAGAGTAGCTTCAACACCTTGAACTGAGTTAGCTCCCTGTTGAATTCTCCTTGCCATGGTCCCAACATGGCCATGTAAGGAATAGTACCTGTAAATCTTTTACATATCAGCAGCAAATCAAAGTGAAATTTGAATCATAGCATGTGGGATTCAATGAAAACAAAGCAGGAATTCGAACAACAAGGATGATTCGGACAATTCAAGAAAAAGAGTAAGAAATGGAAAGAATACAGGGAGGAAGAAACTTACACTATGTAAATCTTCGTGGTTGACATATCTTGTGTCTTGAAATCAAATCAGCTTCCTGATTGATAAAAGTTCAAGTTACTTTCAACCTGCAAAATATGTAAACAGTCTCTCTTTTCGGGAAGACATGGAAATCTATGGTTGAAAGTTGGAACTGAGGGCAAAAGCAGTATAACCATAGCGAATCATCCAACAGCCACTCAATCTTTAACAACATATACCATTCAATTCAATCTGAGAACGAATTCGTGTCAGAAAGAAGGTTTTAGAAAGATAATTTTCTAAATTTTCTTATCAGATTTTCAAGTTAATTTTGAGGATCAATAACGAATTTGACAATGCCCTCACACTCTCTCTGTAACTTCTTCATTCAATTTTCCCCCTCTTTTCACTAAAATAACAGAAACCAGGGTTTATAAGAATCAGAAAACAATCAGATTGTAGAATGATCAAGATGAATCAATTCATTCATCGAGTTTATCAGACAAAACCTACAACACAAGGATCAAAATGCAAATACAGACAACAGCAATCGCTTAGCCATTCTTACGAAGAACATTGCCCAATCCCCAGCATCTGTGAAATTCGTAGAAATCAAAGGGAAGAAGAAGAAGAAGAGGAGGAGACTAACCTTCACTGTAAAGACGATTAAATTGGAAGGCATACAAAACTTCATCAAACCGATAATGGATGAGTGAAAATAAGCTCTCAGAAACGCATTTTAACGTCCAACAGACAACATGGCGTTTTCGTGCGTATATATATATTTTACAATAAGTGGTTGGTAAATCCAAACTTCTCAAATTGAAAATACATGTTTTATTTCACTTGAGCGGAAAATTTTCTAGAACTAAAGAGTAGAACTACCATACTTACCATTTGTTCAAACTATATTTTTGGATTTATTAATAGGTTTTTAATGCAAGTGGATCACATGTAATTTTTAAATGATGTTGTCGTGACAAACAATAAATGAGAGTAGTATAGAAAATTTTTCATGCTACTGTAGTACTAGAGTTTTTCCCCAGTTGAGCTACTCATGTTCGCTACAAAATATAGGGGTTTTTATACAAAAGACCCTTTTTTCATGCGCTTTAATGCGATCTAACATGTCATCTGAGAATAATGAAATAGAGCATATTCTGACGTGGCAAAACTCGCAAAATTACCTAGGAGAGCAGTACGAGGTCGTCTCGCTTGGTCACGCTCTCGAATCTCGTAACGCTCTCGCTACTAATTCTCATTCTCGCTCTCGTTTTCCACGTCAGCAAAATTGCTTGGATCTTAAAAGATGCTCGCTCTCGCTCATCATCGCGAGGAATAAGAGTGAGATTGAAGAAGAAATGATCGAAAAAAGAAAGAAAAAAAAGTCAGAGAGGAGCGAGAGCGAGATTGAAGAATAAGAGATTGGAAAGAATATAAAATTAAGTCAAAGAAGAGCGAAACCGAGAGTGAGATTGAAGAAGAAAAGATTGAAAAGAATATAAAATTAAGTCAGAGAAGAGCGAGAACGAGAGTGAGAGTGAGAGCGAGATTGAAGAAGAAAATATGGGAAAGAAGGAAATAATATAAAATTAAGTCAGAGAATAGTAAGAACGAAAGCGAGAGCGAGAGTACGCTGCCCTCACAGTAATTTGGATGAGTTGTGGAGTACGGAAAATGTCATATGTCATTAATTTCATAATTCAGGTCAAATGACATTAAAGCGCATGAAAAGAGATCATATGTACAAATTTCCCTACAATATACTGCCTTTTCGTTAAAGTAAAATAAAATTTCTTTTTCTCTACAACCTACTACCACCGCATATGCCGGTTTGGTAGTGATTAATTTATAAATTACACCTATAAACTTTGCAATTTGTTTAAAAATTATTTCTATTATTTCAAAAGTTGCAATATTATTCTTGATAGTTTAAAGGTATTAAAACTACCTAGAAATCTGTTAGAATGTTGAACGAAAAGTCGACTTGGCAAAACCTTGTCCTCTAGTTTCAAACTTAATCCACGCATGTCACCGCCATTTTGACTTCCCGTCCAATATTCTAACGGATTTCTACTTTAAGGACAATTTTGAAACATTTATGAAAGGTCAAGAATAATATTGCAACTTTTAAAATAATAGAGATATTTTTTAAACAAAAAGTAAAGTTTAAGGATATTTTTTGGCTAAATTATAAAAAATGCCCCTAACCTTTGCACTTTGTTTTAAAAATACCCCTATCCTTTCAAAAGTTTTAAAAATACCCTTCAACTTTCACAAAAGTTTCGAAAATACCCTTTGAGCAAACTGCTGTTAATATTTTGAACGGAAAATTGAGGTGGCTCAATTTGTAATGATGTGGCATACACGTGGAGCTTTGCTTGGATTATTTGGTGAATAAGTTGGGCCACGTCGTTTACAAACTTAAGGGTTGGTGAATTGTTTGGATTCTTCTCCTCCCTCTTCTCTTCCTCAAACGTTAGATGGGTGGTTAGGGTTAGGGCTAAATCGACTAACTGTGAGTGAAGAGGGGAAGAAGACGATACTTGAGGGCTCTTGCATTTTGGATCCTTGAAGCTACAGGTCAAAATTGCCAAAATTGCCAAGGGCCTTGAAGCTACAGGTCAAAACTTCATTTGGGTTGTGAAGAAAGAGAGCCATGATCAAGAAGAGTGGCTGCCAGAAGAATTTGAGAAGAGAATAGAAGGGAAAAGATTGATCATAAGAGGCTGGGCACCGCAAGTTCTGATTCTTGATCACCGGTCGATCGGCGGGTTTGCGAAGCTGAGAACGGATGGTAATTTATTTGTTTTCAACTTTTAGATTTTTAGCATTGATGTCGTTGCAGTTGTTTTCGTTGAAGGTAGGAGAATAATGAAAGACCCACATGGAAATTGTGTTGGGTCAACTGTGGGTTCATTTTTTTCATTTTTTTCTTCCATTTTTTTCATTCATTTTCTTCCATTTTTTTCATTCATTTTCTTTCCTACAGTGACAACATTTACAACTTGTTCCCTTTCTTTTTCAACCTCCATAATCAAGAGAATAAAAGCAAATGGTTTGAATTTTCATTTCAAAATCCCCTGTGTTTGTGTAAAATCAAAAGATTTTTTTTTTGTAAATCAAAATCTTTCTTCTAATTTCAGTGGAACTATGTCCCTTTTTTTCCATTAATCAAAAGAATTATGTCTGTTTGTTTTTCAGCCATGATGGAAGAATTTTATGTGATAGTGAATCATGGTGGCAAGCTAGAAATTAATCCAGACAAATATGTAGGAGGTTGGAAAAGTTCAACTGAGAAGTTTGTAAACGACGTGGCCCAACTTATTCACCAAATAATCCAAGCAAAGCTCCACGTATATGCCACATCATTACAAATTGAGCCACCTCAATTTTCCGTTCAAAATATTAACAGCAGTTTGCTCAAAGGGTATTTTCGAAACTTTTGTGAAAGTTGAAGGGTATTTTTAAAACTTTTGAAAGGATAGGGGTATTTTTAAAACAAAGTGCAAAGGTTAGGGGCATTTTTTATAATTTAGCCATATTTTTTTTAATAATTTAGCCTTAAATATTTTAGAAAATTTTGCTTGTTTTCTCATCATTTCCTTACAAACGTTTTCATCTTTCTTAAGAAAATATTTGAATTCATAGCTAAATTACAAAAACCAAAAAAACTACTCTTTTTTTTTTTAGTTTTCAAAACTTGACTTGAATTTTAAAAACATTTGTAAAAAGTAATAACATAACAAAGAAACATAAGTGGAAGTAGTGTTTATAAGCTTAATTTTTAAAAACAAAAAATCAAATGGTTATCAAACAACACTTAAGGCCCAGTGTTAGGACTTCAGTTCGAGGTCTCTTGCCTCAAGACTGGGGTCCTAATATCTCGTTTAATAATCATTTGATTTTTGAAAATTAAGCTTATAAACATTACTTATACATATGTGTTTCTTTGATTTAATATCTACTTTTTACTTAGTGTTTTCAAAAATAGTTTTAAAAAACTTGTTTTTGTTTTTGGAATTTAGGTCCCATTTGGTTCATGATTCGTTTTCATTTTTATGTTTTCGAAAACAAAAAATACAAGAAAAATAATGAAAACGCGTTTGATACAATTATTTTAAAAAGCGGTTTTCAAAAACAACTCCGAAAATGACCTGTTTTCGAAAATGATAAATGGTTGTTTTCTTTGTTTTTAAAAATTATGAAAACAACATATACACTCCTCAAAAAACACAGTTTTCATCAAAACAATAAAATTGAATATTACAATTTATCTTTTTTCATCAAAACTCATAAGCATATCTCTATCTACAAAGTGGATCTATCATTAAATTTTTATGAATAATTTTTTATTACAAAAACCACAAAAACTAAAGATCAACAAACCAAAGTTATTGAAAATATTTATAGATGATTATACTATTGATTTAACTAGCACAACGTTTTATATACATTATGAAAGAGTTAATATTAAGAAAGCGGAAGCAATTTCGGATCTCGAGCACTCAAAGTACATCAATTTAACCAAACAAAAACATGCTCAAAACTGGAAAAAACCAGAAAGTATGAACACATACCCTTGTAGCTCAAATTCTTCAAATTCTTTGCAAATCTTGGATCACCAACACTACTTGGACCACCACTAGAGTCTTCCCTACTATTCTCAGCCCTTGGAATGGATTGTGGGATCCTTTGTTAAGAGAATTTTTAGAGAGAAGGAAGAGAGCTCAAGACAGTTTTTTTAAAAAAAAACTATCAAAGAAATTCACTCAATCCTTTTGTGTTTCATCCCATTTATAGGCACTAATGAAACTTCATTAGGCTTCCTATGGAAGACAACACTTGTCTTCCTATGGAAGACAACATTTGGCTTCCTATGGAAGACAACACTTGGTTGGATAAGATTAGTCAAGTTTCAATTAAATCAAAATTAATTTAAAAACTTGATTAATTAATTAAACCATTTAATTAATTAATTTAATTATTTAATTTAATATCAAATATTAATTAAATAATTAGACCAATCCCTCTCTTTTATGACCAATCGTTTGTACATGAATCCCTATTCACGTATTAAACCGAACAAATATTTAAATCACATTTAAATATGTTCCTCTCTCTTCCTTGTGGTTTTAATTCATAATTAAATTATAGTACGTTAAGTATATCGCATATAATTAACGTTTACTCCCAAAACCGAATTTGAACAATTCAAATTCTTTTCTCTCAAATTATTCCAAGGCTTAGTCTGAGCTAGTAAGGGGACCTAATGGACCTACAGATCATGAGCTCCAACGATACGAGATTAACCGGCCAAACTCTTTAGCCTAGCTAATCAACATTCGTTAACCACCGGGACACACCACTAAAGCCCAGTGGCTGCACTCTCCTCACTGTAGATATATTTCTGTCCACTCGATATAACCATGATTAGTAAGTCGATCATTCACAGGTCGTTCGTAATTACAGCTGGGTCAAATAAACCGTTTTACCCCTGTAATTACTTCTTGTTCCTTAAGTCCCACTGATCCTCTAATGAACAATTAGTTTGTGGTCCAACCAACAAACCGAATCCCTCTCGGGCCAATAAGAGGGTGGGCCCATTGTTCAAGACCCGAAATCAGCACTTAAGGGAACAACCTCTCTACTAATCCTTAAAGCAGGTAGGAGTGAATTCCATCTCGCATGACTATGTTCCCAACTATCTATCCGGTCTTATCCCCAAAATGGGAGGCTTATTGAGTCGGCGATCTCGGGCCACTCTCACCCATGCAAATCTAAGGATAATCCAGAATAAACAGGAGTTCATAGTACGCTCAGGATTAAGATCGAGTTACCTAGGTCATCGTATGAATATAGTCAGTTAAAACAGTAAACGGAGTTATAAAGTCTAAGTGACTATTTCGCGGTCCGGTCTTATGCAAACTCATTGCATAGGACGCTCCCACTCGCATGTCTCCACATGAACGATTTTGGATCACATCGTTAGTACTATACAAAGTGGGTCGCGTCCATAGTGTCCCCAGAATAAGGTACCCAACCTTATCCTTATACTATAGACCATTTTGGCTATTACTCGAACTTGATCCACTTTTATGTCATACATAAAGTTCAAGTATACATACTATAGCCAAGGGTTCTTTGTTCATTGGATTTAGGTTATAGAATACACAATTCACTTTATTCAATAACACATTTACTGAATAAACCTCAATAACATCTTTATAGTAAAATAGAATATACATTCAGTTTACAAAACCACGAGTTTTAGGACATAAAACTCAACACATTAATCATTTTCGATAAATAGTTTTTTTCTCTCTCTTACTGGAAAGAATTTCTTTTCCTTTTTTTGGTTGGAAAAGTTTTATTCATTTTATAAATTTTACCGTTTGTATTTCAAGAAACCAAAAATCTTTTGAATCATCTCTCCTTCTGCTATCTTTGCTATCTCCACAATCTTCCTTTTCCTTTTTGGCAACAATATTATCAAATTCGCTATAGTAAGAAATAATTATATTAGTTTTTTCTTAAAGAATTGATTCTATGAAACACATATTAATCTTTTTCTACATTTTCAAATTTCAACCAAACACAATTTTCAAAATTTGAATTCAAATTTAAAGTTTTTAAATTGGAACCAAACGTGTTTTCAGATATAATGAAAATAAAAAATTTGTTTTTATTTTCGGCTGAATTCTTTGTTTTCAAAAAATATTTTCGGATCACAAACCAAACAGGACCAAATGTTTTCATAAGAAAGATAAAAAGAAAAATATTGTAAATAAATGGTGAGAAAAAAAGCACAATTTTTGAAACAAAATAGTTATCAAACGGAGTCAAAACTTTTAAATTTTAGTTTTTTTTATAACTACGTAAACACAAATTCAAAATTTTCCGTCATAATTTCACAGATTTATGCTTTTAAAATTTGCACAAGAAGCACATTCTTATATTTTAAAGAGTTATACTTCGCCGCTAGTTGTGCATCCATTTTTGCAGCTCAACCATAGGGTGTCACGTATCTCACTCAAAGTTAGTTTGATAATCATTTGAATTTTTGTTTTTAAAAATTAAGAAATACTACCTCTACTTATGAATTTCTTTATTTTGTTATTACTTTTTACAAGTGATTTTAAAATTTAAGTAAGTTTTGAAAACTAAAAAAAAAAATAGTAGTATTTTTTATTTTTGTAATTTAGCTAAGAGTTCAAATGTTTTCTTGAGATTGATGAAAATTGTTATAAAGAAATTATGAAAAAATAAACACAAGTTTTAAAATCAAATAGTTATTAAACTTGTTTTTTTTTTTTTTCTGGAGTTCTAAGTTTCTAACCACTACTAAGTAAAGAATCAAATCATTCACTTTTTAAAGGTCAACAAGTACATCATCCACTTTTGAGATTTTAATTTTTTTTTTTTTTTGAGTTCTTTTTGAGATGTTAATAAATATCTTATTCCCTCAGTTATATTCGAATTGACATTTTTTTACCTTTAAAAGTTCAGTTCACGTAGGTGTTGTTAATAATGTAATAATTTGCCAAAAAAAAAAAAGTGTAATTAATTCCTTTGTAATTTACCAAAATAGTGTATAATCTTTTAGAGAAGATCATAAAAAATTTGCAAGTCAGGTCCAATCTAAATATAACTAGTGGTTAAGCCAACTACATCTTTCACAAAGTTAAGGAAGATTCAATCCTCTATTTCATAGTTGTTAAACATTAAAAATAATAATAATAAATAAATAAATAATTGTGCAAATGTAAGCATAGTTTAAAGGTAATTGGCATGCACTCATTTCTTGGAAATCGGATGTTTAAATCTTCATATCTCATATTTATTGTACTAAAAAAAACATTAAAAAAAGTTCGTAAGTGTGAAAGTCCAACTTCTCAACTTCAAATTATATAAACCCAATTCATCAAACGAAATCTCCCAAAATCTTTAAAGTTTTAAATATCTATACTAAATTTGCTTGTAAGTACCCGGTTTAAACAATTAGGAACGGATGAATAAATTAGTGATTAATTAATTATTAGGCCAAAAATCAATTTACATCCCTAAACTTTGGGGGTTGAATCGATAAAAACTCTAAACTAATAATTTTATCTATTTGAACCCTAAATTTTCATAAGTGTATCCATTTACACCATCTGTCAGATTTCGTTTGAAATACATTAGTTTACAAATGTGCAAACTTATAATTTTATCAATTAAACTCATAAATTGTTATAAATGAATCAATTTAGACCCTCAATTTAAAGATTGTCTATTCATCAATTCTCACACGTGTATAGACTTCTTAAAAAATATAGACCTTCCATTTGAAAATTGTCAATTATTTGAAATGGATGGTCTAAATTGATTTACTTAGTTAATAGTTTAATTGATATAATTATAAATTTGCACGTATAAACTAACGTTTTTCAAATGAAATCTGACGAAGGGTGTAAATTGATACACTTATAAAAATTCAAGATTTAAATTGGTACAATTATTAGTTTAGGATTTTTATTGATAAAATCCCCAAAGTTTAGAGGTATAAATTGATTTTTGCCATAATATATCCTTTTGTGTCTAATAGGTCCCTACCTATTCGACATTTTTTAAAATTCAAGGGTTTATTTTATACAAAATTGGAGTTAAGTCCTATTAAAACAAAATTTTATTTTGTTTCTAATAGATGTATTAATTTTTAAAAAATGTCAAATGTGTCATGCACTCATTTGTTACAAAATTGAAAGTTCAAAGATATATTAGACACTTTTAAAATTCAATTACTTATTAAACACAAAATTGAGTCATTGAGTCATGCGTTATTTCACGAGAAGATGGCAACTCGGTCAATGTGTTTGTCGATGCAACGTGTAACAAATAGGTCAACTTAACTGGTTTGGGGGTTGCGATTAGATATTTAGATGGTAGGCTTGTGGTAGCTCTGGAAAATTGTAAGAATATTTTGTTTTCCCACTTTGCTCTGAAGCATGTGTTGTACTGGAGGGATTACGTCTTTCCTAGAGATTGGGTTTCTTACGTATCCAGATTGTCTCAAATTCATTATCTGTTGTTTCAATGTAAATGAGTGGTGGAACACGACTATTGAAGTTCAAAATGTCATCCATGATATCAAGATGATTCAAAAGGATTTCCTCCAAGTCAAATTTACACATGTGCGACTAGAGTTTAATTTTCTAGCTGATTGGTTAGCGTGGTATCCATTATCTAAAAGTGCTGTGGTGTGGAAAAAAGAATTTTTTGGAATGGATGGAGAATCTTATTTCTTCTAAATTTTCTACTTTTGTAATCCAGGATTTTTCAAGCTGATTAATGAATTTCTGTTGGTTTCAAGAAAAAAAAAATACATACACACACAAAATTGAGAGTTTAAGAACCTATTAGACCACTTTTTAAAATTCAAGAATTTATTAGACACAAACATGAGAGTTTAAACATTTAACTTGTAATTTAACCAATACATAAATTATGATACAAAAATAACAAAGAAAACTTTAAAAAATTTTAAATATTAAATTTAAGTTGATAAGATGCAAAATATCCTAGTAATTTAAATATTTATCTTCCCATTTTATTAATAATTGTGCCTACATATTTGAATTTGGTTATAATTTAATATTTTGTGGTCAGGTTGAAGAAATAGATAAAAAAATTATTCAACCACATTTTTAGAAAAAAATTTAAGCATCACAAAATATTCTATTCTAAAACCATTTTACAAATAAAGTGGGGGCACAATTTGAAAACATTTTAGATCATTATGAATTTCTACACTATTATTTATTTGTAAATAAAGAATCAAATAGAAAACACGTATGTTTCCTAATTGATTTAGGCTTATAAATACTAATTTAAAAGGGATACTAAAGATATCTCTACAAATAGGGGAGTTCTCTAGAGAGATTTTTTATCCTACATGGACAACCATTTGCTTCTTTACTAAAAGTATCAATGGATCATCATATTGATTTGTCTCCTTTTATTTCTTTATTTTAGGGTCGTGGATTCGACTCTAATTGCTACTTCTACAATTAAAACTATTTTCAAATAGAAAATTATTATTTATTAGATTCAACACCCATCATAAGTTGTATAAAAAATATATTAACTTATGTTGATTATTGAAGTTAAAACTCCGTTTGATAACCATTTGACTTTAATTTTTTATTTTTGAAAATTAAACTTATAAATACTAAGTCCATCTGGATTTTCTTTATTTGTTATCTACTTTTTACAAATGTTTTCAAAATTCAAGCCTTGAAACTTATTTTTAAAATTTGACTAAAAATTCAAATATTTCTATAAAAAAAGATGAAAACCATTGTAAAGAAATTAAAAGAAAAAAAAAATCAAAAACCAAAAATAAAATGGTTATCATACTATGATACAGTTGTGTTCCATTGTGAAAAATGACAAGTTGAGAAGGGAAGTTCTTTATAAGAGCAGAACATGAAAATGGGAACTTGAAACTCTAAACAAAAGCATTATAATAAACAAGAGTTTGTGATCATTTTCCGGTGAACGACGACTCTGCAAGGTCAATTGCACGAGCAAGCGCAGCGGCTTTGTTCTCACACTCTCTTTGTTCATCTCCAGGGTCACTGTCTGCCACAATCCCGGCGCCTGCCTGGAGGTGAGCCACCCATTCCATGCGGCGGTTCACATCCTTGTACGAGTAAATGGTGTCGTAACGTGTATTTGTGGTGAAGACGATGGTCCTCAAAGCAAGGGCTATATCCATGTCTCCTGAAAACGAAATGCCACCGAACCCGCCGCTGTATGGCCCTCGCCTAGTAACCTCCAGCTGATCGATTAACTCCATTGCTTTCACCTACATTGCAATGGGATCGATCACTAAAAGGCCTCAAGACAGTCTAGAAACACGTAGATTATCACTGCTCACGAAATGAGCTTCGTCAAAAGAAAAGGACGAAACCGTGTCGAGAAATGCATTGCTTAAACAAAAATGAGCGATCACCATATTTCAGAAACTGCAATTCTAAGACCTTGCCTACATTGCAGTAGACAAGAGAGGAAAATTGGCTAAGTAAAAACCTTACCTTTGGTGCTCCACTAACTGTCCCAACAGGCAATGCAGCTCGCAAGACATCCCAACTGTTTAAATCATCAACTAACTCACCTGTGACCTAGGACGAGAATGGCTTCATTATTAGCTAAACGACGTCTGACTCTGTAAAAAATTGAGTAAAAAATGCTAGAAAGGCGGCATAAATAAACCCGGGAGGGGGGGTCATTCGTGTGAAGCGACAAGGTTATTTATTGACAGAGAAAAAACGAAAACATAATATTTATTCATAAACTTTTGGTTAGAGTAGACATGGAGAAAAATATACTTACAGTTGAACTGATGTGCATGACATGGGAATACCTCTCAATATTCATTAGCTTTTCAACTTTCACAGAACCAAATTTTGATACCTGCACGTGCAGTTCACGTGAGCTTGGCCATTGAATATCCAATTTAGAAAACTTAGGTGCTAAAATCTGATGCAACTGCAAAAGATATCTATCTAGAACAGAGCAGAGAGGCGACTGAACACGTATAAACAACTAATCTTGTGAAAGAATACACCAGCATAGAGCTAGATTGGACGTTTCTCCATGATAGTTCAGCTACAACAATTGGTAGCAGCCATAACAATGGCTAGTTTGCTCCTTGGCCGTCTTTCGGAGTACCAAACAAACTATTTTGTACTGTCAAACGTCTAATCAAAAGAGAAAACATCCTAACTCAAAATTTTGAGGGATGGATCCAATGATAGGGGACTTTGTTTTAGTTATCTCACTACAAGGAATCTTACAGTTTAATGTGAGAACAGCGAAAACTTATGAGATGACATTAAGAAACATCCATGATAAAGGGACTTTTTTTATTATCAGGTACAGCATTGACCTAAGGTAGAAGCTGGAGTATATATAGTATAAGACCCAGATCTGCATTTAAAGAAAAACAATCAAGTAATATGACAAACTAAACCATGGTCGAACAGAAATATACCTTCCCAACATCATTTCTTCCCAAGTCAACCAGCATTATATGCTCGGCACACTGCTTCGCATCGTTCAAGAGCTCCTTCTCCAACATTTGATCCTCCTTTTCTGTTTTCCCTCTTCTAATGGTTCCAGCCAGGGGCCGATTAGTTATCTTTCCCTGTAAACATTAACAGAAACACGCCCATAATAAATACCCAGTAGTCTTCTAGAAAAAGAAGGTAGAAGAAGGGGCATTAATACAGTGAACGTGGAAATTTTGTTACTTGTGTAAGATGATACAAGTCCACGTATGTATAATGGGGACAAGGCTAACTTACTGACATAAACAAAATGACAATCACTAAAAGACATCTGAGAAATAATACAATGGAGTATAACAGCTCTAGTAGATTACCTTCTTCACACGTGTAAGAATTTCCGGACTTGAAGCAACTAGGATGCAGCCTCGAGCCTGATGACAAGATATATATGATGAATAAAGCACTTCGACTAGCAAAGGATGAAACCAGCTAGTGTTGAATTTAACGCACAACAACAACTGTAAAGCACGCAACCTGCAGATAAGTCATGTAAGGGCTAGGATTGACAATGCGCAGAGCTCGGTAAATTTCAAATGGATCTGCAAATGTTCGGCGCTCAAAACGCTGGCTTAATACAATCTGGAAGATATCCCCAGCCAGGATGTGTTCCTTAGCCTGCAAAACTGCCTCCTTGTATTCTAAGCTTGTCATACTTGACATCTTCAGTTTTGGACCAAAAAGATGAGTTAACAATTTTATTGATCCTGCAGGAAGCTTTGGGCTGAAACTAACCTTGTTAAACAATCTGAGAGAAACTTCAACATGCACGATAAAAAGGGGCAGGGAGCAACAATAATTGAAGCACCTACCCCTAAAACAGAGGATCACTTACGGAACTATGTCATGTACTCTGGAGAGCAACTTTTCCATCCGAGCGGTTCCATCCTTGTATGCCTCTTGAACTGAAGAATATTGATCCAAGTGCACCCAATGAATCACATAAGCTTGCTGCAATAAAAATTGAGGAATAAAAGTAAGCAGCAATTTACAAAAGAAAAGTTGGAACACTTTCAAATCACTATGAACCACAAAACCAGTTTACCAATGTAGACATACCATTTCAGTCCAAAAGGTTTAGTAATTAATCATAGAGAAGAAATTTTCAAAGAGGAAATGCGGAGCTAGATATCGAGATCAACATTTGCAAAAATTAAAAGGACTTCTTCGTTCTCTCTCTCTTTACTCACTGACAATTAAATATCAACTTAGATTATCTTCAAACAATAGTAAAATAGTGATATAACTAAGAAGATTGCAACAAGAAGTCTGAGAACAAGAACATACTTTACATTAGATGAATCTACCTTATTCACATGATCAAACACAATAACATCATCATAAAGTCCTAGATGAACATCAGGAAGGTTTCTGTCATCTGTTGGTGCACTAGAGAATGGCAATTTCTTCTTTTCTACATAGCGGACAGTATCATATGAAAAGTAACCAACCCATCCTCCTGGCAAGACATTCATTTGGAAGAATTAGGGATTTTGAAGGCAGGTAGGAGTGGCCTAATGGATGATTTTAAGTCAATTAAGTAACAGTGAGGCAAATAAAATAAACTTCAAACGGGAACGGAATCATATCCAATAATAAAATCAATCATGTAATATCCAAAAAGCAGTCTAAAGGAGCCCTCAAATCATCTAACAAAGTGTGACTTCAAGTCATTTAAACTTCATGGTATCTTTATTGATGCTCCTCAATACATACCTACACCCACCAACCCACACACTTATATTTGTTTGAATGAATTCTCAATGCATTCCTTCTTCCGAATATGAACAGTAACATCGATTGTTATATATTATCAAAACAAAGATTTGTGTTAGAATAGATGTACCGAATCCATGATTCAAAATAGAGTAAATTATATTATCAACATAATAAGTCATTTAGTACCACAAAAAGCATCTGGAAGTTCATCAATTAGTTGAGGTCTCCATTTCTCCATGATTCTTCGAGGCACTGCCATAGGATCCTCAACAATCTCCTCTGTCCTTCTCCCTTCTTCGTGATTCAAAATCGTAACAACATTTTCTTTCGCTAAAATTTCCATTGAGGGCTGAGCACCAACCACACTATATCTCCCCTGACGTAATGGCATATCAGCAAAATCTACTAATCAGCAGCCTATATACTACGATTGGCAGTTTATAAACCAGGAAAAAAAATGCAGGTTTTGAACTACTTACCACATTTGAAACCTGCAGGCCGGGTTCGACGGATTCAAACAAAAAACTTGGGGCATCTCTATCATCTTCCTTAACCAAACATCGGTAAGCAAGCACTGGCGAAAGGTGATCAGAGAATATGCACCGGTGAAGCGGGATCAAATTCCCCTTCTTTGAAGCTTCAATAAACGCTTCTGGACTGTCGACTGGATAAACAGCAGTAGTAAAACAATCAAAATTTTAGAAGACAAGGAATGAGAAAAATTCGTCAAACGTGTAATTTTGATCTTGTAATCAAAATGTTTCGTAAATGTATATGTATATATATCAAAATGCACTGAAATTCAAGGAAATAAGGCTTTCTTCAATCCAATTTTCAAGCCTAAGCAAGTCAATTGGAGTCGGAAAAAAAAAAACTCCATCATTCCCCCATAACTGTCGATCATAAACTGGACTTTCAATCATCTTATTTCATATTAGAATTATACCGAGTGATGTAGCTGAGCATTTGATAGCACGCACTCTTGAGTTATGACCTACTAGAGCTCGAGCGGTCGCGCCCAATCTTGATAATTTAGAGTCAAAGTCGAGGGAGATTTTCGCCGGTAGCCGGATAGTTACAGGCAACTGATTCGATGTAGCTGCTAGGGTTTTCATTATGATCGCAAAATCGAAATGCAGGACGAGGAAGACAGATTTTCTTAGAACAAAACGTGAACCAGAGACCATTCAACGCCCTTAATAACCATTGGAACTGTTATTAATGACCGTTCGATACAGCTTTAAATTACTATTTCAAAAATTCTCTCGTACATCCAACGACTAAAATGATCTGTCACGTTCTAACAATCTTCAAATACTTTCTCCTCCGAAGTCAAAAAATTAAAAATTAAAAATTAAAAATAGGTAATCATTTGTTTGGAACCCATGCATTTGAGAAGATTTCAAATCATAACTCAATTGAAATCCTTTTACTTGTTTGGATGCATAAAAAATGTAAGGAATTTAAAATCATAACTAATTTTAAATCGTATTTTTTTGAAAAAAAAAATTTCATTCTAAAATGGTCAGATTTAATGGGATTTTAACCCTAAAAAAATTTGTTTTCAATTTTACCCATAGAGATTTGTTTTTTTAATTTACGCATGATAGTTTTCTTCACACACCTCCCTACGTAACTCATAGTTATCAATTGTTTCTTCTACATTCAAACTTAAAGTCAAGTAAACTCAAGATTAGGTTTCTATTTTATTTGTTTATTGTATTTTGTTATTTTTGTTTTTAACTGATAACAATAATTTAAATCTTTTTTCAATGCAGCTTTTTTATTTAAACAAGTTTTTTATAGCCAAGCAAACTAGATGTGAGTTTTTTTCTTTTTTGCTTTGTTTGTCCACTTAAACATTTTTTTTCTTATTTATTGATTGGAGAATGAGAGGCAATAATTGATGGGCTCTGTTTAGATTTGACTGAGTTCAATTTTTATTTTCTTCATTTGCAACTTATTTTATTTTATTTTTTACAATCATGATGACATTTACAAATTTTAATTTAATAAGTTCATTTGTTTTGATTAATGATGTTTTCATGGTTATATATATTTGACATTTTAATTTAATATTAAAATATTTTGTTATTAACTAAAATAATCTCCTGCAAAATTATAAGGGCATAGTAATAAAATGTTATACTTTCTTTTCATTTTTCGTGAGCATCCAAACAAGAAATTTTAATTTCGGTGATTTCAAATCAATTTGGTTCCAAATGCAAATAGAAATTTGAAATAATTTTCATATTTTAAAATTCTGGAATTTAAAATCATTTCTTACTAAATCCATTTTCAAATAGAGCATATAGGTTTTTACCCTCCGACATTGCTTGCCTAATGTTTTGAGATGTCTTTAAAACATGGCTTGCTGTATGTATTGTCAATTGTGATTATACCATTTTGGTCCACCGTTGTTCTTTTCTCTTTTTCCCCTAGTATTACTGTAAGGATTTTTTTTTTTTGGTAAAATATATTTTGTTGGAAATAATAATTCGCACTGAGTAACAAATAATTACAATGTAAACAATAGTACAGACATTATATGTAACAACAATTTCAAAACTCAAGAACAAAAGATAATAAGTAGTCAAGACACGCTTACAAAGCGCTACCCTGAAGACAATTATTCGCTCTGCACGAGTTGCAAGCAGACTACAATGATCGTCTCAGCATGATACAACGAATAATTCCGATAGAATAGCAACCTTGAACTACTCGGATCTAGCAGAACTTTTGGATACTTGCTCTCAACTTGACTCAAATTTAAAGAGAATAAAGAGATGAGAGAGGAACTCTTTAATTAGAATGAAATACACCAAAATGGAATGATATGCTCTAAATGAAGAAATAAGTTGCTATTTATAGGCTAGCAACTTAGTAACTCTCCAAAAATAAAATTAATATAAACAATATGAAACATACATCAAAAGTAACTTAATTGTGTAGTTACTTATAAAATTTCAAACATAACTCACAAATTTAACTTTTTAAGTTAAATTTGTAAAAGAAACATCAACACATTTTGATGTTTCAAACCATTTTGAAACTTTTGAATTTCAAGTCAAGTAACAACAACATAAATGAAACATCAATTCATTTTGATGTTTAAAACCAATACTTTCTTTCACAAAATTTTACTATAAAATCCAACGATCCCCCACATGAAAGAAAGTTTGAAAATTAAAACAAAATCGTTGAGAGCAAACAAACAAGCTATGCATCAAGATAAGTGTCTTATGGACTTGAACCTTCCTTAGTGAATATCCATCGTACTTACCGAAGAAATAGTGAGACCAGCTCTGGAACTACCCTTCTCATTGGTAAATTAAGACAATAGACATCACACATAACTCATTTTGTATCTTTTAGTTCTATACGTTTGTGTTCTTTTTGATCTTGGACAAAATCTTGAATTCATGGGTGCTTTAGGGAACATAAGTCATTTTAAAAGTCCTCATAGAAGCGACCACACTTCTACTCTCACATAGGTGATATTGATTAAGAGTATTCTGTCATTACTCCTCTTGTAAACAAGATATCAACAGATCACACATTTTACAACATTATAGAAATGGAAAGAAACTATAAGTTTCGTAGTGTGTCAACTATAAATTATCTAACCAGTTTTCCTATTGAACCTAGATCTTGGGATCTCCAGTCAACTAGGTTAGGTTACCATCATATAATTCATTTCATAGGCTTTAGCCCCATTTCCCTCGAAATATATGTTACTTGCTCTCTTGACAATCCTTTTGTTAAATGATCTGCAATATTCTCTTTCGATTTCACATAATCAATGAAAATAATTCTCCTATTCGTCAATTGGTTCCTCCGATTCGTCAAAATTAGAAGTATAAGGGCTAAACTATTAAATTGTTACATATTAAAGTTTAAAGACTAAATTGTTACAAATTTGAAAGTATAGAAATTAAATCGTTACAAATTAAAGTTCAAAGACTAAATTATTACTTTCATGAAAGTTTAACGAAAATTTTAAATTCTTATTAAAAAAACTTGTGAAAATTTCACTTTTATTCATGTTTGAATTAAACTTTTGACTTTCTCAAGCATTTTTGCTATACCATTTCTTGGATTAGCTCCCGTCAAACCAACAAAATGAATTAGTTTTTTATTTTATTTTATGGATCAACATTATGTCTACTTTAAAATTAAAACCAAAACTAAATCATTTGTTCTGTGACCATAAGATCTTAATTGAAAAACAAAACATTCGGTACCTGAGGGATAAAAATGAAACTTAAAAAAAAAAAATCACAGAAAAAAAAAACTTTAAAAATTGAAGATTCAAATTAAAAAATTACTTGAACAATTAAGTTAAAATCTTATATTTAAGACCAAGACCGAGCACCCTTGATTTAAAATCTTATATTTCTCTGCAAAGATGCTTGAGAAATGCTAGCAATTAGAAGGGAGAAAAAGGAAGAAAAAGAATGGTCCAGCGAACCGTATTTTGGATACAATACAACATTCAATGAAGTTAAGATAAACACGTATACAATTGTCTTGGTCATTTTAAGATCAGTAAGTATATATACAGTTTTCTTTCCTTTAATGTTGCAAGTATTTTTTGGAATTAAAAAAAAACGGTACTTTAATGGAATAAAATAAACCGATTATTTAGGCCTCCATAACCATTTCCGTTTTCAGTTTTTGATCTTTTATATTTAAAAAACTAAAAACCAAAAGGACAAAATATCTTTTTTGTCCCTCAGTTTTGCGTTTGGTTCCCTTTTAGTCCCTGAGTTTGTTAATTCTAACTGAAAGCTAACGTGGCATCTATTTTTTATCAAAAAAATATTTTTTCTAATTTTTTAATTATTAAATATATTTCTTCTCCTTTCTTTCTCCCTCTTCCCACTCATTTATCCCTCCTCCTTCCATCTTATTCATCTAATACATGGCAGCCGGATGCCGGCCGTTGCCGCCGCCAATCATTGGAAACCCATTTTTTTCTCTCGTTTTTCCTTCTTATTTCCTCTTCAATCTTTCTTCTTCTCCTCTTTCCCCTTCCTCTTCGAACACAAAGTAGGCATTCGAGGTCAAACTCTATAAAAAAATGTGGATGATGTGATTCTACTAGAAAAGAAATTGAGGGTGTTGTCATTGCTATCAGATCACGCTAAAAACAGCCGCATGCCCGTGGGTCTCGCCTCCTTTGTGCCCGACGCTGTGGGAAGCCACTGTCAATCACCCATCTTGCCAGAAACGGAAGGGAGAGTAAAAGATTGATGAAGATGATGGAATGG
This sequence comes from Trichosanthes truncata, assembly GCA_033996785.1. Taxonomy (NCBI): domain Eukaryota; kingdom Viridiplantae; phylum Streptophyta; class Magnoliopsida; order Cucurbitales; family Cucurbitaceae; genus Trichosanthes; species Trichosanthes truncata. The sequence continues at coordinate 21,431,302 of JAWPNB010000008.1, read as the reverse complement.
GTGGCTATTTGCGTGTGAAGAAGAAGCCTCCAATGGGTTGCCAGAAACGGAATGGGTCATCGAACGTCCTTATCTTCTTCTTCCTCCTCATTTTCTCCCTTTGAAAATGTAGAAATTCTAAAACCATTGAACCCCGTAGTTGCGGAAGCAAGCTCTTCCACTACATTCTCCAAATCACTACCAGCTTCAATGTCTCCTCATCTTCATCCAAATCTTCCTCGCTTTTCCTCATCCTCTTTTGGGCACCAAATCCTCCTTTGTGACATCCCCATTTCCAACCTCCATCCATGGAACCCATAAACATGCATGTCTACCTAATGCACTATCACGATCCCCGACCACCACAGTCCCCATAAATATAAGTGAAAGGGTTTGAAGAAGAGAGGAAGAAGAAGATAAGGACGTCGACACCATCGACGACATCAAAATTAGGTGAACAAATAAAGGGAAGGGGGAGCACAGTGGGTAGAGGGGAAGGAGAGAGAAGAGTGAGAGAGAGCGACAAAAAAAAAAAAAAAAAAAAAAAAAACGATAACGGTGGTCGACGGCGACGAGTGGTGGCTGTAAGTGGCACCAACCATGATCGAGAAAGGGGAAGGATATGAGGAAGAGGGTGAAAGAAGAGGGGAAAAGGAGGGAGAAGGGAGAAAGAAGAAAAATAAAAATAAATTAATTTTTTTAAAAAAAAATTAAGAAATATATATTTTTATTTTTATTTTAAAAAATTAAGAAATATTTTTTAAATAAAAAACAAATGCCACATTAGCATTCCGTTAAAGAAAAAATGGATAGAGAGACTAACATGCAACTAAATTCAAGACTCGACAACTAAATTGTTGATTTTGAAAATTAGGACCAAAAGAAAACCAAATGCAAAATTGAAGAACCAAAAAGATATTTTGCCCAAATAAAATGTTTAGTAACTATTTTTTGTTTTCCTGTTTTTTAAAAACTGAAAACCAAAAACATGTTTGATAATTATTATTTTTTTAAATCAAAAGAATATTTGAGGAGTGTTTTTAATTTTATATCTTTTATAAAAAATAAAAACAAACTATTTTTACAATACTTTTTCATCTAATATACATAATTATAAATTTTTATTTTTATTATTTTTTTAAAAAAATCATATTGAAAAAACAACAATGTTTTAAATGTCTTGATTAGTCACTAATCAAAACAGGAAAAAATAACATAAACAAACATAGAAAAAAATACAACTAACATCATATTAATATTTATATAAACAATAAAAATGTTCATAATGTTTAATAATGACTAATTAAAAGAGCAAAATTAGCAAAAATAACAATTAACGCCGTGCTTGAGTTGTCATCCAAAATTGATTAGCAATTTGATCCCTCACGTAAGCCATTTGCTTCAATTGATTTTGACTCACATTTACCTCAATAGGAGCTTGTGAAAGGTTGCTTCCATGTTGCACGTTCTCTTCTTCAACCATCAATAAAAATTGTCTCATTCTTAAAAGACCATGGTCCATCATATCTTGTTCCGTCAATTTAAATTACATCTTCAATACACTTGTCTTCATGAATCCTGAATAAAATAATCTTACTTTAATATCTTTCATATAATTTTGCAACATAATGCAAAATTAATACTAAATAATCTACCATACAAGTTAATCAAGATACATAATAATGAATTGCAAGAAAATGGGGTTGATATGGTTGAACCCCTTTCAACTTCACATTCAAATGAACATTCAAATGAACAAGAAAATACAGAGATAATGAAACAAACACAAATAATACCATTAAAGCAATTTTCTAGGACAGCGTGAAATCTAGTCGTGGTGGCGTTGTTGTTCATTGTAATCTGCTTATGGGCCTTCTTGGACAATGTGACGCAAGTATGGTCAAGTAGATGTGAGTTTCAGATAAAGCATCTAAAGTATAAAACAAGACCCATTTTCAAGTAGCAGCTTATTCCAGCGGTTGCTTGTAAAACAGATCTAAAGTGTAAAACAAGACCCATTTCAAGAAGTAGCTTATTCCAGCGGTTGCTTGTAAAACAGAGCATTCATAAGCCAGACCAATGGTAAGACAGGGCATTCAGCAGTATAAACAATAATACATCCCAATTTTCAAGACACACTAGATAGCTCCAATGAATTTTGAACGGATAAACAAAAATTTTGAAAGATCTACCGTTGAACTTAGGCAACAAAGTGATTCTGTACAATTTTCTGGTATTAACCCAAAAATTCAATGTTAGTGTCTTGCAATTTTATGGTGTTTTATTTAAAAAGATAGAGAGCTAATTGTGACTAAACAATTAGGAAAAACTGCAAACTTGGCATATGGATACAAATACAGGAAACTTGAGATCTTAAAGTGATCTGTTGAGAGATCAATATAACTTTTTCCTACTTAAACTAAATTATAGTTTCAGAATAGCAATGGAGCATCCACTCTACAGAGGGGGCTAGAGAGAGAGATTCCTAAACCATCAAAAAACAGACGAGGAAGAAGGAATAATCAATGTAACTTGCTTGGAGATATATATATGCTCTTTCTTATTCTTCACTTTTATTTCTTTTTGTACCTCCAAGCTTTCCCTCTAAGTAAGCATTCTTAAGCTCATTATGCTAAGGAATTTGTCTTAAAGCTTAAAAAAGGCAAGCTTAAGTACCAAATTCATCTCTCTTTCATTTAAATTTGTAAATGATCCAACCCCATGAGGATTATCACAGAAGATGCTTATCACAAGAACAGACCAAAGTACAACAGCAAGAAAATAATATGAAAATATGAACTCAAAGAACCATCAACCACAACATAACATAACATTAAACTGATTAGAATTCATGGAAAAAGCATCAAAACTTGTTAAATAAAAAGGGATTTAACTCACTTCTTTTCGATTTCCCCTCTGATTTTGACGTTTTTCGATTCTTTTCCTTCTCATTCCCCCCCCCCCCCCCAAAATCTTTCTGGTTTATCTTTCAAATTCTTCCCCCAATCATAGAATTCAAAAATCCAGAATATGGCTTTCAATTTTCAAGTTCTCAACCATTGATTCAGTGATTATTCGTTAACAATTAATCTCTGTGGGATGATTTCATAGGAATTTGTAAAGATCATAAGTCTGAAAAAATAGCAAAAGAGTATAAATGGCAAACCTGGAAGTAATGAGTTAAAGGTTTCAGCAGCAAGAGGCATGATATTCAGCAGCAATCCTTGAGAGCAAAACGAGAGAAGATGATTGTTTGCGTGAAACTTGTTTGTGCAAGGGCTAGGGTTTTGAAAAACATGTGATTTCTAAAAACAAAAACGAAAAAGCGTAAAAACGTTTTTTTTTCGTTTTTAATTTTTTTTTTTATAATTCTAAGACTGTTTTCAAATTTTCAAAAACTAAAAACTCAATTGGTTACCAAACAGACATGTTTTTTAAGAAAAGAAAGCCAAAAACTGAAAACGAATTGATTATCAAACGAGGCCTTAGTTTCTTTTATTGAAATAAAAACCATGATTTGAAGGGGCTTTCTCTTTCCCCCCACTCAGTTGCCCAACCAATTTCAGGCTATAACGTCCCCGATGGCATCTAGAAGAATGACAAAAGGAAAAAATCTTATCAGCTTGTATAAATTTAAAGAATTAAAAATTATTTTCAGAACGTTCAAAATGCATGGATTTTGTTCCATAGCAGAACATTAACTAATGTCTTTTTCATTATATATAGTAATTTACAGTACCTTGAATGATATTCATTAGTAAGCAAAATTTTAAGTTATAAATAACAGATAAAAGTAAAACTAATTTCCTCAAAATATATATTTATAACCAAAAGTAAAACTAATTAATGTAAACTAATACATCAGTGTTTAAATAATTATAATCATTAGCATTGTTTAAATTGTTTTATAATTCATTATAGTGGAAAATCATATTAAAATATTGATGATCCGACTAATTATTTTTAATCGAGAAAGGTATATACAATAATGCAATATTTCTGTATGAAGAATCCTGAAGTTCTTAAATAGAAATTATCTTAATCTCATCCAATGCATGAAAATGTGTAAAACAAAACCTTTCATGATGGCATAGTCAGGATTGTTGTTAAATTTTTAAATAAAAGTTCGTTCAAATTAGGACCCTTTTATCAAAACTAATGCAATATCTAATTGGTTAATTTCAATTGATAAAAGTATATTTAATTAAAAAAATTAACTACGAAGTTAAAAGAAATAGACCAAATTACTTCAATATGAACACTCAATTTTAAATTATTAATAACTTTGTAGAAATCCAAAAGTTTATTAAACAAACAGAAATAAATGCATCTTGTATGCCGAAAACTATCACCTCGAACAAAATGAAGTGATAGATAGATGTATAGAATAAAATCATTTTGAAAATATTCTAAGAGTGAGACTTCGTAAAAAAAAATTAATCAACTTCCATATGGTAAATACTTTTAAATTTAAGCCCCATTTTGACTTGTTACCAAAGTAGGTTAATGACTGCCCCTTTTCTAATGTCTCATAATTCACCAGGGAAGTGAGAAAATATGTTCAATTTACCTTGAGTGGTGGGTAAAGTCCAGAAAGTAGGGTTCACCAACACCAATCTACACTCGATATCATCGAGAACAGCTAATTTACTGTAGGCAGTTTCGAAAGAAGCGTATTCCCTAATTCAAACAAAGAAGCGTTTATCTCTTCAACACTAAGAGTAGAGGAAAAAGTTGAAGCCAAATAAATGAGTCCAGCATTAACCTGTAAAGCAAACACGACATCAGCTTCGTCAACTTTCAACAACACTCGCCTCATTTTATCGTCTCGAGACTGACCAAGTTTGAGAAGCCCCTGCAAAGTTCAATGTCAAAATGATTGAAGAATTGGTACCATCAGAGATAAAAAGTGTCAAATTCTTTGTTTGAGCTAATACCTGGTCATTTAGCACTGTGAACATATTTGAAAGTTCGAAACTTCCCACCGGTGGGATTAGTGTTGATTTGCAGATATCTACGTACGATTTGTTTAGCTGCATGTAAATGTCACAATAACAAACAATGTTCAGTCATTGCTATTTGTCTTTAAAAAAAAGTAAACTCAGGAACTGAGCACCCACCTCTCCTATGGTTGTATCCTTCTTCCCTCTACGAACGAGTTTTACAACAGAGCATAAAATAATCTGGATACAATATTTATAAGTGTAAAAAGAAAATAGTTACACAGAACATTGAAACAATTACATTTATTGAAGAAGCACATGCCAAAAACTGAGTCAAATGGTACTACTTTCAGTTTTACGTTTCACCTAATCTTTGCTATTGGATTATGATGGAACTATTTTATCCCCAAAAGCCAATTAGTTAGGATCAGAACCAGAAAAATCATTTTTGTTGACAACTTTGAATGTATCGCTTCCTTTGTAAGTCACATGTGCCTTGTAAGTTATTTTCATAAATAACAACCATTGCAAGAATCTCTTTTAAGAAAAAAATTACAAATGGTAAATCAGCAATCATATTTTTTGTTTAGAGATTCTGAATTGTACCTGTTGATGCTGAGGAAGAGATTGTATGGTTTCCACTGATGGTGATTTAAAAGTCTTGGATAAGGCAACGGCCATATGGTCCAATCTCACCTATAATAAAAGTAAATATATGAAGTGCAGAGAAGTCATGGGAAAGGGAAGAACTTAAAAGAGAATTATCATCAATCAATAAAGAGGTGTAGAACATTTGGGAAATATTTTCACCAGTTCTCGACTTTGCAATTCACTCAATTTATTGGCTTTGCTTCAAACTTTTAATGCTCTAATCTAATTTTTGAAATAACAATTAAAGATTAACTACTAAGAAAGGAGGCTTTTTTGAAACAGTAAAATCGTAATTTAACCACTTGATTTCTTCATCCCCTTTGGAGAAAGATTTATTTTGGGCTATTTGGAAAACTAAGAGTCCGAAGCGTATAAATATAATTATTTAGGTTATGTTACGTGGAAGACTCAATACTTCAGAAATTTTGCACAAGAATTTTCCTTTAAATTGTATTATGCCTTCGGTTCGTCCTCAATGTTTCAATGGTGAAGATTCCATCATCCACATTTTCTTTGATTGTTCATATGCCCGAGCTTGTTGGTTCAGATTGTTTGAGGTGTTTAGTTTACATTGGGTCTTCTCCAACTCCTTCAGAAGTAATGTTTATCAGATTTTGATTGGTCCTTTGGTGAATTCAAGGGCCAAATTAATCTGGGTTAATGCTGTTAAATTAATTTTGGCAGAAATTTGATTGAAGGAAACCAAAGAATTTTTCAAGAAAAGAAGCTCCTATGGGTGGATCGTTATGAAGCAAGATATTTGTTTGAATTGGATTGATTTCCTTTACCCTTCAAATTAGTTTCTTGTTTTTTCTGCTCTGTTATTTTATTTCAGGCCTTGGTTGCTTTGTTTTCTTTACTGTTGTTTCCTTATATCCTTTCTTTTTAATCACTCCTCTTTGGAATTTGTATTTTGGAGCAAAAGTCTCTTTTCATTGTTTCAATGAAAAGTCTTGTTGCTTATTTCAAAAAACAGAAGCAGAAAACTGTTTTGGGCCAAAAAAACTTTAACTTCTTGTCACATAAAACTGTATATTTAGTAGACAGAAAATATTTCACATTTTGGATATATTTCACCCCTTGTGAAGAATTATCGGTATACATACACACACAAACCCATCAATAAGTAGATCAAACTATATAAAAGTAGTTTTTTCAAACAATAAACCACCACCTTTTCTTTTGTAAGAAAAAATCATTTCAAGGGTTTAAAAAATATGGAATTTTAGAATGGACAAATGCTACATGGAAGATTAATTATGGCAATGACGAGCACTTACAATCTGAGGCTCTTGTCTTTTGACAAACTCAGGTGCTGAAAAATCACACCCGTCATTATGGTTCAGCTCCTTAGAGGATGCTTTGAGTTCCACCTCTAACAACTCAATGGCGTTTCTGTTCAAAGGAGATTTTAATTACAATGATAATATATCACGCTCGATGCAAACACTGAAAATTCTTATCTTGAAGTTTGTAGGCTATGATATAACTAAGCTTCATGTGGAAAGTTATATTGATTAATTTAAAAACACTAACCTGCAAACGTAAAGAGCTTTTCTCATATCTCCAGACACAGCTGCAACTTTCTGCAGTGTATTTTCAATCAGTAAATAGATTCAACTTGCATTCAGATACCATATAGATGAATAAGCAATAAATTAGGTTTGAACTAGTTACAAAATAGACAGTTAATTTTCACAAGACTGGTCATCAATCAATGATAAATGAAATCTAACATTTAGGCCCATTCACTGACAATTTTGTTTTTAAAATTTAGTCAAAATGTTAAACGTAGAGTGCAAACAAAGAAGATTATTGGTAGACAAACACGATCTTTTAGAAACAGCATCATTATCAAGAGCACTTGATTTTGCAAGATAGATTCATAAAAATTTAAGCACCAATCTTAAAAACAAAAATTTGAAGTAATTATAATGTATCTATATGCAAGCAAGTGAGGTTTAAAAAATATACAAACTAGAAGTGAAACTCGCAAAAAATCTTGTTTTCTGAGGAGCTAATTTAGAAAAGAAGATTCCATTGCAAAAATATCATCAAACGTACTCTAGCACAGAGCTCCAGTGCTTGCGGTTGAAAGACAACGAAAGGAAGCACCTACACAGAATATTATTTAGCATGTGCAAAAAAAGTAAAGAAATATTGATTGAACTTCTAAAAACGACAGTAAAATTCAAGAGTATAAAACAAGGAGATAGAACGTACAATTAACCTTTGTTGAAGAATCTTAAGGATCTGATCCTTGGAATAAGCCCTATAAGTTACAACCTGGGGTTTGCCTAGGGACATGCAATTGGTAGAAGCAACAATTAGTATCGAGAAATCCAATTATCTACTGTACTCTTGTTAAATATGGATCAATAATAGAGGATCATAAGCTAAACTGCACATCTACTTGTAACTCACAATTCAATGCTTGAAGTCTCGGAAGAAAGCGATCTGCTAAGTCAATAGCATTCGCAATTCCTGCAAAATCCACCAAAGAACAGCCTAATTTGTTAATTTATAATTCATGAAAGAACAACAATGAGATATTCTAAGTATCACTGTCATAAGCATACCTATCAAAATACATCTTGAAAATGGGAAAGTTGTGAGCATGAAAAGATCATGAAGCACTACTTTGTCCTTTGTAATTAAATAATCCAATTCATCAGCTATTATCAACCTGATGTAAGAAAAATGGCTCAAGTAAATATTGAGATGAAATTCAAATTGCAGCAAGTAAGTTCTTACATCATCTTCATGCGAGATGACTCTGCCTTTTGGGAGTATAAGCGTTGAAGATGTTGCAAGGGTTTTAAAGAGCCATTCCTTTTCTTTTGTGGTTTGGCTTCATCAATCATCTACCAAAAACAAATAGTAGATAAGCCGTAAGCATATGAAACATTAAAGTGACAAATATTTCAAGTGTTTTACATCTGTACCTTAATGAAAATATCGGACGTATTTGCTAACGAAGTGCAGTTTATGGACAAAATGTCTGGCAGCTGAAGACCTGACTGGTAGCATACATAATATTTGAATGTGAGATAAATTGAATCTTCAACAAGCAGACTTTTTAGCTTATACTTGAACAGTAGATTGCATATATCTCGTGAAGATGACTATATTCAACAAGTAAAAGTTAAAAGCCTACCTCTTTCACCCAAGCAGCCAACTGCTTTTTCACTTTCTCCATGGACAGAGATTTGCCAGTTCCTGGACACCCGCAAACATACAAACTACCAGCTTTTTCTTGCTCCACACAAGACTTGCAAAAACTGAGGATTCTACTTTGTTCGTCCTCACGGCACATGATTGTAGTTGGGGCTGTTGATACGTGCAACACTTCTTTTGCTGTTTTTATATGTTCAGTATCTAACAAATTGGAAAACAATAGATCGAAACCTGTTAAAAGTGCAAGAGAAATATAATCAAATACTACAACTTCATGCTACCATCACAAACTAAATTCTAACCTTTAGGATTCCAATCTGGTTTGGCACTAGGTGAACTATGTAATTTAGGAAAGCCATCATTAAACGTTTTCCCCTCGCTCTGCATATGGTTAGAAGAAACATGTATTATTCTACATCATTCGATCACAAACGAGACTAAGAAATAATGCATTTATTTGCATAAGATCTTCAATTAATTTGTGAAATCTAACTGATGGACTAAACTTCAAAAAAATTTAAATGCAGAAACTTACAATGGCTTTCTTCTCTGCCCTAGCTTTAGCTTTCTTCTTTGAACCTTGTGTGCCTTCTTCTCCATGTCTTTCTTCTTTGCTCCAGCAGCGCTTCATAGCGAAGAGAGTGAAAAGCTTTGTTTTTTTGAAGAAGAAGAGTGAAAAGCTTTGTTGTTGAAATGTAATTTGATCTTCCACAAACCCTATTTTATAGAATTAGGATGGCATGACATTTAGCCCCATTCGTAATTATTAAAATAAATATAGTCTAATAAATTATCTTATCTCTATAATCTATATCTATAATATATATATATATATAAAAGTGAGCTTAGCTCAACTGTAATTGGCATGTACCCTCGACCAATAGGTTAGAGGTTCGAATCCTCGAATGTATATATATAAGTGGCTAAAAGGAAGAATCTTTAGGTTGCAATTAAGCCCTCTATTTTCTAAATATGTCTATTTTACTTCAGACATTATCTATAACTTTTTAAATGAAGTACATGGGAATGGGATAAAGCATATAGAAGCAGCTCTTAATTCTATAAATTCAAAGCATCATTGGTTATTGTATTTGTAACAACCCAACTTCTAAAATGGCAGCCAACTAGGGCCGCTACTGCACATGCACGATATGGAGGCCATAAAAAAATGAAAAGCAAGTTCCCAAATCTTGAGTTAAAGAAACAAAGAAATGCTAATTTTAATGGGTGAAACAACGAAGAAACAAAAAGTTAAACGAGAAACTTTAATTGGGATCCCATGAAAACATTAAAAAAAAGTCGAACTACTATAATTTCCGAGGCCTCAAAGAAAATAAACCCTAAAATAGGCATTTTAAATAATTAAAAAAAAAACCAAAACATTAAAACCAACAAAAGAATGCAAGTCCTCTAAAAAGAAAATGCAGAAGCATGTACTCCTATATATTCCATGGCGCTTCCCACAAATCCTGTCAACCCCACTGTTGGAATTAGAACATGCAATCACATGCAACATGACTTTATTTTCATGACTAAAGTGAGACCTAAAAGTTTGTCTCTTTGATCTCCACTCATTTCTTTTGGATTTATCCAGATGTGCATCATTTTCATATACATGGTCCTATGTACATCACTTTCATACACACAGAACCCACTGGGAGTGCATCACTTTCATACACCCAATTCATGACTTTTATGAACAAACACACATGCATGAGGTCCCATACAAAACATAGATTTTACATCATGATAGTAACAAAGGAGATTCCATCATAAAAGCACCATCCATCACATACATGGCATACAAGCTATTCCTTTCTCAAATAATAATCATTTGGGAATTTCATAAAATAATCCATGACTTACATAAAAGATCGTGACTTCCTATAAAATAATTCATAACTTCTTAGAAAATTAATTCAGGACTCTTTTATAAAATTTTGTCCATGTTTTTTTTATACAAAATCACAGAAGGCAACAGAGACCCAACCAAGGCCCTAAGGCAATCCAACAGTAGAGCCACTTACCTTGGCTTACACTTGGCAGTCAGAATTTATGACTCCTATTAAGAAATATGTTGGCCAACCTATAACCAAATTTTCCATAAATTAGTATCTAAATTTACAACCCATTAACTCATATTTACAGAACTTGCATTGGCCTTAATTGGTAACTTGGCTTACCCAAAAATACTAAAAGGAGGAGTACCCAAAAGGTTTTTGTTTTTCTCGGGGTCTCCTTCGAATCTCGATCGATTACCACAACTACAATTAAGGGTGGTCCAAGGGTTAGAACCTTACATGAAAAGTTTAAAATTGAACTTAAAAGAGCATCACCCCTTAGTCTTACCAAAATTAACACCCTAATCCTTGCTGATTTAGCTCTAAAAAGGTTCAATTTTACAGATCCGAGATCCAAACGTTATGGGTAACCTGAAATAGTTTTGAAAATTCATGGGTCATAATTAAAAATCGAACCAAAGCAACACACAGTCCCACGAAACCCAAACACTGGAAAAATACCTTGCCGAAATTCACCGAAAGAAAGAAAAAAAATAAATCCGAAGGTTTCAGTCGCCGCCGTCGCTGATTGCGTGGCCGGAAACGCGCCGGAGGAGACCCGCAACCACCCGAAAACACGACAGTGGGGCTGGGTGTCCTGGCGATCAGCTCCTCGTGCTTGCCCCTGAAGAACGACGACCCAAACTTCGCCGGAAACACGCCAGACCGCGTCGCCGCGGCTCGCCTCCGCCGTTTGCTCACGATCGCCGCCGGACCAGTCGAAAAACGCCGTAGGAGACAGCCGCGTGCGTTTGCAGGTCGAGGTCGCCGCTGTGCAGGGTTGTCGTCGGCCGGTGCTTGAGGTCGGAGCAGGTACCGTCGCCGGAGAGGAAAAGAAGAAGAAGAGAAAAAAAAAACAAAGGGGAGGGAGACTGCAATCGGTAGGCTTGGAGACGGGGGGAGAATAATTTTTCTGTCCACCTAGGGTTCCGTGCAAGGAGATTTAAAAAAGAAAAACTAGGGTTGAATTAAGGTAGGAATTAAAAGATAATTGGATGATTGATTCTCTAATAAATAAAGAAGGGAGATGCTCGAAAATCCATGGTAGTAGAAACAAGACAATTTTCAGCCGATATCAAAGAAATATACAGATGATCAAAGCCTCAATTGCAACAAATCAAAATTCGAATCAGAACAGCCAAACACAAACAACGTCCCAATTTGCCGCAAGTCTGTTTTTGTTTTTGTTGCTATTCAGCTATTGTTATTAAAAAAATAATAATAATAATCTAACAACTCCTCCATTCTCAAGTTCTAATTTGTGCTTTTCAAGTGAGAAAAAAGACATAGATGGAGATTGAGAAAATACCAGTAACAACAAGAGAGTAGAAAATCAAAGGAGGTTGGACAATGGCCGCAGCGGCACTGAACGGAAGAGAGGCGGCGATGACACTGAATTGCAGAAACGGAGGAGACGCCGTGAAGAAGAAGAAGAAGCGTGGAGCGTGGAGCGTGAGAGTGAGAGTGAGAGGAAGATTAAAAGTTGGGGTTTTCCATTTCCTCTTTGAAGTGGGATGGGTTTTTTTCTTTTTTTCAAGAAAAAAGTGGCTAGTTCTACTAGCAACAGTCGATAGATAGGATTATTCCTTTTCTTTTCTTTAGCATTTTTTAATTTATATTAATTTTCAACAATATATTTTAATTTAATTATTTTTTAAAAAATAATTTCGCTATAAGGACGAAACTTTTCCATCTCATTTTCTCCCTCCCTTTTTTTTTTTTATTTATTAATTTCGTTTTTTAATTAAATAAATATCATAATTGAATATAAATTTTATATTTTCATTTTTTTAAGTTCTTTTACATCTTCATTTTGTAATTTATTTTAGTTCAATATACAAAATTACTACTAATGTATTAGGTAGTTCTAGGAAATTGAAAATTTAGGAAGATTTGATTTTTTAAACGGTAGAAAAAATGGAAAAAAAAAAAAAGTAGATAAAATTTGTCACGAAATTCAATTAGTCATATTTAAATTTTATAAAAATTTAGGCTATTTTTCACAACCTCTATTTAAATATGGACATACAGTAGGTCTTGTTTGATAACTATTTAGGTCTCGTTTGATAATCATTTACGTCTATAAATATTAACTTCCATCTTATAGTTTCACCTATAGGTTTCCTTGTTTTGTTATATACTTTTCACATATGTTTTTAAAAACAAAGCCAAGCTTTGAAAACTAAAAAATGTGGTCCCGTTTGATAACCATTTGGCTTTTTGTTTTTGAAAATTAAGCATATAAATAATACTACTTCAACCTATGAGTTTCATTGTTTTGTAATATACTTTTTACATATCTATAATCTATAGTATATTAAAAAGCAAGCATCTTTTTAAAATATTTTTGGATCATCTTACCCCTTCTATTTGTAGTGAATTGCAAATATACTTTTACCTCATTTACTTTAATTTCAAATATACAACTCTATAAATTCCAATTAACTAAAAAAAAAAACTCTATAAATTTCAAATTTGACTTAAAATTAATTATTGAATGGGAATTATTTAGCAATTTCAATATATAAAAAATAAATAATAACAAATCAATTTACATTTTTTTTATTCAACAAATCAATTTATAGGAAACGTGACATTTAATTAGAATATTAACCAATTTGCCTTTAAACTCTAACGTTTAATTAGAATATTAAAAAAATAATTAATCACATTTGCACTTATTTAACAAACCATTAAAAAAAATTAATAATCAAAACAATTAAAATTTTAATTTATTTAATAATCAAAACGGTTACAAATTACCAAATTTTGGACAGGACAAATCTCACCTGACCTCCATATGACAACGATGATAAATTTGTATTTTTGGGGAAGAACGCGGCCTGTAAGACAAGAAAAACCTGGGCACTGGTGTGGTGTAGGCCATACAGGCTCCAATGCTTAAGTCATATGAAGTTATGAAGTTTTGAGAGAATTTGGTAGTTCTATGAGAGTTTTGGAAGCTGTAATGAACTTAACTAGGCCACACAGGCTCCTTCCTAAGGTTCTTCGTGGGTTTCCGTCTTTGAATGAGGAAAGAAAATATGAATTGGGCTGGACCAAGGGTACACGGGCCATGAGGGACCGAGGCAAGGCCCAAAACTGGGCCTTGCCAATCTAATCGAGCCAACCACGGGCTTGGACAGAAGCCCAAGCCTGTTTCTTCTCCCTCTCATTTTGGGTCGGTCTTCTGTCGGCCTTGGTTCGTTTTGACTCTGTATTGGGCTTCTTTCCTCGTTTGGCCATTTGTTGCAGCCCTTTAGGCAGCTCATTCTTGTTGGTCCAATTTCACCCATAACAATGGTGATTGAAATAAAACAATTGTCTATTAAAATTCGTATTGATGAAATGTATAAATTTAGTGGCAAGGTATAAGGAGGACCGTAACTTTTTCTCAAAAAAAGGAAATAACAGTCAGTATCAAACCGATTTTGATGGAATCAAATTATTTGGAGAAGAAGAAATCAGATGGGACAAAAATCACTTATTTCATTCCAAAGATTTGGGTCATAGTTGAAGCGTCAAGTGAAGAAAATGGAGGATTCCTTTATCAAAAGGGCGGTGTGAATCCTGTTCAACATGCATAATCATAGAAAAGTTGAGGTTTGGGAGATACTTGATCCAAGGTGGATTGTCAACTTGCCAAAGATTTTTATTTATTTTTTTGCTTAATTTTGCATTTTGCTTTTATATATAAAAAAGAAAAATTGTGGCAGCATTGTACACTTGAGAAACCAAATATTGTAGAGTTATGAGATAGAAATAGATTTGACTAAACGGAGATTGCGAACAACACACATGAAAGGAGAATGAAGCGTTGACACACATGAGAGGAGAAAATAGCAAGTGGAGAATGCCACAAGTCGTCGTCACAAACATAACTTTGCCACTTCTTGAAGACAAACACTAGGTTTAATTCTCCTTTTTTTAAGAAGTTTTACTTTTAGTTTTATGATTATCGAATACTCATCATATGGAAGTAGTAGTAATTCACTAATGCCTTAATAATTTCATATGAGGATGTATGATTAACAAACATAAAGATCAAAATGAGAGATTAACCACATAAACTATTGTTAATCAATGTAAAGTTATTTAAGATTATTAATCACTTAAGCAACCATTGATTTTAACTTATATTTTTACATTTTCTATTAAAATAATAATAAATAATTTGTTAAATTACAAGTTCGGTCTCTAAACTTTCAAATTTGTGTTAATAAGCTTTATCATTGAACTCTAAAAAGTGTTCAATAGATCATAACATTTTTAATTTTGTGTTGTGTCTCTAATAGGTCCTTCAACTTTCAATTTTGTCTCTAATAAATTCCTTACACTTTTTAAAGTTTAGGAATTTATTAGACATTAAATTGAAAGTTTAACAACTTATTAGACATAATCCTAAAATTTCATATACTAAACTTATACTTAAATTATTAAATCATTTTGGTCAACGCATAGTAAATGTTCAATCTCTAACTGAACCATTACCCTTAATTGGTTTGGTTCAATTTGAATTGGCCAACATGATTAACCAAGAACATCAAAGGCCCAATTTCATAATGATGTCATATATTTTTAGTTTTTCATCTTTAAAAATGATGTATGCCTCACATTTTTTTAGGTATGTTTTTCACTTTTCTTAAAAATAAATTTGAATTCTTAATCAAATTTTAAAAAATAAAAATAATATTTGAAAAACTATATATATATATTTTTTTAATTTGGTTTTTAAAATATGGCTAGATTTTGGAATCATTTTTAAAAGTAGATGTTCACACGTGATTTTAAAATATAAAGAAATGAGAAACGTGTAAATGAATTTAATTTGTATTGATTTTGTGGGTTTGGTACAATATCTAATTTGTTTCTCTAATTCTTTCTCTCTCATGTACAAATGTCTCAAGGGCTTAAAGCTTGTTCTCGAGCGCCCTTGTTGGTATTTTATGATTGCCCTTTGGCTTGTTGACTTTATTGGATCGGTATTTGGTTTGTTAATCTTTAGATCGACCATTGGCTTGTTGATATTTGGATCGATATTTGGCTTGTTGGTCGTTGGATCAACCTTTGGCTTATTGATTGTTGGATCTGATGGAGTTAATATTAAGAAAGCGGAAGCAATTTCGGATCTCGAGCACTCAAAGTACATCAATTTAACCAAACAAAAAACATGCTCTAAACTGGAAAAAACCAGAAAGTATGAACACATACCTTTGTTGCTCAAATTCTCCAAATTCTTTGCAAATCTTGGATCACCAACAATACTTGGACCACCACTAGAGTCTTCCCTACTATTCTCAGCCCTTGGAATGGATTGTGGGATCCTTTGTTAAGAGAATTTTTAAAGAGAAAGGAAGAGAGCTCAAGATAGTTTTAAAAAAAAAACTATCAAAGAAAATTCACACAATCCTTTTGTGTTTCATCCCATTTATAGGCACTAATGAAACCTCATTTGTCTTCCCATGGAAGACAACACTTGTCTTCTTTTGGAAGACAACATTTGGTTGGAATTAGTCAAGTTTAAATCAAAATTAATTTAAAAACTTGATTAATTAATTAAACCATTTAATTAAACCATTTAATTATTTAATTTAATATCAAATATTAATTAAATAATTAGACCAATCCCTCTCTTTTATGACCAATCGTTTGTACATGAATCCCTATTCACGTATTAAACCGATCAAATATTTAAATCACATTTAAATATATTCCTCTCTCTTTCTTGTGGTTTTAATTCATAATTAAATTATAGTACGTTAAGTATATCGCATATAATTAACGTTTACTCCCAAAACCGAATTTGAACAATTCAAATTCTTTTCTCTCAAATTATTCCAAGGCTTAGTCTGAGCTAGTAAGGGGACCTAATGGACCTACAGATCATGAGCTCCAACGATACGAGATTTAACCGGCCAAACTCTTTAGCCTAGCTAATCAACATTCGTTAACCACCGGGACACTCCACTAAAGCCCAGTGGCTGCACTCTCCTCACTGTAGATATATTTCTGTCCACTCGATATAACCATGATTAGTAAGTCGATCCTTCACAGGTCGTTCGTAATTACAGCTGGGTCAAATAAACCGTTTTACCCCTGTAATTACTTCTTGTTCCTTAAGTCCCACTGATCCTCTAATGAACAATTGGTTTGTGGTCCAACCAACAAACCGAATCCCTCTCGGGCCAATGAGAGGGTGGGCCCATTGTTCAAGACCTGGAGTCAGCACTTAAGGGAACAACCTCTCTACTAATCCTTAAAGCATGTAGGAGTGAATTCCATCTCGCATGACTATGTTCCCAACTATCTATCCGGTCTTATCCCCAAAATGGGAGGCTTATTGAGTCGGCGATCTCGGGCCACTCTCACCCATGCAAATCTAAGGATAATCCCAAATAAACAGGAGTTCATAGCACGCTCAAGATTAAGATCGAGTTACCTAGGTCATCGTATGAATATAGTCAGTTAAAACAGTAAACGGAGTTATAAAGTCTAAGTGACTATTTCGTGGTCCGGTCTTATGCAAACTCATTGCATAGGACGCCCCCACTCGCATGTCTCCACATGAACGATTCAGGATCACATCGCTAGTACTATACAAAGTGGGCCGCGCCCATAGTGTCCCCAGAATAAGGTACCCAGCCTTATCCTTATACTATAGACCATTTTGGCTATTACTCGAACTTGATCCACTTTTATGTCATACATAAAGTTCAAGTATACATACTATAGCCAAGGGTTCTTAGTTCATTGGATTTGGGTTATAGAATACACAATTCACTTTATTCAATAACACATTTACTGAATAAACCTCAATAACATCTTTATAGTAAAATAGAATATACATTCAGTTTACAAAACCACGAGTTTTAGGACATAAAACCCAACAGGATCGACCCTTGGCTTGTTGATTGTTGGATCAACCATTGGCTTGTTGATCATCTTGAAGAGATGATCAAAGTCTTGGAGTCTTGTACGCTTCAAATACTTTCGACTCGTCTTCAAAGATATTTTGGTCTTTAAAGTCTTCAAGTTTTATGGTCTTCAAAACGTCTTTATTCTTCAAGGAACGTTTAGCACCTAAAGACTTGTCTTGGAGGGTCTTTGGCCTTCCAATAGTGTTTAGCACTTCAAGGAGTGCTCAACTCCTAAGGACTAGTCTTGAAGAGTCTTTGGTATTTAAAGGGGGTTCAGCACCTAAGGACTTGTCTTGAAGCGTTCAGTACTCAAGAACTTTATGGAGCATTCAGCACCTAAGGGCTTTAGTCTTCTTTACTCTCAATTCTCTCTAAGTTCTCTGTAGAATAAAATTTCTGAACCCCTCAAATGAATGAGAGTTTTTCTATTTATAGAGCTTTTCATAGGATATCCAACGAGATAAAATCATCTTGATCAAGCCGATACCAACAAGGTTACGCGCTGGGTAGCGCAGCGCATCTGTTTCGGGTACAGAGGCGACGAGGGGTGCTAACCCGGCCACCCAACCCAGCAGGTCAGGGGCGGCATGTGAGCTTGGGCTTTAGTGGCCTTTGGGCCCAACCATTGACTTCGGTTTTGGTTAGCTCTGGGCCTAACCATTTGGATTTAGGTTTTATTTAACTTTAACCCAAATTCCATATAACCCATTGGACCAAATTAAATTTGTGACACATGTCAATTTATAATTGGTCTCAAATTTAATTATTTGTAGTTTCGTCATTGATTTAGAATAACAACTTGACAATTGGAGATTAATTGAAATTTCTCAGTCAACAGTAAATTAAAAAAAAAAACAAAGAAACACCTGGTGAAAATAATGTCTATAAGCTTAATTTTCAAAAAGAAAAACAAAAAAACAAAAAACAAAATAATTATCAAAACTTCCTAAAAAAAACATGCCTAAAACAATTACATAGATATAAATATAAGCAAAAAATTTAAGAATTTCAAAACCTATTTTATTAAACCTATTTATAGAATAATGTTAGATTTTAAAACTCCAATAATTATGTAAAACTAAACTGTAGTTTACTTCTTTTTTTTTTTTTTTTTAAAACTTACATCTCAAAATCTATTTAAATCCAAACCAAACTTTATTTATTTTTCATAACAAAAGGGTGCATGCATGCATACATACATACATATTCAACAATTACAAGGGTGAGGATTGAACCAACATCCTTGAAAATAATATTGTATTATCCATTAAACTATGGTTAGATTAGTAACTTAATCCAAGATGAAACAATTAAATAAACTTTAATTTAATCAATAAACATAAAAACATTTTGAAATTAATAAATTAAAAGACATAAAAAAATAATCATAAAAACATTCAACCTACATAATAAATTAAAAGACACAAAAACATACTAAAATTAATTTTTAAATAATAGTACTTAGTAACATTTTGCTCCAATCATTTAAAAGTTAATTTGTTTTAAAATTTAAAAATATACACGTGCAATTGCACATGGTAAAACACTAGTGTTTTAAAAAATCAAGCCAAGTTTTGAAAACTAAAAAAAGTAGTTTTCAAAAACTTGTTTTTGTTTTTGGATTTTGGCTAAGAATTCAAATATTTTCTTAAGAAATATGAAACCAAATGTAGAGAAATAATGTGAAATTGTGCACAATTTTCAAAAACTAAATGGTTATCAAACGAGGTTGTAGTTTTCAAAAACTTGTTTTTGTTTTTTGAATTTGGTTAAGAATTCTAATGATTTCTTAAGAAAGATGAAATTCATTTGTAGATAAATGATGAGAAAACAAACAATTTTCAAAAATCAAATGATTATCAAACAGGGCTATAGTTTTTGATTTTTTGGTTTTTGAAAATTGTAACTTGTTCTCACCATCTCTCTGCCATAGTTTTATATTTCTTAAGAAAACATTTAAATTCTTACCCCAATTTAAAAAACAAAAACAAGTTTTTAAATACTGTTTTTTTTTTAGTTTTCAAAACTTGGCATGAATTTTGCAAAATAATGTACAAAGTAGATAACAAAACAAATATCCTTATAAGTAGAAGTTATGTTTATAAGCTTAATTTTTAAAACTCAAAAACCAAAAACCAAATGGTTATCAAACAGGGTCCTAATATTTGCAATCCAACGGGTTGTTGTAGATAGACTGCATAAATAGGTCATTTGAGACTTCAAATTACACAAATGTCAAGATTTGAAATAAATTTCAGTTTTGTCTTAAGTCGATCCATTGGAATTCTAGTAGAGGGTTGAATTGACATATATGCCAATTATATTTTGTTGTAATTAATTTAGATTTTTGAGGGAAAAAAGGAGAAAAATAAAGTAGAATATTTTCCATAATCATTGAAATAATATATTTGAAAGATCTCCTCAAATCTCTCATATATCTCCTCAAATTATTCACCTTCCCAAAAAATCAAGGGTTAAGAGTGTTAATGGTTCGTAATCAATGACTGCTTTTTCCTGCAACTTTTCTACAATATTCAATCTACATTCGACGGTTTTCCTCTGATGACCATGCTATCTTTGACGACGTTTGTTTCCTTCTACAAACAACAATGGTTTGTTTCCTTGGAGGGTGGTTCAGTTTGACTTCGATGGCTTAACTTACAGTGGCGGATGGGTGATTTTGATGGGAATTTTTTTTACGCAGCATTTGGGTCTCCTTCGAAAGGCGAACGACAACGGGGATTATGGTAGTGAGTTTTTTTTTTTTTTTTTTTTTTTTTTTTTTTTTTTTTTTTTTTGTGAATATTGGACAGAGAAGTTAAAATCAATATGGGGTTGTTTCGATTAAACTACATAGGTGAGGTTTATATGATGTTTTTTTCATGTATTTTTCAAAATATTTTTTCCCAACGTTGCATAAATATATGAGGTTTATTCCCAAATGTTTTTATCAAAATTAAATTAAAAAATATATATTTGGGGTTTATATCAAATAATCAAATAAAATAATTGATTGTTACCTGAAATTTCACAACATGCATTGTTAGGATCAAAGAAAAACTTAACATTCTAGGAATGACTATTTTATGTTTGTTTGAAACATAATGTGTATTATCTGGGTATATATTATATTACCTTTGATTGAATAAGCATATATTATACTACCTCTGATTATAGTTAACATTCTAGGAATAATTTATTTGACATGTTTATTCATATAAGAGTTTAGTTTAATGTGATATATCTTTTGACTAGTTATATATAGGAATGATTTGTTTTCAACATGTAATATGTATATATTAGTGAACAAATGAGTAGGTATATATCTATTATATTATGCAAATATATATTTATTAATCGTTTGATCTAGTTAGATACTATATAAATTTAATATAGTATATATATATATTAATGAACAAAATAGTAGGTATATATCTATTATACTATACAATAGAGAGAGTAAAACATATTGTAAATAAACATCAGTAGGTATATCCTACACATTGTATACTAAATCAAAATTGTGCATGTATATAGTCATTATACTAGGCAATGGAGAAAGTAAAAGATATTGTAAATTTGACATCGAAGATTATTAGGGATGCCAAGAAAAAATGATAGACTCCTCCACGACGTCGACCTCTAAAAAGATAGAGCTTTGAACGACGTCGATTTTTGGTTTTTATTTATGGCGAACAACATTAGATGGTGTCGACATTCAAAAGGAGAGACATTCAAAGGCATCTAGCCACTCGCGAGCAACTCCAATGTTATCAGTAGTTTTTTGAAAATAGTATGTTGGTGGTGACATCAGTATGGTCCTTCATGGTTATATAGTTGTTTCATACCATGTATATATTTCCTAAATGTATGAGTATATATTAATAATAGGGCGCGTTTGGTTCTCTTTTGGTCCCTGAGTTTTTAAACTCAACAAATTTACCTTTAAGTTTTGCATTTAGTTACACTGTTGGTCATTCCATCCAAATTTTCGTTAGTCCCAAACAGAAAGGTGATGTGGCACGTATTTTTTTTTAATTAAAAAATATTATTTTATTATTTCTAATGTTTTAATTAATTTTTTTTCCTTTATCCTTCTCCCTTTTTCTTCATTTCTCTTCCTTCTTCTTATTATTCAACCCACTGTTACAGTCAGTCGTCGCCACCGTTGCTCGCCCACATGTCGTTCTTCTTCATTCTCCATCCCTCATCCTAACCTTCTCCCTCTTATGGTTGCCACCACCACTGCCTTTCCCCCATCGTTTGCTGTCGTTTTTCACTTTCCTCGTTCAAAATTGAGGCTGGATCTGAGGGTTGTGGGTATTGGTCGAATGTGTTCGAGAATCAAATTCAGAAATTAAGGTTCAATAAATCAATCGCGGTGTTTTTCTTTGAAATTTAAACTTACAGGGTTCAAGGTATTGTGTTCTTTGAAGCTTTCTTCGAGGAAAGCAGATTGTTTTTAGAGAGTATGAGTTTTTTCTTCGGAGAGCCATTTTCGTCTTCATTGCTCGCTCGTGAAGACGCTCTCTCAAATTCCCCCACTTCGTTTATTACGTCAGTCCAAATTCCATATGAAACGACGAGGCTGCGTTGAAAAGAATCGATTAAAAATTCCATATGATGCGGTTCGGTCTTCGCCTTCATCTGACAATAACCGATTTCGGTTAGAAAATTAAGGGAGAAATGATTTTGTGATTTGGGAGTTAGTTACCGTTAGGGTTTTGAACTTTTGAGAATCTTATGGCGCGAGCGACGACCAGCAGTAGCGGTGGGTCAAAGAATAAGAAGGAGAAGGAATGAAGAAGAAGGGAGAAGGAAAAACATAAATAAATAAAAAGTAAATTTTTAATTAAAACATTTGAATTAATTAAATAATAATAAAATAATATTTTTTTAATTAAAAAAACATGTGCTATGTCACCTCTCTGTTTTGGACTAATGGAAAACTGGATGGAATGACCAACAATGTAACTACATGCAAAACTTAGGGGTAAATTTGTTGAGTTTGAAAACTCAGTGACCAAAAGATAACCTAACGCAAAATTGAGTGACTAAAAAGGTACTTTGCCCTTAATAATATGATGTATATATTTTGTATACAATTTTTTTTTAGAAATGATATATATATACCGAATATGTATTTACAAATGACACGATGGTGGTGACAACAGAAGAATACCAAATATATATTTACAAATAACTAAATATACCGAGTGTGATGAAATCCGTAATAGGTGGAATAAATATTTAAATAGAGATTGAACAATATATATAAACGCAGTATATATATGTTGGATTATATTAATTTAATATTATACCAACAAAAACTCAATATCTGTGGCTACAATAAGCAAAACAGAAAAAACATTGTGTACATGTTATATATGAGGTATATATGGAGTTATATACAAATGTCAAAATAAAAGTAAATATATTAAAACATAAACTATTTAAAAAAAGTAGATATGTGGATGGAATGATTGCCTTAAATGAAATTTTCACTTGGAATTTTTTTAATGTTGACGGCAATAAATAAATTATATATATATATATATATATATATATATTTATTGAAAATCATAATTGTGTAGTAATTATGAAATATTATGTGTAATAATTGAAACAATATATTTTCAAAAATCATATTTATCATAAATATATGAAATAATTGCCTTAAATGAAAATATGTATATTAGGAAAAGTATAAATTCAAAATGGATAGACACTTTGGCATAATTTTCCATGCAGTTATGGGTACTTGGATCAGCGAGATATTTTTTATTAATATTGTAGTTTTTGAAATTTATTATTAAAATATAGTACTTTTCAAACTATTTATAAAAATATTGTAGTTTTAATTAGATGGCTGAATGTCGTCTCTTGAAGAGACGACTTCCATCACGTGGCAACATGTCGTCTCTTGAAGAGACCATGCTAAGACGACCTATGCAAAATTTATAACAATTGCTTCAGGTGGTTTAGTGGATATGAGAGTAATTTAATATGTTAGGGGCATAGGTTCGAATTTAATGTAACACATTTTTTTTGTTTTTTTTTTCCTCTCCGTTTTTCTTTCTTTTTTCCTTTCGTTTTTTTCTTTATTTTTCTTTCTTTTAAAATTATACATAACTACAGTTTTTTTTTTATATTCATAATTGCTGTTTCTTTTAATATTTTAATTCAGTATTAATTATTTAATTTTTTTTAAAGTAAAATAAAATTAATATTAGTCCAAAAAACTATAAATAGTTAAATTTTTTAAATTCATAATTGCTGTTTCTTTTAATATTTTAATTAAGTATTAATTATTTAAATATTTTTATAAAGTAAAATAAAATTAAAATCACCTAAATGAAGTTATTCTTCTCCCAAAGTCTTATCGAAGAAAAACTATCATTCTAATTTCTCTAACAAAAATTTTCAAATATGATTGATTTTTCATTCTTTCGTCTCTCGTCTTTCTGTATTTTTCTCTATTTATTTAAAAAGAATTACGTGATAATTTTGAATAATGTGATAATTTTTCTTACTGATTCGATAAGACTCTGGGAGAAGAATAACTTCATTTAGGTGATTTTAAGTTGATTTTAAATTAAATAAAATGAAAGTAGAAAAAAAATTAAATCAAATGAAAATAGTTATACATTAATTTTTTTTCACTTAAACTTAACTATTTATAGTTTTTTGGAGTAATATTAATTTTATTTTACTTTATAAAAAGATTTAAATAATTAATACTTAATTAAAATATTAAAATAAACAGTAGTTATGCATTCCAAACAAAAAAACCATAGTTATGTATAATTTTAAAAGAAAGAAAATAAAGAAGAAAAGGGGAAGAAAAAAGAAAGAAAAATGGAGAGAAAAAGAAAAAAAATAAAAAAGCAAAGAAAAAAAAAGGAAAAACGAAGAGGAAAAAAAAAAGCGTTAGATTAAACTCGAACCTATGCCCCTAACATATTAGAATACTCTCATCTTTACTAAACTACTTGAAGCACTTATTTTAATTTACGACAGATGGCTGCCACATGACAGAGGTCGTCTGTTCATGATCTTCAACCACCTAATTAAAACAACAATATTTTTATAAATAGTTTGAAAAACACTATATTATAATAATAAGTTGAAAAAACTACTACATTAATAAAAAAAAAAAATTGTCCTGGATCAGCGTCAAAGGATCCAGCCCATTATAATTTTCATTTTCTGGGCCCATTGCCGGGCTTTGAATTCCGAAATTTCTGGAACAGATATTTTCCATAGCTTTTTTTTTTTTTAAAAAGGATTTTCCTAAGCCTGTTAGCTGTTTTGCAAATTTTTTTTCCCCAACAATGTTATCATTGGCTTCCCTGCATGTATTATTTTACATTTTACTTTAAAAATTAACTTACAGTGAACTGTACCCATCAATAGTTTTTTTTTTTTTTTTTTTTTTTTTTTTTTTTAATTATTTTTTTCAGTTCAACCATGTGTGATGTTCAAGTCTCTCGCCTTTTGATTTTTTTAGTACATCAAATAAGGACAGGAAAATTTGAACCTTCAACTTCAAGAAAAATAGTACATATCAATTACAACTGAGCTAAATTCACTTCGACTCCTTTCACCTTTTAGTTGAAATAATAATATCTTCATCGATTGATATATGGTCAAATTCACATGCCGACATCATTTATTACTTCAATCTATCCACTAACATAAAGTTTGAGTCAAGCATACGTGTCAAATTGACAAGAGTAGTAGATAGCCTCTACTTAACCTATGTTCTCTCACTTTCCTATGATGCACCATAATAGATAGTAAATAAAGAAATGCACTTTTATGGTACTTCAAAAGATAACATTTTAAAGGTCTACATGATGAACTATAAATGCTTTTTTTTTTTTGATAACGACTTTTTTTAGAAGGGTTGTTGTGTGACAAATTTGGGAGGTATTATTATTATTATATTATATATTTTAAATAACGTGGAGATGAAAATTTAAACCTCTAACTTTTAAAAGATATTGTTGATGATTTATGTAGTTGAGTTTAGATTAAGTTGGCAATATTATTATTCAATAAAAATCATTGTTTAACAAGTTTCAAAGTTTGAATTATTTGAACGACTAATCTTTGTCATCATTAGACTATTATGATTTTGATCATGGTCAATCAATTAATTTATGTTTTTTTTTTTTTCATTTTTCTTGTTTTTTTTTGTTTTTTTTTTGAGGAAACGGTAAACTAAATAGAAAAACATTAGCCGAAAAGAAAATTGTGGAGACCCATAGATGACGCAGCATCCCAGGTATCATCCAAACCTAAGGAAACAGCACGATGAGCAAGTTTATCAACTTCTAAGTTGATATTTCTTCGAATATGAGTGAAAGATATATGAGACCATAAAGCCGCCAAGAGTTGAACTTCTTTAATCAACTCATTCACTTCTGTCAGGTGTTCATCACAACCATTTATGAGATTAATAGCATATAACGAATCAGACTCAACCATAAGGGGGAATCGCCGATCCACGATAGACTCCAAACCAACCAAAATCGCACGGATTTCTAAGTTAGAACTGGTCCTCGAGACCCTGTGTATTTTTGTCCAGCACAAATCAACTTGTTATCCCAGTCACGAACAACCCAACCCAGGCCACCGCGACCTTCATCTTCATTCCACGCCGCATCAGTATTCAATTTCCACCAATTTATAGGTGGTGGGATCCATCTAAGCTGTTCTGAAGGTATGGCCATCTGTGGATTCGTTGACAAGACATCTGTTGTATTGCAGTACTCATTCATCTGGACTTCGGTCACCCTCAATATTTGATCCAAATTAAGCAAACCTGCGTTATGAACCACATTGTTGCGAATGCTCCAGATTTTCCAGATTATGAATAAAAATTTTACTTTGTCTTCTTCCAGTGCATTCTCCCACATCCATGTGAAATAGTCTTGACTTGACCAACCGTCCCTGAAATCATAAAATAAGTTTGCATTAGTAGGGAGAAAATTATGCCACAGTTTAGAGGTTACCTTGCATCCCCACAGGAGATGGACTATTGTTTCAGGATGTTTGCTACAAAGAAGGCACCAAGGTTGTAAAAGGACTCCTTTGTGTAGGAGGTTCGTTCTTGTGGGCAAAATGTTATTCAGAATTTTCCACGCGTAAATCTTAATCCTGGTCGAAGTCTTTAACTGCCAAAGAGTCTTCCATAGATGTTTTGTGGGATCTCCAGTTGAACTTGAGGCTTGTGAATTCAATTTTTCCCTCTTGAGGTATGAATGATTTGTGTTTATTATTGCCAATTTAACCATCCATTATATAGTAATTCCAATCAACACCATTAAAATTGTGTTAAAATACTGTCATTTAAAAAAAAAACAATATTTGTGATAAATGGAAATTTCTACTTACTTTACGATGTGACATATTTATAGTAGTTGATATGCAACTATTCTTTCAAAAAAAATTTAATATGAAACAAAAAAAAAAAATTAATAATAAACAATAACCATCCATACAATTAGGGGAGGATCCACTATGGACTCAGAGACTCGTTATATATTAATAGCAAAGTAGTTTCAAAATTAACAATAATTTAGCATTTGGCTAAGTGGTTTGTGCGTCCATGCCCCCGATCAAGGTCCCTAGTTTAGGGTTTAGGGTCGTTATTTCTTAAACCCTTAAACCCTAGTTCAAGGGTCGTTATTTATTATTATTATTATTATTATTATTTTTTGCTCCTTCAGCCAAGTACATTGAAGCCGCATTTTTTGTTATTTTTTTTCCCTGCAGCCAAAAGCATTCCAAGGGACACTTTTGTTATTTTTCTTACCATTATATCTAATTAACTAATTTTTAATAAATAAGGGATTATTTATAGTATAAAAGTGATTATTTTTATAATTTTTTTCTTAAAATAATAATAAATATATAATTTTTTCATAAATTAATCCCATAAAAAATTATAATTTTAATAATCGAATCGAAAAGAGATCAACTTATATTTCAAAGTTTCATTATTTTCTCGTATATTTAAATAATAAAAATTAATTATACTTCTTATTAATCAAACTAATATCAAAATATATAAACATATATCAATGCGTTCAAAATTTTATTTATAAATAAAATTCCTTCTAAACATAAAGTTTTGATTTCACCTTTGGTAGTGGATGCACTATGGGCCCAAGGGGCATGCTCTCTTCATTTTCAAGAATTTAAAATATACCTATTTAAAACATACTTACTATATTTTATTTAATATTTATTTTTAAAAAGATTTATTTAGTAAGATAGACAATGTTGGTCTTATAGCATATATTTGATAAAATATATAATGAAGTTATTAAGCAATGATTTCATAATATAAAAATTCGTGGAAGACAATTAAAATATATTAAATTAATATTTCAGTTTCACTTATGAATTTTTTAGGTTGCTCACTTGATTATTTTTTTATTTTTTATGAAATTTTAAATAAAGCCCTCTGAACAAAAATTCTCGATCCTACATACAATTTAAAATATTTTAAATTAAGTTACAATTTTTTTTTCTCAGTACCACAATTAAGTTACAATTCAAATAAGGTTGAATTGTTTATATGAGTTTGAATTCGTTAATGCTTATTCCATCGTAAATTTAGTACGAGATAAAATTGATTCATGAATGCTTCTTCCACCATAAGTGTAGCCTGAGTTAAAACTGAATCAATTTTAATTAAATTAAGAACTCTTAATTTACTCACACGTTATTTTAGTTAATAACTTTTATTCTCTACATTCTTTATTAAAAAAACAATTATTTAAAATCAACATATGAAATTTACTCTTTTTTTTTCCCTTTTTTTTTTCTTTTAACAAACATAGTTTAAGTCCCTCAAAATATTGTGAAAGATAAGGTTAAAATATCATTTTGGTTTCTATATTGTGAGTTTTATTTCATTTTGGTATTTGTACTTTCAAATCCAGTTTTAATACATGTACTTTCAATAAATTTTAAAATTAGTCATTCGAAATTAATTTTTAACGACATTGATTGTTTTCATGCAATTAAAGATACTATGTGAATATGTTTTCAAAAATTGTAAAGGAAAAACTAATCGGGACTAAATACTTTTTGAAAATTTTAACAATAAACTTATTGGAAGGACTAATTTTAAGATTCATTGAAAGTGTTTACACGAGATTTCAACAAAGAAAGAGAAATGAGACACATGTAAATAAATTTATATTTGTATTAATTTGAATGTAGTGGAGTACAATTTCTAATTTGTTCATCTGATTCTTTCTCTCAAATCTACATTTGTCTCAAGGGCTTTGAAGCTTGTTCTCGAATGTGGATTTGTCTCTCGAATGTGGATTTGTCTCGAGGGCTTCGCAACTTGTTCTCGAATGTGGATTTGTTTCGAGGGCTTTGTAGCTTGTTCTCGAATATGAATTTGTCTCAAGGGCTTTTGCATATTGTTCTTAAATGTGGATTTATTTTGAGGGCTTTGCAGCTTGTTCTCGAATGTGAATTTGTTTTGAGGGCTTTTGCAGCTTATTCTCAAATGTGGATTTATTTTGAGGGCTTTATAGCTTATTCTCGAATGTGAATTTGTCTCGAGGGCTTTTGCAACTTGTTCTCGAATGTGGATTTATTTCGAGGGCTTTGCAGCTTGTTCTCAAATGTGAAGTTATCTCGATGGCTTTTGCAGCTTGTTCTCGAATATGGATTTATTTCAAGGGCTTTGCAGCTTGTTCTCGAATGTGAATTTGTCTCGAGAGCTTTTGCAGCTTGTTCTCAAATGTAGATTTATTTCGAGGGCTTTGCAGCTTGTTCTTGATCTTCAAAGTCTTCAAGGCTCTGGTTCAGAGAATGCTTGTTCTTTAAGAGTTTATGGAGTCTTCTGGTATTTGTTTCTGAATTCTCTCTAAGTTCTCTTGAGAGTTTCCACTTCTGAACTTTGAAATGGAGGAGGAAGCTATCTATTTATAGAGTTCCTGAAGGCCTCCAGATGGGCTTGGGCTTGTCAGTCGGACTGAGCCTGGTTGCTTTTGGGCTTAACTTATGGACTGGGCATGTCTGACTTTAGGCCTAGCCCTTTGGACTTTCGTCTAAAATTAGCCCAAATTTTACATAACCCAATTATATATTGGGATTTGCCATAATTTAATTTATAGATCATTGCCAATTTAATTAATCCCTAATTAAATATAATTTCATCATCAATATTGGGTAATGACGTGATAATTTTTTATTCGCTAAAATTTCTATTCCAACATAAAGTTCAGAGACTAAAATTGAACATTTAAAAATATATGGACTAAAATATAACGAAACTCAAAGTACAAAAACTAAAATAGTATTT
This sequence comes from Trichosanthes truncata, assembly GCA_033996785.1. Lineage (NCBI taxonomy): Eukaryota > Viridiplantae > Streptophyta > Magnoliopsida > Cucurbitales > Cucurbitaceae > Trichosanthes > Trichosanthes truncata. The sequence goes on along the minus strand of JAWPNB010000008.1, from coordinate 21,401,235 downwards.
TAATTATAATATCCTAAAAGTATATGTGAAATATTTTATCTTTTTGCCCATATGTTGACATAAAAAATCGTTTAATGTTTGAATATAATGGAAAAAAAACATGGGCTAGGTGGCGTAAAGTGCTTGGAATATCAGACAAGAGCGGGTCCCTTCGGTTGGGTTCTCAACGATGCCAACTCCTCCAATTTGTCGAAAACGACCCAAGCCCTTGCCTTAGATATTTTTGTTATTTCCTTCTTGGACCAAAATATCCCTGACTCATCCCCAGTGCTTTTATTTTGTAGTTTGAATTGAGATGGAATTAAGCCATGCTCAAGTTGGCAATGCATCAAGATTTTTGTTATTTTAATATGTTATCTTTCATATCTAAATCATTTTTAAGTAGATAATTTAACTCATCTATTAAAAAAGACAAATTTACTTGAGATTTATTCTCCATTTGGAGCTATCATCTTTCGAAGATATAATTTGTTTCACATCCTATATTCGAGAGACAATTTATCCAAAAGTTAAACTCATTTCCAAACCAACCATTTTTCTTAATCACATTCACATTAGATGCATGAAATTTCAATTTAATCCAATGGAGTTCAAGTTTAAAACAAATTTAACATAACTATTAAACCATTTAGATACACTGATCTAACACATCATTAAGCAGAAACTCTTAATGTCTAAGATTTTTTTTTAGTGGACTTCACTCATCTATTAAATGTAGAATAATCAAGTCATGAAAATACACTACATCAACTCACACAAGCATAACTTGTTGGAACAAAAAAAATAATATAATAATAACAAAATTACTACAATATTAAGTCTCTCATTTCACATGATAAATCAACCAAACAACAGTCACAACTAATAATAAAGAGAGATAGGAAAAAGAGAACGAGACCGAAGTTTATGCTGGTTCACCCCAAATTCAGGACTACGTCCAGTTCTGTAACTGCAAATCCTACTATAATGGGAGATTACAAGAAGCCCTCAAAATCTCACCACAAACTAACTCTCAATAGCCCAACAATGGCTATTGACTTTCAAGTATCAACATACATGTATGTATGTGTATATATATGCATATATGTATTGTTGTTAAACCTAAAAATCCATAATTGGGCCTTAATGGGCCTTGAACTTAAATTAATACCACCACATCTCCACATTTATTTAACTAAAAAAAATATCCTACTAGCCTAAAGAGGCTCCTATAAATCATATATATATATAACTTAAGAGCATGTTTGAAAGTAATTTTATAATGATCAAAATCACTTTTTTCATGTCATTTGTCATTAAATAAAGACGTGACAAAAGTGATTTTAGTCATTTTAAAATAACTCTCAAACACACCTCAAGTAATTTAAAAAGTATGTTAGATTATAAGTTTAGTCCATGAACTTTGAGATTTATGTCTATTTGATCCATGAACTTTCAAAAGTATCCAATAGGTAAACTTTTGATTTTGTGTATAATAGCTCCAGAACTTTTAATTTTGTGTTTAATAGGTTCTGACAAAGTCAAAAGATTTTAAAATTAATTGATCTATTAAATATAAATGTAAATTTTATATGTAATGACACCTTACAATTTCTATTTTGTGTATAATAAATCTATGAATTTTAAAAAATTCAAAAGTTCAGTGAAAGTTAGGGGATCAAATAGACACAAATATCAAAGTCTAGAAACTAAATTTGTAATTTAACCTAAAAAAATACTTATGAAAAAAAAAAATGATTTAAGTGGAGAAATTTGGGAAGGCAAAAAAGTAATTAAGGGACGGAATGGAAACGATGAGAAGATAAGGAGATTGGCGTGGCATAGGCGTCTGAGAGTCAGTGTCGGTTTAGAGGGTCATGTGCTGATTGATATTCATAATTGCCTTTCCCTTTGAGCTTCCCCTTCACATTGCCCAAACAATCGAGTATCGACGATTTCCTCTCTATCATTCCCCTTTCTTTCTACTGTCTTTGTCTCCCCTTTTCGTCTCCTCTCTCTTGGTCACTACCCAAATGGACTCTATAACCCGACCTAGCAAAAAAGGCGATTCTTTAAGTTATAAGTTTAGTTCCGAAACTTTTATTGGTACATATAATAGGTTTGAACTTTAAAAAAATGTATAGTAGGTTCATAAACTTCCAATTTTATGTCTAATAGGCTCTGATGTTTGATTGTGTCTAATTAGCCAATAAATCATAAATTTTGTATCCAATAAACGACATTTTTTAAAATTTATGTGCCCAATAGATACAAAATTAAATAAACGGAGTCCAATTAGACACATTTAAACTTCATAAACCCGTGGGACACCAAACTAAGGGCATGTTTGAATTAATTTTCTAAGTGTTTATTTAAAAAAAAAATCGTTTTAATAAGATCTGTAGTATTTGACAACTACTCAAAATGACTTTTTTTTTTTTTAAAAAAAATGAGTTTGAGAAATAAGTTATTTTGAGTGAAAGACTTGAAATCAACTTTTAGAAAAAGGGTTTCTAAGTGTTTAACCTGAAATCTCTCCCAAATTTTCGTGATATATGAAAATTACCAAAGTACTCTTAGTCAGCTGCCAGTCATAATGTTTTAAATACAAATTTGAATTCATTAGTTCATAGCGTTTAATAGTCGTCCTTTATGGTAATTTGACATTAGTAAAAGCAATTTGAGTGTAGAGCAAACTAAACAAATTTGTGTATAAAAACACTTTTGAGAAAATATAACCAAACATATGAGTGTTTTAATTCTAAATCGTTTTCATGTTTGAAAAATACTTAAATTAAAAGGAAATCCAAACAGGTCCTAAAAGTCTAAGAACCTATATATTTGACATTTTTTAAAGTTCAATAACTTATTAGAAACAATTGAAAGTTTTTAGACTAAACTTGTAATTTGACCTAATTGATTTAATTAGATCTCATAGAATCATCCTTCCCATTGTCGTGCCATCGCATTTTTTTATGTGACAATGAAATGATAATTTTTTTTTATTAATTAACTGTGTTAGTTGTATATATTAAAATTTAGGGCTAAGTAAACAATAGAAGAAGAAAGACAAGTTTTTCAAGTGGGTAAAAGACAGTTTATAAACGATTTGTTAACTAAACTATAAAGACTAAGATGAAACTTTTAAAACTTCACAAACTAATTTGAAATGAACCTCAAACCACATTAACAAAGACCAAAGCGAAACTATGTCCAAACCACGATAACTAAATTTATAATTTAACCAAAAATTGTTTCATATTGTAGAAAAAGAATATTGAGATTGTGTTTAAGTGACCCCTTCAAAAAATATAATCATTTCTAACTCACTTGAATATTGTTTTATTAGTCAATACACATAATAATTTGAAAAATAAAACAAAAAGTTGCAGGTTTTAGAAATATCTTGAAAGACCATGCTAGTATTTATACAAATAAAAAATTGTCATTTTCAAAAAAAAAAAAAAATTGTCTACTCAACTACAACTGTATAGAATAAGAAAAACTTTCAAATATTGCGTCTACTAGTAGAATAAGAAGGGGATAATGATAAAGAAGGAAGAGGACCACACACTGATTAAAAATCATAAAATAGCGTATTCATAATTTTAGGTTATAGAAAACTAAAAATAAAAACTTTACCAAACAAATTTTAACACAATTTACAAAATGTGTTTTTATCATTTAACTATGGTCAAATTTTCAACAAATGTGTTTTTAACTATGGCCAAAATTTGAACAAAACTTATTGAAAAGTATCTTTAAAAAAAAACTTATTGATAATAAATAAGCATATTTTAAAGGAAAAAACATGAAATGAAGCATAAAAGTTACTGTTAAAACAGGTTGTAAATCAAGTAAAGTTTATGAGTAAAATAATATGCAAAATGCTTGATTGAAGGTGAGAATGGTTGATTGAAGTGAAGTTGAAGGGTCGCCTCAATCAACGTAATCACATAAAAGGTAAAATAAGATGTATGGTCAATAAAGTGGTTTTGGCGTATAATTGAATGGAATCTCACTTACTCGAATGAAAATAAGCCCTACAATTTGGATCTTTCCCTTTGCATTTTTCTAAATTCTATCTTCTTTTTTTTTCACAAATATATATATGTATATATATATATGTGGTAGCACTACCAAATCAATAAGAATAATGTAGCACATCCCCTTTTCGGCCGTTAAGCTGTGCCCTTGGCGATGGATATTGTGAGGAAATGGTGCCCGTGTGGTCGTGTCCTCGAAAAACAACATCTAGCAAAAGACATGAGCTTGGGTGGTTCCATGCGCCCTGGCCCTCACTCATCCAGTGCTCCACATTTTTTTAAAACGACATGTAGGGTGGGAGATTAGTCTTTTTTTTTTTTTCAAGGAAGAAACAGAATTCATTCATCATAACGAAATTCAATGGGTTACATAAGATGGATTCTCATGCAACAACAAAAGTGTGAACCATAATAGAAAATCTCTTGTCCACAATGTTTGTTTGCCCAACAAATTCGATCTAGCTAACCCATTTGCCAACTCATTTTGTTCTCTAGAAACATGAATAAACTTAGCATGTTGGAAAGTCCCAATAAGGGCATCAATATCTTTGCAAATAGTTTGGACATCAGACATCAACTCACAATCTCCACTTAGCATTGAGACCATAGATAAAGAATAAGAGAAAATATGAACCTTCTTAAATCCTGTTCGGCTTGGTAATTGGATCCCTTCTTTTATAGCACATGCCTCTTTGCATAAAGGAGATATAAAAGTAGGAATGAAAGCCTCCATTACCACCATTAAATCGCCTGCAAATTTTTGAATAACAGCACCCAAGCCTGATATTCAATCCTGTTCATTACATGCAGCATCCATAAATAACATAATCCAGTCATTCCCTAAGAGTATTAGAAAGGAGCTACACACGTTCTACTACTCTTATCAAGCATACATTTGCATGTTGAAACTTTTGTAGATATTTCGAAATCCAATCACACATGATTCCAAACTTTTGTGATGTTTATTGATTATAACTTGTTCATTGTTAATTATGATCTTATTTATTATGGAATTTTCAATTGTTGATTAAATCGTAGATGTTTGTTGTTCTCTCTTTTGCAATATTTATTCACATGTTCAAGGGAGCTATATATATATATATATATATATATATATATATATATATATATATATATATATATATATATATATATATATATATATATATATATATATATATATTTTGTGAAAATATCATGATTGCATCTCTTTGTTGGAGTAATGTTCATTGATTTATTGAGATAACTTATTGTTACTTTAAAATTGGGATGATGTGTTTTAATGTTTTTATTGATTCCACCCTTGATGTGTTATTGAGTTTATTATATTTCTTGATCTTTTTTGTTAAAATTGATTGACTTCATTTATTAGGGGAGCTTAAATGAAATTATTATTATTTTGCTTAGTTGTTGTTCTAAGAGGGAGTTTTATCTATTCATTATTACTTGTTGTAATTACTTTTTTGAAGGGAGAACTTATGCTTTTAATTGTTATCTTTCGATGATAACAAAAAGGGAAGAATTTGTTTAGAAAAATATATGTAATCTTTAGTGATTGAATGTGATGCTCACTATTTGAATTCCTTCGATATTATTATTCACATTTTACTTTGAGGATATTTTTCTTGAGTAGTTTGTCATAATAAAAAAAAAAGGGAGATTGTTAGCTTTAAGAGCTTCAATCATACCATATGTTTTGTTGATAACAAACCTTTAAATTACTTAAGTTTTTGGTGTTATAAAGTATCTATAATGTAGAGCTCGAAAAGAAGATTTCAATGCATTTTGAATCGTTTAAATCGAACATCAAACGAGAAAGTTATGGCCAAAAGAAGATTGAGAAAAATTGTTATTTTGCAATGACGCGGACAAATAACATTGCAACACATTACCACTTTTTAAAATCATTGGAGTCATTTTTAAAATTATGCTTTAATCATTCTTTTACTATTTTCCTCCCAAATTTCCTCTACCTTGATCTATTTAACCTAGATCCAATGACCTAAAATTTACTCTAATTTTGAATTTAATTTAAACCTCATTTCCCCTATCTTTTTTATAACTCTCCTCTTTCAAATTAACCATTCATTTTGTTGATCTCTTCTCTAAAAAAGGCTCCATTGCTAAATCTCTCAAGCTCCATTTTCAATCTATTTTTATTGTGAGAGAATATTATATTGTGAGATGTTCGAATTTATTTTTGTGTCAAATATTGTGTATCAGTTCTTTGTGAGAACTTGTAATTTTTGTGAGAACTTTATTCATCATTTCAATTGGGAATTTGTAATAAGGTATGGGTGCACCTTGAGATTGAATGAGTGGTTTAATCCTTAACTCGAAAAAAGATTTATAGTGGTTTAATCTTGAAAATGAAAAAGGATTTTGTAATGATTTGATCCTAAACCCGGTAAAAAGATTGTAGTGGTTTGATCATGAACCCGTTAAAATGATTGATATAGGTTGGATTCTGAACCTGCAAAAGAATGAGTTGAATGTTGACTTTTGAACCCGTAAAAAGATGACAAATTGGTTTGGTTCTCACCCGTAGGAAGATTGTTGCAGTAAAATATCCTAGAAGATGTCTTGGGGAGTGAAGTAGGAATTTTCGAACCACTATAAAAATCTATAATGTTATTCTTTCTCTCTACTCTTTTAAATTTTCGCTATTTAATTATTTATTTGAGTATAATGCATGTTTAGGAAATTGGCTATATATTTCTATAATTTTTTTAGGGTGCTTATTTGATTAGTTTGGATTGTATTATTTTCGTTTAAATTCCTTGAAACGTTTTAAATTTTATAAGCAACCCTATTTACCTCCCTCTAGGGTTGTCATACGATCCGACACTTTAAATGTATAAATTTTCAAACTTTTAGTTTAGTGTTTGATAAATCTATGAATCATTTATTTATTTTTTAATTATTTATGCATGTGTTGAATTTTTTGTTTGAAAGGATCATGATTTTTTTAATCTAATAGGCATGTAAATTTTGAAAAATATTTAATAGTTAAGTATCTATCAAACACTAAATTAAAACTTTATAGATCTATTAGACATTTGAGAAAGTTTGAAGATACATTGGCGCAACTATGAAATTTTAGGGACTAATCCGTGATAGTTTATTGGTTAAAATATTATTTTGGTCCCTTTACTTTGGGTTTTGTTCTATTTTGGTTCATGTACTTTTAAATGTCCAATTTTAGTTCATGTACTTTCAATGAAGCTTAAATTGATCTCTATTGTTAGTTTATTGTTAATTTTTCTTTAAAAAAACTTAGTCTATATTAGTTTTTCCTCTATAAATGTTGGAAATATGTTTCCATTGTATCTTTTATTGTATTAAAATTATTATTATTATTTAACCAATTTCAATAAAAATTAACTTCAAACTTATCATAAGGATTAATTTTAAGCTTTGTTGAAAGTACAAAGACTAAAATTAGACATTTGAAAGTATATGAACCAAAATAGAACAAAACTCAAAGTATATGGACAAAAATGGTATTTTAACCTAGTTTAATTCTATTTTAATATTTAAGGCCCCGTTTGATTACCATTTTGTTTTTGGTTTTTGGTTTTTGAAAATTAAGCCTATAAATACTACTTACATCCATGGATCTACTTGTTTTGTTAACTACCTTTTACCTATGTTTTCAAAAACCAAGACATGTTTTGAAAACTAAAAAAAGTAGTTTTCAAAAAGTAGTTTTTGTTTTTAGAATTTGGCTAAGAATTCAAATGCTTCCTAAGGAGAGATGAAAACCATTGTACAAAAATTTGGAGAAAACAAGCTTGATTTTCAAAAACCAAAAACAAAAAACCAAATGGTTATCAAACGGGGCCTAAATGTTTGTGTTTGTTATATGTTTTAGAAAGTTAAAGTTTTATTAATAATATGTTTTGTATAGTTACAAAGTCATGACTAAAGTCATGACTAAATGAATAACATGAAATTAACGATATTGACTAAAATATTTTGCATACAAAATTTAGAGATTGGAACGGTGTATGTAAAGCCCCGTTTGGTTCGTGATCCGTTTTAATTTTTATGTTTTCGAAAATAAAAAATACAAGAAAAACGATGAAAATGCGTTTGGTACAATTATTTTCAAAAACGGTTTAAAAAAAGAACTCCGAAAATGGCCTATTTTCTGAAACGACAAATTATTGTTTTCTTTGTTTTTAAAAATTATGAAAACAATAGATTCATTCCTCAAAAAACACGGTTTTCATCAAAACAACAACAATTGAATATTACAATTTATCTTTTTTCTTCAAAATTCATAAGTGTACATTTATCTACAAAGTAGATCTATCATTAAATTTTTATTACAAAAAATAAAGATCAACATACCAAAGTTATTGAAAATATTTATAGATGAGTATACTATTGATTTAACTAGCATAATGTTGTATAAACATTAATCATTTTCGATAAATGGTTTTTTTTCTCTCTCTTACTGGAAAGAATTTATTTTCCTTTTTCTGGTTGGAAAAGTTTTATTCATTTTACAAATTTTACCACTTGTATTTCAAGAAACCAAAAATCCTTTGAACCGTCTCTCCTTCTGCTATCTTTGTTATCTCCACAATCTTCCTTTTCCTTTTCGGCAACAATAAGTTCAAATTCGCTATAGTAAGAAATAATTATATTAGTTTTTTCTTAAATAATTGATTCTATGAAACACATATTAATCTTTTCCTACATTTTCAAATTTCAACCAAACACAATTTTCAAATTTTGAATTCAAATTTAAAGTTTTTAAATTGGGACCAAACGTGTTTTCATATATAATGAAAATAAGAAATTTGTTTTTGTTTTCAGCTGAATTCTTTAATATTTCCGGATCACAAACCAAATGCAGCCTAAAAGTTTGACCTTAGTAAAAATTTCTTTTATGTTCTATTTGATTTGTTACATGTCTAAATAGGATTTTCTATAGATCAACAAAATGAATAAAGATGTCAATTATAGCATAGTTCAATAGATAAGACTCTAATTACCATTCTAAAGTCGACGGTTTAATTTCCACTTCGCAATTGTTGAATTAAAAAGACTAATTGTTGTTGCCAAATTTTGGACAGAATAAATCTCACCTGACTTCCATGTGACAACGATGGTGAATTTGTATTCTTGAGAGAAAAACACAGCCTGCAAGATAAGAAAAACATGGACACTAGTGTGGTGTAGGCCACATAGTCTCCAATGCTTAAGTCAAAGAGAGTTTTTGGAGATAATTAGGAAGTCATGAGAGTTTAAGTGGTTGTAATGAGCTTACTTTACTCTACCCTCTAAATAGAGCTTTAATACCTTCATAATTAGAATTTTCGTGGGTTTTAGTCTTCAATTGAGAACAAAAGAACCGAACAAGGCTAGACCGGAGGTACACGGACCATGAGGGACCAAGGCAAGGCCCAAAGGAGGGTCTTGCCATGTGGTCAGCCTCGGCCGAGACCGACCATGGGCTTGGGCTTTGGCCCAAGTCCATTTCTTCATTCTTTCGCGTACTGGGTTGGTTCTCTTTTGATTTTGGTCTGTTTTGACTTTGTATTAGATTTTTTTTTCTCGTTTGACCTTTTGTAGTAACATTTTCTCCGTCCGTTCTTATTGGTCCAATTTTACCCATAATACTAATAAAGAATAAATATGCATATTAACAAGCAATCAAATATATATATTTTCTATATATATATATATACACCATGTAGACCAAAAAGAAAATTAAAAAGTTAGAGCTTTTTCATGCGTTCCACTTATTCATACTTTAAATTATGCAGACCAAAAAGATCTTTCTTTTGGCAAAAATAATTTAAAAGTTTTGACTCTAGAAACTTCTAACACTGGAAAAATAGTTGCAATTTGAGGGTGGCACCAACATCACTGCGAAAGAGACATTTTCCTTTACGATGGAGTGCTCCTCATATTTACGGTAGTACCCTTGAACTGAACTTTATAAAAAAATTGTTAATAGCCTTGACCTTTTAAAAATTTTCAAAAATATTGTTATTGTCGAGTTTCGGATGGAAAATTTTAAAATTTTCAGTTTTATTGATATCCATTCTCGACTTTTCAAAAATACATTTACTGAAAAATGTTGCTTCTTTTAATTTCATACTCTCTATAAAAAAAATTTCCGTAAAAATTAATGTAAAACTTTGCTTAAAAAGAATATTTGCAACAAAACATCAAATGAAAACAAAGTTTGAAATTGAGGTTTCTCTTTTTAAAAGTACTAGTTCTTTCACCACGTGCTATGCACGTTTATGCTTTCTAATTTATTCAATTTTGCCTTAAGGTTTAAAATTTTTTATTTAGTCCATCATTTATGTTTATTAATAGTTTTCAAGTTTATATTAAGTTTTTTTTTTTTTATGTAACAAATGATTAATTTATTTTATGGTAGACAAATTTTTTAACATGATTTAAATGACATCTATATAAATATAAAATATAGATCACATTAATCATTAATTAATATGGTGTAATTTATATTTTGTTAAAATAAATATTAATTGATGTATTTCTATTCAAAATAAAATGTTAATTTTTTGTCAAAATTTATACATGGTAGATTAAAAAAGAAAACATAATCTAACAAAAAATTAAAAAGTTGAACTAAGGAAAATTAAAAATAGAATATAAAAATTTTAAATAGCATGCACAAACATTTGAATTAAAAAAAGCAGTAATCCTAAAATTAATTATAAAATAATCTTAAATAATAACGATAGTGAAGAAAAAATAGATATACCTCGATCTTACCAAAAACTACAAATGCTAGTATTCTAGTACATTAATGTTAGAAACTCCACTAAAGATACATTAACGTTAGAAACCCCACTAAAAATAAAATGTAGAGAGAGAGGAAAAAAATAAGAAAAGAAAATACAACTCAAATTGTTTAGATTATGTTAGTGGAAAATATAATTTCATAATTTATAGGGGATGAAGGAGCTGCAAGAGTTTTAATTAGTGGTAATAATTCTCATGTTTGTTTTTTGTTTTTTTTTTTGTTTTTTTTGTTTTTTTTAAAATAAAGGCAAAACTTTTCATACTCTATCCTTTTATATTCCCTTAATAACTTTAGGGGAGCATTTAATTTTTATTTTCTCAAACCCAACTTTATAACAAAATTATTTTTTGTATATTAAAAAATTATGTAGTATTAAATTTATTTTAGATTGTTTTAACTTTAATTAAAATTAGAACTATAAAATGTAAAGAGATTAATATGCAAAACTTTAGCAATTAAGAACCTTAATTTTAGAATTAATTATGATATTGAACGCATAATTTTTCATATTTCCTTCATTTATAAAGTTGGGTGTATTGAAATTTCGTTTATCTAAATTAATTTTTCAATATGTCTAAGTTTTTTTTTCTTTTGTAAAACTTAATCAAATTTTAATATTTATTAAAATATAAGCTATTTGAAGGGTTATTTTTCTTTTGGGTCTATATTGTATTTATTTGCTAATTAAAATTTACCTTTATTGTTATTATTATTATAAAAACAATGCTTTAAACTATCCAATATTTTCTTTTGCCACATACTCATAATTATATTTTAATTTTGTCTTATAGTTTCAATTATAAATGGGCAAAAAAAAAGAGAAAATATATAATTTTATAACAGATTAAATTTCTTATGAAATATGAACATACGTGAAATTGAACAAACAAATTCAAAGCATGCACAAACATTTTCAATAACCAAAAATACACTAATTATCAAATAACAATAAAAAAAAAGGTAGAAAAACACAATACCGTATCCATACATGCACAAATTCTTAAAATAAAATTACTCATTTGATAATCGTTAAACAAACTCACCATTATTTGACTTCATTGAAATGATATTTTAACGTCTCAAGTGAAGTCTAGCATATTCGTTACATTCATTCCTTGCAACTTGAATGCAACTTGAATGTACCAAGTATTAAGTAACATATATGAGTTGCTTTCAAGATTAAAAAAAACTTTTGAGAATAATGAATTGAGAGAACTAAAAGTTTAGAAAGAACCGAACTTTTTTTTTATTAGTACATGTTAGAAGCAAAACAAAAAAACATGAAAAAGATAAATTAGAAAACAAAAACGAAAGAAAGAAGCAAACGCTTTAGGTGGGTGCTTCAACCAATTCTTTAGACACTGCATGCCTGATTTTATCCGCCAATTTTTTGATAGCGAATATAGCTAACAAATATGCAACTTGGTTTCCATTTCTTTTGGTGAAACTAAATTTCAAAAAACCTCTTTGAGAGGTTGTTGATGAAAAATGGAGGAAGAAAGCCTCTTTATATAGTGCTAGAGAATTAAAAGTTACCAAACTTTTAGAATTCCAAAACACCTTAAATTCTATTATTAATTATAATTAAGCAAAAGAATCTTTAATTAATTGAAAAACTTTTTGTATTCTAACTTCTCATATTCCATTCCGTTATTATTATTATCATAATTAATGAATAATTTATTATAAATAATTAACTAATTAATTAAATTACTATTTATTTGATCAAAAAATAATAATTTACTATTTATAATTAATTGTGACATATTTTGAAATTAAGAAATTAAAGAAGGAACATCATCTTCACTTTTTAAATATTTCAAATTATCAAATGATATATATATTTTCCATAAATTAAACAATAATTGTACTACACTATACTATTAATTAAATAATAAAAATTAACAAAAAGAAAACTAAATTCATCAACTTAAATTTAATTTAATTTTTCTGTAGGGAAATAAAATTTAATTTATTTATAAAACAATATTTTTAATTCATCCTATCCATTATGACATTTAAATATAATTGTAGAGAACTAAAAAAAAAATGTAGAAATAATTCATTCATTATTAATAATCAATGACAAATAACATGTTAGTAAATTTAGAAATTGAAGTGGGGGCATGTTTGTAATTTACTAAAAATTAAAAGGGTAAAATGGTCTTTTTTTGAGATCCTTACTTTTTAATATAGTATAGATTATAGATTTTTAAAATTATTTTATCAATTTCAATATCAACGGTGAATAAAAATATTACACTTGTCTAAAAAAATAATTAAAAAAAATTACACACATAATTGATAATATAAAACTGGCAAATTTAAAGTAATATTTTATAATATAATAGTTGACAAAAATGAGAGATATCAAAATTAAGCCTATTTCATTAGAAAATTTTGAATTTAATTTATTAGCAATATGTTAATAATGAATTCAAGTAAAGAGTATGAAAAAATTATGGAAGGTTTAAGATTTCAAAACTCTATAACTTCTGGGAAGATAAAAAGACAACATTCTTCTTAATAAATCTTTTAGTTACGGTTCTATGTATTTATTATAATTGATAATTAATTATTTATTTATAAATGATATTTAATTAATTAGTTTACCATTTATAATTAATTGATAATGGTATATTTTGTAAATATATAAATTAAAGAAGGGACATAATTGTCCAAAAATATTTTCCTAGGATTGTAGCTTTTTAATATATTATAGATTATAGATTTATATGTGAAAGAAAAAAAATTAAAGTTTTTTTTTTTTTTTTTTCCCTTTTATGTTCTATCTATTTGTGTGTTAGTGATAAGCAGAAAATTAATGTAGTTTTCAATTACGATGAATCGGTGGTGGAGGAAAAGAGGTATAATTTCTTTTTTTTTTTTTTTTAATCTTTGGAGAGTTAGGAGGGAGGGTTATAGTTATGAATTTTGGGTTTTTTGAGCTTATTTGGTCGAAATGTTGGTAGGACCTTTTAAATGGTAATAAACTTGAAGAAGACAAGTTTGGTATAGTTTACAAGGGGATTTTTTTTATTAATATTGTAATTTTCGAAACTTATTATAAAAATATAGTATTATTCAAACTATTTATCTTAATATAGTATTATTCAAACTATTTATCTTAATAGTTTACCAGGGGATTTTTTTTATTAATATTGTAATTTTCGAAACTTATTATAAAAATATAGTATTATTCAAACTATTATCTTAATATAGTATTATTCAAACTATTTATCTTAATAGTTTACAAGGGGATTTCTTTTATTAATATTGTAATTTTTGAAACTTATTATAAAAATATAGTATTATTCAAACTATTTATCTTAATATTGTAGTTTTTATTAGTTGGACCAAGGTCGTCTCTTGAAGAGACGACCTATAATATGTGGCTGAAGGTTGTCTCTCCACTTGAGTGGAAGAAGGTCGTCTCTTCAAGAGATGACTTTGAAAAAAGACTTCCATGGAAGTCGTCTCTTCAAGAGACGACATATACATATAGTTATCACATATTATGGGTTGGAGCAGTGGACAAGCATGCGCTCTTACATTCATGAGCACCCAAGTTAAATTCGTAGGATGTGCAAACCATTTTTTTTATTTTCATTTTACTTGTTAATTTCTTTTTTTAAAAACACTACCAACCCCTATTATTTTCTTTTTCTTTTTTCTTATTCTTCTTTGTACAAATTAAACTTAGTTTTTTCAAAAATTAGTCATCTTATCATTTTTATCCAATATTATAATACCTAAATTATAATTAAAATATTAAAAATTATTAGCGGTAGCTTTACTCTTTTTTTTTTTCCTTCTTCTTCTCTGCTTTTCTTTTTCTTTTTTCTTATTCTTCTTTATAAAAATTAAACTTAGTTAAAAAAATCATTTTATAATTTTTGTCTAATATTATAATAACTAAATTATAATTAAAATATTAAAAATTGCTTTTTTTTTTTTTACTTCTTCTTCTCTGCTTTTCTTTTTATTTTTTCTTAGTTTTCTTTATAAAAATTAAACTTAGTTAAACAAAATCATTTTATAATTTTTATCTAATATTATAATAACTAAATTATAATTAAAATATTAAAAATTACTAGCGGTAGCATTTCTTTTCTTTTTTCCGTCTTCTTTATTACAAAAATTTAAATCAGTCTTTTCGAAAGTTTTTTTTAATTAAGTCAAGGACATGAAGAATTCAAGAATGAAACAAGAGTCATCTTGAAGCTTCAACATAAGAATATGGTCAGACTCTTGGGATGTTGTGTTGAATGAGAAGATAAACTTATGGGTTGTTTGGGGTGCTGAGTAGGTTAAAATAGTATGTGGAGTTAGATAATACGTGTTTGAGGTGCGAGTTGTTTAGTCTGGGTTAAGTAAGTCTGTGTTTGGAGTGTAAAGTTGTTTAGTCTGGGTTTATGAAGTTTGTGTTTGGGTTGCAGATTTATTTAACATTGAGTTCTAAAGTCTGTGTTTACGCTGACTATTTTTTTTTCTACATTTGTTTTGTTGTTGTGCTATACAATTAGATATATATTAGATATCAATTTTTCAAAACTTAAATAATAAATATTTGTTCCCATCAATTCTATTTTTTTTTTAGATTTTAAGTTATATTATTCTACGTACATTTGACTATTTTGGAGTGTATCAATATTGTTTAAGATGCACAAAATAATTGAGATTTAGAAAGCATTTCATTCATTCATTATGGAAACCTCCATACTTGAAGATGTACAATGGGCAATTCATTGTCAACTTCATTTTACACAAAAAATCTATTTTGGAGTCGTAATTGCCAAATTTAGGAACAACCACAATTGCACAAAAAAATGTTTGTTTAATTACAAAGTTTCTAAAATGATGGTGGTGTAATAAAAAAAGTATAAGAAGATGGTTGATTAGTCGTGTTTGTTGAGGAAGAACATGCAATATTCTCATTTCAACTCCATTTGAATGGATAAGAAGCTCAAATATATTTCTATTTAAAAAATAAAAAATATATTAATTTTTTAAAATATTTAAAAAACTATAATACTATATATTTGAAATTAGATTACTATGTAAACGGAGGGTTGATAATAAAAATCTAAATTATCTACATTAAAAAATGAAAGCATTTTTGTTTAAAAACTCGAACATATTGTTTTCAAGTTTCAAACTCGGAATTAGATGGGAAAGGGGCATAATTAGCGTGAATTTTAATCAACCAGCAAACCAGAGGAATGGTTTGTTTTCTTTATAGCAAAATTATATATGTCTAATATATACTATGTGGGGGCACGTGCCCCCTTCTCCCATGGAGATCTGTCTCTGACTATGCTCATATTGGCTGATAATGTACATCATTAATTATTAAGATCATATTATAACTTATATGTATAAAATAGATTACGAATAAATGCTCTTTTTTTTTCTTTTTTTAATTCTCCACAAAGAGGATAGGAAACATAGTGGCTCATAGTTTATGTTTAGACCATTAACTCAATTGGGACTGGGCTGGATGACGCTTTTTCATATATTTTTTTGGGAAAAAAGCATTTTTGACCCCTAAACTTTGCATGTTGTATCAATTTTAACTTTGAACTTTCAATTTCATCAATTTAAACCTCAAACTTTGCAAATTGTATCAATTTTAACCCTAAACTTTTAATTTCATCAATTTAAACCTCAAACTTTGTAAATTGCATCAATTTTAACCCTAAACTTTTAATTTCATCAATTTAAACTTCAAACTTGAATAAGTGTATCAATTTACACATTCGTTTAAGTTTTCGTTTCCATCACCATTAGAAAGATTTCCCACATATGTCTAAAGCCACATTTTGCTCTATGATAGGTACTTATTTATTATTTTAAAAAAATAAATTTACTAAAAGAATAATTAAACAATTCCAGATCGAATCGCCACCATCATGAAAACCACGAACTCGACCTTCGAAAGTAGGACTCACACAAAATGAACACTTGTGTATCTCCCTCGCCATTGGTGTCGATACCAATGATGACAAGTATAAAGAAGATTGAGCTCAGCTAAAATGCGGGAAAGAACAAGAAAGGCAATGGCAAACAAAATGGCGCCCATGAACACAATGAACTGGTCTAGCCGACCTTGTCGGCCCCATCGACAATCTTACAGGGGATTAAAGTGATCTCAATGCCGGAGAGAAAAAAGATAAAAATTCTAACGAGGGTGATGATTATGAAAGTCCCACGTCCATTGTAGTGGATGGATGACAAATCAAGCTAAAGGTCGATGAGAAATTAAAAAAAAATGGCAAACGATTCAAAAAGGAGAGTACTCCATTGAGAAAAAATATAGTGCAAATAAGCTTTGTTTCTACTAAAAGTCGGTAGATTGAGTAGAACCATGCCTTACAATTGAAATCGCCTCAATTAATTAAATGAAAAAAAAAAAAACAGCAGAATCAAATAAGATAAGAAGTAAAAAAAAAATTAAAAAAAAGTCATGCTCTAAATTGAAAGACATTATTGAGATTCTACTCCAATTTTCTTCAGCAAGTTTAATTTTTTTTTTAAAAATAACAAATACGTACCTATTATAGAGCAACACGTGACTTTGGACATGTGTGGAAAACTTTTCTAATAAGGATTGAAATGAAAACTTAACCGATAGTGTAAATTGATACACTTATACAAGTTTGAGGTTTAAATTGATGAAATTAAAAGTTTAGGGTTAAAATTGATACAATTTGTAAAGTTTGAAGTTTAAATTGATGAAATTGAAAGTTTAGGGTTAAAATTGATACAACATGCAAAGTTTAGGGGTCAAAAATACTTTTTTCCCTATTTTTTTAGTCATTTTCTGTCATTTGAACAAAAGAAAAGAAAAAAAAAAATGATGACCGAAATAAATGCATTTTTGTTAATTTCCCCAAATTTCAACAGAAGATGGCCTTAAAAAACCAGAGAGAGACAACTAACTTGATAACAAACAAGCTTATTATTTGAAAATGAAAACCATACTTGAAAAATATTCAACTAAATATTTTCGAAGTACAATATATGATATATTAATAGTAGAAGATTATAGAACTTGCAAATGAGCCAAGTATTCGTATTAAGCATTAGATGTTTAAAAGATACAACATCTATTATTATTTTAAAAATTGATAATTCGATTTTTATTAAATGTTCAAAAGATACAACATCTATTATTATTCTAAAGTGGATAATTCGATTTTTATTTTTGTGGTTGTCAAAAAGTATTTATATTCAGTTAATTTTTTTGAGGTAAAAAAAAAAGGAACAAATAAATAAATACCACTTTCAAAATTAAATAATAATATCAACAACGGTCAGGGAATAATATCCGGCAGAACTCTGAAGGACTGGTCAACGATTAAATACAATTATCTTTTACGAGAAAAGCAGTTTTTTTTGTGGATAAAGCAAATTTATGGTCAATCGTGCTTATCCTCAACGTTGGCCTTTCTAATAGAACTTTCGATTCAAGGTTATTATTAATTCTTTTTCCTTACAATAAATCTCGGTTGAGATTAAATTATTCATGGAATAGAGTAAAAATAAAACCATGGCAGTCAGTTGATTCAATCAATTTTAAATTTATCCAATTAAACTTCGAATTTAAATGATTTTGAAAATTGTTGACAACCAATTGCTTGATTTTTTTTTTTTAAATTTTCAATTAAAGGATGAAAAAAAAAAGTCAAAATCCAACTACAAATAATAGCAAAAGTTGCCCATAAAATAAATTAAATTAAAGAAAGAATAAACTCAACTAACCCAACCAAACATATCCAATACAACTAAAGAGAATTAATTGAATATATCGATTTAGTCACCCAACATCTAATTTACAGAAACAAAATGTTTAAGGTTTCGAGTACTTAAA
Source organism: Trichosanthes truncata (assembly GCA_033996785.1). Classification (NCBI taxonomy): domain Eukaryota; kingdom Viridiplantae; phylum Streptophyta; class Magnoliopsida; order Cucurbitales; family Cucurbitaceae; genus Trichosanthes; species Trichosanthes truncata. Next base: position 21,382,541 of record JAWPNB010000008.1, on the reverse strand, counting down.
ATTATTTTTGCCAAAGACTCCGCCGTAATTTACATGTTGGTCGAGTTCGAATCTCCAGTCCAACGTTGTTGAACTAAAATAAAAAATGATTATAACGATTTTTGATTTTTTAAAAAAATCCTAAAGGGGAGTAAGAAAAATATTAGGACCGACACGTGTGGGAAAGCAAGCCAGAAAGTCGGTGGTGTCACGGTTTTACAAGCTGCGATATTAATGGAGGGAAACACGTGGCACGTTCGGAACGGCCACATCAGATCCAGATCACCCGTGAAACAAGGCGCTTTGTAGTGATGGGGGAGAGGTGATTTCTTGGAACCCTTTCAAAGTGGCCACTGACACGGAACCACCGTTTATAAGCAACCTTCCATTAAGGTTTTTTTTTCTTTTTTCCTTTCCGAAGAAATTGACCGGTTACCGATACTGCCCTTCCGCCTTTCCACTGTAAAAGTCCCTCTATTCACACCGCGTGATCCGATGTTAACTCGGCTGCCAGCGCGAGATTTTTTACTCTTTTTTATTTTTGTCAATTTAGAAGCGCATTCGTGTTGTTTTCTTCTGCGTGTGTTTATAAAGATATATCTTTATATCTCTCTCTGCGACGCCTCTTCGTTACTGATAAAAGTTCAAGCTACGGCCCTGCTTCGTTTCGGGATTATCCGCTGGAAATCTTCGCCGACGTTCTGTTTCGGTCCGTTGATTTCAGTTTCATACGATTTTGTGCTGATTTGTTGAGTATTTGATCCGGTTTTCGAGAGAAATGAGCAGTAGTGGATGTGTTTTTCTGGATTTTCTTGGAAGATTTTGTGAGTAGAGAGAGGAAGTATGTTTATCGGTTGAACTTGTTTTGATCTTTTGCTTTTCTTTTGATTTTTTGTTGTTTCAGGTAAAAGGTGAAGATTCTGCGGGTTCGATAAGATTTCGATCGACTTTTCGCTTGGATTGAGAGTTTCTCTCTGTTTTGTTTATTTTCGGATGCAGATGATGATTTGAATTCATCTTACTGTTGAACTTTTGGTTGTTGGATTGGTCTTTCGCTTGAGAAATTGAAATGGGAGTGAACGTAGCTACGACGTGTTCACAATTGTCGCAGCCTATTGTTCATCCTTCTTCTTGTTATTCACAAACCCTAGCCTCCATAGTTTCATCTCCTTCGTCGACGCGGCGGAACTGTAGCGATGGAGGAGCTCTGAGACGGTGTGTTTATACGCTTGGTCGACCAGGTCTATTCGGAATCCCGCTTGCAAAGTTTCAACGGTCTCGCTCTTGCTGCAATCTTCAGCCAAGAATTCGGACGATCAGAAGAGCGTGTAGTGCCAATTTGGTGGACGGTTTCTCAGACGAAGAATTCTCCAAGCAGATTCAAGATTTAGCGCTTAGGTTTCAAATTTACGGTGAGAACAGTCAAGATTCCAACGCCGAGAGCACAGATTCGGTTTCCGATTCCAGAACTGAACATAATAGCGCCGACTTTTCTTTACAAAATCACATGCAAATCACACCGCCTCAACTCGTTTCAACAGAATCTCCATGGCGAGAAATCCATCAAGAACCTCCGGAATGGATTCAAGAACACGAAATAATTCCAGACGATATCGAGCAGAAAGCGAATAGCGTTGACTTCCCCTTATCGCTTCGAATTTTAAAGAGGAAAATGCAATGGCACGAAGGCATCAGAGAAGCAAGAGAATCCGCATATTGTTCAGTGAAGAAGGCATTCTCCTCCATGGTTTTCATGATTCGAGAGCTTCACAGCTATTCATTAAAATTGAGAGAGATCCTCTTTTACGAAGATTTACAGGGCATTCTGAACCGAGTTGAAAAAGAGATGCACGCTTCGTTTGTTTGGCTATTTCAGCAAGTTTTCTCTCACACTCCAACTCTAATGGTGTACGTGATGATTCTCTTAGCGAATTTCACAGTGCATTCAATGGGAAACAATTCCGCAATTGCAGCTTCCTCATCGCCTTCCCCTTCTCTAACGCAGACGGTTGAGGAAGTCGTTCAAATCGAGAACCAAAAGAATCAGAAATTCGATTCCTCTACAATCAAGACGTTCTCAGTGTCTTCGATCAATGGGAAAACAACTTCCATCGGTGGCGGCGGCGGAGGAAAGGTCCGACCGACTGCAAGCGGCACAGACGGAGATGAATTCAATGGATCGGTCAATTATCCCACCGTCGTGCCGGACGGGACTTCCCAATTGTCATCCATTGGAGCTTCCGCAGAAGAAGAGTCGATATCAGGGGAAAACATCAGAGAAGAAGAGATGTCTCTGTGGAATTCAATTCTCAAAGAAGCTTCACAAATGCAATCCGCAATGAGAAACGAAGCAATTGATGAAGATGTAACGAGAAGATTCGTATCGCCAGTGACGGCTAAGATCGAATCGGACGATTACACGGAGTATTTCAGAACAGAGCTTCTGTACCAAACGGGATTATCCCAAGACCCCAATAATCCTCTTCTTCTCACCAATTACGCTCAATTTCTCTGCCTTGTGGCCCATGATTACGACAGGTGAAGTCTTAAATTCCCTTTTCCTCTATCTGATTCTTATCTCTCCAAAAGCTTAAATAATTTTGGTGGGTATGTGATTCATTTGTGTAATATTCTACAGAGCGGAGGATTACTTCAAGAAGGCAGTGGAAGTGAAACCGCCTGATGCAGAGGCGTTTAATAAGTATGCGACGTTCTTGTGGAGGGTTAGAAAGGACATGTGGGCGGCGGAGGAGACATTTCTCGAAGCCATTTCTGCGGAGTCCGGCAACCCATTTTACGCTGCAAAATATGCCAATTTTCTCTGGAGCAGTGGCGCTGAAGAAACGTGTTTTGAAAATTTTTAAACCCCCCCTCAAAATAAATAAATAAATTTTCCTTCATGGGTTGACGGCCGCCGAGTGGTGGTGCAGTGGTGGCGTCGTGGTTGATCAGAAACGCACGTGTGGGAATATTTATCCTAATTCAAATGGGGTTCTCTTGGAACTGTAAGCTTGCTGTTTCTTCTCCTATTTCTCTATCTAAATAGATTCTTACCCTCTGCGGGGGCCATTTTCAGATGGCAAAGTGTAATTATTTTTTTCTTCTTACAAAATGACATTTTCTGAATAGAAAAGAAAAAAAAAAGAAAAATAATGAGATATGATAATATAAATTTACGTACTTCTTTCCCAATATTTGATTGCGCATGCCTTCTTCAACTATTGAATCTTAGAATTTTTCCTTTTTTGCCCATCCCAATTGGGTTACCCGTCTGTGATCAAATGGTAATGATTCGTATTAGTAGTCAATTTTCTAATTTTGAGCACTCAAATGATTCAAATCTGTTCTATATGAATTTGGTGTGTTTGAACGGAAAGATATGTCAAATGTGGTTGATATTTTAACCAAATGAATTGGATAATGTTTTTGGAAATATGAGTTTTATGAAAATGGCTATATGAGTGAAATAATTGAAAGAATAACATATGTATCTAATTGGGTTGCCTATATTTTGCTCAATCTTTTCTATAATTAACCATTATTATTGCAGAGTCGATATTATTGTTTATTATATTATGTTTGACTATGTGTCGTTGTCAACATGAGCATTGCTCAACTAGCATAAAGTTTGTACTCTCAACCAAAATGTAAGATGTTCGAATTTTCACTAATTTAAATTAATAATTTTAATCTTATATTATTGAATTGTAAATTAGCTTTGAGGGACCGTAGACACTTAGTTGAAAAGTGATATATATGTATATAGATATTTTAAACAACCCATTACAGATATATACTATAAACTATTATATATATATATATATACACTATGGATGGAAAATATTAACAAAATTACATGTTTGAATCAAATATTTATAGTTATATACCATTCAATTATTTTATTAACTTTCTTTATATTTTCTTCTCCAAAATATCTTAAGTGAATTTGAGCTATGCTGAGTTTGGGAGCAATTTGCATATTTGAGATATTTCAATTTATTTTCTTCTATTTGCCTAGATATTCTCTCTCTCCTTTCCTTATCTATTTGTTTAAATTCCTCTCTCTCGTTTCCTTTTTTTCCTCTCCTTTTGTCATTTCAATCGTTTTGTCTGTATTCCATTGATGAATCCTTATTCTCCTAATTTTTTCTGTCGTTTCCTTTCCTTTTTTTGTTTTTTTTTTCTTTAGTATATTTCTTGGTTTTTCTTCTCTCTGTGTTTACTGTTGTTGCATTCCACTTTTTCAATTTTTTAAAAAACTCAAAACTTTATCTTTTTGTTATGTATAAAATAAATGTTAAATTATAAAAAATACCCTTAAACTATGGGGTTGATTTCAATTATATCCTTAAACTTTGAAGTTTGTTTCAAAATAACCCTTAAAGGCTTTTTTTGTTAAATTCATGGACTTAAATGATATTTTTGCATTTATATTGTTGCTTATGTGAACATATTTGAACATGTAAGTTGAAAAAAAAAAATCAAAACATATGCAAATACGTTATTTTTCGTCCATAAATTTAACGGAAAAAATCTTCAATGGTTGTTTTGAAACAAACTTCAAAGTTCAAGGGTTAAAATGAAAATTTTCAAAGTTCATGGGTATAATTAAAACCAACCCCATAGTTCAAGGGTATTTTTGATAATTTAGCCTAGAATAAATAACTCATATACTATAATAGGCAGTAGCAATTACATAAATAATTCAAGAAGAACCCATACACACTATAAATAATGGTAAAAGATTATATAAAACGCTATACTACAAATAATCAATATACCCTATAAATAAGCAATAAAAATACAACACAAATAATAGTGTGTATTGAAAGTTTCGATTAAATAAGCAATAAAAATACAACACAACCCTAAATTCGATTAAATCTTCTCGTTATTTGAAAGTTTGATTTTGAAAAAAAGTTCAAATTTAAGTTTCTTTTTTATTTTCAAGTTTGTAATTACATTTTGAATTTGTTTTTAATTATCTAATAATTTTTGTTTAATTATATCATCATTTAAATCTCGTCATTATTTAGTTGTTTTGATTTGCTATTTTTAATTACCTATAATTTTAGAATTCGATTAGATAGGGAGGACATTTTAATCAATTGAATTATCTCAATTAATTTGATTTGATAGAGAGAACATTTTAGTCAATTGAATGATCGTTTGTTCATATTTTAAAACGACCATTTAAATGTAGCCATTCATGATGTTATCCCTACTAAAATTTCCCTTCAAGGAGGTTACATTGGAGCCAGAACTTCCTTAATGCTAGGTAGCCTAGTGGTCTTTGAATGCGATATACGGCCCAAAATAAGTAACTTTGGGCCGGTACGGCCCGTATTGACATCAAATCTGGGCTTCCCATCCCGACTTTACTGGCATAAATTTTGGAATAAAAGGAAAATCCCCACATTTTCCACTCACTTTTTTTTTTCCTCTCCCTGAAAAGCTGGTTTCTACTTTCTTGACTAAAATTTCACCAAACCAATCATTTAAATTCCATATTTGTTTATGTTTCCCTGTGAAGTTACAATATCAGATCACGTTCTTTGGCACGTGATAGATCCATATTTTTGTCTGTTTGGTCTATGAGCAAAGGATCTCTAAACTTTAAAAAATATATAATAAATCTTTAAACTTTAAATTTTTGTCTAATAGACCCCTAAATTTTTAATTTTGCGTTTAATAAGTCATTGACATGTTCTACATTTTTTATAACTCACAAACTTATTAGACACAAAATTGAAAGTTAATTTATGGTCAAAGTTCTATTAGACATAAAATTAAATTTTATATTTAATAGATAAGTTAATTTTTAAAATTTTTGAATACGTCTATGTCATATTAGATACAAAATTGAAAGTTTAGATATCTATTTGATATTTTTAAAGTGTAGTGACCTATTAGACATAATTTTAAAAGTTAAGAGACTTTTGACACTTTTTAAAGTTCAGAAACTTTTTAGACACAAATTTAAAAGTTCATGAACTTGTAATTTAACATATTTCATATTTACAAAGAATCCCATTAAATAATTATTATCACTAACCTAACTACAACACAACTAGAGAGAAGGTCAAAAACTTGTACAGTCAAGTATTGTGGGGCTCTATCTCAATTGACCATATGAAGAATATATGATTAAACCCAAGTTGCAGCTTGACCCTCGATAAAATAAAGTAATAAGAACATCATTCCTTGCATGACATACATGATTTCTGAACTAAAATTCTCCAAACTTCTATGAAATTATAGAATGCGACAATAATGCAAATAAAATATTCTATGTATTATAGTTATTAGGCCTTGTTTGATAACCATTTGGTTTTTTATTTTTAGATTTTGAAAATTATGCCTATAAATACTATTTTCACCTATAGATTTTCATGTTTAATTTCTTATCTACTTTTTACCTATATTTTCAAAAATCAAGCTAAGTTTTGAAAACTAAAAAAAAAAAAAAAGTAGTTTTCAAAAAAGTAGTTTTTGTTTTTAGGATGTGGCTATCAGCTCAAATTTTTCCTCAATAAAGATAGAAACCATTGTAGAAAAGATGATAAACTATTCTAGAGAAATTGTGAAAAAACAAACACAATTTTCAAAAACCAGATGGTTATCAAACGAGACTTTATTTATTTATTTATTGAGTTCAACAACATTTGAGAGTGAGGAATTCAATCTTTTAATCTCTTGGTCGATGATACATGTTAATTACTGATGAGCTAAGCTTACTTTGGCCTATTGTATTAGAGTTAAAAGAGTGCATATTGTTAGACAAATTGCTAAACAATAGCAATAATGCTAGAATCATGCAAATTGATTTAGCTAGAACTCAGCATTCAAAGAGATCTTCATCAACTAAACACACAAGAGCTCTAAATTCTCCCCAATCGAATGGGAAATAGGAGAACTGAATATGTTTGGCATATTGGAGACAATAACCCTTGCATCTTACCTATTTATAAACTTTTCACTTAACCACCATTAAGTCTAGTAAAAGTTATTGGGTATCCATCTAATAAAATTTCGTACTCCATAAAAATTTATGGGTCTATTTAACTATAGATCACTTTAATCAACTCATTACATAGTCAAATAATATTTATATATATATGTGTGTCTGTGTCTGTGTTGTCCGCATTTTGATTATTAGAATATATAAAATATTCCAACACATCCCCAACACTGTTTTATCCCGATGTTATCTCAAATCGCACGACCAATAAGAAATTGAGTAATGTAAATGTTTTCGTACAACTAGAGCATTTAATTATTATTATTTTTTAGGTAATTTAATATTTTATTTATCATTATTTCTCTCACTGCCACGATACTCTAGTGTCCCTTGCCCCCAATGTTATGGGTTACTAAAGCTTTAAGTTTGACCCACAGTCAAACAGTACGGATTTGGGCTAATAACAAAATAACTGATAGTTACAGGCACGTTCATTAAAACAAAAAAGGATGACAAATACCTAAAATCATCTTTAAACACCACCACTACACATCACATCAAACGAAGCTAAATCTGAACCAATCAATCAATCAAACGGCAACCGCACGATCATCCACATCAGATTTCGTATACGATTGCGAAGCAGGGGAGCACAGCCCTCGGATTAAAAACCAACAGCTCTTCTTCATCCACCGTCGTCTGGGCCCCACTCCCACACCGGCCGACGACGGAGTCAAACCCCCCGCCGTCCTTCTCCGGCTCCTCGTTGTCGGACGCGACCCGACCCGCCACGACCCGGCAAACCAAAATCGCCCGCTTCACGTTCATGAACTTGAACTCCTCTTCGATGTCCTCGGGGATTGCCACGTGTGCCCTCCAGCTCCTCGATAGCGTCGAAATTCCGTCCAATTTGTGTGAGAATCCCGATTTGATTATCCCACAGATGCTACAAAATTGCTGCCCGCAAATGCTGGAATTACCGTTTTGCCCCAAATCGCACAGAAACGTCGCGCAGTGAAACCTCAGAAGCTCGTTCCCGTCGGCGATGCACCGCTCGTCCCGCCGCTTTACGGCCCCGCCGTTTCGGGCCGCTTTGGCCTTCACCGACTCTCTGTACTCCTCGAATCTGGAGAGAATCTTTTGGCTGTTGTGGATTTTCAAGATTCGGAGGATTTTAGGGGTTTTCTCCCTACTCGTCCATCCGGTTTCGAAGATTATCCGAACGATGTTCTTGCCGGAATCCGAATCGGCGAGCTCCGACACGGCGTGTTTGGCCGATTGGTGCTGTTCGAGCAATTGGGGCTTGGGGAAAATCTCGCCGCAGGCGGTGCAGGGGAAGATGTCGTTGCGGAGGGGGAAGAAATGGTTGATCTCCGTCGTGGTGATGTCGGAATCCTGAGGCGTTCCGGCGGAATCGGGAGGATTCTTAGAGTTCGGAGTATCCGCCGGCGGAGGAATCTCCGGTTGGATTAGCGTGACGATCGAGTGCTGCGACGATCGGGCCGGAGTCGAGGGGCGAGTCGTATCGATTGCCATCTTGCAGGTTTTGGAAGAGAAGATTCGTTTGAGAAATGAAATTGAGGAGGTTAGGGCTTTGTGCGGCTTGAGACACGACGGCGTCGGTGATGATTCGATGCGCTTCTTCGGCGGCGGGGGACGGTGGTGGCGGCGGCGGCGGTGGTCGGCGGTAGTTAGGAGGAAGCAGCCGACGTGTACAATTAGGAGTAAAAGGGCGAGGAATTTGTTGCAGAAGGATCCGGCACTGGGCGCCATGGCGGCGATGTGAAAATGGAGATTGGTTAGTTTAGGTATCTAAAGCCATTGAAGGTGGTGAAGAATATGAAAAGGAAACGAGAGAGGAGAAAGGGGAAGGGATTCGGGAAAAGGCAATGTCGGATTGTGGGGGCGACGGAGGAATAAAGCTAATAAAGAGTAGTTGTAACGCAACTTCATGCTTCTTATACTTCATTTCATATTATCTCTATTTTCTTCTCTGTTTGTCTTCCGTATAATAATAATTATTATAATGTTCAATTATATATTTAGTCTCCACTTCGATCATAGTTTCAATTTTGGTTGTCATATTTTAGAAAAAACTGCAAAAAGTATGTTTGAAATATGTAGTTGGTTTTCCTACTTTTACTTCAACCTATGAATTTTTCTTGTTTAGATATCTATATTTACATATAATTTTCAAAAACTAAAACCAAATAATTATCTAATTGAGTCTTAAATGATTATTAAACGATGTCTAAACTAGAGTGAAGTTTAACTAAATGATAAGGTCCAAATTAAAAGCTTAAGAAAAAAAAATCAAAACTAAACGAGTGGTAGAGATAGAATTGAGAAATCTAAAAGTACAATAATCCATTTAAAACTACCCTCAAATCATGATGACTAATTTTGTAATTTAATATTTTAATAATAAACAATTAAAAAGAAAAAAGGTACTCCAGCAATTTCGCTTTCGCCTTCGTGGAAAGATCAGCATATCGTTTTCTTAAACGTACTTTTATCTAATTAATCTCCCCTAATCAGAACGGGGCGCTTCGAGTAATCGGACGTGCGTGCCGACGCACTTGCTGGTGGCACATTCTGCGGCCAAATCAACTGAAATACTGCATACAACAATTTCATATTAGCATATATACATTAATTTTTATTTTTGCAAATATAAATAATAAATATATTTATTTATTTTCCGAAATTTGATGAAAATTACTTCATTAATTGACTGACACATGCACGAGTGTTGTTTTGCCCTCTCGCAATGAGAATCCAAAGCCCCTGGATGTTGGGTTTCTGCTTGGATTTTATCGCCATTTTTGTTTTTTGTTTTTATTCCCCCACTTTATATCAGCTCCCTTTTTTTCCCTTCCAATAATTTCCATCTCGTTTTTATTTCATTTTATTTAATCACGTCAAATTCATTCAAATAAAAAATAATCCGAAACTAATTCACAAATTTCCACTTTTACAAAGGCGGCCGTCGGTTTAATTAAATTGTGCGCACACAAAAGCCGCCACCATTCAGTATTTTGCCCTTTTCAATTTTGACTTTAAAGTCAAAATTTGCCTGCGTGGACCAACCACGTTCTTCTGAAATCAGCCCAAGCTTTAGGCTGACGGTCACCGTGGCGGAGATGAAAGTTTCGGCCAGGTAATTTTCAGAGATTCGAAATGATTATATTTAAAACTTTCGTTCAATTTATCGGGAACATATCGCGAGATATCGGGATGTGTGCGGGCTTCGTTTCATAATGCAGATGTGGGCTCCGGCCCATAAAGAAAATGGAAGTGGGCCCATATGATTAAAGAGATAAATTGGTGTGATTGCTTTTAGATGTGGGCCTTAAAAATCATCTGTATGGCTTATTAAAATATTTAAGAATTTAAAATTATCTTTAAACTATGCTACCTAATATTGATATTTTTGTCCACTGATTTTAACCACCAGAAGATGGCTACTTCTGCTGCATTATTGGTCCCCAAATAGCCATAGAGTAGGAAAAGGCTGTATCTGATTAATTACTCTTCAAAGAAATAAAAGAGAAGTAATTATTTTTATTAAATGAAATTTCAAGGCTGTAAAAGGTGTAAACTTTTTTTAAAAAATAAAAATAAAAACATCTAGACTATGTAGTATGAAGTGGACAATTGGCTTTTGTTTTTTTCCTTAAAAAAAAGCTGAATCAGCTTGGGCTAGTGGGGATTTAATTGAATACCAAAATCAAGGGTGAAGGTACGTTAGGCCCAGGGGAGGCTTGAGCCCCCCTCAACTTTTAATCAATATGAATAAGAATTAAACATCAAATTTTGTTTTTGTATTGTTACCATAGCCTGATGGATTAAGCCCCCTCAAATCCTCTTAATCCTTGGTTTGAGCCTCATTGTGTGTGATTTCTTCTCTTTTTTTTCCCTTTTTTCTCCTTTTTCGTTTTTCATTTTTTTTTCTTTTTTCCATTTTGTTGCTCGTTTTTCATTTTTTCTTTCCGTTTTGAATGTTCTAGTTCTGGATCCGCCACTGATTAAAATGCTCTAGTTGTAAATCGAACTCAAACAAATGAATTTTTTTCTTCCTTTTTAGTAACAACGAATATTTACTTAGGTGGAGTGTTCGAAAAATGAATTTTGATTCAATTGGAACGACAATAGGTATTGTGAAAATTCAAGACGCATAGATGGTCCTGTTTTAAAAAACATGAATATAATAATAATTTTTACAATGATGCGCATTTCTTTTGGTTTGCCAATTTTGAGTTTTTTTTTCCTCCTTTTTATTTGGTTGTACTCAAATAATAATTAATGTAAAAGTATCTTTTTGCACTATTAGAATACATTATCAGCGGTTTAGTGGTGGAATGTCACTAAAGTTCTTTATAATGTATATATATCTTTCAAATTTAAATGACAGTTTGTTTAAAAAAAAAAATTAGAGTCGATCACTGCTAATTTATATAGTTTATGTTGTACTTTTTTTAAACTGTATTTTCAAAATCCAGTCAAATTAACAAATTATTATTTAAAAGATTTAAAACAATAAAGTTTCAATCAACAAATAAAGGAAAAACAATCACAACATATGGCCTTCATATTTTTTGAATAATAATGATTTTTAATAGCAAAATTCTTGTAATAAGTGAAAGTTGACGAATATAATTATTTAAGAAGAAGGGTCAAAGGAACAATGGTTTGAATGAGTGAGTTCTGTCTCATTGGTTCAGCAGGGCTTTAAAATTGGCATTGCTTCTTTTACTGCCATAATAATAGCAATAAAAAAAAGCTACCGACATAATTTTAGGTTGACCCACAAAACGCGACTCAACGTGCTTAAATATATGGGGGAATTCCTTAATCTTACACAAGGAGGCAGTCTTAACCGCAATTATGCCAATTAGCTTTTACCACGTGGCATCTCTGTCTGTGATGGCTCAATTGTCACATAAAACCAGGGTATTAAATTTCCGTCGACATGTCGACATTTCCATTGAAATTTTCACATGTCCATGGGTTCGACATCGACATAAGGGGGGAATCGACATTTCCACTATACCGTACAAAATTGACGAAATATTAAAAAAAATAGCAAGAAAATGTAACTTAATGTGAATATAATAATGTAACAAGTATTTTAACTCATTTAAAAAGTGTAAAATGTTTATTTATTAATTTAAATATTTTTTTGAATTTTTTGTTTTTAAAATTTTTCCAGAAATATCCATCGACATCGATATTTTATCGATATTTTCCATCGACATTTCCATAAAATTGAGACTTCGACATTTCCATCGACATCGACATTTTAAACCTTGCATAAAACTAGAGATTGAAATGTTGCTTTACCATTTATTTATCAGTTAATTTCATCCGATCACTTCAAATGTCTGTCACTCTGTTTCCAAATAGTTTTTGTTTAAGCTCAATAGACAAAATGGTCCAGATTCAATTTGGTTCTCGAACGTTAAAATTTATCAATTTTACTTCTTAATTTAGTGAAAAAATTTCAATTACATCATTCGGTAAAAAAAAAAAAAAAAAAGAAAAGGTTGAAATTCATTAGCTAAAAGTTGACGTATTGGTTTTTTTAGTACAATAAATTTGGGAGGATGAAGATTTGAACCTCCGATTTCAAGAAAAGTGGTACATGTCAATTATCGTTGAGTTATGCTCACTTTTGTTAAAAAGAAATGGATGTATTGTTAATTTTATCATTTTATTAACATAATTTTTTTTAGTATACAACAAATGTGAAAAAATGAATATTTTAACTTTCGACCTAAAGAGAGGTTGTATATGTCAATTACCGCCAAGCTATGCTCGCTTTGACTAATTAACATATTCAAATATGTGGATATGCCACTTGGATATTACGTAACACATAAAATCCAATCCGCTCATTAGCAAAATTTGACCATGTTGAGTGTCAAAATCCATTTTTCTAAGTGATACATCTGAGTGGCATGCTCACGCATCAAAATATGCTAATAAAACAATAATTTGATGATATGTTAGCTTTATGTTAACAAATTTTATCAGAGAAGTATCCAACTACTTTTGTTTATATACATTGATGATAAATTTGAGAGTTTTAAAATACCAAATTGAGAAAAGCCTTAAATATTAGGCATCATTTAGTATATTTAGCATTTTGTTTATTATTATTATTATTGTTATTTATTTCATTAATAGAGATTTAAACACAGAACTCTCTAGAATATGCATATTGTACTCACCAACAACTTAAATTACTATTTTTAAAATTTAACTGTAGAGATGGCACGATCATTGAACCATCTAGTTGATTTTTAATATTTTCATCTTACTAGCTAGAAGATTGAACATTCAACATTATAGGAAGGTAATGGATATTTGATCTATTAAGTTGCATTCAAATTGGTAACGGTGAAAGTGACTTTTAAATTAGTACAATGACAAAGACAGATTTAATAATTACAGTTAAGAGTCCAAAAATAAAGGAGCTATGCACCAACCCTAAGTATTCACGTTACTATATTAAAGGTGAATTATAAATTCAGATAATGTTGCTGAACATTAGCTGCAGTGTAGCCGGTAGAGTGAAATTAAGTGTTTTTCTTCTTTTTCTTTTCTTTTCTTTTCTTTTTTATTTTCTGATGTGGCAGAGCCATTGCTTGTTTCTAAAGAAATTTCTATAGTTCCCTTTTGAGTTATCATATAATGACTGCTAATAATAATAGAAGAAGCCAGAAAATCAAATCATTATGCTGAAATTAATTTTCCGTGATGTCCGTTCTCGTACTTTAAATCAATTAAAAACTTACCTTATTTTTAAAAAATAATTTTAAAGCTCGATAAATATATAGAGTCACTAGAATTTCGAAGTACCATTAAATAGAATTATTGTTTATAATTCTGTGATACTTTTTTTTTTCGACGTACAATAATTTGTTCTATGTCCTAATATAGATAAACCAATAATACTTTTGAGGACAAAAACCTAATGATATTTCCTTTGAAAATAAAAATAAAAGGTAATAAAAAAGAAGAACAAAATTAAAAAGTTATTTGGAATGGAACAATAACAAAACTATAGTAGAGAGTCAGAGATGAGGAGTACTCAGAATTCAGTGGTGCACGTGGCAAGGCAAAGGAACACCTCCCTTAATTATTGTGCCATGCATAGGTTGTCGGGGTTTGTACTCCACGCGCCACCGGCACTCGCTCGACCATTTCTTTATTATTTATTAATTTAGACCGCAATAATTTCATGGGCCCATGGGAAATAATATGGGCCATGAAATGGGCTCGATTGCGTTTCAATGTTTGTTACACATTCAGCCCAATAAACTCCGGCCCGTTTTCTTTCTATTATTTTTGGGATTTATACTTAGCTAACAAATAATTATTGGAGTGGCTATCAACATAGAATAAAACAAATATTACAACAAGAAGGTAGTAGTTAATTCAAACAAAACTTACTGAATAGAGCACTTATTGCCTTATTTTGAAGTAAAAAATTGGATCTTCTATCCCCACGTGTTTAACTAAAGAAAAAAGCCAGTAGGCAATTTATGAAGAGACAACTATATTAAACTTCTTCTCATTGACACTTGAATAAGATTGAGAATGCCAATATTTTTTCAATGAGATACAACTAAAAAAAAGTATCCAAAACGGGCAATGAAATGCCCAAACCAATTTGAAAAGCATCATCAAACTACAATAATGCTCCTAGCCAACCACATTTTTTTTTCAGAAAAGAAAAGGGAAAAATACTTAACTAATCAATTGTATTAACTTTACTACTCATTCAAACTTTGGTGAAATTTGATAAACTTAAACGTTTAATGTTAAAATTAATAAATTGAGCCAAATACAAAGGTTGAACTACAAGCTTAGTCCACAAACTTTCAAGTTTGTGTCTAAAAGGTCCCTAAACTTTAAAGTTTTTGTCTAACAAGTCTTTGAACTTTTAATTTTGTGTCCAATAGATCATTGACATATTAAAAATTTCCGAAGCTCAACATATTTGTTCGATATAAAATTGTATTTTATGTCTAATAAAACCCTATACTTTCAATTTTGTATTTAGTAGGCCCGTGAATTTTTAAAAATGTCAAATAGGTCAATGACTTATTAGACACAAAATTGAAAATTCAAGAACCTATTAAACATAAAATTGAAAGTTTAAAGATTTATTAGACACTCTTTAAAGTCCATGGACTTATTAGGCACTTTTTAAAGTTTAGGGACTAAATAAACACAAATATGAAGTTTTCCTAACAATTCAAGAACTAAACTTGTAATTTAAGCTTGATTTTACCACTCACTCAAGCTCAGGGTGAAATTTGATAAAATTAAATGTTTAACGTTAAATTAATAAATTGAGCCAAATACAAAGGTAAAGACTGAAGTTTCCCTAACAATTTCTAGAACCTTCATTTCATAATGCCTCATCACAAAACCATCACACGGACAATTTTTCAAATTGATTCTTTCCCAATGGATCTTGCAAATCAAACCTTGACCTTATAATATATAGGCAATAAGAAAAATGTCTAAATTTAATCCATTTAGTTTAAAAAATGTCTAAACAAGTTTCATTTTGAAGAAATGGCCAAAACAGCTTTTCCCTAAAATATACTATAAGCATTTGGACGAAAATACCCTTGTTAGAGATATATGGGTTTCTAGTACCTAAAATTGTGGCTAACAAAATTGAGTGTATCTAGGAAGAAAATGTGTAGATTTTTTTTTTAATAGTAGAGGGTAATAAAAACATTGTAACAATTCAAATAATCATTCTGTTAAATTCAAATCATCATTTTGTTTAATTCAAACAATATAATAGTGTGGCTACATGAGTTTTTCGATGAACATGGAAAAAAAACACACCACACAAAGGACAATTATAACTCGATGAAACTAGGTTAAACAATTGTCTAAATTGAAACATAAGGATAGTAGCTCATAACATCTGTATATACATGTATTTACAGTCTAGGCATCCACAAACAGATAAAATTTTAGTAAATAATGCTAGTTTCCCCAAATGTAAATTAATTCATTCATAATCAAGACACCTCAACCTCTAATTTATTATTGAAAAATTGTAAGTAATGTCTACAAAAAAAAAAAAAAAAAAAAAAAAAAAAAAAAAAAAAAGTAACAAAATATGGACAAATATGTTTCATATTTGGGATTTTGGATGAGTATGACTGCTTAATTAAATCATTTAACTTTAAACGATGAAAAAGTGTCAAATCAAGGTCACACTTATCTAGTTTCATTTAATGCATCAGTTGGAGACACTCACCAAACCTCAAGCATTTGAACATTTGTCATGTTGACAACCAAAAAAGAGGCTCACGAAACCCTCCTTCCTCTAATTCCATCGAATCGTTTTCTTGTGGTTGAAACCCCATTACGATTGCATTTGCTCCATTCCGTTGGGGCCTTCCGGTCACCATCATTGTATGTACGATATATAAACATTCTTTAGTCTGGGAAGAGGTGTTGTATACATGCTGTTATACACCCTTGTATTTTCTGTTAATCCTCTGTATTTGCTGTTATATACCAATTATATATGAATTGTCCTGCCTTTTATATACATAGCATGTTCACATCATATTTGCCATTGTGTCTTTGTTAGACTAATCTACACACGACATCATTGTATGTGCTATATATACACACCCTTTAGTTTGGAAAGAGATGTTGTGTACATATTGTTATATACCATCTACATTTGTTGTTAATCCTCTGTATACCCATTATCTATGAGCTGCCTTGCCTTTATATACATCCTCCTAACTTCTACTGCAAACTCCCTGTATATACATCTTCTATGAGGAGAGGTTTCAAAGGACGTATTTTGGCCATCTGTGAGATTTTTTCTTTAAAAAAACATCCTCCCAACTCTTGATGCAAACTCCCAACTCCTCCTCTGTCCAATCTATTTTTCTCTGTCTACAGGAAAAAAAAACGATTTCATTTCTCTCTCTTTTCGCAGGCGAAGTCTTCGAATTTTGCTGGAGAATTTCCTCAATTATTCCACTCGAAGTTCTCCTCCTGCACTTCACGTTGAGCTCTAGAGAGAAATACAGGTTTCAATATCAACAACATCAACCTAAGTTTCTTCTTCTACAATGGTTGCCTAAACACACCAAGAATAATTTGAAAAAATTAAAAAAAAAAAAAAAACATCATGAAGAAGGGGTTGGAGGTTAGTAAATGCAAACCCAAAGAGTCATTGGAACTCAAGTTCAAGATTGGGGGAAACGTTCTGAAATCTAGTTTGAGAGAATTTGTTGTTTTTCCCACAAAAAAATGTCATATATCAACAAAAATTGTTGCAAAACATTAGGGAGATTTGTTTTTAGAGGATCTTGCAGTTGAATTGAGATGAATGTAGATAGCGATATATTTCAGGGTAGGATGGATAATTATTTTTTTTCACATTCTTTCCTCTAAATCAAGTAGACATAATCCAAATATGAAACTTTTTTATCATTTTATCATTATAGTTATTTATTTGTAGACATAACTCACAATTTCCCTATAATATAAGGTAATTTAAATGAGCCGGCCCAGTATGAAGGGCACCCAATAGCAGTCTCGGCCCATCGGCCCATTCTACAAAGCTACAGGCAATCGACGTGTCGAATCCGCAGCCAAGTCTGGTGCAGATTAATCGTCAAACGTACAAAATTTTTCAGCACACTCAAAAAAAAAAAAAAAAACCAGAATCAAAGGCTCGCTTCGCTTAAGGATAAGGCGCCTGTGGTGAGCTCAAGCTTTTCAACATCCAATCGCCTCTTATTTTACCCAAATATCCCTTCCCTTTCATTTCATTTTTCCTCCTCTCAGAAAAAAACAATGGCCTCTCTTCCGATCGTATTCTCTCCGGCCGCCGGACGGGTTTTCGCAGCCACGGCGGCGAAGGGCGCCGGCGAAAGCAAGAAGGAAAAGGGCCTTCTTGATTGGATCCTCGGAGGCTTGGAGAGGGATCATCTTCTCGAAACCGACCCTGTTCTTCAAAAGGTCGAGGGCAAGGACAAGGACGGCGGCGCCAGCAACGGCGGCACCGTCCGCGGCGGCCGTAAGAATTCCGTCCAAGTCCCGCCGAAGAAAAACGGCGGCTTCGGCGGTCTCTTTGCCAAGAAAGACTAACGGACGGTGGCGGCGATTATGCCAATTCACTCATATATAATTTCTTTTGCATTGAAAACTTTTGCTATTTCAGGCCAGGTCTTGTTGCCTTTATGTTGCTCTGATTGATTATTCTTCAATACTATCGTCACATTATTAATTATTGTTGGTAATTGTTCATTTTTCTTTTAATTTTTTTTTTTAATCTATCAATTGATATGACAAAGATTTTGCTGCTCATATAATGTCGGTTTTCTTGGGAGAAACGTGAGAGAACTATGATGGAATAAGAATTGGTCCAACAACAAAAGCACAAAATTTTTTGTTGCTGTAATGAGGTGGATTGATTTACCAAAAAGTTTACTCAAATGTTTATTGATGATTTTTCCTTATGGATGATTAAGACTTTTGAATTATTGAGCTTGAGATGCTTGTGTTTACTAAATAATGATAATAATAATAGTCTTTGCTTTTGTTGTTTGTCTCCCCATCCTTGTTTTCTATCACGAGATATCATAAATCCACGTAATATAACTTTCATTTTTTTCATCTTTAAATGTAAAAAATAAAAAAAACAAAAACAAAAACAAAATACTATTTTTTTTTTTCACAATCCATCTAATAATTGTCAAGCATGCCTACATCTTAAATTGAACATCTATGTTAAATAACTTTTCAAGAAGTATTTACTCTGAATACTGTTCTTTTAAAAAAAATAGGGTTTGGTCAAAAGAGAATTGAGACAATTTGATCAATGTGACCATATCAAGGTTTCAATTAGTTCACTTTGCCTTTTCAAATGGAGTAACAATTAGTTCAAATTAATTATTGTGAATCAATTTGTCTATTTATTTCGAACTGCTGGGTCTTATTAAGACCATATTTGATAACTATTTGAATTTTAGTTTTTGAAAATTAAATCTATAAATATTTCTCCTATGAATTCCTTTATTTTGTTATTTATTTTTTGCACATGTTTTCAAAAACCAAACCAAAATTTGAAAACTAAAAAAAAAATAGTTTTCAGAAACTTGTTTTTGTTTTTGAAATTTGGCTAAGAATTTAAATGTTATCTTAAGAAAAATGAATCTTATTGTAGAGAAATGATAAGAAAACAAGCACAATTTTCAAAAACTAAAAATCAAAAACCAAATAATTATTAAACGGAGCCTAAATTTTTGAATTGATTTGTAATCTTTTGTTAAAAAATTGACAAAACAAATAGGTTTCGTCAAAAGGGAATTTAAATGGACCCACTAACAAAATTGAGTAAAATCTTCTTCATCATCTTCTTCTTCATGTAATGAATGTTAATAATATCACACAAAGATAGTAATATAAAATTGACACTGATTGGTGAAGGAAGTTTTTCAATTCCGCAATAGATCTTCTTGAACAAATATTATTATATGATAGGCTTATTCCACCTACTGGCCTAAGAATCATGATAATTGATAACATTCCCCCCAATATTTCATCTAGAAGAAGACTGGAAAACAGCATTGCATCATGATCCACAACAATGAAATCAGACATTAAATCAACACAGGCATGACATATATACGCATTTTCTGGAGAAAATCTTACAAGAATTGGTGTGAGCTAAGACGAAGAGTTGATGTACTTGATGCAGTCCTCCACAGCCTCTGTTCTATGCGAATCAAGGGCGGAGACCGGCAGCGGCTTTGAACTGGAAACGGGCACGGCTGGAGCGGGTTGTTCATGGCGGGGTCTTCTCTTCAAGGCCATCAAATGCAAAGCTCGGGTCACTTTATCTGCCAGGTGCTTCAGAAAGCTCAGCGGAGAGAATTGCAGCCCCTTAAGCGATCTAAATCTGCACTTTGGAAAAGACCCTTTGTTTCGCCCAGTTCCGTTGCTTGACGAGTTCTGTTTCTCAATCTTTTGCTCCACTGTTGTCGTCATAGAATTAGAAGAAAGGTCTGAGGCTAGAGAGAGAGAGAGAGAGAGAAGTTGACGAGAGAGAGATTAAAATGAATTGAAATACCAAATAGAACGCAAAGAGAAAAAGAGAGATGAGAAAAAAGACGTACACACAACTGAAAAATGCAGCCTGCCCACCAAGCGTTCTTAAGCAAACCCAAGAAGGCTCTGTTGTTTGTGTGCATTAAATCTCCATCAAGCAACGAACAAAGTGAGGGTCATTCAATATAATGCCTAACGCTTTTCTAATCTTACAATCTCAACCGTTAAATATTTGATCCAACAGCCAAAGACATATTGAACTTTATCCGGATGTCAAGATAAACAGAGAATATAGAAAGTTTTGCACGCATGAAGTAGGTACAGATATGGTATAAATCAACATTTTGACATCAAATCATAAACAAAACCATAAATATAGCAATAATCATTTCGTCCTCTCTACTGGACTTTAGTGGACTAAATTGCTGGCAATGTTAAACTATTGAACATAGCTAGCAAGGTAGATTGACTCCAATATAGCACTTTAAATGAGTAAGTTTAGGAGAGAGAATATGCCTAGGAATACAGAGTTTTTTTGTCTATCTTTTCCATATTCTTTTTCTCCTTCTTCTTTTCTTTTTCTGAAAAACAATTCTTTCTCTAGCATTCACAAGTTTGGAACAGACGCAATAGTGGAAAGCGACTAATGAATCCAAAAGGAAGCAAATTCAATATTAAATAAGGGAAAGACAGAGAAAAAGAAATGATGAAAGGCTTAAAAGATTCTCGTTTCAGATAAATGAAAAAGGGAATTTCTAAAGCTAAAATGTCCATTTAAGAAGAAAAGGACTTTGAGCAGAGAATTATAGAGAAATACATCTACTGAATACATAAAGTTGTTCTTATTTTAACAAAACTTTCAGAAGCATTCTTTGGTGGTGATGCATCATACTTCTTATTAAAATATATAATATAGGCTTTCATCAGACAAAAAGACTGCGTTTGTGTTCGTAGCAATCATGATAATGGTGTATGGGCGATGATGAGATAATTTAAACTTTTGCTCAGAACTCACAATAAGAGTTGAAGCTAACCTCTGATGCCGGTAGAGCCCTTAACCAGCAGAGTTTGTTGGTGTGGCATTCTGTGGCCTATAATATTGAGTCCTTTTTAAATATAACAAACCATTCTGCTCTGTAAAATACCAGGCACGGTTTTGTCTGATGTCAGTTTACCAGCAGCATAGCAAATTCAGAATTCCTTCAGGTTACCAACTTCGGGTTAAGTCTTCATTTGGCTTTTAGGTACAAAATACTCAGGTTTGATTGAAGACGTGAACTGTTTCTCACTGCTTTGCACTTCAAATCATTTCCCTTCTTTATCAGCAATATGAAATAATCAGAAACATTAACTCAAGCTAAGTACATCTCAGTATGCAAAGGAAGTTGCAGATAAACAGCTAACAAGATCCAGCTACATTCTTATTTTACATTTGATTTGAGCACGAACACAAGTATCCTAGTCGAAGAGATTCAGTTCCCGCCATTCATAACAAGCAAAATTTCCCCATTGTCATCGATCACATGATCCAAAAATTGTCTTACTTCGTCAGTATCCTTAAACGGATGAGGAGCAGGCAGATCACTATCCAAATTATACCATAATCCGTTGATCTTTCTCAGTGCAACCCAGTGCCTACTTGTCCAAATGCCACCAAACCTTCTAACTGAGACGTTAAGTACAATTCCCATAAGTTTATGAGTATCCTCAGGTCCATCCAAATCGATTGAAGAAGCTCCATTCCGATGGTCATGCCATACCACACACTTCCCTTTCTCCTCCAGAGCTGAAATTAGGACATTTATGTCATAATTTCCAGTTACTGTATTGTGATGAGGCTTACAGACAAATGATAATGGTGTCCAAGGTTCTTTGTTTGGCTCTTCGAGCACCAGCTTTTCAGCAATTGCATTTAAGTTTGCTCGAGTAAATGCATCCTTTTCCTGTTGTAAGAGGCATTTAAGATGTTAATTAAAGATATAACAGTAAGAATACATGGAAATACAGAAGGAATGCAACAAATCGTGAAATAGTGAGACGATAAGTTCGAATTCTGAGACCATATGCACCATAATTCTTTCTTAATGAAAAGAAACGGTATAATTCCGTTCATCTGCATCTTAATTACACTGCAAATCATAAATTTCAAGATTTAACGATTTTTTCATCGCAAGCAATCAGAGAGCGTTCAGCAACTTTTCCATAGTCAAAGATTTGATAGTGAAGGTACCTGAAAGAGGTTATTGAGAGCGTGCAAGAGGCAGAACTGTAGCTTTTGCCTCTCGTGATAGACTCGGCAATCCTCGCTTGCCATCGTCTAACTCCTAGATCTCAAATCCTCAGTCCGTAATCTCGAAAATTCCTATTTCAGAAGCAAAAAGAGCTCTGAATCTAGATTCAAAATTGGAACTGTGGCATTCGCTAAGTAGACGACAAAAACGGCAAACCTGAACTCGTTTCGAATGCAAGCCTTCGAGAATCGTCGGAGATGGAAGCGATCTCAGAATTGTACTTCACCGACGGAGAGGTCTTATGCCGCCGGGAACGACGGACAGAAGGACGGCGATGGAGTTCGACTTCGAAGAAATCGGCTCGTCTCCTGCGTTTCGGAATTCGCTGTTTGATTCGGCGGGTTTCTCTTCTGATTTCTTTTTCCCTATTTATTATATTTATTTAGCAAAATGGAGTAAGAATGCAAATAAAAGGAAAATCAATTCTTACTTTTGACATTAGTAAGATAAAATGCATTAATTTTACTCTTAAATTTCTAATGTTGAACAAGTCTTGCATTGAATTACCAAAATAGATACAGATGTTTGTAATAAGCCAACATGAGCATAGTTGACAATCCCCTCAATTATGAGGTTAGAGGCTTGACTCTCTTGCTCCACATATTACAACGAAAAAAAGGGATGTCTATAATAAAAATGAGGACACTTTAAAAAATGATTTTAAGAATTAATTACGGTGCCAACATGAGCATAGTTCAACAACAATTGACATTTATTAATTTCTTCGAGGTTAAAGATTCAAATCCTCATATCCTACATTAATTATACTAAAAAAAATTAACAGTAAATTAATAGTATGGAGTATGGACTAATTTTAAGCTTTATTGTACATGTACTAAATTTGAACATTTGAAAGTACATGTATTGAAATAGGGACCAAAGTACTATTTTAACAAAACAAAAAAAAAATAAATGTTAAAATATCATTTTGGTCCCTTATTTTAAATTTTATTCCATTTTGATCTTTGTATTTTTAAATGTCTAATTTTAGCAATGTACTTAGCTTAAAATTGGTCTCTACTCTTAGTTTATTGTTAACTTTTCTAAAATAAATTAGTCTATTAACTTTTTATCTATAAATTTTAAAAATATGTTTACATTGTATTTTTTTTTCTTATATTAAAATTATGATTATTATGTAACCAATTTTGATAAAAATTAACTAAACTTTATCAAAAGTACATGAATTAAAATTGAAAATTTAAAGTATTAAGAATTAAAATAAAACAATGATATTTTAACCCTTACTCAAATTTTGGAGGTGAAAAAAGAAGGAAGACGTTATTTTCCTATTTGCCACTGATCTCAGCAGGAGTGGATAACGAAGCCATCTGCAGAACTCAAAAGAGCGCGTCAAAGCTCCTCCAATCGCACCTATAATGGCGACCTCCACGACGCCGTCGTCGCTCTCTTTCTTCACTTCATCGGTCTTCCTTTCCTCCGCCAACCAAAATTCGAAGCTCTTCTGCAATTGGAAACCCAATTCCCTTAAACCCCAATCCAAGCCCTTATCGATCTCCTCCCAGCTCGCTACTCTTCCAGTCCTCTCCTTCACCGGAGAAAAAGTCGGCGAGACCTACCTCGACCTCAAATCCGCTCCACCGGAAACCGCCCGCGCCGTCGTTCACCGAGCCATTATCACCGATCAACAGAACAAGCGCCGTGGGACCGCCTCGACTCTCACCAGAGCTGAGGTTCGTGGAGGGGGCAGAAAACCCTACCAGCAGAAGAAAACCGGGAAGGCCCGTCGTGGTTCGATGCGCACTCCTCTTCGGCCTGGAGGAGGTGTGGTTTTCGGGCCGAAACCTAGGGATTGGTCCATTAAAATCAACAGAAAGGAGAAGAGATTGGCAATATCGACGGCGGTGGCTAGCGCGGCGGTAAATACGATAGTGGTGGAAGATTTTGGTGACAAATTCGAGAAGCCGAAAACTAAGGAGTTCATTGCTGCGCTGAAGAGATGGGGAATCGATCCTAAGGAGAAATCCTTGTTCTTAATGGCGGAGGTTTCTGATAATGTGCGACTATCCAGCCGCAATATCGGAACGTTGAAGTTGTTGACGCCGAGGACGCTGAATTTGTTCGATATTTTGAATTCCGATAAGTTGGTTTTGACGCCGGCGGCGGTGGATTATCTGAATGAGAGATATGGAATTAATTACGAAGAAGGAATTGAAGACGAGGAGGAGGAGGAAGAAGAAGGCGAAGAAGGTTGATTTTCTTACCTTTCTCCAATTCAATTGTTCAATTAAAGAAATGATAGACTGCTTTAAGAACTTACATTGTCGTTCCATACTTTAGTTTTTCTTAGTTCAACATTCAAAAATCACATTACACGGCATTCAAATCATGAATTAGCCTTCCTCTTCTTGATTTCTTGATTTGTTCGATACCCTTTTATGATGAGCCTGCCTTAGAATTATGCTATGGATTCTGGTTCTGTTTCTATTGTTAACATTGCAAGTGCTGTTATAGACAGTAGTCTGCTTGCTTGCAAATGGATTCTGCATTGTCATTTTGTAAACTCGATTACTCATTAGCATTCTCAGGACATGTTTGGTATTGATTTTAGAAAGATTGATTTTAGTGAAATTGATTTGTTTATAAATGATTTAATTATGAATGATTTTAATGTTTGGTTTTACACTTTTAAATGTAATTTTCATAAGTAAAAGAAATGTAAAGGAGTGATTTTTAAATGGTTTAAATCACTTTTGATGGTATGAAAATCGCATTTAAAAGTGTAAAACCAAACATTAATATAAATATGAAAATCACTTTCAATTAATCACTTATAAACAAATCATTTTTACCAAAATCACTATTTTAAAAATTACTCCCACATATATCTTTACACTTTTCGCTTTGTTTCATTTCTGTCCGAAGTTTTAGAGGAGTAATAGAAATGGAAAGCTAATTCAGGATAGATAGTTGACTTTCACCCTAAAATAACCAATGTTTTTATAACATTGCTCTTCCTTGCTGCTTCTTCCATTGTTTCACATAAAACACAAAACACACATACTGAAGTTCAGAGAGGGAGATTGGAATTCTTCCATTAATGGCTTCTCGTTGCTCCTTCCACTGTTTCACATCAAATGCACAACACAAACATACTGAAGTTCATAGAGTGAAAGAGAGATTGTAATTCATCCATTGATGCCTTCTTCACTTTTGAAAACAGGGCAGGAGGCAGGTGAGGATTCGGATGTGGCTGAATGATTCTGCCATGTGCAAATCGGCGAAAGCTTGCGGTATGTTAACTTGCACGCTCGAACATATTATTTTTTGTTCTTGTACACACAAAGGTATCTCCTTGTTCTCTTTTCCTCCAATATCCTAAAGTGTTTGTTAGTAGTTGATGGTCTCTTCAAGAATAATCTTTTATTCTTTCGGAATTTAGCATTCTGTCATGGCTTCCCTGCACTTTCTCCCTAAGTTAGGAGCTTCCATTAGTATTTCACGTCTCCTATGGAAGTTCCTTGGTGGATAACATGTGAAAATGCTCAAAGAGAGAGAACAAGTTCTTAAGAGATCATCTTTAAATTGTTTTGAGTTCCTTAAAAATCAATGTAGCAGAATTTGCATCATCTCATACTCTGCTCAAAACTATACTTCTGGAGTAAATTCAGAGTTGAATTCAATGGTTCTTCTTCTGATCTTAAAATTTTCTTTAACTAACTTATGGATGTGGAAATATGATAAGATATTGTGGAGGTGCCCTTTTAGTCTGGGAAAATCTTCAGCAGCCCCCTATCCCTTTCACTTGGTTTTTCTTGTCAATTATTTGGATTTTGAATAATGGGGCCTGAGGCTAAAGTTGAAGACAATCGTTGTTTGTTACCTGTAAACTTCAGACATGTAGCTCAAATCCAGATCGGGCAGGCCCTTTATAAACTAGGGAAAATCTCATAAGTTATAAGAGTTGTTTCTGAAAAGTACGTGGTTGAAATAGGGTGGTTTCTAAAATAATGACAATATTAGGATACTAAAACTACCCTATTTTTGTCATTACCTTTCGAATTTTCCGTTTTTTTTTTTTCAAGTACACTGAAAAAAAAAATCCCTTTCTTCAGTAGATGTTATTAGGAAATTGGGGCTTCGGAGAAAGGAGTGTTTTTTTTTTTCTTTAAAAGTGGGTTTGAAGAAAATAAAGGAGTTGAGGTCAATAATTTCTAAATTTAGGGTAATTTTCTCTTTTGAAGCAAATCTCCTATAAAATATGGCTACATTATTTCATTATTAATGAGTGAAAATTGATTATTACACACTTTCAAGTTCAAGGTGGAGTTTCTGAACCTGTTAATCACTAGTCTTAGACCGTTTGTAGAAAAACATATCTTAAGATAGAAAGATTTATTTATATATATATAGCAAACTAATATGTATGCAAACTTCAGCATAGCTCAACTGGTTGAGAGGTTCGAATTCTCCCACTCTACATGATCTTGAACTCAAAAAAAAGAAAGAAAGAAAGAAAGAAAAGCAAACAGCTTGTAGATGACAAGAAAATAAAAAATAACGGGTTAATGTAAACCATTATCATTATTACCAAAGATTAATAAATCAAAGTTATAATAGTCAAAGTGACATTAGTTCAGCGGTAATTAGTATGTACCATAAATCAAGAGGTTAGAAGTTTAAATTCTCATCTCAAATGTTATTGAACTCAAAAAAAAAAAAAAATGTCCAACAAAATTGGGATAAAAATGTGTTCGTTTAAAAAGTCTAAAATGATGCGAGAAGTAATTTGAGTGGAGTATTCTACTATTTTTTTTTCCTATAGTTATATAAATAGCATATTTTTAAAATTCGCTTGAGGTTGATCACCCATCTGTTAATTTGCAAGGCAATCAATATAGATAAATAACTATTCCATGATAAGGTGAATGGATGGTTTTAAATATTTAAAATATAGTCAAGAATATATTATAAATATATTTTTTTATTACAATAAAATGTGATGGTGATTTGAACTCTCACCTCTAGGAAGGAGTAGATATCTTAGCTATTGAACTATGTGAATACTATAAGATATTGATGTTAGTTAATTTTCTTAGTTTGAATAAACCATCCACTATTTTTCAAACCGTTCGATTCTCTTTAATACTTTTTATATAATTTAGGCTTAAAATCTACTTTCGTTCCTACAATATTATTCTTATTCTATCCTAGTTTGACTTTTTAAATGTTCTATTTAGTTTCAAAACTTTGGGCTATAAGATTTTTTTTATTTTTTTTATTTTTTTTTAAAGAATAGTAGAAGCTATTTTAATATTTACAATTAATTTTTCATAAATCATTTAACATAACCTTGATTCAATAAGTACTTTATCCATTTACATGAGTAGATATGTCTACATAGATAAGTAGCCATAAAGGGTAGATGGAATAACAGATTTCAACAAAATCAATATTACTATTCCAAAAAATTAACGACAAATAACTTATTAAAACAGAACATTTTGAAGTCTATAATCAAAACACAACACTTGAAAGTTTAAAGACAAGAAAAAGAAACAGGCATAATATTTCAATGAGCCCAGTTGGGGGAGCGAATCAAACCAAATCAAAGCAACAATATTGAAGAAAACATAGCAAACATCGTATTATAACAAATGATAGATGAACTTGAACAATTTGATATCTAGAAATGAGGAAGCAATAGGTTCTTCAAGGGGTCCCTTTCTATTTGTCTCTACTTGCATTCTCCCACATCTCAACAGTATTTAAAAGGCCATTTCCCCTTTTTTCTCCCCTATCAAAAATTATAAATGCCTATATATATATATATTAAAAAAAAGAATCAGAATATTGCAATGACCGAAAGCTTGAAGTTGTGATTATGTGTTTGTGGTAGCTACTTAGCTAAGGTTATGACCCCTCCCAAAAAAAAAAAAAAGAATAAAGAATAAAGTTAGAGGCAAGGTTCTTTTAAGAAGCAAGTTGCATAAAGAAAAAAAAAAGGAAAAAAAAAAAAAAGAGTAGCACTTTGAAAAAAGATGGTGGTTAGTTTTTGTCACTTACTTCTCAAAAGCTTCCTGCCTTGTAATTCTTTGCTTAAGTGGTGGGGGGTGAATATACCATTTTGCAACTCACTACCCCTGCCCATCATAATTGCACACCAATCATACTCTTTAAAACCCAAAAAATAATTTTTTTAAAAAGTTACTAGTTCAATAATATGAAAATTTTTGTTGACTAGTATTGTCATTCATATTGTGTCACATGCCCATTTAAATTATTATTTTTCTTTCTTTCGTTCGGGTATGTTTGGTAGGCTAGGCGTTGGGATTATTAGTTCAAGAATTAGGGTTTTAATGAAACATTATTGAAGAAGGTGTTACCATTAGTTTTTTTTTTTTTTTTTTTTTCAAAGTTGATGAGCTAAAATATAACATTTGAAAGTTATGAGGATTTAAAATTTAAAAAAAAATGAAAATTTATGAATGAAAGAGGAATTTAAGCTAAATTCTTTCGTGATTGGGATGAATAGGAGGCCGCGAGTGGAGAAAATAGTATAAGGAAAAGAAAATTAGGAAGATTTTTTTTTTCTCGAGTAGAGTTTCAATTTATATTTTTTAAATAGTATTTGACTATTTTTTATGTTTTAACGGCGTAAAATGAGAGTCTTAATAATAATTACAAAAAAAGTGCTAAAGGTTTTTAAGTAAAGGTTTGAAACTAATCATCTAAGATTAATGTTACAAGTTCAATAGAGCACTTGATTAGGAGGGAGGCTTGGTTTGAAAGGTGCAAAAGAAATTATTGTTTGAGTCAATGAAATTTTGCCCACTAAAACAGAATCTCAAGGTTCATATTCTCAAGATATGATTATATTCTATTCTGATTAAGAAGAAAAAAATAAATAAAAGGCTAAAATCCCTTTTTATGACTAATGGAAAGCTGGATAGTTTTTGTCTCCATGAATGGATTCATAACCTAAGCTAAGCTTAACTTTGTTCCAACAGTTCTTTTTAACCTTTTAAATTAGTCACTAAATTCACTAAAAGTGGAAAAAATTACCGAGCGAGAAAGATACTTCAAATCTATAAAGAAAAAGTTTTTATGTTCTGATCATTCTGAGTTATGTTCAACTTCTCAAAAGATTTCACAGCTAAAAGTTAGATTTTATTTTTATAACGGTTATTTAGGGTACGTTATTTGATCCGATAAAATTATTCTCGAGTTAGATACAATCTAAATAAAATAATAATGATTCTCTTGTAGATGAAGTTTGATACAATTGGGCCACTTGAATTGTGTGTAAGCAAGGGAGAGCTTGTGTTATTAAAAAAATCTAAAGGGTAATCAGAGTTGAATCTTGAGTTTGAAGGAGATTAGGAGTTATCTAATCACACTTAGGACGGATCTTCTTGTTTGAAAGAGGATCTATTACAAAAAGATCTCGTATCAATGAAAATTTCTCGCAAAATCAATAAATAAATAAATTAGAGTTTGAAGCATATGATGCCTCTTTAGTCTTTTTATTTTATATAGTGCATTCACAGTCAGCTTAGGCCTTAAGCTCCTAGAGAGAGAAAGAAAGGAGAGAGACAGGGAGATCTGATTCAATGGGAGACCAAATTGAGTATTGTTAATGACTTTTTAAATAATTGCATTTTTACAAGTTTAAATTTTTATGAATGACTTTGAATTCTTCATTTTTACTTGTAGATATGAAATTAGAAGAAAAAAAGAATAGTTGTATGATGCAAAAATCATAGAAAAAGAACTCTTGAAAGCTAAATCAATCAAATCACATGTTTTGTTACAGTATTTTCACCTGTTGCTTTGTCTGTGTCTTTTTGTGCTTGAAAAGAAAGTTCAATCCAAAAGTTATCATAACATTATTTAATTATATTATTAAACCCCAAAGAACAAAAAAATAAAAACATTCTACAAAATTCAAATCAAAGCTGGAAATCCACAAAATTTGTTTCAAAACTTACCAACTAAAATAGAAACTGACAGATGAATAACAATAATGCTGAATAGTTTATAGACAATGACTGATATAAGCATATGGAGAGCAGTGTCTAAAACAGAGATCCTTTCTTTCTTTCAAAATCAATGTGAAGAAGATGCCAAACTTTCCCAGGTTTTGGTATTTCGTTCGCCTTGGCGCTGAAGAAGACGGGTTTTTTTTTCTTCTTCGAGTCGAAACGATTCGCATCGAAGTTCCATTCGTGAATGTAGGAGTCGAATTATGGAGAAGAATCTTATCCAGAGGAACTTAGTTAGCTTCTTCCTTGCACAGCATTTTTCACTGACTAAGCAAAGCAAAGCACATTTTTTTGCCCATCTCTAAATGCCTTGTTCCAACACAGAATCTGCAATTTGCAGAGAAAATTCGAAGCCCCCAAAAGAAAAGGCACAGTGAAAATGAATTCAATCCTGCCCTCTTCAAGAGATATGGACTGTATTTTAAAGTACATGACAAGATATTTCCATAAACCAAGGGGGGAAATTAAGATTACAACTATACTAATCAAAGCTCAAAGAGGACATTGGCATTGGCATTTCAAAAAAAAAAGAAGAAAAAAAGCTCAATTCAATTATCCATGGGGAAAGCAATGGCCAGCCTGCATCTGAAAGATCATGTTTTGGGGTCCAATGAAGGGTTCATTGACCGCACCTTTTTGCAGGTGGTGCTCCGGTAGTCGAAGACCGCCGTAGGAGTTCGCCCCGAACGCAGCCGGGGACATGAAAATGTTCCCATTCGGGTGGTTGAAGACCATGGCTGCTCCACCACTGTTGTGTTGTTGGTGGTGGTGATGGTTCCAATTGAAGGCGTTTCGAGGCCCGGTCGATGATGGATTCGGCTGGCGAGGGAGCACAGCTGCGTGCTCTGGTGATAGCGACGACTTCTTGTTTTCTGGCGACGGGCTTCTCGTGTCGTTGAGATTGACGGTGGTTATATCATGGATGCTTGCTCTCCGCTTGTCTTTACCGCCGGAGAGCTGCCTGATAAAGTACTTTTGAGCATGGCTAGCTACTTGAGTTGGAGTTCTAGTTACCACAAAATTTCTTGAGATGTTCCTCCAATCTCCTTTACCATACTTCTTCAACCCCATCAAAAACAGCCTGCAAATTGGTTTACAAATTCCAAATTCATAGTTACAAATCAATCAATTACAACCACCTCAGCAGAATTCAACTCAAAAAATGTTCAAATGGCTCAATTTTTCCATCAAATGGTGTTTGTTGCTGAATTGAATTTGATTCCAACAGAAACAAGTAAATCAACACTTACTTGTGTTCCTCCTCTGTCCATGGAACTCCCTTCTTCCTCTCCTGATCGGCAGACCGCCCAGAGGATCGTTTTCCGACGAGGCCATAGGATTGCTTGAATCCATCATAGCTATGGCTGCTGACCCAATCCAATGTAAATTGGGAGGTATCATAGCCAGGAATTGGGATCAAGCCAGCTTCAATACTACTAACATCAGCTTCCAATTCCTTATACTGCCTGATCACATCTCCGACTGTCTTTCCGGGGATCATCGAGGCGACTTTCTGCCACCGGTCGGGCGTGTCGGTGTCGAAGATGGCGAGGGCATTCTCAAACATTTTGTTCTCGGCGACAGTCCATCTCGAGCTCTTGCTGTCGCTGCCGGAGCTCCAACTCATGGTGGAAACAAGAGAAGGAGGGGAGAGAATTTCCATTTCCCACTTCATGAAGGTGAATTTAGAGACAAGATTATTCAAATTCAAAGAGATTGAAACAAGTAGTAGTTCTTCATGATGGAGAAATTGGAATTTCTACAAGAGAAAACAGAAGAAGAAATGATTTGGGGGAAGAGATTAGAATTGTTAAATAGAGGAAGAACAGGAAGAACCCAGAGAGAAAATGCACTAAATGGGGATATTTCGCAATAGGAATTTGACAATAAGGGTGTTAAATCAACAAGCATTTGAATGGAATCAGAATACTTTTTTCTGTGAAGGCGTACTCTGAGGAATCTACAAAAAAAAGACACTACACCTTTCGAAAACCAAAAACCAACAAAATAAAATCACGATACTCAAAAAAACAAAAATAAAATCTCGACCCAGTATTGTTCGTTCTATTCTAACTGCAATCGAATAAACCCTAACAATAATACCACTTCAAAAACTGCAGTGGGGGAAATTTTTCCACAGTCCAAACAGAAACAGCAGAACACAATTTTCCGGGAAAATAACCGAGAAAGTGGCTAAAATTTTCCGGGAAAAAGCTGGGCAGGCACAGAGGATGAAACGATCCAGATGCTGAACTGAACTTCCGATGTCTAAATCGGGAAAAGGGAAAGAAATCGAGAACTGAAAAGGGAAATGGAAGAAGGAATCGAACTGGGAAATCGAAAAGAAGGCTGAGAAAAGAGAATCCGAGTGAACTCTAAGCTGTGGAAAGAAGGGATTGGGATTTTTTTTTTCCTTTTTCTTTTTCGTTGAAACAGAGAGAAGAACAAGAGAAAGAGGAAAAGTAGAAGCTCGAAAAGCGAAGCAATAGAGGGAGCTTCAAGGAATGAATCTAAGTTGCAAAAAAGAAAAAGAGAGAAAGAAAGAAACAGAGAGGAAGAAGAAAAAAAAAAGGAAGAAGAGAAGAGGGAAGAGAGGTCGAAGGTGGTGGGATATGATTGGTGGATGAGGTTAGTATGTGGATCCTTCAACTTATGAAAAAAATTGAAAACTTCCCTCTTTTAATTATACCAAAAATTAAATAAATACACTTTTTTTTACTATTATTTGATTTATTTTTTGAATTAATTAGATAAATGAATCTCTCTTTCCAAGTGTGTGCTTGGGAGAGGAGGCTCACGAGTTGTTTGTTAGTCAATGAGCCTCACAATAAGGATAGGGTAAGCTTGAATTAATTTCAAAAGTTATAGTTCAACTGTAATAAGTTAAGTAGTTTTTAGTAGCGATTTATGATACTTGTTTGTCTTTTATTGATCTATGAGATTATTTATCTTTTATCTTTTTCTTTTTCTTTTTGTTTTAATTATGTCCGTGGTTGTTCAATTGGTAAAGTTTAATTCTTTTTTCAGTCCAACAAATGTGGAGTATGGAAGTTTGAACTTTCAACTTCAATAGGAGTGCATATTAATTACCATTGAATTATGTTCATGTTGGTTGGTAAAGTTTTTTTTTAGTTGAACAACATTTGAAATTGAGAAATCCGAACCCTCTTAGTCAAAGGTACATGTCAATTACAATTAAATTATGCTCACTTTGACATATTTGATTCTAGGAAATAGTGCAAGATTTATACGTTATTTAACTCGTTAATAAAGTTTAATTATCAACTCGAACATAGCTTATAGGTTAAACATCTTTATCTCACCTTGCATTTTTTGTATGAAGCATTTATTAAAGAAAAAAAAAAAACTTTGAATGAATGCAAATTAGATTTGGTTTTAAGTTTTACTTTTTATTTTTATGGGTTCAATTGTCAAATTTTAGTTGATGACAACTAGTATAGGCACATTTTTTTCATTTTTAGTAAACGAGGATCTCAACAAATGAGAAACTCGATTTGTTCTCAAACCAAGTCACTAGCAATAGCTCAATTTGTAAATAATTTACAGGTTGTATTCTTTTTAAAAGGAGAGGAAAAAAAACATCAAAGGGTACAATGAGAGATGATTTTCACATTTATTCTAAAATTTAATTCTCTTTTAGGGTCATTATATAGAGTGAAACAATGTCTTTTTCGAACAAAAAAAAAAGAAAGAAAGAAAAAGTAAAACAATCAAAGTAGCTCGTTCAAAAGATACTGCCATGATCATAAAATTGTTTTTTAAACAAATATACTTTTGTAATTTTTTGTTCAAATTATAATATTTCTTATGAACATAATTTTTTTAAAAAAAAAAAACAACAATTAAATCACCCTCCCCCACAAAATAATATGAAGCAACAAATATTAAATAAATTTGTGTGTTTCTGTTTTTTTTTTAATAATGTTATATATTATTTATTAAAAAAAAAAAAGAATTAACTTTTTCCCTTCTTCAGAGAAGTGACAATAGATCCAGACCAACGGCCCTGATTGATGTCATGCAAGTTGATAGAGTGGGGCCCACTTGTGGGGTTGGAAATGGACCAGCCTTCTATTGGGCAGTCTTCCACATAATTGTGACTACTTAAGGGTTACGATCTCGAGAATGTACTCATCCAACGGGTCCTATTGATGCACGTGTCGTCTATCCATTGAGCAAACGGGAAGCACAATGAAGTCGAAGACAAATGGTCCAGATAGATAATGGTGACCACCAATGAGTGTGCCCCACGTAGGCACATGAACTCCCAATTATGGCATCGTTTGCATTGGATCAATTGTGCACGCATAATTGTGGCCGGGACCAACGAACCCCTCTCCGCCGTCGTCGCTTATTCCCTTTAATTTTACCCTTTTTACTGCGGTCGGGCTTGAGAATTGGATCTCGAATGTTGCCTCGCCCAGCATCACTTAATAAATAAGGTATCCACTACTTTTTTTTAAAGTTAGAAGTTTAATTTTCTACTTCACGTTTTTCGAATTGAAGAAACAACATTATTGTCAATCTGAGTTCAATTCAACTAATCATGACATTATAACTTTAACTTTATCCAAACATTATAACTTTGAATTTCCAACACTACGATTGAACTAGAAAAAAAAAACATTGCCACCAACATATTCCCTTCATATCGATATTCGATTAAGTCAATTATTTTATTTAAAAAGGTTGAGCATATATTGATAAAGGGTGGGACTTTTTTTTTAGACAGAGGGTGGAACTTGACAATGAGAGAAAGTAAAAGTTTTCATAAGACGAAGATTCTACTACCTTTCCTATAGTTTAAAGTTTTAATCTCCTACTTCACATCTCAAACGAAAGAAAAAACGTTGTTGTCAACTTGAGCATAGTTAAACTTTAAACAAAATGTTAGAGTTCGAATCTTCATTCCTATAGTTGAACGCAAAAGGAAAAAAAAAAACATTGTCACCAACATTTTCCTTCATGTCAACATTCGACCCGAGACAATTACTTGATTTTAAAAAATTGAGCATACATTAATAGAACGTGGGTCTTGAAAGTGAGAGGAAGTAAAAAAATTTCTAATGAATGATAAACTATTAAATATACTATAACTCATCAGGTTTAGCTTTTGGGTTCACTTGATTGATTGTTCGGGTTGGAAATTAATAATAATTATGTGGAAAAAAAATTGAAGGGAGAAGTGTGGCGGCGCGTGGAGAGGAAGCGCGTGGTGCACGAGGCCCATTCCGTGTGGTCTGTACAAGCGAGGGTCAAGCGGTCCCCTTCCGATGTGACCGACTGTTGCACTGCAATTGTCTCTGTCGTTCTTCTCTCTCTTTTCCCCACTTTATTGAGAGAGGGTAAATATTTTACTTATCGTTTTCAATTTTTATGCACATTTAATATATTTATTTATTTACATCCAACTCTCACATTTTTCTAAGGAGATAGATACAAAAAAGTGCCTATTTTTTTATATTTCTAGCCAGAGAAAGTGTGGTACTTTGGAACTTTGGTGGTAGCTTCCCTCCCTCTCTAAAAAAAAAAATTAATAAAAGTGTATCTAGATTCTCAAATCCTGTCACTAGTTAAAATATTACCCATCTAGAATTAAGGACAATTTCTTAATTACTATAATATTTTTTTAAAATAAAGTATGTAAAGAAAGTGCAGGAAAGTTAGAGATAATATTATACTAATATGAAGAAATGAAAATGTTTTTTCTTTTGTCATATGTAGCAAATGATATCATAGAATTGTCTCATATTTAGACATATCTATATAGTGAGTAAAATTTTCAAGGTTGGAATAAAAGTTTTTACCCATTTGTTATTTTGCGACATGAACTCTATGAGATTGATAGTGTACCGTCAAGAAAAAAAAAAGCATTTAATGTGGCAGAGAAATCAGGCGAATGATTGTTTTGAGAGAAATATCATGTCAAGATTTGTGTCCTATGAAAAAAACAATCAAATTTAGCATCAATTTTGTATGTATAGTTTCTCTTATAGTACAACATTTTCGTAGATTTTTTGTGACTATTATTTATTTAAAACTAGATCAAGAAAAATAAATTATTATTTTTTACATTAAATAAATATTATTACGGTCCGTTTGGATTGCAAATATAAAATATATGGGAGTTAAAAACCTAAGAGTTAAAAACCCACGTAATTATTACCCATGGATAAAAATAACTCATGCATGTGTTTTGATATGAATGATAATTATTATGTGGTAGTTTAATTATTACTTTTTTCTCTCCTCCATTTTTTAAGGAAAAAAGTCACAAGTAAACAAAAACTCTTCTCCTACATGGATAACAAAATTTCGTGGTTCATGGGTTATTTTTATCCATAGGTAATAATTACTTGAGTTTTAAAAAGTAAAATCAATGAAACAAACATTGGTTTTTTATACCATTGCCAAAATTCATCTCAAAACTAGTGAAACAAACGGGGCCTTATAGAGTAGGAAATGCTATGTAAAGGGCATGGGATTAGTTACTAAAATATGGAGAGAAGCCAAATTAATATATAAATGAAGGATCAAGGCGTGAGGTGAAAGGCACTAATTTAGTAATTAAATTAAATGGACATTAATTTACTTCTCTCGTACTTTGCAAATGATTGGTCCCCTCTTATTCGAATTTGTTTGACAATTAGGGCTCAACGCTTCAACTTACTGTGCCATTCTTACACTTATTTATACTAATTAAATCAAAATTTTCCTGGCTTTTATATATTAATTTAACTATTATGTCGGTTGGGTTGAAACTCAAACTACGCATATTTGATTGTGTTCCCTTTTTTTTTTTTTTTTTTTTTTTTAAATAATGTTAATTAAAATATCATAGTTGTTTTACTTTTACTTTTCTGTCAAAAAAAAATATATTTTATTAAACTGCTTTTTAAAAGCATTTTTAGGAATAAAAATTGTAATTTATTTTTGGGCAAAAATTAATTTATATCCCTAAACTTTTGGAGTTTTATCAATCAAATTTCAAAACTAATAATTACATCAATTTAAACTCTAAACTTTTATAAGTGTATCATTTTGTACCATCTGTTATGTTTAATTTAAAAAATGTTAATTTATACATGTGCAAACTTATTGTTCTATCAGTTAAACCTCTAAATTGTCATAAGTGAATCAATCTAGGCCC
The DNA here is from genome assembly GCA_033996785.1 of Trichosanthes truncata. Lineage (NCBI taxonomy): Eukaryota > Viridiplantae > Streptophyta > Magnoliopsida > Cucurbitales > Cucurbitaceae > Trichosanthes > Trichosanthes truncata. Next base: position 21,345,017 of record JAWPNB010000008.1, on the reverse strand, counting down.
TAAATTTGAAAATCGTTCATACATCAATTCTCACACGTGTGTAAACTTCTTTAAAAATTTAGACCATTCATTTTAAAATCGTTAATTATTTGAAACGAATGGTCTAAATTGATTCACTTATGAAAATTCAAGAGTTTAATTGATATAATTATAAGTTTGCACATGTATAAACTAATGTTTTTCAAACAGAATATTACAAATTATACAAATTGATACACTTGTGAAAATTTAAGATTTTAATTGATACAATTATTAAGTTAAAGATTTTTATTAATACAACCCCAAAGTTTAGAGTTGTGAATTGATTTTTGCCCTCTATTTTTATACTTCGTGTGGATTTTGATAGTGTATTTTTTAAAACACACGAAAAGAAGTAAATAAATAAGTCAATGGTAAAGAGCTTTGTTTTCCAATCCACTTTCATAATTACTATCTTGTCTTTTTTATTTTTAACAATTAAGTTCATGTCTACTTTTTATATCTATATTCTTCATTTATTAAAAAGCCCTCTTAATATCTCCAAAAAAAGAATCACAGTTAGGTTATGAAAATGAAAGATGTTTTTAAGAGTTATTTTAAAAAGCCCTTAAAATTCCCCCTTCTAGAAACAGACTAATAAACAAATAAAAAAATATATATTAAATTTAATTTCTAAACTTAAAAAAGAAAATCCAATAAATAGATATCTCAACTTCCAATTGTGTCTATTATGTCTCTCTTGACTTTAAAAGTGCTTAATAGGTCTACAATTTTGTGTCTAATACTAATAAGTCTCGAACACATTCAATATAGTTTAAATTTTACAAACTTTGAATTTTGTGATTAATAGGTCCATGACTTTTCAATTTTATGTTTAATAAATTCATGAATTTTTAAAATGTGTCTAATGAATCAAGGACCTATCATATACAAAATTGAAATTTTATTGACTTATTAGACACTAAATTAAAAGTTTAAGGATTTTTTTTTCTTAAGTTCAACAACACGTGCGGTGCAAAGGATTTGAACCTTTGACATTTTGGTCAAGAGTATATGCTTTAACTAGTTGAGTTATACACACTTTGATGAAAGTTTAAAAACTTATTAGACTCAAAATCCTAGAACCTGTCAAATATAACTTTAAAAATCCAAATATTAAACTTGTAATTTAATAAAATTTTGGTTAAAATATTATTTTGATCTTTGGGTTTCATTCCATTTTAGTTCCCGTACTTTCAAATGCTCAATTTTAGTCCATGTGCTTTTAATCAATCTTAAATTTACTCCCTACCGTTAGTTTGAAGTTAATTTTATCAAAATTTTGTTAAATAATAATAATAATTTTCATGTAAGAAAAGACACAATGTGAACAGATTTCTAAAATTTATAAAATGAAAGTTAATAAAGACTAGATTTTTTTTAGAAAAGTTAATATAAACTAACAATAGAGACCAATTTTAAGTTTTATTGAAAGTACAAATAATAAAATGAAATAAAACAAAAAATATATGGATTAAAATGATATTTTAACATAAATTTTTTAAAAAAAAAACATAATCATAATAAATGAAAAAAAAAAATACATACATATATATATATATTTAAAAAATGGGCCGGGTAATTGAGGGAAACGGGGTCCGAAACAGATGCGTTTTTGCTGTCAGGTGCAATAAGTTTTTGTGTTGGTTTGGTTGACCGGGAAAGCCAAAGACAAGGGGTTGAAAAAGGCAAATCCATTATCAATTTCATCCTTTTAATTGGAATTTCGAATCTCCCACCAAATTCAATTCATTGCCCCTTCCCCCTCCCTCTTGCTTACGTGGCCAATTGCCACCGTGTCCCTTCCAACTCCCTAACTTCTACTATTACACGTGTCACTTTTCCGTCAAACCCCTTTCTTTACATAAAACTCTAATAATAACGTCCTTAATTATATTATATTTATATGTTTTTTTTTCCCGTTAATGAGTGTTCCAAACACGTCCTCAAAGAACCCTAAAGATGATCGTATTATGCTATTGCCTTGCCAACTGTCATTTTGGATAATGTTGTTTTGTGAAAGTTAAAAAAGAAGGGTAATCTTACACCAAGATTAAAGTGAAAAGTGAGTTAAAATCATAGTCTTTAGATTATCTTGAAGTATAATGCAAAAGTTCTTGGTTTAGTGGAATTGCTTTCCATGATATCGAATTTGATGGGTTTGATTATCGAATTGGGTTCTGAAATGCTTTTAAGTTACGGTTTAATTTTAATTTTTTTTATCGGATTTGAGAATAAGTCAAAATAAAATATTTAAATAATGAAAAACGATGAATTGATGGCATGTTTTATTGAAGATAACGAAACTTTTTTTGGTATAATTTCAACCCATGCGATTAGTATAGTTGGTTGTAAGTAGATTAATTTGATTGTTGACTGATGTTTTTACTTAGAGAGTAACTAATAACTAGAGCGTAATACGTGGACAAAAAAATTAAAATTATTAGGGAAAGTGAATATGAGATGAATAGAACTAGTTATTCATTATGTTCTTAAATAATTGAAATGGAACTTGATTTAAAACTCATCTATTAAATTTTGGATCAAGGGGCAAAATTTATTATTATTATTTTTTTATTTTTTTGAATTCAACAATATGTGACGAGGAGATTTGAATTAGTTGATTATTATCTAAAAGATTATATGTGATTATTGATTTCTCCATTGTCATACTTTGATTATGATCACACATCAAAATTATGCCAACTCTTAGATGTAAAAAAAAAAACACACATATTATTTATTCATAAATTCTCATTTACCCCATTCTCTCACTCTCACGTAACAGTGAAAGATAACAAAAAAAAAATAAAGGGCGCATTGAAGCTTGTTTATTTATTCAATTTCTTCTTTGAAATGTGATAAGAGAATTTAAAACTAATGAAGAAAAATTTATCTGATTAAAGAAGAAGAAAAAGGAGGCATTGAAGCTTGAAATTGAAGGATATAATATTGGAATAAAATACACAAAATTACAGGTAATTTCATTGACAATAATATATTGGAGTCCTCTTCATAAAATGGGCTCTGGTTTGTCCGTCTTTTTCTATTGCATGCGCATACCCTCTAGGGAACACAAGCCATTCAAAATATATATTTGTTGGTTTAGCTTTTTTGTTTAATCCTTTTTTTTTAAAAAAAATATACCAATTTATTAATAATATAATTACAAAGAAGACAAAATAAATAATTTTAGTGGTTGGTGGCTGACACTTTAAAAATTGAAAGCACTAAAATAAAATTAGTATTGGAAATGTGAGAATTAAACAAGATATTCATATTAAAATAATGTCAGCCCAATAATTCCTCTCCAAGTTGGTTAATTGCTTTGTAATCAAATTCAACATAAACTAATTAAAACCTAATCCATTTTTAGGTTACGTTTCATTAATTTAGTTATCAAATCAATCATCCAACGAGTTAGGATTATAGTAATTGAAAAAAATGAGTGGATCCCACTATATATAAATATATATATATATATATATATATATATATATGAAACTGTTTTGGATGGATATATGTTTTTTTACGTGAACTAATCAAAATGAAACATGGCTTATTCAAAATGGTGTTTTGGTGAATAAAAAATTGAAGCTAATTGAACGTAGATGAAAATTTGAAACTATAATAACTAAAAAAACCACCACTGTATATTGCATGTAAATATATGTTTTTAAAAGAGAGACAGAATTGAACGATTCAATTTTTTACCAGTCAACTAGACCCATGTTTTTTTGTTTCAATTCACGTTTTATAATGTCGATTATATGGAACCTATTTAAATTTACAACACTTTTGGTCAAATCATGTTATATTTTGGATAATTATTGGAAATAGCTTAAAATGTTTTCAGTTTTACATAAATAACTCCAGTTCCCACAAAAAAAAAAAAAACTAGTTTCCATAGCACCTTTGGCTTATTTTATTTTATGTTTTAGATCATGTAGTTTTACTTGTTTTCCCTTATTCATTAATTGTGCCAAATACTACCAAATTAATGGTCTATAAATGTTTTACCAACTATTTAACTACCAAAACATTTCATTGATACGATTTTATCCATTACGAGATATTTAAAACTGAGAATACGAATCTAAAAATTAAATATTTTAAAATCCAAAAATTTTCGGTCAAAACACAACAATTTTCCAAGATAATAATCCAAGTACCGCTCAGAATTGCTTGAATTCTAATTAGAAATATCATTTTTCGACTGAGAAAGCTTAAATTCAGAATGGACATCGAAAAAACTTGAATTTCGGCTGGAAAAACATAAATTTTTGGTCAAATACCTAAATTTCAGTTGAAAATTGATGTTCTCGATTGAAAATTGAGAAATTCAAACAAAAAAATTGACGTTTCCAGCCGGAAATTAGGAATTCCGGCCGGGAAATATGACGATTCATGGCTGAAATTTACTGAAAACGTTTTCTGTTTTTTTTTTTTTTTTTTTTTTTTTTTTTTTTTTTTTTTAAGAATTTCTGGCAAAAAGATAATAGAAACTGGTTTAATCAAATGTGCAATAGAAACTGTTTTTTTTTTTACAAGTTATTTACCTAAGATCCAAAATATTTTGAACTATTTCCAACCATTAACGTTGTATTTTTTTTTTCTATCAAATTTTCCAACCAATATGCATCATATGAACTATGAAGTCAAATTTTATGTAATTAATTGGATTTTATAAATGGAAAGAGAAAGAGATTTTAAATAGTTTATTTTTTTAAATATTAAATAATTATTTGGAGTTTTTTTTTTTCTTTTTTCTTCTGGGGGTTAGCGTTGTGGGTTCCCATGTGTCTGTTGGGTATATCAAAGGGGTAAATTGGGAGAAGAGGCTATTTGGTTGGAAATGTTGTTGGCATTCAAAAGGTTATTAAAAAAATATATACGAGTCGAATTCCTTAATGCATATTATTAATTATTATATATATAAAAAAACATTTTATAAATGTGGTGTGGGCCCTTTCCATTTAGGGAAAGATTCCCCCTTTGGGGTTTCCTTTTTTAAAAGTTGAAAAAAGTCAGACAAAATGTGATTCAGATTTCAAAGGCATCCCCGAAAGCGTGTGATGTACTCCTCCCACGTGCGTGCGTGCTACTTCCCACCCCCTCCTCTCACGTGTGGGAACTCCACCCTGGCCGGTTTAATCATTATTTATTTTAAGTTCCATTCAACAAAACAATTAACGTTGAAATTTCAAAGTCTTTAATTTTAAAAATATCCATACAAAATCGATCAATATTTTATGATGCAAATAAAAATTATTTGGGTAGATCAAAATTAATAATTTTTTTTAATAAGTTTCAAACTATCATTACTTGTCTTTGATATTCACACTCTCCATATTTATTTCAAATATTTAGTAAAATGAGCATACAATTTTAAAATTATGACATTGAGTTATTTTAACTTATAAATGTATTACTTACCTTCTTAAAAATTAGAGATTCAAATTTCTCAACTCTTTGTTAGACTAAAAAAATATAAAAATAAAATTTTGATTTTGAAAATGTTTTTTGAAATATTGAAAGTCAATATAAATTTCGCCTCACGATTCTAATATAATGTCCAATATTTAGATAAGAGCTACTATAAATGATATTAGGGTAGGATAGTGAGGGGATGTCGTCTTTATTTATTGATGTGACAACTGATTGTAATTTATATGACAGATTTGGGAATTCATTGTAAGGAAATTTTATCAATCTATTTTAATTAAACTGTTTTATAATTAATAGTAATGAATGTTGATAAATATATTAAAAGGAATCCCACCTTTCAAAAGCTGAGAATTATAGAGAAATAATTTTCACAATCATTTACTGGTTTAAATCATCGACTTTATAAAAAGTATTTTTCAAACTGAAAATTTCATGAATCATTATGATATGATCAGATCATCTCGAGACTCCTACCCGACATGGTATTTTACCATCTTATACCGTCCGTACATGCAAAGAATTATTTTTAATTTTTGACGTTCAGAATTCCAATATGAATTCTCAGATCATCATCGGTTGTGACCATTAGATTTTCGTTGCAGTAAACTAGATACGTGGTTATGGGCTATTTCATCCAAGATGGCAAATGCAATATTGGGCCAGAGTGGAAAGCCCATAAAAGAATCATGATGGGCCCAGTGACTCATTATTGGTTCGTTAAAACTGGATTGGGCTGGAGGGAATAAAAGCCCAATAGGCGGCTGACGTGGCATATGCACCATCGAAAGTTCGCTATTGAGGTAGAGACGAAGAGTAGCGTGTCAAAGCAAACTGCGAAATGTAAAAAAGAGTTTCAAAACGGATGATTTCTGTTTATTGTATTTAAGAAAACATATGAATTATTAGTCAAATTCTAAAAATAAAAATAAAATTTTAAAAATTATTATTGTTTTTTTTTTTTAATTTTCAAATTCTTGCTTTATTTTTTAAAATACACGTAAAAAATAGATAACAAAATAAGAAAATTTGCAAGTGTAAGTATTTATAGGTTTAAATTTTAAAAATTAAAAATAAAAATTAAATAATTATTAAAAGGGACCTTAATTTAATTTAATTTATTTTTTTTGAAAATTCACTTTAAAAGATTGATGATAAGAGTTGTGGAATTTTTTTTGTTTTTTTTGAAAAGGCAAACTTCAAATGAGAAAATTCAATGATTAAGATGTATATTTTTAAATGAGAAAATTCAATTACAAAGTCCAAACGAAAACCAAAATTTTTCTTTGTGGAATATTCTAGGTTTGGACGAGCTACTTAGCTAGCTTCCACTTTCTTTTTTCACACCTACCCCATACTTTTGACGTCATGTTCACATTAATGCTCAATCGTCAAGTTTTTTTTTTTCAACAACATTTGAGAGTGAAGGTTTTCAAATCTTTAATTTCGTGGTAGAAAGTAAATGCTAATTATTTTTGAGTTATGCTTATTTTTGTGCTCAATTTAAACTTTTCAATAAAAATACTCGTGTGACATTTTTTTTTTTATTGAAAATTCGTGTGACATTTTTTCTAAAGAGTGGTTTGCATGACATGTTTATTGATTTAGAGTTACTTTCAAATTTAGTAATTGAAATTTGATGTTTCTTGACATTTAAAAAATATTTAATAGGTCTTTAACTTCTAAATGTCTAATTAATTTATGAACTTTCAATTTCATGTCTAATAGATTTATGACATGTTCAACATTTTTTTAGAATCAATAGATTTATTAGACATAAATTTAAAATTTGTGTCTAATATATCCCTAAACTTTCAATAGAGTGTAAATGAGTCTGTAAATTTAAAAAATGTCAAATAGGTCAATTGTTGAGAGTCAAAATTGGCTAGAAAATAGGAAGATCATAGGTATACATATGTGAGAAACAACACATCTCCATTAGTATGAGGTATTTTATGTGAAATCAAAAGCAAAATCATGAGAAAGTGGTCAATATCATATAATTGTGGAGATGTAGAGAAGTTTGTTGGTCCTAACATCAATGATCAATTGGCCACAAAAATTGAAAGTTTAGAAACTTGTTATGCACAAAATTGAAAGTTTGGGACCAATTAGACAATTTTTAAAGTTCATGACCTATTAGGCACAAACTTGAACAAATTTGTAATTTAACCAATAATTTATCTCATCACTTTAAATTGAGATAATAACTTGATACTTGAAATCGAATATGTGAGGCCCCGTTTAATAACCATTTGGTTTTTGGAAATTGTGCTTGATTTCTCGTCAATTCTCTACAATGAGCTTCGTCTTTCTTAAAAAAAAACATTTGAATTCTTAGCCAAATTCCAAAAACAAAAACAAGTTTTTGAAAACTATTTTTTTTAGTTTTCAAAATTTAGGTTGGTTTTTAAAAACATAGGTAAAAAGTAAACAATAAAGCAAGGAAACCCATAGGCAGAAATAGTATTTATAGGCTTAATTTTCAAAAACCAAAACTAAAAACCAAACGGTTATCAAACGGGGCCTGAACTATTATAATTGAAAAAAAAACGTTGAGGAATGTTTGATTTAAACAGATGATTTTTTGCTTTGATATTATTTTAAACTATCACTAAATGTACAAGTTTAACTTGATACAATATTAGACTATTGTTGCTAAATTACTACTAAACTCAAAAATTTAAGTTGATAGGTACAGTTATGGTTATTTAGTATTTTATACATATTATTAACATTTGCCATCGTTTTTAGACTTAGGAAATTAGACCCAAATTAATATCTAGTTTAATTATCCTCGATTTTAATTTTCTTCCTTGGAAGTTGTTGAACTTGCTCGAGCTTATTGGAGTTTTGGACAATCTCAATATACAAACATTTATTTTTATATATGGTTAAACCATAACCTCTCACATCGAACTTTTATATATATATATATATATATATATATATATAGTTTTATTAGTTTAACTATAATATCTTTTACCAAAAGGTTAGATGTTCAAATATCTACCGATAGACCTTCTTTAAGACTAAGGGGCATGATCCCAAATTATGATTTTTATTAACTTTCTTCACTATAAAATTATAAAATCTAGATATCTTACCAAAAAATCAATATAAAAAATATATGTTTTTTGGTACTTCATTCTTGCATTAACTCTTCTTTTAATTTTTAATTTTTGGTTTTTTATTCAATATGTTTAATTTATTATATGATAACTAATTAATTGAACTCTTAAATCATATATATTTTTAGTATATAAACTTTTAAGGTTATTTCATTTTATTTTTTTGAATATTCGGAAAATCTATGTTTTTAAGTTTTATTCCATCTTGGTTGATGAACTTTTAAAAATTTTATTTTATTCCCTAAATTTTATTTAAATTTTTTTTGTTGGTTCTCATAGTTATTTGGATGCTAATTAATTAATAGATAGACAAAATTGCTTCAAAATATGTATATTAACGTGTTGATATGTGTATGTATTAGAGCACATAGGCTGATTGAAATAGGTATTAAGTGGGCAGATGATTGCAAAATAACAATCATAACAAAATAATTAATTTTTTAAAAGGTTTCGAAAGTTAAAATATAAACATTTTGAGAGTTCATGGATCAAAATGATTTATTTTTTTAAAGATTAGAAATTAAAATATACATTTTGGAAGTTCTAAAACCAAGTGAAACAAATATTGATTTAAACCACAAATTTATATTTGACCCTCCAAAACTTCAAGTCTAGAATCTAGATCCACCTATCAATTCAAGCACATCTCAATAAATAAGACATCAATTATCATCTCAAAAGTAGTGGTTTGATCCTGCACTATGTAATTGTTGAACTAAAAAAAAAAAAAAAAAAATCTAAATCCACCCTTGGATCAACTAAAACAATAACAATAATAAATAATTAAATAAAAGTATCATCACATATAAAACAAAAACTTATTGTTTATCCACGAATTACTCATTTAACAAGTCAAATTAATTATTATGATGTGAAATGATTGAAGTTGACAAAGTACCATATTGATGTATCATCGCTAAAATGAGTTTTGCTCAGCGGTAATTGGCATGTACCCTTTGATAGAAAGTAAATCTGTTTGATTTCTGTTAATTAGTTGTTTAGTTGTAAGTCTGTTATTTACATCAATTTATTAGTTTAATCTTTTGTATTTTCTATAAATAGGGCTAGTACCCTTTCATTTAATAATATGAGAGAGATATTAATTTTACAAACTTACTACTTGTTCATGGTATCAGAGCGCATCGACAAATGTCTTCCTTTTCTTGTTCCACGCGTCCGTTGATTTTTTTTCTCTCTCTCTCTCCGCGAATATGCAACAGTCCAAAGAAGCATCAACCTCTTCTGAAGAATCCCTAATCTCAAACTCGAGTTCTAACTCGAATTCCTCTGTTTCCCTTCTCACAAACATTTGCAATCTCGTCTCGCGAGGCTTGATTCGACAAATTATATTCTCTGGCAGTATCAAATCTCTCATTTTCTCAGATCGCACAAGCTTTACAAGAACATTGATGGCACAATCAAGGCTCCTGAACTGATTCTTCGATCTGAAGGACAATCTAGATTCAATTCAGAGTATGAGCAATGGTATGAGAAAGATCAAGCGCTTATTACCTTGATCAACATCACTCTCACACAAACTGCCCTGTCGTATGTAGTCGGTTGTCAAACCGCTAAGGAAGTATGGGACAAATTGGAGAAACACTTATCTTCTTCAACTTGGACGAACATTATTGGCCTAAAAATTGAGTTGCAAAGTGTATCAAAGAAATAAGGTGAGTCAATCGATCTTTATGTTCAACGTGTAAAGGATATCGTCAATCGTCTTGTCGCGATTTTGGTTGTGATTGACACAGAGGATCTCATCATATATACCGTGAATGGATGACACACCCCACCCCAAATTACCCTAACCAACCTGGGATGTGGCGTGCCGACATTAGATCCCTACTAAACTATGGAATCCAATGTCAAACTTTGCAAAATAAATCTTAGTTTTGAAAATCACAAGTGGCTAGCCAAAATTTTGTTAACACCAAATTATATAAAAATTTCAGCAGAGTTTCCCCTGAAAACTGAGTAAAACACCTGAAAGAAATATATACACTCCAAAATTAACATGTTCAAACTCCAAGCACCATTTCAGAAATTCAACACAATCCCACGAACTTAAATGTAGATAGTCATGTGGGTTTCAAATTACAAACCAATGGAAATCCCAAAATGGTGCTAAGTCATTCAAAACGTACTAGCCACATTAGTTACAAAAGAAGTATTTGTATTTATGTACATACAAAATGGTATGCAATATATCAGGTCCGGTGGCAGATATCGACTTCTGTAGGCTTGTTAGAAACTCAGTCGCTACCTGGAGGAAAAATTTAAGAAGAAAGAATGAGCTAATAGAGCCCAGTGAGTGGTAAGTTAATAGGAAAAATAATCTCTCGACAAAAACCTTTTATATTAAAAAGGAATTCAAAGTTCAATAAAACTTTATCAACTAAGCACAATCTAAATACATAAGATAAGTAAAACATTACAGAGATTTGCAGTAATAACTCTTAAAAGAAAGCACAAAATAATAGGCCAACAAAACTCATCACCAAACTCGTACCCAAATCCCTGTCATACTATGCATCGAGTAATCTCCAGATACATAGCAGAGCAAATTATGTCATACGTGCACGTAAAACAAACTCTAACATCTGTAATGCCTCAGGTCCAGGATTTGGACCAGGATTCGGAATCCGGATTTGGCACATAATAGCCCCGGCATTCCCCTACATCCCCTGCGGCCTTAGCACACTAGCATACTATAGAAACACATTCTCATAGCATACGGGTAATAACCATGGGTACAAGCTGTAGTGGTTTGAAAACAATTTCTATATAATAATCATCGTAAGTTCTCAAACCCCACACATTCTCAAATTGTGGTTTCATAACTTTAAGCCATAAGTCAAAGATCAACTAAAATCATGATTCAAAAATCAAGTTATTTCTAAAACTCACAAATACTTGATTTCACCTCAAATAATTGAACTTTTTGCCAATTGGCTACAATCAAGAGATTTTCATAAATTCACCTTTCATAAGCTTAATTAATTCAAATAATTAAGTCATTGTAGCTAAAATTTCAATAAACATAAATCTCTTCAAATTCAAATATGCTAAATCAAGAATTCAATTTAGTGATCATATGTCACTTTCTTATCAAATTAGTAAATCATCAATCTTAATAATAAACAATTTGTGAAATACACGTAATTTCCTCCAAATTTTCAAATAACTAAATCATTTGCATTAATATTAATTGCAATTGATTTCAAATCTCATAAAATCTCATCAATTACTAAAATAATTGAAATACTTTATAAAATAACCACTCACAACTACTACGCTTGCCCTGAAATCATAATTTGTCAACATATTACTAACCTCTTAATGCCAAAATTAAAGTGTAACAACACTAAATTATCCAAGCCTTTATATTTCTCACTAACCCAAGAATTAACCATTCTTTTCCTCATCTTACTCTTCTAATTACCAAGAAATTGAGACAATAACCCAAAATAAAGTTTCCAATAACTTCATTGTAATCCCTCTCCATAAGAAATCTCATTCTTCTCATTTCTTCTTCTCCATGAATAAATTCATTGGTTTTCTTTCCCTAAAAAGTTTGCAATTTCTACATACAACTAATCCCCTTCAATCCATACTTTGATAAAACTCATGACTTTCATCAAATTTCCTTCTTTTACTCAAACATCACCCTCATCTTTGTTTTCAAGCTATTTTATGGAGTTTCCAACTAAAGGAAGAAAACCCATAAAGAAAACTCACTAATTGGTTCTAAAACTCATGAAAAATTTCAATAAAAAGTTGGAGAACTTACCCAAAACTTCAATCTAATGTTGTGAGATCCCCTTCTTGATTTTCACACTCCAAAATAGTCCAAAATCAAGAAATCATCTCCTCACTTTCTTCCTCTTTTTTGTTTTATTAAATATTATTTATTTAATTTCTAGACAAAGAATCGTTTCCCTTTGTGTGGCTTCACTTAAACCACATGTTTTTATTTAATAAATATATATATAAATATATTTATCCCACTTTTTTTTTTTTTTTTAAATTTTCATTATTTAATTGAAACCAATCCTTATCTTCCCAACTAAAACCATAAAAATCCAAATGCCTAATTCTCAAATTTCATACTTTCCAATTATGTAATTTTTCCAAAATTGTAGAAATAGGTGTAACAATGGACTTCCTACTTCATATAATATCTTCAAAACCTCTCTTCGAACCAGATCTCAGAATTTGACCTTTGATGAACTACATGTCTTGATGAAGACTGAGGAAACTGCTCTTAAGAAGCAATCGAAAGTCGATGAGGTCGCTTCTGCCTCTCATCTTGCAATGGTTGCCAATCTTGAAAATCATGGACGCGGAAACTGGAGGAATAATAATGGAAGAGGTCAAAGCCGATTTGACAATCGATCCGACGGTCGATCGACCAATAGGTCAGAGGTTCAAATCCCCACATACCAAATATTGTTGAACTCAAAAAAAAATAAATATATATATTGATGTACCATCCACACTAATTGATATACATGACGAGGATTAAATGTAATCATTTGTTTTTTTTGGGAGAAAATATCATTCTTTTTTTCGATGTTGGTGGTTTTTAAAAACTAATATTAAAAAGTTTCATATTTGATTTAAATCCAACCACATCGGGATTTAATTAACTTATTATTCCTACACTACAAATAACAATGAATTTAAATATTAATTTATAGAAAATGTCTCTGACCAATACATCGTAAAGACTTAAAGATTCCATCATATTGTATATTGTTTCTTAGCATCTTAACTTTCAAAGAAAGAAAATAGAAGTCAAATTGTTTCGTAAAATAAATGAAAATGTGTACATGGCAGCCCAAATTGCATGAATAATTGTAGCTAAGTTATTTAAAAAATAAAAAATAGTTTTCATACTTATTAAAAAAGTATGATGCTTTTATAAGAGATCAAAGAAAAAGGATTTCATTCTAAGACTAACAAATTTTCCTAATATTTGTATAAAAAAAAGTTTTAAAGTTTATAATATTTATATAATAAGATTTCCACGCCAAATGGTAAACGATTACGATTTGTATTTTTTTTTTCTTTATAATTTTAAATCCATAATGTCACATGAACGATATCAACGATGTTTGACAAGTGACAATTTCTATAATTTTATTTTGTTATTTTTTTGGGGTTAGAGCTTATCTGTTGATTATTTCTTTTATCATCGATATAAACAATTGTATCTAATAGGTCTATAAACTTTAAAAATATCTAATATGTCTTTGAATTTTCAATTTGTGTCCAATAGATTATTTACATGTTTGAAAATTTAATAAATGAACTAATATATTAAATATAAAGTTGAATTTTATGTCTCATGAAAGTGTAAACTTTCAATTTTATGTCTAGTAGATCCGTAAATTTTAAAAAATGTTGAATAGATCAATGACCTATTGTACAAAATAAAAAATTTAAGGACTTATAAGACACTTTTTAAAATTCAAATATCTATTAAACACAAAATTTAAAAACCTATTTGATACTTTTTAAAGTTTAGGAATAAGACACAAACCTAAAAAATTTGAAATTTAACCTAATTTTTTTTTATTTTAATAAAGAAGTACACTGATTACCAGTTTAAATTATATTTGGATGGCAGTAAGCACATAACCAATTTGATACAAAATCTAGCGACATGAGCATATTCTTTTGGTGGTAGTAAGTTGGAATCTTCATTTACCCTTTTCTTTGTTTGAATTGTATGAGAGAAAAATTGCAAACTATTTTAAATTTGTATCAAGTATTTTTTTTTTAAAAGGAATTTGTATCAAGTGTTATTAGGGGCATTTCAAAATCCACATTTATGGTTTTTAAGAGGCAGCTACATCCTAAAATAATTTTTTCTATTTTTGTGGGCCACTATTTAGAATCATTTCTAAAATTTTAGGCTATGTTTGGTAGACAATCTGTATTTCATGTTTTCATATATGTGTTTGGTAGCAGATTTAGAAATTGGATTCTAATTTGAACAATTATTTAAAATGTGTTCTATAATATATTTATAGACCATAAAACTAGGTGTAGTTGCAAAACTAAATATTAGCTTGAATATAAACCATTATTAATTAATTTATGAACATATTTTTTTATTATTTTACAATATCATATAATTTATAATATATTATATTATACATGTTTTAATTTAATAAAAATGAATCGAGTTTATAACATGAAATACTATATTTATTAAAGTTTTTAATTTTTTTAATGTAATTCTGTATTTTAAAATTTTAAATTCAAAATTTAGATACAATAAATAATTGACTGTTTGTTTAAGGCAACCAAAAAACATAGAACAAAATCTAGATTGCGTATCAAATTTTGAACATAGAGAATGGTTGACTTGTTTGTTTAAATTAAACGCAATGGCTTCGCCGGCCAATTTTTCCTGTAATGGGAACCCAGGCCGATACGGACGTTCAAACAGTCTGCAGTCAGTCAGCCCCTTTGGCTTTGATATTTCCACGCCATCCCTTTGGTTTTTTTAAAACCATCGCCGCCAATTGAAGATATAGACAATGGCTAATTGCCAAAACCTAGTTCTTCTTCAAAGGCTCTTTAATGGAGTCCCCACCCCCAATGATGTGGTTCACAGGTCCCACCACATTGCGTTTTCATTAGACTTCTCCTTGTTTCTCATTTCAATTTGAACGCGTGAACTCTCAAGAGTAAGATCACTACTATCTCATTATCTTCCACTTCTTGCTTTTCTTACATGATTCCATAGAAAACGAACGAATCCATAGGCACGTTCTTTTTCCCCCAAATCTGCGATTCTCTCTGGATGCAATTTTCTCGTTCTTCTTTTTTTCTTGTTTGTTTGTTTGTTTCTGAAATTTTGTTGAACTCTGTCAGATTCTTGGAGATTCGGCTGTTAGAAGGAGTTTCTGAAACCTAACCATGGAGGAAGAAGATAGTATTTACACGCAAGATGGAACAGTGGACTACCGTGGAGATCCTGCAATTAGAAGCCAAACAGGAACCTGGAAGGCCTGTCCCTATATCTTGGGTAATTTTGCTGTTCTGGAAAAGTTAGATTCATGAGTTTTTTTTCATTTTCATTTTCATATGGAATTCAACTCATGATTTGAAGTTGCTACTGAAATTTACTTCTTGAATAGGAAATGAATTTTGTGAGAGATTGGCTTATTATGGAATGAGCACGAACCTGGTGCTTTACTTTAAGAAACATTTGAATCAGCACAGTGCTACAGCTTCTAAGAATGTGGCTAATTGGAGTGGAACCTGTTACATTACCCCCTTGATTGGAGCTTTTCTGGCTGATGCCTACTTGGGAAGATATCGAACTATTGCTACCTTCTCCATCATCTATGTTATTGTGAGTTCTCTCTGTAAGAAACTTGTAGAAGATAGGGATTTCTTGCATTGAGCTTTGAAATTTTCTGTTATTGATGCCAATTTGAGCATAGCTCAACTAGTTATGGTAAAAGTCAGAGGTTCGAATCCTTTTGCCTCTAAATGTTGTTGAACTAAAACTAGAGAAATTTTGTGTTGTTGATTGGTTTGGAAACTGAAATGGTGTTTGAGAGTTTTTAAGTTTCATTGGGAAATTGTAATATACTTGCAGGGAATGACACTTTTGACACTGTCAGCTTCAGTTCCTGGTTTAAAGCCCACTTGTGTTGCTAAAGATGATTGTCAAGCGACGACTGGTCACAGTGCAGTGTGTTTTGTGGCTTTGTACTTGATTGCATTGGGAACTGGTGGGATTAAGCCTTGTGTTTCGTCTTATGGAGCAGATCAATTTGATGATGCTAATGAAACTGAGAAGAAGCACAAGAGCTCTTTCTTCAATTGGTTTTATCTTTCAATCAATGTTGGTGCTCTGATTGCAAGTTCTGTACTTGTCTGGGTGCAAGATAATGTGAGCTGGGCTTGGGGGTTTGGTATTCCAGCCATAGCTATGGCGATTGCGGTGGTGAGTTTCTTTTCGGGGACTCGGTTGTATCGGAACCAGAAACCTGGAGGAAGTCCTTTTACACGCATATGTCAGGTCGTGGTGGCATCTTTTAGAAAATATAAGGTGAAAGTACCTGAAAGCAAGGCTTTGTATGAGATTGCTGATTCTGAGTCTTCTATCGTAGGAAGCCGCAAACTCGACCATACTGATGATTTCAGGTTTGTTTTTAAAACTGAAAACCCTACCTTGAAGCACTTCTTAGAGTAACTCATCTAAGGCTAGTCGTAAGCTTAACTTCAATATTTAGACTTGCTAGATAAAATCTCATATGTTTCATATGTTTCAAGAACATGTAAGAATGTCGATTGTTAATATGTGATACATATTGAGTAAGAAACGACTCATCCCCTTTTGTCTGAATTCTGTCGTCTTCGTCAGGTTTTTTGACAAGGCAGCAGTGGAGCTTGAATCAGATCAGATGTTAAAGGGGTCAGTAAACCCATGGAGGCTTTGCACTGTCACTCAAGTAGAGGAGCTAAAGGCCATCATAAGGTTGCTCCCAGTATGGGCAACTGGGATCGTATTTGCTGCTGTATACAGTCAAATGGGTAATTTATTTGTATTGCAAGGTGACAAGATGGATGCTCATATTGGCCCCAAGTTCGAGATCCCAGCTGCATCTCTCTCCATCTTCGACACATTGAGCGTGATCTTTTGGGTCCCGATTTACGATCAAATCATAGTTCCAGTGGCTCGAAAATACACAGGTCACCCGAACGGGATAACTCAACTGCAGAGAATGGGGGTTGGCCTGTTTATTTCAATTCTAGCTATGCTATCTGCAGCAATCTTAGAACTTGTGAGGCTTCGAGAAGTGAGAAGGCACAACTATTATTTACTCAAGAATATGCCCATGTCCATCTTCTGGCAAGTTCCTCAGTATTTTCTTATTGGTTGTGCTGAAGTATTTACCTTCATTGGTCAGTTGGAATTCTTTTACCAGCAAGCGCCCGATGCCATGAGAAGTCTCGGCACCGCTCTCTCGCTCACTACCGTTGCACTTGGAAACTACCTGAGCTCTCTACTTGTGACTATTGTCACTAAAGTCAGCACTAAAGATGGTAGGCTTGGATGGATACCAGACAATTTGAACTACGGTCGTATACATTACTTCTTTTTTCTCTTGGTGATCTTGAGTATCAAAAATTTGATTGCTTTTCTTTTCGTAGCCAAGTGGTATAAGTATAAGAGGCCTATTGGAACTGTTCGCTGATTTTGTAGAAAGTATGGATAGCTTACTAAAGAATAAATGTAAAACAGCCTCTTTATTCTGTATTTAGTTGTTGTTTTTCCTTCTGAAATATACTCATATTGAAACAAGAAAGTATTAGAGTCGAAAGTTCATATCTGGATAATGTCTAAAAATTAATTGGTGCTAGCTAAACACTAAGCAATTAACAACTGAAATTGATTTCACTTTTTATCCAGCTCGTAATAAGAACATAAGTTTTATCTGAGGAACGAGAAAACTAATTTATAGAATGTTTACAATACAAACTTTCTAGGAAGAAGTGATGCACCTTTTTACATGACATGTTTGACATTGAAAGGAGAACTTCTTGGCCTGCTCTTTCCTGGTTTGCCTCTGTTGTAGCTCCTCAATGGTGTCAAGTAGAACCTTAATAAGCCATTATCAAAGTTATTTGGTGAATACCTGACACTCCGATTCCTCTGCAACGTAAAATCGTCTCTCCTCCTCAAACCATTCAGTTTGGAATCATTACCACCACCATTAAATCCAGCTAGTTTGCTGGGATCTCTACAGCTTACGCTGTAACTGCGAATGAGCTTCTGGCTAACAGAACCGTTTGCTTCTCCATTAGCAACACGCCTCATTTTTTCCCAAGACTCGGCAAAAGGCCGATCGACCACATTTCCAACAACACAGCTTTCTTCATCATCAGACTTACTCTCTCCACTTCGCTTTTGCATCATACCCAGAACACTTAATACTTTACGCCATCTATGCACCTTCTTGAACGTCTTTCTATCAATCCCAGCTGCATCAGGAACAGAATCTTTCGAAGTAACGTCAGTGCCACTCAAATCGCCATCTCTGGTTGCTTTAGAGTGAGAGTTGATCAAATCTTTCTCTGTAATTAGCACCTTTGCACCATAGAACAACTCTGTAGTTGCAGGAGATACCTTTGCGTTTGATATTAATTTCAAGTCATCAAAATCCGCTGACGCCCCTTTTCTGTGTGAACTTGAACGATCAAAACTCTTCCTCCGCCTTACAGAAGACAATGAATCCATATAGTAATCTTTAGTCTGAGCCGATCCACCGGGAATCTTATCTCCTACATTCATCGGAGACCCTTCTGCTTCATCAGAAGGATCGTCTTTCTCAAATCCAATACCAGGTAATTTGGCCTCCTCCAAAACTGAAACCATCGGCGTAAGCCTTGGATAAGTTCTTCCAATCAGATACCCATCCCAAGAAGCCCTTGGCTCGTCGAACGAATACCGTGAATCATCCAACGACATTCTACCTGCATCGACAGAGAATCTTGGATCTGTATCACAAGACCTTCTTCCCAATCCGTATTCTCCTACCTCGGAACGCGTCTCCCTGATTTCAAGCACTTTCGGCTTGATAGCCTCTGTTTTCGCCGCACCTACATTGCTATCGTTACCGAGATTCTTCATTTTCTGTTTTTTCCTCCATTTTCCGAGTTTCTTGCTGAAGACTGAAGCCGCTTCCCAGACACTCCCTGCAATTTCTCTTAAATCTCGACCTGCATTCTTCTTCCTCCGAAATTCAAGATCTATAAACTCTTTCATCGTCTTGAACGCAGCATCCTCTCCAGAAAAATCGTCGATCGTATCCAGAGCCGGTCCAATTGCCCCCTCAGAAGCCCTAAATTGCCTCTCATTGGCCACAACCTCGCGCAATTCAAAACCTAAGTTCTCGGATTCGATCTCCACCTCCCGATTCGTACATCTCGGCTTATCTTCGCGACAGAAAAGGTCCGACAACGAGTTCCCGGAGCGAGCATCGCAGGACTTCCGATGCTGCACCTCCGGTTGTCCGATGCCGGCCTCACGCTTCGCCGCAGAGAAAGATTTACTCCGACGTAGCTCCGAGGAAGAATGCAGGTTCCGAACAGGCGATTCCTGACGCGTATCGGGATCAATCCCGGCGAGGCGTTCACGGAGGCAGGAGGCGCAGAATCCGGTCACCGGCTTGCTAGGATGACGGTGACAAGTGGAAAGCCGATGCGATACAGTTTTGGCCTGCAGATTCATGGCTGAAGATGCAGAATGCTCTCATGGCGCATAGTTATCGAGAGAGTGAGAGAGAAGGAGAGAAGCCGAAGAAGAAGAAGAAGACGGGCTTGGAAACAAAAAGGAGAGAGTGAAGAAACGGAAAAGGTAAACCCTGATTAAACCCTCCCTCAATTGCATAATTATTAATAATTTCTTTAGTAATAAAATGCCGTAGCATTCTCCTCCCCTCTCGTCTAGGTTTGTAATGCCTACGCGCGTGCTTCTCAATCGCTTCTATTGCATCCATCCCTCTGTATATATTTTATTCAAATAATATTTATTCATCACTTATTATTGGATCCCATTACATTATTATTGTCTTATTTTCGGCGGTACATTTATGTTGACAATCTTCCTTGTAAGTTGATCACTCCTAGTTAATTCCATAATTTACTAGATAAGACACTAATTATCATCTTAAAAATTAATAGTTTGATTCTCTACTACTGTAATTATTGAATTCAAAAAATTGCAATACTTATCCTCCGCCCTTGCAATAGTTTAGAGAAAGATGACAATAAAGTCAAATATTTATTAGAATTTATGAGTTTCATGTTGCTTTTTGTTGAAAATAGTGGGTGAATGAAAGTTGAACAAGGTAAAACTTTCAATACTTATCCAAAACTTAAAGTTCAATTTGGTAAAATTGAAAGTTTAAGATAAAAAAATATTAAACCTAGTAGAATTTAGGGATAAAAACTACAATTTTTTCTATATTATTTTTACCCTAATTAAAATATTGCAATTAATATCATCAATTCTCTCACAATAGTAGAGAAAACAATGAAGACAATTAATTTTTTTTTTTAAAGTACAACAAATGTGAATTATGAAAATTTGAACCTTCAACTTCAAAGAAAAGAATACGTGTCAATTTCATTGAACTATGTTAATTTTGGCATAAAGTCAATTGATGTTAATGATTGACTCAACAAATAAATGCATAAAATGTTAAAGTGGAATAAAAAAAATCATGGGGGTAAGAATTGTAATTGCCAACAAACAGTTTAGATAAGTCCCAGGGAGTGATTTGTAATTAAAGAGAAAACGGGGGATGGGCTGAAAAGTGACTGGTTTTGATTGAAAGCATCTTCTAGTGGCGTGTACGTGCACCTAAAACCGTCTTGTTTTTTGGGTTTTGGTTGGGGGGCAAAAATGATTATGGCCAATTTGGAACTTGGCTATCCGGTCATCGGGTTGCTCAATAACTTGAGAGCCACAACAAAATTTGTTTAATTTTAGAGATGAAGAAGGTGAATTGGAATTAGCATCCCTTTGCAAATTGACAATTAACCCACCTCCTTTCAATTTCAATTATTGAATTCATCTTCCTTTTTCATCATTTCCCACTCAACTAACACATGCCCTTCTTCTCACACTTGCAATCCACTTGGTTTTTATGTCAATTCATTGTTGTGCCATTTTTGTTTGGTATCTATATTTTAGCTTTTTCAAAATTTTCAAATTTGGGTGATAATTGTTAGGAGAATTTGATTCGCGAGTTAAGTTTGTATAACTTAAAATTAAGAAGTTCAGTCTATGTGTTGGTAGGTGTTGATTTGTTTATTTCAAATTATGAATTTTTTAATCTCACATAGTGCAGTAAAATCAAGATTATGATACTCACTTTTATATTGTATTCTAAAATTTATGAATTATAAGCCTACAAACAAGATACAAGTTGCTAACCTCACATTCT
Source organism: Trichosanthes truncata (assembly GCA_033996785.1). Lineage (NCBI taxonomy): Eukaryota > Viridiplantae > Streptophyta > Magnoliopsida > Cucurbitales > Cucurbitaceae > Trichosanthes > Trichosanthes truncata. Next base: position 21,323,437 of record JAWPNB010000008.1, on the reverse strand, counting down.
TCGTAAATTCAACTCTCTATTAACACACATTTTTGGACTTATCTTTTGTTTATAAAAAAAATACAATTTTAGATTGTTTAACCTCATTCCCTCTAAACCCATAACCATTTAAATCATAAGTCAAACTAGTTTCTTACTAATTAAAGATATATTTTTGTTTTCATTGAAAAACATTTTTGGTCCTTAAACTTTCATGAAAGTAACAATTAAGTCTCTATACTTTCAAATTTCCATGAACTTTAGTATGTAATAATTTTGTCTCTATACTTTAAAATTTGTAATAATTTAATCCATATTGTACACAATCCCATCAAAATTAAGTGTCGATTTTTATTATGTAACCATTTAGTCTTCGTAGATTATAAATATATTTGGTTCCTAATCAATTTATCGATCTATATATATGTAAGAAATTTCGTTAAATCTTAATAATATTTTTCACGATAAGGACTGAATTATCACAAAATTTAAAATATAGTAAGTACATTATTTCATAATGAGGTTAAGAGTACAAATATTAAATTGTTAGAAACTAAAGTTTGGAGACGAAATCATTACTTCCATGAAGTTCAAGAATCAAATGTATTTTTTAACATGATTTTTTAATTAAAGAAGGGTGGAAGAAAGATATCTTATAATTCCCTACTAATTCTTAAAAACTATTGGTTATATTTTATTAATAAGCTTAAATTTCTTAGGTATTTAATGTATACATACTTATCATTTATCAAATCACATATATCGTACAAAATAATTTGCACACAAGTACCAACTTGAGTATGAATGAGATGCTCTTCAATAATTATTATTATCTCTATTTTAATAACAATAAAGACAACATTGGAAGGAAAAAAAATATATTAATCCTATTAACGTTAGAAAATAAAAGCAATATTAATCGATTATTCACATACTTTTCATGGGATTCCTCAAATCTTTTTGACAAGAAACTGTCCATCACGTTGGTACAGGCAAAACAAGGATCCACCGCCCATTCGAAGGCGCGTGGGATATCAATCAATTTGATTGGCGGAGCACCCAACCCTCCATGCTCCTGCCCCGCACCGGATCATTCAATAAAATCTGAACGCTCTGATAACCAAGATTGGTCAGAGAGCGTGAGAGAGAGAGAGAAGAAGAAGAGAAGTGTAAGCGAAATCATGGAGAAGGCGAAGCAGCTTCTGGAATTGACTCGGGAGGAATCAGACGCCGTCGAGAAACTCGCCGTCCGGCCAAAGAAAGCCGGAGAGACATGCTTCTACACCTTCTTCGCTCTCAGAGGCATCCGAGTCGACCGCGTCGAACCAGGGCTCGTCATTTGTACTCTCAAGGTCCCCCCGCGGCTCACAGTATGATACTGAACTCTCTTTTAGATTCTTCGCCATTACTTCTCTCTATTTGCCCTAATTTTGGAGCTAGTTCTGAATTCTGATGTCGTTGCGAAATCGCTTCACGATCGGTTCTTTTGCGAGCGAATTAATCGATGAAGAATGAGGAGAGGCTAATTTTTCGAATTAAGCACTCAAATCACTCGATGAAGAAAGAGGAGATGCTAAATTTTCAAATTAAGCACTCAAATCGCTCGATCAGAATCGCAATCAAATTACTCGACGCCCGATCGAATTTGTATCGTATTGTTCAATTGAGCTTGACATCTGAGGGGAGTGCTCTTCATTTCCTCAATTGCCAACGCCTGTTGTTTTCGATTTGTCGTTTCAGGATCGATCGGGGAAACTGGCTTTGGGTGCGATCGCAAACCTGGTCGATGAAATTGGCTGCGCCGTAATCTACGATGAAGCCCTACCGGAGCCGGTTTCTGTCGACATGTCGATCTCATACATGTCGACTGCCGATGTCGATGTACGTATTATCCTCTCTTTTACCTCCCAGATTCTTCACTTCACCAGCCCTAAAGCAAACAAACAAGAAGATTGAAATCTAAAAATTGTGTGTGAATATATTTGCAGGATGAATTGGAAATAATCTCGAGGCTTTTAGGGCAGAAAGGGCGTTATTCTGGAACCAGTGTGATTATTAAGAACAAAACGACGGGAGAAATTGTTGCAGAAGGAAGGCACTCGTTGTTCAGCATACGAGCGAGTGTAAACTCTAAACTGTGAGTGAAGCTAGAGAAATTAATTTGATATGTGGCTGTGAAATTGTGGGTGCTGCCATTTTAATTCTACATCAAACAATTATTTTCTGATCCTGCATCTTGGCAGCCATATGATTGTATTGAAAATTTGTGTTGAGCATAGTTCAATTCATCACTACAAGTGGTAAGGTAACTAACTGCTAAGTTGAAATGTAATATAATGGTTTTTGTACTTTCAAATTTGTCCAAATTTAGACTTCCCACTCTCCATAAATCTTAAAATTAATTAGTTGTTACTATTAGGTTATAGTTAACTAAAAACTATAGTTGCCTACACTTTATAAATTTTAGAAATATATTCACATGGTATCGTTTCTTGAATGAAATTTTATCAAATTTGATAAGATTGAACTTCAAACTAATATAATTGAAGAACATGAATTAAATTTGGACATTTGAAAGTACGTTGACGAAAATGTTATTTAAACCTAATATAATTGAAAACTGTTTTTCCAGTTGTTTTCTGATTTTGACCAACTTGAGCATGTCTTTATTGGTTAAGATATTATAACCTCGATCAAAAGGCATAGATTGAATTTTAGTCAGAGTTTTGGCTGACATGAACATAGCTCTACCAATAAACATTGGAGGTTCGATCTCTCCTTTTGTTGAACCAACAAAAAAGGTTAAAATACAATTTTGGTTCATGTACTTTGGGTTTCATTCTATTTTAGTTCTTGTACTTTCAAATGTTCAAATTTAGTCATGTACTTCAATAAAGCTTAAAATTGGTCCTTATTGTTAGTTTATTGTTAACTTTTCTAAAAAAAAAAATTAGTCTTCTTTCTGTAAATTTTGGAAATATGTTTTTATTGTGTCTTGTATTGCATGAAAATTATTGATATTATTTAACGAATTTCACTAAAAATAACTTCAAAAGATTAAATTTGGACATTTGAAAGTACAATGACTAAAATAAAATGAAGTTTAAAGTATAGGGACTAAAATGATATTTTAACGGAGAATAAATTATGGATTTGTGTTTACTCTTTACTGTTGGAAAAAAAATTAAGACAGTATTTTCCAAAAAAAAAGAAAAAAACTATTTTTAATATAGCAGGGAGGGTTACTGGTCTTGACAAATGTGCTGTGTTGGTAACAGATGCAAATCTAACATATTTAGAATGATAGTCTACACGACTCCTTTCATTATGTCCTAAGATATTTATAAAATAAATGCTACCATCTATGAATCATGGAATTTGTTGATATTTTTTGGGGTCATATCTAGACTATTTTAATCTTTTTAATATTTGATTGAAACTGTCAAATAAACTATTTCAAACTAATATATTTTTTAAACTTATTTTTATTTGAAGAGATTGATGGTTTTACTTTTCTCTTTTATATTTAAATTAACAATTTTGTCCAGTAAATATTTTTTTTATTATCATTTTTTTAGTTGGTGTGATTAGAGGGTTGGATAGATTAATAGACGTAATATGTTAGTGTTTGATAATCCCATGAAATAGGAGTAAATTATCACAATTTCTATTCTTCCTTTATTTTTGTTGAATTTTCTCTCATTTAGACAGATTTTTTCCTAATATAAAGTTGGGCCGAAGAACCTTTGGGCTTATGGACCAATTTTATGGGTTGGCAACTGAATGTGGCAGCAATGCTACAACATTGCAAACTACATTTCTATGTGTCAGCAATGCTACAACATTGCAAACCACATCTAGATGCAGAATTTTAGAATTTAAAGCTTACATCAGCGTGGGAATCAACTTTTGTTAAAAATAGACCAATAAGCAGCAGCTACGTGGACAGTAAGCCAAATAAGCCCTTAAAGGGAAAGAATAGAAGAAAAATCCCTCGAGCAAGAGAGAGGGAGGCCGAAAAAGGAAAGAAAAACCCATAAAATAGAAGAAGAAAGGGGGAGAGCAACGATTCCGAAGCTGATTTACAGAGGAAGAAGAAGCTTCATCATCCTCTAGTCTTTCTTCCTCATTCTCTTTCTAGTTTTACATTCTAGTTGTTGATTTTTGTATTGCCCTTAGTTTTTCTTAAGCTTTGAGTTAGGTTAGAACATTTTTGTAGCCATTTTGGTGTAACTCTTAAATTAATCTCAAGATGTTGATAATTTATGAATTCTACTGGTTTATTTTATGTTTTGAAGTCATGTGCTAAGTTTTTTTAGGGGTGGAATTTAAGGATGGATGTGGTTGTTTGAACTCTATTGACTCAGTGCATTTTTATGAAGTTGGACATTCATTTGTGGTGTTTATTGCAAGTTCTTATTTGAGTTTGATCACCTTAGGTAAGACACAAACTAATTCTTAATACTGAAAGAGTTAGGAATGAGTGGATTAACACAAATGGAGCAAGTGATTTCTCCTTAAGGGTAGAAGTTGTAGAGTGTAGACATACATTCTAAGTTTGTGGTTTTGAGGAATTAGGGTATTATTAGTGTTCATTAGCATTTGGTTTTTATAGACATATGCTAAATTCAGTGTTAAAGGTAAGAAAATCGAGTTCAAGAGGTTTTCGGGTTGGTTTCAAGTGAAATTTCCCTTATGTATAACATTGTGGTGTCTAATGCTATAACATTGCTGACCTCAACTGGGCAAAAATAGCCACTGCTTTCCTAAATTACAACCACCTGTTTTTATCATTTTAATATGTGTTTAGCCTTTCAAGTTTTTATTTAAAGTTAGATTTTGTCTTTTGAAGTCTCCCTTAGTTTAGTAGTCGCTTTTGTACTATTTTTTAGTAAATTTGCAAGTTTAATTGCATTTTTTAGTTTAGTTTTGCATTGGCGAGCATGTGCTTAATTTCAACAAATTCGCTTAGTCCTCATGAGATCGACCTTGATTACCATTTACTACCTACGATTGCGTATGCTTGTGTAATGAGTTTATGCACAATAGTGTTCATTAATCATGTTAACACTCAAAGTCAAATAGAAACAAGATCTATTGTTTAATGATATAACTTTTTTTTTTCTTTAATGTGAAACTTGGAGATCGAGCTTTTAACTTTATGAAAATAAAAAGATGCCTTTGTTGATTTAGCTATTCTTGGATATAGAATTGATGTTTGAAATTTCATCATTAAAATAGTATACGTTTCAAAGTATGCATATTACGTTGATAATCTAATATTTTAAAATAAAACATGCTAATTTTATAATAGAATTAATGGAAAAGTCAACTCCATGATTTTTTCGAAGTGTGAGATTTACATAGTTTTGAACATTTGAATAATAAGAAGGTAATATTTAAATATAATTTGGAAGCATAATAGTTTTATTTGTATTTTACTCGAGATATAAAATGATGGATATTAAATATTATTGTTAATTTGAGAAACCATAATTTGTCCTTTTAAAAAAAGTTGAGCTTCCATATATATTTGGTTTGGCCAATTTTGCGTTTACCACAAGTCTAAGTGCACTCGACTTCTTGAGTAACAATGACAAAAGACTTCTTCAATCAAAATCATAGGCCATAATTGATCATAATACTTCTCCAATCCCTTTATTCCTAAGGAAAAGTAATTTCTTCGAGAAGATTTTGAAAATTGTTTGTAACCAAGGGATCTGTCGATTGGAATCTTGTTATTCGTCAACGTTTTAAAAAATTTAGATTGCCCAATTTTAAGGGAATAGTCGAGTTTCTACTTTGATGTTATGATTTTTGAGACTCTTTTTTTGTTCGTTTGTTATATTTCTATGAAATATACATTTGTGATTGGAAATAGTGTGTTCAAGATTTTGACGATAAAGTCTCCTGGACATACGATTTTTGACGTACATAATGTTATAAAGGTTAAAATCAATACTATTTTGGTTATGTACTTTGAGTTTCATTCTTTATTCTCAATTTTTAATGTCCAAATTTAGTCTTTGGACTTTAATAAATCTTAAAAGTAGTCCCTATTGTTAGCTTGAAGTTAATTTTTATTGAAATTGGTTAAATAATAATATGTTAAAATACCATTTTGGTCCCTGTACTTTGGGCTATGTTCCATTTTGGTCCATGTACTTTTAAATGTCCATTTTTAGTCCATGTACTTTCAATAAAGCTTAAAATTGGTCCCTATGACAAGTTTGAAGTTAATTTTTATCAAAATTGGTTAAATAATAATAATAATTTTAATACAAGAAAATACACCATGTGAACATACTTCCAAAATTTATAGAGAAAAAGCTAATAAAGACTAACTTTTTTTTAAGAAAAATTAACCATAAACTAATAGTATGGATCAATTTTAAGCTTTATTGAAAGTACATGGACTAAAATTGGACATTTGAAAGTACAGGAACAAAAATGGAATAAAGCTCAAAGTATAGGGACCAAAATGATATTTTAACCATAATAATAATAATTTTCATGCAAGAGAAAAATACAATGTGAACATATTTCCAAAATTTATAGAGGGAAGACTAGAGATTATTTTTGGTTAAATTATCACAAATACCCTTAAACCATGGGGTTGGTTTCATTCAATTATACTGCTAAACTTTGAAAAGTTTCATTTTAACCATTGAACTTTAAAGTTTGTTTCAAAACAATGCTTGAAGGTTTTTTCCGTTATATTTATGGACGAAAAATGACGTATTTGTATATGTTTTGATTTTTTTTTCAACGTATATGTTCAAATATGTTCACATAAGTAACAATACAAATATAGAAACATCATTTTCCATCCATGAATTTAACTAAAAAAAGCCTTCAATAGTTGTTTTGAAACAAACTTCAAAGTTCAATGGTTAAAATGAAACTTTTCAAAGTTTGAGAGTACAATTGAAACCAATCTCATAGTTCAGGAGTTTTTTTTTTTAATTTAAATAATTATTTTTTATAGAAAAATTATCAATAAACTAACATTAGAGACCAGTTGTAAGCTTTGTTGAAAATATATTGACTAAATTTAGACATTTAAAAGTATATGAACTAAAATAGAATGAGATCTAAAGTATATACACCAAAATGACATTTTAACCTTTTATAAATAGTTATGCAATTATCATACTTTTAAAATGTTTTAACCTTTTTCTCATAATTTGTACTATTGTTATAGTGTGTGTGTGTATATATATATATATATTCCACTAATGATTAAATTATTAAAAATATCTCTCAACTATGAGATTGGTTTCAATTACACCATTAAACTTTGAAGTTTGTTTCAAAACAATCCTTAAAGGTTTTTTTTCATTAAATTCATGAACGGAAAATGATGTTTTTGCATTTCTATTGTTGCTTATGTGAATATATTTGAACATGTATATTGAAAAAAAAAATCAAAATATATACAAATACGTCATTTTTCGTCTATAAATTTAATAAAAAAATATTTATGGGTTGTTTTGAAACAAACTGTAAAATTTAAGGGTTAAAATGAAAATTTTCAAAGTTTAGAAGTATAATTGAAACCAATATTATAATTCAATGATATTTTTGATAATTTTGCCTTCCACTAATATATTAAAATAAAAAAAATAGAAGAAAAAAAAAACAGAGGAAACTGTGTAAAAAGAACGGGGAAGAGAGACGGAGCATAATTGCGGCGGCCGGCGAAGCAAACCAGAGAGGGAAGGGACAAAGTCAAGCGCAGAAGCCGATAACTCTCAACCGTAAGCATGGACTTTTTCGGCATTTTCATTTTTTTTAAAACCCTAAAAACAAATTAACCCTTCAAAAAGTAACACTACTCCTTCTCTGCTTTACCAAGAGAAGAGACCCAGTCTTTCTTAAATTAAAAATTAAATGCTTCCATCTAATCATTTCTCTACTTAAATTTCAACTTCTTAAATTTTGGGAAACAGATAATGATGATCAGATTTCCGAATCGAGAATCGGCAGAATTTTGGTTCTGCAAATGAAGAACAAAGACAACTCTGGCCCTCAATTCCAGGCTCAGAGATCGCAGAACTCCAAATCCCGAAACGAACGCCGTTCCGGTGCCCTAAACAAGCGGAATCCTGAATCTGTACTCTCTTACAACTATGTTAAAGCGGCTGTTAATCGAGTTTCTGGATTTTTTAAATCCATTTTCGTCGATCGGAAGAAGAATTCTTCGGATCGTTCTCTAATCGGCGCCAGAGAAGATAATAATTCTCGCAGAGAAGTGTCCTGTGCGTTTTGTTGATTTTTTGTTTGTTCTTCGGTGAGTTGGATTATTGATGCGGAAATTGATTTTGTTTTTGTTTGACGTGTAGCGTTTTCGACTGGAAGTTACGGGAGGAACTCGTCGCCTTTGAAGTCTTATGGTTCGTATGCTTCGTACGGTTCGTCGTCTAGCTTTCCCAGCGAATTTTTCGCATCTGCGGGATTCTCGATTGACGTAATTTACAAGGCGACGGATAATTTCTCTGCTGCGAATGTAGTTGGGGCTGGAGCATTTGGAACGGTGTATAAAGGGAAGCTCAAAGACGGGTCTCTTGTTGCCGTAAAGCGAGCCAGAAGGGTACGAAGTTAAAGTTAAAGTTAAATTCTGTCAATTCCATCCATCATTGTTGACTAGGTTACTGTTACATTCCTGAAAGTTATGTAACAGTTTGAGTCGATCACGAGGTCGAACTTGAGACTGACAATGGAAAAAAATGCTAAAGCTATGATTTGAATGATGATATTGATCTTAATCTAACCATTAAGTGCTTAGGGTTAAGATTGGTAGCGATGTAGGGTTTTGATTTCCCTTCATTTCAAAAATCAATATTCTGCGCATTCAAGGATTCAGGCTAATTCCAGTCCTTGCAATTCAGCGAGCATGACAGATTTGATACTTTTGGCAGAATGCGCACGAGAAGCGTTTGCTGACAGAGTTCAGGAATGAGATACAAACTTTGTCAAGGATCGAACATTTGAATTTGGTACGTCTGTATGGCTATCTGGAGCAAGGAGATGAGAGGATTATTATTGTTGAATTCATTGGCAATGGAAATCTTCGGGAACATCTCGATGGTAAGCAATTTTGGTGAATCATTTGAATGACAGTATCTTCTCGATGTATGCATTTATCTCATGTTGGAGTGTTGTTATAATTAAATTTACTATAATCCACCAACTTAAGCTTTTGGGTTGATTTGTGATTTAACATGGTATCAAAACATGAGGTTCTGTGTTCAAACTCCAGTAATGTCATTTCTTCCTCCAATTAATATTGATTTGCACTTGTTGGGTCTTTCTACAAATTTCTTAGCCCACAAGTGAGGAAGCGTGTTGGAGTGTTGATATAATTAAATTTACCATAACCTATCAGCTTAAGCTTTTTGGTTGATGGGTGATTTAATTATCTCAGAAACTAGCTTATTGCTGTGTTAAGAGGAACAAATCTCAAGAAGGTGAATTCGTTTGTGCAGGCAAGCGAGGTGTTGTCCTTGAGATTGCAGAGCGTCTGGACATTGCCATTGATGTTGCTCATGCTATCACCTACCTTCACATGTACAATGGTATGCACATGATTTTCCTAATGCATTTGTTAACTTTCATAGAAATGGGCTAATCTGATCTCAGTTTGTATATATCTGTAGTATGAATCAAAATTTCTCTTATTTGAGCATGTTTGAGAGTGATTTCAGTGAAAATGATTTGTTTATAAGTTATTTATTAATGGTGATTTTCATATAATCATTTTAATGTTTGATTTTATACTTTTAAATGTGGTTTTCATACCATCAAAATTGATTTTAAATGATTAAAGACATGTTAAAAAGTGATTTTGAACATGACAAAAGCGATTTTAACCATTTCAAAATCACTTTTGTTATATCTAAAATCAAGGGCATGCCAAAATGCCATTCCAAAATCACTCTCAAACGTTCCCTTAGACTAGAGGCCGAAGAATCACTTCAAAATACAAACTAGCTCATGTTGTTCAGTTGCTGAGTTCAACTATAGAGTACGTAGTACCTGATGGGTTATCATAGAAACAGAAAGAAATCTGAATCTGAATTATGCAACTGACAGATGCGCCAATAATCCATAGAGATATAAAGGCTACAAACATCCTAATCACAGAGAAACTACGAGCAAAAGTGGCAGATTTTGGGTTTGCACGCCTTGTTGCCGAAGATTCTAACGTTACACATGTCTCAACCCAAGTTAAAGGAACAGCTGGATACTTGGATCCTGAATACCTAAGGACTTATCAGCTCACTGAGAAGAGCGATGTATACTCCTTCGGTGTGTTGCTTGTAGAGCTCATGACAGGAAGACACCCAATTGAAACAAAGAGGGATGCCAAAGAAAGAGTAACTATAAGATGGGTAAGTATTTTGATCCTTTATACTTTGCAATTTTATATCAAATTCTCTTGAGATGCTCAGCTATAGAATGAGTGTAGCCTCTACTTTTAAACACAAACTATTTATTCTTAGGACACTTTTTATAGAAATGGTTTTACTTAAAATCCCTGTATGTTTGGTTACATTTTCTAAAAAGTGACTTTAATCATAAGTTTGTTTTGTTGCACTACATCTAAAAGTAAATCCACAAATGTCAAATTACCATAAAGTGATTCTAAAATGATTTTTGTTCCATCACTTTAGAATTACTTTTTGGAGTATCAATTTTAGAGTGATTTTTCAAAAAATGATTTTGAACCAATTTGATTATTTCAAAAGTGATTTTTATTTGTTACCAAACACACTATATTTTTTAAAAAACACTTTTGGTCCTCTAAAATCATCTAGGAATTTAACCCAAAACACACTAATCTTATTTGGCTTTCAACAATTGAATGTGGATTTTTTTTTTTACAGCATAACAATTGAATGTGGATTAAGAGTGAGTTTGGATTGGCTTACGAGGATGATGCTTTTAAGTACAATACCTTCCTATAAATAATTTTGAACAAAAAAAAAAATTACTTAAATACTTCTCCAAAAATACTTCAAATGCTTTTGACTGCTTTTAAAATTTTTAAAAATACTTTTGGTCGCTTAGTCAAATATCATGATAAATTTAAAATTTTGCCTTTAATTAATGAAAAGTACTTTTTCTTATTCCATTGTCCCAAATACAGTTTAAGAATTTCCATCTCTCCTGCTTGATATAGAATTCTCTCCACGTCATATTTGGCTGGTTAAAGATCCCGCACTTTTAAGTTTCAAGGACTTTTGAGTTATATTCTGGCTACACTTGGTGACATCACGATGATATAAAATTGCAAACTACCCAAACTTTTTAAGCTTTGAATTGATCCTTTCTGGTCTCTTAAATGTGAAAGTGCTCATCACATGACAATTTCGTTAGGAGTTACATCCATCTTGTTCCCACTCTTAGTTTTGAATATGTGATATTTCATCACATGAAGCCAATATATTTTCCAGTGTGGTGTTTATTTCACTCATCTTCTTCATGTGGTATGTTCCTGTTTACTGTAAACCATTATTAGGTACCAACTTCATCATATCATGGCGCACATTGGCCTAACTATGTTTATGACCTCTAGATTTCATGCAAGTAAAATCCACGCATCTAAGTTTTCTGGAGTATCTAGAATACATATTAAGAATATTTACTATAATTAGCCGTACCATGAGGTCTTGTTTTAAATTTCTCTCAAGGAACTAATGGGTAGAGTAGCTCAAAAAAGAACTATAGCAGTTTCTGCCCCGCCTGGATGGGAAAGGGTCTCCAATCTGCCTTATTGTGATAGGAGTAGAGTTGGTTTGTTTTGAAGTCGAGCTCTATATTCCCTCTCATTTTAGGTTGGCATAACAAAGATAGAGAGAGTAGCGTCGGGTCAGGCACCTGTCCTGTGAGAATAATCGAAGTGTGTATAAGCTGGCTCAGACACTCATAGATGTTAAAAGGAAAAAAGAAAAAGAAACAGAGTGGCAAGAAACAAAATATGCCCCACTTGTGGAAGGTTCGAGATTGTAGGAACTACTGGGTTTCAGTATGTATGAGCCTGAAAATATAGCTCGTGAAATTAACAAAACTATAAACTATATTTGCATACCAAATGTCAGCTCAGCTTCTTAATTCTAAGTCCAGCATAGGAGCTAAACAGCCCCATTATAGACTTAACTCATACAAACTCCAAAGCAAAGCTCAAAACAATTAAATATCATAATCATACAGAAGGAGACATGATAAAATCTTGCAAATGCAGGCAATGCAGAAGCTGAAAGATGGGGAAGCTGTGATTGCCATGGATCCCAGACTGAGAAGGACTTCTGCATCCACAGTGACCATGGAGAACATACTCAAATTGGCTCACCGATGCCTTGATCCTTCGAGACCGTCTCGACCATCCATGAAAACTTGTAGTGAGGAGTTATGGGGTATTCGAAAGGAATATAGAGATAGATTATTATCTTCTTCTTGCTCGGAGTCTCTTCGTTCAGCAGAATTTCCAGTTCGAAATGCAAAAAATAACCTTTATGTTTCTTTTGGTATTAAAGAGGACGAAGATTTGTACAGCAAATTTGTTTCTGCATAAGTTACCAGCTTATGGGGTGAAGTTTCCCATACCTCTTTCCATAGAATATAAGTAACAAGTTCTCTAAATCTATTTTTGTTGTAGTAATGATATTGTTATATAAATTCTCCCCCCTCTGTATTATTTGTATATTTTGTATCTTCAAAATTTTTACTTAGATGTAAGATTTCAGAAACAGCATATATTCAAATACATTACTTTTGTGTGAGGTTCTTCTATGCTGCATTTTTCTTTAATGAATAATTGTTTATCGTTGTGAATTGCGTTTAGGTACATCAAAATTTAAGCTTTATTAAAATTTGTTCGAGTCTTCAAGGTTGATTTTTTATATTTTATTAACCAAAAGTTTTGGACCATGTGTTTTCCTATCCGCTAGGAGACTTGAGATGGACAAATATAGTTTTTAATTAGATTTTAATATTTAAAAATACAAAGATAGGGTAGGAAAGTTTTGTTTATATATATTTAAATAAGAATATTGCTCTGAACTAGTCTTCAAAATTATTGTAATTTATCATAATGCTATTTTGAAACATGTTTCAGGAGACCCCAGGGAGGACCATTTGAATATGCCCTTTTAAAATTAGTTTTAGTTTTCTTTTAGTTTTTGTTCATTTTTTAAATGTAATAAAATAGGAAATTATTTTTCAACTTGTTTTTAGTCCAACAATTGTGAGATGGAGATAACCATCGAACTTTGAAATAATGATTAGTGTCTTATTCACTAAGCTATGCTCGAACTGATAATTATTTTTCAACCTTTCTACATTACATTGTAATACATTTTTTCTATCCATTTTGGCTACATTATAATAGATTTGATCTTTTCACCATTTGAAAATTTTGATGAGTCAATCAATAACTTTATAACCATTGTTAAATTTAAAAATAAATAATTTAAATAATAGTAATAATTATTGTGTTTTTTTAAAAAAATTAATAATAATAGTAATAATTATTAGAATTTAAAAAAAAATAACAAAAGGCTAAATTATAAAAAATACCCTTGAACTTTACCCCTTGTTTAAAAAATACCCCTATTATTTCAAAAGTTGCAATATTACATTTGACCTTTCATAAATATTTCAAAACTATCCTTTTAGTAGAAAAACCGTTAGAATGTTGAACAAAAAATCGACGTATTTGAATGTCATTCTTTCAAACTTAATCTAGACAAGCATCCTAGTTATCGGTTACCGCCACATCGTTTCAAGTCATCGCTACGTCAATTTTGGCCCAACATTCTAACAAATTTTTACTCCAATGATAATTTTGAAACAATTATGGAAGGTTAAGGGTAATATTGCAACTTTTGAAATAATAGATGTTTTTTTGAAACGAGGGGCAAAGTTCATGGGTATTTTTTATAATTTAGCCTTATAAAAAATACCCTTGAACTTTGTTTAAAAAGTACCACTATTCTTTCAAAAGTTTAATATTATTCTTGACATTTTATAAATGTTTCAAAACTACTATTGGAGTATAAATCCTTTAGAATGTTGGACGGAAAATCGATGTGGCGATGACGTGAAACGACATAACGGTGATTTAGATGCTTGTCTTAATTAAATATGAAAGAATGACATTCAGACACGTTAACTTGTTATCCAACATTCTAATAGTTTTTCTGCTCAAAGAGGAGTTTTGATATGTTTATGAAAAATCGAAGGTAATGTTGTAATTTTTAAAATTTTGGAATATTTATAAAACAAAAGACAAATTAAGAGGTGTTTTATATAATTTAGCCAAACAAAAAAGCACCGGCTACTGCTAGCACTGAAAGAGCCCCAACCCCGCGAAGAGACCGGTTTTCGTCTCTCTTCCTCAACCGTCAAAGTACTTTTCAGGCTCATCCCGTGAGGGCGCGCTTTTTGTAAACAAAAGAAATTATATAAACAAAAAATCTAATGTCCAAATTCCGAAGTCGGCGATTCTTGCCCGCCTATTTCTCCCATCCTCTCTTGGATCCATCCATTTCCATGTGATCGTCACCGTCACGTATGGTTCAATCACCTCCATTACTGCACTTTCCTCTCCCACTCATCTTCTTCCTCCACTCTCTCTCTCTGATATTTTCTCCAGAAAACTCCAAACACGTCTCTTCCATTCTCTCTGTCCTCATTACCTTTTCAAGTTTGTTTTACTTTGAATTCTCTTCGTCTTTTGTACACTCCTAAAATATCTTGCCCACTTACGTTGATTCTACTACTTTTTTATTGATGCTTCCGCCACACTCTGTGTGAGTATTACTGGCTCTGGTTCTCGTTTGGGTTTCTGTGGAAATCGGCTCGCAATTTCGGAGGAAAAACCGTTGAAGCAGTAAGTGTGTAATTCTCGTTGTATTCTGTTGATTTGTACCTTTTAATTAGGGCTCGCAATTTTGATTCTCGGTGTTACTTGGCTTGGTTCTGCGACTTGCCATTGTTTTTTGGAATTTGAAATTTACTGTGATTTGTGGCTCTGTTCGATATTTTCTCTTCAACATTGTTATTGTTTTGTTTCAGGTCGATTTCGTAGTAGATTCCTAGTATGTCGACTGCGAATGCTACTAATGATGCCGTGGTTTCTACCGTTTCGGGGAAAATTCCCGCTGTTGCGCATCCTTTAGCTGAAGAGCCGGAGGAGATTGCGTCTAATATCAATTATCATGCAGCTTACAGTCCTCATTTTTCTCTCTTCAAGTTCGAGCCTGAGCAAGCGTATTATGCGACTGCTGAGAGTGTTCGCGATCGGCTTATACAAGTGCGATTTCTAACTCTTCAAGTCCTTTTGTCCGGAAAGTATATACTCGAATTGCTAATAACCTGAGTGTTGGTAAAATTCTGCTTTATGCGATGGTCTCTTTTTTGGTGACTCTACGAAATAAGATTTATCTTTGGTTCTTTCAAATAATTTGGTACGTGAAATTATTTAAGAGCGCCTACCAGTCAAGCTGTGCTTATAAACTTTAATGCTTTCTAATTGTCCTGATAAACTTCAAGGCTGACTATTTGGTTCTAGCATCCGATAGAGATATTTACCGCATGATCTGAATTGTTTGCAATCACGTTTAACGTTTGTTATTAAGGGTTAAAAGCATTCTGCAACCAATGAAGATTACAGATATGAGACACAGCTAGTCATCTGATGTCAATTGACAAATGTTTGCTGTAAGAGACAACAAAGTGTGTAGCAAATTTGAGTTGACTGGTCTCCTATATTTGATTCGAGTATATTATGCTGAGTGATTGCATTTTTCACTTAGTCTAAATATGAATCTGTACTAACTTTGACTGATGGTGGCTGAACTAATGCTGCTACTTCTCATCCTTCACTCTGCAGCAATGGAATGAGACCTACTTGCATTATCACAAAGCTGATCCCAAACAAACGTACTACTTATCAATGGAGTATCTTCAGGGCCGAGCTTTGACCAATGCAATTGGAAACTTGAATATTCAAGATGCTTATGCTGATGCTTTGAATAAATTAGGACATGATCTTGAGGAACTGGTTGAGCAGGTTATTTAAAAATTTCCCGTCATTTGAAACCTGCTTTCTGTAACATGTAAATGCAACAAGCAGAGAGGTTTTGTGTTATCCTTTTTGTTTTCTTCTACTGAGTACTGTGCATGTTTTCCTTGGAAAAAAGCAATCATTAGTAGGAAAGTAGAAGTAGTGAATGCTACACATCTGATCCTTTCAACCATCAATACATTAACCATCAATACATTGCACTGAAACAATATATTTTTACCAATTACTCATTTGGGACACTGAAAATTCCATGCATGACTGTTGGTCCATATCTTGAATATAAATAAATTTATATTATCTGATAATTCAATGGCGGCCTCAGCTTCTCTAGGAATCAACGACCACATGAATATATAAATATTTAGATGCATTCATATTCTTTTATGCCTTATCCGCATCCTGCTTGCACATAACAAATTTATGATTTCATCAATTTTCTTATTGATCTATTTTCTCACATTTTAGATTTGAGTTTAGTAAAGTAGCCCTGTGTTTATATTTTATCTTTTAACACGCACAATGTTGATATTGTAAATGACTTTTCATAGGAGAAAGATGCTGCACTAGGAAATGGTGGACTTGGAAGGCTTGCTTCATGTTTTCTGGATTCTATGGCAACATTAAATTTGCCAGCATGGGGTTATGGTTTGAGGTACAGGTATGGGCTTTTCAAGCAGCGGATCACAAAGGATGGCCAGGAGGAAATAGCTGAGGATTGGCTTGAGGTTAAGTTCCCATTTGAGAAAATCTTTAATTAATATATATCTACTTCAGACATCTTTTGACACTTGTATTTGTGGAAATCATGCAGAAGTTTAGTCCTTGGGAAGTTGTCAGACATGATATTGTATTCCCTGTCAGATTCTTTGGTCATGTGGAGGTCAAGCCTGATGGATCGTAAGTTTTCTGTGTTGAATGAACTATTTGCCTCAACTAGTCCATTTTCAGAAGACGTTACAGTTATAAATGTTTAAGGGCCATAAAGTATGCTAGAATTACTCATCTTACTTTAAGAATTAACTTCACTGCTTTGGGCACAACTCTTGACTAGTGAAAGTTGTGCATTGCATACATAACAGCCGGAGATGGATTGGAGGAGAGATTGTACAAGCTCTAGCCTATGATGTACCAATTCCAGGATACAAAACCAAGAATACTAATAGTCTTCGCTTGTGGGAAGCAAAAGCATGTGCGGATGATTTTGACCTTTTTCAATTCAATGATGGACGGTATGAATCTGCTGCACAGCTTCATTCTAGAGCTCAACAGGTTTGTTATCAATTATCCTACTTGAAACGCTGTTCATGAGATTGGCTCACAATCAATAACAGTGTTTTATTAGTACATTTTTCAATCTCTTTTTTCTAAAGGGACATTTTAGCATTCCATGTTATGCATTTGCAGATATGTGCCGTTCTATACCCTGGAGATGCTACAGAGAATGGAAAACTCTTGCGATTAAAACAACAGTTTTTCCTTTGCAGTGCGTCACTTCAGGTTTTTCATTTTCTTATTTTTCATGATGGTAATCTTTAGTCTCTTATTGGCGTGGGATATCTCTCCTTCCACATTGAAGCATATTGAGAATCTCAAGATGGTTTGAAAAATTAAGTTCATGTATGCGTCTTTAAATAATTGATGTAGTATGAACAAATGTGTATTTTGTATGCTTCGTGTAAGTTACAACTGTGCTACATGAAAAAAAATTGATTCGAGCATTTGGTAACTATGTCATGCAACTATTTTTTTTTTTTTTTGAGTTCGACAATATGAGGGAGTGGGCATTCGAACCTTGACCCTTTGGTTGAGGTTATAATGCCTTAACCAGATGCTCATGTTGGAAACTATATCATGCAACTATTAAAAACATCATTTCTAATATTTATTTTTCTAACATAATGGAAATATGAATAAAGCAGCTCGTTAGTCCGATAACCATATTTAAAAGTAGCACTTGAAGTGCTTCTCAATAGTAATACTAAGTTAAAAGTGCTTATTTGGCTTATAAAAATATTTACCAAACACATAAATTAGTTAAAATTTGAAAGAAAAAAATTGTAAAATATACAATTAATCTCGAATGGACCATTAGTGGGTTTCTATGGTGCGAATTTTAGCAAATGGTACTACAGCCGGTAAAGAACTTGCAAGGGGTAAGGATATATTGTTAGTTTATGCCATGAGAATATCAAGTCTGTTGTACTAGTTGTATATGTAGTGATAACAAATGCATGAATCATACAGTTCTAAATCCTACAATCTGACAATGAAAGTTTTGATTTGGTTATACAATTATTAGGTTTGTAAGGCTGAAAGTTCCTGCAGACCTAGGTGCTTTTTGCTAGTAATTGTTTGAGATTCAGCAATTATATCTCAATGTTTTCAATGTTTATGCGCATCTGTTGGCTGCCCGCTCTTTGGTTTGTTCTTCCTCTTCTGACAAGGATATTCAAATCAATTACAGGATATAATTTCAAGATTTAAGGAGAGAAGGCAAGGGAAAGATTCATGGGATTGGTCTGAGTTTCCAAGCAAAGTTGCAGTGCAACTGAATGATACTCATCCAACCCTTGCAATTCCTGAGCTGATGCGATTACTAATGGACTATGAAGGTCTTGGATGGGATGAAGCATGGGATATAACTACAAGGTGTAAGAAATGTATAGATATATTCCATGAGATTGAAATCTTTGTGTTATTGTGTTTTGGAATTAGAAGCTAAATTGGGACTATGTTGACAACTGGATCAGGACTATTGCTTATACCAATCACACTGTCCTTCCTGAAGCACTTGAGAAATGGTCACAGCATGTGATGTGGAAGCTTCTTCCTCGCCATATGGAAATTATTGAAGAAATTGACAAGAGGGTACAAATCTCACCTTAGAATGAAAGTTGTTTTTCTGCTTTCAACACTATTGTAATGTAATTTGGTCTACTAAGATGATTTCTTATAGAGTTTGGAAAAACCTTACAGTTTGTTGCTGTGATCCATGCTGCTCAAAATAATCTTGAGCATAAGATCGACAGTTTGCGCATTTTGGATAATAATCCTCAGAAGCCAGTGGTTCGGATGGCTAATTTGTGTGTTGTATCTGGACATTCGGTGAGAAATCTTACTTTACAATACAGTATTTTATGTATTTTCTTCTTCTTCTATTCAAGCATGGTAGTTGACCTTAGATTGAGGATCCTATTTTCTTTTTAGAATTTACCTTTCTGAATTTAGTGTTGTAATCAATCTTATAAGAAGGATCTCATATTATTAATTCCTTTTTAAACTTTCTGTCCTGATTTAAACATGGAAGTTAAGATCGTAGTTTGGATATCTTATCCTCGTCAGATTTTCCATCTTGGTTTTGCTTCTCTTTCAGCTTCCTAAATCCTTTTATATATTATAACTATAGATTAATCTCTTCAAATGTGTGGTACATCATTGCTGCTTCTGTAACATGGTTTTTGCCTATTGTTATTGTAGGTAAATGGTGTTGCCCAGTTGCACACTGATATCTTAAAGGCTGAGTTATTCGCAGATTATGTAACAATGTGGCCAACAAAATTTCAAAACAAGACGAATGGCATTACCCCACGTCGATGGCTCCGATTTTGCAACCCTGACCTCAGTAACATAATAACCAAATGGTTGAAAACAGAAGACTGGGTGACCAACCTTGACCTGCTAACAGGTCTCCGAAAAGTATGTCCTGAATATTATTTATTTGATTCAAAATTATTAAAAATTTCTCTTTTGGTTATCTAGAGTCTAATTTCATTCTTGCTATGCTCCCTCCAAAAGATTGCGGGCAATGCAGATCTTCAAGCTGAATGGGCATCTGCCAAGATGGCCAATAAGGTGCGGTTAGCACAGTATATAGAACAAGTGGCTGGTGTTAGCATTGACCCAAATACTTTATTTGACATACAAGTTAAGCGCATACATGAATATAAAAGGCAACTGCTGAATATCTTGGGTGCAATTTATCGATACAAGAAGTTAAAGGTATAAAATACTCCTACTTACATTCCACTATATTGTCAAATTTTCTTTCTGGTTCTTACGCCAAACAAATAAGTGATGCATGAGTCATGGGGTGAAAACAACGTGTATTTAATAGCATCCGTCACCATATCTCAGGTTTGATTATTTAATCAAGTTTGTCTGCAAGACTGCAACATAGCCAAGAAATCGATGCTGTTCTTTTACAATTGCTCATTCTACATATTTTTTAGGTTGTGTTCTGCCTGCTTATTATGCTGGTACCATTTCATGAGCAGTGGAATATGAATGTTTAAATAAGTGGTCTTTGATTTTTACTCTTTCAATATACTCAGTTTGGGCAATAACTGTTTTCTGTTTCAGATTGTCACTTTATTTTTTTAAAACTGAATGAATAATATTGTAGTCATTTTACTGGACTTTTTATCAGGAAATGAGTCCTGAAGACAGGAAGAAAACTACTCCGCGGACTATTATGATTGGAGGAAAAGCATTTGCTACATATACAAATGCTAAGCGAATAGTCAAGCTGGTAAATGATGTTGGTGCAGTTGTCAACACTGATCCTGAGGTCAATAGCTACTTGAAGGTAAATCTTTTGAAGTGGGCTTTTAATATTTTCATGTTCATGCATGATTTTGTTAGTTCTCTAGTGACTTGAATGTTCACTTCGTGCTAAAATTGTTGCATTCATTTCTCTTAGATTTTATAAAATGAAGGAATATGTTAGAAAGCTAGAAAGGAGGTATCAAGGACTTCAGTATAATTGTTATCCTTAACTTTTCCCCTGGATTTAGAATGCTTATTGTCGTGTCTCCATTTGCTTATATGCTTCTTTTGGTGTTTTAACTAGTTCGATCATCTCCTGGATATGTTAGCAGTCAAGTAGACATTTTCTTTGTCATTTTAGATTTATATGTTTTAAATGTGTGATTGCTCTTGCTGAGAATTATTATTATAATTATTATTAATTTCTATAAATTTCTTCTCATATATGGAGATATTTCTTGAAAATTGAAATCTATAAATGAGCAATGTTATCCGATGTACACCTTTCAGAAACACAAACAAGAGATGAAAAAAAGAGATAATTATTATAAAACCATGTCTAAATGATTACGCACAGTGGGCCATAATGATTTCTTGAAGCATTTACTTCCAATTAACTCTGCTGTTACGGCAATATTTTCAGGTTGTATTTGTTCCAAATTACAATGTGTCTGTGGCAGAGAAGCTTATTCCAGGAAGTGAGTTATCACAGCATATCAGCACTGCTGGCATGGAGGCAAGTGGGACTAGCAACATGAAGTTTGCGCTCAATGGCTGCCTCATAATAGGAACATTGGATGGGGCTAACGTTGAAATCAGAGAGGAAATTGGAGAGGAGAACTTTTTCCTATTTGGTGCAACAGCAGATGATGTCCCTAGGCTCCGGAAAGAGAGAGAGCGTGGACAGGTGTGTGCCTTCCTCTTTTATATATTCAATATTTTGTTTTGTTTTCCTTCTGAAAATTGGTTTATGTAATAAGCCATTTAACTGTCAAAATCACGATGTAATTATTTCGTTCTTCACTTTGTTGGTAGTACTCATATTAACCATTTATCGCTTTCTCTTTTTCCTTGGTTTCCACCTACTCCCCCCTTCCCACCATCCAAAAAAGAAAAACGAAAACTCTCTTGAGCCTTTTGTTTTTTTTTTTTCTATCTCCCTTCTCTCATTAATCGCTTGTTCTCTTTCATGGATTATTATGGATTACCACTTATTTGATGTGAATGTTTAAGTAGATACTTGAATTCCCATTTTCTTCTTAGAAAATTTAAATATTGAAGTAAATTATATTTGTTTGAGGACAGAATTTTCAATTTTGAAATCAAGTAAAGTAAATGCTGAAGTCTTTTTTTTTCTTTGTTTTTAATTAAAACAAAAAACAGGATTTGATCAAGTCTACATGATTGTTTTTAATTTATATTTATTTTTTATGCTTCAATTAATTAATTTTTAGTTTCTTGATCAAAATATTCTTGTGCTTGATTAAAGCATTATTTTTTTCCTTCAGATTTTTTTAAAAAAGGAAAGAATTAGACACTCCAAATTATGAACTTGAAACTTGTATGACACTGATGCTCTGCTCATAATGGTCTTCATGCTTCCTATATCATTATGTTTGAATGAGGAAGACCTTATGGAAGTGCACAGTGGGTTTACTACCATAGGACTTAGGAGTTGGACCTTAAATCCATTGTATTTCCAAATTCAAATCACTGGTTCTTACCCTTTCCTGACCGAGAAATGGAACCACAATTTAATGAAAGTGCCTTCAAAGCAGGATTATGGATTGTATGGTATAGTCTGTTACCTACATCTCTCTGGAACACTCCAAATAACAAGATTGCCGAATGCACAACGTTCTTTTGAAAGGTTTCTACCATTTGTACTCAAATTTTATTTCCATTTTTACCATGCAGTTTAAGCCAGACCCTCGATTTGAAGAGGCCAAACAGTTCATTAGGAGTGGTGCATTTGGAAACTATGACTACAGTCCTCTCCTGGATTCCCTTGAGGGAAACTCAGGCTATGGCCGTGGTGATTACTTTCTAGTTGGTCATGACTTCTCAACCTACATGGACGCACAGGCAAGAGTAGATGAAGCTTACAAGTAAGAAACTGGCTCTTTTAGATTTTTTCCCCTTTGGTTGGTGATTTAGAACTTAGATTCACTGATGCTGGTAATTTATCTCATTCAATTTTCAGTGATGCAAGATTATTAATTATTTGTAATTTAGATTTTTTTAGTTTATATAAACGATCATGTAAGTATTAGTGCCAATAGTTGAATCTCAATCATGGAAATTTTGTCTAGATAAATTTTCCCTGATGGTGCTACTGCTAAATTGCATTGCTAAGGCCCCGTTTGATAACCATTTGATTTTTTATTTTTTATTTTTGAAAATTGTGCTTGTTTTCTCACAATTTCTTTACAATGATTTTCATCTTCTCTACAATGGTTTCTTTTTTCTTAAGGAAAACACTTGAGTTTGTAGCCAAAACAAGTTTTTGAAAACCACTTTTTTTAGTTTTTAAAACTTGGCTTGGTTTTTGAAAATATATGTAAAAAGTATATAAGAAAACATGGAAACCCATAGGTGGAAGTTAGATTTATAAACTTAATTTTCAAAAACCAAAGACAAAAAACCATGGTTATCAAATGGGGCCTTAGTTTTTGGTTTTTGGTTTTTGGTTTTTAAAAATTAAGCCTATAAATACTATTTTCACCCAGGAGTTTCCTTGTTTTGTTATCTACTTTTTACATATGTTTTCAAAAACTAAGCCAAGTTTTGAAAACTAAAAAAAGTCATTTTCAAAAACTTGTTTTTATTTTTAGAATTTGGCTAAAAATTCAAATGTTTTCTTAAGAAATATGAAACTCATGGTAGAGAAATGATGAGAAAACAAGCTCAATTTTCAAAAACCAAATGGTTATCAAATGGGGTCTAATTATCAATTTTTCGGCATGAGCGATCGTGGGTAGGGAGAGATTTGTTCCTTGATAGCCAATTAGGCACTATTTCTTTCTCCATAGCAGATTACCTGGCCTTTCTTATTATATATATGATACGCTATGCCTCTAAGCCTCAACTAGATTACTGATGAAGCCAATATATTCAATAATACCAAGCCTCCATATTTTAAATGTTTGTTAACTTCTATTAGTCGCAAGATTCATTGATATCAGAATGCCTTCAACAATCAAAACAAGTTTAGAGGCTTTTGGTTTTGTTCTACTGCTGCTTGTGGATTAAACATTAATCTTAAACCATCCAAGTAAAAAACAAGATTTTCCTAACAACGTACGTGTTCTGCAGGGACCGACAGTTGTGGCTAAAGATGTCAATATTGAGCACAGCTGGGAGCGGAAAATTCAGCAGTGACCGAACAATTGCCCAGTATGCCAAAGAAATATGGAATATAGAGGAGTGCCGTGTACCATAAGTTCAACATCCTAGGTCCACCTTGTCTTAAATTAAAGGAAATAAGAATTCTGTATGACGCTAGGTAATCTCAATTATCTCTCTGCTTTAATTCACTACTTCTTGCTGGCACCAGTAACACTAGCGGAGTACAGTATAGAACTTTTCATGTAATATCTTATTGTGATGTAAATGCTTGTTACTTCCAAGGAATAAAACTTCAGTTTGTTGATGAGGCTCTTTTAGGTTAGAGGTTGGCTTGTAGATTCTGTGGTGCCTACTAAAAACATCATGGAGAATATTTTGTACTTGTACCTCGCCGATAACAGGCGTACATACTCAACCTTCTAGTAGATCAAGGAACGTGCTGATCTAATTCAAAGGACATTCTTGATGATTTTGAATTCGATTTGACAAATTGCAAGGCCACTGATGTAAAACTCTTACTAGGCCACTGATGAGTTCTGTAAGGCTGCAAGTCATTTTTTGAATAATAATCCATTAACTTAACAAGGTTGTCGCGTTAGTTCTCTATCCTCAAGGGCTCATCTTCGATCAGCTGCTAAAAGGAGTATGGTCCATACG
Source organism: Trichosanthes truncata (assembly GCA_033996785.1). Lineage (NCBI taxonomy): Eukaryota > Viridiplantae > Streptophyta > Magnoliopsida > Cucurbitales > Cucurbitaceae > Trichosanthes > Trichosanthes truncata. The sequence continues at coordinate 21,298,815 of JAWPNB010000008.1, read as the reverse complement.
TCGGTAAGAAATTCTTGCCTCTTAGACTACTCATTGCGTCTTGATATGATATATTGTTGACTTATTGTGCAATTGATCCTTGTCGCAGTTGAAGTCGGGCATGAGATGGTTTTTCATTTGACAAATCAATCGATTGATTGATCAGATGATTGGATTTGTAGAGCGATAGATCAGCTACCAAGCTCACCGAGCAGGTGAGAGAAACAATTTTGTTTAGTTTTAATCATCTATCGTTAGTGATTATTCACAAAGCATTTAAAGAAAATTATCCACATCCGAATTGAAGATTGATTAAATTGATAGATAGAGTCCACGGCCAATACCTGCATTATTAGTAAAAACCACGAACTTAGATTCTCATCTTTTGGCAACCGACCGTGTTTTTCAAATTTGGTGCCGCAACTCTCAGGGTTGAAAATTTGAAATAAATGAGGTATTTTTCAAATCTTGAAGTTGAAATTTCCAAGGGTGGGATGTCATGTCACGCATGGTATTGGTAACCTTACTCGCTGATATTTTATTTTTTTTAGTTCAACAAATGTAGGGAGAGGTCGAAGGTAATAGGTAGCTTATCTATGGAGTTATACTCAAATTGGCGATACTCGTCGCACTCTTGAAGTATGATAGTTGTGGCTATAATGCTAATTGTTATAGTTGCGTTTCTCTTTTTAATAGGAGTTGTTAATCTAAATTTAATCTCTTAGGCATAATTAAAATCGTTAAAAAATAATTTTAGGAAAGTAGGAATGGCTTATTTAAATGAACAATTTTTTTTTTAAAGGAAGAATTATGAGCTATTTCTGTTCGGAAAAGTTCTATGCTCTTCCAAATGAAAGAGTGCAAGAGAGAACTAACTCTTCATGGCGCCATGTGTTGTGCCTCGCATTTTAGTTTTCAATTTATTTATTTATTTATTATTATTATTTTTTTTTAGTTTTAATGGGAAGATGATAATTTGAACTTTTGATCTTTTGATATACGTCTTAACTTGTTTGGCTATGCTCTAAAGTTGGGAGTTTTTAAATTAATTTTTAATAATTCATATTAAATTTTGTTTGAGTATATGGAATTTGTCTTGGGAGACATGCACAAGGTTAAATTATCATTTTGGTCTCTGTACTTTAAATTTTGTTTCATTTTGGTCCATGTACTTTCAAATGTCCAATTTTTGTCTTTGTACTTTCAATAAAGCTTAAAATTAGTCTCTACTCTTAGTTTATCGTAAATTTTTCCTAAAAAAATTAGTCTCTATTAGTTTTATTTATAAATTGTGGAAATATGTTTATATTATGTATTTTCTTATCTTAAAATTATTATTATTATTAAACCAATTTTCATAAAAATTAACTTTAAATTTATCATAGATACCAATTTTAAATTTTATTGAAAGTATAGGGATGAAAATTGAACATTTAAAAGTACATCGACCAAAATGTTATTTTAGCCATATCTTTTATCATTTTTACAGGAATGACAAATAGCAGAAAGATGTTAACTTTGTGTATATACGGCGCTCGGTAAACGGTCAAATCATAACAATTATGAATTGTTTTTTATTTGTTTACCGAAATATACAAATTACTTGTTATTTGTTAAATAAATATTTTCTAATGTATCATAAAAAATTGTACACAAATTTTGTCATTGCCCAATCTAGGCAAGTAGAATTAAATGGTGAGCTATAATAATTGAGGCTCCATTTGATGACCATTTAGGTTATGTGTTGATAATCATTGATTTTTAATATACGATTTTTGAAAATTAAGCCAATAAACTTATGAGTTTTTTTATTTTGTTATCTATGTTTTATATGTATTTTCAAAAACCAAGTCAAGTTTTGAAAATTTAAAAAAAAAAATGTAGTTTTCAAAATACTTGTTTTTGTTTCTTGAATTTGACTAAAAACTCAAATGTTTCCTTAAGAAATATGAAAATCATTGTAAGAGAAATTATGAGAAAACAAGCATATTTTTCAAAAACCAAAAACCAAAATGGTTATCAAACGGGACCTTAATTTTTGGTTTTTAATTTTTAAAAGTTGTGTTTGTTTTATTACAATTTTTTTACAATATTATCATCTTTCTTAAGAAAACATTTGACTTCATAGCCAAATTCTAAAAACAAAAACAAGTCTTTAAAAACTACGGCTCCGTTTGATAACCATTTGATTTTTGAAAATTAAGCCTATAAATGCTACTTCTACCTACAGATTTTCTTGTTTTGTTATCTACTTTCTACATATGTTTTCAAAAACTAATTCAAATTTTGAAAACTAAAAAAAATGTAGGCTCCATTTAATAACCATTTGATTTTTAGTTTTTAGTTTTATTGAAATAAAATCCATAATTTAAAGATATTTTCTATAATTTAGCCTAAATTATATTCTCTTGTCTTAATTTAGTCCACGTCTTGGCCTTGAACGTCCAGTTCATTGCACCACAAATCTATGAATTTGAATGATTTTTCTTTTTCTTTTTTTTTTCACAGAGTTTGGTTTCGACATGTCGTTTGTTTGTTGTCATGGTCATGCATAGTCCATGGAGGAGATGGAAAGGGCAGCTGCCTGCCTCTTGTGAGATGACCAATAATTTAGCGACAAATTGAAAATGACACTTTTTTACAAGTCTTGTCAACTCCAGGTTGTGAGGATTGTCCCCAAGTTGGTTGGTAGGTACATGTGTTGTGTTGTCTTGATTGAACAATGTCACTTAAAAGAAGTTTGAATCCTTTCACCGGCCCTTAATTTTGGCACAAAGAAGTTTGGGGTTCATTTTTCTACGATATTACAAAGGTTTGGTTTACATGTGAAATCTTAAGTTATGTTGAAATTTCCTTATTTACTAGGTTAAATTACAAGTTTTTTCAAGGTTGTGTTTAATAAATCTAATATTAAAAGTTTATGATAGGTCCTTGGCCTCAACTTCACCCATAAAATTGATAGTGTAAGTGAACCCACTTCATTAACTTGTATGTAATAGCTATGAGGTTTTCAGAATGACTTATGAAACCAATTGAATCTACTCTCATAACATGATCGAAGTTTGTTCTAACATTTTGGAATCTAAAGAATAATTTTTAACGTTCAATAACTTATTTGATACAACACTTACTTAGGGACTAAACTTATAATTTAATCCTTCATTATTTAGGAACTTTTTTTTTTTTTGAGTTCAACAACAATTTAGAGTAGGAGATTTGAACTTTTAACCTCTTGATCGATGATACATTCTAATTACCGTTGAGTTATGTTCACTTTAGCTTTTTTAAGAACTCTTTAGTATCTTCTAATCATGTATTACTATTAAAATGCAAGAGTACGATAGATATTTTCTCTTGTGGCTAAAATTATTTCCAATATTTTCTTCTTCTTTTTTCTTTCTTACTATACATTGTAGGAAAAAAGGTTTTGAACCAAAGTTGGGGAAGTAGAGTAAATTCATTGATTTTACCAAAGGACAGACAAACCAGGCTAAATCATTTTCAAACCTGTAACCTAAAATTCCATCATATATCTATAAATGAATAATGTTTTATAACTTCTCTCTTGTTATATTATATATAATAACAACTTTAACATGACAATCTCTCTATTAAAAAATACTTAATCTTCATGATACTATAATTCTTTGATCTCCTTAAGATAAATTCCATAACTATAAATAACATCTCACTATCTTTTAAAAAAAAATTGAATTCTTTATGATTTTAAACAAAATCTTGTCAAACACGAAGACATGACATTGACACTTTCATATATATGCACAAAGACGAGTTACACTTCCAACACTACCAAAAAGTACGTAAAAAGAGATAATATTAGTAAGAAAAATTCAAAAATTAATACAATTAAGAAAATTAGATAACGTTTTTTGTGCTTTGATTAATTAAACTAACAAGAATACTTAATTAGGACGGTGGTATCGTCCTAGCTAACCTTAAGAAATACTAGCCCCTATAGCCTTTGAATCATAAGCAATATTCCAAGTGCATTGTGCCAAAAATCAAAGACAAATTGTTAGAAAAGTAATTGAGAAAATGCCACTTTTATCTCCTTGTCTACAAGGTTAATGGCCAATTATATGACTACAAAAACATCAAGTTGGATCTTGATTCATATCATCAACTTTCCCACATTCAAAAGAAAAATGGCCCATTGAGTTCAATCCAATCCAATCCGATTTCAAGTTGTTTATTCAGAATGAGTGAGGCCATAACTACGTAGGGGCCTCTTCCAACTCTATGTTGTTAGCACTGACACGTGGCTTTCCACGTTGGTTGCGAAGAGGTGGTTACTTTTTGGATAATTGTTTGAAATATCTTTTTTGATATTTAGAATTTTCTAAATGTTGTTTAGTATTTACTTTTATCACTCTTTTCTTTTGGTTATTGGTTATTGGTTATTAAAAATCTATAAAGTGATTAAATTTTTAGATCTAGTCATGTTTATGTTCGGGTAGAATGTTGTTCAAACCTTGTAATATTATTGGTTTTGTTTGTTTCTGTATCATTAGTTTACATGTTGGACCTTGAGAGGTAAGCAATGTTCAACTCACTTTTTAGTAGCATAATAAGTCACAATTTTGGCCTTAAATTTTTAATTTAATGATAAATAAAATAAACAAATTATTCTTTTATGGTTGGATGGACACTCTAAGCATAGCATAGTTGGTGAGGGAGTTATCCCAACATCCCACAATCTACATGCTTAGCCCACTTGCCTCCTAAGCATTCACCTTCAGCAATTAAATGAGTGACATGTATCTCTAGATGTTATATCACTATTTTTAATGGGTCAAGTCATGACGATGACAATAAAATAATGATTATTCTTTCTATAAATACTTAAAAAAAAAAAAAAAAAAAAGACTTGAGATCACTATTGGTGAAATACCTCATTCTGCTGTAAATTTGTCATAGTTGACTTAAGCATCAGAGTTGGATATTTGGCAAAAATCACATCAATGTTTAATTCTTTTCGTACATGTATTCTTTGATTTTCTCAATTCTTTTTACATTTTCATTTGTAAAGATTAGGTAGCATATAAAACAAAGCAACTTGAGCAGCTTCCTGATTTAAAATCAACACCAACTCATTCTAAATTTTTATTTTAAAATTATATGCTTCAACATTTAGGGGGAAATGTATATTTATACGTAAAAGTAAAGAGAAATAGAAAGAAAAATAAAAAGGAAAAGGAAAAGGAAAAGAAAGGGCCAAAGGGCCAAAGGCAAGGGAGTAAGAAGAATGGGCTATGGCATGATCCCGGCCCCTTAGTGCATGTGCATCCGCCATAGGTTAGATTCATAAAAGCATAACAATGTCAATGAATTGCTTAAGATTTTTTTTTTTTTTTTTTTTTAAAGTTTACTTATAAGAAAAATAAACTTCATATATTCCAAAAAAAAAAAAGAAAAAGCAGAAGAAAAATGATACTCTTAATTTTACTACTTTGTTAACCCAAAAAAAAAAAACAACAACAAAGGTTGGATTTTCATTCAATTATTTATGTCCATTGTGGTTGTCTTACACTCAAATTTCCTTCACATAGCCAACGAAAGCACGTGATAGCATCTCTCCATTCATGTCCCTCTCTCCAATTGCATGAGATTTCTTTTTATATGGTTTCTTTCTACTTGATTCAAAATATTAATCAAACTGAAATCATTGATGTTAGGAGTGCAACCGAAGCATCCCGTGTTGGCTAGTGAAAGGAAATATTCATACTATATAAGTGATGATAATTATCTCTATTGGTACGAGACATTTTTTTAGTGAAACCAAGCAAAATTGTGAGTGCTTTAAGCTCAAAGTGGACAAATATCATACAATTGTAGAGATGAGAGAGTCAATTGTCCTTAACAAATGGTATCAAGTCATAGTTAAACTTAGTTGTGTTGGTGAAATCCTCAAAGTTCGAGCAAAAAGAAGTAGTGAGCTTTATAGATATACGGAATTGTGAATAAGAATTGGTCAACACCAAGCATATCCCCCATTTTGATCCGTGGTGCGGTGCTCTATCTAGGTGTGATCTTGACCTTCGATAAGAGCAAGCTCTTGTTGCTAGTTGGGAGTGAGTGGATGAATGATTATTTAAGAGGAGGTTCATGTAGTACTTTGTTTTTAAGGGGAGGATTGTTAGAAGTGCAACCAAAGGTCTACATCAACTAAAAAAGGGGAAGATTTATGGTATACAAGTAAACATAATTATTTTCATTGATATAAGAATTTTTGGATAAAATAAAAAATCAAGTCATGAAAGCTTATGCCCCAAAGTGAACAATATCATACTAACAATTATTAAATGTAATTTACGTAGACTTTAATAAAATTACCACATAAGAACTCCGATTTGCTAAAGCCAAGTAATTTTGTTCAATTATTGACTGCTCATTCTTGTGGGTAGGTTTCTCTCTGTTTAATCGACTCTTTTTTTATTAGTTTATTAATATTATATTTAATAGATAAGTAAATTCCCTTAAAGGTGAGTCTCATATGAAAATAAAAATAAAGTAGACTCACACTTACTGTTTTTACAGAAGAATTAAGATGTAATAAGTATTAATAAATCATTGTTCAAAAAATAATAATAAACCAATAGGAATGTATCACATCAAAAATAAATAAGAATTTGTATTTATTGGCCCGTGCAAACAATGTTTTGTTATACTCTAAGATGATATGGACAACTTTATGTTTTTAATTATTCTCTCATTTGGAGAAACCATTATCTTAGAGGAATAATAAATAATACTCAAATTGATAGTGACTAAAGATTTAACTACTCTACAACTTTCATATCGGTATTAAATTAGTTACAAGTCTTAAATCAAGTCATCTTTGTCAAATATAATATTTTCTCCCCTTTTGTATCCTAAGTAAATTATGTGTTTGATCATACGTACGTTCATATTGTATATACATGTTCAAAATACAACTTAAAATGTTAAATTTATATTAATCAAATTTTTAAACAAATGAGTCTAACATTTATAGTAAGTTTGGAATGACTTTTAATTAAAAATAAATGAAGTACTTTTATAGATACTTTCTAAAGAAACATTAGATAAGTATTTTTAAGTATTTTAAAATTTTTAAAAATTATTTTTAATTTTATAATAATCCTATGAAAATTTTGAAAAGTGCTTTTTAATTGACTAAACACTAGATAAGTATTTTAAAGTATTTTAAAAATTATTTTTAATTTTATAATAATCCTATGAAAATTTTGAAAAGTGCTTTTTAATTGACTAAAAATCGTCTTGATATGGCTGATGAAGATAATTGTGTAGGGTCAAATTGATGAGTTGGTTTTATGTCATTTTTCTGTTCTACCCATATGCATTGCTAAAAGAAAGTGTATAGAAATTGAAATTTTGAATTTTTTTTTTTAAAGAGAAAAAATTAAAATGGTTTCTATCCAAACACCTCGGCCAAAATAGTAGAACTGTTTGCATAGTGCAGTACAATGTACATCGTTATTTTTGCACAGTGATTATATTGTCTTTTTCTTTCCTTTGATTTTTAGACTCTTTTTTTCATTATATAGGATTTTCTTTTTAAATGTTCCAAAGAAAAAACTTCAATATATATTTCTTATTTTATTGTGCAACAGCTTCCATTGATGCTTTGATATCATATACTATAATATATAAGTCTCATTTCGTCTTCAAAAACTACTTTTAAGCCGCGTTTACTAACTTGTAAACGTAATAAATCAAACGTAATTCGAGAATGTGAGTCCCACTCAATTACGTTTGTTTGTGTATAGCATGTTCCGTAATGGAAATAAGATGTGGGACTCACCCTGGAATTCGTAATCCATCCCTGTAATCGAATTACACCCAAAATCGTCCTCAATCCGATTACAGAAATTTATTACATGATCCACTGTCCTTGTTGAGCGCACTTTACATAAATTTCCATTTCTCTCTCCTCCACATGGTGCCTCAATGTTCTCATATCATTATGGTAACTTTTATTGATATAGCTGGCCATTTTTAATGTGAGTTTATTGGTATGGTATGCATCGATATCGCTGGCCATTTTTAATGTATGGGTATGCAACGATAACGCAATTGTTTTGCCTAACCATATTTTGATCTGACAATTTTTAATGTGAGTTTATTGATAGCGATAATGCGATTGTTTTGGCTTGACCATATTTTAATCCGACCATTTTTAATGCGAGTTTATCGGTATGGGTATGCAGCAAGCAGTAGCGATAATGACCATATTTTAATCGAGATGACGAAATCGATATCGAGATCGATAATATATATTTTTGATATTTTGATTCGATAATATATTTTTTATGCATGAGTTTTGGGCATGCTATATTTTGATCTCATTTTTATACGTGAGTTTTAGCATGCTATATTTTTTATCGATGAGATCGATATCGAGATGTTAATATATATATTTTTTTATATTTTGATGGAGATGAAATCGATAGTATATATTTTTTATGCGTAAGTTTTGGTCATGCCATATTTTGATTGAGAAGATGAAATCGATATCGATAATATATATATTTGAAATCAATATCGATAATATATATCTTTTAGACTTGAATTTTGGCAGCCATATTTTAATCAAGATGGTGAGATCAATATATGTATTGGTACACGATTAATTTGTTTATTATTATGAGGGCATAATGGTAATCGTACATATTTGAAAAGTTTGAATTGTCATTACCGATTACGATTAGTAAACAACGTCAAACGTAATTCTCCTTCATTATGGGCTATTACATTTACCCCTACAATCCTATTACGTTTACTCCACAATTTTATTACGTTTACGTCCAAATCCATTACAGATTGGTAAACACACCCTTAATGATGACTGTAAACAGTTTTTTAAATTACAGTTAAGAGCTTATTATACTAAGAATAATCTATGATTAAATGATGAGGTTGATTAAGATTTTTTTTTTAAAAAATAAAAGACTTAATGAATCGATTTACTTATTTTACTCTCAATTATTTTAAAGGTCGTTCTTTTTTCTCAAAAAAAAAAAAAAATCAGTATTCACTTATACCTTCCATTACTTTTTTTTTTTCTTTTTCCTTTTTCCTTACGAGAGATATGTTTTAGTTTCTAGTGTTGGAGTTTTATCCTTTTCAATCTCATCATTATTCTTTCAAAAAGTTTCAATTCTATTATGCATTGAAAATGTCAATTTTGTTTTTGACTCTAAATATATGCATTCTATCTATGTTCTCAAGCGAGCATGTATTAGCTATGGTTGATGCTAGGGGAGCCAATTCAATAAATAAAAATGACCAAAATAGTTATTTTTTGTTTTTAAATTCTAGGTCTAAAATTGACATTTTGAAAGTTAAAAGACTATACTAAAATAAAAGTTTAAATCCAATTTTGGTCAAAGTTTGTTCTATTTTGATCCATTAACTTCCCAAATATATGTGAGTCAACATATTTTAAATTATAGGGACTAAACTATTGCATACTAAAAGTTCAATGACTAAATTGCTACTAATTGCCAAAGTGAGCATAGCTCAATAGTAATTGGCATATACCCTTGATTTTTTTTTTTTTAGCTCAACAACATTTGGGTGTGGAGGGAGATTCGAACATCCGACCTTTTATAGTCGAGAATACATGTCAATTATTCGCTAAGCTATGCTCACTTTGGCAACCTTTTTGAAAGGTTAAAAAAATACTTTTGGTATATATAATTTTATTGAAGTAATGATTTAATCTTTGAACTTTAGTTTATAACAATTTAGTCTCTATATTTTCAAATTAGTAACAATTTAGTTCTTGAACTTTAATATGTAATAATTTAGTCCATATAGTTTAAAATTTGTGACAATAATTTAGTCTCTAGTATAAAAAATATTGTTAATTTTAATGGCATTTCTTGTACATGTAAATTGTTACAAACTAGAGTCCAATAACTAAATCATTATTTGAATGAAAGTACAAAAACCAAAAGTGTATTTTAACCTTTTAAAAAATAACAACTTTAGTTCTTGCTATTTTATCTTTTCACTTAATATCGGTTCATGGAATACTCGTCTCAAACCTAAAACTTGACTATATGCTTACATTAACATGTCATTACACATACTTGAAGCTATGCCATCAATTTATTGATAGTAAAATAATGATAAGGACTACCATAATTATTTTTTAAAAGTTGAGATCAAAATATAACAAAATAGACGTTAAAAATTAAAACCCAAAACCAAAACAAAACAAACTTGAAACTCTTAGACACTAAAATGTACATTTTACAGAATGTAAACTAAAGTATAAAAAGTTCATGGACCAAAATGAGATTCAAATTAAAGAAATATTACCAGAAAGTCTAAAAAAATTATAAATTTGAAACTATACATTATCAAACAATCACTTTCTCTTGGACAATGAATAATCGAAGAAATAAGATAAGTGTAGAGGACGAAGAATGATTTCTCTCTTTCATGAATCCAACAGCTTTCACTTGTCTTTTTTGCAAAACTTAATTCATTATCTCTCTATATATCATCTTCTTCTTCACAATTCAATTTATAATTACACTGGCGCCCACTGTCCGATTCCTCTGTTCATCGCCCTTCTCACTCTCTCTCTCTCTCTAAATTCATATCTACAGTTTCTCTCTCTCCTCTGTTCCGCCGGATTTCACAGACTGAAATCGAATTATGTTCCCCAATCTCCTCCTCTGTTCTCATCGTCTCGACAATTCCAGGTAATTCTTTCGATCTTCGAATTCGCTTCGCGGATCGGCGAATTAGGGCTCCGTTTCGATCGGTTCTGTATTTTGCATGAGAGAGAGAGAGAGAATTAGGCGATTTTAATGGCGATAATGTAAATTGCAGGAAGAAGAAGAAGAAGAGTGGAGTTGAGATAAAGAGCAGCGAGTTTGAAGATGATCAATTGCAATCGCCATTTTCGGTTCCTTTTCAACGAGATCCATTGGAGAAGCAATCCAGATTTTCTCTGCGTTCTGATTACTCATGTTGCAGGTCCCTTTCGTCTCTCTCACTTTCCTTCATATCCCATTCACTTTTTCCCTCCCAATCATCTCATTTAAATTCTGTTTTTCTTCTTTATTTCATTATATTTTAGTTTTTTTTTAAAAAGAAACATTTCACGTGAAAATGAATGTATATTATTGTCATCAAATTTCCATATTGCATAGTGTAATTTTTTTTTACTCAACATATGTGTAGAATTTGAATCACTAATCTCTCAATTGAGATTAATATTTAAACCAATTGAACTATACTCAGTTTTCTTCGATGTGTAATATGCTTCTAAAAATATGTGTAATATTATATAAACAACTTGGATTATGTATTCTATGTATCATATTATATTCACTTTAGTATAAAATTTGCCATGAATAATTTAAGACTTTTGATATGAAAATTTTATTGATGGTAGTTAAGATATATGTCCTTTACCTTGAGACAAATTTCTACTCCAAAATTGACATTAGTTTTTTTTTTAAAGAAAATATATACCAAATAAGTAAAGATTCTAGCATGTTATTTATCGAAAGTCGAGATACCTCAATTATCTAGATATACTCAAGTTGGTGATGGATAGATGTTAAGTTTATAATGGACATAAATTAAATATAAAAGAAAAGCTACATCTCAACCCTTCACATAATTTCTTATTTTGTGTTTTCATTTTTTTTAAAAAAATATAAAGTAAAAAGGATTGTGTGTGTGTATATATATATATATAATTGTGATGGTGAGAATTTGTATTTTTAATTTTTGTTGGTACAACGAATATGGAGTATGAGGATTTGAATCTCCAACCTCAAGGAAATGAGTACATGTTGATTTTCGTTGAGTTATGTTCACTGTGGCATGTACTAGTTGCCGAGGTATATTTGGATCAACTATGTCTATAATTCAATAATAGTATAATTTGTCAAAGTGGGCATAATTCAGTGGTAATTGACATGTATCATCGGCCAAAGGTCAGAGGTTTGAATCTCTCCACCCCAAAATGTTGTTGAACTAAAAAAAATAAAGTTTTTAAGAACTACTTTTTTTAGTTTTTAAAACTTTGCTTGTTTTTCAAAACATACGTAAAAAGTAGATAACAAAACAAGAAACTTAACTTACTTTTGAAAAACTAAATGGTTATCAAACGAAGTTTTAGTTCATAGATTGTGAGAGTGTGGGTCAAACTGTCAATTTTTTGTGATGCTAATAAACGTCTCATCTATTGAATTTTATTCAAATGGGCTATTGTACGGGATTTTTAATATAATGTGAAATTCCCTTTCTAAAAATTTGCACCTTTTCAAACTAAAAACATAGACAGAATTCTAAAAGTTAATATCTATTTTCTCACTTTGTTAAATATTTTATTTTATTATAAAAAAAAAAAAGAAAAAAAAAAGAGATGAAGTAAGGGAGGAGAAAGGAAGAAGAACAAATATGAAAATAAATTGAATTTTCTAGTATGTGTTAAATCATTTTATTTTATTATAGAAAAAAGAGACGAAGTAAGGGAGGAGGAAGGGAGGAGAACAAATATGAAAATAAATTCGATTTTTTTAGTGCGTGCGCGCGTTGTGAAAATTTGAACTTTATGTGTGTTATATATAAAATTGTGGAAATTTAAACTTCTCACTCCAAGAAATTAATATATATTTTTTTTAATTATCAATAAATATTTAAATGCCATATATTTTCGTTCAGCATGGATGGTAAAAGGTGAAGGAAAAGAAAACTCAAGCGTACAATAACCAATGAATATTGATAAAAATATATATATATTTTTTTTGTTGCTTTTTTAGAATTTATACTGAGAACTTGATTTTTAAGATAATTTTTAAATTATTTAGAAAAGATCATATTGTTTCTTGGCGACAAAAGGTAAAAAAGTTATATATATTTATATTTCTCAATTTGAAAGAAAAGAACCGATTTTTTTTCTTTAAAAAACAGAGAGATTGACTTTGAAAGTCTATTGAAACGTAAAGAGATAAATTTTAAGGCTTAAAGCTGATTTGGTTTCAACTCTCAAAATTTCTTTTTTGATTTACACACTTTGATCATTAGACGTTCAAAATATATATTATAATTTTTGAATTTTTAAAATTCATCATTTTAGATCTTATCTCTATTTTACTTTCAACAAATTAAGAACATAATTTCAAGTTATTAACATTTCATCATGAACATGTATTTAAACTAAATATGTGGAAGGTGAGTATTAAATAAGCAAATCTTAAGTGACAAAAAAAATGTAACGAGGATCAAATAATTATTTTTAAAAGTTCAAGAACTAAAATAAAGTTATGAGATTAATTTTTTTTAAGGTTAACACACTAAAAAATAGACATTTTGAAAGTCAAACCAAAGTGGAACGATCCTAAATGCCAAGGATTGATCTGTTTAAACTATTTTATTTTATTTTATTTTTTTGTTAATTATGTAATTTAGTGGAATAATTTATAATATATGTGATTAAGAAAAGGAAGGTGAAAGTGGAACCCTCTCGTGGTGTTGTCAGAAGTTTTCATTATCAGTCATCACTCGTTGCTAAGTTGCTCTTAAACTTCTCAGTCTCACCATTTCTTCTTCTTCTTCTTCATTTTCTTCCAGAGGCACCACCTTCAAGGAGAAGAAGAAAGGAGAAATGGCGAATAAGGTCTCCAATTTCTCCGATCTGATTCAACGCGTCACAGCTTCTTGTCTGCTCCATCCACTCGCCGCCGTCCGTCAGGATTCCGGCGAGATCACCGGCAAGAATCGCGACGGACACGAGGTAGGTTACGATTCCGACGAGCTCGAGGAGGATGAGGAGGCGGCGGAAGCAGAGGAGGAGTGGAGTAAAGAAGGGATTAGGGCACGGGAAGGGACGAAGGGAGAGTTAATCGGAGTGGAGAAACTGGTGGAGATGGAGATTCTGATGAACGAAGTCTTCGATGTAGTTTCGTCCATGAAAAAGGCGTATGTGAATCTGCAAGATGCACATTGCCCTTGGGACCCGGAGAAGATGAGGGCGGCGGATGTAGCAGTTGTGGCGGAGTTGAGGAGGCTAGGGGTTTTAAGGGAAAGGTTTCGCCGGGGTTTGATTGTTCATGGCTCTGGAGGCGGAAGGGGGCGGAGGAGAAACGGCGTAGTCGGAATGCTGAAGGAGGTTGTTGCTCCGTACGAGGCGGCCATGGAGGAACTGAAGAAGGAGGTGAAGGTCAGAGATGTGGAGGTTGAGAATCTGAAGGAGAAGCTTAAGAACTCTATGGCACTTGCCAAGGGCAGCAGCTATGGCGGCAAGAAAGGAAGATCCCAGTCAAAGAGGAAGGTCGGCTGCAGTTTTGGTCAAGGTATGAGATGAACATTTTCCTATTCCTGATGTCTAATCATAAACACTATGAATCTCTCTGTTAAGATCCTTGATCTAATCATGATTCAATGGTGCATTAAATAGAGTTAGGTTTAACATTTTGAAGTGAATTACTTGATTTTGCTATACTAGTACATTAATACAATAGGAAGAACTTAGCAATGAAGCCTATTCATAGTTAAAGGGAGTTGAAGAAAAACTTTTACCCTTTTTAGTTGATTGAATCTTTGGGGCCAAAGATTTCATAGCTGACGCTTCAATTTATAACAGTGGCGGCATCTCCAGTTCCTGAGCTTTTCGAGGCCACAATGAGCCAAGTCAGAGAGGCCTCAAAAGCCTTCACATCGCTCATGCTCTCCCTTATGCGCTCTGCTCATTGGGACATTGCTGCTGCAGTTCGTTCCATAGAATCAGCCATTGCTGAGAGTGACAACACCTACCTTGACACTGTTGCCACCACCCACCATGCCAAGTTTGCTCTCGAATCATACATTTCCCGCAAGATTTTCCATGGTTTCGATCACGAGACGTTTTATATGGATGGTAGCCTCTCCTCGCTGCTCAATCCCGAGCAGTTTCGGCGGGATTGTTTCACCCAGTATCGTGACATGAAGGCCATGGACCCTGCTGAGCTTCTTGGAATCTTACCAACTTGCCATTTTGGCAAATTCTGCTCCAAGAAGTATCTTTCCATTGTTCACCCCAAAATGGAAGAGTCCTTGTTCGGAGACTCGGAGCAGCGTCGACAAATCTTGGCCGGGAACCACCCCAGGAGTCAGTTCTATGCCGAGTTCTTGGGGCTGGCCAAGGCAGTCTGGCTGCTTCATTTGTTGGCATTCTCGCTTGACCCAGCTCCGAGCCAATTCGAGGCGAGTAGAGGAGCTGAATTCCATGCTCAGTATATGGAAAGTGTGGTGAAATTTTCAAGTGGACGAGTATCAGCTTCTCTGATTGTGGGATTTCCAGTTAGTCCTGGCTTCAAGTTGGGTAATGGTTCTGTCATCAAATCCAGAGTGTTCTTAGTTTCCAAGAGTTGAGGTATTTTTGTGGTATTACTGTCTTGCTTACCCCGAACTTACATGTTATGTTTGCATCATAGTTTGGCTAAAAGAAAAACAAGGATAATAATTGACATGGATGGTAGAACAATGATCGTAGCAAGCAATTATCATTGCTCCACCTTTTTTTTTTTTTGATTTGTAAGTTTGAATCTCTCCTTATTTGTAATGTTGTAATCTAAAAGAATGACTTTGATAAGTCATTCATGTTTATAGACATGGACGATTCTGTATCTATCTTCAGTTAAAGATTATGGATGCACTATTATGACAAGATATGAAACAAGCTCACTCCTAATGAAATTGTAATAACTCTCCCCAACTAGCATCTGAATTATTAGTAAACTTTTGAGTTCGACAACTACATAAGTGAGAGATCAAACAATCGACCTTTAAGAAAGTAATATATACTTTATATGCTAAACTATACTCAAATTAACTAAAGACCTATGAACTTTATAAATTTAAAAGTGGTAAGTTTAGCACTGCACAGTTAACTTTAAACTGACCGACACTCTTTGTCAGATTTATGCAACCCTAGTCCCTAGAGGTCACAAGTTCAAAGAGCTGTTTGGTGTGTGTGCACGAGAGAAGATGGTCTATTTGCTAAAAGCGCTAAAAGCGTCCTTGATATCAAGATAATTCCTAAAATCATAGGGCAATTTAAATATAAAAATTCAGGAGTTTGGTTAAAACTCTCCTCAATGATTACAAATAAACATATTATTATACATTGGATTGAATCGAAGAAAAACGTGGGGGCCATCATTGAAGGAGAAGACAATCCTTGGTGCGCCCGAAAGAGCCGATTTCCAGCAAAAGTTTTATACGCCGAAAAGCTTCTTTGCCTGCCACAGATCAAACAGATACATAGAAAGACTGACAATGTTATAGCTCAAATTGTCTGTCATGAGATTCATGAGTACCACATTGAGTATAGTATTTAACAAAAGCAGAAGGAAAAATTATTAAGAAAATCAAACAAAATGAAGCAAATTAAAGAAGCTTTTAGTAAGCATATGTCCAACAAGTTTTAAAGAATTCACCAAAAGTTTGAAACCCATTACCCTACCAACCTTCAGTTGCTTTTGTCCAAAAAAAAGGGCTTTTAGCATATAGGAAGCTAAAAAGGCAAGCATATTCTTATCACCTAAAAAATGGAAATTCTAACCCAGGAATCATTTTTTATATGATGATTAGTCCAGAATATGTTTCTCCCATTCCTTCATAATTTCTAAGAAAAATTAGAGAACTTTTTTTGGTGAGTATGCAGTAAGAAGAACTAATAATTTGAAGATCTTACTTGCTCAAGAGTCAGAAACATGACCACATTCCAAGATCCAAGCCGACCAAAATTTGGAAGAAATCCTTTGTAGAAGGCAAAAGGCCCCTGTAGTAGATTTGTTGCACGGACAATGGCATAAGATTGGATTACACTAATGAATTTACGGCAAAAATTAAAAAGACAAGAATTGTGGCCATGATTTCCTAGTTTACTTTCCCTAGTTATTTCACCTTCATACTAATTGCTTTCAGAAGCCATTTGGATGGTTCCTCCGAGTGTTAGGATTTTTCTGTTGTTTACAAGCCAGAAGTTGCTTGATAGTAGTTTTGAGATCTAAATATTACGTAATTAGATCAAGCCCCATAAAAGCAGAAAGATTTAAACATACCTCATTCTTTAAGGTTTTAACAAAGCAATCGATGGTATTTTTGTAGGTTGAATCTCCCATCATTCTTGATTTGACCTGGAGAAAGTGAACCATGGCATCAAAGCCAACATTGACAGACTATATTTTTTTTAGATAACAACCTAAGGGCGGGGGAAGAGAGATCCCCCTCCCAAAGAGGCTAATTACAGACTACTTAAATTTCTATAAAACTGTAGATCTAACTTCATTAGGATCTACTAGCATCCACTCACTAGAGCCTGCATCAACAAATCTTGGGGTAATTCTACAAATTGAATTGCATAAATAGCAAGATGAACAGAGGCCGGTAGAAGTAGTATACTTAAAGATAGTTTAAATTTCCAACTAATAAAACAACAACTAGGTATAATATATTTATCACATCACTAATCATAACAGTTAAAAGATATAAGTGCAGCACAGCAGCAGAATCCGGGAAAAAAGGAACATTTATTGACTAAGAAAGGCAAACATTATGACTCATCGTTTGCTTATTCACTTCACAAGATGATAAGAGAAGGATCATTCCAAAGCCCAAACAAACATTTGAGCTTTATGCTCTATAAACTTTATAGCTATACACCGTTCTCCATATCTCCACGGTTTGTGCTTGTCTTATATTGTCACAAAAGATTCCAATTCCATCCAGTGCATCATAACATTCAGAAGAGAGAGAGAGAGAGAGAAAATAAATAAAAAATTTAAAAAACTGTAGTTGTAGGAGAAGATACGAAAGCAGAATCTATATGGCTTAAAATTACTATAGTATAGCATTAGCATTAGACAATTGTGATTCAAATCGACTAGAGTCTGCAGAGAACCATAAACACATTTTAGTATGACAAAAAGAAAGATGACTGTAAGATTAACATCAAGTTCCAAAATGAAGATAGAATACCTACCACATCAACTGGGGAACCAATGCAAACCGCAAAGAAACCTGCACCTAGACCAGCTAGGATGTGAGTAAAAATATTGTCCAGGAATCCTGGAATTTTCAAAATCATCTGCGTGAGTATAAAGTAATATATTACTAGTGTTCACACACTAACCCAACTATAAATTGCAATAACTTATAAAAACTTAACACAATTTCAAGAGACTAACAATATTCAGATACCTGCTTCACGTGGTCATAACTTGCTAGTTCTGCAGCATTAATAATAGCATTCCTTGCTATGTTAGGACCAATTCCTGTCCACAAGGCCATCAATCCTTCCTGCATTTAAAAGTATTTCAGGAAAAAAAAAAAAACTAATTATGGGATATCAGATAGAAAAGATATGACTAACCTGTTTTATGATAGTAAAATATGCATCTAAAGTGCCTGAATAACGTCTAGGCACCCCAGCTGGCAACTTGCCTTCAGCTTGAAGGCGAACCTTGACAAGGTCAGTTGGATTAGCCACAGAAATTGCTAAAGCACCTGCCAAAATAAGGAATAACATTACAGCAGATTTGCAGGAAAAGTATTCGTTCTGATGGGAAGGAAAAAGAGCAATGAAAACGGCAAGAATATAGCGAGCCCTTTATTTTCGGACAAGGAGATCGATAATACAAGTCAAAATGACTCTTTCACAATGCAAAAGGTTTAAGATCTACCTACCAGTAAACAAAGCAGCAAAAATCTTCTGATGTAGAGGTATATCTCCAACAAAATTATTTCCAACTAAATATAGTTTAACCTGTCTTGTGTATAATTCATAGTTAGTGTGTCATATAAAGAGCATGGAATAGTAAATTATATCCATCAGTTTGCAAAATCACTGCACTCACAGGATCATATAGCCCAATCCTTAGGCCGCCATAAATACACTGACGATGCAATCCTGCAATAACTCCCTTCCAAAGGGCTGGTAAACCTTCTTCCCTAGCAATGGTGGCGATAGTTCCCATTAACCCCCTGTATTTTGATTGACCCACCCCATCTGCAGCAGCTGCTCTCTTCTGCAACTGAAGCCTGACTTTTGCAACGTCCAAAGGAACGGTACAGAGCTGCACAATTGCAAACAAGAAAACAACCGATTTGCAGGCCCAAGAATCAGATCGGAGTAATTTAAGAAAGTCCAGAAATAAAACAGATAAAATTCAATAGTGGCAGTGCAGTGATCTTGTCGAGTTAAGTAATCAATCTAGAGCAAACAAAATAGGTGGATACCGTGAAGCGATTCATACAGATATGCTAATCGTAACTTACCTCTGCAATGCAAGCGGCGAAAGCACTACATAGAAATGTCTGAAAGAATGAGATATCGGTCTGGGACTGAGGATCTGCCATTTTAGGACGGAAAGACAGAGCTAGAGAACGAGAATTCGCAAACGGCAAGGGGAATGACCACGTGAATAATGCTCAGATGGAGTGGAGTAGTGAAATTAGGGTTGAAATTTAATAAATGGAACCTGAAACGTAATAAAGAAGCAAAGGTACGTGGTTGAAACCGGATTCGATGGCCCCCATTGACGGCCGTTCAAATCCTAATCCTCGCACTTTCCTCTGCGGTAGCTGTACTATCGATCAAGTATCCCGTGTATCAAATCCAGTAATATCCTACCCTCTGAAAATCAGATTGGTATTGCAAAAGATGAAAATGAAAATGAAAATGAAAAACCAACGCCGGCGATAAGCACCGGAATCGGAAGGCCCACCACCAGAAGCTTCTTCCAGCGGCGAAAGAAGCTTTGGACTGCGATTCGATCTGGTGAGTCACTTCAATTGGGTCCTCTTACTTGAAAATTGCAATGCCGTGGAAGGCGGTTGTATGAGCGTACGGACGAACAGGAAGACGGACAACGCTCAATTTATCGAATACTTTTTGGATTATCTGCAGATTCAACTTTTTGTATTTTCATTTTTCTTTTTTTTTCCCCTTTTTAAATACAGATTATAAATTTAATACCAAATTATTTAATACGAAATTTCACCCTACAAAGTTCTAAATAAATTCATAGAAACTTATAATACATAAACAAAAAGTACAAGCAAACACCAGATAAAAGATAAGTTAATTGAAGATGCTGAGAATAAATTAAAATGAATATAAATTGAGATGTATAGATTAATCAATAGATTTGTCGTGAATAGCATACAAAATTACCCAAAAAAAAAAAATACATAATATTTAGAACCTCCAATTTGTTTGAGGAAGTTGTAATCGCCTAAGATGAAGCAGCGATTTGTTTCGAAGGTTTTGATGCTTTCGAAATCAAACCCAAACGATGAGCAAAAACCCAACTCCAATTCCACTGCTAGAATTTTGCTATCTCACAAATTATAACAAAACTATCGTATTGATTTAAAAGAATTATCACTTCGATTCTCAAATTTGAAAATAATCAATGAATCATAATGAAAGGTAAAAGACTTCATTTTCTCATTCTCATACAAATCAAAAGATTCATTAAACAGTTCTTAAAAAATAAAAAAAAAATTAAATTAAATTAAAAAAAAAAATTAAAAAAAAAAACCCAACTTACCCACGGAGTCCTACAATTAACAAAATATACACTAGAAAACAATGAAAGACAAAAAAGAGAATCAAAGTAGCGATGAAAAATAAAAATAAATAAAAACTACATATCTCTGAATTCAGAACACTGCACTCCAAACATAGCTTTCTGATTCTTAGGCTTTCAAACATTGCACCCCAAATACTGTTGCTGATTGTCAAGCTTTCAAATCCCCCATAACAAACTCCCAAAGTTTCGAACCCAAAATTATGAAATAGTGGGCCAAACACCTCCTTATATTTTAAAAAACGTCCTTTAAAGAGGTAAAAATGCTTCACTCAAGTTGACACTAATTTCTTTCTTTCTTTCTTTCTTTCTTTTTTCTCCTTTTCAGTACTCTCTATTTCTTTCTTTCTTTTTTAATTTTAGGAGGTGAGAGTTCTTTTTTGGTTTCATACTCCTCTCACCATTAAACATTTAGTGTCATAGTTATAATTCTTAGATCTCATTATAACATTTCTTTTAATATTTTGGTTAATAAAGGCTAACTTGTGCATAACTCAACTCGTTAAAATAATGTATATTCGATCAAAAGATTAGTAGAGATATTAATTTTTAACGGACCTCGTGAGGACTCGCCCTAATGGAATGGAAAATTGAAAAAAAAAATCCAATAGCTAAACGGGAACGGGATAGGGAATACATTCCTCATCCCTGACTTTGTTCCCACCCCGATCTCTTTATCATCATCTAGGGGATTTGAAAAAAAAAAATTCCAATAGCTAAACAGAAACGGGACAGAGAATACATTCCTCATCCTTGACTTTGTTCCCACCTCGATTTCTTTATCATCATCATCATCATTATATATATATAAAGTACTACGAAGGGGTATACCCGATTATCACTCTGTATTTGTACATCTACCCAATTATCACATCACCTTAAAATACACCTCACCTTAAGACTTCCACCTTATACACTTGGGACACCACACTCTTTATGACATCTACTCTCATTTTGTACTCCACACTCTTTATGACCTCCACTCTTATTTTGTACTTCACACTCTTTATGACGTTCACTCTCCTTTTATACTCCATACTCTAACCCCCAATTTATAGCCAAAACTCGTAGGTACTATTTGAACCTATGTGTGTGTATATATATATATATATATATATATATATAGAGAGAGAGAGAGAGAGAGAGAGAGAGAGAGAGAGAGAGAGAGAGAGAGAGAGAGATTTCACGGAGATGGAAAATGAAATAGGGTATGGGGACAGGAAAGCAATCCTTAGGCCCACCTCTCCTCATGGACATCTCTAGAGATTAGAGATCAAATTCAATTTGCACCATAAAATTTCAATTTCATCAAATTGGACCCTAAACTTTGACACACGTTGCAATTTCAACATTATATTCAATTTTCGCTTCACCAACTAATTTTAACAGATGCAATGTAAAAATCTCTATAAATTCATTAATTTCAATAAAAACGTGTTTTACACAAAATGAAGTTTGATCAATGCACAAATTAACCATTGAATAATCCTACCAAAATTCACAAAATTGAACAAAATTTTAGCTCTATTGTCACTTTGTTATGAAATCTTATCAATTTTGTACCATACATATGTTTTAGAATTTATTGAATGGATATGAGAATACTTTTTTTAACCATCTTTCAAATGAAAACTTATTAGATAGTCAAAATTGCGACACTTTTTAACTTTAGGGTTAAGATTGCACCATTTATTTGAATTTGGAGTGCAATTTGATGAAATTAAAAGTTTAGGATAAAAAATTGATACAGCATGATAAGTTTAGGGATAAAAATTGATTTTTTTTATTATATTTATAATTATTTTTAATCATTATTTGTACAGACTCTTACTAGGCCCAACAAAAACCTGACGAGAGCAACAATCTCTGGCCCAGAATCCATGGGTCTTACTTGATAGACGACATGAGTTATGGGCCGAAAGGCAAGCCCACAGTGAGGAAACTATATATCGGCCAAGGATTATTGGGCCGAACTGAAAGCCCACAGTTGAAATACGGCCGACAATCCCGCCTAGTTCAAAAAGCATGGCGGGAACGACCAAATTACCCGACCCGCCAAATCGAACTCTCCACATTCAAATTGCGTTCCCAAATTATTTCACTATAAAAGCCAATTTCATTTCCCATTTCTCGCGCTCTTTCCCAAACCCTAGCCAGCCCCAGCCCCAGCTCTGCAATTTCTCTCAAAAATGTTGGAACTTCGTCTTGTTCAGGGTTCGCTCCTCAAGAAGGTCTTGGAGTCGATCAAAGATTTGGTGAACGATGCCAACTTCGATTGTTCGGCCACTGGATTCTCGCTTCAGGCCATGGATTCGAGCCACGTCGCCCTGGTGGCTCTTCTGCTTCGGGCTGAAGGCTTCGAGCATTATCGTTGCGACAGAAATATTTCCATGGGAATGAACTTGAACAACATGTCGAAAATGCTCAAGTGTGCCGGCAACGATGATATCATTACAATCAAAGCCGATGACGGCAGTGATACTGTCACTTTCATGTTTGAAAGCCCCAGTATGATCTTGTTCTTTCATCTTTCTTTAGTTATTTCAGTCATTTTAGACTCGTTGCCTCGTTCTTGTAGTTATGTAGTTTTTGGGTTATCAGTTAGTTTTTTCTAATTTCTTTTGAACTTGTTGATCTGTTAATTTCAAGCCATCGTAGTTGCATGTCAAGGTTCTTTTCGTCTCGAAAACATACTATGATCCTTAGGTCAGTCTCAAATGATTGTTGACTATAAGTGACATCTAAAACTGTTAATCTTTGTCTCTGTGTTGAGGTGCATGGAAATTAAAAAAAAATAAAAATGACATCTCTGTCTTTACTTTGTTGAGTCCATGATCTTTTTTCTTGGACTAACTTTTTGTCAATCAGCGAAAAACTTCAATCTGCTGCTAGTTATGTCTTTCTGTCAAATCCAATTTTACATCATGCTCTGGATCTGGTGACTGCTTTTCACTAAAGGGTCTTGGTCTTTACTGAAGCGAGTATCTGACGCTTTCTTTCTTACCTTTTGTCCGTCCTCTGCATGATATCAGCCCAAGACAAGATTTCCGATTTTGAGATGAAATTGATGGACATCGACAGTGAGCATCTTGGAAT
This sequence comes from Trichosanthes truncata, assembly GCA_033996785.1. Classification (NCBI taxonomy): domain Eukaryota; kingdom Viridiplantae; phylum Streptophyta; class Magnoliopsida; order Cucurbitales; family Cucurbitaceae; genus Trichosanthes; species Trichosanthes truncata. The sequence continues at coordinate 21,275,110 of JAWPNB010000008.1, read as the reverse complement.
TCCAGATGCAGAGTATCATGCTATTGTTAGAATGCCTTCTGTTGAGTTCGCTAGAATATGCAAAGATCTCAGCAGCATTGGTGATACTGGTATATTTTGATATATTTCGGTGTTTTATCTGGTTATTGTATATGATAAATTCTTGGATCATAAGACAATTAATTAAGTTGATCAATTCTTGCAGTTGTAATTTCTGTGACGAAGGAAGGTGTCAAGTTCTCAACAAGAGGTGATATTGGATCTGCCAACATTGTTTGCAGGCAGAACACTACTGTAGACAAGGTCTGCATGCGTCTTAACTCTGCAGGGTTCTAAATTGATTTACTTAAATCTGTTTTTGAATTCTGAATGTTGATCTTTTTCATTTTTGATCAATGCAGCCTGAAGAAGCAACAGTTATAGAGATGAACGAGCCGGTTTCTTTGACATTTGCTCTGAGGTATATGAATTCATTCACCAAGGCCACACCCCTATCTAACACAGTTACCATCAGCTTGTCTTCTGAGCTACCTGTCGTTGTTGAGTACAAAATAGCAGAGATGGGATATGTTAGGTTTTACTTGGCTCCCAAAATAGAAGAAGATGAGGATGAGACAAAGCCTCAGGCCTAAATGTATTGGGTTGCCATTTGTTTTATAAATCCATTTTAGGATGTTTCCCTAACTTTTTTTATATGTAGAATAGCAGTTGTGAGTTGTAATTTAGGAGTTTTTTCTTGTCCAATATGTACTTTTCTGTTTTTGAGCTTAAAATTTTAATTTTTCCCCTTTTTTTGCATTATCATTTGATTTTGATATAAGATATTTGAGGGATTAAGATTGAATGTTTTGGCCAATATTATGGTTACCACAAGCAAGGAAGAGTTTTGTGGGAGAAAATGACTCTTTAAGACTGAACCATTTGATTTTTGTTTTTTGAGAATTAAACCTATAAACATTATTTTCATCTATGGATTTTTTTGTTTTGTTATCTACTTTTTACCTATATTTTCAAAGACCAACTTGAGTTTTTAATTAAAAAAATAGTTTTTAAAAACTTATTTTTGTTTTTAAAATTTGGTTAAGAATTCAAATGCTTTTTTAAGAAAAATGAAACTAGAGAAATGATGAGAAAATAAATATAATTTTTAAAAATAAAAAATCATGTGGATATCAAATAAGACTTAAAATGTTCACATTTGTACAAAGACATCAATGTTCTATCCATTTTACTTGGATTGACCTGCGTTAGTTTTTGGATTCATCTCCCAAAGTTACAACATTAAGATTGTGCTGTGCAATTTGGGCTCTCATAGGGTAAAAGTAAAGAAGGAAAGTGATGAAAAACAATTTTTTGGGTGGGAAGCAGTAATTTAGTACTGCTTACTGCATTGACAAATGACTGCTTTGTTCAGGTGAATGCCATAGGCTTTCAGAGATGGAGTTTTTGTGCATTTTCATTTTATGACAAACTAATATTAGTTCATGCTTCACAAAGCAAATAATTGGGAAAAAGGAATTGAAGGGTGAATGAACAGGTGTCAAGTCAATCTCAATCCCTTGAATTCCCAGGCCAACCCCAATTACATGAAAATTTCTAGGACCACACAGTACCAAAAAACTTTCCATTCATCTTTTATCATAACTAGTCACATGAAATTGTCACACATAGTAATTATGTAAAAGATCCACTTTACAGTAATAGCTTCACATGGTTGATTATTGATTGTTACAATTTACAAGCAATAGTACCATACACTTCAACAATGTTGTCGAATTTTTTCCCTACAAGTATTTCTTGGAATGGAGTATGTCTGTCCTTGACCTTTAGTAGAAGCTAATTTATGATGATCGAATTTTGGTTGACCCACAATAAGGTAGCCATCCTTAGAAGAACACTTACTAATATGAACATAGTTCAACATAATTCAATAGTAATTGACATGTACTTAATGTGAATGGTCCAGATTCAGAAATACAATATACAGAAGAATTAAACATTTCTCTTGTTAGTTGTATATTTCAGTAAAGACAATCCCAGATGTAAACGTGTAAAGCAACTTGGATTTGAAGACAAACATTGGTCAACCAGCAATTTATGTAACTATGTACATTTCCTACACTACACCAAAAGCACTAGATGAGCCTGTGAAATGGATGATGGATCCGAAAAGTTTTTTTGCTGCCCCAAAGTGTGTTATTCTGTACACTCCTGGAGTTGCAGTTTTAGGGATTCTCCATTCTATGGTTGCATAGCTTCGACTGCTAAGCTTGAACGGTCTCGACCACTTAAAACGCAGGCAGAAATCATCGTCGTCGTAGGCTGGAACCCACAGCTTTTTGCCATGGAGAATCTCCACCAGTGCGAATGTACCTTCAGTCATAGGATCGTTCCGAGGACAGGCTGACCAGAAGGTAACTGTCACCATATCACCTCTATTGAAGGTGGAATTCTTCGGAACATCAGATTTTACATCCCCAAATTTTACTGAATGAGGAGTTGCATCCATCACAACAGGTGGTAGCAAGCTTATCTGCTCATTCAGTAAATCTGGAGGCGGTGGCCCTGCACCAACTGGTTGGCCATCTACGAGCGCACGGGCAAGCTTCTTAAACTCTTGAATGTAGGCACTGAGAGTATGAGGACCGTATAACGTAGAGGCACCCTGAAAACCAAGATTTTACGTTGGTAAGTTAGAAAATACAAAATTCTTGGTACAGCATCGCTAAAGACCATTCTGCCTGCGACAATGCTTTTATGTGTTCTCTTAGTTGGTTTTTCTACTAAGAGCTAAGAAAGGAAATGCAGAAGAATCCAATAGTACCTCAATAATAAAAGGTGTGTTCGTGGAGAATTCCAAATAGCAATATTAACATTTACAGCGTTTACAAGTTTCATGTTTGAATAAAAATAAAAACTGCCTGATTTAAAGGATTAAAGAGTAACCTATTCACAGATTCATAAACAGCTATTAAAAGAAAAAGGAGCAGATTGCTTTGCAAGCATCTTTTTCTCCTTTTCTGTTTCTTTCTTTCTTTTTTTTTCCTGGTAAAAAATAAACGTAATGGTAATGATCCTCAGCATTTGCAACCTATGGGTAACTCGCCATCACTTTTATACATTACTATTTTTTATTTTTTTACTGTGACTAAATATTTCTCCACTACGAAAGGATCTCCTAAATTGCCTTGAAATCAATTCCACACGCAACACTCTACATGGAGAACTGACCTCATATCTCTGAACTTGGTACTCTTCAAAAGTGGTCACATACTGTGAGTAAGAATTTGTCAATCCTGCAATAACAATATGAATGTCGCCACTCAATTCACTATTACCTCCATCGGTTAGCACTGTTTTCACAGCATCACGAAGCCGCCTCCCAGCCATTGTTGTAAATTCTGGTAGCAAAAGAATTCCAACAGATGTTCAGAGTGAATGCAACAACGAGACAATGAAATTATAAATTTTTTAGAATTGTCTGTAAGCAGATAGAAAAATATGATAGAAAAATAACATGAACTTTTCATGAGAACAAAGGCAGACAGAGAGCTAAAAGAATGCAAACTTAAAACATAAAATGAACATCAACCTACTAACTGTCCCTATTACCTAACGACCATGAATTACTCTTAAACTGGATCTATAGTTTGCTTTACCATTGTTCCTCATTCTAATTTCAAATATCTTCTGGGGAAAATAGGAACCTATTTTACAAGGACAAATTAAAAAGATGTAACTTGGCAATTTAAAAAAGTGATAAGAGAAAAAGACAGTATCAATGGTTAAACGAAATTACTAGGAGAAAGAGAGTTACTTTCTGCAACCAAAAAAAAAAAGGGATTTGGAAGGTAATCCATTAGGAAGCAATAAAAATCACGAGGTCTCAAATGTCTTCTCAGTGTTCCCACTGTCTTCCATTATTCTGAAAAATTCATCACTTTCTTTCCATCTAAATTTTTTCATGAAACTCTCCACAGCTGGGTTTCAGAACTTTCAATTCCTTGGATTCCCTACTAAAGGAAAATTCAAAGACATCCATAGATAGCCAATTTTGCGAAATCCACCGGTAAACCAAGGCTTTCTCAAATAATTTATGAGCTGAGGAGGATCAGAAAAGGGGGAGAGGGTAATTCACTTAGAAGAGATGATATTTTCTTGGGTCTTTCTAGTCATAATGATAGAGAAATTAAAGCTCAACATTCCCCATAATCACCTTCTCCAAACCACATCAAGCCAAGTAAGGGCTTGCTTGCAATTACAATGTATGCTATGCACTTTAGACATAATAATACATGCATAAGTATGGCCTACTTACTCCAGCCATGCTTCAGGTTTGCACACACAATTGTGTATAACTTCGTTCATATGAAAAAGCTAAAAACTTCAACAAGCAATTTCTGCATGTACAAATAAGAAGATTTGAAAGCAACATGTACAGTTTCTGATATAAGATTTTAAGACAGCTTAAAAATGGAGGTGGAAAACGATGATGAATCTCCCAATATATGTGCAAAGTGTATAAGCAGGTAGAGAAAGTAGAGCAATAAAGAAAGCTACTACCTCCAGGTACTCCAAGAATGATAAGCTGCCCCACACGGAGGATTTGGATGGGAAGTATTGACGGCTGTAGAAATAATGAAAAATGAATTCCATAATACATGGACATAGTCATTGATGTGGATAAGTATCAACCTAGATGTACTGTGGAAGTTACACTTAAATCTATATTAATCGGGAAAATAACTATACAGGTAAATACTACTAGTAAATTTTAGATAGATAGACTATAATGGGGCAAAACAATTTATCAGTACAAAGAACAGTTTATTATATGCATGTGTTTGGAACTTACAGCCCAATCATATGGTTTTGTCATTTCACCAGTATCCAGTAAGATGGGCTTTGGCTGTTGACAATCAACTTGTTCCTTCCTTGGTTTCTTTAAAAAATTACGTATGAGCCTCCAAAAAGGATTTCCCTGACAAATTAACATCATTGAGGTATAAAAGGATGGTGAGAGAGTCCACAAGATGGGATCGACGAATCCATACTGTAATAACTACCAATTAATGTCATTATTACCTTGTCATCTCCTTGCTCAAAATCAAAAGCACCGGGTCCATCAGTGGTTCCAGCAGCAAATGAGTACCCCATTGCAGCAGGACATGTTTGTACCACTTCAGTAATTTCTCCACGTCCAAGAGTCACCTCAAGCTTAGAGAAGTCTACGTATGTGTGACGGGAGTCAACCTTTCCTTTTAACTGCTCTGATGCACTACTAAACAGATCAACTGCTTTTCTGAATTGTCTCTTTCCTATGATCCGTGTGCTTTCAAATTCATCAGGATAACTGGCATGTTGACGTCACAATTTACTTATTGCTTCTCTGAAATTATATAAGGATCTTCAAGTGCGGGACACTTACCCTGGTCCTCGGCCATAGCATAGCTCATTCTTTCCATCACAGGTACTGTGATTGAAATCACATGGAAGTCCAGTATCTATACAGAAGGCCCCAAGAACATTTGGGCTAACATCACCACAGTTTGATTGACAAAATGCTGACACAAATTGAGGTTTATCAGCATTCCTGAGGGCACCCCTGACACGTCTTGAAGAACTTAGAATCCTGGTTGCTGATGTACCAGGAGGAGATTGGAAAGATGCAGCAAGTTCAAGTAACTCATGATCTGTGTCAGAAAAATCCCAGGAAATTGAGAATGATATGTTTCCTCTTTCATAGTTTATCTACAGAAGAACATTTTTTTTATTTACTTTATTGACTTTACAAATATCTGCACCATGTATGCAGCTTGACCAAGTATTCTGTCATCAAAACCAGATGCAAGATGCATATTTGACGTTTGAATTGATAACTAGACTAATTTAAATATATATACACCTTCTTCTGCAGTTAAAAACTATTCTCTACCGGTCAGTACTTCATTGAATCCCAGAAGCTGATCATACCATAAATCATTGAGTACTCTACCATATATCTCAGTCGCACCAATATTTTACTTTTGGCAAGCATTTTGACCAGAAGAGGAATGAAGAAATTGACAAAAGTTGAATAAGTGCATGCTACAAAAAGTTGTAGAATAATTTTTTGGATCTTGTTTTAAGGTGTTTAGAATTTTATGTGGTTATCATTTTAATGAACATTTTTTTAATTCACTGATTGAGATATAGAATATTGGAATGATGGTATTGGTATGGGAAGCTGGTTAAGATGATTTTTACTGGAAATATAAACTCAGGCAAGAGAGTAGACCCAATCCCGTATGTGATGTTAAAATTGGTGAGAGGTTGACAATTGGTTCCTACATATAAAGTATCAGAGGAAAAAAATGACCAATTAAAAATATATGTTTAAAATCTATCCAGAACCATAGTAGGATTGCATCCACTACTTGCCCTTTTCCTATCTGCAGATTTTAAAAATAACACAAAAATATATTACGCATTACCTAACATAATATAGTCAGAAGAAGTGATTGAACAGAAACATGGCTGTCCAAAATTTACAGATTGGCCCATCAACATTGAGAAAGAAATTATCGAAGAGTTGATATGTAAACTTTTTCTTTTTTTTTGAGTTCACTTGATATGTAGATATGTCTGGGCCATTTGATACAGATTTATGGACAAGCAGGACAGCAAAGACAGAACTATAGTTGTAGCCATACTAAACATACATCCACATTACCTGCCCTAGCTATCAGTTTTAGAGAGTTGAATCATATGAACAGCACTTTGATGTAAAAGCTTATAAAAAGAACTTACGATTGATGAAAAGGTCAGGTATTATGTTTGAGACTCTTCGAGGGATTGTGTCATCTACAGATATATCAAGATCTGAGCTGATCCCACCTTTTTTCTCAAACCAATCCTCCATGAATCGTGCAGCGGCACCTTTGTTATCCCCACTAATCAATGAGTTTGTACGACTCATAGAAGTTCCATGAGTCGCAAACCAATTAAAGCTACCAATGGGACCCCATTCTAGATCCACAAATTTCAATAGTGTCATCTCCTTGTCAACATTGTATTTGTATTTCTGGCGCTCTGCTGCAGGGTTATTGAGATATGCACTAGGGCTGCGGTTCACACCTGCATCTAAAAGCTTTCCTGCAAGTTGAGAAACCAAAAGCCACACGCAATTCATCTTGCTTAGTTGCAACAAGATCCAGTCTGCAATAACTTGCTTTATGCAGTCATCAGATCAAATCCCATATTGTTAAATACAAACAAAAGCATTCTACCCAACATTGAGAATCTGTGTCTATGCCATCGGGACAACATATATATCTCTTTGCAATAAGATTAAATCACCAAGGAAGAGAAAGAGAGAAAAATGCAGCACTTCCACTTAATAGAGTGAAATGAATATGAGCCCTATCCCTTACCCTTGTTTATGAAAATAGATCCTGGGCGTAGATTCTCATGAGCTTGTATAATGCTGTTCTCAATACCATTTACAAGGACATCAAATGACTGTCGCACAAATCCAAGAGATGTCACTATGTATATAATGTACTGGAGATAACCACCTGGTCCGGCATGTGTATGAATTCCACTAATGGCTACATTTTTTTCAGTGTAAAGGTCTCCATACCTGAAAATGAACGATATTAGAAAATGGCTCCATAGTCCAAACAATATCTCCTTCCCTTTTTACACAAATTTTTATTTCAACAATACGCACAGCTTTCTAGCTAGTTTCTTAAGTTACAGAACTTAGTTATAGGTTGAAAGGCAATATTTCAAATACCTTGCCTTCAATCTCTGAAGCACCTTGATTGTCACCAGCTGCGAGGCCATGCAAGCATCGAGATTAACAAATACAACCCTTTCTCCTTGTGGCTCCGCGACAATAAATGTGCGAGCTCGCAATCTGAAGTGAACTCCAGATGCAGTTTGCTCCATGTTAGCATACCCCATCATGTTGACATCCGCCGCCGGTCCAGTGATGTCGTAGCTTCCAAGTCCGATCAAATAGTTGGAATCCGACGAGGAGCCTTTACTACTCTGCACCAGTAGAAAGGCACAAATCCAAAACAGAGCTTCATATGGTTTTCGAATGTTGCAATTAAACAGAGAAGAAAACTCCATCGCTCTCGACTCGATCAGGAAGAGACAGACATCAACGAATTCTTTGATCCTTTTCGTTGTTCTTCATCGACAAGTTCGTACTTTCTAATTGAAATCAGATGAAATTTTCGGCAGAGGGAAATTCGAGGAAGCTCAAGATACGTTTCTGCATGCGCACAGCATACAAATTTCTTCCTTCGACTTCGAGTGAGCTCGTTGAAGAAGACTGAAGACGGTAATATGATATAATGCCAACGTGAAAGAAAAATCGAGAAAAACGTTGGATCAGTAGTTGTTAAAAGGGGGAAAATGCAAAAACCACTATGAAGTTTGAACCGACCCTAGGCCTAAACTAATAATTTCAGTAATTATTTCTGAACTTATTAGACGACTGTAATTAACTAATTAGGCTAAAATATATATATAAAACCCTAGCATTTTTTCTTGTTTAAAAAATATCTATATTCTTTCAAAAGTTTCAATATTTTCCTTGACCTTTCATAAATGTTTCTAAATTACAATTCTAGTAGAAATCCGTTAAAATGTTGGACAAAAAATCAACTTGGTGACGACATGATAGTGATTAGGATGTTTGTTTGGATTAAGTCTGAAATAATGACATTTAGATACGTTTTTTTTGTTCTACATTCTAACACTTTTTGAAAGAATAGGTGATCGAACTGAAACAAGTGGGCTTAGAGAAAATATTTTTAAATGAAAACTAAGTTTCAGTCCAGTGCAAGTGCACACTATCGATGCAAGTAATATAAAACTGGAAGTATTCAAGAGTATCGATCTCACAATGAATGGATACAACAAAATTCAAGAGAATAAACAAAGATGTTTTCAAATTGCAATTGTGGGTAACCAATGTAAGACAATAAGTGAGATGAATTTTTTTTTTGAAAGAATAAATAAAAATGATAAAAGAGAGATTCAAATGTGTTTTTACCCCATTGAAAGAAATTGCGATCCAATTGCAATTGCAATCCTTTAACTCAACACTTAAGCTTTATAAACTGAGTTCAACACCTATTCGACCTTTCATGAAGTATCTTTAGGAGGTTAAGTGATTAAACCGATATGTCTATGGCTAATATGAACTTAGTTAATTTTGAAACACAATTCTTTTGGTTTTAAAGGTTTTTCCCTATGTCTAGGGTCAAAAACAAATTCATATGTCTATGCTATTTTCCTTTATTTCTTTTATGAAAACCCAAATTTTATCTAACATTTTCAGAATTAGACTCAAATTGTTGTATACTGATCTAGGTGATTAATCTAAACCGGTAATGAAAATTTTAATCAATAAAAGCAAACAATGCTATAAGATTAAGTAAGGTTACTCTTACATATTAGACCTTTATTCATTTCTCTAGGACATTCACATACTTGAATCTCAAATATAGGCTTAGCTCATAATTAAAGAAAAGAAAAGGAATAATTTAGATGAGAGAAAATTCTTAGCTAAAGGAAAAGTAAAGTGTTGAAAAAAAATTCAACTCAAAAGAAAGAAGGAATTGAGATAAAACTAAAATAAATCTTATTGAATTAACTTGCAAGACTAACTAGCCAGATGAATTAACAATACAAATTGAGTTCAAAAGCTGGAATAAAAAGAAAGACAAAACAGTAACTTAATACTAAAACTACAACCACTAAAACTAAACAAAACAAAAGAAAAAAAATTTGAAATTGATGCTAACAAAGTAATTGAAATACAGTGCAATAAAGTATCATTCTCGCCCCTTTCATCAATCAAACTCGGTCCCACTTCTTTCAAAAGGAATTGGTTCTTTACAATATGAGATTGTCGTCTAGATTGGACTGATTATCGGGGCTTGAAAGTGCTGAAAACAAGAAGAAAAACAACAAAAAAAGAAAAGAAAACATTAGCTTTGTTGGAGCAGACTCCCCTTGGATTCAGCTTCTTTGTTCCTTTTATAGGCCTCCATAAGCTAGGGTTTTTGTCAACTTTAGGATATGGAAAAACTCATACCATTAATGCTGAGAATCAGAGAGAATATCTTCAAAATTGCTAAAAATTCGAAAATCCCTTTTTTTTTTTTTTTTGCATCATTTTTTGATGCTGCTCATTCCAGCATTGTCCAGAAATATAAATGCATTTTTGCCTTGTCTAAAAATCTTGCACAAAAAATTATCAAATCAACAATTTTCTATCTTTTTTCAACTTCTTTTTCTCTTCTTCATTATTTCAACAAGTTTTCATAAATATTTTTAATAAAACCACATTTTGCTCGCTTTTTAAATAATAAAATACACAAAATAGCAAGAATAACTTATGTATAAAGGTCAAATAATCCTCACAAATAAAAATTATCAATAAGAATATTTTTGAAACAGATGATAAAGTTTAAGCGTATTTTTTATAATTTAACCTAACTAACTAAGTAAGTATAGTCGGGATGGGTTTTGCAAATTTTTTCTATTATTTTTATTGATTTATTTAATATCCATGAGCACGGGAGCTAGCTTGCACAAATTTAGACAACTCACTAGACAATCATATAACTTTACGTATTGGTGAGAAACATAGACAGCGAGAATATGGGGATCAAATTTATAAATATATAAATAGAAAGGGTAGAACAGAAATGCACGTTAATTCCCCATTTTTTCTTGCCCAGAGCCCCCTAGTGCAGCGAAATAGCGATACCAGAGAGAAGGGCAGCCAAACCTAGAGAGAGAGACGCCAATGTCTGTCGCCAACAGAACTGCGATCAGTCGAGCCCTAGATTTCTCCAGATTATCTTCTAGCTTTGTCAGAAGCTTCAGTACCTCTTCGCCGTCAACCTCTTCTTCGAACCCCAATGCCTCCACTGCTTCGAGTAAAAACAAGCGGAGGAAGAAGAAGAAGAACCTCTTCGAAGTAATTCAGTTTTTGCCCAATTGGGGAGTAGGATACCATGTCGCCAAGGCTCATTGGGATGAAATATCGTACCAGATCACCAAAATCAACCTATACAAGGTCTGTCTCCGTTTGGTTTTGTTTCTTAGATTTGGATTGTGGTTCGTTTGAGATCATTCTCCCTCTATAATCTTCAGAAAACCTGGAAATAAATGATATACATGGTATACATGGTTACCATTTCTTGTGTGCATTCGAGTAACTAGACGGATTGAGGGGTTTTAAAGGTTTAGTTTCGGGTAAAAACTCAGTGGGATTCCGTAATTTCTTTAATCGTTTACTAAGATTTATAGAATTTGAGACATTGGAGGCGTTTGACATTTTCCCTAAAACTATTGATTATCAAACAGGAAGTTTAACAATCTGTTTGCTTTCGGGATATTAGGATTCAGGGTTTAAGCTTTTCTTTTGATTTCTCTTTACAGAGTGGCACGCATGGCAAGGCATGGGGCATCGCTCATAAAGATGGTTAGTGATTCTATATCACAAAATCTAGTTCCTTAATCGTTGTTGGAGTTTCATTCTAGGTTTTATCATTTTGCTGGAATTTTGTTCGAATATTTATTTAGAAGAATGAGAATTCATACATACTTGAATCTCTTATACGATCTGTTTACCTAGGCGAAATTCTATAATTTGGGATCATGACATCAAGAGGTCATGCTTTATAGTTGATTTAGATGCGTGATTGGGAAAGATGAAAGTGAGAACGTTATTGTTCACTGTTTACCAATCTTCACGCCTGGTTTATAGGATTATATTTCATGACAATTTAGCTACTTCTATTATAAATATTTAATAGTCTGCAAGCATTGAAGTTTTGAGGCATGAGGTCCTGAAAGGCTTAAGCTGGAGTTAGGTTTAACAAGTTTGCCCTTTAGGCCTTTAGATTGGTCCCTTTTGAAGTCTCCAACGAGGCGACTTCAGACTTCGTAATCGATATAGCCAATCATTATTTGCTTACAAATGAAAGATAAAATTTGAGTTTCTATAGACTTATATTTCTGTATGTTGTTGTTGCTTTTGCAATCTACTTTCATCAATGACAGAGGTTGAATAATGTTACAAAAATTTGTTCCAGGCACGCCCATTGCAGAAGCTCCAAAGAAAATAAGCGGAGTTCACAAGCGCTGTTGGAAGTATATCGCAAGCTTGCCAAAATCATCAGAGAGCGAATCGATCACAATGACAAATTTGGGAGAAAGCAACCCATCAGCTGAAGTTCAAACTTCATGACTGCATAGAAATTTAAGTTGCTGATTCTTTTTGGCCAACCTTATTTCCTGGTTCACAGAGTTCTAGTCTCTCCAGATTAGCAGTCCTTAAATATAGTCAGGTTTCCTAACTCCATTATATGAGGGGCATTCTGTGCTTTACTTGTTTCCGAGATAAAAGAAAGATCAATCATCCCGAACTAAGTGTAAGTTGAACTTGTTTTCTATTCTCAAGTTACTAGTGGATTTTTATGTTAAATAGAGGTTGAAGAATCTAGTTGGTATTTGTGAATCTGTGTTTTTGTCCTGCTGTGAGATGAGTATAATGTTTCCTTTTTGAAACATGGAAATTGTTTGTTAAAGAGTTTATTTGGGGAAAAATAGATTAAAAAAAGGCTAAATTATAAAGAAAATACCCTTGAATTTTTCCATTTGTTTCAAAAATTATCTTTGTTCTTTCAAGAGTTGCAATATTACCGTTGACCTTTTATAAACGTTTCAAAACTACCATTGGAGTAGAAATGTGTTAGAATATTTGATGAAAAGTTGATGTGGTAGTGACCTTAAACAATGTGTCGTTGATTGGGGCACTTGCCTAGATTAAGTCTAAAAGAGCAGCGTTTTGTCACATCGACTTTCTTTCCAATTTGCTAACGAATTTTTACTCCAAAAGTAGTTTTGAAACATTTATGAAAGGTCAAGGGTAATATTGCAACTTTTATAAGAATAAGAATATTTTTGAAACGAACAGCAAAGTTTAAGAGTATTTTTTATAACATAGCCGAAAAAATCACTTTTTTTAATTTCAAAATTATTTTTGAGAATTATGATCAATGCTAAGATTAGTATTGTTGTGTTCATTGAAATCACAGTTAAAAACTGTAAGTTTATAATAAAAACTTCATTTGTTCAACGAAAAAGACCATTCACGATAACCCTCCACTAACTTTTATTCTTAAAAAAGAAAGCTGTTTGAACATTTTGCGAAGACTGTAATGGTCTGATTTGTTTAATCTTGTCTTATTAGTTGGTTTTGAAGATGAATAGGCAGCTTACATGGATTCAGGATTCAACTAGTTCAGATTGTAAGGATGTTTCTTGGAACAAAATAAAGTGGGTTGATGTGAATTTGAACTATCAAATTTGTTTCATCTCCTACACAAGTGGGATAACTGAGATGTACTGGGTCTACTTTGTACCCAACTTCTGAAATGTTTAATATATAATTGTAACATGATCTTAGAACATTGTTATATTTATTTATTTATTTATTATTATTATAGTTTAAGAAGGGATAGGGTGAAGATTCAAATCTCAAACTTTAAAAATGTATCAATGCCTTAATCAATTGACGAGATAATTTACTCTAGGTAGAAGCTGCTTCGAGAAAAAAAAAATGCAAAAGACAATATTTTCTCTCTTACAAACCCTTCATTTTCTTAAATTTTCTTAGCTGCCAAACATTCTATGAAATTTGTATATACGCAATATGGTGTGGTTTAGCAATTGCAATTGAGCATAAATAGATGAATCGTGTAGTCTTTTTGTCTTTAATTCGAAAACACGTGGGTGAGAATTTGAACTACTTAGCCTTTTGATCAAAGATATGATGTCTAAATCAATTGAGGTACGTGCATTGGTAATGAGTTGTAGTCAACAATCTATTTTTGAGTTTAGCCTTAAAAACATACCTGCATTAATAGACTTAAAAAGAATACATGGATTAGGAAAAAGAGTGGCATTAGATACCAAGTTATAACTTTGGAAAATGAAGGAATGATTCTGTTTTCTTTTAGAATACCGCAGTTTAGTTTTCCTTTCTTTTTTCATGAATAATGACCAGGGCTATTATTTAAAGCCTATATCCAGCACGGATGTGTATCATAAAAACTTTTTATTAGATACGTATCAATTGACCATTTTAAAGCTCTTATTACCTATTTTCAGACAGTATCTTACACTAAAATGGTGGCAAAACCAGTTTTTCCTTGCAGCCAATCTCAGACTTTATCATCAAACTCATGTAACAAAGAATATAACAAGAGCTTTGACATCTGGGGCAGAACAGAATCACAGATAGCTTTGTTGGGCAAATAAAATATAAATTTGCACCAACACCAACACCAACACCAACTCACAAGTTTAATAATCAAACCCTTTCGGTGTTGCAGAAACTTAACAGAAACGGGCGAGAGACATAGGAATTAAATATAAGAATAATGTTAAATTAAAGAGAAATACCTATACACTTTCAAGTTCTTTCTTTTTTGGATTCCAGGGATGTTCCATCTCTCAGAGTTTCTTGTGCATCATTTTCCATTCCAAGGATGAAAAGAGCGGCAGCTTGAAGATACAACGCGGTTGGCCAATCTGGTGACACCACTTGAGCTTGCATAGCATCTCCTAGAGCTTCCTGAGGCATATCGCTCATCAAGTAACACAAGCTACGTCTCGCAAATACTGTTGGCGATACCATGGTTCCTCCATCTATGAACTGCACACCAAAAAAAATGAGAGATTATTTCCAATAACAACATCAATGCCAGAAAATCGAGCACCAAAACATATCGGTTCGTCATTGCATACTGAAAGGGCCAGTAAAGATCAGTCTTCCCAACAATTGTCAACCAAATTGCATCTTGAAGGCCTTCTTCAGTTTCTATTTGATTTAGAATAATGAGCACTGAATTTTTACATGAATACGCCGTTTACTGGCCCTCCACTTGTTCTTATGAGTACATGAGCACATGATTGAATTTTAGATCGTAATATAAGTTTTTACTGGCATTAATGTGAGGATTTGGAGGATAAAAACTCGGATCAAAGTATTTCATCTTTAAAAGTTAATCACGTACTTGCGTGTAGCAATCGATGGCAGTTATAAAGTCTTTAGCTCGAAATGCTGAGTCTCCACGCTTTTTAGAATTGAGTGTCTCCTGTATTTGGCTTGTCCACATTTGGAAAGAAAGCTGCAACCAATGAAACATACAAATTTTTAAAAGATATTTTCAGTTATATAAACAAAGGGGAAATTACGCCAGTAAAAATTAGATGGGATTAACACGTATGTACTTAGTTAATAAGCAGATAGTGCACCTAGTCAACAACATAACATCACAATGCCATCATCTTCATCGTTAGGATGTAAAATCACTGGAGTTGCAAATTTTGTCGAATGAGAAACATGAACAAATAGCTAGTTGCATTTTAATGGCATGGACAAGAATAATGAAAAAGAGGTTCAACCTAATTTCACGTCCCTTATAATGCAATAAACAAGGAATTCCTAATGAGAACAGAGCGTTGCCTCCACAATCTCTCATTTTAGAAAATTAAATTTATAGATGAATTTGCCAACCTCATTTGCAACTCCTTCATCATCCTTGTATCCAGCCTTCTCCAGAATTTCATGTATTGCAGTAAGATCCGATCTTGAGCAAGCCTCCCCAAAAGGTGATAATGACATTTGCTTGGAGGTAGCATTCCCATGCGAAATTCCCATAAGAACGTGAGAAGGAACCTGACATAGACCAGTGGGCAGAACTGTATAAATTTGGACGATTCTCTTTTTTCTGCATTATTGCCAACCGGCTGAATAGAATATCACTGGACTATGGCCTATATTATGTTGCGTACCGTATCAAACACAGCATCTTTTACAGACTATACTAACTAGCCCGACTTTTATGGAAAGTTAATACCAGGACATTTAATCAGACGGATGGTTGTACCTCGGTTTCTTTCTGAAGAGCAGTGAGAGCAATCACAAGAGACTTGACATTTGGCCTCTCACGAAGCTCATATTGTAAACATCTTGAAGCCAACCTCACTAGTTCAGTTCCATCATCATTAGAGAAATGACCTTCCAAACACGAGTCCATCAGCATCAGGAAATTTTTGCCACGTATCAGATCCAGTGCCTGAGAGAAGTGAACTTGTTCAAAATTCAACATGAAGTTTCCAATTTCAGAATGCAAAAGCTGTAATGATAACAAAAGAAAGCCCAGTGCAATGTTCTTTAAAATGCTGATAATTAGTCACAGCCACAGCCAAGTTACTGAAGCTAGATTTCTAGAAACATAAGTTTTTTGTATAAAATAAATTTCTGGAATAAAATTCTTCGGTTGTATTTCAGGATAAAGTCAAATCAAACTTCCACATGTAGAGAAACTTCTAGAGGATGAAACAATTTACATGGCTTGGGGGAATATGTTTGCCACTGAGAAGATCAAGCAATAGAGTGCCAAAGCTGTACACAACACTTTCTGGCGTTATTCTCCCTGTCAAATGGAAAAATTCTACAATTAGCATAATGCATAATGGACGATATGGTAGTATTGGTTGTATATATACTCATGAAGCTTTTTTTTTTTAAAGAAAAAAAACCAATTTTGCATGTCATTTTCCGGACTAATCCTTTTTACCATACCTAGAGTCATTAGGCAATGCACAGAAACAATAATTTTTAGAATTTTACCAACGAATCTCGAATAATGACTTAAACACACCATATCTAATCTGCAGATGTTCAATACCTGTCCTCATATATTCTGGAGGGGTGAAAGCCAGGTTGGTACTATAGCTCTTTCCATCTCTGCTATTCTTCATAAGGCCAAAACAGGAGAGCCTGGGATTACCATCCTGTTGAGTATAGCTGATTATTAAGACTACATGAAATATATCCAAACATCAAAAAGAGAAAAATATAGTAGTATGGTGGATACATTTATGTACCTGATCAAATAGAACTCTATAAGCATTAAGGTCATGGTACAGGGCCCGTCCCTTGCTGCTGCAATACTCCAAAGCTTGAGCCAAATACAATGCCACTCGAAGCCGCATTGCCCATTTCATGGGCTGCGTTTCCCCTGCAGAAAATCAACCATAAAAGTACTCAAATTAAATGACTAGAAAGGCACGTGAACTTGATCCTAATGGAGCTGAAAATGTGCTTCCCCCTATTTCGGTCAATAACAACCCCAAAACCGAATAAATTATCCTATATACAAAACGTTTGAAATAAAATTTTCATTTCATCTCCTGGGTTCTAGAAAAAATAGGCCAACTAATTTCTATAAGGTCATTATATAGAAAATTAACTAAAAGCATACACTTGCATGTATGCTTTCCAACCACCAACAAAGATATATAAAGTAATTATACATTCTACTTCGAGATATACAAAGTATAACGGACCAACCAAAAAGAAAAAGCGAAATCCATGTAAATAAACACTAATTTTAGCTGAATAAAAGAGGGCAAAAAGCCTCGACGAAAATTTACAATGAAAAAGGTGCCTGGAAAGAGTTTCATTGGGCATGAACTCAGCCACTAGTAATCTCTCATTGCCCTCGCAGCAGCATCCAATCAAATTCGCCAACCGCTGATTCCTTAGCAGCCCCACGGCTCTAGCTTCATCCTGAAAAGCCAAAACACAGCTAACAATTACCTTAAATGTTCCTGCTCAGACATTAATACGCACACTCAGACAGCTCATTAACATTGAGGCAATGCATAACAAAAAACAGGCACAAAACTCAAATCAGAGCAAAATCACAGACTAGGAATTGGCGAGAATCGGGCCAGGCCGACTTATTGAAGCGCTTCACAGCGATCACTCGGTCATCATCAATTTTGCCTCTGTAAACAACATTGGGCGCTTTCTCACCATGCTCAGAAACAATGTTCTCCGAAGAAAATCCTGAAGTAGCAGCTCTTAACTGATCAAAGCTATACTCGCAGAATCCAGGCAATGCATCCTCATTCTCTGCATTCAACAACACAAATAACAACGCCCTAATTCCAACAACAACCGAAAAAAAAAAAAAAAAAAAAAAAACTCCATCAACAAATCAAAACCACAAAATAACACTCACCGGCACAGGACAAGTCGTTGAGATTGGATTCGATCTGAGAAGGCCAAAAACAGAGGCCGAATCTGGAGCAACGAGCTCCCATTGCAACAAACCAAAAATGAGATAGAGAAAACAAACGACCAGGGTCCTCAATCTTCCACAGCCACACAACTTCCTCTCGCAATCACGCACAATCTGAAGAAAAAAGTGATGGAAAAAAGGGGAGCAGCAGCAAGTAGGGAAGAAGTTGAAGTAGAGTTGCTTAGGGAATCGAGAAAGTAGAGAGTAACAACTAACAAGAAGAAGGAAGAGGAATGAAGCTTTTCTTGCTCCGATCCAAAGCCTCTGTTACCTTCTTCACTTTCTTACAACCTCATCATTTCGCTTCATCTCACTGCTTTCTTTTTTCAATCTATCTTTCTTCTGGTTCAATCTCTCTCTCTCTCTCTCTCTCTCTCTCTCGTTCTTCTTCAGTGTTTCCGTGAGCTTGAGTCGCGTAAGATGCACCTCAAAGCGCGAAATTATAATAATACGAAATGGGGAGTGGTGAAACCGTCGCAATCTTGATGTCCGCGCGTGGGGTAATGTTTTTTGTTTTTTTAGATAATTTTCTTTTGGTTCAATGGTACAAAATATCCTTTTATCTTTGGAAATATAATTCAACTATGCTCTAGTTCTACCATGTTTGGACCTATAATTCAAATATAATTAAATGTTATAATTTATATGGTTTTAGAATCCAAACCCAAAACGTTATTTGGACTACTGTGTTCAAAATTCAATAAGTTTGAAACACACCCCCATGATTTTTAAACAGTGCACTCCAAATACTGTTTTTTGATTCTCAGGTTTCAGAACACTGCACCCCAAATACTGTTTTCTAATTCTCAAGCTTTCAAACCTCTCAGAACAAATCTCCTAGGGTTTTGATTTTGAAACGGTGATCCAAATGCCCCTAATTTTTTTTTTTGTTTGAGTTAAAAAATGAGTAGAAGAGAAGAGATTTGAATCTCTAATATCTTAGCTAAGGGTATAACTTTAATTAGTTGAGCTATCTTCAGATTTACTTTATTTTTATCCTTGAACTTGCAAATTTGTTCTACAAAATATCTTTGAACTTTGAAATTGGTCCAAAAAATATATTTTTTTTATTAAAATAACTGATAAAAATTGACGAGGCAATTGATAGGTAAAAATTAGAAAGCGGACGTGATATTATTTACGGAAGATGATTAAGATTATTATTACAATTTATTTCATCTCAAAATATATCGTTAAAATCATTTACATAATTAATTTTTATATTTTTAGTAAAAAATAATTTGTACACATTAATTGTCACGTCAATTTACGTGAATGATATGATAAATAATGTCACGTATACCTTTCAATTTCTATACATTAGTCTTCGTGTCAATTTCTATCTTTTAACGAAGAAACTCTTCAATGGTACCTTTTAAAACAATTTTCAAAATTCAAGGGTAAAGATGAAATTTTTTAAAATTTATATGTTATAATTTAACATTTTATTTTTTCTTTATTTTTCCAGTGGTATTAAATTAAAAATTAATTGTTTATCTATATATATATATATATATCTTTTTGTTTATATTTATTGTTCGAGTTTGCGGTCTGTCAATCGGTAGAAATATTTACGGCTTGCCATTGTAATTTGTTATGAGAGACCCATGTGGTGATTTTACGTTGAGAAATCCTCTCCCATCAATCACCATTCCCCATCAAGTTTTTTTTTTCCTTTTAATTATTAAATAAAAAAATGTTAGTCAAAAGTTGAACTTTGGTTTTTAAATTTATTTTGTCACGAAATTTGATGCTTGTTTATTTTATTTTATTTTCCATCCTCTATTAACTTTTTCGACTTTCAAAAATTGCTTTGTTTTAATACTGAAACTTTGCATAAAGGCCAGTTGGTTTTTCTTATATTTGACTTATTATATGGCTTTAAATGTATACTTATAAGTTAAATAAAAAGTTATGTGTCTATATTAAGTTTAAGTTAAATATTTTATATAAAGATTTGTGGCAAGGACTAAAGTTTTTTTTTTTCTTTTTAACAAAGTTCATAGACAAAACAAAAATGTTTTAAAAGTCTAAAGATCAAAACAATGAAGCCTACAAGTTCATGAAGTAATAAAATTTAAGCCGTTGTTTTTTTTTTTTCATTCACTAAATTAAGTTAATCTAAACTTTAATAAAGAATGAAATTAATAAGCAAAACTATTTTATGGATATTAATTTTTGTTAGGGATAGAGTAAAGAATGAAGGATGAAAGCAATTCCCCCTCTTAATTCACCTTAGATTATAAAAATTATATTAAAAAGTTATAGATATCATGGTTCTCTATTTTGCCCTTCATAAATTTTAAATATTGAATAATATATACATATAAAGTTATAATGCAAAATTTTGTCCCTTCCTATTATAAATTGTTAGCTCCACACTTGATTTTTATTACTCTTACCCAACATGCCATTAGAAGAAAGTAAATATGTTTATAAAACAGAAAATTTGTTCAAAACCTCTCAAAGTATTGGACATATATCAACTAGAAACCAATACAAGTATCACACTCTTTTTCCTTTTTCCTTTTTTTTTTTGTTAACTATAGTGGGTATATTCAAGCCAATTTATGCATATTTTAACTAATTTCATAAGACAATCATTGAACTATATCATATTCGGCATAAAAGGAAACCAAGAATATTTAATCCTTTAAACAAAGGAATACCATGATTTAAATTCCAAATGCATTGGGAAATATTTTAGCATGTTGGCAAACATATCTCCAACTCATTAAAAAAAAAAAGAAAAAAAAAGATTCAATTTCTTTGGCCAATCAAGCAAGATTCAGTCCTGTCCAATCCCAACAGTAATCTTTCCATCTGTATAAAATAAACTCATTCCCTACAAAAGAAAAACATCTGTAATTCATCATTATCCCAAAAAAAAAAAAAAAGACCCATCTTTGACTGATTATTGAAGGCTCATGTTCAAGCACTTGGCCTCTTTGTCTTTGCTATCATTGAGAGCAACACACACAAGGGGAGGGGAAAAATGATGAAGCCCACATGGGAAAAATAGGTAAACAAAGCAAGCTACAACTTTAGAAGGCAAATTCACTCCAAAAAAAAAAAAAAAAAAACTTTTAGAAGGCAAACATTAAATAAACATTACTCTGCAAAGGCCACAGCAGAAGAGAATGGGGATACTCTGCTAGGATCTGCTTACCCACTTACCAACATTATACAGAGCAAAAAGGTTTTGAATTCCTCAACTGGGGAACAGTGAGAGCTAAGATTAGCTACTTCTTGTTCTTCACCATCAATGTACCACGTTTTCTGTCTCCTTTTATTCAAAGCTGCAAAATTAGTCAGCAAAGGAAACAGCCAATCAAGTACAAATTCACAAATTAGAGAACAGATGCATGGGTGTGGCCTTTTTTTCCTTTTTCTTGCTCATGATGCATTTTGGAGATACCAACCAGACTTTTCGGCTTCTGCATGTACCAAACGACAAAAGCAATGCAAGAATAGACATTTCAGAGAGAGAGAGGGAGACAGATATTTTGATGTAGGTTCGAGATATTCGAACCATGATTGAGTTTGTATAGCCTAAGTTTATGAACCTACAAACTCACCTTCAGATATGTATAGCCAAAGTTGTTGGTTTGATAATCTCATAAGCTATATTTTGAGTTCAATAACATGTGAGGTAGGAAAATTCGGACCTCTGACCTTTTGGTCGAGAGATTCAAACTTCTAACTTCTTGGCTCGAGATATTCAATTCATTGATTAAGTTTGTATAGCCTAAGTTTACGAACCTACAAACTGTTAATGTAGGGGAGTTTGTGTATAGCAGTCAATTGAGTTTGTATAGCCTACGTTTATGAACCTATAAACCCACCTACAAATATTTTCATCCAGATAAGTTGTGTATAGCAGAAGCGGCTGGTTTGATGATCTAATAGGCTATATTTTGAGTTCAACACATGCGAGGTAGGGAGATTTGCAACTCTGACCTCTTGATCAGGATATATGTTTTAACCAATTCAACTATGCTCAAGTTAGCAATCTCATAGGCGGTATGGGCCTACAAATATATCATAAACTCACAAACTAAATACATGTCACCTAAACAAGTTTATATAACTCATTTCTACCCACAGTTCAAATTCAAAATTTTCAATTCTACATTACACAAATACAGATCTATTAAAATTGTAAGTCAAACAACACCCTATCGCTCAAGGGCATGACAGAAGGAAGAAAAATAAGGAGCTAGGACTGGAAGAAAACCTAAGAATAGTAATGTGATGTAACTGGTGGGTTATACAAATTTCAAGCTTCAAAATTCAATGAAAAGGGAATATGCCCAAAAAAGAAGCTAAAAGGCAGGATGATCAGGGGGGGGTAAAACTCAAGTAGGGCATCTCAGACAAGAAAGACCATAAAACAGAGCATCGTGGGCCTATGCCAGACCTAGCTGCGTAAAGGAGGCAACATGACACATGCAGCCTCCTTCATTCACTATTGAAAATAGATGGAAAAAATTGACGACTCCATTCAAAGATTAGGGACGAAAAAGATAAATATCAGAAGTTCTGTTGTTCTTTATTTGACAACAACGTAATGTATCACACTCTCACCCACACATTTTCATTGAATTGTGTTTGAGATAAGGACGGAACGTGGTGTGTGGCAATGGACATGATGAAGAGAACATTGGGTGATAGTAACAGATTTTGAAAGGGAGCATGTCATAACTTGAAAGAGATGAGCATAAAATAATTGAGAACTTGTCATGTATAAGGATAGGTAAATGGTAAGATCTTCCATCATCATCCAATGGAACTTGGGTTCGAGTTATCAAACCCTAGAGTCATTGTCATCATTGAAGTAAGTCGACGATGGCTTAAAGGACGTTTTGGAAATGTTAATCCAACAAAACAGTTGAGAACAAATTTTCCCTGTAAAACATGGAATGATACTGCAAGGATGCAGGCCAAAAGCCAAAATTCTATTCTAGATGAAAATGTGTTGGGGATAGTATTGTTGTTCTTCGAGTACTGGAGCGATAATTTTTTTTTTTTAGTTCTGAAGGTGAAGATTCAACATCTGACCTTTAGGTCAATGATATATATCTTAACCAGTTGAGTTATGCTCAAGTTAGCACGGGAAGAATAATTTTGATTTCCTCATGTTAACCAAAACTAAATTTACAGAGTTTACTCATGTATATGCACACTTAGATGGATGTTGATTGCGTTCCTTAAAAGTACATACTATATTTTTCCTCTATTGTTGACAAAAAATATTAAAAGCTACAAAGACCTTAGGCTCTGTGTATAGATTGACCGCTAATGAACAGAGCATTCTAAAAACAAAAGGTCCTTCAGGTTCTGGATCTATCGGTGAAAGGTCCCGATCAACAAGAGTAAAATGTGATTGCCGGGCCTGCAAATGTATACCTGATATCATTTACACATCTAACGAAGTCCAGATTTCCAGCTAGACCCTTCCAAAAGGAGAAAGTGGGGGACAAGTTACATGTTCTGCAGGAGTCTCTCTTTCAGTAAGATTAGGAGTCCACAATCTATCATTATGCATTAACTTTGATTCTCCTGAAGCCTTTGCTTCAAATAAGATACTTGATTCTGAAAGTTCGATTGAGTTCTTACAATCTATCATAGCCAGACAAATGGAGAACGCTTGTAGAAGCGATAAAGAAGAATCGAACTCAACGGAGTATATCATATCTTTGAAAGTAGCCAGGCTCAAGATGCAATGATTTTCTGGTACTCCTTCCTGAGAGTGAGCAAAGGATCAAAAAGACGATCTAAATAAAATGCAAATGACCAAAATAACAAGCTCTCATATTAGCTTGGCGAAATCAAACATTCATACCTGAGGGAAAAGCTTAAACTGATCTGTTAGTGGAGAAGGTTGAGATGAACTTGATTTCTGGATTATTTGATTCTGATTGGCAAAAACTCTGAGTTTACAACCTAAATCCCAACCCCCACAGTCGCATGATCCACCAGAATTCCAACGTTCTATTAGTGACGAAGGTCCACCTTTACTGGGGAGGCTATGGATACCACTTGGAAGTAAAACTGTTGTGCTAAAAACGGACTCGCTGCCAGCAGGAAGCCGAACGTGCTCACTACTCTTGGAACGAGGATAACTTTTTACCTCCGGAAAACATTCTCTAGATCCACCCTCAGTCGAGTTGTTGTAAGCATTTATTTTAACCTCATCGGTACTAGCGCCTAGCTTGATTTTGGGGGGAATTTTGACAATTATAGCAGCTAGCTCTTCATTTGGTAGAAAATCTGAGGTCTGCTGATCTGCCTGTCTCAAGTCCACAGAAAATAAGACAAACTCTCTGGTAGAAGGCTCATCTGGTCGGGTTAAGTGGGAAATCTCTGAATCAGAAACCTTCATTTGTGCAATGACAGTGGAGACGTAATCACGACCTTTCCCCTTACTACCTTGATTTATCCAACTTCCAGTCTTTCTTTTAACTTCCTGAACAGTGAAGAAGGTGTAAGTATGGCTAACCGTCCCTTTTCTGGAGCTGGTTAACTTCACCGTAGCTGCAAGAATGTTGGAGACATTGTCGACTGCAAAGGTGAACAAAGGCAAGCCATTCTTAAATGCAACTTGTAGAAGAGCGTGAACTTCAGAAGGTCCGTGCTTCTTGTCCAGAGCCAAATCATTGACACTGATTTTCCTGCATCTGCTCATGTCTAGCTTAAGTTTCCTTAATTGTGCTGCTGATGAATCTGACGGTCGATTATATGTTTTATCAGCCATGTCATTTAAGTCTTTCTCTATGGGCTCTACGGCATGATGATATACTGCAGCCTTTGGCTTTAGTAAAGGATCCAGCAACCTTCTAAGAGGGCTGGAACTGGCTCTGCCTGTATTGCTGGGTTTCTCATTCCTCAAATCATTCAAGCAAGCTGAAGGCATAGCACTCTCTGATCCAGATTGGACTGCTATATGTGCTGAACCTTGATCTCTTGCACATGAATTCCCTGCAAAACTGGAACTTTTACGTCTCCTACCCATGCCAATGCTTAATCGACTAAAGGGTGAAGAGCTTCTTGCTTTGTCAACAGCAACAGTACATGCTTTCAGATCCAATCCAATAGATGCCTCCTTGACCATTGAATTTAAAGGTGCAACAACTGATGTTTTTTCTTCAGATATTCTACCTTTGGATGGACTATGTCCTGCTCTATCTGGCCTGGATACAGAGCGAGCATTATTGGATGCATTTATGGAGTAATTGTGCTTTAGCAGAAACTGGTTTCCATTCATTTCACAATGTGTTTTGCTTGCGTTTGGGATATCGTATTTGAGCTCTGCAGGTAAACTCACCGTAGACCTCTTCAGTGAGCTCTTCTGACTTGCTTCTTTGGACCTTTGACTTAATAAGAACATTGAATCAGAAAACTCGGGGACTTCTGTATCATTGTTTTTCAGTAAGCTGCTGGGCGAAACGACAATTGCTTCAGGTTCTTCCAAGACATCATGCTTATCTACATAATCTTCTTGTGCACGAGACTTCTCTACTCCAATAAACTCCCCACATTGAGAAGATGCAACTGCATAATGTAGCGCACCTGGCAGAGGTTTACATTCTCGGAGAACTTTTGTCTGTGGATCTGTCTTCTCTGACTGTTTTATCTTTACTTCCCTATCAGCTTTACAGAAATGCTGGTTTCTTTTTATGGACTTGCCTTGGCCATTTAAGGTGTTAATATGGACAAGTTCAAGATCTTGGCATTTTTTATCAGTTTCTCCAAAGGATTTAACAAATTGAGAATGAGGAGAAGCTAACAGATGAGAATAGAGTGAAGGACGATGTACTCTTTGACGAGGAGAGATGTGGTCTTTGCCAAAATGGGGCGATGAGCAATCAGATGAAGAGAATGAAGATCCATTACTTCTGACTGGTGGATTCAAGCTACTTCTGCTTGATAATTGTTTGTGGCCATACTGCCATTTTTCTAGACGCCCCCAGTCAAGAACCCCTACACTAAGAACTTTCTCCTGGAGGTGCTCACCACGTTCTAGATAGCAGGGTAAATCTGACATGTATCTTACAATTTCATCCTTCTTGGTCATCTTTCCTGAAATTACATCCTTCTGATGATTTCTAGAAGCCTTACAAGGGCTATCATGGACATCACCATATGTAAAGCTATGCCTTTCTTTTTTGAAAGGCTCATGCAGCTTTAAACTTTGGCTAGCATGGCACAATGAAATTCGCCCAGAGGTACCCAAGGGTCGTTGATCATCTGAATATCTTTCATTCTCAACCCGTTCCATGTGACCATATAGCTTCAGTAACGTCCAGTTGTATTTGCAGTGTTCCTACTTGCTTTGGATATTAGCTCATTGCAGGAAAGATTCCAAGCCTTCAATATTAGACGAAAATAGAGGATCACCAACAGGGCAGGCCGTTCTGTTATAACAGAAGAATAGTGCAATAATCATTGATAATACATAGTTCTACAAACAAATAAAGCATTAAAAGTAGTTTGGTGTGGAATTTGCATAGATATACTAAATGTGTTATAGAAGAGCACAAGCCACTTTCTATTTTTTATATGACATAGATTTGAGCTTATATAAGGCAAGTAGAGTCCTTAAACAGACAATAATTTTTAAAATGACTGTGGAAAGAGTTCCTCTCCTAATCTGTATCACGGTTCAAATGAAGAGGAAGTTGATAAATTTACATCAAAGGTTTTTTACCTTAAAAATGTGCTGTTCAAAGTAACTTTAATGGCGCAGCACTATAAGAATGCTACAGGAGATTATCATCTGATTGTGAGAAGTGTGCGAATAATATTCTCCAACACAGTTGACCCACTTAAGTTGCTAGTGTTTTTTTAACAAGAAATGAAACTTTTCATTGATGTAATCAGTTGCTAGTGTTTTTCAAAATCTTACACGAGCACTTAAGGGGGGGGGGGGGGGGGGGGGGGGGGGGGGGGGAAGTGCAGTGCAAGAGTTTAAAATGCACTGTAGCAAGACTCAGTCACTGTAAAGTGACTGCACGTTTGATATGATCAACTGCAGATTTCTGGAAAAATAAAAATTCTCAGATCACAGTTCAGCATAAACTATTTCCTACGCCTAGCTTGGATTGACTACAGAATATTCTTGACATGAAAATCCAACCACGTAAAGTTCTCCACTTAATTTTTGATCTCCCAGTCCATTCTTCGCAGTGGACAATAACCATAACTTCAAAGGACATGCCTTCTTGAAATAATATTTTTGGCATATATTTTTTCAATATACTCTTCTTCAATGACTCTTTCAATAGCATTATGCATATAAGCCAATAGAGACTGCTTTTTAATATTAAAAAATCCACATGGACTGCAAAAAATTTGGGCAAAATGACAAAGGTCAGCTTCGAATCTAAAATCCTCCAAATTCACGAACAGACCTTTTTTTTTCTCTTTTCTTTTGTTACAGAAGGGGTTGATAGGATACGAAATTGACTAGTGTAAACATCATCCTTATCCCCCTACTCCGACCAAGTCGAATATAATGGTAAAGAATAAAGGAAGTAATATAATGGATAGCAGTCAAATTGTTTCTTGCCCACTTCTTTTTCTTATGTCTTTGAGATTCCAATTCGAAAATTGAGTTACATTTTATCTAAGAAGCCAATTTCCGAAAACAGAGGTATGGTCTGGACTATAGAAAAACCTAAAGAAACTTCCTATCCTTCCAGAGCGTAAAAACGAAATTAGACGCAAGAGAACAACTGAAAATATATGGACAAGACAGACCAGAAAACCGAAATGAAAGCGAACAATTCTGTGGTCCATTCAAACACATTTTGAGGAGCTAAAGATAAGATGATAAACTGATCGGTCTCAATCGCTTACAACGACGCTGCCATTACTAATAGAATGGACAAAGGTCCCCAACTACCGAAAAGGCAGAGCAGATACTCCGTTTATCAGTAGCTCTCCTCATGAATGATTGGAAAGAAACAGAAAATTCTCAAAATAACAAATACCGAGCATACTGTAATATACTATACAGAACATAAACATTTCATACATTACGAATTAAACTCCAAACCTCTCTCTAAAATGCAATCAGACGAAACAAATAGCAAAAGCAAAGGAATAGGCCAAACCTTCAACTGGCAGCAGAAAAATCTCATCGGGCTCAAACCAAACAACTCATGCAGAACTACACACCAAGCCAAATCTCACAATCAAAAACCGCCATTGGAGTAACCAAAACCAGCTCGTAACCGAAGAATAGTGTGTCGGTGCTGGTCTTGAAAACCAGAGCGCAGTAGCTCAGAGTGCGGAAATCGGAGATGGTGAAAGAATCTCCCGTGGATCCCAATGCTTTTGGTTTATGTTTTTCAGCGATAACTCGGATGAAGGCAGAGGGAATATTAGCGAAAGAGATTCTGAATGCGCAACAATCCAGAACCAGAAGATTTATTCATGGAGACGCAGTAGAGAGAAAGAGAGAGAGAAGGTTTTTGGTTTTGGATTTGAGTTTTTGACTGGCTACTGGCTAAAACTGGTTTGGGTGGTGAGGTAATTATACTGTGAGAGCGAAATGAAAGAAGAGCTCGTATCGTTTTCATCTGACGGCTCCGAAGAAGATGAGATCATCGGGGTCACATCTCTAAGGCCTACACTGCCTCAAGAGTTATGGTTCTGGGTCCCACTTCCTCCAGTTTTTTCATTTTCTTCTCTTTCCCATAAATTCTCTTTGTAACATTCATAAATTGTTTTATAGGCTTTTTTGTTTTTTCTGCTTAGTTCAACCATATATAGAACTTAGAACTTAGAAGGGAGTTGAAATTTGAAATTTGAACTTAACATTTAATCATTCAATTAGAACTGGTTGTTCTATGTCTAAATTGACTAATTATAACAAAAATATATCTTAAAATTTTACTATTTGTTAAAAAAATACATCTATCCTTTTAAAAGTTGTAATATTATTATTTGATCTTTTCATAAACGTTTTAAAACTTTAAAGTATAAAATTTGTTAGAATGTTGGACGAAAAGTTTATGTAGCTATATGTCGTTCTTTCAAACTTAATCGAGTACCTATTATTATTTCAAAGTCAATGGTTTGAATTTAAGGATTATGTATTTTTAGAAAAGTGTGAATTTGAACATGCAATTCGAAATTATTAAATTATACTATGATTGATTAGTTATTTTCTACTTATAATGTTTTAACTTTAAGCTATATTTATCAATCTTAAATAATTTAAGATTTTCACTAGACACATACTCTACAATAGGTTAAAGGTTTTAATTTTCACCTCTATGTTGTTGAAATAAAAACACACAATTTAAGATTTTTGTTTTAAAAAAATTAACATTAACTGATAATGATGAAAATGAGTATTTAGGAAATTTTATAACTCAAAATAAGAGATTTATGAGAGATTTATGATGTTTCATTGCATTGCACCGTGTTCTCTACTTTTTTTTTTCTTCACTTATATTTATATTTATATTTTTTTCATCCATTCAAAACTATATTTTAATTAAAAATAATATAAATACTTTTTTAAGTTAGACATATGTAGAGGTGAGAGGTCAACTTTTCAATTTTCTGATCTCAACATGGATTGGCAAAAAAGGAAAGTAATAAAAAAAAATACCTTAAAGAAAACATTGAAGTTCCTGTTTCTTTTACTTTATTTCTTCTTTTTCTTTTTCTTTTTCTTTTCGGCAAAAAGAAAAACATAGGAATTTCAATTTTAATCATTAAATGACAGTGTCACACTAAAGAAAATCATTAATAAATGACGATCGAATTTGATGTATTGACTATAATCATTCATCTAACTTTTACAACTACTTTTAATTGGTGGGGTCCACCCGGAGGGAAATTTTCCTCTACAATCATCTGTTTCGTCTGTTTCTGTGTAGTCTTTAGCTAAATAGTTCTGCGATCCTCTGATTCCGTGACAAGTGAGCTTTATCATGACGTGGCATCGATCAGGAGGTTTACGCTGTTCCCTCTTAGCCGATACTATTATTGGACGACACACACCTTATAATCTCCTCTTTTTTGGAAACATGCCGTTTTAAAAATATATCCAAAATAAAATTTACTTTAGAATTATTTCAAAAAGATATAATGTCGCCGTGTAATTTGAAAAGGAAGATTAAAATCGCATTTTTCAAGCTCTCTTTTCCACTTTTTTTCCCTTTATATATAGTTCAACAAATAGGATGGTGAATTGACTTAAACATAAGTAATTTAATTAATGCATTATAATTTTGACTAAAATGTCAAACGTTCAAAATTTCACCCTTAGATCTTGTTGAACTAAAAAACAGAAACAATCACGAAAGTAAGAAATCAAATCATTGACTTTTGAGATATTAATAAATGTCTCATCCACTAAGTTATGTTCAAACTTATTTCACTTTATAATTTGTTAACTTATATTGCATGTTCATTATACTACAATGAATGCTACACAATTAACCAAATTAAGTATGAATAAACCAACCAACCCAAGCATAGCTCGTCAATCCGAGCATAATCCAGTGGATAATAAACCAATTACTCTCTTAAAGGTTGATAGTTAGATTCTCACTTTCACAATTGTTTAAACTAAAAAAATTAGCATAGCTCAATTAATTAAGATATATATAATCAGTCAAGATATCATATGTTTCGGCCAAATTGAGCATCGCTCAACTAGCATAAAGTGTGAGTCATTGACCAAGAGGTCAACGGTTTGAGTCTTCTATCCTACTTATTGTTGAACTAAAAAAAATCATATGTTTCGAATTTGCATGATGCTATTAAGCTAAAAATAATAATAATATATCATTAAAATATTACTAATGTATTTTAAAAGTCGTAAATTTAAATCTCAACCATGTTGTTTGAATTGTAATATTTTAAACAATTGCAATATTTTAACAAGAGACTATATGCGAAGAACAATGAAGACACAAATATCATAACAAATCCATCGATTGTATTTTTAAATTAAAAAAAAAAATCTATTGATTGAAAATTGGTTAAACATGATATTGGAAGCAATTTTAAATTATATTTTTTTAAAAAGGGACAACATCTTTTATTTTGTCCGTGTTTGAAAAGTAGTTTGTTTTCATTTATTTTTGCACATGACTCGGCTTTTGAAATAATTAAAGTTTTTTTATGTTTAAAATCGTTATGATTAGTTATTCCAAATGCATAATACTATTTATATTTACATGTCATCAAAAAGTTATGAAAATAATTTTGATAACATAAATAAGAAAATTAATTTTCACAGTTCAACGACTCTTTTTGTTGTCACACTCAAAGAAATTAAGAAGGGGTTGAGCAAAGAAAGAAGTTCGCAAGCCCTCTCTTAATTGTCTAATATCTTTTTTTTTTAACTACTAATTTTAAAGACTTACATAAAATAATAATAATAATAAAAGGATGGAATTTTGCCCTTTCCTAGTAAGAAGACTCTTTTTTTTAAAAAAAAAAATAATATTGTAATTTTTGAAAATTTTTATTAAAATATATTAATTTTAAAACTATTTATTAAAATATTATAGTTTTAAATAGTTTAACGAAGTTCGTCTCTTGAAGAGACGAATTACACCGATGTCATCACTTTAAGAGACGAAGATGTAGAGTAGTGGAATATTTTATTTGCCACATAATGTCATCTCTTCAAGAGTCAACCATATATATACAAACACTTAACACATGCTAAAGGTTGGTGCAGTAGTTGTGGGTGTGCCCAAACATCCTTTTAGCATGAGTTTGATTCCCACTAAGTGCAAAATCATTATGTGACAAATTAAACCTTCTACTCAGCTACATCTTTGTCTCTTGAAGAGACGATATGGATATGCGTGGTGTACTTTGTCTAGAGATGTCCATTTAACCCGCAGGGACGGGGCCCCATGGGGACCCTCCCCGAACAGGGCGGGGAATCCCCTATTACATGGGGAATGAGGGAGGGAGTGGGGAGATTTTTCTCCCCGTTGACTAAACGGGGACAGAGACGGGGAATATATTCCCTGTCCCCGTCCTCGACCTCGACCCCGCCCCGATTAGTAATATATATATATTAATTATTACCTATAAATAGAATTTTCAAAAAAAAAACTATAATAGGAATTAGTTTAAGATTATTTTGTTATTAAAAAAAAATTAAAGACTACGTGTGTAATATTGAAAATTGAATTTTTAGAAATTAATTTGTTTCGACATTATAGTATTTTTACTTATGGTATATTATTATTTTTATTAGAAAAATTTATAACATTTTTTAAAATAGAATTATATTGAAAATTATTCATTTAGAAATAATTTCTATTATGATTGAGAATAAATTAAAAAAACTAAAAAATATTAAAAAAAAAAAAAGAATGGGGAAAAATTTCCCGTGAGGGACCCGATCCCCGTGAGGAATCCCCGCCCCTATCCCTGCGAAATTAAATGGGGAATTTCGCAGGGACAGGGAATGAAATGGGGGGTGGGGACTGGGACGGGGA
This sequence comes from Trichosanthes truncata, assembly GCA_033996785.1. NCBI lineage: Eukaryota > Viridiplantae > Streptophyta > Magnoliopsida > Cucurbitales > Cucurbitaceae > Trichosanthes > Trichosanthes truncata. The sequence goes on along the minus strand of JAWPNB010000008.1, from coordinate 21,242,466 downwards.
ATCCATTCCCCGGCCCCGCCCCTCCCCGTGGACATCTCTAACTTTATCTCTTTAAGAGACGAACTTCATCCAATTATTTAAAATTATAATATTTTAATAAAAAGTTTCAAAATTAATATATTTTAATAAAAAGTTTCAAAAATTATAATATTAATAAAAAAGATCCGGGTAAGAAAATAAATAACCAACCAAGGAACATAAGAAAACTATGGATTTTACTATTTAATTAAAAATTAAATTCAAAACTTTAATGCTATTTGAATCTCAATTATAGAGCATATATTTTTCAATATGAAAACAAATCAATTATTTTCTGGTCATGTTTTAAATTTTGTAATTATGCAAAGAGTTCTCAGAGATACAAAAAGGAAAAGGAATATACACTTTTGAGACCGGAATATACACTTTTGAGACCACAATTTTGCATCAAAGTTGCAGCTTTTTTGAGCTCTTAAATAAAAAAGGGGGTTAAATTTAAAGTTGAATATTTTGCTACACATCATTACTTTATTTACTTTTCTTTCCCAAATAGCTTACTTTTGGTCTTTTTTTTTAAAAAAAAAAGCTTACTTTTTTTTTTAACTAAAAAATGTTTAACTCTAATCATCAAATATAAGAATATTCTTACTCATATTTTCTCTCTTCCAGCTTTCATAGTATTGATAACTCTTATAAACACTGGTTCTTCCCAAATCCCACTCTTCTTTTGAAAAAGTCTCCTTTTGCAAAATGGCAGACTTTTCTCCTTTAAAGACATGAAGATTTTTTTTTTAATATATATTATAAGTTTATAAATAAAAAGAATATTTTGAGTAGTACGAAGTTTGAATGCAACCTATAGTATGGATTGAGAAATTCAAGCAAACCTTGGTCCTTTATGTATCGATCACTAGCTATATAGGATTCAGTCACAGTTTTGCTAAATGGTCCTAATATGATTTAAGAAATGGTGACTCAATTCACTTTATTTAAGAACGTGACACTCCACACGTTCTTATAGATTCTCTCCCTTTTATAATTATCTTTTAGTTTTTTTTTTAAACATAGTATTTCTCTCTTTTATTATTATCTTTTAGTATTGAGAACTCTAGTATTTTTCTCTTTTATTATTATCTTTTAGTATTGAGAACTCTCATAAACACTATTTTCCTATACTTCTTTTGACAAATGAGCTCCTTTTACAAAATTGCAAAGGTCGTTTTTTTTTTTTTTTTTTTTTTTTTAAGACGTGAAGAATGTAAAATTTTGACAAAGTAATGTACCATTTAGAAGTATAAAAATATTACAAGTTTATAAATAAATAAAAAATAATAACAGTATTTTCAACCGTATGAAAAAGTTTGAACACAAAGTATACACGTTGAGAAATTCAAACAACCACTTACCTTTATGTGGACCGCTAACGTGTCTAGGCTCCGGCATCTAGTGCTACTAAGAGGTTCCTACCCTAATCCTAATACGGTTTAAAAAATGCTAACTCGATTTATTTCGGCTAAATTATAAAAAATACTCTAAATTTTGCATTTTGTTTAAAAAATACTATATTCTCTTAAAAGTTGCAATATTACCTTTGATCTTTCGTAAAAGTGTCAAAACTACTCTTGAAGTAGAAGTGCATTAGATTGTTGGATGAAAAACGAACATGACGGTAATTTGGAACAACGTGACAGTGACTAGGACGATTGTTTGGATTAAATTTGAAGAACGACATTCATATACGTTGACTTTTCGTCACAACATTTTAATAGTTTTTCTACTTCAAATGGGGTAATATTGTATTTTGAAAGAATGAGGGTATTTTTTTAAACAAAAGACAAAATTGAGAGATACTTTTTTTAATAATCTAGTCATTTGTTTCATTTCAAAATATGGCACTACACTCGTGGACTTGACAACAAATTTCACTGAATACAAACTTTTTAATACTCATTAATTTGCCTATAAGTTTGAGATAATTTATTACATATTTCTTGAAAAATAAATAAAAATAAATTGTGGGTTGAATAATTGAAGGAAAGACAACAACTCAGCAATCAAAAGCACTTTTGATAAAACATACTCACTCCACTTCAATTGCCTAAAGTCATCCATATCCTCCATTCTACAAAAGACTCTCAATGCCCAAAATTTAGGCACTAGATTCTCAATGCTCAACAAGGGTTGAGTTTAATAGACAATCAAAATTAGATTTTAAAGTTATTGAATTCTCCTAGAAGAAGCACTTTGATAACTCTTCTTTAAATAATACCTATAAAATCAACCACGATTTTACAGTGAAAACTTAATTTCATTATTATTATTATTATAGTTCAACAACATCTAAAGTGAGGAGATTCAAACTTTTAACCTCTTTAGTCGAGGGTATATGTTTAAACTAATTAAGTTATGCCCAGATGGATCAAAACTTAATTCACAGTTAATATATTCGCTCTTAGAAGTCAAATGTTTGAACATCTATTAATTAAAAAGATATTTTTACCAAAAATTACATTTTAAAAGAAAACTCTCTCAAATGGTTACATATAATACAAAAGAAAAAGAAAAATAGGTGTGAGTTGGCATAAAGCTGAAACAACATGATAACCTTGTAGAGCCCAGGCATCAAGCAATCCCATATTTATGATTAAACGAAATGACGAACCCACCGCCATAATTGTCATATCTTTTATTTTCCCAAATTTCATTATTCTTATATAATATGATATGATTTCCGATAACCTGCCTTTTCTTTTTCTTTAATTCTTTTTCCTTAATTATATTGTCATTATCAACTCTAAAAAAATTTAATCACAATAATAAATATTGAATTGTATTTATCTTTAGTCCACGCGGTTAACAATTGGAGTAAAATACTGATATGAAAATCCATCAAACAATATTTGGATGGAGTGGGGTAAATTTAATTACTTCTTTGGATGAATTACAAGATTTGACGAGAATAAGACTTTCCATAAATTGTAATTTATCTTTTTTAGTACCGATACAATATCGAAGTCAAGTGGCTGGATGACTATTTGTACCAAATCTTATTTGATTATATCTAACAAGTTTAGTTACAAATTAAATTTGGTCATAAGAGTTGTGACACAATTTCAATTTGATTCTTATAGCTTAAAAAGTACAAACTATCTTTTGTTTTCAAAAAAAAAAAAAATCATTTTTTTATTTCTATTTTTTTTGCTAAGCTCTAAATCATAGTATAGTTAGCTAACACAATTAACTAAATAAAAACATTAGCACAATGACACGTAAGACATTTGTATTATATAATAGCGACAGTAATGATTTGTAAAGTTTCATTAAACTAATAATCATAAAAGCAATTAACCTAAGTGTAGTTCAACTGATTTAGACACATACCTTCGACCAAAAAGTCAGATGTTCGAGTCTCCTACTTTCATATATTTGATTTTAAAAAAATTATAACAACAAAATTGAAATTACTTTTTTTTAATTTAATATTGGAGAGATTCATTCGAACTTCTAACTTATCGGTCGAAACTACATATCAATTACTCTAAGTTGTTTACTTTGGCACAATTTTGAAGTTGCTCAAATCATTGAAAGTTTTAAATAAGATGGAGTAAAAATTAAATTCAAACATAATAACTAGAATTTATAATATTACTGTCACTTTATTACGAACTCTTTTATAAGATTCTGATTTAGTCCTTAAAAAACGGATGCATGTCTTTTTCATTGTAACAGCTGTAGAGATAAAATGGTCCGTCGAGGGCACTAAACTTGGGGATCCACGTGGTGGGAAATCATTGGTTAATTGACCGGGCGTCTCTTCATTTGTTGCAAATCCTAGAATCATTATAAAAGGATGGAAATTATATTTTGTTCTTTTCTAAAAAGAAAAAAGTTTTTTTTTTTAAGCTACCCGACACGACAACCCATCCCTCACTTCCTTTTTTAACGCTCTTCTTTTTAATTTGCAAAATATGTTTTTCTTTTTGAAAAGAAAAATATGTTTTTTTTTTTATTGTGAAAAGAAAAAATATGTTATTCTATAGTACTTAAAAATAATTTTGAAATATTAAAAGTTGTTCGTTCCTGCTTATGTAAGTTCGGAACTTTTGTATTCTTTAAAAAAAAATAAAAAGTTTGGGAGCTTTGGATCCTTACTCTGCTTTTGTGAATGGAAGCTAAAAGTGAGTTTTGGACCGTACAACAGCGAGGCCCGTGGTATTTATGTGGGCCGGCCCACTATATTACCCAATTGCCAACGGGTCAACGAGAGAAATAGTAAGTTTTAAATACTCCAACTCGGAAAATGGTGAAACGCATTACACTTTGTAAAAATGGCTGAACTTATTTTTTAATGGAATTTTCAAATTGGACTCGGGTGAAAATAACTTTGGTGTAGATCTTCCATTTTTAACTCAACTAAAAGATAGACAAGAAAATTGAGCATATTAAGGAAGAGAGAGGTGAAACTCTAAAAAAACAAACGTAACAAACAATATTAAATCGTAATATAACATTAATTTGAATTAATATTCAAATTAATTTTCTAGCATAATCATACATATTTACAGCTAAAAATGTAGATAGAGACTTGTGAAAAACAGTCTCTGAAATCAGGATTAGTAGTTTTCAAATGAACAAATTGATAAAAATAGTGTAATGGATAACTTCTAGTGTTTATATGTATTTGTAGTTTTAACTATAACTACGTATGGGTAATTATAACATATGAAGAATATGTGTTTATATACCTTAAAGCCTTAACCTGTTCAATTTTCCAGCATAATCATAGGTATCAACAACTAAAATGTGCATAAAGGCTTGTGAAAAAGTATCTTTGGGATCGAGAGTGGTGGTTTCAGATGAACAAATTGATAAAAAATGTGCCCTAAATAACTTATAATGTTCGTATATATTCGTAGTTACACCTATAACTACGTATGGGTAATTATAACATATGAAGTATATGTGTTTATGTACCCTAAAGCCTTAACTTGTTTAATTTTCCAACCTGATCATAGGTATCAATAGCTAAAATGTGCATAGAGGCTTGTGAAAAATAGTCTATGAGATTGGGAGTGGTAGTTTTCAAATGAACAAACTGATAAAAATGGTGCCCTGGATAACTTCTAGTGTTCATATATATTCGTAGTCACACCTATAACTATGTATACGCAATTATAACATATGAAGTATATGTATCTATATACCCTACCACGTCTGCGACCTTCTAAGCTGGTGAACGCTTGAATTTCATCGATTCACTTGAGTCTTTATCTTCGTCTACTCTATTGTCGTTTCTACCATGTATGCAAGGTATGTACATAGCCCTACCATCGTTTGTGCATCATGACCTCTATTGTATTTGATTTCATCGTCCCGCCACTTGCTCTCTACATTTTTCTTTCCTTTCATTTGACCAAACATGGTGTTTGTTGGGGTTTGCTTCATCTTGGAGACTATCCATCTTGGAGGGTCATCTACATCTCTTGGGTTCTTCAACAACTACCGAACTTTCCACACTCGAAGCATATTTCGAAGGTATCAACATCCCCATACGTTGTGCTCCCTATTAGGAGTGAGTGTGTTGTTTATCGATGGGTTAGGGATTGGGTAGGCTGAACACGATTTTCTTTTTACATTGATATTAGATTCTAGAATACGATTTGCATATTTAAATAAGTGTTTTAGATTATGAAAGTCAATTTCCTTTTTTAATGGATCTTTTTGAATGTCAATAATTTTGAAAGTTACGGCTTATAGGACCCATATATATCGTTTTCCTGCATGGAGGCTGAATGTAAATATCCATATATACCTCGGGCATAAAATGGAAAGAAAAATTATTCACACTTTTCTCCTAATATATATATCCATATATACCTCGGCCATAATGCTGAATACCACAACTTTTTTGCCATTTTTTTCATTTTGGCTATTTTTTATAGCTACCAGTCAGAAATTCACATTGCCAAAGTTATTCCATAGAATCTCAAAATATATTTTAACATTAAAAAAAAAAATTTTAAAAAATTAAAAAAAAAAAAAAAAAAAAAAAAAACTCATCATACCACGTCAACTTTATCAAAATAGTAGTTCATCAGAGCAAAACTCAATAAACAATACCGTGTTTGCCATTTGGTTTTTTACTTTTTTATTTTAAAAAATTGTGCTTGTATTCTTAGCATTTCTTTGCAATGATTTTCATATTTCTTAAAGAAACATTTGAATTCTTAACCAAATTCCAAAAACAAAAACAGGTTTTTAAAAATTACTTTTTTTTTTTTAGTTTTCAACACTTAATTTAGATTTTGAAAATATTGGCAAAAAGTAGATAACAAAACAAAGAAACCTATAGGTAGCAATAGTGTTTATAAACTTAATTTTTAAAAACTCAAAACAAAAAACTAAAAGATTATCAAACAAGACTTAAGATACTCATTACTATTTTAAAAGTCAATAGTTTGACCTCACCCCCACACATTTCTTAGACTTAGATAAGGGAGAAAAAAAACTTGATCAAAATTAGCCAATCTAACCATAGCTTAACTGATTAGAACATAACTTAATGACTAAGATATCTTTCTTTCTTCTCCCAAACTGTGGATTTGAATATTTTATATTTTTATATAAGACAGATTAATTGAGGATATTACCCCTCTTTTTCTTTATTCTTCAAATTTAAGCCAACTTAGGCAAAATTAAGCGAATGAATATTGCCTTAATAGCATTCTATTTCTTTTAGAAAATCAATCCTAATTAGCATTCTATTGAGAATATTAACAAATTCTTAAAATAGAGAAGCATAACTCAATATTTTCATTTTTTTTTTCTTTCTTTGGGAGCCTTTTCATTGGGGGAAAGAAAGCAACTTTGGGCTTTGCAAGGGCTAGACTTTGACGAGAGAAAATTTTATTATTCTAGTGTGGCTATTACTTATGTTTTAATTGTCAGTTGAAATGATTATATGTCGAAATGATTATATGTCGAGATGATGATGTGAAGTCAAGTAACATTAAAGAATGATTTATGAAACATAATTTATCTCGTGAACGAAATGAGTATGTACTACAGGAAAATTTACACTCGACCAATTAGAAATGTAGATTGAAAATAATATTTTAAAAAATTTAATAATCAAGAAAATAACTAGCCAACAAAAGCATAACTCAAATGACATAAAATATGTGTCTCCGACTAAGAGGTCAGAGATTCGAATCCTCCACCATGCATATTGTTGAACTCTAGAAAATAAATAAATAAACCCACCACATATCTCGTAAGTCGTAAGTCGTAATGGAAATGTGAAGAGAAAACAATTGCAAAATCCATGCCAATTTATTATATTTTAAACATAACATAAATCAAGAGTGTATCTATCTAAGGGTTTTTTTTTTCTTTTTTTTTTGTCGGGGTTAAATTCATTTTTTTTTCAATTACAAAAAAAAATAATTAGTTCTTGAAATTATATATATATATATATATTCATTTTTCATCTATATTTAATGTGTAGGGAAAAAAAATTATCTATATTTTTTAAAAATAAAATATAAGTTATAAAAATAACAAACATTATCTACAAATTAAATATTACATATTTGTTAATATTTCAATAAATTCAACATTTTACAAAAATGAAAAGGTATAAATTATAAAAATCAGGACTGGGGGCTTGAGCCCCTTAGGCCTTAACCATAAACTAACTTGTGGTTTTATTTCACTTTTTTTAGGGACTATTTCACTTTATATATATATAATTGTTTTTTTTTTCTCACTCTTATTATTTCTAACTTATATATAAACCAAATGCTAAATATATGTTTTAGTCTTTCATGTTTGAGTGTTTTTAAATTTAGTCATTATTATTTATAAATTTCAATATTTTTTTTATTTAAAAAAACCAATTATATGCTTATTGACAATGAATGTTCAAATTAACTCATGACAAGCTTACATGGCATGATTTAATGATTACTCTGAATTAGACCACTTTAAGGAACTAGTGTTTTACCACGTGCAATGTATGTGTATTTTTTAATTATTATTTTTTTTTAATTTTTAATGATTTAAGTAAAATGTTAATCTTATTTAGTTGGTAAGATTTTTTTATTTTACATGTTATATCTTATGTGAATATAATATTGGAAGTAACTAACTTAATTATTATTTTAAAATTTTAATCTCAAATGTAGTTAGAAGTTTACAATTTTATAAAAGTTATAAAAAACACAAAAATAACTTAATCAAAACTCAACTTAGATTCAAATATAATATTATTGTTTTTTAATTGATTCAAATATCATATTAAATACATTAAGATATGAAAAATTTATGTTTTATTTCGAAAAAGCCTAAAAGTTGTAACATTTAACAAAAACATATTAAATTTAAATTATGGAGTGAAATTATTTTTTTAATTACTAATTTTATATTCATAGAAATATCAAATAATTTATTAGTCAGTTTTCAAATAATAAACCAATCTTTTATAATGAATTTTTTATTAATTTTTTTTAAAAGTATGTAAGATTATTCTATAAATAATTTGGTCATATAAAATTTGAAATTACAAAAATACATGCTTTTAGTAGGATTGGTTAATTAATCATGTTAGTTTATGTAATTACAACTAAATTATTTCATGGTGATTATAAAAAATTAATTTGTAATTGTTTGTTAATTGATTAAATTGATTGAAATTTGAATTCTTGCACAAAGATAATTAATTTGTTGGGTTACAAATTAATTGATATTTTATATTTATTTAAATTAATTAAATAAATAGAAAATAGATTTAATAATGTTAATTTATTGAATTTATTCTTAATTTTAGATAATACTTTATAGTGAATAATTAATTCTAAAGAACTTCCATAATTTATCGAGTTGTATATTTGAATTTTTTTAGACGGTAAATTAATGTAAATATTGTGTAAAATTATTTGTTTGTTTACTTAAGCATAAAAAAGGGTGGGATGGTCAAATGAGAAATGATATATTTGTAACTCATAAAGAATGCAAAGGTAAGACAACATGATATAATATTTAAAATCCTGAATTTAACATCAATATATTTGTGGACCTTACTTCTTCAAGTTGAGGGAGTCAGTTTTTCTTTTTAATTTCAATTTTTTTACATTAAGGATAGTTTTGATATTATATAAAAAAGCAAGTTTTTTTTTAGTACAACAAATAGGGGTAGGGAGATTTGAAGAAGGTCGTACGTGCCAATTACCATTGAGCTAAGCTCATTTTGACAAAAAAAAAAAAACATGGTTAATCTTGTTCAAACAAAGTTTATTTTAAAAACATTTTATATTTATTTATATTTAAATATCACATTTGTATAAAAATCAAATAGCGAATAATAAATTCTTATTAGCTAATTTTCATTTGTTTTTTTAATCCGTCAATATTTAAATTTTTACTTAGTTATATTTTGAATAGTCTATATTGTGAATACATTGTATGTTTTTTTTTTTTTCATATTTCAAACAATATTTTTTTGAAAAAATATAAAACAACTATTTATTTATTATGTTGAGAATAACATCTTTATTTAGCTATATTTGTTTCAAAAAGAATATTTATTCAGTTATAGTTAATATAGTTTAATACACTATAAATTATAAATTAAAATAATATATTTATTTTTTGTTGTTATTAATATTAAAAAATATAAGAGAAATTTTTTTTTAAAATTATGCTAGTTTTGAATAAAAGTAGCATGTGAAAAATCAAATTAATAAATGATGGGCAAAAATTAACATTAAATACTATAAAAAATATTATTATCAAATATATATACAAAATAAATGTAATAGTAATGAAAAGGAAAAAAAACTAATACCATCAATGTTAGATTATAAGTGAAAATACGATTAAAAAAACTTATATGTAACTATCAATATATTTTTTCTTTAAATTGTTATAAGAATAATAGGAAATAATTTAATAAATATATTAAATTATAAAATAACTTGAAACTATCTCTACCTAAAAATAATCTTGAAAAAAAAACAAATAAAATTGAATTGAAGATTTAAAAGAATAAAAAAATATTAATACCTATAGGAAAAAAAATTGATACCTAAAAAAACCTTGAAAATAAATAACAAAACAATTTTTTTAAGAATAAAGTACAAACAATAAAACAAAAAAACAAAAGGCATATCTTTATGCACTAGATAAAGTAGCCATGAATGAAGATAACCCACCAACAGATGAGGAAGAACCGTATTGAAAGCTTACCGAGCGATCCCATCTGCCACTAAGTTCTATCTCCGAAGAACAAATAACAAATAACAAATTGAATTAAAAGAATTGTAACATGCAAAGTGTTTAGAAAAAATAATAAATATTAATTACAAAATAACTTGAAAATATCTATAGGAGAAAAGGCTCAAATTTTTGTAGAAAAATGGTAGGAAATAGCTCTTTATATAGTTGTAGCTAGGAGTTGTAGAAGATTTTAAAACTCTTGAAATTCCATTATTAAATTAAATTAAATATAATTAAATGTAAACATCCATTAACTATAGAATTAATTTACATAAATTAAATCAACAAAACCTTTTATATTCTAACCTTTCATATTCTAACTTTTCTTTATTTTTATACTTTCATTTTAAATATTATTTTCTTAATTTAAATGTTAATTATGCATCAAAATATTATATTTTTGTTTTAAAAGTTTGATTATATATAATTTATTTAAAAAAAAAATTAATTTCTAATTTGTTTTTAAATATCACGTTTATATAAAATTTCATTACATATAGTTGATAATAAATTATGTTCAAATTTCCCATTGCTTAACATTTATTTTTTGTTATGAAGATCCACTACATTTTTTTTAGAAAATTAAAGCTCCCTACATTTAAGTTATTAATTGGTTTGAAAAATATTTAAATATTTAGAGAAATTGCACTTGTTACCATTTTTATTATTAATAATTAATGCTAGTGGCATGCTTGTAAATTTAGAAATTAGAGTAGGTAAAATGATTTAGTTATATGAGAAAAAAAAATGTAGGTTTTATTTGTTTGTGAGTGAAGGAGTTTTTTTTTAATCTAAAACCCTATTTATCATATTTGTATGTCAATTTACGTGGGAGAGAGAGTATTTGGATGGATGGAAGAATAGGAGAGAGGAAAGTAAAATTGAGAGAGACCTAGAGATGAGTAAGAAAGAGAAAACTAAATATAATTAAATTAAATTAAATATAATTAAAGTTAGTGACTAAGTAAATAAAGAGAGAACTTTTTATATTCCAACTATTTAAATGTCATTACTTATAATTATTAGTAATTAATTATGATGACATACTTTGTAATTATAAAATTTCATAAAGGGTAATGTAGTCCAAAAAAGTTTTTCAAAAATTGTGGCTTTTTAATATATTATAGATTATAGATAAAAGTCCAAATTTGTTGCCATTTTTTTAAAGGATTTTGGAGGCAAAATTAGAAACTTTTATCTCTTGCATAGCCTAATTCCTCTTGTAAATTCAACGAACTAAGTATTATGTCATGTAAAATTTATTATCAATCAATTTAATAATCCACAATGGGAAAATGATATAAGTGAAACTTTTTAAAGTATAAAGAACTAAATTAAAAAATTTCAAACAATTGATACTAAATTCAAAAAACACCAAAACAATTGGGATGAGAATATATATTTAGCCTGAACAAAATTAACATATCCACCCGCCTAAATTTAGTTTAAGTTATTAGGGTATGTTTGGAATACCTTATAGTTTAAACATTTTTTTTTAATATTTTCAATGAAAACAATTTTATATCTTACATTTAAAAAAAACTTTAAATAACAATTTTTTTTTGTTGAACTATATTCAAAAGTAATATTACAAATATGATTTTTTTTACTACATATTTTGATTTTTTTAACACTTAAAAAGTAATTTTTGGATAATCTATCTCTCAAGAGTTTATTTAAAAATAGTTTTTAAATTAATCTAAGGTCCCGTTTGATAACCATTTAGTTTTAAGTTTTTGAAAATTAAGCTTATAAACATCTCTTTTTACCTATGAGATTCTTTGTTTGGTTTTCTACTTTCTATCTATGTTTTCAAAAACCAAACCAAGTTTTGAAACAAAAAAAAATAATAATAAAAAATAAAAACTTATTTTTGTTTTTGGAATTTGACTAAGAATTCAAATGGTTCTTTAAGAAAGTTGAAAACCCTGATAAAGAAATTGTAGGAAAATAAACATACAAAAATAAAAAACCAAATAGTTATCAAACAAGTTTTTTAAGTTCTTTTTATTTATTACGATTTTTCTAAAAGAACACTAAGTTATAATAAACCCACTTCAAATTATTGATTTTTTTTAAAAAAAAAATACTTATAGAAAAATTAATTTTGTTTAAAAAGTATTTTTTTCCAAAAATTATTTCAAACACATTATAAAGCTCTCTTAAAAGTTACGAGTCTAAATTCTTTATATTTATTAGTTAATACATTATAAACCCACTTAAAATTCTTATTTTTGAATCACCACACTACCCTTTGTTTTCATTAAGAAATGACATATCCACTACTAATTAACAATAATATAACTTGTCTTTTAAAAATAAAATAAAAAAATAAATAACTTGTAAAGTTTAGTTAAATTAAATTTTTTATCTACTTAGACCATTGTAAAAAACGAAAAAAGAAAAAAGTTGACCTGGTGCAAGCCATGATTCGCCGCTGTCGTCGACGGCTGGCAAGCAAGTAGTGTTTCGTTGAAAAGGTCTCCCCCGAACGACCTGTCGTTTTCCTTTTCTCATACTTTTCTTATTATTTTATATCTTCAATTGTATATAAATAAATTGCCAAATAAACCAACCGCAGCAAACACCCGAAATTGCCCTTTTCTCTGTTCTCACTTCTCAGTGCTCACGGCGTGGGAATATATTATGATATTTTACTAAAAACAACTTCTTTTTTTTTTTTTTGGAGAGAGAAAAACAAGGAGTTTTTGTACGGATGACCCGTTTTCCAATGCTTTAATGACTGATGACATGCATTCTGAAAATAATGAAATATGACCAATTTTGATGTGACATAGTGCGCAAAATTACACATGATGGTAGTATGAGGTGGTCTTGCTTGTTCATGCTCTCGTAGGCGGAAACGCTCTCGCTCTAGCTCTCTCGCTCTCGCTCAAATGAGTGGTTGAAAATCTGGAGAAAAAAAAAGACAAGAAAAAATTACGTCATAGAAGAGCTAGAGTAGCAGAGCTAGAGCGAGAGCGAGAACAAGCTAGAGCAAGAGAGAAAACGAGCTAGAGCGAGAGCGAGAACGAGCTAGAGCGAGAACGAGAGCGAGAACAAGCTAGAGTAAGAGAGAAAACGAGCTAGAGCGAGAGCGAGAACAAGCTAGAGCAAGATAGAAAACGAGCTAGAGCGAGAGCGAGAACGAGCGAGAGCGAGAACAAACTAGAGCGAGAGTGAGAACAATCTAGAGCAAGAGAGAAAACAAGCTAGAGCGAGAGCGAGAACGAGCGAGAACGAGCTAGAGCGAGAACGAGCTAGAGCAAGAGAGAAAACAAGCTAGAGCGAGAGCGAGAACGATCTAGAGCGAGAGCGAGAAAAGCTAGAGCAACGATGCCCTCACAGTAATTTGGACGGGATGCAAAGTACGGAAAGGGTCATATGTCATTAATTTCAAAACACGGGTCAAATGACATCGATACGCGTGAAAGTGAGTCATCTGTGCAAATTTCCCGAAAAACAACGACATCTAATTAAATCCTATATCACAACTTTACAGTTTGCACGTATAATTTTTTTACTCACAAATGTAGTTTTTTTTATAGTAAATATATTATAGCTTCGGTTATTTTTTTAAACAAATTAATTGATACCTAACTTTTGTGTATAAAGGTAGTTATTTCAAAATTGACTAAATAATATAAATTGAGTTTTTGCCTAATATTGTGAGAGTACAACTAATAATTCTCATTGGATTTTTGTGTGTTTTTTTTTACGGTATGTATGGTGAGAGATTCGAATCTCTTACCCTAATTTAAAAATCAATGGCAAATAACTTGTCACATTAAATTATTTTTGTTCACATATAAAAATCTAATAAACTTTAATTAGAACATGAGTGGAATAACAAAATTTTAAAAGTATATAGATGAAATTGAGATTGAGACTGAGATTATAGTTTAGGGATTAAAAAATCAGGGTATAATTATATACTTATATTAGAAAAAGATTTTGTTTGATTAAAAAAAAAAGGAAAATATCAAATTTGACCTTAAACTTGTGAGGTAATATCAATTTGGACCATAAACTTTCAATTTCATCAAATTTGACCATAAACTTAAATAATTGTTGCAATTTTTACCATCAGTTCAAATTCTGCTAATTCGCCCCCCCTAATTTTAACAAAAAATAGTGTAAAAATCTTTAGAGACTCATTAATTTCAATGAAATAAAATTTTTGCACAAAAATAAATTTGACCAATGCACAAATTAATTATTAAATAATTTTGTCAACAATCATAAATTTCAACAAAAAATTTAGCTCTAATATCGTTTTTATCTAAAATTTTATCAATTCAATATCGTATATATGTTTTATAATTTATTAAACGCATAAGAGAAAGCTTCTTTTAACGATATTTGAAGCAAGAACTTATCAGATTGTTAAAATTATGTCACTTTTTAAAGTTTGAGGTTAAGATTGAAACACTTATCTAGGTTTGAGGTGTAATTTGATGAAATTAAAAGTTTAGGGTTAAAATTGATACAACTTGACAAGTTTAGGAGTCAAAATTGATTTTTTTCCAAAAAAAAAAAAGATTTTTTTTTTTTTTTTTTTTTTTTTTTTTTTTTTTTTTTTGGTGATCTCGAATGCAATGGAATTATTGATAACCAGACAGCTCGTAAATTGAATATGAAATCCAAGACGGCGTCGCTTCAATGTCGACGCCTACGGCCCACCGAACCACTGCCAGCCCAGCCAGCCCAAATGCGCTGGCTGCCCCGAACGCTAAATCTCAACTCCCCTTCCCCCCCACGACAAACAAAGATTCCGCCAGCCCCTCAGCACGTCGTCGTTTCTAATATATATTTTTAATTTACAATAATTATAAATTAGTCTTACAACTTTTATCACTGTCCAAAAATATGTACATATATAATAGATCTCTAAATTTTTTATTTTGTATCTAATAAATTTATGAACTTTACAGATATCTCGTAGATTATCAAACTTTCAATTTCATGTAACAATTTTATGAAATTATTAGATAAATCAAGGTTCTATTGGATACAAAATTAATTTTCTACATTTTTTTAGTTCAACAATATGCATGGTGGAGATTCGAACTTCCAACATTTTGGTCAAGGTTAGAATGCCTTATAGTTGATCTATACCTAGATTACTATTTTTTTTACAGATAACAAATTCAATTGTATACCTATACTTCTTGATTCATAATTTTTTTAAAATGATACGGGGTAAAGTCGTATTTTACATGAGTTTGTAGATTTAGTAGACACCATTAAAATGTAGGTACATATTGGACATAAAATTGACAGTTTAAGAATTAATTGGACACCATTTTAAAGCTTACAACCCATTAAGCATAACTCCAAAAGAAAATTTTATTCATTATTTGTTGCCCTCCTCCAAACCTTTTGATGTATGATGAAACCATAAATTTTAGTTTATATCTCCTACATCCAACAATATAATACCATTAGTCATATTGTACCAACCTTTAAATATAATTTATCCATCCAAAGTAAAGGATCAAACATGTAATTTAACTTGAAAATAAAAATGTTAAATTACAAATTTAATCACTAAACCTTTTAAGGTTGTGTTTAATAAATTCTTGAAGTTTAAAATTGTATAATAAACTATTGAATTTTCAATTACGTGTCCAATAGATTCAATTCATATTTGATATCTTTTAAAATTAATGAACTTACAAATTTCGTGTCTCATCTAGAAGATTTTCTCTAGTACTTATATTTAATAGCTTTATGGTTTTATAAAAGGTTAAATATGATAGGAATTTATCAAATATAAAATTAAAAGTTCATAATTTATCACACATTGTTTAAAGCTTAAAAATATTTTGAACACACCAATTTAACATAGTTTAATTGGTCAAGACATAAGTCAACAACCAAAAGGACATAAATTTAAACGTATGCAACTTAAAAAAAAGATTAAAATACGAGTTTAGTTCATGTACTTTAGATTTCATTCAATTTTAGTCCATTTACTTTCAATAAATCTTAAAATTAGTCTTTACAATTAGTTTGAAGTTATTTTTTTTTTGTCGAAATTGGTTCAATAATAGTAATGTGAACATATTTTCAAAATTTATAGAAGAAAGGCTAATAGAGACTAATTTTTTTTTAGAAAAATTAACAATAAACTAATAATAGGAATCAATTTTAAATGTTATTGAAAGTATAAATATTAAAATTGAATATTTAAAAATATTGAGACTAAAATTGAATGAAATTAAAGTGTAGAGTCCAAAATGATATTTTATCAAAAAAAAAAAAAAAAAAAAAATCTTTTGCACTCTACTAAAACACAAAGTTATGGACTAACTTGTAATTTAACCCAAAAAAAAAAAAAAAGAATCTCAAGATTAAATTTCCATTTTTTTCTCCACCACCTTTTTCGCTCGCACTTTCCATTCAGCCGTGTAAACAAGCCGTCAAACCCCCACAGACGACAGCCCCATCAATCTTCTCTCCTTCTCTCTGTTCTGTCTGTAACTTCCCTCATTAAATTCTCTCTGCTTAATTCATTCCTCTTTCTTCCTTCGATTCTTCCGTCCTCGTCTTTCTAGTCAACCTTCTTTCGCACCCCTCACTCAGACCAATCCAATCTCAAAGTTCTCCTCCATTTCTTCGCCATCAGGTTTGAATTCGTCCTTTCCATTTTTGGGCTTCTCTTGCTCCTTCGCGTTTTCGTTTCAGCTACTGTTGATGATTCCGATTTTTTCGTTTTTGGTTTCTGAATTGCGGAATTTGGTGTTTGGATCAGGTTTGTTCGAGAAATCTGGGGCGGAGACGGCCATGGCTCATAAGGTGGACCACGAGTATGACTATCTCTTCAAGATTGTTCTGATCGGGGATTCTGGCGTCGGCAAGTCCAACATTCTTTCTAGATTTACCAGAAATGAGTTCTGCTTGGAGTCCAAATCCACCATTGGTGTTGAGTTCTCGACCAGGACTCTCGAGGTAGAAGCTTAATCGGTTAAACTCTCAGCACTTTTTTCATTCGTTTTGTGCGTTTTTTAATAAGCATTTTTCAATTTCTTGATTGATCGTGTGAGTTGCCTTTTGTGATTGACGAACTTCAAAAATCTAGGTTCCGATGATTTTCTAGATGGTGGATTGGGCCTTGGTTTTACTTTCAATCGTTAACTTACATTGGATTCATTGCATGTAGAGTTTGAGTAGTAGTTACTTTCTTGCTTGAGGCTACAAACGTTTAGGCTTGAATTAATAGGTGCTGAATTTGTTGAATATAACTAATATGTTACTCATCTAACAAGCAAACGATCTAGGTTTTTAGCCATGTCCACCGAGGACTGAGAGACAATGAAGCCATGTGTGCTCAATTATTCTAAAATATGGTTGTGAGAGCAGTAGGAAATTGGCAGAATCCTTTTCCCGTATTTTTAGACCACCCTTATAAAGCAACCTTGTCCACTAATTGTATACTCTTAAAATTTTGCGTGTTCTCCTTAACAAAAAGTAGAATTAACATTATT
The DNA here is from genome assembly GCA_033996785.1 of Trichosanthes truncata. NCBI lineage: Eukaryota > Viridiplantae > Streptophyta > Magnoliopsida > Cucurbitales > Cucurbitaceae > Trichosanthes > Trichosanthes truncata. The sequence goes on along the minus strand of JAWPNB010000008.1, from coordinate 21,224,722 downwards.
GAGACTGTTCTCTTTAACTGATTCAAATGTAGAAAAAACCAAAAGTTTCTTATAAAAAGTTAGGGTATGTCCATCATATTCTGGCCAAACCAATAGCTATTGTAGTTCTAGCATTAAATATTACACCAACCCTAGGAACTCATTGGCCGAGGAATTACTATTTTTCTTGCGAAAAGCTTAGGCTCCGTTTGATAATCATTTGGTTTTTGGTTTTTGAAAATTAAGCCTATAAATACTACTTCCCCATATGGGTTTCCTTGTTTTGTTATCTACTTTTTACATATGTTTTCAAAAACCAAGCCAAGTTTTGAAAACTTAAAAAAGTAATTTTGAAAAACTTGTTTTTGTTTTTGGAATCTGGCTAACAATTCAAATGTTTTCTTAAAAGGGTGAATCCCCATTGTAGAGAAATGATGAGAAAACAAGCATAATTTTCAAAAATCAAAAATTAAAGTCCCGTTTGATAGCCATTTGGTTTTTGAAAATTAAGCCTATAAATACTACTTTCACCTATGGGTTTCCATGTTTTCTTATAAACTTTTTACATATGTTTTCAAAAATCAAGCTAAGTTTTGAAAACTAAAAAAAGTAGTTTTCAAAAACTTGTTTTTGTTTTTGTTTTTGGAATTTGGTTAGAAACTCAAGTCTTTCCTTAAGAAAGATGGAAACCATTGTAGGGAAGATGGAAACCATTGTAGAAAAATTGTGAGAAAACAAACACAATTTTCAAAAACCAAATGGTTATCAAAACGGGGCCTTAGTGAATGAAGCGAAGATTCAGAATTTTTTGAAGGAGCTGGAGAAGTGAGATTGAGATCTCAAACTAAAATTATCCAGTATTCCTATGTAGGGAATCTTATACATTTTGAATCCCTTCCTACCGTTTCTTATTTGTTCTTTATCCAAAATTCTGTTATAAGAACTTATATACGGAAGGCAAATGAGATGGAGGGTTGTCCTCAGCTAATTGGGCAATCATTATTCAGTCTGGAATTCTTTTCCATTTCATAGTTCTGTACACTTGGTAGTTAAAAGTGTTTGCCATCTCATTTTAGTGAATATTATTGTCATACAGGTAGAAGGTAAGACAGTCAAGGCACAGATCTGGGACACAGCAGGTCAGGAGCGATACCGTGCGATTACTAGTGCTTATTATAGGGGAGCTGTTGGTGCTCTCCTTGTTTATGATCTCACGAAGAGGCAGACTTTCGACAACGTGCAAAGGTGGCTTCGGGAGCTGAGAGATCATGCAGATTCTAACATTGTGATTGTGATGATAGGAAACAAATCCGACCTAAGTCATCTTAGATCTGTCTCGGAGGATGATGGACAGGCCATGGCTGAGAAGGAAGGCCTTTCATTTATCGAGACTTCGGCCTTGGATGCCACTAACATCGACAAGGCATTCCAAACCATCTTGACAGAAATCTACCATATCATCAGCAAAAAGGCATTGGCAGCCCAGGAAGCAGCTGCGAGCATCGCTCGTCCCGGTCAAGGAACCACCATCAACGTGACCGATACTTCTGGGGACTCTAACAGAAGGGGTTGCTGCTCATCTTAAGCAGATACAGAAAGATAGAACTGATAGTTCGCATCAAAGGTTTCTCTTGTGTTTATCTTTCCTTTTTCTTTTTTCATAATTGATCTGTTGTTTTTGATCTTCTGGATTTGGAGAAACTAGGAAAATGTAGTGTATTCATAGCGGGCATGTAGAATGAATATCTCACTCGACCCCTCTCGATCCCCTCCCTGGTTTATCTCATTAGCAAGTGTTAGTTATTTTCAGCAATTTCCAAATTTCTTCCTTATTCCTTTTACTTACCCATTCATATAATATAACAATTACTTGGGGGAATTTGATTTGTATTTGTTCTTCATTTGCAACTCTTATTCAGAAATTCTTACGTTTGTCAGTTGGCAAATTATACAGGTATGAGACAGGTGGGATTACTAGCTTAGCTGTGTGTGTGTGTGTGTTTATGACTGACTGGCTCTTATTTTTGTACTAAACAGTAAACAGAATTGGGTTCTCTTTGAAGCTGGATTCACTTTAAAGTGGTGAATGGTGGACGATCAGAATCCCATATATTAAGAGGGGAACAAAACTAGCAAACATTGATCCTCCAAAATTCGTGGGGGGAAATAAGTGAAAAATAAAATGTTAAATTAATTACAAGGGTTGTATTTGAAATTTCAAGTTTGTTTCTATTGGGCTTCAAACTTTTAAAGAGTGTTTGATAGATTTCTAAATTTTTAGGATTTGTTTTGGACGTTGAGTGAGTTATAATAGTCTGGGTTATAATAGTCTATGGAGTTAAATAAGTTTGCACTCCAAACACAGGCTATTATAATCTAGATTAAACAACTATGCATCTTAAATACATATTATATAACTTCACAAACTATTGTAGTCCATATTATTAATGTTGTGTCTAATGGATTCATTAATTTTGATAATGTTAAATATATCATACTTATTAGAAACAAAATAGAAAGTTAATGGATTTATTAGACATTTTTTAAAGTTTAGTGACTTATTAGATGAATCTAAACTTTCTAACGATTAAACTTGTAACTTAATCGAAATGAAATGAAGATATCGTGTAAATATGTTAATTTTTTTAATTTAAAAAAGATAAAACAAGAGACAAATGTGTTACATGGTTTTCTTTTGTTATTTTTTTTAACATGCAGATAGCATTTTTAAAAAATCACCGTCGTTTTAAAGAAGAAACGAAACAGTAGTAAATCCGGCGAACAATTTCTTGTTTTAAATTTCAACACTGTTTTAAGAATATATTAAAAAGTAGAAGACGAGAAACTATTGTCAAATTTTCTCATAGGAACTTTTCATAGCTGGCATTTGTTTTAAAAATATTTATAATACCGGGTTTTCCAAAAGTAATTGTAAAAATATATCTTAAAAATAAACTATAGATAAGGCAATGTTTCAAAATTGGTAAATTATTAATTAACTTAAAGAATGGTAATTAGCAATCAACCTCAATAATCAAGCATATGACTGATATACATCTACATGTATTTTTACTTTTTCTTTTGTATTCGTAATAATTATTTTGAGTAGCTATTTTTATAATATTTTAAGTCTAGTATATATATTATAATTTTAATTAGGAAAAAAAGACTGCAAAATTTTAAAGAAATAGCCTATCAGCATTTTGCAGGCAGAAAATGAGAAAATGGGAAAAAAAGGATAATGTCTGAGCCCGGGTTCGAACCGGGGACCTCTAGTGTGTGAGACTAGCGTGATAACCAACTACACCACCCAGACCTGGTGACAACCAACTCCCTAAATAAGATCATATTTTCAAACTTTGATTGTTCAATATAATTTAGACTTGAGATTCAAGAGAACGTTTTCTTGTTCTTTCTCGCAATTCGCCATGGACGCTCACCACGCATCTCTTGGTCGACGAACGGTAAGAATTTCTTGCATGTTCGCATTCTTACGCATCATAATGTCTTTATTGTGTTTGTGAATTAATTTCATATCTGTTTCTGCAGCTGGAAGAGATTCGGCAAAAGAGAGCGGCGGAGAGATTGAACAAAGTTTCTTCTGGACCAGATCTGAGCACAGCCTCGAAATCAAATGGTTTGTTATTGTTGCCTCATATGGAATTAGTTCTGAGATTATTGGTTGTGGATGTAATTTGGTTTTATTGGAACAGAAACTTCTGGAATTAGAAAATCAGAGAGCGGAAGTCGATTCTCAGAGGTAGGATTTATGTCAATTTTTCCACGCCACGCCGAACCTTCTGCTTGCTTGATATTTAGGAGTTAGAAACTTCTTTTGTATTCTTAATTTCCTCCGCCACGTTCTTGTATCTTGAAATTTTGGTATTGATTCTTAGGTTTCGTCTTGAATAGTTTCTTATATCTTTTTACTGGGCCATGTTATTATTGTTAGAAAAATGCGGCTTGAATGTAATGGAACTTATTGGACTAATAGCCAATTGTTGCAATTGCTAATCAATTTCATACAATAGCAAATTTATTTAATAAACAGGCCTCTTCAGAATTCCTCTTTTCATTTTCCCCCTCTTTTAATGGACTTCTGAGATCGGTCAGTTCGTTTATGCAGATCGATGTGGGTAGTTTAGTATCTCAGATACAAGATTTGCAGAAGAAGAATGCGGAATTAGAAGAAGAAAATAACATCATAAGCTCGAAGGTTTTGTTCTATTTAATCTTTTTTCCACTTGTGCAGAATATACTATAGAAAGCATCGTGCAACGATCATTTATTTGAATTTTTTCATGATTACTTTTTCTCAGCTTCAATCAAAGGAGGTTGAGAATGACATGCTTCAGAAGCGATTGAATGAACTGGTAATTAATGCTCTTTCTGACTGATTTTTCTCTGTTCCTTTGGGTAGGTCTCATGTCAGTTGTTCATTTTCAATACTATATTTTCTGATTAGACACATCTCCCTCGTGTAACTTAATATATTTGATGCAGTTTTTATAGTGTAAAACATGTAATTAACTCCAATTTCTGTCTTGAATGAAATTTATTATTTGGAAATGCAGAAGGTTTTGCTATTTATTAACCTGTACTTAAACCCCATTTTCCCTTCTAGTTTGGTGATAGAAGAGCTTTTCTTAACCTATACTTCATTTTACTGAAATTCCTTAACAGGCAATCTTTGCGTAGGTGTTCTGTAAATTTAATTGAATATTTCAATCTGATTACAAGATTACCTTAATTTCGTAGGATACAAACACTGTACCATCTTTAAGGAAAGCTCTCAAGGATGTAGCTATGGAAAAAGATGCAGCAGTTGTTGCCCGGGTATATGCAGTCTAGATATTATTTAATTATTTTTCCCTTTTCCCTTAAATTTGTTCCTCATAAGCATTACTGATGGTGTGATAAATTAGTATAGGAGGATCTGTTGGCCCAGCTTCGCACTTTAAGGAAACAATTGAAGGAAGCAGAGGAGGAACAATATCGAGTACGTAATTAGTTTCAAACCACTCATTAAAGTAATTTTTTGGTATTGAAATAGTTTTTCTGCATTAGGCGGAGGAAGATGCTGCAGCCTTGAGAGCAGAATTAAATTCCATACAACAACAAGCAATGAGTGGCTCTTTTGCCGGAATCACGCCAACTGCTAATCCACTTGATCAGATGCAAAATTTAGAAAAGGAAATATCTAAACTAAATTCTGAGTTGCAGGTATGTCTGTTGTGGGCAAACTTCTGTCATTTTCTTGTCAGAGTGTTGGTTGTTAGTGCCTTACGGTAGTTGATGATGTACAGAAAATATCAATCTTGAGGCAGCAAGATCTACAAAAATTATCAGAGGAGCAATCCCGTATTTCATCCCTCATTTCTGAAAAGCAGGAACTTGAAGAGAAGCTTGCAAGTACGTCCACAAAGGCCTCAGGTACAGAGATTGTCATGCCAATACCTTTTGAAGCCTGATACATTTTTGCAAATTTCAAGAGTTTGTCCGCTTAACATCTAGCAATAATTTTGGATTTTTTAAAATATTATTTTTTGTGTGTTTTCCTACAGAAATCTCAGAGAAGGCAGTGGAGAAGACATTTTCAGTTGTAAGTGATTTTTTGTTGGATTTTCTTTTAAAAGAATTGCAAAAGAATTTATTTTTCGTAACTGTGTTGATATGTCACTTACAAGTATCTCAGAGTTGTTTCTTGCATGATTCATACTCAAGAAGTTTATATAGAACTATTCTTTCGCCTTTTACTCAAGAAGTTTATATATTCATTAATCATCCTTTTCCCCCCTAGTTACAGCATTACTTTGTTATTTGCAGGAAGAGAAGAACAAGCTTGAGAAGCAGTTGCATGACATGGCTGTTGTGATTGAGAGGTTGGAGAATAGTAGACAGAAGCTTCTGATGGAAGTAAAGTCATTTCCATTTTCTTCTCATTTAATCACACCAAAAGTACGATTTATGAATTTGCCTCTAAATGAGAGCCTTTTCTCATGCTTTTGGCAGATTGATTCGCAGTCTTCAGAAATAGAGAGGCTTTTTGAGGAAAACTCTACTCTATCCAGCTCTTACCATGAGGCTGTGGGCATAGGAGTACACTGGGAGAATCAGGTAATTATAGTTGTTTGCAGTTTTTATGAAGTCTTCACGAGCTTCAAAAAGACTTCTCGTGATTGGATTTGGAGACTAGAATTGGTTGGAACTTTGTACACTGTATGCATGCTAAGTGCTGCTGAATGAGGGAAAATGTGCCATTTGTAACTTGTTTTTATCTCTGTCGTTCTTGTTGAATTGCTTATACTTGAGGTGCAGTATGTTTGCTTTAGTGGTCTAATTAACGCTGCTCTATAGAATTCATTTTAAATTACAGCTGATTAGGAGATTTTGTAGGTGAAAGACTGTCTAGAGCAAAATGAAGCGCTTCGCAGAGTTCTAGATGAGTTGAGAACAGAACAAGCAAACAGTCTGCCAGTGTCATATAGAGATGGGGCAGTTGAGACCCAGTCTCCTCCATTAACAGCTGAACTTCTCTCCCTCAAGGTTAGTCTCTTGCTTAGGATGCATATTTCTGCCTTCTGCACATATATGATGATTTCTCAATCTCAATGAAGTTGGAAGTCCTTTCAGGAGTTGAATACTTAGCCGTATGTTGGTCTAAGTGATCATGTCGAACTCATTATTTCAGTTGTAATCTGCTACCTTGGTTCATTTTTCATTCTTTAGGGTGGTCATCTAAGTATGATTTCATCTTCCTGTTATTTCTTTGAAGGGCCAACTTGCAAAAGAACAGAGCAGAGCAGAGTCATTATCAGCAGAAGTATTGGAGCTGTCAACGCGACTCCAGCAGGCTACACAAGCATATAACGGGCTCGCACGCCTGTAAGATCCTCTCTCTCCCTCACATACAGAGTACAGTTGATTCATTTGATTTCAAAATCTATTTCTTTTCTTGAATTGTTGCTTCTTATATTTGTAGCTATAAGCCAGTGCTGCGGAACATCGAGAGCAGCCTAATTAAAATGAAGCAAGACGGATCCGTTGTTGTACGCTGAATACAAATGTACGTCCTAGGAAATTTGCATAGAAACTCTCTGGTAAGAATGATGTGCCTGAAGTTAAACGTGTGTAGCATGGAAGAGGATCGACGGAAGGTTTATCATCTGTCACATAGTTTCCTTTTGTGAGAAATATTATTCCAAGACCAACAGGCCCCTTTTGGGAGTGTCCTTTTGTAGCTTTTTGGTATATTCCAAACAAAAGCTACAGTTCATTCATATTCATTCTATATTGAATTTAATATATCATTTTTTTAATGTTTTAAACGTTGTTCTGTTCCAAGGAATGCGTAGCTTTTAGCTAATTGGATCTTTAAGATCAAGTAAATGAATCATAGATTGATTTGTTAGAGACATAATCAGCTTTACTATTTGATCAGCGGCGGACCAAATTATTGTAGAAAATGACAGGCCCAATTGAATGCTTTTCATGACATTCTCATTAATCTAATCTTATTATTAGGCAAATCTATTACTTATTCAAAATTTGAAATGTGCTTGCTACATTCTCCAAAATTTAAACATGGATTAGAAACTATTATATAGCAATTTTAACCATGGTATAAACTCTTTTTTTTTTTTTTTTTTTGAGCAAGGGTTAAACTCGTCTCAAATTCTCAATCATCAAAATATTAGGACAAATCATAAAAGTTATTTTCAGCTATTATTTTGCCTCTTTAGCTAGCTGGATTGCACCAATTGGAGAATTTCCCCTACAAACAACTTTAGAGTAAAGAGGAGGAAAAAAAAAAGGGAGAAGACAGCAACAGAAAAAAGTTGATAGAGTATGGCTCGAAATCTCTCCCTGTTTTGATATTTATTGATACTTAGTAACAAAGCTTTCTACAGGTTGGCAAAAGGAACTCTTATTATAATTAAAGATTCAATGAGGAGGAAGAGATAAGCAGGGAAGAAGGAAGCTCAACAATGGAGTCCTCAAAGATTTGTTTCTGTATTCCTCGCCATAAAAATGGCCACAAAGCTGATGCAGGATCAGAGAAATCTTCCAAATCAAAGCCTTCCCGCCGCAAATCTCGCCGAGGTGCAAAAGAAGGTAAGCATTCCTCTAGTAGTGATAGTAGTGGAAATGGAAACACCGGTGATGCAAGTGCAGGAAGTGCCGCAGCCGTGGCTGCGGTTGCGGTTGCAGTCACGGCGGTGACCATGGATGACTTTGAAGACGACAGTGGCAGCACCCATGGCCACGGCGGTGAGGGAGTCGGTGGAGGTGGCGGAGATTAGGAATCGGAGGATCGGAGTGTTTATTTATTGTTCTCTTTTCTCATTGCATCTGTTTTGATGATCCTTCTGCTGGTTCTTTGCTGAATTTTGGTTTGATTGATGTGTGGGAGTTTTATCTTTGTTTGAATTACAGGATATGAGCATCTGGGTCTTGGTTTCCTTTGTTATATATATAGAAAAGTCTGTAAGATCTTGAAATGATGGCTGTTTTCAGCTCTGTTTTTGTTCTTAAACTCTGCTTTGAACTTTCTATTTATTTCATTGTTTAGTTCATTGGTTCACATGGAATTCAAGTTTATTTACACATTGAAGTTGATTTTTGTTTGAGTGAATAAAAAAATCTCAAGGATATTTAGGTTTATGCTCCTACATTGAAATTGAAATTGAAAATGAAAATCTCTTTTCAATCCAAGAGATCTGATTTTAGTATTGGTTCAATTTCTTGAACAACTACATCATTGTATGATTTTTGGGCAAGAGTGAGTTAAGTACTCTTTTATTAAAAACAATTGATAAATTGAGATGGGCTGGGCAAAGTATTTTCTTAAAAGATTGATTTATTAATTACAATAACCATTTGAGTGATAACTATATCAACACACTAATTTGGTTAAGGCATATACCTTCGATCGAGGTCAGAGGTTCGAATCCCTCCACTCCCACATGCTATTGGCCACCCAAAAAAAAATCATGTTGCTTTAAGTTAAAACTTTAAAGTTTGATTTCCTCCTCCACTATTCTTTGGTTTCAAAGAAAGAAAAAATAAAAAGACAATTGGGATTTGCTAAATTAAAATAGGTGAATGAATTGACAAAAACATCGTATCACATAGATACAAAATAAAATTTAATCTAAATCAAAAAGTAATCCTAGAATGATTTAATCAAAAGTATTTGAAAGTCAATTCTTTAATGCAAAAAAGCACAAATCTTAACCAAGGAAATCTCACATCTGAAGACGCAATAAAGCATAAACAATATTAAATTAATTTGGGTAGAGACCCATTTGCAAGAGTTGGATAATTTCCTTCACAACTGCAAAAAACAATTGAATATCACAATCACAACAAGAAGCTCACATATTCTTTGATGAAACTCGTAAAACCAAGTAACCAACCCTCATGAACACAGATACATACATAGATTACAATGTAAATACTCAAATAAATAAAAATAAGCTCTTCAAAGAGTTCTATCATCAGCCATAAAAGTCAGAAGCAATAATATTCTTCCTAATCATCATCAACATATATGGTTTCTTGCTTAAAGAGACCACCAAAAACCTTCCTTACCTCTGCTTTTGCCTCCTCTTTGGCTTTAGGCTTTGAGTTATCTTTCGACTTCACAGCAAATGAAGGCTTGGAATTGGTCTGTGCTTGTCTTACGGCTGCTTTCTTTGATGGCAGAGCTCGAGCCTTGGCTTGTCCTCTCACTGTGGCGATCTGAACATTTGATTCCTCAGATGGTTTTGGCAGTTGAAAAGCCAGCTTCTCCCAAGGCTGCGTTGAGCCGAAGCCCTTGGCTTTGCTGAAAAAGTTGTTGACTAAACTGCCCGCAGTGTCAGCTTTCTCTGGGGCCTCTTCGGCTTTTGCTTTAGTGGGGGGCTGAGGTTCTTTTTCTGAGAGCTTTTTGAGCTTTTGGGATTGCTCTGAACTGAAATCCTTGGCTTTGTTCAAGAAGGTATTGAAGAAAGCGATTTGATCGGATTCTTGGGCATCAGAAGAAGCTGCAGCAGCTTGGGCTGCCTTTTCTGAGAGTCTTTTAGCTTTGGCAGCCTCCAGTTCCTGTTTCTTTGCGGCCTCTGCCTCTTCGCGAGCTTTCTCGGCAGTTCTTATGGCTTCTTCCTCTGCTTTTGCATTGGCCCGTGCTGCAGCGTAAGCCTGCCTTCTCCCATCCTTGGGAATGGCACTGGTACCAATTTATACCAAAGTAATTAATCTTCCAATTATAATACTTCGTGAAAGGATGTAAGAACCTTCAATACACACTACATTTTCGGTTTGAAAAAGTGGGAATTTATTTTTATTCACAATTTCTAAATTACAGATTCAAAATATCTACTTTTCACCCCCTATGTTCTATAGTGTTAAAATCAGTCATGTCGAGATTTACAAAAACTTGGAAGAATAAATTAATAAGGGTAAAAAATACACTTTTGGTACTTAGGTTTTTAAAACTAACACTTTTGATTTAAATTTTGTTTCAATTTGATCTTAGAGATTTCAAAATTGACATGTTGGATCCCCAAAGTTTGAATTTGATTTCTAATTAGTCTGAAGTTTGAAATTGATTTATAAATAGTAAAGTTAATATTAATTGACCTGATGAAATGATGATGTGGTAATTAACATATGCTAACTAAATTTTAATGATATGCATTTTTTTTATACTAATGGACCAATTAGAAATCGATTTCAAACTTCAGGGACCAATTAAAAATCAATTTCAAACTTTAGGGACAAAAATTAGAAATCAAATTTCAAATCTTGAGAACTAAACATGTCACTTTTGAAATCTCAAAGATTAAAGGGGTTAGTTTTAAAAACTTAAGAACTAAATAGAAATTAAGTTCAATCTAAAATGTCATCATCATGCATGTTGCTTATGAATTTGATAGTGTGATATATTTAATTTTGAAAGATAAGAGGTGGTCTACATAAACAATTTAAAAACAGAAAACACAATGCAAAAGAGAGGGAAAAAAAATTACCTGAAAAGTTGCTCCACTGAACTTGAGGGTGCAGATGGACTAGAATACACTTCCACAACCTTAAGAATTAGATGTGAAATGCTCAATCAATTATCTAAGCAATGGCAGAAAATATATAGTGGAATAGCTATGCTTAAAAATTTTGCAAGTTTTTTTGGGCGTAATCGTCGGTGTTGCAGGTTACCTTGTTCTCGGCCACCGCCGTGTTCGAGAAAACGCCGGCCACCAACGATGCTATCTGTGATTTGGCCACCTGATAACAAATTTGAAGTCAAAATTAGCATGCCGTCAAAAACAAACATGATCCTTCTCGAGAAAAGAGAAAGGGAAAGAACTGTTCAACATTATTTGATAATTATGGCATACATTACATTACTTTGTAGTCGTTTGAACTAGCGCTTCCTTCAGCTCCGACGACGACATTAAAGGCCCGTTCAGGCTCAAAGTCTTCGACCAAATTCGTCTTGATGAACGTATAGCTGACATCGGTTTCGACTACTTTCTGCAAGAGCTCCACCACGGACAACGCCTGAGATCGGGAGAAAAGATTGTTGAAGAATGACGAAAGGCCGTCGAGTACGTTGTAGGTGGAGGAGCTTGATGCGTTGCCGTCGTAGACGATGGCTACATGGCCTACTCCGGCGAGCTGCGCTGCCTGAATTACTTGCAAAGCGTCCGATGTGGTAACTTCGGAGGTCGGACCGTTTTCTCCGGCGCCAATAGTGACAACCACTTTACTGGCGTTTCCGATCGCCTTGGCTATCGATTCCGCGTCTTGAAAGGAGGATTCGACGGCGTTTAGCCGCTTCGATTCTTCATTCGATATGACCTTCAGTGTTCGACAAATAAAATGCACAATGTTATCGTCAAAATAAAATGCACAATGTTATCGTCAAAATAAAATGCACAATGTTATCGTCAAAATGAATAACTGAACCAGATGCGAGAGTAGAATTATCAATTCAGAAAATAACGAATCCTCAGAACTTCCATTCTCAGATACAGAATTCAAATACTGACCTAATTATACTTGGCAACAAGGCGAGAGTAGAATTATCAATTCAGAAAACAATGAATTCTCACATCTTCCATTCTCAGATACAAGATTCATTCTGACCTTACACTAAACGACTAGATGCGAGAGTAAAATTATCAATTCAGAAAACAACGAAATCCTCATATCTTCCATTCTCAAATATAAAATTCATACTGAACTAACCTTATACTTGGCAGCAAGACGAGCTAATTCTTGCGCAGCGCCAAGCTCCGGCACACCAGCACGGACACTAAAACCTTCACGCAACAGCATCTGCGCAAATCGAATGCCGACCTGACCAGTAGCGCCGGCGACAAACACTGTTTTAGGATCCTTTCGCCTCGCGTTCCCGAACGACAAGCCCGACGAAGTATCGCTAACGACCGGAATCAGAGACTTCACATCCGGTACCTTTCCGAAAGAGAAACGGAAAGGATTCGAATTAACGGAATCTTCCGCCGGGGAGTCGTCGGACGATGGCGATCTTTTGCTCGATTTCCCCAGGCGAAACAAAGGAAATGTTCCAGAACTCTTGGCGTAGACGGCGAACTGCCTCCGGCGGTTCTTGAAGCTTCGCCGGGCGTTTGGGGCGGTGGTTAAGATAAACGAATTGGAGTTTATGATCGCCGCCATTGGAACAAGGAGACTAGAGAGAAGAAACGGTGGTCAGTTTCTGGTCTTCGTTCGTCTTCAGGTTTCTCTGATATCCATGCCTGGGAATTGGATTGGAGTCGTATACAAACAGTCCCCACATCCTCAAAAAACAGTAGCTGAACGCCATGGAATTTCGAGATTTTTTGGAAATATTATCCAGTGAAATAAAGGCGAAGCAAATAGAATGGTGCCACGTGTACCACTTATCCATTGAATAAAAATTGAAGTGACCACTAGAGATTGCAAGATTGACCTTGTTTATGGAAAAGGGAAATATCATTTTTGTTTATCCATTGTCATCCACTCCATCCATTTTCTTATTTATCTCACCCAAATAAATGAATGGATCAAAACTAAATAATAATAATAATAACATTTTTTTTCCTTTAATATTACTAATGTGGACAAATTTCGGGTACCACATATTCTCTTTGTTCATACTATAATTTTGCTTTTATAAATATTCCTTTAATGCTAGTGGATCCCACATCATTTTTAAAAGAATCGTGACAAGCAATAAATGGAAAGAAGTATGGTACTACAGTAGTATTGCAAATTTTACCTTAAAATGCTCATTTGACCTGACATGTATGAGATCTGCAAGGTAAGATCTCGTAGTGTTGTGTTGTTGTGTCCAACACACACCAATGGCAAGTGATTAGTGAAGTGTAAGGTATAGTTGTATTAGGTTGCGTACCTTTAATGAAGGGAGATCTCGCTTGTCGACCAAAACATTAGTGTTAGAGTCATACAATTAGTCATTCACATCCTGGAAAGGGAGATCTCGCTTGTCGGCTCAATTATCATTGGCTCGACAGGTTTTTTTCCCCTTTTAGGTAGTCGGAGTCCTTGGCTTTGGCTAGTGGCCGACCTGGATGCCTTGATCTCTCTTGGGCTTGTGGTTATAGATATCCATTTTCTCCGCAGGGACCTGCCTTAACGGGGCGAGGAATCCCCGTTTAGACAGGGAATGGGGGAGGGAGTGAGGGAAAAAAATTTCCTAAGAGCTAAACGGGGACGTGAGGGAAATTTCTTTTTCGAGAGCTAAACGGGGACGGGGAATGTTCCCCATCCCGTTTTCCGTTCCCCGCCCCGTTTAATTATGCTTGCGTGCATGCGTGTGAGTATTAAAGTATATATATGTCATTTAAAATTTTATTGTTAATGATTTAGATAATTGGATATGTTTGAATTATATAGTTAAACATTTTAATTATATATATGGATTAATTAGATAATTTGATATGTAATATTGTTTTGTTTTTATTAAGAGGTTCAATAATTTTATCTTTAAATACATATTTTTTTAATAGGAAATTAACTATTTAAATTAAGATTTTTGGTGAATAATTAACAATGTAATTGAAAATTAATGGATATTTTCCATAAAAGTTAACTATTTGAAAATTTATCAAAAGAATTATTTGATTCTTAAAAAAGAAAAAAACTAAACGAGGAATAATTCTCTACAAGGAATCTGACCCCCTCGAATTTTAACGGCGAATTTCATAGGGATGAGGATTCAAATGGAAGCCATCCCCACCCCACCCCGTGGACATCTCTACATGTGGTGGGGGTTGGCCCTAATGGGCCTCGGGCCCTTGAGCCTTATTGAATTTTCCCCACAAGAGGTACAAATGTCTATTTACTTAGTTTTGCTCAAGTTGACAAATTTTTAGTTAAATTACAAGTTTAATCCTTGAACTTTGATGTTTGTGTCTATTTGATCCCTGAACTTTTAAAAGTGTCTAATATATCACTAAACTTTCAATTTTGTAATAGGTCCCAAACCTTTCAATTTCGTGTTTAATATGTGATAATTCTCATTTATGAGGATTATTTGACCTTTATATTTAGTTATTCTTGTTATTTTATGTGTGTTATTAGATAAAAAAGACTAGCTAAAAGTTGGTTTGACTTGAATTATTGTTGGAAGTCTTTTAAATTAAGTAAGTAGAGAAAAGAAAGCAAAAGAAAATTAAAATCACATTTACTTGATGTTTTTATGCAGAAATTTGAAGAATGTAAATATAATTGCAATTATGGCAGATCTGGAAAACGATTGCAGCAAAATGGCAGATTTGGAAAATGATTGCAACAGAATTGCAAATGCACAAATTATGGGACCAATGTGATTTTTGGGGATTTTTTTTATGATTCTTCTCTACAAATTCAGCAAGACAAATTGTCCATAATTATCCATCATTCAAGAAGGAAGCCCTAGCCCAAATCCTCTATAAATATGAGAGAAGAAGCAACAAGAAGGAATCGATTTTTTGGCCGTTTTCATCATCGTTTCGCTACTACTTTATTTCTTTCTGCTTCTGTGTTTTTTTACCTATTTTCTAGCCCATTTGAACTTCGAACCTCAATCATTCCTTAATGAAAGTCGAAGGAAGTGAATGCTCAATTCCCTTTGAAAAAAGTGGAGTTTGATCGATTGAGTAAGAAGTGAAAAATGGGCTATATTCTTTTATTTTTTAGAATTTATTTATGCATTGTTAATGTTTATTTTGTTCTAGTTTTAGAAGCTTAGCTGCTATTTACTTCCTTTCGTTGTAATTCTCTTGCTGAAATAGTTTAGTTGCTGAAGTCTTATTGTAATTGTTTGAATTTTAGTTGTCCCTCTTAATAAGGTTATCATTTATTTGAATCTTTGTTGAACCCGAAAATTTTCTCCCTCATTTCTCATGTTTTTTGTTATGGATTTTCAGGCCTTTAACTTATTGGTTTTCACTCTTTTCATGATAAGCTAAGTTTTCCTTAGGGGTTCAAGTTCGTGAATGTCCTAGAAGAAAGATGTAAAGCTTAAAAGCACATGTAATCTAGCTAACACTTGAACTTTGTTTGTTTTTGTTGAGTTTAATGTTGAGTAAACCTAGCTGACCATCTAGTGTTGCTTGTCAAGCTTAAACTTAATACCGAAAGGGTTAAGAGAAGTGGATGTCACAAAAGCAATTAGGGAAAAGACTTAGAAATAAGTCTTCAACATCGACCCTAAATATAGGGCGAGACTCCAAAACCACTAGAATTGTGCACAAAATTATCTAAGTTAGATTAACCATAGAAATATAGGTTTAATTACTTAGCCTCCTAAAGATTTTGAAGCAAAATTGAATAGGAGTCAAATTCTGTTTACTTAGTTTTCTTGTTAGCTACGATTGCAATTATATTTTAGTTGCATTTCTTTCCAAGTAGGCATGAGCAACTTGAATTCTTTTTATCATTAACACCTCTCCAAATTTTTATAACTTTGGTTACCGAAATTGCAATTTGAGAACAATTTTTACTATCTTTTGAATTTTGTTGTATTCGTTCCTTGTGGGATTGATACTTTGGAGTACTTCAAATTTTATATTATTTGCATCGACATTGTACACTTACATTAGACTGGAGCTTTATTTTTAAACTAAAAATCTTTTCTTAAAGCCCCCACGTTTCAATTCAATCAATAGGTCTCTGAAAATTTTGAAATTTTTAAAAATGAAATAATTTATTATATATAAATTTAAAATTTATGTCTGATAGAACCCTAAAATTTCAATTTTGTGTCTAGTAGGTCTGTGAATTTTAAAAAATCTGAAAGTTTAAGGACTAAATTTATAATTTTGAAAGTTTAGATACCAAATAGACACAAACCTCAAGGTTCAGAGACTAAATTTGTAATTTAATATAATTTTTTTATGTAAATAAATGGTAAGATGAATACTTTTTATTGGTTGAATTACTATTCTTTCTAAATTTTGGACTAGAGTCTAGAGATATTATATTTGTTGATGTTGATTTATATGGCTATATTGGGCTTTGTCTTGGTTGAAATTGTCATTTTGATGCTAGGTTAAGAATTTTTTTAGCCACTAGATTTTATGTGGGGTCGTTGGGATATTTTTTGGTTGTGTTTGAACATTTTCTAATCTAAATTTGAAGTTTTTTTTTGTTGGTTGACTCTCTTTTCTAAAGTTAACTCTTAGTATTTTTAGTTTACAATGAATATAATTATTAAAATTTAGTTTAAATTTTAATTCAATGGAGTTGGAATTACAATTTTAGGATTAAAATTGAATATTTTGCTTACATGTGGATGAAAATTTCTGCTATTAAATTACTAATACATTAACTAGGTGAATTGTTTCTAAGTTGACATTAAAAATAAATATATGGGTAAGACGAGGGAAAAAAAACAATTTTAGAAGTGAAATCCCATTGGAGAACCAAAATCCACAGTCCACACCAATAAGAAAAAAAGTTTTATATTTTCAACTCTCCGTTCTCCTATGACTATGATATTTGTAACTATCATTGGATAAATGGGTTGTCGATGTCAGGAAAAAAGGAGAAATTATTCAATGAGGCTGCCACAATGTGACTGTCTCATAATAGCCGTTGGATGTGGATTCAAAAACTTCCATGCTTTCTAATAACCATCATATATAAATTTGAGGTACTTCTCTTTCTCAATCCAATGGTGAAAAACTGACAGCCACATTGTGGTGGCCTCGCCGAATAATTTCTCAGAAAAAAGGGTCAATTACGTCTACATAAAATGATATAATTTTTGTATATATACAAAAGTCTTTCTAGAATCCTAAAGGTTCAATTACAAATTTAGTCATTGAACTTTGAGGTTTGTGTCTATTTGGTCCATAAACTTTCAAAAATGTCCAATAGGTCCCTAAACTTTCAATTTTGTGTCTAATAGGTCCCTGAACTTTCAATTTTGTATCTAATAGGTCCCTATCAAATTCAAAATTTTTAAAAATTAATTGATCTATTAGATATAAATTTGAATTTTATGTCTAATGGAACCCTAAAATTTCAATTTTATGTCTAAACCCGTGAATTTTAAAAAATTTGAAAGTCCAGGAACTAAATTTGTAATTTTGAACGTTCAGGGACTAAATAGATACAAACCTCAAAGTTGAAGGACTAAATGTGTAATTTAACCAATCCTAAAATTTGGTCCAATTATAAAAGCAATTTTTTTTCTAATTTATGTGATATTACCATGCCAATTTTTTAAAATATCACTTTAATTTTCCTACATTCAGTACAAACGTTATTATTATTAATATTATTATTTTGACAAATCTGATTTTATCTATTTAGAAAAGCTGTATAAAAAAAAACTTAGCATTATGATAAATAGAGATGAAATAGTGAGAGTAGTGTTAGTGAAGGAAGCATCATAAAATATAGATTATCATAACACATACTAAATAACTCTGCATTCTAAACACATATTATATAACTTCAAAGATTATTATAACTAACAAACTATTATAACTGAGACTATTATAACCCACTCAGTCCCTCAAATAGTCCCTTAAAATTGTATCAATTAAAACCTTAAAACTGATAATTGTATCAATTTAAACTTTGAACTTTTATAAGTGTATCAATTTACACTCTCAATTAGGTTTTATTTGAAAAATGTTAGTTCACATATGTACAAACTTATAATTATATAATTAAACTCTTGAACTTTTATAAATGAATAAATTTAGACTTTCCATTTGAAAATGCTTCATGTATCAATTCTCACACGTGTATAGACTTCTTAAAAATTTTAGCTCCATTTGAAAATTGTCCATGCATTTGAAACGAATGGTCTAAATTGATTCATTTATGAAAGTTTAAGAGTTTAATTATTTCAATTGTAAGTCTGCATATATGTGAACTAACGTTTTTCAAACGAAATATAACAGATGGTATAAATTGATACACTTATAAAAGTTAAGTGTTTAAATTGATACAATAAACTTAGAGTTTCAATTGATACAACCCTCAAAGTTTAGGGGTATAAGTTGATTTTCCCCCTAAAATATATGAATTGCATTTATTTTTTAATATAGTAGGTGAAAAA
Organism: Trichosanthes truncata; assembly: GCA_033996785.1. Lineage (NCBI taxonomy): Eukaryota > Viridiplantae > Streptophyta > Magnoliopsida > Cucurbitales > Cucurbitaceae > Trichosanthes > Trichosanthes truncata. The sequence continues at coordinate 21,206,178 of JAWPNB010000008.1, read as the reverse complement.
ATATAAGATTAGATTTATATAAAAATTTACCTTTTTCTTTTCCCTAGAATTATAATGCTTAGAAAAATAAAAAATAAAAAAGGTTATAAAGCGAACTGAAAAGACAATGTTGCATGACAAGGTTTTCTAAGTTAGACTATTGTATTTCTTTCTTTTGAGTCCTTTGTCTTCATATCATAATATCTTTAAAAAATCCTTGTACTTTTACTTAAATCAAAATATATTAAGGCTCCATTAGTCTCCATTTGATCATATTTCTTTTTATGGTTTGATTTGAAAAATTAAAGTAGTTTGGGTAATTTCTTTTTTCTTTTCAAATTTTTGGAATTATCATTAAGACAGTAGCCAAATTATTTTATACAAAATAAATAAATTAATAAATTATCTCTTTTAGTTTTTTCTTTTATAAAATATTTGGCCTGTATTCTAAAAATAATTTAACCAATATGGTAGAATAGAAAAATAAGTTTGTCTTTTAGAAACTGCAATTAAATAAAACATAAGGTTTCGTATTTTCCAATCATTGAGGACAATTAAAAGAGTAAATTTTGAGATAATTTGTTCATTTGTAAACATGCTACGTTAATTTGCTAATTTTGTTTTTACTGTATTTAAAAAATGAGAGTTGTACAATGGGAAAAAAAAATCAATTTTGACCATAACTTAACAAGTTGTATCAATTTTAACCATGAACTTTCAATTTCATCAATTTAGACTTCAAACTTGGCAGATTGTATCAATTTTAATCTTAAACTTTCAATTCCATCAATTTAAACCTCAAACTTCAATAACGGCCCGTTTGGATTGCAAATATAAAATATCTGGGAGTTAAAAACCTAGGAGTTAAAAACCAAGTAATTATTACCAATGGATAAAAATAATTCATGCATGTGTTTGGATATGGATGATAATTAATATGTGGGAGTTAATTATGACTTTTCTCTCTCTTCTCTCTTCTATCTTCTCCATTTTCTAAGAAAAAAGTCCCAAGTAAAAAAAACTCATCTCCTACATGGATAATAAAATCCAATGGTTCATGGGTTATTTTTATCCATGGGTAATAATTACTTGAGTTTTAAAAAGTAAAGACCAATGAAACAAACATTGGTTTTTTATATCATTGCCAAAACTAATCACAAAACTAGTGAAACAAATCGGGCCTAAGTGTATCAATTTACGCCTTTGGTTAAATTTCTATTTCAATCACCATTAGAAAGGCTTCCCAGGCCATGTGTTGCTCTATGATATGTACTTGTTTGTTATTTTTTTAAAAAAATTTATCAAAAAAATAATTAAATCATTCCAGATCGAGTCGCCACCAACATGAAAACCACAAACTCAACTCTCGAAAGTAGGACCCATATGAAAATAAATGGACTCTTGTGTTCCCCCTTGCCTTTTGGTGTCGATACCAGTGACGACAAGTGTGAAGAAGATCCAAGCGGTGATGTAAAGGCGGCGACGACCATGATTGTTTTGTTGACTTTGGTGGTAAGGAGTTTGAGCTCGACTAAAATGCATGAGAGAACATAAAAGACGATGATGGACAGAGTGGCGCCCATGAACACAATGAACTAGTCGTAGCCGACCTTGTCGGCCCAGTCGACAGTCTTACGTAGAATTAAAATGACATCGATGCTGGAGAGGAAGGGGACAAAGATTCCAACGATGGCGATTCCGAAAGCCCTGCATCATTGCAACGGATGGAGGACAAATCGAGCACGAGACTGATGAGAAATTAAAAAAAAAACCAATATTGGCAACTGATTCAAGAATGGGAGTACTCCATTGAGAAAAAATATGGTGCAAATAAGCTTTGTTTCTACTAAAAGTTGATTGATCAAGTAGAATCCTACCTTAAAATTGAAAAACCTTCAATTAATGAAATGAAAAAAAAGAAGAAGCAAAATCAGAGAAAATAAAAGGTGAGAAAAGCCATGCTCTGAAATTAAATACCATTATGACGAGTCTACTCCAATTTTCTTCAACAATTTTATTTCTTTTTAAAAAATAACAAATATGTATTTGTTGTAAAGCAACACATGGTTTTTAACATGTGTGGAAAACCTTCTCAATGGAGATTAAAATGAAAACTTAACCGAGGGTGTAAATTGATACACTTATTGAAGTTTGAGGTTTAAATTGGTGAAATTGAAAATTTGGGGTTAAAATTGATACAACATGCTAAGTTTGAGATTTAAATTGATGAACTTGAAAGTTTATGGTTAAAATTGATACAACCTGCAAAGTTTATGATTAAAAATGATTTTTTTCCCTGTACAATTCATTTGATCTAGTTGTGTGTGCCCACTTTAATATAAACAAACTAATCTTATAAAACAACCTTTTTTTAAGCAAATAAAACAACCTCTTAATTGTAAAATATTGTAAAACATGATTCTAATATTTTAGATATATGAAGAGATTTGAACTCATTTTATAAAGTTTTTTTTTCCTTTTTTTCATTTGTCCAAATAAGGATTGAGCCAATTCATAATGTTTATAATTTCAACAAAAGTTATTTTACGTTATTTTTGTTTGGTGATCGTTCCACAATTATCTCCCGACATGGAGTAACTTGAGACAGAGAATGATTAATATTCCTCTTCTCTGTCCGATGTATCAAAAAAAGATAGAAACGGTGGAGCATGTTTTTTTCAATGCAAGAGATCAAAGGAAATTTAGCGACAACTACTTCCGAGGGTGCAAGTTTTGAATTGCTCTACACTAAAAATCTCAAATTGATGGTTGGAGTGTGCTAATAGGTTGTCGTGTCAAGAATTAGAGCTGTTTTATGTAGGAGCATGGTCTATTTGGAATGATAGAAATAAGATTGTCCATGATGAAAGAGTTCCAAATATTGAAATACGATGTGAATGGGTTCATAATTATATCTTTGATTTTCAGAGAACTAATATTGCCATGAATGATTAGCACCCAAACCTTGGAATGGATCACGATACTATCATTTCTCATGGTTGCAACTTATTTGTGGATGCAACATGTAATGAAAGGGATGAGATAATGGGTTTTTGGAGTAGTAGTTTGAGATTCTGGTGGTGAGGCTTTAGGTGCGATGTATGTGTTTAAACCTTTATGGGGCCACTCAATAGGGGCTGAAGCAATTGCAATCTTGGAAGGAATTTGACTTACTTGAAAGATGGATACTCAGTGTCTATCAATTTTTTTAAATTCCTTATTGAATATTACACGATCAATGAGATTGAGAATATTATGGATGTGGCTCATATGATGGTCATTGATATCTTGAGGTCGAAAAGTTCTTTCCAACATCTTTCTTTTTCTTATACTGCACGTACGACTAATGTAATAGCATACGAATTAGCTAAGAGGGGGTTTGTAATCAAATAGGATTATGGCTTTGAAATTTTCCTAGGTGGTTGGCTAACCTTCTAGTCCCACAATGGGCAAAATTCTGATGTCGCTTTCAAGGCATTGAATTGATTCAATATTATCCTTTTTGTTTTAAAAAATAAGAAGAAGTCTTCTCTCTCACTCTATTTGATTTTTGGTTGGAAAACCATGGATTTTTTTTTTTTTGGGGGGGGGGGGGGGGGGGAGGGGGGTTATATTACATGGAACTTTTAAAAAAATAAAATTATAATAAATTTCAGTAATAGAACTGAATAAAACTAGTGAATGAGCAAGAATCATATTTAAGTTGTATGAAATAAATTGTCAGCTCACTTGGGTAAGACTTTATAACTTTATTTTTTGTTATTTAAAATTTTAATTAATTAAATTTATAAATACTACTTTCACCTATAAATTTCCTTATTTCGTTATCTACCTTTTACATACATTTTCAAAAACTAAGCCATGTTTGAAAAACGAAAAAATGTTGTTTTTAAAAACTTGTTTTTATATTTTAGAATTTGGCTAAGAATTCTAATGTTTCCTTAAGACATATGAAAACCATTTGTAGAAAATTTAGGAGAAAACAAGTTTAATTTTCAAAAACCAAATAGTTATCAAACATGACCTTAAACATTACATTTTTTTAAAGTACTTTTGGTCCTCCCTAATGCATGCCAAGAACACATTTGGTGGCAAATATTTATGTGAAGAAATGTGGCATGTTTGAAATGTTGATGTTGATAAAAATGTCGAGGTCCAGATTTTACGAAAATGTCGATAAAATTTTTGGGAAAATTTATGAAAATCGTAGAAATTGAGGATTTTTTTTGAATTAGTCAATGAAACTTTAATTGTGACTTATTTAGACTATAATTGGCCATTTTTAATCATCATATCTAAAACTAAGACAATATTTAGATGTAAATATCGATAGAAATGTTGATGCAAGCAGGAATTTTGAGAAAAAAAATATAAAAATTGATGATAATTATTTGAATTATTAAATAAAACTTTGATTGTGACTTAATTAGACTATAATTGACTATTTTTAATAATCATAAAAAAAAAAAAAAGAGAAATAAAAGAGAGTAAAAGAAGGGTGAAATAAAAGAGGAAATATTAGGCAAATTAATCTGTCATTCATATTACTGGTATTGTAAATTAAGAGGAAATATTACGCTAACTAATGTCAATTTACTCATATTTATATTCAAGTATCACTAGTATTGTTATAAGTTAAAGAAAATGTCCTTTCTCCCTCTACCATCATCTCTCTAAAAATATATAATTTTTCAATCTCAATATTCAATTCTCTTTAAAAGAGTATATATTTCTCTCACTAACGTACTCCACTAATTGAGCAAGGCGAAACTGGTTAAGACACTGTCATCTCAACTAAAATGTTAGAGATTTTAATCCTCACGCACACATATATTTTAATAAAAAAATTGTTAAATTACAAGTTTAGTCTATAAATATTTAATTTTGTATCTAATAGATCCTTAACATATTTGAAATTTGTAAAAATATATAAAATTGAATTTATGTCGAATAGAACTCTAATTTTCAATTTTGTGTCTAGTAAGTCTGCGAAGTTTAAAAAATTTTAAATAGGTAAATGATCTATTAAACACAAAATGGAAAGTTTAAGGATTAAACTTATAATTTAAAACACACACGCACTCATTTCCATAAGTGCTCAATAATAACTCAGTTATTGTTGTTCCCAAATTCTGGACATGAGAAATCTCATCTGACCTCCACGTGACAACGACGGTGAATTTGTATTATTGGGAGAAGAACGCGGCCTGCAAGACAGGGAAAACCTGGACACCGGTGTGGTGTAAGCCACACAGGCTCCGATGCTTAAGTCAGATGGAGTTTTTAGAGACAATTTGGTAGTTCTAGGAAAGTGTTGTAGATTGGAATGAACTTACTTTGCTCTCCCCTCTAGAGAGAGCTTAAATACCTTCATTCATAGGGTTTTTTTGTGGGTTTTCGTCTTCGAATGAGGAAAGGAAAGGTCAAACTAGGGTGGACCGAGGGTACACGAGCACCGAGGGTACATGAGCCATGAGAGATCGAGGCAAGGCCCAAAATTTGGCCTTGCCAATCTGGTCGGCCTTAGCCGAGCCAACCACGGGCTTGGGCCGAAGCCCAAGCCCGTTTTTTCTCCATCTCATTTTGGGCCAGTCCTCTATCGGTTTCGATCCGTTTTGATTTTGTATTGAGCTTCTTTCCTCATTTGGCCCTTCATTGCATCCCTTTAGCCAGCCCATTCTTGTTGGTCCGATTTCACCCATAACATTAGCCCACACTCCCTAGTTAGGATTCGAGATTAGGAGCGTGTGGAGTAATGCATGGAGCCTGAATTGGGAGTAACATATTAAGTTTTGGAGTCATTGTTGACATTTCGTGGTCTGCCTTGAATTCTCCCTAGTTATTGTTGTCCATCCTTGTAAGGATATTTAGTCTCTTAGAGGCTGTTTGGGGCATTGAATGAGTTATAATAACATGGGTTATAATAGTCTGTGGGTTATAATAGTCTGTGAAATAATATAATATTGTTTAAAATGCAGAGTTGTTTAGTCTGAGGTTATAATAGTCTACGTTTGGGGTGCACAGTACTCCACAGGTTATTATAACCCTTACCCCAAACAGCCCCTTAGAGTGTCGGTTTCTCCGTTTTTCGGTAGGAATTTTAGGGTTTCATGATGCTTATCTTGCATCTTGGTTTCTCAGTTTGCCTATAGGAATTTTAGGGTTCCGTGTGCTTATTTTGCATCTCAAATCATCCTCAAGATTGCCGTCTAATCCCGTAGGTCAGTTTCTTCCTAATTGATAAGATTCTCATCTGGATGTGTGTTCGTCCACATCTTGGAGAAAATTTAGGCTCCAAGGTTCTTTTTAGATCTCCCCAAGATTGTCATCCAACCCTGTAGGGAACATTTCGATCTTTCTTAGGGGCTAATCTCTTATGGATTAGCAATCTATGTCGTTTTCCTGGATAGAATATATAAATTCGAGGGCGTCCTCAAATTTAAGTGGGATTGCCATCAAACTCCGTAGGGACTATTATGGACTTCCCGACCTCCCATAGGAGGGAATTTTGGCCATCTAGTAGCCGTGTAGCTTCATGACTTCCTGTTGGAGGGAATTCTCGATTATTTAGTAGCATCGTAGCTTCTCGCTTTTCGTAAGTGTTTTCTAAACAATTGTAGCTTCCTTTCAAGTGGATACCGAGAGAGGAAAGGCAGAAATTAGATGCAAAGTGGAGATTGGGGGAGCAAAAAGGCATCCGGACACATTTGACACGTGTCCGGTTCGACCAAACTGGCCTGGTCGGCCTTGGCCAAGCCGAGGCTTGCTAGGCCTGACACTCGCCAGGCTTAGGCCCGTGGCCTCTGGCTCGGGCATGAGAGCCTACCGTGCACAGGCTCTCCTTGGCCTCGACGCCTGTCACACCACTTATTTATTTTTTTTATTTTGAGTTGAAAATTTGAATTTCAAATTCGTCTCCCTCCAGTTTTTCCTCATCATTCTCGTATAAATAGGAGTTCATTTCTCCATATTCTCACACCATTCTCATTTTCTCATTCTCTTTTCAAGGTAGCTTGTTGCTATGATACTCTTCCATTTTCTTCTCATTTTCAGTTCCAATAGAATTTTGTTATCCAACTGCTGCTCGAGCATTTGTGAAAGCTGTGAGGAGTTTAGAAGCTCCAGCTAATCTCGGTCTTTCTCTTGTGAGTCACGAGAATATCGTTAGAATTGGATTTACTCCACCCCCTCTTCTTGAAGGTTAGATTTAGAATCAGATTCTTCTTGTAATTATTGTGCAGGGAAGAAGTTGGTCTTGGACAAGGTGGTCGGCCGGCCATTCTGCCTCAATGTCTCTGTTTATGCTTCTGCTTCTTGTGTTTTCTATAACTCACGACTCTTTGCTTTTATCTTTCAGATATGTTTACATGGTCTACTTCCTTTAAGAAATATCCATATGTCTTCCCATAGTTAAATGATTCTAATGGAAGTGGATGAGGTGATATAAATAAGGGCTAGTCTATTTTTTGTTTTGTATTTTGTTTGCCCCTTTAATCTTTTCAGTTGCAACGTAATACTTTACTTTGTTATTTAATGAAAGTTTAATTTCTATTTATCGTCCTTGTTTCTCTTTAATGAATTTTACTTCAAAAAGATTAATTATGACAAATAGAATTACTTAAGTCTTACTAAACAAGATGAATTGAAAAAAGGGTCCCTTATTCATGCACTCAAACCACAAAACCAAAAGAAATCACTTACCTACAATGTGCTCACCCTCAACCTATGGGGTCGGCCTAGGCCTATCTGGGATTTCTGGCTTTGCTGGTTCGTTCTGTGTAGCTTCTGCCTTTTTGTTCAATAGAGAGGCTTATCCCCTTAGTAACTTCTTTGCTTTTTGTTTAATAAGGAAACATATCCCCTTAATAGCCCCCTACTCAAGTAGAAGTTTCTTGGTTGAAAATAATGCTTGAGTGACACAATGTGTAGCTTGAAAATAGAATTTTATTGCTAATAAAACTTGAATCTTACATGAACTTGCTGAAGTTGACATAAGTTATCCTAACTAGAGAAAAAGTAATCAAAGAAAATCCCCCTAGTAGTCCATAGGGGTGTGGTCGGCCTCGACCTTGCCGAGGTGTGTTTCTTGCTTGTTATTTGATCTCTCGTGGGGGTTCTTCATTTGATCGACCTCGACCATCTCTGGTTGGCCTCGGCCTTGAATCATCCCTCACGTATTCGTTCAGATACCCTTCTCTAATTAAGGTTTCAGTCTCATCTCGTAGCTGATAACAATCGTGAGTCGCATGACCGTGATCTCTGTGAAAGAAACAATACTTGTCTTTATCTATCTTTCCAGAAACAGTCCTCATCTTTTTAGGAAACTTCACCAAATTCAAATGGCGAATTTCCATCAAGATTTCTCTCAGAAGGTGGAGGTGTACCTCTCAAATTGTTGGCCGGGGATGACATTGGGGTCTGGTCGGCCTCGGTCACTCTTCTCGACATTCTCCCTTTTGAGCTGGAAAATTGATTTTTGCATGCTCTGTTGTGTCTTTCATGTTTGCTTCCTCTTTCTTGATCAGACGTAGCTTTTTTTGACCATATCAATTCCTCAGCACTTATATACTTCTGAGCCCTAGTTATGAACTCAACATAGGAAGTTGGTTCTTTTTTACCAATCGATCTTAGTAGTCCTTTGTCCTATAATCTAGGTACAATAGCAATCAGAGTAGTAGTGTATGTGAATCCTTCAGCTTACAACGCTTCCTTGTTGAAGCACGAGACATAATCACGTAAGGTCTCTTTTAGACCTTGTTTTATGGTGAGCAAGTGTTTTTTAGGCTTACGTTGATCTCAGCCTCCCAAGATTTGCATTACAAACGCTTTTGCTAGCTCCTTGAAGGAGCCAATGGATTTTCTCTTTAGTTTCCTATACCATTCTCTGGTTGGTCTTATGAGGGTAGAAGAGAATGTCCTACATTTGATTGCCTCTAAAACTCCATGAAGTTTCATCTGTGCTCGGTATATGTCCAGGTGTTCAACAAGATCGATATTACCATCATATGGGGGTGATGGCTGGCACTTTGAACTTCTTAGGAACTTTTTGTCTCATGATCTCATCAGTGAAAGGAGGGTTAACTTACTCGATGAGAGCTTCGACCTCTCGATTTCATGAGTTTTGAGAATGTTTGCTTGAAGGTCTCTAAACTCCTTTTGGATTTTTAGAATGTCTGCTTTTCAGGAAGAACTTTAGGTTTATGCTCTGCCCTTGAACTTCATTTCCTCGACCTCGACTTTAGTCTGGTTGGCCTTGGCCTCAGATTGATCAGCCTTGGCCCCAGGTCTCTGCTTCAGGTTGATCAGACTTCGCAAGTTTGATGTTGCTTCATGATCCCGCGCGATCGTCGCTTCAACCTTACCTAATCGGCCTCGGCCATCTCTCTATGAGACGACCTGCACCATAGATTTTAACTTACCAGCCTTGTTCATCTTACTTTTGACCGAGGGCTGACATTACTCGTCGTTTCCTCCAAGGATCAACTTCTCAGTTGGTTTTTGGGTATGAGATTTTAACTCTCCCATCCCCTCAACCACCATCGCTTTTCATTTCCTTAGATCTCGTACGAGAGGCGGTTCCTCCTCGTGTTTTTCTTGCTTATTGAGCTTTTCCAGAATCTTCAATTGGTATTTGTCCATGTTGTCGACCTTCTTCTTTAGCTCGACCATCTCCAGGGTCGACCTGTGCTAGTCCGTCTCGAGTGACGATCCTGATTGAAATTGTCTCCGTCTTCATTCCAGTGTTTGTTTTCCGGCATTCTAATAATCTTTTTGGAGGATTGAACTCAAGCAAAAAGGTTTTCCAAGCAAGCGTTGTTGTTTTCCACAGACAGCGTCAATTGTTGTTGCCAAATTTTGGACATGAGAAATCTCACCTAACCTCCACGTGACAACGACGGTGAATTTGTATTCTTGGGGGAAGAACGCGGCCTGCAAGACAAAGAAAACCTAAACACCAGTGTGATGTAGGCCACACAGGCTTCGATGCTTAAGTGAAATGGAGTTTTTAGAGAGAATTTGGTAGTTCAAGGAAAGTGTTGTAGGCTGTTATGAACTTACTTTGCTCTCCCCTCAAGAGAAAACTTAAATACCTTCATTCCTAGGGTTTTTTCGTGGGTTTCCGTATTTGAATTGGGAAAGGAAAGATCGAACTGGGCTTAACTGAGAGTACACATGCCATGAGGGACCGAGGCAAGACCCAAAATTGGCCTTGCCAATCTGGTCGGCCTCGACAGGGATGAAGCCCAAGCCCGTTTCATCTCACTCTCATTTTGGGCCGATCCTCTATCGGTTGTGGTCCATTTTGTTTTTGTATTGGGTTTCTTTCCTCTTTTGGCCCTTCGTTGCAGCCCTTTAGCCAACCCGTTCTTGTTGGTCCAATTTCACCCATAACAGTTATTATATACCTAATATAAATGTAAGAGTTTAAATCTCACCTCAACATTGTTGAACTAAAAGAAGAGTGATTTATGCTATATGATCATAAATATTTTAATTTACAGCAGAAAAACCAACAATGGGAGGTGCCTGTAGGACACTAAAAGAGGAGAATGACAAGGAAGATGAAGGTAGAAGAAAGAAAGAGAAAACCAACCCACAATCATACAAAATTAATATAAAACTAATATAATTTTGTAAGTGCAAACGTGAGGATAATTCAAATGGTTATGACATATATTATTGATCAAAAAGTCAAATGTTCAAATCCAAATCTCTCACTTTTAAATGTTGTTGAACTAAAAAAAATTATCTAATTAGTAGATAAATCTCATGTCTATCTTTTTGCCAGTCAAATTGACGATCAAATAAAACTCACATATCATTGAAAATTATTTTTCAAATATTGAAGTGTCCCCTTTAAAATCTTTCAAAATTTAAGATGTATTTTGCCATAATTTCTACGTTTTCAATATCCAATTTTCGTTGCATAAATGCACGCATGCTCGAGCCAGACCAGCCGGACCGGAAGAAAACCGGAAAAAATGAGGCTCAAGCAGATTTCGCCACGTGGATCCAAGCATTATAATCGGATGCAAACCTATTTATATTCCACTCTTTATTCTCCCTTTCTTGTCCGCCTCTCTCCTCTTTCCCTTTCTCTCTCCCCCTTCTTTCCCTCTCTTTCTCTTCCTCTTCTCGTCTCCCTTCTCCCTCGCCTCCTCTGCCCTTTTACTTCACAGAACTCTACAAATCCAAGAAGCTCATACGGATCGTATGGATTTTCTTCCTTGACTTTTCTCTCCAATTTTCTCGAAGTCTCGATTCTGGGTTTCGCTAGTGGAGGGAATCGGAGGTAGACAGAGCGAGGTGGATCCGTTATGGCGACTTCGACGAGCTCTATCTACATCAATGTCATCGAAGATGTCATCAACAAACTTCGCGACGAGTTCGTTGATAATGGTCCTGGAGAGGATGTTCTCAAGGAGCTTCAAGGAGTAATTCTTGATCTCCAATCTTGAAAATCTTGTTATTCTTCTTTGCTTTATACTCTTAGCTTCTCTAGTAAAATGAACATTTGTTTTTTTTTCTTCAATCTATTTTAAGGAATCGATTGAATTTTTTCGGTGATTACCTTCGGGGTTTGATCCGATTCTTTCTAGGGTTTTGAGGCTTTGAAGCTAATTTAAGCTGTGGTTGGGCTGATTTTCTTTGTTCATGGGAACTTTTTAGATGTGGGAGGCGAAAATGATGCAAGCGGGTGCCGTAAACGGTCCCATAGAGAGGTCTGCGCCATCTAAGCCCACTCCCGGAGGTCCAATAACTCCGGTTCACGATCTTAATGTTCCGTACGAGGGGACTGAAGAGTACGAAACTCCCACAGCTGATTTACTCTTTCCGCCGGTGAGTACTTCTGTCCCTTCTACTAAATGTTTTCCGAAGTTCGTAATTTAATAATCGAAGCGATTTTGGAAATTGTAGACGCCATTACAAACTCCAATTCAAACCCCTTTACCGGGAACTGCTGACAACGCGATGTATAATGTTCCTACTGGACCCAGTGACCACTCTGCCTCTGGAACTGATGCTTCTCCAGCTGCTACCACTCCTGGGGGTAGTGCTAATAATGTTGAGGTCAGATCTGGAAGGCCAACCCCGTATATGGTAATTACTGCTTGACTTTGGTTCCACTGCCACTCTTTACATTTTCTCATTCCCTGCAGTTTACCCACTCCATACTGTCATGATTGCTGTATTTTCTTCAAAAAGGAAGGGTTATATGTAGCCTTGGTGACCGTTAATTTGATTTACAGTGGAAGAATGGCATTGATATGATTTTTACCACCAATATTTTAAAGTATGTTGTTGATGGTTGAACATGCCATTAATTGGGGTATTTGATAAACGTCTACATTCTTGTTTCAGCAACCACCTTCTTGGATGGGTCAAAGAACTCCTGTAGACGTTAATATTGGTGAGTTTAGTGTTGAAGCAGTGAAAAAGTTTTTACACCAAGAATTCTGCGGTAATATATATTGATTGCATTTTTGTAGCCTACGTGGAGGGGCGTGATGAAACAGATAGGGGAGCCGGTCACCCATCCCTTACACAGGTAACTCCTTTCTTGACTCATATTTCCATCATGAAAAAGATTGTTGCCTGATGTGAAACCCAAAACTCCACTGTGAATTTCATCTGCTTCAGTTTGGATTTCGAATAACTCTACTCCTTGCTGCCATGTATCTATCGGCACCCAACTTCAGTATGATATTTTAACTTAGGGAAACAATTTTCAGGACTTTTTCATGATGAACTCCGGGAAGCGAAAGCGTGATGATTTTGCTTCCCAGTACCAGACTAGTGGGTTTATACCGCAGCAGGATGGAGCTGCAGATGCTGCCAATAGTGTCTTTGAGATTGAGGTTTTGTTTTCTTACCCATTGTCAGCACTCTAGGAGATTCTTTTCAGCCTTGGACTTGTATGCGAATTTTCTTTCACATAATTTCAGTTCATAGTCTTGTGTGAGTGCGAGTTAGTAACTTAGTAATAGTAACAACAGTAACAATGTCTTCTATTTTTCTTTTCTTTCCCTTGGGGTGGGTGTTATAATTGTTTTTTCTGCACGATTGTCATGTACATGACATAGCGAGACATACTAACACATGGAGCCATGCTACCTCCTAATAAGCTAAGGAATGTTGTAGTTTCCCTTCAATTTAAGGAAACCTTTTAAACATATACATATATTTTCTGGTTTAAGTGTCAATGATCTGAAATTAATATTTGACGTGGAAACGTCTACTGCTATTTTCCATCACTATAAGAAACCACACAATAACTCCAAATGAATTCCACAATGGAGGGGAAAGCAACAGTTTCAAGCTCAATTATACATGCATTTCTCTTTATGTAAATTGAAAAATCCCAGACTATTTGAGAGGCCTAGTCTTTAGTTTACAAGCTGATTCTAATCTTCCAATGCCCTCAACAATTGCCAATGATTCTCTTTAATACTTATTCTCCCCCAACGTATGGGTGCTCTGTGACAAACTCCAAGTCATCGCTTAACAGAACTATCTAACCAACTGCCTTATCTAGCCAACAGATTTGACTACCTTTATTCACCAGCTTGCTTCTGTTGCCTCACGTATGTAATGCAGATTGGCGGTTGCTATTGTCTATAAGAGAAATTAGAAAATCTCAGTACTCTTTTAGATTGGTAATATTCTTGAATCTTGACTGTAAATTCTGACCCTTGTATTCTCTAAACTCATAAATATTTTTTGGGTGGCTAGACTCTGAGAGCCTACAAGATATAATCTAGGAAGGCAAGTCAAAGGGTAGTTCTGCATTATGGATTGAGCTAGAAATGGTTATATGATTTACAGGCAGATCAATCAGTGTTGCCCTTTGAATTGGCTAGAGGTCAAGCGACTCCTCCTAGGGGTCTGTTTTAGAGGAATTGTTTGTGAAGGCTACACTATGGTCTGTGGCATTTGGATCTTCAGTCATATTTTCAATGAGGTTGTCTATCGTTTCTAACCATGAGACCCCAGCCCCTCCAACCACCAGAAGTTATGAGCTAAGAAGCACGGTCACAAATATATGACGTGGACACATTAATTTCTAAAAATCTAGGACAGGATAGGACATGGACATGTTTATTATAACACACACACACGCTTCAATGATTCTCACCTAAAAGTTTGTTTTGGTTTATGATGCTCATGCTTTTATGATACAATATTGTATGTCAAAATATAAGGATACATCCAACCAACTAATCAATTTTTATAGAAAGCCAACTTTCATTAAGCAGACATCCAGGGAGGAGATTTGGAATATCATTAGGTTTAATACCTCTTTGTAGCCTTCTATTTCTAAGGTTTTTTGTAATTGGATTGGAGTCCCTTTCAGTAGTTAGTGGGACCCCTTTTGCCGGGCTGTTTCTTTTGTATGCCCTTGCATATTCTTTCATTTTTCTTGAGGTAAGTGAAAGCTTGGCTTCTTATAAAAAATAACTTTCATTAAGAAAATGAAAGATCAAAATACAATGAAAGATTTTTCCACTAAAAGACGGGTATGATGGAAGCAAGGGGAATACCCTGCAAGACAATTACAAAAAGGGCTCCCAAATCTTTGTAACCAAAAATAAAGAATAATTATGAAATAAATTAGAATTGAGAGCCTTAAGAGAAGTATTAAAAAAAGTCACTTCCCACACATCCTCCCAAGAACTCTTTCTTTTGAGGAACACTTTGTTTTTCCTTTCCAGCTAGATAAACATCAAAATAACCAAAAGCCAACTGCCAAAGAATCCTTCCCCTGGAATGAAGGATTCACCACAGCCTTTTCTAATGCCTCTTGAATGATCGATCTCTGCACAAAGACCAAACTTATCAAATTTTAAAATAATTTAACATCTTAACAAAGTGTACATTTAAAGTCAAATAGTCAATAATGCTTATGCGTTGATTAATGCTGTTTTTTCTTTGTCACTTAATGCAATTTAATTTCTCTTTTCATCCATGCTGATTGTATATTTCTTATATCTGCTGCTGAAGCTTCAAAAAGGGAGAATATGAATCTCTCTTGAGCTTGTTTGACAAATTTTTAAACATTAAACTGTTAACAGTTATGACTTAATAGAACTCACGTGATTACATTTTGCTGAATGCTTTTGTTAATTGTGATCAGTATTTGAAATTTCTTAGTGGTAAGCTTTTGCAGATAAGTGGATGCAATGCTTCTGATGGGAGACATGTTATCACTTCTGCAAACAGTGCAACATCATCACATATTGCAAGATCATTTTTGAAGATTCCTCAACTTGATGGACCAATACCTGATCCTTATGATGATGAGCTTTCGACACCCAATGTTAGCTCTCTCTCTCTCTCCTCCTCCTCTTGAAGTTATAGAAATGTCTATCTTTAAAGCACTGGAATATTTATATAATAGTAACAGAAATTTTATACTTTTTATTTACCCTTCTTTGCAAGGTGGATGCCTATTCTTCAGAAGGTTACTTGTCTGCCATTGTCTTTTGATCATCCTTTCTTCATCTTTTTGTAGAAGTTAGGCATCTTTTCCATGTCTTCTTATAAGGATGTCCATAGTCATATAGATTGTTATCGATAGTACAATGCCTCGTGGAGCTAGGTACAAGGCACAAACTTGTCATGGACTTCATTGAAACAAGGAATTGCTTGTTTGGAAAAATTAGAACCTTCCTCAATGCAAACAAATTAAAACATGTTGAATTGCACGCTCAGTCACAGAAATAAACAGGCACACACAAAATAATGGTAAAACGTCAGCCGTATGAAACAAATGTGTTCAACCAAGAATTTTTGTAGTGTGATTTCCTAGCTTCTTTCTAATTGTTAATATTAGAGCTTATGAAGGTGTTTGATTTTTGTTGTGATGGAAAACAAAAGATCATTCACATAAATATCAAGACTCTGTGTTGGCTAAAATAACAAGCAAGAATATGACCTAGTCATCCTCCTCTCTGTAATACAGATATGATACCAACACCATGATAGCTATGTGAAAGATGCTAAACAACAACAAATATACTTCATTCTGTTGCTTTTGCTTAAAGGCGCTAATAAATGTTCTCTCTAGTTGGTTATCAAGTAAAGAAACAGAATTATAGCTCATAGATAAAATCCCAGTCAATCTGCACTTTTCACTATTTTGGAATTTCCTTCACTCTTCCATGTTTGATGATAGAGGTGTTCCTGGATCTGCACATTTTGTATGGTCTTGTCAAGTCTTAGTTCACTGTTTATGGTCAAATCGAATAAGGAGTTCTTTTACTTTCTAGTCACAATTAATTACTTGTAACATGGGATTTCCTTGCTTTCTATACTGGAGATGCTGGGAATTTTAACAATTGCTTGATTCTTCTGCCATCCTATGCGTTTTTTGGGTTGAATTTTTTATTCAATGAGATGGGATACTTCTTTGTGATCCTTCATATCATAATTAATGAAAATAATGTTCCTATTGCTTTCCTTCCACCGAGTTTTGTGTGTGTGTGTGTTTTATCTTTCCATAAAACTTAATCCACATTTCTGACATCCCCTGCAGATATACAATTACCAGGGTGTCTTTAATGAAGACTACAACATAGCAAATACACCAGCACCTAATGGTAAATTTTGCGAAGGATGTCCTGATGATTGTGATTGTTTATGGAAAGGATGAAGATCTAGTTTTTTTATTATCATTGAAGAAAGATACTAAAGTAAAGTTTTAAATTCAATTTCGGTTTCTAATTTTCATATCTAAATATCCCCTAAATTTTCGTAAATATGTTTTGGTCTTTCTCGTTAAACTTTTTGCATTGCATTTAATAGAAATCTTAAGTCGCCCTTCTTAAAACTTGATTGATATCTTTCATGATGTGTGCAGAACAAGGGTGAAAGCTAAGGTTCCTAAGAGGATTTAAAATCGAAACAGAAATTCTCTCTAATGTTAATATGTTGCCTGTTATTTCTTCTTTACAGACCCACCAGCTAGCACTCCTGCTGTTGTCATTCAGGATGATGTTGGTGAGGAGGAGGAGGATAGTGAGCCTTCATTGAATGAAGATGACGACGACGACGATTTGGATGATGTGGATCAAGGAGAGGAATTGAGCACACAGCATTTAGTTTTAGCTCAGTTTGATAAGGTACTTCTTTACTCCTGGTTGGTAGGTGCGTGTGCAAGCATATGCTTGAGCATTTTCAGAATCCAGCATGCCAATAAATATTTGTTTTTATATTCTCAGAATATAATGCACCTCATAATTAATTTATATGAAAGGTTACTCGTACCAAGAGTAGGTGGAAATGTACACTAAAGGATGGAATTATGCATATTAACAACAAGGACATTCTCTTCAACAAGGTGAATTTCCCCCCCAAAACTACTTGTTAGATATTAACCGACTTCGGTTTTCATGGAAAGCTTGTTTCTTTGGCAGGCAACTGGGGAATTCGACTTCTGATTTTTAATGGAGGCATCTTCATCGGGCGGTTATCGTAGCAGTGTTTTGAAAGAATTCCTGGAAGTTCGTTCATTGGGTGTTCAAGTTGTCTTCAGTTGATATTTGTTTTGTGAACGCACGAGGGAAAAGGACATACTGATTCCTTAATGATCATTTTGATGAATGTTATTAGCGTTCTGTATATAACGAATGAGAGCTTTTTCGGCCTTCAATGCATGGCAACTTGAGGATTTTCGAGAAAATTTATCATTGCTCTAATGGAATATATTTGTAACTTCAACTCCCTTTACTGTGGACCTTTTCTTTTTCCCTTCTAATAATGAATAATGGCATTGCTATTCAAATTTTCACTGCTGTAATCCTTCACACTATTCCTCAACTAGCTTCCATGAAATGAACTCGAAAAAGATCGTATCACTATCACATGGTTTAAATTGCAACTGGTTCAATATGTTGGGGTGGAAACTTGAGCTATGAGTTCAATCTTTTGCTTTTGGTTTTCAATTTCTCTCTCTCATAAGTTGCAGAATGGTAATAAAATCAAACGTTATTGCCGTCTTTTAGATCTTAATTTTAGAGTCGCATGGAGAAATCTGAAGGTATGTGACGTGAATTCTTTGGCGAGTGTATTATCAATTTATCATCTAATCTGATTTGAGTATCTTAAGCATAATTGTTTTTTTTTTTTTTTTTTTTTTGAGTTCTTGAGCATAATTTTTTTGATTGACGATGATTGCGAAAAGAGATTCATGATTGAGACTTGAAAGTAGAGAACAAATTACAACAAATGAATGAATGAATGAAATGAATTGAATAGAGAAGAAGTGGAAAGCGAAGCGGGCTGTTAAATTAGGAGCAGGAAGAAGTGATAAGTGAGATGAGATTTCCCGCGTTACAATTCATCAAAAATCACAACATAAAACCAGAAGCATTCATGGCGACCTTGATCCAAGTGGCGACACACACACACTGTACATGGATTTATGTAGAGCATAAAACCGCGAGAACTCGATCCAACCTTCCATCTTTCACGGCGTGTTACTGGTTACGATGCACTGCGATTGAAAGAAAGTAAACAGAGTAGAAGGATCGGCGAATGTCGTCGCCACCGCCGGATGTTGCCAGCCACCAGGAGCTGCAAAACCTATACCTCTTTGATCGCCACCGCCACCGTCTTCGGCATTTCCATTTGCTGATATTCTATTTCCCTCAGTTTCAGGAAAAGGCTGTGGCGACAAAGGTAGCGGCGATAGCAGGGGAAGAATCGCCTTCGAAGAAGTATCGGCACTACCAGAAGACATTGAGACGCTCGAAAGTTGATCGAGATGAAGACTCGCCGGCGCCTGCTTCTGTAACCTGGTCGGAGGTTTAGGTAATCTGGATTCGTGTTCGTTCTCCATTGCTGCTCTGAGAAAATCAACGACGACAGTTTGATTTGCATTCATTGAAGGAGAAATATAGGGCAAAAGGAAGAAGACGAAGAGAGGATGACAGTAAATGGGGACTTGTTCTTGGGAAGCGGAAATTCTTGGGAAGCGGAAAAGGAGATCGTTGGTTACGAAGGTGAATGGTCAGAAATTCTGAAACCAAATTTCATTTCATAATGTTGTGAAAAGGAGGGTAAAATGTAACGATCATTAGGTACGCTTTAACGTTTTCTGCCATAACCTGCAATCTTTATTTAGCAATTCTTCTAAACGTTTTTAGGCTTTCAACCAATTTGTTTTTCCATTCCCCGAAGAACAGGATGGGAAGTTTAAGCCCTTCAATGCTGACCCTGGAACTGAAACATCCCTCTTATTTTAAATTTTTTTAGTTGAAAAAAAAAGGGATAAGAACAGTATTACATTTTCTTGTTTATCTTTATTTTTTAAAATCAGTTACTTGCCAATAAGGTAAAGTTTAATGGGACTCTTGATTGTGAATAATATATTTATAATTTTTCATGCAACTATTTAGATATTTTTAGACAATTTCTTTTCCTCCTCTTTATAGGGTTGATATACATATATTAATAGACGTCTATCATTGATTTACATCTATTATTAGCCTATCAATAACAATAATAGATGTAAATTAATGATAGACATGTAGAGTTGATATATGTTAACAGGATTATTGATGGGAGTTTTCAACTTTTTGAAAGTTTTTATTTAAATTTAAAATGATGTATTACAAATATTTTCATCTATACTAAATTTACTATTATTTTGAGGTAGATTACATAGGCAGCCGTCCCAAACTTACTGCCCAATCATGAGGCCTCATAATTCCTGCCATCATTGTGGTGTATTGGCCGCTGGCGTCGGTGATCCAACCAGGTATGTACAAAATTATGGGCCGATGATCAGACCGGCTTCTGTTTTCATAACTCTCATGACCCACTTTGCACAAGTGGATAAAAGATTGTCATTTTCCACAACCTTCGGTTCAAACGCCATATCGTAGCCTTTGGATTTTCCAAGTAATCTATCTTCAATTCATCCTCTTTCTTCTTTCTGATTTCCTCTGCCTGTTCCTTATCTGCTGAGGGGGTTTGCTGGGGTTCTTTCTTCTTACAAGTTTCTTGTTATCTTCAACATATCCTGACTATTGAACTGTAATCTGCATGAAAATAAGAACTAATTCTGCAGGAATTGAGAATTTGTTGGAGCAATTTAGTAGACTACATATTTGTCGTTTCTCCTACGTCTTTGTTGGTTTCCAACTTTCAATTACTTGGCTTTGAGCTAAAATTGTAACTGATGGAGCAGGTTTTAGTGGTATGGAAATGAATCCATAGAAAGGATGAGAAATCCATCTCAAGAACACTAGCAAACTCTCAATCGAAAGAAAACACTCATAATTTCGTCGATGGGAAGTTTTATAAAGTTCTCTAACACAGCCTAAATATGGCTATTTGTAGCCTTACAAAGACAATGGAAATACAGTTAAATCCTAATTACTAATTAACAAAGTAGTTAACTAAAATTAACAATTTAGCTAAATTGTCTAATACCTTTGCTCCATATATAGCTATGCTTCTCTTTTAACCAATTAGGAAAGCTTTTTTAATTTTCATGTACTTTTCTATCCTTTTTGTAAATTTCATACATCAATATCAGTAACTATCTAAATATGCCTGTTGAAAAACTAAACGCATTTCGAAGGGCCCCTTTATCAATATATTGGATTTTAATCCATTTGAAGTATCTCGAAGAGATAAGGAGTGCTTGTATATGGTACATCAAAGCCCCCCGATTTTTGTTCATATTTATTGTGATAGAAAGCAGGATTTTTGTTCTATTTCGCACAGGTCTTTTAAGATATCTCTTGAATTATTCTTGGGCTTTAGCTTCATGGGTACGGGCCATACTGTATGGAGAAAGTTTGTGGTTTCAGTGTTATGTACAAGCAAAAGTATAAGAGCTCTGGGTTTTTCTTTCACATCCACTTTTTACGTGGTGCAGAGGGGGGCTTAAATCCCAACCCCAACGGTCGCTTTATATTAAGCAGATTTGAGAATCATGTTTTGTTAATAATTTTACTGAACAGGTGCCTTAGTTTGCCACGTGTGTGGTTGTGGATTCCAGTTTCAAGACTCAAGAGTTCATTGGACACAGTACAGAAGAGGTCGAACAGCCAATGGCAAATAGCTCGAGATGACTCACTTGATTGTTCATCTATTTTGAGAGGAGGGTACAAGGCAGCAGCTAGAATTTCACTGCTTCACACCCACCTAAGCCCTTAATCCATGGCTGCCACGGTTTCAACCATTGGAGCTGTTAATAGAACATCGGTACTGTTTCTTCCCGCCTTTAGTTTCAGTATAAGTCTTTTGAGTTGTTTGATGGAGAATAGATTCAATTTATTGAATAATTTATTCTTTTTCTCTCTGGGTTTCATCTTTCAATCATGAATGTCATATTATTTAAAGCTTCACATGTTGCAAAATATGGAGGATTTCATTGTCATTATAACTTATATAAAAAAATGGAAATAAAGAGAGCCTCACCATCCTATCATTAATACTATGCAGTTAAACAACAGTAACTATGGAGGTTTAGTTCCAAACTCTGCGTTTTTGGGCAGCAGGTTGAAGAAGGTCAGTTCCAGATTCACCACCTCAAATATGGTGATTGGAAACTTCAAGATTGTTGTGGAGTACGATGAGGAGAAGCAGACTGAGAAGGACAAATGGCGAGGCCTTGCTTTCGATACTTCTGATGACCAGCAAGACATTACCAGAGGGAAGGGATTGGCTGATCCTCTTTTCCAAGCTCCCATGGGGACAGGAACTCACAATGCTATCATGAGTTCATATGAATACATTAGTGCTGGACTTCGGCAGTAAGTGTTAATATAGAATTTTGCATTTGGTTGGAGATTCTTATGCTAGCGGACTTATGGTATTACAATACTTCAGATACAACTTCGACAATAATGTGGATGGATTTTACATAGCTCCAGCTTTCATGGACAAACTTATGGTTCACATTGTCAAGAACTTCATGAGCCTGCCGAACATCAAGGTTAAAAATATGGCTCGATATTCGACATACAATATGGTTCTTGTTTCCCTTTCATTGCTAACTTGCCATTCTTGGATGCATTTTAGGTTCCTCTCATTCTAGGTATTTGGGGAGGCAAGGGTCAAGGAAAGTCTTTCCAGTGTGAACTTGTATTTGCCAAGATGGGAATCAAGTAAGTTCAAGACCCAGCTAGTTCTGAGGAAGTTGTTTGGAGGGTTTAAGTCCGATATACACATTTCTTTTTCTCTCTGATATATTGTTGGTCTTAATTTTGTTTAGTTATGATGAAATTTCAGCCCTATTATGATGAGTGCTGGAGAATTGGAAAGTGGGAATGCAGGAGAGCCAGCAAAATTGATCAGGCAGAGATATAGAGAGGCGGCCAATATCATCAAGAAAGGGAAAATGTGTTGCCTTTTTATCAATGATCTTGATGCTGGAGCTGGAAGGTTTGGTGGGACTACCCAGTACACAGTGAACAACCAGATGGTAAATGCTACTCTTATGAACATTGCTGACAACCCAACCAATGTGCAGCTACCAGGCTTGTATAACAAAGAAGAAAATCCCAGAGTTCCCATCATAGCAACTGGTAATGACTTCTCAACATTATATGCCCCCCTCATTCGTGACGGTCGCATGGACAAGTTCTATTGGGCTCCGACTCGTGAAGATCGTATTGGTATTTGCACTGGAATCTTTAGGACTGACAGTGTGCCTATAGAGGATATTGTCAAACTCGTTGACACCTTCCCGGGGCAGTCAATCGGTAAGCCTCACATACTTGGTGCAGCTGTAACCAAGCATTTCTCAATGGAAGAAGAATATTGCCTGCATAAACCAGTGACAGTATAAATTCTTTATGGAATATTTCAGTTGAGTTAATTGTAAATGATCTTCCCTTACAGACGTGTAGCATCATTTAGAAGTATAACTGTTTTGCAGATTTCTTTGGTGCTTTGAGAGCTCGAGTTTATGATGATGAAGTTAGAAAGTGGGCTGCAGGCGTTGGAGTTGAGAGAATCGGAAAAAGCCTTGTTAACTCAAAGGAAGGTCCCCCAACTTTTGACCAACCAAAAATGACACTAGAAAAGCTTCTCGAATATGGCAACATGCTCGTCAAGGAACAGGAGAATGTGAAGAGAGTTAAATTGGCCGATAAATATTTGAAAGAAGCTGCTCTTGGAGATGCAAATGAGGATGTTGTTCAGTTTGAAACTTCTCAGGGTAAGCAATTCTAACATTCAAAGTCGTTTCTTCATCATTTGTTTTTTGAAATTAATCTACGTTGATTATTCTTTTCTCAATTTTAAAGAAGCTGCTGTCGAAGAGGCAAATGAAGATGCTGTTCAATCAGAAACTTCTAATGGTAGGCAATTTTTACATCCAAAGTCGTCTTGATCATTTGTTTTATGAAATTTAATCTAAATTAATTATTCTCTTTCTAATTTTAAAGAAGTTGCTCTTGAAGATGCAAAAGAGGATGTTGAGTTGGAAACTTCAAATGGTAGGCAACTTTTACATTCAGATTCATGTCTTGATCATTTGTTTTCTGAAATTTAATCTACATATCATTATTTTTTCAATGTTAAAGAAACAACACTTGTAGATGCAAATGAGGATACTGTTCAGGTTCTTGTAGATACAAAGGAGGATGTTGTTCAGTCAGGAACTTCTTATGGTAGGCAAACTTTTACATTCCAAGTCATGCATGATCATTTGTTTTCTAAAATTTAATCTACATTAATTATTCGTTTTTCAATCTTAAAGAAGTTTCTCTTGGAGATGCAAATGAGGATGCTGCTCGGTCAAAAACTTCTTATGGTAGGAAACTTTTACCTCCAAAGTTGTCTTGATCATTAGTCTTATGATATTTAATTTAAATTAAGTACTCTTTTTTCAATGTTAAAGAAGTTGCTGTTGAAGATGCAACTGAGGATGTTGTTCAGTCAGGAACTTCTGGTAGGCAAATTTTACGTTCAAAGTCATGTCTTGAATGTTTGTTTTATGAAATTCCAATCTACATTAATTATTATTTTTTCAATTTTAAAGAAGCAGCACTTGTAGATGCAAATGAGGATGCCGTTCAATCAGGAAGTTCTAATGGTAGGCAACTTGTACGTTCAAAGTCTTGTCTTGATAATTTGTTTTCTAAAATCATAACTTACATTAATTATTCTTGTTTCAATTCTAAAGAAGCTGCCCCTGTAGATGCAAATCAGGAGGTTGTTCAGTTAGGAACTTCTTATGGTAGGCGACTTTTACCACTAAAGTCGTGTCTTTATCATTTGTTTAGTTAAATTTAATTTACATTATTTTTTTTTTCAATTTTAAAGAATCAATGGGGGAAGAGCAACGCAACAAGTTAATATCACTGTTCCTGAAGGCTGTGCAGATTCATCTGCTAAAAACTAAGTCCCAACAGCCAGATGCGACAACAAAAGCTTCCACTATTGACTCTTAGGAATTTTCTACGTGTACTGATATACAAATGCTTTTTGATGAAGCAAATATTGTTGAGTTGCTTTTGCTCCAGTAATGTAAATTGTTACTGTAATAAAACTTCACTGTCAGTTTATATCATTGAATAATAGACAAAATTGCTAGTTACGATCAATACCCCAAATGTACTACCAATCCATTTCTTAAGCTAACTTTTGCATAAAGATTTCTAGCATTTACATCTATACTGAAAACGAAACAGGAACTAATTTAATCTTCCCATGCAGGTGATTTCAGCAGAAACTTCCTGCAATTTCTTGTCTGAAACTTGAAGATTCTTTTTCCAACAAAACTAATCTGAAGGAAGGAATATTTTTCTCTAGGAACTTTTCAATATGCTAGCACCAGGAGCCCCTTTCTCAGTTTGGAGAAGCTGGAAGTATGATCTTTGAGGTCCATATTCTTTCCAGTCATGACAGATTAATTCTTCTTTCTCCCCCTTTCTCTTACAAGCAACTACATGTATTGATTGGTATAACACATCTGTCACTGATGTGCCCAGAAACGATGCATTAAATCCTGGCCAGTAATTTCTCTTTCTATAGGCTTGGAAGAAGATAAGGATGTGCAAGAATTAGTTGACGACTCCATTGGAAGAAGAGAAAACGACACGACGTATTACATGAAAAATTTGAGACGAGCAAGTGTGTTTACTTCTGAAACCTCATACAACTGTGGCTGCCATCAAAGATCATGAACTTTCAAGTCCAACAAAACTGGTTCAATTATTTGACTTCCAAGTAATCTCCTTGGTCTTCCCATGTCAAACCCCACTTCTTGCTCAACATGACTTCATTGCCTTCTCCTGCAGAAGCATAGCTTAATTCTAAGCATTCCAAATGATTTACAAAGAGAATCAAAATAGTGATAAAGAGAACCAGAGATACATTTTTTGTACAATTTTTCCTCTTTAAGATCATAGACTCAACAGAAACAGAAAAGGGAATACCTTATTCTCTGTCCCAGTCTTGACATCCATAACCCTGGATAACTCGTAGACAAAGTGATGATTCTAGGTGAAATCCCCCATGTGGTTGATCTACCTCAAATAAGTTGGTTCTGAATAAATACAGAAGTAGGTATCATGTAAATGTCTAATTCTTCACCAGAAAGGAACCAACCCAACTTGACAATCCTAAAAACATAGCTGAGGAAGTTTATCAAAATTATTCCACTAACACTTCACTTTTCTGAAGTGGCTATCAACCCCCATTAGAGAAGTGTTTAAACTGTCGACCAATCTGTTTTGTCAGATCATAATTTATGCTGAAAATTCTCCTTTTATTGAAGTCACATCCAACTGAAACCAGGATCTTTCTTGACTCCTCTATTGGACATGAGTCTCCTTACCCTAGCAGCATCATCCCAATAACCATCTCTCCCCAACACATTTGACAGCATGATGTAAGTAGCTGGGTCATCTGGATGTAGTTCCAGAAGCTTTTTTGCAGTACGAATGGCAATGTCTTTATTTCCATGAACTAGGCAAGCACTTAGCAAAGCTTTATAAATTGATGACCCTGGTTCTATTGGGATGCTTTCAATGAAAGCTTCAGCCTCATGAAGATTTCCTGCCCGACCGAAAAGGTCAACCACTGTAGCGTAATGCTCCACTTTTGGAGGTTCAAGCAATTTGCTATTTCTCATCAAAACGAAATATTCAAGTCCCTTGTTCAGCAAACCAACGTGGCTACACGCAGTGAGCACAGCAAGGAACGAGGTATTATCTGGTTTGACCGATGTCCTTGTCATTTGCTCAAACAAGTCAATGGCCTCTTCACCACATCCATGGTGAGCACATCCTGAAAGCAATGAATTCCAGGATATTAAGTCATGTTCATTCATCATTGAGAACACCTTCTTTGAATCACTGATAGCACCACATCTAGCATACATGGACACAAGCCCATTTTGGACAAATAAATTTAAGGCATATCCAGTTTTATAAACTAGACCATGAATTTGCTTTCCTTCTTTCAGAGCTGATGTAATCCCTATGGCCCTAAAAATGCTTGTAAATGTGAAAAAGTCTACATTAATATTTTCCTGCCTCATTTGAATGAAACATTCCAAAGCTTCCTCACCAATACCCAAGTTAGAAAAACCAGCTATGACTGCATTCCATGAAATCTGGTCTGATATTGTAATGTTTGAGCAAACCTTTCTAAAGTCTTCTAAGCTACTGCAACATTCCGAATATGCAGTAACAAGGGTAGCAGCTATATAGTTATTACTCTCGAACCCTTCCACTATTATTTGACAATGTATTTGCTTGCATTGATCAAAATGATGAGGGCTAGAAAACGAACTTAACAAGCTATTATAAGTCATATAATTTGGTTTATGATCCAGACGCCGCATTTCTCGCACCAAAACCATTGCTTCATGAGGCTGCTGATTCCGAGCATATCCAGAAATCATTGAAGTCCAAGTAAAAACATTTTTGTCCGACATTATATCGAACACTCTCCTCGAATCTTCAAGGTTGCAACACTTGGAGTACATGTCAATTAATCCTGTACCAACAACAACATTAGACGAAAACCTTACTTTCAAACTAAAACCATGCAGTTGACTTCCAAGCTTTTCAGCTTGTAACTGAGAGCAGCCCACAAGAACACCAGATAAACTAAAGGGAGTTGGTTCAATCCCCTGTTTTAGCATCTCTAAAAACAAATTAATTCCCATCCATGGGCAGCCAGCTTGTAAATAACCAGCAACCAATGAATTCCAAGTGACTACATTTGGACACTCCATTTCATCAAACACCTTCTGGGCATTCGACATAGACCAACATTTACCATACATATCGACAAGAGCACTAGAAATATAATCATTGAGAGAAAATCCCAGCTTGATAATGGCTGAGTGGACTTGAATTCCCAAGTCCAGAAGACCAGATTTTGTGCAGGCGGATATGGTTTTACTGAGAATGTGAGGGGTCGGAGGAGACCCATTTCGCAGTAATGGAACAAGGAATTGGATTTCTCCATTGTCTGATAGACTCTGTTTTTGGCTAACATTTTGAAGGCTGGGTTGGATGAAATCATCTTCTGAGTTACAGTGATTACGAGAAATCAAAGCTCTGAAACTTACGTGGTTTGATATCCGGGTAGCCTTGAGAAGACGAACAGCGCTCTGTAGGTGGCGATTGGAGCAGTACATGGCCGCATGTTTCTTTGATCGAAGCTCCGGCGGTGTCTTAAGAAACTTCAAATTGAACAAGCTTTGAATGAAATTGTTTGAAGGCGGTTCAAATTTTGAAGAACTTGTAAATGAAATTAGTTTACCACAAGCCCACTGCAGGAAAGGCTTCACACTGAATGGTCTACACGCTCATCTTGATAATCTGGGATTTCAGTCTGAAATAAAAGGGAAATATTTCTGATTTTATTTTATTTTATTTAGTTCAACAACATAGGAACGGGAAGCTTCAAACATCTGATCTCATGATCAATGGCATATACTAACGAAACGAGAAGATTCAAACATCTAAATTTTTAGAGCCAATGTAAGTATAATTTAACTGATTAAATGTACTTTTGAAGAGGTTTGAATCATCTCACTCTACATGTTGAACTAAAAAAAATTGAATTAGTTTGAAAAAAATAGAAGGTCAAAATTTAGGCTCAATTTAACCTATATGACCAAATTTTATTTAATTAGCAAAACTATAATTTTTTTCTTTTCTTTTTTTTTTAATAAGGCTATGTTGCCATTTTTTTTTTTTTTTTTTGAGTTTAACAACATTTGGGGTGAGTAGATTTGAACCTATAACCTTTTGGTCATAAGACCATATTTTATGCTAGTTGAGCTATACTTTTGTTGACGGCTATGTTGCCAATTGATCAAAGACATTCGTGCATTCTATATACACTATTAATTTATTTCTTTAATTGAAAAAAAATGAATTTTTATTAAGAACTGCGTGCATGTCTTGCATATTAAGATTTGTCAAATTCTATGAAAATTTTGATGGAGATTAACGGTACAATTTATTATTATTATTTTTTAAAAGGAACAGTTTAAAATAGTTGGCAGTGTTACAAGTTAAAGGGGAAACCAAAATTGAGCAACAAAAATAACTTAACCTAAAAGATACATCAATATGTTATCAAGGCTAGTAATTTGATCAACCTTATAATGTAGATTTGAATCTTCTCCTAATGTAATATCGAAAAAAAATTATAGAATTCAATCTGTTATTCAACAAAGTGATTCCTACATTAGAAGCATACTCTTTTAACAACTCTGTGAGTAGCAACAATTTTAAAAAGTAAAAAGAGAAAATTTTGCTTCAACAAAGATAACATCAGAGTTCATGACCAAATATTGCCAATCTCAACCAAATTATATGCCATTTCAGTAGCATCACATCAGAGAATTGGAAAAGGCCATATACTCTCAAGTGTTACCTCCTCCCAAGACTAAGGATGGCTTCCAATTTGATGTTCTCTGGACAGAAAGATCACTGAAAGCCTGCATTTTACATTTCCATGCTATAAGCCTAATTCCTTCTTCAACTTCAAAAGAGTGGCTTCTATCTCGTCGATATTCTCCTCGATACTACTGCTCTTGCTGGCTTGATTTCGAACGTCGTTTCTTGTTTTATCTGCATTGGAAGTTCTGGAAGAATATGTCTTCTGAGATGCTCTGTCGTTGTCAGTCGCTTCAACTTCTGAATCATCAGTTATGTTGAGTTCTTTCTCAAGAAACTCTACAAATTCCTCCCCAATTTCCTGAAATATGTAAATACACATTTAAACAAGGCAAGCAAAGGCTTTATTTTGCAATTCATAACATATTTTAGTTCTGCCCAGATGGTCTGAAATAGATTCTTCTAGTATGTTATTGAAATTTCTAACCGAGTCGGCATCTCACCGCCAGTTCTTCCCATAGGCTCTTCGGAGTCCCTTGCGAAGAAGCACTGGCCTCCCAATTTCGAAATTCCTCTTGAAGATCCTTAAAGAAGTCCCCTGTAAAGAAAAACAGCCATTAGCTACCAAGACCAACTTAATTTACAGGCAATACAAAGGGGAAAACAAGAGATGTTTAGTAGTTCTGAAATCAAGCAGATGATAATTAGCGTCCGCATTAATCCCTTTAGAGAGAACAAATCTACCTAGTGCTATTTGAACATCCTTGAAAACATTACCTGCAGCATAATGGAAGTGATCTTAAATAGAAGAAATGAACAGTACTAAAAGGAGAGATAACAACAGAGAAACATCACTAAATCCTTTCAACAGGTAGACATGCTTAAAGGAAGAGTTCACATTATACGTATTATGTATAAAGGAAGCCAATCGATAAGCGCAACTAAGTAATCTAAATTCTCGCAAAAGGGTATCAATCGGACTAGTAATGAACAGCATACATGAATAGCATTTTGTTAAGTTGTATTTCACAGTGATGCAACTAAAATTAAAATATTCCATCAACAAAGCTAAATTTTATATACAAATTGGCCCCAGCTCTTGATAACATTTCGAGTCCAGACAACCATATGGTCTACCATACATGCATATGATAATTACAAAAATTATAGATGTTAATGCGCTAAAAGCCTAAAGAGATTACCGAGTCCGTAAAACGTTTCTTCCTCTTGAGTGTTTCTACTTTGGCTACTTTGGGCTGACGAATATGAAAAATCAGATCCATGATTCCCATAATCGTATTTCCTTCGAGATTCAGAATTCACCAATGTGTTGTATGCATGCTTAATACGCATAAATTTCTCCTGAGCGTTAGGCTACATAAAGCAACAAAAAACCAAAGGGATTGGTCATTGGTTACATGAAAACTTCACTCAATTTTGAATGGAATGTTAAGAACAATCACAAATGAATTACCAATTTCACTACCTGTTGGTAGACAAGTGAAACAGAGAAACATCAGAATATACTAAAAAACTCAATAGCTAGATATGCTATCAAAGCTCAAACAACCTCTACATGAAATATATACTCAGAAGCAGAATCCAATTAGGCGCACGAGCTTAGAATCTATACCACCGAGTCTTTCTTCCTTTCAAATTAAAATAGGATGCTTTTGTAGACTTTACTAATTTGTCCCTTCGTGCACCAATTTCCATCTCTCAAAGTTACAGGGAATTTGAGTTGCACTCGTCTTAAGATAATACTCATGGGGTAACAAGAACTTAGTTTGCTAAAAGCGATGTCAAATTCCACAATTTATTCACTTTTTTTCTTTTTTTACAGAAATCCCTATCTCAGTGGCTTGAAGCTTTCTCCTGCAATTCCCTACTTCGATTAGTTTATCAAGAAAGATAAGCCAACTCCAACCAGAATGTAAAAGCTACCCAAAAGTATCAATCCAGCTAAAAGAGATTGGATATGACTCGCACGATTGCATCAGCATATTGTTAATTAGAATAATAGCACTTAAAAGAGCAACCAAGAGAAGGAAAACCCAGAAAAGTAACTCAAAATAGAGGGCAGAATTTACTCGATTACCTCTTTATTGACATCGGGATGATACTTCAGAGCCAATTTCCGATAAGCCCTCTTGATTTCATTGGGAGTTGCAGTCGGAGAAACACCAAGCACTTCGTACGGAGACTCTCTGCGACTCGCTCTTACAAGGGTCACGCAGCTCTTCCTCCGATATGTCAAGTAACTAGATTCAAAGCTCCGAGGCGCCAACAGCGGGTAGCTGAAGAACCGGCGAAAGGGTATTGAAGATTTTCCTTGATTTCGCGAAAAGAAAATAGGAGGATGACAAACAGATCTTGAAAAGGCGTCAGAAATAATGTAAGGGGAATTTTGCGCTGTAGCCAATTCGAGCATGTTCGTCAACTAATCTGCGACTCCCTAAACTCTCTCGGTTTGTTTTTCTTCTCATTTTACTTGAGGTTCCAATTGAGACATTTGGCTTTCGGATTTGGTTTTGTTCTGCTTCTAAAATACACCCTTCCCCTTGTTGCTTGTGGTCCTCATGCGTTGATGCCGTGTCACTTTTTGGCGTTGGATTAAATAGTTTTATATACAAAATTACTCATTTACCATACCTTCATAAATCCCGCTTCTTCCACTGCACTGGGATGCACTCTCTTGCCAGCGGCGCTGCATTTCTCAGGGCTCCGAACAGATTTCCGGCCATCCGCCGTGGGTTTTTTTCCTCTTCCGATGAGTATGTTGAGCTCATCGAGACGTATGGACGCGATCGAGAACTGAACTTCGGGAAGTTACTTCACGCTCGATTAATCATCAATGGACTAGCCCGTTTGACACATTTTGCTGCCAAGCTCATAGGTTTCTACGTCGCATGTGGCAAAATCAACGATGCACGGACATTGTTCGACAAAATTCCCCACACAAATCCCCGCAGGTGGATTGTCCTGATTGGGGCCTATTCTCGTTCTGGGTTTTACACAGAAGCTCTGAGTGTGTTTTGTGAGCTGCAGAGAGGAGGCTCGAAGCCTAGCGAGTATATAATTCCCAGTGTCTTGAAAGCCTGTGGTCACCTCTCTGATAACCCTACAGGGAGAAAAGTACATGCCTTGATCCTCAAATACTCGCTTGAATCCGATGCTTATGTCTGCAGCGCGTTGATAGATATGTATGCAAAAAGTGGACAGGTTGAGAAGGCTCGGCGAGTGTTTGAATCAATAGCTGGGAAGGATTTGGTGGCATTGAATGCGATGGTTTCAGGCTATGCCCACCATGGACTGGCAGAAGAAGCTTGGAATCTGGTGGAGGAGATGCAAGTATTGGGTGTAAAACCCAACTTGGTGACTTGGAACACTTTGGTTACAGGTTTTTCCCAGATGGGTGATGAAGAGATGGTTCATGAGCTTTTCAAAGAGATGGAAGCCAATGGGATACAACCAGATGTAGTTTCTTGGACATCTGTGATATCTGGGTTTGTACAGAACTTTAGAAATGAGGAGGCTTTTAGTACTTTTAGAAGGATGTTGAATGCTGGGTTTTGTCCAACTTCTGCTACAATCAGTAGTCTTTTGCCTGCTTGCGCGTCAGTTGGGAATGGGAGGCGAGGAAAGGAGATCCATGGACATGCTATGGTGATTGAAGTTGAAAAGGATGTGTATGTGAGGACTGCTCTGGTTGATATGTATGCAAAATGTGGATATTTTTATGAAGCAAGGATGTTATTTTGGAGGATGTCTGAAAGGAATTCAGCAACTTGGAACTCCATGATTTTTGGCTATGCAAATCATGGATATTGCAGTGAAGCAATAGAGCTTTTCCATCAGATGATGGATGAAGATGAGAAGCTTGATCATCTGACATTTACAGCAGTTCTCACTGCTTGTGGTCATGCTGGGATGGTTGATCTGGGAAAGAGTTTGTTCCAACTGATGCAGAGTAAATACGGTATTGTTCCTAGAGTAGAGCATTATGCCTGTATGGTCGACGTGTTAGGTCGAGCGGGGAAGCTGATCGAGGCTTATGATGTGATCAAGACGATGCCGGTTGAGCCAGATTTATATGTATGGGGAGCTTTGCTAGGAGCATGTAGGAAGCATGGAGAAATAGAACTTGCTGAGGAAGCAGCCAAACATTTGTCAGAATTGGAACCTGGGAGTGTTGGGAATAGCTTGCTATTATCAGATCTGTATGCTAATGCAGGGAGTTGGGGACACGTTGTGAAGCTGAAGAGGATGATGAAGAAGAGGAAGCTGAAGAAATTTCCTGGGTGCAGTTGGATAGAAACAGATTAGGAAAATATTTCTTCGAAACAACAGAGATTTTTACACAAATTGTACGCATTCCATTAGAAATGGTCTATTACAACTGCAAGCTGCCAAGCGAAGTTCTTACTTCTTTTAGCTGTGTATCATTCTTGGCTTCAACCAAAGAAATGCGAGGGAATTCATGGCCCAAGCTTAAGGGAAAGGAGGTTCTAAAATGGAGAAAGTGAAGGAGAGCTCCCAAAAGTTCATGGTTGTCAAAATGCATCGAAAATAGTCTCTCTCTCAACATAATTTCAGCAGAATTAAGCAGAGTGTAGGTTGTATTTCATTAGAGATAACCCAATAAACAAAATCTAATTAATTCAAAATTTCCATTCAAGTTTCAAATTACTCACTTCACTTTGTATTCCTGTCAAACAGAGAGATAGAGAAAGAGAGAGAAAGGGAAAGAGTAAGAAAGGGAAAGAGTAAGAATGCTGCATTCAAGAACAAGATGAAACTTTCTCAAACTTCATTTATCATTTGAATTTTGAATTAGGAACACATTGAAAGCAAGGATCAATCGAATCCTACTTGTGAGTTATCATTTCTATCAACCTTGCTGCCCTTTCGTGCCAAACGAGTGGGTCGGCACGGTGCTCATGTTAACCATTGGCATACCGGTATGATTAAGACCGTGACCATGAGCTCCCATACCATAAAACATCAAAGGCATCATCGGAGACGGCAGATAAGTCATCGGAAAACTAGCCGGAAAATATCCGTTTCCATGTGAATCGGCACTGGGAGAAGAATCATGTGAGTTCCGTGTCACCGGCACCGGAACGAGAGCCTCGTCGGTCGTTGAGGATATCTGTGTCCTCTTCAAGTAAAGACGATACTTCTGTAAATGACTGGCAACGTTCTCGCGAGTCAATCCTTCCACATTCATCAATCGCATGATGGCTTTGGGAGCAGCGTCTTTGAGCCCTATATGAGAAACCACATCCACGAACCGCTTGTGCAATTGCGGAGTCCAAGCGAGCCTCGATCGCTTCAAGATTCGAGCCAACGCCGCATCCTCGATCAAATTCTCGGCCCGCGGCGCTAAATTCGCCTCTTCAACAAAATCAACCTTCCTGAACTCATCTGGATCAACCGCCTCGTCCGAATCAACCATCACGGCGTCTTCACCCCGCGTCCGATCGCCATTAAACTCAAAACTTCTATATCCTTTCAACTGTCCATCGCGAATATTCAATATCGTCGTCTTCGACGCCGAATTAACATCCGATATACTCCGACTAGGTGCCATCAAAATCCTGAACGCCGAAGCGAGTTCCTGCGGTATCAGCGATTGAGAAAGAGGGGTCAACTTATCAGCGTCGGGCAAGCCGTCCTCCCACAGAAGAACTCTCTCACCGCCATCTATACAACCATCACCACCATTAGAGTGGTACTCCCTCTTCTTCTGCTCCATAACAAATTTGTAGATGCAGATTCTCTCGCCCTTCGATTCCACCGAAAATAGGATCAGAAACGTCAGTAATCAGCCAACCAAATCGAGTAGTATTCGATCGGTGGATTAGATTTCTCGTTTTGAAGAATGTGTTTGGGAGGCGGGAAAATCAGAGAAAATGTGAGGAAAATGGGAACGCTGTCTGTCTCATGACTAAGGAGAAGGTCGGGAATCGGGACTCGGAAACAGGCGGTTCGGCGAGATATTTTTGATACGCTAAAATATCGCTTTCGTTTCATTATTTATTCAGTCGTCGACTATACTCGCTGTGGATTTTCGACACGTGGACTTAGGATGTCTACGGCCGTCGATGATTCAACGGTTGAGATTATGAACTGACACCTGGACCTGTACCTTTGTACTGCTTTGCATTGGTTGAAGAGCACTGGAGCTGACAGCATTTTGAAGGCTATTATGGTAATTTAGACGGAAGTTATTGAGCCGAGATTCACTTTGGCCCATCTGGGAAATTTACATAGATGTTGTTGGGTTTGGGCCGAGGAACATTTTAGACCTAGGTTTATTACTTATTATAGCAATTTTTTTTAGTATAAAAAATGTGGAATACGAGGATTTAAACACTGTTGAGTTATACTCAGTTTGATTTTATTATACTAATTTAAATGGGTTCATCTAGACTTCTATTTAATAAGTAAATAAAGAAGATAAAATGTGTTGTGTCAATTTATGTTCCAACAATTTAATTAAAAAATAAATGGAAATGACTAAAAATATTTTAAGGGTTAAATTAGAATGTTTGGGTATTTAGATAACAAAGTAGGATTTTTTTTTTCAAGGTATAATTCTCATTTTAGTCTCATAATTTTTAAGGTTCTTTGTATTGTTAATCTCCAAATTTATAAATAGGTTGTTTTAGTCCAAAACCTTAAAAGAGAATAAAAATTTTAATTTTAATTTTATCTTCATTATTTTTTTCTAATAAATAACATTACTTCAAATGTGTATATTGACGTGCCAAAGTAGCTTAGCTTAGTGGTAATTGACATGTACCCTCAATTAAAAGGTCAGATGTTTAAATCCCTCCACTTCAAATAGTGTTGAACTAAAAAAAAATGTGTATATTGATGTGTCATGTGTTAACATGGACATCTATTAAAGCCACATAAGTTAGTTAAGGATGTATAATAGTCTCAAGGACTTTGCAATTTGTAGCTTGTTTTCGAATGTAGATTTGTCTCGATGGCTTTGCAGCTTGTTTTCGAATATGAATTTATCTCAAGGGCTTTGCAACTTGTTCTCAATCTTCAAAGTCGCTCAATTGGTCCAAACTTTAATAATTTGCAATTTTGTCATTAATTTAAAATTAATAACGTGACGATTTATAATTGGCTAAAATTTCTCATTCAGGGTATTTTTTTTTTTTAGTTCAACAATATGTCAAGGTAAGAATTCGCACTTTGCCCCATTAACGAGCTATGTTCGGGTTGGGGTTAGCATAGAGATAGGTATTTTCTATTACATGTTTTTTTTTTTTTTTTTTTAAATTTATTTTTAAAATTGGCAATTGAAGAAAGTGGAAATACTCGCCTTTTAGACTCTTTACCAATTACGACGACGAAACGATCTCGTGGATCTGGACAGCGAGGATGCGTTTGCCACTGAAGCAGTGAGAGAAAGTGAAGCAGATGAGCCATGGCCACCACCACATCCACTTCTCTATCTCTACCGATTTTCCACTCCACTTCCAATCCAAATTCCTACAAGCTTCCTACTCTTCGTTCCTCATTTACGCCGTTCGCTTCATCAACAAATCTCCCTCGCCGACGAACACCTCTCGTTCTGAAGCCACTTCCGCAAAATCGTCCAATTCGGAGGCTCCATGCCACTCCTGAAGAAATTCTGGCCTCGGAATCCGCCGCGCTGGTGGAGAAATCGCAGGAGATAGCATCCACCGGTGACGACGGTGTTTCCACCATAATCTCCGTTCTTCTGTTTGTCGCTTTCGCCGGTCTATCTATTCTCACAATCGGGGTAAAATCAGTGCTCAGATTCGAATCTCGAAGTTGAATTTCTACAGCGAATAATTTCGTTCTGCTTGGTTAGGGTTTTTACATCGGATTGCGTATTTTGGTTTTCAGGTAATCTACATTGCTGTGACGGACTTCTTGCAGAAGAGAGAGAAGGAAAAGTTTGAGAAAGAGGAGGCGGCTAACAAGAAGAGTGGGAAAAAGAAGAAGGTGAAAACTAGAGCTGGACCGAGGGGATTCGGCCAGAAGATTGAAGAAGAAGAAGAGGATTGATGTTATCAATTGGTATGAGACGGCAAATTCTCAAAGTACTATTTTTTGTTGTCTAATTTTCCATAAATTCAGATGAAGTTGCTTCAAATTGCTGAGTTAGGGCATCGTAAATTTTCTCTCCGGTAAATTTCAGATCCCGTTATCGTTAAATTCGGTTTAATCTTTAATCATCTACTTTAAACTATGAGTAATTGATCCGTTCTAAGTTCAGAAGGGCTAAATAATAATAAATATACCGATCATCTGTTAATTTCTCTGACTAAATTTTTCTCCAAAAGATAAAAAGTCTCTGATGAAATTCGGCGAGAACGGGAGTTGATTTGAAGGGGGAAAACGTAGGGAGTTAATTTGAAATTTAAGGGGAAAGAAAGTCCTCGCAAGGAGTTTTTTACAATTAATTACAAATCCAATAAGTACAAATTTTTAAACTTTTAAATACCAAAAATCTCAAACTTTATTACAAGATCCATCTCTCTGAAGTTCTGAAAGTTTGGTTGAAATTTCATAAGTAGAAGTAGATTATAAAACAAAAAATATATATTAATAAACAAATGTGATTTAAAAAAAAAAAAACGAAACACGTGGTTATAATTTGATTTTACACTATTTTTACAATGACAAGTAAATGATTTATTTTAAAAACTTAACAAGAATAACAGACTTCAAAATTCACTTAAACCACTCACAAATCGATGTCTAAATACAAAAGTCAATCAAAATTTAATAAACAGAATTACCAAACCGATCGTTTAAGCTGCCTTCTTATACAAAGTTTTATGGGGTTTCTCTGTGGTATCAGATCTATTAGTTATTTTTTAAGTTTAAACAAGTTAATCAGCCTTCTCAAAAAAAAATAAATAAATAAAAGGGTAATCAGTTGGTGAAGGAAATAAAAATAAAAGATAGAGAGAAGAAGAAACAGATGAGAAAATTGTAGAGTTGAAGAGGAAAGAGTTATGAAAGTAGCATACATGAGAAGAAAACTATGGCCTCAAATAATCTAACATAAACAGCTCTTCTTCACATGGCAACATTTTGTACAGTCACGCTAAAACATATAGAAAAAAGAAAAACTACCTCAACATTTTTAAAAAGTCATTTACATGCCCTTAAGGAAAAAAACTAAGTATAGGCAGGCAGCCATTTTTTTATCTCGTCCGCAGCAATCGGGTGCCATTCAACATCGGTGCCGCGAAATTGATCGATTTCTACGTATAAAGCAGCTTAAAACTACAAATGTACAGGCTTCCTTCCAAAGTACAAACAAACAACTTGCTTTATTTTCAATCAGCTCATACCTGTCTTCACAGAGAGGTTGAGGTTGAGGTTGAGCTACTGCTCTAGATGATAAAACGGAAAAGAGTGGAAAGAGACGAAGAAGCCCGCTCGCTCGGCGGTCGCTTCAGTTAGCTGTACACAGTTTCTTTCCTATGTCACCAAAGATGGGTGTGGAGAAGACTGAGCTGCAATTCTCCTTTCTGCAAATAATTCATATGGAAAAGTTTGTAAACAATTTAAACAGTTGTGTGAAAGAATTATAGCATTCATTAAAGAGTTGAGAACGAATGTGCACCCCCAGCGGCGACGAGTTTCTCTACGCGGGCAACAATGTGCTTCCCATAAGTATATTTCTTCAGTGCATTGAGATGAACTTTGATTCGGGAGAGAATCAACTCGCGCTGTTGGTCATCACAAGTCTCGAGCACTTTTTGGACAACATAGTTTGCGAATTGATCTTTCATCATTGCCTGAATAAGATTCAATAGCAGATAAAAAGTTTGGAATAGCAATGATAGCGAAAAGTATCGGGTCAGGTGGAGATGTATGATTGGTAAGAATTCGCGTTCACTTTTGTATCAATTGGACGCGGCCATTTGTCGTGTGCATTTGTGAGTGAGCGAGAGATTATAGCAGTGCATAGAAGATGAATGTTCACAAACCTGAAGGGGCTCATTTTCATCTGTAGTTCCAAGCATTTCACTGACCAGTAGCTGACGCTCCGTAGGACCGCCAAAGGTTAAGCATTTCTCGACAACGTTAGAGGCAAACTTCTGCTGACTCATTTGAACTATTTTACCAGCCAATTCCTTAATAATTGCAGAACGCTCATGAGGTTTTCCATGCTCCAATACATGCTGTTTCGTAGGAGAATCAAATAAACGAAATTCAGTAGGGAAGGTGAATATCAAATATCTCCAGATACTGATAAGTTTACGAACTTAAAACATTCAGAATATCTTAGCATGTTCGCACCTCGAGCAAGCACTCCAAAAGATGAAATCAAAGAGTTTAAATTGCACATTATCCATCTAACTAAAAGTAAAGTGAATTATTATCGAGTTCGTCTAGAAGCATGGACCTGAACAACATAATTTCCATACTGATCTTGTGCCAACATGCTAACAGATCCTAGAATTTCCTCCATAACTTTACTCTGGGTATTTTCATCCTTGCAGTGCTCAAGAACTCTCTGTTCCAAGGAAAACATGTCAACATAGATAATACGAGTAAAATTGCTCAACGCAGTTTAGGAAATAAAGCATTTAAAAAGCACCTGTATCACACGACACCCATACGGGTGAGTTGAAAGTGTCACAACTTGATCAAAAAATGTTGAAACTATAAAATGGATTGCTTCTTCTGGGACACATTCTATACACTTTTGAATAACATGATTCCCGTTCTGATCGCGTACACAGCGCATGACATGTCCGTCAAGCTCTTCGACCATTTTAATCTTTTGGTCCAGATCTACTACTTCAATTGCCTGATCAATTGAGTAGACATATATTTATGTGACAACCATGAGTAAATCATGCAATCTCATCACATGATTAGAATGAGTATTACAAACATCAGTTAGTCACATTATGAATAGTGACCGATAATGAAGGAGCAACGGTCAAACTTCAACAAGGTTCTATTCATTTATTTTCTTTTCAGGGAGGATAATTTAGCTACTCTTTAGTGACTGTATCGCCAAGCTGACGTGTCTCTGTCTCTCACGGAAATACATACAGTGCACCACAAAGAATGTACAAGAGGAGGAAGAGGATTAGAGTCCAAACCCAACCTAAGACAGAGGAGACTACTACCAAAAGCCTCCACAACAGACTCAAATTGTGTCTCACTACAAGTGTTAACATTTACATAGATCGTTACAAAAACACTAACTCCCATTAGCTGATTTTACTGCAACCATATTAGAATATTGCTAAATCAACTCTTCAAGTTTATAACAAGGCATCCAACTGATCTTGCACTAAAGTAGAATGAAATTGTTTTAAAGAGGATATTGGGTTCAGAGGAAAATATGGAGTCCAGCTTAAGATAAGCAGTACCTTCTGGATCACCCGACAACCATACATCTGAAGGCTCAGCGTAAGTACGTGACCGAAAAGCTTATTGGCCAATTCTCTTCTCTGTACTGCAAGTCCATGCTCAAAGAACTGCATATGTACTCTGGTGATTAGCTTATAGAAGCAAAGAAAGGCACTACAGCCAGAAAACAACAACAAATATCATTCAGAAAGGACTAATTACCTTTTGAATCACATAATTACCAAAGACATCAGTCATCAGAGCAAGAGCTTGAGGCATAATTTCCTGATAAATCATATTTTTCTCATCAGCAGTAGCTGTTTCAAGTTTTTGTTGAATGAATCGGCTCCCATATTGATCCCCACTGCTCATAAAAAAGTTAAGAAAGAAGAAACTACTTTAAGATAGGATTGTGATGATAAACCACATATAATCAGTTCAACAAGCAAGATAACATACCTGAATTCAAACACATGACCGGCAATTTCAGAAAGTTCAAAACATTTTGTCTTATTGCTCTTGAACTCCTCTAATAGAGAGGATGAAAAGCTTTCATTGATATTTCCAACGTCCAGATGCCAAGGACCCATAACGCCACCTAAGTTCCTTGTACTGGAAGGATAGCGCAAATGAAGGTCATTGTGCCTGATAGGACTACCCGGTCCTACAGGGGAGTTAGAAAGGACAGGACTTGCCATAGGACTTCCAGGATAAGACATGTGAACTCCAAAAGCCGGATTTCCGAAATAACCATGATGATTTGAAACACCAGACTTTCCACTGAATGGGACACTATATTGTGATTTCTGAGGTGATAGAAGGGCTCCGACGTAGGCTTTCTGCAGTTCTAGCTGATTCATATATGAATTGCCCAGATAATTTCTATCAAGAGAAGGATCATTTAAAGCACCAAGTTGTGCTGCAGCATATTCAGACGTCCTCAAGTATTGCAGATAAATGGGGTCGACATAGGATGCCTGAAGAGGATTGCCACTTATTTGACCTCCCAATTTACCAAGAATATGTGAATCAGCAGCTGAAGAAACCAGGTTTGCAGAAGCTAAGCCTCCCCCAAGAACACGTGACTCCAAACCAGAGGCTCCCAAAGCTGAAGCTGAGGCAACATTTTCAAACAATGTTGGTAAATTACCAGTGCCAAGTTGACCAGGCATCATAGATGCCAAAGGTGGACTAATTGAGTACC
The DNA here is from genome assembly GCA_033996785.1 of Trichosanthes truncata. Classification (NCBI taxonomy): domain Eukaryota; kingdom Viridiplantae; phylum Streptophyta; class Magnoliopsida; order Cucurbitales; family Cucurbitaceae; genus Trichosanthes; species Trichosanthes truncata. Next base: position 21,164,784 of record JAWPNB010000008.1, on the reverse strand, counting down.
CACTCAGGCCAAAGTTCTGATAAGTCAAATTTGTGCCATCGACATGCTGATACTGAGCTCCATTGTTATGAGATGAAGCATGCGAACCACCCTTCAAGAACGAGTTAGCAGGAGGAACAGAAGAGTGTTGCAGTTCAGCATGCCTATCTCTGGAGGAGTTGGGTCCCCCTCCATTGTTGTCATTCAAGTCTGAGAATGAAGATCTGGGTGCACCCCCAGACTCGGTCTTCTTCGCATATGACTGTTGCTTAATATGATTCTGACCTCCTTGCAGGCCATATCCATAGCCCAGTTGGTTATTACTATCTTGTTTTATTTGAGATAGCAAATGGCCCTCTTCATTTATGGCATCATCCGATGACAAGTTCATACCAGATAAAGCTGATACCAGATCTGAAGAATCGTTGATTCCAGCTGAGACACCATTAAATGAATTTGGGCTTGCAATGTTCCTCTTTTCAGCGGTTCCAACTCTCCCACCTCCAATGGGGGTAAGACAAGGACTAGGAGCCCTTGCAACAAGCTGGGGATCAGGTGTATTGCTTCTTGACAACGAAGCACCCACGGCTGCAGCATAAGTGTACGAAGAAGGTGCTCCAACACTTTGACCGGCAGAGGAGCTCTGACCATTTGCACCAGATCGCATAACTTCAGAAATCATTAAGTCATGTCGCAAATTGGCCAACTCATCAGTAGCACCCATAGTCTCGACATTTTCCTCAAAGGCATTGCGGCTGGCCGGACGGGATGGCAGCCCAGTAACAGGAGTTGTGCGCCCCATGTCATCCTGCATAAAACATTTAGTGCTAAACCCCTTGGAAAAAGACACATCCACAGTAGAGACTTCTTAAAGTGCAATTATTTTGTAAACAACCTCACACCACACAGTAACATGCAACAAAAATACTAATAATGCCCAAGCTCAAGAAACGTGAGTTAATTGGGACAGAAAGAATAACAAGCAAGGGAGTTATACAATGTTGGGAAAAACTTGTTATTTATTGGGAAGCCAACATGAATTGAATTCTATATATCACCACTTTAAGAACAAATTCAATCGGCCAAAATAACCACAAGCAGCTAATATAAATAGAAATACTTTGACAATTAGGTAAAACTCATCAAACGAATGAAATGAAACATTCAAAATCAAGTCAATAGAACAGACCAATAACTAATGCCCAAATATTATCAAGTTACAAATTTTAAAACATAAACACAATACTTCTAGTTTTCTGAAATGTTTGTTAACCCAGGCAATGGAGTTCAATGCTCAAAATGACTACAATACTGAAGCAGCAATGCACATAACAAAATCTGGTAAAATGAAGAAATTTACCTGAAAGATTTCAGCTAGACTCTTCTGTTTGGTTCCAAGTCCTAAACCAGGCAAACCAATCAACCCGTCCCCACCCCACTCATTGGCACCACGCCCTTTGTCCAACTCGACCTCAGATGCTTGTTTCCTAGCATTAAACCCAGGGGGCATAGAAAACAAGGATCTGCTGGCGCTATCCGCCCCAACATTTGATCGCCTTGTCTCTCCAATTCCTCCCAACCCCAAATTAGCCCCTTTCAATCTCTGTGCAGACTTCCAATCCTCCTTCGAAATCAATGGAGGCGGAAGCCGAGGATTAAGGTTCACATTTGAGTAATAGTACGACAAGTAAGCTGGATCAGACCTAAGCTGCTCCTCTGATACAAAACCATTCCCATTCTTAGAAGCAGAAATCTCCGGAAAAGCATTAGCAGAACCAGCAATCCCACCAAACAGACCACCCACCGCACTCAAAGAGCCTTCAACAGTCGGTGGAGCTGATCCACTTCTATACAAATTCAGCTCCCGCTCTCGATCATCGGCCTCTTGCCGACGCTGTTCACGAAGCAATAACCCTATCTCCGTCTCTAATTCATCACCAAACGATCCTTCGTTACCACCAAACATCGGTCTAACCCTTCCGGCCCTATCTGATCACTGCCTCAGCGCAACAACCAAAAGCTACGCCTCAAAAAAAAACCAAACTAACCCAAAAAAAAAAAATCCTACAACAAGAAACCACTATTTACAGCTCGAAAAAGTCATTCTAAACTGATCAAAGCCAAAATTTCCTTCCGTTCCACCAATTCCCTAACCCGAACCTTTACAACCTAACCATCAATTCCAAACCCCCCAAAAAAAGTGTTCTAAAAATCATTAAGTTCTTCACTACAACCTAAATTCTACAAAGATACGGAAAATTCTCTGACATAATCTTCATGTAATAACAACAGCAGCAGTAGCAAATATGTCAAATTGCAAATGGTAAGAAGAGTGATGAAAAAACAGATGAACAAAAAAAAATCAAAGTGAGAGAAAGGGGAAAAAAATGGATTCCCGGAGCTGAAATGAGATCAAGGAGAAGGATTTGAGAGATATAGAGACGAAGGGCGGGGACAGCTGAGATCAATCCGGCGGCGATTGCTCCAAACGAGAACCCTTTTAGGGTTTTATTCCATTTGAAGGTGAGATTAAATACAGTGAAGGTAAAAATCTTTTTATATATATATATTTTTGTCTGTATATTTAGCTTAAATATCTGAAAAGAAAAATACCTCTAAAAAAACTTTTAATTTGGGGGATTGACCAAGCGAAGCAATGATAACTCACTGATAAAAATAATCACATTGGAAAATGAATTTGCAAAGATGAGAACTTTGAGAGAGAAACACAGACAAAGAAAGAAGAGAGAGAAACACAGAAAAAATAAATTAAAAAAGAAAAATAAATAAACGATGAAGATTTGCTTCTCTGAGTTTCAGACCAAGAATCTCCGGATGCCACGTCAGTTCCATTGGATTCGACCCCGTACCGTATAAATTTAGAACAGTACAGGTAAAAATCCTTAAATATACACTTCTTACTTGGTTTTGTGTTTCTGTTTTTTCTTTTTTTCACTTTTACTGTTTTCAGCCCTTGTCTTTGTACCTTAATATATATTTTTTTAAATTAACTCTTATTTGATTTTCTGATGTGGCCCAATTTTATTGGTTGAAATTCCAATCGGTTTTTGGTTCATCTTTTTTTTCTCCTCACTCTTCTTTCAACATTTGTAATTTGATATATTTGCTGATGCTGCTGTTGTTAGTACATGACATTCCAATGTTCTTTTAAAATTTGTTTTATAGCGTGACAAAAATATGTTCTAAATATTTGGTTAAAATATTATTTTTGCCTCCGTATTTTAGAATTTATTTCATTTTAATCTATGTACTTTTAAATATTTAAATTTAGTCTTGTCTTTAAATAATTCTTAAAATTAGTCATGTCAATTTATTGTTAACTTTTCGAACAAAAAAAAAAAAGAAATGAAAGCCTCTGTTAGTTTTTCATCGTAAATTTTGAAAATATATTCATATTGTATCTTTTTTTTTAATATAAATTATTGTTTTTTTTTACTAAATTCGATAAAAATTATTAATAATGACTGATTTTAAAATTTATTGAAAGTATAGAGATTAATTTTTTACATTTGAAAATACAAATATCAAAATTGAAAATCCGAGACTAAAATAGCATTTATTTTTAACCTAAATATTTTTTAAGCTTTTATAATTATTCTATTTTCCTTCTCTAACTTTAATTCTAGCCATTAATTGTTCCGAGATCATTTCAAAAAGAGGTAGATCTTTTTTTTTTCTTTTACTTAAGGTCTAGACATGTTCTAACCTACTACGTAAGATGTTGAATAATTGTTTAAAATTCTATTGTCATGTAATTGAACAATTGATGTTTTGTATAGAATTTTGTATGAAGTTGTAAACATAGTCAAAACGCCACTTACAAGAAGAAATTATTATATATAAATAAATAACAAAATTTTATTAGTATCAATATATTCTAAAATAAAACAAAAGATTATACGGGTCATACCAAAAGTGTTTTGGTATCATATTATTTTAAAAACATAGAAATGTTTGTTCTCCTAGTAAAAGATATCAGAGTCATGTTATTGATATGGTAATATATGTGAAATCCTTAACTTGAGTAGAAACATGCTTTCAACATAAGTATGAACAGATTGATGATTATTCAATGGGAGGTTTTGGTGGTCATTACGGAGATGGAGACATAATTTCATATTTATAACTATAAATAATGGAATACCTAATATATGTGTGTGTGATTGAGACACAACTGATGTGAATGTTCTACACATTAGGCTTAGATTATTGTCTTTGAACAAAAATTAGGCACAAATTGGAATGTTATTAACACAAAATGATATATATTGAATTTAACCAAACAATCATGTATTTTGGTATAAAGTTTACATTCTCAAGACAAAGTCAGTTTATCAATTGACCTTCCTCAATTCCATTTATCGCAACTGACTTCTTTAGGTAGCCTTGAAAAGCCCTTGACAAAAATAACAAATGAGACAATTAATTTGCAAAAGCAATACAGATTAGATAGCTTATTTTTGTTTTTTTTCTTCAATTATAATTTTCTAAATGGAGAAAAAAATTTATAATGACCTAAAAGCATTGGAATTTCTTACTAGTTACTGCATATGGTGGAATATATAGAAGGTTTTTGCTTTTGTTGAACTAATTAACAAAAAATTGCCTAAAACGGGTTATGAATGGAGCAAGAACTTAGATACAAATGAACTTAGTAAGATGATAAAATTGGTTATGAATAGGGTTGGGGAAGATATAAGTAAACTAATTAGTGTTCTTATACCTATTATTTTCTATTATAGAGTGTTGCGTGGCTTTAGAAAACAATAAATGATCTATGAATTATTTTGAACAAGTCTTTTACTTAATAAAATTTAATTAATTTTATCAATTAAAATGATTTTTTAAAAAAAATATTTGTTGTTTTTCTACTCTGATTATGGATATTTGAACAAATTTATGGATCGTCCCGTACTAAAAAAATAAATTTATGGATGGTTTAATAACATGGGAATTAATTTGAATAAGTTTTTTATTTAAAAAAAAAACAATAGGGAAAAAATCAATTTTGACCATAAACTTGGCAGGTTGTATCAATTTTAACCCTGCACTTTCAATTTCATCGATTTAAACTTCAAATTCGGCAGATTGTATCAATTTTAACCTTAAACTTTTAATTTCATCAATTTAAACCTCAAACTTGAATAAGTGTATCAATTTACACCATCGATTACGTTTTCATTTTAATCACTGTTAGAAAGATTTCTCACACATGCCCAAAGCCACGTATTGCTCTATGATATGTACTTGTTCGTTATTTTTTTAAAAAAAATTACCACAAAAATAATTAAATCATTTTAGATCGGGTCGCCACCATCATGAAAACCACGAACTCAACTCTCGAAAGTAGGACCCACACAAAAACAAATGGACTCTTATGTTCCCCTCGCCTTTGGTGTCGATATTAGCAATGACGAGTGTGAAGAAGATTCAAGTGGTGACGTCATTGATGGTAGAGATGACCATGGAAATTTCGTCGACTTCGGTGATGAGGAGTTTGAACTAGACTAAAATGCGATAGAGAACAGGGAAGGCGGTGGTGGACAGATGGTCGTAGTCGACCTTGTCGGCCCCATCGACAGTGTTACGTAAGATTAAAGTGACATCGATATTGGAGAGGAAGGAGACAAAGATTCTGACAAGGACAATTCTAAAAGTCCTATGTCCGTTGCGGCAAATGGAGGACAAATCAAACTCAATGACGATGAGAAATTTAAATATATATATATATATATTGGCGACCGATTCAAGAATGGGAGTACTCCATTTGAGAAAAATATGGTGTAAATAAGCTTTGTTTCTACTAAAAGCAATAAAATTCTGCCTTAAAATTGAAAAACCCTTAATTAATGAAATGAAAAAAACAGTAGAATAAGAGAAGATAGTAAGTGAAAAAAGTCATGCTCTAAAATTGAAAAATGTTATGGCAAGTCTACTCCAATTTTTTTCAGCAATTTTTTTTTTTTTAATTTTGTTTCTACTAAAAGCAATAAAATTCTGCCTTAAAATTAAAAAACTCTTAATTAATGAAATGAAAAAAACAGTAGAATAAGAGAAGATAGTAAGGGAAAAAAGCCATGCCCTAAAATTGAAAAATGTTATGGCGAGTCTACCCCAATTTTCTTCAGCAATTTTTTTTTTAAATAACAAATACATATATGTTATAGAGCAACAAGTGGCTTTGGGCATGTGTGGGAAACCTTTTTTAATGGGGATTGAAACAAAAAACTTAATCGATGGTGTAAATTGATACACTTATTTAAGTTTAAAGTTTAAATTGATGAAATTAAAAATTTATGATTAAAATTGATACAACCTGCCAAGTTTATGGTAAAAATGATTGTTTCCCTTTTTATTTTAAGCAAGTATTAATGTAACAGAATTTTTATTTTGATTATTCTTTTAGATTATTTTGATTATATTAAATTATGGGCAACATTTTTTTTCTTACCGTATTTGTACTATTTTATGCAATTATGCATGATTTGATCATTGGTGAGATAGAGTTTTTTAATACATAAAACTTCAATTTGAATTTTATTAGCAATAACAAGATTACATCAATAGTGTGATGAGGTGAATGGATATTTTTAGGCCTAAATACACTTTTGTCATTGTCCATGAGTTTGAGGATATATATATATATATATATTGTCCCTAAATTTTAAAAACGGACATTTAATCAAAAATAGTTGTAAACAATCTTTGAATCCAAAGAATAATTTGACAGTTAACGTACTAGATTTGTTGACGTGATTTATTTAATTAGTTGTAAAGTTATTTTAATTTTTTTTAGCTTATGGTTTTTTTCTTTCCATAACCTTCTTCTTCCTCCTTTTCTCATTATTCTCGGTCATGATTTTTGTCCTACCAAATCGAATTATTGTGAAAATTTTGCTTCCAAAACAAGAAATTCTTTAATTGCATTAGCATGTTCCATCAAATTCGAGTGATTCGGTTATGCAAGTCTCGTCTAGCCTTTCTCGCCGGCGTTGTTGCAAGTGGCTTCGATTCTCTTATGCAAAACTATAGCAAAATAATTGGTTGGACTGGAACCAAGAGTTTCCGATCACGAATAAAGATGTCCATTTAACATGTGTGGTCTAGACCTTGCGAGGACCTGTCCTGAACGGGGCATAGAATCCCCGATTACACGGAAAATGGAGGAGGAAGTGGGGAGAGTTTTCTCCCCGTTGGCTAAACAGGGACGGGGACGAGGAATATTCTTCGTCCCTGTCCCCAACCCCGACCCTGCCTCGATTAGTTAGTTAGTTAGTAAGTATATATATATATATATATTATTAGCTATAAATAAATAAATAAACTATAGTAGGAATTAGTTTAAGACTATTTTTTTTAATAAATAAATAAACTATAGTAGGAATTAGTTTAAGACTATTTTTTTAATTAAAAAAAATAGTTAAACACTATGTTGTAATATTGAATTTTGAATTTTTAGAAATTAAGTTGTTTCAACATTATAATATTTTTACTTAAGGTATATTATTGTTTTTATTAGGAAATTGTATAACATTTTTTTAAATAGAAATTATATTGAAAATTTCATTTAGAAGTCGTTAGAAAAAATTGCTATTATTGTTGAGAATAAATTAAAAAAACATAAAAAAAGAACGAAGAACAATTCCCCTGAGAACACAATCCCTACGAATTCTCCATGGGGAATCCCCGCCCCAATCCCCGCAAAAATAAATGGAGAATTTCGTGGGGATGCGGATTGAAATAGGTGGCGGGGACGGGGACGGGGAAGCATGCCCCGCCTCGTGGACATAATCACGAAGCTCTTGGTTTCACTAGATTTATCTGATTCTTCAATTCTCAATTGAATTTTGATGGCTTCATCCGAATCAAGTGAGAGTCTTAGGGAGATCATCGTGTGAACGGCCAAAGCCCAAGGAAGAAAGAAAAAAGGCGAGAAGAGGAAACATAACCCACTCACAATCCAAATCTTTCAATAACGAATGATTTAGGACATATTTGGTAATGATTTTGAAATTGTTAAAATCATTTTGTCACATTTAAAATTATTTCAAAACATGTCTTTAATCATTCAAAATCAAGAACTTAATGTTTAATTTTACACTTTTAATGTAATTTTCATAGCATAAAAACTGATTTTAAATAATTAAAATCATGTTTCAGAGTGATTTTAAATACAACAAAAATGATTTTAACCATTTTAAAAAATCACTTCCAAATATGCTCCTAGAGCTTCTGATGATTAAGAGGATACAAAATTCGACCTTTTGTGTGAATAAATTGCTTCAGAGATTTCATTCTCGTGCGATGATGAAGACAACTTCGTCTTCTATTCATTTTTCATAGTTGTAATCTCCAAAATTTTCACAAGACATCTAATTTGGTATTTTGTTTTCCAACTCAATTGCTAAATCATACTACAATTAGTTAACTAAAGACTTTGTAGAACCATTTTCAAAAGGTCAATGCCTAAACTATCAGATTTCGAAACTTGGAGACTAAATAAAAACATGTATAATAATATTGTAACTTTGTCAAACCTAAACATAGCAAAGTATAATAACTTTCATCATAAACTTAGAGATTCAGATCTCCACCTTGATATGTAATTAAACTTGAAAATTATATATTTATTGTAATTTTCAAAATGTTAGTAACAATGGTCAATAAAGATAGATTTCAATAATATTTTTCAAATGGTGGTAAATAATTGGATTTGATTCTAAATAATAGAAATATCACAACACACCATTTTATATATTTATTTGTTAGACACTACGGCATATCATTTGAAACACTAGTTAGTAACACGTGGGATGCACGTAAATTTTTTTTGTTTTATTTTGCAATATAAAAAAAACTAACCTATTAACAAAAAAAACAATAATTTAATAAAGAAAGTTGAAAATTAAATAAGATTAAAATTAAAAATTAAAAACAAATTATAGATATTAACAATATCTCTTAATTGACAAACATAAGTTTCTGAATTCTCAATTGAGACTTTAATGTGACACAATTCAATGTTTCCCTTCCGAAAAATAAAAACTTTTAATTTTCATTATTGTTTTTGCCATCATCACTTGACATTTTGGTAGGAAAAAATAGATAGTATATGTATTTGGCAATCATAAATAGTATATGTATTTGACAATTGTGTTATTTTCTTTTTATACTTGGATGACGCAATATTGCTCTGTGTATAGAATGAGTAAAAGAGCTCTAAATATAAGACAATACATGTCTAAATATAAATAGAAAGCTTGTATCATGAAAGCTTAACAATGATTAAGAGAGGAAAATTACATGAAAACCAATATCAATAAATATCACAAAATACTAATATTTTATCAATATGATTCTACATTTCAAACAGTATAGCGAAAAATGTAAAAAAAAAAAATGGAAATTAGCCATTAAAAAATCCATTATAGCAAATAATGTAAAAAAAGATAGATAACAATACCTCTTAATTGACAAAAATAAGTTTCTGAATTCTCAGTCAAGACTTCATTGTGACATAATTCAATGTTTCCCTTCTAAAAAACGAAAACTTTTAATTTCCATTCTTGTTTTTGCCATCATCACTTGACATTTGGGTAGAAAAAAATAGATAGTGTATGTATTTGGCAATTATGTTATTTTATTTTTATACATAGATCACACATCTATGATGCATCAATTCATTGTGTAACCACCTCCACCCAAACAGTTGTGTCTCATCGACATCTATATTGCACACATACATGTATACACTTGAAGAGTCATGTCTCATTAACAAATGGCAAAATGGGAATTCACTAAAAAATATAAGGGCAACAGAGGAAGACAAAGATTCTCCTCCATAGCACCTTTTAATATAGTATATATATATATATATATATATAGATAGATAGATAGATAGATAGATAGATAGATAGATAGATAGATTTAATAAATAATTAGAGACTATAGATAAAAATAATACACCAAGTATTAAAAGAACAAACACGAACACCTTGAGATGCTTTTAAAATTGAAGAGTCTTTGTGAACAATGATTTTTTTTTTTTTTTAAGAAATAACATTCCTAGAATTAATTTCATAAGTAGGATAGGATCAACCCCTACTTTGGCTTAATGCTTCAAAAAACATTAGCATCATTCATGTCCAAAATCCACTTGGGAATATAATTATGCTAGGATTGAGAAGAAAAATTCAAACATGCATATTTTGCATCTCATAGACCAATCTATTTTTACCTCGAGGTTTGTGATGAAAATAAGTTGCAGTTTTGCCTCTAGCCAAGTCTTTGACATCTTCCCCATTTAAAAGTTTCACCGTGTTCAGAGCATTTTGCTACCTGGATGACATAGTTAGTGATGGAGTTAATATTAAGAATGCGGAAGCAATTTTGGATCTTAAGCACTCTAATTTGATCAATTTTATCAAACAAAAAACATGCTCAAAACTGGAAAAACAGAGAATAAGAACACAAACCTTTGTAGCTCAATATTCTCTTAATCCGTGGGCTTTCTTTGAACACAAACGAGTTGTGGACCTCCTCTAGAGTATTCCCTACTATCCTCAGACCTTGGAACAGATTGTGGGATCTTTGATTGAGAGAATTTGGGAGAAGAATGAGTAAATGTCTTAAACAAATAGCTAGAGAATTTTCTTCAAAAATCTCCTTTTTTTTACTAATCCTCTCTTTCCCATTATGTTTCTTCTCTATTTGTAGAAAACCACAAGCTTAGTGAAGAAGCCAATTGAAAGAAGATAAGCTTCAAACAAGAAGCTTAGTGAAGAAGTTATGAATTTGGTCCATATTTCATTTCCAAATGAATTTGAATTATCTTTTAATTTTAATTCAAAATTAATATAAAATTAATTTTAAATTAAAATCAATTTATAATTAATTAAACAATTTAATTAATTTTAAATAAATATTTAATTTAATATCAAATATCAAATTAAATAATTGGACCAATCCTAATTTCTCAAAACGAACGTTCGAACATGAATCCCTATTCATGTTTTAAACCGAACCAATATTTAAATCATATTTAAATATTTCCAACACTTCTTTATCATAGTTTAATTCATAATTAAGCTATGATACGTTAAGTATATCACATATAATTAACTTTTTCTACCAAATTCAAATTTGAACAATTCAAATTCTTTTCTCTCAAATTGTTACAAGGCATAGTCCGAGCTAGTAAGGAGAACCTAATGGACCTACAGATCATGAGCTCCAACGATACGAGATTAACCGGCCAAACTCTTTAGCCTAGCTAATCAACATTCGTTAACCACCGGGACACTCCACTAAAGCCCAGTAGCTGCACTCTCCTCACTGTAGATATATTTCTGTCCACTCGATACAACCATGATTAGTAAGTCGATCATTCACAGGTCGTTCGTAATTACAGCTGGGTCAAATAAACCGTTTTACCCCTGTAATTACTTCTTGTTCCTTAAGTCTCACTGATCCTCTAATGAACAATTTGGTTTGTGGTCCAACCAACAAACCATATCCCTCTCGGGCCAACGAGAGGGTGGGCCCATTTGTTCAAGACCCGGAGTCAGTACTTAAGGGAACAACCTCTCTACTAATCCTTAAAGCAGGTAGGAGTGAATTCCATCTCGCATGACTATGTTCCCAACTATCTACCTGGTCTTATCCCCAAAATGGGAGGCTTATTGAGTCGGCAATCTCAGGCCACTCTCACCCATGCAAATCTAAAGATAATCCCGAATAAACAGGAGTTCATAGCACGCTCAGGATTAAGATCGAGTTACCTAGGTCATCGTATGAATATAGTCAGTTAAGACAGTAAACGGAGTTATAAAGTCTAAGTGACTATTTCGCGGTCCAGTCTTTTGCAAACTCATTGCATAGGACGCCCCCACTTTCATGTCTCCACATGAACGATTCAGGATCGCATCATTAGTACTATACAAAGTGGGCAGCGTCCATAGTGTCTCCAGGATAAGGTACCCAGCCCTATCCCTATACTATAGACCGTTCTGGCTATAACTCGAACTTGATCCACTTTTATGTCATACATAAAGTTCAAGTATACATACTATAGCCAAGGGTACTTAGTTCATTGGATTTGGGTTATAGAATACACAATTCACTTTATTCAATAACACATTTACTGAATAAACCTCAATAACATCTTTATAGTAAAATAGAATATACATTCAGTTTACAAAACCACGAGTTTTAGGACATAAAACTCAACAGTTAGTGGCACGTGAGCACAACTGGAAAGCTTTACATATGACTAGAGTTTCTATCCAACTGATCTGTCATTAGTAAGATACGTGTTTGAGAATAATGAATTGAAAGAACAAAAACTAAGGAAAGTACAATTCTAGAAAAAACTTTTGGTATAAGTGTTGGTGGAAGAATGATGAAAGAAATGTCATCTTTATAATAGTAGATGATAGAAAGTTACAATACTTTTGATATTCTAAAACTTTTGAAATTATATAATAAAATTATAATTAAATGGAAAAAAATCCTTTAAGTTGTAGGAAAACCTTTTTGCATTCCCTATAATCAATCTACTATTTATAATTAACTATTTGTTTAGTACAATTTATAAGTAACTAGTTGGATACTACGTGCATTGCACGTGTTTCATAACGTTAAAATGAAATATAATATAAAAATTGAATATAGACATATGAAAAATAAAGAATTACACTTCATTATTATTGTTTATTTTGGTTAGCATCATTTGATTACTCACTTAATTTCAAATTTTAATTTAAACTAAAATATTTTTTTTTTTTTTTTTTGATTTGAATCATTTGATTACACATTTAATTTCAAACTTTAATTTAAACCAAAATATTATTTTTTTTCTATTTTTTTTTAAATTTTGTATTACCTAATAATTGAAAAAATTCATTTTTGCTGAAAGAAATTTTGAGGAGATCTATTGGTCAATTTATTTTTATTTTACAAAAGTTAATTGAATCAATAATATCTATTAATAAATTAATTTAAACAAAAATATTATTTTTTATATCAAATTTTAAATATAATAAATTAAGAAATATTGAGTTTATTTTTTATCATAAAATTGCAAGATAGAGAATCTCCTATCAAATAAAATAATTTTATAATCTGAATATTAATTGTTACCATAATGTTGAAATTGCAATGACATTATATTTGTAATAACTATTAGTAATTATATTTGAATATAATACAATTACATAGATATGAAAAAAATGCAAAATTGTGATTAGACTTTTAGGGGTCATTTGATTCGCATGTTTGAATGGTTTGTTAAGTCTGTGTTTATTAAGCTTGGAGTTGTTAAGTCTGGATTTGTTTAGTTTGTGTTTAGATAGTACATAAAATATGTTTGTTAAACCAATGTTTGGATGGTATCAAGTATGGGTTTGTTAAGTCTGTAATTGAATTCTAATTTGTTGAACTTGAATTTATTAAAAGTGTATTTAATTGGTAAATTTAAAATTTATAATAAATAATATAAATTAGTTAATTAAAGTAATAAAAACTATATATTAAATTATATTTAAAATGTAACTTTTATTATGAAATTAGGGAGTATTATTTTAATAATAAATAAAATATTTTTAATACATTTGTCCACTCAATTTTCTTTCCATAAATTAAATATTACTATTTGAAATTTGAAGTAAATTTATTTACTTATTTATTATAAAGTTATCATTAATTAATTATTTTTATTTAACTAATATATTTTTATTAAGAATTTAATGAATTTTAAAAGCATGATTAAAGACAAAATATGTACTATAGTAAATTTGGGGAGTACGAATAAAGTACTGTAGCAAACTTGGTGAGTAAGGTAAAGTACTGTAGCAAACCTGAGAGGTAGAATAGTATTTACTGTAGCAAACATAGGTTAACAAAACTGCCAACCAAACATGGGTTTGTTTAAACAAACCCAGCTCCCTACTTCTAAAACAGGGAACCAAACATCCCTTTATAAATCCTAACCTAGGAAACTCCTATTTTATAAAAAAAAAATATATAATAATAATAATAAAGAAAAAGAAACAACAAAAAATAAAGAATATATAATAAAATAATACAATTACATCAAATTGTCTATTGTTTTCTATTTATACTTGTACCTTAACGAACCAGAGTTGCAATTGTTTTATTCTCTACCCTCTTCAAGGACCCTCTTCAAGGAAAAGTAGATGAATTGATGTGTATTTACATATTTGAGAAGAGAAAAAGAAAACTACAGAATGAGTAATTTACATTAAACCAATCTTCTTGCCATTTGCAGAAAAAACATAATACATAAGTACATATAAGCAGTAAATTACATTAATCACTCTCCTTCTTGGCCATTTGAAAAGAAAAACTACAAAAGCACGTAAAAAATAGTAAATTACATTAAATCTCTCTATTGCAAAAACAATTGGAAGGAATTTACTTGTCAACCTCTAACATCATAATGAAGTCTCTCCAATAATAAATTGCTTGAACCTTGATAATTGAAAAATTAGATAAGTTGAAAAGAAATATTAGGCTTATATAGCCATCAAATGAAATAGGGAAAATCAAAATTTCTCCTACATAGTTTTTGGAATCACTCTAGAAGATAGGGAAGAATTCAATTGTGGAGCCACTAGATATAGACAATATATAGTGTTTAATTTATTCAAATATGCATATATGATATGGTCAATTTGAATAGATTCGTGATATTAATCAATTTGTCTACAAAATATAATATTTTCCTTTTTTATGTTTTTTAATAAATCGTGATATATTTTTTTAGAGATGGGTGGAGATTATTTTGTTAATCACCATTTAGAATCACCATTTAATATATGGGTAAGATATGAGTAGAGATTTTAAAACATTTAACTCAAATTTTATATAATACAATTTTTAATTTTTTTTAACTCACCATCTATTAATTGATTTGTGTATAAAAATTTAATATTTTTTTCTTTATTTTTTTTTAATAAACTATGATATGTGTAGTTTTATCTTATATTTTAATCTTTATTTTAATATTTTAAATATGAATTAAAAAAATTAAATATTAATTTATAAAAAAAATAATATAATTAGACACTTGTAGAGATTAGTTTTAAATATTAATTTATTAAAAACAATCTCATCTTTTAATCTTTATTCTAAATATAAATTTAAGAAGTTTTAAATATTAATTTACGAACATTCATTTAAAAATTAGAGATCTGTAGAGATTTTAAGATCTTTATTTAAATTGAGGATAAAATTGAAAATCTTTCAATTAAGAATGGCATAATGAGAAGTTTTCAAATTAAGAAAGGACAAAAATGGAAATCAAAAGTTTCTCCCCTCAAGGAAGAAACAATTTTATATTTTAATTAATTTATTAAATTATGTATAAAAAAAAAAAAGCGTGGGTGAGTGAGTGGATGGGTGGGGTGAAAGTGTTTTTTAATTAACCATCTATTTTTTAATTAAAAAGAAGATAATTTAATAGGGAGAATTTTGATATTATCTTAATATATAATTTATTAATTATTGGTAATTAATTGTATGTGGCATATTTCGTAAATTTAAAACATGATAAAAGAACAAAATAGTCCAATTTTTAAAAAAAAAAAAATTGTAGCTTTTTAATATATTATAGATGTGTGAAAACGATACGACTAAATCTAGTACGATAATTGCCAAGAATTCGGTAATCAGCATACAATATCCACCTCAAGTGAATATTTCAAAAGACAATAGATAAATGACCATATTTAATTAGTTATTTTGAAAAAAGATCAAACTTATTTATTTTTGAAAAAATGGCCAAATCCTAATTTTAAATCAAAACTAAAAAGAATTAATGGACTAAATTACTTCTCATCCAAAATCAACAAACTACTTCCTAAAACAAAAGAATCTTAAACCAAATCAAAAGATTGTAAGACTAAATCTATCTAAATTCTAAAACCCATAAAGTTGGGAGACAATATCTCGTGGTTTAAAATTAGATAAACCTACAAAATAATCTAAACTTATTTAATAACAAGTGAAAAAAAATCCAAATTTAAAATAAAATTAATAAAAGCACGGTGTAGTTGGATGAAAAAGAAGAAAAAATGCTTTATGTGTCATAAATTGAAAACCTGTGAAATATAATGCAAGCATTCTTTCCCTATAACATATCAAATCGAAACTCTAAAATTTAATTTTATACACTCAAAATACCTTAAATCATATCCATCAATCTTTTATAATTTTGTACTTTGTCTATGTGGAAGCACATACACACCCTCTGAAAAATGTCCAAAACAAAAAACTAATGAAATATGTCCGATAGCAATCTCTTAGTCTCATTCAGATCAAATGGGCTTGAATTTCGATGCCAAGGGTCCATTCCATTCTACGTAGCTTCAAAATGAAAAGCGAAATGTTGGACAAGGCCCATTTTGGGTAGTTTCCGAAGTTTTGGATCATCATGGGACTCAGTCCACAGCCCATCAACGGCGGAGTCCACCGCCGTATGCGGTGGTTAAACAGCATGGCCGCCGCTCGCCTATGGCTATTGAAAACAAAAAGACAAATATTAGTGGGCTACCAAAAACCATGTCCTTTTGATCTGTCACCTCAATAATTTTCCCCAACTAATCTTATTCTAAACTTAAAAACCCATTTAATAATTACAAAATCCTACATTATCCTAATGAAAAATCCCTTATCTATTCTGATTCTATCAATCCCAAATCATCAATTATGTCATCCTATAGTATGATTTTCTAGAATGATTATTTAAACCAAGATTGGTACAACAATATTATTTTAATTAGACCAAAACGTTGGGCGAAAAATTCACCACCCAACTAACTAAACCCAATCTTCTTCGCCTTTGTTTTATTAAATTAAAAATAGTCTCCAATTTCTTGTCGTTCTACTCTTGGCATCTGTCATCGCTCTCAATACGACGTGTCGTTTTTGTTTTTGTTTTTGTTTTTTAAAGAAAACACTCGTTCAATTCAAAGTCGCCTCGTTACAGAATCTTCTGTCCCCCCCGTGGCACAGGCGACTATTTGCAATTCAAACTCGGCGTCTCGGCGATAGGCCCGGCCCGGCCCAAAACCGGCTTTCATTTTTGGTCAACGTCTCGAATTCCGTGGGTCCCACTCCGGTTTCACGCGCCTCGGCCCCACTCGCGCTCCCCTGATTAGCAAAAGAAAAAGAAAAAGAAAAAAACTTTTTTTTTTTGTTTCTCCTTTTAAAAACTTTATCCGTATTGGAGCGGAGCTGGGCCCCACTCAATGGTGAATGTCACTGAAGCCGTGAAAGTGTTTGTCATTAGAATGACGCCACGTGTCTGCCAGTTCATTTGCGTGAGAGCGCGTCGTCACGCTCGTGTGAAACCGCGTGCCTCGTTCAATTTTGATGCGTCTTAAAGCCTCTTTCTTCGCCTTCTTTTCATTTCGACGAACACGAATTTTTTTTTTCCCTCTTTCTTTCAATTTCTTTGTTTCAGTCAGATCTGAGGCGATGTCTTCCGGAACGGCGTCGTATTGGTGTTACCGGTGCAACCGCTTCGTTCGTGCTTGGGCTCAAGACACCATCACTTGTCCTTACTGCGACGGTGGATTTGTCGAAGCAATCGAAACCGCCTCTTCTCTCCCGGCGGCGAATCTCCACCGTCGATTCTCGCCGTCTGCGATTCACACTTTGGATCAAGATCCGTTTCAGTCCCCTCGCTTGAGCACCCGCCGGAGTCGCCGGAGACTTGGGGATCGGTCGACTTTTAACCCTGTTGTTGTTCTTCGTGGTTCACCCGACGGCAGCGATGTGGGCGGCGGCGGTGGGGAGAGGAATAGCTTTGATATTTACTATGACGACGGTGCTGGGTCTGGTCTCCGGCCGGTTCCGGCGACGATGTCGGAGTTTCTGATGGGGACTGGATTCGATCGGTTGCTGGAGCAGTTGGCTCAACTGGAGATCAACGGGTTTGGTAGATCTGAAAATCCACCGGCGTCGAAAGTCGCGGTGGAGTCCATGCCGACGATTGAGATTTTAGAAAGTCATGTGGATTCAGATTCGCACTGCGCCGTTTGTAAAGAGGCGTTTGAAATCGGAACCGAAGCCCGAGAAATGCCCTGTAAGCATATATATCACTCCGATTGCATAATCCCTTGGCTTTCGATGAGAAATTCCTGCCCGGTCTGCCGACACGAACTGCCGTCGGAGAGCGTATCTCCGGCTGGCGGAGTTTCTGATCGGGTTGTCGACGAAGAAACCGTAGGGCTAACGATCTGGAGGCTCCCCGGCGGTGGGTTCGCGGTCGGCCGATTTTCCGGCGGTAGATTGGCCGGCGAGAGAGACCCACCGTCGGTCTACACCGAAATGGACGGTGGATTCAATGCCAACGGAGCTCCGAGAAGGGTCTCGTGGGCTTCGAGAAGAAGCAGGGGAAGAGAGAGCCGTGGAATTGGGCGAACATTTCGTAACATCTTTTCCTTTTTTGGGAGATTGAGATCTTCGAATTCATCTTCTTCCTCGGCTTCGAATGAATCTGAATCTGTTAGTAGAAGCCATAGCCATTCAAGCTCTTCAGTCTTCAGCAGATACTTGCGAAGGCAAAACAGAACTTGGGTGTTGGAGAACCAGGGTGAAAATGGCCGATGGTGATTCTTTTCAATTCGACAAATACAATTACTTTGCGTTGTATTCTTTTTGATCTGTTCATTACATTTATTAATACCTTTTCGAATCAAATTAGATTATGTATATACAGCTTTTGACTTGGCAGAACAATGAATGCCTTCTTTTTTTTTTTGTCCTCATTTTCTGAAACTTGATCATCTTCCTCCCTTCGACTCTAACTTCACTCCAATGTCAATTTCAAACCACTTTAAAAACTTGCACAACTTTGTTTTTGGATTCTACCCAAAAACAACAAACTTCTTCATAGTCTCTCAGTGATGTAAAGGTACTAGATCATCATCCTGTAACTTCACTTCTATGTAAATTTGAAGCCATTTTAGAGACAGACAACTCCATAATTTTGGTTTTGGATTCTACCCAAAAACAATATACTTCTTTATAGTTTCATAGCGGTATAATGTTACTACTATCATCTTGCTACTCCAATACCATGTAGGTCCAAAGTCAGCATAATCTTGTTTTCGAATTCTATCCAAAAGCTACAAACTTCTTTGTAGTTTCACAATGATATGATATTGTCTAGACCTGATTTGTTCTTGGATTCTACCTAAAAGCTATCTGACATAGAACGCGTCTAAAGGCTACGAACTTCTTCGTAGTTTCACAATGACATGATATTGTTCAGACCTGTTTTGTTCTTAGACTCTAGTAAACAAACTTCATACTAACAAAGATGTTTTTATTTATAAACTATGAATTCACCCCTCTGCCCTTAGACTGTGTCCTATTTTGTGTTTAATACATTTCTGTTTCTTATTAAAAAAAAATTATACACTATGAATCTTCCTTGCTTCTACCCGATATAGGACAGATCCCTGTAACATCTTTTCCAAATGGGTTACTCAGACTGAAACTTTCACTTGATTCTCAGCTGCAATTTCAGTTAAAGGGAAGAAGAATGTAATATCTTTCAGGGCAGATTTGGTGGAGAAGATGCTGTTGAAATGGGGATTGGTTCTTGAAACTTGAACCAAATATGAGTTGATAATGTAAGAAGAGAAAAGGGGTTGAAGGTGATGGGAGGAAAGAGGGAAGGGATGGAGCTGTTATGATGCTGGCTGCAAAGCAATAATTGAAGAGATGGGAGAAAGTGAAAGGGAAAAAAATTAGCATGTGGAATTATGAGAGGTGGGCAAGTGTGTTGTGTTTTGTTTACTGAACCAAAAAGCAAGGATTGTTTTTAAGTTCTACCCCACCCACAGCCATATCTCCATAGCCCATGGGATTTGGCTCTTGTTTATTATTATTATTATTATTATTGCTTTGAAAGATGGCAGATCTATACATGCTGTTACTCTGTGCAATTTGGAAGATTCTGATAAGCTCCAGTCTGTTATGAAAGCTACATTTACATTCTCTTTGACAATTTCTCTTCTTCTTTTTAAGTAAATGCATTTTGGATAATCTTTTTCCTCCCTCACGTGCGAGCTCTGATATTAACATTAAGTTGACAACGTAGACCGAGAAAAATGACACTATAGTAATTTGAACTTGAAAAAATTATGTTTTGATGTTACATTATTGGTGTATCTAAAGTAAAACGAATTATTTTGCTTTTAAAAGTATATTCTTAGTTCATAAGTGGACTCGACTATTAGAGTAAGGTTGAATACTTGTTACGTAGAATAGGGATGAATTAACACGGTTGTGGTTTGCATTTAAAATCATCCATTGTATAACTATATATGTATGCATATGTTTATTAATAAATACAAGTTTGCATACATACTTCGATCGTATTCTACTATATAGGCATAAGTCAAATATCTCTCTTTTATGCAGTTTTTTAACTGTAGAATCTACGAAAAAAATTCTATGTTGTTACAAAAATACAAAAGAAATTTTGTATTGTTTATGCGGTATGTTAAGTTATTGTTATATTAGAATAGATATTCAAATTTATAAAAATAAATTCTTAACACTCTCTCCTTGTGTGTTGACTTTAAATTTTAATATTAACAACTAGTGTATGAAATAAGGAGGAAGCAACCTAGTTTAATACCATATTACTTGTATGCTTCTAAAGCTTAAATTGATATATTTTAAATTAAAATTTATATTTTTAATATAATATATTGGCAAGGCAAAGGTTGTGAAACAAGGACACCTAGCCTCATTTTATATATGATGATTGATCCACTAATATATGAAGGATTGAAGAAAAAATGCTTCCATTATTGTGGGATAAGGATCATGCAATATTGGACTTGTCTTTCATGCCTCTCGTGCCAAATATGCTAGACTAGAAATTAAACGTAAAAATCGGTTTAATTATTTTTATAACATAATGATACCATATATTGGTAACACTATTTGTAAGCTTGTATGTACTAATTTAAAATAACAAATTTAATCATTTATAGGGGGGGAAATCTATTTAATTAGTAGAACAACATAAGTGGAAACTCATTTAAGAAATGGTTACTCCAAATATATATATATATATATATTTTGAAAACTTGCACTTTCAAATAAGACATGATCATTCTCTCAACAACCAACTCTAAAGGATTTTAATGTCCTTTGATAAATATAATATTTTTTTAAAGGTTTTTAATAACCTTTGATAAAAATTAGATATTTATTAAATGTGTTTTAAATACATTCGATAAAGGATAATATACTTTTCAAATGATTTTAATGTCCTTTGATAAATATGATATTTTTTTCAAATGTTTTTAATAACATCAATAAAAAATAAATATTTTTCAAAGATTTTCTAAATATCTTCGATAAAGGATAATATAATTTTCAAAAGTTTTTAATGTCATTTGATAAATATAATATCTTTTTCAAAGGTTTTTAAGAACCTTCGATAAAAAGTAGATATTTTTCAAAGGCTTTTTAAATACATTTGATAAATGATAATATAATTTTCAAATGTTTTTAATGTCTTTTGATAAATATAATATATTTTTTAAAACCAATAGATATTTATCAAAGGTTTTTTAAATACCTTATATAAAAGATAATATAACTTTCAAAGATATTTAAAAACCATTTGATAAATATATATTTTTTTCAAATGTTTTTAATAACCTTTGATAAAAAGTAAATATTTTTCAAAGGTTTTTTAAGTGCCTCCAATAAATGTGTATATATATTTTTCAAATGTTTTTTATAACATTCCATAAAAGATTGTTGAAATAGGCCAACTTTTTTTGTAATGGTCTTTAGCAACTCAAATTGTGCAATAAATGGATATCTCTAAAAAAATTATAAAGCTCATGGTCCATTGGAGATCATTGAAGCCATGGTTGTAAAGGAGCACATTGTCAAAGTGAGCACACCTCAAAGATAATTGGCATATACCCTCGACCAAAAGGTTAGATGTTTGATCCCTGAACCTCCAAATGTTGTTGAACTCAAAAAAAAAAAAAAGGAGTGCATTGCCTTGGCAACAAAACCAGTATCCGACTCCTATATGTTCCTCTCTATCAAGAGTAGGGATTAAAAAACATAAGAAACAAGTAATCAAAAAAATTCCTAAAATTAAATTTGAGTTTTACCTTGAATTATCTTCCAAGCCAATTAACATTTATACAGCTAAGAATTGGCTTCTCTTTACTCATCCCATTCATTTTCCCCATTCTTAGTTAATGCAAGATCTTCTTTGTAAATAGAAATAGTACTTTCCTATCACCATGACCAATTGATTGCTATTGATTTTGAACCTTATACTTCAAAATGAAAGCCATCAAATAGTGAATGTTTTTTCAGGTATAAAACTTGAGACCCACAAAGAGTAAATAAAGTCTTTTGGTAGCATTAAATTTTTAATTAATGGATTTTGATTTTGTTGTTCTTGGCTTTCAAGACTGGTTCAAGACTAGAGGTGGGTGGAATGTCCTTCTCTGTTTATTGGCCTAAATTTGACATCCTTGAGGCAGTGTTTGGTTGGCAGGGATTGATTTCAATTCACCAACCAAACAGGACCCAATTTTGAACTTTAAAATATGAACCTTTGCTGATGGGGGTATTGTTGGAAGATTGTGACATTTTTTTTGTTTCATGATAAATGCTTTGCTTATCATAAATCCTTAGTTTAAACTATTGAAAGGTTGAATTGGCTCTCACTTGTCTTTCCTTTTTTCTTTTTTCTTTTTTTTTTTAAAGTTTTTTTTTTTGAAGTTCAACAACATTTAGAAGCGGAGGATTCGAGCTATGCTCACTTTAACTCTTATGTGAATTTGTTGTTCGTTTAAAATTGAGATTAATTAGATTAAGGTCATTATTTCAGTGATGTTGTTTGTTTAATGTTTTTCATGTTGTGTTGGTTTTTAAGAAATAAAAACAAAACTTATTTGATATTTTGGTTACTTATTTCTTTTATTGAAAAATAAATCGATTTAACATTTAAAATTGATTGAGTCACTTTCTTCTTCTCTAAATTTCAAATTAAAAAAGTAGAGTTTACTTTTATTATATTTAAAAGACAATTATATTACGAAAAGCAACTTGCCTCTTCACTAGTATGAAGAATCTCGTTTTTACCTTTTTGTTTTCTTTTTTGGTAGACCAAAAATATTAATGAGATTCATTTATTTACTAAATATAATATAAACAAACCATTAGAAGTAGACTTTGTAGTAAATCAAAGAGAAGCTACAAGGAGCTATGTTTTTATTCTTTTTTATTTTTATTTTTGCACAAACATGTATTTATTCTTTTATTCTTTATATGTTATATTCATTTTTTTTTTTATTTTTCTTATCTTATGTATGTAATATATGTTTTAACAAAAAAAAAAAAATGGAAACGGAGAAACAAGAAATAAACTAGGAATTAGGATTCTAAAATAAAAATAGGAAAACATTACCTAATGATTTTTTGATCTATTTGGTAGGCAATCTAGATTCTGTTTTATATTTTCGAATTCACTAATTAGTGAATATGCATTTGATAGATGTGTTTTCAAATTTTGTTTTCAGATTCTATGATCCAAATAGTGAAAATTCTGAAAACAACATTTTTATGTTTTCATTATATCCATATTTTGAATTTAAAAATTTAAAAAGCAGACTTATCAAAAAGATAAAAACTTTAATAAATATAGTATTTTATGTTATAAACTCAATTTATTTTTATTAAATTAAAATATGTATCTTATGATATATTATAAATTATATGATATTGTAAAATAATAATTATAGAAAATTATAGCAAAAACGTGTTTACAAATTAATTAATAATGATTTATATTCAACTTAATATTTAGTTTTGCAACCACAACTATTTCATAGTCTATAAACATATTATAAAACATATTTTGAACAATTGTTTAAATTGGAATCCAATTTCTAAATCTCTACTGTCAAAAGCATATCTAAAAACATGAAATACAACTTTGTTTCGATTGAATTCGTTGTTTTCAAAATTCTGTTTTGCCTATCAAACCAACCATCTGCACTAATATATTTCTTCACATTAATAAACAAGAAAACGATCTCTGGGTGAGCTTTTGATAATTAAGGACAAGAAAGTTTATGAATGATAAAGGCAAAAAAAATAAGCAGCTGGTAAGTAAAAACTATTCCTTATTTGTTAAAAACAAATTCGAAACTTTTTAATGACCTAATAAGCCAAATAAACAAGCAGCACCATCACTGTAAAAGAACCAGCAAAAATCAAGATCTGGAATCTTGAAAAAAGCCCAGAAATATATGGCTCCTCATCTTCCTGCATCCCGCTTATGTGCACAAGTTTGAGGGAATTAAGGAATCGCTTCGTAATGTTCTTGTTCTTGTTTCATGTTTTCTTATTTTCAATTTTTGGAAAACATAGACGTTGGTAATTGATCCCCTGTTTTATCCTTCTTTAAAAACGTACATAAACATTTGGTAACTGTTCCTATGTTTAATATTTAATGTTTCTAGTTTTTTTAGACACATAAGAATTTGGTAACTATATATTATTATTGGGTCTCGTTTTCCAGTTTTAATTTCAAAAATGAGATAAGTATATAACAATTTCTTTTTTAGTTTTATGTTTTTGAAAATTGTGTTTGTTTTCTAACTCACCATTTCTTTACTGAAATTTTCTCATCTCTTAAAAAAAAAACATTTTAATTATTAACTAAATTCCAAAAGAAAAAACAAGAAGTTTTTAAAAACTACTTGTTTTAATTTTCAAAACATAGTTGGGATTTTGAAAACATTTTAAGAAAGTAAATAAAAAAAACAAAGAAGTAGTATTCATAGGTTTAATTTTTAAAAATAAAATGATTATCAAATGGGACCTTAAAATTAGTAACCATTAGTTTCACATTTTTTTTTTTTATCATTTTTGAGAAACGTTTTCATAATTATATACAATTAGATACAACACAATCTACTTTCTTATTGGCTAATTTGTGTTAACAATATTATTTACGAGATATTTTCTGTTGTAATTCAATTATCTTTTGTCTTCTGTTACGATGACACATGTTAGGGTTTTATCCTTTGGTTCTGCTATTTATTAGTAGTCTTACATCGTCTTTATCAACAACAACACAGAAGGCTCTCTGCCTCAATTTTTTCCTCTTCAGTATTTGTATTATTATGGTATCAGAACAAGCAAAAATAAAAGGTTCAAAAACTCATCTTCATCTTCTTCTTCTTCGGGATCTAGTCCAACTTTGTCATCTAGCTTGTCAAATCAATCAACTCCTCAAATTACTCCACCGATGACATCAAATACTCAGACCCTTTTTCGATCAACAATTCAAACCAATGTGAGTAGCCCTCTTCCTCAGCCCAATGTCTACCTCCCCACGCCACCTTTTCTTCAAACCCCCAGACCACAGTTTGGAGCATTTCAGCAGCCACCATTTTCTCCTCCACCAGCCTTCTCTTCTCTATCATATCCTGTTCTTCAGCAACAACTTCCAGTGAACACACATGATATTCCCAACGTTGCTCCATCTCTCTCAGCCAAACTCAACGACTCTAACTATTTATTGTGGAGGAATCAACTGCTTAATGTCATTGGTGCCCACAGTGTACTAGGTTTTTAAAATGGTACCATTCCTTGCCCACCTCAGTTTCTCGATAACTTGCATCATCAAGAAAATCCAAACTATCTTGTTTGGCAAATGATTAATATCACTATCATGTCATGGATTTATTCCTTTTACTGAAGAAAAGATGGGCGAAATCATCTCCTTCATAAATGTTGCTAATGTTTGGGAATCATTTTGTAAGTCTTATTCATCATCTTTTTCAACTAGAGTACTCAGCTTAAAGTCTCAGATCCAACAGATTAAAAAGGAAGGTATGTTTGTTTCTAAGTTTTTGGCGAAAATCAAGGAGGTCACTGACAAACTAGCAGCTATTGGTGAACCTGTTTCTTTGAAGGATCATGTTTCTTACATTTTGGAGGGTCTTGGCCCTCAATATAACCCTTTTGTAACCTCTATTCAACATCGAGTTGAGCTTCCAGCCATTAAGGATGTTCGGACTTTACTTCTTAGCTATGTATGAGATTTATATCCTAAAGCCTCATAATTAATGATTTATTTAATAATTAATAATAATTTTGATTATTTTATTTTCAATATAATATTATTCATTATATGAAAAATCCAAGGTTATTAATGTAATCTTGAACAGTATGTGATTGACATACGAGAGGATCATGTTCAAGAAATAACCTAAAGGATCATAATATATGGATAAGGTTGGGTGTCTTATCCTGGTAACATTATTGATTCATCCCACTTTATAATAGTTACGAATAATTTGATCCAAACCATTTATGTAGAGACATGCGAGTTGAGGTATCTTATAAAATGAGTTTGTATAAGACTGGACCACGAAATATTTAATCTCTTTATAAATCCATTAATTGAGAAGATTAATATTTCATCATATGTGATTCGATCTTAATCTTGAGTGAGTTATGAACTTTTGCTTGTAAAGGCTTTCCCTTTGATTTTCATGGGTGATAGTGGATTTTGTATTCGATTCAATAAGCCTACCATTTTGGGGATTTGACCAAATAAGGAGCTGGGAATATAATCTCACAAGATGGAATTCATTCATTCTTATATAGGATAAGTAATGAGTAGTTCCCTTAATTGTTGATTTCGAGACCTGAACAATGGGGCCCCACCCTCTCACTGATCTGAGAGGAACTTAGTTTATGGTTGGATCATAAACAAATTGTTCATTAGAGGATCAGTGAGACTTAAGGTGCCAAATGTAATTACAGGGGTAAAACGGACTTTTGACCCAACTGTAATTACAAATAACTCGTAAAGGATCGACTTGCATGTAATGGTGATATCCATGGACGCAACTTATCCTACAGTGCATAAGAATGCAACTCTAGGTCTATAGTGGAATGACCTAAAGTTAATGAATGAAAATTGATTAATTAAAGAGTTTAATTAATTAATTTTATATCATTAGAGCTTATAATCTGTAGGTCTATAAGTTCCCTTGCTAGCTTATAATAACACTAAAAGATCAATTTAGTTGAAAGAAAAATATGAAATGTTCAAATTAGTATTTAATTTGAAGTATTCAAATTAATATTTAATATATTAGATATATTAGATATATTAAATATAAAATAGGAAAATATATTTATTGTATTTGATACATTAAATATTAAAATAATTAATGTATATTAGATACATTAAATAAAATATATTTATAAAATTTGAATAAGATTCAAATAAATAAATATCGTAGGAGATTTGAATGAGATTCAAATAAATATAAGATATATTTTAATATATTAGATATTAAAATATAATATTTTAATTATGACAAAGATATGTCATTGGTCTCTATAAATAGGACTATTGGGTTGAGCCATTAGATAACGCACATCTTCTCAATAGAGAATTAGAGAATCCTCTAGACCCCTTCCTCTCCAATCCCTTATGGATTTTCTTTCAAGAGGCTCCTACAAGCCTTGGTCATGTGTTCGAGTCAAGTAAGACTTTTGTGGAAGTCTTGGAACATGAGAAGTAAATAACCGCCAGAAAATATCTTCATATTTACTCCAAGTAGTTTGCTTAATCATATTATTTTTAGTTTAATTTTAAATAAAATAAAAAAACGATCAAATGTTTCCGCTGCGGAGTGAAACGTTAATTCCTATCACTATGAACATTAGTTGGAAAAGCAAAATACAGTAGAGCAAATTCACAACATTCAGGCAAATTTTGCAAATATGCAGCTCAACACCAACAAAAAAAATTATCAGCGTAACCAACCTTCTTCGTTCCACTGAAACCAACAACAAAACACTATCAGTGTTCTTGGTAAGCCAAATAGCTCAACTCTTCCTTTTCTGAATCGTTGGCCCAATCATTCTTCTACCCCATCAAACAGCAAGGTGCAGTGCCAAATTTGTGGCAAATTCGGTCGTTCTGCATTCATGTGTTATCGTCGAGCAAACCTTCAATACCAACCAACACCCAACCCCTCAACTTAGGCCTTTTACACTAATTTCCAGCTCATTCCCATTGATAACCACCCCTCTCCATCTACTGATCAAGCTTCATCAACAAACTTTGCCAATCCATCTAACATTAGTGACGATGCTTGGTTCATGGAATCTGGGGCCACTCATCATATTTCACCTGATATCAACTCCCTGACCAATCCCGTCCCCCATACTAGCGTGGAGCAGGTGACTGTTGGCAACGGTAAGTCCATTCCTATATCTCATATTAGTTCCTTATCTTTTCCATCTTTGAATACTCTGCCCATACATTTGTCTCATGTTCTTATACTCCTTCTAGCTCACAAAAATTGATCAGTATTTCAAAACTTTGTAATGATAACAGAGCATCTGTTGAATTTTACCCCATTTTTTTATGCTGAAGGATCTACATTCCAAGAAAAATATGCTTCAAGGAAACCTTTAAGATGGGCTCTACAAACTTCAACCTTCAACACATCTGACTGTAGCCCGTTCCACCTTACCTCATGCTACTGTTTTTCTTTCCACCAAAGATAGATTAGGTCATCCAGCTTCTAATGTTGTTATACATGTTTTGAATTCTTGTAACATTAACTATAGTTCAGTCAACAGGTCTAACGTATGTAGCTCTTGTCAAAAAGCCAAAAGTCACAGGCTACCATTTATTTTGAGTTCTAGCAAAACTTCTTCTCCTTTTGAAATTTTACATTCATATCTATGGAGTCCTTCCCCTAAAAAATCAATTAATGGTGTTCGTTATTTTCTTCTCTTTGTGGATGTTTTTACCCGGCTTACTTGGCTTTATTTATTTCACACAAAAGATCTAGTGCTACCTAGTTTTTTATGTTTTAAAGCCTTTGTTCAAACTCAATTCAATTCTTCCATCAAATCCTTACAATCAGAATTGGGGAGGTGAATTTCGCTCCCTATCTACTTTCCTTGCTAATAATGGCATCGTTCATCAAGTCTCTTGCCCATATACACCGCAACAGAATGGTAGGGTGGAACGAAAAATTGTCATGGGGTTAAGGTTGGTCTTTCTCTTTTAGCTCATTCTTTTATGCCTCTCTCTTTTTGGCCTTTTGCTTTCCAAACTGCAGTTTTTCTTATCAATAGACTACCCACTCCTTTCTTAAATTCTCAGTCTCCTTGTTCTTTACTTTATAATTTATCTCCTAATTACAATCTTCTTCGTGTTTTTGGTTGTTCGTGCTTCCCTTTTCTTCGTCCTTATAACTCTCACAAATTATTATTTCGATCTAAAGAATGTGTGTTCATTGGGTATAATTCCAATCACAAAGGTTACTTGTGTTTAGATTCCACCCCCGGTCGTATTTATATTTCCCATCATATAGTTTTTTATTAGTCAAAATTTGTCTTCTTTTTTAATTTTGCTTCTCCTCCAAAAATCGTAGCTCATCACCTTGATTCTTCAATTTTACCTTCAATTCCTCTCTCAATTTTCTCTTCACCTCATTGATAGGACCTATAAAGTCCTATTTAATTACACTTATTTCTTGTTAATTAGAAGGATTTTATGTGTTTTATTATTATTTTTTAGGGATTCAAGAAATTCACATGTTTTGAAGAGTTTGCACCATTTCGGAATTAATTCGGACCAAATTGGAGGTGATTCGAGCAACTGAATTTCTATACCAAATTTGACCGATCATATCATGATATTTTGAGATGAAAATATATTCAAATTTGGTATCAAATCGAAGCTTATTGAATTATCTTTCCAACGGTATAAGACTCATTGCATTCCAATAAGTATTATGAAAGTTATGGCATTTTGAGTGATTACTGCTCCTGCTGGAAAACTGTTGTACCCGAGAATATTTTGTGCCAAGTTCCGTTCCCATTATCTTGCTTCTCACATTTGGGAATATATCCAAATTAGATATCATTTTAAATATCTTGGAATTATCTTTCCAACCATATAAATATCACATTTATCCAAGGTTTGGAGAAGAAGTTATGGGCAAAATAATGAAGACTGCGCAATCCAGAAACTTTCCTTATTTGCAACATTCTATGTTTGCTTTGAGAATTTAGGGAATGATTCTCGAGTTTTAGATGTATTTTCCAGCATTTTACAAGAGAGAACATTATTTACTTTATTTTATTTTATTTTAAATATTATTCCCTAATTGTTTTGGGAAAATTTCTTTCTAGAATTTAGGGTTTTTTACTTGTGTAAGTTGTCTACTTCAAGGCTATTTAAGCCTTCTTATGGACAGCAAGGGGGGATCTTTTTTTGGCCTCTTGGCCTAGACGTATTTAGAGAGTTTTTAGACTCATTTTTCTCTTTTCTCCTTAGACAATAATGGTATCAAATTTTATCACGATGCTCGGTTAAACTCTGCGATTCCAGTTCAAAGGTCGGTTGTAATCAGTTGCAACATTGTGAGGCTTAAACCTTAACTTAGTTTTCTTTCAATTGCAAGTATTCTTTAATTTCCGTGTTAATTTTATAAGTATGTATTTTGATTAAATTGACGCCTTAATCACTCTACATATTTTATTGCTAATCATGATCATGATCCGTAATTGTCATGTTGAATGAACCGGTAGCATTAGGATTATCACATGTGTATGTTTTGTGGGTTTCCATATTACATGGCTTGCATGTTTAATTCTAGGAATTAAAAGAGCATCTTAATTAGATCAAAGTTATTTCACCTAATTTGTTGTCTTGGTCCTTCCAAAGCACTTAATGCCTTTATCTAAATAATTTGGAGCGGTTTCGTCAAAATTGTTTAGGTAATTAGCGTTAACTTGACGTTCGTTAGAGTTAATGACTTTAGGGAATTTGCACTTTTTGGGGTTTCCTAATAAGTTGACCAAGTGCTTGCATTGTTAAGTTTAAATATTTTGAATGCCTATGATCAATTTTTGCAATTGAGTAGAACCGTACCTTTGGATTGGATTTTGGTAAGATTTGATCTATCTCTATCTTTATTGTTTATGTTTTATTTTATTTATAAAAAACAGAAAAACCCCCTTTTTAATTGCTTTATCCTTTGCAAATTTAACTTGAGAAATTAATATTCAGTTCCCTGAGATCGACCCGGTCCACTCAATGCTACAAGTAGCTTAGGATCGGTTTATAGATTTTAATTTGACGAGCCCTCGACAAGCTCGCACCACTCATTCTCAGCGCTCTACTGTTCCACCTTTCCTCTTGCCACACGCCTCCCTCTGACCATACTCTACCTACCATTAATCCATCCTCCCATCTGTCTCCATCAATTGATCTCACCACAACTATTCCCTCTCACTCATCATCACCCTTGTCGGTTTCTTCCTCAAACAAATCCCCATCCACACCCACTTTATCTTCCTCCCCTTTAAATTCATCCAGGTTTCACCATCATCGACGACTTCTCTTTCTTCTTCACCCTCTTCTACGGACTCTCCTATAAGTATCGATCCTATTTCCTTTGTCTCTTTCGCTACCTCTATCTCCAATAAACACTCTATGATAACACACTTGAAACATGGAATCCACAAGCCAAAAATTTGGATTGCTCACGTTCTATCCCCTCCTGACCCGATGTTGACTGAACCCAAAAATATCAAACAAACTTTTGCTTGCCCCACCTAGCGATCGACGATAAAAGTTGAAATTTCAGCCTTTTAGAAAAACATAACATGGAGCCTCATTCTTAGTCATTTCAATTGTAAACCTGCAGGTTGCAAATGGGCCTATCGTCTCAAATTACTGCCCTTCAGTGAAATTGAGCGTCACAAAGCTTGGCTCGTGACTAAAGGCTTTATGCAAACTTATGGAGTATACTATTTTGAGACCTTTAGTCCAGTTGTGAAGCCCGCCACGATATGCCTCGTTCTTTCTCTCGCTGTTTCTTTTTAGTGGTCGATTCATCAATTAGACGTTAACAACACTTTTGTAAATGGTGATTTGCATGAAGAAGTATATATAGAACATCCACCGGGCTTTCTTGATAGTAACCACTCAGATTATGTTTGTCGGCTACATAAGGCTTTATATCGTCTAAAACAAAGTCTGTGTGCCTGGTTTATGAAGCTCAATTCATGTCTTATTGATTGGGATTTTGTTGCTTCAAAGTCAGATTCATCAATGTTCATTTTCCGTCATGCTTCTTCTGTCGTAATTAAGTTGGTATATGTGGACGATATTATTATCACCGGTAGCAACTCTTATCTGCTAGATTCTCTTATTTCTAGCTTACAATCACAGTTTTTACTTAAAGATTTAGGCCCATTGTCATATTTTTTGGGCATTCATGTTTCGAGGACTCGAGATGGACTCACATGTCTCAAACCAAGTATATGATTGATTTACTTAAGCGTGCTGATATGTGGGATTCAAAACAACTGCCGACTCTTATGGCCTCGGGTGCAATTCTTTTGTTACGTGATGGTGAGATTCTGCCAAATCCCACTGAGTACAGAAATATAGTGGGAATGCTTCAGTATTGCACAATAACAAGATCAGATTTATCATTCGCAGTGAATAAAGTATGCCAATTTTTACATGCCCCTACCACTGTTCATTGGATGAATGGTAAACGTATCTTGCACGATTTGTGCAACTCTCTTAATCATGGCTTTTCTATTGTGCCCTCATCTTTAACGCTCACTTGTTTTACTGATGTTGATTGGGGGAGTTGTCCTGACGACTGACAGAGCACTAGTGGTTACTGTACCTTCTTGGGTGCAAATTTGGTGTCCTGGTCCTCCTCCAAGTAAAAAATCGTGTCTCGCTCTAGTGTTGAATTTGAATACTGAGGTCTTGCTAATGTCGCAGTTGAAATTTCTTAGGTTGTTTCCTTGGTTAAGGAACTTGGTTTTTCTCTAAATTCCACTCTTATTCTTCTGTGTGATAATATTAGTGCAACTAATATTGCTTCTCATCCTGTTATGCACCAACACACGAAACACATCGAGATTGACCAACATTTTATTCATGACAAAATCCTTAATCATCAATTCTTGTCAAGTATGTTCCCTCCGAAGATCAAATGCAAGTATTATGACTAAAGCTTTACACACATCTCGATTTCAAAGTCCCCAAATCAAGCTCATTGTTCTCAATTGCCCAGTTCACTTACGGGGGATGTTAACAATATTATTTAAGAGATATTTCTGTTGCAATTCAATTATCTTTTGTCCTCTGTTAAGCTGACACGTGTTAGGGTTTTATCCTTTGGTTCTACTATTTATTTGTAGTCTTGCATCATCTTTATCAACAACAATACAGAAGGCTCTCTAACCTCCATTTTTCCCTCTTCAGTATTTGCATTATTAATTTGTTCTGGAAACAACAATAAACAAAAAGAATATTATCAAATGGGCTAAAATCTCTTCAAGATGATAGAATTTAGCAATGGATATTGACTTAGTTTTCTGTTCTTGCATGGCAAGAACAAATAAAAATTGCCAATGTGTGTGGTGGTTGTGCCACAAGAAGAGCTTGGTGACAGTGAATGGAAAGTTATCGGGGCCTCGCATTGTCGAAAGAGAAGGCGACACAGGTTGGTAGTTAACGTAGTGAATCATGTTATTAATTAAAACTCTCTAAGAATTTTCCTTTCATATGAGACATTGTTTTGTCACGTTGGATTTTTGTTACTCAAGCACGATGTCCTGCAACGAACAGACAAGCCATCTTATATTATAAAACATCCAATTCAGACCCAATAGAGTTATACGTACATCTTATATATGTTTATCATCGACCAAAGAGGTCGTGACTTTAAGCCATTATTGTTGTTTAAGGACTTCTCATCATTCTTCCTCAACGCCAAGTTTCTTACCTTTTTCGAAACATTATGGAGAGTATCTTATTCTTTTGGGTAGTTAACAAATTTAGACTCTTCAATAATAATGTATTCAGCCTTAAACGCAAGTCAGTAGAAGAGAGAAAGTACTCTTATTGGAGAAATTATTCAGTGAGGCCGCTACAATGTGGTTGTCAGTTTTTCGCTGTTAGATGTAGAGAGAGAAGTACCTCGAATTTATATCCAGTGGTTATTAGGAGGCATGGAAAGTTTGCCTGTTTTTTATGTGACTTGTTTTTAGTAGTGTATTTTTTTTACATTTAAGTTGCTGAAAATATATCATTTTTGGAAAGTAAGTAGGAGTTTTTATTGATTGGTTGATTTCTAAATCATATAAAAAAAAAAAAAATTAAAGTCACCTGTGTTTCTCTCATGGGCAGAGCAGAGGGGAGTGGTGGAATAAGAATTGCAGGTCCAGAGGCTGTGATTAGAGAAGCTCTTGAGCCTGGAAAATGGCCCAAATGTTTCTGATTCCCATTCAATCAATGGACTTGGAGGGCCATTGTGTAGCTGTGCTCCAGCAAAGCTAGATGATAATAAAGTGAATTAAAAAAAAAAAATTATTTCTTTTTGGTAAGTTTGAGACACTTTTGCTTCCCAACAAAAAAAAGTTCGAGATACTTTTAGAAAGATAAAAAGTATTTTTAACCTATTTAAAAACACTTTTCAATTTTTTTTCTTAAATTAAAACCACTAAAAGTTAATTTGAAAATTCTAGAAATACACTTAACTAGAAAAAGTACTTTTATTTAAAACACTATTTTCAACAATGTCCTCCCGAACTTGACATCAATTCACATAGATATGATTTGAGCTTTGTTAGTGTGTGTTCTATTGGTACACCTTTAGTTTAAGGTGACACAACCAAGAAAAGACTCCTTTGATTGATCACTTAATACTAAAATCTTCTTCTCCATAGCATACCACTCTCTTGCAGTCTTGTCAAAGCATCTGCTATTAAAGTAATGGTAAAAATAATAAATTTACTTAACTGATAACCGTCTTTAAACCCTTCAACAACTCCCTCAAGTGGTACAAAATTTGCAGCCTCCATTAACATCTCTTTTCCTCTCCTCTCCTCTCCACGCCTCTTCTGCAAGCACGCATTTCTTCGACCAGTCCAATGGCATTTACTCAAAGAATTTCTAAAGTCTCCCCCTCCGGCGTGCCATTGAAAAAGGCGTCAGTCGAAAATAGCACGAGAGTGGTGGTGCCAAAATACAACTCAAGTGTTGGAATGTTAGAATATTGATCTAGTTAAATTTACCGTAATCCATTCGATTAAACTTTTGAGTTGATATGGGTGATTTGACATTGAAAATCAGAGAAAGGAAGAGAGAACAATCGAAAGAGATAATATTGGTAAATAGTACTCAGTCTATTGTAATAAGCAGATTTGAAAGCCACCCATATATGGATTCAACTTTTACGTCGTTGGCCAAAGTTTTGGTAATTTCGATCCCAAGAAAGATCCTGCAAATTAACTATTGGTCGCGATTTGTTTTCTTGCTGATTACCCCGGTAAGATTCTGTTTTTTTCCTCCAGCTTCACGGGCTATAAATTTTTCAATTTTAACTTCTTTATATAATTGTTTTGGTCCAATTACAATTTTGGTATTGATGGTTTTAAAAGCTCTCTTATCGATTTCATCTTTACATTCTAAAAAGTTTATAATATCTTTGAAAACTTTTAATTTTGTGTCTAATAACATTATTATCATCAATATTGTTAATTTAACATTGTCGTGTGTCAGGCTAATTACAAACAAATGTATGCTAATTTAGGGGACGAGTCTTTCATATATCTCCACAATTGTATTGTTCATTTTATGCATAAGTCTTCGTGTTTTTTAGTTTCACCTAAAAAGCCTTGTACTAATAGATATAATTGCCCTCGTTTATATACTATGAATATTTTTCTTCACTTGTCAATGAGAGGGACTTTGTTTACATTCCTAACATATCAAATTTTTTAAAATACAAGAATTAGTATAGACACGACTTTTAAAAAATTTTAGACTTGTAGAATGATCGTTTAAAATGGAACGATCGAGTATACACAATTCTAGAAGTTTAGAAGTCAAACTCGTAATTCAAATAGCTTTTTCTAATCTAAGACGAGTTAAAAGGGCGATTGTCACCCTCCTTCCTCTTGGGTCTAATTGACCTAGAAAACATAGGTGTTTGGCTAATTCACTGCCACTTTGACGTCCACTTGAGCTGGTGGTTTAAGAATGGCCTGGATCGGTCAAGACGTAAAGCTCCCCAATACCGTCCGATCTTCCCCAACGTTGAAACTTTTATATTCATCCGACGGCCTCTCTTTTTCCTCCTCCACTA
This sequence comes from Trichosanthes truncata, assembly GCA_033996785.1. Classification (NCBI taxonomy): domain Eukaryota; kingdom Viridiplantae; phylum Streptophyta; class Magnoliopsida; order Cucurbitales; family Cucurbitaceae; genus Trichosanthes; species Trichosanthes truncata. The sequence goes on along the minus strand of JAWPNB010000008.1, from coordinate 21,128,521 downwards.
ATTAATTAATTACTTATGCATGCAGAAATACGAACTTTATATATTGCGTTGTAGAATCTGGGTCGTCTCCAAAAGAGTAGCATAATAAACAACCAGCTGAAACCCCACAAAAATGCATTAAAGAACGGAAAAGAAAAAAAAGAAATTGTTTTGCATATTTGTTTGGTTGACTATTCCAACTTTCTCCACCAATAGCCATATCCAATAGCCATATAAGAAAAACACTCAAAACAAATGATTAGACACCAATAACTTGTGCATAATTTTTCTTAAAAAAAAAAAACGAACTTGATACTGTAATATTATGTGAGAGAATTGATTAATTAATGGGAAATCTAAAAGGAAAATTAGAAGAGAAAAAAAATTAAACTGTTAAGAGAGGGATTTTGAATTAAAAAAATTATTGGATGAGATTGCCACATTTTTAATAGTCGTTTCACGTGACTTTGAAAATCTACATGCCTCCTAATAACTACATGATATAAATTCAAAATACTTTTGTAATTTTTCTCTCCCACATCAAATGGTGCAAAATCATCCGATATATTGTGGTGACCTTCTTGAATAATTTCTTGTTGAATTGGGGAGTCATATTTTATTTTGGAAGTTATGCTTTTTTGGGTGTGTATTTTTCTACCAAAAGGAGAGAAGGGAAAAAGTGAGTCCACCATTTCAAAGAGAATCTATACATTGCTTTCACATCCCCCACCAATGAACATTTTTGGCACCTTCCCCAACACCATAAAGAGAATCTTCTTATCAAACCAGATGGGAAACCAAGTAGAGAGAAAAAGAAGAGAAAGATCACTATAGCTAAAGAAGATATAAATACATTATACAGCATTAAAAAAATTAAAAATAAAAAACTTTAGAGTTCACACTATTAATTTAATTTGTATAGGAGCAAGGAGCTACGATATGACATTGACAACAATAATTAAAATTTAGAACAATTCTTCTCCCTCCCTTTCTCTCTCATAGTCAAAATATGGGCCTCTTTTATTCTATCGAATTATTATTTTTTTTTTTTAAAAAAACAAAGTATTGAAATCAATGTGATATGTGAATCTCTCTATCTCTTATTACAGGGTATTGGGGAAAAATTGTAACTCGATCGACATTAACCCTCAAATCTAATTACATTTTGAATCTAACCAAACAAAAAAAAGGGAAAAAAATGTCTGAAATTCGAGGCAAAAAAAAGAAGCAAATTAATCCAAGATCCACCGAGGCTAAAATGCTTACTGATCAAAATATGTTTGTCTACGGCGGCGGTGTATGGATCATTTCATGGATCGCCATGTTTATGCCAACAAACGAGCATTGCGACACATCGGCGCATGATGTAAAATCTGGCCTTTTGCTCTTTAGCCAAGCTGCTGCACTTGTGGCCAATGGAGGAGGAGGAGGAGGATGAGTTTTTTTGGGAGGAGCTGCGGCGGAGATCGGAGGGGGACTTGCCGGAACCGGAGGAGGAGGAGGCGGCGGAGGGAGTGTGCTTCTGGGATAAGCTTCTAAGCAATGGCAATTTGGAGGAAGTGCTTCTGGTGGAAGCGCTTCTGGAGAAGAAGGACTTGGAAGAAGAAGAAGAAGAACAATGGTGGTGGTGGCTACTTGATGAAGAAGAAGCAGATTCCTTTTTCGAAAGCTTCCATTTTTCTTCCATGTAATGCCGGAAAATTAATTGGAGGGGGGTTTTTGATCTGTGAAATTTCACTTGCGGAAAAGAAAAAAAAAAAGTTTCTAGATTTATGTGTCTGAAAAATGGAGATCGAGAGCTTCTGTTTCCAGACAGAGAGAGAGAGAGAGAGAGATGGGAAGTGAGAGTGGTGAGGTTGGTAGGGTTCAACAGTGGGACGTCATTGTGATATATTTATATAATTTTATTTTTCTTTTAATTTGTTCATTAATAAATTCGCATTAAAATCCATTTTAAAAAATACGATTATTATAAATATAAAGTAGAGATTTAAATGTTAAACATGAGATTGATAACTAATACGAGATTTAATTTTGATGTAAAAAAGTAATGTGAAATGATTATTGAGGTTGAAATACCATTTTTGTATATGTATTTGGAGTTTTATTGATGTTGAATTTACTTAATTTTTTTTAAGTTAATTTTTATCTTAAATAATAATAATAGTTTTCCTATAAGATTTGTTTCAAAAAACTAACAGTAGGGATTTTTCAATTTATTGAAAGTTCAAATGTTAAATTTGAAGTTTTTAAAGTAGAATGATTAAAATAATATTTTAACCTTATTAATCAATAAAAGGATGAATAGATAATGTAATTTGTAAAAAGTATGCATTATGCATACAAGGAGATTTTATTAAAGAGAAATATATTTGTTATGAAGATTTTATTAAAGGGGTTGACTACTGTGACTATCTTTATAGGGGTCCAAATGGAAGCCAATATCTCAAAAATGTTCGACTTGACACATACCCATGCCTAACTTGTCAAATTCATTTTAAATTTAAAACGAAATTGAAAAACAAAATTTAATAGTTTCAAAAAAAGAAAAGAAAAACAAATTTTAATTTCTTTAGACAAAAAAATAGAATGATTGGACCATTGTTTCCCTCCCGATAAATAATTAGACCACTTTTAGAAACATTTTGGTTAAATGACTTGGGACACTTGGTTATTTATATAGCATGTCATTATAAAATTCGAATAATTCGTGTAACATGTACTTTGAATCAAATTTTTAGTTTTAATTTATCGTTAATTGTTTTTTTTAGTTTTAATTTATCGTTAATTGTTTGTTTTGTACAATAATTTGATGTCTAAACCAAACCAAAATAAATAAAATTTCTAAAACCTTACACCTTGGGAGATTTTTTTTTTAAAAAAAATCTAAATTAGTGCATATCAACTTTTTTATTAATTGAAATTAATTCTATTTTGAATATATGTAGACATCGCTCCAATAAACAATCATAACATAAAAATATAAAAGATTTTTGGGATAATAACAACAAAAAAATAAAACAAGTTACAAATAGCACAAAAAATCCAACTGACCTAATTAATTTATTTTTTGTTATCATTGATGATGGGTTCTATTATCATTCTATGAAAAACTGAAAAAAAATTAAAATTTTCCAAGACCTAAGATGTAATAATTTTCACTCTAAACTAATTTTAATTTCATTTAATTGTATTTTAATATTTGATAAGTATTGTAACGTCTATATAAATTTAGAGTTTGATTGATACGATTACAAATTTAGAGTACAAATTGATATAATTTGTCGAGTACTTCAATGGTAAAATTGATTTTTCTTTCAAGAGGGAAAAAAAAAAAGCAAATGAAACCAAATAAAACGAAAATCAGAGGAAGTCTGTTTTAACTTTTAATAGGGGTAATTTTGAGTGGAAGCCCAAGAAGAATGGGTGATATTTTAATTAAATGAAAATTAATATTTAAAACCTTGGACTGATCGACGTGGGTGTACGATTCTGTATTATTGAAATTGAGACACACACATAAACACAAAATTCACTCACTCTGAGGTAACTGCTGATCCTGCCCTTCTCTTCTCTTCTTCTGGGAATCTGTGCCTTTCACAAAATTACCTTTACCATTTTAGTAACTATATTTTCAACTTTACTTTATTCTAGTACAAATTATTTTTTTAAATCTTAAAACTAGTCGTTAGGGTTAGTTTGAAGTTATTTTTTACTGAATAATAAAATAATAAGAATAATAATTTTCATTCTAGAAAAATATACAATATGAATATATTTTTAACATCTAAAGAGAGAAGACTAATAGATACTTTATTTCTTTTTTCTTTTTTTTTTTTTGTTTGAAAAAGCTAACAATAAACTAATTATAGAGATTGATTTTAGGATTTACTCAAAATATATGGACCAAAGTGAAATTTTAACATGTTTTTAATTATCATATTTACTATTTATGTTTTGATTATTTAGAATTTACCAAATGTCTCTACTGCTGATGAAAAGGATATATATAGGTTTTTTTTTTAGATACGTGTATAAAGTTTGGTTTGAGATTGTTGTAGTTGTGTAAATAATTGTTATCAACTGTATTTTTGAAAAATTAGCTATAACATGAAGTAAATTAAAAAAGTTGGTGAATTTCAATTTTAAATATGAAACCATAGGTTATAGTGTTTGATAAAATAATTACTATAAAAAAAAAATTGTTTGGTAAAATAATGTTAAATTTATTGCGATTCAACTAATTTGACTGAGTATACCTAATATTTCAATTTTATGTTGATACTTAATTTCAATTTTTTTATAAAATAAATAGTTATATTTTTGTATATTTACATTATAAATCATATTGTTGTTTACTTTAAATTTTTGTGTATAGAAGATTGGAGACAATAACAGAATTAATGAAAGTTGTTATGAAAATATTGTTTAAAAAAAAACCTTAACATTAATTAATAATGCTACTGTATTGTGAAAATTATAGTTGAAAAAGAACCTAGAATGACTGAATAAGATTTGCTGCTTTGAAACAATGATATTGAAGCCATTCGTGGTTAAAAGTTATAAATTTGAAATTGGTGTGATGTGAGAAGAAAAAAATGATAAAATAAGGATTGAAATTGTGAAAATATAAAACAGTAATATTTGAAAAGTTGTTAGAAAAAGTACCAGATTTTTAAGCCTTCATCTGAAAACAACCAGATTTTGCCAATAAACGTAATAATAACAAAAAAGAGCTGTTTTTAACGAAATTAATACAGAACCAATTTTAACAAAAGGGTACGGTTAATTCTATCTTGGAATGAAACTAATAATATACCTATGTAAATTTTTAAAAATTACAACCATAAATAACTTCTTATATTGAATTTTTATTATTTCACTTATAAACTTTAATCAAGTAATAGAGATAATAATAGAAATTTTGTAATCAATGGGCTGTCATAATATAGTTGTCTTATAATAACTATTGGATATGAATTCAATAATTTGCATGTTCCTAATAACCACTTGATATAAATTCAAGGTATTTCTCTCTTTACATCTAACAATGAAAAACTGTCAATCATATTGTGGCAGTCTCACCCAATAATTTTTCCCTCTGGATGGAAAAGAAAAATTAAGAGTATCTCTAGAAAAAGGAATAAATAAATTAAGGAATAGATTACATATGTAATTTATTCATTTATTAATTATATAACTCGAGACTTATATAATTAAAAATAATTTTATTTATTAATAGGAAAATTCCATTTTTCTACCCTTTTGGTCAATTTCTTGGATTCTCGAGAAGGCTCTCTGCTTATATTCAATGCTTAATTTACTTGGATCCAAAGACACTGCTTTCTAGAAATACTCTTCTGATTATTTAGCTTGATCAAACCCATAATATAATTAATTAATAATTAAAATGCTTCACGAAAAAAAAAATGAAAATGAAAATATGACGCAGTAGAGATTCTCCAGCACATGCAGCTACAGGAATTTAATTAACGGTTGTATAAGAGAGTTAGAAATTAAATGCCATGCATAGTTAAAATATAATAATTAAGACATTAGTGTATGAATATTAACTATATAAGCATGTGACCCAATTTGATTTCTGTTATATGCTGCTTCATAATCCGCATTTAATTATCTTCTCATATATTCCCCCCAGCTAATTAATCCTTGGATATAATCATCTTTGGTTGTTTAATTTAATCATTTGGATACTAACACAAATAATGATTAAGATAAACTTTAATTATTATTTCGAATTTTGAGATTTCTTTTAAAGACTATATTTGTTAAATTAAACCCACAAAGTTTTAAACTTTTAAAATAGAGTTTTTCTATTTCAAAATATTACAACTTAAATAAAGGGATTGAGAATATTCAAACTTACTATCTTTAGAGTGCATGTATTATGTTAACGAGTTGATTAGTTGAGTCATGTTTAGTTAGCACTTTAACAAATTATTTAACTCACTAATTAGATTTGTCTAACTCCACATGCTCTTGTTTATCTTGGCATGTTATGATCGAGCTACGTAAAATCTAAAGTTATAACATTTTTATATTACATATTAACTTTTACAGATTATAAATTTACAAACAAAACGTAAGTTAGATAAATAAAACTAAGTAATAAAATTTATTCCTTTGCATAATTCAAATCCAAATTACGCAAATTTAGATATCTCGAAAGCTAGAGCATCAACTCTACTTTCTAAAGTATACAACTAAAAGAAAATAGTTAGTTTAATTCAATTTTAATAGATTTAATTTAATTAGTCCGTGTTTTGCTAAAATATTATTAGGGGGAAAAGATGGTTTCGGCGGTATATTTTTCTTCTTAAATTCATATATCGAAATTTTTATTGAGCTCAATAAAATATGAGAGGGAGATTCAAACTTCTTATCTTTTATAAAAAATATATGCTTTAATTAATTGAACTATGTTATGAACCAATGTATCTCTTGGGAACTATGCTCTGATTTCTCCCTTGCTTTTTGAATGATGCCACGCATTAAAAAAATATATTTAATTACACATATTTTATGCATATTGTGCAGAATGAATGCCTTAAATTCAACTACGAAATCTGAAAGAAAATAAGAATATTGCACACGTTCAAAATGGATATATAAATTAAAATTTTGACTGGTCAAAAACTTTATGGTCAGGTAGAAATGTTGGACCATAGGCAAAGCATCGCATTGAAATATTTAAGTTTAGACACAATAATAATAATAACAATAATGTCACACACAGCATATTTTAACAACTCTTGGTCAAATTTTCACACACACCATTAATAATTACTTTCACATCAATTTCTACTACCGTATAATTTAATTTAAATTTTTTTTTTTTGTTTCTAGTTGTCATTGATGGACGACGACGTCGTTTTAGTCTCAAATGATTAAAATCACACACCAAGGTCCAAATTCTAATTATCATCAAATTAGGACTAGCTTATCTTTTTTTTGAAATTGTAATGAAAATGGGGAGAAATTTGGCTGATAATGAAGAATATTAATGATTAATTAAGCACCAATTATAAGAAGTGGAAACCGTACGAGGATTTGATTGGTCAAAGAAACATTGTTGATGGGGTCAAAACAAGAAGCACATGGCATGTTTTTAGGTTGGTGTACGAATTCACCTTTCCCCTAGGGTTTTTTATTTTTATTATTATTTTTTTTAATGTCCTCTTGGTTTTGGGGGTACCCTAGAAATTTTCCAAGCCTTAAAATCATGTGAGGCTTTCAGAGCCTTTAGGGGTGTCCCACATGGTATCATGTGGAGGGCACAAGCATATGGGTCAGTGACCCAATATGCTCAAAACCCAAGTCCTCATATATGGTGTGCAAATTTGGGTATTTAATGGTCATTAAATTCTCCATCCATTTAGACCATTGTTTCAGAGATAAGGTCTCTCATTAATAATTTATGACGTTCATGTGTTATCAATTCATACAAACCCTTGAAACTTTGTCAGTATTGTATTTTTTTTAATAATTAGATGAAGAGGAAATTATTCAACCGAGTCAATTCGTGTTACCACTGTCATTTTTATAACCATATAAGATACAATGATAGTGATAGTTATAATACATAATAATTACATCAATATATTTTAGAGCATAGGTTGGTAATGTTTAATTTGGAGGAGGATGGTGGATATAAATTAGGAAATTAAAAAAAAAAAAAAAAAAAAAACCCTTTGTATTTGAAATTGGGAAACTCAAATCCATGTTGATTTGACAATATTTGGTGGCAATTGGGAATGTTGCTTTTTCTTGTGGTCATGGGCATTTAATTTTTCTTGTTCTGGGTTCTCTCTCCATATTTGGAAGAGAAATCTGGAGGGATGCTTCTTCTTTTTATGTATTTATATTTAATTTCATGAAGTGAGAATTGGTAATTGGTCATGTATAAATCTTTAAATTTTCAAGAGTAGTTCCTATAGGATTTATATGCATTTGATTGATTTTTATAATGGTTTAGATCTATTAACCTAATTTTAGAGTTTATTTCATAATGTGGGTAACATGAATTCAATTATTATGTATAAATCTTAGATGAGAGAGGAGTAAATGTGAAATAATGTTTGATGTTACCATCTACCCTAGTGTGATCAAGGGTGGAGAAAAAAAAAATTATAGGAAAAGACAAAATTTTACTTTCTAACTTTTTATATTTATAATATTTCAAAATTGAAAAATTAAAGGCTACAAATTAAAGAGAAAACTTTAAAATCTCAACTTTATAGTATAATTTTGGTTAAAATACTATTTTGGTCCATGTCCTTTGGAACTTGTTTCATTTTAGTATTTGTATTTTCAAATTGTTTAAATTTGGTTCATGTACTACCAATATTTCTTAAAATTAGTCTTTATCGCTAGTTTGAAGTTAATTTTTATCTGACTCGACAAAGAATAATAATAATTTTCATTCAAGAAAAATGCACTATGTGAATATGTTTTCCAAATTTTTAGCAAAAAGGCTTATAGGGACTAAATCTTTAAATTAAAATTTAACCATAAATAAACTATGATGACTAATTTTGAGATATATTGAAAGTACATGGACCAAATTTGAACATTTGAAATTACATAGATTAAAATGGAGCAAGTCCCAAAATATAGGGACAAAAATGACATTTTAATCTATAATTTTTTAACTTAAGATAAGCTAAGAGAGAGCAATTGTTGCCTTTCCTTCCTTCTTTGTTCCAGCTCTAGGTATGACATTCAAGTAGTTGAGTTCTTTTGTAATACCCCACGCCTAGGATTCAGACCAGATTCGACACCTGATTGCCTCAACATTTCCTGCATCTCCTGCGACCTAGACACGCTTAATTTTGGAGTTCCTATATATGATTGAGCCACCAATAAGGATTGTGCACCTTATTAGTAAAGGTGATAACTATCAATTGTTTTAAGCTTATCTTAACCATGCTTGCATAGCATCAAGATCTCATCTCATTTGGATGTGGTGTCGGTTCATTCATGTACTCCTTCTATACTTGGACGTCACAACTTTAGATTATAAGGAACGAACAAAAATAAAATTACAAATTCCCAAATGATTTCAACGTCGAAACAATGGATTGACCTTGTTTAGGGATTACAACACGATTGGATTATACTTTATAAATGGAGCCAAGGCTTCCATGAAAGTTCATGTCTCCCAAGTAGGTGTTCAAACTTCAAAGTTCTAGTGAAAGAAAGAGACAGTAGAATTTAGACATTCTCTTAATGGTTTATAGGATGGCAAAAGAACTGTCAAATGTCACTTTTGAATTATTGAGGTTCGAATATGTTGATACAAAACATTTAATTTGAGTTTTTTAGCCACTTCAACCCCCTTTTTGCCATTTAAATCGTTTGGTTTCTTCAACTCCCAATTTGGTGCAATGGATTTTTGAGATTAAGACAAATTCAAGAACAAACAAGAAAGAAACTCCAAAATGAGAGAAAACTCTCTAAAAATTACTTTCAATTCATTCACAATTTTTTTAACCCTAGCTTGCCTTTTCCACCAAGAAAATTCCAATTTTACTCTCTCTCTCTCTCTCTCTCTCTCTCTCTCAAATTGTTCTGTTTGTATTTATTTGAAAAATATAGAATCTCCCTTTAGTTGCTGTCATATTCTATTCAAAAACAAAAGAAGAAAATTTAATGTGAATCACCTTTCAAATATCTCTTTCTATAACATAGGTTTTTTATAGTTCAACGTCATGTGAGGTGGAAGCTTTGAACCTCTAGCATTTTGGTCAATGATATAATGTTTTAACCAATTAAATTAGGCTTAGGTTGACTTCTATAGCAAAAATTATTTTACAATTGACATATCCCTCATTTTTTAACTCTAAAAACCCATCAACACATTTCCATTCAAAGAGTTAAAGACAACAACCCATAGTTTGAACTAATCCAATCTTACATTTTGTTATGATGCGAACAAATTACCAAACAATATTATCCCCGAACATCTCGATTCTCTAAAAAAAATGACCCCAAGAGTCCAACGTGACCAAAAATTTATTAATACACCTTAATAAAACTCGAAACATATACCAAAGCATAAACTTTTACACACATAAAGAATCCATAAATCAAATAATCCTCCATTAAGAACCACAACAAAAGCTCGTCAATATGACCCAAAACACAGGAGAAAATCATCATTATTTTACCTAATTAGGGTTAGGTTTCCTTTCTATCATAGGCTAATTAATCAGTGCATATAGTTTGTAATTAAAAATTATAAGTAGAGATGCATGTACATATATATAATATCATGCATTATTTGAATATCACATAGAGCTATAAATAACCTATGCTCACCTGATTGACTTGTCTCACTCACAAAAGCCTTTATTGTTGCCTATTTTGTTCGTATTGCTCATTGCATATCTCTGCAGCTCTTTCAATTGCAACCACAAAAATCAAGAGGGGGGCAAATTTTAGAGGTAAAATAATTTCTATTTCCCCCCAAGAAAAAAAAAACTTTGACCAAATTAATATCGAAACGATCCAATATAATCCAAAAAACCCAACAAAAAATTTAATGCAATTCAGTGGAAAACAAGTCTGATTTCAATTTTTGGGAAGAATTTTGAGCACATATTCCAAGGTGAGAGGAGATAGTTTTGTGGCAGTGGCCAGGTATTTTTAGGACAGTAAGAAGGGGAATACAAAAGGCAAGTTAATTAGGCTGGAAAGAAGCAGTAGTAAGTAGTATCATAGTACTAAACGAGTGGTCCATTCAAACGTTGTTTCAAATTTCAATATGTTTGTCCAAAAACAGTGGAAAAACAAAGTACCAATATGAAGAAAAGTAATTAAATTCAGTTTGTACACGATAAATATCATGTTGTAATGTAAATAATAAAAATAAAAACCCTAAATAATTATTCATTCCAAATAAAAATCTAAAACCTACCCAGATTCAGATATGGCCTCTAAATCTCAACCCATAATCTGGGTTTAATTTTTAAGCCATGTATTTGACGATGCAGCATCATCAAGATTCCCAAAGGAAAAGGCTTTTTTTTTTTTTTGGAATAATTAAATTAAGATATATATATAAGAAGAAGAGAGAAATTTAAACATAGCTCTTTATGTAAAAAGCCTTTGTGAATCTTGATGGTGCTGCACCAACAAATAATGACTGCAATCGATCATATCTCCATGGCTATGGCTTTGGCTTCAGCTTTCATGCAAAAATTGAGTTTATATATATGAAGAAGAAGATTTATCAATAACCCTAGAGAAAACAGAGGCTCCCAAAAAAACCCATCAACAAAAAGTTAAAGGTTTTGAAAGAAAGAAAGAAAGCCTTGTCGATAAAAAGTGAACTTAACCCACATCGATAAATCATTAGACTCACCCAACCTCCACCTTCGAACTTTGTATAAAAGCCCTTTAAATATGTTTAATTAATTAGGGCCTGGGATTAGTTTATTATTCGAGTCAAATGCTTTCTTGACCTCGAGTCAAACTTGGAAATCAACGGTTAGGATCGCATTTAACCGATATGATCAAACGATGATGGTAGTTTTTTTTCTTTTTTAATTTAATGATATATGGAAGTAGATATTTGAACCTATGATATTTTGTTTTCTTAGAGATGATTCATGTGATTTGACATTTAAGGGTCCTAATTTAAGAGAATCAATTCTTGATTTTCTAATGAACTTTATTGATACACTTAGAAAAATGTTGTGGATATCACTTTCTACTGTTTTTTCAAATACAGTAACTTTTTTTAATCTTATTTTCTATTTTTGTGTAAAGCATGTTGGTCACATATGAGTCCTTTTGCAAGTAAATTGAGTCGAGCTATATAATGTTTTGATTCCATTTGTCAAAAAATGTGAGTCCGACGTACCTAAGTTAAAAGTCGGTTGAGAGTAGATATAATATTATTTAGTGATAAAATTAAATTTAAAATAGACAATATTATATTAAAAAAATTTCGTAGAATTTAAAAGGTCGTTGATTTAGACATCAATATACAATATAGTGAAAAAATTGGGATGAAATTAAGATAAATTCAATTAATTTATTATCTCATACCCCAGTGGGGGATGTGAAATATTTTTTTAAATTGTATAGTTGTTTATGGTTGAGCCGTCCCATCTCAATTGAAAGTAATATTTTTAAATTTCTTCATTATTTACAATTGCCCCCATAGATAAAATGGGTGAGAAAGAGAGATAATACAATGTATGGAACCAATAGATGGAATTTCTGGTTGGTTTGGTTTGATTGTGCTGATATTATCAAAGAAAATTCGGGGAAAAAAAGTGCTTTAGGGCTAATAAGAAATGGTAATCATGATTAAGCAGGTACTAATTGGCAGCTAATCTTGTGGCCTGCATCTAAAGACACGTCTGCTAAAGTCGCACCCTTTCCAAGTCTTGTCTGACGTTGGAAGTCACTTTTCCATTCACATTTTGCATTATTGCATTTCCAATCTTTTTTCTTTTTTTTTTTCTTTGTTTTTTTAAATTTATTTATTTATTTATGAACATTGCATTTCCAATCTAATAAAATTTCACCCCAACTTTTAATTTGGTCCCTAAGTTTTTTTTTAATTTTTCATTCTAGTCCATTTAGTGTTATTAAGTTAATAGAATTAGTGTCAACCTGGTATAGCTCAACTAATTTAGACATATATACCTTTTTAAGAAGTCAGCATTCAAATATTCTTATTCCATATGTTTTTTAACTAAAAAAAATTATAAAGTCGGTATTTTATTGTTAAAACGTTTGATGAAAAGTGACGTGACTCATTCTTTTTTGTTATTTGATACCTACTATCTTGATTATACAACTTTTAAGAATATGATATCAATTCATTTTTAATTGTTCTATTCATTCGTTTTCTGTTATTTGACTCATTTCTTTCAAATTATCCATTAGTTTAGATTTGGTTGAGTCGGTGTGATGTGACCGAACATATAACTAAATAGAAACCTAATCTAACATTTTGAAACTTACACTAAGCTTTTTAGAGTTGATGAACTTAAATAGATACCCTGCTTGAAATATAGAAACTAAATTTATATATAACCTTAAATTGAATATAGTCTTAAATACTAGCCAAACAAAATAATTGGTAATCTGCTTCTTGATTCTAATTTTCGAGCACAATAATTTAATTTAATGCTATAGCTTTTTCCTTTTTTCTTTTTAAGTAAAATGAATATGGAGTGTGAAGATTTAAACTTTTGACTTCAAATAAAGAAGTATATGTCAATTACACTGAACTATACTCATGTTAGCAATTTAATGCTACAGTTAGAATATTATTCTTGTTGCCACATATTTTATTCAAATTAATATTTTTCTTGTTGCCACATATTTTATTTAAATTATCTTCTAAACTTCTTGTCAATTAATTAGTAAACGAGACCAATTATGAAGTTTTCTTTTAGTTTGACCAAGTTAAATAAAAATAAATATGCTTATGTGGAATTTAGATTTCTACCCCGGACGAACTCTTGGGTGGTCAAATTTAGTGGGCCAGTTTTTACGTGGGCCGATGGGACAAAAGCCCAATAAAAAGAGAAGGAAACGACTTAATATGGGCCGACGAATAGCCAAAGCCCACCGAAACCAAGACCCATGAATTATCGCCGTGTCATTCAAGAATAGTTGAGTTTAAAAAATAAATTAAGAGAAGAGAAATTGTAAGTAATGTTTACAAAAAAAAAAAAAAAAAAAAAAAAAAAAAAAAAAAAAAAAAAAAAAAACCTATAATGAATTAGGGATAAAAATGTTTCATAATTGGGATTTTGTCTACCTATTTTTCAGGGAGGATTGTGAAGAAAAATTTATGGCCATTTTGCCCCTGTATATATTAGTATCTACATACAGCCCAAGTCCACCCAAGATCTTGTACAACAAAATTGCCCTAACTTTTTGCAACATATTGGATTGATCGGATTTTGTGGGTGTGGGGTTGCTGATTCTCTCCATGAAGGTTGCAAGGTTTCTCATTGTCCACTTTATAGAAGAAATCGATAAAAACCTTTCCCCACATTATGCCCTAGATTTACGCATTTGCAGGTCAATATCAATCGTTAATGGCTTCCCATAGTATTCCCATCTTGTTTAATGGTATTTGGGATGAGAGGAATCGTTACAAAGATTACAAGTCCAACTCAGTGGTAGTCGGGCATGTTGCAACTCTTTCGGAACTCTCTAAATCCATTGCAGTCCAGATTATGTTAACAAAATTTTTACTATATGAATTGTCTATCTAAAATTCATAATTTTGATAACCTTCTAAGTTTGGTGCAAGGCTTGACACTGATGATTGGAAATTTTTTCTTATAATGTGCTAGGAGCAATGAAATTGGAGAATTCGATCTAATATTGGTCAATTGTAGCATAAAGAATAGGTTCACCTAGGATTAGGATTAGTTATGACAGAGTGTGGAGGGAGAGAGAAGGTTGTAAACCTGATTAGAGGTTCATCTGAAGAGATATACACCTTCATTCTTTGGTTTACAGCCAATTTGATTGAGAAAATCTAGGTATATACCTTTTAAATTCAATATTTATCATTTTATACATCATGATATACTCATATTTTTGACATTTTTTGTCAGAGACATACATAGATGGATGGAAATACAAGAATATCCGTCAATGAGGCACAAGGGATTTTCAAGTGTGGAACATCTTCATAAATGATGACAGGTAAATGTGATTGATGATTGATGTATCAGTGTTTCCAAATTGAAAAATAATGGGTCATCATTTTGCTTTCTATATGCTTAATGGGTATTTAAACATATTTACATTTCTTGAGTTCGTTGGAAAAATTAGTGGAGAGGTATGAGTTTCTCTATATACTGTTATGTAGATGTCAATTCTTAGGTAGTTCATCATTTCGATCATTGTGGCAGCTCATTTTGATCATTGTGATTTTCATATTAAGAATGTTTAAGGTTTAGGGTTACTGATTTGATGTTAAAACTGAAAATTGTAGATGAAATTACGAATATATACTCTTAAGTTTCGTTTTTATTAGATTCATATATGAAATTACTAAATGTGATCTTACACACTATTGCATCGTGTTTTCATACTCATATAGCTCAATAGTTGGTGTTACCAACTTTGAGTTAAATGAAGAATACAAATGTATTTCCGAATATATACTCCTCGCTAGTACTTGTCTAGGTCATCACCTTTATCCTTTATATGCTCATGACTTTCTTTATTAATTCACTAGTGTGGGGTTTTATTCATATTTTCGTCTTTGAAATTAGCATTTGAATTTGTCATATCAAGAGTCTAGAAATTAATTTAAAATAATGTGAAGTTAACAAATTACAATTTATATATTTTATCTTAATTCAATATTTTTTTTTTCAAATTTTCAATATATAGATTTTATTCATGGTTGTTACATTTATTTCTACAACCTCCACCTCTAATCCTTAAATTTTATTTCAAATTTTTAATCCTTAGATTTAATTATTTTTAAAAAAAATCTAACATATTTTTCTAATTGATGCATTGTTTTTTGTTAGCCACTTTTTTAGATATAATAAACTTACAAATATCCAATATGGATATTTTCGTCTCAATGTAATTAGTAAATTTTAGTTAAAAACTGTTTTAACCATATTTGTAAATTAAAACTTGTTTGAATGTTTTTTAAATTAGGTGAATTAAATTTAAACATTCTCATTGTTGCCCCTGAAGAGAATAAGGTATATTTGTATAGTAAAAAAATAGTTGATTGCCCGTAGTTAAATTGATTTTCTTCGAAGCTCAATCCATGGGCATAGATGTTTTCAGTGGCTTTGTGTCGGAGGGCCGGATATTTATTAATATAAGTTTATACTTTTTTTTTTAAATTTTATAATAATTATTTGTTTATTCTTATGTGATTTTTTCAAATAATTTACTAAAAAATTAAAAATATTTCATTTATTTTCATTTTTATTTGACTAGTTGAAAACTATGTGCGTTACACGTGTTTCATAATGTTGAAAATGCAATGTACATATAAAAGTTGAATGTAGGATCTTATATATATGGATAGTGAAAAATTACTCTTTAATATTATTTTTTATTTTGATTATTATCCACTTATTTTTAAATTTTTATTTAAATCAAAATATTATTTTTATTTTAATTTACATCATTTGATTACTCACTTAATTTCAAACTTTAATTTAAATTAAAATATTGATTTTTTTATTATTTTTTTAATTTCGTATTATCTAGTAATTGGAAATCTCTTTTTTTTTTTTAATGAACTTTTTGAATTCAGGAGAATTATTAATTAGATAGTGGTTCTCAATTTTAGAACTTTTTGAATCTATGAAAGAAGTTTTGAAAAAATTTATTGGTTAATTTATTTTTGTTTTAAAAAGTTCACTAAATTGAAAAGATCTATTAATAAATTTATTTTTATTTACTAAAGTTTAATTTCAAACTTTAATTTAAACAAATATATATATTTATTTATTTACATCGTTTGATTACCCACTTAATTTCAAACTTTAATTTAAACCAAAATATCATGTTTCTCTTTTTTCTTTTTTAATTTGTATGAATTGTCTAGTAATTGAAAAACATATTTTTGGCAATGATCTTTTCAAATTGAATGGAATTATTAATTAGATAAGTGATTCTCAATTTTAAAACTCTTCGAATTTATGAAAAAAGTTTCGAGGAGATTTATTGGTCAATTTATTTTTGTTTACAAAAGTTCAATTAATCGAGATGATCTATTAATAAATTGATTTAAACAAAATATTATTTTTTTATTTTAAACTTTAATAATAATAAATTAAGAAGTATTGAGTTTATTTTTCAATCATAAAAATGCAAGAGAGAAAATTTAATCTTCTATCAAATAAAATAACTTTTATAATTTGAATATTAATTGTTACCATGATATTGGAAATTGCAATGACATTATATTTTTAATAAATATTAATAATTATATTTAAATATAAAAAATTACATAAATAGTAAAAAATATAAATTTGTGAGCGGACCTTCCTAAATCCTAGCTTGGTAAACTCCAGTTTATCCAAAATATAAAAAAAAAAAAAAGAAAAGGAAATGAAAATAAATAAAAATTAAAATAATACAACTACAATTTGATGTCATTTTATGCTTCTCTTCTACCTTAAGCAGCCAGAGTTGCAATCATTTTTTTCTCCACCCTCTTCAATATGTCAATGATCAATAGATGAATTGGTGTGTATTTACAAATTTGAAAAGAGAAAAAGAAAACTACAAAGCAGTAAATTACATTAAATCATTCTCCTTGTCATTTGCCAACAAAAAAAAACTACCAAAGCACGTAAGCTAAATTACATTAAATTGCCCTATTTCTCTACCATTTGCAACAAAAAAAAACTACAAAAACACGTAAAAAACAATAAATTACATTAAATCATTTCCACCACTTGCAAAAATAATTGGAGGGGGAGCCCATTCACTTGTCGACCTCTAATATCACCATAACAAAATCTCTTCAATAATAAATTGTTTGAACCTTGAGAATTGGAAAATTAGATACAATGATATGGTTTATTGAAAAGAAAGATTATGCTTATATAGCCATAGTCGGGAAAAATCAAAATTTCTCCCCTACATGATTTTTGAAATCAGTTTATTCATAATTCAACTGTGGGATGTTTATGATGTGTGACATTTAATTTTTATATATTAATTGCAATCAGAATCTAATATTTTGTTAATATACTTGTTCCAAACAATCTTAACTTTGTTTTTTTTTTAAAAGTATTTTAGCATTATTTTAATTTTATATTCTCAAAAAACAATTGTTCGATTTTTTTTTAAAGTTTTTGTTCTTAACTTTTTAAATATGCATTAAAAAATCTTTAAATATTATTTTATTTTTAAAAAATATTTTTAAATATGAAGTAAATATTGTTTAATATATAATAAATAAATAAGTATTGTTGTATTATTTTATTATGCAAAATATTCAAATATGCATTAATTAGTTGGAAGACTAGATATAATATTATTTATCATTTTATTATTCAAATATTTTTAATATTAAATTTTTATCATTTTATTATTCAAATATGTTTAGTCATTTTAAATTCAAAATTCAAATATGTTTAATTTATCATTTTATTATTCAAATTATTCAAATATGCATTAGTTAATTGAAAGGTTGAAAATTGTAGAGATTTTAGAACTTTTACTCAAATAAGAGATTACATGCATAGAAATTTTAGAACATTTATTCAAATTGAGGGCAGAAGGAAAAACCTTTAAATTAAGAAGGGCAAAGTGGAAAGTCTTTAAATTAATTTATTATTCAAAATACGTTTAATTTATCATTTTATTATTGAAATTAGATAGTATAGATGGATAAAAGTATTATTTTATCATTTTATTATTCAAATATGTTTAATATTAGATTTTTATTATTTTATTATTCAAAATATGTTTAAGTTATCATTTTATTATTGAAATTATTCAAATATGCATTAGTTAGTTGGAAGATTGGAGATCATAGAGATTATAGAATTTTTATTTAAATTAGATATTAAATGCGTAGAGATTTTAAAATCTTTATTCAAATTGAAGGCATGAGGAAAAATCTTTAAATTAAGAAATGACAAAATGGAAAATCAAAAGTTCCTACCACAAGCATGTATATATATATATATATATATATATATATATATATATATATATATATATATATATATATTTGATTGTTTAGGGTTACTGTAACTTTTAATGACAACTATGCTTTTAGATAAACCAAGTAAGATATAAATTAAAATAGTTTTTAGTAAATTTCAACTTTAAACCTGAAAAAATAGATTATATTGTTTGATAAATGAAAAATAAATAGATTATATTGTTTGATAAATGAAAAATAAATTGTTTGTAATTTAGCTATAATGACTAAAATAGAAATACGATCAAAATTTTCATTTTTTTTTTGTTGTTGATAATTTGTAATTTATTTAAAATTACATTATTTCAGATATTTTTTTTTTGTTTGCTCTAAATTAGTTGGTAAGCAACCAAAAGAAAAAAAAAAGAATTATGTTATTTGAAGAAGATACTAGATATATAAAATAAATCTTAATATCTTGAAGGATAAACTTGAGACTTGAAAATTTGTTAAAGAGATATCTATGATTTTACGCAAATATGTTTTTAAAATATTATTCCCAACGCTATAAAAGATAATCCTAAATCCCAAACGCAACCAAAATGAAATTTGGCTTACAATATTAGTTTCACAATTTAAAACTTCAAGACCACAATTGATAATTATTTTGGTATTGTTTGATAATCATTTGAGTCTGTTTGATAACCATTTAGTTTTTTAAAATTAAATTTATAGACACTACTTTTACCTATGAGTATTTTTTTTTAATATCCCAACACTATAAAAGATAATCTTAAATCCCAAACGCAACCAAAATGAAATTTGGCTTACAATATTAGTTTCACAATTTAAAACTTCAAGACCCTATTTAATAACTATTTTGGTATTGTTTGATAATCATTTGAGTCTGTTTGATAACCATTTGGTTTTTGAAAATTAAATTTATAAACACTACTTTTACCTATGAGTTTTTTTTTTTAATATCACACACACACTTATTTTGTTGTCTACTTTCTACCAATGTTTTCACAAAATCAAACAAAGTTTTGAAAATTAAAAAAAAAATAGTTTTTTAAAATTTTATTTTTGTCTTTGGAATTTGACTGAAAATTCAAACATTTAATCAAGAAAGGTGAAAACCATGATAACAATAAATTGTAGGGAAATAAGTATAAATTTCAAAAACATAAAATAAAAAATCAAATGGTTATCAAACGGGACATTGATTTTTTGTTTTTGAAAATTGTGATTGTTTTTTTCTACCAAAGGTTTAAAACATTTGATTTCTTAGCCAAATTTCAAAAACAAAAACAAGTATTTGAAAATAATTTTCAAAACTTGCCTTGGTTATGTTTCACTAATTTATAGGATTCATTTTCAAAAACAAAAAACCAAAATCCAAATGGATGTCTTCATTTGGTTTTTGATTTTTGAAAAGTATGCTTATTTTATCATAATTTTCTCTATAGCGAGATTCATATTTCTTAAGAAAACACTTAGGGCACGTTTACTAAACCATAATGAATTTGGATGCAATCGTAATGAGATTGTGGCACAAATATAATTGGAATAAAACGAGAGGTAAGAATTACGATTGATTGTGTTTTCTCTACCTATCTCTGGAATTGAAATGAAATAGATATGATTACCACGATGCCATTTTATATTTATAATTAATTAAAATGTAGTAACTATGCTTCCAAAATTAAGATATTCTTATTCAATTTTATTTACTCATTCAAAATTTTTATAATGATTTTTTGTAACATATCAAACAAAAAATAACTTATAAAACATGATCCAAAAATCCTAAAAGATTTTATTATGAAAATATTTGTATATCGATATAGATTGTTTAGCCTGGCAAATATTTGTATGGTCGGACCAAAACCACGCATAAAAAATCAAATAAAAATATGGCATGGCCAAAATTCAGCATAAAAAAATCGAATATCTCTCATATAAATATTTATATCAATCAAAATATGTCTGACCAAAACTCACACATAAGAAAATATATTTTATTGATCTAAAAATTATCGTATCGATTCAAATATGGTAAAAAAATCACATACCATATTCTCGAGAATGAATCCCTTCTTATTTGTGCGTTTCATCCAACTAAAAATGTGAAACCATGGACAAAACGAAACCATAAAAATAATTATGGATTTTAATGCACTTTATCACCCGAAGAAATTTTGAAAAAAGGAAAGAAGGGAAGAAGAAAGAGAGAGGAGGAAGGAGAAATAAAAAATAATATAGGTTAGAAGAGAGAAATGACAAAGCTAAACCAAAAAGATAGGTGGGTCCCACGTAATATTAAATGGTAATCAAATAACAAATTGTAATTAGCCCACAATTGATTACCGTTGCAGAATACGGTAAACACCATACTCGTAATTATGTGGAACATCATACTTGTAATTACGTGGAACCTACAATATCAAATTGCATTTGATTCATTACATATAAGTAAACGCGCCCTTAGTTTTTAAATAAATTCCAAAAAAATAAAAACAAGTTTTTGAAAACTATTTTTGTAGTTTTCAAAATTTGGCTTGATTTTTAAAAACATATGTAAAATGGATAACAAAATAAGGAAACCTACTAGTAGTAGTAGGATTTATAAGTTTAATTATAAAAAAATAAACCAAATGGTTATCAAACCTTAGTTTTCAAATGTTGGCTTAGATTTTGAAAACATATTTAAAAGTAGATAAAAATTGATAATTAGAACTTAGAAATAATGTTTGTAAGTTTAATTTTTAAAAATAAAAAATAAAAAATAAAATGGTCATCAGATGGTCTACTATTTATTTTTAAATACAAAAAATATATACAACAAATATTTGATGAATAGTAAATATATGAAATATGTGAAATCTAACCTACTTATTTTAAATAAAAAAAGAGTTTATATATTTTTTAATGAATAAAAGTAGTAATTATGATTATTTTTTTGGATATACATTTGATTTGACTATATATATATATTTTTGAGTTCAATATTTGATTTGACTATTTGTAGCTTTGATTCGGGTTTCTAATTCTAAATCTCACTCATAGTTTTTTCACGTAAATTATCTTTAATTTATAGCAAAAAATCATTTATTTTATTTATAATTGACTCATCTAAATATTTTTTTTATCTCATCAAATAAATTTAATTTTCACGAGCATAAAAGTACCCCATTGGATGAAAAACGATTCCGTGGGGTTTGTGTCTTGTTTGGCAAGAAAACCAAAACGAGCGGAGCGAAGACCCTCTTGGCTCATAGCCCACCTGACGCTTCTTTGACATATATTTCCTCCAAAAGTCCAATTACTATTCCTAAAATATCTCAGCCCCAAATACCCCCTCCATTCTCCCAATTTCTTCCTCAAATCGTCGATTAATCCCACAATTTCGACTTTCTAGTTTTCATTCATCGATCGCCGCTTCCCGCATTCATTCGGAGAATAGGTTCAGCGAGTTGATCTTCTTCTGCTGCTGCCCAGTTTGATTATCGACGTATTTATAAAAATCCCACTTCTTTTCTTCGAGGTTTCATTCGAACTATGATGTTTTCCAGGCTCAGCCGCTCTCTCCCGCGCTCTTCTCGCGCCCGAGTAAGTGTTTATATCTCTCTTTTGTGGTTTTTTTTTATGTTCTTTTGGGGGGAAGTTGTAATTTTTTTCTTTTTGTTTTGTTTCGATGGTAGAATTTGCTGTACGGTGAAGGACGGTCGGCGATTAAGAACATCAATGAAACGGTTTTGGCTGCCCCACGAGTCGATTCCTGCCTGGGAGAGAGAGATGGGATGTTAGGGTTTTTGAGAGGCTATCTTGCGTTTGTTGGGGCTCGTACCAAATCCATTCCCAAGGCAAGTTTGTCCGACTTGAATTTTATCATCGCGAATCCGAAACTCCGGCGTTTCTTCTCCAGCGAAGCCCCGAAGAAGAAAAGTAAGGATTTTTAACCCGTCTTCTGATAAAGCTATATTGTTTTTTACGATCTGTTGTAACGACTTTGTACTTTCTCGAGTAAATCATGCCTTTATTGTACATGCATTTGCGATGGTGGCGTGAATTCTAGGTTAAATGTGAATTTTTTGCTGCATGATTGCAGATTACCAGAACTTCTATCCCAAAGAAAAGAAAGAAACTCCGAAAGGGAATGAGCAAAAATCCGAGTCTAAAGGTAACATTTTTTAGCTGCAGTTAAGGCTATTTTTTCGCATTCCTTCTTTTTATTGATTCTAGACTGGGAACATGGGTTTCGCGAGATCCAATTAATGGCTAGCTGTAGTACGATGAATAAAAGTGGATTGCTTGGTCTATTTCTGATGTTTTAATTTGAAGATTACTTTAGTTTGAGGTTCTGGTCGAATTTTCTTGTTTATTCATCCACCGTGGTATGTTTACCATGTTCTTGACCACAATCTTAGGATATAGAACTTGGATGGGCCATGTGAGCGGCAAATGGAAGATTTATATTTGTGCTTAAGCATGCTTTATTTTGGGTACTCTTTTTATCCCTGCACCTGTCTTACTAGTTTCTCTTTGTTAGTTATACTATTCAGCCCATGTTTTATTTTGAACCGCGTGCCACATTTTGTTCGTCCAAGTGTTTTGCTTTTGTGGTTTCAATTTGCGCATATATTTACATTTTTGTTTGAGTGGGCAACTGGTGCTGAAATGAGGATTAATATTCTGTGTAAACGGTTTTTGGTAATTGGTATTTGCTCCCAATCCAAACTGTCCAGAGCTGATTGCCTAATGATCTGGAAATTGCTTCTCTGGCCATTGTACTAGGCTTATTTTGGATTGAGCAACTCGGCTTGTTAGTCGACTTCTGTATCATGTATTTTAGTTAATCAATCAATAATTTGGATAAGAACTTCACTATTTTTTTTGGTGGAGAATGCAAAAAAAGTAGAAACATTGTCAAGTTCTCTCGCATGCAGTATTTGCAATAAACTTGTGAACATTAAAGTAGCTCAGGCTCCCATTGGGGCAGATCTGAATGTGTCACTTACTGCCTTTCATGTTATAAGTGTTTCGTTCAGAGATTTTCAGCAAATTTTTTTTTTTCTTCTTCGTCTCAGGTGACTCAAATACAGATGACCAAGGGAGTTTTCAGGAAACCTTCATAAAGCAGTTTCAGAACTTAGTCACCCCTCTAGTAGTTATTGGTCTTCTGTTTTCCTCCTTTTCTTTTGGCCCTCGTGAACAACAGCAGGTATTACTTATTTTGGACGGTAGTTTCCATTTTAATCTCTTACTGATTTAATTGTCATGGTGTTGTCTAGGAAAAAGAAGTGTGGGTTAATATATATCCTTTTACATTCTATTGCACCCTATTATGAAAGATGAATAACAGTTTTTTAGATATTATATTTATATTTGAGTTTTTGAATGCTAGGGAAATGGTTTTTATTTCTCTTTTCGTTCCCATGTTCCCCAATTCACTTATCCATTGGGGTCCAACCCTTTATCTTCCTTCCCTTTGGGACGTTTTGCACATTTTTACCTTTTGCATCTTGATCCATGATCCATTAACTATCTGGAATTTTTCTCTGCAGATAAGTTTCCAGGAGTTTAAAAACAAGTATCTGGAACCCGGTCTAGTAGACCATATCATTGTTTCTAATAAATCAGTTGCAAAAGTATTTGTGAGGAGTTCTCCTATCAATCAAACAAGCGAAGTCATCCAAGGTTCTTCAAGTGGTGCTGCCACAAGAGGACATGGGGGCCAATATAAATGCTTCTTCAATATTGGAAGTATTGAGTCATTTGAGGAGAAGTTGGAGGAAGCTCAAGAGGCATTGAATATAGACCCACATGATTTTGTTCCAGTTACATATGTCTCTGAAATGGTCTGGTATCAAGAATTGATGAGATTTGCCCCAACACTCTTGCTTTTGGGGTCCCTCTTTTATATGGGCCGCCGCATGCAAGGAGGACTAGGTGTTGGGGGTGGAGGTGGTGGGAGGAGTGGTCGAGGAATATTCAATATAGGAAAAGCTCAGATTACGAAAGTGGATAAGAATACTAAGAATAAGGTATAGACATTTACATTCTTCTTCAATATTTGTCTTGAATAATTCGGGAATCCACATAGGTTCCTTCTGTGATATCTCTGTTGTGTTAATCCACACATTTTTCAATTTTTTATTTCCAATATTTTTCAGATCTACTTCAAGGATGTGGCTGGTTGTGATGAGGCAAAACAAGAAATAATGGAGTTCGTGCACTTCCTGAAGAATCCTAGAAAATACGAGGAATTGGGGGCTAAAATTCCAAAGGGTGCTCTTTTGGTTGGACCTCCTGGCACTGGAAAGACCTTACTGGCAAAAGCAACTGCTGGCGAATCAGGTGTGCCTTTCCTGTCTATGTCTGGTTCAGATTTCATGGAGATGTTTGTTGGTGTTGGACCATCAAGGGTTAGAAACTTGTTTCAAGAAGCCAGACAGTGTGCTCCTAGTATAATTTTTATTGATGAGATTGATGCAATTGGTCGTGCAAGAGGACGGGGAGGTTTCTCGGGTTCTAATGATGAGCGTGAAAGTACTCTAAATCAATTGTTGGTTGAGATGGATGGCTTTGGAACCACCGCTGGTGTTGTTGTACTTGCTGGAACTAATAGACCTGATATCTTAGACAAAGCTTTATTGAGACCTGGTCGATTTGATCGTCAAATTACAATTGACAAACCTGATATCAATGGCCGTGAGCAAATTTTTCAGATCTACTTAAAGAAGATCAAACTCAACCATGAGCCATCATATTACTCACAAAGGCTGGCAGCATTAACTCCTGGATTTGCTGGAGCAGACATTGCAAATGTCTGTAATGAAGCTGCTTTGATTGCTGCAAGGAGTGAAGGCACACAGGTCAAGATGGAAGATTTCGAAGCAGCTATTGATAGAGTAATAGGTGGTTTGGAAAAGAAGAACAAGGTAACTAATTGGCATCCGTCACTACATTATTTGCTCTTCTCTTTTCGATTTGGCAATTCTAGATAGATTAGATAGAGGGGAGAGGAACGGGGTTGCTGCAAGGAGTGAGGGCATGCAGCTCAAGATGGTAGATTTTTGAAACAGCTATTAATAGAGTTATAGGTTCTATGGGAAAGAACAGACTAACTAATTGTCATCCGTCGTACAAAATTTGCCCTTAGGGGGGGGGGGGGGGGGGGGGGGGGGAAAGGGAGTGGGACATTTTAAAAAGCAATCTTGCTTCTTTGAACTCACTACTTTAGGAACTCCTTATCTGACATGATTTTAATCTGCTTGACATTATAATGCATAGATATATATCTGGTTTATGAATAAGCATTCTTAACTACTGCTTATCTGGGCCGTCCATCTGTTATTAGGTTCTGTAGAGATGAGAACCCAAAGGAGTGATATTATTAATTGTTAACTTATTAAAATAGGAAATTCTGGAAGCCAATCTTTCTTACCATCAAATTATTAGTGAATGATATTAAGTATTAAGCTTTAGCATATTCCTGGATAATAGTGTCAAAGGAGTTTGACCCATGCGAATTTTGTCCACTTTGTAATATAAAATATTCTTGTTTACTGAGCACAGGTGATAAGCAAGTCGGAGCGCAGAACTGTTGCCTATCATGAATCAGGTCATGCTGTTACTGGCTGGTTCTTGGAGCACGCTGAACCTTTGTTGAAAGTAACCATTGTTCCTCGCGGTACAGCAGCCTTAGGGTTTGCGCAGTATGTTCCCAATGAAAATCTTCTCATGACCAAGGAGCAACTTTTCGATATGACATGCATGACCCTTGGTGGCCGTGCTGCCGAACAGGTAGTTATATATAGCCTTTATAGTTGAAGTTCACTGACATCTTTACCTAAGTCTCTGACACAATTCTAATGTAGTAACTTGTTTGTAAATGTGGCATGTAAGTTCATGTGAAAGTGTGGTTTGGATTTAAAGATGTGACAGAGCTGGAAAGCGGTTGAATGCTGTAACTAAAGATTCGGTTGGCGTTATAATTGATTTTACTGCTTAATTGTCATTTGGAAACAAACTTCATTTATCACATCTATAAATAATAACTTATCATTTGGAATTCTTTTATCCGTTGTTAATGGTGGGAATGTCCAATAATCTTTAAATCAAAGGGTGTTCTTACAGCTAGCAATTCTTTTTAAAATTTGTTTTTCTTCCTCCAATGTTGACTCAACCCCCTCTAGAAGTTCCAAAATTGGTTTCAAGATAGAAATGGCGAACTTTGTGTTTGTTTCATTTGTGGCTGATTGGCTGTGTTGTTAACGAAGGATATTTGGTTTGATACAGGTTTTAATAGGTAAAATCTCAACTGGAGCTCAAAATGACTTGGAGAAAGTCACAAAGATGACCTATGCTCAAGTAGCAGTCTACGGTTTTAGTGATAAAGTGGGGCTACTTTCTTTTCCTCCAAGAGAGGACTCTTTTGAAATGTCCAAACCCTACAGTAGCAAGACTGCTGCACTAATCGACGGTGAAGTGCGAGAATGGGTCGGGAAGGCATACGAGCGCACGGTCCAGTTGATAGAGGAACACAAAGAGCAAGTGGCTCAAATTGCAGACTTATTGCTTGAAAAGGAAGTTCTTCATCAAGAAGACTTGGTTCGAATCTTGGGCGAACGGCCATTTAAACCGAGCGAGTTAACAAACTATGATAGATTCAAGCAAGGTTTCATAGAGGTAGATGAGAAAAGTGTGGAAACCCCCCCAGTTCAAGCAGCTGAGGAGGATGGTTCTTCACCTTTAGAACCACAAGTTGTACCCACATAACATTGGCAGTAGTAGTTTGTACATTAAGTTATTTTTTTCCTTTTTGTTCATTTTTTGCAAATGGATAGATAGGTTTAGCATTTTATGATTTTTATGGCAAAATATTTGAAAAGTTGATATTCAGTTGGATTGGGGTTAGTGGTGCACTGGTGCTTGTATTAAGTAAATCATAATCTAATTCTTGATTTAATAGGAGAGAGAATGATTTTTAATTTCTCTTTTTTAATGTACTCTTAATTCTTGAGTTACTTTTTGAAAAAAAAAAAAACAAAAAAAATTCTTGAGTCATCTGGAAAACAAATTTAGCAAGGTTATGCAATTGTCCTATGAGAATATTTGAGGTGCATGCAAGTCGGTCTGAACACTTGCAGATACAAAAAAAATGATGTAATCTTACTCTTAATTTAAAAATACAACCAGAATTATTAATTTTCATTTTCTTTTGAGTAACTATAAAAATATGGTTAGTGGAGTTATTTAACCCTTTAATACTAACAGACATTTTGCATATTCTGTTCAAATCATATTAAAGTTAAACATAATTATACTAATTAGGATGTTGGCAATCTTGTTAAAAAGTTGTTAATGCAGTACAAGTTTGAAATGTAATATTTAAATCAAAAGAATGAAGTTTTGAATCTACAGTTTAGCACTTTCAATAGTTATGTTTTAGTCTCTAAATTTAGTCTTTAAATAAATTGCATATAATTCCACTTAAGTTTTAGTATAAATGTTTGTATTATATTTAATCTATGTATTCTAAGTAGATGTGTATTCTGAACTAC
The DNA here is from genome assembly GCA_033996785.1 of Trichosanthes truncata. Taxonomy (NCBI): domain Eukaryota; kingdom Viridiplantae; phylum Streptophyta; class Magnoliopsida; order Cucurbitales; family Cucurbitaceae; genus Trichosanthes; species Trichosanthes truncata. The sequence continues at coordinate 21,100,327 of JAWPNB010000008.1, read as the reverse complement.
ATATTTGGAATTGGGTCATAATTACAAAAATAGATGATTTAAAATTTATACTAGATGTCAATCTTAGTACATAAGGTATTAATTAGACAATTACCATTTTAAAGGTTGGTTCGATCTCACATATGCAATTACTGTACTAAAAGAAATTACTAAATATGTACTTAAAAAAAACTAAATACCATGTAAAAATTCGACGGAAAAAATTAAGATAAAATATTAATAAAAATTTAAAAATAAAATAAGCGTTGAAAGTAATTAAACTTTATACAAATTTTAACCCTTAAAACTCCCCAACGAGCCCACATGAAAAGGACTATGGCATATCTGTAATTTGATGTCGATTCGAGGTTATGTTGGGTAATCACCAAATTGAACATTGATCCTCAGGGAAACCCTCATTCGTCGCCCCCAGGCGCAGATTGCAGAGTTTCAAGGTTGCGCGCGCTCGTAAACGCGAAAGCGAAAGAGACATTGACACAGAAAAGAGATTAGTGAGTGAAGTTCGTTGTTCGAGGTTTCCTTTGCCCTAGCTATTATGGCGAAGCGCGAGCTTTCCAATACATTAAGAAACTTGAAGGTAAACTAAGCTTCAGATAATTTTGTCAGATTTACTCCCTTTTCATGCTTCATTAGAGCTTAAACTTTCTGTGTTTTCGGTTAATTGGCCCAGGGAACTGCCAAATTATGTTCTAGATTTCTTTATTTTGATTCTGTTATTGCTCTGTACTTGTGAAGAACCGATTTAAATTGTGAATAAACCATGGAGTAATGTGAATTATTGTTTTTAAATGTCATTAGTTTATGCAAAGGGCGGCTCAGAGAGAGGAGCAACCTAAGAAAGAGGAAGATGTAAAACCTGATGAGAATTTCTTTCCCTCGAGTACTATAATCAGAAAGTGGTAGGCTACTGGTCTTTTCAATTGTTTTGTTTGTTACTTTTTATTTATGGTTGTTCCTCTACCTTCTCTGATTGTTTATGGTTTTTATTTATATGTTTTTTCATGAGAAATTTAATAAACGGTACGCAAATCTAACGCATTGTTCTTCTGGAGAAGTTTAAGTTTGTTTACTGAAAACGGACTATACGTTTGAAACCTTGATGGATTATGTTTTGGCTTTCTTTGTTTCTTCTTGTCATTAGTGCTAGAATTTTGCTTTCTGAATGTGATAGATTGAAATATATATGCCTCGGATGAAAGTAATTTGCTATGGTACAAATTATATTTGTACCTGTCTTGCATACAGAAAGTCTAGAATAGAATGACAACCTTTTGTTTGTGCGTCTAGTGGGACAACTTTACGTATCAAACCAATCACTTATTCTCTGCTTATGGCCATGATAGTGGCATTTATTCAACTTAGCTCTTCTATTTCTTTTTTCAAGAAACTGATTTCCTTTTTCATTGTGTAGTGTGGTTTTAGTTGAAGGAGATCCTCATCCAGGGGGTCCAGGCCGAATGTCATTTCAAGGCTTTAATCCTTCAATTGATGTGAGTATATGTTTTCAGTGCCCTAAAATTTATCTGATGACTATAGCCTTCTGTGTTTTGCGTTGGATTTTGTCTCACATCAAAGCTTTGTCGCGATAGAAACTCAATGAAGAAGTAGCTAGCTTAGGTCAGCAAGAAATTCCTGGTTCTTCATCTGGGAATCACAGTGGAAACCGTTCATCAAGGTTAGTGGTTAAACTTTCAGATCTGTTTCCCTTTTCTCCTGGAAAATTATTGGCCTATAGGATGCTATCTAAGTACTGTTCCTGGTAAGCATTGGTTTTCCGTAAATGAAGCTAGCTTTCTGTGTCTCACTCTCACTCTTTTGTATACAGTATACTGGTTGCTGCAAATTTAATTGTCATTAGTATCTGCATTTAGGTATCTGTTAGGAGAGTATAGTCCGTGAGAATCCTTTTTCCTTTTTTAAAAAAAGAAATAGGAAAAGAATGGCCATGCCAACACCTGGAGAACAAAAATATAAATAACAATATATGCAAAAATCTTTTTATTTTATTTTATTATTTTAATTTTATATGAAACAATTTCGATGATATGAAATTAATATGCAAGAATCTCTTTAACTGTTTTTTTTTCTATTTTTATATTTTCGTGATGAAATATGAAGATATTGGGGATAATTTCCAGAGTTATTTATTTATATTATTATTATAATAATATGGAAAACCGAACTTTCATTGAAATGTAATGGAGGCTTTATGTTGTATGTTCCTCCTTTTTCCGGGGGGGGGGGGGGGGGGGGGGGGGTGGTTGGAATAAAACATTCATTCATCACAAAGAAAGTTACTTGAAAGTACCATTGTCATTTTTTTTTTTGGTTTTTCTTTTACCTTTCATCTTCAACAAACATTTTTGTTCCCCAGAGAAAATGGATCTTCACGAAACGAAGCAGTGTGCTCAAACATTGATGAAAAAAATTGTGAGACTAATGGGGACCTTAAAAGGAAACAATCTGAAGTAGTATCTGAAGGACGACATCCAACTAAGTTTCCAAAAAGTGGTCGGGACAATCAGCAGTCATCATTTAATAATGGTAAAGGATTCTTCAAGAAACCAAAGGGTGAAAAGCTGGACTGGAATGTCCTTAGGCCCTCTAAGACTCCAAATAAGAGTGAATAACCTTGTGTAGGAGAGTCTTTAGATGGGTGGAGAATCCAGTCCTACTCTTGGGAAATTGTATTGACTTCTTGCCATATTTTGTAGTTATATAGGACTGTTACACATTACCTGATCAATTAATTGAAAGTGTCATTTAGCGTCTCTTATCTTAAGAAATTAGATGTTACACATATACCACCTCATTGGAGTTCCTTAATTCATACATTCCTGTACTCGGATCAAGAATGAAGCCATCAATACTTGGAATATTGTCTGATTTTCTAAGAAACTAGATTTCTGGAAGATTTATTTGTATTGCAAATGGAAAATAGATCCTACAAATTTATTTTTTTAGCAAGCAATAAGAGTGGAGCTTTTGTGATGATGGTATCTGACGAGAGAGCAGAATTCATTTGACTTCTTTTTTAGGTTTTGTGCTCAAGTATTATATAGCATTTTAGTATTCTGCTTCATCTGTGTTTGGTTTGTCTTCTGTTTTGGTTCTATGATCTATTTAATTTTTAGTTTTCAAGTGAATTGAGTGTTACTAGTGTCTACTACTATTATTTTGACCATATATATAATATATAAGTTGAAAATAGATGTGATTTTCATGAGGAAATCAAATGTTAGATATTAGGTTTGCCCTTAGCAACTTCAAGACAGAGATCTGACAGGATATAGCATCTATGATTCTTCCTCTCCATCAAAATGAAAATCCTCGAGGATTATATCACAGATAGGGCTCTGCAAGATTTCTAAGCTGGGACTCAGGTAGAAGATGCATTGCCTCATCATCTTACTGCTTTACGAATGTGTCACTGCTCATAGTTCACTTTTTATAGATTATCTCCTCAAGTAGACCTTCGGGCTGGGAGCCTGGAACGTATAGTGCACTGTAAACTGCTCATTTCCAGTCATACTCAAACCAAAAATCCGTGTAGCCTTTCTGGGTTGTGATCCAATCATACTGAAATTAGAGATTCAAGCACTTGCAATATATTTTTCAAGCAGAAACCTGTAGCACTGATTCATCTCAGTTGGATATAGTCCTGTTTCGGGATAATCTATCCCTGTAACACGCAGTTTAGAGGCCCACCAGGTATGGATATGAATCGGCCATTGGAAACCACGAGTGATAAATGATCATTCAACAATATGGAAGCCCTTTGATTTCTTAGCCTCATGAAATTGGTTATGTTTTAACCTGCCAATACTTGCTACATTATTGGACGCAATGTCAGATAAATAACTGTGTTCTGGTTAGCCTGTTAATATTGCTTTAGAGCATTCGCAGGGTGGTGGTAAGGATTGAAGCCTAATCTGCTCTAGTAGTTTTATCTTTACTGATAAGCTTGATAGGGAAACACAGACTTGCCTGAAGAGAGGGCTAGTTTGCCCGGGGGACGTATATCCTGGATTGAAACCATTCATCCAAATCAGCGAAAGCTCGGGCCAGAAAAATACTAGCTCAGACTTAGAGAAGTTACACCCTTTGACGTGCTTAGCTTGTCTAAACACTTTCTTTTTTTGTGAAAAGACGAGAAGCATTTTCAGGATCACAGGAGGAAATCGAGAACCCCATATATCGTTTCTCAAAGTTCTTGGAAATTTTATAAGACCCATCAAATGAGTGGAATTTAATTGTAGAATATGAGGATGTGTTTGAGATTACTTTGATGGTTTCAGCATAGTATTTTAAATTATGAGTACTTGTTTGACTTGGTACTTTTTAAAATCATTCTTACGTGCTTCTTGATCAAACACTTGCTAAAAGAACTTTACAAGAGGTTGGTTTGTCACAATTGCTTTTCTCTTTTTATTTTTTTTAAAGCATTTTAAAAATTATTTTCAAACACGATGATTTTTAAGTAGAAGTGATTTTAGCCAGGCACCTTCAAACTCTAGTGATGAATAAGGTTAGGTTATCAGTTTGATTTCTGTACTTTTAAGCTGTGTTTGGTCTTTGTACCGTAAAAGTTTTTAATTTTAATAGGTTCTAGAACTTTTGTTTGCGTTTATTTAGTCTTTATATTAAATTTTTTTAATGAATTTTTGAAGTTTTAATTTTGTATCCAATAAATCTCTTGGGTAAATTTGGTAATTTTGATGTTAACCTAAATCAACTCAAAATCAATTTACTATGTACACTCTTAAGAGTTAAATAATATAGTCTACTTGACATGTACGTGTGACAAATGAAGTTAGCATTGATCTATTCAATACAAAAGTAAAACTTAAGTGACTTATTGGACAATCTTGAAAGTTTAGGTATTTCTTAGAAACTATTTAAATTACATAAGAGATATTTGAAGTTGAAAACACGATGTAAGGAACATTCTTGCATCATTTGGATTTTTTCTCAACCGTTGAAATCACTCCACTTAAGGGCAAAAAGATGACCTTTGAGATCTTGAACACTAAATCCGGTCAACTTTTTAGTCTTTTCACTCAGATTCCTAACATCTGTCAGATTACTGATTATAATATTTTTGTTGGAACTTCAAATACGGTATTTGGAAAGATGGAATTTGGAAGTCCATCAGGAACTAAGGTTTTTTCTATTTAATTTTTAAGAACATTTTCAAATAATAGGAAATAGAAGTATTGTTGTTCTCTAAGATGACAATTAATACTTTTTTCTTATTGATCTAAGTAAAAAAATATATACGAACAGAATTGCACAATTTTTAAAGCAAGATAGTATAAAAAAATGAATAAAAACTTCAAGATCAATCGGAGCATGTTTGATATGCAATTTGAACTCTATTTTCAAAGATTCAGTAAATATCAATTTGACAAATTTGTTTTGGAAAACTATTTTTAAATTTTGAGTGGAAATTCTGAAAATAACATTTCTATATTTTCAATGCACTCAAATCTTAAATTTGAAAGTTTAAAATGTAGAAGTACACTAGAAAGATAATTTTTTTTTGATAAATATACTATTTCATGTTATAAATTTATTGTCTTTTGTTTAAATTAAAAAAAAATACATATACATTATTGTATAAATTAAATAATAATTGTACAAATTCTATACAATTAAACAGGTAAATAAATTAGTAAATAATAGTTGAGATTCAATCAAATATTTAGTTGGTAATTATAGCAATTTTTATTATTTGTTACATATTGTAACACATTTTAAATACTTTTTTAACTTAAAATTCAGTTTCTAAATTTAGAGCAAAAAATATATTTGAAAATATTCAAAAATATGAAATATAACTCTGTTTTTTTTTTAATTGAATTATTCGTTTTCAAATCACTAATTAAACACATACTAAAATATTTTTTTCCCTTTTTTGAAAAGTGATGCATACGGACTGCCAGGATATTTCTACACTTTATAGCCCATTTTGAATGTCTAGTTTTGCCTTTTTGTCTGTGTAGATGGTACAATTAATACTGGTGTAGGCTTTGTCACAAGCACTTCTTCGTAGCTATGAAGCATTGAAAAGTTCTATAGAATAGAAACTATTAAAAGTATTAAAAGAAAAAACCGAAGTTAATCCTCAGAGGGTGCATGTCCATTAACAAACGTGAAAGATTTTGAATTCGTGATGGATTGTTATTTATCTTTGACAAAAATCTCTGATTATTTTATGGGTCATAAAATTTGAATTTAACAGCCATACCAAGAGTTCATGAAAATTGGAACCTATAAAATTGTCCCAAGTACCATACTCATATCAATTCAATCTTAGTCCACTCAGTAATGTAATACTTCCTGGATAAGCAATAGACTCAAACTACTGATCACCTACCCTTTTCATATACGAGACAATGTTCTTCTGATCACTACGGGCTCATTTGATAACGTTCCTGTTTCCTGTTTCTTGTTCCTGTTTCTCATTTTTCAGAAACAGACATGTTTGATAAACGATCATGTTTCTTGTTTCTAAATTTTTTACAAACGTTTCTAAAAAAATGACAGATTTTGAGCAACTTCAAAAAGTAGTTTCTCAAATTCTGTTTCTGTTTTTTTTTTCTAGGTTTCATGCATGTATTCCTATTTCTCTTTTTACTCATCTCTCCCTTCTCTCTTCTTTCTCTCTTCCATTCTATTTTTTTTTTCTTTTAATACTTTTTAATCTTTTTGTTTTTTTCTTCTTTTTTATTTTTTTTTATTTTTTGATTTATTTATTTCTATTCGTTCTTTCTCTTTCATCATAATATTTTTTCTTTTAATAGTTCATTATCTTTTTTTTTTCTTTTTTTCTTTTTACTTTTCTCTTTTCGTTTATGTTTTTTTCTTCTCTCTTATTTTCTTTTTTTCTTTTACTTTACATTAACGAGCTTATAGTTATTATTTTCTATTTAATTCTCTATTTTATTTTTTTTGGTATGATTTTCTATTTAATTCTCTATTTTATTTTTTTTGGTATGATTTTATTTTTTTATTAAATAAATAAACTAATAATGTATTTCATGTTTACCATTAAATGTAAAAATATATATACATTCTCTATCTTTTTCTAATTTTACTTGCGTGTATTATTGGCTAATGCATTTTCAAAGAAAAAATAAAAATAAATTTTATTATTAAATTAAAGAAATGTGGGTATGTTCAATTGTCTGACCTTAGACAATTTACAAATTCGTCTAATTGAACTAACTCTTGTAAGTCAAAATCGTTCAAGGTGAATTGATTGAAGTGAGAAATAACATTGCAAATCAAATTTGAACAACATTTGAAGGATAAATTTATTATTATTATTATTAATTAGGTGTTGGACCTTAATAAAATACTATAACCTCTTTATATATGTTTTATATTTATTTTAATGCATGTTATATGTTTTATTATAGTATATGTACTAAACTTTATTTTTACCAAAAAAACAAGAAACAAGAAACAGAAATAGTTATCAAACATGTTTCTGTTTTTAGTTTTTAAGAAACAGAAACAAGAAACAAGAAACAAGAAACAGAAACAGAAAACGAGAAACGAGAAACGAGAAACGAGAACGTTATCAAACGGGACCTACATATTTAATTCCCAGAGTTCATGGTCATTATACTAGTACCTATTAAGGTTACAAGGCAAAATTCTTTGCACAGATCTAACAAGTGAAACAAACTAAGACAAGCACAACCTCTTGTTCAGAACTTGGCCTTCATGTATCCTAGCACTACCTTCAAACTTCCCAGAGTAGAGAGATACAGATATCTCACACTAGGTCTGCCTCTATCATTATCATCTGAGAGGGAATTGAGTGAGTCTCTCGTCACTGTCTTGAGTTCCATTTGCAAGTCCCAAGTTACAGCAAGCAATATATCTATGCCGGCACCCAACAACAAGAAGCATAGACAATACGGCCTTTCCATCCTTGAAGCATCCAGCCATCATCTTCATCGAGTACAAAATCTTTGTGATAATAGGATGTTAACTTGGTCCTAAACTTGCTCATGATCTCCTTGTCCAAAGGAAGCTGCCTGAAACCAGCCCTCATACACCGAACCTGCCACTGCTTATAGGTTTCAGGCCTCTCAACCCTCTGAGCACCCTCACATGCTACTACATTCATAATTTGGCGCCCAAGAAACTCTCTCTCTACCATCATCCTGTCTTCACTTACACGAGGTAAATTAACGTCTAAAGCATCAAATAGTGCAGAGAAGTGAAAAAGCGCCTCTCTAAATCGTGTTATGAAGAAGGGCGCATGGTAGGATCCATTAACCACAGAATGGACAAAGATGTTTGGATTCATCTTCCTCACTAAACGCAGAACAATATCCCTTGGACTACTTTCTTCGACAGTTTCATCAAGTAGGTTGTTAAACCTGTAGAAACAGTTCACAACAAGCACGTCACTGCTATCAAGCTTGAAGTCCTCAACTCGGATAGTTTCCCAGTTATGTGATGCTATGGCTTGATATTGAAAAGGAACATTAAAGCGCTCACAGTATTTTGCCAAACGACGACCTGACTCATCAATCTTTTCTGCTGGACGAAATCCTGGTAGAGGATGGTCTATACCAGTAATGCGTAGCTTAGGTGGACCGTCAGGTAGTTGTGCAAGAAACTGAATTAACATTGGCCACAGGAAACCATAGCAAATGCCAAAATCAATAACATGAAGACTTTTTGCCTTCTCAGCAACCTTTAAAATCATTTTAATCATGAAAAAGAGCGAGAGTTTCTTAAAAGGGCAGGATGAAAAGTGTACTTGGTAAGCTTTCAACATATCAGCTGCTGAAATCTTGCTTTGAACTAGTGATTCATAGTAGATTCTGCTCCCTGTGCCAGTGCCAACCATGCGAGCCTCAAGAGCGTTAGCGAAAAAATGAGCCATTCTTTGGGAACCATCCCCAGTGGTTGTAGAATGCTGCCTAATCTGCTTAAGTAGTTCATAAGCAATCCTACGGTCATCAGAAGACACAGCTTGTGCGCATAATATCAGAAGATTTCTTAAATCCACAGAGTCTTTTCTCTTCTCCTGTTTCTTTTCCCGAGCTTTCCCAGCAATAGATCCATGAAGTTGTCCGTTATACTGCAATTGCCCACACCCACCATTTGCAGAGGTCTCATTTCCACAATCATGAAGTAAGACCTTATCGAACATGTCAGATAATTCTTCCTCATCCCCATAAATGGTTGCATGCTTGTTTCTCCTCCCTTCTTCCGAATCCAAGTCTACATCTTCACGTTCACGATTCTTCCTTCCCTTCGATCCATTTGGTGTATTCTCCCTTTTATCCTTCTCCGTTGTATCCATTACCTTAGAAGCTGCTCCTGCCAATATGCCGCTTCCAAGATCAATATTCAGCTGATTACCTACTGGAAGAAACTTACTTGCCTCCTCCAAGCCTTTTTGATATTGCAAGATGGATGTGTTATCACTAAAGATATTCTGAGCCAACAGCTCAGTGACCAGCTCATGACTATTAGTAATCAGGCTGCTTTGATTGCCAGAACTAAGTTCAAAATTCGACTGATACGCGTTACTGGTAAAAGGTCTTTGAAGTATAGAGGGCCTATGTTCTCCAGGATCAACAGCCCATTGCGGGTCAGATGAATTGCTGGTGCCAATACTAACATTACTACTAGTAGGATCACTGTCACTTCCACGACAAACATCTTCAGGGCTCTCGCAATCCAGGGGAGGTTGGTTAGGTGAAGGAGGATAGTTCTTACCAAGAGCATCATAGAACGATTTCTCAGTAACTTTAAGCCCCAAGGGATCATAAAACATGCAGGGCATCTCCTCCAAATTCTCTTCCATAAGCATTTGGCTTATGTACTTGAGAACAGTTTCCTTAAAGTCACTCTCGTCCGAGGAAGAGTCACCACCGGGGCTTAACCCTGAAGCCACGTCGAGCGCACCTCCATCCGAGTTCAACCCCACCGCCCCAGAAAATGACTCTCCTTCCGGCCTCTCACTCGACGGCGAAGAAAAATAATTAGCGTCTGGCTCGTACGGGAAAAGGGAATTCTCGACGAAGGGAACAAGATCTGGAGATGGCTTGTTGAATTCAAAACTGTTTTCGAGTTCAGGGTATATATATGAAGTGGGTAAAGAAGTTCGATCATTTATTCTAAACCCATCAATAGAACGATTGGGGAGATCATGCAATTGGGTTAAAGGGGTCTGATAATCGAAGTTATAATCTACTCCACGATCTGGGAAACCATTAAGGTTTGGATCCATAGTTATCTATGCCTCCAAATAGAAACAGGATTTAACCAGAAAACTCAATTACAACAGAAGGTCAACAGAATCAAAAGATTAGAATCATCAGGTGCGAGAAAAAACATAAGCAGCAAACAGAGAAAGGCCCAGAAAGAGGAAAAAGCAACCGACTGAGAAGGGAAGGGAAGTTTATACTTACTTGAAACGAGCAAAGAAAGGAATGGGAGAGGAGCAGGAAATCATTTGGGGAAGCAGTCAGTTTTTAGGTTTATAAAGTGGAAATCATCGTCTTGGGGACTTTCCTGGAAACGACTGCTTGAGAGTGATTGACAAGCGAAGGGATAAGGCATTGGTCAGGGTCTCTTTGTTAACATTGTCTGCTATAGACCCGTCTTTCCCTTCCCCTTCCGGAGATTCGTTGATTGGCTTTTGGCGCTTTCTTTCTCTGGTGTCATAACGGGCACAATCCAGTGTGGCCAGCTAGATTTTGGATACACTACATACACACATGTTTTTTTTTGAAAAGGAAATTCATCAATTAACCAAAGCAACGGTACAACCACCAGCTTCTTCACGAATTAATGAAGAGATACCAACTGACATATCAAAGTTCCAAAAAAACACCTCTTCCTCCAAACCAGAGGAAGAAGATGCACCAAAACCAAGAAGAGAGAGCACAAGACTACGAGCAAGTTCATTAGCCACTTTGTTACACTCTCTCGGACCGAAGGAAATCTCCTTCAAATTTACCTCTTTACCTTCCTCCCTAATCTTGTTTAAAATGTTCCACATATCAGAGAGATCTTCCGCTTCCCCGCTGTAAGCACGTGCAACCACGGCTGAGTCCGTTTCAACTACCAACGGGCACTGATCAACACACCGCAAACGCCTAATATGCCGGATCCCCATCAGAATGGCTAAAGCCTCCATCATCTTCATCGGCCACTTCTTCTTCCATTTGCAGGCTCCAGCACAGATCGGACGCCCAGTATTGTTTCGAATAATCCAACCTAATCCGTCTATGTTGCGCTCGTTGCTCCAGGACGCATCCGAGTTCAGCTTCCAAATGCCATCCGCTGGAGGAGACTATCTAATCTGAAATTTGGCGATGAGGCTTCTCCCCGGAGCCAATAAATGAGCCTTCACCCCTTGCAGTTCCTTAGACGCTTTCTCAATGGTGTTGATAAGTTGATTAACGTCCAGCTTCTGTTTTTGACGGGTATTCTGCAACCTTTGATTTCTGGATGAGCATACGCACCAGATCACTAAGATAGCGGTCGATCTTTCTTCGTCATTCAGCATCTCATCCAACCTAGCCCAGCACTCCCAAGTCGTCCAATTTTCCCTGAAATTGACAAACAACATGCACTACACACACACATGTTGAAATCATTTGAGCTAAATATATAATCCTGGTCTTTTTTGTTTCTTTCCAATTTGATCTTTCAACATGAGCTTGATTGAAAAGTGCAAAAATTACTATTGAACTAAAGGATTTTTATTATTCCACTCAGGTTATTAAGTGAAGTGTAAGTATGAGATTTTTTCTTTTGAAGTTGGAAGTTCAAATTTTCATACTTCTACGATTGTTGTACTAAAATAAAAAAAATTTGCGAGTGATTATAAACTTCAATATAGCTCAGGTGTGGTTTTTGAATTTTTTTCCAATTATAACAAGACCTTGATGGAAAAAGATGGAATACATAACATTAAAGTTGAAATGACTTTAGACATAAAAGTCCAAGAGATTAAAGTTGAAATGACTAGACAATGCCATATATTTAACCTTACTTTTTAATTTTGCTCATTAGCTCATAGCTCTCTGCTCTGCCAATATTTCGCTGGTTTTGACTATAAAACCACGTGATCTTGTTTTTTGTTTTTTTCTCCCCTTGGATCACGCTTATATTGTGCAATGGTTTAGCCCCTAGCTTTGGTATCCATTCTCTCTCTCTTATCTTTATGTATATATTGATAATAAATATCAGATGTAATAAATGTTAAAATCAATTTATAAGTTGACTAAAGAGGTTAGGAAGGGTAGAAGATGAATAATAAAATAAAGAAAAATGTCCATTTCTTCTGCGTATTCTTTATATTTTAATACTCGAGCAGTTTTTTTCCACGTTCACCTGCAGCTATTGCATTCAACCTTGTATATATTGACTAATTCGTTTTCCTCATAGCTTGAACAATACTCTACGTTGGTATTATTATTAACATAACTTTTAAGTTAAAATATACTTCTGGTTCTTTGAATCGTAAGGACTATCTGTAATTTAATTTGTAGTTTTTCTTTTCAATACTGCAATTTGATATGCAAAGCATGAGTTAATTCTGAAATACATGAAACGCCAATTAATTGCAGATGTGGAGGTCTACTGTTTCAATTTTTGGATGATATGTGGATAGAAAGTACTTGCATTAGTAGAAATAAAATTTGTCAAAATGCTATTAATTTTTTTTTTATAGACCTGAGCCAATTCTTGCCATGTATAAAACGTGCTTAAAAATGCATTTGGGGATTTTATCTTTAGCTAGATTTGCGTTGATCATGGAGATCAACTTGGATTTCGTGTTCAATTAGAATCTTAGACAGCTACATATGTGAAGAATCATATAAAACATATAAGTAAGAAAAGCTGCAAAGATTCAGAATTTGATTTAGATGGATATATATATATATATTGGATTGGTGGAGACGTATTTAGTTAAAATTCATTATTTGTATTGATTTAATCATAATTCATAACCAGCCATGTTAAGTGTAAAGACAAATTCAGCACATAATAATCAAATGCGCATTATCATGTGACCGGAATATACATAAATAATTGACTGGACACAAAAGGTCAAGAACATCATTATATTTATGATAAAGGCAAAAATATGAGGTGGGACTTGAGAGAGAAAAACAAAATTAAAGTTGAGCATGAAATGAAAATACATTGAATCCAGTTGGGTTCTTTCTGATCTGTGAAAGGGAAAAGGATCATTTCTTAGGTTGGAAATGTATTCTGTTTAAAAGTCAAGTGTGTGTGAGAAATTGGAAGATCTTTGTTTGGACAATTCTGGCTGTCGTCATAATCTGTCTGCTGCGTTTGAAAAACCTTGCAAATTTTGACCTTTGCTGTTTATTCTTCTGCTGTTCCTATGCGTGCTCCTCAAGAAATTTTCCACTTATTATATATATAGATAGATAGATGGATAATGGTTTTACTTTTATTATATTCGATTTATATTCTTAAATTGATTTTATTAGTCGTTGTCGCACCTTCATTTTCATTATGTTTTTCTTCTTTTATTACCTTATGTTTTCCCCCTATTTTTGCTATCAAATTGAATTTAACTGGAATTTTTTCAGGGAGGAAAAAAAAAACTTATGTCGTGTTGGTGTTGCTAGATATATGAGAACAAAAATGTAATTTTCTTTGAAGATAGGATATTGGGGTAGTAAAATCTAGACTAGGTTTGTAATTATCATGAATTTTTGGCTTATTTGGATACTTTTCTAATTTAGGTTTAGATATGTACAATATTATGTCATCTCATGCATTTGTAAGCTTATTTCTATTTTTTTTTTTTGTGTCTATTCTGACTTTCATAATTTTGACATTTACATTTTCACAAACGTATTCACTATATTTATTATTTATACAAGAATTGTTGACCTATGCACACTTTTAGCTCTATTTAGAATTTATTTCACGCATAAAAAGTGATTTTGAAAAAATCTTATCATTATTGATGTTTGATAGAATTGTATGATAATTTAAATAAAATAACTCTATCATTTACGTTGATTTGTAAAATATGACAAACAATAGCTTTTGAGATAAGTTTCTCAAGAAGTTGAGAGTCTCTACAAACGGAGTTTTGAAAATTCTCACTTATCTTCTTTTTATTTAAAAAATGAATTCTACAGGACACTATTTCACTTTCTATTTACAATGATTTTCTACAATTAACAGTAATTATTTTAACTATAACAATTCCAAACTAAGCACGAATATTTATGCTAGCTATTTATGTTCATTTCTGTTAAAAGTTTATAAGACTTGTTTTCATATGGGTCAACGAGAAGAAATTATTCGGTGAGGCCGCCACAATGTGGCTGGTAGTTTTTCACCGTTGGATGTGAAGAGAGAAGTATTTCGAATTTATATCCAATGGTTATTAAGGAACATGGAAATGATTGAATTTACATTCAACGATCATTATGAGGCAGCCACATTGTGGCGGCCTCATTGAATAATTTGTCCATTACAACTTGAAAAATAGCTAACTTTAAATAATCCAACTTGAAAAATGGCTAAGTACATTACACTTTGCAAAAATGGTGGCTAAACATGTTTTTAATGCAATTTTCAAATTGGGCTCAGATGAAAATACCTTAGTGTAGATCTTCCACTTTTAACTCAACTAAAAGACATGGTAGAAAATTGGAGTGTATTAAGGAGCCAAAAACAAATGTAACAAACAATACTAAATTCTAATATAACATTAATTTGAATCAAAAAGTAGTACTGGCTAAAATATCCATAGAGGCTTGTGAAAAATAGTCTCTTGGATCGGAATCAGTAGTTTTCAAATAACACATCTTTTTAGTATTTTTCATTTTGACTATTTTTTTTTGTAGCAGTCACAATTTCCAACTCATAGAACATTTTGAAAACAAATGAACTTTTCCTTTTTTGGCAAATACTTCAAAATATGTCCCTGTTGTCAATAAATAATACATGCAACTGAAATTAAAAATTACTAACACTACATGATAATGACTTTTCTAGTATTGTTTTGTTTTTTAAATTTTATTAAGTTCAACCACATTTGGGAAGGGAGATTCGAACCTATGATCTCTTGATCAATAGTACATGTCAATTACCATTGAACTATGCTTACTTTGACATCTTTTCTAGTGTCTTCTAATTATTTGGTTTGATAGTTAAAAAATTTAAATCATATAGATGAAATGAAATATTAACTAACATGAGTTTAGCTCAATGATTAAAAAACCTATTCATTTCTTTGAAACTAGGCTTAAATCTTTGCTCTAAAAGTCTAAATTTGTTCTACTAAAAAGAATGAAAGACTACTATTATTTATTAATAATTTAATTAACAAAAAAAAAGTTGTTAATCCTTTTAATTAATGATAGGATGATCGTCGCATTCATTTTCAATAACCCAACCTGTCCACCGCCCTTCCATTATGGAGATTAAAGCAAGTGCTTTTTGTGAAAAGAGACGACCGCCACCCCACTCAGGAAGTGCCAACGGATTGCCTCTTTTCTATTATTAAAACGATGGCCCACAGAGCCATGAAAATCAAAGCTATAAAAGATTAAAATATAGAATTTAAAATTTTACATTTATTTTAACTTAATACCTATATGATTAACTTTCATCGAAGTTGTTTCAGAAAGCCTTGTGTAAATTGAAGGGTTAAATCCTAAAATCGTGAACTTCAATGGTTGTGACAGTATCAAACTTTAAAAAGAAAATTTTCAATTACATCCCTGCACATTCAATTTTAAGTCCTTTTAGATTTTGTTACTTGTGGATGTGTCGTGACAATTAGCCTAATCATAAATTTTGTTTTCTTTGAATTCAACATGTGGAGGTAGAGACTCAAACCTTCGACTTCTTACTTGAAAATATACTATTTTAATCTCTTGAGTTATGCTCAAGTTGGTAACTAAAAATGATTTTAGCTATGCACGAATAAGCTACAAATATACAAATAAATGTCCTAAAAAAAGATGAAAATAAATGCAACTTAACCAAATAATTTGATGAGACCACAGGCAAATTACAAATTTTGAAACCTCGATCACCGTGTCCTTTTCTTTTGTGCCAAATCATCAAATGATATTCGTTGAGTCAAACATTAAAGTGACCGTGTCAAGGGACTCATTAGAATCAAAATCAAAAGTGAAAGACATAATGAGAACTTTTAAAATTAAAAAGACTAAATAAACATCAACGTCAATATATTCAAAAAAACTAAAATTGTAATTTAAACAAATTCGTAACATAGCATGCATAGGTTAATAATTTATGGATGACTACACAAATAAGTATTTGAGATCCTAGACGATAAGTCATCCATCTAACATTTTTTTGATAGTGAAAACTAATGACAACAACAAAAAATACAAACTTTTATACCAAGATAGAAACTAAAATGGATTTTAAAATTTTAAAGACAAATAAAATATTTAAAATCTGAAGTACTAGAACTAGACCCAAAAAAAAAAAAAAGACCAAAATAAACTTCAAACACATCATAATTAACAATAGGATTAAGTAAAATTAACAACCTAACACATCTTTAATAAAACAAAACAATAATGAATTTCCATCGACAGGCTGCTGTTATTGGGTCAAATAATATACAGCAAGAGCCAGACTCTGCACTCAGTAGAGATGACCCTAGTTTTGAGCTAGAACAAAGCAAATATACAAGTTTATTTTCCTAGTAAATACATTCTTTTTTACAGAATTACTTTTAAGAAAAACGGTGAGAAACGTACGAGGTAAAAAAAGGGAAAACAAATAGCAGCGAAAGAGAAAGTAAGATTTACATGGATTTAGTTGCAGGAAGCATTGTTGAAGAAAGCTATGGAAGAAGAAGGCAAGTTTTTAATGTGGGCTGTTGAGGAACTCGTTCTCCTCTCCCTTGGTGAGGCCATATTTTTGCTGTGTGTACTAATGTTTTCCACTTGTCTTGAACCACACAAACCCGTTTCACCCTCGATCATATTAATAGTATTTTTGGAATGACTTTCGACAAAAATGCTTTTCCAACAAATTCAATTTTTTTATAAGCACCTTTAAAAAAAATGAATAATTTAGCTGTTAGGATTGCAAACATATGTCCCACATTGGTTAGGGAATGGAGTGATCATAGGTATATATGTGAGGACAATTATTTCCATTGGTATGAGACATTTTGGAGGAACCAAAAGTAAAGTCATGAGGGCTAATGCCAAAAGTGGATAATATCATACAATTGTGGAGAGATATGTAGAGGTCCGTTGTTCTTATCAATTGGTATCAGAGCATTGTCTAAACCTAGCTATGTGCTGGAGGAATCCTCAAAGTGGAACAAAGTAACGAAGCCTCATGTTGACATTGTGGATGAATCCTATAGTCAAACAAAAAGTGCTTGGAGCGGCAAGCAAGTAGTAACTCTATCAAGCTGTACTGATAGAGGAGTAGTTCTTTGTTCGAGGGAGAGGAAGTGGATGGTGCGATAGGTAATCGATGCGCCATCAAAGAAATATATCCCACAATTGTGAGTGATCTGTTGCTCAATTGTGGTATTTTGTTCAAGGGTATGATTATTAGGAGTGCAAACAAATGTCCCACATTGGCTAGTGAAAGGAGTGATCATGGGTATATATGTGAGGACAATTATCTCCATTGGTTTGAGGCATTTTGGGGAACCAAAAGCAAAGCCATGAGGGCTTATGCCCAAAGTGAACAATATCTTATCATTGTGGAGGTCTATTGTCCTTATCAAAATATTTAAAAAAATTAGATTAATTTCTTTTTTCTTTTTTCTTTTTTTTTTTTTTTTACAAAAACACTTGAGAGATAGATTATCCAAGAATAACTTTAAAGTGATTAAGGACTTGTTTGGGAATGACTTTTCGAGTGCTTGAAAAAAGGTTTATGAGTGTTAAAAATGTTTTTAAGCACTTGGAAAGTCATTCAAATATATGTTGTAATTGAAAATCTTTCAAATATGAAATATGGAAAGAAAAAAGTAGAATCTCTTTTGAATATTTAGTGCAACCAAAAAAAATTATTATTTAAAAAATGTGAAATATAAAAACATTTCTATAGAAAATATTTTTAAAAAAATTACTTAAACTAAAAGGTATTCTAAACCAACCCTATATAGATATAGAAAAGTAAACATACCTTCAAATCAACATAAGTACGATGCTTAACATTGTCAAACGCTCGTAGTTTAACGTCACGCTACCTACAGGTAAATGAACCATAAAGATCCCATATACACCTATAAAAAGTCTACAATAAATATGAAAATTTTACTTCAATTTGATTCGACAATTTTTTTACTTCAATGATTATAAGGAAATTTACAGTTGCTTTTTGATAGGAACGTCATGGGAAGGAAATTAGGGATACTAAAGGGGTACATTAATAAATAGCAGGGAGTGGCAAGTGGGAAAGGAGAAAATTAGGCATTGATTTAGGGCTTGAGTGAGAGTGCTCAAGAAAGGGGAGGTTTCAAGTACCTCAAATACTTGGGTTATCTTGTAGTTCCGTTATCTTTTACATTGCAATATATTTCGGGTTCTATCACTAAAACTAATAGTTGAGGCATCAACAACATATCTTTCAGGGCCAAGTGTTTCAACAACATAAACTAGGGCCTCCATTTCAGCAACAGAAAAGGGTCGTCGCATTCTGCGATGGCCAACCTCGTATTGTTTAGATTTTCGACAAATCGAAACTACAGCTAGTGTCTCCACAGTCATGGCAGGTACAGTAACCAGTGCTTTAGAATTTGATGATCTTTTCTCAACTGGGGTATCGGCAAGAGAGGGCACTGGCTCACGAGCAGTGTCTGTTGAATTACTCGCCTTGGCTGCATGAGTCTCAAGCAACAATGTACTATTAAAGCTTGGATGATCTACTGTCAATTTTATGTCTAGTAGGTCCATAGATTTTAAAAAAAATATTTTGGTCAAGGATTTAGTGAACGCAAAATTGAAAATTTAAGAATCTATTGGATACAAAATTAAATTGTTTAAAGACCTATTAGACACTTTCTGACAATTCAAAAACATATTAGACATTTTTTAAAGTTTAGAGATAATACATAAATTTGAAAGTCTAAGAATTAAATTTGTAATTTAACAAAAAAAAAAAGAAAAAAAAAACCCACTCTTGGGGGAGGTGGTCATGGTCCTATGTGGCAAAAGCTTTGGACAGAATTGGTTGCTTTTTGAAGGTATTATCCCATTGCAAGAGAAAAATGTGAGAAAATTTTTAGTATTATGGGAGTACCATACTCCATTTGTTCACACTATAACTTTAAGTTTATAAATAGTTTTTTAATGCTAGTAGATCCCACATGATTTTCAAAAGAATGTTGACGTGACAAACAATTAATGAAAGCGGTATGAAAAATCTTTGATAGTACGAAGTATTATAATTTTTTCTAGAAAAAGGTATATTGTGGAGAGAAAAAGGCGTGACGTGAATGTGATGCGACGAGGAAATATTCTTATGAAAGTCTTTGACGTTGACGGCGGAAAAACGATCGACGTTACTTAACGGCGTTAAATTAGGGGATAGGGAATGTGTGGCGGGCGTGCGTGCGTGTAGTAGTGGAAAACTGGACTCGTTGAACGGGCTTCGGACGGGGAATGCAGGTAGGTAAAACTCCGAACGTCGTCGTTTAGTTGACATCAATGTCCCGAGAAGTAAAGTCATGCGTGGTCTGACTCTGTGCAAAATATTTATTTCACTAATTCGCCTCTTCTATTGTAATTTAGTTCAAGACCATATTTAGATTTGTGGAAGAATCTGATGCAGGAAATGTTTAATGAATCGAATATATAAAATTTAAGTTAAATTACAAATTTCATCCTCATGATTTTTGAGAAAGTTAGAATTTAACTACTATGATTTTAAATGTTAGAATTAGCCTCTATAGTTTGATAAAATCCTAAAAAATAGTCCCTACCCTAGGAACTAAATTCTAATTTTCTCCAAACTACATGGACCAAATTTGTAATTTAACCTAAATTTTAATTCTTTGAACACAAAAAAATTCTAATAAAATAATAATAATAATTTGGATGATTTTTCGTAAAAAAAAAAAAAAAATTCATTATTAGCTTTACATAACAACCCGAAAAATATTTTTCTTAAAAAATTATGGTTGGATTTGTTTCCATGGTTAATTATAAATGAAGTATTATTAATAAAAAAGAGTGTGTTGCTAAAAAGGACTACATTTGTAAAATAAAATTATTGGGACCAATTTGGGCTGGGCTGGGCTGGCCCATTAACAGCCTGGATTGAGATTTGGGCTTTTTGGAGACAACCTGTTTAATGGGCCGGCCCATATTCAAGTGGCTACGTGGCACTGGCATCAACCACCGGACCTTCCACACGGGCTCCAGAGCCGAAAAGAAAAAGAGAAATGCAGTAATCTTCTTCGTGATAAACTCGAAGCTGAAAAAACCACACGAGAGACGAGACATTATTGTTTTTGCAGCAGTATTTGACGGCCAATGAATCCTGCAAATTGAAGTTACTTCTTCCTTGATCCAATCGTGTCTCTCCATCTTCTTTCCCTGCAAACCCTAGGAGTTGCCGTTCTTCGTAGTGTTGCTGTTCTGACTGGAGCATTTTACCTTACCCCTGCTCTTTTGCCGGATTCTAGATCTAAGCTTACTGTAGAGCATTTGATTTTTCTTTTGTTCTATTTTAGTTTTCCGAAGAGTGGTTGATTGGATTATCCGGTATGAAAGAAGCGAAACCGGTTAAGTTCAATCTTCACCAGCATCAAGAGCACCAAAACGGTCACTTGGCCCCGTTCAAGATCGCCAAATTGTTCGATCCAGAGGCCTCCTGGGACAAGGTACTTGAATTTTATGTCTTGGATTCAAATTATCATTGTTTCTGATTGTCTCGTAAGATTTGGAATGTTTGCTCTTTATGCGTACGTCTATAATGTTGCTGCTTATGTTCTCCGTTGTCTTGGCGAGGAAGAATTAGGATTTATTTAAGCGTTCTACTGTGGTGTTGAAATACTGCAATTTAAGTAGAGTGTTCAATTAGTGAAACGCCATGTTCATTAATTCTTGATTTAGAAAGTAAACGGAAACTGTTAGTGCGACTTTATATCTTCCCAATTGGTGCTTCTACACGTGGAGTCCCGACTATCACCTTCTATTTGAAGACTTAATTTTTGATGACTGTATTGGGTTTTTGAAAGAACTTTATTGTAGAATCGCACTTTGCACCGCACCCTTGAATCTTGTTCTTAGTTTCTGTCTATCAAATTTGTCAATAGGACCAATTAGGAGACGTTTTGCACTGGATTCGACAAGCAGTGGCCGTTGTACTCGGACTGCTGTGGGGCTCCATACCTTTGGTTGGAGGCATATGGTTTCTAATGTGAGTCGCGCTTTCCAACCTTCTGAATACTCGATTACTTTGAAAGCATATATGTGTTGTGGACTATGTATAGTTTATTGTTATAAACCAATTTGACATTACAAACGAGGTTTTGGTTATTTCTAAATCCAAGTATGCTCCAGTACTAATGTAATTTTATTTCATTGTTTTGTATTTTTTTCATTCGCTCAATGTTTTTTCCCCTTTAGAATCCATAGAATGTAATGTTGATAGTGTTTGATAATAAATTTTGAGCTTATATGATCACTATTTGGAGAAACGTAATGCTGGCTTAGTATTATGCTGCAAACTCTTCTGTAATTTCACAATTTTGTATGCAATTGCAAGTGATTTAATTATTAACTATGCAGTATTCTTTCGCCATACAGTGGTGCTGGTTCTTGACTGTGCTACACATCAATTGTCCTTTCTTAACGTTGTATGTAAATCCAAGCAATCTTTCTTTATTGATTTCCATGTTTAGTTTCCTGGCGATATCAATTGTTCTTTCTTAATTAGTTTTGGATCGTAGCATAGAATTCCTTGAGAAATGTGGTGCGGACTTTTGATTATGCTGCTCATCAAATAATTCTTTCTTAATTTTGTTTGTAAATGCAAGCTATCTTACAGTGCTAGTTTCCATTTTCAGTTTCCTGGTGATATCGACCAGCGTTGTATATGGATATTATGCAATGATTTTAAAAGTTGATGAGGAAGAATTTGGAGGTCATGGAGCTCTGCTGCAAGAGGGGCTTTTTGCTTCTATAACTCTCTTTCTGGTATTTTGACATCTTTTTGATTTACTTTTGGTTTATTAAGTAATACAATGCACCATTAACCGAACACTTCTTCAGAAGGGCTTGTTTTGCTATCAACTTCAATTTATGCTAGATCAGTCTACCAGTCCAGACAGCTGACTTCCTTCTCTTCTTTTTTTATTTTGTTTTTCAGCTTGCTTGGATTCTCGTATACAGCTTGGCACACTTTTGATTCGCGAAGAAAGATTTTGCATCCATGAAATTACTTGGTGAAGTTCGAACAATGAACTTAGTTATACTTGATGCCCCACCCATTTACAATTGCTTCTAATTGGCGGCACAAATTCTTTTAACATTCATGATGTTGAACAAATTGATTTTAGCAGAGCAGGAAAACTCTAGCATCTGAATGATATGTCATGATAGATTTTCGATCTCCATTTCGTTGTAGACATTCTTCCAAGGCCACATAGTGATGGACTATGGACGTAATCCTTGTTAAAATTAACACCTTCTATTGGCGTCAATTAAATAGCTAGATGCTTGAGGTTGAAGTTGAGACATTAACAAAGTCATGTACATTTGCTGATAATTGGATAGGCACCTCATTTCTCAATGGCTTTTTTTTTTATCCTGCACCATCCTAAGAGATGCCAGCAAGCAGTTTATGCCTTGGAAATCTTTGAATGTGGTAAAACGATACAAACCGCAGTATATAATATTATTTATTGGTGCGATTGAATGGTTTTTCAGCTGAAATAAGCTTGCGAAAGATTGCTGTTATATTACTTGATTGGAACTTAACATTATAAATAACTAAACTATAGGGAACGACGAAGAGAAGCTTCTTTTTCTTTCTTTCTCTCTCTCTTAGTGTAGCTTTTTAGGAAAAGCGGGAAAGAGAGGCTGCTAACTGCCAGGAAACAACATCATGAATACTTCATGGAGATTGGGAAGGTTTGAGATTCGAATCTTTGATAGGTGTCGGTAACTTACTTTTGTCGGTTGAACTGTCCGTATTAGAATAGAATCATTGTTGGGTCTCTGTTGTATGTGCAATGTTATTGGTGTCATTCTTTTATGTCTACAATAGGTAGAGCATGTTACATCCATCCACTTGTATTCCATCTCTAGTTAGCGTTCTTTATTAAAATCACTAGTTATGGTTGTATATGTGCAATGTATAGGTGTAGTTCAATATGTTGTATGTGCAATGTTATTGTGTATGTTAGGAAAATAGCAAACCAGCCGTTTCTAAGACTATAATCCTTTTTTGAATTCAATATGTAGGGATAAAGATTCAAACTTTTGACCTTCTCGTCGAAAATATAATGCCTTAATTAGTTGGTTATGCTCAAGTTGACTTGAGACTTAGTCTTGATGAAACAGGACCATGACTCCCAACTTAATGTGAAACATGTAATCTTAAGATATTCTAATCAACCTCCATCAAGCAATTGTCTTATAATCCATGCATGTGAAAGGTTAAAAGTTTACTTTACCTTATATAAAACAGCAACTATTGGATGAAATAAATTCTGAATCAATTAAAATTAATCAAAGTGATTAATGATTAAAAAGAAATCAAACTAGAACCAATATCGATATTTCTTGTGAGCAAGGTGTTGAAGGCTAAATACTACAAAACCATGACCTCAAAATTCTTAACTAAAGGGATTCGATGTTTAAAATACAAATACTAAGGTTATGTTTGAGAGTGCTTTTGGCATTGCCATAGTCAAAAGTATTTCCCACTTAAAAAGATAAACTAACATCGTTTGTATGTAACTTTAAAATGCTTTTAGAAAAAAGTAGAAAACATTATAAGTGCTTTATGAGAAAGTATTTATAGAGGTACAAGCACGATGATCTCCCTAAAGTACCAGTTGATTGTTTTGGCTCACAGGCTGCTTCAATGGAAAATATTTGAAAAGTTACTCATAAGAAGGTAAAACCAAACTTTGGTGTATTATAAAGCACTTTTTACTAAGTACTCTACTCTCAAACCAAGACATTCTACCACAAGTTTCTGTCTTCAAATCTGAAGAAAAGCCATCAAACATAAAAGAGGAAGTAAAAGCATGGGAAACAAGACAAGATGTGTCCCATTATGGACAATGGCCCTTTTCTCATCCTTGCTTTGTTTCCTTTAATACCCACTCAGCTGACAAAGCTGCCTCTTTTCCTTACCCAAAATTGGCATAAAAAGCTCTACGAATGTCTCTTGGTCTCTCTTCAATCCCCCCCAAACCAACCACAATATCAGCCACTCTACAGGAGACCACTAGGCAACATCATACACTTCCTCACCAAAATGCATCATTGTGGTCTTCAAGTGCTTCTCCCCACAACACTTCCCCTAATTTGTGTCTGTTGGATTTGGACCCATGAATATATTCTAGGTTTAAACTTCATTTTAGTCCTTAAGATTTTGGAGGTTTTTTTTGTTATGGTCAAATTGTTTACTTTAGTCTTTGAACTTGAATAAAACAACCATTTGGGCATTTGGAGCACCTTGTTGGATTTGGACGGTTTTTGAATCCAAATCCAAAATGTTGTTTGAGTCACTGTGTTCAAAATGTAATGAGTTTGAAACATAGTCTCATGGTTTTGAACATTGCACTCAAAACACTGTTTTTTGATTTCCAGGGTTTCAAAACCCTTAGAATAAACTCCCCAGGATTCTGATTCCAATACATGTTCATGTAAGTCACGTTATGATCATGTTCATGTAAGCCACGCTATGATCATGTTCATGTAAGCCACACTATGATCATGTTTCGATTATCACACTGTTTCCTTACATTTATTTCTCCTCTTGATATTTGTTCATCTACTACTCGCCTTAGGCAACTTATGTGGCACCAATTCATGTTCATGTAAGCCACGTTAACACATAAATTTGAGATTGTGTTACCCATTAATTAAAGTCAAAATTAAGGTAGGGACTAGAATGGTTATTTTTAATAGTTGAAAGACTAAATATATTTTGATAGTTTTAAGAACCAAAATGAAGATATTGAAAGTTTAGGGGCCAAAACAGAGTAATCATAAAAGTTCAATTGGAAAAATAAGATTTCGGACTTAAAAACCAAACAATGGACTAAACTGAACCAACATATTTCAATTTTTTTTAAAAGAATTAATTTAGGGATGGAAAAACTCGAATTAACCAATTATAATTTGGACCAATTTCTTGGATTTATTCATTGCAACAGCAAAATTCCCCTATCCTACTTGTAGTAAGTAGTTAGGCTTGCCAACGTATAACTTTTGACTATCATCATCTTACTTCATGATTGTCTCGTTCACACAAAAAAAAAAAAAAAAGCAAACCAACCTAAAAAGAGCTTTCTAATTGACAAAAAGATTCAATTTTTATGACGATTCAATACTATATCGACATTAAAAAATTACTCATTTACATGAAGAGATCCTTAAATCTAGGAAAAGAGAATGCAAGTATTTATAAAATAACCAAATGCCATATGTATAATTTTAAAAGCAACAATATTTAATGAGTTTGTGTGTTTGACCACAATTACCGTACAAATGATTTGCATAACATTATATTTATTTATTTAAGTTGTAAAATGATTAGTAAAATAAAAAAATTGAAACGTATGATGATTGTTCCTAAGTGTATATTGCTTAAGAAAAAAGAGACTTAAATTCATTCGGCCACAAAATCAAGCCATAATTGGCGCTACACCCTTTTCAACTCACATTCTGCTTCATCTTTATGACCGAAGTAATCTTCTTCAACCACCATGTGGCCATATGGCTGCTGTCCAAATGAGAAACATTAATAATACGTAACACTATTTAATTAATATTAAACCAAATATAATTACTTATTAAAAAAAAAGTCAACAAAAAACACGTAACTAGTTTTTCAAATTCAAATCGGATTGGTCCATGAAGAAGAAAAAAAAGTGAAAATTTATTTGCTTTCAAGCCCCCACTAACATGGTTATTAACTTCGTCAAACAGTTAATTTACGTAGGTTGTCAATTTCAAATTGCATTACTATACTTAGGCATGGTTTTTTTTTTTTTTTTTTTTTACTACGTTTTATTATTATTACGTTTGGTTATTAGTTTTCTTTTTTGGTAATTAATTTGTTGCTTGAAAATATGTATTTTTGTGGTGAGAACGTGATGATGACTGTCGACCACTATGACTTCGTTCAATTTTCTGTTAATTTAATGGGTTTATGTTATTGTTTTTAAAAATATATATATATGTATATAAATAAATATTATTGATTGATTTTGACTTTAGAACATAGTAGAAATTTGATCAAGATGCCATGATTAGCGATCACATGGTTGCAGCTTCTAATTAGTGGTAATCATCACCGATCTGTCGTATTAGTCCCGCATGCATTTGATCCACCGACCCCACACCTCCACGTCATTCCGGTGCTAACCAATAGTGTTGATCTACGTGTATGATGGGTCGATGACGTGGATGATTGAAAGCCAACATGGAGTACCGAAGAGATTATATTGTTAAAATAATGTGTATATTTTCCATTTTTTTTTTATTTTTTATTTTTAACATAAACCAAGCCCAACCAATTACAATACTTGATCCCTCTCAAGAATGAGGGAAAGCATATATGATGGTAAGCCATCATTTCAGACCAAAGAGCACCCTGAAAAAGATGCCAAAACTGCTAAAACATGGGTAGCTTCGTTCTCATCTCTAGGAATGTTACAAAAAAGATTAGAGCTAGCACTCCTAGCAAGAGCCAAAATATCGTCAACAACAAAGTAAATTTCAGACAAGTCGGAATCAAGGTGATTAAGAAGATTAGTAACCTCTCTAGAGTCCGACTCAACTATCAAAGGAGGAAGATAGCCTGACCCTCTGGATAAAACAGCCTTTAGGCCCTAAAAAATGGCTAACGCCTTGAACAACTTGATCGGCCACGAGTAGACACAAACTTACTACCCCCGAACAAAGGCGTTCCTCTCCAGTCTCTGACTATCCAACCAAAACCTCCACGGTTATGCTTGGTAGACCAAGAAGCGTCGATATTAATCTTCCAAGCTCCTTCCCGAGGCAACTGCCACCCACTAGATTCAGGAATCGAAAGGGTTAACGTCTTGGCCCTAGGAACTCCAAGGGGGCCATGATACAACAACAGGGAGGAGTCAACTGCTCGGAAGAGGTCTTCTAGTGAATGAGAGGCCTTATTGAACCGAATATTGTTCATATATCTCCAAATGCTCCAAAGGATTGTAACAACCTTGCCAAGCTCCTCTTTGGGCAACAATCTCCTCAAGTGGTCTCAGTAGTCCAAGGCACTCCACCGACTCCTACCATGAAAGAAAGAACATGCTTTAGTAGGGTAAGACTATTTCCACACCTTCCTTGCAAATGTACATTCCCACATGAGATGAGACGTAGATTTTGGAAACTTCCTGCAAAAAGAAATTTTGAAATATGTTTCGAACATAGATCCATGGTTAGAAGAACAACTGCATTTAACCATTTATCAATCATGAGACTTGAGAGAAATGTAGTTTAGTATTATCTATCCCGTGATAGGGAAAGTTGTTAACTATAGTTATTTTGATGTTGGATATATGTTTAAAATATATATATTTTAAAGGTTAAATTGTAAATTTAAAGTTAAATTACAAATTTAGTTTATCAACTTTCAAATTTTTTGAAATTTGCGAATCTACTAGATACAAAATTAAAATTTTAGGGTTCTATTAAACATAAAATTTAAATTTATATCTAATAGACCAATTAATTTTTAAAAGTTTCGAATTTATCGAAAACCTATTGACACAAAATTGAATGTTTAGGACTTATTAGACACTTTTGAAAGTTCGGGAATCTATTAGATACAATCTTGAAATTTAGATACCAAACTAGTATTTTAACATTCTGTTGTTTTAAATATTGAATAAATTATAAAATTGATCCATATGATTTAGATAGAGTTTCTATTTGTTGGGTTTAGTTACAACTTTGTTTTATGGTTTAAAAGTTTTTATTTATTTTTTGTTAGTTCAACGACACGGTGAGAATTTGAACATATGATCTTTTGGTTGACAGTACATGTCTTAACCATTTAAAATATGCTAAAGTTGTTGGTAAACAATTTTAATTTAATTTTTATAGTTTCGTCAAATCTCATAAATTGTTCGTGCTTTTTTTTTTTTTTCAAAAGTAATATATTACTAATGCAAAAGATGACCTTACCGTCCTCCATGTCCCAGAGGAAACTCCTCCTACCTAAGAAGAACAATGAGAAGTTACATTAGCTTGAACACTATGAAAAAAAGGCCAAAGGAGAATGCTCTACCGACCCAAGCACCGTTATAAACTGTTACTATAATTAATACATGACACATGTTTTATATTATCCAACAAATAACAATAAGCTTTGTGTATGTAGCTAACTGTGCTAGGGTTAAATATCGAGAAAAAAGTTTGAGGAAAACTATTAAGTTTTCAAATAGGTTTAATTAGAAATATTTGTGACACTTTAACTAAATCATATTCGCTATATTCGCTTTTAAAACCACATGATCAAAATTGAAACTAAACTTATATTATAAGAATAAAGTCAAAATTCTTTGACCAACAAAATCAAATTGAAAGTTTAAAAACCATAAAAATCAGGTAGAAATAAATCAAATTTTACCCATGAACTTGTCAAATTTTATCAAATTTTCACCATAAATTTTCAATTTCGTCAATTACACTTCAATCTTAGATAAATATTACAATTTTAACCTCAAACTTTAAAAGGCGTTGTAATTTTTTCCCTCTCACGAGTTTTCATTTGAAAGGTTGTTATAAAAATTATTCTCATATGAATTTAATGAATTATAAAGCATGCATATGATACAAAATTGATAAAGTTTCAAAGAAAAAAAAATGACATTATAGATAGATTTTTGTTAAAATTTGTGAGTATTTGAAAAAGCCATTCATGGTTCATTTTCTCATTAATCAAATTTATATTTGTATCAAAATTGATTTTTTAGAAATTAATAAGCTTACGAATATTTTTATGTTGCTTTTTGTTATAATTGATGAATTAGCAAAATTGAAAAAAGGGCACAACTTGTAACATTTAGCTTATATAAGGTCTAATTTGATAAATTTGAAAGCTTAAAGTGTTGATGCCAAAATTTGGATCATCGGATCAACAGTAAATTTGTATTATCGATAATTGAAATGTGCCTGCAAAACAAAAAGGAATGAACAACGGTGTGATGCTAGGCTACCTACACTCTGACGCTTAAGTTAGAAATTGGGTTTGTAAGGAGCTTAGAGAGTGATATTTGTGTATTTCAGACGTACCCTTTAATGTGTTGCTTTCCTCTGTTTATAAAGAGAATTCTTTCTGTAACAGAAGATGGAACTTGCCAACATTCTCTTGAGATTCTTACCAGAATTTGCATATGACCTCTGTTAGAGGAGAAGAGTAACGATTGGGTAACAGACGTGTGGAACCTCAAATCGGACCCAAATGGAGTCGATATTTGCTAACTGAGCTAACCCTTTGGGTCAGTCTTAAGGGTGAGTCGACCCCATAGGGTTGACCTCATGGCCAAGCTAACCCTAGGGGTTGGTCTCAACACCGCCATGTCGCTTGGCCAACCTCTTAAGGCCAGCCTCATGGCCAAGCCAACCTTAGGATTCGGTCTCAAGGCCGCCTAGTCGATCTCTCTCTTAGGGCCGGTCTCGTGACCGAATTGACCACTCTTAAAGAGTTGACCATTTTCATTTTAGGCTTGTTTTTAGGTCTCTTTTAGGTCGTGTGTTTTAAACTTTGGTTGGCTCAATAAGTTTGGCCACTTGCCTCTTTTATTGGGTTTGGCTGGTAATTACACCCACAACAAGAGTAAAAATGGATACACATGATATATTTAAGAGTAAAAATTGAAATAGCAAACCAAATTTTCTGTCTTGCAAATGTTATTTCAGGCGGTGACGTGGCTGTCGATACATTCACTTACGTCAGCAGGTACGGAAATGGTATGCGCTTTAGTTTTGTGTTGTTTCCCGCCGGTGCCAATAACAACCACGTGATGGCAACTGAGATTCTTGGGAATCCCACAACTGCGCTACCCTGCCGTGTAATCACGCGCTTGGCGGTGGCGCCAAATTCCACTTTTAAATCGCAAGAGCATTGACTGACGGTCAAATATCACAGATTGCGGATTTCTTTTTTCTTTTTTCTTTTTTTTTTAATCAAAATCGACGAAATGTAATTTTTGTTAAATTCACTGAATCATAATTCATAAGAAGATAAATGTAAAGATATGTATATATTTCTATGTTTTTTAAAGTTATATTTCAAAAGTTAAAGAATATTAAAATCGTTTATTACGTTTTTCTTTCCTATTGTTGTGTATTTGTTTGTAATCAATAAGAAAATGAAATTCAAATATTTCACATTGATCTTCACTGTACAGACTAGATCTTATATTAATTGGCTAGAGCCATTAAAAGTCAATGTGAATCCTTTGAAATTAATATGAGATCTAACCAGAAAAGGTCATTGACCATTCACATCCCACTTTTTTTTTTTTTTTTTTTTAAATTCCATTTATACATTTCTAAATTAAAAGCAAACAGCTATGATATTTCAACCGCCATTTAATTTTTTTTATCAGTTTAAAGTTATACAAAAAAAATTATTGATAATTATGTTTAAGTGGCTCCTTTGTAGAATTAGATGTATAGACATTTATTTTGAGTTCACTTTGTACAATGATACTATAGTTTCAAAAATGAGCTCAAATTGTAATATAGATAGGTGTTGCAAAAATTATATATTTTTTATAGTCTAACTTGCATATTTGAAAAGGCAGTCAACATTTATCCAAACTAATCATTTTGTATTTTTGCTATACTAAAGCCTACAACTTAACCTATCTACTCTATGGCAAGATACGTTGAATGTATCTTTCATTGATCTTTTAAATACTAAAACCCACACGTCTCATTGACAAGTTAAATCTTGCCTAAACATCCATCCACACAACCTCACTCTTCACACAACATTATTGTTCACCCTACCATCAACCCACAAAATTCAATACCCAATTTAGAGCAACACTCTCTCTCTCTATATATAACTTACACCGTTGCATAAAAGAAATAAATACAAACACGCTTACACTAACTCCCATTCACAAGCTCCACTTGTCTTTGGATGCTTGTTGGTTTCGTATTGCACTACCCACTCCAAAAGTGATTCAAATTAAAAGAGTCTACATCTCAAGTTCTTGGACAAAATATATACTTTTGTGCACTCATACATTAAAGGCGAAAATTGACTCACACATAATGTTTTATTGTACCATTTACAAACCTCAAACTTATGGGACTGTCACGGTCTATAATTGAGTGATACACACATAATACATATCATGTGACAAGTTCATTACAAATTAACAATATATATATATATTCTATGGTGAAAGAAGAAAAAGGAATGATTCCGTGCATGCATGCGCATGGACAAGCACAAATGAATGGTAAAAAAGGGCATAAATTTTTTTTTTCTTTTGAAACTGAGAGACAACAAAGAAAGTGCAACTAAACCAAAAACTCCCTCTAAACAATGAGGGACAAAACAGAAGCTAGAAAATAATTTGGAGGCTGTACCCAAGTCTGGTAATGTTCACTTTATAATCATAGAAAAAAAAAATTTATTATTATTTTTTTAAAAAAATTATATAGTTATAAGTGGAACAGGGTGCAACCCAACTCCACTCGAGTTTTTTCCGTAAAAAAACAGCAAACGGTAAAAAAGTAAAAAAGTCAGTAGGGATGTTGTGTTGGAGACCACCCAAAGTCTTGATTTGGCCACAGTGGCGCGTGGCTCGAGACTGCCCAGCGCCCTAGTCCACCGAGCCGGTCAAACTTCAAACCACTACCCATGAAAACTAAATGCAGCGTCGATTGCGGAGTTATGCTGGGCCCACTTCCATCCACGTCGGATTCTCGGTGGCTTCTAGTTGGTTGCCTCATTAACCGGCACAGTTACAAAATCCGAATCCACCTGGACCCCACCAATACAAAACCTTTTATTTTCTTTTTATTTTCATCTATTTTTTCTTTTTCTTTTTTAATTTCTCATTGGTAGGGTTCATTTTGAAAACTAAAATCCAATCACAGCCGCTTATCACGCCTCAACTTCCGATTGACGCAAAGTTTATACCACATAGACACATATTATTATTTTACTTTACTTGTATAAACTTTTTTTTTTCCTTCCTCTTTCTGTACGAGCTCGTACTCCCTTCCCCGACCAATAATATTTACTTAAAAATTTTCCAGATATTTAGCCTTTAATACTTTTTTTTTAAAAAAAGAAAATTTTAAAATTTTATTATTTTTATTTCCCTAAATTACATTTTCTGCTGTAGCACTCATCCCCCTCCTCCATAAGTACTCCACCGTCCCTAACCTTAGCCATCATCTCCATTTCCTCTCTTTCTTTTCTGCAACCGCGTTAGGCCTTTAACTTTTTCAGAAGAAAAGAATGGCCTCCATTATTTCTCTCTGCATTGCTTCTCTGCTCTCATTTTTCTTAGTCGTCGAAGCTAGAATCCCCGGAGTATACTCCGGCGGCGCCTGGCAGAACGCTCACGCCACCTTCTACGGCGGCTCCGACGCTTCCGGCACCATGGGTATGCTTTAATAAGCTCGTATAAACTTTAGTTGTTATTTTCAACGTTGGTTGATGTTATATCACTTTAGTTGTTATTTTATGTAACATTGTTGCAGGCGGAGCTTGTGGGTACGGGAATTTGTACAGCCAAGGGTATGGAGTGAGCACGGCGGCGCTGAGTACGGCGCTGTTCAATAATGGGCAGAGCTGTGGCGCTTGCTTTGAGATTAAGTGTGCTAATGACCCGAAGTGGTGCCATTCCGGTAGCCCGTCGATCTTGGTTACTGCTACTAATTTCTGCCCGCCGAACTTTGCTCTTCCCAACGACAATGGCGGCTGGTGTAACCCTCCTCGGACCCACTTCGACCTCGCCATGCCCATGTTTCTCAAAATCGCCGAGTACCGCGCCGGAATCGTCCCCGTCGCTTACCGCCGGTAAATTTTAAGAATACGAATGAATATTAAATTTACTAGCTCAAGCTTTTTCGGTGTTGTGTTTGAATTCCAATAGCGTTCTTTCCCTATTAATTTGATACTCCCACTTGGTTTTGTACCAATTTTTGAGCTAAAAGTAAAGTGGGCCAATATAATTATAGTTTAATTGGTTAATTGTTAATGCATTATAATAACCCAAGTTATATTCTTAAAACTAAAAGTCCAAAAAAAAGAGTAAAGTAAAACTAACACTATTATCGCAGTTTAGTGATTGAAGTATTTCAGATTCTTTCTAGAGAGTAAATTAAAATGTCAAGAATATTAGTAGAAGATTTTAGGTCTTTTTTGTCCGAAAACCTTACACTTTTAACCCATAATAAAGTCTTAAGAACAGGAATAAGCATAATTTTTATGTAGATTTATCAGTTTGTATTTTTTAAAAAGTTTTATGCTTGCTTTTTACCTATTTGCCCTCTGACGTTGGGTTATTTACGCAGAGTGCCATGCCGGAAGCAGGGAGGAATCAGGTTTACGATAAACGGCTTCCGTTACTTCAATCTGGTTCTAATCAGCAACGTCGCGGGTGCAGGGGATATCGTGCGGGTTAGCGTGAAAGGATCGAGGACTGGGTGGATGAGCATGACCAGAAACTGGGGGCAAAACTGGCAATCCAACGCCGTGTTGGTGGGCCAGGCTCTGTCATTTAGAGTGACGGCCAGTGACCGGCGGACCTCAACGTCATGGAATATCGTGCCCGCCCATTGGCAGTTCGGCCAAACTTTCACCGGAAAAAACTTCCGTGTTTAACCGCAAGTAAAAAAAAAGAACGAAGGAAATGGTTTTACTTATTACTGGGGTTTTTTTTTTTTTTTTAATTTCTATTTTTAACCTTTGTGGCGTCGATATTTAGATGCTGTTGGCGACCAGTGTTGGGTTGTGGGAGTGTGAAAGTGTTTGTTTAGTTTATAAGACTAATCTGATCTGAGCGTAATTTAGGAGCAAGGATTGGGGTATTATTGGAAGAATATTTTGACTGAGGGTTGGTTTGGTTCTGGTTATGTGACAGTTCAAAGGCTGAAGCGGCTGAATGAAGATTGTAGCCCGCAGTCTTCTTTTACAGACAATTTGAGTGTTACAGATTTATTTGTTTTTATTTCTGTTGCTAAAATTATGTGTATTTGTGTTTTTTTTTTCTTTTTGTATTAATTATTATACATTTGAAATGAATTGTATTACTGCTTCGATGTTTATTCTGCTTCTTTTGCTTCCCTTGTTTATGAATTTCACTGTTTTCTCCTTTTTACCTAGTGCGGTCAAGAGAATTTAAATTAAGTTTAAAGTAAATTAAATTCTTAGTTAAACTTAAACCAATAATTGAGTTAATTTCTAACTTACTAGAGCTTCTACTTTAGGAAGATTTTTACTTATTTATTTATTAGTATTGTCATTCCAAGGGAGAATATTTGAACATATGAATCTTTATAAATAATAACAATGTTTTGACCAACCAAAACTCTATCCAAGTTGGGCTGACAGATTTGTAGGAACGGTTTGTCTATTTTTTTTTTTTACTAGTTACTATTTTTCATTTGATATACTTTTTTACTTGAATTCGAGTGTATCTACTAATAGGTTTTTAGTGAAGTTTGAGTGTTTGTTTGATAGTTAAATTACAATTTAGTTAACTTTGAAGTGTGTTTTTTTTGTCATTGAACTTTAAAAAATATTTAATAGGTTTATGAATTTTCAATTTTGTATCTGAATAAAGTTTAATAGGTCTTTGAATTTTTAATTTTATGTCTAAATAATGTTTAATAGGTCACCAAACTTTTAACT
Organism: Trichosanthes truncata; assembly: GCA_033996785.1. Taxonomy (NCBI): domain Eukaryota; kingdom Viridiplantae; phylum Streptophyta; class Magnoliopsida; order Cucurbitales; family Cucurbitaceae; genus Trichosanthes; species Trichosanthes truncata. The sequence continues at coordinate 21,065,218 of JAWPNB010000008.1, read as the reverse complement.
TTGTGTCTAATGGATCTTTTGCATATTTGATTTTTTTTTAAAAATTAATTGATCTATTAGATATAAAATTGAAATTTATGTGTAATAGAACAATAAACATTCGATCTTGGGTCTGGTAGGTTCATAAATTTTAAAAAATATTGGATAGGTCAATGACCTATTAAACACAATTTAAAATTTAAAAATCTATTCGATACAAAATTAAAAGTTTAAGGATTCATTAGACATTTTTTAAAATTCAGAGTTCAAATAAACAAATTTAAAAGTTTATAAAGTTATTATACACTTTTTAGGAGTTGTTTGGGGCACTGAGTGGGTTATAATAACATGAGTTATAATAGTCTGTGAAATAACATAATATTATTTAAAATGCAGAGTTGTTTGGTATGGAGTTATAATAGTTTGTGTTTGGGGTGCAGAATACTCCACATGTTATTATAACATATGTTATTATAACCCTTGCCCCAAACAACGCCTTAAAGTTTAGGGACCAAATAGACACATGTTTGAATGTCGAGTGACTAAACTTGTAATCTAACATTCTTTAATTTAATCTTAGTGTTTATTTGTTTAAATTTATGTGGTCTGTTAGTCAATTTCTAGTCAATTTCTACTTTTGACTAGGTAGTAAATTCATGAAAATGAAAAATTAAAAGAGTTATTGAGATAAAAGGTAACTTATATCTTTTTTTAAAAAAAACAAACTTATGTCTTTTTTAAAGGTTGCGAATGAAAGTTTTGAATGCACATCTCACAATTATAATTCTATATTTAAAAAAATATAGAAAGAGAAGATTTTTTTTTTTCAAAAAAATCATTATTATTTTAAAAGGAAAATGGTAAAGAAAAGGTTGTCCAAAGAAATAATTGTAAAAATATAAAATAGGAAATGGAAGCAACAGAGACTTGGCAATCATGCTCTGGAAGAAGCAGAAAAGAAAACAAAATTTTGATTTTCTTTTTTCTTTTGAAGTTGGAAATTATGAGATGGGCCAATAAATGAAGAATTCGTTGTTTCTTGCAATTCCACTTACCGAGGGTTGCACATGGGTGGGGTTGGGACCTTTGTATGTATTTTCAACTTCCTCTTTTCCTTCAATTTCTTTTTTCACCACTTTCAAATTGGACATTGGATACCCACTAACCACTTTCCATACCATAAACGATTAAAGCAAAACTAGAGCTTTGGATCTCATACTTTTGGTAATTTCCCTTGTGTGAGCTAACATTTTTCAACCACCTCAAATATTGGTAAGGAATTTTTTTTTTTTCTTTTTGAGTTCAACAATAGATGGAGTGGAGGGATTCGAACTTCTAATTTCTAGGTCGAAGTTATATGTCTTAACTGATTGAGTTATGCTCAAGCTGACATTTGATTAGAATAGTTATAATATTTTAATATTTAATATGTTGATGTACGAATTCAGCACCGGTGGATCCGCACGATTTCAACTTAAAAACAAGATGAGGCTACCTGAAAACAGAAAAACGAGTACTGCTGTGGTACCTTGCCACACATTTCGATGCTTAAGTCAACTAAGATTTTTGAGATGTGTAGTCATGATTTGCCTAGAATGTGCCTCATGATTTTGATGTACTTTGTGGTTAATTTTGCCCATAACATATGGGAAATATTTTATATTTGTTTAATCCAACTACTTAAATGAGAAGTTTTAAAAATGTATTTGTGAAAGTTAAAATTTTAATAACATTTTTTTCTCACATTTACTACACACGACAATTCAATTCTCTTGTCAACTCAAACATAACTCAATTGGATAAGATACCATGACTTCGAACAAAAAGTTAGAGGTTCGAATCTCCACCCAACACATCATTGAACTAAAAAAAAAAAAAAAAAAATCAATCAATCAATCATCTTCTTACTTAATCTTCTATAACTCATTTTCTCTTTTAAAAACATTTGGTTGGATAGGCTTTGATTCAGTGCTTAAGACATAAATGGATAGTCTACTGTCAAACAAGAAAAAAAAAAAAACAAAAGAAAACCTAGTGTAGTGCTTAATTAAAGGGACCATTTCTCAAAGTGCTTTTGGGCTGATGTAGCCCAAATTTTACGTGGGCCGAATTTCATTCATCAACGCAAAATTCCATATTGAGAAAACGGCATTCCTGAAACTAAAAACCGCCGTCTGTGGGAATCGAACCCACGACCACATGGTTAAAAGCCATGCGCTCTACCAGCTGAGCTAAGACGGCTGTTTATTTTGAAGCTGTCAAACTTTCAATTTTAAAGTATATTGATTTTTTTTACTAATTAATTTATATAAATAAAAAACCTATTTTAATGTTTTTTTTTCTATATTTATATGAACACCATTTCTACATGACCACATGGATGTTACTCAACCACAATTAATAACCACCATAAAATTCTAAATATTTCCAAAGCACAATCATTTTATAAAAAAACAAAAAACATACAAAATAAGGAATACTTTGTCCTGACACGTGATTAATGACGGTGTAAATCATAAAAACCGAGTTATTTATTTTCACAACAAAGGGACTTCGAATTTCAAAGCCAAGTACAGGAAGTGGGGCTGGAACACCGACTATATATAGGATGCGAAGTACTTTAGAGTTAGAGATTGTTCCTTTCCCATTTATTACAGCAAAAAATAAACCAATTGAAAAAATTTCTAACTCCACCCCCACCCAACAATACTTACGCATGGTAGGTTTGCCTACACGTTTTTTTTAAATACTCTATTCTTTTTAAAGTTACAATATTATCATTCACCTTTCATAAATATATCAAAACTAATATTGAAGTATAAATTTATTAGAATATTGGATAGAAAATTGATGTAGCGGTGACTTAAAACGACATGGTGGTGACTAGAACGTTTGCTTGGATTAAGTGTATGAAAGAACGACATTCAGACATGTCGACTTTTTGTCCAAGATTCTAATAATTTTTTCTATTCCAATGATAGTTTTGAAACATTTTTGAAATAATAAATGTATTTTTGAAATGAAGGGTTCAGGGGTTTTTTTTTCCTTTTTTAAATTTAGCCCAAAAATCACCTCCTTGATAACAAGAATCCTCCTATTATATATATATTTTTAATAAGAAAATATTTCTCTTCACAGTCTCCCTTTCTGCATTCTTCTCTCCTAACAATAAAAAATATAATGGTTGTTTGCCAGAGTAAGGAGAGGAAAAATTTCTCAAGTACTACGTAGTACATACTCTTTCATTCACCATTTAACTTGTCATTGGAGGTAAATTATTTTACTTCACGGACTCTATACCATTCTTAAATACTTATGTCATGGAAAATAATGAATTGATTCCATAGATAAGTTGACATACATTAAAAACTTTTAGCCAAAAAAAAACTCCATATTAGAAATTTGGTATATAAGATATTCTTGATCAAGAGAAATTTTTAGAAGAAATTGTCACAATGTGACCGACAATTTTTTTTTTTTTTTTTTTTTTTTTTTTTTTTTTTTGAAACTGACAATTTTATATCATTGAATATACAGATAAATTACAAAAATATTTTGACTCTCCAACCAATAGTTATAAATCTATATCAAATGACTATTAAAAAATAACAAAATTGTAGAGATGTTGTTGAATAATTTTTCATGACTTGAGGGAGTGCTGGGTGAAGTTAGGCAACCTCCTCATTCGTACGGGCTTCACCTTTCACGTGGCCCCCCTTTCAACTTTCTATAAATGTAACAGCTCTTCTCTCCTTCCTTCTCCATCTCTCTCAGACAACAATAATGTCCGGCGTTTGGGTGTTCGACAAAAATGGCGTGGCCCGTTTAATCTCCAACCCAACAAGGGAGTCGTTCGAGGTCAAGGACCCGCCCCATCCAGGCACCGCCACCGCGCCAGGGGCTCGGCCCAGAGTCCTGGTCTACCTCCCAACGAACCAAGTGATCCAGTCCTACGCCGAACTCGAGCAGCGACTCGGCGAACTCGGCTGGACTCGGTACCCAAATTCCGCCGAACCGGACCTCCTCCAATTCCACCGCTCCCACGACTCGGCCCACTTGATTTCTCTCCCCAAAAGCTTCGCCAAATTCAAGCCCATGCATATGTACGACATTGTCGTCAAAAATCGCCATTTCTTCGAAGTTCGAGACCCGACATCATCGTCGCCAGCTTCTTAAATATTAAAATATTTTGCTTTTCACGTTCTAATTGTTCTTGTTTCACAATTTCTTAATTTTTGGTTATTATTTTGCATGCATTTTTATGAATATGTGGAAATTAAAATCCAGCTGGTTTACTGTTTATTTGTCTTTGTATTGTATACAGGGTTAAGGGCTCCCTTTTTTTTCCCCTCAGCCACGAAACAGCCGACTGAGAGATTTTACTTGATAGCCTATGTTTTATAGCCTTTTTTTTTTACTGAAAATACTGCCCCAACTCTGCTGCCTAGCCCTAACATAATACTAATTTCCATACATATATCTGGCTATAATATGAAATTTATAAATATAAATAAAAATACATTCCTGACCGGATTATTTAGGGTAAATTACAATTTTAGGTTTATTGATTGCGCTTTGGTACTTGAACCCTTCTTTGTTTTGTTTTTTTTTTAATTTTTTTAAGAGGGACATTGCGTTGTGTAAAAGTTAACTAATGCTATATCTTAGGTCATTTATGTCATGCGGTTTGTGTGCTTATGAAAAGTTGATATGTCATGTGGGGTATGGGTGTAAAGTTGGCTCATGTAATCGAGTTGAAATTATACCATATAGTTTGTTTGTGACGTTCAGACTAATTTTTGGGATGTGGATATCAATTTTGGAGTATACTATTGTTTTGTTGATATTTATTTTGGTATAAGAGATGCTTGTCTTTAGAGTCTCGATTGCGTTATCTTTTATTCTTGTATGGCGCTTGATCTGATTTGTACGTTGCTCAAGCAACTAGACAAGTTAAAGTATGCAATGTGCATTATTCAATATGGTCTTACTAGGATATCTTGGTTGAGGATAGAGATATGTCTCTCAATTGAGACTAGAGAATTATACTTGCACGCCGTTGCGACACTTTTGAAAATTTCAATTTAACCACTACTAAACACCATTTCGTTATTGATTGATTGAAGAAGTACAATAATTGATCTTCATGATTAGCACACAACTCGTCCATTATAAAATATATGAAAATAGTCTCTCCACATGTTCTTCCCACCTCCAATCGTGGTCAACCATATCTTAGTCAAACATTAAAATATAAATACCATCTCTAGAGTACTTACACATTCGGAAGAAATCTATGGCACTCTAAACATTGAGTTGGTACCATTCAATACTAAAATTCTAACTGGACTATTGAAAGCTCATTTGACCGACGTCAAATCAATATCTGAAACTCTCAAATCACTTTCTTTGTGTGTAATACAACTCATTTGAACTTGATATAGCATATTTTAGACCATCTATAAATATCACCTATATACATTATATTATCGAGTCAACTTTTCCTTATTGTGTATATAAAACTACAAAAAAAAAAAAAGAAAAAAAAAAAAGAAGATATAGATAAATTAAAATTGCAATTCAAATAATCCAATCTAATATTTGAGATCATTGGTTGGACTCGGACAATAGTGAGTTTGGGGGACATAAATCCTGAGTTTCATTTGATAACCATTTGAGTTTTTAAAATATTTTTAGGCAAATTCTAAAAATAAAAATAAGTTTTTAATTAAAAATTATATTCTTTAGTTTTCAAAACTTAGATTGATTTTTTAAAACATATCTAAAAAATAGATAACAAAATAAAAAAAAATCTACAGATAAAAGTAGTATTTATAAACTTAATTTTTAAAAATTAAATGGTTAATCAATAATTTACACAAGGTTTACTAGCAACCACAGAGACGACTACAATTGAAGCCATGTTATTTCCAGAAAGCTTTTGACACGTGACCCCAATTGAAGCCATGTTGTTTCCAACAAGCTTTTGCCACGTGGCTGGGTCACGTGTCTCAATGGGATCTTGCTCGTGAACCAATCACATCAATTCATTTTTGGCATAAGAAAGCATGGTCATGCTAAATTCTAATTTTTCTATCATCAATTATTGATTTAGTTAATCAAAGTAACTTGGATAATTCATGATGCTAATACCAAATTAAATCATCAGCTTTGTCTTTTCATAAATATTCTCGATATTTGCTATGGGGTGAGTGTTTTCTTTTAGCTAGATATATATTTTAAATTGGTTAAATTATCAAAAATACTCTTGAACTATGGAGTTGATTTCAATTATACTCTTAAACTTTGAAAACTTTCATTTTAACCCTTGAACATTGAAGTTTGTTTTAAAACAACCATTGAAGGCTTTTTTTCGTTAAATTTATAGACGGATAATGTTTTTTAAAACAATGTTTTTGCATTTATATTGTTGTTTATGTGAACATATTTGAACATATACGTTGAAAAAAAAATCAAAATTTATACAAATAGGTCATTTTTCGTCCATAAATTTAACTGAAAAAACCTTCAAGGGTTGTTTTGAAACAAACTTCAAAGTTCAATGGTTAAAATGAAAACTTTTAAAGTTTAGGGGTATAATTGAAACCAACTCCATAGTTCAGGAGTATTTTTGATAATTTAATCTTTTAAATTTTAATGTTTCAGTGTTTTTTTTTAGTTTAGTTTTTATTATATAAATAGTTTCAATTCAACTTCTATATTATAACATTTTTTAATTAATGAATGTTAAAATTGTTCGATGATAAATATACATTGCATATGATAATTAGGGAATGAATTAGGATTCCTAAGATAAGAAAATTCGAAATTTTTATTAACTTCTTAGATATTTAGAAGATGAATTAGAAAACTTCACCTCTTAGATAACCTAATTTCTTCTCAAAATTTCTATCAACTCACTGGGGATCATTTCTAGTAATTTTATTATTAGTCAAACCTTCCTCATTGAAAAATGTTAAAACATATAAGACTAAAATGAAAATTTTTATACAATAGAAACTAAAATGAAAAAACACATGAGACTAAAACATATATTTAACTTTTCTTTTCTTTGTGTTGGTTAGTCATTTGGATTAAAATTTAAAGTAATATTTGATAAAAGGGTTGAGTTTGTCCCCACATATTTATATTTAATAGGTAAGTTTATTTATATTGGTATTGGTAAGAAGGAGAAATTGAGTGTTTAATTAACACTGATTTATGATATTTTGATGACAAATTAGCAAATTTAGTATAAGTTTTTGTAAGGCACATAGGAAATCAAATACTTCAAATGACCCTCTGCATAGTATTTATAGAGGTATGGAGTTAAATGTTGAATGAATCAAACTAAAAACCACATCGTGGATGATCATACAATTAGGAAGGGCATCATATCATAATAATCGATATCTTGAGTTGGACCACATAGAAAGGCTGACAATAAGGACAAAGGTGTCCATCACACTATGTGTCAAGTCGAGAGAAATTCTAAGTTAGACATGACCAAACAATAATTTGTCGTATTTGATACTGAACAATCATAAACAATTTCTAACATACTTACCTTTATTCGTAAAAGTTAAGTTTACACAGAGTAAAATTACTTATTTCTGATCAAGACATGCCCAATTTATATAAATTCAAACTTTTCAAATCCATGAATCAAATATTGATTGTGGGGGAGAATGAGAAGATTTGTTAGCTATTGAATAAATACAAGTGTAGGGTATATGGTATGAAATATTAGAGGTATGCCTTAAGGCTAGCCGGTTATGTTTCGATATTTATAGGCAAATGGCTGTGGGGTGGGGTACCCTTGGCCCATGCCCTTTGCCTTACCCTCTTCTTCTACGTAATTTAAACTTATGGAAGAAAAGATACTCTAAATAAACCCTACCTCACTTTCCAAAATTATGGTCCTAAACATTTAATTTTAGTTGTCCAACTAGTCTATATAGCTTCAATATGCCCAAGCTAACTTATGTCAATGATACATATTCAAAAGTTACATCATTCATAATTAGTTCGAGATTAAATAAGGATTTTAAAATTTTAGAGACCAAGATATAATAAATATGAAAGTCATGGATCAATAAAAAGAAATTTGAACTTAAAAGTAGGTTTGAATCCTATTTTGATCTCTATATTTTCAACTTTTGTCTACTTGTGTCATGTAGTTTCAAAATGTCATTTTAGTTCATGTACTTTTAAAACATTTATTTTGTATTTTACTTTTAAAAAGTAATTATTTTTGTCTATGTTTGTAAAATTCATTACCAATAAAGATTATATGCACAACAAAAATTCATTGATATAAAGCTATGAAAACATTCGAAAAAACTCATTAAAGTACGTGTTGTGGAAAAAATAAATAAAAAGAAAACAAATGGATAGAACAAGAGGCGAAGTGTTGACCGACTCGTGATTTATGATAGAATAAAAAGTTATTCAAAAAAAAGTGAGATTTTTAAAATTTCCTCTTTGTTTTGCCCCCATCTAAATTTTTAGAATATATATATGGTAAAATTGTGTTTCTTTTATATGGAAGTTCTACTTTTGAAAATGCAAGATTTTAAATAGACAAAAATTGAAAATATAACGATGAAAACGAATGTTTCAAAATACATAAATTAAAATAGATAAAAACTTGAAAGTAAAGAAATCAGAGTTAAAATTTGAATATTAAAACTATAATATTGCATATATAGCAAATTATCTTTTTAATTTACAATGAACTAAAAAAAATCACGATATTTCAAAAGTCATTGCTAAACAATCATGTTTGAACCACTATATATCTTGTCGACGTGTGAGCATAATTCAATCGGTCAAAATATTTGATGCAGCAAATTTTAGCTTAGGCCAAATCCATGGCCAAATATGAAAAAATCATCTAAAAAACTCTCAAAGAACAAAATTCTATTTCAAAAGTTGCTTTATAAATCCTGAAAGTGGCTATTTATAGTCTTACAAGAAAATAAACCAAAAACTAATTGAAACTAATTAATCTAAAATTAACACTAAATTAATAATAATTAAACTATAATAATTATCTACGTTTTATCTTATATCAATATTACATAGATCTTGTTTAAAAAAAAGAATCATGTTTCAAACATTATATTGTGTCAACATGTGAGTGTAAGTTAATAAATCAAATCATTATCTAAATGTGTCATCATGAATATAATTCAACGATAATTGATATGTACTTTTTTTCTTGAATTTAGAGGTTAGAACTTGTCACTCTACATTTGTTGCTAAAAAAACATTACCTAAATCCCTAAACAAAAGGCTTAAATCTTGTCAACTTATGTTAAACTGAAAAAATTATATTTTAAAAAAGAAAAAGGAGTGGAAAGTGGTAGTAATGAATGCAGAAGTAGGAGCGGTTGGGTGAAGAGAGAGATAAAACTGACCGAAAAGCTGCAAGAATTAAGGCAATAGAAGCAGACGAATGAGAAAGTGCTAATGAAGTCCAGAATCCAGAGAGAGACTGAGACACGGGAAAATAAAAAAAAAAGAATTATATATATAATTGATAAATAAATAAATAAGGAAAAAGCAAATAAGAAAATTTCCTAAATGCTATGATTAGACATATCGTATGGGCTGATGAAATGCGTCAGCGTCTGCCACGCTCCAAAATGTAATTACTTTTCATATCTTCCTTCCACTGTTTCCCTATCTGCCGTTTTCATTTTCCATCTCTTTTTTTTTTGGAAATATTTTCCATCTCTTTTTTAAATTATTTCGTTTTTAGAAATATATAAACTTTAATTACAAATTTACTTCTATAGTTTAGATTTATTCCATCTCTATATAGTTTGAGCTTAGTTTTCTATTTCGTTTTTGTTGTTTAATCAAATTTTACAATTTGTCAATGTCACTATCATATTAAATATGTGTCACATTTTTTTTATTTAAGCAATAATTAGTTGGTTTTCGTTTTAGTTCCCAAACTTTTAATTTTGTGTCTATTTAGTTTCTAAACTTTAAAAATTGTTCATAATAAACTTTCAATTTTATGTCTAATAGATCTCTGAACTTTTAAAATGTCTAATAGATCCTCGAACTCTCCATTTTGAGCCTAATAGATTCTTGACATATTCAACATTTTTTTTAAAAATAATTGATTTATTATATATAAAATTGAATTTTATGTCTAATAAGAACTTAAACTTTCAATTTTGTGTGCTAGTAAATCTGTGAATTTTTAAAATGTCAAAATAGGTCAATGACTTATTAGACACAAAATTGAAAATTCAAGAACCTATTAAACACAAGTGAAAGTTTAAAGACCTATTAGACACTTTTTAAAGTCCAGGAGGCTAGGCTATTTGACACAAAATTGAAAGTTCATAAACTTATTAAACACTTTTTAAAGTTTATGGACCAAATAGACACAAATCTCAAAGTTTAAGAACTTAAACTTGTAATTTAAGCTGTGTTTTTTTTTTTATCAAAAAATTTAACTAACTATGTTAGTTGACTACACTTTTTAAAGTTTATGGACCAAATAGACACAAATCTCAAAATTTAAGAACTAAATTTGTAATTTAAGCTGTGTTTTTTTTTTTTTTTTATAAAAAAATTTAACTAACTATGTTAGTTGACTACATTGAGATTTAAGGTTGAGCCAACAAAATAGAAAAAAAAAAGAAAAAAGAAAAAGAAAGAAAGACAAAATGGAAACTTTTGTATGGATAACATATGACTTTATAGACAGTTTGTGAGATTTAATTAGACCATAAAAATCAAATTGAAACTAAGCCAAACACTATAAGAATTAAATTCCAACTTTAAAATTGTAGGGATTGAATTGGCTAATCCAAAATATTTTAATTAAGTTTGCAATTTTTTTTAAAACAAATTATTATTATTATTATATATATAATCAAAGAATCTAATAAAGAATCCCCATCCTTCTATTTATTATGGGGCCAATTTGAAGATAAGAAATCAAACAATTTTAAGTTGAACAAACATTGCATGGTCTACATGACAGTTATTTCCATTCGGTCATTTCTTGAATGTGCCATGTGAGACGTTGTGTAATCGATTTCTTATTTTGCATATTGTTCTTTTTATAAATTTAACAATAAAAGGATAAAAATGCATTATATCATTTTTGTCTCGCTATTTTGCATAATTCCCTTTCTTTTTATCCACGTTTGCAAATTCGGAAAGAAAAAATACATTTTTCATTTTTAATTAAACCATTGAGTTAAATTGGTTTGGGTTTACACTGGCCCACGTAATAAGTTTTGAGTCTAAACGGGCATTCCAAACTGGGCCGAATCTTAAAAGTGGCCAATATTTATGGGCCTACGAATTGAATAAATCTACGGCCCACATTGAAACAGGGTACGAGGCTCATAAATTCATAAAGTAGTGGAATCGGACACAATTATTGGATTTATTTATAATGACGTTGATTGCTGTTTTTTCATTTTGGTGAAGTAATAGAAGTTGCTTGTAAGAGAGGGAAAGGTGTATGAGCTCCATGTTCCTTCATTATGAATGTCGAATTAATGTTCTTCCAATCTAAATCTAGCAATGCTATTACCAATCCCATTGCTTTTGTAATAATGAGCGTGAAAATATAATTTTATAATTTGTACGACAATCAAATCTTTAATCAACCCAAAAAATATCATTGTTTAAAACCAAGCTCCATCAATATAAAAAACTTTTGAGTTTTAGTTCGAACTCTAAATTATTGATCACTAATATTGTGCCAACATGAGTATAACTCAACTAACATAAACTACGTGTCTTCGACCAATAAGTCAAAGGTTCGAATGTTCAACCTTACATAATGTTAATCTAAAATAATAATAATAACAATAATAATTTAAATATCGTGATCTCGTAACTAAAAAACATGATTAATTTATTTTTGGTTAATTAACTTTTGCTTTGGTCCATGTAACATTTGAACCAAATAGTAATAATATATATGTTAGGGTGTTGAATTGATAATATATAATATTACACAATACTTTATGCTATTAAAATACTAATAATATTATTATATATCGGAAAATAATAGTATTTTATATTTATCATACTATAGTTGTAGTTAATGGATAAATAAATTGACACAGCTAAGTATGATTTAGGTATTTAATGGTATTGGTTTACTTTATAAAACTGGGTCTTAATAGATGACACGAGTCTAACTAAACCCAAACAATAAAATTTCAATATCTTGTCTTTTTAAGATATAGCAGATCTTATTTGATGACTCTTCTAGAGTGTTTACTTTAAAGAAATCATAATTTCAGTTTCTGGGTAGTATAAAATAAATATATTTTTTAAAGTAAAAGTAAATATGATTCAAACGACTAAAAATTAGGTAATAACATGTTCAACATACTACTATTTAAATATTTTACATAGATTTTAAAACTAACTGATTGATAGCTATTTGATTTTTGGTTTATAGTTTTTAAAAATTATGTTTGTTTCTCACAATTTTTCAATAGTTTCATCTTTAATAAGGAAGCATTTGAATTCCTAGCCAAATTTCAACAACAAAAACAAATTTTTAAGGCCCCATTTGATAACAATTTAGTTTTTTATTTTTGAAAATTAAGTCTATTAATACTACTTTCATCTATGAGTTTTCTTGTTTTGTTATTTACTTTTTACATATGGTTTCAAAAACCAAGCCAAGTTTTGAAAACTAAAAAAAATAGATTTCAAAAACTTGTTTTTGTTTTTTGAATTTGGCTAAGAATTCAAATGTTTTTTTAAACGAAAGATGAAACTCATTGTAGAGAAAATATGAGAAAAAAATAAGCACAATTTTTAAAAACTAAAAATCAAATTGTTATCAAACGAGGCCTAAAAACTATTTATTTATTTTTTTCTTTTATTTTTTTTTTATTTAGTTTTCAAAACTTGTTTGGATTTTGAAACTATTCCTAAAATGTAGATAACAAAACAAGGAAACACATACGTGGAAGTAATATTTATAAATTTAATTTTCAAAAACAAACAACCAAATGGTTATAAAATAAGGTACCATTTGATAACAATTTTTTTTTTTTTTATAGTTTTGAAATTTTTTCTTGATTCCTCACATATTATTTTGCATTTTTTTTAACCTTTTTTCAAAACACATTTGAATTCTTAACTAGTTAAGTTTAATAAATACAAGTTTTAACGCCACCACTTTAATTTTAAAAAATTGACTTAAATTTTGAAAATATTTTTAAAAAGTAATAATAAAACAAATAAATATATAGGTAGAAGTAGTACTTATAAGTTTCATTATTTAAAATAGAAAAAAAAAATTACCAAACAATATCTAAATAATCAAACTCAAATATTATAGAGTCAGATTAATTTGAATTTATCATCTAATTAGAATCATTTTGATGAGATGAGTTTATAACTCAAATAATTATATTGGATTGAAAATACCTCATAATTCGACATAATTCACAAACACTCGATCCTTAATAACCCTACGTTGGCAAAGGAATGGAATTCAACAAAAGATTGAAAATAATGGTATAAAAGTTTATATATATATATATATATATATATATATATATATATATATATATATATGTATTTGAGTTCAATAACATGTGAGGATGAAGATTTAAACTTCGATTTAATTGAACTATACTTATGTTGACGAAAAAAATACTATTATTCTCACCTAAAACTAGAGATACTTGTCTTGTATAAATAGGTAAACTGGAAACAAACAATTCTAACCAAAGCACTCACTAACTCTACTGCCTTCTATCTAATTTAGTAAATGCAACTGATAAGTAATACCAATGTTTAATTAAAAATAACTGGTGGACCCAATATTCTAATAAGGTTCTAACGATTCTTAAAAAAGCATTGAAGTGCTCATTTGTAATTTAAATAGAACATAGAAGTATTAAATTTTATTATTGAATTATAAGTATATTTTTTCTTTTTTAATACTATTTTGATCATTGTACTTTCAGTCTTCGTTTATTTTGGTGTCTTGTATTTTCAAAACGTTCATTTTGAATATTGTACTTCGAAAAAGTTATCGTTCTAGTCATTTTTTATTTTTTATTTTGTCTAATTTTTATATCACAATATTAACACAACATTACTTTCAATATGTTTTTTTGAAATGTAGCCATAACTCTGTGTTAAAGAGTTTTCATTATGTACAAAATTTGTGTGAGAATTTTACAAATAGAGACAAAATGATCATTTTTAAAGTACATGAACACTAATGAACAATCATTAAAAATATATTAGACCAAAATGAACATTTTTAAAAATTTGGAAGTACAAGGACTGAAATAAACTAAAGCTTAACCTACAAAGTCAAAATATAATTTAAACCCTATTTTTTAAAAAAAGAAAAATTTGTCCATGGACTTTTTTAAAAAAAAAAAATTTGTTAGTCTTCGTTGAAAAAGAAAAAAAAAACTATGTTAAATTATAAGTTTAGTCCATAAAATTTCCAGTTTGTATCTATTTGGTCTCTAAACTTTAAAAAATGTCTAATAGATTCTTAAAATTTTCGATTTTTGTTTATTTGGCCCTTAAACTTTAAAAAATATCTAATTGATCCTTAAACTTTCATTTTTGTGTCCAATAAGTTCCTAAATTTTTAATTTTGTGTCTAATAGATTTTTGACATATTCAACATTGTTTTTTAAAATTCGTAAACTTACTAGACATAAAATTGAAAGTTTAGAATTTTATTAGACATAAAATTAAATTTTATATCTAATAAATTAATTAATTTAAAAATTTTTAAATATGTCAATAATTTATTAAATACAAAATTAAAAATTTAGATATTTATTAAATATTTTTAAAATTTAAATACTTATTATGCACCAAAATAAAAAATTTAAGGTAGTACTAGTAGATATATTTTAGTCTCTGATTCGAGACCACGCAGCCTTTGCCTTTTTGAGTCTCTCAGCTTTTGAAAAAAGGCCCGCTCGCACGGTTGCTTTGCCTCCGTTCGCGCGACGCCTGTCCAGACAAAGTCGTTAAATTACATTTTTACCCCAAAACAAATTCCTAATTTCCCAAGGAAGACCCTCAACCAACGGCTGGGACCCTCCTTCCAACTGAGCTACCTGATCCAGTTTTGGCCTTCAGCGTCTCGGTCTGCAACCCCTCGTGATCCTCTGACTCTCTCTCCTCTCTTTCTCTCTCTAAAACTACAATGGGCCAAATGGCTCTCTCTCTCTCTCTCTCTCTCTCTCTCTGGTCTATTACCTAACCCTCTTCCATTTTCAAATTACAATATGTAGACTCTCAACCAATCCCACTTGGTTTCATTTATTCTTCGCCCCTCTCATTTGACTCAATCGTCTTCTCCCTTCCTCTACCCTTTTTCTTCCCCTTTTTCTCTTCCAACATTCCGATTCTCCAACCCCAGAACTTGTTTTCAACCAATGAAGTGCTTCCACTTCACCAATGGCGAGAGAAGGGATGACGAAGACGGCATCGTTTCTAGAGTGTCCAAGGTCTCGTGGGCTCGGTCGCTCAGTATGGCTTCCAGCACTTTTGATACGAGGCGGTCCGAGTTCGATTCTGACTATTCTAGGGATGTTTCCGACTCGATTGGTTTCTATGAGTTTTTGACTCTGCGGAGAGGGAACGATCTGCGGGTTTTTTCTTTTTCCGAGTTGAGATCAGCTACTCGAGGGTTTAGCAGGGCGTTGTTGATTGGGGAAGGAGGTTTTGGTTGTGTTTTTAAAGGAGTTGTTAGGGCTTCTGGTGATGATAATGGTGCCTCCAATTCCAAGTCTGATTTGAAGATGGAGGTTGCTGTTAAACAGCTCAATCGCAACGGCTTCCAGGCATGTCTTTCTGTTTCTTCTTCTTCTTCTTCTTATTTACGATTTCGGATTCTCTGGTTTTTAGTATCTTGAACTTGATTGCGTCCCCTGAATCTTTCAAATTCTTGAAATGCAATGTTCGAATTCGTTTTATGACTATCTTGTTGAATGCTAACTACAAAATCTTCTGAAGATTCGGTGGTTTTGTTTTATTTGATTTGTCCTGATGTTCGATCACTGTGACGATCCTGTATAATTTGTCCAATTCAATTCTCTAGAACCCCCAAATTGGGAATGATTCCAGCGGATTGTACTTGTTTATGGTTTTACAAGTGCTTTTGGGTCAAATCTGATCGAATTTTCAAACAAATTCTAGTATTCAGGGGCACAAGGAGTGGATCAACGAGGTGAACTTTCTGGGTGTGGTGAAGCATCCAAATCTTGTAAAGTTAGTTGGATACTGTGCAGAAGATGATGAAAGGGGAATGCAAAGGCTTTTGGTTTATGAGCTTATGCGCAACAGAAGCTTGGAGGATCATCTATTGGTTCGAGTATCTTCACCATTGTCATGGTTGGCAAGGCTCAAAATTGCTCAGGATGCAGCTCGTGGTCTTGCATATCTACATGAAGAAATGGATTTTCAGGTACAAAATCATGTTCAGCCTGTTCCCTGAAATAGACAACAATAATGTGATTCTGGGTTCTTGGAATCTACTGTTACCATGATGTTTCAGATTTTATCTTGTGAAGTAAATACAGATTTTGTGTCTTGTGGGAAAGCATGTGTTTGATAGTTGCTCGTGGCTTTCGTATTTAAGTGATTTGGATCTGCTTTTGTACGATGCAGCTAATTTTCCGCGACTTAAAAGCATCAAATATTCTGCTAGATGAAGAATTTAATGCAAAGCTTTCGGATTTTGGACTTGCCAGACAGGGTCCTCCGGAAGGAATCAGTCACGTGTCAACATCTGTATGTTTAATCTTCTTGGACTGGTCTTTGCAAGTGAATTTGTCATAACTTTTGGAAATACTGAAAAATACTTTCGACTTAGTAATGTTGTTTGCTAACTAAAATCATCTTTCACATTCTTCAAAAGCACTATAAACTACTTCTCCATGAAGTACTTAATTAGTGCTGTTTTTGGTAAATGTTTTAGTACCATGGTTATCCCTTTAGTATGTTCTTTTGCAAGATCAACAAATCACATTCTTGCTGCACCATTTGGATTTCAGCTTCTAAATGTGTTACATTATTGATTTTAAGCCATTACCCCTGAAGTTATGTTCTGTAGTAATTCTCGAATGTAGAAGATGTTTCCTTCTGATGACAATTTACTTGTCTTTCAAGGTTGTGGGTACGGTAGGCTATGCAGCTCCAGAGTATGTTCAAACTGGCAGGCTAACTGCAAAGAGCGATGTGTGGAGTTTCGGGGTTGTTCTCTACGAACTCATTACAGGAAGACGAGCCGTGGAGAGAAACCTACCGCGCAACGAGCAGAAGCTTTTGGAATGGGTTAAACCATATGTCTCTGACCCTAAGAAGTTCCATCTTATTATCGATCCACGACTCGAAGGAGAATGTGACATCAAGTCAGCACAGAAACTTGCATCACTGGCCAACAAATGCCTAATGAAGCAGCCTAAAAATCGCCCGAAAATGAGTGAGGTTGTTGAGATTCTTGGAAACATCATCAGTGAATCATGTCAAGATGAAATAGTTCCTCAACCCATCGAAACTGTCGAAACGAAGGAAGAAGAAACTCTGGAGGAGCCTGAAGTTGTTGAGCCTACTACAAGGCATAGAAATAGTCATCTAAGGAAAGTTTTTGATTTCAGAGATATGGTGAGCTTAAGAAACAAATCTTTTGGGAAGTTAGATTGGAGAAATTGGACACCAGGATTGGTGAGAACTTGGTGACAAGTCATGCTTATTCTTTTTCTCCCCTACTTCGGTAATGAAAAGCATAATATATGGAGGTTCTCCCTCCATTTTCTCTGTTTTTGGTATACCTGTAAAAATCCAAGGGAATAGTAGATTTGAGTTAGCTCACTTCATTACATTGATTCAAAATTTTTGCCTTTATGTGGTTTATTTTTTTAAAAAAATTATTTTTAGTTAAATTACAAAGAATAATATTTACTGCCTAACAGTAGTCACTTGGAGATACCTCCTAATTGGTTAAGAGATAAGTATTTTTCAATTACAAATTTAGTCATTGAACTTTGAAGTAGCGTCTAATTAATCTTAGACTTTAATTTTTTTAAAAAATAAACTTTTGAATTTTAAAAGTTTTAGGGACTTCTTAAATTACATGAATTAAAAAAAAATAAAAAATAAAAAACGTTGCTTCTGACCTTGAGTGGCTGAAAAAATGAAGCAAAAAAATGGAAGAGGGTGGGAGGGGGTTAAGAGGAAAGAAATGGAAAGTTTGTGAGAGCCCATTCCAGCGACTCTCCGGTAGCCGGACTCCATATGAGCCCCATGCTCGCCGGCGACTCTGCGATCAACGCCGAATGAACGGCTTCAGAAAATAATCCACGAACTAGGCGAAATTTAAGGTAAGGAACCTTGCAGCAGATCAAAACTTTAATTTTTTTTTTTCTTCTTAACTTCCCCAAAAGTCTTCAGGTTTTTTTCTTTATTTTTTCATAATTTTCTTTTCAGCCCACTCAGCGTCAGAAGCAAGCCAACAGATAGAAAGTTTTTTTTTTTTTTTTTTTTTTTTTAAATACCAGCAAAGTAACAGAAGTTAAGCACATGTAACAGGAGGGGGCTAATTTTTACTATTATAAAAGTTAAGGGGTGTGATTTTTACCATTCAAAGTTTATGGGTGAATTTGCAACGATTACCAATACCAGAGGATGGTTTTTGCAATTTGTCCAATTTTTTTAAAGTCATGTGACTCAATAGATCTAACTTTGGAAGTTTAATGACCAAACTTATAATTTAATTTTGACCGAATATACAAGATGGTCTCAAATTTATCCTTCATATATTAAAAATTCTCCATTAGGTATTTCTATAAAAATTTTGTTAAAATTTGTGAACAAATAGTTAACGTATTATTAAATTATTTTTTTATTTACATATTTAGATATATGTAGACATGTTACTCGAGTGTTACTTAACACATGAAATTCAACTTGTCGATTAGCAAAATCCATTTAGTCCAAGTGGCATATCCAAATGACACATCCATGACCTTGATAATATTAAATAATTTAGACTCCGATTAATAACCATTTGGTTTTGGGCTTTTAGTTTTTGAAAATTGTGCTTGTTTTCTTATCATTTATTTACAAATGAGTTTTATCATTCTTAAGAAAACATTTGAATTTTTAATCAAATTCTAAAAACAAAAACAAACTTTTGAAAACTACTTTTTTTAGTTTTCAAAACTTGGCTTGATTTTAAAAACATATGTAAAAAATAGAAAACAAAATAAAGAAACCATAGGTGGAAGTAGTATTTATAGGCTTAATTTTCAAAAACCAAAAACTAAGGCGCCGTTTGATAACTATTTAGTTTTTGGTTTTTGAAAATTATGCTTGTTTTTTTACTATTGCTCTCCATCTTCTCTATGATTTCCATCTTTCTTGAAGAACCATTTGAGTTTCTAGCCAGATTCTAAAAACTAAAACAAGTTTTTGACAACTACTTTTTTTAGTTTTCAAAACTTAGCTTGGTTTTTTAAAATATTGGTAAAAAATAGATAAGAAAACATAGAAATTCATAGGTGGAATTAGTATTTTTAGGCTTAATTTTCAAAAACAGAAAACCAAATAGTTATCAAACGGTGCCTAAATCCTTATCAAATAGGACCTTAATAATTTAGATTTTCTATTAACAAATTTTAACCATTTTCTTCTGCCTAAAGAAATAATTGTGAATTTTTAATATATTACAAATAAAATTGAGAATTTAAAATTTTAAGGACTTAATCGAGAAAAACTTTGAAGATTAAGATCATGAACTTTTTTTTTTCTCAATCCGAATAATTGGAGAGAGAGAAAAAAAAACTTTTGCATTCAAGAAGCAGCCATGTCAAAGACCAGAATTTGGAACTGGTAATAGGTCTAAATTCTTCGTGGGTCATGTTTATTTAATAATGGGCTCGTGAAAATGGTTGAATGTTCTAGATCTTGACCAAACTGAGCTCATCGAATTGGAAAATTTTTCTTCTTTCAAATAAAGATCGTTGACGTGGTAACATTACTATTCTAATAGAAAAAAAAAAGATAAATATAAAAAGCAGCATGAATATGATTACGTGAACTTAATTTTTATAAGTTAAAATTAATATTTTTATCCATAAAATTTATTAAAGAGTATATTATCTCGATCTCTATCTATCTCTATCTTTCTTTATGCGAGATTCTAGTTGCAAGTCCACATTAGCTATAACTAGTCGAACTTGCAAGAAAGAAGCTTACACTAGTGTGGTGTTGTGCCGAACATGCTCCAATGTGCTTAGATTGAATTAGTGTAGAGTTGATCTAGAGTAGTATTGGATACTGTCAAGTCATAAATCTCTCTACAGTTGATTGCTACAGTTGGGTCAAGGAGTTGTCCTTTCTTACTTACTTTCTCTGTATTATCACAGTCCTTTTCTGTATTAGTCTCACCATTTGTTGGGTCTATAAGATGGTGGTTTTCTTGTATTCTATACACCATACAAAACACAATTCTAAAGAGATAGAGAAGTCTTTTGTCCAGTCTCTTGCTGATTCTGTAATTTGGTATCAGAGCTATTATGGCTAACACCAATGAATCCTCCTCATCTCAGACTCCTCTCTTTCATTCTCCATTATGCAAAAGTCATGGTCCAGTTCATGTTCCCAAGGTCGCAGGAGCAATGGAAGTCAGATGTGGACTGATGCGAGCTTGTCGAGGGCTCCTCAAATTAAAATTTATAAACCGATCCTAAGCTACTTGTACCATTGAGTGGACCGGGTCGATCTCAGGGAACCAAATATTAATTTCTCAAGTTAAATTTGCAAAGGAGAAAGCAATTAAAAAGGGGTTTTTGTGTTTTTTTTATAAATAAAATAAAACATAAACAATAAAGATAGAGATAGATCAAATCTTATCAAAATTCAATCCAAAGGTACGGTTCTACTCAATTGCAAACATTGATCATAGGCATTCAAAATATTTAAACTTAACCATGCAAGTACTTGGTCAACTTATTAGGAAACCCCAAAAAGTGCAAATTCCCTAAATTCATTAACTCTAACGAACGTCAAGTTAACGCTAATTACCTAAACAATTTTGACGAAACCGCTCCAAATTATTTAGATAAAGGCATTACGAACCTTGGAACGACCAAGACAACTAATCAGGTAAAACAACTTTCACCTAATTAAGAAGTTTCTTTAATTCCTAGAATTAAACATGCAAGCCATGCAATATGGAAACCCACAAAACATACACATGTGATAATCCTAATGCTACATGTTCATTCAACATGACAATTACGGATCATGATCATGATTAGCCATAAAATATGTAGATTGATTAAGGCGTCAATTTAATCAAAATACATACTTATAAAATTAACACGGGAATTAAAGAATACTTGCAATTGAAAGAAAACTAAGTTAAAGTTCAAGCCTCACAATGTTGCAACTGATTACAACCGACCTCTGAACTGGAATCGCAGAATCTAGCCGAGCATCTCCATAGAAAACTTCGAGTGCAAACGAGCTCGATTCGACACCATGGTTTGATGAAAAACTCCTAATCTATCCTAAACTACTGAAAAACAGAGAGGAGAAAGCCTAAATTGGTCTCATGATGGCTGAAAATCGGAGACAAATTACCTAGAGGACGAAAAAATCTATATATAGGAATTGACGGAGCGTCTAGACGCTCTGGACAGCGTCTAGACTCTCCCAGCGTCACAGGGGCTCTCCGCAGCGTCGAGGGAGGCTTCAGGGAACTGCTGATAGCGTCTAGACGCTATATACAGCGTCTAGACGCTACCTAGCGCGCAACACTGCTTATTTTTGCTCTAACTTTTCGCTCAGGTGTCCGAATGACCTCCGATTTGATGCGTTGGAATCGTGATTCAACGTAGAATCTCTCGGAACGTGCCTTATACTCAAATCCCTACAAAATAATCAATTAGTTACATTAAAACCTCCAAACTAACATGATTTAAGTATGAAAATATAAAACTATGTTGTTCCTATCAAATAACCCCCAACCTAAATCTTGCTAGTCCTCGAGCAAGACCCAAACAAAAATAATAAAAATATGAATCAATGATTGCATGCACGAGACTTTAATTTCAATACTTAGGAATATCACAATAACCACAAAAGAGAAGCAGACATACACTATCCATGTTTTGAGATACTTTTAAAAAACTCTTTCTATTCTTTCCCCATGTGTGTGTGTGGCCTCGTAAAGTAGTCTCTACAAGCCCGGAGAAGGTCTATAAAGCTCTCAATCCATCTTCCCCCTACACTGGCACTAGGACTGGCTACCAAGCTTCCAAACTATCAAACAAGTAATAGGTTACTAGGTGCCTGAACTCAAACCCGCGGGATAAACTTGTATCACTTTAAAAACCAAAGGGCACTAGCTTTCACACACCTTTCGTAGGGACCCGTATCCAGAGCACTCGCTCAATGGATGGCCTAACTGATCACAACAGGGGTTGCTCTTTTTACTCCTTGATTCACTAAACTCATTACAAGCTTATTTTATTTTCTTCTTTTTCTTTCCTTTTTTTTTTTTCAAGAATGATCTTCTTTTCAAGCACACTTTCCTTCTTTCTTTATTTTTCTAGGCAAATCATATTTTTACTTCTCCTAAGCAACGCATTACAAGCTATCAATCTTTCCACTCAACAACTAGCCCTACACCTATCGGGGTGACAATAGACATACAAACTCTATAATCCCACCCTAAGCCTTCAAGACTACTAAAGGAAAGGCTAACATGTTCAGATCGTGCAGGAAAGACTAGAAAATTTTGAGAGTTAGGCACAAAAAGACTCAAAGCAGGATAACATTCATATACTTCAGCTAATGCAATTACAGCAACATACCATGCATGTCATCAATTGTCCTCATCAAGCAACAAGCAAACACATCATCAAGCATTCAAGCTCATAATTCACAATAAATTTGAAAAAAATTCACACAAGAATCATGTTTAACATAATTGATCAACAGTCCGAGATCAGGTGCTCAAGGACAACATATAAGCGCAACTATCAATCATAAAAATAGGTCCGAGCTCAGTTGCTCAATGACTCAACCAATCATGCTAAACACGTCATCAAAGCACAATAATAACCTCCACCCCCAACCTAAATTCTACATTGTCCTCAATGTACAAAAATCAGTGAAAATGAAAGGACAAAAAGAATGGGGAACAGAAAACCTCCCATGAAAACTCAGCACGTAGGTGGGTGGTGACGCAGTGGAAACCTCCAAGAATGATAATTCTTCTGCTCAAAGGTCAATTTGTTACATGAGTCTAAAGTTTGAAAGTATTGACTCGGCTGCTCCTCCTGGTATCCATAGCTAAAGCTAGATTGATCCCATTCAAGATAGGGAATATACGGCTCAAAGTTCATTTGATGACCAGGAAATTCTTCCAAAGTGTAAGCATTTGGCACAAAGTTCCATTGCAGCTGAGGGCATGCGTCGGTGGGGTGTCCTTGCAACGAGCATAATCTACATGTCTCCACTGCTTGAAGCATCCCTACAGCCACTTGAAGAACAACAGAGGTTAATTCAGAAATTTGAGTTTTGAGCTCACTAACCTCATCAACATACGGGGCAGCTCCACCATTTGTCTAGTAGTGCTGAGAATAATCTGCCATTTAAAGAACAGATAAAAAGAAAACAAAAATACAAAAGAATTATTTTTTTAAAAAATTTTTTTAGAGCAAATTTAACAAAGAGAAATTAATAGTGGTTCCCCGGCAACGGCGCCAAATTTGAAGCGAGTTTGTCGAGGGCTCCTCAAATTAAAATTTATAAACCGATCCTAAGCTACTTGTAGCATTGAGTGGACCGGGTCGATCTCAGGGAACCAAATATTAATTTCTCAAGTTAAATTTGCAAAGGAGAAAGCAATTAAAAAGGGGTTTTTGTGTTTTTTTATAAATAAAATAAAACATAAACAATAAAGATAGAGATAGATCAAATCTTACCAAAATCCAATCCAAAGGTACGGTTCTACTCAATTGCAAACATTGATCATAGGCATTCAAAATATTTAAACTTAACCATGCAAGTACTTGGTCAACTTATTAGGAAACCCCAAAAAGTGCAAATTCCCTAAATTCATTAACTCTAACAAACGTCAAGTTAACGCTAATTAAAGTATAGTGGTGAGTATTCCCGCCTGTCACGCGGGTGACCCGGGTTCGATCCCCGGCAACGGCGCCAAATTTGAAGCGAGTTTGTCGAGGGCTCGTCAAATTAAAATTTATAAACCGATCCTAAGCTACTTGTAGCATTGAGTGGACCGGGTCGATCTCAGGGAACCGAATATTAATTTCTTAAGTTAAATTTGCAAATGAGAAAGCAATTAAAAAGGGGGGTTTTGAAAATTTTCTTACTTAATGAAATAAAAATAACAAAACAAAACAAACACTAAAAGGGAAAAATCAACTCTTACCAAGTTCCAGTTCAGAGGTGCGGTTATATTCAATTGCAAACATTGATCATAGGCATTCAAAATATTTAATCTTAACCATGCAAGTACTTGGTCAACTTATTAGGAAACCCCAAAAAGTAGCAAATTCTCTAAGGTCATTAACTCTAACGAACGCCAAGTTAACGCTAATTACCTAAACAAATCTTTACGAAACCGCTTCAATTTATTTAGGTAAAGGCATTACGAACTTTGGAACGACCAAGACAATCGATCAGGTAAAACAACTTTCACCTAATTAAAATGCTTCTTTAATTCCTAGAATTAAACATGCAAGCCATGTATCATGGAAACCCACAAACATACACATGTGATAATTCTAATGCTACCGGTTCATTCAACATGACAATTACGGATCATGATCGTGATTAGCAATAAAGCATGTAAAGAGATTAAGGCGTCAATTTAATCAAAATATATACTTATAAAATTAACCCCGGAATTAAAGAACACTTGCAATTAAAAGAAAACTAAGTTTAAGTACAAGCCTCACAATGTCGCAACTGTTTACAACCGACCTCCGAAACCGGAATCGCAGTATCTAGCCGAGCATCTCCATAGAAAACTTCGAGTGCAAACGAGCTCGATTTGACACCATGGTTTGATGAAAAACTCCTAATCTATCCTAAACTACTGAAAAACAGAGAGGAGAAAGCCTAAATTAGTCTCATGACGGCTGAAAATCGGAGACAAATGACCTAGAGGACGAAAAAATCTATATATAGGAATTGACGGAGCGTCTAGACGCTCCCAGCGTCACAGGGGCTCTCTGCAGCATCGAGGGAGGCTTCAGGGAACTGCCGATAGCGTCTAGACGCTACCCAGCGCGCATCACTGCTTATTTTTGCTCTAACTTTTTGCTCAGGTGTCCGAATGACCTCCGGTTTGATGCGTTGGAATCGTGATTCAACGTAGAATCTCTCGGAACGTGCCTTATACTCAAATCCCTACAAAATAATCAATTAGTTACATTAAAACCTCCAAACTAACATGATTTAAGTATGAAAATATAAAACTATGTTGTTCCTATCATGGACCTACACCAGTCGGGAGCCCTGCTTTTACAAACCTTCTTAATCAGGCCACTTCCATAAAGCTGGATCGAAACAATTTCCTGCTATGGCAGAACATAGCTTTGCCCATTCTCAAAAGCTACAAGCTTGAAGGGCATCTAACAGGGAAGAACATATGTCCTGAAATGTCCATTGAAATTCCTCCCTCTGAAGAAAAACCTCAAGGTCTGTTGATGCCTAATCCTGAGCATGACATATGGATGGCTGCTGATCAATTGTTGGTTGGTTGGCTCTACAACTCTATGACTACTGAAGTAGCCTCTCAAGTCTCGAGCTGTGAAACTGCAAAGGAATTATGGACAACATTAAAAGAATTTTATGGAGTTCAAGCTACCTCCCAAAAGGATTACCTCAAGAGAATGATCCAACAAACTAGAAAAGGAAGTATGAGAATGGCTGAATATCTTTGTTTGATGAAAGGTTACTCTGATAATCTTCTGCTGGCAGGTTCTCCAGTAGACGACAAGGACCTCATCTCTTACGTTATTGCACGTCTTGATGAGGAGTATACACCGATTGTCATTGTAATTCAAAACCAAGAAATGACCTGACATCATGTACAATCTCAGCTAATGACCTTTGAAAGGCGTCAAGAGCAACTCCAAGCTCTCAAGGGGACGATATCCATCAATCAACCCTCTGCTAATCTTGCTGCCACTTCTTCTTCACAAGTCAATCAGAATTCACAGCAAAATCGTAACCATAACGGGAACTATCAGAAGAATACAAGAGGAAGAGGCAGAGGGAGGTTCTTTGGAAACTCTAAACCAATTTGTCAAGTTTGCAACAAGTCAGGACATACAGCGGCTGTGTGCTACTATCGTTTTGAACGAAGCTTCAACAACAATCAAAATTCTTCTAACTCAGGATCTTCCACACAAGCCAAACAGAACTATGGAAATCCGATGGCTTTGGTTGCTGCCCCTGAACACTTGCGTGATAATGCTTGGTATTTGGATAGTGGTGCAAGTAACCATCTGACCTTAGACCTTGGAAATCTGTCCCTCAAGACTGACTACACAGGTATGGAACAAATTACTGTTGGAAATGGCAGTCAATTACCTATTCATTACATTGGCAGTTCCTTTATTCAATCCAATGTTAGGAACCTCATATTAAAAGGTCTATTACATGTTCCACAGATTAGCAAGAATTTGATTAGTATATCTCGACTAACCATGGATAACTCTGCTATTGTTGAATTTCATGACTCATTTTGTGTTGTCAAGGACAAAGCCTCGGGGAAAGTCCTTCTGGAAGGGAGTCTTAAAGATGGATTATATCAGTTACCATCGTTGAAAGCCTCTTCTCCTGGTTGGGTACAAGAAGTCTCAAGGAAGCAGTTTGTTTTTGTTGGTTTTGTTTCTAGACTATCCAATAGAAACCAGGTTGATCCTTTGTTGTTAACATCACCTGGAAGTCATCTCATTTTGTATTGTTCTAAGAGTGTATGGCATAATAGACTTGGTCATCCATCACCTAGAATTCTAAGTCAAATGTTAACTTCTTGTAATCTGAAAGCTGCAATCAATGAGAAAATATCCTTTTGTGAGGCTTGTCAGTATGGAAAATCTCACAGATTGCCATTTTCTAATTCTCCCTCATGTGCTTCAAAACCTCTTGAATTAGTTCACACAGATTTATGGGGTCCTGCCCCCATTACTACTACAAATGGTTATCAGTACTACATCAGTTTTCTTGATGATTTTTCCAGATTCACATGGATTTTTCCATTGAAGATCAAGAGTGACACCATTACTGTTTTTAAGCAGTTTAAACAGCAAGTTGAGAATCTTTATGACTCCAAGATTAAAATTGTGAGATGTGATGAAGGGGGGGAGTTTAAACCATTAATTCAGTATGCTTCTGAGGTTGGAATTCATATTCAGCTAGCTTGTCCCTATACCTCTGCTCAAAACGGTCGAATAGAAAGGAAACACAGACACATTGTGGAAACAGGTCTTGCTCTTCTTGCTTAGGCTAAAATGCCTTTAGTGTATTGGTGGGATGCCTTTCATACTGCAGTGTATTTGATCAATAGGATGCCTTCTGCTACTCTTGAAGGGAAGGTTCCTTTTACCCTATTACATAACCAGTCACCAGATTACAAATTTTTGAGAGTTTTTGGCTCCGCTTGTTATCCTTGTCTACTACCTTATCAGCTGAACAAATTTGATTATCACACTGATCGTTGTGTTTTTATTGGTTACAGCAATAATCATCGAGGATATCGATGTCTTAGCTCCTCAGGGCGTGTATATGTATCCAGACATGTGTGCTTTAATGAGACAAATTTCCCTTTTGCAGACAACTTTATGCACCAACCATCATCCAATTCTCATTCCACTGATGCCATTATTTCTTGGTTGCCTATCCAGTATTCTGTTTCCCCTCCTCAATCCTTTACCACCAATAACGCACCTCCTATACTTCCCTCTACTCCCAGTCCTTCCTCTGTACCTCAGTCCCCTCCCTCCACTCATGAATCAGATTCTTCCATTCATCAACCTACTTTCCCCTCTCCTGTTTTAACCTCTGCTACCCCTTCGTCTTCTGCTCCTTCACCCCTTACCTCCACCGTTGGTCATCATCCCATGATTACTCGAGCTAAGGCTGGCATCACTAAACCTAAACAATTTTTTGGCTGCTTTTCTCAGTCCACATCCTCGGTTGATTTTTCTCTCACTGAACCCTCCAAGTTCTCGGATGCTTTTCCCATTCCTTCTTGGAAACAGGCTATGGATTCCGAATTTGAGGCTCTCATTCTCAATAAAACATGGGATCTTGTTCCGCCTCATCCTGATCAACATCTAGTAGGTAATAAATGGGTGTATAAACTCAAACGAGCTGCCGATGGTACTATCCAACGCTATAAGGCCAGATTAGTTGCTCAAGGTTTCTCCCAAACTCCTGGTGTTGATTTTCATGACACTTATAGCCCTGTGGTTAAGCCGGTTTCCATACGACTTGTCCTGACTCTTGCAGCTACTTGGAATTGGCCTATCCGCCAGCTTGATGTAAGCAATGCTTTCCTTAATGGCTCTCTCCATGAAACAGTTTTTATGCCTCAACCGCAAGGCCATGCTCATCCTTCTCTCCCTGATTATGTGTGTCGTCTCAAGAAGGCGCTTTATGGCCTAAAGCAAGCCCCTCGGGCATGGTATGATCAATTGCGTACTACTCTTGTTCAGTGGCAGTTTATACAATCCAAGTCAGATTCTTCTTTGTTTTATTGTCGCACTGCAAATAGCCTCATCATACTACTCATATATGTTGATGACATTCTTGTCACTGGCTCTCATTCTCAGTTAATTGAAGCTCTCATTCGTCTATTGCATCGCACCTTTGTTCTCCGGGATTTAGGTCCTATTCACTACTTTCTCGGAGTTCAAGTTGAGCGTTCAGATTCTGGTTTTCTGCTCTCCCAAGCTGCTTACATTCGTGATCTCCTAACATGGCTTCATCTGCAGTCTCTTAAGGCTGCCCCCACACCTATTACCACTGGCTCCTCCTTAGCTACTCCTGTCACTGCGCCATTCTCTGATCCCTCCTTGTTTCGAAGCACTATTGGTTCTCTTCATTATCTTCTTCTCACACGGCCCGATATTGCATTTGCCGTGAACAAACTCAGCCAACATTCCCAGGCCCCTACTGTTGCTCATTGGCAGGCTCTCAAACGTATACTTCGTTACCTTAAAGGCTCGCTGCATATTGGCCTTGCTATCCAACCAGCTTCTTCCCTCACGCTTACTGGGTTCTCCGATGCTGATTGGGCTGCTTGCCCCCTTGATCGACGATCTGTTGGTGGCTATTATGTTTTCCTTGGCTCCACTCTCATTTCTTGGTCTTCCAAGAAGCAACATGTTGTTGCTCGCTCCAGCACCGAGTCTGAATACCGTGCCTTGGCTCATGTCTCCTGTGAACTTCAGTGGCTTCAATCTTTGTTGGCTGAATTACGTATTCCCCTTGTTGCTCCTCCCGTTACATGGTGTGACAATGTTAGTGCTGCTGCTCTTGCTCGTAATCCTGTTACTCATGCTCGCACCAAGCACATTGAGATCGACGTTCATTTTGTTCGTGATCAAGTTCTTCGCCGGCGACTGGACATTCGTTATGTGCCGTCCGTGGATCAGCTTGCTGATTGTCTCACCAAGCCATTGCACATCACCCGGTTTCATTATCTTCGTGACAAACTTGGCCTCGCTTCTCTCCCGCTGCGTTTGAGGGGGGATGTCAAGTCATAAATCTCTCTACAGTTGATTGCTACAGTTGGGTCAAGGAGTTGTCTTTTCTTACTTACTTTCTCTGTATTATCACAGTCCTTTTCTGTATTAGTCTCACCATTTGTTGGGTCTATAAGATGGTGGTTTTCTTGTATTCTATACACCATACAAAACACAATTCTAAAGAGATAGAGAAGTCTTTTGTCCAGTCTCTTGCTGATATTGTAATTGATACCTCACTAGTGAGATGAGTTCCTTCTATTTATATATTTCATCATTATTTGGATATATTGTTGGGAATGCAAAGAAAGTCCCACATTGGCTCTTCTAAAGAGTGAAGCGGTAGCATCTCAAACCGGTTGTATTTAAAGGAGCAGTTTCACATGTCGCTAATGGAGAAAGGTACAAAAATCTCAGATCATTTGAGTATTCTCAATGACATCGTTTCTAAGTTAGAGGTGATTGAAGTGAAGATAGATAATGAAGGTAAGACACTCAAACTCATCTTGTCACTTCCACTTTCTTATGAATACATCAAGCCAATCTTAATATATGGGAATGAGACTTTAGATTTTACTAACCTTACTAGTACGAGCATGTTTGTGAGTGATTTTGAACATGACATAAATGATTTTAACCATTTCAAAATCACTCCCAAACATGCTTTAAGCCTCTGTTAGAAAAAGAAGGTTGAAGAGTGTAGGACATACTTTATAAGAGGATTCAACCTTGGTAGCTAGCAATTGGAAAGAGAAGAAAGACTTTAAGCAGAAGAAAGACTACTAGGAATGTTGACAATTTGGGCACATGAATAAAAATTGTCTTAATAGAGCAGGTTAGTTAAAAAGCCTTGTGTCGTATGCTGATACTGTCTTTCACATTAAGGGAGATGGTGACTTCCTTTGAAGGAAGACAGAATTTAAAGATGTTCAGCCTATCTAGAAAAACTTATCAAACCAATCGAACCGATGTTGGTCGATTGATCGTTTTTGACCAACCATCAACTGGTGTCGGTTTTCCTATATGCAAAATCGATTGGTCAGAGTGGAGGAAGAGAAATTCTTCGACCAACCGATCGATATTCACATTATTTTTAAAAAAAGGACACTTGCAAATTGCAGTATGCCATGGCAAGCTTTGTGGTTTTGGGAAACCAACAGCTGGTTTCTCAAAAGTAAGGATTAATTATTTAAAAAATATTTTTATCTCTATCTCTTCACTTTCTCTTATTTCTTCTTCCTTATTGCTTCTCTCTTCCTCTTCAAATCTTTTTTTTTTTTTTGAGAAATTTCTCTCTTTTCCTTTCTAACTTTCTCTCAACGTATTTCTTTCTCTTTGGATATTTTTTGATTCCTTTCTATCTCTTATTCTCCTTCAATGTATCCTTCATCTCTCTCTATTTTTCCTTCATCTCCGCCTATTCTCTTTTCTCTCCTCCCACTATCACAGCCCTTTCTCTTTTTTCCTTTTCCTTCTTTCAGTAGTGTTAGACCATTCTCTTCGCTTCTAAGCTTCAACGAACTCCCAAAACTAACTAAAATTGACCACCAATGACCAATCAAAATCGAATGGTTAGTTTTCAACGTCGATTTGTGTCAAAAATTGACACCGATCGGTCAATGAACACCCCTAACAGAATTCATCCTCATGGGATATCTGCTTTACCATGATAGAAGATGTGATGTTAGTAGTTCTACAGGCTTGCACATAGGCATTGGCTTGACAGTTATGCAAGGTGTGTGTAGTGGAAGTTATGTCAATGGTTGGAGAACTTCCAAATGAGCCAAATAGGTGAAAGTTGCACCATAAATTTCAGCAGGGCTTATAAACATGTGACAAAGAAGAAAAGTCTTGGAAAGTGACATTTAAGTAGTCTACCTTTTATGGTGGAGTGAGTTGAGGACTATGATTTTCGGTGAAGACAATAGGTGATGCAAGAGTTGTGGATTATTCAAATATCTTGTCGAGGTAGAATTTATAGAGTTTTTAGAAAAATATTAGAAGAGTAACATTTCCACATCGAAAAGATACAAAAAGGTGATTAGCTTCAAGTACGTAAAAAGAGCCTCTGACTTAGTTTAAAATCATCCCAATTAAAAACATTTTAAGTCTGGTATATCAACTTTAGTTGCATGAGTTTATAAAACTTTGAGAGACTATTTATTTTTAATTGGGATCAATGTGAGAATTCTGTGCGATTGTAATAATTTTTCCTATAATGAAGTTTCTTTTTGTAGGTCGTGGTTTTTCTCAAATTTTAGAGTTTTTCATAATGTCATACCATTGTAGATATGTCGAGGTATGTTGTCCCTAACATGTACCTTGTATAACAGGAAGTAAGAAGATGAGGAGTACCTAACTCGGTAGGCCATGCCCATTTTATGGTTTGCTCCTCCTCAACTCAGTTCTTAGAGGCCTCACCAGGAGTCTTCTGTTCGTCTAGTTCACTGGCTTTTAGTGGGTCTATGTGAATGGTGGGCCCATGGGTTCCCAACTTTACCTATAATAATAATAAGGTTAAAATATCATTTTGGTCTCTGTACTTTGGGTTTCATTTCATTTTTGTCTCTGCACTTTCAAATGTTCAAATTTAGTCCTTGTATTTTCAATAAACTTAAAATTGGTTCCTACTGTTAGTTTAATGTCAATTTTTTTTTGGGTCTCAATTAACCTTTCCTCTATAAATTTTGGAAATATGTACACATTATGTATTTTCTTGCATTAAAACTATTATTATTATTTAACCAATTTCGATAAAAAAAATTAACTTCAAACTAGTAATAGGTACAAATTTTAAGCATTATTGTCAGTACAGGAACTAAATTTGGACATTTAAAAGCACATTAACTAAAATAGAATGAAGCCCAAAGTATAGAGACCAAAATGATATTTTAACCTAATAATAATAATATGGTTAAATTACAAGTTCAGTCCTTGAACTTTGAGGTTTGTGTCTATTTTCTCTCTAAACTTTCAAAATTAAAAATTTAATCCTAAATTTTTGAATTTTTAAAAATTCACAGATCTACTAGACTTAAAATTGAAATTTTAGTGTTCTATTAGGCATGAAATTTAAATTTAAATTTAATAAATCAATTAATTTTTAAAAATTTTAAATTTTTCAGGGACCTATTGACACAAAATTAAAAATTTATGGATCTATTAGATATCAAATTGAAAGTTTAGAGATCTAATAGATACTTTTGAAAGTTTTAAAGATCGAATAGATACAAACTTTAAAATTCAAAAACTAAGGCCCCGTTTGATAACCATTTGGTTTTTGGTTTTTGGTTTTTGAAAATTAAGTCTATAAATACTACTCCAATACATGGATTTACTTGTTTTGTTATCTACCTTTTACCTATGTTTTCAAAAACCAAGCCACGTTTTGAAAACTACAAAAAGTAGTTTTCAAAACTTTGTTTTTGTTTTTAGAATTTGCCTAAGAATTCAAATGCTTCCTTAAGGGAGATGAAAACCATGGTAGAGAAATTGGAAGAAAACAAGCTTAATTTTCAAAAATTAAAAATCAAAAATCAAATGGTTATCAAACGGGGCCTAAACTTATAATTTAATCTATATATTATATGTTTCTTTACACGTTGATGTGATGTGACATTTTAAAGTAGATGTCATATCACTTATTTTAAAAAGCATACGGCTTTAATCTAAAATATTTGTGAAACACATTCTATAGTTTTATGTCACATCACTAAGGGGCAGATTCCAAAAATAGCAAAATCACATCAATAAATTTGAAATTATAAAACGAATTACGTCCACCCGTTTGGAGTTGGAGATGATCCCATCGAATCTACTAAAAAGAAACACAGTGCAGAGACCCCGTGAAATAAAATTAATCACAATTTATTTTCTAGCCAAATATGTTACAAATTTGGTCCATTAAAATAAGGTTAAATTTATTGCACTTATCTTTTTATTAGAGTTTATCATGTATAAGGAATCAAAATATCCAACCTAACAAATTATTTGTGGTTAGAATATGTTGAAAAATCTAATGAATATTAATGTTGCACTCAAGATAGTATAAGCTCTTAGCCCATTTTTGTGCTTATCAGCCAAAATAATGTTTTAAAATCTAATTCAAAATCATGATTTTTAATGAATGTGACATGTCATAACCAATTTGTTAAAATAAGATACATATTATGGGAACTGATTAAATATCTGTTGAGTCACCCATAATAGTAGAGAGATTTGGTAAACTTCCACTAAAAGATAAGAATAATAATGAAAAATAGAAGGAAAATTGAAATAGAAGTTAAAACATAGAAACTTAAATGTAATTTTTTTAATAGAACTAAAAATAGAATTGAACCTTAAAAAATAACTGAGCTTTCTACTTTTTGACACTGGCTAAATAAAAAGAAAGGGTAAAGAGAAATTAGGAACATAGTTTATTGCCAATTCAAGCTCAAAACTGCAAAAATTTTATCCTCTTATATGAACAAATTTGAAAGCAGATAAGTTCCATTATTGCTCATAAATCATCTACAAGATTCAAGCTTCCCTTCTGTCCTAATACAAACTGAAGCAGCAAGTAAATCTTGGTGTAGCTCCTCATCTCAACTTCAGCAGCGACGAAACGACGAGATGGAACTTCAGTTATCTATTTAGATTCAGTAGCTTTCACCAGAGATCATACTTTAGTAATCAAAGAATTCGAAACGAACGATTGCTCCGGTTTCAAACCAATCCAAGAATCACCACAGGGGGATGACTATAAAAACTGTACAGTTTCTGTACATTGGAATGCATCTGCTAAGTTCCTCAGTTTTGTTGCAAACCATATCAATATAGTCGCCTGATCACGATCCTATGCGTAGATAGCTGAAACAGAAGGCCGGGGATAAGCTTGAGCACTATTTGGATTACGGGCATCATCGGCGCTATGCCTCCGAGCACGACGATTATTGGTTGAGTTCCTGTTGCTAGTAGGGAGTGTGGAATCTTGTAGTTGCTCTAGTTCTTTTACAACATCATTCATGTTAGGTCTAAGTTTGGGTTGAATGGATAGACATCTTAGCGCAAGGGTAGATGCCTTGTAGGCTCCATCCAATGAATATTGGCCCTCAAGACGACTGTCGATTATTCGAAAAATCTTACGTTTGTTTGCAAGGTAAGGTTTTGCCCATTCCACAAGATTGTGTTCTCTAGCCGGTCGATTCTTGTCAATTGCTCTTCTTCCCGATAATATTTCTAGTAGGACAACTCCGAAGCTATAGACATCACTCCAAGTAGTAAGATGACCTAGAGTGAGTGAGAAAGCAAAGTGATTATCCATGTAAGAGATTAGTAGGCAATTTAAAAAAATTTCTTTATCAAGAAAGAATGCAGAGTAAAGTTGAAATTATGTTGACAATGCGACAGCAGGAGTTTCTATTTCTGTAGAATATTACCTGTAGCCAGATATTCCGGGGCTGCATATCCGTAGGTCCCCATCACCCTGGTCGAGACGTGGCTTTTATCACCTGTTGGCCCGTCTTTAGCCAACCCGAAATCAGAGAGTTTGGCATTGTATTTCTAAATGCAGAAGAAAATGAAGCTTTAGGCAATCTTCAAAACAAGAAAGCAAACTACTTTGTTGCCAATCATATGACAGACCAGAAAAAGCTTGTTTTCGTCAATTACTTACAGAGTCAAGCAGGATATTCGACGCCTTGAAGTCACGGTAGATCACTTTTCTTTCATCACTGTGGAGAAAGGCAAGCCCTTTTGCAGCACCAAGTGCAACCTTCAAGCGAAGGCTCCAAGAAAGTGGTTGAAAATAGGATCCCCCTGGAACATTACGCAATCGTCATACCAAGAATTAATGAAGTTTTTTTGCATATGTGGAATCAAAGGGTATCAGATGGAAAAAACTCACTTCGAAACAAATGATTTTCCAAGCTCCCTCGAGGCATGAATTCGTAAACAAGCAAACGGTGCTCGTCCTCCAAGCAGTAGCCGACCAACCTCACAAGGTGACAATGAGAAAGTTGGCCTAGAAAATTCACTTCGGCCTATGCAAAGAAACAAAACACGAGATATGTGAATTTGTAGAGCATAAACTGACCAAAAGATAGTTATATTAAGCGCATACATCATATGCTATATGAGGCTAATATGGAAAAGTACACATCAAGTACAAGAATGAGCCATCTCTGCGTGTGATTTCGAGGAGCATAACTCACCAACCACTCTCTGTGACCTTGAAAACCATCTTGGTTAAGCCTTTTGACTGCAATAACCAATCCGGTGCCGGGCTTAGCAGCAGCAAAGGAATGCTCATCAATCCAACCCTTGAAAACTGAGCCAAAACCTCCTTCTCCTACAACACTATCGGGGCGAAAGTTCCTGGTGGCAGCTTTAAGCTCGGCGAAGCTGAAGCTCTTCAAATTGGAGGACTGCAAGATTTCACCTTCAGTTCGTGGAGTTGGTGGCATTGAGGGCAATGAGATCTTGCTATTTATACTACTGATATCGTTTCCATCAGTGCTCACAGCATTAGAGTTCACCCCTGCACAAAGAAATCCATAACCTCTAACAAACTAGCGGTTGTTTAATCGAATCAATCAAACCAAGACCCTCACAGGTGCATTTACAAATCTCATTCGCAAATACTTCCAGTTTAAGCACAGATCTTGTTTTCTGGAAATTCAATAAAAGCAGGTATTCTTGCATATTATACGATCGTTTTCTCAATGTTCACAAGACTTTGCGAAGAAACACCCACCTTTTACTTCAACCTTAACTAACCAATTGAACCATACAAAGCTCATCATTTCATCTCATTTGCAGACGTGAAGTTGGCTTGGTAAGAATGAAGACATCTCACTAGATAAATTTAAAATTCTACAAACATCAACTAGACAACAAGAAAGTCTTGTTAAGTAAAGAAAGCCTTCTATTACCTGTATTACATGAGTTTTCTGCCTTGATTCTGGTACTTAAGCAGACACCCATTAGAAGAAGCGAGCTTTAGCGCTGTATACAACCAAAAAGAGGAAGAAGAAGTTGAGAATTAAACATGAAATCAATACTCTACAAGTGAAACAAATGAGAAATAATTGGACAATGTCGACTGTTTCCTGATTTTCAAAAGAGATTTCATCAGAACAAAGAAAGACCACATCTATGGGAGGCCTCTTTTCCAATTCCAACTTCAAATCTTAAGCAAAACATGATGAAACAAGATAAAAGATGCCAAACCCATATGGAGAAATGAAGAAAAAATGAAGAAACCCACATCTTCTCGTATCAGCAATCAAAACGAAATATCAGAACAATGTCTGAAACGGAGTATTGCTCTGTTTTCGTAATACTCTCCAAAGGTCCCCAGTAGAGGTGAGAATCAACTGAAAGTCTCAATTGACGGAAGATTTGAGATGGGGAAGTTTTGCATTAATGGGGGTCTGGTCCCCGTTTTCTTTCACTCTCTCAAGCCAAGGAAGATAAGAATGTGGAAGGCTCGGCTTACAGCTTTGGAAGCTTTCCATTTGTTTACTTCGATGGAAACTTTTGACAACTTGACTGTTCAAAAATCTAATTCAATAAAAGCTTCTCCACCCCTTTCCACCCAAACCATGATGCATCCTCGTGACCCATCAAAAATTTGGGGCCTTCCTTCCCCTTCTTTACACTTGTCCAAGTTGCCTTTCCAATAGTCCAAAAGCTTTAGTCGGTTGCTGACTTGTCTTTCTTTCTTTCGTTTTTAATTCAAAGTTTTCAGAGCTCGTTGGATAATTCAATGGGAGGCTGGTTTTTTGGGCAGCTGATTCGTGTCGTGTTTGCCTGCCAGACCAATTATGAATTAAACTAATTTCGTGGTTTTGTTTTCTCTTCTGGACTTTTCTTGGTATTTGATGTAAGTTGGTTTCTGAAATGACATGTGAATGAGGTTCATTTATGTGAAAATAGTGTATGGAAGTATTTAATTCATGAGGATGAGGTACTGACTAAGATGTGACTTGTATTATTAAGTTATGAACTTTATTACTCATCATAATAAAGAAATATTTCTTACCTCCACTGTGATATTTAAAGTTGCTTTCAAAATTGAAATCCATTTTTTTTTCCTTTCTTTTCTTTTGGATATACTAGATTTTTAATTGTCTTATTTTAAGAAAATTTCTCAAGTGTGAAAAGAAAGCATACTCGTAAGACGAAGTAAACTTTTTTTTTTAATATCCGTGAGTGCTTGGGTTAACTTATGTGTACCTCAACTAATCTCATAAAATAATCGCCTAATTCTACTACATTTAATTACCAAAAAAACTTGTAAGTTATTAAATCCTAGTCACTGTGGTTAGAACTCATTCTAGCCCTTTTTATTCTCTGGGCTCTTGTTGACCACTTATGATAGTTAAGATGAAGTAAACTTATCTTAAACATCCTTTTGTCCTTCTCTAAGATAAAATACACCTTTTTAAAACTTATTAAAAAAAACACCCTCACAAGCAACTAGATATTTCTCATTTTCCCATCTAGTTTCAACAAAAATCATTTGAATTATCTTCCAATTGCAATTTCGTTTAATAAACTACTCCAAATAACGTGCACTATAACGTTCTTATAAAAAGAATTGTCTCTTTCTTCGACCAAGTTGAGAAAATAATGTCACGAGAAGGGACCAACATGTCTGCTAATTGCTGCTTCTTCTTCCTTCTCATTTCCCTTTCCGAGGTCCTCCCTGTGTGGAACCATCTTTTGCAAATACATTCACGAGAAGGGACCCAAATGGGATATATTCATTCAATCAATCTCCTGTAATGTCCTACACTCATAAATCACACCTTTCCTTAAAAGTAAAGTAAAAACCTCTCTGCAAGAGCAAATAACTCTGTCCCTATCTTCATTGTTTTTTTTTCTTGTGATCGTTAGTAAATGCTGCGTCTTGTACTCCATTTTGTGGTCTCGGGTTTTCTGAAGCTTAAATATGATGACCCAATTTTGAAAAAAAGAAGATCTTCATTTTGAGGATGTGATGATTTGAAAATTACAGCAGAAGAAGACAGGGTGAAAGGGTATGTTTTGGCTTTGTGTGCAGTGAAATGGGGTGTCCTTTTTTCTTCTCAGGATTTGCGAAATCCAGAAACCAAACACTCCAAATCATGGACACGATTATAATATCCAAAAAAAAGTTTCCCCTCACCCAAGCAAAGTCAATGGCAACTTACTTTTGAGATTTGACTTCTCTCTTGGACTTGAAAAGTCTGAATTGTGGACCTGGTTGTTGCCCATAAATCATGCATCCATGTCAGCCAAGTGGCCACGAGTTACCCAAAGCTTATCTGCTAGGAAGAAGGCTGCCGACACCCCGGATAGGGTAACGAGAAGCTACCAAAGATGAAGTATGGATCATTCATATCATTCGCTTTAGGTTGAATTATCAAAAATACTCCTGAACTATGGAGTTGGTTTCAATTATACCCTTGAACTTTGAAAATTTTTATTTTAACTCTTGAACTTTGAAGTTTGTTTCAAAACAACCCTTGAAGGCTTTTTTTCGTTAAATTCATAGACGGACAATGATGTTTTTGCATTTATATTGTTGCATTTATATTTGAACATATATGTTGAAAAAAATCAAAATTTATGTAAGTACGTCATTTTTCGTTCATAAATTTAACGGAAAAAACTTTCAAGGGTTGTTTTGAAACAAACTTCAAAGTTCAAGGGTTAAAATGAAACTTTTTAAAGTTCAGGTGTATAATTGAAACCAACCCCATAGTTCATGGATATTTTTTATAATTTAACCTTAGCTTTATATATAAAATCATGACTCAAGAGTGTCTGAGCCTACTTGTAGATACCTAACTAATCTCACAGTCCAACCATTTGACCCTAGCCTATTTGGTTGCCAAAGAAAATCATAGAATATAAAATTTTAGGTAGTGGCCACGTCAACTTTGATCAAAGACCAGACCATTGAAAATTGCATCAACTATTCCAACTCTTTTAACTTTGAAACTGCTCAGAAAGTTTGATCAAACTGTAGGTTTCAGAATCAGGCCTAGCTCCTCCTATGATCATCCTCCTCAATAGATTTGGATTATGAATCTTGGCCTTCACGTAAGCCTTGATCAAAGTGTTGTAAACAAATGTGTACCTCGTATACTTTGCTTCCTTGAGTTCTTCGAACAACTTTTCAGTATTTTCAACGTCGCCCCTCTCTGCCAGAATCTCAATCATCGAGAGAGTGGTTTCCAACCATGGAGTTGACTTCTTTACTCTCTGGATGCTGCTTGTTATATTTGATCCCAGCTCTAGTGTTTTCATGGCTTCCTCCACCAAACCAGCTTTCAAGCAACCTAAAGCCAGATTTCGAAAGGTTATGGCGTTTGGTTTGCACCCATTGGCTTCAATTTCCCTAAAGATTTCTGTTGCCTTTTTAATCAACCCATGTTTGCAATACACAGATAAAATAGAATTGAATTGATCTGTGGCTTTAAGTCCTTTTACGGTTTTCATCTCTAACCAGAGATCTTCAGCACGGGTTAGTAACCCAATTCTACCAAATGATTCAATTGCTAGTATAAAACTTTTAGACCGGACGTGGGGTAATCCTTGTATGGTACCCCAAGTCCTCTCTAGCTCTTTCTCCTTCTTCAAATAGCCATACAAGATGATTAGGACGTCATATGTGGACCAATTACTCCCAGCGATTGATTTTTCTATAGCCTCAGCATAGGCCTCAACTACAGTATACAACTTTGCCACAGCATGTGCAGTAGCTACTATGCAGTAAGACACCTCATTTGGTTCAACTTCAGCTCGTTTCATATCACCAAATACCTTCATCAACCCTTCAATGTTGTGTTCATTGGCTTCTATTTTCATAAGAATGTTATATGTAGAAACATGTAAGGGCACTTTATCAGCCTTCATCTGAGTAAGAATTTTTGGGATAATTTTCCTACGACGGGAAGACGAGTGGAGAATAATGAGGCGGTTGAAAACTAAGTGTGATATACGATGGCCAACTTCCCTCATTTTTCTCATGTAAGCTAGTGAAAGTCTAATTGCCCCCTTATCTAAACATGCAATCACAAGATTGTTGAAGAGCAACTCTCCTTGAAATTCCACGGGGATGTTAGAGAAGAGCTTCTCACCTTGTGATATGCCATGGTGTTTGATTGTAAATTCCAGCAGATAGGAGTAGTCCAATTCATTTATCCGGTACGGTTTCTCCCTGATCACCCACTCCATAACCTGCCAAGAACAGAAGCCAACCTCAATTATGTATCTCTTTCTCGGGACTAATCCAAATTAACAAAAGGGGCCCTGTTATCTACTCAAGTGACAAGGGCAATTCTTGATCACTTTGTAGATTATGAAGAAGGCATGGTATGGCTACATCACAGTGACTCATCAATACAAACCAAGAGAATAAACTAAAAAGCACACAATATTACACTAAGAAACAGAGTAATCAAGAAAAAAATAATGTCCTCTTCTATGCATTATGTAGTAATGAAATCTAATAGAAGGTAAGAAACTACAATCTCCAGCTTCATATCCTAATAGTCTATACTCATTCTCAACTTTCACTATCTATGGAGAAGACATTGCATCCAAATTCACTGTTTCTGCAACTTTCAGCTTCTAAATGATTTAAGCAAATACTTGGAATTGCTATTTTTCAATGTTCTGCTCTTGATTACATTCTTAAAGACATAGGAAAAAACTACTCGGTACAGCCAACTCTACTGTAATGGAGATTAGAATTCAGGACATCTAAGAAAACACGAAAAGAAAAGGGAGCTTCATAGAGGGAGATGAAGATAGCTACCTCGAGTGCGCGCTTGTTCCTCTCGAGCTTCCTGAGACGATTGATGGCGTGAAAAATGTCGCCTTGATGAATAGGAAAGCCGTCGCCCATCCAGCTCCTGAAGGCATACCCAACCGATTCTCGCTTCGGTGTTCTCTCAATTCTCAAAGATAAGCAGTTGGGTCCCTCCAATTCCGACTCTAAAACTTTCGCCGATGAGTTATCGGGCGTTTGAGTGCAAAGAAAGTTGAATCGGAAGGGGACTGTACTGACCGTGGAAGAGGTGGTTGAAACTGTTTGACTAAATGCTTGAATGAGCCTGCACCCAGAGAGCAAAGTCCGCGTTCGCATACTTAACTGAAGAAATGTTGAAAAAGAAGAAGAAACTAAGATGGGTTTAACAATTTATTGCAAGTATTGAGCCGAAAGGCTCAAGGTTCCAGGGGCTTGCAGGCCAACGTGGCGCCAGATTTGCAGACATTTTTTCCCATGCTTTGTATCTCCGATTCTCCACAGTAATGCCTGAGTACATTAATAACGCATCTTTGCACCAGTGTAAGAATAGAGATGTCAAGAAATGTTAAATCACAATTTTATAGAAATGTCAATTCAAATCACGATAAAATATCGATGTTATTATTATTTATATTAATCCATGGACATGTGAAAATATCGATGAAATTGGTCTGCAGAGACCCGCTTCAACAGGGCGAAAAATCCCCGATTACATGGAGAATAGAGGAGGGGTGGACCTTTTTTTTATCAAAATAAAAGTTAAAAACTGTGTTGTAATATTGAAATTTAAATTTTCAGAAATTAAGATGTTTCAATGCTATAATATTTTTACTTATGGTATAATTTTTAGAAATTAAGATGTTTCAATGCTATAATATTTTTACTTATGGTATATTATTAATTTTATTAAGAAATTTTATAACGTTTTCTTTAAATAGAAATTATATTAAAAATTATTAATTTAGAAGTTGTTAAAAATAATCATTATTATGGTTGAAAATAAATTTTTAAAAAAAAAACATGGAAAAATTCTCCAAGGAAAACTCGATCCCTACAAATTTCTCGTGGGGAATCTCCGCTTCCATCCCCACAAAATAAATGAAGAATTTCACGGGGATGGAGATTGAAATAGGTAACAGAGACGGAGACGGAGAAGCCTTACCCGTCCTCGCCCCATGGACATCTCTAAATTCATACATGCACCTTTTTATTTTTTCTGAGTTCAACAATATTTAAGGTAAGAAATTTAAAGCTCTAACCTCTTAATCAAATATACATGTTAATTACCGTTGAGTTACGTTGAAGTATGCGCACTTTGGCGATACTGTATATGTGCACTTAAATCAATAAGAAAATAAAACTGACATAAAAATGTCGCAAACGGCCAATATCAATTTAGAGATCTTGACATTCAACACAAATTTAAATTAATCCTTAAACAAATCACAAATTTAAATATTTTCTTCTTCTTCCAAAACATGAAATGAGATGCATAAAGAGTTAAAGTTCATCATCTTATTCCTGCAAAATTCAGATAGTCAAACTATTATTTCCAAATTTCATATTCATATACAAATTATACCAATATCTCTCATTTTTGCGTATTAAACACTATATCCTTCATTTCCATCATATAAAACTCATTCTCCTGCACACCGAACACGCAGCATACCATTCTCGGATTTTCCATGCTAACTCCAGCATTTCAAACGCCCCTTTAAATCCATTTCAAGCAATTTTAGTGTAGCTCATAATTTCATTCTTGTACCTTCAAAAGACACCAACATATCAAAGAAATACGTGAAAGAGAATGTCGTCCCAGTTCAGAAGCAAAATGAATGAAGCTTGCAATTACATAACATCAAGCCAAAAGATAAACCGAGAATAAACTTAGATATCTAATCAGATTCTTCCCGAGTATCTTATCTTTGATAATTAAAAAAAAATTCAAATGAACCATTCCTTCTATGTACAAACTGACCAAGATATTGCCAAGCTGAAGAGATGGTAGTAGCAAGAGAAGTATAATCAAATTAATCATTCATTCAACTATAATATGTATCTGCCAGGTTCCTAAAATCTGTTGTAAAACCATCACCTGCATCCGCTTTAAGTATAAACAGGGGAAACAGGAGGCCAAGGATGGGCACGCGCACTACGAAGAGTATTGGCATCATCAGCACTATGCCTACGAGCCCTGCGGTTTTGTGTCAAATTTCTATTGCTATTAATTGATGTGGAGTCTTGTAGCTGTTCTAATTCTGTTACAACCTCGTTCATGCTCGGTCTAGACTTGGGCTCAACGGACAGGCATTGCAGTGTCATAGTAGATAACTTATAGGCTCCATCCAATGAATATTGGCCTTCGAGACGGTCGTCGATTATTCGAGCAGTCTTACGTTTGTTTGCAAGGTAGGGTCTCGTCCATTCGATGAGATTATGTTCTTTAAATGGCCGATTCTTGTCCATTGCTCTCCTTCCAGACAACATTTCCAATAGAATGACTCCAAAACTATAAACATCACTTGAAGAGCTTGCCTGACCTACAGTGAGTGAAAGAACAAAGTGGTCAACGTTAGATACTATAAACCTTGTTTTGTTGAAAGAATACAACGAACTAAGTTGACTCAACCCATTTTTACATAGTAGCCCTTAAGTCTCTCAGACTAGCAATGATACAAATTGTTATTTATCAGGAAAAAGAAAGCAGAATCAAGGATCCTTGACAGCAACGAGTTGAAAGTTGATGACACCATGGCGAATGTGAAAATCTGACGGTAATGTTTTCTAGTTGTGTTGAATATTACCTGTGGCAAGATATTCTGGAGCTGCATATGAGGTACCCGTAATCCTGGTAGAGACATTGCTTTTACCGCCTGTTGCTCCTGTGCCTTTGGCAAACCCAAGATCAGAGAGTTTGGCATTGTAGTCCTGAAAATAAAAGAAAATGAAGTTCGTGGCTCGGCGACTATCTTTCTAACAAGTAAATATTTAACTTTAGGAGCTAGATCCCAGTTCCATGATGCCATTTCTATCATAGGTTCAAGAAAGCTTTATTTTCACCAATGACTCACAGAATCAAGCAAAATATTTGAAGTCCTCAAGTCACGGTAGATCACTTTTCTTTCATCACTGTGGAGAAAGGCGAGCCCTTTTGCAGCATCAAGTGCAACCTTCAAGCGGAGGCCCCAAGAAAGAGGTTGAAAATAGGACCCCCCTG
The DNA here is from genome assembly GCA_033996785.1 of Trichosanthes truncata. Lineage (NCBI taxonomy): Eukaryota > Viridiplantae > Streptophyta > Magnoliopsida > Cucurbitales > Cucurbitaceae > Trichosanthes > Trichosanthes truncata. The sequence continues at coordinate 21,020,439 of JAWPNB010000008.1, read as the reverse complement.
CAATGACAACTTGAGTGTCAATCTTGAACTATTTCAAAATGTTCTTATTGAGTCCCATCAAAGGATAGGAAAAACTCACGAAGGAACAGATGATTTTCCAAACTTCCTCGAGGCATGAATTCATACACAAGTAGTTGTTGCTCATCCTCCATGCAATAGCCGACCAACCTCACAAGGTGAGAATGAACAATTTGGCCCAGAAAATTCACTTCAGCCTAATTGATAAAAGGCATGACATGAGTGGATCTGTGCAGCATAGAATGACAAATTTGTTTAACAAATATAAGTCGCGTTATTAGACAGATTCTATATTATCTTAGCAGATGGTTAAATTAAGATCATCCACCCGATGCTAAATGAAGCCGATATGGAGAAGAAAACGACCAAGAAATCAGGTAGGACAATGAGCCATCTCTGCAGTTAATCTCAAAGAGATAACTCACCAACCACTCTCGGTCACCTCGAAAACTATCTTGGTTAAGCCTTTTGACTGCAATAGCCAATCCAGTTCCAGGCTTGGTAGCAGTTAACGAATGCTCATCAATCCAGCCCTTGAAAACTGAACCAGAAACAGGTTCTCCCAGAACACTATCAGGACAGAAGTTCCGTGTTGCCTCGTTGAGCTCTGCAAAGGAGAAGCTCTTCAAATTGGATGACTGAGAGATTTCACCCTCGCTCCGAGGGGCTGGCAGCACTGAAGCCAATGAGATCTTGTTACTTGCACTACCATTATCCTTTCCATTACTGCTATCACCATCAGCTTTAGAATTCTTCACCCCTGCACAAACAAATGCATGACCAGTAATGAACTAATGGCCATTCACTTGACACAAAACCCTCATGAGTGCACGTGAAAATCTCAGTCTCAACTACTTCAGTTCTTTCAAAGATACTACAGTCTGGAAATTCAATAAAAGAAAAAACTCGTGCGAATTGTATGATCAAATATCAAAGTATACAACAAGACTTCATGAAATATCCACCAATGAGTTGACTTAAACTGAACCATATAAAGGACATTATTCCATCCCTTCTCCGGATATGAAACTAACTTGGAGAAGGCAAACAAAAATCAATAAGAAATCTCAAAAAACTTCGAAATAATAAACAGAGCCATACTGTTTCGTTAAGAAGGAAAGCGAGCCTTCTTATACCTGTATTATCATCGCTTTCTACTACAGGTTTGGCACTCAAGCAGATGCCCATCAGAAGCAAGTCAAAGGACTCTCCAACCTTCAGAGCTTTCACGCTGTTACCACCAAAAAGAGGAAGAACAAACTAACATTCTATAAATGAAACCAAGCAGATTCACAGAAAACCCATAAAAAAAAAAATATAATAATAATAATAATAATAATAAAAAAGAAGAAGAAGAAGAAGAAAGAAGAACAAACAAACTCCAAAAGAACCCAAATAACCAACCAGTTTTCATTGTATCAGCAGTAAGATTCTCGTTTCAAGAGTTGTTTCGTTTGCACGAAAACCTGCAGAAGACTTAACTTTATAGAATTAAGCAAAACCCAAAAGTTCCTTCTAAAATTTCCCCTGTTTAATAGGCTAAAATACAGAAATGGGAAGAAGGGTTGCACAGCCACCGACGGATAGGAAGGTGGGAAGTTTCGTATTAATGGCGAGTATATTGGTCCCCTCTTTCTGTCATCTCGTTAAGAGGATAAGACCACGAAAGGCTCCTATTGCAGTCTGAGAGACGTTCGATTTCGGCCTCTTCAAAGAATCACAAAGGTGAAAAACAAGATTGCTGACGACAAATCGGCACGGAATGATCAACACGCAAGCAAACAAAAACTTGGCTGGGTAAGGATTGGATAACCATTCCTCTTTTGACTTTTCTATCGTTGGATTGAACTCGCAGGAATGCCTCGATCATGGGAGCTCGTTTTCGAGCAATGGGCTACATGTGCGTCCCAATCAATCGGCCATAAACCACCATTTCAATGGAGCACAGCAGAGGAATAAAGAATTGAAGGGACCGCTCTTTTTCGGCGGCTCAAAAGCCCCCTCGCCGGCAAGCGAGCCGCCGCTGGATGGGAAGGGTCAAATGGCGGTGGCGAATTTGTTGACTTGAAGACAAATTTAAAATTAATTTCGCCGTACAGTTTTTTAGGGCTTCAATCATTTTATGTAAATAAATATTTTCAAGGCCATGATTTTGATTGAAATGAGTGACGGTCAAGATTTTTTTTTGTTTTTGAGTTAGTTTATTTTTATTATTTAGTTTATGGATTTATTAGTTTATTTATTAGTTTATGATTAGAAATTTAGGAAAGTGACCTCAATAGAAAGCTGAATATCCTGTCCAAAAAAAAAAAAAAAAGAAAGCTGAATATTCTTTTATTGTCTTTGGAAATGACGTATCATAAATTAATTATTAATAACGATACTCTGAGTTATTGTCGTGATTAATTTAATTAATTGTATAATAATGGAGTATTTTCTTAATTAGATATTGGTCAACTGCTAAAATTAAATTTGGAAGTACAGGCTATACAATTACGGTCGTTAGGATTCCTCTGACAAACTTAACTTCAAATCAAAATTAAAATATTAAAATAAAATTGTGCCCGTCATCTGATCTTTGAAATTTACAACCATTATGTTTTTTATTTTTAGTATTTTGAAAAGGGGCGCAAGTGCAACACTCGTGATCATCTGAGTCCTCTCCCCTTCCATATTGTTAATGTCCTTCAACTATGTTACAAAATTTTTCAACCAATACAAATATCATTGAAATTAAATAATGAAATATTATCACAAATTGATGTTCTATTTTCAAAAGTCCTACCAACTATACCCAACTGAAGATTCCACCTTGTTAAAAGAATAAAAATATTCAAACATTTTGATAGTGTCATGAGTACAATTTAATTGAAAAATCTTCCTTTCAAAAATGGAGAATGTAAATAAAACTTCCGAAACAAAGATGAAAGTGAGAAGCAACATATTCTTCAAATACCAACAAATCTATTTAACATAAAAAAGTTGAAATGAGAAACTTTTTTAATTATAGCAAAAATAAAATCTGCTTGATACCCCCCCCCCCCCCCCCCCCAAACAAAAAATATTATTCCAAAACCAAAAAATAAAAAATAAAATACCTATCACCTGTAAGTTGTAACTACATAAGATGAAACCCACCCACAAGCTACCAGTGATTAATATGACTGGCAATAAAGCGATATAGCAAGAATGAAAAGAAATTGTTGAAATTTGAAAAGATGAAAGACAACTCTTTCATCTTTTCTCAATGAAAGTTTGATATCATTAAAAAAAATGTTGCCCATCAAAACCGTTACCTATCAAAAGAATACATAAAACAAGTATGAAGGTGGATTGAAATTTGAAATCCGAACCAGCATTTTTGTAATTAGAACGCACAACATTGTGTCTGAATCAGAATTGAGATGATCTCAACCAACCTTAAACATAGTATTGACCTCAACAGAGCCAAATTTATGTCAAAATGCATCAAAAAGGAGAGAATACAAAATGATGATTATACAACAGAATTGAGTCTCAAACTTTATTGCTCAAGCAAACAAGGATTTCCGCAACATATCCCAGGTACCTCAAATGAAGACATTAAAGGAGATGGAACTGTCTCATCAGACGCCTCATCAAGTCATTCATGCAGAATTCTTCACTGTGGCCGACTTGATAATGTCAATGAACTCGGGCTAGTTCAAGAAAACATAAAGACGATTCAGCAACCGAAGTTGAAGCACACAACACCAAACAAGCAAAAAAAATAATGCATTATGAACTTATGAGAACATCAACCTTTAGTGAAGCTCCTCCAACCAAAAATCCATCCAAATCAGGTTGCGCTGCCAATTCTTTGCAGTTTGCACCATTTACAGAACCTAAAAGCCAATTAATTATGTAAATAAGTTAGTTCCACAGTTACATAACCTGAAAAACAGGCCTATTTGCATCATACAATTACAACTACACAGGGTTCATATATGTTAATCAAATTAAGGTCCTTATTTGGTTGTTTCCTAAAAAGTACTCCCCTCTGATGGCTTTTGGCTATATTATGCTTCTAAGGGTTTGAGCTCCATTACAAATACACACCACACATAAATTTACCAGAAAGGCTTGTTGAATTCACAATTTTCACTACCTCAACAAAGTATAGGAAAGAATGTATACAACATACATGCCAATCTTTTTTGACAGAAGCAAAGAGGTTACCTCCATATATAATTCTAATTGATTCAGCAACTTCAGCACTAACATTGTTGTGAAACCATTTCCTCAACTCAGAATGGACCTTTGGAAAAATCACAATGTTATTGTTAATTGACCTGAATCCAAGTGGAATTTATAAATGTTTAAGAGGAAAGCTTACTTCCTGAGCCTGAGCAGGGGTTGCAACTTTCCCCGTGCCAATAGCCCAAACTGGCTCATAAGCCAAGACAACATTGTCCCAATTAGAGATTTTATCTGCCACATAACAGACAAGGTCATCCATTTTGTACCAGAACAGTGGAAAACAATACTAAAAACTTCTCAGCATGCAAAAGAGCATAAGATCAAAAACTCAAAGTTCCTAAAAGTTGCAAACATTTACTTTCAATTTCAGAGCTAAGAAAGTAGAAGTACCTGCAATTGCTTTAGTTTGTGCTGCAACAACAGCCAATGTTGATCCTGATTCTCGCTGCTCAAGAGTCTCTCCAACACAAGCAATGACTTTAATGCCTTGAGAAAGTGCATATGCAACTTTGTCTCCTACAAACTGTATTCAAAATGATGGGGGAATGGTCTTTGAATTAATCATATTTGCTGATAGTGAATTAACCTTTTTCCACAGCAAGTTAACAAAATAAAGATAGGGGTGTGACCACTAGTTTCCATTCTAGCAGGGGTTACCTCATTGGACTCGTTCAAAAGAAGTCTTCTTTCAGAATGCCCAATAATAACCCAGGGAATTGCCAAATTGACAAGCATCTCAGCACTGCAGGGGAAAAGATATCAACTTCAAATTAGTTGCATGATGCACCCTTAACTCGTAAGAGTTAAAAGAAATATTCCTTCCTATAAAAAAGAAAAACGCCTAGAAAACATGAGTGAATTAAAGTTATACAACATTAACCAATGTGAAGTGTAAACAGAAAAATGCCCAGCTTCAAACAAGATTCAGTAATCGTTCTGATAGAAAAAGATTCAGACATTGTAAATTTTGGAAGCAAGCCTTCAGTTAAATCAAGACAAAAGCATTGCATTCGTCAGTTTCTGTAGTAACTAATTTCAAAACTTGGACAAAGAAGAAAGTTATGAAAAATGAATAGATATATTATCAACAAGCGAAGCCAGGCACCTTCCTGTGCAATATGGAAAACGCACAAGCTAAAATCATACCTGCTAAATCACCAATCACCCCAAAAGTTTAAGCTGATAGGTTATGATAAATTTAATTATATCAATACTCTAACACTTCCCCCTCACTTGTGGGCTTGAAAAATTGTAGAAAGACTCAACAAGTGGAAATCAATATTAATTGAGGAGTAAATGACATTACAGGAGTTCGAACTCAGACCTCCTGCTCTAATATCATGCTAAATCACCAATCATCGCAAAAATTTAAGCTAATAGGTTATGGTAAATTTAATTATATCAATATTCTAACCATACCTAACTTCTCCAGTGAAAGCACCACCTTTGCGAACCCAACAGTTCTGTGCTGCAACTTGAATATCAGACCTCAACAGACTCTTCACCAGCGAAAGAAACACAAAAGGTGGACTCACAACAACTTCTGCAAAGGATATCAACATTTACAGACCTAATCAATCACTAGAAAGAGCTTCGTAGACCATATTGCAAACCATAACGACAGTCATAAAACTGAAAACTAAACAAGATTTCCATACGTACCCACAACATCTTCTGAAGGAACTTCAGCTTCATTTAACGTGCTGACAATTTTCTTCACCTCCTCGGTTGTTCCATTCTGTGAAAATTTTCATTCAATCAACAAGATTATTAGTGCAATGGAGCACAATCCAGAACTCCAGACCTCCAATTCCAAAGTGACATATTATTTTTAACACAGAAACTCATTAATTATATCTGGCACACTTGGATCGGAAAAGTCACAGGATCTGCTAAGTCAGTACATCGAGAAACAAGTAGAAAAATGTGTGTTTTTCTGGAAGTTCATCAGTTCAAAATCAAAACCCAAAAACATTTAAACCAAACAGCTGGAAATAACATACAAACAACAGATTCGATATCTAATAGAAAATACAGAGGCGAAATATAGATAAAACAAATAAGGAGAATTGCAAATAAGAAACATACGCATTTCCAGTTGCCTCCGACGAAGAATTTCCTTGCCATTTTGCTTTTTCCTGAGAATCCTAGAACCAGAGAATTCGATCACAGCGAAGAACAGAAGCGCAGAATCACAGATATTTTAAGTGGAGATTGGAGAAGGAGCGGTTCGTAAAAGAAGAAAACCCACGGGCGCTCAAGGATCACAAAAAACCACGACCTAATAACGACTGTAATGCCTTCATCACACCACACTCGCTATCGCTTCTTTTATTTATTTATTTATTTCTTTCTTTTCCCCGTAGATCAAGGTGGTCTGATCGGACGGATGCCAATTAATTTAAACAAATATTACTGGAAACCTTTCTTTTCTTCATTTCGATTAAATTTATGTGAGCGTGAAAGATGAAGTCAGATTTCATCATCATCCATTCAAATGAAATATTTAAAAAAAAAAATGTCAATGCAAAAATAAGAATTCTATTCAGTTGAGATGTGTCTTAATGTTTTGAATAAGGGTATGAATTTCAAGGAGTTTAGCAAAATCTTCATCTCCCTTGTTCTCAAGTGCTAGAAGTCGAAACATATGTCTGATTTTAGGCCGATTAGCTTGTGCAATGTAGTGTATAAGCTAGTAGCAAAAATCATAGCTAATCGATTGAAGAAAGTGTTGGATGAGGTGATTTCCCCGAATCAATCAACATTTGTGCCTGGACGACAAATAACGAACAATGCCTTGATCGATTTTGAATACTTCCCTGCCCTGAAAAATAGAAGGAAAGATAAAGTTGGTTTGGCGTTGAAAACTGACATAAGAAAAGCTTATGACCAAGTGGAGTGGATTTTTCTTTGGAGTGTTGTGGAAAAGTTGGGGTTCGATCAGAATTGGGTCACTTTGATTGTGAGGTGCTTGGAGTCAGTCAGTTTTTCAGTTTTCATGAAAGGTGGACCTAAAGAGTGGTTCAGGTCGTCGAGAGGTATGAGGCAAGGCAACCCTCTCTCCCCTATCTCTTCCTCCTGTGTGTAGAGGGTTTGTCGACTCATTTGAACAGGGAAGTTTCTCTCTCTAGAATTTCTGGTATTCAATTAAATAAATATTGTCCTAATATAACTAATTTGTTCTTTGCTGATGATAGTATTTTTTTTTCAAAGATTCTTTTCAGGAAAGACAAGCTATAAAGGAGGTACTTCAAGATTACGAGGAAGCTTCAGGTCAGTCCATAAACAAAGAGAAGTCCATGTTCATGGCCAGTGCCAATGTGAATCAAAGTAAAATCCTTGGCATCCAATCAACCTTGGGGGTTCAACATCGTGATTCCTTTGGCCTTTATATATATTGGTCTTCCATCGCATAACGATTGTAGCAAATCTCTAATCTTCAAAGATGTAAGAAATAGAGTTTGGAAGGCCATCCAAGGCTAGAAGGAAAGATTGTTCTCCTCGAGAGTTAAGGAAGTGTTCATAAGGCGATGGTTCAGGCTATCTCGGGCTATACCATGAACTGTTTCCAATTACTTGACAGGATTTGTAAGGATCTCAACATGATGTGCAACAAGTTCTGGTGGGGATCCTCTGAAGCGAAGAAGAATATCCATTGGAGAAACTATAATCACCTCTGTAGCAGTAAAAAATATGGTGGTTTAGGTTTTAGAGATTTTAATGTCTTTAAACAAGCGATGCTAGCCAAGCACAGTTGGGCTCTTATGAAAAACAGTAACAGCCTCCTAGCCAAGATCCTAAAGGAGAGATACTATAGAGATGACGATTTCCTCAAAGCAAAGTTGGGAACGAGCCCGTCTCTCACTTGGAGAAGTATCTTGTGGGGTCGGGACCCCTTTAAGAAGGGCTATAGATGGAAATTAGGGAACGACTGTCGTGTTTTCATTGCAGACAATTCATGGATACCCAATAAGGAAAACTACAGACCAAGTAGTGTGGATGAATCATTTAGAGGGAAGCGAGTGGCGGATCTGCTAAATCAAAAATGAGGTTGGGATGAAGCACAAGTTAATGAAGTTTTCCTCCCTCACGATGTTGCCAACATCCTTAACATCCCTCTTGGAGGCCCGATAAGGGATGATGAGATCGTCTAGAGTCACAACAAGAAAGGGAAGTTCACTGTTAAAAGTGCTTATTATTTAGGTTTTTCTCTTGCTCATTCTTTCTTGGCCTCACAATCTGATGCAAGAGATACTAATAGTTTATGGAATGATTTATGGAAGGTGGATGTTATGCCGAACTTTAGAATTACCTGCTGGAGAATTATAAATGATATCATCCCATCTACTCATAACTTGTGCAGAAAAAGGGGTTTCTTTTGACTTGAGATGTGCTTTTTGTAGGGTCCATATTGAAACCACCTCTCATCTTATGTGCGAATGTAAGTTTGCTAGGAAATATTGGGAACACTTCTTTCCTGCTAATGCAAGCTCTTTTTCTTTGGGCACAGAAAGATGGAATCACAATGACAATTAGGACTTCATCAGAAGAGAGTGGCGGGAAGCTTGTGGAATGAAAGAAACAACATCCTATTTAATGGGGCAAATCTTGCGGTCAAGGATCTTGTTCGAGTGGTTGAAGTTTTCGTGGAGATGTTCCATGGGTGTTCAAAAGGTTCCCGTGGTGAGGTGTCGTTTCATCCCTGCCCCAACTCGGGTCCTACCTTAGAGAGTTGGATGACACCCGGGACCAAAGTTTGGAAGCTGAAGGCTGATGCAGCCTAGTCCAGCAAGCTCACACAGAGGAGGCGTGAAATGGGTGGTTTGTGATAGCAAAGGGTGACTGCAGTTGAGTGGGTGCATATTCATTTCCCAGAGTTCGCCTGTCAAGATGATTGAGGCGTTAGCCATCTTTGAAGACCTCAAGGAAGTTCTTTCTTGGACGAAGGAAGCTTGTCGCCCGTGATTGTGGAGTCAGACTCTAGAAAAGTCATTAATCTTTTGAATGACTTTTCTTCTGACCTCACTGAAGTTTTTTTTTTAGTTGAGGATATCCTCCTTCTTGCTAAGGATGTAAACCCTATCTTTTTTTTTGTAATATCCCTAGAAAGGAGAACAAAGTAGCTCATGCCCTGACTGCTTTGGCATATTCTTTAGGATTCTATTTAGTCTGGAAAGATAGTTTTCCAGTGGATATTTTGTACCTCATCCTTGAAAGGGATCAGTTGGTGTAGCTTTTTTCTTTTCCTTTTCCTTAATATATTGGCAGCTTAAAAAAAATTATATTCGAGCTTTTCTCTAAAAAAAATTATATTTGAGATTAAAAAAAAATGTATTCAAATCTAGTGACAAAAATATAAGAAATGGTAGCATGTAGCATTGTTTTACTTAGATTAATAGTACAATATGGAGTGGAGATTCAAACCTTTAAATTTAAAGAAATCTTTACTTAATTGTTGACGTATGAAATGGATTTTTTTTTTTTATAGTTTATCAACACTTGGGGTTGGAGAATTCGAACCTATGATTTCACGGTCGATGATACATGTCAATTACCACTAAGTTAAGCTCACTTTGACATATGAAGTGGAGATTCAAACCTTCAAATTGAGCTATGTTGGTAGGAAAAAAAAACAATTGTACAATTGATGAAAAAAAGAAAACAAGCCTTTCTTTCCAAAAAAAAAAAAGCCTTAATCATAAATTAACAAACAACACTGAATCTTCATAAATAAAATATAATAAATTACTTAATTTCGGAAAAAAAATATATGTACATATATAATAAATCACTGAATTTCGTGCCTTCTAAGTTCTAAATACATTCTTTCGTGAAAAAATCGTGTCGATAATTTCGTTTTCCAGAATCTACTGTCCTTCGTTAAATACGATTCGTGTCGATAATTTCGTTTTCCAGAATCTACTGTCCTTCTTAGAGTTTTTTTATTTTTTTATTTTTTTATTTTTTTTATATTTTATTTTTTGACTTACATCAGTATATGTCAATTGGCTAATTGATTCGGATAGCCCTAATTTAAGCCTCACTGCGATAAATGTGATTAAGGAAACTGTATTACCGTTCCATTTCCTTATGTAATCAATACTGAAGCAACCATGTCTGCATTATCTTTGAACCGTGCCAAGATTATGTCGAAATACAAGACTAATATGGAAAATTAGAAACCCGTTTGCAAACATAGTTTCTTCTTGTTTCTCACTTTTTAACTTTTTTTTTTTTTAGTACAATAGAGATTGGAAGAATTCGAACCACAAACTTCGTGATCGTTAACACATTCAATATGTCTATTGAACTATACTCTATTTGGCACTTTTTTTAAAAAAAAATTAACATATATATATATATATATATATTTCTTATTTTATTGTATCTTATTTTATGAAACTGGAAAAAACACTAAAAGGTGTTTGATAATTATCTCTTGTTCATTTTTTTACTGGAAAAAGGAAACGTCAATTCTCATATAGTAAATTAATTTCTAAAAATAAAGTAATCAAAATCAGTATATTAACTTCAATTTTTAAATATTTCTTACGCATTTTATAAGAAAAGAATTATAAAATAATACCTCAATATGTGTTTTTGAAAAATTGAAAATGGAAACAAGCAAGAAACCAGAAGTGTTACACTTACACTTGAGCTTTCGAAAACTTAGAAATAAAGAAAAGGAAACGAGAAACAAAAATATTACCAACGACCCCTCAAATACTTTAACAAATATTTTCTAAAAGAGAAAACAAACATTGCAATGATATCACTTAATCTTTTTTATTTCTTAAACTCTTTTACCTTTATTTCTCACCTGTCTGCTACAGTGGGTTGCTAGACATTACAAATAAACGTGAGAAGAAAAAGAAATAACGCCCAAGGATTTGGGCACTTTTGAGTATCTGGATCAAAAACTATTACAAACTGTGGATTATCATTCATGTGTTCTCAGTATCCACAACAAAATTCCTTATTTCAAGAACATGAAAATAAATCATTTTCCAAACAGAAGCTTCAAGTTTCTCAAGCAAGGCTTCTCTTATGTAACTGAGTACCTCAAATTAGTTTATCAAAAACAGAGGAACCATCATCATTCATGTCTCGCCCTCGTCAAGACATTTTCGCGATTTTCTTCACAGTGCAGAGTTGATAATGTCCACGAACTCGGGCTAGTTTTTTAGGGAACATAAGATAAGTCAGCAACCAAAGTCAAATACCATAAACCAAACAAAGAAAAAGAAAAAAGTCTTATAGGTAAAGGTCAACCTTTAGTGAAGCTCCACCGACCAAAAATCCGTCCAAATCAGGTTGTCCAGCCAACTCTTTGCAGTTTGCACCATTTACAGAACCTAATTATGCAAACAAGTTCGATTAAGTCCACAAGCACTAATCACAGAACAGAAAAAGGCCATCTATTGTTTCATACAAATACACAACTAATTTGTATGAAGCAATTCCCCTCCAATGCATGAGGTTTTATTTGGTTCTTAAAAGAAATTCCCCTCCAATGGCTTCTGGGTAGGATTCTGAATATTTCAAGCTCAAGTATAAATAGATAACACTTAAATCTACTGGAAACATCCTATGATGGAGTTGAGGAATGGTAAAATTATCTTATGTTATTGAGGTGAAGAATTTTTTCTTTAAGTCTCAAGAATAATTCTAATACAGTCAAACTCGACAGTTTCCACTTACTCGACGGATCATCACTTCAATATTGGAGAAATGATAGGTGAAATAAGACATTTGTTTTAAAATCGGAAAAAAAAATCTACTGGAAACGATCCTTGTGTATTGCTTGTATTAATAGTTTTCCACACCTCAGCAAAGTAGATAGAAAAGAATGTAATAGATCATACATGTGAATATTTTTTCATAGAAGCAAAGAGGTTACCTCCATATATAATTCTAACTGATCCAGCAACTTCAGCACTAACGTTATTGTGAAGCCATTTCCTCAATTCAGCATGGACCTTTAAAGAAACCACAATGTTATTGTTAATTAACCTGAATTATAGTGAAATTTACAAATCTCTAAGAGCAAATCTTACTTCCTGAGCTTGAGCAGGGGTTGCAACTTTCCCTGTTCCAATTGCCCAAACTGGTTCATAAGCCAAAACAACATTGTCCCAGCTGGAGATTTTATCTGCCATGTAACAGAAGGGTCATCGATTTTGCACAAGAACAATGGAAGGAAAGTAAAATCAGGTTTGTAGAAGGCCAAATAAAAGTAGATTATTAATTATATGGGATAACCGAGAAAAATAACATCAATAGATTATCAACATGCAAAAGAACATAAGATGCTCATATGTCCAAAAGGAGTAAAACGGATTTTTACTTTCAGCGTGAAGAAAGTACCTGCAATTGCTTTAGTTTGTGCAGAAACAACATCCAAGGTTGATCCTGATTCTCGTTGCTCAAGAGTCTCTCCAACACAAGCAATAACTTTAAGGCCTTGAGAAAGGGCGTATGCAACTTTATCTCCAATAAACTGAAAGAATCCACAAGTATGTGTCAATAGAGTTTGAAAACGAAATACTTGATAAAGGAGGGCATAGCATAATCTGTCAAATTTTAATTTATGTAGTGGTCTACCTCACTGGACTCGTTCAAAAGAAGTCTTCTTTCAGAATGGCCAATAATCACCCATGGAACTCCCAAATTGACAAGCATCTCAGCACTGTAGAAAAATACACCGATTTCAAATCAATCATATGTCACATTTCTTTTGACAGTATAGAAAGAAAGATATCAAGCATTCCTTCAACTCCAGTATTTCAAGCAGGTATAGAAGCAAAATCATAACGAATTGATGGAGATAACTACAACTAGCCAAGAGCCATTCAATGCAAGAAGATTCCATCATCTATTGTATCCTACCTAACTTCTCCAGTAAAAGCACCACCCTTACGAACCCAACAGTTCTGAGCTGCAACATGAAAATCGGCCCGCAACAAACTCTGGACCAGGGGAAGAAACACGAAAGGTGGACTCACAACAACATCTGCAGATGAGATATAACAAGTATAGACCTTAGTTTCCTCTATTGTTCAAGCATGAATCGCTCGCTATTACTATAAAGATTACGAAGTTCATCTAGTGATCGGGATTTCTAGACATACCGACAACATCTCCCGAAGCAACTTGAGCTTCATTCAACGTTGTGACGATTTTCTTCACCTCCTCGGTTGTTCCGTTCTGTAAAATTATTAATCAATCAACAACAATACCCATTCATCTAACCAAAAACCAGTAAACCTAACCTCCATTTCCAAATCTAGACTCCCCAACATCCAACTGATCGGAGACAGTCAAAAATTAAAATCAGCACACTTAGATCGGAAAAGTCGCGGGATAGTAGAATTAGTACATTGAAAGACCAAGCGAGAAATGTGGATTTCGTCTATAAATTTATATCGTTTCAAAAACCTAATAGTATTGTTCAAATCCGACAAATGGGAAGATCCATGCGTGCAAAAGATTTGGTTATCTGATAAATGTTCTGATGACAAAATGAAACGAAGGACCAGAAGTTGAAAAGGCATAGACAAATAAAGTGAGATCAAGGAGAGTACGGAAACGGAAAGCATACACATTTCCAGTTGCCGCCGACGAAGAATTTTTTGCCCATTTTTCCTCGGATTTCTTGGAGCAAAGAATACGACGACAACAAAGGTAAGATCCCGAACCTGCAGATAATTTCAAAGTGTGAGGACCAAGTAGCACGAAATACTACGTATATATACACAAGCTTGCCCCGCAGCCCAGCCCATTTAGAAAACTTGGGCCGAATTTGGAAAAAGAGACAGCCCAAGACAGGCTCTCAAGCCCAGCCCAATTTCCCAAATCTCAAAGTCCAAAATTTCCCAGTAGCTCAGCCCATTTATAAAACTTGCAGCCGAAGTTATTCGGGAACATGAACAAACAAGAAATATTTATTGCATGTAAAAAAAAAAAAAAAAAGTATCTATTGCATTTGACAATTACTAGCAAGAAACACGTGGGATGTAGTGAAATTTGTCCTTTTATTTTAAGTATACAAAACATTAAAAAAAATACTTAAAATTTTACTTATTAAGTAAATATGTTAATTGTTTTGGTATTGTAATGTATAGATATTGCAACAATTTTAGTTTGATGTTTTTATATTCTTTCAATACAATTAACAATTGTCCATATAAAAAATTATATTTTGGAATTGCTTACGTATGATTTATATAGCACTGATAATCTATTTTTCTTTCATATTTTTTTAATATATAAGTAATCAAAATTAATTACATTATCATTTTAAATTAATTGTTAATAATTATACCAAAATATTTTGTGAACTCATATACGATATATTGGTCAATATTTAATTCGATCAATATTTTTTCCATTCTCATAATAATTACTGTAACAACACAACATATAAATGTCTAGTAAACAAATATATTTTGAATAGTTTGTTTGCATAACATTTCAAATATTTGGATAGGCTTTTCTACTTATCATTGTTAATTATATTATTAATTTAAATTAACCATGAATAATAAAGTTCAAATTAATTATTAAAACAATACGAATTAAAATGGGGAGGAGTTTATTTGTATGTTTGTGCTAATTATTTATATTGTATATTTCTAAGAATCTACAAGTTTTATAATTAATTATGGTTTTAAATTAATGATTAATAATATAATTAAAATAATACAAATTAGGAAAATAAACAAAAAAAAAAAAAAAAAAAACATTTTCAATTCATGCTATATCTGATATAAGTTAGCAGCCCAACAATTAAGCCCACTTAATTAAATAATTTTAAAAAGTAATAATAAAATTGAAAAACCTAAATATCAATCAACCTTGCCATCTTTCAATCTTAATCACATTTCTTCCCACCTTCAAGTTCACATCGTTACTCCTTCTCTTTAGTATCCACATTCCTCCATCTCCCTCTTCAATCTTCAACCGTTTTGCCTACAAGTTTTGATGCATATCTCCCATTCGAGTACTAAAATATAGTTAAGGTTGAAACATTCGATAGTAAGAGTGTAAAAAACAAGAGAGGGAGCCTTTTTTGAAACAAGAGACAAAAAATAAAAATGAAGTTAGGGGAGTAAGTAAACTTTGGAGCCAATATGGTGTCATTGTTGCTTCCCATGATAAGGAAACTCTTTGAACAATAGCTTGCATTGCTAACAAAATCTACACCTTGACCAAGGTTTTGGCTGATGTGTTGAAACGCCTTTGCATCTATTATTCACGCCAACCATTGAATTTCTTTAATTATTTGGGAGACTTGTGTGAGAACCAATAGAGAGGATTATTTTCTTTAAATAATGGTGTGTGTACTCTTTTCACACGTTGTCCATATTATGACCTTCCAAATACGTATGAGACTAGTAATTGTATTTTGTTTCAATTTGGAAATTGAATTTCATTAAAATTAAATTTAACTATTCAAAGCGCCAAAAATAAACCTAATTGAATTTAATGGGGTGAAATTTATATGGAGCATTAAATAATAATATTAATGGAGTTTTTAATAGAGTCAAAATAAACGTATGACTTCTTGTACTAAAAAATGACTTTTCAATTTTAGTTAAGATTCACTTGTGACTTTTGATTTTTTTTTGTTAAGGGTAAAATTGGCAAATAATATAAGACGAAAGGGTAAAACTAGCACAAAAAATTTATCCTCATTGTGCCTTAAGGAAAAATAAAATTATTTCAATTATTTCAATTTAATTTGACAAAATAGAACATGTTAGTTTGAATCAGCATATGTAATATTATACATTTTTTATTAAATATATTATTTAATTATAAACTTTTCATATTCAATATTTTATTAAAAAGAAAAAACAATGATAAAGTTTTTGAAGTGATAATCTCATGTGTTAAATTGAGATGTTTCAATTGATGCATAATTTAAAATAAAAGGATAAGAATCAATTCATTGTCATTAAAAAAATGATTAGATATAGAATATGAATCGACAAATAATCATAGATACACTCAATTGTTTTAATTGAGTCATCATAACTACTTTTATATTTCTTTTGAAATATAAACTAACCAAGTAGATTTTTATTGGAATTTGAATGTTGTGGTTTTAAAAAATAATAATAATAAATACATTTAAATAATTTAAAATTTTAATTTTCTTAAAAAAAAGAAAAATTAATTAATTAGACTTAGAATTTGAAAATAAAAATGATCACTGATTAAGTCAAAACAAATCGTTGTGTTCTATGAATGTACATTATTTTTCTTTGGCAATGTAAAATTCAACTTAATGTTATTTCAAAAGTTAAGACAAAAGGGTACACAATTTACAATGAAGGGGTAAACTCGATGCAAAAAAAAAATATATTTTTAATAAGGAAAAAGGTTGTAGTTTTTTAATGAAAAAATGAACTATTGTTATAACTAAGAGTACAAATATATGAGAATGGTTAAACGTAAAATATTAAAACTAAATTGAGAATAACCTAATATTAATTCGATATATTGAGCTAAAATTAAAGTAGAAAATATAAATATAAAATTTATATTCAACTTTGATATTTATTTAGTTTAAGAAAATGAAAAAGAAAACCATTACAAATAAATCTAAAAGAAAGAGAGACATGAAAACATATAATTGAAAGTTATTATAAATATGGCACATATAAATGCCCATTCCAAATGCCCATTTGATATCCATGCCAAGTGGCATTTTCTCCATAGCCAAAGTGTCTTCTATGTGTCCAACAAAGGCCATAGATTGGTGTCCAAATGTACCACATCATGCTCTCCCAATTGCCTATAAATAGTGGTTTTTGGTGGATAAATAATTAGACACATTTGGTAAAGAAACCTCTCCAATTTTTTTCTCTCCCACTTTCTCTAATTTCATATGTTTTTAATTTGCCATAAATCTCCATTTTCTTTTGTTTATATTATATATATATACTCCATTTATATTCCAACACTTGTATTATTATTATTATTATTATTATTATATGATTTGGTAAAATTTTGGTGCCCGGTTTCGCCTCTCAATTTTACAACAAAAGTTAATTTGTTGTTATTTATTTATTTATTAAATTTAGAAAAAATTAAAGAAAAAAGAAAAATGAAATCAATCCACCGTGTACGTGTCCCCATATTAAATCACCCTACTTTTTTCTTTTAAAAACAAAACTGAGCCTATTTTGCAAAATAAAATAAAATTTCATAAACGAAAGAGGAAATCCCTAACTGCTCCACGCCCTATCTTCCTCCGTTTCAGAACTCGGTGTCGCCGCCGCCGTCGTCTTTCTTCCCTTCGTGCCGCCGCAGCCTCCTCCCTCCTAGGGGTTTTACTCCCTTGTTGTCACAGGTATTCTCCCAATCTCCATCTATGTCTTTCTTCTCACTTGAAAAACACAAATTAGATCTTCTCTAACGAAAGAATGGAGGATTTTTTTAAAAATTTATTTTTATAATAACAATAGCCGAATAGCATATACGCCTTGCGTTCGGTGTCGCCTTTATCAAATTAGGGTGAAATATTTGGGGATTTTTCTAGACAAGACATCCTGTTCTTGTATTGGAACTAGGGAGACAATTGGGGAATCTGTTTCGTCTGAAAAACCAAAGGTAATTTCATCGAGTACATCTATTTTGTGTTTTGTTTAAGAGCGTTTTTTTCCCCTCGTGCTTTCTTTAGATTCGCCGTCTTGGGTATTCGTTGTAAACGAGAAAGGAGCTATCTGCAAGTATTCTCAATAGAAAGGAATAGAGAAACTATAGGTTAAACTCTTGTTGTTGAAATTTAGGGGGAAATTTCAAGAGAGAGAGAAGGGGAGAAAAGGAAAACAAAACGTAGACGAATACCCAGAAGATACTTTTACCGGTCCAAGATTGTCGTGAAATTGTGAAATGGGCTATCTGTAAACGTTACCTATAGAATGGAATTTAAGCATAATAAGTTAAACTCTTGCCCTAGTAATTTAGGGGGAAATTGCAAGAGAGAAGAAACGTAGACGAATTCCCAGAACAGAATTTTATGATTCCATGATCATCTTGGCCACATGGCTTGTATGATCTGATCCCATGTGACTTGTATTTTATGGGTTTTTTATTCCAATATTGTTCAAATTGCTTGTATTTTATGGTTTTAACTCTAATATTGAGTTATTTTTCTGTTTCTTACAGGCCTTTTAACCCTGAGTAGTTTGCTTTTCCTCAGTTTTTGATCCCCAAGCCTCAAGATGCCAGCCACAGCTGGAAGAGTTCGCATGCCTGCGAACAATAGGGTACATAGTAGTGCTGCCCTACAAACGCACGGTATATGGCAGAGTGCAATTGGGTATGACCCATATGCACCAAACAAGGATGATAACAAGAATTCTGCACAGCAAAATATGGCTAGCTCTGAGCCAGAAGGAGAGAATGCATATGCAAGCTTTCAAGGTCTTCTTGCACTTGCTCGCATAACTGGTTCCAATGCCAATGAGGTTCGTGGTGCTTGCAAGAGATGTGGACGTGTTGGACACCTTAGTTTTCAATGCAGGAATTTCTTGAGTGTTAAGAATGATAAGGAGAAAGACCCAGAAGCTATCCAGGCTGATGTAATGTCTGAGCTGGATAAATTAAAAGGAAATATGGGGAAGGGGAATGGAAACGGTGCAGTTGAGAGTGAGGAGGAAGAGAGTGAAAGTTCTGACTCGGATGCTGATTCTGAGCTTGAAAGGATTATTGCTGAAAGGGAAGGGAAAAGAACTAGTAAGAGAAGATCATTGAAAAGAAAGGATGATTTGGGCGATGATGGATCGGGTTCAGATTCAAGAGAGAAGAAGAGGGGGAGGTCAAAAAGGAGGAGCAGAAGAAGAGAATCCGATGATTCAGATGACAACAGAAGGAAGAGGAGAAAGGAGAAGCACAGGAAAAGGGATGATTCATCGGATGAGGGTGAAAAACCTAAGCGACGTCATAGGAAGAGTAGAAAAGAGAAGAGGAGGAGAAGAAGCCATAGGTATTCTGATGACTCTGATTCTGATACATCTGAGGAATCTCATGGAAAGCTCAAACACAAGAGTAGGAAGGCTGCATTGTTAACTGATTCTGAAGCTAGCAGCTCTGATGATACAAGGGGCAGGGCGAGGAAGCGTTCTGAGAAGAGGAGCAGGAAACATCGTCATGAGGATGATGAATAGTCCTATCCGGCCAAGTTATCAGGACCAGGTAACATTCTTCAAACTTTTTTTTTTGTTAACCATGCTATATTTTTATGGAGCAAAAATAAGTAACATGTAATACCAACTTGATGGATCCATTCCCTCGTTGCTTTGACTAGACTATTAGATTGATACAGTAGTTTAGATGGGTGATTGTGTGAAATTGTGTGATAGAATATGATCACTTCTGATTCTTTCTCCCGTAGTTATGATTGTATAGTATTCAGCTCTCAGTGCCAAATTGATACTTTGGGTTTTATGTAGTTCCCTACATCGGTGGTTATGTTTGTTTGAATGTATTTTTTAACCACAGGCCAAATCTTCGCAGAATTGGTGGGAGATGGTGTATATCGTGATCCTCTCTAGTAGATGTGGATTTACCAATAATAGACCCAGCCGTTGTTGGCTCTAAACAAGATCACGGTCGAAATTTATTGTGGTATTGCATAATTGTTGCCTTTTCATTGTGTGTATTATGCCACTAATTTTCAAATCAAAATGTGAAAAGAATTATGAAAACACTGAATAGTTTGTTCGGGAGGTTGAAGGGAACATAATTTCTTTCCAGTCACGCATGGCTCTATGTTGACATTTTCTAATTTCTGAAGTGGAATTTGGAATTTGTAATTTTATGGAATTTAATTTCGCACTATTTGATCGTATGATTAGCTATTTCTAGCATCATGCTATGAACCGCATTTTAATTTCCAGGGTCAAGGAAAATTGTGGCCTTCACTTTCCATTAGTCACAATGGTAGGTTGCCTTCTGTGATTTTCTAATAGATCTTTGAATTTTTGGTAATCTGAATTCAAGTGGTAGATTTCTGTAGGAAAAAAAAAAGGTATCTGCAAAAGGTCTAGTTTTTTGAAAGACTACTGCAGAACCGTGCAATGGACGGCCAAAATTTATTCAAATTACTTTTTGAAAGACTACTGCAGAACCGTGGTTGGCTCATAGGTGTATTCTAGATCTCTTCTTGTGGTTGTGGCTAATTTTTCTTTCGTTAGCTGGTGAACCGAGTTTAAATGAAGCATATTGCTTGATCTTGGAGACGAAATTGACATTTGTAAAAGTCCCAAATTCAAGCATTAACTATAATAAAGTGAACTTAAAATTATGCCGAATTTGATGCTGGAGATATTTCTCACAATTATCTTAGTGATTCATTTTCAACACTGGTACACATCTTTTTATACAGGCATCATCGAGGACAGATCAATGAAAACGAATTGACTTGAGAATTGCATAAACATTTAAAGTCAAATTTGAAACTGCTTAAATGTTTTCATCAAACCACAGGTTCAATCCAATTTTGCAATAATACGGGCATCATTAAAAGATGCATATATAAATGTATACATAGTAAGCTCAAATTGAATCTTCATAGATATCTTCCGCCGGTGTAATTTTGTGCACAAAAAACTATAATGACATGTTGAATATTCCTTTTAGACTAGAAATGAACATCTTTCTCAGATAATATATTGCTAAAAGTTGAAGTTTCATATGGAAAAATTCCCAGAGATATGTGATACATTTTCTTTATCCAAGTTCGCTGCAAAATGAAAACCAAAAGCTACCTGTGTGGGATCTTTAGCAATCTCAACCGGCACATATTATCTATGTTTAGTTACTTTTCCTAACAATAAGAGAAGCTCAAATTATGAACCATAAGAATTCATTGTAATGAATACAGAGGTTGGGACAAAATCAAATGCTCCACAAAATTGTTTCCAAAAAAAAAAAATGCTCCACAAAGCTGAAGAAGTGGTTTTCACACATCAAAACAAGAGTATTCCAAATTCTACAATCAATCATCTTTGACGATATGAATCATGTAAGAAAATATAATAACTCATTTTTCGAGGAACAGATAATAGAGTGTGCATCATTTACCAGAGATTGAAAATTCTCAGAATCTAGCCCATACCCCACCTTATGGGAGTCAAAAAAGAAAAACAAGCTATCACTGCATCTGTTTTTCTGTTTATATTTCCATCTACTTGGATATGACTTATGTACACAGATTTGGAGATTGCCACTATACAGTATCAACAAGATCTACCTAGAAAAATCCTAAAAACTTATTAATTCATCTAAAAGCTCGTCAAGAATTAAATCCTCCAACTCAAGTGCTATGTACTCTGTTTCAGATTGGAGGTTCATCCAATCATCACCTTTTCTTAAATCTCGCCCCACAACATCATCTAAAGACTGGTCTAGTTCTGGTCCTAAGCACAGGTACCAGGCAACTTTTTCTCGAACCTCCTCAAGAACAAATTGCCCAAGTGGCATTGGACGGAGTTGGCTCTTCAAGGAGAAGGTTTTGAGGAAACATATGTATGATTTTTCAAATACATTATGTAATGTCTCATAAACTAAATCAAGTAGAAGCTGGTGATCAGAATCTTTGTCAACCTTCTCCCAATAGCATTCAAGTTTTTTGTAAAAGTGGGCCTCCTCTCCCTCAAATATCGAAGAACTGAGTGGCCGGTCTATTATGTGACCACTTTCGATAAAGCTGGAGAGCTGAAGAATGTACCTCATATAGTTGAAGTCAGCATTATTGATTCTATCAAGTTCGGATTGCAGGAGGAGAGAGAGAGAAATCTTTTCAGAATCATCAATTATCTCATGATTGACAATGGCTTCAAAAGCTGGTAAAGCTTCTGTGCTGCCCTCACTAGGTTGGTCATCGGAAGGTTCAAGTTCATTTGCAATACTGCACCCAGGATTTAGTATTGCACCTGACACAGTTTAACCAGAAGCATGAGTTATTATTATGTCTAGCAATATTGATAAATAAAGATAAACGTTTGAAAGATATAGTATATAAGTAATATCTTGCTAAAGAGGTCAAATGCCTTTCCATCTACCAAAGGTGTACTTACAGAGCAAGTATTGATACATTAAGGCATGTTATATGTTTTTATGTAACCTTCATAAAAGAGGAGAGCATTATTAGAAAAGACTGAATAGCTTTCGATGTTTACCTTCTGAATTGGAGAGTTTTAAAGTTTCATCATCTTGAAAACAAGTTTCAAGTTTTAAGACTTGATTGATGTGTGAAAGCTCGCTCTCATCATCGAAAGTCTCGCTGACATCCTCAACTATGCATTCACTAGCCGATACATGATGGTGTTTACTGTCTGAAATATCTAGGTGAGGTATTTTCTCCTCGAGCTCATCTGCCCAAGCTGTCCCCTCATCATTTTCAACCCCGTTTAAACTACCTGAATGATCAACAGGCATGTTGTCATCACCTTTTTCTAACACACTCTGTGAAGCACTATCCAATGGTTTAGATATATCTGCGTTTAATAGATGGGCTGGATGCTCATCTGTTCGAATATTATTATCTGTACTGGAATGCACCAAACCCCTTTTTGGTTTTTCTGTGCGAAAAACACCATGAGGAGGGTCAGTAAATAATGTACAAAAGAGATCAATATCAGGCATAGAAAGATTCCTTCCGAAGGATTTTTGAGGCTTCTCCCTAATTGGAATCTTATCTTCACTTGTCAGCCTTACGCTACGTGAGTGGTAGGACTTTGCCTCTGTGTTTTTATCGAAACAGTGCTCCGAGAGTTGAGAATATCTTTCCAGAGAAGCATTTAATGACGCAGTCCCTGTCTTGGCTTGAACTCCATTACCGAGATTATCATTCTCAGAACTATCAGTCTCACTATAACCTCTAATTCCAGAACTATCAGTAATTCCTGAACTTTCCTGTGCCTCTTTTCTGTCAAGGGGAAGTTCATGTCCAGAGGGATCCACAGTTGGTATTCGTTTAGCTGTTTTCTGGTTATTTCCCTTCTTCCTCTCCTTGAATGAGTGCCTTATTTTCTGCTTAATAAAATTGAAACGCTTGAGAACCAATTGATTCCACCCCATATACTTCAGTCCACGGTTTGGGCCCAAAGAAGAAGAGCTTGTTTGTTGTCTAATGTGATGGCATGAAGTACTATTAGAGTCACAAGGCGTCATATCTTCATGAAAATTCTTAGGAGATTCAGATTCAACCAGCTTTGATGGTTGGGGGACAGAAACAGATTTTTGTCCTTTTGGAAAGGACTCATTCAGCTTGTGTTGGAGTGAGCTAAGCTTTTTATACCCTTTTCGTGCTAAACCAGGAGCAGGAAAGGACCTTGATTTCACTAGAATTGCAGAGGACTTCGTATTTTTCGGGGTTTGGAGAGTGTGGTTACCATGTGCACCCTGTAACAATTCAGCAAATAGTTTTCTGTTTGCCTTGAATATCTCTTGGATGTGAACGTCTTCCTTAAATGAGCTACTGGAGATGTTTCTGTTGACCTGGTTAGTTTCTATGGTTTTCTTTACTCCATTGGATTTTTCTGTAAAAGATGTCGACTGGATAGCAATCTTTCTCTGAATAAAGTAGTCAGTATCCATGGCATTCAGAGAATTACTCTTCAGTCCAGATGCAGCTAATTTCATGGCAGTTTTCTGTTGAGGAGTGACTCTGCTGCCTCCAATGTCGCCATTATTTCCTGGAGGATAATAGGAAGGTTCTAAATGATGAATAGAGTGTGTTCTACTCAACCTTCGGTTTGAATTGGAGTTTAATTTCCAGTATTTTTGGCTTTCTTCCTCTGGCATCTCTTTAGTTACCACTTCACTTACATGAGCTTCTCCAGATCTTCGTTCAACAGGGCAACTCTCTGCAGTACACTGGTAAATATGATACATTCAGAATTTACTAATACTATCTCACAATAATGTCTGGTTATCTCTGATAATGCTACCATGACCTTACCAGTAGAGGCTTGTTTTCATCATTAATTTGTTCTGGCACTTCTGCGACATGGTGGTTGTTCAGATTCGATTTTGGACCTCCCTTGCCTGCATATGAGGTTTGAACAAGGACTTAAAATACTTGGAAAGGGAAAATGAAATCAGATAAACTAAATCCAGAAAAATCTGAAAAAGGATGCTGTTGGCCCAATGGCCATTGCTATATTGACACAAAAACCAGCTTGAACCTAATTCCCCAATTTGTCTCCTCTTAAATCCAATTGATCTCCTAACAACTAATAGTTGCACAATATCTGAACCGTTTTAACCAGAAAGTTAGAACTAGACGACACAAATACCCCCCAACCCCCCACAAAAAAAAAAATGAAATGAAACCAGAAGAGACTTATAACTCCAGTGAATGAAGATATCAGATAATAAAAAATCGCCAACCATTTGGAATGATGCCAACAGAAACTTTGGTGACTGAGAACAAAATTTAGAAGCAATAAATTAAAGTTTTTCGACATGTGCTCCAAACTTACTTCTTGAATGCTTTCTGTAAGGAAGCATCTTTTTAACATTATGCCAGGGATGGTAGTCAATAGTATGGAATATGCTCCAGAAGCAGCCTGGAACGTTTCTGTTAAACTGCAGATTGGAGTCCTGGCGCTGGACGTGCTTTTCCATTTTAAACATGATGAGAAGTCTTCCAAGCTCTCTACACACTTAGATGGAAATTAAGCTCAGCCTCTTTTGTTTGCTATCATCCTTCAAAATCTACCCAAGATTTTATCTACATGAACTGAACTAAATATGATGTGGGAAGTTCCCCAACCAATTTTCCTTAGTTCAGAAATTTAGATAAGACATAGAACACCATATAACAACAAGACTCAAAACGGAAATCTTAACTGTATTCGGAAAGCTCTTTGCTCAAGTTTCAAACACGGAAAGCAGACATGAAAAGTATCAGGTCCACCCCACTACTCAAACAATCACGATTGAGGAAGGTACAAATTGAAGAATTGTGTAGAATTGAGGGAGAAAAGGGTCTATATTTCAACAGCGATGTTCTTCAAAAACCCAGTCAGAAAGTTCAATCTTGCAATAGGGTAATATTAGCACGAATTGTTTCAAACCCAGATATCAAAGGAAAGGCCCTTAAAACTTCAATAAAATAGTAAAAGAAACACAAACAGATTTTTCAGATGAAAGTTTTTTGAAAAAAAAAAACAAAAACAAAACATAAAAAACGTTAAAGCAGAGCTCCCCCAAAAGTAACTCTCACAAGACAATAAATTGATGCAGCTAACACAAGTTAAAGCACCCTCGATATTTATTACAGAACTTAAGAACAACAAAAAAGGGGGAACAGTTTTAAAACCTTAAATAGCAATAGCAAGAAGAAAGGAAAAGGTGGGGCTTTCTTTCAGAAGCTAACGGAGTTTCACAGGTTATGGCAGGTTCAGAAGGAGGCGGCTCCTGGAGAAGAGATAGAAGACGACAAGTTTTAAAGCTTACAATCCACCCATTTAAATATAGGAGAAAATAAGAAACTTGCAGGTTTTGCCTTAATGAAAAAGACTGGGTTTACTCTAAGTTATGCTTTTGTACCAAAGGATAGGAGGAGGGGGAGAAAAGTAAAAGCGTTGAAATAAGATAAAGAACTTGATTTGACTACGACCAAAAAGGAATCATTATTGCTTTACCAAAACAGTTTGATACGTTTTCATAAGGGTACAGCAGAATTTGATAAATATCAAAGAATCAAGATGATGATATCATTTCAGAACACAGGGGAAGTGATGAAATCTAACCGTGGAGACCCACCGCACCAAGGATTGGTGAATCCTGGTCCGCTTGATTCCAGCACGAGTCTCTTCGCCTGGTCCAAACTCCATAACCTCGACCTCAGGGCAGGTCTTCATAAGATGAACACATGGGTTAGTTGACCGATTCTAGAATTTACAGAGGGATAGAGAAATGGGTTGGTGGAAAAAATGATCGAAATTCCAAGAACTGTTAGGTTACATGAAGATATGACCAATTCAACCCAAAAGTCACGGTTCCTGTTCTCTTAAGCTGTTGAATATAGAAATTTAATAGGATTCATAGAATGGGAAGGTTTGATCCTTTGAATAATCGATCAAATAAACAGTAGAAATTTGATGTGATTGGGGAATTAAAAAAACACCCTAATATCAGCGATAAGAACAATTTTGATAAAACGCAACCATGTAAAAAACTGGGCTGTCCCTTTTCTAGAAATCATAATCAAATGGAAAAAGCACGAAAACATCTTCTTCTTCAACCCAGCCCCACATTGACATTAGGTACACGAATATTGACCTGCTACACTGACCTGAGAACTTCCAATTTTCTCGCAAAGTCGTCGAAACTGAAATGGGTTCCAAATCCAATCCCCGTTCGGTTGACCCAACTGAAATTTGTCTATATTTTGTTTACTTTTTGGTTGGTTGTTGTTTGTTTGGTATCCACAGCCTAAAACTTTCATCTTCAAAGCTTTCCACCGGTTTCTTGGCAGCCAAACAAGTGTATGTTCCTCCATTCTTTTAGTTTTTTCTTTCAATTCTTCTTTCTCTCTCCCTTCAGCTATATCCCCGAAAATGTTGAGCGCGTATGGCGTATTGATTTTCAGAAAGTTACGAATTAATGTTGATTATGAGCATGAACTATCAATAATATTGATGTTAGTTAAAATTTCGATTGTGCATCACAAAAGTATAATTGTTTCTGGTAAATAAAACGATTCATTGAACATATTAAGATTATATTTCCTACAGTTATCTAGAAGTTTTTTTTTTAGTTTAACAATTGCATGATGGAATCCAACCATCTTATCGAATAAGCAAAACTCAGATTGATGCAATTATCTACAAGTTCATTCAATATTGTTCTTTTAAAGGGTAGTTATGAGAAAAAAAAAGGGTTAAATTATAAGTTTAGCCTTCAAACTTTCACGTTTATATCTATTTAATCTCTAAACTTTAAAAAAAAATATCTAATAAGTCACTAAGATAATAAGTGTGTTTATTTAGTTCCTAAATTTAAAAAGTGTTTAATTGGTTATTAAAATTTTAATTTTGTGTCTAATAGGTTTTTGAATTTTCAATTTTGTGTGTAATAGACTCTTCATTTTTAAAATACATGGACTTACTAAACACAAAATTGAAAGTTTAAGATCTTATTAAACATAAAATTCAATTTTATATATAATAGATCAGTTAATTTCTAAAAATTTTGAATATGTCATTGACTTATTAGACAATTTTAAAATTATGAATATATTAGATACAACATTGAAAGTTTAGAAATCTATTATACACTTTTTAAACTTTAGGGACATTTTAAACACAATCTTTAAAGTTCAAATTACCAAAATAAAAAGGCAAAAATCAATTTATACCCCCAAACTTTTGTAAAGCTCAAAACTAATAATTGTATCAATTTAAATCTTAAACTTTCAATCCATTTAGACCCTCTATTAGTGATTTATAGCCACTTTCACTTGATTCTATTTAAAATCAACTTAAAATCAACTAAATAAAATTATTTTGGACAAAAATCAATTTATACCTATAAACCTTGGAGGTTGTATCAATTTAAACTCTAAACTAATAATTGTATCAATTTCAACCTTGAACTTCATAAGTATATCGATTTACACCCTTTGCTAGATTATGTTTGAAAAACGTTAATTCACACGTGTATAAACTTATAATTGTATTGATTAAACTCTTGAACTTTCATAAGTGAATCAATTTAGACCTTCTATTTCAAATGCATGGACGATTTTCAAATGGGGAATCTAAATATTTTAAGAAGTCTATACACGTGTGAAAATTGATGCATGGACGATTTTCAAATTGAAGGTCTAAATTGATTTATTTATGAGAGTTTTGGAGTTTAATTAATACAATTATAAAATTGTACACATGTGAACTAACATTTTTCAAATGGAATTTAATAGAGAGTGTAGATTGATACACTTATGAAAGTTCAGAGTTTAAATTGATACAATCTTCAAAGTTTAAGGGGTATAAATTGATTTTTACCCAATTATTTTTCTCTCAAAGCCCTACTAAAGTAGGAAGAAAAATTATCACGTATTTCTTTCCAGATAAGTAGAGAAAAATCGAGAAAGGTGAGAAGATGAAAAACTGCTCATGTTGAGTCACAAATCCAAGCAAAAGGAACGCACCTGATTTGCACGTGAAGCCAACAATGAATTTGTATTGGTGAGGGGAAAGAGATGGCCTGCAAAACAAAGAAAACATGCACACTGGCGTGGTGCTTGCCACAACCACTTCGATGCTTAAGTTAGAAAGGAAGAAAGTGTAGCAAGCTTTTAGAGAGTAAAGATTGAGAATGAGTTACCTCTATTAGAGTTATAACAGGGTATTTATATGAGGGACATTTTTCTAAACCTAATTGAGGAGGGAGATGAGGTCATCGAATGAGTCTCACGCATGGGGTGTGTGTGAGTAAGCAAAGAGGGGCCGAACCGGATGAACCGATTTGGCTAGGTCAGATTTGGGTCGAGCTGGGTGCTAGGAAATCTTGTCATTCTCTTTGCTTTCCTCAATCTAACTCTATCTTTGGATCTCGAATCTTACTCGAATTTGGCCCAAAAGTCTTGTATTTTTGTTGAGTTTGATTCGGTTGTCCAAATTTACCCATAACAGCTCATAATAATGAAAAACGGCTATTATTTATTTGATTTATGCATTTCTCTCTAATTTATGTCAATCCATGGATTTTTAAAAAAATCTTATACACGTTGCAAGTTATGCATTAACGATTTTAAAATGAATTTCTAATTAAGGGTCTAAATTGATTCACTTATGAAATTTTAAGGTTTTAATTCATACAATTATTAGTTTAAGATTTTAAGTGATACAACCCCAAAGTTTAGGAGTATAAATTGATTTTTTTTTCCAAAAAAATAAAACACAGAAAACCTTTGTTCTTTTATGCAATCTTCCAACATCACCAATAGATCATCGGCCTCATTCATGTGGCTCGGGCCCATGATTCTATGGTTTATGGAAATTAAAAAATGGGCTTGAATAAAAATTGACAAAATTAAAGTAGTTTTGAAAAAAAAAATTACAAATCTAGGGTAAGAAATAAAAGTAATGTTTAAAATAAAGTACCAAAATCGTGTATCATATACACGTTTTACGTGTAGTTGGTGAGGTGGTCATTTAATGTGTATATCATGTACATGAGTTGGTGAGGTGGTCATTTCATGTGTAAATCGTGTACACCTAGTACTCATGTACCATGTACACGATTTATTTATTTTTTTTTGTAATTAAACTTATAAAATATATTTCCAAAATTTGAGGTTGGAATAAAAAAAAGAGATCTTATCTAAAGTATTTAAAAATACAATACTAGTTCATTAAAATGAAATAAGTATTTTTTTTTGTAAATAATGAAATTAGATCGAACAAATGTCTAATGATTAGTAAGTATTAAGGTTTAACAAAAAGTTATATACAAATGGTAAAATATCACTAAAAAACTCATGTATCACATGGTGGTCGTCTTTTTGAACAGGCTTCACAATGAGGCCGAGGCACATCAAAGTGTGATTGATGATGAATTACATCATTAATATATTGTTGTACAATAGGTGGCAATGGATCTTGTGCACAACTCTGGTTGATGACTAGAACTTGAAGCAATGTCCGTTGAACCTTTGATGATGAATTGCATGTAGATTGGTCTAAAATAAGCCAAAAAACATGTAGATCCATCTAAAACAAGTCTAAAATGAATAGACTGGGCCAAAAAAAGAACCTAAAACTATATAAATAAGTATAAAAAACTCAAAACTACATAAACTCATTTAAAACATTTACATATTAGTCAAAGAATGAAAACACACACACACATCGAACACTTACCATGGCCGACGACGAGGAAGACGACAAGTGGAGGGGCAACACGCAGGAAATAGACTGGGTTTGGCGGTAGCAACATGCATCCACCCGAGAGAGTCGATGAGAGAAAGTTGGGTTGGCCACCAACACAGAACTCATGTACGATGTACACGATTTTCGTATTGGAACTCATGTACGATCTACACGATTTTCGTGGTTGGAACTTGTGCATGATGTACACGATTTCGTGTCGTTCCATGTGGAGATTTTCACCTATGTGGTGCGACGTGTCAAGTAATTCGCGTATATGATATGCGAATTACATCCTTACTTGCAGCTCGAAGCCGTGTTTCATTAATGAAAACGTGTACATGAGCCACACGTTTACCTAATTCGTAATCCATGTACACGAGTCAGCTACCCCAAATATGGAATTAGTTATTTATGTTATCTTTTTAAAATTTTACATTATTTTTTTTATTTAAAAAAAGTCCCTAGAAAATGGATAATAACCCAACTACTTAAAAGAGGCTCAATTTTTGGGCCAACGTAAGCCGTCGAACATGCTCGGTCTGTGTCCGATAGGTTTGGGCTCATATGCGGCCCATTACAAAAAAAAATAACAATTTAAAAAATAATTACAATTATAAGATGATGATTACTATTAGAAGTATTATTTTCAAATCAGTGAATGAGTAATGAGTTTTTTAATATTAAAAGTGATTAAAATTTTAAAATGTTATATTTCTCAATTTTTTTAAAATGTTATATTTACAATTAGTTTAATACAAAAATATATTTATAAATATTTTAGGATATTAGATTGCCAGCTCGCAAGCCATTTTTCTCACTCGCCTTGTTCCATTATAGATTGGAGCCCAATATAATATCACGGGCCATTTCTCACTCGCCTTTTTTACGGCCCATTTCAAAAATAGCAAAATTCTTGTAGAAAATATTAATAATTGGGTTGACTTAAAAAAAAAATACTGAGGCAATAAGTTTTTTTTTTTTTTTTTTTTTTTTTTTTTTTTTTTTTTTTTTCCAGAACATATTGCGTGCTTTAGTATTACATTTCATCATTCAAATATATCATATATGCGAGCACAATTAAAAGTAAACATTAATATCTTTTCGATTGCTTAGGTTTTAGCTTCTTTTTCTCAATTGCAATAGACACGAGTTATTTCAGAATGTTTTGTTCTCACTCACATGTTTTTTAGAAAAATTTCCAAGAAGTCACTTAACATAAGATTACCCAAAACCAAGCACGCTTAAATTTGGAGTTCTTATAATTGAGTCACCAAAAAGAAAGGTGGATCTCTTGTTGGTATAAGTAGTAACTGTCAAACTTTTTAAGTCTTTCTTAACCATACTTCCATATCCTCAAGATTCCTCTCATTTGAATGTGGTTTTGGTGCATTCATGTATCCCTCATCTATTTGGGTGTCACAAGTAATTTCTAACATATGTAAAAATATGTTTTATTAATATGAACCCAAACTAGATTGTATTTGGTCAATCTGAGTATAGCTCAACTGATTAAGACACTATTATTTCAATTAATGGTTAGAGGTTTGAATCCCAACCATCTCATACTATTGAACTCCAAAAATTAAAAAAAAAAAATATATACCAAGGTTAAGTTATTCACAACCATCAAGTCTTTGAAATATCTGCCAAAGTGAGCATGACTCTAACATGTATCATCGATCAAGAGGTCAGAGGTTCGAATCCCTCGTCTTCAAATGTTGTTGAACTAAAAAAAGTTTTTGAAGTACTTGTAATCGAGAATGCCAAATAATTAAAACAATATTTTAAATAAAACTATTTACGTAGTTTTATTAATTGAATGGAGCCAAATTTTGAACGAATCCAAATAAAATGAAAGTCTACAGTTTCTTTTTCACAAGTGTGGGTAGAATTTTTGGTCATGGAAATTGACCAAAAACAAATTCCAAGTGTGGGCATAGAGGAAGAGAGGAGAGAGAGAGAAGTGAAATTGTTGTAATAAGAAAGAGCTGAGGGAGTGTTTGTCAAAATAGGGGAATCTAAGGAAGAAGAAGTAGAAAGAGAAAACTTGGATGCCAAACAAAACCGTGGTGAGAAGAAAGTGGGAGGCTGAAGAAAGCGACATTATTGCCATTTCTTCACTAGTCAAATTGTCAAATCTTCTCGATTGCCGTGTTCGCTCAATACTTCTCCTCCATTCCCCATAAAAATCTTTCTCTACACACGTGTCCATATGAATATATTTATATGTATATATTAAATTAAATTACAAGTTTAGTCTATCAACTTTTATATTTATATTTAATAGGTTATTAAATTTTAAAAAATATTTATTATTAGGTCTCTAAACTTTTGATTTTATATCTAAGAGGTCTTGAACTTTGAAAATGTTAAATAGATTCTTAAATTTTCAATTTTGTGTTTAATAAGTTTCTATCATATTCAATATTTTTCAAAATTAACGAATCTACTAAACATAAAATTAAATTTTTTTATCTAATAGGACATTAAACGTTCAAATTTGTGTCCAATAAGTTCTCAAATTTAAAAAAATGTCAAATAGGTCGATGACTTATTAGACATAAAATTGAAAATTCATGGACTTATTGGACACAAAATCAAAAATTTAGGGACATATTAGACATTTTTAAAGTTTAGATACCCATTCGACACAAAATTAAAAGTTTGGAGACCTATTGAATACTTTTTTAAATTTGGGGATCTATTTGATACAAAATTGAATGTTCAGGGATTGAATTTGCAATTTAACCAAAATTAAAATTTTAGTGAGTCACTAGACACTTTTTAAAATTCAGGAACATAGTAGAACAATTATGAGATAAACTCAACTTGTTATTTACCATTTTTGTAACAAATTATTAGAAAAATAATAAAATGAAATAAACTCTTACATTTTGTCGATCAGAACATATCCTAGTGAATAAGACATCAATTATCATCCTAAAAGATGATGGTTTGATCCTCAACTTCGATTGTTAGAACTAATAATAATAAAAAAAAAAAAAAAACTATGTATAATTACATATCTGCATAATTGTTTTTAAAAACCATAAATCTTTGTATTAGTGTATCCTAGGAATAAAATGGGAGAAAAAGGTTTATGATTTTTTTTTTTAAAAAAAAAAGCGAAGAAGTAATCACACGCACAAAAGGCCTCGTACAAAGGTAATTTTTTCAATTCACACTTTTTAAAACTTTTTTTTCTTCACGGAAATTTTCTTTTGGATTATTATCCTTTTGAAAACAAAGTTGGTGAATAGTGATTTCAAAGAATTCAAATTCACGCCTCTTTCATTTGTTATTTTGTTTTCTTGACTTTGCAAACAAGTAAATATTCTTTTCTTTGAAAAAATAAATGCAATTGAACCTTCAAAAGTCAAATAATTGACACCATCAAATTGAGAGTTTAATTTGGTTTGGTCAAATGAGAAGTGAACAGTATGTGAAATAGCAATTAAATTCCTTATATTTCTGTTTTTCAATCTACTATTCCCCTCTTATTAATAGCATTTAAATTTGGTAGATGGCCTGAATATAAAATTTAAAATAGTTTGTTTGCTTTTTAGCAAAGAGTAGAATTTTAAACATAGTTCAACTAGTCGAATATAACGTTCTACGTAGTTTTTTTTAGTAAGGATAAAAGGATAGAACTTTAAACCTAAAACATTCGATATTGAATGTATTTGACTAATTGAACTATGCTTATAAGATATCAAACATTATATTAGAAATTGCTTTTATTTTATTATTTATTTATTATATTTTTAATTGTTTTGTTAATTTTAATCATTGTTGTAGGAGATTAGTCTCCTTCTTTAAGTAATTGGTCATGAATACTAATAGATAACAAGAACAAAAAAAAAAAATGAAAAATAGATATTTACTTTAGGTTGAGATCTACCCTCTCTACTACCATTAATTTTTCTTTTTGACTCTTTAAAATGGCAAGACTTGTACACCAGGTCAAAACTAATATGTTGGAAAATTTTGATAATAGATTTCAATCAATTCAAGAGTTGAATTGGTTTGTTTATCCACTTTCATAAATATATTAAGTAAAAAAAATAATTTTCCTTATAACTTATAAGATATATATATATATGAAATAGTTGTTTCTTAAAATACAAATATGACATGGAATTACAGTTTTTAATTCAATACATGAAAAATAAGTAAATAAAAAAGTTAAACTATTACCCTTTTCACTAAATTTTTACACAATTTTAAGATGATCATGATCCATCTAAAGAACTTAAATTCATCCATGAGTATTATTTAAGTTTACTAATTTGTAATCCAAATATTTGATTAAGACCTAAAACTTTTTTAACCAACTTAACTCATTAACATCGATAATTCACAAGAATTTAGACATATATAAACTCTAAATATAAATTAATATTATAAAAATTTTAAATTAGAATGAATATATATAGAGCAAGAATAGTATGATATTGTTATATATAAACTAGTTATTACTATTTATGTAGTCAAAATTATATTCAATATTTAAGAAGTTGAGTGAATTTCACATCAAATTACATTTATCTTCCTACACCTATGTTCAAATAATTGTACAAATCTACAAAGAAGTCCAATTAAATTTATCAAAACACAAGTCAAATTTTCAAGATCCAAACTTGTATCATAATATTTGTCAAGAAAAATACTTATTTTATAATATGTTGATTAATATTTAAACAAAGATTAGTCAATGGACAAGGTTGGATCTTTCCCTTCTAGACGAGTCACAAATTTAATTAACCAAAAAATATTTATGTATTCAACATAATCATTATTACGTTAGGAATCGTTAATTATTCCAATAAGTCTTATGTTCTTTCTTTCTTTTTCAATTTTATATATATTTACGTGATATTATACTACTGTAATTTCATCCATTATTTTCAAATCTTTGATATTATATTGGGTGTGAAATAAAACAAATAGAAAAAATATCATGTTGGTTAATTAAATAATAATTATGGCTAAGATTAGGACGACAAACTCATTTGGTTTGACTATTATTTTTTTCTTAATCACTTGCATATATAGTGCCCCACTTGCCAACCATATTCAAACTTTCAACGTGTTAATAATATATGAAAGATAGAATTCAAATAATTCAATTAACTTATTCATATTTATATAGATTTTGTCAGAATAATTAAATTATTCCTTGATTGTTAAAAAATCCCAATATTTTATTTTTGTATTGTGCTTTTATGGGATCCAGAATGTCAATTAACACATACACACACAATGCGTTTAAATATCCGTTTTAATCTTAAAATTTTCAAATTTATTCTATTTCAATCCATACTTTTAAAAACATAACTATTTTTTTATCCTTTTTCTAAGCATCTATTTTTTTTATCCTTAATTCCTAACATTCATCCCACTTAAGCATCTATTTTTTATCCTTAATTCCTAATATTCATCCCACTTAATGCCCACTTCACTCAATCAATGGGATTTTAGCCCATGTCAACATTAGCATGCTAGGGCATATATATTTAAAGTCATATTATTCACTTGTTAAACAATGGGTGATAAAATAACATCAATAACTATTATAATTGTTAACATATGGGTGGCGAAACTCACAAACACATTAATGGCCTCGGGAACATATCAGATACAGAAGACCCACGACAACAGCATGAAACCCAACTAGTTGAGGTTCAGCTCTCTTTTCTCCCATGGATACCTCCACCTTTGCACATGTTCAAACTGAACTTGGACGCAATGGTTGTTGACACATCAGTTGGCATAGGTGTAATCATTAATTAGGAATTCTTATGGTGAAACTATGTTAGCTGCTAAAGATTATAGGGAGTAGGTGGGGTCAGTAGAACTTGCTGAAGCAGTTGCTCTTTAATATGACATTCGTAGAGCAATCGAGGCTAGTTTACATCCTATTTGTGTGGAGGTAGGCTCGCGTTGATTGTTTGAAAGTTATTGATAGGGAATGAACGCTTTATGAATGAAATTCAAGGCTTTGTTGATGCTCTTCGTAATCAACAAAATAATCATTTGGTCGTGGATTTTCTCCTTGTCAATCAAAAGGGTAATCTAGTCACTCATGAGCTTACAACACATGCTCGCTGTTTCAAAGACTCAGAAGTTTGGATTGAAGAACATCTTCATTGGGCAAATTTAGCTATCCAAAGGGATAAACCTTGTTAGTTGTTTGTTTATTTGGTTTCTCATTTGTACTTAAAAAAAAACTAAAATAATTATTTTGTTTTAAAGTTCATGAATTAAAATAGATATTTTAAAAATTTATCGACCAAAATAAAATAAAACTATAAGCATGTGAATCAAAATAACATTTAAACCTAAATTTTACTCGATGGAAGTAGTTGGATTTTTAAAGTTCATCAATTGTCTTAACTAAAGATGTCCACGGGGCGTGGCGGGGCGGGGCCGAGGAATGGGTTTCCTGTCCCCGATGTACCCCCCATTTCATTCTCCATCCCTGCGAAATTCCCCATTTAATTTCGTGGGGATCAGGGCAGGGATTTTCCGTGGGAAATTCGCGGGGATTGGGTTCCCCGCGGGGAATTTTTCCCTTTTTTTATCTTTTTTTTTAATTTATTCCCAACCATAATAGAAATTCTTTCTAAATTAATAATTTTTATTCAAAAAAAATGTTATAAAATTTCCTAATAAAAACAATAATATACCATAAGTAAAAATATTATAATGTCGAAACAACTTGATTTCTAAAAATTCAAAATTCAATATTACAACATGGTCTTTAATTTTTTTTAATAAAAAAATAGTCTTTAACTAATTATATATATATATATATATATATATATATATATAATTGGGGCGGGGTCGGGGTCCCCGTCCCCATTTAGCCAACGGGGAGAAAAGTCTCTCCACTCCCTCCCCCATTTCCTGTGTAATCGAGGATTTCCCGTCGCATTCGGGACGGATCCCTGCGAGTTAAATGGACATCTCTAGTCTTAACCTATACATCAATCGTTAATAATAATGGATGTAAAAATGGAGAAAGTGAGCATTGATACATGTTAATAAATCATCAAATTGAATTGGATAAATAAATAATTATTTTATTTTTCTTAAAAGAAAAGAAAAGCATGTATGAAGAAAACAAGGGATACGAAACGAATGGGGGAGTTTGTGGAGATGGTGGCTTCGTAAGCTTTCCCCACTTGTAATATTTGAAATCATTAGGACTTTGATTTTTTTTTCTTTTTCTTTTTTTTTCCATCACGGGATATCATTATATGCAAAGTGGACATTAAGCAATTCTTTTAATTTTCAAACTTGACTAATTCAAGCTTTTAATCCTAGTTTTAACTTGGGTTTTATTTTATTTTAATTCATGGGAATTGTATTAAATTCCATCACCGTTTCTTTTTTCCTCCAGTCTTGGTGGTTTTGGGTGTCATCATGTACCTAAAAACCATTTGGCTTTGTCTCACGATACTCCACATAATGGTTTCATTTTCCACGTGGATGGTTCCCATTGGTCCATGTGTATGGGCATCGGTATTAGCGATTGAACTGGAAGTGGAGAGGGTATATGCCCTCATGGGTCATTTTATATTAATTGATTTAACTCCTAATTGACCTCCACAATATCAATTTTATGCAACTTGAATTGACAATTATTTCTCTCTAATTCGTTATATATATATATAAGTGGAGATTAAAATATCTAACCTCTCGATCGTAGATATATATCTAAATTAATTGAACTATGCTCAAATAAAAAAAAATATATTAATTTTGTATACTATTAAAACGGCTCCAATAGATTGACTAATTTGATAGGGAAAAAATTGTGAGAAAAATAATTTTTCTCAAGAAAATTAATAATTGACTTTGCATAGGAAATGAAGAATTTTTGGTAGGGTTGAATTTAGGAGAGGTTTTAATTCCCTTTTTTAATACAAAAATCAATAAGTTTGAAGTTTTGAATGTTTAAATGAAAATAATAACTTCATTAGACTTTTTGAATCTACTCATTCACACTGAGTTGAAAATTAATTTTCTGTTAACAGAAAGATTGAACGAAGAAAAGCGTGAAGTTGAATATGAATATGAATGGAAAAATAATAATAATAATAATAATAAAAGTTTATTATTTCTACTTTTCATCCAAACTTTCACACATTTTGGTTCTCATCGTTAGACTTCCAAATTTGATTTTACTTGAATGTATGCAGTTTAAAAAAATGGTCCTTATAGTGGCACACAAATTTAATTTCTAAACTTTTATAATTATATCATTTAATTTTTAACTTTAAGAAATTTTAATTTGATTAATATTATTTCTTAAATATTGGGTTAACATATGATTAGATTAATAAAGATTTAGCTAGATATGACACAACAACAAATAATGAACACAAAAAAGATCAGCTTAAGGTCTAAATTAAATTATAAGAAAAAATGCATATAAACTTTCACAAGTTTCATTTTTACACTTAAACTTTAATTTAATTTAAAACAACAATTGTGTCAACTTTTCGTTAGAATGAAGATGAAAATGTGATGTGATGGTAACTTGTGAAATAGTAATATACGTGACATTGTTGGCAAATTTCAATTATCCCTATTTCAAAAGTTTCATTTTTAACATTAATATTTGAAATTGTTTTATAACAATCATTTCACTACAATTCACCATTACATCACTTTTCTATCTTTATTTTAACAGAGAAGCCATTGAAATGATTGTTTGAAATAATTTAAGAGGTTAAGGGTTAAAATCAAAATTTTGAAACAATAAAGGGATAATTGAAACCTAATTGTCACTTGTGCCTCATGTATCACTATTTTTCAAGTCAATCTCACCTCACATTTCTATCCTCATTGTAAATTGTAATAGATAAGTTGATGAAATGGTTATTTTAAAACAAATTTAAAGTTTAAGGATAAAAATGAAACATTTGAAAGTTTGGAGTATAATAAAATCTTACTCTAAAATTCAAAGGCATTATGTATAATTTAACCTAAAATATGATGTGACCACTTGCTCATCATTTTTTTCTTTTTATTTATCGTTATTTTATCTTTTCACTTTC
Source organism: Trichosanthes truncata (assembly GCA_033996785.1). Taxonomy (NCBI): domain Eukaryota; kingdom Viridiplantae; phylum Streptophyta; class Magnoliopsida; order Cucurbitales; family Cucurbitaceae; genus Trichosanthes; species Trichosanthes truncata. The sequence goes on along the minus strand of JAWPNB010000008.1, from coordinate 20,981,231 downwards.
TCTTACATGTCAATATTTAAGTAACAATAAATATTTCAAAAATTTTCAAATTCAAAATCTAAATAGGCATCACGTTTCAACGTTCATGCACTAAAATTAAAATTCAACCTAAAATTTATATTATAAAAGCAGCACAATTTTTGTGGGGAAGACGAAAATGAATTTTTCCATTAAACAACAAATAAAAAACATGTGAAAGTATGGGAATACAAAATAAAATTAGAAAACAAAAAAGAAAAATAAAATATAGACAAGTACATGAAAAAGAGTGCACAAAAAAAAGAAAAAAAGAAAAAAAAACAAAGTCAAGGCTACCTAATACTCTCAAATTGTAGTAAATGCAACGCAATTACTAACCAGCAACCACTCCATCACACCAAATTCAATAAATAACCAACCCAACGCACTCCAAAAAAATAAAATAAATAAAAAGCCAAACTTTTTTCTTAAAAAAAATTTTGAATTTTATGCAGAGTAATTAATAATATTAGCAATTTGTTGCTTTTATGAAATAGAGGAAAAAGTCAAATTTAGCCGCGCGAGGGGGCAGAGAGGAAAGAGTGGTCCAGAAACGTCAACAACGCTATGGGAACTTGCCAGGTGTCAGTCAACCATTATTTTCATCAAACCATTGCGTATGATCCAACGGTGATCGTGACGCGGTTTCCCATGCAAACTTGTTTCATTCATTTTTCCAGTTTGACTGTTACTTTTATTTTTTATTTTCCAGCTCATCCAACTCGCCGATTTCTACGCGTGCAAAACGTTTCCCGCTGATTAAACTCGGCTCGTCGATTTTAAAACCGGGCCCACTTCACCCGCGCGTGAGCATAATACTTGTTCCCTTGAAGGTGAAGTTTAACGATTTTTTAAAAAAATATTTATTTATTTATATTTATTAACCCTAAACTAAAGAAAGACGTCTATATTTGAGTCCGAGTAAAACTTCCAACCTTAGTCAACGCCCCGCCCTACGGAAAATAAGGAAATATAAACTTTTTTTTTTCTTTTCATTTTAATTTTTTAATATTTATCATTTTTATTTTTATTTTTTTAGATTTGAAACCAAGACGGCGTTTTTCTTATTTCAAACAATTGCTACTCAAAGTCAACGCCTTTGTCTCTCTTTCTCTTTCCGCCTCGTCTTCTTCTTCATCTTCCACTCGTCTTCTGTTTCTTCTCCACCTCGTTCCTTCATTTTTCTCTGTGGACACTATGAAATATCCATATCATTAGAGCTATTTGGGTCACTGAAAAATTTCAATTTTGTTTCGAAAGTTTTCATTTTTTTAAAAAAAATCCCGATGGGTAACGGGATGGGGAAGCTCGGCGTTTGCTTCACCGGACTCAGCGATGGTCGGCGGCGGCCGGATATTTCCGTTCTGCTATCCAATCCACTCGATGAAGGGCTTGGCCACTCGTTCTGCTATGTCCGGCCGGATCCTTTGGGGCTTTCGTCTTCAAAAGTTCATTCGGAAGAAACCACCACTTTCCGATCAATTTCCGGCGCCTCTGTAAGTGCCAATACATCGACGCCTCTTTCTACTGCTCTTGTTGATCTGTATTCGTACAATAGCATTGATCGAGCGGCGGCTTTTGAGAGCTCGACTTCTTTCGCTTCAATCCCTTTGCAGCCGATCCCTAGAAACATGATCAATTCGGGTCCGATTCCGGGTAATTTCAGTGGAATTCCCAGTTCGGGTCCTTTGGAAAGAGGGTTTTTATCGGGTCCAATTGAGCGAGGGTTTATGTCGGGTCCATTGGATCGGGGGATTTTTTCGGGTCCTCTTGATAATTCTGCATCTAGTGAGTTTCAGAGAAGTTTCTCTCATGGAGGAGGGTTTAATTCCAGATCTAGATCGAGAAAAAGCCGGTTAATTCGGATTCTAAGAAGCGCAATTTCGAAGTCGATTTATCGAGGGCAAAATTCCATTGTGGCACCAATTAAAGCGGTTAAAGAACCCGATTGGATCGTCATGACTGAAAAGCATAATGAGAATTTGACTGTGAGTAGTTTGAATTTCAGTAGCGAGGGAAGTTTGGAGGATGATGATTCAATGGAGAGCCAAAATCTGCAGTGGGCTCAAGGAAAAGCAGGGGAAGATCGAGTTCATGTTGTGGTTTCTGAAGAACATGGCTGGGTTTTCGTTGGGATTTATGATGGATTTAACGGTCCTGATGCTCCTGATTATCTTTTGTCGAATTTGTACTCATCTGTTCATAAAGAGCTCAAAGGTTTGTTATGGGATGAAAAGATCGATTTGGCCGGTGTCGCCGCTCCGGTCACTTCCCCTGTTCGATCTGAGGATCCTTGTTCAGAAACAAGAGATTCTTCGCAGGTTAATGACAGTGATTTGGAGAGGAATCGAGTGAGTGATGCATGTTCTCAGTGTGTTGAACAAGAGAATCATCCTTGTGCTAGTGGAGATGGGAATTCTGGATCAAATTCGAGGAGAAGGAAAGGTAAGAATTCAAGAGTAAAGTTTAAAGGAGCTGCTGAGAAGTGGGAAGATAATCAGCGGCGGTGGAAGTGTGAATGGGACCGGGAACGATTAGAGCTCGATCGGAGGTTAAAGGAGCAGTTGAATCAATCTGGGTCGCACGGTTCGAGGTCGATTAATCATTCGGATGTTTTGAAAGCTCTGTCCCAGGCATTGAAGAAAACAGAGGAGGCCTATTTGGATATTGCAGACAAGATGCTTGACGAAAATCCTGAATTGGCTTTAATGGGTTCTTGTGTGCTTGTGATGCTTATGAAGGGAGATGATGTTTATGTGATGAACGTTGGCGATAGCCGAGCTGTTTTAGCGCAGAAGGCGGAGCCCGATTATTGGCTCGGGAAGATTCGACAGGACTTGGAGAGGATTAATGAAGAGCCAGTTCATGACATTGAAGCATTAGATGGTGATAGAGCATTCACCCCAGCTAACCTTACTGCTTTTCAGCTTTCCATGGATCACAGCACCAGTGTTGACGAGGTGCTTGAGTGTTCTTTAGAAAGTGCTTTGTTATGATATGATATGAAATCCTTTGGGATTTTGATGCATTGCTATTGCTTGATTTAATTCTTGTTGTGATTTGTATTACAGGAAGTTCAGAGAATTAAAAATGAACACCCTGATGATGCTGGTGCCGTGATGAACGACCGTGTGAAAGGCTCGTTGAAGGTTACTCGAGCGTTCGGTGCTGGTTTCCTCAAACAGGTTGGTGATCTTTTTAAAATGCTATGCCTTGCTCTTATATGGATTGTTCTTCTGAATCAATTAGCTGCATTGATGGCTTCATACTGTATCCAGTGTTTATCTGTCCAGTGCAATGTTGAATGCATAATTGGTCTGGCTTGTTATGATCTGAATTGCATTAATCTGGATTGCAATTGTTCTTATCTCGACCTTTCATCTTCCCAATTGATTATACTCGTTAGACTTCTTTTCGTTAAATGTTCCAAACCAAAATTTCCTGGCATGGAACTGCCATCATCACTCTTTACTGTATCCAAACTGGTAACTCTGTACTGTACCAATGCCTCTGAAGAACCACTGGTTAATTGATGAAAAGTGATAAGCATCTTGATATATTGACGCCATTTGGTCTGTCCATCTCCTAAGTTATGTTTGTTAAATGAACTGGCTGCTTACTATAGGGACTGAAAACTGAACCATTTTCTTCACCCTGGACTGATGCAAAGTCATATGATTCATGCATTTTCCTATCTGAGATTGGATTTCATTTTCCTATCTAAGATTGGATTTGCAATTCCCGATCTCGAGATTGCGATCGTTAACGTAGATAATTTTTGTTCTTATGTGCAGCCTAAATGGAACAATGCGCTATTGGAGATGTTCAGAATCGACTATGTCGGGAGATCGCCTTACATCAATTGTCTACCATCTCTCTACCACCACAGATTGGGACCAAAAGACAGGTTTTTGATACTATCATCTGATGGACTCTACCAGTACTTCACAAACGAGGAAGCTATTTCTGAAGTCGAACTTTTCATCACATTGCAACCCGAAGGAGACCCCGCTCAACATCTGGTTGAACTACTGCTGTTTCGGGCTGCAAAGAGAGCTGGTACGAAACAACGCCCACCCTAAAAGCCTTCTCTTTTCTCGTCTTTTCAATATAAGAACACTGATGATATTCAGAATGCTTAACTCGGTTATGGTGATATACAGGTATGGATTTCCACGAGTTACTCGAAATACCACAGGGCGACCGGAGGAAGTACCACGACGATGTATCAATCATTGTAATTTCATTAGAAGGGAGGATCTGGAGATCCTGTGTATAAAATAGTGGAAAGAAGCAGGTAGATGATATAGAGAAGAACTCAGTAAAAGGTCAGGCTTTTTTCTTTATGTTAATTTCTCTTTTTCCCTTATCACCATTAGTGGCAAGGAGATGTAAAGTGTAAAAGCTTGTTCTTTTTAATTAAAAAAAAAACTGTCAAAAAAGGCAAATTTGTAATTTCTGAATAATTGATATTCCTTCTTAAACAATGGTCTCTCCTCTCTTCTTCTTCCTGTTTCTTTTCTGGGTCTTCTACAACATTAGTCATCTCTCAGTATCTGTTTTTATCATACCCTTCTGTTATAAAAAGATTAAAATGAAAACATTAATGTATACAGAGAAAAAAGGTTAGAACATTAATACATTCGATTTTTTCAACGAATTGACTTCTTTATTTGAGATAGATAATTTTGCTTAAGTCTAGCTAGAATAATCAATTCCTTTGCATTTCAACCATAGTAGTTGCAAATTTGAAATTTTCCTATGGAATTTAATACCAACCCCAAAAAAGAAGAGAGTAAATCAGCTCAACTGACTTATTTAATAGTTAGACGTTTCATGTTTCATGTGGTTGGAGTAATAAATAAGACAAAGTTGACCTAAAAAAAAGAGTGAAGACCCACCAATTAAAACTCAAAACAGAGCCAAAGTCCGACAGAACAATGGGTCCCATTCAAAAAAAAAAAAAAGTTACAAAAGGACACGTGGCAAAAGAAGAATGTAAGGTAGGAATTGAGATAGGAAATGGATTAGTTATGATTCTCCCAACTGCTATCTACTTTGGAATTCAAACAGTAAATGCAAAAAAATCAGTTGGGAAGGTGAAGGTGAAGTGAAGAAGAAGGGTAGACCCTCCATTCTCTCTGCTTTTGGGACATTAAATTTTGACATAAAGGAGATTTGAGTACCCTTTGAACTGCACTCAGCTCTCTATTGATTCCTTCATACATCAGCTGTAGGACCCTTAACCTTTCTCTCTCCCTCCCTCTGGATTCTCTCTTATTTATGATTCTTGTTTTAAGTTTAATTATATGGTTGGGAAGTAATAGTTTGAGTGTAAGGTTGATGTACGAGTACGATTTTACAATTTGGAGGACAAAACAAACAATAGAACTAATTCGACATAACATAAGTGGTTAAACATTAATGTCTACTTTTATGGATTGTAGGTTGAAAGTTATTCCATTGTGTAATGTAATATCGTCAAGAAAAAGAAAAAAACCGAACTTAGAACCCCACATACCAATCATGAAAGTTTCGACACTTGACTGATGGTTGGTGCTCGTGTAACGTTGTTATTATCTAAAATAGTTGTCTATCTCTCTCTCTGAAATGACCTTAATTGTTGACTTCCTAGAACTTGTACTGTTTGTTCTAAATTTTGTTAAGGACAGCTGAGTTTTGATCTGCTTTCCAGAATTTAGGAAAGAAACCAGAGCAAAGATATATTAATTTCAAGTATCTACACTGAAGAAGGAAGGCATAGGAATATAGCCTGATGATAATTTAAACAACATATTATACACCAATCAGAGCTGTTAGATAAGTGAGAGATTTTCAAACTTTGCAAAGCCAATCTTGAATGGCGAGACGCACGGCGTGATTCGGAGTAAGATGTGGGTGGCTGAGTTTCAAATTGGTCATCGGAGAAGTTTCCCGGCCATTGTTTAACCATTCACGAATCGCTTCTCCTTCGTAAGTGAAGCCATCTGCAGCCATTTGGGGATCCTGCATGATCTCCTGAAACAAATCCAGTATATATGTCAGCCCAGAAAAGGCATGGTCTGTGTTCATAAGAGATTCAAACACTCGAGGAACAGAATAGTCCTCACCAATCCCAGATAACCACCATTTAAGCTCTAGCTTTCACTCTCAAAGTAAATTTCAAAACCATTTTAAAATGAAAATTGTGATAGCAGCTCTAGATTTTCCTATTTGAAACGTCGGCCACTTTGCATCGCAAACATATAATAACAGCTAAGAAAATGGTAGATGCCAATTATGTCCAATATATCTCAAGTTTTCATTGTTTGCCAACTCGATTACTTTAGAATTCTCAAGTCATGTTTCGAATACCCTCCATCACAAGCTGAAGGATTTCAGATTAGCTCAGAAAGATTCCATTGTGTGTGTGTGGTGGTGGGTGGGGTGGTCTATATTTTCTGTGGTTCTCTGCAAATTTAAGTCTTAAAAGTACCACATCCATTAAATAACTTTCTAGCATATTGCCAATCACTGGTAAACATATACATTTGAAAAAAGATAAAGAAACCACTCACCTGAAGAATGGGGCACAAGAAATAAGATGGCACAGGTCTCTCTTCTGAGACTTGCACTTGTTTTAATTCTCTCACGAGAGTAGGCGTCAACTCAGGTCGATCACTGCCCTTCAGTTCACAACATTGTAGACCAATGTCTACTAACCGCCTTGCTACATCTACAGGCCACTCTCCAGCAGATAAATCTAAAACGGACTTGAGTTGACCGAATGAAATGGCCTTGCGCAACTCAACTACTAATCCAACTATTGGTTTTCCAGTGAGCAACTGCAAAATGATCAGCCCAAAGGAATATATGTCAGACTTGGGCGTCAGAACTCCGTCTCGCTGACACTCTGGATCTGTATATGAAAAGGCACCCTTTGGTTCAGTGCTCCGCCTAAAACTTGGGCAGTACAGTGTGTCTTCAGATACCAGCCTGTAAATACCAAAATCACAGATCTTGGAGATGAATTCAGAATCTAAAAGAATGTTTTCAGGCTTCAGATCCCCATGGACAGTCTTTTCAGGTTTTGAAGAGTGCAAGAAGCAAAGGGCACTCGCGATTTCAGCAATTATCCGTGCCCGAGTCTTCCATGTCAATGGAGGAGTATTGCCTTTTCGGAAAAGGTGATTTTGGAGGTTCCCATTGGGAAAGTACTCATATACCAGGGAGCAGGCTTCCGTGCATACACCAAGCAAAGTCACCAAATGAGGATGTTGTAGTTTACCCAATACTTCAACCTGCAAGCCAGGAGAAAACGGCTAATTTTAATCATCAGCACTAAATACAAGGAATGCATTTCAATCAAGTTACAACAAGAACAAACCACAATTTTTTTATTATTTATTTTATTTTATTTATTTTTTTTTTTTTTTGAGAATATAGCATTTCAAATATGAGGTTGAAATTCAAACTTTTGACCTTAAGGGAAGGTAGGTCATACACTGCCATATTCCATTTTCTATTTTCTTTAAGAGACTTCCATTCAACTATTAGTGAAGATACATATACATGCTTAGGCAAGCACAAACTTTTTACCGCAATAATTCTGTCTGGAAATTTAACCATCAAGACTTTATTCATGAAGATGCTGAAAGACAGACATCAACATATCCACATAAAAGAAGTAGATGAAGTTTCTCGTTACCCAGATCTTGAGAAGATAAAGCTAGATGAATGATATTTTCCATTGACCTTGCGGCATTCAAGGATTTCTTATCTATAATAATGAAATAATTAATATGCTCAACGACAAAAAGAAGAATAAATTTTTTAATATCAGGTTTAGAAAATTGACCTCTTCTCGAAACTCTGCTGGACCCAGTATATAATGTGGATGCAACTTCCTTATGGAAACAGTCTTACCCAACATTTCACCCTTATAAAGACAACCATATCCTCCCTGTGCAATCTTGAAGCTTTCAGAAAAACCACATGTGGCTGTTTGTAGTTCCAAGAATGAAAATTCAGTCAGCTGAGTTTGGTTCTCCACAAATCCCATCGATCTATTATAATTTGCAGAAGCAGCCTCCTGACTTTTCCATTTGGACAGCCAATTCAGAGCATTTATCTTTTGGCTTTGTATCATCTGCTTTTCCTTCCTGAGAGCTGCAATTGATTCTTGTATAATTTTGAGTTCTGCAGTGGCCACTTCATGCTTCTGATTTACTTCCCGTGTCTGACTGTCAAGAAGAGCAAGAGTTTTCATGGTCCTCTCTAGCTCCTCAAGTACTTCAGTTCTTTCTTCTGAGAGAGTTTCTTTCTTCTCGATAGTAGTCCTCAACACTCCCTCAGTCTCTTTCCTAAGATCAATTTCATGTTCATTGACACATTTGAAGACCTTGAACTAAAAGTAAACAAAAGATTATCTTAGATTCAAAGAGTAACAAAATATTCACCAGTTTGTAAATGCAAAAAGTTGTGCACAAAACTATTACTCAACGTGCAACTAAAGATTCAAGCTTTACTAATATCTCCCAGCACATTCCTTTGCAAAAACTGTACCAATTATACAATTGAGTTGAAGAACTATCAAGGGTACAAACAATCTATGTTGGTGGGAACCCAAAATAGAATCATATCAAGCTCCTAGTCTTAAATTGCAATCACCATAAGCATGAACGCAGGTGGTGGCATTCCCATTCTTTTCCTGTTTTCAGACAAAACAATTAAATAGATGCAACTCTAATGACTTAGAACTGAAACAATTTCTATCAGATTTCAAACTTTCTATTTCATTGCAATCACATCAATAAGATGAAAAGGTGCACTGGTTTCAGTTGACGAAAAGAAATTTAAGACCTAGTGGAGTCAATTATTCCATAATTCAAAGACAATAAAATTTCAACTTAGTCCACAAGATTCTTATGAACGAGCATCCTAAAAGTAAGTTTGCACACAACACATCAAAATTATGGTTACCTTTTTTATGGATTCTGCAGCATTTTGTTCCATCTTTCTACACATCAAATGCACCGCAATTGCTTCATTCCTTGATGCCTCTGCTTCTATAATGGCATCTTTGAGTTCACCATATAAACCCCTTTCCTCAACCTTTGAATCAGAGCCTGATGACTCTCTCCCATCAACTGATGAATATCCTGAATCAGAGCTCGTACTAGCTGGACTGGAGGAAATCTGCAGAGGGCAGGTGAAATATGTATCCGACGAACTCGACGTAACACCTTCTACATGAAAGGGTTCCTTATCAATGCAATTTAAGCCTTCAATTACCCCATTACCGGAACTAGATTGAGAATATGCCTGGTTGAATGAGTGACTCTCATCATTTAGAGATGACTGAGCCCGAAAATTTTCTGTGATAGCTAGCTCAGGCAGCAACAATGATGAAGCAGAACATGAGCCTTCAACAGCTTCTCTGGTCCACACATGCTTCCCTTTGTTGACAAACCATATCTCACATGGCAAGGGGATATTTCTAGCAGCATAATCTGCTTTACTAGAGCTCTTCTTTACTTTCATTCTCACACAACTGCATTAAACATGAACAGAAAAGCAGATAATCTTGTGCAAAATTGTAATGAATCTGAAAAAAAAAATGGAGGAATCAGGTAACAACAACCAGATGTAAAAGATCCATCTTAATTTCTTACAACAACAAAGCTATTTTTTTTTTTTATATGTCTATATCTACATAGATACACATAAGTAGAAAGTGTATAACCAATCCAAAGCAATTAGAATGACAAATATTACATGTTCAAGGTAACTTAATTACCTTATGGTAATAACTAATGGTAGCATCTCCTTGAAATTTAAATATAAAATGATCAATGCAGAACTTACCTATCCGCCATAGTCCCCATGACAAGCTTCCTAACTTTGTATTTGTTAACCAGATCTACAATCCCTATCTGAACTTGTTCAGCTTTCATTATAACAATACCGGCTTTGACCTGTAAAGGTAACTCCCACATGAGCTAACCCAGTAAATAAATAGTGAGAATGAAAGTAATTTTGTTCCATGAGGCTAATTTGTTTGTTCAATCGTCTTTTTCTAAGTTGCTGTCTCAGTTGGAGATACGAACAACATCATTTAATGTCTTGAAGAAACAAATCCTATTTTCTTACATCTCGATATGGTCTGTTAACAAGAAATACTTCTGCACATCAAGACATTCATCAAAATGAGGATTCTTGCAATCGAGGTAAGGTATCACCTTTTGGAGCATACAATTAGGACATTTGTTCAACTAAAAAACTATGATGGATGACAAGACAATAGATCATTTTCATTAGTTTTTTTTTTTAATACCATGAGTATCCAAGCTAGCTTATGCGCAACTATTCTCTAGGGGCTGAGAGTATAACTAATCTTATTGAACATCAACATGACCCGTGACCCTAAAACATTTTGTTATTAGGAAACTCATGATTTTAATGTTCTAAGTAGGTGGCCGGCTACCATCTGAACCCAATCATTTTCACAAATATTTGAAAAATAAATTTCATCTTAGGAAGAAATAAAATAACTAAGATGATAGATATCTTTCGAAAACCAGATGCACATATAGACTATGGCATGCAAAAGCATGTGGAAGCTAAGGTGGTTGTGCATCTTAAAAAATTCCAAGGCTGGAGAGCGCCAGAAGAGATGGAAGCTAAAGAGCTCAAGATTCAACCATTTCTAAAAACTAATATTTAACAACTAGAAGTCCTTCATCGGTTCAAGGACACAATCTTATAGAGTAGATTGATAGCGTCACAGTTCCACATTAAATAAAACCAAAACACATAAATCAAACCTTGGCTCTATGGCAAAACCCCAAATAATTTTCAAGAAGTTGAGATGTTTGTTCCCACTCCTTCTTCCTATATGCAGCCACCACATCAGTATTCGCCTGGCTTGCAGGTAGTTTCCCTACTGCGTTGAGATGAACGCAAGAAGGTTATACAATGGCAAGCCTAGAGTAAAGGAACAGAGAATTTCAAATCCCAAACACAAAATTAGGATCTAAAACACAAAGAAATAGGCAATTGGGCAACAATTTGGATCCGGGAATTATCCCGCCATAGGCATACAATCAAGAAGAAACTCACGTAGCGTGGGAATGACAGAAGAGAGCTGATGCACATGGAGGAGACGAATTTGCTTATCACCAAAGCGACGGAAGGTCCACCGGAGCAAACTCGCAGACTTCTCAACAGATTTCCCAACAGCCACATAAACAAAATCACCGCCGTCGCCGCCAGAATCTTCTTCGACGGCACCACGCAAACGAGGGTTCACCATAGGATGAAGCAAAGAGGAAGACGAATAGAACCCATGAAGGGCGTTAAGAGAAGGACAGAAATGAGGCGGATATGGCGGATTCAAGAGCTCCATTAACTCGGAACAGAAGCCAGAGGAAAAAACAGAGCCAAACGGTGGGGTGTAGGCGAAAGGAAAGGCATGTGGCGCGTTATCTCTCTGAAACGCCTAAGACTGAGATTTTTCTTATGCTTTTTTTGCTCTCTCGAGGGAATAATTCCAATTCTCTGCTTTATTCCAAACGATCCTTGACTTTTGCGCTGACTTGAAATCGACCCAATTATTTGAATTTTGGGTTTCTTTATTGTTCTTCGTTTTCGTGTGAAAACCAGCCTGCCATTATCGCAATCGAGGATTGACTTCCTCGGCAATTGCAGATTCTTCTCTGTTTGTTTGCCCTTTCGTCTTCGTCTCCATGCAAGAAAACAGAAAAGAGGTTGGTTAAAGTTACTGCAAGAATCTCTTTATCCTGTGATTTTGATGTGATGCAAGACCAACCCATTTTAGTCCGATACGCAATGGAAAAAAGGAGCTACAAAATTATCTTCCTCATTCCTCCATTATTGTTGCAGTTTTGCAGATCTTCCAATCAAAACCATGAGAGAAAAGGAAAATGGTGAACATTTTTTTTCAACAAGTTTAATAACTGAAGTTTGTGTCTAAAAAAATTCTTTGAAATTTAAAAAGGGTAAGTTTCCTATCAAATTGATATTTTTATTTGGGTCCAGAATGTACGTTTTATCGAGTTAAATTATACTCAACTTAACAAATAAAAATTGATTTATTTTAATTTTGTATATGGTAAGTTTGTGATTCATGACCTAATAAACACAAAAGAAAAAAAATTCAAGAATCTATTCTACATATAATTGAAAGTTAAAATATATTCGATACTTTTTAAAAAAATTCAGGAATTTGTTAAATATTAAATTGAAGCCCCACTGATTAGATAGACACAAATTTAAAAATTTAAGAATTTTCAACATACCTTTTTATAGTACAATAAATGTAGAGCGAGAATTTGAACCTCGACTTTAAAAGGAATGAATAGATTTCTTAACCACTTAATTATATTTATGTTGGCTAAACTTCCAATCTTAGATTAAAGAGTATATGCCAAGCAATGCTCATGTTGGCAAAAAAAATAGTGAAACCCACAAATTACAGAGGTTTAGTATTAACCTTTGAAAGTTGATTGAATAGTTTTGAAACTTCAATTTTGTATGCTTTCACTTATCACGATTAAGAAATTAAATTTAGAGTTTTACTTAAAAATGAGCATGGGAAATGCCATTCCACTTATCAAGTTTCCAAAAATATAAACTTGTTCATTCCCTGTGGAATATTAACAAAAATTACCTGACTAACTTATAAATACATGGGATTAAATTATAGGTTATATTTCTTATTTTTTAGGCCAAGTTTTATAGTTGATAATTAAAGGTGAGATATGGAAGAAGAGGATGAACATGGAAATGGAGAGAGAAATTATTTTTTAAGTTCTCCATTTGCCATAAACTATAAAATAAAATAAAGCCCACTTTTCTGCTATTGGTACAGAGGGAACAACCTATTTAAAAGGAAAAAAAATAATAATTAATCAGACTCTTCTGATTGGCAGTGATTGTATTAGAAACATTAATGATTCATAAGACAAATAAACGTGGAAACTCATAGACAAATTAGCCAACTGTAGATGATAATGCAATTTGCAAATGAAAACTCTATTTTCTTTCTATCTTTTTGGGGATTAAATAATTAAATTATAAATGTAGATTCCGAACTGTGTTAGAATTGGGTTTAATAGATCTCTAAAATCTAAAATTTATATTTTTATTTATATTTTTATTTTTCTTTCTTATTTATTAAAAATAAATAAATAAATTTGTTAATCATTTTTTATTTCTCGTTCTAAAAAATTTTAAATTAAAAATTAAAATATATATATATGAAAATTAGTCTTTAAAATCAAATATCCTAAATTTTTATGTTATATTTATTTGAAGATATATATTCTATAAGTTAAGAATGACAAAATGATACTTTTATTTATGGTTTGGAAAAAATGGAAACAAAAACAATAAACTTGATTTTGTTGTTTTCAAAATTTCTATACAATTTTGAAAGTTTTGGAAACGTTTTTGAAAAATGAGATACAAGAAACAAAAATAATTGCCAAACACTTCTATTTCTCAAAAACTAACAACAAAAAACAAAAAATCAGAAATAGAAATCTTATCAAACAACCACTAAACTTTTAGTTTTGTGTCTTATATTTAAAAGCATTTAACATAGATTTTTGAACTTTAAACTTTGTGTCTAATAGATCATTGATCTATATTCACGGACCTACTAGACATTAAACAAAATGTTAACCTTTCAATTTTGTATCTAATAAATTCATAAAATTGTACTAAAAAAATCCGTAAATTTTAAAAAACTATCTATAGATTAGGAACTTATTGTTTCAAAATTAAAACTTCATATGAATAATTAAATACTTCATAAAGTTCAATAACTTATTAGACATAAAATTAAAAGAAAACTATTATAATTATTATTTAATTCAAGCATCTTCTATATTAGTCACACTCTCCAGAATTCAAAGATTAAATTTATAATTTGATATATTTTTTTATCTGAAAGGAGGAAAAGAAAACTGGACTAAGACGTGATTTGGGTGCATGATATAATATTTACAAAAAGGGAAGAATATTCGAGGATCATTCTTTAGGATTTACATGTTAATTATTTTAATATTTGTTACCCAATGGATTGCATGCAGATGTCCCTGTCAAGACAAACTGCTTATGCTATTATTGAAAATTGAGAACCCATAATCAAAATGTCCCTATTGTACCTAATTTCTCAAGTTGTAGTTAGAGAGCTTTGATTTTAATACTTTATTCAAAGCTAAAACGATGGCACTTAATCCTAATTAGGGTTTAGCTATGTTATATTTTATAAACTTTCTATTATTTTCTCATGAGGTCAGCCTTTCAGAAAAGTCTATTGTCTATTTGTCTCTTTTCCATTCTATTTACAAAAAATGATAAAAATTCATTTGATAGGTTATTTTTCGAAAAATTAGAACTTGATTTTTACCCATTTTGCTGCAAGGACCCTTGAATTCAAAGCTCTCCTGTTTTCAAACATCACAGGAAAAAAAAAGCAGTGGGGAAAAAAACATCTAAGAAAATATATTTTTTTGAGTTTAACAATTATGGAGTAGAGGATCGAACTATCAACATTTACAATAATAATTCTAATTGGTATCTTATCTACTAAACTATATTCGAATTGACAACATCTTAAAATATATAAATAAACCAGGAATAATAATATGAATATTTGGTTCGGTGAGTATTATTTTATGTTCAATCTAATCCTTCAACTGCTCCAATATTTATTTTCGAAAAAAAGAAAAAAACTGCTCCAATATTTTTTTAGAAGTGGAAAATATAACCTTGTTTGAAAACATGTAATTTGATGCGAAATTACGTAAAATTGGCTGGGTTTATTCGTTCTCATTCTATCTTTGGTATTTTCTTTTGGTAATTTTCTGCTTAATTTCTCTGTCGCTTTCCTATTTGATGAGAGAATAATTTTATCTTTTGCTTTCAACTTTAATTTCTTTGGAGGCTTTCGCTTGAAGATTCTGGGAATTGAGATTGCAATTTCTCTCTCTTGGAATTGGGATTAAAGTAATTTTGTTTTTGTGCTTAATTAGAATTGTTGTTTTGGTTAATGTCTTGGGAGCTTCCAAAGAATCTGCCTCTAATTCTGAACCAGAAAAAACTTATCGGTAGTTGAAAATGATGACGTTTTGACTGTCCGTACGATAGTTGTCGTTTCCTAGGATAATAAGTTTTTTTTTTTTTTTTTTAAAACGACCTTCACCTTTGTCAAATTTAATGTTTTATTTTATTAAATTAAATTCTATCAATTGAGTTTTATTTTTAAAAAATCTATGACTATTTAGGTGTATTCTTGAAATTGAGCTTAGAAAAAGTTGTGAATATATTGCTTATTAGCATTTTTAATATATATATATATATATATATATATATATATATATATATATATATATATATATATTGAGAAGGTACAACAAATATATTGATTTACTAATATTTCATAATATATATTGAAACTTAATCAGAATATGCAGAATGAAGTGCCTAAATTTCCCTCTTGTGATAAGAGGGCCAAGATTCTTGCCCACATTCAAAATAGGTTTTGAAGGACAATATAAGATCCTGATATAACAAGAGGGTTCATAAGGTGAGATGTAGTACCTTTTTCGTTATTGTATAATCAAGTTCAAATTAATATTCATTCTCCTAATTAAAGAAACATATAGTAGCAATGAAAGACAAATATTTTATAGTTCAAATCCCTACGGTAAATACAAATGCAAAATTCCCGGTTATTCAAAGCTAAATGGAATCACATATGCATATCTCAAAAAAGAAAAACAATGCATGGTTATTCTCACTTTCTCTTATTAATTTTTCATTCAAGCTTTAATCTTTATGCGTTTTTTTTTATGCTACGCATAGAATTAAACTATACATACAAATCACCGGGCAAGTTTGTCAAAAGAGAGACCATAAAAAGCTGCATAACACGGCAGAGCGACTGGAAAATCCTACATTGATAAGCAATAATATCAGATACCTTATATAATGTGATTGAATTATTTAATTTCTCAACAACTGCCAATACGAACAGAATATTCAACAAAATGAGAACTAACACAATCTCCACTATTAAATAAATAATTTTGAACGACCAAAAAAGAAACGCTGAAAAAAATTTAGGAAAACTCGAGGAATACAAACAAAATGCAATTGTACTGCCCAAAAAATAGGTTGCTTGCAGGTTGGGTGGCAAAATCAGAAGCATTTCCTGTGCACAATGGATGGACCAGACTCATCATACTCAGCCTTCGCGATCCACATCTGCGGTCCATTTTTAAATTATTAACAACTGGTTTAATTTGATAACCACAGGCAACATGTGAAACTTATGATATTATAATATGCAGAGATGGTTGAAACTTGGAAATAAAATGTAAGTCTAATTTTGTAGCCACTTTAACCAGCTAAAGCCTATCTGTGAAGTGATAGCAATAGGCTTCGTTTGATAATTATTTAGTTTTTGATTTTTTAAAATTGTATTTCTCACAATTTATTTATCATGGTTTTCATATTTTCCAAAGAAAACATTTGAATTCTTAGCTAGATTCCGTAAACAAAAACAAGTTTTTAAAAACTATTTTTTTTTAGTTTTCAAAATTTGGCTTGAATTTTGAAAACATTTGCAAAAGGTATAGATAAAAGGTAAAAGTAGTGATTATAAGCTTAATTTTTAAAAACAAAAACCAAATAGTTATCAAACGGGATCTTAAATAACGTTGATAGCGAGAAACGAGAGTGATTATCAAGATCAACACTGAATGTACCTGCTGAAACGTGCTAAGGGATGCCAAAATGGAGCCACCAATCCAGACACTGTACTTTCTTTCAGGTGGAGCTACCACCTTAATTTTCATGCTGCTAGGGGCTAATGCTGTTATTTCTTTGCTCATTCTGTCAGCAATGCCTGGGAACATGGTTGATCCACCACTAAGAACAATATTTCCATACAGATCCTTCCTGATATCAACATCACATTTCATGATGGAGTTATATGTTGTTTCATGGATGCCTGCAGCTTCCATTCCAATCATTGAAGGCTGGAAAAGAACTTCAGGACATCGGAAACGTTCTGCACCAATTGTGATAACCTGCCCATCTGGAAGTTCATAACTCTTCTCAACAGATGAACCAGTTTTGGAAGTTTCAAGTTCTTGCTCAAAGTCAAGGGCAATATATGCTAGTTTTTCCTTCACGTCTCTCACAATTTCACGCTCAGCTGTGGTGGTGAAGGAATACCCACGTTCAGTCAAGATTTTCATAAGGGCATCAGTGAGGTCACGGCCAGCAAGGTCAAGACGAAGTATGGCATGGGGGAGAGCATACCCCTCGTAAATTGGGACAGTGTGACTGACACCATCTCCAGAATCCAAAACAATACCTGGAGAAAATTTGAACCATATAGATATATCATATAAGTGAGCATGCAATTCTGGTTACATTAAACAATCGCCATACATTTATATTTCCATAAAAAAACAGGGAACGCTTATACATGATTGAATTTCTTCACGAACAAAAGAAGACAGAACTATAATCAAACTATCTGCTGAAAAGCTTGTGAACTTGTTTTATTGTTTAATTCATCTCCACAGTGCAGTTAAACCATCTTCATCTGAGAGTTATTAGCAATTTGATATTTATCAAAGTTGCGACTTATGGTTCTAGTCATGAAAACATAATGGCAAAAATTGAAAATTATTTTATAAATTCGCTCAATCAAATCAAAGCTTGTCTAGTCAATCTGCTTACCAGTTGTGCGTCCACTAGCATAGAGGGAAAGAACAGCCTGAATGGCAACATACATGGCAGGAGCGTTGAAGGTCTCAAACATGATTTGGGTCATTTTTTCACGGTTTGCCTTTGGATTCAGAGGGGCTTCAGTGAGTAGGACAGGGTGCTCTTCAGGAGCCACTCGGAGTTCATTGTAGAAGGTATGATGCCAAATTTTCTCCATGTCATCCCAATTGCTCACTATTCCATGCTCTATGGGATATTTCAAAGTTAATATACCACGTTTGGACTGAGCTTCATCCCCAACATACGCATCCTTTTGGCCCATGCCAACCATCACACCGGTATGCCTTGGTCGACCTACTATACTAGGAAACACGGCCCTTGGAGCATCATCTCCAGCAAAGCCAGCCTAAAATTGACCATATCAATGTAAAAGTCAAAAGATATCCCTAACAGACGGACATACATCAGAATAAAGGAAGTTTGTAGAACAGTTTTATTGGATACCTAACAGACATACCTTAACCATTCCTGTTCCATTGTCGCAGACAAGTGGCTGAATATCCTCCCCTTCTGCCATCTTTGATTACAGGCTAAAGAAAAACATTCAGAACAATAAACTAGACTTGCAAAGAGAGAGGAAAATCAAGACTTCGTGATTTTATTTTCCATTAAAAGTGGCGGCCTGCTGTGTTAAGCACGAAATAATTAAGTTGACATTTCCTTCACATCATTAATCAGTCTAGAAAGATCCCGATCTGCTAATTTTTCTCATAGATTGCTTTTTCCTTTTTTGGTGAATTTGTTAAGAAAAAATGGATCAAAACAGACCGCCTTGAAGGCATCCGATGCGTATCTCACAAATTCAGTACGTGAGGTCATTGTGATCCAATGCCAGATCATGAATCTCAAATGCAAACAGAACAATGATCAAACTGATTCACAATAATTTTTGGTCTAATCGAAACAAAGGCAATGATTAAAAAAACAAAATCAGAAAGACTCTCTTAATTGTATCTCCAAATGCAAATGAAAGGAAAAAGCTCATGTAAACCATCGTAAAGACAAATAAGATCAAAATCAAAATCGAAAGAACGACAAAATCTGTAACTGCATGGATTTGGACATTGTAATCAAGAGGAACCGAAGTTTCATTTAATGATCCTCCATACAATATGATCGGAAGAACAATCTAAAAATCGGCAGCAGCAACAACAACATCATCATCATCATCATCATCACAATGCCACTCCACTTAGCGTTACAAAGAATCACATCACAGGCATTTTCTCGGCAAAAGAACAGAATTCGAGAGAAAATCACATCGTACCTGAAAGACGGACGAAAGCGCGCTAAGGTGAGAAAGAAAGTGGCTGCGATCTCAGCTGCCCGCCTTTGCGTTCAAAAATCGTAAATGCAGAAATATGAAGCGATGCAAAATGGAAATTCGGATTTTAAACGAACTCGCAGTTGAAAATTGATCTGTGCCGTTGGATGATCTTTAACGAGATCAAAGCTGGCAGTGACACGTGTCGTGATGATATGGGTTCCCGTGGATACAGGTTGTTTTGTGGTGCTGTCGTCGTCAATGGCAAAGCGAGACGAGTGGACCGGCTTGCTCCATTCAACAGCTAGGCCCTCGGCCCAATTTTGCTGTGTGATTCGTTTGGGCCCGGCTGATCAAATGGAGCCCATTTTGGCCCATACTTTTTGAAAAATGGAGATTTTTTTTTAAATGAGTTCAACAATACTTGGGATGAGAAGATTAGAATCTCTGACTTCTTAGTCAATGATACATGTCTTATCTAGTTGAGCTATGTCCAAGTTAGTGAAGAAAGAAAATCTAAACTTAGCAAGGTGTATCAATTTTCATCCCAAATTATATTTTCATCCAATTGAACCCAAAACTTGGTTATAATTCTTACATTATGTTTAATTTTCAATAATTTGCCTATTAATTCTAACAAGAAATAAGGTAAGAATGTCCCCAAAGTTGTGAATTTCAATAAAAATCAAGCTTTATAAATTAAAACTAGCGAGCGAATAACTCTTCACAAACTCACAAATTTCAACAAAAAGTAGTTTTCATATCTTTTTTTCGAGTGTCATCAATTTTTTCTATCAGACATATGTTTTATAATTCAATAAATGCACATGAGAAGGGGGTGGGGTGGGGAGGAGAGAGATTTTTTTAAAAAAATGTATTATTTTTATTCTTTTAATAGAAAATATTATTATTTTATTTAAAAAAATCATCACATCAAACCTATGTTAAATAACTAATGGTTCAGGAACTCAATAGAACTATTTCTTAAACTTGGAAGACTTGATTGTTGGATTTTGAAACCTTTTGATATGAACCACCAAGGACATCAAATTATTATTTTATAATTTTGATGTAATTTTATCAAATTTCAATTTTATCCTTTTTTATGACATTTTAAATAGGGGTATTTTAATCTTTTTACCATAGTTGATGATGTAGCATTTAAGGTTTCGTTGGGAGGCTCTCTAAAGTTTGGCCTTTAGGTTGTACAAACAGATGACGATGAATTGAGTTGTTAGGGTATGAGCTTTTTCTTTCAAGTTTAGCCAAAAAGCTTCTTGAATTTTGCAATTCATGTATGTTGAGTTGCATGCCAAGAACATTCAAGTAGAATTGATCATGTTATCTTGTGAAGTATTCGACTCTTAGGCAAGGAACTTGTTATTTGTCTGAAGAGCTTTGATCTTAAGGCAATCTGTGTCTAACCTAATCCTCAAAGTTGAAATCAAAATGATTTGGGGGGTTTTAGTGTTTGAGAATTAGGGGTTCACATACTCAAATGGGTTCCTATTTCCAATTCACTAGGGTTTTCATATCATTTGATATCATAACAAAAAAATGATTCTTCAAATGAAAGCTTATCAAAATGTAAAAATTGTAACAATTATTGAAGTTTACGATAAATATTGCACATTTATCTAAGTTTAAGGTGTAATTGGATGAAATAAAAATCTTAGGGTAAAATTGATATATCTTGCCAAGTTCAAGATAAATTTTGATATTTTTCCCTTGAATTTTTCTCCATTATTAATTTTTATAAAGGAAAAAGAAAGTTAAAATTTCATGTTGGTCCCTATACTTGTGGGACTCACTCCATTTTAGTCTTTGTACTTTCTAAAGGGAATAATCTAATTAAACCTTAGCGGAAGCGTTGGAATCAGTTTGAATTTATTTAGAATTAAATAATAATAAAGTTAAGCATAAACCATACATTGAAAATATAGAGATTCCTTTAGTGTTCTTGATCTGTTGCACAAAGCCTTTCTAGTTATGGCTCGAACGAAGGACCAAAGGGGTTTGTAGGAACTTCCTTGAAAAATAGAGAGAGAATAAGAGGATAATTTCTATAGTTCTTTTATCTTGTGTAGAATTCTAAAAATGGCTCATCCCTAGGATCTTATTTTTGTAGTGGCCTAAGGCAAATCTTTTCCATAATTAAATAATATATTTTAATATCTAATATATTAAAATACATTTATCTAACCAATTTGAATATTATTCAAATCTTTTTAAATTCTTCTACAACATTTATTTCCTTATTTGAATCTTATTCAAATTTTATAAATATCTTTTCTTTAATATATCTTAATACACTAATAATTTATTTGATATTTAATGTATCATATACAATAAATATGTTTTCTCTCATTTAATATATCAAATATATTAAATATTAATTTCAAATTTCAAATTTTCTTTCAACGAAATTGATCTCTTATTGTTCATATGAGCAGCAAGTGGACCTTATGAATCTACAGATTGTAAGCTCCAATGATACAAAATCAATTAATTAAAATCTTTAATTATTTAATTTTCATTCATTAACTATAGGTTACTCTACTATAGCCCTAGAGTTGCACTCTTATGCACTGTAAGACAAGTTGTATCCACCGATCTAATCATTACATGCAAGTCAATCATTCACAAGTTGTTTGTAATTACAGCTGGGTCAAAAGTCCGTTTTACCCCTATAATTACATCTTATACCTTAAGTACCATTGATCCCCTTACGAACAATTTATTTATGATCAAACCATAAACTAAGTTTCTCTCGAGCCAGTGAGAGGATGGGACCCCATTGTTTAAGTTTCGAAATCAACACTTAAGGGAACTACTCATCTACTTACCCTATATGGGAAAGAGTAATTTCATCTTGTGAGATTATGTTCCCAGCTCCCTATTTGGTCAAGTCTCCAAAATTGTAGGTTTATTGAATCGGCTACAAAAGTCACTCTCACCATGCAAATCGAGTTCATAACTTACTCTCAGGATTAAGATCGAGTTGCATATGATCATCCTGATGAAATATTAATCTTTTCAATTAACGGATTTACAAAGAGAGATTAAATATTTCATAGTCCAGTCTTATACAAACTCATTGTATAAGATACCCTCACTCACATGTCTTCACATGAACTATTTGGATCAAATCATTTGTAACTATTACAAAGTGTGGATCGTATCAACAGTATTACCTGAATAAGGCACCCAACCTTATCCGTACGTATACTATGACTCTTTAGGTTATTTCTTGAACATGAACCTCTCGTATATCAACCACACTCTGTTCAAGATTACACTAATGACCTTAGATTTTTAAATAATGGATAATATTATGTTGCAAATAAAATAATCAAAATTATTATTAATTATTAAATAAATGATTAATTACGAGGTTTTAGGGCATAAATGCCAACACTTTCAAATATCCAACTTTAGTCAATCTACTTTCAATAAATCTCAAAATTAGTTCTCATTATTAGTTTGAAGTTAATTTTTATCAAACTTGATAAAATAATAATAATAATTTCCATTCAAGAAAAATTACTAGGATAATATGCTTCTAAATTTTATTAAGAGAATGCTAAAGAGATTTTTTTTTTTTGAAAAGTTACCATAAACTAACAATAGAGACTAATTTTAAGAAGTATTGAAAGCACATGAACTTGAAAATATAATACTAAGTCCTAAAGTATAGGGATTGAAATTGTGCATTAACATTTAAAAACTATAGAATAAAATTTGAATCTGTGATTCATAAAGCAAAACACTGATTTCTGACCATTTGAGTTATGATGATTAGATTATTTTTTTTCTCTCAAGGTGCTTTTTCAACACTAAATATCATGTGTATTTATTGTGTTTGACAAGTTTTCATAATTGAAATGATTGTTCATAATTATTTCCAATTTCTAAAAGATATGTTTGGTGCCACATCTCTATCTCAATAAATAATTCAATATAGGGTCATTCTTTTTTCTCTAATTTTCATATTTAACGAATTCTTTTTTTCTTTATCTTTTTTACATTTTAGGGTTTTCTAGTCTTGTTTAAAAGACGAGTTGTTTTACATATTGTATGGGAATGCGGCTAGAGATGTCCACGGGGTGGGGCGGGGCCGGGGAATGGATTCCCCGTCCCCGTCCCCGCCCCCCATTTCATTCCCTGTCCCCGCGAAATTTCCCGTTTAATTTTGAGGGGATCGGGGCGGGGATTCCCAGCGGGGAATTCACGGGGATCGGGTTCCCCGCGGGGAATTTTTTCTCGTTCTTTTTTTTTTTTAATCTTTTTTATTTTTTAAATTTATTCTCAACCATAATAAAAATGATTTCTAAATGAATAATTTTCAATATAATTCTATTTAAAGTAAATGATATAAAATTTCCTAATAAAAACAATAATATACCATAAGTAAAAATACTATAATGTCGAAACAACTTAATTTCTAAAAATTCAAATTTTAATATTACAACATAGACTTTAATTTTTTTTTTATAACGAAATAGTCTTAAACTAATTCCTACTATAGTTTTTTTTTCAAAAAAATTCTATTTATAGGTAATAATATATATATATATATATATATATATATATATATATATATATATATATTATTAATCGGGGAATCGAGGCGGGGCGGGGCGGGGAATATATTCCCCGTCCCCGTCCCCGTTTAGCCAACGGAGAAAAAAACTTCCCCGCTCCCTCCCCCATTCCCCGTGTAATCGGGGATTCCCCGCCCTGTTCGGGGGGCCCTGCTGGTTAAATGGACATCCCTAAATGCAACTAGCATGGGAAAAGTAGTGCTCTAAGTATCAATTAACGGTATTTTCACACATTGAATTAGAAGTAATAACTTAATATCATATATCCATTCATAAAAATAACACTCAAAACAGGAATATAATGGATTAGTCTCCTTATAATTATTGGTGTGAATGAAAATAATTTAAAGAAATTATTAATTGAAATAAAAATAAAAGACATACCTATGCATGTTATATGCATAATTAAGTATGATATTAAGTTTAAATGCTATATGCTCTCTATAATCATAGGTTCATTTTTTTCAAAGGATTATCACATATTCATTTTAGTCGTTATACTTGCAACTTTATAAACTCTAGTTTTTATACTATCAAAACGCTCATTAATTTTGTTTTTGTTTGTTAAATTCTAACATGACTTCTATACCAATTAAAACCTTTTAATACAAAGTTGGTTGATAAATATTTCAAGAAATTTGTAGTATTTGTGTTGAAATTATAATTGAAAAATGAGATAAAAAAATAACCAAACAAAAATGGTTAATTTTTTTAAAGCAAATGAACCAAAATGGATGTTTTGAAAGATAAAGACCCAAATAGGCAAAATGATTCAAATGAATGCTTTAATAATACATAAATCAAAATAGACAAGCAAAAACGAGCATAACTCATTGATAATTGACATATAGTCTTTTTCTAGAAGTCAAAGGTTCAAATTCTCATATACAAATTGATTGTACTAAAAAAATCAGAATAGATCAAAGTTAAAAATACATAAACCAAAATATAATTTAAACTTACAATATAAATAATCGATAGATTCGTTTAATAAATAAATTAGGATTTTCGTCCGGTTGAACTCAAATAATTAGTAGTCGTAAGAGAAGGGATTTAGCTCACAATAATCCAAACCAATCCAAAAAAAAACAAAGAAAAAAGCTTATAATTCAACATAAACCTAAACCGCTTAAATTACGTTGATAAATTTTTTTCAAAAGATTGAATTTATCCCCAAAAGATTGAATTTATCCCATGAAAGAAAATGACACGGGAAGGGTACGGATAAAGAAAGAACAATAATATTAAATAATAGGTTAAAAAATCCTTTTCATCCCTTATTTTGTGTTTCGTTTCGTTTTGGTTAATGTACTTTAATTTCATTCTATTTTGATTTATATACTTTCAAATGTCCAAAAATTTACTTCTATTAATCTTTTTTTTTATAAATTTTAAAAATATGTTTACATTGTGTATGAAAATTATTATTATTATTTAACCAATTTTGATTAAAAAAATTAACTTCAAAATAACAATATTTAAACTTTATTGAAAATACAAGAACTAAATTTAAACATTTGAAAGTACATGGACAAAAATATAATAGGGACTAAAATGACATTTTAACTTAACTAATAACAATAAATATCAAGAGCAGTTTTTTTTTTTTTTTTTTTTTGGAGAAAAAATGTAAAGAGCAGTTAGGTAAAATGGAAAGGGCGATTTGATGAGCCAACTAATCTACTTTAACAGGACCATTTAATCAATGGTGCGGAAATTTGATGCCTGGGGGGGGGGGGGGCGCCTCAATAAATATTAAAAAATATATATCAGACAAAGAAAAAGAAAAAGGCAGCGGCAAAATTATCGCAAATTCTTCGCTGCGGATTGTCATTCTTATAATTTTCAGTGAAACTGAAGCAATCCCAATTAGAATTTGTGTGGGGTCCTTTTATTTTATTTTTTATTTCGGGTCCCTTTCCTAATGTATTATGTTTATATTATTAGACACACTTTATATTTTCTCTTTTTCTTAAGAGAAACAGAGTTTGATAATACATATGTCCAATAACATGTACATAGTAAAAAGTTCGTGCATGTTGTTTACTAACCCCCACGTGCAATGTCGCAAAGTAATTCCTTGAATTATCTGAGGAACCAAAAAAGAAGAAATGGATGTGTGTGTCAATTTTGGGTTTGGTTTTTTTTTTTTTCTTTTATCTTTTTTTAAGGATGCGTAAAATTTTTCATTTTATATTTATACAATTTAAATGTGAAAAATTTATGTTAGAAAATTATAAAAAAAAAAAAAGTACATAAAATTTACTTTTTAATATGAGTTTTCTCGATCTTCATCCCCACATTCGAAAGGACTAGTCTAATCATTGTCAACATAGTTTTCAACCGGTTAAAGAGCTAAAATCTCGTTCTCTTGACCTAGTATCTACCTTCAAACCTTAAAAAAGGGAAAGGTAATGGACAGTTTTCCTTTCTGTGTTTCTATAGGAGAAAAATGTCTATTTTAAAATGTTCAAGTCCTTATTTATAAAGTTCCTATCTACTATTGGTGTTAAAAGGGTTACTAGCTACTATTGTCTTGCCTACTAGAGGAAGGAAAAATCACTAAGCTAATTTTTTTTTATTGACAATCATCAAAACTTGAAAATATTCAAGAATCACTCTAGTACTTTAAGATATTATGTATAAATAAATCCACCTTTCTTACAAGTGCAACTTTTTTATTTTTTATTTTAATTTTTTTAAAAACACTTCTTCCCTTTTCTCAATGATAAAAAGGGAAATAGAAATCAATTAGCACCTTTAGCCAATCTCTCAATATAGAAATAGGTCTTATCTCTTTCTTCTTAAGCGCTCCTTACCCTTAAAAAGAAAAGATTCCATAAAGTTAGCTCAAAAGAAAAGCCATATACCATACTTTCTTTTTTAAGAGAATAGAAGAAAAGAAATAATAATTAAACACGTTAATTAGTTTACACTAAATTATAAAAACTACCCTTGAATATTGTACCATTTATTTTAAAAATACAACTATTCTTTCAAAAGTTAATATTACTCTTGGCCTTTTATAAATATTTTAAAACTAACTTTAGAGTAGAAATTTGTTAGAATGTTGGATAAAAAATCAGACCTAGAACGAGCAGCAGTGACTAAGACGTTTGTTTGGATTAAATTTGAAAGAACAGCATTCAGACACACTTACTTTTCATCCAATATTCTATCGATTTTTCTACTTTAAGGATAATTTTAAAACGTTTGTGAAAGCTCAAGGGTTATATTGCAAAGAATAGAGATTTTTTTTTTAAAAAAATAATAAAAAAGACAAAGTTCAGTATAAATATATTTTTTAATAATTTAGCCATTAGTTTATAATTTGTTGTAATGTAGCGTGTTGCGTTGGATCCTTCACATCATTTTGGTGGGTGATTTCAACGCCGGAACCTTCTTCCATTTCTCTCTCTATAAAAGTCCAAATAGGCAGCAATCAATAATCAATATCATTAACATAACATGGCCTAATAATCACCTTTCTCAGAGCTTTCCAACACTACTAATCTTGATTTATTTATTTTTTTTTCAATTTTATTTTCTTTGGAAGCCAATCGATTCAAGACTCATAATGGAGCATCAGCAAAAGGAAAATGTGAAAAAAGAAGATTGCAAAGAAGACAAGTTTGAGGTTTTACTGTCCACTTTGGAGTTACGGTTGCCGTTATGCGAGGAAGAAGAAGAGAATCGGCCCGATGAATTGATATTGAAGACTCCGAGATCTTCGGAACCTGCGGCGGTTCTGGAGTGTCCTCCGCCCCCGAGAAAACCGAGGAGGTTGCCGTCGGCGAAACGGAAGGCCGGTGGCGGGCGGTCGATTTTGATGTCACATGATTATCTCTTCGGCGAAATGGAGTTGGATT
Organism: Trichosanthes truncata; assembly: GCA_033996785.1. Classification (NCBI taxonomy): domain Eukaryota; kingdom Viridiplantae; phylum Streptophyta; class Magnoliopsida; order Cucurbitales; family Cucurbitaceae; genus Trichosanthes; species Trichosanthes truncata. The sequence goes on along the minus strand of JAWPNB010000008.1, from coordinate 20,953,665 downwards.
TGGAGTTGCTATTTCCTTCGAATCTTCTTGGCGGTAAGATTGTTAAGAAGGTTAAACGATCGGTGGAATGACATGAAACGACGACGCTTCTTTTGAATTTGTCGTCTTGTAGTACTTGTTAATGTAAACTGCAAGGGTTTCCAATTCCATTAGTCTTTTTTTGTTTCCTCTCCCTCTCTCTTTTCTTTTCTAGTAAATATTCAAAATTTTCACTGTTTTAAGATTATGGGGGAGATTGAATATTGCCTTGTTTTTTAAATATATTCATGTTGGCAATTTTTTTTAACACTACTAGAAAAAAAAAGTTTTACTTGATACTTGGACGTTATTTAATGCTTTTTTAATTATCAAGTATAGACAAAAATAACTACCAACCAACAAGGGCCAAGTTAAGGATAAAATTATTAATGCATTTTAATTATTTAAGTTTCATTTTAAAAGATTTGTGGTTAGATATTTAACTTTCTTTCGAGTGGACGAAATTATTTTTTGGGTATGGATTATTGTCATTGTTGAATGTTTTTTAGCTGGTTTTGAACATTTTATTTAGGTTTATGAGCTCGTTTATTTTCTTTTAATAAAATTATGGCGAAGGTTTGGGATGGGAATCTTTTGGCTTAATTTTAAGTGTGTTTTGATGGTTGAATTTGGCGTGTTTATTCTTTTTTATTTCTTTTATTATCATTCTTTTGAGTTCAAGATTCGGTGGAGGGAATAAAAACCTTTTAACTTCTAAATATAGGTTGTTAGTATTTTGGTTAGTTGAGTTATATATGCTCTAACTCTAAGTTAACATTTTTAGTTAATCTATCGAGCAATTGACTAACTAATTAGTTGTTGTAACTTGGAGGTTGAGTTAAAAGTATGCAATTAAAAATGAATCTTTTATAGAAAAATATTGTAAAATAATGTATTTTTAAATAATGGCACTTTGTCATAGTATAGCTCGACTAGCTAAAATATTATATTGTCGACCAAAATGAAAGATATTTGAATTTTCACTCCCACATGTTGAACTAAATAAATATGCTAGCACTTTTATATTTTTACATGTATGTATATGATAATGGATGTGTGCATTTTTAATCATACATGTGAAAGAGGGTGGATATTGAATTTTTTTTGTAAATTTAAAATAGGTTGTTTTTAAAACTCCAAAAAACAAAATTAATTAAAGGCAGTTTTTAATGTATATATTGTTTTTATAACATGATAATATATTTAATTGTTCATGTTTTTTTTAGTTCAAAATAACATGTGAAATTGGAGATTCGAATCTCTAATCTTTTAATTGAACATATAATGCCTCAACCAATTTATGTTTAGGTTTACAATTGTCGAGGTTTGTTTTATTACAAAACTTCATGCATTTACAAAGAACGTTAGTCATTTTCTAGTCGTGTCTACATGGTAATTATTTATTGTTGTTAATAATTGACGTAGTCCATTAGTTTTGCTTTTTTTTTTTTTATTCCAATGAGTAAATTTCTTCTTCCACGTTGAAATATTTTCCCTTATTGGTGGATTGTAACTTAAAACTAAAGTGAGAAATTGCAAAAAGCTTTTCCAAAAAAGGAGATTGCAGTTGTCTTCAAATGAATGGAAGGAAGATGGGCTCCTACATTCGACCCATTGGACCTTTTGTAAAGCCCACTTGAATGGCCCAAGTTAGCGATCACCGCCAGTTGTGTTTGAGCCGATTCCAAATACAAGTACAATTTAAATTAATTTTCAGATTAATCATCAGTTATTTAATAAGTTATTTAAATAGATTAAATTATAAATTTGATTCCTATAGTTTGAAAAAAAAGCTAGAATTTAGTCCATATGATTTGATGAAACCTAATAAAGAGTCATTGTCGTTAGAAGGGAAACGAATTGCATACCTAGCCGTTAAGCATCATTGTGTCGATGAGGTGGCCAGCTAATTGTATGGGTTAATAAAAGATGGTTTGGATATGGATGGATTCGGGTTAGATGGTAATTGAAATTAGGGTTCGAAGAATCTTCTACACCATGTTCTCCTTTATAATTTCTCTTTCATTTAAGATGAACAACTTGTGGAAAAGTTTTTCCTCTGCCATGATTTTCTCTTGTTCGTTTCTCACTCTCCCTCTTTCATCTCAAACATATTGTCCCACAATTTTATTCTCAACTTCATGAATTTCTAGCCAATCTTTTAGATAAGCAGATATGTGTGAATCGAAGAGAAATCAAAACCAAAAAAAAAAAAAAAAAAACCAGAAACAATCAAGACAATCTCCCAAAATTCTTACAAGACAAGAAACAATTTGAAAATGTATAAGAACTCTAAAGAAACTTTTGAAAACTATAAGTCTTGATTTTATCATATCATTAGCTAATAAATTCATACAGGCAACAAAAGGAGGTAAAAAAAAATTGTAGAGGCATAGACGTTTCTATTCTCAGGAGAAGAAATTTCAATACAAAAAGAGCAAAAACAAGCAAAAACAAATTTGAAAAGAAAGAGATATTGTTTTGCAAGAGAAAATCCAGGGAGGAGAATCGAACTTAAAGAAAAAAAGAGAGAGAGAATTCTATTGTAGAAGCTTTGCCATAAATTTTAACCTCATCAACAAAAAAAAAAATCAAAGAAAAGAACAATCGAGCAATCTAGAGGAGGACACCATGGTGCAAAAATCCCGATTTACTCAAATCACAATCTCATTTCAGATAAAGAAGAAATAAACAAAGGAAAATTTATTGTGCAAATATGAGAAAAAGAAAAAAAAAACCATAGTTGCATTCCAAATATTAACTATCATTTCACAAGATATCATGGATGCTTAATGATCATGTATGCAATCTGTTTGTCCCTTCTAACGTCAAGAACTCTTTATTAGGTTTTATCAAATCATTGGAACTAAACTCTAGCTTTTCAAATCATAAAGATTAAATTCTAACTTTCTTCAAATCATAGATATCAAGTTTATAATTTAACTATTTAAATAAAAAGTTATTACAAAAAGTTAAAAAACGATCTTATTACTGTCAAAGACAATAAATAATTAATAAAAATTTAAACACTATATCTGCAAGAGCTGGTACATATATTTCACAACAACATTGTACTGGTTAGTACTTTTAGACATGAATCTCGTACCTATCTTAATTATTTTACTAATCTAACTCAACCATCTAACCCTAACACTTTTTAAATATATGAAAGGAAAAGTGGTTTTATCGGTAAAAATTTTGTATGTTGCCAACATGAGAATAATTCAACTGATTAAAATATTATATTTTTATTTTAAATCTACCTGTACATTGTGAACTAAAAGAAGAATAAGAAGAAAAAAAAAAAAAGTGTCGAGAACTGGCCTTATGGAAAGTACTGTGTGGGTCTAAAAAAGCAATGCACAATCTCTTGTCAATGACAAGACGTGTGGCCAACATTGAATTTGGGTTTTAATTATTCCAATATTGTATTTTTGTAAAAGTAAAGGTAAATTCCCCTCGTTTTCACTTTTGAAAGCAAATTACTTTTATTCATCATTATCTTTAAAATTTTGATTTCATTGGATTCATTTTTTTTCCATACAATAAATGTGATGTCATGACGAAGATTTGAACTTCGAAATTTGAAAAAAAAAAAGATTAGATATATTGACAATTAAGCTTATGCTCATGTTCGCTTAATGCTCATGTTGACATTAAAATCTAAATTTAAGTGATAAAATTAATACTTTGTTAAATCTAAATTAAAATTTGTCAACTAACAAATTAAACAGTATTAGCTGATATATCCCTTAAAATCAAGCCACACAAATGTCAAAATTCAACCAAAAAATACCTTATTCAAAAGTCTTTAGTAACAAAATCAAGACTAAAAAAACACACAATTTCTTAACCTATTTAATATTTTAAAATTTACAGACCCATTAGACATAAAATTTAAAATTTTAGAGTCTTAATAAACACAAAATTCATCTTTATGTCTAATATATCTATTAAATTTTAAAAACACTTTTGAATATATCAGGATCCACTGGGCACAAAATTAAAAACTCAAGAACCTTAACTCAAACAAAAAAGTAAACTCAAAAACCTATTAGATACAATTGAAATTTTAGAAATCTATTAGACTTTTTTTTTATAAAATTCATGGTCCTAATAAAAATAAATTTGAAAGTTTTAGAAACTAAAACTTTAATTTAACCTTAAAGTATGACTATTGAAAAAGAGGTAGAAAACTTTTTTTTTTTTTTTTTTTAAGATTTGAAACCAAATTTTTAGGAGAGAACATGAAAAGAAAATATATGACCAAGGAAACCATGAGGGAAGTTTACGAGAAGAATATTAAGCTCAACCTGTAAGGACTTATTTGTTTTCTTTTTACTATTATGATAAGGGCAAAAATGTCTTTTGATGTTTGGGCTTAATTTGATATAAAAAAAATTGAAAATTGGATTAGTTTTGTGGTGGACACGTGGGTGTGAGTGGTTTATTTTACAAAATGCTTTTGTTATTTAGTTATTATTATGAAATTTCAAGAAATCTATAATTTTGTAAAATTTTAGAGAAATTGTTATGAGATTTTCGAAAAAAATATCATGAATTTCCAGTAATCTTATGATTTTAGCTGGAATTATCATTCTAGATATATATATTTGAAACATTTTATGGTTATTTGAGAAATTAGAAGAGTTGTAATGTTTATTGAGAAAATATGACTTTGGATATGTTTTATATTATGGAGAGATTTGATTATTATTTGAGAATTTACACATGTTTGGTATTATTTTAAAATCTCTCAAGTCTATGAGATAGTGTTTTAGAGAAAGAGTATGATTTTCAGAAAAAGTTTGAGAATTAAGAGTTTTATGTTAAAAGTGGTTTTCAAACCACTAAATCTATGTACCAATGGTGATTACATGTATGCTATGTGAATGTGTTTCTATAGTATACTAAGAGAGAGAGAGAGGTCTTTGGGACCCACTCTAGCACACACATAGGTGATCAGATGTACACGCAAGCGCACGCAATCGAAGTAATATAAAATGATATGTGAGTACCAAGTATCGAATCTCACAGGCAACGGTGTAACAAAAATATTGTAAAGCAAAGTGTAAGAAAAATTACAACTAGAAAACTAAAATTGCAAAAATAATGTTGGGATGGTTTGATTGGAATAAAGAAAAATTACATAATTGAATTGCAGAATCTAATTGCAGAATCGAAAAATGGCAATATTGAGATAAAGAAAAATTGCAGAATTGAATTGTATAATCTAGAAATGGCAATGTTGATAGCAAACTAGATAAGCTTAGAAATTGAAATTTGCAAAAGAAATTTTGATAAAAATGGGGCTCAAGAGTGTCATTGCCCTAAGTTGTAATTGCAAGCCAAAATTACAATTCCAACCTACTCCACACTCAATTATAAACCAAAATTGCATCTCCTATTAACCTTGAATTTAGGGTTTTAGGAGGCTAAGTGAGTGACTTATATGTCTATAGTCCCTCTATCTTAGATTATTTGGTTCAACAATTTTATAGGTTTTGGAGTCCTTAATCCCTATGTCTAGGGTAAGGAATGACTTATGTCTAAGCTCTTTTTCTCCATCACTTGTGTGAAATCCGCTTATCACTAACCCTATCAGTATTAGATCTAAGCTTGAGTTGCTACCCTAATTGATCAATCTAGGATCTCAACGAAAATTTATTCAACACAAGCAAACAGTTGAGATGTAGGCTTGGTTTTTATTGAAATTTAGGCTACAATTACTTCTTAGGAAATTCACATTCTTGAACCCCCTAAGAAGTTTAGCTCAAATTGAAAATAAAAATTCTACAACTAATTTTTAAAGAAAAATTCATATTAGAAAGTTGAGTAAATTGCCAATTAACACAAAATTCTATTCTAATTAGTATTACTTAAAAAAACAACTATGGTAATAAACATTGACACAAATCCGGCATTCAACCTCAAGATGTCTAAAATTCTCAAATTAAATTAATTTTTTTTTTAAAAAAAACAAAAATTAGAGGCATTAATGGGCAATTCCATCTTCTTCCTTTTTCTTCTGAATTTAATGAATTATAAACTTTTCAACAAAAAAAAAAATTGAATAAAAATAGAAAAACAGAATGCTGAATTTTTTTGGCAAAAACAGAACTTGCAGAAAAACAAAGTGTAAAACAAAAAAAAATGAAACCCACGAGAAAAATTCTCTAAGAACGAACTTAACCCCAACTTCTTCACTTGAATTGATTGGATAAATCAAACGAAGAACAAGAGTAGCTCTCTATAATACAAGAAGAACTTGAAGAAATATAAAAACAAAGAAAAAATGCAGAAAAGAAAAAAAACAGAGCATTGACGTTCATAAACAAAACCCACGAAATTGACTCCTAAAAATGCCTCCAAAACGAATTGTGTTGCTCCTCCTTTTCTTCCCCTTTTATAGGCCTTCATTAGGGTTTAAGAATGCCCAAATTTCGTGCTCAAATTCCCTTAAATCATATTGTAATTGAAGATTTTCGGAATGGGTTAAATGCAGATTTTTTTTCCTTTTTTTTCCTTTTCTACTGCTCCAGATTGCAGAATCGTGATTCTACAATTTGATTTTGCAATTTCCACATTCCCTGCTCCAGAAACAATTGTAGAATCACGAATTTGCAATTTGATTTTGCAATTTCCACATTCCTTGCAAACAAACTTAATTTTTTTAGAATCTTATCTAATTGCCTTCATTCTTATTCCTTTCTTATTTTCAAGCAACTTTCAACTATTTTCAAATGATCTTAAGACAAAACAATAATATTTTAAGTAATTAAGAGTTAAAGAAGCCTTAATTCTAAGGCTTATCAGTTGGCTTGTGTTTAAAAATTGTAAATTTATAATGATGCTTTTGACTTTTTAAGGTTGTGTGAGTGGTTGGAGTGATTCTGAATAGTGTGTTTGAAAAGGATTTGGAGAGAGTATCAAAGTTATATATATATGTACATATGTTATTTGGGAGTTTAATGTTTCAAAATTCAGGTATATTCATCCATTTTTCAGGGGAAACTCTGTTGAAATTTTGTGGACTTCGTTTCAAGAAAATTTTTGTTACCCACCTATTATTTTCAAAACGTGTTTTGTTTTGATAAGTTGGACATTGGGTTTCTTTTTTTTTTTTTTTTGTTTCGATTGATTGTCGACATGCCACGTCCTAGGTTGGTTAGAGTGATCTGGGACGGGGTGTGACACAACCAGCTCAAGCAAGCTCAATCGAAGCTCATACTCAAAGTTATTGGAAGTCAACTGCAATTGAACCCAATCATGAGGTAATCATTATGCCACAATGTCCGATGACAAGAGCTAGAGCTAAAATGCTTCAAGAAGCATTGAATGCTCACCTCCAAGCTAAGGTGTCTACACATAGTGAAGAGTTGCATCATTTCAAGCTTGATAAGACACTTTTTCATCCTAGAGTCGTAATGAATCTAAAATCCAGATTCATTCACATCTTTAATGCATAATGTACCTATTAAATTCATGTATTTACATTTAATTTGGTTTATGTATGAATTTGAAGGGTATGGGCTAGATTTAGACTACATGGATGAAAGGTTGTGTCCTTTCATGGTGTCTATTTAATTAGTATAAATAGGACTATCATTTTTGTCATTTGGAGAACAAGTTGAAGTTGAATAAAATCTCATATTTGAGTTTAGTATCTCTCAAGTTTTATACTTTCTTTGTATTCTTGTATTTAGATTGCATGTTTAGAACTTTCAATCTAGTTTGATCCATTAGATTGTGAAGAGTTCAAAATCTTGAAGATAAAAACAAGTTCTTATTTTTTCTCGATCATCGATTATCATCTTGTTATAGGTGTTATCTTATTATTGTTGTAGAGGTTCACATGGTATAATAGGAGTTCTCAAGTATAATTGGGATAATTCCTTTATCATAACATTAATGTTAACGCTCATAAGAATTCATATATATTAAAAAATATATATATAGGACGATGTTAACTTTATAATTTACTTAAGATTAGGCTTGAATTAACGAAATCAGAAGTTTTAAAAGTGAACTCAATTACACTGTACTCTGCCCGATCATCATGGGGTAAAGAGACTTCAATTTCACTTTCCCAGTCTACCCCTGTCTCCCTCCAACTTCTACCAGATCATCAGGGCCAAAACCGTCAAATCCAGGAGACAGCTTCTGAAATTTGGGCTTTGCTTTCTTCTATAATATTATGCCAAAAGAAACGATTCCTCTTCAAATTTATAGTCAACATTACAAAACCAAGAGAAAAAAAAGAAAAAGAAAAAGAGAGCGAATCAAAATAAAAGTAAAAAATGCTTCCAAAATGATAATAATCCTAAGCCCTATCGCTCTTTTTTGACCAATTTGGACTCGCTTTCTCTTTGCCCCCAAAATACCCAAATTGAAATGAAACCGCTTTCGTCTCTTTTTTCCACTGCTCTCCTCTGTTCATCCAAACCCCAGATTGATTTCTTTTCTAAATCAGCAGTACACAAGACATGACAACTCCTCTCCGTCTGAAATGAAATCGGATTCTTGAGGTGACTTCCTTGGACAGTGGGGTGCGAAGTTCTTCAAAAAAAATCAACTCTCTCTCGAGCATTTCATCGAGTACTTGGCGGGCACACACATGGCTCAACAGGTATTTCGTTTGTTTCCTCTTTCACATTCATTTGGATTTTCCCTCTGAATGCCTTTTTTTTTATGGGTCTTTTCTGGATTCTTCATGTGGGTCTTGGCCTTGTCTCTGTTTTATTGCCATTATTTCTCTGATGTTTTTGGTGGGTCGCTCTGTCATTAGGGGGTTTTTTCTTTTATCGGATTGCTTTTGTTGTTTTGGATTTGATCTGTTGTTGATTTGATTGAAGGGAGAGGGGTGGCCTCTTGGTCTACAGCCTCTGAATGTAAGAGTTGGGGTACCTGGAAACCGAGACTATTTGGGATCAGTGTCTTTCAATACTTTGATGACGGCTTCTCCTATGTCACTCACTGATTCTTCATCCGACTTGGACACTGAGGTCAGTGTTGTTTTACTGAGATTTTGAAGTTGAAAGTCTTCTTGATGTGTTTTTGGAATGAAGATTATCAGAACTTTTCATGACGTTATGGGAATGTTACAGTTTAGTTTTGTTCTGTGTCTCTACCTTTTATTGCATGAAAGTATTTGAAAGTAATGTAGATGGAGAAATCCCCCCATTTTACCTAGTGTTTTAGTGGCAACCAAGTGATTGTTAATCTTTTAATTGTTTTTTTAAGTTCATTAAGCCCAATTTTTGTGATGCCATAATGCTAAGATAAGTGATTCGAAGTCATTTGTGACCCGAATCGAAAATTTTTTGGTGTGACTTTTAAAGTGAGAAAAACTGAGGTATATGGTTCTAGTAGAGGAGAGGTATCCCATTTGTCATGAAATCTTGTGTCCTTAACTCGTCATTTCGATCCCGGGTTTCATACCAAGAGTATTGGAAGAGGATGATTGAATGTGTACTTTCATGTTATTGCATTATGAGCTAGGCATAAGCTTTTGATCAACAAGAACTATAAGATATAAACTATTTTAATCTTTTGGACTTACCTCAGATTTTTGCCATCCCATCTTGTGCATAAATAATGCTTATGATAGATTGATGCTGAAGAATTCATTTCAGTTCATATACGTAGCTACAGCTCAACAATTTTAAATAGAGATTATTAATTTTGAAAATGAAGCTAAAATCAGATAGCCAGAGTCATGACTCATGACAATCGATCTTACTTCTCCGTGCCACGCGGTAATATTGCAGTCGACAGGATCTTTCTTCCATGACAAGAGCATCACACTTGGGAGTCTCATAGGAGTTTCTAACATTTTGGAACTCTCAAGAAGATCCATCAGGGGAAGAAGAACAGAGAGCACAAAGGACAAGAGGAGCAATACCAGGTATAGAACATGGCTTTTCTCTTTGTGTTCAAGGGACGGTACCGATGCCGATAGCGTAGATAATGGCCTGTCGTTAGGCCACTTCCTGGCAGAAGAAAGAAGAGCAGCCGACGAAAATAGGAGAAATCAGAGTGTAATCATGTATGGACCAGATGAAATAGAGTTAGCTCAGTCTGCTCCAGAACCAAACTCCCTATTCATCAATGGCTGTGTGGCTCCTCCTCAATCAAGCCTTGGTTCAGATGCTGAAAGCGGGAGAAATGGAGGAACTGAGCCTGCAGATGACAATAGAATTGCACTGCTTTGTTCTTGCGTTTGTGGACACTGAACCTGAGTTTTTTCCTTTCTGTGTTTCATGATATTGATTGAATTTCTTGCTTTTTGAAACAAATAAAGATATCAATTTACAGTGACTCTTTCTTTCTTTCTTCATTTTCATGTGGAATTCATTAAGCTTTCATTTGTTTTTGTGTCAATTTTCTCCTTTAACTAGATTTCATCGTGTGTCTCATGAAAAATTATTCAATCTTAATAACCATTAGATGTGTATTTAAAAATATACATACCTCTAATAACCACTAGATACAAAATCGAAATACTTTTACAATTTCTTTCTCATATATCCAACGATGAAAAATTGTCGGCCTCATGTGAAGGTAGAGATCTCCTTTTGAGTTTACTTTCTTCGTATGTGCATATCATTTTTGGCCCTATTCAATAGCCATTCGGTTTTTGAAATTTATGCTTCTTCTCCTGCAATTTTTTTATCATGGTTTTCAACTCTATTAAAGAAACATTTGAATTTTTAGTCCGATTCCAAAAACAAAAATAAGTTTTTGAAAACCTACCTTTTTTAGTTTTCAAAACTTTGGTTTTTGAAAACATAGGTAAAAAGTAGATAACAAAACAAAGAATCTCATAGGTAAAAGTAGTATTGATAAGAAGTTGTTATTTCAATTAAAATCATAGATTTATGAATAATGCTATTGAGTGCCAACAAGGAACTTGAAATTATTTTTTTCAAAATAATCAAAGCTATAATTTCTCCAAGACCGTGGACTAAATGAAATCAAATCATCTAACATCTTTTTCAATTATGCTAATATAGTATTTTTCTTTCTATTTAAGATGCCAAACCATTTAAGGATACCAAACAGGTGGAACTTTGGTAAAAAAAAATTTATCCTTATCTTTGATGGATAAAACATCTATTACTTTTTCTAAGATTAAAAGTTTCATCTAAAATAAATAAAGGTTTATTAATTTGATCTTATAAATTTGTTTCATGATCTGATATGAATTTTAAAAATTGGTGAAGGTCAAGGGTGGTAATGACAACAAGACAAGATGGTGGCATTTCCCTTTTTGTTTATGCTATCACATTATCCTTTCTCATCTATTTAGATTTAAGAGAAATTATTATTCATTATCTCCAATTGAGAATGGATTTTTGTACAAGATCTCTTCCCATCTATTTATTTATTCTATTTTTTCTAATACATAGTGAAACAAAATCTCAAAGATAGATGGATTTTTTTTTTTGGTATGTATAAATTATGTTTTGATTACTAAATTTCTATTATTGTTTATGTACTTTTAAATATTCTATCTTGATCCTCTATTGTTAGATGCTTCGATTTTTTTTAACTTTATATTAATTAAAACTGTTTTAGCATCAACAAAAATATAAAGTCGTTAACTTTTTTACTTGATACAACATATGACATGCTAACTCAAGCATAATTCAATAGGTAAATGCATTAACATATCTTAAAGGTCATAAATATGAATCATGATATCATCACACCCTAGGTTAAATTGTAATACTAAAAAAGAAAAAAGAAAAAGCTACTAAATTAAACATAATCTATTTAACTAAAAATACAAATCCATATGTTATTACATAAGAATTTTACTAAATGCAATATAAAATTTTAACATTGATAATAACAAAAGTACTTTTCTGGTTAATTATAAACCCATGATCTTCCCAACAACCGAGCTCTTATGATATTGTTAGGGACAACCAACCCTCCACATTGGTATGATATTGTCTACTTTGGGCATAAGTCTTCATGGTTTTGTTTTTTGTTTCACCAAAAATGCCTCATACCAATGGATATAGTATCCCTCACTTATAAACCCATGATCTTCCCCCTATCTAGCCAATGTGGGACTTTGATCGCACTCTCAACAACATCATATCAAAATATTTAAAGTATAAAAGAAGTTATCAATTGAATTTTTGCACATCATGGGAAGTCTTAATTTCATTTCGGTGATTTATTTTTTGTTCTACGTTTTAGAAACTTTTTTCAAATATTTGATAAAAATATATATTTTTTAAATATAGCATCACAGGTAGGATGAGAATTGAACCAATTACGCTCATGTTGGCTAAAAAATTTGCCTTTTTCCCATTCACAATAAGTCAAAAGTTTGTTCCACAATTCCTTTCAAAAAAAAAAAAAAAACAAAAGTTTGTCCCACAATTTCATTATAATAAATTCATATTAGTTCTTTTAATACGGCAATTATACAGAGAAAGCACGCGTTTTTTTCTAATAAGAGAAAACACGCGTTAAATAAAAAAAATAAAGGGGACATTCTTGATAGCCACCGATATTTAAAAAATAAAATAAAATGCAAGAACTCCTATTTCTTGTCAAATTAGGATAGGTTTCTGTCAATTTTAAATTGAATTCAGCCCTTTGTTTGTTGACGACGCAATTAGAATTAGAATTTGGACATGAAATTGTCTGAGCAACTGTTTATTTTTAAAATGGACTACATAAATTTTATATATATATAAAGGGGCATTTTTTTCAAAATGTTTTGGTGGTCAAATTCTAATCACGTTTTAGACTTTACTAAACCTTAATTTATTTACTCAGCAATCAAACTCGTGATTTTTTCAATTTTTGACAACATTTGAAATAATAAAAGTAAATACATTTTCTTCTAAAAAAAAATATGGATTGAATATTTTTGAAAAACATGTTGCTCAATGGAATTTAGATAGAGTCTAAGTGAATAATATTATACCATAAAAGATATATAAAAAAAAATTAGTTCAACAATTATGGAGTAGGAATTAAACTATCGACCTTTGAAATAATAATTTGTTTCTTAACTATTATTAAGTTATTTTCAAATTGACAAGATATAAAGAAGTAGGATCATTGTCTAACACGATATATATTTCTTTAATAAAAACACCACATATGTGTTCTTAATTATATATATTTTTTAAAAAAATACACATCTTGTCACAAACATAATAGTATAAAGTTTTTCACCGCCCTCATGTGCAACACAAAAATTATTAATTTTTTAGTTTTCGTGGAATACATTCTATTAACACTATCAATTGCAAATTTCATTTGTCAATTCAAATATTAAGACATCTCTACTTCCTTTTAAAAGATTGTAGATCTAAATTCTCAATCCCTGATTCCCATATATTATGATGCAAATGTTCTATAAAAAATAAATAAACTAAAATCCCATAATATCCGTAAGTCACAATTTTCTAATCAAATAGATTCTTGTAACTTATGCCTTCGTAATCTTATAAATAATGGTCGTAATTCTTTTGTCTTTACTGCATGTTTTGTTCTTTACTTTTAATTTATAATACATCTTAATATATTTGAAAGAAAAAAGAATTAAAAAAATAATAAGAAGAAGAAACAGGAAACACCCACCTATGACCTAACTCATTTTATATCTCATTTCATGTAATTAATAAGCTAATAATTCAATCACCGAAACTTTGATTTGGCTTTTCAATTGTTTTTTTAAATGATTATTATTTTTTTATTTTATTCGTAAATGAAATGTTTACGTGATTTCAAATCAGACTCGTACGCCTCCTTCTAAACCCTAACTAATGTCCGAACCCTTTCCTCCACGCCACTCCACGTGTCCACATCTCTCTCCCTTGTCGTGTTTCTCACAAGTCTGACGTCATAAAAAAATGATAATTTACCCAATTATTTATTTAATAGGAGACATCATCACGTGACCCACCTACACCCACGTGCCCCCTCTTTATTATTATTTTAATCTCCCTCCGAGTCTCACCCATCACCTTGACTCGTTCAAGAATTTAGATATTTTTTTAGATATTTTTCATTCTTTTAAATAAACAATCTCTAGCTCTTTTTTTTTTCTTTCTTACTTTGACTTTTCCAATATCAATTTAAACAAATCATATTACAACTAAAACTTGACTCACAAAGATAAAACTCACCAACAACCCATACTCATTTGCTTAATATCTCTCTTATTTCCTAATTCAATTCTACAAGCAAACATGGATTTTTTTTTTCTTTTTTTTTTCTTTCTTATATTATGTATTGATAGGGGCCCGACACCAAAAGCCAAGTAATTGAATCTTTTGATCTTTTTGCAATGCGGGAAAAAGGGATCTTGATTGATCAAAAAGATGGTATGATTTCCCATTTCCACCTATTAACCAAGCTTATCAACTGACTGATCATCTTCTGCAGCTATCCGTCCCGAGCTCCGGCCGCCGCCGATCTTCCCGAAAGCAGTCATTGATGACAACCCTTTGAAGCTGCTACTGCCATCCTCACCGAAGTTGAGGGACTTCCTTCCCTTTCTCTGCTTGGAGTTATTAGTTTCATGATCATCAACTTCCTCCCTTGTTTTCATTTTGGCGACGACCAAATGAACAATGTTGCTTCGGCAAAACGGGCAAACCGGGGGCGTCAAGCACGCCGTGGCCGGGTTTGGTTTGCTGTGGCAGCAAAGGGAAAGAGTGCATTGAGCACACATGACATGGCCACAGTTTTGAACTTCAATTGTGGAAGCTTGCTCAAAGCAAATGGAGCAAAGCTCTGCATCTCCATCACTGATCTGCAAGAAGTCAAGTTTCCCAGTACATAAAAAGGATCTCAAAAGCAGTTGAAAATCTCATTATAATCAATGGGATGGATGACATAAACATAGCAAAAACTCCTGTAAAAAGAAGGGTGGGGGAAAAAGCAGCAATGCTAATAATGTTTCAAAAGCTCAGAAGTGAAGAGAACTGATAATTGAAACTGCAGATATTGGGACCATTCATCACGTGTCTTCTAAGAGCCTAAGTTGAAAAAGCACTCTAAGAAACAAATGAGAAGTCTACATTATATCAGAGATGCTTTCAGAAGTAAAGTGAATGCCGCCAAATTGGGAAAGCAATGCCACTAATAGTCCAAGGACAAAACACCACTCAGTGACCAGATGGGGAGTTCCAAAAGCTTCAAAACCTTATCAATCACCATAGCTTTGTATCATGATTCTTACTCGAAAATTTTGGATTTAAACCCAACTTTATAACGTCGAGTCAGAGAGAGCCACGACCTTTCGAATACCGGATGGCTGCCGTGTTTAAAATCTACTCTAAAAGCTAAAACATTCTTTAATGACAAAGGAATGCTTGATTACCTCAGACAAATTGTCACCCGCTATATCAGAATGCGATGGAGAGGGAAGTCCATGAGAAGTTGTCTTCAAGATGCTCTTCTCTCTCTCCCTATTGGCCTCCATTAGAGCCTGTTCTAATAAAGCTTTTGCTTCTTGATTAAGCTCATTGATAAACTTCAAGGGCGATGGCCAAACAAGTGGTTCTGTGGATGAAGGATTCAGCAAGGCTGCACAGGTTCCATGTCGGTGCTTCAAAGCAATTACATAAGGAATTCTCCTGTAGATAGAGAAAGACATTAATTAGCTGAACCATGTGCAGCTAAAACAAGATTATGATGTAAATTAGTATTTTACGATACCCTGAGGAATCTCTCTGAAGACGATCTGCCCCCCAAGCCAACAATTCCCTGATGCAATCCAAGGACCCTCCACGAGCTGCCAAATGAAGGGGTGTGCTTCCTTGGCATCTGTTCATAGAATTTTTTTTTCAAATCCAACTTTAAACGAAAGAAAGCTAAAAAATACTTGATATAGAAAAATACCCATATCCACCAGTTGAAGCACTAACAAGAGCTCCATTATCCAACAGAAAATGAATGCATTCAGGTCGTCTTTGACGAGCTGCCAAATGCAAAGGGGTTGCTCCCTTGCCATCTCTAATATTCACAAATCGTACAAATCCCCTATTTCACAATAAATTAATCAATGATTTCACCTGAAAAGTGAATGGGTATATGTTAAAGAGAGCAACAAATACCAGGAAGCAGCAACAGGGCTTGATTGAGCAGCAGAAAGAATGGCTTCTAAGCAATCAAAATGGCCATAATAAGCAGCATAATGCAAGCAAGTCCGCCCGTGAAGGGAATCAAACTTTAAAATCTGAAAAGATTTATACCCAAATTAGTATTTCAAATCAGGCTTTTGTAAAAAGCAAAAGAAATGGGATTCTATACATTTGCTCCAACTTCAAGGAGCTTCCTCAGACAGGAGATCTTCCCATGCATTGCTGCCAACATAAGCGAAGTCTGAAAGAAACATTCACATTCAAGAATCAAAATCCAGTGAGAAGAAACAATTTGAAAGTAACTGAAAATCCAAATTCCCGCACAAAAAGGAAATCAAATTAAAAGAAGAAACCCCACCTGCTTGTGACGATTCAACAAGTCCGGATTGACAGATCGTTCCAAAAACAAAGTGAGGATCTGATAATGACAAAACAAAACACACAAAAAAAACAGAGTTCTCATCAACAACAACCCAATCAACCACACTCAAAATCCCCAATCTCTCAACCAACAAACCAAGAATAACAAACCATAAACAATAACCAAATAGGTACCAAAATGAAACAAAATCAAACGAAATCCCAATCAAACTACAAACAAAACACAAGAACACACCTCGATCTGCCCATTAGCAGCGGCAATATGAAGAGGAGATTGACGATCATAGAGAGTCGTATTATGCAACAGAGACGGTTCGTTCTTCAACAGAACTTGAACCATCTCCAAATCTCCACACTGCACAGCACTAAACAATCCATTCTCATGACTCGCACTGCAACTGAGCCCCTGACCCATCTTCTTCCTCTGTTTAAATCGCTCAGTACAGAGCAGAAGCAACTCAAGAGAGGTCCCCGCCACAGCCTCCGACCTCCATTAAAACCCCTCTTCAATCAGAAATGGAGGCCACTGCCATGGAATACGAAGCGGTCCATTAGGACCATTACTAAATACTATCGGGTCCCAAAGGGGGGAATGGAGTATGGAGAAGCGGAAGCCTGCAATTGGGAAAAGAAAGAGAAGCTGACCGTGCCAGTAAGGGCGTTGTAATGCTGACTGCGGGCAGGGATCAGATATTTTTCGGGCAGCTAGATTCCTGATGTTGCGCAATTGGCCAACAAGTCATACACTAATATTGATTAATTAATTGCTCTTAAACTCGTTTTCTTTTTAATTTTACTAATTTTTTTTAATTAAATTATGTGATGCTATGCACTTGTCTAAAAAAGGAGGTTAATTTCATTAAAATAATTATTTTAGTAAATCAAGGATACCAGGACTTTGTGTTTAATTACCTTGCTATTTTATATTATCGGTTTTCTGACAATATCGATATAATATTAATAGTTTAGTTTTTTTTTTTTGAGAAAATAATGGTAAATTTTTTTATTTGTGTTTTCGAGAAAATGGAAATGAATAATGTATTTCTTCCGCTTTAGTTCGAAGAAAACATCAATTCATATTACTGTTTTTTCTTTACACAGAATGAAAAGAAAAAAAATAATGAATAAGTTAGAAACAAATAATTTTATAAGAATTTAAATCTCAAAGTAATCCCTCATTTTCAATTTTTCTTGTTCGTTTTTCTCTTTCCACTTTTAAAACATTTGTTTTAGTTCTTGAACTTCTTCTTCTTTTTTTTTTTAATATTTTTTTCTTGAACTTCTTTTTTTTTTTTTTAAATATTTTTATCATTTTGATTTTTTAGACGAAAGTATATGTCTTAAATCAATTAAGCTATACTCAAGAAGACAACTAACTATCAAAGTAAACTTAATTCAGTGGTAATTAACATATATTGTTTCTTTTGAGATCGGAGGTTCAAATCTTCATACCTCCACATTTGTTGTACTAAAAAAAGGGTTGGCAACTAGCTTATGTGATTTCAATACATGCTCATGTTAGCATGTAACAAAAATGTTATGAGCTACATCGTTAATTTATTAAATTGTTGATAAAGAAAAATAATAAAAAAGACTAAAATGTTTGTTTTTTTTTTTTTTTGTTATATAAGTTTATAAACTAAAGTATATATTTTGAAAGTTTTGAAACTAAAATAAAATAAACCTACAAATTTAAGTTTCAACAAAGCATCAACAACTTCATCACAAAAGACCTATGTATGAGCATCAACTTCATCACCAAAAGTTAGGTCTTTTGTGAAAGAAAGCCAAAAGAAGAAGATTTATGTATGTAAGTATTTATGCGATGTTAATTTATAGAGATTACAAAGAACAGAATATGAATAGAGAAATGGCATTTGTATAGCATGACTCAACAACTTCATTGCGTAAAAAGTACGATGATAAACAAGTTACAATTTACAATGCAATGTTACATTATTTATGTGCTTTCTTTTGATACTGTGTACTTTAAATTCTTTTATAGTCTAGGGTTAGAATTTGTGAAGGTTACCAACTTTGAGAGAGAAACTACATTTTAATTTATTGAAAATAAAATAATATGAAAAGGAAATGATTGGGCATGGCATTTCTATATAGCATGGCTCATAAAATAAGCTTTTTGAAAAAATTTATGTAGGTTATCAAACTTGTGAGAGACGAGAATTTTAAACTAATTGGTACTACTTGAAATATTCTCTAAAAAAAACAAGCTTTTTGAAAAATTATTTAAAAATGTGATCGTTGTACTGCAGTTGTTACTTGTCAGTTACTTGTTACTCCTATAACCTGAGATACATCATTAAAATAAAATAATAATAATAAAGTTGTGCCAGTCACACCAGGTAATTTCTCCAAAAGTGGGTTAGTTTTTTTTTTTTCCTTATTATAAGTTGAAATAAAGAGATTTGACTTATGGATTAAAAAAAAAAAAGTTTAAATTTCATTTTTCGACTACTAATTTTAGATTTATTCTATTTTATCTTTTAGATTTATTCTATTTTATCTTTGAACTTTTAAATTGTTCATCTTGATCTATTAACTTTCAAGTTTATTCTATTTTAGTCTCTGAACTTTCAAGATATCTATTTTATCTATCAACTTTTAAAAAATAATTATTTTAGTCATTGCTATATTATTTATTTAAGTCCACGTGTCTAATGCTCATGTCTAACTTATGTAGCTTGAAATCATAGAATTAATATGCATGTACACGTACTTCAAGTTACCTCAATTTATTACACAGTAATAAAGGTAAGAGCTAAAATAATTATTCTTTAAAAAGTTTAGAACCTAAATTAAACGTCTTAAAACTACATAGATTAAAATGGAACAAATTTGAAAGTTCAATGATCAAAATGGACATTTTAAAAGTTTAGGACCAAATTATTTTGGGAAGAGAACTTCAAAATTCACAAACAAAATAAAATCTAAACCCAAAAGAAGAAAAAAATTGAATCAAGCTACAAATGTTCAGAAGCTACACTACATCTAATTCCCATTCTCAAACAGTTTGCTCCAAATATATGAATAGCAGAGTAGGGATATAAGCCTAGAGCCTACAAAATTCGCCTTTTCTCTTAATTTAAGTCTTTAATGATGGCACTTAATTTTTTGCTCCCCTTCCCTACTTCCAACACCCAAAATTCTTCTCTCCCACCACCTATAAATTGGAGGAAATTATAGGGTCTGATAATGAGGTCTAAGTAAAGCAAACATTGATTAGGAGAGATAATCACATTTGATAATGAGGTCTAAGTAAAGCAAACAAAATGTCTCTTTAATTCTTTACTCTCTTAAAGTATCCAACTTTTTACTATGTTTCTAAGAAATATCATTATGTTATCATCATTGTTGTCTCCTTCTAGATCTTTTTCTTTTCCTGATCTCCTTGTAATTGCATACTTAGCCCCCTAATTATTTTGTTAATCTCATGCTTTTATCTCAAACGCAATAAGCTCACTCCGTAATCCCTATCATAGTTGCCCACTTCCACTTCCATTAGATATTGTATGTGTTAGAATGTTGATATAATTAAATTTACCATAATTCATAAACTTAAGCTTTTGGGTTGATTGGTGATTTAACGTGGTATCAGAGTATGAGGTCTTAAATTTGAACCCCTGTAATGTCATTTCCTCCTCAATTAATATTGATGTTCACTTGTTGGGTCTTTTACAAATTTCCAAGCCCACAAGTGAGTGAAAGTATTAGAGTGTTAATATAATTAAATTTACCATAACTCATAAACTTAAGCTTTTGAGTTGATTGGTGATTTAACAGTATGAATCCCCTAATCTTCCTCAAACCAACTAATCTGAAAAGAGAATATATAACCTTCATTTTCTTCAGCAGTTCATCTCAAACCTCAATATCATAGATACCAAATAACAAAAACCATAAGAGAGAATAAGCAAGGAGAGAGATGAATTCACCTGGCTACTTCAACCAATTTGATTTCCTTTGTTAGTGAGATAGAAAGTTGCTCCTTCGATTTTGGAACTCGGTCTAGGCTAATCAAATTACAAAGTTTGGAACTAATTAGAGTGGTTACAACTTACAAGCAAGTACAGAGCAAAATACCGTAGCAGGTAGAGATTATGATCAATCTTGTTTCCTTTCCTATATATGTTTTTAAAGAATATACCGTATATGAGCCCATTCGAGCATAGTGAATAAAGGCACTTATTACCTTTTTTGAAGTTAAAGCCTCACTCACCCACCCACCCACCCCACATTTGTTGTATTAAAAAATATACAAGTTATGAGGCATTGAAAATTACTGAAACCAGTAAAAACTCATTGCCAAAGAATGGCGAAGTATCCACGCAAACACTAGTCTCATCGTTTTGACGCCATAAACTCCTTCACATTCTGTACAACTCCTTTGTCATACGGGTTTTTGAACCTCACTTCACTGGACTTTTGGCCTGCAGACCACCGAGTTGCACACTAACTGTATAAATATATATATTCCTATGATTAAAATCGTACAAAAGAGTTCTGCAAGGTATTCTTACCCTGCTCAGACTGGACAAAAATTTGAAATTCTGGATACCTCTTCCAGTGAATCTGAAATGGAGGTGATTCATATGGTGAATTGAACGAAACACTTAAAAGGAAAAACTTTATGAAAGCTATTAGATAAACATGAGATTTCATCTCAAAACTAATTGGCAATGAGAAGAATAATCTATGTATCTTATAAATTGTGAAGTCTCTTTTCATCTTTTCGATGTGAGATCCTCAACAAAAGAGAGATGAGTTCTAAACAGTCAAATGGCGAGTTGGTTTGCAGTTTACAAAGCAACTTGGTATTTTTAACTTGTTCTGTTTACGCCTTTAGTGCCCCATTGCAGTTAGGAACTTACCCATTCATCTGTTCTGATGTTGAAGCAGATACAATACATATGCCACAGTAAGAACACCACCTAAAAAGGGTAAAAGATCTATCACATTGCAAGGAAAATAAGATTGCGATTCTTAATATCTCATGTCAACTAACAGGAATTAAGCCTCCTATATGACATACAAATAAGTGATAGAAATACACCTGCCATACTAATTGTAGAATAGAGAATAGCATGGTGCTGCGAGCCACTTTCCTTGAGAGACTAATCTGAACAGTTGGAGGCACAGGTTCTAAACTATCCATAAGCATGATAATACAAGTGGCTGTCAGCGACCAAGGCAAAGAATGCAGAAACTCACCTCTAACCTAGTTCCATCACCATCAGGAACCTCAGACTGCGCTACATCTGAAAAATCAGTTTACCAGTAAATACTGTGCAATGAAGCTGAAAAGGTGGGTACAGCTAGCGATACACTTACATTGAGATAAACACACCAAGTAAGTAGCTTCAGTCCAGAGAAATCCAATTAGTAGAACCATGAAGAGGAGATAATTTTTATGCCCTGCACTACAATCACATGCAAGATACACCATTTTAACCCAAGTGAAGATTCGCATTGGCTGGAAATTATTAAAATGAGGCGAAGCGAACCTAAGTATAGAAATTAAATTACAGATTTTTACAGCAGACACGAGATAAAAGCTTTAACTAAGAACACCATCGTTGCCATCATGTACTATTTACCAATACAGTTTCCAAATGCAGGACAATGGTGGTCAAAGCCTTTAACATATGCTTTGCAGATCTGACAACATCTCACTCTATCACCCAATCCAGTATCCTTGGAAGAGGAACATTAAAAAAAAGTTAAATAACAGTTAATTCCTGAAAGAAAAGAACAAGAACTGCCATGGTAACATAAATACCTACAAACTAAGCAATACCCATAATAGTAATATTATATTTACCATGGCCTTGATGCAGGAAGAATAGGCAGGTAATATGAACAGGGTAAATTTCTCAAAGTTCTAATCCAGAATCATTCAAAACAAACACAAAAACAGAAGCAAGATGGGCAGGTAATACGAAATTTTGTATGATGGCGAAATATTTTGTTATTTTCCTAAAAATGAGAGAGAGAGAGAGAGAGAGAGTACTGCTTCAGTTGAACGCCTGAGATAAGGACTACTCGTTAGAAACTCTGTTTCCTGCATGAAAAAGAGCTAGATCGTTGATATTTCAAGACATTGTAACTTAATAAGCTTCATAGGTTCAATTAAATTTTCAACCTGATGGTATGTGTCAATTTCTAAAATTGAACTTTGGGTAATTGCATCTGAAGGTGATGGACTATGTGATACCAAACCAGGATCACTGGATAACATCCTGCCATTATAAACCTGACTGTTAGAATAAGAAATAGCACACCAGACAAAAAGGCATCATGAGGTAATAACATAACATATATCAACTAAGTTATGTTCCAAAAACCTAAGGGAATAATGTAACATGAAAATATCAACTAAGTTAAACAAAACCTTGCCATCGTTAGTTATGGAGAAAAGGAATTCTGAAGAATTATCAGAAAAGTTGGGAAACAGACCTGCAAAGTCCAAAGATGAGCAAGATTATCTGCCCATTAAACAGAAGATCCATCAAATGCAAAGCAGCTGCAAGGCACACAAGATGTTATTATTCTAAGCTCGCATTTAAACTACGTGGAGTAGATAGCTCTGTTATAGTCCTTTTTTCTTGCAAATTCAAATAAATTGGTGGGAGGGGCTGAGGGTTAGATTTCTATGATGAACTAAGGAACTCTCATCCCTCAAATCCAATTGAAAGAAAACGTCAATTAGGATGGGGGGGAGCCAACTAAAATCGCGCCAGTCCAATTGAAAAGAATTGCAAAGTGTTGACAAGAAACTCCAGTAATCTAACACTTATTACTCGTTAGCCTTAGAATCTAAAGAGCAGCTTCTACTCCTAAAATAACATTTCAGCTCAAATTCGCCAGTAAATTATCACGTTATGCCAAAATTTTGCGTTCTCCATCATTCAGAGCAATCAAATTCCGAAGTAGAAATATGAGTAGCAAAAAGAATCTTGAGAAAATGACCTTGTCGAACAATAGCTATGTAAATCACCCAAACAAAAAGTACACTGAAAAAAACGAACGCCGGAGCTGACGCGCGAACTCGGAGAAGCCGCCTGAACCATCCTCCTGCGCCTGCAACAGCTAGAAGCATAAGAGCTGCAAAATCAAAATAACCTCTCAGTTAATGGCAGCTATCAATCAGCTCCAAGGAAGAGCATAAGAAAGAGAGAAATACCTGAAAGTAGGAGTTGAATGAAGACGGGCACATCGGAGAAGAACTGAGGAACAAGAAATTGAGTGCATTGAGTTAGCAAAACAAGTATGAAAGAGACTACACAACGGCCGATCATCTCCGGCCAATTCGCCGGTTTCTTCCGATCATGTAATTCCACCATTTCTTTTCAAACAAACATTCATCGCGTTTGATTGTGATTCGTTGAAGAGAAGATGCCGATGATTGCTCGCTTCCGCCTCAAGAACCAAAGGCACTGTTGGGCTTTACATAAGAGTTGCGGCCCGTTTTCTTTGGCCCATGAGCCCACTAACTTGGAAATTGGTAGAGGAAATCTCCATCGACAATTCATTTATTCAATTACTATAAAATTTTAATTAATTTTTTGCATTCTTTAAATTTTGATTCATATTTTTAAATATTTTTACTTTCATGTGGTTCATTTTATTTCTAAAACATAGATATTATTTTAATTTAAATAAACGTAATGAAATAAATAAAGCAGGCAAAGTCCTCTGAAAAAAAAATAATAATAAATAAATAAAGCATAAATTACCTTATTAAAGGTATGTTTGAAATTTTAAAATGATAAAATAAATTAAGAATAATACTCACGATATTCATTGTTTACAAACTTTTAATTTACTTTTAACAAAATGAAAAATGTTACTTTTAATATTTTATTAAATAAATATTTTTTTTCTTCTTTTTTTGCATTCAAATAAATAATTGATTTTGAATAAGGGATGGGGATACGTTTATAATTTTTTAAATGTAAGATGGATGAAGAAGACAAAACAAAAATGATTCTCTACCAATTATGCTTATAATATGGTAAATATATTTTTGTTTCATAATAATATTCATCATATCGAAATTTTGAATATTCGTATCAAAGCTTTAATAAACAATGGTTTTTTTTTCCTTTTGCGTTTATTCAGTCAAAACTCAGATCTATTTTGAATTTAAATCAAATCTAAAAATATGACCAATTGAAACGGCGTCTACCGCCTACAAGTTGGAACTTTAATTAGTTAATAAATCCAAACAACTAAATAAAAGTGAATAACGGTTCAAACATCTTGTATGAACTAAAAAATCCTTTTTTTCATACACGAGATAATTATTTATTTCGATACAAATACTTAAAAAAAAAACTCAAACATGCATTAAACTGTCATATAAATTTGTAAGATGGACAAATTTGCACGACTGTCCAAAAAAAATGAAAAAATTATGAAGCTTGCAGGACCATGACTCTTGAAACATATTTAAATGACACATAGAAATTAGTGAAATTATTAAATGTACATTAAGATACATTAGATTGCTTGATTTGAAAAAGTGAGGCTAAATATGGCCGAACATAATTAAGGGAGCATTCAAAGTTTTTATTTTGGCATTTTGTCTTGAATTTGACTAATTGTAAACACCAATTGAATTATTCAATATGAACAGTTTTGAATAAATTACCATTACTTTGTTGAAAGAGACCAACATCAAAATCATTATGTGGTAAAAAATGAAGAGGAACACGACTAAGACCATTTAACAGACAAATAAATTATATGTAAGCAATGATTGAACTTCATCTCAAGTATTGCAATAAAGAAAAAGACATGCATTTCAAATTTTACATACTTATAAAAATATGTTATAAATTATAAAAGGTGTTACAATCACACACTCGAAGTTCCATTTTGATCATCACTTAAAGAATCGTTGCAATTAAACATTCAAATATAGCAAAATGCACAAACAGTCAATAAAAACTATAAGTATTACTCCAATCAATTTCTCAAACGTACTATATGAACATTTACAAAATGAAACTTTATTTTTTGTCTCATTAAATCTAAACCATGATTCTACGAAAATCTAACAATTTTTAATAGTCAGGATTACCATTTTCTTAAATTAAAATGATTGGTAGTTTAAGATGCCGCTTATCCATTTTGCAATATTTAAAACATCAAATTGTAATAACTCCCTTGGTTTAAGAGGGTGATAGTAAGCCAAAGAGAGCATAGCTCAACTGGCATATTGAATGTGTTAACGACCACGAGGTCTGTGGTTCGAATCTCTCCAATTTCTATTGTACTAAAAAAAAAAAAAAAAAAAAAAAGAGGTGATAGTAAGTTAATAACCATTTCTTTCTAAAATAATAATAGTAATTAAAAAATAACAAAAACAAAAACTTAGAATGGTCCCCACTTAGTCAGGATTCGCGAAGGAAATTTTGGACCGGACAACCGATGCTTTACACGTGGCGCACAGCGGTCGGTTTTCGTCGTCTAGGACACGGATTTGGCGATGACTTAAATCGCCCGGGCCCACCGTTGTCCTGATGGACTTTCCTGATTGGCTAATTTGATCAGACTGTTGCTAGGATTTGGAATTGGCTGGACAAGGCTCGGCTGTACCTATAACCAATTAAATTCCGCCACGTCTTCGCCAAGTCAATATTTTCCAACCATCAAAAAGTGCATGTGGGCCACGTGTGCAAAAAGCCTAATTTTTGCCAGGCTGGGCACTGAATCTGACGGCTCAAGACATCTATAAGCCACGTGTAAAGCGTGGATCTGTTCAAAGGTCACGGAGGGTTGTAGCCGTCTGATTTTCTTTACAATTTGTTTGCTTTGTTTTTAATGAAAGTCGCGGCGTAGGTTTGATCATCGAGATATTGGGCCTGGGCCCCTCAGTTTTTGGACCGGTCTAATTTGTTTGCAGGTGAAATTACCTTTCTGACCGAATCAACAAGTCTTATTGTAATCCCACTCTTATTTTTCTTCTGTAATATTTTATATGGAAGAAATTTAATTCTTTAAACAATTACCATTGGGCTCATTTAAATTTTTACTTTGGCTAATTCAAACAAAACATGAGCAACGTTGGTATTTTTAGTATTTAAAATAATAATAATAATAAATGTTCGTCTTTATTTACACTTTCTTTATAAAAGCTTTTATTAAAATACATCTTACCCTTTTTTTAGTATAACAATTATGGGGTATGCCTCAAATGAATGAGTACATGTCAATTACTATTGAGTTATGTTCACTTTGACACATCTTAACATTTTTTTAGTACAATGCATCTTACCATTGTTGCATGTAAGTTTTTTGTTTTAAATGTCTTAATATTAATATTAATGTTTTGAGTTCAACATTTTGGGGTGATAATATTAATATTAATGTTTGTATATTATAATTTTGTTCAATAATTTTTCTAAAGTAAGATATTCGATTTAGTGTATGGACTTTTCTTTTTCTAAGTTGTAGTTAATTCAAAGTTATTTACAGTAATGTTCTGTTTCAATAAAAAAAAAAAAAAAGTTATGTACAATATTGTTATTGTTATGTTCTTTGTTTTAAGGAGTTGGTAAGAGTGTTGACTTAGAAGGAAAAAAAAATAGAAACAAAACTTTTAGATTAAGTTACATGTTAAGTATTTAAACTTTCAGGTTAGTTTTTAAAAAGTAAGATCATTGCCAAAAAGAGGTAGGACAACAATAATTATATTAGATAAAACATGCATGTAATCTTTTTGGCTATTTTAATGCTTTAGTTTTAAATAAATATATAAGATTTTTGCAAATTATTTAGTTTTTAGTTTTTGGTTTCTGAAAATTAAGATTGTTTTCTTCCAACTTTTATACAATGGTTTACATCTCTCTTAAAGAAACATTTGAATTCTTAGTCAATTTCTAAAAACAAAAACAAGTTTTTGAAATTTAAAAAAGTAGTTTTTTGTTTTTGGAATTTGACTAGGAATTTCAAATGTTTGCATATGAGAGATGAAAACTACGGTAAAGAAATTGGGAGAATAACAAATTTAATTTTCAAAAATAAAAAACTAAATGGTTATCAAATGGAGCATATACTTAAAAAAGGTTTAGTAAATTTAATGAAATGTCAACAGTCAAAGATATCTAAAAAAATAATATATGATTTACTTTTACAATCATGCTTTCTATTATATTAAACCGGTATTTACTAATGAAACTCTCTCTTTTTATCATCGTTTAAAATGGTTTTGCAATCTTAAACCTAATATAGCCCTTTTCAAAAAAAAAAAAAAAAAACCCTAATATAGTCCATAGAAGATATTTACACAATTCGAATATTTTAATTGGAAAATTAATAGACTTTTTATTTTAATTAAAAAGATTGACGAGAAAATAAACAAAACCCAACTTAAATTCAAATTAAGTATAAAATATACTTTAAGACAATTCAATTTATGCTACCTTTGTAAAAAGTGCTACAAAAAGGACATACTAAAATTACGTATTTAATAAAATTTATGTAGATTATGTTCAAACTCGATAATTATGAAGTCAAATTATAAAAAATAATGTTTCAAACTTTAGAGTATATTTCAATCTTGTCCCTATCATTTTAAAATTGCATCAAGTCTTTCATTAAGATAATTATATGAAAATGTAATGTGGCGACTGTGAATTCTAAAATTAGAAATAAATGTTAGTATAGATGATAGGTTTCAATTGTAGTTGTGAGCTTTGATTCATTTACACCTCTATTGTTTTAAAATTTCATTTTAACCATCAACTTTTAAATTTGTTCCAAAAAAAGTTGACTTCTCAATTAAAATGAAGAAAAACAAGTATGATGTTGGAGTAATGTAAGAAAATACAATCTTCGTATTTTAAATAAAAGTTGGATTAATCAACAAATTGAATTTTTAGACCATTCGTGCTAACTTAATAATTTTATTGGTAAATCCTTATCATTCTCATCATTTGATATGGTGATACTTTTAAAAGACAATTGGTCTAGTCTTCGAATGTCTTCAAAATTTTTATTTTTATTATTATTTTGAGTTAGTTAATAAACTTGGTTCCTATGATTTTGAGGAAGTTAGAATTTAATCTTCATGATTTTAATTGTTAGAATTTAGTGTCCCTATAGTTTGATAAAACCCTAAAAATAATCTATATTACATAGACTATTTATGAGGATTTTATCAAACTATAGAGACTATTTATAAAGTTTTATCAAAACATAAGGACCAAATTATAACTTTTAAAATTATAAGGACAAAATTCTAACATTCTC
Source organism: Trichosanthes truncata (assembly GCA_033996785.1). Classification (NCBI taxonomy): domain Eukaryota; kingdom Viridiplantae; phylum Streptophyta; class Magnoliopsida; order Cucurbitales; family Cucurbitaceae; genus Trichosanthes; species Trichosanthes truncata. The sequence continues at coordinate 20,924,866 of JAWPNB010000008.1, read as the reverse complement.
TAAACTATAGTGACCAAATTTGTAATTTAACCATTCGAGTTCTCTTCAAATTTATTTATTTATTTTGAGATATATTCAAAATTATTTCTAAGGTTACGAATTAATCAATATTTTTTTTATAAGACAGAAAGACTAAATCGAAAAAGCTTTTATCAAAAAATAAAATCGAAAAGATATATATATTATTTATTATTTATTATTTTTTTCTTTTTTTGAGTTCACGTAGATATTTGAATCCACCAATATTATATAAATTAAATCAACCGGTCTCCGAAAGCAATGGTGGAAGGGAGAGAAAAGAAAAATACAACAAAGTTACGATGAATATTTGAAGTCAATTAATTACATTCAATTATTGTGTGCCATCGCTAATTACTCCTTGCTTTTGGATACAGACAGATAATGATTAGGTATTAGAGTTAAACGCACTGCAAAATGGCCCCCACAATTATTTTATTTCCCATTTAGACCAGACCCAGCCCCTCAGCCGAGTCGACTTTTACCGATTCTTCAGCCGCGCCGCAGGACCCCCAATAATCGCGGCCTGATCTCGACGGCTGCCGTGTTGGCTAATTCACCAGCTGGGAAGTTTTTATTATTATTATTATTATTATTGTAATTTCTGAAATTTTGTATTAAAATATATTAATTTCGAAAGTATTTATTAAAATATTGTAGTTTGTAAATAGTGAGTGCAGATTTCAGTTGAAAAAAATAAAACTTTTAAAAAACTTAAATGTTAAATTACAAGTGTAGTCTCTAAATTTACAATTTGTATATTTCTAATGAATCTTCAACTTTTAATTTTGTGTCCCTAAATTAAAAAAAAAAATTGTTGAATGATTTTTTAAACTTTTAATTTTATGTTTCAAGTCTGCATTTAAAAAATTTCTAAAATTCACTGTCTATTAGATAAAGATTAATAGTTTGGATTCTATTAGATACAAAATTCAATTTGATGATTAATAAATCTGTTAATTCTAAAAGCGTTGAACACATTAGAATTGAAAAAATATAAATTTATTAAAAATGTAAGACCCAATTTTGATATTCTAGTATTTGGGTATATATGGCATGTTGATTGTTTTTGAAAAATTTGGATGAAGGATAGCTTGTAATTAAAAAAAAGAATTAGAAATGTAGAACATTGTTTAAGGAAAAAGAAAAGAATGGACAAGGAAAATGAATTATCTATATCTATATATATATAATAAAATAGTGAAGTGGAAGTCATATGAGTTTTTGATTAAAAAAAAAGAAATTAAAAAAAAATTGTGTGGCTCGAAGCCACATAAAGGAAAAGATATTATTGTTTATTTATAAAAGAGAGAGAGAAATAAAGTGATGTTGGAAAAAAATGAAAATGAAAAAATAAAGGGGAATATTCTGGAAAGTGAGGAGAAAAGGAAATAAAGAAAGAAAGGAAGAGAAGGAGGAAGAGAAAGAGAAAGAGAAAGGAATAAGGAAAATAGAGAAGAGAACGAGAGAGGGGTATGGTGTTAGCCATTAGACCATCGCCGAACACAGTCGGAAAGTTGTGGAAGTCGCCGGAGAAGCGTGGTAACGCTGGAACCGTCGGAGACGACATGTGACTAACACCGGAACAAAAATTGAAGAAGCTTTTAGGTAATGGATTCAACTTGATAAGCAATTTTTCTTAGAAAAACTTAGAATTATGAAAATAATTAGTTGTTTAGTCATGGTTTCCTTCTTTGATGCTCAATAATTCTTATGAATTTCTCTTTGTTGTTCAAGAAATATTATGGATTTTATTGTGTGAAATTTGTTTTTGGGTTTTGGCTCAAGTAAGACATAAAAAAAGAGATAGACACCCAATTTTTAGTGGGAAGGAAAGAGAAGACATGGAAGGGATGAAAAATAATGTTGAATAAAATGGAGTAAGCTATTTTGTTGATTTTATACTTCAATAAAAGCAAAAAGGAGAGAATATACTTGAAATTGAAAGGAAATAAAAATGGAAGTTAGTCATGTATGTGCTCTATGGGAGAAAGAAAATGAAGTGAAGAAGTTGAAAGGGGGTATTAAATGAAATAAAATGGAAGAAATATTTTGTGGGTTGGAAAGAGAATACACAAAACAGAGGAGGAGGAGAAGAAGAAGAGAATGAGAAGAAGAAGGCAGAGAGGGTAATTAAGTAAATTACAAAGGGGAATGGTTGAATGGTACACATAAAGTTATGAGGAGAGTGAATTGTTGTTGGAAATTGAGGTATTCACGTGGGAGAGGTAGTTTGGAAATAAATAAATAAATAAAATGTTATTTGATTTTAAGAAAAAGATGGATTGTGGAAGAGAGAGAGAAGAAAATATTAGTTGATTGGAGAAAAGACAAATATGTTGTCTACATTATTGGAATGAGAGAGAAAGTTTAATTTGAGAATTTGGATTAAGATGGAAGAGAAAGAAATTGGAAATTAATTTAGTTGATTAATAGGAAGTTTATGTTTATTTCTTTTGGAAATAATTCATAACCTATGGTATGGTTATTGAAAATTTCAGATTGGACAGAAACTGGACTAGCTTATGATCTGAATAGCCAATGTTGATATTCTGTGAGTGGTTTATTTATACGAAATGTTTTCATTATTGAATTATTATTATGGAATTTCAAGTATTCAATAATTTGATATGATTTTAGAGTAATTGTTATGAGGTATTCAGAAATTGTTTATGAAATTTAAGTAATCTTATGATTTTAGCTCCGGTTATCGTTTTAGAGATGTATTTGAGATATTTTATGATTATTGAGGAATATATATATGAGGTTTATAAAATGTGGTTTTAGATAAAGAATGCCTTTGAAAATGTTTTATATTATTTGAGAGATTTGATGATTGTTTGAGAAATTATAAATGTTTAATGCTATTTCAGAAATCTCTCAAGTGTATGAAAAGTTGTTTAAAGCAAGAGAACACGATTTTAAGCAAGAGTTTGAGAATTAAGAATTTTATGTTAAAATTGGATTTTTAAACCACTAGATTTTTGTACCCATGGTGATTACCCATATGCTATGAGAATGCGTTTCCATAGTATACCCGTGTGCTCAGGTCGCAGGGGATGCAGGGGAATGCCGGGGCCATTAGTTGCCGAATCCGGATTTCAAATCCTGGTCCAAATCCTAGTCATGAAGCATTATAGATGATAGAGTTTACTCTGCGTGCACGTATGATAGAGATTGCTCTGCTGTGCGTATGGAGATTACTCTACGCCAGTATGACAGAGTTTTGGGTACAAATTTGGTGATTATAGCTTATGCTTACATTTCAATAGTTGAAATTATTAGATTTCTTTATACACGTTTTTATTGGCCCGTATTTATGTTTCAAGAGTTATTGTTTAAAGAGTTGTTGTTTCCAGGAGTTGAAATCTCAGTTGTGCAGCTTATGTTTCTAAGAGATTTCGTAACAGTGACCTTACTACAAATTTCACTCTATCTTCATGATCTTGAGAAGTTAAAAAAAAAAAAAAAAAAAAATTCATGATTTACATTTTTTTTATAGAGTTTGAATTATGTTTGCCATGTAAAGAGGTTTTCCTAAAAGTTAATTTTTCTTATTGACTTACCACTCACTGGGCTTTTTAGCTCATTCTCTTGTTTTTAATTTTTCCATCAGGTTGCTCTTGAGTTTCAATCAAAGTTAGCTAATCAAAATCTGCCACCAGTCTTGTCACGTCATTGCATATCATCTAGTGTAAGTAAAGAGAGATATTTTGACTGTGTTGTTTATGGGATATCCATAGATAAAGTTAGATAATGAGAGAAGAGATAAAGACTTGACAATAGATTCCATTGCACATTTGGGGTCTACTGCCGTCACAACTCATCATAGGTTTGGTAGAGTTAATCTGGGATGGTTTGTGACAAAAAAGTTTTAAAATTCAAGGAGTTATAAAACAGAAGTTTACTAACTGATGAAATATTTTTTAAAATTTGTGAGAGAACAAAAAAAAAAAAATGATGCGTTTTCTTTTTCTTTTTCTGTCTCTGTTTGTTGTAGGCGGCTATTTTGAGAGGTTTTCGTTTGGATTGAGAGATTATGGGGGAGGAGAACAATGGCGGCTCCTTTCAGAGTTTGATCGACTTGGTGAACGATGTAGCTTCAATATCAGATTATAGGTACGGGGTCAAAAAACAGTATTGTAATTTAGCTAGGCGACTGAAGTTGTTGATCCCAATGTTCGAGGAGATGAGGGATATGAAGCAAGCGCTGCCAGATGACACCGTGAGAGCTCTTGCTTCGTTGAAGGAAGCTCTAGGATCGACCAAGGAGTTGCTTAGACTTGGGAGCGAGGGGAGCAAGATTTGCCTGGTGCGTTTACTTTACTGTTTGTGTGTATTTTGTTTAATTAGCGTGGTATGCTCTGCTCTGCGATGCTGTGAATTGGTGAATTTCATTCGGATTTAGTGTTGAATCTTTTCTCGCTTCGGATGTCTGATTTTTAGAGCCTACTTTCGCTTCCATTTGTATCAGCGACAAAACATTTTGACTAGGCTATAAATTGAGTTTTACACTTCTGGAAATGATGTTTCGATGACCATCTGATTTGGGAAAATTAGGAGTTCAATCGTTGGTCTAAATGAGCAGCCACTTTTGGATCTTTTGGTTTGCATTATCTTGTACTTACACCATGTATTAATTTACACATGATGCCGATTACAATGTGATTTGCGATTTCTCTAGGTTTTACTCGTATGTAATCTAAACTTGGAATTTAGCTGTGTGTGATGATGTGATTTAGGCTCTGCCTAAATTTCTTCATTTATTCTCAATTAATCATCATGGTTTTGCTGAAGATCGGAAAAACTGGTGCAAGACAAATCTCAGTTGCCGATCAGATTATTTCTCGTTTTATGCTCTGCGAACGCACATATACATACATATACACACATATATATATACACACACACATACATATTGTTCTACTGCCCTTGTTCTAATCTGTTTCTTAATTTGAATTGCAGGCCTTGGAGAGAGAACAAATTTTGAATCAATTTCACGAGGTGACAGCCAAGCTAGAGCAAGCTCTGAATGAAATTTCACATGAAGATCTTGACATATCTGATGAAGTTAAGGAGCAGGTAGAGGATTTATCATTCCGCTTTTTGTTAATATCTCTAAAATGATATCCTAGAAAGGAGACTAAAAATGAACAACATTTTATTTCCTTACTCATTGGAATGGTTTTCCAGCCGCTCTTGACTGTTGAAAGATTATAACTTAGAATCTTTATCGATTGAATTATGTGCCATGGAAGTAGAAGCTAAAAAATTGGGTATGACCTCAGAGTTTCCATCAACTTGTGTTTTACTTCCGTAAGTTGTACGTACCTGTAAAACTATCAAGAGACCTGATAGTTAAAAGTATCCTGAAGTTTGAATGACCTATAAAGTTTTATACCGTTGTATGCATATCTATATAACTCTTTCTGCATCCAGGTTGAGCTTGTTCTCTCTCAATTCAAAAGAGCTAAAGGAAGGATTGATACACAAGATGCTGAGCTGTATGTTAACCTCCACTCTCTCTATAACAACAACAAAGATTCTGCTTTTGATCCTTCTGTCTTGAAGGGATTGGCTGAGAAGTTGCAACTAATGGATATAGCTGATCTTACTCAAGAGTCTCTTGCTTTACATGAAATGGTTTCGGCTAGCAATGGAGATCCAGGGGGGAAGTTTGAGAAAATGTCAATACTATTGAAGAAAATAAAAGATTTTATGCTAACTGAAAACCCTGAAATTGGACTTTCTTCAAAAGAACAAAGTCATCCTCGCACTGGTGGACAAGCGACTACTGGAAAGAAAGATATAACGTCCCTTGACATACCTGAAGACTTTCGCTGCCCCATATCCCTAGATTTGATGAAAGATCCCGTCATTGTCTCCACAGGACAGGTATTTACGTATTTTGTGCTTGATGCCTGCTTCATACCTCTCTTAGAACGTAATTGCTTCTAAACATTTTGTTTAAAAAAATAAAAATAAATAAATAAATAAATAACCTTGTTATTCCCCCTGTTATTTATTTTTTTTTTCCCAAATGAAGTAGGTTGCTACCACACACCCCCTCCCAACCTTAAGTAAGTTATGCTCGATTGGCGCAATTATATGGTGTCTATTAAATGATACTTGATGAAAATTAAATCATCATGAAAATATCCTCACATTTTATTCAATGGTTGGAAGTAAAGCTTTTATCAATTCGGATCCTCAATATGGATCCAGAATAAAACGATAAATTTCTTTTGAGAATTGAGAGTCCAAAATACAAAGCTGCATCAAGGATTGGTTTTATCTCATAATCCTATCTAGATTTATCTTATATATCGATATTCAATGTGAAACTCTTGATTTAGTCTTCAGTCTAATATTTGTATCCATCACTTCGAATAAAACCTTAACATGTTGATCTTAATGCAAATAATTCCTAATGCAGTCTCCTTTTTTTTTTTTCTTTCTAGTAGACCTATGAACGTACTTTCATTGAGAAGTGGCAGGCAGACGGACACTCAACATGCCCAAAAACTCAACAAGTCCTCACTAGCAAAATTCTTACACCAAATTATGTTTTACGTAGTCTCATAGCTCAATGGTGTGAGACCAATGGGATTGAACTACCACAACGTTCAAGCAGTTCTCAGCCTAGTGAATTGATGACTCCTGCTGAACGCTCGAAGTATGAAACTCTACTCCACAAACTCACATCAAGTAACATTGAAAGCAAGCGATCTGCTGCTAGTGAGATTCGCCTTCTAGCCAAACGCAATGCAAATAATCGTGTGGCAATTGCTGAAGCTGGTGCAATCCCTCTCCTTGTCGGCCTCCTTTCAACAACGGACCCTCTCACTCAAGAACATGCTGTGACAGCATTGCTTAACCTTTCAATTTGTGACAATAATAAGAGAAGTATTATGTCCTGTAGGGCAGCACCTGGCATAATCCATGTGCTGAAGTGGGGGAGTATGGAAGCACGTGAAAATGCTGCAGCCACTCTTTTCAGCCTTTCTGTTGTCGACGAATATAAAATAACGATTGGCGCATCGGGAGCCATTCCGCCACTTATTACACTGCTCAATGAAGGTACTCAAAGGGGAAAGAAGGATGCTGCAACCGCTCTTTTCAACTTGTGTTTCTACCAAGGGAACAAGGTAAAGGCAATCAGGGGTGGTGTTGTTTCCATACTGATGCAGCTGTTGACAGAAACTAGAATAGGGATGGTAGATGAGGCCCTGGCAATTTTAGCCATACTGGCCAGCAATTCTGAAGGGCGGTCTGCCATCGGAGCAGCCGAATCTGTCCCTGTTTTAGTAGATTTCATTGCAACCGGATCCCCTAGGAATAGGGAGAATGCAGCTGCAGTTTTAGTGCATCTTTGTGCAGGAGACAAGCGACATCTCGTGGAAGCGAAGGAGCTCGGAGTGATTAGTTTGCTTATAGATTTGGCAGAAAATGGCACAGACAGAGGTAAGCGAAAAGCTACACAATTGCTCGACCAAATAAACAGGTTTACAGAGCAGCAGAAAGAGGCTGAGGCTCAATCTCAAACCCCCCTGTTGCTGCCACCACCTTCTGCAATCGGCAACGTCGAAAGCTGACTAGGTTTTTTCTTCCCATTGTCTTTTCCATTGTTGGGTTTGTTTCTTTCAGTATACACATCGAAGAAAAGCTAATCTACTTGTACTTGTTCATGGAGGTGGAAGATCACCAACCAAAATTAATTCGTAAATTATAAATTCTTTCTTTTAATTTGTGTGAGAGGAACTTAACTTCAAAGGACGAATCATGAGCCTATATTACTAGGAAGTAAAGCAATATTCATCCTCAATCTGAATGAAGAGATGGTTGTAAATTGATCTTAAATCGAAGAATATAAACTGCATGTATTTTTTATTTTTTTTGAAACAAAGGAAATGCAGTGTATTTGGGCAAATTAGCCAAAAAATTTGAATCCCTTTTCTAAACATTGTATTTGCTGCTTTTAGAATTGGGCTTGCCGGTGAAGGAAAAAGGCAGCCGCCGGCCTAATGCCCCACCGTGCTGACACGTCGTTTTAAGATTGGCTTGAAGACGATTGATGAGAACTGAAGCCAATTAACGTATGATCTCTGCAGGTTGAGTTGACAAGTCAATGTACGACGTATCGCATGGTTGACTTAAAAATCCAAATTCCACTTTTTCCCTTCTTTTTGTTGGGCCATTTTCCTCCGGTAATTCTCATTTCTCACTAGTAAATAGTAATTAAATAATAATTTGGTAGATTATTTAAACACATAATAAACGAGTTAAATTTAATTGAGTTTAGGTTAAAAATTAAAGAAATGGAGATATTGGGTTAATTTTCTGACCGCTAATACTTCTTCAATTGATTTTTTTTTTATAACGTCTTCTCTTCCATAATGTGTAATTAATCTATTTTGAAATGTTGTTTACGTCATATAATAATGGAAAAAATGAGAAAATTTTTGGCTTTTAATATCATCTTTTGCCTTTTCTTTTTCTTTACCTTTTTAAATGGTTCGGTCTTTTGCCTTTTCATTTATGTCTTAAAACATCTTCATTTACCTATTTGACTAGAAGATCAATATTCCATCTCCACACGATTGGAATACCATTTGAAATCTTTTTTATGAAAAGATAAAGTTATTTATTGAATAGATGGTGGAATTTAACAAAAGAATTACAAAAGACACTTAACTTAGATGTTGTATACCTTATTTTTAGAAATATTTTATTGACTTTATATATATATATATATATATAAATATATATATATATATAATACAACATTACAAATTTGAGGGGGGGATTTGAAATTTCACCAATAAAAAGTTATTATGAGATTAATAACTTATATTGAGTTGGTAGCTACAAGGAAAAAAGATACCTTTAATAGTAAACATGCATTTTTTAGGAAAGTTTCCTAAATTTTTCATATAAGATGAAAAACAAAAGATTTATTGCAAAACGCATTCCATGCTTGTTCAAAAGAAAATCATTTGAGTGAGATAGAACAATGTGGCCAACGATTTTATAACATTGAATATATGAAAGAAAATTTTAGAATTGCATTTCGAATGGTTATTAGAAAGCACAACAGTTATAAAGGATAGTTGCTAAATAATTTTTTACACCATATTTGATGAAGGATGCCTAATCAATATTAGGTAATATTAATTTATGAACAATACTTTACCTGCTAACTAAGCAACAAGAATTTTCAATTATCCATCACTTCAACCTTTTGACAACTAGGAGAGAAGAATAATCTTTCTTTTTGACAACCAGGAGAGAAGAATAACCATTCTTTGTTTTGTTTCTAAAAAAAAACAAGTAAAGGGAAGCCTTTCCTTTTTCCTTAATTTATATTGGTTTCATAGTCCTCGAATGTTTCCAAGGAGTTAGGGAACCATAGACAACAATCAAAAACAGCACCAATAACATCAACAGTGCACTACCCACACCATGAATTTGCTTGTTCGTCTCATTTCCAAACACTAATTAACCCAAGATCAACAACTAAACCGACATTAATTGAATTAACACAACCAAATACATTAATCACAGAGACACTTTCTTTTGGCACCATAATTGGGCGACTGAAGCCCCCCTTAAAATCCATTCTCAACGCCTATTTGCCATCTCTACTAGACCAAACCTAACAGTTGCTGAAGCCTGGAGCCATTCCACAAAGTCTTGGGACTTTTTTCCTAGAAGACCACTCTTTCATAGGGAGGTTACATGCTGGAATGAGTTGTCTACTCATTTTCCAGCTCCAGTTGTTGAAGGACCGGATGGTCTGCTCATTTGGAAGCCATTGACCAATGGTGTTTTCTCTACTAGCTCTGCACGTAGCATTATCCGTGGAGATCAAGCCTCCAATCTTAGCCCATTATCTCCCGTTTTGTGCAAATCTCTGTGGAAGCTGATGGTGCCCAAAAAATGCAAGTTTTTCCTTTGGTCCATCTTTCATAGGAGCTTAAACACAGCTGAAAAGATCCAACAACGCTATAAGAATCTTTATCTCTCTCCGAACCAGTGTGTTCTATGTCATTCAAGCTATGAATTGTTGGATCATATTTTTATCCACCTCCATCTATCCTCGTATGCTTTGTGAGGACCTTATTCTCCATCAGGACAATTCACAAGTTGGCATCCTATGGAAAAATATGGCTCTGACTACCCTTTGGATAATTTAGAGAGAACGGAATGAAAGAATCTTTAAAGACATGGGTATTTGCCTCCTCGAGACTTCTTGGGCTGCAAAATCTACTCTCTTTAGTAACTATCATATTTCTTCTATCGCTCTGAATTGGAGATCTTTCCTGATGCAATCTCCTTTGTACGTCCCTTGCATACCATCCATAAAGTATTCTCTTTCAAAAAAAAAAAAAAAACATAACCCTATACATTAACCACTACTCCACATCAATACCCATTACAGCCATTACCAACTAGACATGAACAACATAAGTTAATTAGTCTTAAAAGAAGAAGATGCATGAAGGGACAAGAGACAGAGATAGATAGAGTGGTAAATTGCCTCTTTTTTTTTTAATTAGGTTAAATTATTATTTTGGTTCTTGTACATTAGATTTTATTTCATTTTAGTCCATGTACTTTAAATGTCCAATTTTAGTTCATGTACTTTCAATAAAACTTAAAATTGGTACATACCGTTAGTTTGAAGTTAATTTTTATCGAAATTGTATAATAATAATAATTTCAATACAAGAAAAAGATACCATGCAAACATTTTTCTAAAATTTATAGAAGAAAGATTAATAGAGACTATTTTTTTTATATAGAAAAATTAACAATAAACTAATAATAGATATCAATTTTAAACTTTATGAAAAGTACATGAATTACAATTAAATATTTAAAAATATAAGAACTAAAATGAAATGATATAAAAAATACACAAACAAAAACGGTATTTTAGGGAAAAAATTATTTTGGGAAATTGGGTATAAAACCCAAAAGCAAAGAAAGAATATATATGATGATATAAATAAAAGAAAGAAGGTGTAAGCGTGTGGGTCAGTCCCGAAAAGGCCATAAATTTCTGTGCCATATTTTCCTTTGATTGCTCTGTGTGTGCACTGCCACTGCCATTCTTTCTTTGCTTTGGTTTGCTTTTATCTCTTTGATTTCCTTTCTTTTCGCTGTCACCCATTTCCACAGACATCTTTCGAATCACAGTAAACACTTTCTCTTCTATCCTCTACAGCTCCCTCTCTCCTTTTTTTTTCCCCCATATATATATATATATTCCCACTTTATTCCCTTCCCTTGTGTTGGCAGCTTTTGTTCTTTTTTTTTTTTTTTAACTCTTTGAAAAAGCACTTCAAATTCCCTCCCAAAACCAAATCCTATTCCTAGCTCAATGAAAAACCTTACCCCCCCTTTTTTATTTGAAACAAAAGTTGCAGAATCTTCTCTCTTTTACGTCCTCATATCACACCATGCATTGATTCAATTAATATCTATGTGTGTGTAAATATGTTTGGATAAAAAGTATGTATGTATGTATGTATGTATGTATATATATATATATAATAGAACAACAAACAATTAATACATCATCATTTTCAAACGAGAGAGAGAGAGATCAAGGGTTTTCTTCTAGAATTTACTCATTCATATCAGGAGTACTTTTGTGTGTTTTGTTTTTAATATAGGCTAGGAATCGCATGCATGTTTTTTTTCCCTTTTGTTTGAAAGTAACATCCTGAATTTCTTCGTACATTTTTGTTTTCTTTCTGATCTCACCTCCCCCATCAAAATAACCAACTCCCCATCACTTTTCAATTCTCTCTATCGACTTTAGTTTTTTTTTAGTTCAACAATATATGGGATGGGAGGATTCGAACATCTAACTTCTTGGTCCGGAACATATGCCACCAGTTGAGCTATGCTTAGTCGGCCCCCTCCATTTTAGTTTACGGTTAAGAATAAACGATTGAATTCATCCGATCCTAACCTATAAACTCGATCAAGCTTTTTTAAGTATGGCGTTCATTTAAACATGAGTACGTATGTCATTTTTTTCTTCAATAAGAGATTAGATTTATCTTAAAAAGTTAAACTTAAACTTTCGAGTTTAGTAGTGATAATTTAGTAGCAACTACTGTATTCCTCGAGTATAATACTTACTAACCTTCTTACTATTCAAAATTCGAGAACTATTCATTTTTTTTTTCCCTTAAAAATCTCTATTTTCGGATTCTCCTCTCCGAATTATAGAAACAGAATGGTGGTTGATATCGGCAATCATTAGTAGAACCTAGAATATATATATATATGAGTGGTAAAATTGATGATGAAAAAGTGGCGGTAAAAGAACAGTTATTTTCTTTACCGAGGAGTATGATATGGGAACCACCATTAAAGGATAAAGGGCGAGGGTGGGCTGTTAAAAGCATTTGACGACAACTTTTTCACAGTAGAATCTACCGCGGGGAGAGGGGCGACTACTTTTCTCAGACCTTACAAAAAAAAAAAAACGCGCAAACCGTAAACAAACTAACACAGAGAAAGTAAAATAATGGTTTAAAATATCATTATTCTACTTAATTTTATTTTATTTTAATTTTTATACTTTTAAATTTAATTTTTGTACTTTCAATCAAGTTTAAAATTGGTCTATACTATTAGTTTTTTTTTTTTTGTTAACTTTTTAAATTATTTTTTTGTCTCTATTAGTCTTTTCTCTATAAATTTTAGAAATATGTTTACATTGCGTCTTTTCTTTGCATTAAAATTATTAATATTATTTAACCAATTTCTATAAAAATTAACTTGAAACTTATAGTAGGGACCAATTTTAAGCTTTATTTAAAGTACAATGATTAAATTTGAACATTTGAAAGTATATGGACTAAAATGAACTGAAGTCCAAAGTATAGGAACAAAATGGTATTTTAACCTAAATAATTAAAATTTGTCATATACTCCAAAGTTCCTAATTTTACTTTTTGGGTTTAATTTCTCTGCTCAAAGTTGATAGCTGTAATTCCATTACGTTATAATTACTATTCAACTCAAAAGTTTTAAGTTACTAAGTTACGGGCCCTTTTTTTTTATAAAAAAAAAAAAAAAAGATAGATACTTTATTGACGTATGTGTGAGAAACATACAAAAGAAAGGAGAGATAAATGAATTATAAAAAGCTGGCTAACTACATAAAATTACGAGTCATCTTGAATACAGCTCAACTGGTTAAGACATTATAATTATCTCGATCAAAAAGTTAGAAGTTTAAATCTATATCCCTACATATTAATTAAAAAAAAGTTGATGTGTTATAGTAGATTCAATATTAGTCAGACTATTTAAACATAGTTAAGTAGTTAAGGCACCAAATACCATTCCACACGTCGACGGTTTGATCTCTTTACCGTTGCAATTGTGTTGAACTCGAGAAAAAAAGCCATTCAGCCATTTATATGTGTTAAAATTAAAACTAATTCTCTCAAATTTTTATAACTAATGGTATTTTAACTTGATACGAGGCATTCGAATTCATATAATGTAATTTCCATCCTAGTCTCTATTTTTTCAAACCTGCAAAATGCAGGGAGTCTTAATTTAACAATAGGGAAGAAAAGATTAAATTTAAAGCAACGAGAGGTTCAAATAAACAATTGGTAGTATTGAAAAATCCAGATGTACTTGTTCCACCTGTTTTCCTAATTATTGTACACAAAAGAATAAATAAATAAATAAATCAACAAGGTTGATTACAATAAAAAAATTTGGGATATAATTTCAATTTAAAGGGAAACATATGCACTAGGTAGCAATGGAAACACAAATATTTTATGCATCAGAGATTGTCCAAACCCACTGAAACCACATGAATTCCATAGCTAGTGCAGGCCAGATCATAAAATCCCATGAACCTACTTTTTTTTCGTTTTTTTTTTTTTTTTGTGCAAACAAACCATGTAATAACATGTAACATTATATAAAAATATGTGACATTAAACAAATAATTCGATAGCCAAAAAAAAAAAAAAAACATGACAAAGCCAATATAGAACAACGCGATATTGACTCTCTACATTTATTTTTGTTTGTTTTTTTTTTTTTTTAGGTTACATTAATTAAAATTCTTACAAAAGATGGCTGCTTGAAGATGAGCTGAGAGCTGATAAATCCGTCCATGAATTTTGATGATCACCTCCCCAAAAGTGGCTGTTTTGATCAGTTGGTCGTAAGAAGTTTGATAAAATTCCTTGTTCTTGTTCTTGGTTTTGGTTTTGTTCTTCGTTTTTCATCGGAATTCTCGAAAAGGGTGTCAAATTCTGAAGTTGTTGGTGGCAATTATATTGTAAAGATGATGTGTTAGCGCCAAAGTTGTTGACTTCGGTTTGAAGGTTTTGTGGGTATGCGGCGGCGGCCGGAGGTTCGAGTCCGGCGACGATGAACGGCGGTTGTTGCTGTGAACGCTGCCATTGGTCCAATTCCCGGCCGGAATTTATGTTTCCGATGTGAATTCCGGCGAAGTTCAGGGCTGAGTTGCTGGCTGCAGCTCCAAAGCGAGAGAGATGTTGCTGAAGAGATGGAATTGAAGGTAATTGTAATGGCTGTGATGGGAAATGGCTCATTGTGGTGCTTTCAATGTTGCAGCTTGTTGAGATTATTGCGCCACCAATTGATCTTGAATTGCCTTCAAAAGAGAATTACAAGAAAAAGTGAAATAATGTATTGATTTAATAACCTAATTAGATTATCAATAAAAGATTTAAGTATTTTGTAATCCAAATTTCAATTCTAGTTTTAAACATAGAATTGCTTTAAAAGAACACGAGCTTCAAGATTGGAATAATGGTCAATAAAAGGATAATAATCAAATTGAACATATCTCAATGAATAAGATATCTATGACTTAAAAAAATTAAAAAAATTAAGAATCTACATTTCATAGTTAGAGGTGAAATTGTTTGATACATGAATAAGATATCTATGACTTAAAAAAATTAAAAAAATTAAGAATCTACATTTCATAGTTAGAGGTGAAATTGTTTGATACATGACCGAAAAATTATTGCAAATATATTTGCTAAGAATATATTCTGAATCAAAAATGAAAGTTAGAACTCCGATGATATTATAGTCGCTAGTTGAATTATGTATTCAAATTAATCTATCGGCATAAATTTTTGGGTTCGGTGGAAATTCGAGGGAAACTTTTGATGGGGGTAGTATAGCATTTTTTGAATCAAAAGAGAGAAATTTGAAGGTTACCCATTTCAGTTTGAGTGACAGTGGGGGACTTGGATCGGTTAGATTTCTTCTTCTTCTTGTTCTTACGAAACCCTCCACCGACGGGGACATTTCTAAGAGCGCCACCGCGGGTCCAGTACCGGCGGCAGGTTTTACAGAAGTGTCTCGGCTGAGAAAGGCTGTAATTATTGAAATAACAGAATTTGGTGTTTGTGGAATCACAACGTGGGCATTTCAGCGCCGCCTCCGGCTGCGGTATCATCGCCAGCCGCGCTCTGTACGCCATAGAACCCGGCCGGATTCCACCGCTATGAGTCGCTGTAGGCGGCGGCGGCGGTAAGAACGCCGGAAGCTGACGTGGGTCTTGATGATGATCATTTCCTTGTGGCTGATTCGACTGATTCACAAATGAAAATCCCGAAAAAAACAAAAACCCATGAAGTAAAATTAATTAATAAACTCATAAGGGTATATTCAAGAAGAGAATTAGAAGCAAAAAATGCTCGCATCTTTTTTTTCTTTTCTTTTCTTTTTTGGTATAACTTTGCAAAATGAAATTGAATTGAACCCAAAAAAAAAGAACATGAAAGAAATGAAATCTTACCTGCTGCCAATTTGGGGGATCTAAAAAGATTGGAAGTGAAGAATGAGCCATATGGGATATAAATTTCTGATTTTTTTTTTTTTGTTTTTTTTGGGTCTTTACATAAAGTTTTGAAGGATGGATCTTTGAGAAATAGAATGAGAGAAGAATCACAATAAGGGGTGATACCAATTGAGAGAACTAAAGGGAAGAAGAGAAAGAGAGATTTAAGAGAGAAGGGAAAAAAGAGAAAAAGAAAAGGCAAAGATAGAAGAGAAGACCAAAGAAAGAGAGGAAATTAAAGCAAAGCAAAGGCAAGAGAATGAACTAGAAAGAGGAGAGAGCCTTTAATCTCTCACCATATTCTTTTGATATCTTTTTGTTTTTATTGTGAAAAAATTAGGGTTTTTGAGTGGAGGAAGTTTCTTGGGTGTTGCCTCTCTCCTTAACTTTTCTTTTGGGCTTTGTGATTAAGTGCTCAAAAAAGAGAAGTGGATGTCCTCATGCAAAGGAAGAGAGAGAAGAAGAAAGAGAGAGAGAGAGAGAGAGAGAGAGAGAGAGATAAATGTTTGATTGTTTTCAAAAGACAAGATTAAATTTTGATATGCTCATCAATTAGTTTCTCAATTAAGGGTTTCATGGTGGGATCACTTCAAATCATGAAAGATTCACAATTAGATTGGTTTTGATATGTTAGAAAAAAAGGTACCAATTTGGTAGAGTTTCAAATAATGTAACATAGTTGATCTTATTGAATGTAGGGTTTTAGGGATCTACTATTACCTCTCAGTTCAATCATTTACAAAAGGAAAGAAAAAATCAAACCAATTCTAACAATCAAAATAGTGATGTGTTGATGGTTTGAGTCCTTTGATTCAATAATGGCAAGAAAACTCAATTAAAGTTGGATGCATTTACCCTCTTACAAAAGGAAGATATCATTTATTGGGATAAGACAATTACTGTGGTTCATGAGAGTGTTTGAAGATGTGGGTTGATTGTTTCAATACTTTCTTTAATTATTATCTATCTTTAATTCTCAATTATCTGGGTAGAATTTAACTTTGGATATTATGTGATCACTGGTTGACAATAATCTTATGTGAAGCATGTTAGGCTTAATTAGTTCTACTTAATTTGAGACACGCTTATACTGTCTCCCTCTATTATTTGGATGACTGTGAATCTATAATTTTTAGCTTTTCTCTTATATACTCTAATAATATAAAACCATCAACTACATTGTAATTAGTTATCCTTTAACGAGGTATTGTTGATTAAGCTTGATTGTCATGTGATATTTACGCAGCTCGTGAACCTATATATGCAATAACATTTTATCATACTTTGATGGGTAAACCCTAATTATTGGTTGTAGAGTCCTTTTTTAATCATATAGGGTACGAGAGAATTAAGAAATATTTTATTTTTAATTAATGGATAAGATCGTAAGAAAAAGTTCCCTCTTCACTTTTTAACTAAATTATTGAGTCTAAACAAAAGGAAATGAAAGCTTAATTCCTTTAGAAATAACAAAAAACAACTTTTTTATTCAAATAAATATTCTTTTGATAGATTGATGTAAAAAACTAATATCATCTTAGAATTAAATTATAAAATTGTTTATGCCAAACTAACAAATATCGCACAAAATTTAATCAATAAAATGCTCGAAATCAAGTCACAGTATTTCCATATATCCAACTCTTTGAAAATATCAAAACTTAACATCAAGATGACCTAAACCTAATTAAATAACATCCATTATTAATGCTTAACAAAATATCTCATTCAACTATGAGAATTATGTTCATATATAGTTGACTGCAAATCTCCAGAAAAAATGGAAACTTGATTATTGAAGGTATTAAAATTTCCACCACTTATTTAAATTTAGGTTTCGATATAATGAAATTAAAAGTGTAAGATTTAAATTGACTTATCAAGCTAAGTAACACATAAAAAAATCCAAATATATATATATATATATATTTTTTACAAAAATATCGTTTATATGAGTAGGGGAATTTAAACACAATAAAAATATTAAAACAACTGGTCTTACAAGTATATGATAGAATAATTTACTTGAACGGCTCATACAAGGAAAAGAATACATAATTTATAAAGTTCTTTAAGAAAATTAAAACTTATTGATTATTTTTTTGCCCTCTTGAGAAAAACAAAGGAATTGAAAAATGAAAAAGCTCTATAAAAACTTTATGAATTGAAAAATAAATAAATAAATAAACAAATGTGGGGCTTATTTGTCTTGTAGCTGTCTTTTAGACCCATTACAAAATGGGACTTTAAAATTGTGGTAGGCAGATGCCTTGGTTCCTACCTCAATTAATTTCACTGATCAAACACACACACACAAAAAGTAAAGAATAATTGCACCCAAAATTATCCATCTTTTTCAACCTTTTTTTTAAAAAAAAATAATAATAAATTAATTAAATTCCAGTTGCCTCTACTTCTTTAATTTACTTATTTATTATTCTTTTAAAGACATCAGCTTTTAATTTGTCATGTATAGTTGTTTTTGTTTGTAACTTTTTTTTTTTTTTTTTTTTTTTTTTTTTTTTTTTTTTTGTCATTTGGAGTTTAAGTATAGTGTGAGACCACACCCAATTTGGGAAGGTGGAAGAGTTGAGAAAAAAAAAATTGCTTTTATGGTCCAAGCATTTTGAATGTGGAGGATACATTTGTTTAATTAATTGTCTGTTTCTTAGGTAAGAAGAAAAAAAAAAGCCCTTTTTTTACAACATGAGAGAGAAGGGAAAAGAAAAAACCCTAGCTTAGTTGGGAGGGGAAGCATGTAGCTGCCTCTACATAAGACCTTGGGATGGCCCGATTCAGAGGACCGAGAAGAGAGAGAGAAGGAGACAAAGGAGACCCTTACCCATCAATCATTTATATATAATAATTTCAAACTCTATAATACACAAAAAGTCTCTCTCTCTCCATATACTACACATATTTATTCTAATTTAACAAACTAAAATTCATACGATTATGAACAGTGATATATAATGAAATAAGCGTATAAATAAAAATAGTATAGAATTATTACGTTATACGCCAAACTCTACATGTATTCACACACGACACGACTTTGTTGTGTGTGGACGGTAAAGAAAAAGGGCAATTTTTCCTTGTTCACTATTACCACCACCACCGCTACCGTCACCATAATTTCAAGGTGGGCGGGGCGGCCCCTATGGACTTTACTTGTTTCCTCCCTGGGTAAAGGTACTTTAATTTTTCTTTTTTTAAAAAAAACATCTATAATATATTAAAAGGTTAAATTACAAGTTTGATCTTTGAACTTTGAGGTTTGTGTCTCTTTGATCCCTAAACTTTCAATTTTGTGTCTAATAGTTTCAAGTCAAATTCAAAATTTTAAAAAATTAATTGATCTATTAGTTATAAATTTGAATTTTATGTCTAATGAAACTCTAAAATTTTAATTTTGTGTCTATTAGACCTGTGAATTTTAAAAAATTCAAAAGTTCAAAGACTAAATTTGTAATTTTGAAAGTTTATGGACTAAATAGATATAAACCTCAAAGTTTAATGACTAAGTGTGTAATTTAACCAATATTAAATATATGTGTATACATCAATCAAGGCAAGAGAGAGAAAGGTAGAGAGAGAGTGGATGTCAGCATCTATGAGAAATGTGCTAGTTTTGATTCATCACGTAATGCATGGGGATGCATGGGATGATGTACCAAATCAAAAAGAGTAGTGGCAGAGTAAGAGTGCGGTCCATCTTTCATGTTTTCTTTGACCATCCGCACCAATACACTCAAATCAATTTCCTTATCATTGCCGCTTCTCCACCAATCTTTCCAACCAAATTCTTTGTTACAAATTTGGTCCGTCTGATTTTAAAAGTTTTTCATTTTTATTTTTTTATGGTTCGAGTTTGGTTTCAATTTTTTACTCAATCTTAAGTCTTATATAACGGTTTAGTAACATAGTTAGCCAAATAAAAATTAACATCATCAACTCATTGCCACGTAATAAAAATTGGTCGACAGTACAGATGAGTTTTGACTAAACCATGTGAACTCAATTGAAACTTTTGAAATTGTAGAGGACTAAATAACCAAACTAAATCCACATCAAAAAGACAAAATTTAGAGCATGTTTGAGAGTGATTTTAGTAAAAATGATTTGTTTATATAAGTGGTTTATTAAAAGTGGATTTTCATATAGTCATTTCAATATTTGATTTTACACTTTTAAATTCGAACTTTTGTTTTCTTGGTCGATGGGACATGCCAATTACCGTTGAGTTATGCTCACTTTGGCTCCCAAACATACTAGAGTGAGCATAGCTTAGAGGTAATTGACATGTATTCTCGATCAAGAGGTTAAAGATTCGAATCCTCTAACCACAAATGTGGTTGAACTAAAAAAAATAACCAACAAAAATTGTAGAGATAAAATTGTAATTGTGTAAAAAATATAGGAATGAAATTTGTACTCTCTCTCTCTCTCTCTCTCTCTCTCTCTCTCTCTCTCTCTCTCTCTCTCTATATATATATATATATATATATATATATATATATATATTATGTTGTTTTTTTTTTCTTTTTTTTTGGTTGACGTGTATTGATTTATGTAGGTTTTTTTTTTTTTTTTTTTTTTTTTTTTTTTTTGGTTTATGTAGTTAATGATTTACTTAGATGTTTGATTGAAGTAATCATAACAAACACGTGTTTTACTTTTTTTTTTAAAATTTTTTTTATTCGCCGTTGTTTTTTATGATATCGATCTTAAAGTAAAAAGAAAACAGTCCCTTTCACTTTTGCTATCAATGCTACGGCAGCCTTTCTAGACACATCTGCAAGCTATGGGCCCGATGTTTCCTTCTGGCCCATTGATCGCATTTTATACTGGGCTTTGGCCCAAAATCTTGATGTCTATATATTTGGGCCGTTATCCAAAGGCCCGTAAGATAAGAAATTGTTCGTGGATCAACAAGCCGAGCCCAATACTGCATCAAACTTTTGATTCATCGTACGGATATGATCCTTCCTACATTTCTTTTTCAAAATCATATTCATACATTTTTCTTGGTGTTAAAAAACTCTTCTTTTAGGGTTTTCCCCCCCCGATAAATTAGACAATGAACCAATTTTTATTACCAATTTTATTTCTTAAAAAAGTTTTTGGAGATGAGGCATAATAATAAATGTACTGTGCTAATCTATTGTCTCTTTCCAGCATTAGAACCATGTCGCATGTTTCTCTGTCCAAATGCAGCTAAAGACTTGCCAAAAAAGTACTAATTTTCTCCTTCCCTTCTCAATTATCTTTGTTACTTCTCTCTCTGTCTTTCAATGCTTTTATTTGTCTATATTCAAACTCGTGCACTTATGTTTTAAAAAAATAATTACGAACTATTTTATGCATCTTCACACCACAGCTGAGTCTAAAAGATTACGAGTTCAAATATTTGAACATTTTTTGGATTAAATTACAGATTTAGTCATTGAATTTTCAAATTTGTATCTAGAAAGTCCCTACAATTTTTTAAAATGTATCCAATAGGTATCTAAACTCTCAATTTTGTGTCTAGTAGGTCTCTAAACTTTTAAAATGCCTAATACATTCTAGAACTTTTAATTTCAAGTTTAATAGGCCTCTGACATATTCATAATTAAAATTTTGATCATAAAATCGAATTTTATGTTTAATAGGACTTTAAACTTTCAATTTTCTGTCTAGTACGTCTATGGATTTTTAAAATGTTGAATAGGTCAATGACTTATTAGACATTAAATTGAAAATTGAACTTTGAAGGACCTATTAGACACCCTATAAAGTCTAATGACCTATTAGACACAAAATTTAAAGTTTATGGAACTATTAGACAATTTTTTAAAGTTTCATGATCAATAACACACAAACTTAAAAGTTTATGGACTAAATTTGTAACTTTAACCTTTTTTTTTTTCTTGTTTGACTTTCTATTAAAAATTTGTTAATGTGTTAGCTTCATCATAATATTTTAATATATGAAAAAGATAATGTTAAAATACATTAAAAGGAAAATGAAGTGAAAATGAGGTTTAGGATTCCAAATTGATAAGGGGGCATCTATGTGGGAAGGGAATGGAATAATAATGGAAATGGGCCCACCTAATTAATTGACCTTCAGCTAGGACCACCTTCATGGGGCCCACCCTTGTTCTCACATGTAACCATGTTCTGTCTTAATCTCCCCTGCCTTTCAATCAAATAAGCCACAAAGCCAGCTAACACTATGTCTTTCAGTTCAACATTTTCACAGTACATTCATTCTCCATTTCAAAATTTTTATAAAAATACATCCACACAACATTCCCTTGTTTTTTTTTTTTTTAATTATTATTTTTGGGTCAAAAGATTTTTCAAAAATTTTCAAATTGCAACATTTATTGTCAAAAGGATTCTCTTGGCAAACAATGGCATTTTTTTTCTTCTTTTCTTCAGTCTAATCTGTCTCTACTTTTTTTTATTGTTTATTTTTTAAATCCACACTACATTCCCTTATTGTTCTCTTTTATTTATTTATTTTTTTTCGGTCCAAAGATTTTTCAAAATTTTTCAAATTGCAACATTAATTGTGAAAAGGGTTATCTGTGGTAAAAAAAGACACATCTTGTTGTTTTCTTTTCCTTCCGTTTAAACGGCCTCGGTTTCTGCCTCTTTATATTCCTTCAACTGTTTTTATTTAGTTTTTAATTCATTATTTCTTTTAACTGTTTGTAATTGAGCTTGTTGTTCTTTTGTTGAATTTGAATTTCATATACGCTAAAATGACTTATGTCTTGAACTTGAAGTTCTTTTTTTTACCGCGTCTATCATTTTGAAAATATAATGTATTTTTCTTCTTTTAATGTTTTTGTGTTGGGTGGGTCAATTTAGTCGAAAAAGTTTAATTTCATCCAATTGAATATTGAACTAGGATGAACTTACCTGGCTTAATGTCTTTCATTCAATTAAGTATCAATTTCTTAAAATATATTTGATAAAATTATAATGAGTGACAAAATTGATTGTCATGTTTATAAATTTGTTACACCAAAAAATAATTTGTAAATATAACAAATCTCCTCTCTTATATCACTAATGTTCTTTTTTTTTTCTTTTTTTTAATCATTGATGATATATATAAGTATATTATCAATATATGATTTATGTGATAAATTATGTCATTGGTATACTAATATAAATTACATTACTTGTACCATTTTTGCATCATCGAAATCATTACAACACAACTTTTTACATTTGTGCCATTTTTGTAAAATATTATATCACGTGACAAATCTGTTATTATTTATGTCAAATCTACTATTATTGTAAAAGCCCCTAAAATATTTGTAGTTATTTGTTGGTATTTCTGTCACTCATATATAATTATTTATACAATTTTTTTGGGGGAGGGTTAAAAAAACACTTTTCATTCATGTACTGTCGTTGAAGTAACAATTTAGTCATGTATTTTCAAAATTGTAATAATTTAATCTCAATATATATATATATATATATATAATAAACCTCTGTAGTTTAAGATTTGTAACAATTTAGTCTATATTATGAAAAATATTGTTAAAATTTAATGGAATTTCTTATATATGCACTATGTAGATCGATAAAGCGACGGGGAACAAATACGTTTATAAGTTACAAAGACTAAATCCTTAAATAATAAAAATCAATACTTGATTTTTGATGAACTTTTTCAAAGTAAAAACTAAATTATTGCATATTAAAACTTAAAAGACTAAAATGATTACCAATTTAAAAGTTTAGGCTCCGTTTGATAACCGTTTAATTTTTTATTTTTTGTTTTTGAAAATTAAGCCTATAAATACTACCTCCACCTATTAGTTTCCTTGTTTTGTTATCTATATTTTACATATGTTTTAAAAATTCAAGCTAAGTTTTGAAAATTAAAAAAAATAGTTTTCAATAACTTGTTTTTGTTTATTGAAAATGAATAAGAATTCAAATATTTTCTTAAGAAAGATGAAACCTATTGTAGAGAAATGATGAGAAAACAAACATAATTTTCAAAAACTAGATAATTATCAATTAGGGTTTCAGGGATTAAATTATTGTTTCAATGAAACAAAAAAAAAGTGTTTAACCCTTTTTGTTTAGTTATGCAATGCTGCAATGTTTCTAAGGTGGACTTAACTGCTCTGGTCTTAAGTTTAAGTTTTTTCTCAAAAAAAAAAAATGTTTTATTTATCCATTAGTTAATGTTAGAATTTAATTCTATGAAAATGAAAGTTCAAGACCTAAATACATAGACTAAAAAAAGGTCTCTTTTCTTTTTTTATTGAGTTTGAAAATGAAAGGAAGATTCTAATTTCGTATGTGTCCAACAATAATGAAAGAAATTGAAGAAATAGAATTGATTGTTTTGATAGCGATCATTTTTCAAGAAAAAAAATGGGTGTAATTTAACAAAGATGCAAGTTCTCTCTCACTACAAAATTTGGGGGAAATTTAAATCAGTATAGATAGAGAATAGAAAGGAACAAAAGGGTGAAATTACTAAAAAGGAATGGCTTTTAAGTTTCTTTTCCAACCTCAACTTAAAATTCAAAACTTCCCATTACAAAATTACAATTAATTCACCAAATTTCATCCATAATCTGACAAGTCCAATGGTATAAAACAGATCATCACATCTGCAAATGAATATATTATCTTGGCTGTTCATGAAGACAATGTAATAATTGGCTTTTGTTCACATTTGAAAGAGAGTGTCAGATTTCCAAATTTTCAACAATGCAAGACATTTGAATCTAATCTCACCAAAAATGGAATTGGAAAAGAAAAGATTAATTAATTAACTCACTGAATCAAACCAAAGTGAGAAAGTTGTTTGCATTTTGATACATAATGCAAATCAACTCAAAAGCTGAAAGAAAGATGAAATTGAATTATCATAAAGACCTATCTAATGAAACATTATTAAATCTATGCCCTGCTGAAGGAGGAGAAGAAGCTAAAGGAAGAACCTGTGATGAACTTGAAGAATACTGTGAGACATAATGATTTTGAGGCTCTTTCTCTCTTGTACAACAAAACCCATTTTCTTTTTCCTCTTCTTCTTCTTCAACTGCAGCTGTGGGTTTGGAAATGGCTTGAGTTTCAGAATTCTGAACTGACCCACTATTTTTACAGGCCTTTTTCTGAGATTCTTCCATCAATCTTCTGTACAGTTTCTCTTCTGCCTCCCTTAGGAACCTAAATTTTGGGGGAGGTGAGGACAAGAGCCTGTTCAAATCTAAATCTGTCGATGATTCAAATAGAGGGTTTATATTGAATCCATGGTGTTTGAAAGAACTCAAGGGGTTTAAGGGAGAGGGTGCCTTCAATGGAGGAGAAGGCAAAGGAGTGAGAAATGGAGTGTCAACAGTTAAAATAAGATCACTTAAGCTTCTTGTTCTTGATCCTTTTCTGCTTCTATCCTCAGACTCTAAATCTTCTTTGGTTTCCTCTTTAATGGTGAAGAGAAACCTTGGTGGGCCTGCAAGATTATGCAGCCTCATCAGCTCTAACTCAACTCCATCTTCTCCTCCAGATGATTTCAACAACAAATCCTTGCTAGAACCAATTTCAATGTCAGATTCTTGATTTCTAACTTCTGGATTCCTTTGGGAATTGTTGGCTCGCAGAGAAGAGGAAGAAGAAGAAGAAGTAGTAGAACCCCTTTTCCAACAAATGAGATGGAAGAAATCCTTAGCATAATTGGTGAATTCATCTTCAACGTCTGAAGTAAAGCTTCTCTTCTTCCACCATAATAAATAGTAAAGCTCAGCAACAAGAGCAAACAGAAGGCACCCAAAAACCAAGCTCAACCCAATTCCCAATCCACTGAAAGAAGCCATATATCCCCCAAATTGGGAAGGAAGAATCTCACATCCCCACCATTAACTACCAAAAACCACAATCTCAAACCTTAAACCTCAAACTCAAATCTCCCAAGTTTTCTAAAAGGGAAATAGAAATCCAGAATCTAAAACCCCCAAATTCAGCACTAGAACCAAACAGCCTCAAGAAACCAGCAAGAACAGAACAGAACAAAACAACACTGTCACAATCTGTAATGGAACGAGTACATTTGTGCCTGAAACATACGCAATAGCAATTCCAGCAAGCTCTTGGAGAGAGAATAACGCGTAGGTAAAAGGAAGTTACCTTTAAAAAGCCAAAAGAATGCTGGAGCAGCCACAATCAACAGATGCGAACAAAAATCTAATTTATATTAATTTCAGAAAGAAACCATCCAAAAGATGAAGAAGAAACCAAAACCACAGAGATTAAAATAAGAGAAGGGAAGATAAAGAAGAAGCAAATTTATATATGAATTTGAGTTGCTTGGATGGCAGCTCACATGGGTGGGTTAGGCAAAAGCGTGTGGAATTGCAATGAAAGGAAATTTTTGCCTTTTTGGTTTATGGTTTCTTTTCCCATTGGTTGATTGCCTTTGAATGCAAAAGAGGAGAATCGTCCTCAATGGTCATTCACCTTCCATAAATATTTTCAAATAATTAAAATAGTAAGGTTTGAATTTAATAATTATAATAACAATACAACCCCAAACAAATATATATAGAGACAGAGTTAAATTACAAGTTTGGTTTTTTATCCTTCAAATTTGTGTTTAATAAGTTTCTGAACTTTTAATTGTGTGTCTAATAGAACTTTAAACTTAAAAAATATCTAATAGGTTTCAAACTTTTGTTTGTTTTGTGCTTTATTTTTATCTAATAGGTCCCTAACAATTCAGTTCTTTAAAAATTAATTAATCTATTAGATATAAAATTAAGAGCAAAAATCAATTTATACATCTGAACTTTGGAGGTTGTATAAATTCAAACCATAAGTTAATAATTGTATCAATTTAAACCTTAAACTTTCATAAGTGTACCAATTTACACTCTCCGTTGGATTCTGTTTGAAAAATGTTAATGCATACGTGTGCAAACTTATTATTGTATAAATTAAACTCTCAAACTTTCATAAATGAATCAATTTAGACCCTCAATTTGAAAATTATCAATGCATCAATTCTCACACATGTGTAGACTTCTTAATAAATTTAGACCCTCAATTTTAAAATCATCCATACATTTTAAATGGAAGGTCTAAATTGATTCACTTATGAAAGTTCAAGAGTTTAAATGATACAATATAAGTCTGCATACTTGTAAACTAACATTTTTCAAATGGGATCTAACAAATGGTGTACATTGACACATTTATGAAAGTTCAAGGTTTAAATTGAAACAATTATTAATTTAAGGTTTTAATTAATACAGCCCCAAAATTTAAGGGTATAAATTTATTTTTGTCCTAAAATTAAAATTTGTGTCTAATAGGATTATAAACTTTCAATTTTGTGTCTAATAAGTCACTGAACTTACAAACTATCTAATAAGTTCCTGTTTTTTTTTTTTTTTTTTTTTTTGTCTAATAGATCTCTAACAAATTGAAATTTTTAAAAAATTAGTTGATCTATTAGATATAAAGTTAAATTTTGTGTCAATTAAAAAATGTTGAATATGTCATAGGCCTATTGGACACAAAAACATAAATTCAATGATCTATTAGACACAAAATTGAAATTTTAAGGATCTATTAGATATTTTTTAAAATTTAGTAATTAAATAGACACAAACATGAAAGTTCATGGACTAAGCTTGTAATTTAACCAAATTATTTTAAAATTAGCGTCAGAACTTTAAGGTATGTAATATGTTTTATCTTCCTCTCTTATAAATTTTTAAAGTGTTTATTTTATTTTATAGATTTTAGGCTTATTTCATTTCATACTGTCTAAGATATCTATTTTATTTTCTAAATTTAATATATACACGCACATTTTGGTTATCATCGTTATTTGTTATTAATTGTTTAATATATAGAATAATGTGGTTTCAAATATGTATATTAATCAGAGCCACCTAAGTTGGTTAAGACATGTATTTGTGTGAGTAAATACTAGGTGACAAAAATAGATATTTAAAAAATTTATGTACTTTAATATAATAAACCAAAAAATTTCAAGATTATAAAGTAATTCTATGAGACCAAAATGAGTATAACTTAATAGTAATGAGCATGTACCACTAACAAATAGGTCAAAGGTTTGAACTCCTCAACTCTAAATGTTGTTAAAGTAAAAAAAATAAAAGTGATTCCAAGTGAATGATTATTGAGATAAAATTTTAAGATTATAAAATGATTCCATGTGAATAATAATTATTGAGATTCAGCCTGATTGTCGACGATATATTAATTTGGTAAACTATTAATACAGATATTTAAACCAGTAATTCAATATGGGAAGCGTGCTAATTTTTTCCCATAAATAATTTGTGAACTGAAAACTCATTAAAATACACAGTTTTTTTTTTTTTTTTTTAATGAACACTAAAATACACAGTTGTTTCCGTAATGTTCATTACTGTTTGGATAATAATAAAGCTGGGAGAATGATATTTTCTTTTTATAAACCACAGTCCACACTTGAAATAATAGAGCAAAATAATTAATTAATCACGTGTTACTTTAATTTTCTTTTATACAAGGTTGGATTATTACTAATTAAGCAGAACGAGAAACCAAATCTCTTATTTTGTTAATAAAATACTACAATCATTCATTAACCGAGTCTCTGTTGGTTGAGACTTGAGAGTGTTATTTTTTTCATTTTACTTTTTTTTTCTAAAGAAATAATCAATTTTATCAATAGTTTGATTTTTTTTTCACAAAAAAAAAGGTAGGTTCCTATTCATTTTCTAAAAGAACAAAGTTCCTATTAAATAATAGTTTCTCTTTTGGGAAAAGTATTCAATAATAGAATTTAATAATTATTAAGTATTATTATTATTATTTAAAAAAAAACACCTTGTATGAATTTAGTCTTTCTTACAAATTTATCTTTTCCCATTTTGGGACACTTTAGAAAAGAAAATTCACATTTTTGTTCCCCTCACATAAGGAAAAAGAAAGAGAGATAGCTAAATACAAATATACACACGGAAAAGAGTAAATATTTACAAAATTGTTATTATAACACAAATATTTACATAAGCAACAATAAGAAAATAATATTTAATAAAGGAAGAGGCGTTTGCGCGAGTGAGTATATAGTTTAATTGGTGCATACATTATATCATCAACCAAAAAGTTAAAGGTTTGAAGTCTCACTCCAACTAAAAAGAAACAAAATATATAAAATATCATATTTATTATTTCATCAAAACCATTTTCAAACTACATAAAAAATGACAAATGCCAAATTATGAGAATTTTATGGAAAGATTTGTTCTATAAAATAAAATGATTTCTTAAAATCTTGAAAATTACATATAAAGAAGTATACGTAGGGATTATGTAATTTTATGCTAAATTGAAATAGAGAGATGACACGTAAAATAATAGAAAACTAATATTTATTTTAACTAATTAGATATATAACTCGTAAATATAAATTAAGACGAAAAAATTAGTGCCTGTGTTTGAAACGAATAGGAAACCATGAGAAATGAAATTATAACAAATTAGTAGAAGAAAAACAAGTTAAGAAATTGAAAGAAAAAAAATGATTGGGAGAGCAGGTAGGAATTAAAAAGAAAACCCTAGGTTAAGAAACAATATTTTATTTTTATTTATTATTTTTTTAAAGATTGTAACAACATGTGGGGTGGAAAGATTTTAACATCTAATCTCTTAGTCGATAATATATTTATTAATTAGTTAAGTCAAGTTCAGGTTAACTAAAAGATAAATCAATTAATTAAATTTAAAGGTAGGTTCACACGTAATTTCAATAAAGAAATGAGACACGTGCAAATGAACTTTTGTATTTGTATAAATTTGAATATAGTGAAATACAGTTTCTAGTACTTGATCCTCTGATTCTCTTTTCTGTTTGTATGTTTCACTCGAATGTTGCAGAGCTTATTATCGAGATTGAAGCTTCAATGAATTTTTGGAGTCTCAAAGATGTGTTCTTGATCTTCAAATAAGTGTTATATGTTTAGGAATTGTTTGATCTCCAATAGCTTAAAGAGTCTTATGATCTTTGTTTCTGAATTCTCTATAAGTTTTTCTCTCTGGAATCTCCAATTTCTAAACCTCCCAAATGGAGGGTGAAACTCTCTATTTATAAAGTTTCTCAGGGCCCCAAGTGGGCTTGGGCCTAACTATTAGACTGAGTCTAGTTGGTCTTGGGCTTGAATTCCTTTGAAATGAGTCTGATTGACTTTGGACAGGCTAAGACTTTGCTGGATAAGAGCCTCTCATTTGAGTTTTGTCTAAAATTGGTCCAAATTTCATATAACCCAATTACATATTTGAATTTGTCATAATTTAATTTAGGGATGCTTGCAAATTTAAATAATCCCTAATTAAATAAATAATTTTGTCACCAATTTTAAATAATGACATGACAATTTCTTATTGGCCAAAATTTCTATTCCAACATTAACGTATTTGAAATATAAAAAGTAAAAGATTACAATGCATTAAATAAAATATATCATGAAATAACTTATTGATATTTGATGTAAAAAAATGTAGTCATCATGAAAGCCAATAAGGGGAGATAATAGATTAAATGTAAAATAAACTATTAACAAAATATATGTAAACATTTTATTATGCATCAATATATTTGTGGTGATGTGGAATAGTGTATGAATAGTGTCACAACCACATTAGAAGAGAGTTGGTTGTGACCCCTACAAGAGAAGATAGCGAGAATGCTTCAGTGGCATCCATCGAGCCACATGAGGGCCAATACGAGACAAGTGTCGTGATGCGATCGGGAGAACAATGCATCATCCAACACACCAAGAATAGTGTTACAACAATTTAGTGTTACAACAACATACTATTACAACAATTTAGTGTTACAACAACATACTTACAACGACATACTATTACAACATAATACAACAATGTACTATAACAACATAATATTACACGGTAGTATTACAAAACTCACCCCCCAAACTTAAATGGGTCAATGTCCCCATTGACTAAGAACTAAAAAAATAGGGGTTGGGGTACATATTTATTTGGGTCACTTAACATGCTAAGCATCAAAGTTAAACTCTCCTAAATTCATTAGATGGGATAAACACAAGGGGAGTTTGGGTTCGAATGTTTTATGGAGAAAAAGAATTTATCAAGTTTTATGATCTTGAAAACTTGAAGTTGTGTGTAAAAGCACTTGAAAGTTGAGAAAACTCTAGGTATCATCATTAAGAGCTTTTTTAACGAACGCCAAAGAAAACAATTTGCAAATGATTTTTATGGCATGCTTATGCGAGGAGTAGATTTTTTTTTTAAGCAAATAAACTAAATAAGCATAAAAGAACTTAACTAAGTCTCAAACTAAAAACATAACAATTAAGAAAGCAGGAAAGATAGGTTAAAGAGAGACTCCCCTATGCAGAGAAAAACGTGTTGTTGTTGCAATTACTGTCATCGGGGTTGTTGGAAGTCTTGACAAAGAATTCTCCTAAAACTGCAATTGCAATTTGCTTTCGCGATTTCAACTACAATTTCTTCCTCCCGCTCTTTCTTCTTATATTTTTCTACAACTCAAGAGTAGAGCATCAAAAAGTTCACACAGATTTTCTCAATGCAAAGTTACTTTTTGGAAATTCCAATTTTTGAACTCAAAGTTGATTCATCAAACTCCCAGGTGAATCCCCAGGTAGAGGTGTTCCCTTAGCGGTCAACTTAAATACCTCAACCTAGACAGGATTCTCCTTAGACAGAGCTTTTCTAAATTAACTTCTTCATTCAGATTGGAATTTCAAAAGTTGAAAGTTTCTCTTAAATTTTTATTTTTTTATTTTATATTTTTGAAAGAAAATGAACTAAAAGATAAAACTTATCCTATTCCAGTGGGGATACCGCAATTGTGTTCCTTCATTTTGCACATAGGTCTCAATGTTGGACGAGATTTCATTCGTAGTTGAGGTGCTTTAATCACAACAAACTGCATGTTGCCATCCTTCATGCTCTCCTTTCTACATGCTTCTTCATATAGTGTTTCCTGCAAGCTGCAATAAGCGAAAGCAGGGCATTCCAGCGTCGGGAGCACTTTGGATGTCAATTGCTGTGAAATTGCGATTTCATAGCTCACTGCAATTTTCTTTTGTGGTTCATTCTCTTCTTGAGGTGGTTCTTCTTTGGTCTCTTCTCTCCCTTCTAGCTCCTTAATGTTGTCAAGTGTTGGAGTGCTTTATACTTCTATTGGGAGTTTAAGGTCTTCATGTTCCAATTCAGTTAGTGTCACCGCCTCACATTTTTCTTCTTCTTGTTTTGAAGTCTTTATGTCCTCGAACAAGATTCCTTGGGACCTGTTCTCCAATTCATCTGCAATTTGTTCCACATGGATTTCCAAACTCCGTAGAGATGTGGTTTGACTTTGCATTACAACATCGTTCTTTGCTTTATATTCCCTCGCGAGTTCTTCGATGCTTGGCTCTTTTGGAATCATCTTCCCTTGCTGGAAGCATTGGTACTGATGTTGATTTGCAAAGCTGCGTAGAAATCCATAAGATAAAGAATCAGGATTATAAGGACAATTATGAAATGAATGACTTCCTTTGCAATAAACACAAGAAATAGAAGAGATAGGGTTAAAATGAGCTATAGGATTTCCCATCATCAAAGTTTCCAGCATGTAGCTTAAGGATGAAACTTGTGCGCTCAATGTTGCAATGATGTCTTCTTCCATCCTGTAGATTTTCTCAAGCAATCAAACCATATGTTGTGTCTTTCTGCAATTTCTCTCCCTCAACAAGTGAAATCGAGCTCCTCCTGCAATTGGAGAAATTACAGTTGCAATCTTCTTTTACAATTTTTGCTAAAACAACTTTTTTGTTAAAATTGTCATTCCCCGGCAACGGCGCCAAAAACTTGATCAGTTGTACAATCAAGCGCACGCGATCGAAGTAATATAAAATGGTATGTGAGTACCAAGTATCGAATCCCATGGGGAACGGTGTAACAAAAATATTGTAAAACAAAGTGTAAGAAAAATTGCAACTGTGAAAACTAAAATGCAAAAATAAGGTTTGGATGGTGTGTTGAAAAAAAAATTGCAGAATCTAAAAAACAATAATTGAAATAACAAAAATTGCAGAATTGAATTGCAGAATTGAGAAATGACAATATTGGATAGTAAACTAAAATTTCAAAAGGAATTTAGATAAAGATGGGACTCAAGAATGTCATTGCCCTAAGTCGTAATTGCAAGCCAAAATTGCAATTCCAACCTACTCCACACTCAATTGTAAACCAAAATTGCATCTCCTATTCACCTTGAATTTAGGGTTTTAGGAGGCTAAGTGAGTGACTTATATGTCTATAGTCCCTTTATCTTAGATTATTTGGTTCAACAATTTTATGGGTTTTGGAGTCCTTAATCCCTATGTCTAGGGTAAGGAATGGCTTATGTCTAAGCTCTTTTTCTCCATTACTTGTGTGAAATCCGCTTATCACTAACCCCATCGGTATTAGATCTAAGCTTGAGTTGCTACCCTAGTTAATCAAACTAGGATCTCAACGGAAATTTATTCAACACAAGCAAACAATTGAGATGTAGGCTTGATTTTTATTGAAATTTTGGCTACAATTACTTCTTAGGGAATTCTCATCCTTGAACCCCCTAAGAAGTTTAGCTCATAATAAATCTATAAGTGATCGCTACGCTTTTGCTACAACACGCAAGTGCACGTGATCGAAGTAATAAAAACTGGAGTATTCCAGAGTATCG
Source organism: Trichosanthes truncata (assembly GCA_033996785.1). Classification (NCBI taxonomy): domain Eukaryota; kingdom Viridiplantae; phylum Streptophyta; class Magnoliopsida; order Cucurbitales; family Cucurbitaceae; genus Trichosanthes; species Trichosanthes truncata. The sequence goes on along the minus strand of JAWPNB010000008.1, from coordinate 20,891,204 downwards.
TACCCAAGGGAACGGGTTTTAACAAAATCTACTGAGACGATACAAAATTTGTTTGCAAATTGCAATTGCGGTAACCAATGGTGTGAAAATGATTGAGTGGTTGTTTTTGCTAAAGAAAATAAATAAAAGTGATAAAAGAGGGATTCAAACGTGTTTTTGCTCCATTGAAAGAAATTGTGGCCTAATTGCAATTGCATTCCTTTGACTTCAACACTTAAGCTTTGTAAACAGAATTCAGCACCTATTCGACCTTCTATGAAGTATCTTTAGGAGGCTAAGCGATTAAACCGATATTTCTATGGCTAATACGAACTTAGTTAATTTTGAAACACAATTCTTTTGGTTTTAAAGGTTTTGCCCTATGTCTAGGGTCAAAAACAAATTTCTATGTCTAGGCTATTTTCCTTTATTGCTTTTATGAAATCTAAATTTTTATCTAACCCTTTTCAGAATTAGACTCAATTTTTGTATACTAATCTAGTTGATCAATCTAGACTAATAATAAGCATTAAAATCAATAAAAGCAAACAAACTATAGATGAAGCAAGGTTGCCCTCGCAATTAGGCCTTTATTCCTATCTTTAGGGCATCCACATGCTTGAATCCCAAAGAAGAAGTTAGCTCATTATGAAAGAAATGAAAATCAACAAGTTAGAATATTGAAAATCCATAAAAAAGTTGGTAAAGGGAAGTGAATAACAACTAAAATTAAAATAAAGATTTGAATGAAAGAACCTTTTATTGAATCAATTTAATACTCAATTACATTCAACAACTTTAAGCAACAAATTTTAACAATAAAAATTGCAGTAACTAAACCTAAGAAAAATAGAAACTTCAACCAAAGACTTGAAAACAAAATACCCAAACTAAACTAAACCTTTTTCTTGGTTCATATCTCAATCGAACTCAATTCCTTCTCTTTCAAGAGGTTTTGGCTCATAACAACCTTCACTTTCGTGAGGAAGGATTGAGATTATGAACGTTGAAGGTTCTAAAAATGAAGAAGAAGAAAACAGTAGCAAAGTAAAAAAAAAAAACAGCAGAAAATGAGATAAAAACAGTACAGAAAAATCCATAAAAAAAGGAAGAACGAAATTCAAAGATTCAATGTTTAACGAAAATTTAACAACTTACAACATTTAGATCAAAACATAAACTAACTATAGACTAAACAATGAACAAAAACAAAAGAGAAAACTGCTGCAAATGACAGAAAAACGTGAGTACATATTGTGGGCGAGTAGCAGAAAAACTCAGCCACGTTTTGGATCGTTTTCCTCATTTTTATAGGCATTGAGAGCTAGGGTTTCCATATTTGTGCTCCTTCAATCATGGGTCAATGTTTGGGCATGAGATTAGGCTGAAAATTCTCCAAAAATCGAGCAAATCCCGTGGATTTTGGTGTTTTCCCCAAATTTCAGCAACTTCCAGAAATTCCAGAAATGCAATTGCATTTCAATTGCATTTCTGTTGCATTATTTTTCAGCTCTACCAAAATTTTCCATAAATGCAATTGCATTTTCATCAGTATTTTTTGGCTGAAAAGTCTCCTAGAATCGAGCTAAACGCCGTGGGTTTTAGAGCATTTTCGTGATTTCCACAATAAATTGATATGTCTAGAAAATGCAATTGCATTGCAATTGCATTTTCCCTGTTGTTCACCACCTTGCTTTCTCAAGGAAATGCAATTGCATTTCATTTGCATTTTCTTCATTTCTTCAAATATGCACAAAACAACAATTTTAGCCAACTTTCTTGTATCTTTTCAACTTAATTCTTCTTTTTCCATACTCCGATAAGCTTGCATGAATATATCTTATAAATGCTATTTTTAGCTTACTCGGTAATCAATAAAGCATACAAAAATGACAAAAATAACTTAGTTTAGGGTTAAATAATCCTCATAAATAAGAATTATCAATAAGCAACTAAACTAAAAATTAACACAAGCTCCATGTAGAAATAAAATTGGCTACGATATTACTCTAGGAATAAAGCTTAAGGGAAATTAAAATTGTTTGTTACATTAAGGAAATGAAAATTGTTACTGCACTAAAGAAACAGAAAATTTCTTATTTATGAACAATACTTTATTAAAGAAGATTGTTGCTGAAAGTTACTTTGTTAAGGAAATGAAAATTGTTGCTTCACCAAGCAATACTTTGTTTTTGAATAACCCACACTTAAACTCAATGATGAATGTTCAACAAACAGAGAATAAAAAAAAGAAAAACAGAGGGGGAAAACTAAGAGAAAACAGAGGAGATTTTTGACTAAAACCCACGAAAATTACTCTAAAATTCGCCCTCAAAACCCAACTTCTTCACTTGAATCAGATTGGATAAATCAAAGGACAAATAGAAAATAACTTACAGCAATTTCGGTAAAACAGAAACGAAATTGAAGAAATATGAAAACAGAAAAAAAAAAATTCAGAAAACAGAGTATTAATGTTGACGGAAACCCACGAAATAAGCTCCAAAAATGTCTCCAAAACTGAATTCGAATGATGAACAAAATGATACTACCAGCAACTCTTGGTAATACAAGAAGAAAATTCAAAAAAAAAATAATGACAAAAACTGAAATTCTCAACAAAACATAAAGCAAAAATCTGCAGAAAAACAGAGGAGAAAACGAAAATGAAACCCACAAAAATTGACTCTGAAATCGCCTCTAAAATCCGATCCTTAGCTCCTCATTTTCTTCCCCATTTATAGACCTTCATTAGGGTTGAAGATTGCCCAAAAATCGTGCTCCAATTCCACCAAATGAAGCGGTAATTTGGTTTTCCATAAATGGGTTTTGCGCAGAAATTTTTCGTTTTTTGAACTTTTGTACTGCTCCAGATTGCAGAATCCAATTTTGCAATTTGATTTTGCAATATCTACATTTCCTGCTCTATAAACAATTGCAGAATCACGAATTTGCAATTTAATTTTGCAATTTCCACATTCCCTGCAAACAAACTTAACTTTTTTAGAATCTTATCTAATTGCTTTCATTCTTATTCATTTCTTATTTTCAAGCAACTTTCAATTATTTTCAAATGATCTTAAGACAAAACAAGAATATTTTAAGTAATTAGGAGTTAAATAAGCCTTAATTCTAAGGCTTATCCCCCCCCCCCCCCCCCCCCAAAAAAAAAGAAGAAGAAGAGAATGTTTTGGTTTTGCGCAACACCCTCGCAGCATGAAGAGGTTGTTATCATTTGAAAGGAAAAGTCCCTTGTATTGGGTTTCAAAGTCAATACAATTTCTGAAAGAAACACTCTTTATAAAAACTAGTCAAGAAACATGTGCAATGCATGTGAAATGTTGTAGTTTTAATTAAAAATATTTAAGAGAAATAGTGATTTTTTTAGCATGTAATCAATAAATATTATATAAATTTTGTTTTAATTGCCATAAAGTTTTAAAAGTTAGATAATGTAACCATTTTTATTTTAATGTTTTCATATTATCGTCTTTTTCAAAAAAAAATTCTTCTATATTTTGGTATTGTAATATAGATAATGCAACAATTTTTATTTTAGATGTTTTTCACATATTTGCGATCTAGGTCACTCGCATATACTAAAGGATGCACTGTTTCACTGTGTAACCACTTTCATTGGATTAAATTATCTCAATGGACACCTCGACCCACATAGTTACAACTATTCGAAGAGAATGACAAGATAGACATTTAAAATAATTTTAAAGACAAATTAGGAAGATAAAGATTCTCCTTCATAGGCCACCACTAGGTCGTGATGTTTCACATTTACGATCTAGATCACATGCCCATACATGAAAGTATGCACTGCTTCGCTGTGTACTGATGACTTGCTAGAGTGATGTGAATAATTATGCAATATTATGTTGTCTATGCGCAAGTGTACACATACTTTGTAGCAAGCGATAAGTAAATTATCGAATCCACAGGGACTATTAATTCTTCTATTTACTAAATTAATTCTTATTAACTCAGTTTGTAACCACTCAAATTCATCAAGGGAAATGAAATAAAAGAAATCACAATTGCTGGAACAAAATTAATGCTAAAGCAGGAAAAACAGAGTAAAAAATTCAGAAAACAGAGAATGACTAACTTGGACTTTTAGTTAAATGGAAGGCTCGGATTAGAGGTAAATCATGTTTTAATTAAGTTACGAATTGAGTACATATTCATTCCATTCGATTCACTACAGATTTCACGGTATTCTCCCGAATCACCGAATATATGCTGTTTCATTTCTATTACTTCAGCACATTAAACCCACTGTACTTTATGTGCGTTAGGTTTTATGTGCGTTAGGTGAGTGATTATCCCTAACCTACTCACTTAGTTAGCTACTAACCCTAACAAGGGGCTAACGTGGTTTTCAAGTTTTCAGCCCCTCCTATTCTTCCCAGAAATCAAAGGAACACTGCTCATACCGGTTGGCCAAGTGGATACGAACTAATAAATACAACCTCTTAAAAACCAAATCGATGGAAATGAAATATACTCATCTATAATATTAACTAAAAATAATCATCCTCTAATCCTCACCTTATGGTGATTAGTTCATACTACAAGAAAAACAACAACAGAAAAGAAATTGAAATGTAAACATAATAAACAATGCAGAAAACTACTAAATGAAAGCAGAAAACATAGCAGAAGAAATCGGAAAGCTACCCCAAAATATTTGACTCAGTATCGGCGTTAATCTCCTAGAGAAACCTTCCGTTTTGGGTAAACTTCCGTTGATGGCCTTCCAATCGGAGCTCTCCGCCTCCTTCTCTCTCTGTTATTTTCGGGATTTTCAGCTCCTTCTTCCCCAAAAAAACGGCTGCCCACACATATACTCATTCTTTATGAAAACAATGGCTGATTAGACAGGTCCTAAGAAGTGGCAGGCTCTGGATGGTTGAAAACACGCTGCTGAACTGACAGATGCCAACTCATTTAATGAATAACAGTTCTCGTATAGGTCTGAATCTCAAAGTTTGCTCCAGCAAACAGTTGTAAAACTGCTGCTCTTGGCTTCTGGAATTCTCCTTAATCAAACCTGAATTAATCGCATAAAGCACCTTAATTAAGACAATTTTGCTCTAATAATAATATTAATATATCAAAATTAATCATAGAGCAAAATACATCAAACCTTGGAGTTTTCTAAAATATAATGAGATAAAAATCTACAATTTAGCCCGAAAATACTAGCATATAACTCTTAATTATCTCAACAGCCATCTCAACCCAACAATTGGAATTATTCAAAGAGAAGGACAAAATGGGAATTTCCTTAACAAAATGAAGGTCAACCTCTCATAGCCCCTTTTATATAGATAGATTGTTTTTCTTTTCAAGTTCAACAACATGTAGAGTGGAGAGATTCAAACTTATGACCTCATGGTCGATAGTACACGTCTTAATTGGTCAAACTATCCTCAAGATGACCACCAAAATTGTTTTTTTTAGTTCAACAAAATTTGGATGGGGGATTTGAACCTCTGATCTCTTAGTCGAGAGTACATATAAATTACTGCTAAACTAAACTCATTTTGGCCACCGAAATTGTTATACTTCGGTGAAATATTTGTGTTCTTTTCTATTCCTATTTCTGTAAATATTTACGGTATGTAAATATATATATATATATGTTTTGAAACTCTTCACAGTATGTATATATCCTCTCTTTAATTTATGCGTTAATATAAGATGGGCCGTGGACTATGCGAGTCTTAGCCCAATAACATGAACCAGGAGACATTGGGCCAAATACTGTAAATGGGCCAGTACAGTAACTAAACTAGCCCATGGCCCATATGTCACATCACGTTCACAGCCTTGGCTAAGAAATGGAAAAAGGGCAGAAAAAGGAAAAATGAAAATAAGCGCCGTCACCGCTAGTAAGCGCCGTCGGTGTTCTTAAACCTACTCCACATTAACTCCGTCGAAGTTAAGCGGTCTGATTAACGGACACCGTTATCGTTGTTCTCCTCAAACTCTCTGTCACTTCTCTCTTTCTCGGCTCCGGAGGGCTTTGGATTTGGAGGAGGAGATGAGGGTTGTTTTTGCGTTCTGTAAAAGTGCTCTGTAATTCTCAGAATTTGGATATCCATCTCGAAATTCGAATCTCTTTTGATTTCCCTACTTTCTCTAATACTTATTGTAAGTTCCTTCATTTCTTTGTTCTATATTTCTCGGAATTATTGGTTTACACAAATCTTTGATAGGTTCTCTTTTCTTTTTGTTGTTGGGATTCTGCTGTCTGCAAATTTATTGTTTATATCCATCTGGGGTTTCGTTTTCTTTTTGGTTATTGTGTTCTTTTTTGGGTTTTTGTTTTGGGATTTTTCCCAATCGTTTTCTTGGGTTTTGTTTGGAGGGGCAGAAGAAAATTTTCAATCGATTGTTTGAAGTGGACCATGATTTTGAATGTTGAGGTGACATTTGGTGGTCAAAAGTGTTGATTGGTGTTGGGTATGGGTTTGATTTTATCTCAGAAACTGGTTTTGTATGTGATAGTTTTGAATCTAGAGAGGCTGGAGGTAGTTTCTTCTTATTGTTGCAACTGTGAGTAGATAAGGATTGTTTCTGGGCTGAGCGCTGAGAGGACATGGGAGAAGATTTGCTAACAAGTTTATCTATGGAAAATCACCACCCATCTACCCTATTGTCAATGGATTCAAGTTCTATGTCTCATGAAGAACTTGAGCGAGAGTTGAATCGTCCTATTGTTCTTTCCCGACCACCCGATATCAATCTTCCGCTTTCGGCCGAGCGCAGTCCTCCTCCACAACCCTGGAATTCAGACCCTTTTGACATGTTGGATGTTAGTCTGGGAACCCAAATTAATGAAACTGATGCTCTTCTCAATCTGCCCAAGACTGGACGCAAGTTCTCAAAGAGACTAGACAGTGTGTGGGGTGCTTGGTTTTTCTTTAGTTATTATTTTAAGCCCGCGTTGAACGAGAAATCGAAGTGCAAAGTCGTTCGTGACAGTAATGGGGTTTCTGGGTTTGACAAGTCAGATCTAGAGCTTGAGGTGTTCCTGGTTCAACATGATATGGAGAACATGTATATGTGGGTTTTTAAGGAAAGGCCAGAGAATGCATTGGGTAAAATGCAGCTCAGGAGTTATATGAATGGGCACTCTCGGCAAGGCGAACGCCCTTTCCCATATAGTGTTGACAGGGGGTTTGTTCGGTCTCATAGGATGCAACGAAAGCATTACAGAGGCCTATCAAATCCTCAATGTGTGCACGGCATTGAGTTCGTTTCATTGCCCAATCTCAAAGGTCTTGACGAGGAGGAGCAGAAAAGATGGATAGAACTTACAGGGAGGGATCTTAACTTCTCTATCCCACCAGAAGCAAGTGAGTTTTGTTCATGGAGGAACCTTCCCAGCACAGAATTTGAGCTGGAAAGACCCCTTCCTCCCTTGAAGACGAACGCCCATCCTCCTCCAAGAAAATTGTTGAATGGGGCTAGTCTTAACCTGTCAACTCGACCAACGAACCATGTAAATGGTGGAGGAATGGATCTGTCGCCAAAAGGCAACAAGCGAAAGAAGGATTTATTTCTACATGGGAATGATGAAGACTGTTGTTTGCTCATTAACCAACATAATGAGAGAGTTCAAGATACAGAAATCCATCCAATTGAACCTCCATGGTTAAATGATTTCAGTGGGGTAATGAGGAACGTTTATGGTCCTGTTACAGCCGCGAAAACAATCTACGAGGACGAGCAAGGATACTTGATAATCGTAAGCTTGCCTTTAGCTGATCTAAAACGGGTCAAAGTGACTTGGTGGAACAACCTCACTCATGGGGTAGTAAAGATAACATCAGTGAGCACTGGCTGCATGCCCTTTGTGAAAAGAAATGACAGAACATTCAAGCTCACCGATCCATCACCCGAGCACTGCCCTCCTGGAGAGTTCATAAGGGAAATTCCATTGCCAACCAGGATCCCAGATGATGCAAAGCTAGAAGCTTATGGAGATGAGACGGGTACTGGACTAGAGATAATGGTGCCTAAACATCGTGTCGGTCCAGAAGAACATGAAGTTCGTGTTTGCCTTCGCCCGCATCTCGGAGCAAACGAGCTGGTGTTATCTTGAAGGAGGCACAGATCGGAGAGATATAAAGGGTATTGTTCATTGTCATTTCCCAAGGGTGTAGCAAAAGAACAGATGATTTTTATGAAATTAAAAGGGAAAATATGTTTTAATCCATTTTCCTTTGATCTTAAATAGCATCTACTGCCTAAGCTACCTGATTGGAACATTTGGTTTCTTTCAGAATGGTGGGCAAACAGTTCTTGCTGATAAATGTTTGTGTTCTTCATCTTGAATAGATGACACCAAGCTTAACTGCTAGATTTAATCTTATTTATACAATTAGATTGTAAATGCATTGATTTGGCTCAATTGCTACTAGATCATGCTTCCCTTTCTTTAGAAACCAACAATCTTTTGAACCAATAATACATATTAGCTCGGTCTCTTTGTTTTGATTCTTTGTGTTCTCTGTTGTGTTTTCTAGCCAGGCTTGCTTCTTCTCTTATTTTCTTTTCCTTTTTTTATATTTAATAAAAAAAATGTAGAAAAAAAGGTCTACCCTTTATTTATTTATTTATATTGTTTGCACTTCCCCCCTTCATTTTATCAGAATTAAAAGGTTGTACCTCTTTTAATAAACACAATTATATAAAAATTTCGATGGTGTATCTATTATGATAGCATGAATAATTTTCTTCTAATTCTTTTTATTTGTAAACAATGCAGTAATTTCTATATTTTCCATCTTATGACTTATGGGAGTTTTTTTTTTCTCCCTAGGCATAGGTGTATAAATTTTCACACTAAAATTTCAACGAATAAATAATAAGTAATTTTTTTTTTAAAAAAAACTTGTGAATTAATTTTTTTTAAAACCTTGTGAATTTCAACGGAAATAATTGAGGTAGCTAATGCTGATAATTAAACAAATTTCCAACATTTGTGACCACTTTCTCTTCTGTTTTATCAATAATTTTTTCCTAAAACTCGTGAGTTTCAACGGAAATAGTTGAGGTAACTAATGCTCAAAATTGATAATTAAACAAATTTCCAACATTTGTTATCATTCTCTCTCCTGTTTAATCAATTTTGTACTTATATTATATTATAACTCTACCGACTAGCTACAATGTTAGGATATTAACTCCATCAATTTGTACAGTAATCATATTAACATATTTTATCAATGCTTCTCCAATAGTCTTTATTTGGACTTACGAACTTGACCCATTGTTGGCCATTATTTATATTTTGTGAACCATAATTATGTTTTGTGAATCATGTAAATAGGCCATTAATGACCTACTAATATATTGTGAATGTTTCAATCCTACATGACACTAATGTTGAAATATATTGTTGTTTTCTTGAAATCTTAAAAAAGTAAAATACTGACATTCCAAAGATGTTCAATTTAGTACATGTGTTTAAACAAATGTAAACGAGCAATGTTCCTTTTCAAAAAAAAAAAAATGTAATGGTCAATGTGTTTTTTTTATAAAAAAAAAAAAAAAAACTCCTCCATAATGAATACATAATTAGTAATTAAAAAATGTCATAATAAGATCCTCATTTTTCAGTTTCAAAAAAGTTCAATGTGTTTAGAAAATGAAATTTTAGATTTCTATATTTTAACAGAAGTTCAATTTGAGTTTTAAAAAAATAGATACATTGCCCTTTTTTCCATTCATCTTATAAATAATGCAATATTTGATTTCTATAAATTAAAAGAAGTTTATTGAGTAGCAGAAAGATAAAACAATGCTACATTGCCTATAGTTTAGAAGAAGTCAATTTCTAAAAAAAGAATGATAAAGAATAATGTTTTTTTAAAAAAGCTCAATGTTGAAATATATATATATATATTTTTTTTTTTTAAATGGACATCTGAATTGAATTCAGTGTTGTAAAGTTAGAAAAATATATTTTTAGATTAATGATTAAACAAAATAAAAATAAATGAAACAAAAACAGTTAGTTAAAAATCACTTTACTTTGAGTTACAAAAAACTGTATCATATACTCTGACAACTCAACTCTACACTCCAAACGCAGATTTTCTAACTCAACTAAACAAAATTCTACACTCCAAACACACTTCTAAACTGACAAACTAACTCTGTCAAACTCAACACACAAACGCCCCCTTAATACAAAATATATATATATATACAACTGTTTAATTTTTAAATCATGTACTAATTTCATTTTAATACAAACTTTAAAGATAAAAAATAATAATAAACTCGTTTTAGTTTATAAAATTTGATTTCGAAACTTGTACTTTCAGAAGAAAAAAACCCTACAATTTTCAAGAAAAGAAAAGAAAAGAAAACTACAAATTTTTTTTTTTTTTTTTTTGTAATAATTTGGTTTGTTTCTAATAACAAGACAAATTAAAACGAAGTCGTATCAATTCTCAAGTCAACTCTCGAATGTGGATAACAGCAATTTAAGGTCAAAAATCAAAATTTTCTAATTGGGGCCAAACCGTTTAATAATTGTAATCGAGGCCAGTTTTCAAAAAATCTCTCCGCCAGCCAACTTCTATTACTTTTGATTTCTGCCATCTTCACCTCCATAATCACAGAGCTCTGAAACCTCGGGAAGAAACCTGCTCCTCCAGAGACAGATCAAAGGTACAATTCACAAGACAATACATAATTCATACGCGCGTAATCCTTCGAGCATGATTTTGGCTGTGCTTTGATTTAATCCCCAAGCAATTCATGATTCTTTCTGTGAAAAAATTCCGTGGATGGCTTCAAGGCCGATTTAAGATATGAGTACGCTTTAGTATGTGTTATATCATTAAATTTTCTAAGTTTTCATCAGATGATTCGGCTCCGTTTCTCGCATTGCCCTATTTTTGAACCAGAATTGAAATGGCGATTAGAACACGTTCTTAATCTTATGCTATTTAAAATTGATCAAAAAGAGTTTATTCATAAGAGAGAACAGATTATTGATATTTGTTATTCAACTTCAGGGAGATTGAAGAAGACGACTACGTAAATTCAGTTCTATTTTGGTTGATTCACATGGCTACCGATCCGCACTACCAATCCATCAATGTCCCGTACGTATCCTACTTTCTGGTTCCACTCTTTCGCCTCTGGCTGGCTCACCGGCGCCGCACCGTTCTCCACCGCCCTCTGATAATCACAACCAATCGAAACGAAACTCTCACATCGCAAAATTTCAACCTCGAATCAAGCAATGGACACTCATGAATCGAATGTGGTACCTGATAAGCTGCATCGACATCAGGATAATCGATGCAAATCTCGATAGGGTTTCGTTCACGGTTGGAGGATGGGGTTTGAACTACGCCGGTGAGACGCTCTGTTTCGTGCTGGTGCAATGGTGTGAATGCGATGGTAGTTTGCCCGCTTTCAAGCTCTCCCCACCTATCGACGATCAAGAAGCATCAGATCATTGATCAAATTTTGTTGTGATTTGTTTGTTTTGAATTTTGATCTGATTGTGTTGTGGGATTTGATTTAGGTTTGGGGTTTTTGATTACCTGTTGGAATTGTCGAGGCGGCGGACGGTGAAACCGAAGGCTTTGGAGTAGAAATCGACTGATTTGGCGACGTCCTTGACGTAGAGAACTGTGTATGCGAAGATTGGTTTGGAATTGGAGGACATTTTTTATTGGATTGAAAGAGAAGATCAGAGTTGAGGATGATGATGAAGATGAAGATGAAGATGGAGATGGTTAGTACTAGTTCTAGCAGAGGACGTGTGATGAGGGGGTACACGTGGAGGCCGACGTGGATGGGAAGATGTGCACGTGGAGCTCTTGCATGTTGTTGGTGGATAGGATGGTGTCACGTGGCATTGATGAATTTTCAGGCTTTGGTGCTTGTTATTGTAAGCTTCATCTGTCCATTTTTTATTGGCAAATTTGCGAAAACAATTCTCTAACTTCAATAATTAGATAATTTAATATGTAATATTATTTTATTTATATTGACAAGTTTAAAAAATTTACCTTTAGTGAGATTTCTCATCGAGAATTAACTATTTAAATATAATTTTTTGGTGGAAACGAACTATTTAATCGAAATTTTATCAAAATAATTTATTTAATTTAATTGATATTTAAGACAAATTAAATAGAAAATAATTTTATGTGGGAACTCGATCATCACCAAAATTAACGACAAATTTGACAACTATACTCTCAAATATTGAAAAATGCATAAATCGTCCTAAACTAAGTTGTTGTAATCAAAATATTTGATCTACAAAATTGTAACAATTTAACCCTTTTTTTTAACACTATCAAATTTGAAAATCGTATTAGCTGTAAGAAAAATTGGTTTTCAAAATGATGTTAACCGTCTCGATTTAAGAAAACAATAAAATATATTAATGTAGGGAAGTCTGCAATAATTTTACAGGTTGGTTGATGAAATTGAAAGTTTGAGAATACTATTATAATCATTTATATAGTCTATAGATGAATTTTGTAATTTTTTTCTTTAAATGACGTTTAATTACAATAATTTTACAAGTTTGGTTGATCAAATTGAAAATTTGAGAACAACCAAATTGAAAATTTGAGAATACTATTGTGACAATTTCTATAGTCTATAGGTGGATTTTGCAATTTTTCCTTAAAAGTACGTTTAAACATACTCTATATTCTTTATGTTTTATATTTCCCCCCTAGAACATCACAAATCACCTACTCAATGAGAAATCAAACATACTACACTCTTAAAAACATATATATATATAATAAAATAAAAAATGTCTTGACCACTAAACTATGCACATATCTACTGCAATTTAAACTTTATTCTCATTCCTAATTTAATTATTAAGGTTATGTTTGATAATTATTTAGTTTTTGATTTTTGAAAATTAAGCCTATAAATACTACTTACATCTATGAGTTTCTTTGTTCTGTTATCTATTTGTTACACGTGCTTTAAAAAACCAAGTGAAGTTTTGAAAACTAAAAAAAAGTAGGTCCCGTTTGATAACCATTTAGTTTTTGGTTTCTGGTTGTTGAAAATTAATTATAAATATTACTTCTATCTATGAGTTTTCTTGTTTTGTTACCCATTTTTTACCTACATTTTCAAAAACCAACTCAAGTTTTGAAAACTAAAAAAAGTAGTTTTCAAAAACTTGTGTTTTGTTTTTGGAATTTGGCTAACAATTCAAATGTTTTCTTGAGAAAGACTTTCATTGTAGAGAATTTGTAGAGAAGTGATAAGAAAACAAGTACAATTTTCAAAAATAAAAAATCAAATGATTATCAACGAGACTGTAGTTTTCAAAAACTTGTTTTTGTATTTTGAAATTGGTTAAATATACTGATATGTTCTTACGAAATATGAAACACATTGTAGAAAAATTATGAGAAAACAAGCACAATTTTCAAAAACCAAGATCTAAGTCCCGTTTGATAATCATCTAGTTTTTTAAAAACTACAAATTTAATCATTCAACTTTCAAATTTTTAAAAATTCACATGTCTACTAGACGCACAATTAAAATTGGGCTAGTTGCACAAATGGCAAAAAATAAAAGTCCAATTGTACGTGTGTCTACCCTTTATTCCGATTGCAAACGTAGTAAAAAAAAATTCGGCCCAACCCAGTCGAAATATGCGAAACAAAATACTTTTTCTCGGTATGTGTGATCCACTGGACATAAATCCAATTTTTCAATTTTTTTGATTTCTTAGATTTTTTTTTACTCTTTCAGGTGGTATCAAGATGCCATGTCCAAAATAACCCTCCAGTGTAATCTCGCATGTTTGCAATATGACGTATATCAACTGTTTATCAGTGATATACTATTGATATACTTTATATTAAGTATATCAATGAACTTGAATTTCTAATACTCAATAAATCAATAGTATATCAAAAATAATTAATATGAAGTGTACCAATAGTATAATAGTGATTTATATTCAATATATCATATATACCTAGTATGAAATATATTAGTTATATACTACTGACATACTTTACTTAAGTATGTCAAAATGAAATAAGATATATGTAATATAAAGCATATCAATGATATACTACTAATATACCATATTTTAGTTGTTGACTTTATTAATTGTTTTTGGTCATTACATTTTTGTTATACACTTGTTTTTAGTCGATACACTATATCTATAGTGAATAAAATGATATAATATTTGTCACTTAAAATGATAAAACATATCACTGAATGAAGTATATCATTGATATACTACTGATATATTAAACGTTAGTTATATCAGTGATATACCAAATATGCAAAATACTCTTGATATGTTACTGTATACTTCATATAATAGAGTATACAATTTAACTGATATACCTAAAAAGAAGTGTATCAATAGTATATTAGTAATATACTACTAATATACTTCATTTTATGTATATATTAGTTGACTGATATACCAAATATACTACTGATATACTATTAATATACCAAATATAAAGTATATCATAATATACTACTGATATACTTGATGATGCACTAACGAAGGGGTAAAATTGGAATAATAAAAAAATAGAAATCAATTTTAAAAAACTCTTACTATATTTGCAAATCTAAAAAAATCATAGCTAGATTTACAAATATCATAATATTTTTTGCTACGCATTACAATTCTCCATTAAAATTTTAGGGTTCCATTAGACATACATTCAAATTTATATCTAATAGATCAGTTCATTTTTTAAAATTTTGAATTTGTCAGAAATCTATTAGACACAAAATTGAAAGTTTATGGACCTATTATATATTTTGAAAATTTAAAGATCTAATAAACACAAATCTCAAAGTTCAGATACTAAACATGTAATTTCACCTTTCAATCGCCTCTCATAATTTATAAACTATTAATTAAGGGGTGTTTGGGGGATGGCTTTGGGTTTGGGGTGGGTTTGGATTCGAAACCCTACACAAACCCAAAACTATGTGTTGGCCCAAGGTGTTCAAAACTCTTGGTTTTGAAACACAATCCCATGGGTTGCAACAGTGCAACTTCATGGGGTTTGTGCCACGTTTTCCTCTTCCATTTGTCGGCGACCACTTCGACAACAACTCCAGCAACTACCCGATGATCACCAACGACGATAACTCCAAAGACCACACTGGTTACCTAACCATCCACACTGGTGACTAACCATCCTTGACGATTACCTCCGGCAACCACTTTGATGACATTTATAGAGACCAGTCTAACGACCACCCACATTACCCAACCACCCCCAACAACTTGACCACCTCGATGACCCAACCACCTCGGCAACTCGACCTGCTCGTAACCACTGCCAACGACCATCCGAAAATCACTCCAGTGACCCGACCACAACCGCAACTTGACCACCCGACAACCACCGTTAGTGATCCGCTAACACGCAAGTGCACGTGATCGAAGTAATAAAAACTGGAGTATTCCAGAGTATCGTACCCAAGGGAACAGAGTTAATAAAATAAATTTCAGTTGGCACGAAATTGTTGGCAATTTGCAATTCAAAGTAACCAAGGATGAAAATAAATTGAGAGGTGTTTTAACTAAAAATGTGTTTGAAAATTCAATGGATATAAAGAGGGATTCAAGTATGCTAATGCCCCTTTGGAAAGAAAATGCAACAAGAAAGTAATTGCAATCGTAGCTAATTCAGGAACTAAGTAAACCAAATTCAACTCCCATTCGACCTTCTTTGAAGTATCTTTAGGAGACTAAGTGATTAAACCTATATGTCTATGGCTAATCTAACTTAGATAGTTTTGCGCACAATTCTAGTGGTTTTGAAGTCTCGCCCTATGTCTAGGGTCGATGTTTCAGACTTATGTCTAAGCCCTTTCCTCCATTGCTTTTGCGACATCCGCTACCCTTAACCCTTTCGGTATTAAGTTTTAGCTTGACAAGCAACACTAGATGGTCAGCTAGTTTTACCCCACAATTTACTCACCAAAAGCAAACTTAAGTCCAAGAATTAGCTAGATTGTTTTTACTCTCGAGCTTTACATCTTTCCTCTAGGGCATTCACAAACTTGAATCCCAAAGGAAATTTAGCTCTTCATGATGGAATAATTTGAAAATGGTAAATTAGAATTGTAAAAATTCATTAAAAGAGACTCAAAGGAAAAAATGCAATTAAATTGCAAATGCTATGCAAGTGAATATTTTAAAGGAACAACCCAAGGATTCAATCCCACTCACTTACGGAAAAACTGAATTAACTTTTCTAAATAAAAAAAATGGATCTAAAATGCCAATGACAGAAACTAAATACTGAAATTAAAAACAACCAATATCTCATAAGTAAGAAAATTGTAGGCACAATTTAATTTCCAGTAGGCTTCAAATGTTCAAATACAAATGGGAGAAAGTAAATTGCTGAAACTTTAAATTAACTCACTGAATAAATAAATAAAAAAAAAACAGAAAGAAAAATGCTGAAAATAAAAAGACAAAACAGTGGCTATTTTGACCCAATTGCAGAATTTCAAGTGCGAAGAACAAGACTCTAATCCTTCCTAAAAACCCATTATCCCTAACTCAATCGAACAAGGAAATGTCCATAACCATAACCGATTCTTAGGTATATGGGATTGAGAATGAGTCTGGAGAGTTTAAGAGGAGAACAAAAATGAAATGAAAACCCAAAAATAAAAAAAACTTCTGCTGTCGAAGAAATAAAACCCAAAACGAACAAAGTATTTTCTCCCCAAAAAATCTTCTACAATCGAATAAGTATTGCTTTCTACCAACACATACTTCGTTGAGATAAGATTGAGGAAGAAATTCGAACTGAGATCTACAAGAAACTAAAACAAAACAACAATGAAAAACTGAAAATGAAAACTTGCAGAAAGTAAAAAAAACCCAAAAACATAAACTAAAATCTTCTCCAAATCCCGCTCCATCTTCGGCTTTTCCTTAGTATTTTATAGGAGTTTTTGAGCTAGGGCTTCATCTTCGTAATCAATGATCAATTACGGCATATCACTCCCTAAAATCGTGGCTAATTTGCTCCCAATCTTCCCGAGAATCACGTTCTTCCCTTTGTTTCCAAGTTTGCCGAAAATGCAGCATTTCATCAAAAATCTGCAATAAGACATTAAATAAGTGAGATTTTACCCTTTTTTTGTTTTCTTTTCTCAACTTACTTAATTTAGAGGACCTCCATCAATCACATGATTAAATTCACTCGAATATTTTTATTTTCATCAATTAATATGAATAAAATCACGGATATAACTAAGTTTTAAGGCCAAATAATCCTCATGAATGAGGGTTATCAGTTAGCGACCACCTTGAACACACGACCACTTAGCAAATGTCGTCGAAAACCACCTGGTAACCACTTCAATAACCCGATCACCCCAGCAACCTGATCACCTCGATGACTACTTCAGCGATCACCGTGATGACCTGACAACCACCATTGTTGACCACTCTGATGATTAAACCACCTTGATGACCACTCCGCGCTACCACTTTAGCAATCCGACCACCCAACAATCACTACCGACAACCACCCAACGATCACTCCGGCTACCCACCACTAAACAAACCACCACTGGCGGCCCAACCACCCTATCAACCTTACCACCCAAACGACCACTCCAACGATCGCCTCAGTGTCCCGACCACCTAGTCAATTTTTTATAAGGTAAAATAAAACTAAAAATGGTTACTAAACAAAGTTTTTAACCCATTATGTTTGAAATAAGTTTCAAAATACTGTGCAAAATAGAGTTTCTAATATTTTAATTTCTAGAATTCAAATTTTATAACTCATCTATCATTGAAATAGGTTTCAAAATACGGTGCGAAATTTCTAATTTCTTAAATAGATCTCCAATATTTTAATTTATAAAATAGAGTTCCAAAAATAGGTTTTTGAATACTTTGTAAAATAAAGTTTAAATTCCCTAATTTTTTAGATAGACTCCCAATTTTTTTAATTTCTAAAACAGAATTCCGAAAATAGGTTTCTGAATACTTTGTGAAATCGAATTTTAGATCATCTAATTTATTAAATAGATTTCCAATTTTTTAATTTCTAAAATAGAGTTACAAAAATAGTTTTGTGAATACTTTGTGAAACAAAGTTTTAAATTCCTTAATTTCTTAAATAGACTTCCAATTTTTTATTTTCTAAAATAAAGTTCCAAAAATTAGTTTATGAATACTTTGTGAAATAGTGTTTTAAATTCCCTAATTTTTTAAATAGACTTCCAATTTTTTAATTTATAAAATAGAGTTCTAATTTTGTAACTCATTTATATTATACATGGCTTCTACAATTCACAAAATGTTATGGGTGAAATTGAACCAAAAAGATAAAGATAAATCCGAATTACAAGGGAATCGTGCAATATAAGATTAACCTTTTGAAATCCTATTCCTAGATAAAAGGGGAAAATCTATTTAAATCCTTATCTAAAAAGGAATATGAAAGTCAAAGGTCATTATGGCTTAAAAATAGAGAGTTCAACTTAACCCTCATTCTCTAAATTCTATCTTGCTACACTTTTCTTCCTCTTTGACTTAAGCATCAGAGCTGGTGTGGCAAATGTCACATCAGTGCCTAGCTTTTTCTCTTTTGCATGTCACATCTTTCCCCAAAATTACAATTGTATAGTCGTTGTCATGTGAAGGTCATATGAGATTTTTCCTGGCTAGATTTTGGCAGCAATAGTTGGCCCCGTCTATGGGGACGAAAGTGCTCTACATTGCATACATGAGTTGAGAAAATCAAAGCTATTAAGAGATGGGGACTAATTTTTTTTTTTTAATAATAGAAAAAAGAAAAAAGGAGAATAAGCGCAAGTTTTCTATATGCATGGAGAAAAAGAACAAAATGACAGATTTCAAATGTAGGAAACAAGAATGTCATGGAATTCGAGAATTGTGCTTGTTTCGCTATGAACTAACTCAATGAGAACGAGATGCATTACTCCATTTTTCATTCGGTTTGTTTCTCCAAACCACGGGAAGAACAATCAAAGCCAATTACGAGACTTTGAGATTCAAAATTAACAATTCCATTGAGGAAAATTAGTGGTCTCACTTCGCGCCAAGGACTTGGCATCTCGTGAAGAGACGATCTGCCAAAGGCCCAAAAGTATCTCTCAGCATTTACAATTCATTGCGGAAATCCGAATTTTTTTTTTTGAAATCTGGCGCTGTCAGGAACTTTTCCAATGACTTCCCACCTCATATAAAAACTAAGCAGCCATGGAAATCCTCAAAGAATATTAACGACATAATGATGCAGCTTCCAATCTATTGAAGATGGCAGAATTAATTAAACATTGAAGTAATAAACATATCTTTGATGGTGCGGATGGAAGGAGAGATGGATGAGATGAATAATTGATTGAACATTCCAGATTCCACCTATTCAAAAATACACTCATGCAAGCAAGAAGATACAAAGGCTACTAGATAGCTAAAATTCCCTCCTACGAGAGGTCGGGAAGTCCAAAATAGTCCCTATGGGGCCCTACGGAATTTGATGACAATCTCACTTAAAATTGAGGACGCCCCTAAACTTACATATTCTCTCAAGGAAAACGGCACAGATTGTGAATCCTAAGGATAATCCGAAGCAAGACTTTGGAGCCCTAAAGTTTTTTCCAGTGGAATCGATATTCATTTTCCCATAGGAGAATCTTTTACCTATGGAAGACTGAGTCCAACCTTACGGGGTTCGACATGCGAATCCTAAGGATAATCTAAAGCAAGACTTTGGAGCCTTAAAATTTTCTCTAGTGAAATTGATATTCATCTTCCCAGAGGAGAATCTTAGACCTATGGAAGACTGAGTCCAACCTCACGGGGTTCGACCTGCAAGTCCTAAGGATGATCCGAAGCAAGACTTTGGAGTGCTTAAGAGAGTTATATTTAAAACTGACAAAAAGATTATACTCTCAAATTGGATCCTATACTTTAAGCTCATAAGCAATAAGCCACACCATGAACTCCAACTGGAGAATGAAGGCTAATGTTATGGGTGAAATTGGACTAAAAAGATAAATTCGAATTACAAGGGAATCTTGCACCTTTTGAAATCATATTCCTAGATAAAAGGGAAAAAAATCTATTTAAATCCTTATTTGAAAATGAATATGAAAGTCGAATATCCTATAAATAGGTCATTATGGCTCAAAGACAGAGAGTTCAACTTAACCCTCATTCTCTAAATTCTATCTTACTACACTTTTATTACTCTCTGACTTAAGCATCGGAGCTGGTGTGACAAATATCATATCAGTGCCTAACTTTTTCTCAATTACAAATCATAGTCATTGTCACGTGAAGATCAGGTGAGATTTCTCCTGACCAGATTTTGGCAACGACACAAAACATCCAGTGAAAAATAAGAGGAAAATAAGAGAACAAAAAAGCTAAAGGAAAAAAATGAAAAAAAAACCCTGCACAAATCCAAGATTCAAAATATTGCATCCTAAACACAATATTTTGATTCTCAAGCTCTAGAACATTGCACCCCAAACATAACTTTATGATTTCCAAGCTTCAAAATTCCCTAGAACAAATTTTTAGGATTCTAATTCCAAACGCATGCCCGAAATGGCCCTAAAAGGACACTTAAAAGGCCATCAAATGGAACGTCTAAAAGGTCACGTGAGCTCCAACGTCATATTCTCTGATTCAACAAATTCGCATTTCACGCAGATCTCCCTTTTAGCCTCTTCTCTACCGAACGCGAACGGAAAATAAGGTTCTTACAGGTCACGTGCTGGCGTCTCTAGCCTCCCGCGTGTTCATCTTCCTCACTTTTGCCCTCGTCGTAATTCCGTCCAGAACCCCGATCGTTGAATTTTCTCTCTGGTTTCCCAAATCTCAATTCCACAGAAATGCCGTCCCTCCGCTTAGAAATCGCGCCAACACTTCGCCTCAACTCAACTTCTGGTACTTTTTTCCCTTTCCTTTTCCTTAATTTGGTGCTCTTGCTTGAATTATGAGAATTGAATTATCTGGATGCTTTGCTGAACGAGCAATGATAATTTTTGTTTGCAAATGGTGCCTGTGAGGTTGTATCGTTGTGTGTGTGGTTTCAGTTTGTTCATGCGCGGACATAGGTTTCTAGGGGAGTCTGGAATGCAAAGAGAAAGTTATGTTTTCTGGCTGTGTTTTCTTGTCTGTCTACTGAGACGAAACAATTGCTAGGCTCTTTGAAATCCAGTTTTTTGGAATCGATATGTTTTATTGAACCTTTTTTTTTTATTTTTTTTATTTTTTTTTATTTTTAAATTTAACGGTGTAAATGCATTCGATCGTCTCTTGGAGACAGATGGACGTACGGTAATTTGATTTACGATTTTGCAGGTTGACAATATTCGGCAATCTTCATTTCTGAAGTCTGTACAGTTATGGCCCGTTCGTTGTTTTTGTATGGATGATCCATGAGGAATCGTTATGGCGGTTCATAGTACTTGTGTATAGTTATTTTGCGTAGGATTCCAGTAGTTTGTAGCGATTTTAGTAAGATGGATAGCCGATCATTTTCCCTCTTCAAACTGTGCGGTTAGTAGAAGAACAGCTTGCGAGTTAATAATAATTTTCAATGGAAGACGCGTTACCTAGTTTAGCATCAGGCATGATATCTAAAGTTGATGTTAGTGGTGGAAGTAGAAAACCTCGAAGATGCTTAATTGGCGTTTCACACTCCAAAGCATTTTCAAAGAATGCTATTCGGAGTGTAACTTCATTTAGACAAAGCAGAATTGCCAATGGTGCAGTTGGTCAGGTGACATTTTTCTTGCTCAAAGTTGCTGCGCTAGAGACAGTTAGAAGGTTCTCAAAGTCTAGGTGTCCTTTTGCTTGGCGAGGTCTTCAAGCTTTGCAGGTTCTTTGCTACCCACCATTTAAGTGGATTCAGAGATGGACTCCTTTCAGAGGTTTAGTCAAAGGCATGCAGGTCTGTGCTGTTAACTTCTCCTTGATTTATTATAACGATCATGTCATAATTTTGACGGACAAGCCTAGCTAGTATTCTTACCATACCCATATGATCTTTAAGTACTTGATGATATGTTCATTGGTCTCTTAATGTGTGAACAAAAGAATATAACTCATGCCTAAAGAATTCAGCCTAAGTGAGCATGCCTATATTTTCAACTTCTCTGCTTATTCTGGTCCTCACATAATTTTATTGATCGAAAGTTGTTGGTTTGTGTTTACTTGTATGCGCAACGTGTGTATTAGGCATGTTCCCTCTTATGTTTTGATACTGGTCATAACCTGCTCATTGGGAGTTAATTATGTAAATCCTATTCTCCACTAGACATGATAATGTGGAGGGCTTACCATAATTGGTTCGGATGTGGAACTGAATGTTATGCTAATTCATGAAATATGAACTCGAACCTAGTTGCTGCTTCTTAACTCAAAGCTTCACTGCCTTACCAATATTACTCCTGCAAGCATGTGCATGATCAACATCTTCCTGTTGCTTTTGTCAAGATGGCAAGAAGTGCAGATGTAGTCATCTGCACTTTCAATAACCGATGAATGATTCCTGTTCTTCTCGTCTTAAATTCTTAATATGCACTGTTTCTTCAGTGTATTATATATTACCTTTATTTTTCCAGATGTTGTCAAAGCCATTACTTGTATTATCAATAGCAACATCACTCTCTGATCAGACAGAGTCTATGGGTGGAAACTCAGATGGCATCAGTGATTCCCCTTCATATTCTGAAATGTACTCAGAATTATCCTCTGAAAACTCTTCTACAGATGCAAGGTACTGTAAAGTCTGTAATGAGATGGCTGTAGGGATGCTTGACTTTTACATTTTAGATCAATATTCTGAAAGGACCTTCGTTATTTTTACTATAGGCTATAAGTAGAACCAAGGAACAAAAAGTTGGTTGATATGTCGATGTTTCAATATTTCAATGTGTGTGATATGTCTATAGGGGTATAAAAGTACTTCTTCCTCAGCGTTAATGACATGTTGTTGACATCCTCAAAATCTTAATGATATAAGACATGTCAACCAATGTATCACAGCCTCGTCAATGGACAACTATTTCCTTTCCTTTTTTACTTCCGGGTGCTGCTAAGCTAAAAGCTTATAGCAGATGCCTACTCAGCACTCCCTCAATGAACATAAAGGGTTGTGGTATTATGAGAGGTGGGAAGCCTTTACCTCCCATCATTTTTCCGATGGGGGACACACAACCCACACCTTTCTCCATCCTCTAATTTACTCTCTCCCTCGTACATCTGCTCTCTCCCTCCTTTACTCCACTCTCCCTTGTGCCCTCTCTGCTCTCTACTTCCTCTTTTCGCTATACTATCTCTCTTTTCATAATTAAATCTATACTTCTCTGTTTCTCCATTCTTTCACCCTCATAATTATGCACACTATTTTTTCTCTTAATGTTTTGATTTCATTCTATTCCCAAAATTTGTAATCGAAATGCTTCAATATGTTATATAAGATACTCAATAATATGATTTTACAATATATTGTTTATAAATAATATATATATTTTATTTAAATATTAATATTAACAATATTTTATCATGCATGTGAATTCCATAAATCCATTTTGATTTTTGTCTCTCTCTTCCTCTCTCTCCTTCCCATTCATTTTTATTCCTTTTCAGGTATGTAATCATATTATAAAATTATTTCAGTGTTTTTTTTTTGTTACATATATTACTTAAATTTAAGGTTTTGAATTCTGAGTATTAAAAACATTGAATTATAGCCCATTTAAAGCTCGTAAAAGTTCCCATATTAATTCCAGCAATTTTTTCTTCTACGATTTTCTCAAATTTTTGTCAACACCGCTAGTTCTATCGACACTTTTTGTAAAATCAAACATTGACATTTTCAATATCGACATGAATATTCTCCGAGTGTAATCATCTATTTTCCATTTTCCAAAATTTCATGAATGCCATCTCTATTTAAATGTCGAGAATTTTTAAAGAATCTTTTGTATCACTTCTGCTCAGGACTTTTTGGGTGTTTTCTGTTATCTCTGCACTCAAACTTTTAAATAGTTCACATAATTTGCAGGGCCAGTGATGAGGCTCCACAAAGTATTGAACCTGAAAGTTGGTTGGTTCGACTCCCTAAAGAGCTGGAAAGTCAGGGTTTTAGTTTGCCAGAAAGGTAATTTCTGATTTGAATTGCTGTAGATCTTATAGCTGTTGTTAACTGAAAATGCTTAACTGACCTTTTAGCCTTTAAACTTTATGATTATGACAAGGAGAACTATGTTGATACTAACAACCAAGTTTTTTTTTAACTTAAAAGTTGCATCAACCTCCAATTAATTACTCTTAGTTTCTCCCTCTTTATGTATGTCTACTTGGTTTAACTTGACTCTGTGTGTGTGTGTAGGTAGTTGTTATTAGTGAGGTTGTGCATGAATTCATGGGCTTCTCATATTGCAGCTAATTACCACATTTTTATTTCATGCAGATTTAATGAGAATGAGCTTCAAAGATTCTATACAGCTGCAAATGGTGACTTTACATCTTTGTTATCGTCAATTAAGAAGACAATTCGCTGGAGAGAAAATTACAAGATACTCTCATCTTCAGAGCTTGACATGTGGTCACATATGGTCTTTTGGCATGGATTTGATCTGCAGCACAGACCTTGTCTCATAGTACGGCTTGGGCTAGCTTGCATGAGCTTGTCATCTGAAGATAGACCCCGTTTTACCCAAGCCATCAGTACGTCTCTTAATTTTTATCAACAAACTGAGTTTTCTTCCATGTGACTTCTTAGAAATCTAGTTCTCTCTTTTTCACAGAGGAGGAGCATTTTACTTAATTTTGAGGGTGTACTTTTTCCTAACTTTCCTATTTGTGACTGAAGTTTTGAAGTTTTTTAGGTGCTGATGGTGTGCATCTAACTATTATTGAGTGCTAAAAATCAAGTTTCGTATTAAAACTTCATTGTTACTAAAAGTTGATAATATTGATCTCTTAATTTCTAACAAGAATCTTGATTATGATAAATTATTGTTTGATCAGTATCCAAATTACAGGAAAAACGATTTCGGGTTTGAATATTTTAATGGTTTAACATTTGGAAACATTTGGAGTCACCCTTGCATTGTTAATAATGTGATTTGCTTTCCTTATTATGATCGTTGTCATCGTGTAATTTACTTCTTTAGTGCTTTCTTTACCTTTATTCCAAAGTAACGCTGTTTCTTTTCTTTTATTTCTATTTTCTCTTTTTAGCCATTGAGTTATTATTAAGTAATACTGAAATGCTGTAATCGCAGTATCTCAGGTAGAACATGGGGTCGTTGAGTTAGTTGATGCAGAAAATCCCCAAATTACAGTTTTAGTAGATTGTGAAGGATTAACTCCTTTTAGAGTTCCCATGCAAATGATGAGATATTGTTCTTCCCTTCTGCAAGATCACTTCCCAAACCTTCTCGGCTGTTTGCTTGTCATTCGGCTTCCTCCAGTCGTCCGTCTTCTTGCTCAAACTTTCATTCAAGTAAAGATTATTCCTCCAGCTTTTGCACTTCGTTTTTCCTTGATGAAAATTTGATTATGAATCAAGCTATAAGCTCCATGTCTATAATAATCTTGCAGTTCTCCTTAACAAAGTATGGTTTTTCTTTTAGATTTTGAAACCTGCTACCCGGAAAAAGTTGAAAATTGAGGGGGAGACTACATATGTGAAGGTTCTATCTGAGTACCTGCGGACACTACCTAGATATCTTGGTGGCAAATGCTCCTGCACGAATTGTTCAAAAGTAGATTTCCATGGTGTACAGCGACTGGATACAAATGAGACAGTGAACAGAGAGTTGATTACTGAGGGAATTCATGGGGACCATTCGATTTTACAGTCTCAGATGTACGAGTTTGATAATCACTTGCATGGAAACTTTGATCAGATGGTAAGAACTGGTGTGATAAGCATCCTTATGTTATGGGCTTTCGTCGCTGTTATTGTCAGTGCGTATGATCCCGAAAACCGAATGTTTTTCCCTTCGTGATCGAGAAGGAAAGGACCGAGTTGAAGCCTGCAACGACTATTGGGAGCTTGAATTTTTATCTATAAATGTTGCAAGTTCTGCATTTTGCAGAAAGGAAAATGAGAGGCATTATTCGTGTTATAGTTCGTGAATTTGTTTGTAAGCAGACTAGCAGTATTGGACTTTCAAAGAAAGTGTATTTACTCTGCATAATTTCAAATAATTGAATTATAAGAGTGATAAAGTTGGTATTATTATTTTTATTTGATGTGCATTAGTAGAATGGCAACTTTCGTCATTAGTTTCGAGGTAATCGAACTATTATTTAGAGAAACCTAGTTCCACTTCCACTCTTGTAGTCTATTTTAACTAAAATATACACCACGAGCAGGGCTTTAAATTGTTATCAACTTGTAGACAATTTCATATTTATAGGTTTGATATCTTTGATATCGACGTGAGGAATGAATATAACATTTTCATTATACCATAAAAATTGATGAAATATAACCAAAAAAATCACTAATATAGACATGATGTTAATAATCAAAATTTTAAACTAGTTAAAAAAATGAAATACTTATTTATTAATTTTGATTATTTTTTATGAACGTTTATATTTATATTTTGTCCAGACATATTTATCAATGTTAACATTTTATAGATATGTTCATTGACAATTTCATCAAATTGATGCTTCGACATTTTGTCGACATTTAAAACTTTAATTGCGAGTATGCACATTGCTATGCTCGTGAGAATGGACCAAAAAGACTGGCGAATGGCGATGAATACAAAATTGTTTGTTTTTTTGGACCCATAAATAGTTTTTTTTTATAATAATTATTATTATTTTGGCGATGGTCAAGTTTGAAATTAATAATAAGCACTTTATCCTTTTAGACATGCCTAAATGGCAAATAAGATCAAATAGGATGAATTACAGATTTAGTCCATGAATTTTTAAATTTGTTTAATAGATCATTTAATTTTTAATTTTATACTTAATAGGTTCCTAAACTTTCAAGTTTTGCATTGAATAGATTCCTAAACTTACAATTTTGTATCTAATAGGTTTTTTACTTATTTGATATTTTAAAAAATTAACAGACCTATTAGATACAAAATTAAAAGTTTAGTATCTTATTATACACAACATTTGATTTCATGTTTGAACTTTCAATTTTGTATATAATAGGTCATTTACCCATTAAATCTTTTAAAATATGCAGGCTTAGTAGCACAAAATTCAATTTTATGTTTAATAGATATATTAATTTTAGAAATTTTCAAATATGTCGACATGGGCTTATTAGACACAATTGAAAGTTAAATGGACCATCAAATACGTTTGAAGTTCATTTGCCTATTAGACACAAAATGAAAATTTTAATGACATATTAGACACTTTTTAAAGTTTGAGAATCTATTATACATAAACCTCAAATTTAACCAATGAAATAATAATAATAGAAATAAGGTTTAATTACAAGTTTTGTCCACAAACTTTCAAGTTTGTGTCTATTTGATATCTAAACTAAATTTTAAAAAGTTTGGTTAAAATATCATTTTGGTCCTTATACTTTGGATTTTATTCAATTTTAGTCTCATAATTTTCAAATGTCCTTGTTCTTTCAATAAATCTTAAAATTAGTCCATGTTGTTAGTTTGACATTCATTTTTGTTGAAATGTATTAAATAATAATAATAATAACTTTCATGCAAGAAGCGACACAATGTGAACATATTTTCAAATTTTTAGAATGAAAGCTAATAGAAACTGTTATTTTAAGAAAAGTTACAATAAACTAACAATAGAGACCAATTTTAAGTTTTATTGAAAGTACATATATTAAAATTTGATATTTGAAAGTACAGAGACTAACCGGGAATGAAACCCAAAGTACAGAGACCAAAATAGTATTTTAACCAAAAAGTTTATAATAGGTCTCTAAACTTTCAATTTTATGTCTAATAGATCCTTAAGCTTTAAAAATGTCTAATAGATCATTGAACATTCAATTTTGTATCTAGTAGATCCTGACATATTCAAATTAAAAAAAAAAAAAAACTAATCATATATCTAATAGGATCCCAAACTTTCAACTTTATGTTTGGCAGATCCATGAATTTTTAAAAATTTCAAATAAGTAAAAGATCTATTAGACACAAAATTGGAAGTTCATATACTCATTAGACACAAAGTTTAAAGTTTTAGGGGCTGTTTGGGGCAAGGAGTTGCAGGGAGTAGGAGTTAATATGTCTGGGGAGTTAGGAAGTCTGGGGAGTTAGGAAGTCTGTGTTTGGGGTGCAGAGTTGTTTAGTTTGGAGTTAGGAAATCTGTGTTTGGGGCAAGGAGTTGCAGGGAGTAGGAGTTCTGAAATCTGTGTTTGGAGTGCATATTTATTAAACATGGAGTTATGAAGTCTGAGTTGATTTTAGCTCTTTTTTTTATACAAATTTTTTCTAAAATTTTCATTATTAAGAATTTGTTCCCATAAATTCTAAGATTGAGATTTTTTGTTTTTATTAATTTATATATTCTTTACAAATTTCTTTAAAGAATTTTTTTTAACAAAATACCTCATATTCTTTTTTCAATATCTCTCACATTAATTATTCATTTGCCTTGGATAGTTTCAAATAAAAGAAATTCTTACAAATTTTTTAAATATTACATGTGAGTCGGAAAGATTTCAATTTATTAATTTTACGGGATTCAAATAAACTTGAAGATTTTTATGTTTTTATTCTCTCAATTCTAGAAATAATATAGATTTATTTCCATCAATCCTAAAATTGAGATTTTAAATTATATTATTTTATGAATATTTTATAATTTTATTAAAGACTTGTTTTCGTCAATTTTAAATTTTAATTAAGATTTGTTTTTCAAGCTTAATAAAATAATTTGTTTTATATAATTTAATAATTTATTTTTCTAACTAATCAATGTAATGGATTATTTAAAGTTTGATTAATTTGTAAATAATATATTCTTTGAAGTAAATATCAAATATTTATGCTATTTTAAAATAATTAAGTTCAAAATGAATATATATTCTTTAACACCATTCAAAATGAATATTATATATAGTACTTTTGTTCATATTACTATATATTTATGTTATTTATTGTAATTATTTTATTTTATTAAGTTTGGAAGGAGAAATCGTTTATCTTTTTACTTTGAATATGATTAATTTGAAAACCAAATTTTTTTAATACGTTAACATTTTTAAACACTAATTTCTTAAATAGTAATACGGGTTAGTTTAAAATATGTTTTTCTTATCTTCAAATCATAAAATTATATATGTTTTTTAGCTATTAATAAAAAAATAAGCTAAAAAAAGATAAGATTGTTATTTGTTATAAGTAATTTTTGTTTAAACTTACGAAAAAATTGTATATGACATGTGGAAGAAGTGAGATAGGGATGTTTTTATAAATTAAAAACATGGTTATGTAGTACTCTAATTTACACTAAGAATTTCAATTTAAATAATAGTATCATATCTAAAACATTCTTATATAATTTATATTTAAAAAAGAAAATTATAGAATAAAAAGAAAAATATTTTTGTTAAAATTTTATTAAAATTATAGGATAAAAATAAAATTATTTTTTAATAATTAGTTATATTTAATTATTAATTAGTAATAATGACGAGAAATTTATATAAAAAAATAAAGATTTTTTTTAAAATTAAGAAATTAAAAAAAAATTATGTAAAAAATAGAGAGAGAAATGAAAGGAGAGAAGAGAGATGGGTAGGAGTGAGGTGAGGTAAAAAAATGAGATAGTAGAGTTGTGGGGAGTTGGAAAAGGAGTTTATAAGTTTGTGGGACCCACACTAAGGAGTTAGAGGGAGAGTTAATAAATCTGTGGGGCCCACAATAAGAGTTAAAATACCCTTGGGCCAAACAAGGAGTTGGGAACTCCTCCCAACTCCACTCCCTCCAACTCCTCAATCCAAACACCCCCTTAGAGATTTATTTGACACAAAATTAAAAGTCTATGAATCTATTATAAATTTTTTAAAGTACAATAATCAAATAGACTCAAACCTAAAATTACAAAAACTAAATTTATAATCTAACCTATAAATAAATAACTGGAACTTAGGCGCTGACCCATTTTTAAAACATATTTCAAGTTTGGATATTCATTTCTATATTTGAATTGTTAGGTTAGAAAAAGGTAAACACATGTTGTTACTGTCGTTTAGTTGTTAGAATTTCATGTTGTGGCCATGGAGACCTGGGCTCGAATCCTAGCAGCCACAGGTTTTTGTTTCGTTGATTTATTTTGCTAAATATTTTAGTTCACAATGTTTGAGTGATTGTTCATTTTGGTCCCTGACCTTTTAAAATTTTTAATTTTCTCTTATGTATTGAGTTTTTCTTGTTATTAGTTAAATCATTACAATCACTAAATATCAAATGATGATACATAAATTTAAAAGTCTTAATTCTTATGAATTTTAAATTCATCGATATACAGTTTTTATAAGTTGGGTTTCTACAATAACAAGTAATTTAATGTGGAGATTTTTTAGTACGTTATTACGTTATTAGCTAAAGTGAGCATAGCTCATCGGTAATTAACATGTATCGTTGACTAAGATGTCAGAGATCCAGAAATTTCTACCCCAAATATTGTTGGACTAAAAAAAAATACGTTATTAGGTATTAAATCTTATAAACGGAGTAGGCTTTAAAATTTATATGTAAATAAATTTTTTATTTAATTTAAAATTATAGAAATTATGCCAGATAGCTCATTTTGCAACCTATATTTCACAAAAGTTATATTTTAGAAGAAAAAAAACGACAGCTTTGTCTTGGATCAATTTACTGCTGTCATTTTATTCCAATTTGACCCTTAATATTTATGCATATTTATTATATTATTGTATAGGATACCTTCCACAATTAAATTGTTCATTAAAAGCAAACAATTAATTATGTTCGAAAAAAAAAAAAAGCAAACAATTAATTACAAATCTATATTTTTTCCTTTAAACCTAAAAATATTTTATTTATTATTGTCAGAAGGCTACATAGAGAAGTTAACAGCTACCGGATTTGCGAAGTTCTTCCCAATTCCGATGCGATTTCCTTTGTCCTTTCGCCGTCCGAATTATGTACATATTTTCCACAAGTTTTTTTTATTGTGGATTTTACTTTACTTTTTTTTTTTTATTGTGGTTTTTTATTCCTCTGTCCTTTCTGCCTTTATTTTTTTTTTCGCCAGCAAAATTATGTTCATATTTTTCATTGATATAAATATACTATTATATTATATACAGTAGATATTCATTGAATTACTTAGGGGCTGTTTGGGGCAAGGGATATAATAACATGTGTTATAATAACCCGTGGAATACTCTGCACCCCAAACACAGACTATTATAACCTCAGACTAAACAACTCTGCATTTTAAACAATATTATATTATTTCACAGACTATTATAACCCACAGACTATTATAACCCATGTTATTATAACCTACTCAGTGCCCCAAACAGCCCCTTAAAGTCTATTCACTTGAACTACTTGGAGTTTACTTTGATTATTTAGAATTTACTCACTTAGAACACTATAAATATATGTAGTATGAAGCTTTTAAAGATATATACTCAAAAACAAAAAATTCACTTGGCAATAAGAAATCTATCTATTTTGCTTTCTTTTCTCCATTGTGTTATTATGTTTCTAAGTTGTTTTTGTTCACAACACATTGACAGCACGAGCCTAATCTACCATTTTCTTTACGAAAGGTAGGTTTCTCAAATTTGTTTTCATGATTTGTGTTATGAACGTTTCATATATATACATTGCATTTATATTATATACCTTATATTTACACTGTGTATTGAACATTGACAACCTATTATTCCGTGCATGTTGACCATGTCATTTTTAACATGTTGTGGTCAAAATGTTAACTATTTTTTTTTTCATAATTATATAACTGAATTCATGGTTTATAATTCATCTCATTTTACATGTTGAGCTTGATGCGTAGTTCGATTCATAAAATTCAAATGCTCTTATCACTTTTTTTTATTCTTATTAATTATTTGATGATTTTAACATAGAAATTGACTATAAGAAACATTATGTCTATGGATAGTTTTGTCTAGGCTGAGGTATTTAAACTGACCGAAAGGAAATACCTCTACTTGAGAACTGACCTGAGAGTTGTAAATGAGTCAATTTTGTGTTCTAGGTGATGTAATAGTTATTGGATTTCTTTTAATAAGTTGTTTAGTAATATTTTCATAGAGACAACATGTTATATATATATTTGATATATGTTTTATATACATCATGCAATATAACAATGCTACAATTTTGTTAGTATGCATGTATGGTGTAAGTACTTGTCATGCGTTCTCGATGTCGAGATTCTAATGTAAGTATACTTCTTTCTGTTAGTTTTACAATGGCAAAAATCTTACAAAACTAGAGTTCGCAACTCTTGATATTAATGGAAATAACTACTTGTCATGGGTCTTCGATGCCGATATTCATTTAGATGCCATGAATCTTGGAGAAACAATTAAAGAAATAAATAATGTATCTAATCAAGAAAAAGCAAAAGCCATGATATTCCTTTGCTATCATCTTCATGAGGGATTGAAAATATAATACCTTACGGTAAAAGATCCCTACTACTTATGACAAAGTTTGAAAGAAATGTATGATCATCAAAAAACTGTTGTTCTTCCAAAAGTTCGTTATGACTTGATGCACCTGAGGTTGAAGGATTTTAAATCAGTAAGCGAGTATAATTCCGCATTATTCAAAATTAGTTCAAATTTAAAATTATGTGGAGAGAAAATTACTGATGAAGTGATCGATGGTCACGCAAGCGCACGCGATCGAAATAATATAAATTGGTATCTGAGTACCAAGTATCGAATCCCACAGGGAACGGAGTAACAAAGGTTTTGTTTTGCAAAAGTGTAAGGAAAATTGCAGGTTTGAAAAGTAAAAATGCAAAAATAAAGTTGGGATGGGTTGTTAGTGAAAAACAGAAATTGCGAAATCTAATTGCTAAATCTAGAAATGGCAATATTAGAAATAACAGAAATTGCAGAATTAAATTGCAGAATCTAATTTGGCAATGAGCGAAATGACTAAAAATTGCAAAATTAAATTGCAGAATCTAAATTGGCAAGATTGGATAGCAAATTTGATAAACTTAGAAAATGAAATGATAAAGGATGAGGCTCAAGAATGTCATTGCCCTAAGTTGTAATTGCAAGCCAAAATTGCAATTCCAACCTACTCCACACTCAATTGTAAACCAAAATTTCATCTCCTATTTACCTTGAATTTAGGTTTTTTAGGAGGCTAAGTGAGAGACCTATATGTCTATAGTCCCTCTATCTTAGATAATTTGGCTCACAATTTTATGGGCTTTGGAGTCCTTAATCCATATGTCTAGGGTAAGGAATGACTTATGTCTAAGCTCTTTTTCTCCATCACTTGTGTGAAATCCGTTTGTCACTAACCCCGTCGGTATTAGATCTAAGCTTGAGTTGATACCCTAGTTGATCAATCTAGGATCTCAACGGAATTTTAATCAACACAAGCAAACAATTGAAATGTAGGCTTGGTTTTTATTGGAATTTTGGCTATAATTACTTCTTAGGGAATTCACATCCTTGAACCCCCTAAGAAGTTTTAGCTCATATTAAAAATAGAAATATAACAATTAACTAAAGAAAAACTCATATTAGAAATTTGAGCAATTTACTAATGATGGG
The DNA here is from genome assembly GCA_033996785.1 of Trichosanthes truncata. Taxonomy (NCBI): domain Eukaryota; kingdom Viridiplantae; phylum Streptophyta; class Magnoliopsida; order Cucurbitales; family Cucurbitaceae; genus Trichosanthes; species Trichosanthes truncata. Next base: position 20,857,394 of record JAWPNB010000008.1, on the reverse strand, counting down.
CAAATTGAATTAATGGGAAAATTTATCTCGGCCACTTGCTCCTTAAACAATCAAAACCATAAAGTGTAGTAAAATTCTGGGCAGTGGCCAAAAATTCAAGGGAAAATGCTCAATTAAAATTGAAACAAGGAATGAAGGGTATTAATGGGTTTTCTTCCTTCTCCCTTCAATTCCCACAAAAACAATAATATGCAAAAAGGAAAATCAACTTCTGTAAAACTGAAAATAAAAAAAAACAGAGTAAAACAATTGTCCCTCCTTTTAATCCAATCCAATAATCAACCACAACTCCCTTCAATCCAATCGATCCAATCTCCTCCACTTTTAAAGGATGATTGATCTTAACGATTCAAGAACTTCTTGAATCGGATTGGAAACCCCAAGGAAAGTGCAGAAATTAATTTAGCAAATGGATTGAAGAAAGAATTCTAAAAAAAAGTTTCTAATGAACTCCGAATTCCCTACAAAGTGATGCATACTTGAATCCAGTTGAGAACAAGGGATAATTCCCATAACCATTCATCATATAAGAAAGAGAGTTTGATCCACTGTGAATAAATCCTTGATGAAGAAGAACAAAAAAAACTGAAGAAAAACAGAGGATGTTTCTTAAGAAAAAAATACCCACTAATATAAATTGAAAGTTAACTCAAACTTTAACCAAAATACATCAATTTAAGAATCGAAATAAGTTAAACAATGCTCATGTGATACAAACTGAAAGAAACCGAGTTGGGATTTGAATAAAATGACCAAAAACAGCAGCAAAATATGAAAAACAGAGGATGCAAAAAACTGAAAAACCCACGAACTAAATCTGAATTCGACCGAGGAAATCCCAACGAACGCTTCGAGCTTCTTCCCCCCTCTTTTGTAGATCTTCTTAGGGTTCAAATCAGCCAAAAATCGCGCTCCAATCCCATGATTCGTGCGGAAATTGCTCTTCCCATTTATGGGTTTCGTCATTCACGCAGGTGTAATTTTTCCATATATGCTCTGCCCATGATTGCCAAAACGGATTTAGCAATCTGATTTGGCAATTTCCAAAATTCCTGCTCCAGAAACAATTGCAAAATCAGATTTGGCAATCTGATTTAGCAATTTCCATAATTTCTGCAAAAAGAATTAATTCATTTAGAATTCTATTCCAAATGCTATCACATTAAATTCTTCCTTAAATTCAAGCAATCTTCCACTATTTTCAATTAATCTTAGGACAAACAAAATTATTTTAAGCAATTGGGACTTAAGTAAGCCTTAATTCTAAGGCTTATCATGAAGATATGTTAGAAAATACATTTTCTACTTTTTATGTCTCGAATATGCTTATGCAACAGCAATATCGAGAGAGAAAGCACTTAAAAAATGTTATGAACTTATTTCATGTCTTATTGTGGCTGAACAAAATAATGAGCTATTGATGAAAAATCATGAATCTTGACCAACTGGAGCAACACTATTCCCTAAAGTGAATGTTGTAGTGTCCAATAATTATAGTCGATGTCGTGGTCGTGGTCGAGGTCGTGACTGCGGTAGAAGAAGAAATGATAATTCATTTCGTGGTAGAAATGATAATTCATTTCGTGGTGATCGTCATTTAAATTTTAAGAAGACCACAAATAATGATGACCATAAAGGAAAATCCCTTCATGGAAAGAGTTCTAAAAGTGCTAAAACACAAATGCTTTCGATGTGGCATGAAAGAGCATTGGTCTCGTACCTGTCGTATGCCTAAGCACTTAGTAGACTTCTATCAAGCATCATTGAAGGAGAAAGGAAAAAATGTAGAAGCAAACTTCGTATTTCAAGAAAATGATGTATTTGACCCTTCCAACATGACGCATTTAGATGTTGTTGACTTCTTTAAATCTCCTGAATATAGAATTGATGCAATTGAAGAAGTAGGAAATACTTCATATGAAAATGTCCAATATTAGTATTGATTTTAATTTCAGTATCTTTCTTGTATGTATTTCTAGTGTAGGTTTGTTTTTTTTTTCTTCTTCAAGTTCAATTCTAAGACTTATTGTAATCGTTTTTTTTTTTAATGAATATGAAGGGGTGAATATTAAGAAAGCGGAAGCAATTTTGGATCTTGAGCACTCTAATTTGATCAATTTTATCAAACAAAAAACATGCTCAAAACTGGAAAAACAGAGAATAAGAACACAAACATTTGTAGCTCAATATTCTCTTAATCCTTTGCAAATCTTGGATCACCAACACTACTTGGACCACCACTAGAGTCTTCCCTACTATTCTCAGCCCTTGGAATGGATTGTGGGATCTTTGATTGAGAGAAATTGGGAGAAGAATGAGTAAAGATCTAAATAAAAAAAGCTAGAGAGTTTTCTACAAAAATCTCTTGTTTTTCTAATCTCTTCACCTATTGTGTTTCTTCTCTATTTATAGAAAGCCACAAGCTTAGTGAAGAAGCCAATTGAATGAAGATAAACTTCAAACAAGAAGCTTTGTGAAGAAGCCAATTGAAAGAAGATATGCTTCAAACAATAAGCTTGGTGAAGAAGTTATGAACTTGGTCCATATTTCATTTCCAAATGAATTTGAATTATCTTTTAATTTTAATTCAAAATTAATATAAAATTAATTTTAAATTAAAATCAATTTTTAATTAATTAAACAATTTAATTAATTTTAAATAAATATTTAATTTAATATCAAATATCAAATTAAATAATTGGACCAATCTTAATTTCTCAAAACGAACGTTCGAACATGAATCCCTATTCATGTTTTAAACCGAACGAATATTTAAATCATATTTAAATATTTCCACTTCTTTATCATAGTTTAATTCATAATTAAATTATAATACGTTAAGTATATCGCATATAATTAACGTTTACTCCCAAAATCGAATTTGAACAATTCAAATTCTTTTCTCTCAAATTATTCCAAGGCTTAGTCTGAGCTAGTAAGGGGACCTAATGGACCTACAGATCATGAGCTCCAACGATACGAGATTAACCAGCCAAACTCTTTAGCCTAGCTAATCAGCCTAGCTAATCAACATTCGTTAACCATCGGGACACTCCACTAAAGCCCAGTGGCTGCACTCTTCTCACTGTAGATATATTTCTGTCCACTCGATATAACCATGATTAGTAAGTCGATCCTTCACAGGTTGTTCGTAATTACAGCTGGGTCAAATAAACCGTTTTACCCCTGTAATTACTTCTTGTTCCTTAAGTCTCACTGATCCTCTAATGAACAATTTGGTTTGTGGTCCAACCAACAAACCGTATCCCTCTCAGGCCAACGAGAGGGTGGGCCCATTGTTCAAGACCTGGAGTCAGTACTTAAGGGAACAACCTCTCTACTAAACCCTAAAGCGGGTAGGAGTGAATTCCATCTCGCATGACTATGTTCCCAACTATCTATCCGGTCTTATCCCCAAAATGGGAGGCTTATTAAGTCGGCGATCTCGGGCCACTCTCACCCATGCAAATCTAAGGATAATCCTGAATAAACAGGAGTTCGTAGCACGCTCAGGATTAAGATCGAGTTACCTAGGTCATCGTATGAATATAGTCAGTTAAAACAGTAAACGGAGTTATAAAGTCTAAGTGACTATTTCGTGGTCCGGTCTTATGCAAACTCATTGCATAGGACGCCCCCACTCGCATGTCTCCACATGAACGATTTAGGATCACATCGTTAGTACTATACAAAGTGGGCCGCGTCCATAGTGTCCCCAGGATAAGGTACCCAGCCATATCCCTATACTATAGACCGTTCTGGTTATAACTCGAACTTGATCCACTTTTATGTCATACATAAAGTTCAAGTATACATACTATAGCCAAGGGTACTTAGTTCATTGGATTTGGGTTATTGAATACACAATTCACTTTATTCAATAACACATTTACTGAATAAACCTCAATAACATCTTTATAGTAAAATAGAATATACATTCAATTTACAAAACCACGAGTTTTAGGACATAAAACCCAACAGAATAATCATGACCACTTCTCATATTTTAGGTAATCCAAAGATGAACAATGAAGATTTATGCTTTGCAGATAGTGCAACTACGCACACCATACTTAAAAATAAAAAATACTTTTCCAAATTGATAATGCTTGAAACAATACTATACCAGATTATGCAAACTTGATTAAAGATTTTAGAAAAGAAAATCGTATCTTGCCTAGAGGAACAAAATTTACAATTAATAATGTTTTATTCTCTAGCAAATCAAAAATAAATTTATTGAGTTTCAAAGATATACGTGACAATGGTTATCAAGTTGAGACCAATAGTAAAAATAATATAGAGTGCCTTTATATCATATCTATTGTTTCACATGAAAAACGTATATTAGAAACATTGCTTACTTTTTCTTCTAGATTATATTATACTCATATACGAGTAATTGAAACTTATGCAACAATGAACCTAAAGTTCATGAATCTAGATATATTCACTGTTTGACATGATCGATTGGGTCATCCGGGGTCAATAATAATAAGAAAAATTATTGAAAATTCACATGAACATCCATTAAATTAAGAGCACAATTTCATGATTATACAATTAAAAGTATTCGTCTTGATAATGCTGATAAATTTACATTTCATTATATGTCAATTAGGATAAATGTTGAACATCTTGTAGCTCATGTTCATACTCAAAATGGTTTAGCGGAATCGTTTATAAAACATTTGCAATTAATTGCTATACCAATGCTTATGAGAGCAAAGCTTCCAATATCTATATGGGGTCATGCAATTTTGCATGCATCATCACTTATGCGTATTGGGCTAACAAACCTATCATAAGTACTCCCCAATGCAATTGGCTTATAGGCAAAAGCCAAATATTTCTCATTTACACATATTTGGACGTGTCGTATATGTTCTAATTGCTCCACCTCAACGTACTAAGATGAGTCCCCAAAGGAGGTTAGGAATATACGTTGGATTTGATTCTCCATCAATTACTAGATATCTCGAACACCTGATGGGGTGATGTATTTACTGCACGATTTGCTTATTGTCATTTTAATGAGACAATTTTTCCAACATTAGTGGGAGGAATGAAGAAGTTGGAAAATTAAATTAAATGGAATGCATCGTCATTGTCTCATTTCAATCCCCAAACATATCAATGTGAACTATATGTTCAAAAGATAATTCATTTGCAAAATATTGAGAATCAGATGCCAGATGCATTTACAGATATTAAGAAAGTGACCAAGTCACACATACCGACTACAAATGCTCCATCTATAATTGAAATCCCAACACATAAAGTTGCTATAACTAATAAGTCTGTGGCACGCCAGGAGCGTGGTCGACATATGGGTTCCAAAGATAAAAATCATTGAAAAAGAAAAGTAGCCAATAATCAACATGATCCAATTAAGAATGTGGATATTCCAGAAGAAATCCTGAATATGACTATTCATAAAAATATTGAAGAAAGTCAGATACTTGAGGATAATGATGAAATTTTCATAAACTATATCATAACATGGGAAAGATGGAACCAAATGATATAGTTGTTGACAACATTTTTGTTTACAATGTTGCCCATGATATTATTCATGAAAATGATGATTCTGAACCAACATATGTTGAAAAATGTTGACATAGAAAGGATTGACTTAAGTGGAATAAACAATCCAAATAGAATTAAACTCACTTTCAAAACGTGAGATTTTTGGACTAGTACTCCAGACATCAGAATATGTCAAGCACGTGGAATACAAATGAGTATTTGTAAGAAAAATAAATGAAAAGAATAGGATCACAAGATATAAAGTGGGACTTGTGACATGCATCTAATGGATGTAGTCGCAACATATTTATATGGATCTCTAAATAATTATATGTATATGAAAATTCCCAAAGGATTAAAGATACCATAATCATATAATTCAAATGCTAGAGAATTATATTCAATCAAATTACAGAGATCCTTATATGGATTAAAACAATCTGGACGAATGTGGTATAATTGTCGTAGTGAATATTTGTTGAAAAGAAGATATAAAAATAACTTTATTTGTCCATGTGTCTTTATAAAAAAATCACAGACATAATTTGTAATTACTCCTGTATATGTTGATGATTTGAATGTAATTGAAACTCATAAAGAGCTTCAAAAAACAATAGAATATCTTAAGAAAGAATTTGAGATGAAATATCTTGAAAAAACAAAGTTTTGTCTTGGTCTGCAAATTGAACACTTAGCAGACTGGTTGAATAGACATTAATGATTTGGAGGGTAGTTATGAGATATATCATATATGAGAGATTTGAGGGTTTTTTTTTTCAAATATATTCCACAATGGGTTATAAAAAATATTCTACTTTATTTTTATCACTTTGTCCTCACGAATTTACATTAATTACAACAAAATATAATGGGCACATGTCAATTCAACCATTTATTAGACATCGGTAGTTAAGTCTTAAAATTGTCAAAGTAAACATAACTCAACGGTAATTGACATATATAATAAAATTAGTGTGGCTGCTTGGATTCGAGCCATGGTCTCTTGGCCTCAACGTTCATAATTCAAAGGGAAAAACAGATCGTTCATGAAATAAGATTTATTATTTACTGAAAAAAAAAAAACTTTATTAACAAAGAAAAAAAAGTAATCGGCAGTCGAAAGCAACGGAAAGGGCCGGAAGCCCAATAGGCCAGATAACGTGACTTGGCGTAGGCCCAATCACAACAAAAAGATATAAGGGCCCAAAAAGAAGAGAAAACAAAAAAACAAAACAAACTGTGTGGCTGCTGGGATTCGAGCCCAGGTCTCCACGGCCACAACGTGGAATTCTCACCACTAAACTACAGCCACAGTTTGTTGTAAGATTTGTATAAAAATCAAATTAACACCTCACTACTCAGACGAAGAAAGCGCCTTGGGATTCATAATCAATAATATCGAAACTCGAAAGAGATTTTATTTATTGTTTTTTTTAAACGTTCATCCAATTAAAAGAATATAGTATTTTATTTAAATTCTATAATTATGAAGGGAAAAAAAATAATGTAAAGAGGTTTTTACCTTCTTCGAAAGGATCCGTGGTAAAATAATAATAAAAAAAATCAATAAAAAGTTACTATCTTTTTAAGGTGATAGTATTAACCTGGTTACATTGATATATATTTATATTAATTATTGTATGAATAAAAGTATATATTATAGGACAATGAATTATTGTTTTCAACCGACATAATTGAGTACACACTAATATCATTTAACAACGAGTATTATAGACTTCAACAAATTGACTAACCAACTTTAGAAAAATAATAAATCAAATTACAAAACAAATCAACTTTGCATATAATACCATCATGCTATTTATCTAAATCATAATTTGTAGTTCTCTCAAACTTTTTTGGATTGTTGCCTTACTTTCTCATTGTCTTTCAATTTGTTGTTTTAAACTAAAATCATATTATAATTGATAAAAGTGGGAAGCTTTAAATTTTAAATTACAATTGGAAAAAGGGAACAATTCCAAAACTAACATAGCAATGATAAGGACAACGACCCTCAACATATGATATTGTTCACTTTTGGCATAAATCTTCATGACTTTGCTTTTGATTCCCCCAAATAGTATTGTACAAATGAAGATAATTGTCCTCATTTATATACCATAGATATTTTCCTTCCATAGCTAATGTGAGATTTTGTTAGCACTCCTAACAACCTTCCTCTTGAACAAAGTACCACTTGAGCCTCCCCTCGAACAAATTTGTCTACTCCAACTTGTCACTCACATTGTGGGATATTATTTGATGGTGACGATCACCCATCACACCATCTACCAACTGTTCTCCCCTCGAACAAATATCCGCCTCCTCTATCAGGCAAGCGTGTGATAAAGTTTTACTTGTTTGCCGCTTCAAGCACTTTTTGTTTGCTCTATGAGATTCATCTACAATGTCAACATGAGGCTCACTAATCTTTGTTCCACTTTTAGGATTTTTTCGACACATAGCTAAGTTTTTAGCATGGCTCTAATACCAATTGATAAGGACAATGACCCTCAACATATCTCCATTTTTTCATCCCAACAAAAAATTGTATTAACCATAACAATTAAAGGTTGTTTGGAGAGCTATGTGGATTATAATAGTCTGTATAGTTATATAATATATGTTTAAGATGTAAAGTTATTTAGTATGAATTATAATAATCTATATTTAGAGTGCAAAATTTTTCACAAACTATCATAACCTGTGTCCCAAACATGCCTTTAAGTTGCAAAGAAGATTTTTATAATTCTAGCTTTTCATTTTTTAAAGTCTAAAATCGTAATTTAAAAATAGAAAGTTTTTTTAAAAATTGGGCTCTTTTTCATAATTTGGGGCCTTCCCTTCCCGCTGCCAGGCTCGAGAAATTCCACCCTGCCCGCCAAAACAAAAATCACTTTACATTTCCAAAGCACAATCCGCAAAGGTATCACGCGGATCGACATTCACAGCCGTCGAGTGGATTAAAATCCAACGGACGACGCGTTTCCCAGATGAACTTCGAAAAGGCCAGGCGTCGAATTTGCACTCCCATAAATTCCCCAAATCGCCACAATTCGGTACCAAAACCAAATTTTGAGATCATCCCCGTCGGCGCTCTATTCACCAATTTGCAGTAGAGAAAATGTCAGGACGAGGAAAGGGAGGCAAGGGATTGGGAAAAGGTGGAGCAAAGCGTCACAGGAAGGTTTTGAGAGATAACATTCAGGGCATTACCAAGCCTGCAATTCGCCGTTTGGCTCGTAGAGGTGGTGTCAAGCGTATCAGTGGATTGATCTATGAAGAAACCAGAGGAGTTTTGAAGATTTTCCTCGAGAATGTGATTCGTGATGCTGTGACCTACACCGAGCACGCCAGGAGGAAGACGGTGACTGCCATGGATGTGGTTTATGCATTGAAAAGGCAGGGAAGGACTTTGTATGGTTTCGGAGGTTAGGTTTAGGTTAATTTCACGAAAGATTGTATATCGCGGATTTGGTTAAAGTCATTGATGTTTCTGTTAGTTTTACTTGGAAGTTGTTCACCGTTGTTCTGGCAATGAAATTCTAGTTCATTGTGTAACTATTAACTTCTGTTTCTTCTTACTCTTTCTCCGGTGTCTAAAACTATGAAAATGTACTGCGCTTTGATCGTTGGATAGAGAGTTTCAACTGACTCTAGATTTCTAGTTGAATGGTTTTTATCCGTAGAAAGAATGTCCGAACGGAGTTCTAAATTGTGATTCAATTGCTGTAATTCAATTATCATTAAGTCGTTTTAAAGGTAAATTTGTTAGAGTGTTGATATATTAAATTTAGCATAATTTATTAGCTTAAGCTTTTGGGTTGATTGGTGATTTAATAAAATTTCATTTGAATGGGAAGGGTTAGGGTCAAAAAGCGCAAACAAGAAACAAAATTCCAGCTTCATCGTACTGCATAATGGATTAAACATGTCTACTTGGCTAAAAAGAAGTAGCAATGTCCTGAGTTCCTTACACTAATTTATCATTAGACAAACTACCTTCCTCTAGTATTTTGTGCTTATTTAGTTGAGTAATCCTTGACTTTTTATGTTCATCAAGGCTTAGAAATAAACATTGAAAAGCCTGATCTAACTTCGAATTGGAGAAACTTTGTGTATTAACTTAAAAATGCGGTTGTGGGGTAACCTGGCCTCTCTTGCAGAAGACTACCTAAATGGTTACAACACTAGATTTCTCATTTGGTAATTTTGACAAATTCCACAAGTTCTTCGTGCCCTCCAAAAAAAGAACAGAAAAGAAAAGAATAATCTAAAATGAGCTAGTAGGGACAGATTTTGATGGCGGTGCTGTTGGTCATTTGTAGTTTTTCTTGCTCAAAGTTTATGGGCTGAAGCACAGTTGGTTCTCAAAGTCTAGGCGTCCTTTTTTGTTGGTGAGGTCTTCACAGATATGGACTCCTTCAATGTGTCAAAAGGCGAGCAGGTCTGTGCTGATTACTTCTCAGTGATCTTTTGAGACCATTTTTATTTTTATCATTATTTTGTCAAACAGGATCACCTAGCTTGCTTGCTAGTTATTATGCATATCTGATTTCAAGCTCTTGATGATATGTCCTTTATTTAATCTGTAACAGAAGTTGTCAAGCATGCGTCATGCGTCTGACATTAATCTATCATTAACTTCTCTTCTTATTCTGGTCCTGTTGTTAGGCTTTCTATCCCAATTTGTTGGTATCATCATTCATCTTACTTGTATCTGTTCGTCTGTCTGGTATGTTTCTTGTCTATGGCTTGCTATAGATGCTAAATGTGAATGCAGAATGGAGAGGCTGACAAATATTTTAGCTTAGTTCATCTTAAATCCTGATTCAAATGTGGATGTAGAATGAATAAACTGCTTTTCTAGTATTAGCTTTACTTATTTACAAACGTTACTCCTGCAAGCATGTGTATGATTCACACTCTACCTTTTGCTTTAGTCTAGAATCAAGATAGTAAGAAGTTGCAGTTGCAGATACAGTCATCTTAGCATATAGATAAGACAATCAATGTGATTCCAGTTTTCCATGTCTTAAGTTCTTAAAATGCATTGTTTGTAGGATGCTTTATATTTCTCCAGATGTCGTCTCGGCCATTACTTGTTTTATAGGTAGCTTTCTGATCAGACAGGATGGCGATGAAAATTCATATGGTATCAAGGATTCCCCTTCATATTCCTGGCTGGGCTCTGAAACAATCCTTCAAGAACTCTCCTATTCATAACGAGGTATTGATATTTGATTAGATGGCACTATCATGCTTACCATTTGGAAGATCATCCTGGACTAATATTTTGTGAAGATTTTGATGATTTTTCCTATAGGCTGTAAGTGTAATCATCTCTTCTCCACTCTCAAACATTTTGTGAATAACATCCATTAGGAGTTTAATGGGCATTCCTTGCTACAATGGAATTATGTAATGGATGTGGATGTAATGTAACATAATGATAGTTGGAACAATGCAAAACATGCACTCCCACACATAACAAATTTGGCTAGTGTAAGGTGCAGGGGGATTCAATATCTGGCTTGCAGCTTTTGAGGCATTAGTGTATCCCCGTGATTATGAATTGTTTGCTAATCTTGTTTGATAGACCAGTTTTTTCAGAAATTAACCCAGCTTGTTGAGCTAGGATATGAGAATCAAGTCTCTCAAGTCTCATATATTTTGTTGTGGATGGCTATCTGGACCTCCCTCTTTTCCTCTTGATTTGAATTGACTAAATTGCTTGGTTTTAATGCACTTCCCTTTTCTTAAAAGAAAAAGTTGTAATGTAACATTAAGTGGCTCCATTTTTAGGATCAAAGAGAATTTTTTTAATACAAGAATAACATCTTGCAGGAATCTGTTATGAGTTTTTGTGTTTTTTTTTTAGTACAAGACATTAAGGAAACAAAATCAAGAACAAGGGGCATTGGTTTTTTAGGGCACCAGCCACTAGTAATCTAATCTGGGTAGTCTTCTATCCAAATATCGTTCAGCAGTATCGACGAGCATGCTGCAAGTTCGTGAACACATTCTTGTTGTTTCTTGAGGAGAATTTCATTTACAAAATTTTGTGTTTCATTTGCAAATCTTTCCCACTAGAAGTTTTCAAAGAATCAGAGAATCGATTTTTAGCTCATATTGGGCAAATACCTGCTTCAGATGCTACTGTGATTCATAAGAAAGGGTTCGACTCTCCTAATTTTCTATGTTGTTTAATTATTCAAACTTGAAAAACAGCCATTACAAAAATGGAAATTTGTAACAAAAAAACAAAAGCAGATTACTAGTTTAGTCCAAAAGGGTCTTATGAGACCATTTATAAAATTGAAAAGCTCATTAATCTATAAATTATAATATAAACTATAACACATATTTAAATTTAGATCCCAAACTTAAATGTTTATATACATATTATACACTTTTTAAACTTCAAGTATTTATTAGATACAATCTATGACCAACAATTTTTTAAAAAATTCAATTTTAGCACATAAACTTATTATGTTGTATCAATTTTCACTCTAAACTTTCAATTTCATGAAATTGGATCATAGACGTAGTGAAATGTTACAATTTCTACCATTTATTCAATTTCTGCTTTCACCACTAATTTTAACAAAAAAGCAAGGTAAACATCTTCATAAACTTATTAATTCAATATTATAAAGTTTTGCACAAATTTAAGTTTGATTAATGAACAAATTAACCATGAAATAATTTTGCTAAAATTCATAAATTTTACATAAAAATTTAGCTTTAATGTCATTTTCTTTGAAATCTTATCAAATTTGTCATGAATATGTTTTACAATTCATGGAAAGCACATGAAAATACTTTTTTTTTTTCACGAATTTTCAAACAAAAACTTATTAAAGATGAAAATTGCAACACTTTTTAAAGTTTAAGGTTGAGATTGCAACATTTATCTATGTTTGAAGTGCAATTTGATGTAATTGAAGTTTTTTCGTAAAAATTAATACAACTTGTGTCGCAACGTCATCGCGACGCGGAGCGCCCGACGTCCTCTCCTAGGAGTCTCTTTCGAGGTAAAAGGTTTGGAGTCGCCACAAATCATTATAGGGTGTGATTGGTCACCTATTTTAGAGGAAAGGGGATAGTCTATGAAACCAGAAATTAGGCTCAGGAGTCGATTGAGTGTAGAGAATGTGTTAGCACCCCTACAACACTCGTTTTAGAAAAACGGTTACCACATTTTATTTCAAAATTATCCTTTTATTTAATAGTCCGAAAAAAATATTTTTATGTTTTATTTTGAATGTCCCAAAATTTATTAATTCACATTTTAAAATAAAATATGAATTAACAACTATGAGTGGCTCAAGGCCATTAGAAAAACTTGGAATTTATTTTGATATTTCAAAACAAATTCCTTATTTTATAAAAACAAATTACTTACGAAAGAATTTAAAACAAATGGTTCTTATTTCAGAAATCCAATTTTAAAGGGGCAAATTTGTTTTATTTCAAACTTTTGTTGCCAAAATGTAATTTTAATAAATTGGAATGTTCTTATTTCAAAAATCCAATTTTAAAGGGGCAAATTTGTTTTATTTCAAACTTTTGTTGCCAAAATGTAATTTTGATAAATTGGAAAGTTCTTATTTCAGAAATCCAATTTTAAAGGGGCAAATTTGTTTTATTTCAAACTTTGTTGCCAAAATTTAATTTTGAAAAAGTTTCAATGAGATTGAACAAATTTTGACTAATTGGGTAGTTCCCAGGTAGAGGTGTTCCCTTTGGTCAGCTTAAATACCTCAGCCTAGACAGAACAAGTCCCTCATAATCAAATTTTATTCCAAACTTTTGTTTTATTTCAAACTTTTGTTGCCGAAATGCCATTTTGAGAAATTGGAAGGTTCTTATTTCAGAAATCCAATTTTAAAAGGGGCAAATTTGTTTTATTTCAAACTTTTGTTGCCAAAATGTAATTTTGATAAATTGGAAGGTTCTTATTTCAGAAATCCAATTTTAAAAGGGGCAATTTTTGTTTTATTTCAAACTTTGTTGCCAAAATAAAATTTTGAGAAATTTTCCATGAGATTAAATAAATTTTGACTAATTGGGTGGTTCCCAGGTAGAGGTGTTCCATTTGGTCAGCTTAAATACCTCGGCCTAGACAGAACAAGTCCCGCATAATCAAATTTTATTCCAAACTCATTAATTAGTTACAACTGAAGAGCTCAACTAGAAAATCTAAATTAAGACCAAATTAAAACTTTACTTTAGTTGGAATCAATTTAGAAATAAATCAATTGAAACTAAAGTGAAATTGTACTTAGAAAATTCCAAATCGAATCAAATTTGAATGAAATCATCAAATAGCAAAATTTAAGTAATTTGAAAATTAAGCAAATTAAGCAATTTAACGAATTAAACAATTTACAAATTAATTCAAATCAAAACAAGCAAATATCAACATTCAAGCAATTTGCAAATTAAGAAAATTAAGCAATTTACAAATCAAGCAAATTAAACCGTTTGCAATTTAATTCAAATTAAAATGAAATAAATCAATTTTCCAATCGAATGAAATAACGAATTAAACAACATGTCATAAATCAATTGAAAAATAAATCGTCAAATGATGGAATGAACCATTCAAAAATTAATTGAAATTTAAATAACAATTAAAGCTAATTGACATTTAAACAACAATTAAGACCAAAATGAAATTAAACCATTCAAGGACTATTTGACATTAAACCAACATGTTATGGAAAAATTGAACACACAATTAATTGGTCAATTAACAATCTAATTGTAATTTAAACAACAATTCAAGTTAATTGTAATTTAGATGACAATTAAAGTTTGAGTATGGTCCGTTTGACGACTAAATAAGCATGTCAAATTAATTTATCTTCATTTATTTGCAAATTGATAACATGTTATTGGTCAAATTAGACTTAAACCACATGCTGTTGGAGAATTAAAAATAAACCTCATGTTATTGGTCAATTTGAAAATCAAACAACATGCTATAGACCAATTCGTAAATTAAGTAACATACTGTGGATCAATTTATTAAACAACATGCATTGGATGAATTTAAAGTTTAAACAAACAGTAGTCAATTAAAATTAAACCATAATTATGGTCCAATTGAAAATTAGCAAAAAAGTAGGGACAGATTGGGGAATTAAGCACCAAAAGAGAGGGTTAAAATGGGAGTGAAAGAAAGAACTTTCTCTTCCTTTCTTCCACACCTCACCTTACGAAAAGAAGAAGAAGCAGTGGGTGGTTGGAGTTGATTTCAAATCGCCGAAAACGAAATTGCCGCCGGAATGGGTAATCTTGCCGGAATTTGTAGATATGAGTAAACTCTCCTCTCCTCTCTTTTTCCTCTCCAATCTCTCTCTTTTCTCTCTGATCTTCTCTCTTCCTCCTCAATCTCTCTCTTTTCTCAATGATCTTCTTTTTCTCCTCCCTCTCTCACCCAAAAGGTCCCCTTTTATAAGAATTTAACACTCCTTAAAATAGTATGGTAAGTAGAGAAAGGAGAGTGAGTGGCAATGAGGGAGAGAAAATTTGGGAGAAAGAAACTAGCTAGTGGGAAGAATGAGAAAATTGGAGAAGACTATTGACTTGTGAAAATGTATTTTGAAAGAGAAGAAAAAAATAAATAAATAAAAAGAAAAAGAAAAAAAAAAGAAAAAGAAAAAGAAAATAAATAAAATCAACAAAATTAATAAACATGAAAGCTTTAAACAAAGCTTGAAGAAAAATAAAACAAAAATGAACTAAAGTAACACAAACCAAAAATTTAAAACAAATCAAATCGAAGTATAAAAATTAACGAATCAAATACGGTATCTACAACTTGACAAGTTGAAGAGTAAAAATTGATTTTTTTCTCCAATAACAAATAACAAAAATCAATGATATAAACAAAATAAAATATTTAGTGTCACATATTGATAGCCACGGCTTAATATTTTTCACATAGTACTCGAAATCTATTGAAACTTATTAAAATAAATCAAAATAAACAATACGTGACACCAAATATTATTTTTTATTTTAAGAAATATATAAATTATTAATTAAATATTCTATCTCTCATTACATAAATATTAAATAATACCGAATACCTGATCAAATTAATGCAGTATATTAATATTTTGACATGTATATCGTTTTACATTTTTTGATTCCCGGTAAAAATAATTATTGAGGCTTAGTAAATAATTAAGTATTATTTATTAATATATATATAAATTTTTTTATAAGAGTAAAAATAATTGTGCCAATATCAGCTTAGGTTAATTAGTTAAGATTATATATTCGTCCTAAACGTCAAGGGTAAGGTTAAGGGTTCCAATTCCACTTATACACTGTTAATTAATGGGAAAAAAAGTAAAATTTTAATTTTTACTCTTACACTTACTAAATTATATCAATTTTCATTCTAAACTTTCAATTTCATCAAATTGACCATAAAATTAGGCAAGTGTGTCAATTTTTACCCTCTATTCAATTTCCACTAATTTATCCATTAGTTTTAACAAAAAGTAATGTAAAAATCTTCATAAACTCATTAATTCCATTAAAATCAAGTTTGGAACTTTGTCACAAAATTAAGGTTGATTAATGCATAAATAAAACAATTAAATAACTTATCAAAATTTACAAATTTCAACAAAAAAAATTAACTCTAATGCCATTTTTCTTTGAAATCTTATCAATATTATACCTTACATATATTTTAGAATTTATTGAACGTATATGAGAAACTTTTTTTTAATAATATTTTAAATAGAAATTTACAAGAGAGTTAAAATTGTAACACTTCTTAAATTTCAAGATTAAAATTTTAACATTTATGCAAATTGAGATACAATTTAATAAAAGCGAATGTTTAAGATAAAAATTGATAAAGCTTGAAAAACTTTAAAAATAAAAATTGATTTTTTTCATAAAAAGAATTGAAACAAAAAATTTGCAAATTGTAATAGGGCAGCAAAATTAGGATTCCCGCTGCCCGGCTCGGAAATTTCACGCTGCCCGCCAAATAATTGAAAGAAACGCATTTTCAAACCTCTATCCGCAGAGGTTTCACGCGGATCACCCTTGTCAACCGTCGATTTCAGAAAGAATCCAACGGACGACGCGATTCGTTTCCGAAGTTCAAAGCCCAGTCCGGAATTGCACTTCCATATCATAAATACCCCAAACCAGAGAATTACAGCATCAAATCAAGAACTTCCGATCAATTCTCTTACTGTTCATTCTCCATAATCAATCGTGAAAATGTCTGGACGTGGAAAGGGAGGCAAGGGTTTGGGAAAGGGAGGAGCAAAGCGTCACAGGAAGGTTTTGAGAGATAACATTCAGGGTATCACCAAGCCTGCTATTCGCCGTCTGGCCCGTAGAGGTGGCGTCAAGCGTATCAGTGGTTTGATCTATGAAGAAACCAGAGGTGTTTTGAAGATCTTCCTTGAGAATGTGATTCGTGACGCTGTTACCTACACTGAGCATGCGAGGAGGAAGACGGTGACTGCGATGGATGTGGTTTATGCCTTGAAAAGGCAGGGGAGGACTTTGTATGGTTTCGGAGGTTAGGTTACGGTTTGATTTCAAGAACGATTGTATAGTTTGTTTCATGGATGCTAGTTATCTTTGTTTCTGCAAGTTGTTTTCCATTGTTCTGGCGACGAGATACTGGTTCATTCTCAAATTATGCATTTAAGTTTCTATTCGTTTGTCTCACCCTTTCTCCCTCTCTTTCTCTTGCGTGTCAACCTGAAAATTGAATCTGTAATCCGATTTCTTAAGTCTATAGCTTAAACAAGAAACTAAAGATCGACCTCGCCGGCACACGTTTAATTTGTACTATACAATCGACAAACTTAGATGCCTAATGGCGTTGAATCTAGTTGATGAAATTCGAATTTTTTGAAAGAAATAACTATTACATTACTAATTGATTACAATGAGCTAAAACCGGCATCCTTGAGCAAGTGGGGGCTTTGATGTCTTTTGAAGTATTTTTTGCAGTTCTGGAAATTTTCGGATCCAAAGAATTATATCAAAAATATGTAATCTTTGATAGTTTAAAATCCTTATGTAAAAGATGCTTAATAAAGTGAATGTGAAAATGGTTGGCCTTGTTGTAATGATGTTATCCATGTATGTCAATGCAGCAGTTTATGGGATTGTTCAAATATGATACTTTAAAATCATGGATAATAAGAACTAAGAAAACCTAGAGAACCCAGATCTTGGAATGGATTCATGTGAAGTTCATTGATAGATTTGATAAAAAATGACTTTCTCCATGGTTTGAGTTATATCAATGACGTATCCTCTAGGAATCTGCATGTAAACCTCCTGAAAAGAATATCTCTTGCAGGAATTTGTTGGCATCAAGAAAAAACGATTTCTACTTTCTTTTTGATTGGCTTGTCTGTGTTTCAGGTGTACAATTCTGAATTCAGAGTTTGAAAAAACTTTGGCTGTTCTGTTCATGTCCAGCGATTGATTTCATAATGGTGTTACTTTCCTTTCATTAATTTGCTTATTCGTCAGTGTCAAAGCATTTAATTTTCTTTGGAGTCATCGTAGAAAAATTATGAGAAAATAAGTTCAATTTTTTAAAATTAAAAACAAAACAAATGGTGCTGTAAGTTGAAGAGCAGCGTACGGATTTTCAAATTTTCTCAATTGGAGACGCTTCTCCAAGTTCAGGGTCAGGGATGGTTCCTGAAGTTGACGTTTGTGGTGTAAATATAAATATGCTCAAAAATGTTATTCAGGATGCAACTTCTCTTAACCATAGCAGAATTGCTGTTGGTGCAGTTTGTTATTTCATTTTTTTCTTGCTCGAAGTTGATGTGCTAGAACATTTTTAGAATTCAGAAAGTTCACAAAGTCTATTTAACATTTTGGTAAGCGAGATCTTAAGGCTTTGCAGGTTCTTTGCTATCCTGCATTTAAGTGGATTTAGAGGTGGGCTTCTCTCAAGCGGTCAAAGGCATGCATGCAGGTCCGTGATCTTTAACTTGATTTCTTGCTACCATTTGTTTATGATTTTGACAATCAAGGCTAGTTAGCTGTTTTTTTTTTAACCTATATTCATCTAACGTTAAGGAGTTGTTTGGAGTGCTGAGTGAGTTATATAATAAGTGGTTAGGATGTAGAATTGTTTAGTCTAGATTATAATAGTTTGTGTTTGGGATGTAGAGTTATTTAACTTCACATACTATTATAACCTACTTAGCGCTCCAAACAAGCGCTATGTTTTTAATTATACGGCTATTGGTTGATCTGTCAGACGTGTGAGTAAAAGTATATAACTCACACCCTGAAGACTCCTACTGAGATATTTTTCATGAACTTCTATTCTCATTCTGGTCCACAAATGACGTTTTCCATTGTAAGTTTTTGACTGTGTTTACTTGTATGCATGTATTTACCAATCATTGTTCCACTCGATGGCTTGATTGAGATCCTTACATGTGCTTTTGGGATGTCATATGCAGATCCTACTTTCCATTAGACATGCCAAATTTGGGGAGGTTATTAGTATTATCTGATCTGCAAATATTCCAGGTTAATCCATCTTAGGATCGGTTCAAATTTGAAAGTGGAGATTTTATGCAAGCCCCCATGAATATAAAATAGAATATACTGCTTAACTCAAATCTACATTTGTTTAACTAATATGTTACTTCTGCAAGTACGTGTATGATTCACATTCCCTCACTGCTTTAGTATGAAGTACAAACAGTCCTATTTGCTTGTGGATAACCGATGTGATTCCAGTTCTTTGCTAATTTCTTAAATGTCCTAGTCTATCAATAGCATTATCGCTCTCTGACCCGTCTGGCTGTACAAACCCAAATGGTATCAGTGATTTACCCTCGTGCTCTTAGTCGTGCTTACTGCTTGGAACAATCCTCTTATACTTCGACTGATGCAAGGCATTGAAATTAGATTATATGAAATTAGGATGTTTAGGCCCCATTTAATAATTTGGTTTTGGTTTTTGAAACTTGTGCTTGTTTTCTCACAAATTCTCTACCATAGTTTCCATCTTTCTTAAAGAAACATTTGAGTTTCTAGCCAAATTCAAAATTCCAAAAACAAGTTTTTGAAAACTGTTTTTTTTTGTTTTTGTTTTTGTTTTTGTTTTAAAACTTGGCTTGGTTTTTGAAACACATGTAAAAAGTAGATAATAAAACATGAAATCCATAAGTAGAAGTATCTATAAGCTTAATTTTAAAAAACCAAAAGGTTATCAAATGGGGCCTTAACTACTTAGATCAATACTCTAAAAGAAATTTGATGGTTTTTCATATCGGCTATGGTTAAAAATTAGTGCAAATCTATTGTATGAGTAATTTGAATTAGTTATTTTTTTACCTATCACAAATTGATGCTAGTGCCACTTTGTAGGCTATAGGTAGTATTTATGTAGGAGTTATGTGGTATTGACTTATAATTTGAAGGGATGTGATTTAGTTTAGTGGTGTAGTGATGTTGATGAGAGAGGTGTTTTAAGGTTAGTGATCTAGTTGATGAGTTGGTGATTTGTTATTTATTTTTGTACAAATACATGTAATGTTTCTCACTTTAATGAATAGAAGATAATAGAAGCACTTCTTTTGTATAATTTATCTTTTGTTCTCTTCATTTTTTGTTACAGTATAATCTCTCCGTTTTCAAACATTCCATGAGTAATAGCATCGACATCTTCATTTGAACAACGATTGTTGTTTTTATAACCTTGTTTAGCAGCTTATATCCCAAACTTTTTGAGTGTTTTATGCAATCATTGGAGACTTATTTAACTTTTGAATGGTTGACACAATTTAAATCACATAACTGGGATGTTATACTTACTACTCAGTCACGTATCATGTCAAAAAATATTCAACCAAAATTATAAGAATGTGATATGGGTCAAAATGTTCAATCATAATCACAAGTTCAAACTCTTGTTAAAAGAATTTAAAGAAAAAAATATTAGAAGTACTAATTTAAATTTTCATCTGCCAAACCGAGTATAGCTCAACTGACATAAAGTATGTGTCTTCGACCAAAAGGGAGGTTTGAGTACTCTCCCCCTACTTATTGTTGAACTAAAAAAAATCTAAAATTTTCATCCAACTATAAGAATGTCCATGACTGCCAATATGAGTATGACTCAACTGGCATAAAATATTTGCTTTCGACTAAGAGGTGAGAGGTTCGAATCTCCTCTCTACGTACTGTCCAAACAAAAAAGAAAAAGAATGTCATAACTAAGTTACTCTCAAATATGATTTATCTCTAAGTCGGTTTTTATTGTATTTAATAAAACTAAAGAATACAAAATTTGTAGTCTATTCTTATTTTGTCCAACTACAAGAATGTTAATAACTAGTTAACCAACTAATTAATGGAATTAGTTGTACCACTTATTCAAATACTTGATATAAATTGATAAAATGAAAAATTTAAAGTTAAAAATTAAAATTTTTATTGAAGCATTGGGTATTTTGGAATGGATAAAGATAGCCAATTAGATGAAGGTAAAAACACTTACAGTTCACTCATATTCCTTGCTGAATATTCAAATGTTGAATGGTGGCACAAAAGTGTTGAATGAAACTTTTACTATCATCAACCATATACTTGCTTTTAAATTTACTTTTCAAAGGATTGATTTTGTTCATGTTACTTGAGAAATGAATAGTGCAGGATGCTTTGGCTCAACGTGGACGTTCACAATAATCTATGTTATGGATTCAGTCTTCTTCATCATGGCTTATGGAGTTGTGTGGAAAAAAAATCCTATTTCTATTATAACTCAAGAGACATATGTTTATTCTTCGCGAATGAATTTATTTTTACTCAAAAAAAAAGAAGAATAATCTTGTCCGACCATAGACCTTTTTATTCTTTTCCATCACAATTAAATATATACTTTTTTTTAAGGCAATTAAATATGAACTTTTTAAAAAAAAAACTAATTAAATATGAACTTACTCGTATATAGAAATTTATTTTTAATGATTAAAAATATATTGGTGGGTGCCACAAATAAACCACGTTAGAGAGTAGCAGTTTGAAATTGGACCTTTACCATAATTTGGGCCTTCCCGCTGCCCGGATTCAGAAATTTTACCTTGCCCGCCAACATAAAAAAACAAAACACAATCCCGAAGGGTTTCACGCGGATCGATCTTCTAAACCGTCGATCTATCAAAAGATCCAACGGACGAAATAATTCTAAGCTGAACTACAAAATCAGGCTTCGAATTTGCACTTTCCATAAATTCCCCGAATCGCGTTCTGTCGAACATCAAAATCAAATCTTCTCACCGACTCGCAACGCCGTTCGTTCCCAAAAATCAGCGGTGACAATGTCAGGACGTGGAAAGGGCGGCAAGGGATTGGGAAAAGGAGGAGCAAAGCGTCACAGGAAGGTTTTGAGAGATAACATTCAGGGCATTACCAAGCCTGCAATTCGCCGTTTGGCTCGTAGAGGTGGTGTCAAGCGTATCAGTGGATTGATCTATGAAGAAACCAGAGGAGTTTTGAAGATTTTCCTCGAGAATGTGATTCGTGATGCTGTGACCTACACCGAGCACGCCAGGAGGAAGACGGTGACTGCCATGGATGTGGTTTATGCATTGAAAAGGCAGGGAAGGACTTTGTATGGTTTCGGAGGTTAGGTTTAGGGTTTAATTTGAAGCATGATTGTAGATCATAACTTTTGATCTGATATTTCCTAGGCGTACTAGTTCTTATAGGTATTCTAAAAGTTAATTCCTCATTAGTCGGGAAGCGATGGAATGTTTACTTTATTGAAGATATGTGCTATAAGAATTTCGTTTTTTCTTCATTTTTTTCGTCGTCCTTGTTTCGGCATTTAACTAAGTTTTTCGAACTAACTCTTTACCAGTCTACAATTTGACTTCGTTCAACTCTATGGAACGTTTACATCCATAGAAAAAAGCAAGCCAGGCATTATGGACTTTCAGTTTCTCTCATGAATTATAACTATGAGTTTATTTGGAAGTTGAAGTTCGTTGGAAGCAGTAGCTTGATTAGAACATCCAATTTCAAACACTACAGCCACAATTCATTAGTTTATGCTTTTGAAAGATTACGTTTAGATTTAGAACTTGGAACCATTCACTAGTTTTTGCTTATTAAACATGCTAGAAAAATCAAGAAAAGCAGTTTAACAAAATCTTGAACTTCCAGCTTGAAGTTCGAAATTTGATATCAAAGGAACTATTCTCGTTGCTTCTGAAAGATTATGTTTTGATTCAGAACTTGGAACTATTCACGTTGCACACAGCTTAACGTGTAACGTGTAACTTGTTCGAATTTATAAATTTATTTTCTGGAATGATATGCTCGTTAATGGATTTGTTTTAAAATGCTACTAAATAATTGGAAGTAAGATTATTATGCGTCTCTGCGCTGCTTGAATGGAAGTATATGAGTCATCTAAATTTGTTGTTTCAATCAAGTTTTTTTGGCTTTGATAATCCATGCGAGGAATATAACCCGAGACAGGATATTTTAGTTTTCTCACTTGCCGCGGTTATTAAAGTTGCGATCGATGTTTCAGGTTAACCTTTTAATTCCTGCAATGGCAACTAATACTTCAAATTGCAGGTTGAAGAAGAAGGCACTTTTATTCAGGTGAGAATGCATTTTCTTTTACAACTCTCCCCGGATGTCTTTTTGTTGGTTGATATGTTTGAAGATGATAATTTTCTATAGCAAGCTGCACTGCATGCTGTGTTTTTCATGGAGCTGAGAATTTTGAAAACTCATGCTTGTTTCCGTTTCAACCTGATCAAGCCATTCACAAACTGTCCCTTTTATTTATTATCAGTTACCAGGTAACATCCAGATATTGATCTACCGAAGGATTTCTTTGTTATTTTGATGTTTGTTTCTTTGGTTCGATTGAAAATTCTCCTTTTTGTTAATTTTACAGTCCCTGTAGTTGTGAAATCATGCAAGATGCTGTTTTTGTTTCGTTGTTTATTAGCTTTCTACTGTTTAGTGTTGAAGACGACCTTAAGTATAGCTTCCTCTATGGTGTGTCATATGCTGCCTGTAAATTCAAATAACGATTGTAATTCTAGATCTCATGCCTGATTGAAAAGCCTGTCTGATTTGCCATCACGATCACATCTTTTACCTTCTTCCTCAATGAACATTGTTTACAGCTTGACTGATTGATTGGCACCTGCTTTAAGTCCTCGATAAGAAACACAAGTGAGATATTGTGTTTTTTTGTGTTTGTGGATTTCTTCTCTTTGTCGAAAGGATGACCCATAAGCAAATATGAGAGCGAGATGGTCAACTGGGAGGGCCATGTACCAACCAAAGAACCTTTTTAGGGTAAGAATTTTCCAACGGAAAGAAAACCTTCCCTATTCCCCTTGTAATTGGGGATTTACCGCCTTACGTGGGGCGGGTCCCTGCAGGTTAAATGGACATCTCCAAAATCATCTGCACAACACACTTGTCTTATTACAAAAGAACTTCCTCACTTCACATCAAGCTCAGCCTCTACCATGCATCTGCGAGTATGCTCCTTGTTTGGCTAGCATGTCCATGTGCGACACTTGTTGGACACATATTGGACAAAATTGAAAGTTTAGGTCCTATTAGACATAAATTTTAATCTTATATCTAATACATTAGTTTATTTTAAAAATATTTAAAATATGTCAAGAATTAGACATTTTCAAAGTTTAGGAATCTATTAAATATAAAATTGAAGGTAGACACAAATCTGAAAGTTTAAGAACTGAGCTTGTAATTTAACCTACCACTTTTTGCTATTAGCTATGCCTAGACAAAGTGAACCTTTTGTTTCTCTCCCCATGTTCTTCTGAATGATTATTTCAACATAAATTCCAATTACTCGAATTTGTGTGCTTAATGTCATGGTCATGCTTGTCTAGACGTTTTGTCTGTGTTCGGATGCCCATTTTAACCTCTTTTTATCATGTTTTCATGTCATGTCTTTTGTTTAGTGTTGTTTACTTTCCTTATATTTTTGTTGGCATATGACTTCTCGCCATTTTTATGTTCAAGTCATTCATAAACAAATCCTAGAATGTACTATAGGAAGATGCAACTAGTTGTCAATTCTTCCTAGTTTCACAAATAATTTGTATCGTTAAAAGTTACTAATGGATTGAGTACATATCAATTTGTTATCTTGCTACATACTCAATCCATTATTGACTACTAATAATCATGCACTCAACATGTTGGTGGTTTTTAATAATAAAGATTATTTATGAGCTTTTTTAATCAAACAACTATAAAGATGAAATTCTAACTTTTAAAATCATAGGAATTGAATTTGTTATTTAACCTAAAAACAATTGGAGGACAATTAACAAAACCATATATAAAAGTTACATTAAAACTAAGTCTAAGATACATGAACTAAACTCAAATCATAATCATAAAAATCGGATTAGCAATTCAAACCTAAATATTTTACAAAACAACCTTAAAATTATTTGCGTGTTGGCACATAAGTTTTGGCAGTTTCATATTCACAACAAATTCCGAAATTTCCATTAGAAAGAAAAGAATCATCTCTGAAAATGTCGGGACGTGGAAAGGGATTGGGAAAAGGGCGGAGCAAAGCGTCACAGGAAGGTTTTGAGAGATAACATTGAAGGCATTACCAAGCCTGCAATTCGCCGTTTGGCTAGTAGAGGTGGTGTGAAGCGTATCAGTGGATTGATCTATGAAGAAAACAGAGGAGTTTTGAAGATGTGGTTTATGCCTTGAAGAGGTAGGGAAGGACTCTCTACGGTGGACTTCAATGGCGGAGAATTCATGAACGATGACATATTACCTGCTGTATTAATTTAATATGAAGTTTTGAATGAGGGACTTCGTTATTTTCTTATGCTAATGCCCCACAACTATACGAGAATATATAGAGGAATGCATTACCTGGACCAATGGTGTTGACTCTAAACCCCTTTTTCTAGTCTCGGAAGTATAGATTTCTGATACTGTATGCTCAAATCCAAAGCCCCATTCTATATTTGCAAATGCTATGGTATACAAGACTCAGGAGTGTTGTAGTGTAGGTCTCTTTACCATCCCCAAGACAAAATATACTCAGGGATTGCCATGTACTTTCCACAAATTTTAGTAATCTTGGTCCTCATAGAAGTATCCCCAGTTTCTTAAGTTTTCCAACTCAAGGCAGCCAAAGCAACTTGTTGGGACCCGTACCCATACCCTCATTTTGGAGTTGGAGAACACATTCCCCCACCTAAACGAAATTTTTTTGCTCCATTAGAGGCAAACCCCTGTAGAAAAAATGAACATCAATATAGGCATATAAATCAAGATCAACAGAGCACCATGTAAGGATTTGAATGAACAACAGGTGAGCATAGGGACCGGGATATCTAAGATTTAAAAAGGAATATAACAGTATCTAGAGGAAAAACACTGATGTCTAAAAAGTTAACAAGTCTTAATCTAGACAAGAAGCATTAAATTGGACTGTCGGTTCTCATTTAATGATGGGACAGCTTTAATCTGATTAGAATGGTGGGTCTGGGTCTGACCCTTATTCTGTTGAAATCAAGTAGACTAGTTGAAAGTTAGGCCATAGGCATGGCACAATTGATTGTCGCTGCCTTCCAAGAGATAACAATCTGGGTCCACCATGCAATCACATGTGCCCTTCATAAAGTGGGACTCTCGACACGTTTTGCAGTTCCAAGAAGATAAACCATTAATGCCCACATATTTAAAATATCACTTTCAAGTATACAATCTTAACAATTTCAATCTGATATTTTAAACAACAATTTATTAAAAAAAAATAATTGAACAAAACAAATTCGATTGTTAAATGGATTGATTAAACTAGCTCCACAATGAAGAAACATTAATGACATTACACCACTAAACACACCTGTACCATCTTCTATAAATCACACTACAAATTGTAAATCAACAAACAAATTACAGCAGCGTCCCAGTACAAAAATTTGGACAGCAACTTAGATCCAAATACATTACTAACGCTAAGCCATCATCAATGCTGTTGCCTAAGCTTGAGATAGGGCAATTTCCTGTCGCTTAATCGATGGGGAGTATGAAGCTGAAATCAACACACTTCACGGTTGGCCAATTACGGTATGGTATTGCTGCTATGCGTTCTAAAAACAGTGATAATAAATAACACACGGGAACACAATCCACAGGCACAATTTTAACTACTCAAACAAATGCAAATGCGTATTTAAATGATTCTTGAGAGACCAAGTTTTAACCGCTCATTGATCGGCCAAAAATCTCATGAAGCCATCAATCATCTAAGGAGCGAGATCATGTGCTAGCACTCAAGCAGAAATCAAAAAACTTGGAACTGTCCTCAACAGTTATGGTAAGGTACCTCAAAAATATGCCCACCCTCATGTTTGCGGCGGCTCTGCGGATTTTCACCACGAGCACAGCAGTAGAATACCACCACGTTGCACATGTTTGACCCACAATTACTTAAAATAAGGATATCACCTGTTAGCAGGCATTTTTACCATAAAACGCAGGCAAAGATGAAGATTCCATAGACCAAAAAGGCAACAAAATCATCTTCGTAGTTTCTTAGAATAATTTGACTCGAGTAGGATCCCATAGCTAGCTATGAAGTTTGTTCATCTTTTAGCGCATTAGCCAACTCTTGACAAGTTCATGCCTACATATTAGTTTTATTGAGTCGAAGTTCCCTGAAAAAACAATAAAAGAGAGATAACAAAATTGTTAGAAATTATGGAGAAAAAAAAAAAGAATGGAAATCAACTGCACAAAAATAAAGTATCTACCTCAATTGGGAACCGCAACTCATTTGTTGTGCAATTTGCAGCTGGCATTTTATTCCAACCAATGTCATCCTCGCAGATGTGTATAGATCCACTTTGATTCCCAACTCATTAAATGAAACAGAAAGGACTTAATGAATGAAAGCAGAGTACACACTGACTACTGTTCGTCAATTACATTACCATGGTGAAGTCATATGAAAGCTAAACAATAGAAAGCCCAAAAGCTGTAAAGAAATTCAAACCAATTCTAAGGAAAACTATAGCCCCTTTCTGCGAAGTCTAGACATGGTGGTGATACAGAGAACAGACGATGGTGATGAAACCAAAGCATGTACGAATCCAC
The DNA here is from genome assembly GCA_033996785.1 of Trichosanthes truncata. Lineage (NCBI taxonomy): Eukaryota > Viridiplantae > Streptophyta > Magnoliopsida > Cucurbitales > Cucurbitaceae > Trichosanthes > Trichosanthes truncata. Next base: position 20,829,674 of record JAWPNB010000008.1, on the reverse strand, counting down.
TAATTTATCTGCATAGACTCAGCATGATACTTTTCCAAGTCGGCATCAAGATCTTCGGCAGATACTTTTTCACTTGGGCCTCGTCCCCGCCCACGTCCCCTTCCAAGACCACGACCACCACGTTGACGTGATGGCAGACCACCCCTACCTTGTTGCCTGTTTCACATAAAAAAGAATGTAAATTTGATGCAGAATGACTGAAGATGGTACCACTACTTATAAAATGAGTGTCACCAAAGTCAAACAAACTAGGCTGAAAATAATAAAGACCTTCCCATACAAGTGCACATAAAAGAAAAAAGATGACTCCCATAGTCCGTATCATTATGCAAAGCTTTAAAAAAGTGATTCATGTAAAAATGCATATTGCATATTTGTCTGCAATAAAAATGCCAGGAATAAAGTTTATAAATCTAGACAATGAGCATAGAATCAGATTTCCCAGAGTAGACATACAAGCATACCACAACCTAAAATAAACATTAAATTCACAACTTCAACAGCCATAAGCAGACTGCAGTAGGAATTCTTTATAAACAGAAATAAAGCTCACAAATACAAGGAACAGAAAACTCTAATATTTATAACAATATAGGATTCCTAGAAACTAAAAACAGCTAATATCACATCACAGGACATCCAAACACGGCTTACAATTCATAATATATTTTGATAGAGCAAGTTGTAGTCAGTTGTTGCATCCAATTATAAACCTCAACCAAGGAATTGAGCATAAAAACCGAATACGATCAATACCTTCTAGGAGCCCCATTGAAATTTTCGAAAGGGTTCACAGCAGCGGGAGGACCAACAGCAGGCGTGGCAATATTAGTTCCAACGATCTCTATCTTCATTGGTTTTCCATCTAGTTGCACGTTGTTGTACTTCTTGACAGCCGCAACAGCATCCGCTCGTCGTGAGAAAACTACTTCTGCCGTTCCCTATGGAAAAGAGGATTTCTAAACTTCGACCAACATAAAGAAATCACTAGAACCAGTATTACGCCAGGCCTCGTAGAGTACCTTGGATCTGCCACTTTTATCATAATGGATTCCGTAGCGTTTCATATCACCGACCTCAGAAAAAAGTTCCTGCAAACATCACCACTTTCAGCAAAAGCAAAAAGGAAATTTCTCTTATCATTTCACTCATCCACAGGAGGTATAAATACCTTAATATCTTCGTTAGAAACACCGTAATCCAAATTCGATATGTAAAGCTTAGTCCCAGTCTGAATGGCAGAGGCTCGCCCAGCTTGCACAGGAAATCCCGCACCCTGATCGACAAACATATCATGCGGCCAAGCCGTCTCCAGCGCCTAACGCCAAATATCACAAGTCAAAACGAAACTTCAATCCAGAATTCGAAAGGAAAAAATCGGTATAACGCGACCTAAACCTCGAACCAACCGGAAAACAGGAAGAAACGACATAAAACTCGAAGCTATACCTTGGGAGCGGAATAAGGCGTGCGATTAGCAGCGCGATTGGGAAATCGACGGACGGGACCGGGTCCGGAACCTCTACCGCGACCTCTAGAATTTCCGGATCTGGATTGTCTGTTGTTCTTTATGATATCGTCAAGACTCATATCCAATGGAGCGGCCATCTTCGAACAGAAATTGAAAAGAAACACTGAAGGAGCAGTCGAAAGAGAGACTGAGAAAAGAGGAAATTAGGGTTTCGCAGTTTCGTCGAGAGTGAAGGGTTTGGGAGAGACTTTGATTGGCCGAAGGCTATCTTTTCCGGTCGATATAAAGACTTAAGAGGACCGCGTCGTGGTTTCTACGCGTTTTCTGCTACGACGCCGTATCGGTCACCTCTTTTGTTCAACTCAAAGAAGCACGCGCGCGCGTGAAATTACTAACTTGGTTGTAAATTGTAATTAATTTTAAATATCCTGAACAAAATTGCCTTACAAGTGCGTATAAGTTTTCAAAAGAAAACAAAGAAGATATGCATGGTAAATTTCGATTTTTTTTTAATAGCACGGAATAGAGATTTGGACATGCTAGCACCAGCAAAGAAAGAGGATAAATTAATTAAGTTATAAAATCGAGCTAGGCTCAAATTGATCTTATATTTAATATATTAATGACTTATTTGATAAATTATAATCATGTTTCATATATATATATGTCTTAAAATGGGACACAATTTTTATTCTTTGAGATATTTCATGTATCATTTTAAGTTATTAATTTCCTATTCAAATTTAAAAATTCCACATTCAAAATCACAAGTGGGTAAAAGTATTCGGATCACCATTTATTTTTCAAAAACAATTATCCAAGTATTTTAATTATAAAAAAAATATGGATAAATTCCGTTATATATAAATGCTAAACACATAATAAAAAGTCAAGTCAATGAGATCTAGCGTATCTAAATTCTAAACAATATCTCAAAACCTTTAAATACTTTTCCCAGCAAAAAAAAAAATGGCATCCATCAGATGTCATATCAAACAACGAAAGGATGAACGAACACGATACAAATAGAGATATCCATTTAACCTGCGGGGCCCAACGAACACGATATAAATAGAGATATCCATTTAACCCGTCGGGACCCGCCCCGATTAATAATATATATATATATATATATATATATATATATATATATATATAGAATTTTTTTTTTTAAAAAAAAACTATAATATGAATTAGTTTAAGACCATTTCGTTATTAAAAAAAAAAAATTAAAGTCTATGTTGTAATATTGAAATTTGAATTTTTAGAAATTAAGTTATTTCGACATTATAGTATTTTTACTTATGGTATATTATTGTTTTTACTAGGAAATTTTATAACATTTACTTTAAATAGAATTATATTGAAAATTATTCATTTAGAAATAATTTTTATTATGGTTGAGAATAAATTTTAAAACAAAAAAAAACAAAAAACAAAAAGAAACGGGGAAAAATTCTACATGAGGAACTCGATCCCCGCGAATTCCCCACCCCGATCCCCGCGAAATTAAACGGGCAATTTCGCGGGGACGGGGAATCCATTCCCCGGCCCCGCCCCGCCCCATGGACATCTCTTGATACAAATCCCAAGAGTTAAAATCCCCACCCTTACAATTGGGCCCAGCATCTTGGGCCGGCCCATTGCATATTCTCTCAAGGCCCATCAAAACTCTCCGACATTTTGCTCTGTTCACGTTATCTCTCCCAATTTTAATCAAGAAAAACAAACAAGAACAAGAATCGATCGAACATCGTCGAATTGCATCACAAATGCAACCATAAATTCTAAATAACATACACAAATCAACAAAAAGATCCTAAATACTTGCAATTGCATTAACTGTGATCGAATCGAGAGGTCTCAGAATTCTCCCACAATCCCAAGGATCGAACGAAGCAAGCCGAAACACCGACACCGAGAGCTGCAAACACAGTAGGAACGAAGAAATCCAAACTGGAACGATTCACCATTTTCGCCGGCAAGCACAGAACGTCTCCGGGAAGGTCCAGCGGGATCCTGATGTAGCCATCGCGACGGCATGATTTGGAAAACGACGAAGAAAGCGACGTCGCATTGGTGAAAACGAACTCCGGTGCGAAGGAGGCTACGGCGGCGGTTAGCGTCAAGAGCGCCGTCCACTTGGCGGCGGTGAGACAGTGAGGCGGATCAAGAGAGAAGCGGTGGCGGAGAGAGTGGAGGAAAGAGATGGCCATTAGAGAAGAAGAGAGAAAATGAACGTGGAGATTGTGGTTATGGCCATGGTGGTTTTAATTGAACACAGAAAGAGGGGAAAATGGCTGCACGTTTAACTAACTGTCTGAATAGGATTCTTCTCTGTTTCATTATATCAGGTTGCCACGTCTTTCTCTTTCTCTTATTTGAATATCTCGCACCTGATACAACAATCCTTTTATTATTGTTCGAAATCTTTAAGGGCAGGTGTGGGAGAAAATCACTTCGAGACATGTCTAGCATTCAATCCTGTTTCAAATTGTAAATCAAACATTCAAATGAATATATGAAAATCACTTTTAATAAATCACATTTAAACAAATCATTTTCACTAAAATTACTATTTTTAAGATCACTCTCAAACATGTTTTAAGTAACTTTGAAATTCAGCTTCGGAGGCTTCAATTACGGGTCTATTTTGATATCATGCAGTAGTTGAAAGAAAATATGGGTATGTATTCAAATATAGATTGGCAAAGAGGAAATGCATCTTTGTGAAATATAATGGTGAAAGAATGTTACTAGAAATTTTGAAAAGAGGCTAAAGAGTTGTCTCTGCACATGGAAAAAATAGTGGGAATAGCCACCTCAATGTTCAAAACTGTTGGAATGAAATGTTTCAGTAAAAGCTGCCTGATTGCCTGTAAAACTTCTAATAATCCACAAAGTATGGAATTCGCTATATTCAGAATTAACAAATATGAGTACCTATAATCAAGTCATATATGCAAATTACCTATTCCTGAAGTTGGAGAAAAAGTGGGCAGACAAAACAAAGAGACAAAAATGCACCGCGAGAAACAGTCGCCAAATAAACTTTCAGGCTTTCATATAAGACACCATTAACTTTGGAGGCTTTCTATAACAATTATATGCAGACAACCTAGCAAAATATTTGATCTGATAAATTGTACATCAAAGACAATATTAGGTAATATAAGTATTCCAAGAACATTAAGCAATCCCAGTATCAAAAAGATATGTAGTAGTAGAGGATTAATGCAATAGTCATGGCCATTTTAACACCTTCAAAACATTCAAATATCAAGCAATAGAATCATCTATCTAACCCAATACGTCTTCACAGAGCGGCTTATTTTCAAGTGGCAAGTACCAGCAACATTGCTAGGCTAGGACATGAAATATAAGACTCTTTAATTGTATCCCGTAGCCCAATTCATGTGAAGATCCATAACAAAGGGCAATAAAAAATAAAACACTTAACAAAATCAAGTCAAGCTTTTTGCCCATACTTGGAAATGGCTAACAATTACACATCAAGAAAACATTAGACAGGTGATCTTTAGCATACAGTTCACAAAAAACAACAATTAGAGTTCGGTTAAGAATGAAGCTAAACCAAGGCCAAGCATCCAACATACATACATAGAAGCACAGTGTAAAAAATACAATCGACCGCAACACAGAAACATCATCTTTGACAAGAAGAAACACTGCGAGATCCACAATATGTAATGAGAGCGAGATACAGGTTTTCAGCAGATAATCCTCCAACAGAAGAAGCTAAACAAAACCCATCAAATTCATATGAGAATTTGCTACTTATGATAAGGATCAAATACCCAATATAGCCTGTATGACAATTCAATAAATCAACCTCGAATCTGAATGCAAGATCAAAAAGTAAGAGATCAACAATAGAATTTAGTATCGGACTTCAATAAATCGACCTCATAACTCATTAAGAAGATTACGAAGAGATCAACAATAGATATTAAATACTGATAATATAGTCCATAAGAAAACCTAGTTCTTCGATTTTATAACCAGAGTCAACTATAACGCATCGAAGTACAACCAGCACGAATATTTGTGGATACCACAACAAATTATGAAACAGAAAACAGCAACATAGGTGAACAAAATTACTCCCATTACTGGCACATAAAAGGAAGCATTTACAAATCAGAAGCATCTATATGTGAAAAGAAATTGACAAATCCAGAAGATAACAAATACTCCAACGCATAGTTATAATTTAAACAGAGTTCTAACCCTAATTTCTTTTCAGTTTCTTTCACCTAAAAGCAACTATTCGAAACCCTCGCTTCGCCTAATTACGGATTTAAGAACTTGTGAACTTAGTCACCGCCTTTGTGCCCTCAGAAACAGCGTGCTTGGCCAACTCACCGGGAAGAACAAGCCTGACCGCGGTCTGGATCTCCCGGGAAGTGATGGTGGGCTTCTTGTTGTAGCGAGCCAGCTTTGAAGACTCCTGAGCGAGCTTCTCGAAGATATCGTTGATGAAGCTGTTCATGATACCCATGGCCTTGCTGGAAATTCCGATGTCCGGATGAACCTGCTTCAGCACCTTGAAGATGTAGATCTTGTAAGTCTCTACGCTCTTCTTCGTCCTCTTCTTCTTCTTGTCTCCGGCAGCGGCGCCGCCTTCCTTCGGAAGCTTTTTCCCAGCCTTCGGCTTTTTCTCTGCCGGAGCTTTCTCGGCGACGGATTTCTTTTCCTCGGCCGGCTTGTCGGACGCCGGTTTCTTCTCGGCGGGCTTCTTATCAGCCTTTGGTGCCATCGAATTTGGTTAGATGAACGAAAGGCGGTGGAAAATTGAGGATCGAGTTCGAATCGAATAACAGCAGGAAGTGGTTTGCGTTGAATGTGTGCTTGGGCTAATATATTTATATCTGCTTTCGATTAGTTTTGATTGGCGAATGGCGGAAGCCGCAGATTGCTGACTTGTCTTGATATCGTGCGTTCGATCGTTTTTTGGGAAGTAATAAATCAACGGCCAGGATGACTGGAGAAAAAGCTACGTCCTTGCCCATACAGGGCGCCACGTGGTAATCCTTTATTCGTTATCCAGATTGGTTGCGGATTGGTGAGCTGTAACCAAGTATTGCCCACTTTTTTTTTTTTGAGAAAATAACCAAATATTGCTCACTTTTCAACGATTTTGACCTCATATTTGGAGCTAATTTTTAAGATAATGTTGTTTAAATAAATAATGACACAATTAGGATAGTTTTGAAACTAATAATTTTTAAAATATATAAAAAAAAATGAAATTACAAATGTAGGGTAAAAAAGAAAAGAAATGTTTAAAATAGAGTACCTAAATCGTGTACCATGTACACGATTTACATGTCAGTGGAAATCGTGTACACCGTACACGTTTTACGTATATCTAATACTTGTTTCACTTAAAAACTCAAAACCATGTTTTGGCTTGTTGGCTGTAGGAGGGGGGCACAATGAACAGCTGCAAATTCAAGGTCACGGGTTCAAATCCTTGTAAACGTGCGTGGTATGGTTAGAGTTTAATTATTTTTTTTTAATTTTACTCATATATATACAAAAATAAATAAATCTTTAGTAAATATTTTAGAAAAATTAAATGCATAAAAAACCTTAATTCTATTTTTAAAAATATTAAATATTTCAAGTTTCATTTTTTTTTTATATATATTTAGGTGGATAATTTTATAATGACCATATTTGTGTTATTATTTTTTTAATTTACATTATTTAAAAAAAATCCAATTTAAGGGCTAATTTTTAAGATAATGTTGTTTAAATAAATAATGACACAATAAGGGTAGTTTTGAAACTAATAATTTTTAAAATGTATAAAAAAAATGAAATTACAAATGTAGGGTAAAAAAGAAAAGAAATGTTTAAATGTACATATTTTAGAAAAACTACATATTATTATTATTTATTTTGAAATTCTGGATCCGCCACTGTGAAGTGTACCATGTACACGATTTACATATTATTATTATTTATTTTGAGGCCATAAATATATTTTTTTTTCTCAAGAATCAAGAAATCCCACCACGATTTTTTAGGAAAATATGCAAACTTTCAATGCTGGATCTAAAAAAGTAATCTCTCCCACTTTCGATGATGGCTCACACTTATATCTATATATTAGATAGATAAATCATAACCAAAAAAAAAAAAAAAAAAAAAAAAAAAATTTGCTATGGAAATCGTGTACCATGTACACAGTTACCTGGCAGCCACATGGCGGCCACACCATCGAATGGCGCCATGTGGCACAAAAATCGTGTACGGGGTACGCGATTTTGCCTTTCCTCGTGTACATGGACCGCGATTCATTTGGCTACTCGTGACCACGGGCTGCGACTTACATAAATCGTGACCCATGTACACGATTTATCTACCCTACATTTGACATTATTTTAAAACTTACCATTTTTGTGTTATTATTTTTTTAATTTACATTATTTTTAAAAAAAATCCTCATATTTGTATGTTTTTTCATAGGGTAATTTATGAAAAAAAAAAAAAAAAAAACCAATTTTTCATATACGTGTATTTAATATATTAGACCCATTTTAGCTTTATCGTTCTATATAAAATAAATAGTTCAAGTAATATTCTACTCAAAACTAAATGGTAAACTCCTTTTCAAAATACCAAATTATAAACTTCTACTCAAAAAAACGATTAATTATCCATAATTAAACTAAAAAAATATCTATATCTAATTACAAGTTCAAACTCAAGTATCTTCGCCCAAAATGATCATAGTTCAGTAGTGACATTCGATCAAGAGGTCAAATGTTCAAATTCTCTCATTTTTAAATATTGTTGAACTAAAAAATTAGAAAAAAAATCATATATTCAAACTGAACCAAAAAAAAAAAAAAATCAAGTATATTCTATAAATACAACCCAGAATAATTGTAGGTTGAACGGCCAAAACATACCCAAACGTCCATTAAATTTTTAATATACAAGCCAATTTATAACTTTAAAAAATTACTGAATAGTTTTTATTTAACTCAACTAATTTTTTTTATAGAGATATCTATTAAATAAATTGCATGTACCTATAAAATAGCTATTTGGGATGCATTTATAAATATTTAAACTTATACCCTATACTTACAAACAAGTTTTTCAATGTGAATTCAAGCATAGCTTAGTGGATGTGGCATCAATTATCATTACAAAAGTGGATAGTTCGACCCTCCACTCTGTAATGGCTAGAAAAAAAAAAGTACTCCTAGAAAAAAAAAAAAAAAAGTACTCAGTGACATTTTTTTTTCTTTATACCATTTGTTGGGAGTGCAATTAAAGTCCCATTTTACTAAGAAAAGAAAATATCATTGCTATGTAAGTGAGTGAAGGTTTAAACTTTGATAAAACTCTGAAGAGTCTTTTTGTTAAAATGAAGGATAGAATTTGATTCATCAGTTGCTTGTAAAAGTTGGAATGTATACATAACATTTTATACAAACATCATTTATAAAAATCAATTTTTACACATCAATTACTACGTCAATTTATGTGAACGTTGTCACGTATGCCTTATAGTTTTTACACATATTCGTGTCAATTTTCTTTCATCATTTTAATAGAATGATCTCCAAGAGTATTTATTGGAACAATCTACAAAATTCAATGGGTAAAGTCAAAATTTTCAAAGTGTAAAGATATAGTAGAATGACAGAAATCTACCCCTAATTAAATTTATAGGTATTTTGTATAATTTAATTTTTTTTTTTTTTTGGATCCCACATCATTGGTGGGCAGATTTAAACCTACAATCTATTAAATAAAAATACCCTAACTATTAAATTATGCTTAAGTTGATAACTTTTGGTAAATTAAGATTAATCGATATTTGACAATATAATTATTACTCTCAATTGTCATTGGAATGGTTATCTTACATGTAAATTAGTTTCATTTTGTAGATAGTGTTATATGTGCGCTTTCCTATGAATCTATTTCAATCCCTTCCGCTACAATACCCAAGTTAGGATCCTAATTAATTCCTACATCATCAAAGACTTCATTTGGTTTGACTAAAATATTAGGATCCTACCCTATCAAATACTTCATTTGGATGGACTCAAATAGTAGCTTGCTCGTTGTATATTGCACATTTGAGAAATATAAGGACCCTGCCTTGTCAAATACTTCATTTGTAGAGCCCCATAGTGCAAAAACAATTTATTAGAGTATGGTTGAGAGTATTTATAGAATAAATACTTTTAAAAAATAATTAGATAATGAAATCTATTGATTTGAGCATCGATAAATAAAGCACAAATTACTATCGATTCAATCGATCGAAAATTACAGAGCACATTCCTATTATCATGCAAAATGGTTCATACAAAATGTTTCAGCAAGATCAAACAGCTTGACTATGAAAAGGTTAGAAAGAAGTAATGGTATAGAGATGAAATCGAAGAGATCAACGGAGATGAATAAAAATTACTTCCATTACGGCACGAGATAGAGAATCGGTATATACAAATCATACCCATCTGATTTTGAGGATAACCCACCAATTCAAATAAAAAACCTAATCACCAAACACACCGAGAGGGACCAACAGAATCCCTAACCCTAATTTGTCAAGTTTCAATTTCAAATTCATTACCACAAAAACGGCGAAACCAGAAATCCTCGCATGACCTAACAGAGGAATTAAGAACTCGTGAATTTTGTCACCGCCTTTGTACCTTCAGAAACGGCGTGCTTGGCCAATTCACCGGGAAGAACAAGCCTCACAGCCGTCTGAATCTCCCTGGAAGTAATGGTGGGCTTCTTGTTGTAGCGAGCCAACTTAGAAGACTCCTGAGCGAGCTTTTCGAAGATATCGTTGATGAAGCTGTTCATGATTCCCATGGCCTTGCTGGAGATTCCGATGTCTGGATGAACTTGCTTCAGCACCTTGAAGATGTAGATCTTGTAAGTCTCTACGCTCTTCTTCGCCCTCTTCTTCTTCTTGTCTCCGGCGGCGGCGCCGCCTTCCTTCGGCAACTTCTTGCCGGCCTTGGGCTTCTTCTCCGCCGGGGCTTTCTCGGCCACGGTCTTCTTCTCCTCCGCCGGCTTGTCGGAGGCTGGCTTCTTCTCGGCGGGTTTCTTCTCGGCCTTTGGTGCCATTGCAAATTGATTCGTAGGTTAGAGAATTGGAATCGGTGGGATGTTTTGACGATCGAAATTGAAAACGAATAGATGCGATTTTGGAGATTGTTGAGGATGCTCGGCTGGGTTAATATATTTATATCCTGTTTAGATGAGCTCTGATTGGCTGGTGGTTGGAGCCACGGATTGCTGATGTGGCTAGATAGTGTGCGTGGGATAGCGTTTGAGTTTGGTGATAAATCGACGGCCAAGAGAGGGCGTGGGAAGCGCCGTCTTCAAGTCAAGTCGGAATTCGACGTGGGCGTCTTCCATTGGTTGTTCGGAAAGTTGCGGATGGATGACTTGTCACCAAAATTTTCGGCTTTATGTAAATATCTTTTTAGACACCATATTTAATATTTATTAGACGGGTCAAAAGCTATTATGAAAATAATTTTAACAGTTTTCGTAAAACTGATTATTTGTGAATTTATATAAAATCGATGTCTAATTTACTCTTACGTATGAAATCATGAAAATAGTTGATTTTGTTGTGAACAAGAACAACTTAAGAATACAATGTAGAAAATGAGAGCAAAGTAGATAAATTGCTATTGTCAAGTAAATCTTCTTTTTTGTATATCTCACTCTTATATAAAACTTTCATACTATATATATTTATAGTCTTCCAAATGAGTAATCTTCAAGCAATCAAAGTAGACTCCAAGTAATTCAATGTGAGCTCCAAGTAATTTAATGTGAGTAGGCTCCAAGTAATTCAATGTGAGCAGGCTCCAAGTAATCCAATGTGAGCTCTAAGTAATCCAATGGATATCTAGATATACAATAGTGTATTTGTAACATCTTTTAAAATCAACTTTTCTAAAAATCTATCATCTCAAGTTTCTCTATCTCCTATATTTTTTATTTAAATTGTAAAGAAATCTGGATCAATTTATTCTTCTATAACGGTTTTTTTTTCATAATATTTTATCAAATAAAACAAATTTAGATATTAAAATATCAATATAAAAATAATTGAAATAATTTGTCACTTTAATACTATAGTTGAATAACAACAATTTAGTATTAATTTACTAAGCATTTTTACCTACCTTTTCAAGTTAAAGATTGAAATTTACGAAAGGTTTTGTTCAATAATTATTTAGTTTTTAAAAATTAAATCTTATCAATATTATTTCCACTTATAGTTTTCTTGATTTATTATATACTTTTTAAAATTGTTTAGTCAAATTTTGAAAACTACCCAACAAAAAGGAAAAAAAAAAAAAAAGGTTTTTAAAAACTTGATTTTTATTTTTAAAAAAAATTGACTTCAAATTCAAATGTGTTCTCAACGAATGTGAAAAACTTACCAAAAAAATTGTGAAGAAACGATCATAATTTGAAAAAAAACAAAAAATCAAAACTAAAATGGTTATCAATGAGGCCTAATTTACTTTATATTATAACTAATTTTTCTAAAAGCATGTTTGTCATGAAAAATTACTTTTGATCTATGTGCTTACATTTAAAATAACAACTCAATTCATGTGCTAATTTGTAGTAGTTAGTTTATGCACTTTCAAATTTGTAAATAATTTAATCTTTAAATTTGAGTATGTAATAATTTAAACATTGTATTTTCAAGCATGTAACTTTTTAGTCCTCGTCACGAAAAAGCTCGTCAAAATGAATTACCAAATTTTAATATGTAACAATTTATTCTATATGGTTATAGATACATTGTTCCCTACATAGTCAATCTATATATACAAGAAACTTCGTTACTATTAACCAATGAAGTTCGTGAACTAGAATGTCGCTTCAATGAAAGTATAGGGACCAAAATATTTTTTTAATCATTAAGGTCATGTTTGATAACCATTTAGGCCCCATTTGATAACCATTTGGTTTTTGGTTTTTGGTTTTTAAAAATTAAGCCTATAAATACTACTCTCACCTATGATTTTACTTGTTTTGTCATATACTTTTTGCTTATGTTTTCAAAAACCAATCCATGTTTTGAAAACTAAAAAAAGTAGTTTTCAAAAACTTGTTTTTGTTTTTAGAATCTGGCTAAGAATTCAAATACTTCCTTAATGGAGATGAAAACCATTGTAGAGAAATTAGGAGAAAACAAGCTTAATTTTCAAAAATCAATTGGTTATCAAACAGGGCCTTAGTTATTTGTTTTTGGTTTTTAAAAATTTATGCCTATAAATACTACTTTCACATATGGATTTTCTGGTTTTGATATCTACTTTTTTATCTATGTTTTCAAAAGCAATGCCAAGTTTTGAAAACTAACAAAAAAAAAATAAAAAACTTGAAGTATGGCTAAGAATTCAAATGTTTTGTTAAGAAATATGCAACTCATTGTAGAGAACTCATGAGAAAACAAGCATAATTTCCAAAAACCAAAAATCAAATGATTATCAAAGGAGCCTATACAACTATATTTATGTAAGTTGCTATTTTTTTTTAAGTTCAAGAGTAGTTTTTTTTTAATATATTAATCATCGAACTAATCTTAAATGAAGATCACTTTTTTCTAGTTCGACGGCTGAGGATTTATTATCTCTAGAATGATAATTAGTGTTTTGTCCACTAAACTATGCTCAAAGTGACAAGAGAATGTCGTGTTAATTAATAGTTCATTATTATTATTATGATATATAATAAACTTCATTTTTAAAAACAAAATTACAAACAAAAATCTCATTATCATGCTAGTGCTTATAATTTGTTCCATTTCAATACAACCAACTAGCTAGTTGTACATTTTCCTTAAAGGTTGTTTTAAGTTTTGTAAAGGTCGTTTGGTTCGCAGGTTTAGGTGGTTTGTTAAGCATAGGTTTATGAAGCCTAGGGTTGTGTTAAGTATTGGTTTGTTAAGTCTATATTTGGATGATACATAAAATATGTTTGTTAAGTATGAGTTTGTTAAACCAGTGTGTTGGATGGTGTCAAGTTTGAGTTTGTTAAATCTGTACTTGAATTCTAATTTGTTAAACCTTAATTTATTAAGAGTGTATTTGGTTGGTACATTTAATATTTGTATAAATAATGGAAATTATTTAATTAAAGTAATAAAAACTATATATTAAATTATATATAAAATGTAACTTTTATGATGAAATTATAGAGATTTATTTTAATAACAAATAAAATATTCTTAATACATTTGTCCACTCAATTTTCTTCCAATAATTATTTTATATAATAAATATTTAATTGTTCATTAAAATATTTTCAGACTATTTACCAAAGTGTAAACAAATATAAACAAAATTTTTTATTCAAAGAAAATGTTATCAATTCTTTATTTAATGATTTATAACTTGTTGTGCTAAGAAATGTTATTTACTACTTATCGTCAAAATTACTATTGAACTTAACTTTCAATATTTAACTAATACATAAGGTTATAAAGTTAAAGTATTTTAAATAATATTATTTTAAAAGCTATTAACTTCAAGATACACTAACTAAAACTGTTTAATTAATTAATTTTACAAATATCATGTCTTTAATTGACTATGATAACATGATTTTTACATTTTCACAAGAAAAAGAGTTTAGGAAAGTTGTGGATTTAGAGAAATATACTTTTTTTTTATCAAATGGAAATTAACGTATTAAATTTAGGTTTATATAATGTGTGTAGTTTGGAATTTATAATAAATTAATTTTTATTATAATTTATATGTTAATAAATATTTTAAAATATAATAAAAAGTTTCTTATAAATTATGAACTATTACTTTGTAAATGAATAATTTACTTTTTAATATTATTGTTAATTTGAACACTTTTTGAATAATTATTTTGTAAAACAAATATTTAGTTAGTTTTGTAATTGTTTTTTTCTAATATTTGTCAATGTATGAACAAAATACAAAGAAATTTATTCTTATAAATTTATCATTATAATTGCTTTAAAACATGAAGTATAACAAAGCCGACATATCAGTTTATGAATTAATTATTACTATTTGAAATTTGAACTAAATTTATTTATTATAAACTTATCATTAATTAATTATTTTTATTTAACTAAAATATTTTTGTTAAAAATTTAATGCATTTTAAAAGCATAATTAAAGACAAAATATGTACGGTAGCAAGCTTGGTGAGAATGAATAAAGTACTGCATCAAACCTGGTGAGTAAGGTAAAGTACTGTAGCAAACCTGAGAGGGTAGAATAGTATGTATTGTAGTGTAACAAACATGAGTTAACAAAACTGTCAACCAAATATGGGTTTGTTTAAACAAACTCATACTTCCCACTTCCAAAATAAAGAAACAAACATCCCCTTAGGGCTCGTTTGATAACGTTCATGTTTCATGTTTATTGTTCATGTTTTTCATTTTTCAAGAAACAGACATGTTTGATAAGCGATCATGTTTCTTGTTTCTAATTTTTTTAGAAACGTTTTTAAAAAAATGGCAGATTTTGAGAAACTTCAAAAAGTAGTTTCTCAAATTATGTTTCTGATTTTTTTTCATGTTTCATGCATATATTCATATTTCTCTTTTTACCCATCTCTCCCCTCTATCTTATTTCTCTCTCTTCCATCCTATTTTTTTTTTCTTTTAATACTTTTTAATCTTTTTGTTTTTGTCTTCTTTTTTATTTTTATTTTTTGATTTATTTCTTTCTATTTGTCTCTCTCTTTCATCATAATCTTTTTTTGTTAATAGTTCATTATTTTTTTTTTCTTTTTTCCTTTTTACTTTTCTCTTCTCTCTTATTTTCTTATTTTCTTTTACTTTACATTAACAAGCTTATAGTTATTATTTTATATTTAATTCTCTATTATTTTTCCTTTTGGTACGATTTTATTTTTTTATTAAATAAATAAACTAATAATGTATTTCATGTTTATCATTAAATGTAAAAAAAATATATACATTCTCTCTCTTTTTCTGATTTTACTTGCGTGTATTATTGGCTAATGCATTTTTAAAGAAAAAATAAAAATAAAGTTTATTATTAAATTAAAGAAATGTGGGTATGTTCGATTGTCTGACCTTAGACAATTTACAAATTCGTCTAATTGAACTAACTTTTGTAAGTCAAAATCATTCAAGGTGAATTGATTGAAGTGAGAACATTGCAAATCAAATTTGAACAACATTTGAAGGATAAAATTTATTATTATTATTATTATTAATTAGGTGTTGGGCCTCAATAAAATACTATAACCTATTTATAATTGTTTTATATTTATTTTAATGCATGTTATATGTTTTATTATAGTATATGTACTAAATTTTATTTTTACCAAAAAATTAAAAACAAGAAACATAAATAGTTATCAAACATGTTTATGTTTTTAGTTTTTAAGAAACATAAACAATAAATGATAAATGATAACGTTATCAAACGGGGCCTTAGTGACTTGTTCTTTTAACACTATCCCCCCTCCCCCTTTAATTCTAATAATCGTCTACAAATATACATTTGATTGTTGTATTCTCATTTGCTTCTTTTGTATTTTGTTTTAAAAATACAACACATATAATTTGAATTGTACTTGAAAATTAGTGTTTTTAGAAAAATATGGTCACGATGAGGCAAATTTTGAAAAGCAATGCATTAGAGCTCATATAATCTGATTGCCGAGTGAAGTTGGTTATTCAATGCCACCAGTTCGGATTGCTAGTTTGTTTATAGAAATCAGTTGAGACTACAGATTTATGAAACTCGCATGTCTATTCAATGTTGCCACACTCAAATCCAACAATTATATGCTTTTTTTGTTGTTGTTGAATATGCTTCGTTGCTAAGAACGTGTGATGCCATGTGGACTACGTGTAAATTGTCTTCTTCATTAGCAAACACTAATAAATCACGAGGAAAATAAACTACACTAACAACTCGAATCATCAATTTGGAAGCTACATCATCCAATTTATGAGCTAAATTTGTGATATTTATTTTGGTACGCACGAAACACAATCGAGGCCAAGCTTGTTCATTGATAAAAGATTTTCAATGAAAGTTCAGTCTCACTCTTTCTCGACTTGATAGCTTATATTGAGTTATGTTCTACGATGGGATTATTGGAACCAACTTCTTTGTCTAATATTAACAACATTTCGATTCACTCTTAAAAATAGTGTAAACGACCAATGACCAACAAATAAAATATCATCATCTATTATTTCATGTTTATTTGGCTCTACTTTACGCTCAAAACTTTTTTTTATATATAAAGGACACCCACTATAAGGCATGTTAGGCAAACTTAAAAAAATTATCTATTTGTCTTGACTTGCCTCATGACTGTATTTTTTTATACCCATTGGGAGTTTCAATTTTAATTCTCTAACATTTAGCCTTGTCAAGCTTCAATATTCTCATTAAGGACATCCCAATATAGCTTTTTTAAGATATTCACATTGTTTTGATTCATAAATAAATAGAATATAATTATCGTAGGGCTTTTTGATCCACTAGTATTTGAAATGTATTCCAATATTATTTCTAAATGCCTAAGTCTCTCTTATTGATTGTGACATTGTTTTCAAACTTACACTCTAAATGCCTTGATACAATGCCCAAGTATGTTGTCATTTTTAAATGATACAACAATTACATTGAAAATTAGTCAACGACGTTACGAAAGGTCGTTAGTGATACAAATTAGTTAATGACATTATGAAAAGCACTACATATAATTACATTGAAGATTAAATGATACAATCAAACATTTTAAATTCAAATACCATAGATTAAAACCATTGAGATTGATTTTGTAACGTAACTTGTATATAACATATCAATATTAAACCATAAAAACCAATAACTGTTTATACAAAACCATCGTACATACAAACAAATTTGCACCTGGATGTTTAAAAGGCCATATTTGGAACATTATGTTTGTGCATGTATTTATAACATTACATTCTAATGTTTGAGGAAGCCTCAAATCTACAAGAGATACATTGGTACCTAACTACTTGTATATGTAATAGTAGAGAGAAAACTAGGAATTGATTATTTACAATGGTCGAAAAAGTCTTGATGAAATACACACTAATGAGGTTTATATATGTAGGGTAAACAAAATAAATAAGTAAAAGACTAATCTACCCTCGATGACATATTATAATAATAAAACAATATATGCTAACAGTGTATACACGATAAAAACACCATATACAGTATCTCTCCTCTTAAGAGAATAAGACTAGCATGAAATCAAATGTCCCACTATTTGTTAACTTCCATGGTTGACGTCTTTTGGTGACGAGGCTACTTTCTCCTTTGACATGGAAGAGCCATTGTCTAACTACTCAAACATCTAGCTTTGTCATAACATTTACTTTAGAGTTTAATAAATTAAATTTAAGAAATTGGATTTTTATGATATCTAACCTCCTATATTATATAAGCTTTAATCAAACGATGAAGACAATAACGAAATTCTTAAAAGTATGATAACCCTATCGAAATAAGATCAAAATAAACAATCTAACCTAACATCGAAATCATTCCATCTAATTTGGAAAAAAAAAGTCCCTCTAATATAATTATAAATCCTCAAATTATAAAGACACCAACAAATGTCAATTCAAATTTGTCAACAATACTAAGTTAATCTTACAATCAACGGAAATAAAATTTAAAAAAAAAAAAAAATCAACGGAAAGAGGCCGAAGAAAAGAAATCATGTTGGGCTGCAAGCAAATCGTTACCAATTAGTTCGTTTTGGGCCTTCTGCGGATTCGTCCAACAATGTTCATCTTCAACAATCACTCCCACCTCGAATCCACGCATTAATTTTTCTCTGCGCACCGAGTTTCGAACTGGTTCCGCTTTCAGTCGCCAAATAGCATCTCGATGAAGCTCATTCAGTCTCGTCGATCGCCAAGAACTCCTAATTTAGACAGAAGAAGATTCAGGAAGTATTGTACATGGCGGAGGAACCTCGAAGAGGACAATGAAAATGATTCGCAGTTCGTTTATGTGCTCGAGCAAATTATGCGAGGAAAGCAGAGCTGGAAGATTGCATTCAACAACGCATTCATTTCAGGCAATTTAAAGCCCCATCACGTAGAAAGGGTTTTGATTCAAACTCTTGATGACTCCAGGTTGGCCTTGAGATTCTTCAATTTCTTGGGATTACATAGAAATTTCCATCACTCCACTGCGTCATTCTGTATTTTAATTCATTCGCTTGTTCAGAATAGTTTGTTTTGGCCTGCCTCTTCGCTTTTGCAGACCCTTTTGCTCCGTGGACTAAACCCACTAGAGATTTTTGAGAATTTGTTGGAATCTCATAGGAAATACAAATTTTCTTCGAGTTCAGGCTTTGACATGTTGATTCAGTATTACGTGCAGAATAAGAGAGAAATGGATGGCGTTCTGGTTGTAGATCTCATGAGGGAGCATGGTTTGTTGCCTGAAGTTAGAACTTTGAGTGCTTTGTTAAATGCTCTCGCGCGAATTAGGAAATTCTGTCAAGTATTGGAACTATTTAATACCCTTGTGAATGCGGGTGTTAAGCCCGACAGTTATATTTACACGGTGGTGGTTAGATGCTTGTGTGAATTGAAGGACTTTAACAAGGCTATGGAGATAATTAATCAGGCCGAGAGCAACAGATGTGGCTTGAGTATTGTAACTTATAATGTGTTTATCCATGGGCTCTGCAAGAGCAAGAGAGTTTGGGAGGGTATTGAGATCAAAAGATCGCTGGATGAAAAGGGTTTGAAAGCGGATTTGGTTACTTATTGTACGTTAGTGTTGGGATTGTGCAGAATACAGGAATTTGAGGTTGGCGTGGAGATGATGGATGAAATGATGGAGCTCAGTTACGTTCCGAGCGAAGCTGCTGTTTCAGGAGTCATAGAGGGGTTGAGGAGAATGGGGAATATTGAAGGTGCTTTTGTGTTGCTAAACAGAGTTGGGAAACTCGGAGTAGTGCCTAATCTATTTGTTTATAATTCGGTGATCAATTCATTGTGCAAAACCGGGAAATTGGAAGAAGCCGAGTCACTTTTTAGTGTAATGACTGAAAGGGGTTTGTTTCCAAATGATGTCACATATACTATCTTGATCGATGGATTTGGAAGAAGGGCCAAACTGGATGTTGCTTTCTATTACTTCAAGAAAATGACAGAGTCTGGCATAAGTACAACTGTGTATTCCTACAATTCTTTGATAAGTGGTCAATGCAAGTTTGGGAACATGAGAACAGCAGAGCTTCTATTCAAGGAGATGGTTGACAAGGGATTGATACCAACGGTGGCAACTTATACTTCATTGATAAGTGGATATTGCAGAGAAGGGTTAGTGCCCACGGCATTCAGGATATATCATGAAATGACTGGAAAAGGAATTGCCCCAAATACTTTTACCCTCACTGCTCTTATTTGTGGTCTATGTCATGTCAATAAAATGGCTGAAGCCAGTAAATTATTTGATGAAATGGTTGAACTGAACATTCTTCCAAATGAGGTGACTTATAACGTTTTGATTGAGGGGCACTGCAGGGAAGGTAACACGACAAGAGCTTTTGAATTACTGGATGAAATGATTCAGAAGGGCCTATTACCAGACACATACACCTATAGGCCCCTAATTGCTGGTCTTTGTTCTACCGGTAGAGTTTCCGAAGCAAAGGAGTTCATAAATGACCTTCACCATGAGCATCAAAAGTTGAATGAGTTGTGCTATACTGCACTCCTGCAAGGTTTCTGTCAGGAAGGAAGAATTAAGGAAGCGTTAATTGCTCGCCAAGAGATGGTAGGACGTGGAATGCATATGGATCTAATAAGTTATGCCGTACTTCTCTACGGAGCTTTGAAGCAGAATGATAGAAGATTATTTGATCTTCTAAGGGAAATGCAAAGTCAAGGAATGAGACCAGATAGTGTAATATACACCACTTTGATTGATGGGTCCATCAAAGCAGGAAATCTCAGAAAGGCATTTGGATTTTGGGACATTATGATTGGTGAAGGATGCATTCCCAATACTGTGACGTACACGGCATTGGTGAATGGATTATTCAAGGCAGGATATGTCAATGAAGCCAAACTGCTTTTCAAGCGTATGCTGGTTGGCGAGGCCTTTCCCAATCATATGACATATGGTTGTTTTCTGGATCACCTCACAAAAGAAGGAAATATGGAGAATGCTATGCAACTACACAATGCAATGCTCAAAGGTACTTTGGCAAATCCTGTCACCTATAATATACTTATCCGGGGTTATTGCCAAATGGGAAAATTTCACGAGGCAGCCAGGCTTCTAGATGGAATGATTGGAAATGGTATCGTCCCGGATTGCATCACGTACTCGATATTTATCTATGAATATTGTAGGAGGGGTAATGTGGATGAAGCCATTGAGATGTGGGAGTGTATGTTACAGAGGGGCTTGAAGCCTGATACAGTAGCGTTTAACTTTCTAATACATGCATGCTGTCTCACTGGTGAACTGGACCGGGCTCTGCAGTTGCGCAATGACATGATGTTAAGGGGTTTAAAACCAACTCGGTCGACTTATTATTCCCTCATCTGTGCAACTTGCTCAACAAGCTAGGTCGATGCCATTTCAGTAGTAGGCGAATCGTTGATAATGCTTGAAGAAAACCACATACTATATGGCACTGAATAGTGAGGTTGACTGCTTGCTTCCATTGCAATTATTGTTGGAAGTCAAAATTCTCTCAGAGAAAACAAAAGCTTAGAGTTGTTACAAGGGAAGACTCGACACTGTAAATTAATAATACAACCTGTAAAATAGAGCAGGAATGATTGTTGTGCATTAGTGAAAGAAGATGAGCAAATAAAGCTTAAAGGGACTTTGTTTTTAGTAGCAACCACATTAATCACCTAGTTTTTAGGCTGTCTTGGGAATGCATATTGAATATTACTGTGATGTATATACATTCTTTTCTACAAGGGAGCAATAACACTGTGGCAATGAGATGTTACTGAGTTCTTTGATCGGATATACTGTTTCGACTGATCTGGGTTTTCTTTTGAAGCATCTCATGAAAAAGCGAAATGATTATAGTATAACTCCTTCAATGAAGTAACATTACTTTGCCTGACTAGTGAGGAACTAACTTGCAGGAGATCTATAAGGCCAGATCAAAAGTCTAGATCTACAGTCATTCTTCCCTGCCTTGTCAAGGCATACGACACGCATGGCAGTCACCGTCTTTCTCCTATTGTGCTCGGTGAGGGTAACAGCATCACGAATCACATTCTCAAGGAAAATTTTCAAACACCTCTGGTTTCTTCATAAAAATCGAGAAAAGCAGTCTAACAAAATCTAGAAATTTCGAGGTTTGCACAGCCCAAACGTGTAATTCTTTCGACCAAGCTATCGTCACAGAACTTTCATATTGAACTTGTTCGAATTTTTATGTGAAAAGGAGGATTTCGTGCTTTGTGAGCAATTAGGTCGTTTGCTAATGCAGCGATGTTTGTAATTTTATGCAAAATGGTTTCGGCAATGAAAATGTTGGAAAGAAGTAATCTGATGATATAGAAGATGAAAACGAAGAGAGCCCCCAGGGCGGCCCCGTTGGTAAAGGCTTGGGATCTCTTGGTCATATTGGCTTAGAAACCTCATGTTCGATTTTTTGGGTGAGCTTAATAAATAAAAACCTTTGATATCTCCCATGTATGGGCCTTGGGGCGAGCACTGGTGGCTTGTTGATACACTGGTTTTTAGTCAATATACTTGTTTATTAGTATATCGGTAGTGATATAGTATTAATATACTTCATTTTAGGTATATCAGTGAATTTATATACCTAATATGAAATATGTCAGATATACCTAAATAAAGTATATCAGCGATATACTGTTGATATATTTTGTTTTAGGTATGTCAGTGAAATGATATTTCTAAGATGAAGTATACCAGTGATATACCGAATATTGTATATCAATAGTGTATTAGTACTTCATATTAAGTATATCACTGTTATACTATTGATATACTTAATGTTGGGGGATATCAGTGAAATGATATACCTGAAATGAAGTACATCAGTGATATACTGAATATGCAAGATATCTCTAATAACTAATATACTTCATATAGAGTATATCATTTAACTGCTATACCTAAAAATAAATATATTAGTAGTATATCACTGATATGCTTCATTTTAGGCATATTAACGATATACTATTGATATACTTCTTTTTAGATATATCATTTCACTGATATACCTAATATTGAGTATATCAATAGTAAATCAGTACTTCAAATTAAGTATATCAAATATACCTAAATGAAGTGTCTCACTAGTATACTATTGGTATACTTCATATATTAACATATTATTGATATACTAATGTTATACTTAAAATGAATTTTGAGTGAGTGCTAATATACTACTAATACACAAATGTTATACTTGAAAATTCATTTTGAATGAGTGATGATGTACTACCAATATACTTGAAATGCATTTTTAACAAGGAATAATGATATACTGTTTATACATCAATATTGTACTTTGAATGAATTTTGAATGAATGTCGATATACTATTGATACACACTGTTATTAAAATTGCATTTAGAATTAGTGTGATGGGAATGAACTATTCACCCCACAATAGAAGACTATGGTTCATAAACAATTTAAAAACTGAGTTGAGATCGACATTGGGAGTGCTTGGAGGTGAGTTCGACATGTTTAGTTCACTTTAAACAAGTTTTTGGTTACGTAAGCAATAAAAATGTATTTTAGTCATATTCGAGTTTTTTCAAATTCACCCACTGTGAAAGTATTCTTTGTTTTTTAGACATTCATGCTTGACGTTTAACAATTGGAGGTTATACATTATCATCAACCCTTACAGTACTCTAATCAAAATGGTTACCAACCGAAAAATCTGGACCATTACAAGTTAATGACAATGTACCGATGAAGCAATACTTCGAAACAAATAAATAAGGATTTAATTTAAGTTCACACATAACAACAACTACACAAATATATGTTGACTGGTAAATTTAGTATATCCGTTGTATAATAATTGATATACTTTATATTTAATATACACAGTTAACTGATATACCATATATAAATTATGTCAGATATACTATCGATATATCTATTGATACAAAGGGTCAAATCAGAATTTAAAAAAAAAAACGAAAATTAGATTTAAACTTTGTTGCTATATTTGCAAGGTTAAATTATCAAAATTACCCATGAACTATGAGGTTGGTTTCAATTATACCCCTAAACTTTAAAAAGTTTAATTTTAACCCTTAAACTTTGAAGTTTGTTTCAAAACTATCATTGAATGTTTTTTCCGTTAAATTTATGGACGAAAAATGACGTATTTGCATATGTTTTGATTTTTTTTAACGTATATGTTCAGATATGTTCACTTAAGCAACAATACAAATGCAAAAATATAATTTTTCGACCATGAATTTAATGAAAAAATGTCTTCAAGGGTATTTTTGAAACAAATATCAAAGTTCTAAGGGTTAAAATTAAACTTTTCAAAGTTTTAAGTATAATTGAAACCAACTCCATAGTTCAGGGGTATTTTTGATAATTTAACCTATTTGCAAATCTAAAAAATCATTGCTAGATTTATAAATATTATAATGTTTTTTACTACCCATTACAATTCTCCTTAATAATTTGTGATTAGATTGAAGAGATAAAGAAGAATTCATAACCATAGTTTTATTACACACTCGATATAAAAAATTATGAATTTATAGATTTTTTTTGTTTGTTTGGTAAATAAATATCAAATAGTAAAACTACATGTTTCCTAATTGTTTTAGGCTAATAAATAATCCTGTTTAAAATAGGATAATCTCAAATTGGTTCGAGATTCCACTATTAGCGATATTTTTGGGGGGGATAATTCCTTTTTAATTGAATTAGAAGTTCTCTAGAGGGAAAATATATTTCATCTCATATTCTGTTTCGCTATACTTTGTTTCCCAGTTAGAGATTATTTGATGTTTTGATTATTTGTGGATCGTGAGATCTAAATGCATATTTCCATGTTTTATATGACTAATTAGACTATTGCTTTATTGATTTATTTGATGTTCAATTATTGATATTGCAAATTGCTAGTTAGAATTTTAGATATGCAATTGTTCAATATCAATTATAATCATTGGTGGCGAGGTAGGATAATTGATTACCACGAAATTTTTTATAGTGTTTGTGAAAGTGTGTAATGTAGTCTAAATTGAATAAATCATTCTGAATTTTATTGGCTAGACTTAGTCGTCTCTCAATGTTGTTGATAAAATAAATTAAAGAGAATAAATTATATGACGTTCTTTTGATTATCGAATAGCTAAGAAAAATTATATTGTTAGGGCTTACCAACAACAACCAATTTAGGAATTAACAAATAATACTAATCTCTTAACTGATGATTAATCCATGTAATGCCTATTAAAACATCTTTAGCTGAATCTCTAACCATATTGATTTATCTCATGATCTAGTATATTTTACATTCATTTTATTAAAATTTAAAACATCTACTTCACATTTGTAGTTTTTAATAAACAAATCAAATTAATCTATGTGGACATGACTCTACTCGCTAGCATTAGATTTAATTTTGTTTTCAAATAGAAAATGATTGTTTATTGGGTTCACACCCATCATTATTCTATGTTATGTCATATTGGCTAAAAACATGTTTGTCTAAAATGTTTGGGTACGTGTTCAATTTAGTACACATTGTTTTGAAGTTAATTTAGCCATTTATGTTTAAATGTTTTTCAATCACATTTTAATAATCACGGGATGCTAAAATGGTTAAGAATAAATGAACGTTGCATGATACTTGGTGAACTAACATAAATTTGAAGGTGAAAATGACTCAAATAGAAAAATGAGAAGCTATTAACAAAGCTATAAAAGTATTGTTATTGTCTTCATTTTGCACCACATCGATCTTAAAAACATTATTTGATTACCATAACAAGTAAAGCTAATTGAATTGTCGAAGAAACGTGGAGTTGAGAAAAAAACACTTACCTAAAATGACAAACATGTAGATTGTGTATGTTAAAGTGATACCAATCAATTTTCTATCATGTTTTAATATAAAGAATAACATGTTTTTAATATTAAATTAAACAAAACAACAAAGAAAAACCATAAATGAAACTATGGTTATTGTCTCCCTTCTTCATCATGTTGTAAAATTGGACCTTAAAAAGTCACATATTTACTGATTTATTTAAATAAGTTAATCATTTTTGTAAAAATATTATCAATAAGGTAAGACATGTATAAAACAGAAACAATCCAAATTACCCAAACAAATAGAAATGAATGAAAAGGCATCAAATTCTCCAAAGTGAAAAACGTAGCGGGAAATTTGAAAATTTTCGACGAAAAAGCCAAAAAATTCAAATCTCCATACTCGCTTCTGATTGGTCCATCCAAAAGCGCCACGGATCGCTAAAATAACTCATTCACAACCGTCGATCAAACATCTATCCGACAGCTCACGTTCTCCCAACGCATTGGCCGGTTCCCACTGCGGTATAAAATCTGTAACAACTCCCATGGATGATCCGACTCAAACCCGCCCATCACTTAACCACCGGCAATCAGAACTCCGATAACTCCCCGGCGAGCAGTAGATTTAATTTCTTAAAACCTTCAATCAGTGTGCAATGGAGGCTGGCGGCAAGGCAAAGAAAGGTGCAGGAGGAAGAAGAGGAGGCGAGAAGAAGAAGGCGGTTTCTCGCTCCGTCAAGGCCGGTCTGCAGTTCCCCGTTGGCCGTATCGCTCGTTATCTGAAGAAAGGACGATATGCTCAGCGTGTCGGCACCGGCGCTCCGGTGTACTTGGCCGCAGTGATGGAGTATCTAGCCGCCGAGGTAATCGAATCGTCATTTTCCTCTTCCTCCTCATCCTTCTCTTTCGAATCGCTATTGTACTGATCTTCTGTGGATGCGATTTGCAGGTTCTGGAGTTGGCTGGAAATGCGGCTAGAGACAACAAGAAGAACAGAATCATTCCAAGGCACGTACTATTGGCGATCAGGAACGACGAGGAACTCGGAAAGTTGCTTGCCGGCGTCACTATTGCCAGTGGCGGTGTTCTTCCGAACATCAACCCGGTTCTGTTGCCGAAGAAGACGGATAAGGCTATGAAAGAGCCGAAATCTCCATCGAAGGCCGGAAAGTCTCCGAGCAAGGCGGCTTGATCCCGGTTCTGTAATTTATGATCGTCTTTTGGATTTGTTCCTCCATCTTTTTGTTTTTTGTAAGCGTAGACGAAGAATTAGGGATTTGGAATGCAATACTGTATTCGATATGTCTATTTTACCAATTTACCGGCGAGGAATCGACCTGATGACTTGTTCTGTTCTTACATCTCTAGAAAAATTATTGTCGTTTCATTCTGAAGCTTTTTTTTTTCCCTTTATTTTCATAATCAACAAAAATGTTTCCTAGATAAATAATATTAAACAATTTATCTAACCAAAGCGATATTAGGGCCAAATCGTTATATGTTCAGAAAATCGTTAATCCATGTCAGAGATATTTGAACAGAGATGGTATAAACCAAATTATACATAAGGCTAAAATATTTTAACTCGAGCAAAGTAAAAGTTTAGTAAAAAGATGATATAAAAGAAATGACACTTATGACCTTCTTTAAAGGTACGATGGTTATGGTCTAAAAATGTTTCATTTTAAAGGATTATTGCTTTTTAATATACTAAAGATCATAGATCAATAATTTAGATTACGGGAATAATATCATGGAGATATGCGTTTTTCTTAATTTATATAATTGTTGAATAATATATATGTATTTTTTAGTACAATAATATAGGGTAATGTGAATTTTTGACATTAAAGAGAGTAGCTCTAATTATTGAGTTATGTATATGTCAGCAATGACATGTAATTTGAATGTTGATAGATTATTATCATGCATTTGTGGTTAAATTGGTTGAAGCATGTTTGATATTTTTGGTACCTATAATAATAATTATTTTTAATTTCAAGGCTTTAAAATATTTTATCTCAAAGTTATAACAATTATTCATAAACATTAGAATAAACACACAATACAAATTAAGGGGAAATATAAATGGAATTTATTGCTTTGTGCAATGGAATGTCTACAGTGGAATTTGAAATGGCCCATTACCATTACTTGCCTAAAAACACAGGCAAGAACAAAATATCTTTAGCACATCCAAATCCCAGTTTGTGTAAACTAAAATTCTATCTTCAATATTGTTTTCCATCACTCCTTGAAAAATGCATCTGTTGCAAAAATAGTATTTATCTTAAACAAAATATTTTTTTTTTCCTTTTACAAAAAAAAAAAAAAAAATCAATAAAAGATTGGAATATGAAACAACATTTGGAGTTTACATTAGTTTCGGTCCTTTGTATTGCAGACATCCATCATTTAAGCTCCATACGTATAAACATCGACCAGATTCCTGCCAATGATGTTTGTCTTGGTTCGGCATCAAGCCCTCAAAAATAAATATTATAAATTAAAAATAATTCATGGGCTAAAATACAATTTAGATCCCTAAGATTTAACTTGTTATTAATTCAAAATATTAAAAGTTATATTTCAGTTTGCAAAGTTCTAATAAATTTCAAATTTAGTGCTCACTATTAGGTTATGAGCTCATAATCTACAAAAAAAAAAGATGTTACAATTAATTTTAGTATCACTGAATATTCATTTATAGATAATAAATGAATATTATATACATTACTTGCTTAGAAAAATCAAGCAAATATGGAGTCAAACCGTGCTTAATAGTCAGAAAAAATAATTTTTTTTAGTTTAACTATGTGAGATGGAGGATTCAAACCTTTAACTTCTTCGTCGAGGGACATCCTTTAAGCTTGTTGAGCTATGCAAATATTTGAAACAACAAAGACAAAAAAACAAAATTTTTAAAGAAAGTACATCTTACATCAAGATTATAAAAGTTAAAAAAAAAGGTTTTAATAGAGATTTCTTCCAAAAAAAAAAAAAAAAAATTAATAGAGATATTTAAACAACGAGAATATATATTTTTAAGCTTGAGAGATCCTCCTTACTTGTAGAGAATGAAAGTAAGGGTTGGTTCAGAT
This sequence comes from Trichosanthes truncata, assembly GCA_033996785.1. Classification (NCBI taxonomy): domain Eukaryota; kingdom Viridiplantae; phylum Streptophyta; class Magnoliopsida; order Cucurbitales; family Cucurbitaceae; genus Trichosanthes; species Trichosanthes truncata. Next base: position 20,800,984 of record JAWPNB010000008.1, on the reverse strand, counting down.
GGTGAGTTGTCAATTGGATACTGAAAAATAACATAGAGACTAGAAGTTAATTTAAGATTATGTAACAAATATATTAGTTAATGAAACATGATAATAACGAGAAGATTAAATTATAAGTGTAGTCCCTAAAATTTTAAGTTTGAATTCATTTGATTTCTAAATTTTTAGAAGTGTCTAATAAGTTTTTCAACTTTGAATTTTGTGTCTAGATCTCTAAATTTTTAAAAAATTATCTAATAAGTTCTCAAACTTCAAAATTTATGTTTAATAGACCTTTAAGTTTTAAAAAGTATTAAATATATATCTTTAAAACTTAGAAACCCATTAGACACAAAATTAAAAATCTAATTGTTTAAGGATCTATTAGACATATACACCAAAAAAAAAAAAAAAAAAGGTTAAAAAACACTTTTTGTCCAACTTCCATGAAAGTAATAATTTAGTCATCCTTGTACTTTCAAATTTGTAATAATTTAGTTCCTAAAACTAGTATGTAACAATTAGTCCATGAACTTTCAAATTTGTAACAATTTAATCCTTAATTATCGTTAAAAAAAAATCATCAAAACTATATGTCAATTTTTATTATTTAATGATTTAAACTTTGAGCCTATAAACATATTGAGTCTCTAATTAGTTTATTGATCTACCTATAAAATTAGAGATTCCATTAAATCTTAATAATAATTTTCACGATAGGAACTAAATCGTTGCAAATTTTAAAGTATAAAAACCAAATTGTTACCTACTAAAGTTTAGAGACTAATTGTTACAAAGTTGAAAGTACAAAAGCTAAATTGTTACAAACCAAAATTCAGAAACTAAAGTCTCATTTGCTAATCATTTAGTTTTTGAAAATTGTATTTTTTTTCTCATTAATTCTTTACAATATATTTCATCTTTCTTAACAAAATATTTGAATTATTAGCCAAATTTCAAAAATAAAAACAAGTTTTTGAAAGTTATTTTTTTTAATTTTCAAAACTTGACTTGGTTTTTGAAAACATAGATACAAAGTAGATAATAAAACAAAAAAATCAATAGGTAGAAGTAATATTTATAGACTTAATTGTCAAAAATCAAATGGTTATCAAACGAGATAATTATTATTTTTATGAAACCTCAAAAACTAAATCTATTTTTTTTTTTTAAAAAACAACCTATTAAACACCTTTTTATAGTTTGTTCAAGAATGTTTAGACAAAAAGAAAAAAGCATAAAAGTTAAAAATATATATACTAACTTGTCTATATCCCAAGAAAGCTGCACATTTGACACAGTGAATCGGTATAAAAAATGCAGGATAATCATTAACTTCATTTCCTCGACCGCCAGTTTCCATGAAATTCACACTAAAATTTTCACGACAATATTGAAACGAATATAATGCATAAATTAATTAGCCCAAAAAAGGAAATAAAACATTTGATTAATTAGTTTAATAACAGGAATCATGTCTTACGCAGAAGAGAAGATGTATCCATCAAAGGCAGGCGAAAAAGCCTACAAAAAAAGAAAAAGAAAAAGAAAAAGAAAAGAATGAAATCGCGGCAGCCATTGTTAGGGTTTAAAGAACTAATTATGAAAGAAAAGAAAAGAAAGAAAGAAGCGTGAAAGAGAAAGGTTACAAAGTCATCGTCGGCCAAATCTTCTTGTGAAGCGATGTAAGTGTCGCAAATGCGGCAGGTCATTATAATTTGATCGGAACCATGTTCAACAAGAAATAGCCTCCCCATTTCTATGCTGATTTTCAATTCCCAGTTGCACAGAAAATTAGGGTTCTTCAGAGAGAGAGAGAGAGAGAGAGTTTTTATGTTAGTTATTGTGGTTTATGGTATACATTGTAGTTGATCAATCCACAATTTGTAATTTGGTTTCGATCGAAATTTAATTAATTAATTACTTGGTTCAATTATAAGTTTGTTTTATGAAATTCTGATTGTTATGTTAAAAAGGTTCAATTAAAGTTTAGGTTTTAAATTTTTATGGTTGTGTGTAATAGGTTTGTGAATTTAAAAAGTTTTAATAGGGCTTTAAATTTTGAATTTTGTATATAATAGGTCTTTGAGTGTCTAATAAATATCTTTAAACTTTCAATTTTTTTGTCTAATAATAAGTCATTGATTTATTCATCATTTTTTTTTTAAATTTATGGATTTATTGTATATTAAAAAAAAATTCAATTTTACATATAATAGATAGATTAATTATTTAAAAAATATCAAATATGCAATGAAATATACTAGACACAAAATTGAAAGTTTAAAGACTTTTATTAGATACAAAATTGAAACTAATTTAGAGACCTATTAGACATTTTTAAAGTTTAGGACCTATTAAACGCAAACTTTAAAGTTCAAGGACTAAATTTGTATTTTAACTTTATGTTAATTAAGTTTAAAAAATTTTCTAGCTTGTCTTTAACTTTTAATGTTTGTTTATTTAAGTCTTTGAACTTTCAATTTTGTATCTAATAATTTCTTGAACTTCAATTTTGTGTGTAGTAGATCTTAACGTATAAGACATTTTTTAAAGTTTAGAACCTATTAAGTACAAAATTAGTGTAAGATTAGAGACTCATTATTACATACTTTTTAAATTTAAGATCCTAGACAATATTGAAAGTTTAGAAAATTATTAAATAGTTTTTGAAGTCAGAAAGATTTATTGACAGACATAACTCTCAAAAGTCAAGAGATTAAACCAACTTAAATAGACTTAAAGGTTTGATGTCCTAAATTCCTACCCCTACATGTTGTCAAACTAAAAACAAAAAGTCAAGCCCCTCTTTGATAACCATTTAGCTTTTGAAAATTAAGTCTATAAATATTACTTCTACCTATTGATTTTCTTGTTTTGTTATTTACTTTTTACATATATTTTCAAAAACTAAGCCAATTTTTGAAAACTAAAAAAAGTAGTTTTCAAAAACTTACTTTTGTTTTTGAAATTTGGTTAAAAATTCAAATGTTTTCTTAAGAAAGATGAAACACATTGCAAAGAAATAATGAAAAAATATACATAATTTTTAAAAACCAAATGGTTATCAAACCTCCAAGAGATCAAATTACAATTTAATATTGTAATAGCGAATGATTGCGAAGAGATAGATTTTGGAGGAGGAGAGATATATTTCGAAGGAATAATAGTTAGAGTTCGATCAACCCATCTTATAGGTATAAGTTGTCAACAGAAAAAAAAAAAAAAATCAATGAAACAGACTAAATCAAAGTTTAAACTATACATGTGGTATGATTATTTTGAAAATCGATGGCATCGAGTGAAAATTCGAATGAAAAAAATTATATATAAATATATTATTATAGTAAGTATTTTGTGAAAATTTAAACATTTGATTTCAGAAAGAATGAGTATCTACCTAAATCACTTAACAACTCGTGTTAATACCAATGAAATTATTTTGACAACATACAACTACTTTTATCTAATTCCAACCATGATGTAAAGCATACCTAACAAAATAATGTATTCGTGTTCTTTTTCTAGAAAAACAATATATTAGTAATTTGAATCAAGGTTTTAAATATTGATGTCGATAGAAATATCTGTCTTAAATTTATGGAAATGCCGATGAAAATTTTTATAAAATGTCGATGTTAATAGATATTTCTAAAAAATTATTAGTATTAAAAATTCATAAAAAATATTTAAATTAACAAATAAGCCTTCCACCTTTTTAAATAAGTTTAAATTTCTTACTATTAATATTAGGTCAAAAATAGTGATATGTTCTTAATATTTTAGTTATATTTTGTTGATTTTTCTTGATAGAATGAAAATATTGATTCACTAGTGTCGATGTCAAATATATAGACATGTAAAAATGTCGATACAATGCCCAAAATATAAAACTTTGGTTTGAATATTAATGTAGGGAATAAATAATTACACTAGCATTATTTTATTTGGTATTAGTACAAGAATATTCAAATAAGAAAGGGGACCCACCGCAACCCAATTGGCTGAGGTGGCCAGCGCATTGACAACTAATTTTTCATTTCGGTATATCAATTATGCTGGGGAATCCAGCATTGTCAGAAAATCCATTAAAGATTGATCCATTAGTATTAAAACATATAAACAAAGGGGTATGGTACTAGGAAATTTCCCGAAAACCCCACTACTCCACGTGGCATAAGAGAGAAAAAAACGTTAAAGACAGCTGTCAGTACATAATTGGTAAAAAAATTTAATAACCATTTCATTTGGTTCAGGGTTAATTCCGTCATTTCACTGCCATCCGCTTAAGAAAGGGAATGAGGTCCGAGAAAAAGGAGGTCTCTTTACAGGTGATGAGCCGCTCAGAAAATTTTCCCCTTTTTCGCTAAAATCGCCAAACTAACCAACGAATCACTGTCAATCTCTCTCTAAACTCCCACGCGCCACCGCACGCGCCTCGCTGGTGACTCGGTTGACGGCTGTTCTCCCGTTTTCTGTCTCGGAATCGGTACATTTTTCTTGCATTTGGGATTTTTCTGCCTTTCTATGTCTTTTTCGTTAATGGGGTTTATTGAGTTTGTGTTTTTTTTCATTGTGGGTTGTTTTTTTAATGATGTTTTAGGTTATTGCTGAGGGGGTTTCTTTTGAATCTATTTGATTGGAATTGTTATGGCTGCTCCACCTGCAAGAGCTCGGGCGGATTATGATTATCTCATAAAGCTTCTTTTAATCGGCGATAGCGGTCCGTAATTTTCTTTAAATAGAGCTTCATTTTTCTAATCTCTTCTTTGAGGTTGTCTCATTATGGTTTGTTGATTGGAAAAATGCGATAATTTTCGATTGGGAATGTTTGTTTTTCTTGGATCTGGACTGCTCTCTCGAATCCCTCAGTTTTTGTGAATGATAATGTCGATTACGCTGAATTTGATTTGGTGATTAAGGACGCATGTTGTTGATTTGATGCATTCCATGATGTAAATTTGAACATCTTTATTTTATCGATGTAGACGTATTGTATCTGTTTAATTGTTGACTTGGTTCACATTGTAATGTTACCTAATGATGTCTTTTGTTTCTGTTCATTTTTGTTGGTCATTTTTGCAGGTGTTGGTAAGAGTTGCCTTCTCTTACGTTTCTCAGATGGTTCCTTCACCACTAGCTTTATTACTACCATTGGGTGTGTATGAACTTCAGTTTTCTATATATGAATGTAAATGCGCATGTTCTGTCATCTGTGGGAGTATGAAAGCCCGGTGGCTTAAAAGTTTTCTTCTGAACTAACCGGGCTTTTTTTTCTACATGCAGCATTGATTTTAAAATCAGAACCATTGAGCTTGATGGAAAACGAATCAAGCTCCAAATCTGGGACACGGCTGGTCAAGAGCGGTTCCGTACGATCACCACAGGTATTCTTTTCATACCTCATTGATCATGGACTTGTCTATTGCTAGGAGCTGGAGTCATGATAGTTGTTAGCATTGCATTTGAGTGAAATTGATTTGTGGCTATTCTTTACTGAATCTCTTCCTAAACTGGAAATCTTTCGTGGAATGGCTAATTGTTTAACCTTAAGGATTTGAGTTGAACTTGGAGTTGAGTGGCTTGGGGTTGTTTGTTGTTGTTGGTCTCGTATTAGGACTCTTAATGGTGATGTCTGACAGCTTAGGTTGCAGTTTCTTCTTTGCCGTACATGGAGATTGATTCTCTTTTATTTGTTCCAAGATGTTCTTAGTATTTTTTGATTAGGATTTGAATTTTTGATGAAGATGTTCATAGTATTGTTTCATGTGTTAGATTGTGTCTGTAGCATTAATTGTCGCGACACTAATATTCCAATGAGCAGAGTTTCTCAATAGTTCTGTAATCTGTTTGTTGTTTTCAGCTTACTACCGTGGAGCCATGGGCATTTTGCTGGTCTACGATGTAACAGATGAATCATCTTTCAACAGTAAGTACCATTTTTGCCATTTCTTTTTGCAGATTTTTCTTTTGGCAAGTTATATTCATGCTTTGTAAATTTGCATTTGATCCAACATATATTTTCATCTTTTCATTTATAATGCCTTTTCCTATGAGGTGGATGATTGAGGATGTTTCATAGCTTCCATTTTTCTATCATTTTTCCTTCCCATTCCTTATTCTCCTTTAATGATTTTCAGATATTAGAAATTGGATTCGCAATATCGAACAACATGCTTCTGATAATGTCAACAAGATATTGGTAGGAAACAAGGCTGATATGGATGAAAGCAAAAGGGTATGTTATAACTTCTATTCTGCTTATGAAAACTGAAAAGAAAGGCATCAACTCTAAATGGTTGTGCTACTAACCTTGTAGCTTGTGAGAAAACTGTTGTTGATATGTGCTTTGGACTTCTTACGCTTGGTTGTTACATCAAGAAGAAAATGATTATCGAACAGATTTCTAGGGGACGAAAATGTTATTTGTTTTTTTTTTTTTTTTTTTTTTGAAAAATCTAGGTTCCAAGTTCTCAAGTAAAATTACTTTTTCTCTGGAGCCCTCCCCTGTTATAATTTCTTTTAGCAACCTTCTATTACAGGCTGTGCCAACATCTAAAGGACAGGCACTTGCTGATGAATATGGGATCAAATTCTTTGAAACTGTGAGTTGCTTGCTTTTCTTCCTGTGTAATATTTCCATAATAGTTTAAAGTCGTAAGCTGAAAGATATTTGCATTACAGAGTGCAAAGACAAATCTTAATGTGGAAGAAGTTTTCTTCTCAATAGCAAGGGATATAAAGCAACGTCTCACTGATACTGATTCCAAAGCCGAGGTATTTTATCAGTCTTCTGCTATAGTTCACTCAAAAGATCAAGAATGAGCTAGAACTTTTTGTTTTCCCATTGTATACTATAATAATCCTCGATTCATGAACCGAAAACGTCTGGCTTTTGTTATGTTTGCAGCCTTCGACGATCAAGATCAATCAACAAGACCAGGGAGCCAATGCTGGTCAGGCTGTGCAAAAATCAGCCTGCTGTGGTTCTTAAGATGATCAAACCCTTTGAAGTAGTCATATATTGAAGTCATACTTCATTGATGGGCGCATCATTGTTATTTTGTGATTCTTTTGAACTTCATTTAGTGTGTAATAGATTAGATAGGTAGTTTCATGTTTTAGAATTTCATTTGTGATCATGTCTATATTATAAAGAGATTTATTATTTTTGTTTTTGTTTTTGTTTGACCTTTTCTTTTTGGCTTTTCAGAAACGATGTTATCCCAATTATTTGTTTGGTACATGGTGGTTTGTATATAAAGCAACCATTTTTACTTTAAAATGATGAAAGCTTATTTTGGTGATGTTACCCCCCTTTTTCTCCAAAAGGATGCTGTAAAAAAACATTTAGTTCAAGCTTATTATAAATTGAATATCTTAAGCATTATGACGACTTTGATTTAACAATGAAATGCAGTGTCGTATTAATTGATAAGTAATTTATTATTCTAGTTGATAAGTAATTTATTATTCTAGTTCACAGAAGTTCTGGCATGTTGTTGGTACATAAGCAGTAAGGTAGTATCTTAGCCAACTTGACTAGACATTATATCATTGGCCGAAAAGTTAGATATTTGAATTTCCATCCTCACATGTTGACTAAAAAAGGACTTTATCTTATCATCAATAATGGGCAAACTCGATTCAACTCTCAACTATAGAATGTGCAAAAGAGCAGAATCAACTACAACAAAAAAAGTTGAAATTTCCATGTCTTCAGAATTCCACTCCCAATACATACACTAAAGCTACACAATTTCACAGTTAACAGAAGTAGAGTCAGGTTCTCATGCTAAGGGATTTACAATGTGGAAGTAGATTCCAACACAATGGTCACAAACACTCCAAATTAGGTGCAAAATCTAAATTCTAGCCCCATTTGTTCACTGTACTTGATACATGGTTGCCTCTTTTCTTGGCAATAGGAAATACGAAATTGAATTTAAACCATCAACCCAACGCATCTTGGCGGGTAGGGAATAAATACGTATTTTCAACTTCCACAAAATCGTACAGAACATGAATCAGTTAGCAAGTAAAACCTGATTCTCTGCACAGTATCCACCTAATCTCGTCCTACATTTACAGAACTAGCAATGAAGTCTACTAAAGGTTAAGTTCATCCTTGCCATATATGCGCTGAAGCTCACGGGTAGCTGCTTGAAATGATTCTGAAAAAAATGAATGCAAAACATATTTTTAATGTGTTAAAAGTGGAAAGAGTACAGTCGTAGCCCCCTCTGCAACAATTCAACTGTGTGTGTGTGTGTGAGATGAGAGAGCAAGAGTTGCTTGTGGATGTATTCCCAAAGAAGAAACTTCTTTACCTTTCCAAATCCGAAAAGATTTCTGATTGATAGGTGCACCAAAGATGGTTTGAATAGTTTCAAACAACAAGCTCTCTGGGGTGCTTCTTAATTCTTGTACTATCTGGTAAATAGTCTTCCCATTCTCAAAGTATATATGGTTATTTGGGTGTTTTGTTTTGCAGCCAGCATGCCGCTCAAACTCATAAGCATTAAGCATCTTCCAAGGAAACACAGAAAGCACGTGTTAGGTCTGACTGAACGTATCTTGAACTGTTGCATGAAGGACAAATTTCGACGACTTACCTTGGAAAAGTTGCAAGATTGGCATCCACAAAGATAGCCAGATCCCCTTATAATTCCACGAAGCTCCTGATAAAATCAGTGAAGGGTATGAGCTAACCACATGGCGAGTACAACATAAGGTGTAAATGGAGTGCAGAAGAAACGTTACCTCTCTGGCTATGGAAACATACTTCACAGGAACACCATCGAGCATACCTGTTGATATCAAACTTCTAACATTTGAAGGAAAGCTGTTTGGAGCTTCTTTCCTCATTTTGTATTCTGGTCTGCTCTTCGGTGTTGTATCAGGCTTTTGCTTAGCTATCTGAGTACTGCTTACAGCTACATCAAAATTTGATGATTCCAAATCTGTGAGACCAACAACTTCAGATGGTTGGAATGAAGATTCGTAGAATGTCGGGTCATGACTTCCAAGAGATCTGCCTAAGGAGATAAGATCTTGCTCATCAGGAAATCCACCAAATGAGATTATATTTGGATCCCGCTTACTGTAATCATCATCAATGGAGACAACATTGTCAACTATCTTCCCACTATGACTTAGTAACCCAATATGGTGATCCCCATCGTTGGAGGTTTGATTTATCAAATTGAAACTATCGTCCTCCTTAATATAGGATGATCCCACAGATACAAGACCTGATTCAATTTCCTTATAGTAACCTTCAATGGATAGTTGACCACCATCTTCCCTATTAGAATTACTTCTTAAACATGGTTGCAGACCATGTATATTATCTTTAACCTGGTTGATTTTCACTTTTCTAATTCCTCCATAGCTAAGAGATGTTTCAGGATCCTCCATACCATGAGACATAGACAACCCCACAGATGGATCCTCTCCATATTGGTCTTCCATACCTTTTCTCCTGAGATCAAAATTATCAGGAATTACAGAAGATGCTTTTGTTAGATCAAAGTCAGCAGACCTCACTGATTCAGGTCCAAATATGCGACCAATAAGTTGATGTGAAACAGACTGATAATTAGCAGTATGCTGCTCCCAATGAAGAACGTTCACATTTGACAGCGCTCCAGTCATTTTACTATCTGGAGCTTGAATTGCTTGCTTCTTGTTGGGGAAAACCTGTGCCTCACAACCATCTATAAACCAGTGATGTGCCCGCTTTGTGTCTAATAATGATGGGCTGTTGAAAGTTGAATTTGCATCATTTTCATGCCCAGGACCCTTTGTCATCCAAAAACCTTTGTTCTGGACAGAACATCACAAATAATCAGAGTAAGTGGATTCTTTCTGTCTTTTCCAAAATCATAGGTCCACCAAGAAATGCTTATTCAGAAAAGAAATCAGAAAAGAAATCAGAAAAGAATTAATGCCAATGGACTATTTACTGTCACACTTTCGGTTTTCCTCACTTTTTTGAGTCTTAGATCACTCTTCCCGATGGTTTTTAAAAGGATTTTTTTTTCCCAAAAGGTCTTTTGCGAGGTGGTACAGATGGGTTTATGTTCCAGTAACTTGTATATAAGGAAAATTGTGCTAGTCTCAAGTCCTAAAAACATTGAGTTCATTTTTGCAATCACAAACACTTATCATTAGAGTGATAAAACTAGAAAGCCAATTGAATATCCAGGACATCAAAGTCACTAAAGCCTACTTCATAATTTGGAAGACAAAAAGCACAGCATTCAAGACAGTAACACTGAATTAAACCCTATTAAATTAAAAGAGAGGAACTGTTTCTATTAAAAAATTCAATTGGATTGTTCCATGAGATCTTGCTCAGACTCTAAGAACATAGCCATTACTCAAATCTCGTATTCTTTCAAGCTCAGACGCAATGATTCTAAGCAACAAACCAAGAAATTCGTAGTTCGAGAATTTAAAGCATACCATTCTGATTCTTCTTCTACTCCGAAGTACTATTGTCTCATTCACTCAACACAGCATCTACCGTGCGTTGCTTCATAGAAATTTTGCCTAAAGACGGAGATTCATTGTTGAACGAACTATCTCCCAATTTCTTCGAGCCCACCACTTCACTGCACCAGAATTAATGAGATAAGAACTGTACTTATTATACCACAGACCAACTCCTTTCACAAAATACGCAAAGTTTAAGAAAAGGAGGCATCATTTTTCTCTTGCACACAAAACGAAACAACAACGATCGTGCGATTTTTCGAGCAGGAGAAAAACCTAGAAATCGACGCAGAAACACAAAATTCAACTTCTTTTTTACCATTAAAGCGTACCGAAAAAACATACAGTCTGTTGATTACTGGGTTTGGAAACAGTAGAGTTCCGGCGAGGCTACTCCGACAACGAATTTCGACGAAAATGATGGCTTCATGAGGGAGAGACTGATAGGGTAATTGGGCAAAATGCAGTTATGAAAACTGAGTTTAATCAAATACTCCACTTTTTGAAGACATTTATTTTATTTATTTTTTTAAAATACAATATTTTTTCCATTCAAGACACTCAGGGTCGTTGGGTTGGCAGGTTTAGAAGGGTTGTTAAACATAAATTTATTAAGTTTGGGTTGTTAAGCATGAAATTATTAAATCTGTGTTTAGGTGGTATAGAAAATATGTTTGTTAAGTTTAAATTGTGTTAACTTTAAATTTGTTAAGTCTGCGTTTGAATTTTAATTTGTTAAACATGAGTTTATTAAAAGTGTATTTGGTTGGTAAATTTGAAATGTATAATAAATAATAAATAATTTATATATTAATTATTTAATTAAAATAATAAAATTTATATATTAAATTATATTTAAAATATAACTTTTATTATCAAATTAGAGAGTATTATTTTAATAATAAATAAAATATTTTTAGTACATTTGTCTACTCAATTTTCTTCCAATAATCATTTATAGAATAAATATTTGATTGTTCATGAAAATATTTTTGAACTATTTACCAAAGTGTGAATAAGTATAAACAAATTCTTTTAATGCAAATATATCCAACATAAAATTAACCATAAACAAAATTTATCAATTGTTTATTTAATTATTCATAACTTGCTATACTAAGTGCCAACTAAATTTATTTACAACTTATCGTCAAAATTACTATTGAACTTACCTTTCTATATTTAACTAATACATAAGGTTATAAGTTAAAATACTTTAAATAAAATTATTTTAAAAGCTATTAACTTCGAGATAAACTAACCAAAATAGTTTAATTAATTAATTTTACAAATATTATGTCTTTATTAGTTTGACTATGATAGCATGATCTTGTTTTCACAAGAAAAGGAGTTTGGAAAAATTGTGGATTTAGAGAAATAGAGGTTTTTTTTAAAAAAATGGAAATAGACGTATTAAATCTAAGTGTATATAACGTGTGTAATTTGAAATTTATAATAAAATAATTTTTATATAATTTACATGTTAATAAAAATTTTCTTATAAATTAGTAACTATTACTTTATAAATGAATAACTTATTTTTAATACTATTGTTAATATGAATCTTTTTTTTTCTTTTAGTTAGTTTTGTAATTAGTTTTTTTCTAATATTTATCAATGTGGGAACAAAATACAAAGAAATTACTCCTTATAAATTTGTCATTATAATTGCTCTAAAACATGAAGTTTATAACAAAGTCGACATATCAATTTATGAATTAATTATTACTATTTGAAAATTTAACTAAATTTATTTACTTATTTATTATAAAATTATCATTAATTAATTATTTTTTATTCAAATAATACATTTTATTAAAAATTTAATGCATTTTAGAAGAGTAACTAAAGACAAAATATGTATTGTAGTAAACTTGAGGAGATTATGAATAAAGTACTGTGTGAGTTCATAAAGCATTGTACAAACACGTGGAGTAGAATAATATTTTACTTTAGCAAAATTGGGTTTCCAAAACTACCAACCAAACGTGAGTTTGGTTAAGCTAACTTATACTCCTCACTTCTAAAACAGGAAACCAAACACCCTCTCAAGTGATTAAGATATATAGTTTAACTAGGTTGCCAAAATACCAATTCTTTAATGTAAAATATTGTTCGAAACTTAAGTATCAATGAAAACTAAAAGTGATGTGGCATCGAAAGATTATAAAAGCTAAATAATAAGTAGGTTAAAATACTATTTTGGTCTCTATAGTCCAGTTTTAGTCCTTGTACTTTCAATAAAGCTTAAAATTGGTCTCTATGATAAGTTTGAAGTTGGTTTTTATCAAAATCTGTTAATTAACAACAATAATTTTAACACAAGAAAAGACAGAGACTAATTATTTTTAAAGAAATTTATAGAGGAAAAGCTAATAGAGACAAAACTTTTTTTAAAGAAAAATTAACAATAAACTAATAGTATGGACCAATTTTAAGCTTTATTGAAAGTATAGGTACTAAAATTGGACATTTGAAAGTACATGGACCAAAATAGAATAAAACTGAAAGTACAAGGACCAAAATGATATTTTAACCTATGTAATGGAGTGATTTTGAACCATTCAAACCCATTTGAAGAATTAACACGAGCCTAACTAAATTGGTCAAACTATTATTCTTAACCAAAAGAGTTAGAAGTTTGAATTCCTACACCAACATATGAGGAAAATCAAAATAAATATTAAAAAATTATAATTTCTTAAATTTTAAATACTTGGTTGGTTTTTTTTAGTGAAATCAATTTTTTTACGGGCAAGTAGTATCCATTTTTACAACTTTCAACATCATCAAATTAAACCTTAAATTTAGATAAATGTTAAAATATTCCCTGTAAACTTGAATAGGAGTTGCAATTTTCATCTTCTGATCATTTTTTGTTTGAAGCATCGTTAAACACAAATTATTTTCATGTGCATTCAAAACAATGTATTTTTTATGTGCGTCCAATGAATTATACAACATATGTCTACTACAAAATTGATATATTTCCAAGAAAAAATGACATTAGAGTTGATTTTTGTCAATTTTGTGCGGTTATCAAGTTTAATTTTGTACAATGCTTGATTTCCATTGAAGCTATAAGTTCTTAAGAGTTTTTTACATTGCTTGAATTACAACACTAATATAAGTTTGGGGTCCAATTTGATGAAACTAAAAGTTCACGATGAAAATTGATATGCATTGTCAATTTTTATTATTTATTTTTTTTGGTTTAATCTTTATGATAGTAATAGATTTCTTACCATTGAGATGAGCCATGGTAATATTGGTGCACTTAAATTTTATCCAAAATAAAAAAATAAAAAAAGATTGATGCATTTAAATTAGTTTAAATATTAAAAAATAATTTATTTGAAAGAAATCGCTATACAAGATAAATAAGGGTGTGTTTGTTTGATTGGTAATCTGAAAACAAGGGGTTCAATAAAAACAAAATTGTATTTCATGTTTCCAGGTATGTGTTTGATAGTAGATTTAGAAATTGAATTCAGATTGAAACTATTATTCAAAATGTATTTAATAATATATTTATAAACCATGAAACCAATTGTACTTGCAAACTAAATATTAGTTGAATTATAAACTACTATTAATTAATTTATGAACAAGATTTTTTTGTTATAAATTTTGTATAATTATTATTTTACAATATCATATAATTTATAATATATTAAATTATACACATTTTAAATTAACAAAAATAAATTCAATTTATAACCTGAAATATTAGATTTATTAAATTCTTTTATATTTTTAATATAATTATGTATTTTAAAATTTCGAATTCAAAATCTGAATACAATGAAAACATATAAATGTTGTTTTCAGAATTTTCACCATTTAAATTATAAAATCTGAAAACAGTTTTCCAAAATACATTTGATAAATGCATATTCACTTAACTCAAATAATTACATTACCTGCCAAATAGGCCTTAAGATATATAAAAACAAAAAAAAAAAACAAAAAACAAAAAGTTGTCGTTTAGCTCGGACAAATTTCTTTCTTATTTTACAATTTTTAAATACTATTAAAACGATACATCAATTTTCACGATTTTTTTTTTAAAAGATGAGTGTCTTTTTTAGCGTACTCTATTTTTCTCTCCTGGAGAAAATTTTAAGAATGACAAACTATGTTACACTTAATAAACTCAGTATTTAACCTTGTACTAAATATATATATTAGAAATAACATTTTTATATTTATTCAATTTTTCTTTTATTGTTTTAATTTTTTTTAATTTAATATGTTACGTTTTAACCTTTTTTAATTATACTTTTTTTTTAAAAATGTCAAAATTGGGGTGATGTTAAGGCTACTTTATTAGAGTAATGATATAATTAAATTTACTACAACCTATTGACTTAAGCTTTTGGATTGAGTGGTGATTTAACGTGATATCAAAACAGGAAGTTGTTTGTTATTCGAACTCCTGTAATGTAATTTTTTCCTTAATTAATATTGATTTCCACTTATTGAGTTGAGTGGTGATTTAACATATTTGACATGATACTTTAGTTACTTGGCAGAAATTTAAAGAACGTATTAGACTTTGTGAAAAGTTTCTAATATAATTTTTCCTTCAAATTTTTTTGTTCAAAATTTGAATTTTTTTTCTAGGTGACATTGTTTCTCCTCTAAATTTGTACCGATTCACTAGGTATCATGCTAAGAAAGTTTCTCATATGTCAATTTTAACATTTATTAATGGCAAGATTATAATTGAAATATGTGAAAAATGAAAAATACTAAATTTTAACTTTTCAAACCACATAGACTAAACTGAAAAAAAAAAAAACATTAAAACATTCAGAAACTAAAACACGTATTAGACCATACATAATTTATAAAAAATATTAATAACGTAGTGAATTTTGAAAAAAATTATGAAAATTTCAGATATTTCAAAAATATCTAATTTCTTAAATCTGTCCAATTTCATTCAGTCCTCTTTTACATATTTACCATTCATATATCAATTTTTTTTTCACATTTTGTATAGAATTCCTTACCTCTTCTATTTTATTGTATCAAAGTTTTCTTCTCGTTATCCACCTGAACATATTTCAATTAGTTAAGACACATACACTCGCTTGATTAGAAGGTTCGAGGTTTGAATCTCTAACCCCATGAATTGAACTATTTTTTTTTTTTTTTATAGTTGTGTGGTTTGCAAATTATCATCTCATTTATCATATAAATAATTTTCATTTCGAATTTTCTAGAATTCCATATAGCTCTAATTTATTTTTCTTGAATATAATGTTCACATACATACATACGTATTTGTTGATGCAAGATTTTGTCTCAAGTGGATGGTGGAGTTAGAGCAGACAATCAGATATTACTAATGAAAAAAAGCTAGTATCTGCACGAAGTTGTGAAATTTGCCCAACATATATGCTAATAGGGATGTTCTTTTTCATCGCAGGACCTAGGCCCTGTGGGGACCCACCTTTAATGAGGAAGAGAATCCCCATTTAAGTAGAGAACAAAAGAGGGAGCGGAGGAAAAATGTTCCCCATTAGGATGGGGAATCATCCCCGTCCCGGCCCGATTTCTTTATTTCTTTAATATATATATATATATATATATATATCCTAAATTTAAACTTTTATGAAACATTATTTTGTTTTTCTAAGATAATTAAACGAAAATCTTCAAATATAAAATTCTCATTAGAAATTAACAATTTAAATATGAATTTTATAAAAATATTATTTTGTTTAATCAAAAATAAAAAATAAAAAATAAAAGGGGAATAATTTACTGTGGTAACTCAATCCCTCAATTCTCTGTCTCGATCCACGCAAAATTAAATCGAGCAGAGATGGAGAAGCCATCACTATCCCTGCCCCACCCGATGAACATCCCTACATGCTTAACTTAGATAAGAGTTGTGTTCCTCTAACCGACTTGTCCATGATGCGCTTAAGGTGTTGTTTTATTTCGTGGTAATCCATGATTTCCATGGATGGACATTTGGATTACCCTATTTGTTTTGCAGTAATGTAAAATGACCAGACATCTTGAGATGTCTAGGTGATCATTCTCAAATTTTGAGAATTATTTAGCTCACAAAAGAGGGTTATTCTTGTGTTTCGTTATCTTGTTAGACCTAAAAAGTCTTAGAATGTGAGTAAAGCACGAAGAAGTCCTTAAGCATGGTGAGCATCCTCAAGATTATAAATAAAAATGTTGAAAATTGGCTGATTTAGTTGGTTATTGTGCAACTTTAGCAAAAGTGGAAGATTGCAACTGCAATTGTACCATGGAAGGCAAAAAAACGAGATTTTTGGGATTTTACATAACTAGAAGATTTTGGCATCAATTCCTCATTGATTCAAGCAACGACTTCCTACATTAATTCATACATGGAAAATGAAGAAACTCTAGATGCTTGAAGGCTATAAAAATAAGAGAAACATAAGGAAGAAGCGGAATTCCTTATTGGAAGAAAACTCATTTTTCGCACTTTTTCTTCTTTTCATCTTGCTGTCCAGTTTTCTTCTTCCTCTGTTTTTCATCGTTAGCTTAAATCAACCTAAGATAAATCTTTAGGTTGTAAAGATTTGACTCGCCTTGAAAATGGATGAGAATAATCGATTAAGAAGGAAGAAACGTAGGTTGAAAAAAAAAAGTTTTGTAATTCTTTATATTTAAGTCTTTAGCATCCGTTTTTTTTTTGTTATCGCATGTTGAGTTTTTGTGTATTAAGCTATTTTTATTTCTCTGTGTTTGAATTCCTTTATGGATGTTGCAAGTTTTCATTTTATTAATTTTTTGTTTTTCTTTATTTTCTCCATGAGCTAAATCTCATTTAGGGATTCAAGTGTATGAACGCCCTTGAGGTGAGAATGTGAAGCTTATATGTAAGGACGATCCAAATTAACACAAATATTGTTTGTTTTTGTTGATTTATTTATTTTCAGTAAACTTGGATTGATCAATTGGGGTTGTTTGCTAGCCTAAATCTAATACGGAAGAGGTTAGATGAGGGTGGATCTTGCAAAAGCAATAAGATAAAAAGCTTAGACATAAGCAAAGCTTGATCCTAGACATAGAATGAGCCCCCAAAACCATTAGAATGTGATCTAAAATTATCTAAGTACGATTGACCATAGACATATAGGTTCAATCCCTTAGTCTCCTAAGGATTTTGAATCAAAATTGAATAGGAGTTGTAGTTGATTCGGTTTACAATTATTTTGTGTTAAGGCGCGATAGCAATTGCAATTGAGTTGCAATTCTCACCAAAGGGCATGATCACCGCTTTTCACTATCTTAATTTTTTTTTTAAATTTTACTTTCTCTCAACACAACCCTCTCAACTTTTGAAAATTGGTTACCAAGTTACATTTTGAACACCATCTTGCTATTCTTAATTTTTGTTACAATCCGTTCATTGTGGGATCAATACTTTGGAGTACTTCCAATTTTATATCACTTGCATTGATAGTGTGCACTTGCACTGGGCTGGAATTCTTTCTTTTATTTTTAACCCATTTCACCCGATCATCTGGCATCCTAGTATGCCCAAACGGGGGGCATCCGAGAAGATTTTGATGCCGTCTTGATACATGAGTTTCTAAGATTATCATGTTAAGAGAATCACCTATTAACGTTTTTGCCCTTCATTTTTCTTTTACGTATATTTTCTTTCATCAATTTTCTTTATTTATCAATTTTTTAATTTTATAATTAAAATAAATTTGTGAATTCGTTCACTAATAAACAACTCTATGAAATTAACTATATTTATATGTTTCATTTACATATAAAATAAAATCCATTTAAATTGTATAATATATAGCTCAGTTTTTTTTCAATTGAAATATGAAGTGGAATTTTTTATATATTTTACTTTTCCAACGATGATCATCCTATATTTTTGTTTTAAAAAAAATCACAAATTAATATTATTTCTCTCAAAATTTTCTCCATCTTGATAATGTATAAATATAATTCACTAAAAAACACTACTAACTATATAATTATCTTCTCAAAATAAGTTCAAGTATTTAAAGTTTAAATTGAAATTAATATTTCATTTTATTTTTTTTTATAAAAATTTTAAATCAATATAAATTAAATGGATAAAAATAAAAGATTAAATAATTTAAGACAAAATGTTATATACATTCAAATTATATTAAATTAATATATAAATTATCTAAAAATAGATAAGGGTGTTTTTAGAACAATAAATCATTTTAAAACATTTTTCATACAGAAATTCTGCAAAACAAACATGGCTATCTAAATAGTTTCGGACATTCTTATAATTTTTTTTGCAAAACAAACATGATAATTTAAAGATGCCGGACATCTAAAATTTTGGGTATCTAAAATTTCGAGCATCTAAAAATGCCGGAAATCCCGATTTCCTAAAAACAAACGGCCCCTAAGTGGCAAGTTAATTTATGGAAAAGTGATGGTTTTTTTTTTTAATGTAATTTGCCCTAATTGGTTGTAACTTGTATTAACTGGCTCATTATCATTTTAGTTGCATCAATTGTCATCATTTATCATTTTTAGTTATTATATTTCGGAAAGCTATATTTTCAATTTTTTATATCTAATTTTATTATCAAAAAATTTAAAAATATTTGAAAACAATGTTCCAGTCCAGCTAGATCTTCTTAAATTCAAAACAGCTCGTACATCATAAAATATTCGAACTAAACTTCTAAATCGAAAAATCTAAAAATTATCAGAATCAACTTATTCATAATCATTTTAATATCATAAAAAATCTAAATTCAAATCATCCACTACTTTTCTAATATCCGAAATCTTTTAATCATTTAAAATTTTTCTTATCGAAAAGTCGTCACAGTGACAACTTGGAATTGTCTAGTAATGACTGAGACTTTTATTTGTATTAAGTTAAAAGGCCAATGTTCTACCATGTCGAATTTTCATATAAAATTCTAACTAATTTCTACTTAGATAGTTTTGAAACATTTATATAGAGTTAAAGATAATATTGTAACTTTTAAATAAATATTGATATTTTTAATACAAATAACAAGTTGAGGATATTTTTTTTATAATTTAACAGAGATGAGACTGAAGTGATATATAAAAGATTTTTATAGAAACCAGTTTGAAAAAGTGCACCATCTCCAAACTTAGTTTCAATTCCTTTTCCTAACTTGCAATCTCTGCTCCATTTAAATTCTTGGTTTCATTTAAATCTCACAATTAGCCATTTTTTAGGGATCTTAATACTTCAGTTATCAAATGGCGGACGAGCGATCGAGAATATCACTTCTGTCGAATAATGTATACCTTTATCTCGAGGACCAAGACCGATTATGGCGGCAGGTGCTGCTCAATGAGGCATGGCGCCGCCGTATGGTTGGCCTGCACTTGCTGCAGCAGCACCTGCTGCCACAGCCGCGGCACCGCCAAGTATTTGAATTAGACTATTCTGGCCTTACTTCGTTTCTTGAAGTGGATCACTCATTTTTTTTGCCGTGGAATTGGAGCCCTAATTCACCACAAGATCGTGAGAATGCAAGAAGAAACGAGCGCATGATTTTTCAACCAGATTCATTCTTCAGCTT
The DNA here is from genome assembly GCA_033996785.1 of Trichosanthes truncata. Classification (NCBI taxonomy): domain Eukaryota; kingdom Viridiplantae; phylum Streptophyta; class Magnoliopsida; order Cucurbitales; family Cucurbitaceae; genus Trichosanthes; species Trichosanthes truncata. The sequence continues at coordinate 20,780,927 of JAWPNB010000008.1, read as the reverse complement.
CGATCAGGTTCATTCTAATTGTATATTATTATCCTCAAATTCGATTTCTGGAAAACAAATTTTGAAGTGCGATCGTTGAGTTTCGCGACGAAAATAATCCGATTTCAATGTCGAATTTGGTTTTCGATTTTCATATATTGAAAATACATAATCACTTTCATTTGAGGATGAATTTTTGTTTTTCTCATATACACCGATTCTTTCAAATATTCATTAAATTCTTCATAATTTTTAGAAGATTCTTGAAAGATGAACATTTTTCTTTTAAACAGGAATTGTACACCAGGATAAGCGGCAAGGAGGTTGGGATTTGAATAACCGATTTTGTAGAATCTCACTCCCGATCGAAGATCAATTGGTTGGAGAATATTATCATGTCGAAATATATGCTTTTCAAACATTTTTTTAAAGGTTCTTAAAAAAAATTGAATGTATGTACGTCGGTTTGATGCGATGGATATTTTTTTAAAAAATTTCTTATTATATACTATTGTCTAACAATTAGTTTAGAAAATTTTAAAATCTCTCGATTAAGTGCATGTTTGGCATACCTAAATCAGGGGCGGATTGGGCCAGGAGGGGCCCGGACATTATGAGGTTTATATATATATTTGATGTTTGTTTCACCCAAAAATTCAAAAACATGCTTTGGCCTGTTGGTTGGGAGGTTCACGATGAATTTTTCATTCAGGTCCTGGGATCAAATCCTTTGAAATTCTCATATTTTTGAATTTTTAACCATTTTTTGTGTGTATATGTATACAAAAAAAAAAAAAAAAAATCTTTGGTAAATATTTTATAAAAATTAAATGCATAAAAAAACTTAATTCTATTTTAAAAAATCTTAAATATTTCAAGTTTCATGTTTTGCTTTATATATTTAGGTGGATAATTCTATAATAGTTTATTATATTTTTGTAATTAATATTACTTAATCTAAATATTATATATCAACACATTTAAAATTATATTTATATAAAGGTTAAATTACATGTTTATTCCCTGAATTTTAAAATTTGTGTCCGATAGGTCTTAATTTTTTAATTTTGTGTATAATAAGTCGTTGATTTTTAAAAATGTTTAATAGATTCACAAACTTTCAATTTTGTATCTAATATGTTTTAGATTTCAAAAATGTTTATAATTAATTGTTCTATTAGACATAAAATTTAATTTTGTATCTAATTAAACCTTAAACTTTCAATTTTGTAACTATAATAAATATATTTAAAAGGTGTCAAATAAATTGAAGACTTATTAGACACAAAATTAAAATTTATGTCTAATAGAACATTTAATTTTTTAAAATTTTGAATATGTCAAAGACGTATTTAATACAAACTTGAAACTTTAGAGATCTATTATTAGATATAAAATTGAAAATTCAAGGACCTTTTAGATATTTTTAAGTTTAGGGATCATATATACACAAATTTAAAAGTTCAGGCCCCGTTTGATAACCTATGTTTTCAAAAAACAAGACAAGTTTTGAAAACTAAAAAAAGTAGATTTTGTTTTTGGAATTTAGCTAAGAATTCAAGTGTTTCCCTGACAAAGATGAAACTCATTTGTAGAATAGTGAGAAAACAAGCTTAATTTTCAAAAACAAAAAAATAAAAAACCAAATGGTTATCAAATGAGGCCTCAATTACTGCTGATATAAACTTGTGCCTCCCCTGACAGAAAATTTTAGATCCGCCACTAACCTAAATTGTTTATAGATATTAAAAGTGTTTGTCTTAAAACTATTTAAAATTTTCGATAATCGTTGGAAATTCTAAAAGTAAATAAATAACACCTAAAATGCTTTTAGATACTATTTAATTAGTTTTTATGCAAGAATGATTGCAAAATAAATGTTTCACATTCAAACATTTTGTTCCAAAGTTCACATGAGACCATACTGCTCTTAAATTCATTTTAAATCTTTTTCTTTTTTTAAGTTTTTTGAGTTCTTTGATTTTCCATGAGTACCGGATTGAAATAGTCTCACATTGGTAGTACTAAAAATACTTTTCAAATTAAAAAGACCAACAATAATCACATTACATATATATATTTTTTTAATAAAAATACAGAAGTGATGAGATGTTTAAAGCATGTTACATTATTGTGTTATTGAATTAAAAGAATTTTGAACTAAAAAAGAATTAAAAGAATTTGTATTTTATTATAAGGTGAATAGGTGATTACAATGGAGAATTTTAGGGGTTTTTTTAATAAATTTTTTTAGTATTACAATATCGCTTGAGACTTCAGTTTTTTTATTTTTTATTTTTATTTTTCCTTTTGAGAATCTTGAGACCTTTATTTTTTGAGCTCAACAATATTTGAAGTAGAAAAATTCAAACTTCTAATCTTTCTAATTTTGGCCTAAACCCACCATATTTGGTCAAAGTGAGCCAAAATTAAAATATGGGCTTCCTAATTGGGCTATCCATGTAGAAACCCGAGTTTTTATGGTCGCGTGGGATCTACCATAATGAGACAAAAAAAATCCGATTAAACGCTTAACAGAGACATTTTTTTTTCTATTTCTTTTTACATTCTAAAATTTAGGTGATATAAATGAAGAATGAAATTTGTGTTACTTAGGCCTATTTGATAACAATTTAGGCCCGTCGGATAACAATTTAGGCCCTGTTTGATATCTATTTTGTTTTTGAAAATTATGCTTGTTTTTTCACAATTTCTCTCAATCTTTTTTCCAATGATTTCCATCTTTCTTGAGGAATCACTTGAGTTTCTAGCTAAATTTCAACAAAAAAAAAAGTTTTTAAAAACTACTTTTTTTAGTTTTCAAAACTTAGCTTGGTTTCTGAAAACATATTTAATAAGTAGATATGAAAACATAGAAACTTGTAGGTAGAAGTAGTATTTATAGGCTTAATTTTTAAAAACAAAAAACCAAAAACCAAAAACCAAATGGTTGGCCTATTTTTTTTAGTTCTCAAAACTTGGCTTGGTTTTTAAAACATTTGTGCATTTGTTTTTGGTTATCAAACGGGCCTTAGTTTTTAAGCTTAATTTTCAAAAATCAAATGGTTGGAAGTAATGTTTATAAGCTTAATTTTCAAAAATTAAATGGTTATCAAACGGGCCTTAGTTTTTGATTTTTTATTTTTAAAAATTAAGATTATAAACACTCATTTCACCCATGAATTTATTTGTTTTGTTATTTACTTTTTACAAATGTTTTTAAAAACTTGTTTTTGTTTTTGAAATTTAACTAAGAATTCAAATCTTTCTCTAAAAATATGAAAACATTGTAAAAAAAATCACGAGAAAATGATCACAATTTTTAAAAACCAAATAGTTATCAAATGGGATCTTAATAATTGATATTTTCTTGAAAATTAGTCATAATTTAAGTTTTAGATATTTGTGCATTTGTTATATTTAATTTTTGAGTTTCAAATAAGTGATATTTTGACCTATTAAATGTAGAAGATAGTTTTTAATAGATAAAAAAATTATTGTTCAATTAGTAATACTAACAATATCACTATCAAAAAAAAAAAAAAAGTAATACTAACAATATAAAAAAAAATTGTTAAAAAAACAATATATTATCTAATCTTTGCAGTATATATATATATATATATATATATATATATAAAGTAAAAAACAATATAAAAAAGTTGATTTGACATTAAATGGCCGTGTGTTATTAATTTAAATTATGATAATTCAATAATATTTATTGTAAACTCTATTTCATTACTATTTCAACAGCCTTCTCTCTTGGTTCGTTTAATTTTCTTATTCTATGCGACTCCCTTGCCTAGTTCCTTGCCTTCCACCACATTCATTGAATTGAATTGATTTTCAAATCAAAAAAGCAAAGTTTGTACTTTTTCTTTTCCTTTTATGTTCTAATGCATGTTCCGAAAAAAAAAAATTAAATTCAAAATGAGAACTTGCAAGCCTAAATACTATAATATGTTAAAAACTAGTATAATATATATTAAATTTATATTTTAATATGAAACGACTAATAATTTTGTTGGAATATAAATTTTGGCCAATTTGGCCAATCAAAAATTGTCATGTCATTAAGTTAGTGACAAAATTATTTATTTAATTAAAACTTAATTAAATTTGCATGTATTCGTAAATTAAATTATGGTAAATCCAAATATGTAATTGAGTTATATGAAATTTTGGTCAATTTTAGACAAAACCCAAATGGGAGGCCCTAATCTAGCAAAATCCTAGCCCAAATGGTTAGTCTAAAGTCAATCAGGCTCAGTCTAAAAGAGTTTAGGCAACCCCTCGAGATGAGTAAAAAAAAAGTTTGTGAAATTTAACCCATTCAAGGGGTTGGAGAGTTCAATCCCCCTACTATTGATTTCGTTTTTAAATTTAATAATCGTTTCTTCAACATACTAAATGTCCATGGAAATGGATAATTTTTTTAAGAAAAGAAAAAGTTTGAGGAAACTACTTGATTTTTTTATACAATTGAATTTACTTTAAGCCATTTTGACGTAAAATCAAAACTGAAGACGAAATTAGAACTATAGAGAATTATAGATTGAACTTTAAGAGTATACCGATTAAAATTGGATATGAAGTAAAGCTTATGATCGAGTAAAAGGAAAAGTGGGATTGTTATATGGCTTTAAAATTCGACGTGAGTAAAACTTATGATCAAGTGGAATGAAATTTCTTGAGACAAGTGATGCATCGTATGAGGTTTCATTTGAATCGGATTGATTTGATAATGGAGTGTATGACAACATCCTTTTCAATATTTCTAAATGGTGAACCTTCGGGTTACTTTTAACCCTGTGTAACACATTTTTTTTTTTTTTTGCGGATGACAGTTTGGTCTTTTTAAAAGCAAACGCGTTGGAGTTGGCAGTGTGAAAAGGTATTATATAGAAATACGAACAAGGTTCTGGTCAATGTGAATTTTGGAAAATAAGCTAAATGTACATACTGAGACCCAAAACAATATATTAAAAGTTTTATGCAGATGAAGATTGTCACAAATTTGGAAACGTATTTGGGCCCTCCTCCTTCTTTCTCTATATGTAAAGGGATCTATTTTCAAAAGATAAAAGATGAGATGTTGGCTTGTCTTAAAAATGTGTGTGGCTAAAGAGAAAGGGGGCATGAATTTTTTTAGATTTACAAATTTTTAATTAGGCTCTGATTGCAACATAGGCTTGGCGTGTCTTAAAAAATCCAGATCTCACAGTATATATTATCCAAATTCTAATATTCTCAACCTCATTTGTCTTCAGCTAGATCATTTTTTCTGGAAGAGTTTCTTATGGGGCATTGATCTATTAAAACTGGGCCTTAGGAAAAGGGTGGGGAATGGTGACACCATTCGAGCTTTCCAAGATCCCTAGTTATCTAGACCCCATTCTTTTAAGGTCTTTTCTGCTCTCTTAGTTTTTTACTCTTTCTCTTTAGTGTCAAGATGATGTTTGTGTGATTAAGCAAATTCTTATAAGCAGGTCAAATGAAGGTGATGATTGGATTTGGCATTTTCATTGTATTGGAAATTATACAGTAAATAATGGGTACAAAGCAAAAATACTTCGAATTACAGAGGATTATCAGGAAACCTAATGGACATATTGTGGCCGCAATGTATGGTTTTCATATTAAATGTTATCAAATTTTTATAGAAACTTTCTTGGTCCAGTGGCAAACCTTTTCCTAAGGCCTTTATTATGCCCAAGTTCAAATAACAATGAATGTAAATTTTAGAATATATGTGTTCTTTTTATTTTATATTATATATATCGACCAATAAAAATATACAAACTCAATCTTCTAGGTAAATAATATAAATCCTCTTTAAAAAAATTTATAAATCATTTTCTTTTCCTTTTTCTTGTACACTTATATAAAAAAAATCTTTCATATTATATTTTATGTGTATATCGACCAATAAAAATTTACAAACTCAGTTTTGTTACGTAAATAATATAAATTCTCTTTAAAAAAATCTTATAAATCATTTTTCCCTTTTCTTGTACACTTATATAAAAAAAATTAGTCATACTGTTCATATCAAAATATATAAATAAAAAGGTTAAAATTTCATTTTTTTTTCATATACTTTAAGTCTTGTTATATTTTAGTCTCTATACTTTCAAATGTCCTAACTTAGTGTTTGTGCTTTCAATAATTCATAAAATTACTTCACATTGTTAATTTATTGTTCACTTTTTTTTTTAAAAAAAAATGTAATCTCTATTAGCTTTCTATCTATAAATTTTGGAAACATAATCACATTGTATTTTTTTTTCTTAAATGAAATTATTATTGTTATTTTACCTAGTTCGATAAAAACTAACTCTCAAACTAACAATAATGACTAATTTAAAGATTTTTTTTTGAAATTATATAGACTAAATTTGGACATTTAAAAGTACAAAGATTAAAATGGAACGAGATTCGTAGACTAAAAGTACATAGACCAAAAAGGGTATTTTAACCAAATTAATATATCAATATATTTAAAATCATCTTTATGCGAATTTAAGCCTTTCCTCCTAACATAAAGTTATGGATTCGCCATTGATTATATCCCACATTTATTATACTTAAAAAAAATAAAAGTTATAATTTAACCTTATTATTTTAATCGTCCAACATCAATGAATTAGGATAAGTCTGATTTTACACTGCCTGGATTTCATATTTCCTTTAAAAAAAATCCTAAATCCTAATAATACCCAATAAAACGAATAAATTCAATATTTTATGAAACGGAGCAAAACCGCGAGACCAGAGGCAAGACAAAAATGAAGTCTCTATTTATTTTTCCCCCAAAAAAAGGAAAAAAATTCTCTGTGTGTATCATCATCATAATCGTTTACAGCAACAATAAAAAGAAAAAAAAAAAAGAGAAATAAATTCAGTATTCTATACAAAAAATAATCATGTCAAGCAACCGACCGGCGGAGCCATCAACTGCAACCGGACGAGATCATTCTCCAACGGCGTCAAATTCAAATCCAATCCAACAACTCCGCTCCCACCGTCGCAATCGGAGTCATCGGAGACAGGCTGAGCCGGCGGCGGAACATCGGCGACAGGAGAAGAATTCCGATGACGCCGCATGTGGCCGCCGAGCGCCTGCCCGACCGGAAACTCAACTCCACAAATAGAACACTCATGAGCCTTCGTCTTAGATTCATTATTCTGTAAACCGTCGCCGGTCGCTGGCGAAAATTTCGGCTTCCGATGAGAAGCTCTGTGGCCGCCGAGAGCTTGAAACGACGAAAACTCCCGATTACAAGTCTTGCAGGCAAAAACTCTGCCGCGAAACGACGCCGTGTCAGAGTCCTTGGATTTGGACAAGGAAATCAAGCAATCGGCCATTCCTAATGCATCGATTTCAGATTCAACTCTCACTCTCTTCATCAGATCGAGTTGAAACAAATCAAATCAGATCAGTGTGGATATGGAAATTGGAAGCAAATGTAAATGTATATATATATATATATATATGAACAATGTCGGCAAAATCTCTTTGGGATTAAGAAATTTTGAGGGCGTGTGGATGCGGCGGAGGGGGGGTTGAAGAAGTGAGCGCGTAAGGTGAAGAAGCAGAATGGGGCTGGAAAGCGCTGCGACGTTTCTGATTCTGTATTCTGTTTCTGAATTTGATTCTGTTTACAGCAGTTTTTCATTTTCTTTAGGGTATTTGATTTTTTTTTTTTTGGACTCTTTTGAGTCAAAGCGCGTGGCTACCAAAAAGAGGCTTATATAATAATGTTCACAGGTATATATATATATATATTTTCTTGTTGAACTACTTTGTAATTAAGCTTGTTACGATTTCATTGTCAAAAAAAAAAGAAAAAGAAAAAAAAAGAAGCTTGTTATGTTTCTTACTAAGTACACTTTAGAGACTTGACTTGATTATAGTGGAAATGAAATGGGATTGACACGTTCTTTTGCGAGGGACTTTGGAAATTAACCTGAAAATTCATGATAACTAGGTAAACAATTATTCCCAAAACGGCCTTTCAAGAAAAAAAAGTAATGGGTTGTACTGTAGATATTTTTTTTTTAAAAAATAAATAAATTATAGGTTAAATTACTATATATCTGCCCCATAATAACGGTGAGATGTAGATTTAATAATGGTTATAAATTCGAAGTCTTTTCTCTATACATTCAATGATGAAAAATTGGCAGTTACATTGTGGCAACCTCACCGAATAATTTCTCATATTTTCAGGGGTGAGGTGGACCTAGAATTTTTTTAGGACATCAATTATGAGATATAAAAATTTGAATCTCTAATGTCAAAGGACTAGAAGATTTCTTAACTTTAAAAGATGTATAATTGATTTTTAATTTTACACATTTTTTAATCTAATAAACCTTTAAAATTTAAAATTTATAATGTTTATGAAGTTTAAATTGTGAGTCTAATAAATACTTGAACTTTAAAGATTGTGAATCTTTTTAAACACAAAATAAAATAAAATGTATGATAAGTTCGTGAATTTAAAAAATACCTAATAGTATGTGATTGAAAATTAAAAAATATATTAGACTTTTAAAATTTGAGACAGATTAGACACTTTTAACCTAAATTATAAGTTTAATCACGAACTTTCAATGTAATCTTCTAAAGTTGAACCGAGTGTCAAATAAATTTTAAAATTTTGTATGTTGTATGTATCTAATAAGTATAGGAACTATATTAATTTTGTGTTGGGGATAAATTGGTAATTTGATGTAATAATATTTTTTAAAACATGTTCTGGATACCTATGAGTTCGTCCACTAATGACAATTCAATGGACAACCTAGGGATTAAAAATTCTTGGTCGTTTGGAATAGTTTTCTTGGAAAGTTTTGAAGCTAGAAGGTTGGTGAAATTTGCTACAACAATTTCTTAGCCTATTATCTCACTGTTTATAAATACTCTTGAAACGTTCCGTAAATTTCAATAACAAAAACTTTTATATCGAATATTGATGATTTAAAAATTATAACTTATAGGTTAAAATTAGCCTACCTCAATTATTCAATGCATTATTAGTCCTAAAGATTAGAAGTTCAAATCTTTCACATTTTAACTGAAAAAATAATATCTTTTTATAAAAAATAATAAAAAAAGAATTTGATGGTAAACAAATTACATTTAAAAAAATACATTTATAATCAAAGAATTAAACTTAATTTATCTGGTTCAATCAATCTGCAAGGAATCTTCTATGTTGGCCTAAATATCATTGTATTAAAAGCTAAGTCTCGCCTCCAAGAAAAAGAAAAAGAAGAAAAAAAAAAGGTTAAGTAGCAGTTCAGTGAGAAGGAGTACTCAGCACATAATTAATTTGGAAGATACAGAGAAATTACAAATTGAATAGACTATGTTTAGAGTTGATTTTTTTATTTTTTTGAAACAAAGTATAGAGTTGATTTGATGTAATGTAAAGGAAGTTTCCTAGAAATGAATAAGTAGTCGGTTCGAGAATTTCTAACTTTTCTGTCATCCCAACATTTCTGGAATCTTTCTTTTTTTTTTTCAAAACCCCTAATATGGTCTATTTTGGACCTAAATCCATAATTTTTTTAATGAAAATGATTAATGGACAGCATTTTCTTAAAAAATTTATATTGCAAATATGAGAGTTTCTAACATTATTGCAATGTGTCTTTTTCTTCTTTTTAAAAAAAATGCAATTATAGTAATTTCTTTTAAAATTGTTAAATCAATTATTTACTTAAATAACAGTAATAATCGTTAACCTAAATACTGATTAACTATAGTTTTATTATGTCATTGATTAAATTATATATATATATATATATGGTAAACTAATTAACTTATATATTGACTATCAATCATATACATATATTTCCATTTTGATTCACAACAATATTTCTATATTGTGATATTTTACAATGATTTTTTAAAATCATGCTAGAATCTCAATTATCCATATTTTTATATAGTATGAAAATTTCCATTATGAATCTAAATCCTATACCTTGTTTCAATAGGGACCTTATCATTACTTATATACACATTTTTTTGTTTTAAGTAGAAAAATTGTATTCGCATCAATGTTACTTTTTAGAAGAAGATAGAGATGCTTTCCAAGAAGAAGCAACCTTTTTTTTTTTTAATCTTTATCTCTATTTTTTTTCTTTTATGTATGCCCATAAAAGAAAATTGTACTATTTCCACCGACTTGATTATAACTCATCGGTTAAAATGTTTTTTTTTTAGTTCGATTTTCTAGATTGTAATTGATGTCTTATCCACTAAGTTATGCTCAAATTGACACGTTTTTATTTCTTCTAAGAGATTATAATATGTTTGAGTCTCTCTCCCGTATGTGATATCATTACTTATATACATGTATCTTTTTTTTAAGTAGAAAAATTGTATTCGCATCAATGTTACTTTTTAGAAGAAGATAGAGATGCTTTCCAAGAAGAAGCAACTTTTTTTTTTTAATCTTTATCTCTATTTTTTTTTTCTTTTATGTATGCCCATAAAAGAAAATTGTACTATCTACACCAACTTGATTATAACTCATCGGTTAAAATGTTTCTTTTTTTTTTTTTAGTTCAATAATTACAAGGGTGAGAGATCGAACTATCGATTTTTGAGATTGTAATTGGTGTCTTATCCACTAAGTTATGCTCAAATTGACATGTTTTTATTTCTTCTAAGAGATTATAATATGTTCGAGTCCCTCTCCCGTATGTGATGTATTCTTTTGGAAAAAATATCAATTTTGACTGCTAAACTTGTCCAATTGTATCAATGTTAACCTTAAACTTTTAATTTCATCAAATTGCACCTCAAACTTAGATAAGTGTTACAATCTTAACCTCAAACGTTAAAAAGTGTTGCAATTTGTCAAAGTAAGCTTAGCTTAGTGGTAATTGGTATGTATTCTTGACCAAAAGGTCAAAGGTTCGAATCCCCCCACCCCCAAATGTTGTTAACTAAAAAAAATGCTGCAATTTTAACAATCTAATTAGTTCTCGCTCTAAATATCGTTAAAAGAAGTTTTCTCTTATGTGTTCAATGAATTATAAAACATTTCTACGATATGAAATTGATAAGATTTTAGAGAAAAACAATATTAGAGCTAAATTTTTTTGTTGAAATTTATAAATTTTAGCAAAATTATTTAATAGTTAATTGGTGCATTGGTCCAATTTATTTTTGTGCAAAAATTTATTTTATTGAAGTTAATGAGTTTATGAAGATTTTTATATTGAAATTAGTTGACGAATTACCAAAAATTTAATTGAGGGTAAAAATTGCAACACTTATTTAAGTATAGGGTTTAATTTGATGAAATTGAAAGTTTATGGTCCAAATTGATACATCCTAACAAGTTTATGGTCAAATTTGATTTTTTTTCCTATTATTTTCTTAAGAAAAAAAAAAAGAGAAAAAATCATTTTTGACCCTAAACTTGACAAGTTGTATCAATTTTAACCATGAACTTTCAATTTCATCAATTTAAACCTCAAACTTAGTAGGTTGTATCAATTTTAACCCTAAACTTTCAATTTCATCAATTTAAACTTCAAACTTGAATAAGTGTATCAATTTACACTCTCGATTAAGTTTTCATTCAACCCCCATTAGAAAAGTTTCCCACACATGTCCAAAACTACATGTTAATTTATAATAGATACGTATTTGTTATTTTTTCAAAAAAATAAAATTACTGAAGAAAATTAGAGTAGATTTGCATAATGGTTTTCAATTTCATAGTTTACTTATGATCTTCTCTGATTCTGCTACTTTCTTCATTTCATTAATTGAAGATTTTTCAATTTTAAGATAAGATTCTACTCGATCCATCGACTTTTAGTAGCAACAAAGCTTATTTGCACCATATTTTTATTCAATTGAGTACTTTCATTCTTAAATCGGTAGCCAATATTGATTTTTTTTTTAAAATTCTCATAGGCCTCGAGCTCAATTTGTCCTCATCCATCGCAACAGACATAGGGCTTTTGGAATCGCCCTCGTCGAAACCTTTGTCCCCTTCCTCTCCAGCATTGATGTCACTTTAATCCTCTGTAAGACTGTCGACAGGGCTGACAAGGTTGGCTACGACCAGTTCATTGTGTTAATGAACGTCACTTTGTCCACCATCGCCTTCTCTATTCTCTCCTGCATTTTAGTCGAGTAACTCAATTATCCATTTTGATTGACTATCAAAATGGTTATTGAGTAATTAACTTATATATTGACTATCAATCATATACATATATTTCCATTTTGATTCACAACAATATTTCTATATTGTGATATTTTTGCAATGATTTTTTAAAATCATGCTAGAATCTCAATTATCCATGTTTTTATAATAGTATGAAAATTTCCATTATGAGTCTAAATCCTATACCTTGTTTCAATAGGGACCTTATCATTACTTATATACACGTATCTTTTTTTTAAGTAGAAAAATTGTATTTGCATCAATGTTACTTTTTAGAAGAAGATAGATATGCTTTCCAAGAAGAAGCACCTTTTTTTTTAATCTTTATCTTTATTATTATTATTTTTTTACATATGCCCATAAAAGAAAATTGTACTATTTACACCAACTTAATTATAACTCATCGGTTAAAATGTTTTTTTTTTTAGTTCAATAATTACAAGGGTGAGAGACCGAACTATCGATTTTTGAGATTGTAATTGATGTCTTATCCACTAAATTATGCTCAGATTGACAGGTTTTTTATTTATTCTAAGAGATTATAATATGTTCGAGTCCCTCTCCCGTATGTGATGTATTTGATCGATGGTCACGCAAGCGCACGCGATCGAAGTAATATAAAATGGTCTCTGAGTACCAAGTATCGAATCTCACAGGGAACGGAGTAACAAAAGTTTTGTTTTGCAAAAGTGTAAGAAAAATTGCAAATGGAAAACTAAAAATGCAAAATTAAAGTTGGGATAGGTTGTTGGTGAAAAACAGAAATTGCTAAATCCAATTGCTAAATCTAGAAATGGCAATGTTGGAAATAACAGAAATTGCATAATTGAATTGCAGATTTTAATTTGGCAATGAGCGAAATGACTAAAAATTGCAAAATTAAATTGCTGAATTTAAATTGGCAATATGAAATAGCAAATTGGATGAACTTAGATAATGAAATGATAAAGGATGGGGCTCAAGAATGTCATTGTCCTAAGTCGTAATTGCAACCAAAATTGCAATTCTAACCTACTCCACACTCAATTGTAAACCAAAATTGCATCTCCTATTTACCTCGCAATTGGGTTTTTTAGGAGGCTAAGTGAGAGACCTATATGTCTATAGTCCCTCTATCTTAGATAATTTTTAGCTCACAATTTTATGGGTCTTGGAGTCCTTAATCCCTATGTCTAGGGTAAGGAATGGCTTATGTCTAAGCTCTTTTACTCCATTACTTGTGTGAAATCCGCTTATCACTAACCCTGTCGGTATTAGATCTAAGCTTGAGTTGAAACCCTAGTTGATCACTCTAGGATCTCAACGGAAATTTAATCAACACAAGCAAATAATTGAGATGTAGGCTTGGTTTTTATTGGAATTTTGGCTACATTTACTTCTTAGGGAATTCACATCCTTGAACCCCCTAAGAAGTTTTAGCTCATATTTTCGATGAAAATCCTAAAACTAATTTTAAAGAAAAAGTTCATAGTAAAATGGTGTAAATCAATTAACTGAAATACTAACTTATAAAATGAAGTTGCTGTTACTAGGAAATTCCAGCAAGGACAAATAAGGGAAATAAAGCCAAAATAACAAGGGTAACTAAGTAATTCTCTTATCTCCTACCTTCTGCCCTGACTATTACAAACATAAGTTGAAAAATGTTTTTCCTTACAGAAGCTAGATGAAAAAGAAAGGAAAAAAAAACAGAGCATGAAGCAAGGATTTCAATCGGTGACTAACACACTCCTACCTATCCAATCGATTCAATCTCCTCCACTTCTAGAGAAAAATTGATCTTAACGATTCAAGAAACTCTTGAATCGGATTGGAAAACTCAAGGAGAATGCAGAAATTGATTGAACAAAAATGAACTGAGGATAAAATTCTACAAGAAATATTTCAAGTAAACTTTGAAAGTAATACATGCTTGCATCCAACAAAGGGATAATTCCCATAACCATTTATCATAAGAAAGCAAAATTGATACACTGTGAATGCAGTCTTGGTGAAGAAGAATGAATAAAAACTGAAGAAAAACAGAGGACGTTCTTGAGAAAAATTACCCACTAATGTAAATTGAAAGTAACCTGAATCTTAACCAAAATACAACAAATCGAGACAAGAAGTAAATTAACAGTGTTTCTGTGATACAAACTGAAAGAAATCGAGATGGAATTTTAATTAAAATGACCAAAGACAGCAGCAGAAATACGAAGACAGAGGCTGGGATGAAAATTGAAAACCCAAAACTAATTCTTCGAATCGACCGAGGAATTCCTCTTTTTCCGGCTTCTTCAATCTTCTTTTGTAGATCATTTTAGGGTTCAATTATGCCAAGAATCACGCTCCAATTCCCTTGATTCGTGCGAAATTTCCTCTTCCCATTTATGGGTTTCATCATTCACGCGGGTGCAGATTTTCCATATATGCTCTGCCCAGGATTGCCAAAACGGTTTAGCAATTTGATTTGGCAATTTCCGAAATTCCTGCAAAAAGAACCACTTTACTTAGAACTCTCTTCCAATTGTTATCACATTTCATTCTTTCCTAATTTCAAACAATTTTCCACAATTTTCAATTAATCTTAGGACAAACAAGAGTTTTTCAATCATTTGGGAATTAAATAAGCCTTAATTTTAAGGCTTATCAGTATTCTTTTGGGGAAAAAAATATCAATTTTGACTCTTAAACTTGTCAAATTGTATCAATTTTAACTTTAAACTTTCAATTTCATCAAATTGCACCTCAAACTTTTAAAAGTGTTGCAATTTGCCAAAGTGAGCTTAGCTCAGTGGTAATTGACATGTACTCTCGACCAAAAGGTCAAATGTTCGAATCCCCCCACCCCCAAATGTTGTTGAACTAAAAAAATGCTGCAATTTTAACCATCTAATTAGTTCTTGCTCCAAATATCGTTAAAAAAAGTTTTCTCTTATGTGTTCAATGAATTATAAAACATTTCTACAATATAAATTTTTTTGTTAAAATTTATGAATTTTAGAAAAATTATTTAATGGTTAATTTGTGCATTGGTCAAATTTATTTTTGTGCAAAACTTTTTTTTTTTATTGAAACTAATGAGTTTATGAAGATTTTTATATTGTTTTTGTATTGAAATTAGTGGACGAATTATCAAAAATTGAATCGAGGGTAAAAATTGCAACACTTATTTAAGTATAGGGTCTAATTTAATGAATTGAAAGTTTATGGTCCAAGGAAAAAAAAAAGAGAAAAAAATCATTTTGACCCTGAACTTGACAGGTTGTATCAATTTTAACCATGAACTTTCAATTTCATCAATTTAAACCTCAAACTTAGTAGGTTGTATCAATTTTAACCCTAAACTTTCAATTTCATCAATTTAAACCTCAAACTTGGAATAAGTGTTGTTTACACCATCAGTTAAGTTTCCATTTCAATCCCCATTAGAAAAGTTTCCCAAACATGTCTAAAACTACATGTTGATTTATGATAGATACGTACTTGTTATTTTTTAAAAAAAATAAAATTACTGAAGAAAATTAGAGTAGATTTTTCATAATGTTTTTCAATTTCATAGCAGGACTTTTCTTCACTTATTATCTGATCTGATTCTATCGCTTTTTTCATTTCATTAATTGAGGGTTTTTATATTTTAAGACAGGATTCTACTCGATCCATCGGCTTTTAGTAGAAACAAAGCTTATTTACACCCTATTTTTCCTCAATGAAGTACTCTCATTCTTGCATCGGTCGCCAATATTGTTTTTTTGTTTTTTTGTTTTTTTTGTTTTTTTTGTTTTGTTTTTTTTTAATTTTTCATCTGCCTCGAGCTCAATTTGTCCTCCATCCGTCACAACAGACGTAGGGCTTTTGAAATCACCCTCGTCGGAACCTTTGTCCCCTTCCTCTCCATCATTGATGTCACTTTAATCCTCCGTAAGACTGTCGACGGGGCTGACAAGGTTGGCTACGACCAGTTCATTATGTTCATGAGCGTCACTTTGTCCACCATCGCCTTCCCTATTCTCTCCTGCATTTTAGTCGAGCTCAAACTCCTCTCTACCGAAGTCGACGAAACCACCATGGTCGTCGCTGCCTTCGATGACGTCACCACTTGGATCTTCCTCACGCTCGTCGTCGCTGGTATCAACACCAAAGGCAAGGGGGAACACAAAAGTCCATTGTTTTCGTGTGAGTCATACTTTCAAGAGTCGAGTTCGTGGTTTTCATGATGGTGGCAACCTGATCTAGAATGATTTGTTTTTTTTTTTGTGGTATTTTTTTTTTAAATAACAAACAAGTACATATCATATAGCAGCACATAACTTTGGGCATGTGTGGAAAACTTTTCTAACGATGATGAAAATAGAAACTTAACCGATGGTGTAAATTGATATACTTATTCAAATTTGAGGTTTAAATTGATGAAATTGCAAGTTTAGGGTTAAAATTGATACAGTATGCCAAGTTTGAGGTTTAAATTGATGAAATTGAAAGTTTATGGTTAAAATTGAAACATGTCAAGTTTATGGTCAAAATTGATTTTTTTTTTTAAAAAAAAACAATGCATTTTTTGCATTTAATATTGAAAAACAAAACAACAAAATAAAATACAATATTTGTGGGTCCATCCCATTTTGCTTTGGCTTGCTAGAAACCTTGCTTGGGCAGAAAGATGTCTAATCGCCCCGTTGAACAAGCACGTCGCACTATTCAAAGTCTATTCTCTATTTATTCGTTTTCCTTTTTTTTTTTTTTAACAAAATATATACCAAATTCTATTTATTCATCTACAACCAAAATCCAAATCACGATTAAAACACTTAAATTTTAAATTATTAAGTTATAATATATTAAATTAATAATAATTATGTACCAAAAAAATAATAATTCTTTTTAAAATTTCAAATGAAACAAATATTCGATGATGGTGCATGGTTTATTCGAAGGGAATAATAATAAAAGAACCAAAAAGTAGTGATTCTTTTTATAATACTTAAAAAAAAAAACGGAAGTGATTCCATTTGTACTAAAAGTAAGAGTTGAACTCGTTCCCTCACTTTTGTGGTTTTCGCGTCATTTTCGTTTACTTATATATACTACTTTTTCTTTACCTTTTGGTGCCTCCCAAAAATATCTACCAATTTATTTTTATTCCAACATTTTATTTGGAATTGTTGTAGTTGTGTTTTTTTAAATATGTAAATTGAAAAATTCGAACTTCTAACCTCTTCGTCGATGGTACATATTTTATGTTAATTAATCTATACTCAAGTTGGTGGAATTATTGTAGTTATTGCTTGTTAGTAAGTAGAAAATTCATGTACTTTTAGAAAAATAAGTTGCAATATAAAGTAAATTCAAATTTTAGTAAATTTTAAATTTAAACTTGAAGGAGTAGGATAAAATGAGAATTTTAAAACCTTGTTCAAAGAGATACCAAAGTTTTCAAGAAAACTATTGTTGAAATAGAAATTTCAACCAGTCAGAAATTGACACATCATTACCCAACATTGATGACAAAATTATATTTAATTAGAGATAAATTAAAAACCCCTAATTAAATTATGGCAAATCCAAATACAAAGTTGAGTTATGTGAAATTTGGGTCGATCCTAGACAAAAGTCCAAATTGAAGGCTCAAATTAGCAAAATCCAGGCCCAGTCGAAAAACCAAGCCCAAAGTTAGTCATATTCAATCCAAAGGCATGCCCAAAAGTCAATCAGGCCCAGTCTAAAGGCTAGGCCCAAAGCAACCATGCCCGTCCAATAAGGCAGGCCCAAGCCCACTTGGAGGCCTTGAGGAACTCTGAAGAAGCTCAGAGAGAATTCAGAAACAAAGCTGTGAAGTCTCTAGAAGCTCTTGAAGATCAGATATTGTTTGAACGTAGAACACTTTGTCTAAGATCAAGAACGATCCAAAAAAATCAACAAACCAGAGGCCGATCATCCAATGATCAAGAAGCTAGAGGTCGATCATCCAAACAGATCAACAAGCCAAAGGCCGATCATCCAACGATCAACAAGCCAGAGGCCGATCATCCAATCAGATCAAGAAGCTAGAGGCCTATCATCAACTAGATCAACAAGCCAAATGTTGATCATCGCAGAAGATCGATAATCCGAAGACCTTCAACAAGCTACAAGTAGAAAACCTTCAACAAGCTACAAGCTGAAGACCTTCAACAAGCTATAAGCTGAAGACCTTTAACAAGTTCAAAGTTGAAGACTTTCTACCAGTTCAAAGTTGACGATTCAACATCGAGAATAAGCGTTTTAGCCCTCAAGTCAAGTATACATACGAGAGAAAGAGTTAGAGGAACAAATTAGGAATTGTACTCCACTATACAAAATTAATATTAATACAATTTTATGTTCATTCCACGTATTAAATTTATTTATTGAAATCTCGTGTGAACACCCATCTAGATAGCTGATATTGGATAGATTTTACAACAGAACTGAAAATTTAATTTTGTTAAAATAGTATACACTCAATTTTACCAAATATTCAAAACAATTAAAATCAACTTAAATTCTTAATCACTTTGAATTTCATTCATAATGTGTATTTTCTTTTTCTCATTCATGTTAGGTAAATAGCACTTCAAATTTATACGGCAGTAACACAAAAATTAATTAAATCGTGTTTATTAAAAGTATACTATTTTTAGCAATATGGTAATGTATCTTACTATCTTAAAAAGTGGCTAAGGGGAGAATCATTTTTGGACTATTTTATTCAAATGATAATGACATAATGTCAAATATGCCCCTTCATTAATTATTATTCCTTTATTATTTTCATATCAAATTATTTTATATTTCCACTTCTTTAGTTTTTCTTTTTTTAGGATTTTGTTGTTCCTATTTTGGTGCCGATGGTGGTTTTTTTTCATCAACCATACAAGCCGGTTACAAAAAAATTGCAATCTAATTATAATAAAGGATGTTTATATCATCTTCTTAAATTACATAATCAAAAGGTAAATTATCAATTATGGTATACGTCTTCTATTCTCTATAAATAGTTACATGCATTTCAAATGCATTTGCTAAGCAAAGATGATTGTGCTCTTTTTGTGCCAATTTGAATTTGATTGATCAATTTTAGACAATATGTGAATTCTTAATTTTCTTTTAAGTCATTGTTTTGGTTTAAAAAAATTAAAATTAAAATTATTGCATTCTATTATATTTGCAAGGTCATATTTTAATCATTTTTTAGACCTCACTTTTGATTTTTCCTTTTGCCCATTCTTTTGATTTCTACGCTTTTAGAAATGTATTTTAATTTTAATTAAATCAATAATTTAATGGTTATTATTAATTTATTAAAAATTAAAATTTTAGAAAATGTGAACAGTCTACTAAGTAATTTGAAAGGTTTTTGGCTATCTTCAATAAATTGTGTTCAATTGCTTTTGGGAACTTGAACCGGAGGTTCCTTCCTCCTCCTTCCTCCCTCTTTGTTATTTAGAATGTGCATTTTGTCTATTTTGCAATTCTCAACTTTTATTGTCTTTTGGAGCTATTAAGTTGAGATGTTTTTCATATCACATTGATCATTGCTTCTCGATTTTGATTGTAGTGTTGAAGAAGAAGATGACAATTGTGATTGGTTAGAGAAAATGGCAGGCGATGAAGCAAGAAAAGGAGGGAGGGAGGGTTGTATATGTGTCTTAATGGGTTTTTATGTTTTTTAGGGCTAGGCAAGGTAGGATCCAAATTCTTCCTTTATTTTTCCTTTTTATGTTAGCATGTAATCATTTTTTATTTAAATATAATTATTAATAGTTTTTTTAAATATTGAAAATTGTAAGTCAAAGTGATGTCATTTCAATTTTCAATGTTTTGGTTAACTTTTTTTTTTGGCATGTTTAATTTGGTTTATTTATAATAATAATAATTAATTATAAATTAAAAGTAAAAATTACTAGATTATAATGATAAAAAAATGTAAAGATTAGAAAGATTAAAAAGATGTTAGTAGTAGTATACTACATTGGTAGCACTATTAAAAGAAAAAAAAAAAAATCAAACATCCAAGAAATTTACATCTTTCTCGACACATTATATTTCACATTTTTTTAAGTTATTCAGTGTCTTTCAAATCTCTCACAATTGTTTTCGTAAAAAATCTTATAGAAGTGAATAAAGGTTATTATTTGTCCAATAGAAAAAATAGAAGCGTTAAAAATGCATTTTATGTGATGATATTCAAATTATAAACATTATTTTATTGAACAAGGAGAGTAGCAAATTCTCATCTCACAATTTTAATATGGCAAACAAAACAAATTTAATATCTTTTAATTTATTATTATAGATTATAAACAAAAATTCAAATTGTATTATTAACAATACCATGGTAAGATTTAATGAAATACTTGAAAAATATAAGTTATATAACGATTGTAAATATAAAACCAAAATTTGAAACGGATTGTATCTTAAGCAAATAATAATATTTGTTTTCAAAATTAAATATTTGTATAATCATAAAACCATGTTTATTTTTAATTTTATAGATTTTAACAAAGTTAAATCTTTATCTTTATGCTTATCTTTATCTTCACTACAATAAAAGTGGTTAACATGAAGAATTATTTTTGGACTATTTTGTCCAAACTCGAATTATATAATTCCATGTATGTATCTTATTTACTTAAGCCTGCCGTTACAATATTTTTACACATCCACTATTATCTTTTTTATTTATTTATATATAATTTATATACATCCACTATTATTTTCTTAACACACACACGCACATATATGTTATGCACATTAATAATTATTACATTCAATTGCTCAACTCTCTACAATAATTATATTATTCACTCAAACGTTTTTCTTTAAGATATATGTTATTTACATTCATTAACAATCAATAAATTAAATTAATTTCTACACTCGATCACTAAGACTTAAAAGGGTTTAATCTTTTTTTTCTATTAAATTGAAGACATGAAAGATGAAGTGTCTTTTTTTAAGGGGAAGATGAAGAGTTTTATAAAAATACAATAGATATTAATCTTTTCAAATTCTATAACAAAAAATTGAATGATTAATTATAGTAGACATTTTCCTTTCATAGTTTTATGGATAGACTCCTAGTTAAGCAAAAATAGTTGTTTCATCTTTGTGTTAATAAAAGATTTCAAACTTTTCCAAAACAATTGGAGTTTCAAAGGAAGTGTTATTCATAAAAATTTTGTTAAAAAATATCAAACTATAAAGGAGAACTTAGGTATATTAGAATTCATTGTTGTGAATGAAGAAATACTCATTTGCTAAACTAACATTTTATTTAATCATTCAATTTTATTATATTTAATATAATATTTTATTAATTTAAGATTATTATTGATATCAATAAATAAAAATTAAAGTTGTAAAAAAATAATTTAAAATTTTAAAAATTAAAATTAAATTAAAATATAATCATTACACGTGCACGTGAATATTTTCTAGTTAGAAAAATGTACGAAATTCAAAAAATTGAAAGCAAAGTCTCGATTGCTTTCAAATAGTGAATTGGATACAAAATTGATTTTCTGATTTTTTTTTTTTCATTTAATATTATCAAACGTGTATTTCATGCTTCTAAAAAAAGTTCTTCTTCCGATCATATATTTTAAAAAACAAACAATGTGGAAAGCTTAAAATATGAATCATCCAACGAGATAACTTCTTATCGATTTAAATTCACAAGTAACGGAGGAATATTTTCAAAACACTTTTTAATTGAGTTTCAAAAAGAAAAAAAAAAACATCTTTTAATTGGGTTTATTTGGCATTTGTTAAACGATAATTATTTTTCATAAATAAATAACCTTCTAAATTATACAGGGTGGGACCTAGATCAGTTGATCCACTCTGTACTTGGTCAACTAGTCAAAATGTTATGCTATGAAATTAAGAGTCAGTCAATTTTAATATTTTTACCCCACCATTCCCGAGATAAATTCATATAATCAAGGAGAATATCGAATTTGGCAAAAGAGAAATATGTATATATATATATAACATTTTTTAAAATATTATATCACAACATTTAAAAAGAAAATTAAAGATTTCTTTTAACATTTTAAATTCACATTTAAAAAAGAAAAAAAGAAAAAAAAAGAATATTACCCATAAGGTAAGAATTCAAATCTAGAAGCTTTCAAGATAGAAATGACTTAACCACTCAAATATGTTGATAAGGCCATAAGGGTTACATTTCTTTCACATTTAAAAGAAGAAAAAAAAAAAAGTGGAATTACATGATTTAAAAAATGAATTTTTATTGGGCTGAGCTGGGCTGGCAATCACTTTCAATCAGCTATGGGCTTTTAATCAGTCGAAGCCAGTAACGGCCCATTTATCAGGTGTGACCTAAATCAAAAATGAAAATTTATAATATATGCCCTTTAATTATAAAAGTAAATCCTTTTGAAAATTTAACCATATTTTAAAAATTATTAAGAAAAAATGGATATCTGAAAACTTTGTGTTTCAGTTTCCTAAAATTTGGTCAAAAAAATAATGTGATTTTATAAAAGGTGGAGGTGGATAACACCAACACCACTATAAACTCTCGAAGTTACCTTCTTGAAAATTACATTTGTTGACAAATTTCATTTGAAAAATCATGGTTAGAATTTAGTTTTTTTTTTCTTTGAGTACAACAACATTTGAGATCGTAGAGTTTCGAACTTCTGACTTGAGAGTGCCAATTATTGTTGAGCTATCATCACTCTGGCATATATCCTCGACCATAAGGTTTATAAGTTCGAAATGCCACAACATATGATACTCCCATATGTTGTTGATTTTTTTTAAAAAAAAAAAACCATAATGTTGCGAATCAAATATAAAAATATTTAATAGACATTCCAATGACTAATTTAAAAAAAAAAAAAACGATCTTAAACAAATTCTTCATAAGAGCAAAATACATATTCCCCACAACCAGCAAGGCCAAAATTGCAAAAAGCTCCTCCATTTCATTTGCATTAGCATTTAGCCAATTTCATGTGGGAGCTGTAATGGCCATTTACCCCTAGCCAAAAGTAATTTTTGTAATTTTGCCTCAATTTTGAGTCAAATGGTAAAAATTTTAACATCCCGCTTCTAGAAAGTGTCTACACCCTATTAGCTTAAACCATATTCTCATTTTTCTTATTGACTCATCATATAAAGGATAAGGAGTTAAAAGCAATCTCATTTTTCTAACCGGTCCATTATATAAAATGTATTGTTAAAATGAGACATTATACTAAAAAAGTTTTGAGTTTTTTTATTTATTAATATTGTAGTTTTTTAAAGTTATTATAAAAATATTATTGTTTTGAAACTATTTATATGAATATTGTAGTTTTAAATAGCTAGCAGATAGTCGTCTCTTGAAGAGACGATTATGTACATGCGTTTCAGATGGTTGTCTCTTCAAGAGAAGAGACGACCAAGTGTACGTGGTAGATGGTCGTCTCTTTAAGAGATGACCATCTCCCACCTTTTCGTTTTAAAAAAAAAAAAACGCATCGATGGTCGTCTCTAAGAGACGACCACCATTGATTTTTTCTTTTTAAAAAAGACGCGTAGATAGTCGTCTCTTCCATCTATCGCATGTTTGCCACGTTGTGCAAATTGAGACATGGTCGTCTCTTCAAGAGACGACCATCACTGAAACGGTTTCAAATGCTTTAAAGATGGTCATCAAGAGACGACTATAACCGAGACCTCTGATAGGGAACATGGTACCCATTCTTTTCTTTTATGTCAATTTGTAATTTTGATACACTGACAGAAGGCTTAGGGCTTGTTTGGTATGCAATCTGAAAACAGAATTTTGAAAACAAGGGATTCAATGAAAACAGAGTTGTATTTCATGTTTTCAGATATGTGTTTGGTAGCAGATTTAGAAATTGGATTCCAATTTAAACAATTGTTCAAAATGTGTTCTATAATATATTTATAGACCATTAACTAGTTGTAGTTGCAAAACTAAATATTAGATTGAATATAATCCATTATTAATTAATTTATGAACATGATTTTTATTATAAAATTTGTACAATTATTATTTTACAATATCATATAATTTATAATATATTAAATTATACATATTTTAATTTAACAAAAATAAATTGAGTTTATAACATCAAAAACTATATTTATTAAAGTTTTGGTATTTTCTAATGTAATTCTGCATTTTAAATTTTCAAATTCAAAATCTGAATACAATGAAAACATAAAAAAGTTGTTTTCAGAATTTTCACTATTTGGATCACAGAATCCGGAAACAGTTTTCGAAAACAAGTCTGCCAAACGCATATTCACTGAACTCAGTGAATCTGAAAACATAAAACAGAATCCGGATTGCATACCAAACAGACCCTTATTTTTCACAGTTTCGTATACTTCAATGACAATCATCGTAGAATCCAACTGCACATGACTCTGATTTCATTCTGAATAAAAACAGTTATGTTGCTCACCATACTGAGTTATCTCGAAAAAGTCATGTGATTTTTTTTATGGCACGAAGCCGCCATCTACAACCATCTTCCCATTTTTGACACCATACTGCCCATATTGCAAGTGTTGACTCCACAATCTCATATGGTGCGTGACACCTAACAACAAAGTATTTTACCAAATGTTGAAGAATCTTTTTGTTGTTACAAATTAACTCCTTATATAATTGGTTCTCTTCAACAACCACTTGTTCTTGGATGAGATCATGTTTCATAGTGCTATTTATTACATTGTTATCCAACTTAGTGAATGTATTTGAAGGGATAACGTGTTCATTACCACCAAAGTCTAGTTCTTCAAACTCATAATCTGTTTTAGTTCTGAAATCCTAATACGTATTATCCACCACCATATCTTCACCATCACATGGTAGGGCAACTAATTCAGGCTCGGGGTCAATACATTGGCTAGAGGTTTCTCTCAAGTTTTGTACATTCATGTCGACCCTTCTCACACTGATGTATAAATGCACTAAAGTCGGAACTTGCATTGCAATTGAAAACATTAAGTTCATTGCTTGTTGGTTAGGAATTGGTATTGATGTGTATCTTACCGATCCAGATGGTGTTAACTCAGGGTGTCTCTATACTATCTCTAACTGATTTGTCCTCACATCTACACCAAGTGATAATCCTACTATTGCAACAAATTGTTCAAAGATGACCCCACTATTCACATTTATAGAAAAACCTCCACATGTCGATTGGTCATAATCAACTCCATCTACCCCATCAATCATAGATCCATTTGTATACAAAACAAATCTCAAACATTTGTCTCCCATCTTCTATAAGGAAGTAAACAAGATATCAATTAGAACTAATTTATAGAAAAATTATATAACTCAATTTCTAGTTTAGAAACCAAAAGAAAACTAATTTCTTCCTATATTAAATTCAATTTCTAAAATTTATTAAATCTACAACATTTTATAATCAAACAAAAAATTATCTAATAATTTCTTTCTATATTAAATTCAATTTCTAAAATTTGACTACCTAATTTCTTAACCCTACAACCTAAAAATAATATAAATATTTGAAAAAAATTAAATCCAACGAATTATTAAAACAAAACTCAATCCTACCATTTTAAAAAAATTAAATCTAATATATCTTAAAAATATATGTAAAACTAACAAATCTTATAAAATATATATATATCCAACAATGATCAAATTCAACCATTCTAACCAAATTCATATTCATTCAACAGATCTACAATAAAAATAAGTGGAAGTATAACAAAATAGTGAGGAAGATTTAAAACTCACAAATCAAACAGATTTTCTATTCCTTCGTGGTGGACGTTTGCTGTTTAGACCTTTCAATACCCAAGAAATGCTCCTCTTTACTCCAATGCCGACAAAGATCAACTTTGTTTACTGAGATGGCGACAAAAATTTCAAGTGAGGTAAAAAACGAGAGAGAAAATGGGGTTCTGGAGGTGTGGAGCTGGTTTTTAGATTTGAAAAGTCGGATGTGGGGCGTTATGTTTATTTTGAAGAAGAAACTTAAAGAGACGACCATCTGTCAGCTATTTAAAACTACAATATTCATATAAATAGTTTCAAAATAACAATATTTTTATAATAACTTTAAAAAACTACAATATTAATATAAAAAAACTCCAAATAATTTCTATGTAAATACTTGTTCCAAAAAGTTTCTAGAGAGAGGAAAACCCATTAAAACCAAAGTTAGATTTGCATTGAATTTGGGCGTCTCCATGATAATATGATTAGATCATCAACCAATATACCTAATGAAAAGAAAAATCAAATGTTGTTTTATTGTGCATCATATGTGTGGAGATATAATAAATTACCTTATCTCTTCACATAGTTTTAATTATCTTATGAATTTAATATATATTTAGAGATTACTAGATGTCACCAATATAAATTATTGCCACATGACGAGCCCACAAGTGATAATACAAATCTATTGAAATTTATTATGATGGATTAGAAAACTAATAATTGGTCTTAGTAATAAGAATAAAAAATTATTTTCATTTTCTTTCCCTCATTTATGATTGTATTGATTAGTTTCCATTACTAATGTTTTTTTTTTCCATATATGCTGATGTGAAGTCATGTGACATAACATTATGATTTGTGTAATCTTAATTGAATATGAATATTCTCTTGACCATTAGATTCCTCTAATTTTACATAAATCTAATGATCTAATACAAAACTAAATGATAATTAATAACAGTTAAAAAACAAATCCAATCCTGATTTGTCAGATGAAAATTAATTAAATGAAAACTACATAAAATAGATACAACTAATTAACATGTCCAAATAACTTTTTAAAAAACATGAAGAACTTTAAGAATTATGCAAGATGCTAGCAACGTATACGACACTAAGAAAAAGAAATTTTGCCTCCATTTGAAGAAAGAAAAAGTTTCTATATACTTTCTGATATAATTTATTTTAAGTGGATAAAAAATAATAGTAACATCTACATATTAATGGAGGTTAAATTATAAAAAAGAATACTCCTAAACTTTACTCATGATTTAAAAAATATCTCTACTCTTTTAAAAGTTTAAATATTATCTTTATCCTTTCATAAATGTTTCAAAACTACTCTTAGAAAAATCGTTAGAATGTTGAACAAAAAGTTGACGTGTTTAAATACCGTTCTTTCAGACTTAATCAAGCAAGTACCCTAATCACTATTACGTCGTTTCAAATCATCGCCACGTTAATTTTTTATCCAGCATTCTAATGGATTTCTACTCTAAGAATAGTTTTAAAATATTTATGAAAAGTCAATGATAATATTGAACTTTTGAAAGAATAGAAATATTTTTGAAATAATGGACAAAGTTCATGAGTTTTTTTTTTTTTAAATATTTTTTTTATATAATTTATATATTTAATAAATATAATATAAATCAATCAATAAAAATTGACTCACATAGGAAGATAATGAAGCTATCTTATTGGTTAGACCAGACAAGTTGTTTTCTATACAAAAAAATATCATCCAAATTGCAAGGATTCCACTTGTTTGATAACTTGTTCAACCTAAACTTCTATAAATGTCTCTTTCCTCACTTATGTGGATTGAAATAGTTGAGAATCTAAACATTTTAATTTTCTTGGAAAAAAAATCAATTTTTACCTCTACACTTGTCAAGTTATATCAATTTTTTAACCTAAACTTTTAATTTCATCAAATTGCACCTCAAACCTAGATGAGTGATCCAATATTGACCTTAAATTTTAACAAGAGTTGCAATCTTAGCTCTTGATAAATTTTCGTTCTAAAAATTGTTAAAAAAAGTATTTTCATGTGTTTAATGAATTATAAAACATATGTATAATACACAATTGATAAAATTGCAAATAAAAACGACATTAGAACTAATTTTTTGTTAAAATTTGTGAATTTTGACCTACTTTTTCAATTGTTAATTTGTGTCGTAAGTAAACCTAATTTTGTGAAAAGTTTGATTTTGTTGAAATTAGTGAGTTTATGGATATTTTTAATTAGTGAATTGAAAGAGCTAATATTAAGAAAGCGGAAGCAATTTTGGATCTTAAGCACTCTAATTTGATCAATTTTATCATACAAAAAACATGCTCAAAACTGGAAAAACAGAGAATAAGAACACTACCTTTGATACTCAAAATTCTCCTAATCCTTGGCCAATTTCTTATAACGAACACTTTGTGGATCACCCTTAGGATCTTCCCTACTATCCTCAGGCCTTGAAACTGATTGTGGGATCCTAAATTGAGAGAATTTTTGAGAGAGAGAGCAAAGATCTAAAACAGAGAATCACTCCAATTTTCTGCAAAATTCTCCTCACCCATGGTGTTTCTTCTTATTTAAAACAAATCATAAGCTTCTTTAAGCTTTGTGAAGATGCCAACACACAAGTGATGATGATAAATCAAGAAGGAGGTGGGCAATTTTGGTGAATTTGAAAAAACAAGGAGCTTATTCATGAATAAATGAATTTGGTCCTAAATTCATTCCTAAATGAATTTTGAATTTCCTTTTTAATTTTAATTCAAAAATTAATATAAAATTAATTTTAAATTAAAATCAATTTTTTAATTAATTAAACAATTTAATTAATTTTAAATAATTATTTAATTTAATATCAAATATCAAATTAAATAATTGGACCAATCCCGATTTCTCAAATCGAACGTTCGAACATGAATCCCTATTCATGTTTTAAACCGAACCAATATTTAAATCAAATTTAAATATATCCACCTCTTCTTTATCATAGTTTAATGCATAATTAAGCTATGAAACATTAAGTATATCGCATATAATTAACGTTTTCTCCCAAAATCGAATTTGAACAATTCAAATTCTTTTCTCTCAAATTGTTACAAGGCTTAGTCCAAGCTAGTAAGGGGAACCTAATGGACCTACATATCATGAGCTCCAACGATACGAGATTAACCGGCCAAACTCTTTAGTCTAACTAATCAACATTCGTTAACCACCGGGACACTCCACTAAAGCCCAGTGGCTGCACTCTCCTCACTGTAGATATATTTCTGTCCACTCGATATAACCATGATTAGTAAGTCGATCCTTCACAGGTTGTTTGTAATTACAGCTGGGTCAAATAAACCGTTTTACCCCTGTAATTACTTCTTGTTCCTTAAGTCCCACTGATTCTCTAATGAACAATTGGTTTGTGGTCCGACCAACAAACCAAATCCCTCTCAGGCCAATGAGAGGGTGGGCCAATTGTTCAAGACTCGGAGTCAGCACTTAAGGGAACAACCTCTCTACTAAACCCTAAAGCGGGTAGGAGTGAATTTTATCTCGCATGACTATGTTCCCAACTATCTACCCGATCTTATCCCCAAAATGGGAGGCTTATTGAGTCGGCGATCTCGAGCCACTCTCACCCATGCAAATCTAAGGATAATCCCGAATAAACAGGAGTTCATAGCACACTCAGGATTAAGATCGAGTTACCTAGGTCATCGTATGAAAATAGTCAGTTAAAATAATAAACGGAGTTAAAAAGTCTAAGTGACTATTTCGCGGTCCAGTCTTATGCAAACTCATTGCATAGGATGCCCCCACTTTCATGTCTCCACATGAACGATTCAGGATCACATCGTTAGTACTATACAAAGTGGGTCGCGTCCATAGTGTCCCCAGGATAAGGTACCCAGCCCTATCCTTATACTATAGACCGTTCTGACTATTACTCGAACTTGATCCACTTTTATGTCATACATAAAGTTCAAGTTTACATCTTATAGTCAAGGATTCTTAGTTCATTGGATTTGGGTTATGGAATACACAATTCACTTTATTCAATAACAACTTTACTGTATAAACCTCAATAACAACTTTATTGCAAAATAGAATATACATTCAGTTTACAAAACCACGAGTTTTAGGACATAAAACCCAACATGAATGAATTAGCAAAAATTGAACAGAAGATAAAAATTACAGCATTTGTCTACGTTTATATTGAAAATTGAACAATTTGACAAGAGTAAGGGTAAATTTTATTATTTTTATTATTTAAAAATTTATGATATTTAGTTACTATAAAAAAATCTAAAATAATCTTTCTTTTTTTTTTTCTTTTGAGAAAAATCATTTTTCACTCTTATACTTGGTTTAGTAGGTCAAATTTAACCTTAAGCTTTTTCAATATTATCAAATTGAACTTTAAACTTGGATAGGTTGTGAAATTCGCTTAGCACTTTCTCCAACTTAAATTAAAATACTAGACATGAACCAACTAAAAAATCACACAAAATTCAACTAACAAAACACTGAAAATCAAATCACAGAAATGCCCAATTTTAACTACAAAAAATACATGAACCTAGTCACAAAAAGCAAGTAAAAAAGTGCTTAGACTTAACAATAAAATGCTCAAACCCAAGTAAAAAGCTTCCAACATAATTAAAGAGAATCGATACTTACACAAACAATCTTATCCTGCCATAAGAACACCTATAACTAATTACAATTTTTTTAAAAAGTGAAAACTAATAATTGAGGATACAATTCCACTATCAATCTAAATTTAAGGTTTAATATGATAAAGTATAACTTTTTTCTCTTAATATTTAAAGATACTTTTGAAACATTTTTAAAAAGAAGCATTGAATTAACATTTATGTGGGGGAAAAGAAGGGCATTCTGGAAAACACTGTTAAATTGACTCTGGCTAATGTAAGAATATTTTTTATAGCACCACCACAATGATAACAATGGCAACAAAGTCAGTGGATAAAAAATATGTATATTTTATTTATTTGGGAAAATCTATATTTAGATTATAAAGTAAATCAAAGGAGTGAATAACACCAAAAAAAAATGACAAAAAGAAGACTATACGTGGTACAGCAAACACCACAAATATTTTCCATTAGCAATAAAGTGAAAAAATTTCAAACCCTATAAATTAAGCTATGGGAATACTTAAGAAAAAAAAAAATTCAAGTATCAACGGCCATGTTTATTTCTTTCATCCTATTCTAGGTTAGCGTCAATCTGAGCATAGTTCAATTGGTTTAGATATATACTCTCTCGATTAAAAGATTAAATATTTGAATCTCTCACTTCATATGTTGTTGAAATATATATACACACACTATTTAACAAAAATTTAATGTGACATATTTTTTTATTAATTTATTTGATGAACAAATCTCTACTTAAATTAGGAGATTAAGTGACAACCTAAGTATAGCTCAACTGGCTAATACATTATATTCTCAATGTGAGATGTTCGATTCCCAACCTCACATGTTGTTAAATTTTTAAAAAAAAAAAAAAAAGGTTAGGAGTCTATGTTGTTTCTTTAAGTTAAATTTATTCTTCAGAATCAATGTCAAACCTATATATCAACTTAAGAAAAATATTAAATAAACGGTGAAATCATTTTTTTCTAATATCAAATCAGTTGTACTAACAAAACCAACCACCAAATTAACCCAAAGAAAAAAAAAACTATATTTTTATTTTATTTTATTTTCAATTTCATTGAAGCCACATGTAGTAACTTAAGTCCCATTCGATAACCATTTTATTTTTTATTTTTGAAAATTGTGCTTATTTCCTTATAATTTATTTACAATAGTTTTCATCTTTCTTAAGGAAACATTTAAATTTTTAACCAAATTCCAAAAACAAAAAAAGATTTTTAAGGCCTCATTTGATAGTCATTTTATTTTTTGTTTTCTGTTTATGAAAATTATGCTTGTTTCTATGCCAAATTTAAAAAAACAAAACCAATACTTTTTTTTTTTTTAGTTTTCAAAATTTAACTTGGTTTTTGAAAATGTTTTTAAAAAGTAAGTAATAAAGCAAGAAAACTATAAGGGTAAGTAGTGATTATAAGTTTGATTTTGAAAATAGAAAACCGAAAACAAAATTATTATAAACAAGGCCTAAAAACTTTTTTTTTTCTTCAAAACTTTGGTTTGGATTTGAAAACATTTGTAAAAAGTAGATAACAAAATGAAGAAATCCATAAGTGGAAGTAGTGTTTATAAACTTAATTTTCAAAACTCAAAAATAAAAAACTAAGGCCCCATTTGATAATTTTCGATTTTTGGTTTTTGAAAATTAAGCTTATAAATACTACTTCTAGGTATAAGTTTCTTTGTTTTGTTATCTACTTTTACATATGTTTTCAAAAATCAAGCCAAGTTTTGAAAACTAATAAAAGTAATTTTTAAAAACTTGTTTTTGTTTTTGAAATTTGGCTAAGAACTCAAATGTTTCTTTAAAAAAGATGAAAATCATTGTAGGGAAGATGAAAACCATTATAGAGAAATTGTAAAAAAAACAAGCTCAATTTTCAAAAATAAAAAATCAAATAGTTATCAAACGGGACATAAATAGTTATCAAATGGGTACTAAAGCTATTAAAATTCAAACAAATTCAAAATTGTAATAAAATTGTTAACATTTCAATATATAGCAAAGACTAAAATAATAATTTTTATACAAAACAACATCGAAAAGCCTAAGAACCAAAAATATAAAAGAAGAAAAAACATTAAATAAGAAATTATTCTTTTTTAAAATCAACAATTATAAGACAGAAAAACCATCCATCTTTAAAATATTAACAGATGTTTTATCAACTAACCTAGTTCATATTAGCGAATCAAAAAAAGTTACTCAAATCAAATGCATAACAAAAAAAGAAAAGAAAAGAAAAGAAAAGTTAAAATATCATTTTCATCCATGTAATTTAAATTTTGTTCTATTTTGGTCCATGTACTTTTAAATGTTCAGTTTTAGTATTTGTACTTTCAATAAAGCTTAAAATTGGCCCCTATGATAAATTTATTGTTAACTTTTCTATAAAAATTAGCTTCTATTAGCTTTTTCTTTATAAATTTTAGAAATATGTTCACATTGTCTTTTCTTGTATTAAAATTATTATTATTATTTAACAAATTTCGATAAAAATTAACTTCAAACTTATCATAGAGACCAATTTTAAGCTTTATTAAAAGTATAAGAACTAAAATTGGACATATAAAAGTTTATGTACTAAAATAGAATAAAATTAAAAATATATGAACCAAAATAGTATTTTAAAACAAAAAAATTGGGGAAGGTTAAAAGTGGTGATTTCCACGTCACAAGTGGTTTATCTCTTAAAACAAACAAATAAATAAAGTGTTGGCACTAAAAAAGGTTTTTTTTTTTTTTTTTTTTTTTTTTTTTTGAAACCAACTAAAAAGGTTAAAGAAAGGAAGAATTGAAGGGAGAGGGTGGGCAAAAGGCAATATAATATTTGGTGGGTCGTTTAAATGCAAAATGCTTCACACTATACAGTGGCTGCTCATAGTCATAAATTCAATACCCTTGGCGCCACCCACACATTATTATTATTATTATTATTATTATTATAATTATAATTGTATTGCCTCTTTATCTGTATTTGAATTTTGAAAGAGCCACACCAGGTGATACCAAATTCCACTTCCTCCTTATCATATGTTTCCTAGTGCTGTCATCTCATTTACCAACCCAAAACTTCATTCATTAATATTCATTATAATGTTTCCAAGCTTTTTTCCCCCCTCCCCTATTCCTTTTCCCCAAAATGGTATCAAATAGCTTTCTAAATTTATGCCTTATTTCCCTCTAGTGCATGTTTCTAATTTTGGGATTGAAGTGAAGGGTGGGATCATCATAGAGAAGTTTCAATGCTTTAGGAATGTATATCGTCTTTTTATTAATATTATTCGATTGTGTAATTATTTTATTTTATTCATTAATAAAGATAAAATAAGGGGGGGAAAAAAGATCTTCTTAGTAATGTAATCCCAAAATGGTGGGATGCTTCATTTTGTGGTGGAATTGACAAGATTGAGATGGAACTTAATTTGATAAGATAAGGGTGTGGATAGGATTTTTGGTCAAAATCAGTGTCTTATTTATAGTGGGAGTTTGATTGAATTCTACCACTTTTTTTTTCCCTTTTTTTCCCTTTAATAATACTTTTGTAGAATACCCTCTTGTGTGTACAAGTGCAATCTAATTGTTGTGGCTGCGTGGGTTGGGGGGCATTTGACACGCATATTCGACATTGGAAGCCTGAGAAATGTCTTGGATAGATTTGAGAGAGTTGTGTAGCCTGAGTTTATGTAGCCTTTTTATGTTTTATAATTTGACTAATGTTTTCTTAATTCTTAAAATGAATCTTACTAAATAATATTAGACTCTATCATTAGATCATTTCCTTGAAACAGAGAGTTTACATGGATGTATATGGATGCCATGAAAGGAAGTTTGTTTTATTGAATGGATTTTAAAAACTTGTAAAACTAAAAAGAAAAGATTTAATATGGATCTCCTAATTTAAAATTTTGATGAAATTAGTATACTCCCTATGAAACAAGCTATAAAAATTACTAAAAACTAACTAATAAATCACTTAAAAGTTGTCACTTCGAGCATAGTTCACTAGATAAGATATCAATTATAGGTTGATGGTTCAATCTCCCACCAAAATAAAAAAATAATAATAATACTAAATTCAATAACAACAAAAATATCTTATCCAACCACTAAAACACTCCAGCAAACAAAATATGTCAAATCTATTATCAAAATGCCCATATCAAGTTGAAGCAAAAAGTTGGAGAGGTATCTAGCCTGCCGCCCAAGCATGTGTACCACTAAGTTTAGTAGTTAAGTCTAGATTCAATATGCAAGTTTGTTTATCCCAAACTATATCGATTTAAGCTTACAAAACCTACCTTTTATACTATGTGCTAACTTTTATAAATTAAGAACCTGCATAACAAACAAAAACTATACAAATTCAAAACACGATCACACAAATTCAAAGGATTCAAGATATTCATGCTTATAACTAAAAACAACAATCCAACCAATAAAATGAATTACCTCTGCAACTAAATGAAATCAAAACTTCTAAACTCATCAATGAAATTTTTTTCCAAATTAGAAGTGATAATGAAGAACAGTGGAAGTTGTAAAACAGATTTGAAAAAAGAACTTGTTGTGTCGTTGAAGAACCACTGCCTTGAAACCAATTTCAGCATGACCTCGATGCTAAATCGTCTCATGTCGGTTGCTCTCCAAGGTGAACACAACACCCTTTCTCAAACGTGTGATTCCAATCCACGAGAAGGATTGGAATTAAGAACAGGAAATGATTTTGCTCAGAAGGATAGAATGATCAGGAAAAAAAAAACTTGGCCAAAACGTTTTCCAAATCCACCATTATAAAACATTTTCAAACCCCTTTTTAGATCCAACAATTAAGAAAAAATGGTAACAAAATAATAAGAGAGGATTTTGTAACGGTGAGAAAATATTAAGAGTTTTAGCTAAAAAAAAAAGAGTAAAAAAAATAAAAATTACTTCTTTTTCGTGCAAGTACAATTACCCGAACTCGTCAATCCGACCGGCGACGACACGCGTGTGGGGTGGGGAGAGATTTTAAACACCATTCTATACACTTTTTACGAGCACATAAAATAGCCTTATTAAATAAACCCTCCAAAGCAACTCCAAATCTTTGGAGAATTTGTACGGATAACCTCTTTTCATGCGCTTTAATGTCATTTGACCTGCATTATGAAACTAATGACATATGACTTTTTCCGTACTCTGCAACTCGCCCAAATTATCGTGAGGGCAGCGTATTCTCGCTCTCGTACTCTCGTTCTCGCTCTTCTATGACTTAATTTTATATTCTTTCTTTCTTTCCAATCTTTTCTTCTTCATTATCACTCTCGCTCTTCTCTGACTTAATTTTATATTCTTTTCCATATTTTCTTCTTCAATCTTGCTCTCACTTCCTTTGACTTAATTTTTTTTTTCTTTTTTCGGTCATTTCTTCTTCAATCTCACTCTCAATCTTCGCGATTATGAGGGAGAGCGAGACTCTATGAGTGAGAGCGAGCATCTTTTAAGATCCTTGCTAACGTGGCAAGCGAGAGCGAGAACGATAATTAGTAGCGAGAGCATTACCCTATCCAAGAGCGTAAGCA
The DNA here is from genome assembly GCA_033996785.1 of Trichosanthes truncata. Taxonomy (NCBI): domain Eukaryota; kingdom Viridiplantae; phylum Streptophyta; class Magnoliopsida; order Cucurbitales; family Cucurbitaceae; genus Trichosanthes; species Trichosanthes truncata. The sequence continues at coordinate 20,744,726 of JAWPNB010000008.1, read as the reverse complement.
AACGAGACGACCTCATACTGCTATCCTGGGTAATTTTGCATGCAATGCCACGTCAGATTGAGTCATATTTCATTATTTTCATAAAGAATGTCAGATGACATTAAAGCACATGAGAATGAGTCATCTGTACACAAAAACCCCCAAATCTTTTTATGAGAGATAACTCTCACCTATTCCACGTGAGATTTTGCAATGGGCCAAAAGTCTAAGGGCATGTTTGGAAGTGATTTTGGAATGTCCAAAATCACTTTTGATATGCCCAAAATCAATTCTCCTTCAAAATTGTGATGTTTGGCAATCATAAGAAAGTGATTTTGGAAACATCCAAAATCACTTTAAGTGATTCCCGGTCAATCACTTGGGAGGTGATTCCCAAGTAATTTTGTCTTCAAAATGACTATAATTTCATATATTTTTTTTAAAAAAGCCTACTTTTTGTGACGGGTAAAAACCGTCATCTTTTATAAAATTCATTAATTTCCATAAAAAAAACATGTATTTTCAAAACCGTCACCATTGAAGTCATTCATCATTATTTAAAAAATGTCAATTTTTCTCTCTCTAAAGTTTTTATAATTTTTATGTCTTACTTTATTCTCTTTTTAACATTTTTATTCATTTTCTCACTTTTTTTTCTCTCCAATGGTTTTAACTCTCTCTAAATAACTTTTTTTTATCTCTAAATTTTTTCGTTCGATCTCTCTATAATTTTTGTATCTCTATAACTTTTTTTATTTCTAATCTTTTACCTCTTGCTATAACTTTTTGCTCTTGAGATTTTTTGTCCCTGACTTTGAACTTTTTTTTTCCCCTTAAAGTTTTTATCCTTAAAATTTTTATCATTCTCTTCAAATTCTTTTGTATATTTCTCTAAATTTATTTCTCTATCTTTCGATTTTTTCGCTCTTATTAAATTTTTCTCTCTAAATTTTTTGTCCATCTCTCTAAAATTTCTATCCCTCCATGTCTTTAACATTTTTTTTTCTTTGAAACTTTAATTTTCTCTAGCTTTTTTTTTCCCTTAATTTTTTAGTTCTCTCGGTATAACTTTTGTCTACCACCTTCTTTTTTTTTTTTTTAAATTTCAAATGTAATACTATTTTTAGTAATTTGATGATTCTAAAATCACCTTTGAAATAAACATTAATCATTTAAAAAAAATACTTTTAATTAAATTTAAATCACTTTTACATGAGTGGAACCAAATATTAAAATGATTTATAACTAAAACTTTTACAAAATTAATTATAATTAAATCACTTAGCTTAAAATACTTATTTTAAAGTCACTCTAAAAAATGTCTAAAATCATTGAAAGTCACTTTTAATTATATGAAAATCACTATTAAAAGTATAGAACCAAACATTAAAATGATTCTATTAAAATCATTATTTTTAAAAGCATTTCCAAACATGCCCTAAGTCATTTCCAACATAAGTGCGTGTGCATTTTAGCAAAGCAATCGAAAGTGGAAATTTTGATTTGTGTCCAACGGTATTCCTGCTTTGTCCTGTCTCTGTTTCAACGATTCGCTTTCGCTAATATCATTTTGGAGCCATCTTCTTGGGCAGCTTATTTGATCAAATCACAGTACAAATTGGAGCCAAGCCAAGGGGAAAAAAAAGAAAGGTTCTGAGGCTTTTCTCTTGCTTTGTTGAGTTGGTGGAATTTAGATGATGTCTTTTCTCATTACAAATGATTTGACAGGCATTTTCAGAAAGGGAAAGGGATCCCACTAACCAGTTTTTAACTTTATACTATAGAGTAACTTAATTTTTTGGTTAAAATACCATTTTGATCGTGTACTTTGAATTTTATTCTATTTAATTATTATATTTTTAAATTTTTAAATGTAGTCTTTGTACTTTTAATAAAGTTTAAAATTAGTCATTAATATTAGTTTATTGTTAACTTTTTTAAAAGAACTTGATTCTCTATTCGTCTTTTCTATTTACTTTGTATCTTTTCTTACTTGAAAATTATTATAATTATCTAACCAATTTTGATAAAAATGAACTTAAAAATAATAACATGAACCAAGTTTAAGTTTTATTGAAATTACAGAGACTAAATTTAGACATTTGAAAGTACATAAATTAAAATAGAACAAAAGTAAATGGTATTTTAACTTTATCCACATTGGAACTCTCTAGGGCATTTCGTCGAACACTTTCAATGCTTATGCCAATTGCCTTCCACAAACTCCACCCTCCTCTTCTCCCAGTTGTCACACTCAGCACATTATTTGAATTTCCAACAGATCCTGACGTGGGTTTTCATAAAAAAAATTATCAAGGAAAATCTCGATAGTGCGGTTTCTTGAAAATGATTAAAAAAAATACTGACCCTTGTGTTTGGTTTTGAAGGAGGCGTTTTTGAAAGCTACATCGACATATCAATCGCCTACTTTGATTATTTTGGCGTTAATGGCTTACATCATATGCATAAGGTTGCTTATCACTAAAAAACCCACCCCCAATGGTAGCCTGGCCCTGCCATTACATTACATGTACGGTCAGGATGCAAACTTCTCTGTATTTTAATCACAAAGGAAAGTCACTTGGTTAAGATTTGGATGGTATAAATGTTAGTAGAATACACCAAAATCTCCATGAGTTGGTGAGAGAAGAAAAAAAAGAGCTGCTTTTCTAGAGAGAGAGAGAGAGAAGAAAAAATGGTTGAAGGACAGGAAATCAGAAAGGGTCCATGGACAGAGCAAGAGGACATCCAACTGATTTGCTTTGTGGGCTTGTTTGGCGATCGAAGATGGGATTTCATTGCAAAAGTATCAGGTTTGAAGGTGGCGGGAGACAGTTGCTAGGTAGGCTAAACTGAAGATTTGCTGTTTTTGTGAAGGGCTCTCTTTTAACCCCCCCCCATTTGGGATTTGGGATTTGGATTTGGATTTGTCTTGTAGGACTGAACAGAACAGGCAAAAGTTGCAGGCTGAGATGGGTTAATTACCTTCATCCTGGTCTTAAAAGAGGCAAGATGACTGCTCAAGAAGAACGGCTCGTGCTTGAACTTCACGCTAAATGGGGAAACAGGTCTCTAAAACTCCATAGATTTTCACTCCCCCTTCTTTATTCTTTCTCAATCATCACCTCTAAGACTCTAACTTCCTTTTCTTCATCTCAGATGGTCCAAAATTGCTCGCAAATTACCAGGCCGCACAGATAACGAAATCAAGAACTACTGGAGAACCCACATGAGGAAGAAGGCACAGGAGAAAAGAAGGGCTTTGTCTTCGTCTTCCTCCTCCTCATCATCATCTTCTTCTTCTTCATCCAACAATCCAGCAGCAGAATTTCCTGCAGATACTGGACCAGTGAAGTTCTTTGACTCAGGGGGGTCTGAAATCTCAGCTTCATCATCAACCAAGAAGAAGATGGAGGAGAATCAAGAACTGGGTGATCCTAATGGATATTCCATGGATGATATTTGGAAAGATATTGATCTGTCTGATGATCATGAGAGCTTGATTATAAATCAAGATGTGTACAGTGAAGAAGACTGCAACTTTTCTTGCCCTGCTCTGAATTCTCCTTCTTCATGGGACCGTTACTGTGGGGATTCTCTGTGGAAGATCGAGGAGGAAGAGAGTAAGCTAATTTTCTCTGGCTATGATCATAACGGGAGGCCACGTCTTGCTCAAGCTAATCAGAATTTTTTCTATTGAATTTTGTGTATATGTAGTGATTAATTATATCCAAGAAGCGTGCCTCTCTTTCTCGTCTAAGTTTTCTGATGATGTAGCTCGCTAATGCATATTGTAAGTGTAGTATCTTTAGCTGTGTTTTTCTGAACTGTTTGTTCATATAAAAAGAAAAATAATGGAAACTAATGGATTTAGATCCATTTCCTCTTGTCGGCTGTGATGAATTTCAGTTGTTTTAATGGCTGCTTGTTTCTATCTTATCGTGAAAAGCAATAGAGTTTATAATAACAGAAAAAGAGAGAGGTTAGTCCAAGTTAACACAGAAGGCGGCTTTTGCTTATCTGAGGCGTGCTCCTGCTGATTTATAAATTATATCTTCTTATTAGCTGTAGAATTCCATTAACACCATTACCAATTCAACTCCACCACTTCAGTAATATAATATAATATAATATATATATATATATATATACACACAGACATATATATATATATATATATATATATAAGACACGCAAAATGTTAGAAAATGGAAAGAATTGGATGGTAGGGTGACAAGAGAAGACAAAACAAACATCTTCTAATTTTCAATGTGACTGTAAGTAAAAGGCAAGGATATTGAATGATTTACAATTTCACACAATTTTGATAAGTGCAAGAGCATATTCAACAGTATGATACACTTGATGCCTTCCAAAAACCATTCCATCCCACTATTTGTCAAAGGAAAAACAATAATGATAATAATAACAAACAGTATCTAAAAGAAAGAATCCATCAATTATTATATAGAAGAAAATAATAATTGATGTTGTGGGTTAAATTTTAACATTAAAAAAGAAAAATAATAGTCCATGTGGGCACCAAGCCTTGCTACTTTAGTTTGTTTGATCAGACCCCTTAGTTCACCATCCAACTTACTTTACTAAGATTAGCTAAGGAGCTCATCTTCTTACATAGCTTTGCTAGTTCTAGATGGGTTGACTATAGCCTTAGCTCACCACTAAGCATATAGACAAACTTGACCTCTTCACCACCCAATTAGCCACTGACAAGATTGGTGTTGCTCGAACCTTCAAGTGAGACTAAGAAGCATTTAGATCGATTAGACACAACACTCAAAGAAAATCTATAATTCACTCACGAGAAAAGTATTAGTGCAATGCAACACAAGAACAAGAGAGAACACTTGTAACATTCAATAGAACATTGGGTTAACGCGCATCAAAACATCAATATATCAATTCTAGTGAATAAAATTGACCCCATATGTGATTGATGCTCAACGTATTTGGTCAATGAGACAATAATAGTAAATTTGAAGTGATTGAAATAGGAAATATACATTTTATGGTATACATCTCCTTTTGAGCCACGAAACCATACCACACATTGATGCATGACGTAATTGGTGCTCGACGCGTCTAATCAAACAACACACTCATTCCATAATTAATCCAATGCGCCAATCCTTTTGAGTATAGGAGCCTAATTAACCATCTACAAGAGCCCATGATTCTCAGCCACATTCTAAGAGAGAGAGAGAAAGGTGGGGCTGGGATTAATTCATCATCTGACCGGTCAACAGGCTTTCTATCGGGCAAGAGAGAGAGAAATAGATCGTACTTCTGGGCAGCCCATGAGACAGAATAGGGCAGGGGCAAACACATAAATTTGTACTCGTGACGGAACTTTACGCGCTCGCAACTGTAGAAATCATGCCAAATCGCGTAGGAGTCAATTTACACCGTCCGATGAAGAAGTAAGAAGATCGAACAGCTCCAGGACTCGAAACGCGCGGCTAGGTTACTAATTTCTGACCATTGGGTTTTTTTTTCCCCTCCTTTTTTCCTGTTCCGATTCTTCTCACGCCACATCTCCGGATAGCAACCGTTAGATTAAAAGACGATGGATTCTAAACCTTTGGATGAACACTACATTAACAAAATTTCATAATCTTCAATCCTGTTGACCAAACTAGAGATATCCACGGGACGGGGCGGGAATAGGGATAGCTTCCCCGTCCCTATCCCTACCCTCCATTTTAATCTCCATCCCTATCCCTGTAAAATTTCTCGTTAAATTTTGTTGGGATCGAATTTTTCAAGGAAAATTATTTCTGTTTAGTTTTTTTTTCTTTTTTTAATCTTTATTGAATAAAATAATTCTTTTGATAAAATTTTCAATTAGATTGTTAATTATTCACAAAAAAAATCTTCATTTTAATAGTTAAATTTTTATTAAAAAAATCTCTATTTAAAGATAAAATTCTTAAATTTTCTAATAAAAACAAAGAAATATTTCATATCAAATTATTCAATTAATCCATACATATTATTCAAATGCTTAATTATATAATTCAAACATATCAAATTATCTAAATCATTATAATAAAACTTTAAATGTTACACACATATTAAAGAATAAAATAAAAAAATTAAACAAAGCGGGAAACAGGAAACGGGGACAGGGAATACATTCTCTCCCTGTCCCCATCCTCGTCTCCATTTAGCTCACGAGAATTTTTTTTACTCCACTCTCTCCCACATTCTCCACCTAAACGGAAATTTTCCACCTTATCTCATGGGATCGCAAAAAAAAAAAAAATAGACATCGTCAAAACAAAAGTACTTGCTATTAGATATATATTTACCCAAATCAAATCTCGTCAGGCCCTGCGGGGAAAATGGACAGTAGACCAAAGGGTCACAACAAAAGTACTAGCCATCAGATATATTTTTACCCAAATCATATCTCGTCCGTTTGACGAACGTCTAATAAACATGTCTCAAGATTTTAATGTGCTTTGTTAATTCCAGTAGCTATTCGATTAATATCTGTCTGGGGCTCGAATTTGTACATGGAGAAGGAAAATATGTCTATCAAAACCAGAATAATTCACTTATGGCTACGACAGAAGTCAATTTTATATTAGAAATCTAAAGTGGAGACTGGGAATTTATTGACTTTGAAGCCCAGAATCAAAACAAAACAAAACCCACGTTAATTCCAATCCAACTTTCCTATTGCCCTATATTACCCCCCCCCCCCCCCCCCCCCCCCCCAATTGAAGTTTATCTCAATCCCATGTGCTTTTTCCCAAATCGTCAAACTGAGAGAACCCAGCTAACAGAAACTTTCAATTTCCATTTCCATTTCCAATTTGACGGTCAAGAAATAGGTTACTGTTCAAACTGCCAACAACAGAATGTCTCACCTATCAAACTTCTATCTTCTAACTTACAACTCCCTCCAAGCTTTTGGCTGGTATTTCTCTTTTGCTCTTTCATTTTTGTCGCCTTATCTTTCTGTTGTTCTTCGTCATCATGGAACTGTGTTTCTTGTTGGCAGGACGATTTCTCTTTACAAACTTCTTGGCAATTTTGCAGCCACCAAATCTGTCAGTGGTGCTTATTTTTCTGCTGGAGAACTTATCTGTAAGTTTCTTGACCTCTGTTTGGTTATTTGGAAAGTTGTGGAATCTCATAGGAAATGTTGAAGAATGTGGATTGGAACTCAAAAATGTAGGCTGAATTTGATGAGAGAAGTACTTATATATGCTTTCCTTTTTCTTCGAAGGTTTCCTGCAAACTGCTGCATTCTTGGAAATCATTCATGGAGCTGTTGGTAATTTAAACGAACTTTGGTGTATTATTCTCTTGTTTGATATCCAAATTTGATAAGGTTGTGATTTTCCCTCTAAATATCAGGCCTGGTACCAACTGGAGTGTTGCTTCCTCTAATGCAATGGGCTGGGAGGGTTCATTTTCTGGTTGCAGTTGTTCGTCAACTTGAGGAGGTTCTCTCTTTCTCATTTTGTTGCATTCTTTTTACTAGAAAGACAGTTTCTTGTTGGATATTTTCCTCTTACACTCAATCTTTCTTTTTGTTTGGCAGGTTCAACAGCTGCCTTCTGTTTTCATCACTTTCATGGCTTGGAGCTTATCTGAGGTAAATTCTTCACTTTTTCCTTTAAAATTTCGTAGCTTTGGCTTACTGATCATTTCTTTGTTTAGATTACAGAACAAAGAAAATTGGGCAGTGAGCGAGCATACTTTTTTAAAACAAATATTGAAAAACAAAATTTTTATCTAATTTTTGTCAGGGACTAGTGCTAAGTACTAAGTCTATAGATAGATGGGATAGGCAGGGCTGGGCTAGTGAGCAATTACCTCATGCAAGGACAATGTAATTTGCACACAAATATCAGAGATTTGATCTGACCTTGTTCTATAGCATGTAAAATAGAAATTGAGTAAACCTTAATGTAAGAGGTCATTTAAGGCATCTTAAACTCTTTATGGATCTTTATGGTATTCGTTGCATTCTTCTACGAAAAAGTTGACTTAATGATCAGAACTGAAATCCAAGTCTTCTAATGCAACCTATCCATCTGAAAAAAAGAAAGGAAGGAAGGAAAAAAGTTAATGGCAGTCTCAAAGTAAATTGATACCTATTTCTTTTCTGTACTTGCTAGTTTGCTGTCTTCTTAACTATTTCCTTTTCTCTTTTTGCTGCTTATTCCATTGGTTTAGCTGGAGATTGATCTCTGCTTCATATTGTCATTCCTTACTCTTGTGTTTCTCCCACCTTTCGGATATTCTTCATCTTCATAGGTTTCCTTCTCCTTTTTCAATTGGGTTTCTGGATTTTTACTGTGATGAAATGGATTCAGGTCATCAGATATTCTCATCATGCTTTGAATTGCTTGAGAGTTTGCCCACTTTGGCTTACATATTTCAGGTACTTCCTGAATGTTCTTGGAAAGAAAACTACATGTACTCAAAATGAGAAAAATATTTTTAATATTTAAATTTGTGTTATTGTTTCTTCTAGGTATACTGCATTCATAGTTCTCTATCCTATTGGAGTGACAATTGGTGAAAGTGAGCACACAATATCCAATTTATCTTGCTTTCTATAATTTGATATATCTCCAAGGGAGTGTTTAGTTCCAGGTCAGGTTTGTATGGTCTAGAGTTGTGGAGCCGAGCTATGTGAATTTACTTATTTTACTAATCTTATTGGCTACGCTACATAAACCCAAGCTTCTAAAAAACATTCTCAAGCCATATATTTTTACAAAAATCACACACCTAGAAACCAAATATATGCTACATAAACCTAGGTTTTGAGAATTTATTCCTCCATACAATCTAAATACCGGAACATAAACTCAAACTTCCCGACCATAACTTACACAAAAAACTATGAGCTAAACATCCCCTCTTCTATTTACCGATACTGTATTTTTACTTGTAAAGTTTACTGTGAGTGATTCACAGAATAGAAACTAATATCCTACTTTATCAAGAAAAAGCCCATTGGTAACTTATTAGAAGCATTTGTGCAGTGTGGCTCATGTACCAAGCAATTCCATTTATGATAAAGAAGAACCTCTATGCAGATGCCTTCGCTTACCTTCCCTTGAGCTATTACAATACCATCAGGGTATGTTCAAACACTCAGGAGATCTTTCTAGGAAGTTATTCTTTTTACCTGAAAGTGAGACCACTCCAGATGTAACGCCACCAATATGCTTATCTTCAAATCTAATATTGTTGTTCAGGTTCTGCTTCTTGTCTACCCATTATTTTTCTTGAAACTGTACCTACATCTGTTCAAGCAAAGGAAGTCAAAATTGGGCAAGCAGCACAAGAAGAAGATAAACTGATGGTTAGGCCAATCTGGTATAATCTCCAGTAAACAATTAATTCTTAGAAGTTAAATAATTTAGACGGTTAACGATCACGCTTAGGTTCTATTGATTTGTTTGATTTCATGGCATCACAAAGTATATTTGGTCATTCATAAGATGGTGAATTTGATTCAATAGCATCTAGTGCTAGTTGCTAGTCTGCAGATAAACAAATTAGGAAAATATTATAATGTTTGATGCTTATTTAACTTATTCTTTTTGTTCTGTCTTTATTATTATCTTCTCTCTCTTTCACCAACAGATACCAGAAATAAGGTGAGGAAAAGCAGAAGAATATAAATTTATGAGCCATACATGGAATTTATCAGGATTTGTGATATTGAACTATGTTTATATTTGTTGATTTTTCCACATTCAATTGACCTTCGTTTCTAGATACTACCAATAACCCACCATCAAGAACACTTCTAATTAACAATGAGTGTGTGCTAGCTGACGCAGAAGCGGCTGAATTGAAATCTAATTGCTTATTAAATAAGATATTGTCTCAACATGTAGTTTTTTAAATATATTATTATTACGTCACAAGTAGTTGTCTGGTATGTATATATATATTTTCTTGGTAAAGAGTGTCTATCAGTTATGTTACCTTGAAACATTGTGACTTGAAATGTGATTTCGTCTTGATATAAAGTTGTCTAATCAACTTGTTGTCTCGATAATTATATTTAAGTGGGGAATAATGTGTTATAAGAAACTCATTTGTTATTACAGAAAATTCTACAGACCTATATAATTCCCCATTAACCACAAGAAAAGGGACAAGGATTGTAAATAAAGGACGCTGCCGTAACATGGATGAAAAAAAAAAATAAATCTTTTAACTTTGTGTTTGGCAGTCGAAATTACCTTTGTTTTAAGCAAATTAGTCTAAGAACTACTATTTTGTAAAATATTGTTTTAAAAAATATGTTGGTTATCTAAAGAACTTCACCGGCAAGAACATAAAAGGTTAAAAAAAGAGTAAAATAATTTGACTTTCCGACTTTGTGTTTTTTGACTTTAAAAGAAAAGGATTACTATAATATATAGCTGCCTCACTTTAAAGGACAATTTAAAATCTATAGATCTGTTTACTAATCTATATACTAAAAATAGTTTGATCCATTCAAGCTCAACGAGTTAAACATTTAAATATGCGGTTTTTTAAAAACTAAAATAATATATTTTTTTCTAGTTCTAAAACATATATCAGTTTCTGTCCGTGAATTCTAATTTAAACATTCAATTTTCTTTGAACTCTTCATTTAACCTCTACTGCAGAAGTAATAACACGGGATGTGATATAACATATCGACTATAAATGGTTGTGTCACATTTTTATTAGCTTATAACTAAGATTTTTGAGGGATATGATATAACATATCGACTATAAATGGTTGTGTCACATTTTTATTAGCTTATAACTAAGATTTTTGAGCTAAAGACTAAATGTGAATCTTAAAGAAAGTTGAAGAACTAAAATTAAAGTTCTAAAAGTTTAAAGATTAAAATAAAAATAAAAAGAAAATGAAGAAAAAGTCCAAAAGGCTCATATTTGAAGTAATTACCTTCAAATGATAAGCTATATATGTATGAAACTAGGATGATAATCAAATCTAGATCATTTTGCTTGGGTTGAATATATTTTTCATACTAGAGTTACAAGCCTATTCATAATTACTGTTTTATACAGTGGAATCATGTCCCCAGACATATTTATTTAATTGTTTAAAAAAAGTTGTTCTTATTACTAAATCTATTTTAAAAAAAGAACAATCTACTATGACAATGACATGTTTTGCTTGGTTGGCACGTTTAAGAAAAACAATGACACCTAAACATTTATCAGTCATATTTACATACTGTTTGCAAAATCATTCAAAACAAAAATGTTCTAAACATTCATGTGTAAATTTACAATGATATGGAATGTGTAGATATGTTTGTGTCTAAAATTGGAAGAAAAACTACAATAGACCATGTCATACTACCATCAATCATTTTTCTTAACAGAGATGAGACTAATGACATTATTACAACAATAAGCTTGATGGAATAATTGAAGCTTTTAAAGCTTTTTGAAGTATCAAATTGGATATAAACTTGAAATTCAAGGAGGAAATTGAAATAAATGGAGGGGAAAGAACATTTCCCCTTTGGCAAATAACTAAGCATTCAAATATATGATTGCAATGGCCATGATTTTATTCCAAGGAAAAAAAAGATGTTTTTGACTTTCTGTGTCCACTAATCTATTGATTGCTTTTGCATCTGTCTTTTCGGTTCGGTGGTCTCCTTCACCTAGCTTTTTGTCTCAAAAATATCCACTCTTTATTACCCCTTTTTCCCCCCTCCCCCCTTTTTTCTTTTATATTTTCCCGAGACACCCACCAAATCTAATCATTTCGTAAAAGCAGAAAGAAAGTAAGTATTGACTTTTTGAGTTTTGAGAATGTGTTAGTTTATATGGCAGAGACAAACAGACAGTACACAAAAATGTGCAGTCCACCACCAGCCGCTCTCTCCCTCTGCCGTCATGTCTCATATACTACGCTACACTACACCAATCTGCCCCCTACGCATTGGCAATATATACGCCCTTTTCCTACACTGAAAAATTCATTGGGGACTTTTATCAAACACTTGGTGGCCATTCCTTTGCCTCTCCAAATTTCATAGCCTTTCATGGGCATCCTTTCACTTTGCTATAAAGCCAATTCAAATGCCAACAATACAGTAAAAACAACCAATCAAAAAGCCCAGTTTTGGAGGGAGGGGATTTGGAGTATGGGGAAAAGAAATGAAGGGGTTTGATTACTTGGGTAGCTGGAATTAAGAATCCTATGACATGAATTGAGTTTTTAAGCACATTGGGTTTTGCTTTTTGGTTATAATCATGGCAATCATAACTGTGAACCAACATTTCTAAGTTTTAATCACTCTAATAACAACCTAACTCAAAAGTTTTTTTTTACGATGGCTTTCGAGAAATTTACCTGTCGAATTCTTCTTCCTTCTCCTGAGAAGAAACACTTTCCGTCTCGACAAATCCAATTAACCCGAGCTCCGAAATGATGATTCCCAGTGAATTTCCTGTCCAAGTCTTTTGCTTTGAGGCTTTTACTGGAATATCGTTCGTCGGTTAAATTATGACCACCATTTGTCGCAATCATCTTCCTTCTATTTTTTGGACATTCCCTCTCAAAAAATGAGGGGCCTTTTTCCCTTGATTATTCTATCAGTAATCATTAAAATTTAATTGATAGATATAATTTCCATCATTTTTTTCATTTATTTTATTATGGTCATTAAAATATTCTTTTATAATATTTAAACTTTACATATAAAATCATTTTAATCATCTTTGCTAAAATTATAATCATATGTGTTAAAATGGCATAGTGAACTTACCACGAACAATGTTGAATTGATTTCAATATAATTTGTTTGATTTGCATACATTGTATTTATAACTAAACTGAATAGTTAATTGAAGCATCACTCAACTAATTTAACTATCGGTAATTTAAGATGGTAGGTTCCAAATTTGTTTATATATAAGATATGGTTTTATTTACTTGTAAGAGTATTAATTCAACAATATTACATTACAAAGTGTAAATAAAAGGAAAATTATTTTTTTTAGTTTAACACAACATTTGAAAGTGAATAGATTTAAACCTCTAACCTCTTAGCTAAGGGCATACGTTTTAACCAGTTGAACTATGTTCAAGTTGGCGAAAAATTATTCAAAAGTACAACTCATAAAAATAAATACTAATATTTAATGACTTGAATTATAATTTGATATGTCAAATTTTTAAAGTTGGGTCACTAAATCGAATGCTTATTTAAAAAGGAAAAAGAATAAGAAAATTCAATTGATAAGAAAGTATTGTTGTGATAAAAAATAAAATTAAGTCAAATCAACATAGACATTTAATTATTAAAAAAAATATTAGTTTTTTCAAGGAGTAAACTTTTATGTGGCTTATAATATTTATTCAATTTAACTTGTCAACATCTACCCACCTTTCTTCGAAGAGATAGAAAGAGAGAGAAAATATATTTATATTTGGTTTATGCACTTTAATTACTCTCTCTATTTAATCTCTAAAATAAATTTTTTAAAAAATACTCATGACTACTTTGATTCAGGCCTATTTTTAGTTTATATGATTGCCATCAATTAACAATATCTAGAATTATTCTTTTGAAAAAGGAAAACAGAAGAGAAAAGAAAAAAAAGAAAGAAATAGTAACGACACTTTAATTCAACAACCATTTATGAGATTTTGAATGAGGTACTAGATGATTTATCAGTCTAACGCATTTGAATGGATTAAAGTAGAGGAATTATTGACTGGGCATGTAAACAAGTTTACATACTTGGTCAATTTCTAAAATCCATCAAGTAATTGTCCTATCACATCAACTCACTCGAATTCAAAGGAATGAGCATCAAACCTACCTTTTGTCTATGGAAAAAAAAGCATAATCTAAAATTAAAAAATATGGTAAAAACTTTTTAAACTCCACACGCAGTATTTAAAATATATATATACCAAAATGAACATAGCTCAACGGTAATTGATACCTTCGATCAAGAGGTTAGAGATTCAAATCTCTCCACCCTCAAATATTGTTGAACTTAATATATATATATATATATATATATATATATATATATATATATATATATACAAAATGGATAATTAAAAAAAAAAGAATCAAATTTATTTATATAAGAAAAAAAGTATATCTATATAAAGTAAGAAAAGAAACGCATCTCTAGAGCACGGCTGTTATTGAGTGAGAATTAGAATAGGACATAGACCAATTCATACTTATCACCACTAATTAAAATTAAATTAAAAATCATAATAATAATAATAATTGGGGGGGGGGGGGGGGGGGGGGCGAGGCACGTGCAAGCTAGAAATAGCCACGTAAGTAGCACGATTAATTGGCAGTTGCATGTGCCACATCGCACGGTGACGAGAAAAAAAGGTTCTCCGAATCATGTAGAACTCCGGTCACAGTCCGGCGCCACGTATTACACGACGACGCCGACTTGGACCTTTGTCCACGTGTCAACTTCCCAATGGCCCCTCTCAGACACCTGCCTAACTTCCCATGTGAATTTGCACTTCACGACAGTCCCCTTCCGTAGACCTATCTGCTAATTAATCCCCCTAACCCCACCTTTACTACGATTTGAACTTATTTCCAAATCATATGATTATATTATACATTAATTTAAATTATTATACGTAACGTTATGTTTCTAGACTGATAAGTCGTAATTGGTTGACATCTTAACAGGGGTCATAATCATTCTGTCATGAGGAGAAAAAAAAAAGAAGACCATATTTTAGTTTAATATTGATGTATATTATAAGGGTCTGTGTGTGTATATATATATATATATATTTAAATTTTGATAATTTTTGCGATATTCCATGTTGGTCGACAGGTAAAGTCGTTAGCTGTTAGGAAACTAGGGAGGTAAAAGCGAAATTGGTCTCCTCTTTTTTGGACAGTTGTGTCCCGTAACGTAAAATTACAAAGAGTCGCACTTTTTTTAAAAGATATTCCATTGTTTCAAATAGGCAGTGTTCTCTGTCTCACACACTCTCTCTATCTCTTTTTAGAATATTACACTAACATAAAATAAGATGCTAAAATCTGTTTTCATGTAATAAAAGAAGCTGGGTTTTATAAAAGAAGAAAAGTTGTAATATTTCAATTTTCTACCAATTACTTTTTTTTTTCACCATTCTACAAAAAGTTCAGTTACGAACTTTAAAAAGTATCTAATAGATCCTTAATTTTTTCATTTTGCGTTTAATAAATCTATGAATTTTCAATGTTGTGTCTAATAGATCTTTAACATATTCAATGTTTTTTAAAATTTATGAACTTGTTAGACACAAAATTAAAAGTTTAAGATCTTATTAGACATAAAAATTAATTTTATATCTAATAGATCAGTTGATTTTTAAAAATTTTGAATATGTCAGAAATTCTATTAAATACAAAATTTAAAAATCTATGAGATATTTTTTAAAGTTTGAACCGAATAGCCACAAACTCAACTTAACCCATCGGAATCATAGACCATAGAAATGGAAGACAATATGGGCTTTGAATGGGCCCATTTCTTTAACAAGTAAACCCCTTTGTACAAGTAAAAATGTTACAGTAGAGAGAAGGCCGCCGGAGGGAAACAAAATTTCAAAGGAGATTAATCTAGAAAGGTAGCCATTTCGTATTTGCATTATTATAGTGAGAGAAATTTATATAAGGAAAATCTAACCGGTCTTTACTGCTTGACCTGCATGTGAGAGAAAGAGAGAGAGAAGGGAAATCTCTTTTTTTGTTTCCATTTTTGAGCAAAGAGAGAAGTAGGCACAGATGAAGGGGTTTATAATGGAATTCAATACGCCCTGTTCTTGGGCGTAGAATTTGGAATTTTCATTTCTTTCTATACATGACCCTCTCCTCCTTTTTTTCCCTCTTATTTTCTTTGTTGATGTCGACTGCCTTTCTCTGCAACTTTGTGAGGAAAAAAAAAAACCCATCTCTCTCTCTCTCTCTCTCTCTCTCTCTCTCTCTTGCTTGTCCTGTCCTATCATTCTCATCAATTTATAAATGTCTCATGGTCCAACTTTCTTTCTTAAACTCCCCCTATACTTTTCTCTCTTCCTCCCTCCCTATTGAGCAAGTAGTAGAAACCATGGAGGATTTGAGCAGTCTATGGAGATTTCAGGAGGTGGGTCTCTCTCTCTCTCTCTCTGTTCATGTTCTAAGAGTTGGTTCAGTTCATTTCTTCTTTTGGGTCTTCTCAATTTTTGGTGTTGGAACTAGAAAAGCTTTTCCTGTACAATGATTGTTTGTTTGATCTTCCCCTCTCCCGCACTCCGTGTTTCTGTTTTGAATGGAAAATGATCGTCTAAGTTCACTGAAGTTGGATGCTATAATGATTTCCTATATCACAAGCTTTTCTTTTTCCCTCTCTATTCTTTGTGGGAGAAGAGAACTACAAATGCTCTATTTGTCTTGTTCCAAGTAGCAGCAGGGGTGGGGAGTAACAGTGCTTGTGCTGTTCACGACGTGTGTGCTGACTTATTTGATCTGAGCATGTTTGGTTGCAAATGGAAAAGAATGTGTCGGTATTGATGAGAATAATGCAATATGTTATTCCAATGCATTGATTTATGGTGCCTAATTTGCAGCATTATTTGGCAATGGACTTAGAATTCCAAAGTGCCTTCTTGGCATTCTATAACCTCATCCTGATTCCCCCCAGTAGTTTATCATTATCTTCCCACTCTTTCTCTCTCTTAAACAAAGTAAACGCAGAAGAGTTGAGAGAATTCTCTTTCTTGTCAATGAGAACCTGTATCGAGGATTCCCTTTCTTTAAGACAAATATTTTGTTCTGCTGATACTAACAAATCTAATTTGAATTTGCAGAACGTGGAGGAGTTGAAGCAGAAACTCCTACAGACGACTTTTGAACTGGAGTCGCTAAAAATGGAAGCAAATGAAGAAAGTATAAAGAACAAAGAGAAAGTGAAGAGCTTACTTCTTCTCCTGCAGGCAGCATATGAAGAAAGAGACGAAGCAAGAGATCAGCTGCAGAAACTGATGATAAAGTTTATGCCCACTACTGCAACTGAATTACCAGCTCTGCTTCATTTTCAGCCTGAAAGCCCTCTCAACATACCCACCAAAGCAAATTCAAGCATCACGGAATCAAACAGTCTCTATGAAACTTATAATCACCATTCTTATGGTTCTTCACCTGCAGACTCGTTCTTTGATGGAGTTTCATCACCAGATTTTTCGACTGCAAACATGGCTGATTCAAGCAAAATAAGTTTTGTAAATCAGCCCTTTGTCACGGAGTATAATACCCCTCAGCCTCCTCTGGCCACAGGCGTGGACACTCCCAAAACAGAAAAGGCTGATCCATTTTCTGTAGTGATTGATAATCTTGTCAAGGGAAAATCATTGCCTCAGAAAGGCCAGCTCCTGCAAGCTGTTACAGAAGCAGGTCCTTTACTTCAGACGCTTCTGGTCGCTGGGCCGCTTCCACAATGGCGTAATCCTCCGCCATTGCAAGCCTTCAAGATTCCCCCTCTTCTAGTGAATGGCTGCAACATTAAGAACATCAATCAAAGTCCTCCTTCAAAATCCAGTAGCCCTTCCCCAAAGCCACTGCATTCTCTTTTACGCTCCGAAATGTCTCGTGGATCTTCTCAAATTTGTTTGGCTTCTTCCATGTTGAGCTTCAACAATGGCCCTTCTGGTTCTTGCTTCAACAGTGCCTTGCTGATGGCTCCAAATGTCAACACTCAGATTCTAGCAGCCAAGAGACAGAAAATTCAATGACCACCATTGTACAAATCAAGCTCTGGAGTTGGCAGTGTAAAAAAATGACTTAAGTAGTTTTATTGACGAGATTTGAAGTTTTAATTACATCAAAATTAACTTCATCGACCCTCTCATGCTAATCAATCCCAACTTCATTTTTTTTTTCCACAGCAGAAGAAACGACAAGAAACAAAAAATACTTAAACATGGGGGCAGGGTTTGTTAATTTGATTGACAAGAAACTTTAACTTCTTGCATTGTTATCTAAATATTATAACTAGCATTCAATGTCTTTGTTCGTTTTCTACTTGGATATCATCTAAATACAATTTTGATATGCATTTTGACGGAGAAATTCAGGTGCAAGATTCCCCATTCTTCTTATTTATGGACCAAAAGAATAATAATTGAAACCCTTCACTAACTTTTATTATCTTCAAATGCTTTCGTCTCATCAACGAGTCTGTAGTCTTACATGCCATCAAGTCCACCGCCGCCATCTCCGGTGCCTGATTACTCTAGCTGGAGTCCGTGGTCAATCTCGACCATCGCCATCGTATGCCTCGTCTTTCTACTGTTGAGCAACTACAGAATATTGAAACGACTGTGCCGTGTCCTTTATGGATTGATTTCCGGTCGGCCTAGGGTCCAGTTTGAGGAAAACCCTAACGATCCTTCTCCGCAAATCCATAGCCATGGATTGGAGGCCTCGACGATTCGTTTGCTGCCTATATCACAATTCAAAAAGAATGAAGAATCCGAATCAACGCCAAGCATCAATATGGAATGCGCTGTTTGTTTGGGCGAATTCGAAGAAGGGGAATTGATTAAACACTTACCGAACTGCAATCATTCGTTTCATAGTTCTTGCATCGACGCCTGGTTCCGAGACCATTCGAGTTGCCCTCTCTGCAGATCGCGCGTCTTGAGTTTCTCTGTCGATTGCCCTAATTCTGATTCTTCGTCGGCAATGCTGGAGATGTTCGGAAGGGAAGATGTTCTACGAGAAAGAGTAGCGCATTATCAAACACTTCGTGCTCAAATTCTGCAGAGCTCGGAATTGAGAAGAGATGCATCATCGGTTCAAGGAGCAGATCAACGAAATTGATGAACAGGCGACTTGCAAGCCGATTGGAAGCACTTGAACTTCAGAATTTGTATGGTATCAAGTTGAGCAGATCAACGAAATTGATGAACAGACGACTTGCAAGTCAAATTCTGATTGCTTTTGGAATTCAGTGAAAAATGTTATTCTTGAACTTCAGAATTTGTATGGAACAGTCGATACCATCTCAGAACTAAGAATAAATGAGGGAAAATTTGCAAAAACTACTCTTGAATTATACGAATGGTTAAACGATTATACTTTTGAACTACCAAATTGGTTAATTACTTCTCTAAATTTATAAAATTGTTGCAATTAAATTCTTAATACAATCAACATACACAAATCATCCTTGAATGTAATCAAACTCATGAAATACCGTGACAATTAAATATTAATTATTTACTTTCTATCGAGAGGTCGGAGGTTCGAATCTCTCATCACAAATGTTAATTATTTACATTATTTTTCTGTTTTCTTAAATTGAGATGAGAACTTGACATCAATTTTTTTTAGTTCAACTTGTCTATCAATTTTAAACCATATTTTTAATGGTTAATTTTTATAAAGTAAAAAAATGATTAAAATTATTTCGAGCATAACTCAATTGACAAAACATTTTAAAAAAAAATTCAATTTTTACCCTTAAACTTGTCACTCTTGTGTCAATTTTCACCCTATACTTAATTTCATCAAATTGAATCCTGACTTAGTTAAATGTTTCAATCTCTACTCTTTATTCAATGTTGGCTATTTTACCTACTAATTTTAACAAAAAGCAATGTAAGAATCATTGTAAACTAAAAAATTTCATATAGTATCAAGTTTTGCACAAATTTAAGTTTAATTAATAAACAAATAATCATTGAATGAGTTTGCAAAAAACTCACAAATTTTTACAAAAATTTAGGTCTAATATCATTTTTCTTTGAAATCTTATCAATTTTGTACCATACATGTGTATTGTATTTGAGGATGAAAATTACAACAATTTTTTAAGTTGAAGGTTAAGATTGCAATATTTGTCTAAGTTTTGGGTGCAATTTGATGAAATTGAAAGTTTATGATAAAAATTGATACATCTTGACAAATTTAGGGGCAAATTTTATTGTTTTTCCCCAAACTATTTATTACCTATCATGCACGTTTTTTCGAAAATGATAGGTGGTTGTCAATTGGTAATTAGGAGATGCATCGAAAGGAATTCGAATTGGCTTGTGTGGGCGCTTGGGCCATTTAGAACACCATGAATCTATTACTTTTGAGTCAAATGGAGTGAGAAGCTCTATGAGTCTGTTCGTGGATGTTGCTTGGGATGTGGATACTTGTATGATGGGATATGGTTCAGCGATTAGATGATTTGATGGTCGACTTCTTGTTGCAATGTATGTTTTTCTAATTCGCTTACATGTATTAAGAACAAGATGATAAATGGGTTGGAAGCACTCCAGGATGATATTCATACAATTCTTCAAGATTGCATAAATTTGAAAGCTAATTTTTTAGTGATAGTTTTTTTCCATGTAAACAAGAACTTGAATAATGTCTTAGCTTATGAATTAGCTAGGAAAGGTATGGATTAGTTGTCTGTTTTATGGTTGTCTAATTGTATGTGATAATGTTGTTGTAGCCGATATGGCTTTGATTTAAATTAGTATACTATAAAGTCTCCCACTCCCACCATTGTTTAACTTAAAAAATTTATTGTAACAAATTTTATGATTGATGTGTGATTGGTGCATTTTACAATGCTTAAGGGTTTAATTATAACATTTTATAGTTCATAAATTTAGAAGGATGATTTATCAAATTGAAAGTTCAAGAGTAACAATACTTAGAGTTCAATGGTGTTTTTTTCAAATTTTTCATAAATTATTAATTTCATAGATGGCAGAAACAAAAAATTCCTACCACCCTCCACCAAGCTTCTAATGTGATTTATTTGTAGTAGTTAAAGATATATTTAAATCATATTATTGAACTTTTTTTCATTCATCAACTTTCAAAATATATATGTTAGTTCATGAATTATTTTGTATTTTGATATTTGTGAGGTAAAAATAAGGGCAAAATTCAATTTATACTCCTAAACTTTAGGGGATGTATCAATGAAAACATAAAACTAATAATTCTATCAATTTAAACCTTGAACTTTCATAAGTGTATCAATTTATCGTTCATGTATCAATTCTCACACGTGGTAGACTTCTTCAAAAATCTAGACTCACCATTTGAAAATCTTCAATTATTTGAAATGGAAGATCTAAATTGATGCGCTTGTAAAAATTTAGGAGTTTAATTGATATAATTATAAGTTTGCATACGTGTAAACAAACGTTTTTCAAACGAAATTTAATAGAGGAAGTAAATTGATACACTTATGAAAGTTTAAAGTTTAAATTGATATAATTATTAGTTTAAAATTTTTATTGATACAATACAACTCCAAAATTTAGGAATATAAATTGATTTTTGTTCGAAATTGAGTGAAAAAGAATAAGACGAGGGTCAACCATATGAGCGGAAAAAAATCCTTGTAGTTGTCCAACATCATCAGAGTTGCAAGAGCTTGGTGCAAGGCAACTCATCGCACATTGTATGCCATAAAACACTTTAAGTTTGTTTCAATTTTATTCTTAATGTTCGGAAAGTTTCAATTCCACTCCAATTTTCAAATTTTTATTAGCATTTCAACAGAAGTTGCTAATAAAAATATATATATTTTGAAACCCATTAAAAGATTACGGGTGGAATAAAAAAAAATCAAAATCAAAATTCTAGAAGCAAACATGAATTTAATTACACATATCTAGAGCATTATTACTATTTAGCTTATTTAATTTTCATTTTAAGGAGAGAATTGTTTTCACTCTTTTTTACTTTATTTTATTTTATGGTTAAGCATGGATCCAACACTCAATTTTAGAAAATGTTATTCTTTCGAAGTTAATTGTTAATTAAAATTTAATAATACAATTGTTTCCCTTAAACTAATATAACATAGGTTTAAAGATTAAGTCTTTTTGTAGGTTAGAGGATAAGTCTGACACTTATGATTTTTTTTTTTTTTTTGAGTTCAACAATATTTAGAGCGAGTATTCGAACGTTTAACTTATTAGTTATTGGTAGAGAATATATGTAAATTATCATTCAACTATACTGATTTAACGTCATTAATTTTAAAGTAGAAAAATGTATGAATCAAACCAGTGACAAAAATGACAAGTGTAAGAAAAAGAAACAAAGAAAAAGAGAAAAAAAAAAAAAAGGAGGAGGAGGAGAGAGAGAAAGACGTCGGAGAAAATACTCGCTCGCAAAACAGTAAAGACTCCCTTTTTAGGCCCTTTCTCTTACACGCACTTCCCCTCGAATCTCTTTGATCCGAAATCGTCGTGAGTTGCAATAACCGGTCATCTTCAACATCGTCCCATTCTTCACCGCGTCGGCACTTCGCTTACAGTTTCAGCTCTGCATCTCTGAGCTTATCAGCTGTCATGGCTTTCTTCTTCTCCTCCACTTGATTTTGGAGAAATGGAATCGATGTTCTTCGAGAATCGGAAAATAAAGTGCATAAGGTAACAACAGGGCGTGTTTGGGTAATGGCCGAACCTAGCGATAAAGACAATAAACTATGGAAAGGGTTCTTTGCGGTAGCTGGAATCATGACTACCCTTGTCACCTATGGAATCTTACAGGTTACTTTTGCAAGATTTTTGCATGTTTTACCAATTTTGATTCTTCATTGTTGTTGTAGAATCCTCTATTTTCTATCTGTTGTGGAAATTTTGTGTTTATGGCTCCCTAGTTTGATATTTGATCGAATCAACACTTTTGAATGTTTTAGAATGTATATGTTTTTCAATTCGCAGATTAGCTCAAGCTTTTGATGTTTCGTGTGTGTTATATCCCTTCCATCGCCACTCATTTTATCTTCATCGGTTGTTAAGTACATGTTTTCATTGTATCCGTACTAGTTTCAACAGTTGTGTATGGAAGGAAATTTGTAGGAAAAGAAGAGATTTTGGGTACAGAAACTATGGGGAATAACTATTATGGTCATGTCCATCGTTAATGCCTGATTTCCCCATGCAATCCTTGAATTGGTCTGGTGCTGTCAGTACATACTCCAGAATAGTGGGCAATTGGGATATAATTCACTCAATTATATACTTGATTGAAATTCTAAAAAGAAGATGGAATTTAATTGTCAGATTTAAACTGCTATGACAGACTTCTGCAAAGCTATTTGTCTGTCCTGTAGTAATTTGATAGAGAAGACTCGTCATTAGTTATTTCAAGCTCCCTTTGCCTGCTATTTGCAGGAAAAGATCATGAGAGTTCCATATGGGGTGAACAAAGATTATTTCAAGCACTCCTTGTTTCTTGTTTTTTGTAACCGCATCACCACTTCTGCAGTTTCTGCCGGTGTTCTACTGGTAAGAGATTGTTATTGGATACTCCCCTCTATTTGTTATTATGTCAAGGACCCAAGGGCTTACCAGAAATAAAATTTATCCTCAACCATCGCTTTTAGAATTTGATTTATTCTATTGCTACATTCTATCTGCCTTTATATGAACTTAACCACTCAAATTTTTGCACTCTTAATACTTACTTCTCTGGAGTTTCCATTGATTTTCTTGATGTATATACAGGCAAGTAAAAAGACAGTGGACCCTGTCGCTCCAGTTTACAAGTACGGCCTTGTTTCAATAACAAATATATTGACCACCACATGTCAGTATGAGGTAAGCTGACTTGTTAGTTGCGAATATGGTATACGTATGTCTACATATTCCTCTGCTACTGTATAAACTGTTAATTATTGTTAGTTGATATATTATCCAGTCATATTCATGATTGATTGTCTCCTGCTTTTCTATAGGCCCTCAAGTATGTCAGTTTTCCTGTTCAGACTCTGGCAAAGTGTGCTAAAATGATACCTGTCATGGTGAGAGTTTTTAACGTGCTTATAGATTTATTTATTACTGTATCTTATTTTGCATTCTTCCCATTCTAGTATTTGATTTGCCTTCAATTTGTAGTGGAGGGGCGTCTTTGTTGATTGAATTGGGCATTAGATTCAAGAGTGACTAATTGTTTAATGTTATCCATTGTTATACAGGTGTGGGGTACCATCATTATGCAAAAGAAATATAAGGGTCAAGACTATTTGCTGGCTCTTCTTGTGACCCTGGGTTGCTCGATATTTGTTCTCTATCCGGTAATGGTTTGTTTGTAGTCACCGGCTTTTTTTGGTTTTTTTTAAGCATATGTATGAGATGGGGAACTAGTAACATCCTGCTTCGACTTTTTGGCCCTTCATCTAATGCATAATGTTAGGCAGTTTATTTTTGAGTGCTAAAGAAGGACCATGAAAAGGGATGTTCAAAGTCAGCATGTAAATACCAACATATGCCACAGAATGTTCTCTTTTGTTAACTTCAACTATTTGAAGAATTAAAAATAACCGGAATAGTCAGAACTTCCCGGTTCAGTTTTCAATGTTTCTGAATATCTTGAGTGTGGGGGGGGATCTAAAGCTATGGTTATTACTGATATACTTTAATGTCATCTTTAGTTTTTAAATCTTGATTATGTGATGAATGCCATGTTGCATCACCTCTCATCAATTCGATTGCTTCAAGATGTGCTCTGTATATTTATGCGTCTAGGTTTTGGTACTAACTCATGGGTTAAACCATTTACAAAACATATGTTAATGTTTATTTTTATCCCTATACGGCAGCATGTACAGAAGCTATCTATATAATAGATCAGACATCAAACATCAATATCAACTGCATTGTGAATGAACAATTATAATACTTATGAATTCCGTTTTCAATTTTCTGTTGTTAATGCTGAAACCCTGAATCCATTAACAGATGATTCATTAATTGTTTTCCCGAATTGTAGGCATCAGCTGATCTTAGTCCATACGATAGAGGAAGGGAAAGCACTGTTTGGGGTGTCTCACTTATGATTGGTTATCTTGGGTAATAATTTGTAACTCATTATATTGTTTTTGAAGGATGATAGATTATTTTTCTTCTATTTTGCATTTTACGTTTAGAACTATTTGAACTATCATGGGAAATTGTACAGAACTACAAGGGAAGAAACAGAGAAAAATGACCGTGGATAACACTGCCCCCCTCCCCCTCTTGGGAGGAGAACAATAGAAAAAACAAAATGTGGGAGATATCATTGAGGGAGAATCGTTTGAAAACCATACATTTAGCATTTTCATTTAAGATACTATTTCTTCTTGAATTTCTACAGGGGCAAGTAAAATTTAGATTAGTTATAATGTTTTTTCTTTTATCATTATCTTATTGTAACACCCGAGTTCAGAAGGGGTACATGAATGAACCAATACCACATACAAATGAGAAGGATCCTGAGACTATGCAAGACATGGCTAAGAAAGGCTTAAAGGAATTGTAGTTACTACCTATACCAACAAGGTGCACTTTCCTTTTCGGTTGCCCAATTGTAGGAACTCCAAAGTTAAGTGTGTTTAACTTAGAGCAATGTTATGTTGGGCGACCTCCTAGGAATTTTCCTTGGAAGCATGTGAGTGAGGACAAAACATGTGAAATGGCCTGTGTTGGTTTGTGAGGACAATTTTCACTCTCGCAAGCAGCTCAAGACAAGTAGGTAACGTGGTCAGGCCGCGGGGGATGCAGAGGAATGCTGAGGCCGTCAGGTGTTGAATCCGAATTCCAAATCCTGGGCTTGGGGTGTTACACTTATGCTCAGTGTTGTTAAATTTTAAATCTCTCACCAATGGATAAATTAAGCATACAAAAACTATTTATTGGCTTCCGAAATATTTCTAATACTTGGTGCATTAAACAGGTTTGACGGCTTTACAAGCACATTCCAAGATAAACTTTTCAAAGGCTATAATATGGACATACACAATCAAATTTTCTATACAACTTTGTGTTCCTGCATTCTTAGTCTGACAGGTCAGTTCCCTATTCTTATTGAGTTATTGTAGACCTCGTAAACTCACTTTGTCTTTTGATGATTCATTGCAATTTATTTGGTGGAGGATACTTTGTGGCTAGCAATGCTCATATTTTGCTCACTGTGATTGAATGTTTAGAAGAAACTTCATGGAGTTACCTAGTGCTCAAGAGTCAAGAGGCCAAAAAAAGGGTAAAAGTTTTGGGTTGGTCCACCTACCCAGAATTTAGGAATAAGGATGATATGACTTATGCGTAGGATATGGTAATCCTATATGTTTCATGGTAACTAGATGTTGTAGTTGCAAGGTCAGGTGGCATCTCCATGAGATTAGTTGAGGATCGCGTAGTCCTACTCATGGTATGAAAAAGAGAAAGAAAACGTTCAGGAGAGGGAGAAAAGAGCAATGGTTACACTGAGTATTCATATAAGATTGGAAACCATAACTTGTTTCCCAAATTGGAACTCTCATCTCCAGATTATGAGATAATGGGGGTCCAACATGTATACTAGGAAATGGAGGTTGGGGTAGGCGGTGTTAGGCCATTGGATTAATTCATTCTGAGAAGAAATTCTTTACTGCGAATGAGATTTGGCTTAATTGATCAAATCTATTTTTTCTAATCTGCATAGCACTTTGTAGTATTTAAACTGCAAAAGTTTCTGTTTTTTTAACCTTACCTTCTACTGAATTGATATTCACTTCTTTGCTTTGTAATTTAGGCCTTATATTACAAGGTCATCTACTTCCTGCAATTGATTTTGTTTATCTTCATAAGGATTGTTTCTTCGACATAGCATTCCTCTCCACTGTGAGTAACCATTACTTTGCTGTTCGACTTTAAGTTGTTCCTCTTCAGATCTTATTCATTTCATTTGATTGTAAAGAATCTTAGCTTGAATAAATGGATAGTGAGGGGTACTAATGTTGTCTCCCACAGGTAGCAACTGCTAGTCAATTTTTTATTTCTTACACAATTCGCACTTTCGGAGCTCTGACTTTTGCCACCATAATGACAACAAGACAGGTTCAAACTCTTAAATTTCATTAACTTTTATACTTTTCCATTCTCTTTCTTGGCCGTGTTTCTCATCCTGCTGAACCATATTCGTTTTTTTTTGGGGGTTGAAGTTGGTGAGCATCATGTTATCTTGTGTATGGTTTTCTCATCCTCTTAGCTGGGAACAATGGACTGGAGCTGTAAGACATGATTTCAGCTCTTCGCTAACGTTTTATCGGACCTTTTTGAAGCTCTCAATCACAACTTTTGGTTTTTTGATCATGCTCAGGTTTTGGTCTTTGGTTCGATATATGCTAGAAGCTTCCTAAGAAATGCGCCTCAGAAACCTTCGACTTCAGAAATGGTAGAAAACCAATCTTCAAGCCCTGTGAACCGATCTTCAAGCCCCATGAATCGATCTTCAAGCCCCATGAAGGAGGATCCATGATTGGAGGGTTTTGTGTTGCATTTGCCATGTGATATTGCACAAGTTCTGGTCTGGACTGGCTTTCACTTTTATGCCTTTTGCTGCATATTTCAAAAGCCAGAGGCAAGGGTTGTGCTGGAAAATTGCTGAGGAAGTAGAGTTTAGAATAGATTTGTAGGTTCCCCTCTTGAAAAATTGCTGATAGAGATAATACATGCTGAAGCCAGTTTTCATTTCCCTCTTGATTTTGTTCTTAAAATAGTCTTCTCTGATAGAGATTAGGGCAAAAAGGGCCGGTTTCGAATAACTTTTCAAGTGCTTAAAAAGATTTTTTTAACACTTAAAAATTAAAAATACTTTTTTAAATACTGAAAAAGTCATTTCAAACCAGTC
This sequence comes from Trichosanthes truncata, assembly GCA_033996785.1. NCBI lineage: Eukaryota > Viridiplantae > Streptophyta > Magnoliopsida > Cucurbitales > Cucurbitaceae > Trichosanthes > Trichosanthes truncata. Next base: position 20,717,082 of record JAWPNB010000008.1, on the reverse strand, counting down.
TTACTTGATGCACTGTTTTTAGTTGAGTATGTGGTGGTGGATAAAATTTTGACACTGAAAAAGGAGAAGGAAGCCATCGTCCTTGAATTAAAAAATAATTAAGATTTTAAGGTTCTCAATTTATTCTATATATATATTTTTAATTGAAAAACTATATTTGAGCTCATTATGTAAAATTTTGCCTCTTTCAATTTATTTTTTTTCACAGCCCTGGTACATGATGGGATAGGTTAAAAAAAAGGTTTAATTTTATTCACGTTATTGAAGATTTCAGTTCAAATTAAAAGAAAACTATGTACTCAACGCAAAGATCCTGGTTGAGACAAATGTATAAAAATGTTTATAGTATGTAAATTGGATCAATATTACATTTATAACAAAAAATTGGGAAAACGAGGCTATTTGAAACAATTTAAGAAAAATGGAGATTTATAACAAAAAATTAGGAAAAACGAGGCTATTTGAAACCATTTAGAAAAAATGGAGCTTTTTTTCCTTGTTATTCAAATTCGTTTCTTCAAAAAAACGCACTCTCTCCTCCTAGCCACCAGAGTTGTCAGAATTTGTCTCTTGTAGCGTAGAGGCGAATTCAGTTTTTTTTTTTAATTCTTTCAAAAATAAAGATTAAAAAATGATTATTTATTCTTTTGGTGTTTTTTATTTTGCTTTCAACGAAGCCAAACTACTTTTTTTTTTTTCTAATTTTTCGAATCATAATATTTAAAAACATAATTATTTACTCTTTTGATTTTTAACCTAATAATTAGAAAATAATTGTATTACTTTTTATTTTTTAAATACCAAATTATTATAAATACATATTTTAATTTTATGTTAAAATTTTTCAAATACCAAATTAAAAACATAATTATTTATTCTTTTATTTTTTATTTTTTAAATACCATAAACAATTTTACAAGTTATTTTTTCTTTGAAATAAATTACTAAATAGCTTGTTGAGGGAGAAGTTTCAACCAATCTCCAATTGCCAAGTCATTATTCCAAGAATAATGACGAAACTACAAATAATTAAATTTGGGACCAGTTATAAATTGACATGTGTCCCAAATTTAATTTGAAAACAAAAAAAAATGGAAAATTCTAAAATTAAAATGCCACATTTCTTCATATGAAATTTGGTCAAGTTGGGTCATATGAAATTTGGGTCAAAGTTAAATAAAACTCAAATCCAAATGGTTAAGCCCAAAACCAATAAGGTCTAAGTCCATGGTTGGGCCCAAAGACCACTAAAGTCCAAGCCCACATGCCCATGGAAAGCTCTCCTTTATTTGAAGGGGTTCATAAATTTTATTCTCTAGAGAATTCAGAGAGAATCTTTGAGGTCCTTAGGTGCTAAACACTCCCAAAGTCTTTAGGTGTCAAACACTCCTTGTTGAACGCTCCTTGAAGACCAAAGACTCTTCAAGACTTGAAGATTTTAATGCCCTAAAGATTGATTGAAGCTTCAACCTCGAGAACAAGCTGCATAGCCCTTGAGATAAATCTACATTCGAGAACAAGCTGTGAAGCCCTCGAGACAGGTCTACGTTAGAGAACAAGCTGCAAAGCCCTCAAGATAAATCTACATTCGAGAACAAGCTGCGAAACCCTTGAGACAATTCTACGAACAAGCTGAAAAGCTCTTGAGACATTTGTATATGAGATAGAAAGAGTTAGAGGAATAAATATTAGAGATTATACTCCACTAAACTCAAATTAATACAAATTAAATTCATTTACACGTGTCTCATTTCTATCTCTTTGTTGAAATCACGTGTAAACATAGCTTTAAACAAATTCCAATTGCATTAATATAGTTTGTGAATTGATAAAGTAATTTTAAACATCAATGTGATACGCCAATTTGAGTGTGTGGAACGAATTTCTTTACCTTGCAATACAAATATGTGATTGCACTCATACGACTTACGGGGCATACATGCAACGTGATTGCATTACTTATTTGGCTCCTCAAATGGCAATTTGGGATGATCAACAAATTTTAATTATTTTTGAACGATCAATCGAAGGGGGTATAAATGTTTTACCTGAATTTAATGAATGGTATGCTAGAATTAGTAGACAATTCATCACAAAAGCAGGAGCTGCACAAAATTACTTAGTAAGAATTCATTTATCAAGTTTAGTACTATATATATTTAGAGATTGAAATTGTTTAATTTTTTTTTTCAGAAAAAATTCACCAACATAACTATAACTAGAAGAAAGTCTCTCGAACATCTAATATCTATATATCAAATTCGACGTTTCGATGAAGATATTCCAGTTCAAGATCCAGATGATCAAATTGAGAATCAAGAGGATCCAATTGAACATCAAAATGATCCACTTCAACATGTAGTGGAAAATGAAGCTCCAACACCTCCAATTGAGTAATCATGTACAAAACCCTATACTTCTGAATTCATGATGCACACTCCTACGCTTAATGGAACATTTCCGACAACCTTTTATCCATTTGAGAATCCAAGAGTAATCACTGCGGAAGAAGGTCAGTTCTTATATGCTCATCACAATACTCAAAATCGATCAAGTTATGACATACTAATCTCATATGTTTTGGTTTTTAATACATAAGTATTTTTTAAATTTAGTGTGTATTGTTTAAAATAATTAAATTTAGTATTTATGTATTAACAATTTTAAATTTACTCCCTTATGTGGGTGGAAACTCGAAATTTGTACCAATCTCTTAAAAAGAAAAAAAAATCGTGGATGACTAAATTGAAAAATGTTAAAAATATTGGGACTAAATGGGAAAACATCCAAAAAAAAAAAAATACGATAAGTAAAATAAAATGTGTTTTATACTTCAACAAAGTGGCTGTAGTTTAGTGGTAAGAATTCCACGTTGTGGCCGTGGAGACCTGGGCTCGAATCCCAGCAGCCACACAGATGGTTTTGTTTTTTTGTTTTATCGTCTTTTTGGGCCCTTATATCTTTTTGTTGTGATTGGGCCTAAGCCAAGTCACGTTATCTGGCCTATTGGGCTTCCGGCCCTTTCCGTTGCTTTCGACTTCCGATTACTTTTTTTTTTCTTTTTTAATAAAGTTTTTTTTTTTGAGTAAATAATAAAGTTTATTTCATGAATGATCTGTTTTTTCCCTTTAAATTATGAACGTTTGGATAATTACTTCAGGGGCACAATAATTAATTATCACAAATGGTTCGATCACAATTCTTAGAAATAAAACTGGAAAGCCCTCTTTTAAATCTAAGAAACTTGCCAATTTAAACACAATTTAATTGGTTGAACATTATACATATTATATATAGTTGAACTTTCAGAGAAAAAAAAACTAATATAACCGATGTATTAAAAATATTGAATTAAGTCCTATAAAAATATTTGATAAAAAAAAAAACTAACGTATGATTAAATTATTAAATATATGGGATATTCAATTTGGACATGCGACTTAGAAGAAGAAGAATAAATACAATTTTTGAATTTCATGGCTTAAGCGGCATCTTGGTGATATATCAAATTTTGGTCGACAAATTTTAACAAAAATTTAAAAATAATTTAATTATTTTTTATTTAAATAAATTAAGAATAAATTTGAGAATTCCAAAAAATCAAAGATTATTGAACCCTCGTGTATATGTTTCAAATTCCAGAACTGATCCAAACCAAACGCGGCGCGCGAAAAAGAAAATGGCGCCATTAAAATCTCTGGAGCAGGTCTGCCCAATCATAGACTCCAATTTCCAGAGCTTTTGTGCTTCACACGGCATTTTCACTGGTACTTTTTGCTTCTTCCCGTTTGATTTTGATTCAATGTAACCCCATCAATTCTGAAGGAGTGGCTCCGTTTTTTTTGCCGCCAGTGGAGGATTTCCTCATCCACGATCTCTACGTTTTAGCTGCTTTTGCCGAGCAACAGCCTGCGTCAGAGAAATTGAAGCAGGTGAATCATTCGTCCCATTAATCTTCTTTACAGTTCCATTTTCCTGCTTATCATCGTCTGTACTCATTTTGTATGAGTAAACAGGGGATTACCCAAATCCTTTCTATAATTGATGCCGAGCGACGGCCATGGATGAACGGTTTGGAGCTTTTGGAAGATGCTCGAGAAAATAAGCATGTTCTGTCCACTGGTTGTGAAGGGTATTTCACAAACTTGGAGGCTCAAATACTCTTGCGTGACTTCCATTTTTTTGATGGTTGATTAAGGAGTTTTCCTCGTGAAATATCAGGGTTGATACTTTGCTTCGAGGTGGGTTACGGAAGGGACAGTTGACGGAAATTGTTGGGCCATCGTCTTCTGGTAAAACTCAGGTGAGGTCCATTTGAAGGTGATTACAATGTTCATACACGAATGATATTTCCAGAATTTGATTATGGAACTGTTGGATTTGTGGTTTAGAAATTTGATTTCTATAATTGGGCACTTCATTTATTTCTCTCGACCACATGCCACTGGTACTGTATTAATTTGTATATGATATGTTTGAATTTTTTTTATTATGGTAAGGTTTGCCTGCTAGCTGCTTCAAATGCGGCAACGAAGTACAATGCAAAGGTTTTCTACTTGGACACAGGGAATTCCTTTTCACCCCAAAGCATCTCAGGCTTTGTTAATTGGAAATCCGGAGCTGCTTTAGATCGGGTAACTAAAATAAGTGTTCCTGTTGGACTTTTTCTTCCTTTAAGATCGGAAATAACCGATCTCTTTGAGTCAGAATTGTAGTCTAATTAAAATCCTTGATTCTAGGAGAGACTAAGAGAATATCCACTTTAACCACCCAAAATTCCAATCGTATACCTCCAGCCATTGTTACAGAACATGGCAAATCAGCAGTTTGGGGGTGTCAACAACTCAAGTAATCCAGGCTGGTAGCAACTTAAGAAATTCAACTTGGCAACTTAAGCTATTCAACAACCCAAACAATTCATTGCAATATTTTATTCTTCTAAACCTTCAGCAATCTCATAATATGATGGTGCTTCTTTTAAATAGCAAGGTGTGTGATATTTTGAGATTGCTGAAGGTTGAGAAGAATCAAATATTGTACTGAATTGTTTGAGATGCTGTATTGCTATGTTGCTGAATTTCTTTGAGTTTCTGCCAGCCGGAATTGCTTGAGTTGTTGATGGGTCTAGCTGATTTGCTGCCGATGTTCTGTGAGATTCCATATAACAATGGCTAGAGGTAAACGATTGCCTTCATTTCCCTTTTTTTTGGGAACTTATTCAGATCTTCTCTATAGATTAGATTAAGATTTTCAGTTCTAACTTCCAAGTTCGTATTTTGTGGATGCTCCAACTTTATCTGGCAATTCTATTTGTCTCTTGAATCCATTTCACAGACTGAACGGAGCATGCTTCAACAAGTAATGAGCAGTATTTCATCCCACTCTGTGTTTGACGTTTTCACCATGTTCTACGTGTTGCATCAGCTGGAATTCAATTTGAGATCCCAGGTTCACATTAGCATGATGCATCTTAGGTGGTGAATTTAACTATGGCGTAACATTTTTAATGCCAATTAACAAACTACAACCATATCAGATGTGCAAAGAGGATCGTAGAGTGCAGTTACTGATTGTAGATTCGATTTCTTCACTAATTACACCCATCCTTGGTGGAAGTGGTTCACAGGGTACGCATGATTGGATGTAGATCACTGTATATTCTTCGTATATGCATAATTTTTCGAGCTTGATTGAAAGTACATGTGCAATTCCTTATGTTCTTTAGACAATACAAAGATATGGCAATATCACTCAGCAAAGTAATTATGTGTATTACATATATATGTGCATAGGCAAGATATTTCCGAATGTTTATTCATGACTATGATAATTGTTGTCATGTGCCAAGTGGCTTGATCTTGGACATTTGTTTCGTTGTTTGCTTGGGTTGTCATTACACTTGTATGTTCAATTCTATGGTTTCAAAAAGATAGTTATTAATTTGATGTTGTTGAAACAGATGCATTAATCTAATACAATTTTATATGTAAGACTTATATACATAATAGAAACGAAAGTTAATTCTTGATGAGTATGTACAGGACATGCTTTGATGATATCTGCTGGATCGCTATTAAAGAAAATAGCTCATGAATATAATATTGCGGTACTGGTAAGTTTTCACTTGAAGGTGCTTCAGTTTCTTATATTGCTTCTTGTCAGCAGTATGTTTTTCTTAATCTGTCTTTTTTTAAGTAATCTGTCCTAAACTTATGCACTCCCCTCTCTTCACTCTATTCCTTTTGTCTCTTCATCTATAGAACTCCCACAATTACATTATGATTTTTTCTTTAAATTTTAACTAATAGAGAATGAATTAAGTACACTTTTTGTTGACTTCCTGTAATTTGTAATTGTAATGCCAAAGGTAACAAATCACACGGTGGGTGGAGATAGAGGTACTTCAAAACCTGCCCTAGGAGAGAGTTGGAAGAGTGTTCCACACGTGAGACTTCAGCTTTCCCGAGATCCAGGGAGCAATGTCTGCCAAGCTTCAATATTAAAACACTCATCCATTGTATGTTCCTTTATGCACACTCATCATTGAGCACATCTGCAAAGTGTTATGCTTACATTCTTCTTCTCCCAAGGCGGCTGCCTTCTTGTCATCTTGTTCTTTAACTAGATTATGTAACAAAAGAACTTCCCATCTTTTTCAGTATCGATTTGATTCATTGATAATAGAAACTGAATAACTTGTATACTTCCATTATCTCAGGCATCTGGTATGACTGCAAGGTTCGTAATTTATGAATGAAAAAAAGGAACTCCTTGTACAATAAACTAGAAACTGGCAACTTCAACTGGGACTCTTCAACTCAAATGGAATGGGAAGGTCAGTATAAAAACTGGAACGTTGCTTAACTTTTTCTGGTTGCTTTCTCTGTAAACTACCTGTATGAGTAGGACAGTTCTGTAGACAATGATGATGAATCCAAATATTAATTTGGTTCTTGTTTATTTTTAGTTGCTACAGAGGGGGAAAAGGGTATCCATTTCAGATGGTGCGCCGAACCCAATGACCATATTCTCAAATAAAACCAATATATATTCCAAAAAACATACACTGTTTTTAACTTCTTCTGTCCTCCTTTTCTTATTTAGTGCCGCCTAAGATTTAGGCTGAGTTTAAAGATTTCATAAGAAGAAAGAGATGAGTAAGATTGAAAAAAACTCTTGTCGTGTCTGTGTGGAAGATTATCATAAAGTTTGAAGCAAAGATAGGGTTAAACAAATGAGAGAGAAGAAGATGACCCACCATTGGCAAAGTTGAAACCGACTTGGGAGCAAAAGCTCCACCTTGTTGTCCTTGTCTGGTTCACCATGGCTTCTTCACAATGGTACACTAAAGTAAAAGAGCACTCCAAATATGCTTTTCACATCAGACCCACCTCTCTTCTGAGGGTTATCTTCACTAGGGTGGGAATGTGTTGGTCCAAGTTGCTGTTTTTGCCCAAACTTATGTCAAAACTTTTTTTCCCTTCAACTTTACTTCTAATTGTGGAGCATAGTTGAATGGATAAAAAGTTTTAACATAAAACATCTTTGCCTCTTTAAAATGGACCTAGATTTGAATTCCTGCCCTCTTTTTTGTGATATTTTATTTTAGGTTAAAAAAACATTGGTTTCTTGAAAGTAGAGATGTTCATTTTTCCTGCGGAGACTCACTCCTAACGGGCCAGGGAATCCCCAACCCCGCCTCGCCCCACCCCATGGACATCTCTATTTGGAAGTAACAATTTAGTCCTTTAATTTTAGTTTGTAACGTATGGTCTTTGTACTTTCAATTTGGTAACAATTTAGTCTTTGTACTTTAAAATTTGTAACGATTTTGTCTTTATCTTGAAAAATATTGTTAAGATTTAATGAGATTTCTTACGTATGTAGATCAATAAATTGATTAGGGACCAAATGTGTTCATAAACTACAAAGTGTTACATAATAAAATTGATACTTAATTTTGATGGAAAGTTTCATGGTAGGGATTAAATTGTTACAAGTTTTAAAATAAAATGAATAATTTATTACATACTAAAGTCTAGTTGAAGGACTGAGTTGATACAAATTTGAAGTACATAGAAGTTACAAACTAAAATTCAAGAATTAAATTGTTACTAATTCAGGAAAGTTTCATGGTTGGGGTTAATTTGTACCAAAAATGTTTTTAATTTTTATTTTATAGAAAACGGTTTTTGTTAATAAAATTAATACTCAAATGGAATTTCACTACGAAAATCTATTGAAACAAACTAGATGGACTAAAATTTTCAATTTTATATTATAGAAAACTTTTTCCACTACTTCTAATTTGAGCATAGTTATGGTAGAAAAATCATCTTTGCCTCTTCAAATGGGCCTAAGTTAGAATTCTCACCTTATTTGTGATCTAATATTCAATAGAAAATAATTTTTATTAATCAAATTGATCGCTTGACTCAATTCAAATGACAATCAAACCATCTAAAACTAAACGAAAATGGAAATGACAGACAATATTACTCGATCGATTTGTTTCATTTAATTTCATTGATATTTTTTGTCTAAATTATAGAAAATACTCTGAAATTATGGATTTTGTTTCAATAATACTCTTAAACTTCAAAAAGTTTCAAAATACTTGTGATCTTTCAAAAACATTCAAAAATATCTTTACCGTTAAGTTTTGGATAGAAACTGTTAAAGTTTAATTTTAATAATACTCTGAATTTTTAAAAAGTTTCAAAATTACCAACTTTGAAAAACGTTCAAAAATATCCTTATCATTAAGTTTTGGATGGAAAACATTAAAGGTTCGTTTGATAACGTTTTTGTTTCTTATTTCTTGTTCATGTTTTTCATTTTTCAAGAAACAGTCATGTTTGATAAACTATCATATTTCTTGTTTCTAAATTTTTTAAAAACATTTCTAAAAAAATGGCAGATTTGAGAAACTTCAAAAAATAGTTTCTCAAATTCTGTTTTTGTTTTTTTCAGGTTTCATGCATGTATTCCTATTTTTCTTTTTACCCATCTCTCCCCTCTCTCTTCTTTCTCTCTCTTCCATTCTATTTTTTTCTTTTAATACTTTTTAATTTTTTTTGTTTTTTTTCTATTTTTATTTTTTGATTTATTTATTTCTATTCGTTCTCTCTCTTTCATCATAATCTTTTTTCTTTTAATAGTTCATTATCTTTTTTTTTTCTTTTTTCCTTTTTACTTTTCTCTTTTCGTTTATGTTTTTTTCTTCTCTCTTATTTTCTTTTACTTTACATTAACGAGCTTATAGTTATTATTTTCTATTTAATTCTCTATTATTTTTCCTTTTTGTACGATTTTATTTTTTTATTAAATAAATAAACTAATAATGTATTTCATGTTTACCATTAAATGTAAAAAATATATATATATTCTCTCTTTTTTTCTGATTTTACTTGCGTGTATTATTGGCTAATGCATTTTTAAAGAACAAATAAAAATAAAGTTTATTATTAAATTAAAGAAATGTGGGTATGTTCAATTGTCTGACCTTAAACAATTTACAAATTCGTCTAATTAAACTAACTCTTGTAAGTCAAAATCATTCAAGGTGAATTGATTGAAGTGAGAAATAATATTGCAAATCAAATTTGAACAACATTTGAAGGATACAATTTATTATTATTATTATTATTATTACTATTATTATTATTAATTAGTTGTTGGGTCTTAATAAAATACTATAACCTCTTTATAATTGTTTTATATTTATTTTAATGCATGTTATATGTTTTATTATAGTATATGTACTAAATTTTATTTTTACCAAAAAACAAGAGACAAGAAACATAAATAGTTATCAAACATGTTTCTGTTTTTAGTTTTTAAGAAATAGAAACAAGAAACGAGAAACGATAACATTATCAAATGGGGCCTAAAGTTTCATTAGTACCCTTGACATTTACTTTAATTGTGCTCGTAATAGGCAATTTTACCTTTCTCTTACTAATTTATGGATTATTTGTATGTGAATCTTGATTGTTTAATTATAATCGTTGGTCTGATTGATAAAATCAACTCCTTAAGATATCTCTCTCCTAATTGTTCTTCGTCTTTTATTGTATGTCTTTATTTTGTTTTTATTTTATTCATCTTTCTATTTCTTTCTCTAAATAAAATTGGGTGATTGTATTTATGGTAATTAAGTGAACTAGAATACCAATCCTGTAGACGATACTCTAATATTTTTCACTATATTAAAACTTAACTCATACACTTGAGGCATTGCATTGAATAATCTTACGCAACACCAACGCAGAGAAAGTCATTGCGTACTAGTCCAGCTAGCTAGTGTTTTTCAGCTAATTGTTCTGTTAGTTGTAGCGCAAGAGTATTTTTGAAATTTTTTAAAAGGTCAATGGTATTATTGAAACGAAACTTTAACGTTTTCCATTCAAAACTTAACGATATTGGTAATTTTGAATGTTTTTCAAGGTCGGAGGTATTTTTGAAACTTTTTAAAAGTTCATGAGTATAATTGAAACTAAAATTTAATGTTTCCATCCAAAACTTAACAGTAATGATATTTTTGAATGTTTTTGAAAGATCATGAATATTTTTTAAAACTTTTTAAAGTTTAGGAGTATTATTGAAACAAAACCCATAATTTAGTGGTATTTTCTATAATTTAGCCATACTTTTTCAACCTATTCCCACCTTGTGAAAAAACAATCACATACTAACACTAGCTAAAAGATCCATAGTAGCAATTCAAACATGTTATCGCTCATAGTGGAAAAAATTTCATAAAGTGAGAAGGAGAAGATTTCTCTAACCCCATTTCCAAACAGAGATATTGTGAATGTTGTTAGTTAAAAGGGTAAAAATGTTCCATCCAGCAGACAAGAACAGAAACAAAAGAAAAGAGAAAGTGCCACAAAAGGCAACTTTCTTCTCTTCTTTGAGTGCCCACCCACGATTGCTACCGCATGCAATTCATTTCGAAAAGTTTTAATCATGTTTTCTCTTCCACGTCTCCAACTTCATGTTCTCTCCCACTACAACCTCTGCTCAAAGACAATCATTATCATTCTATTGATAAGGACAACAGACCTCCACATATCTCCACAATGATATGATATTGTCTACTTTGGGCATAAGCCCTCATGATTTTGCTTTTGATTCCTCAAAAGGCCTCATACCAATGAAGATATGTGGAGGTCTGTTGTCCTTATCAATTGGTATCAGAGCCATGGTCTAAACCTAGCTGTGTGCCGGAGGAATCCTCAAAGTGGAACAAAGTAACGAAGCCTCATGTTGACATTGTGGATGAATCCCATAGTCGAACAAAAAGTGCTTAGAGCAGCAAGCAAGTAGTAACTCTATCAAGCTGCCATAGTAGAGGAGTAGTTTTTTGTTCGAGGGGGAGGAAGTGGATGGTGTGATAGGTGATCGACGCCAAAGAACTATGTCCCACAATGTGCGTGATCCGTTGCGGAGTAGACGGATTTGTTCGAGGGGAGGCTCAATTGTGGTACTTTGTTCGAGGGGAGGATTGTTAGGAATTCAAACAAATGTCTCACATTGGCTAGGAAAGGGAGTGATTATGGGTATATATGTGAGGACAATTATCTTCATTGGTATGATGCTTTTTGGGTGAAACCAAAAACAAATCCATGAGGGTTTATGCCCAAAGTGGACAATATCATATCAATGTGGAGATCTGTCGAAAGTTGATTGTCCCTAACATCTATATCGTTCCTGCATCGAACGGTTATTAACAACACCGTATAGTTGTAAGAAGTAGCCACATCGAGTAACATCATCCCTCGACTCGACATCAAATTTGGTGAGATTTAATCTCAAAGACAGCAAGATAGATATTTTCCTTTATTCCCAAATCTAACACAGGGAAATGCAAAAGTACTAATACAACTTCATCACAAAAAACAGCAAAATTTACACAAAAAAACGTCAATACAAACGAACCCCAGATGGGATTATTGTAGCAAAATATTTGGCTTGATTAATCAGAATGTTGATGATGATGATGAAGATTGTGGAGTTGAAGATGAAGAAGAAGAAGATGAAGAAGAAGAATTTGGTGAGGGCCAGAGCTGAGCATGCTTGACTTTTGACACACTGGACAACACATCGAAAGGGGTCACGTCTCCAATTATGGTCACTTTTTTTGTCGTGAAATCCACACTATATGATGTCACTCCTGCATGATCAACAACACTATTTTCAAACTCCTCTTCATAAATTCATAATTCTGATCATGTTTTTTTCAAAAATTTAACTAACTTTTTAGCTTCGAAATGCACAAAAAACTTTGTAAAATTTAATACACATTACCTTCCATCTTGGAGATATGCTTTTTCACCTTCTTTTCGCAGCCTTTGCAGTTCAGTGAGACCTTCAGAACCACCACCTTTTCAAAATGAAAATGAAGAAGAACAAGAAGACAACCAAGAACAAAAAGTTAAGCCCTTTTGAATTCAAACACAATCCTTACACCTAACAAAACACAAACCGAACGAGGACAATTTAGAGAGAAAACTTTAAAATCTCGACTTTTTACATAAATTTTTTAATCTAAGACGAACTAGAAGGCGATTGTCCCTTCTTGAAATCCAACAAAATTCTTACACTAACAAGAGAAAAAGGAAGACAATTTAGAGAGAACTTTGAAATCTCTCGACTCTTTAACATAAATTTTTAAATCTAAGACGACGAATGAAATAATCCCTTCTTTGCTCCGCCATTGATTGTTATACAGATATAAAGAGATATTAAAACAAAAAAGATTTGTTCATAAGAAAACCTGATCACGAGAGTGAGCTGAAGAAGAAGTTTTCAAAACAGGGGATTCAAGAACAGAGGGAGGAGATTTGAGGCCACGATATTCATGGACAGTCAACGAACGACTCAACGAAGAAGCTTTCTGAGAACTATGGCTCATTGTCTTCCTCTCATCCGGCGGAGGCGTCGGAAAATAGTCGTCAGCGGCCGCCGGAAGCCAGTCAATGAACGACGAATCGCCCAACAGATAACGAGCAGAGGAACCAGAAACAGAGCTCTTCAAATCATCCACATCCGCACAGCTTTTTCTTCGTAAGTCGATATGATCCTTTCGATTCACAGTGGAACAGCTCGTACTCTTTCTGTGCTTCTCAAAATAAAGCTGCCCTTTTCTCCGTTCGCCGGAATGGCCATCTCCGGCGATCGGAGGGCGGCCAAAACTTGAACGAACCGCAGTGGAAGCTCTGGATTTGCAAAAAAGGTCCAATCTTTTCATCTTGTGCATTGAAAGAAAGAACACCGTCTCAGAATTGTAGAGGAATTAAATGTGTTGATATGAAAATGAGAGAAAAAAATTTGCTTTTAAGCAAAGAGAGAAGGAGAAGAAAGAAGAAGGGAGGGACCCATGAGAAAGAATTTGTGATAATTACATAATTTGAAGCTAGTTGATTAATGGGGTCCTTTGAAATTTTTTGGGTTTGATTTCTTTTTCTTTCTTTTTTTTTGTGGATTTTTTAATGTAATTATTTTTTGTTGGGGGTGGGTTTGGAGAAAATAAAAGTTGATTTCATTTTGATATGACATGATTACTACCACTCCCTAGTAACATGAAGAACATGGAGTTGTGTTTATTATATGGTCTTATTTTTGGCACATAATGCATTTTTTGTTATTAAACAATGGCAATTGTTTAGTGGGTGATGCTTCTCAAATCCCAAGTGTGGACTTTAAAAACCTAATTTTTGGAAAAATGAATAAGAAATTCGCTTGTAGCCAATCTTAACTGTCACATAGGTCAAAATTTAGTCAATATTTTGACTTGTTTTACTTATTTTATTCTCTCTTTAATAATTATGTTTGGTTGCTAACATTTTTTTTATTCTGTTTTGTTTTGTTTTTGTTTTTTGTTTTAATTTTTTTATTCAATTTTGTTTGAAGATAGATCAAGAGCTTCAAGATCATTTCAAATAAATGTAAATTTTGAGGGTCTTTTTTTAATAAATAATAAAAGAATATTATATAGCATAGGAGATGAGAATTCAAATGTTTAACTACAAGAAGGAAGTTTACCAATATCTTAACTATTAAATTAGGTTCAAATGACAATACCATGAGAATTGTAAGTGGTACAAATCTTTTCACCAATAAAATAGTTGGATAATGAGTCTAGACGTATCAAAATTATTGGAATGCTCTAAATTTAAAATAAGAAAAAAAAAATATATATATATATATACACATATCAATTTACTATTGGATTAACAATATGGTAGTTAGCTAAATTATTTAGGTCGGTGAAGTAGGTTAGACAAAAAATATTATATACTTTATTATTATTTGTGTAATATTTGGAAGTTAATAAGATTGTAATCTTAATTAATACGTGTTATTAAGATGCTAAATATGGACAAAGCATACAAACCAAAAAATTAGGAAAGTTTTGGTCCAATTCATTTAGAAGGGCATGGAGGCTGAATTCTGAAAGCACAAGTAAGTAAATGGGACAAAAAACGAGTCAAGAAATCAAATATTTAACAACAACCACTAATCTTCATTAAAAAATAATAATAAATAAATAAATAAAAACCACTAATCTTAATCTAACAAAAGCTTATTTGGTTTTTGAAAATTAAGCCTATAAATACTATTTCTACCCATGAATTTTCTTATTTTGTTATATACTTTTTACTTATGTTTTAAAAAACCAAGCTAAGTGTTGAAATCTAAAAAAATAGTTTTTAAAAATTTTAAATATTTTTTTAGAAAAATGAAATCTATCGTAGAAAAATGATGAGAAAACAAGCACAATTTTCAAAAATGAAAAAAAAAAATAAAAATCAAATTATCATCAAACTCAAATTTAATTTCTTAATAATATTGCTAAGGGATTTTTTTTTTTTTTTTTTACAAATTCTCAACTTTCAACTTTTTTCTTGTTGTTTGTTTTATCCTTTGCTCTTCGATTTCTTTCTTGAGTTGAAAGTTTTGGAAAAAGAGAATTTTTTTTATAACATTAATATATGAAAAGTAAAGTGCCCTGATCCTGAAATCAAGGGGTGCCATGAATAATGTCAAAATTTTCTTTTTGTATAGT
Organism: Trichosanthes truncata; assembly: GCA_033996785.1. Classification (NCBI taxonomy): domain Eukaryota; kingdom Viridiplantae; phylum Streptophyta; class Magnoliopsida; order Cucurbitales; family Cucurbitaceae; genus Trichosanthes; species Trichosanthes truncata. Next base: position 20,702,009 of record JAWPNB010000008.1, on the reverse strand, counting down.
CCATATTTACTTTCCGTCTTCAATATTTAATCAAATACATATAATATTTAAGTTACTACTCTTATAATTAATGTTTATGGAGTAAACAATGACCGCATAGCGCAGTGGATTAGCGCGTTTGACTTCGGATCAAAAGGTCGTGGGTTCGACTCCCACTGTGGTCGATTTTTTGTGTTCTTTTTCACCCTTCTTAAATAAAGAAGAGAGAAAGCCTCCACGCCCTTTTGACAGGCCCATTTTGAAGCCCAGCTCAATAACTTCTTTAAAAGGCCGAACTCAAAGGCTTTTAAATGGGCCATAGTTTTGATCACATTTTTGGGCCCAAGCCCAAATGCTTTTTTAAAAGACCGAACTCGTTGACGTTTTAATGGGCCGTGTTCTTTATTCACGGTTTGAATTGATAAATAAGAGAGAGCCTCGCTTTTTTTTTTTTTTGACTTCAACAATATGTGGGGTGGATCGAATTCCTCTTAGTCAATGACATATGTTGTATGCCCATTGAACTATATTTATGTTGGCGAGAGGCCTTGAAATCTGCTAAAGAAGCACAAATGACCAAATTTAATAGGATTTGATAAAGGTCATTAGATAGCAAATATAATCATATATAGATAATGTGTCTAGTACCTAATATGTTCTATAGGACTCAAAATATTTTATCTTAATAAAATAAGAGAATCCAATGAAAAATAGTGGAAAAGTTAGCAATTTTAAAGACAAGGGAAAAAAAACAATCAATGCAAAAGAGCTTAAAATAAGAGTGAAAACTCCAACGCTCAAATAACAAAGACACTTCTTTTCCAGACACTTTTAATCTTTGTGTTGGCTACATTCTTTTGAGGTTTTGAAGAAGACTAAGTGAGAAAGTTCCAAGAAATATATAATTGAAAAAGAGAAAATTTTGTCTAAACCGTTTTTTACTCATTTAAAATTCATTTCAATTAAGGAATTTTAACCATTCTGTTATTATACTAAATCTAACAGTAGTTTTTTTGAACAACAATCTTTATGTTTTGTGGCCATTTATATAAGGATAAAAAAAATATAAAAGATAGAAAAGTAGAGTCTAGACTAAATTTATAATTATCTTTGAAATTTTGATTTTGTTATTTGTTTTTTAGAATAAGAGTGATTCGAATTCTAAATACTAATTAAAATACTTGCAAAAAAAGGGGGGACGTTTCTACAAAACCACACGTATTACAGAAGATAAGCATTTAAGAAAAAAAAAAAAGGAAAATTAAGATGTAATTGTCTCGAAAATTCCAGGAACACAATTCTGTCTCCAACAAGATGCCAGGACCCAACTCCCAGTCCCAGTTGGCGGTTTTTCTTTTCCCTTTTCCTTGTCATCTTGTTGACTCATCGAACTTATTTGGAAATCACTAATATTTAAACTCTTAGAAAAAATCAATCTTATTTTCATTTTAAAAATAATTTAGGAAACTACCAAACACTTTACTTAAATTATAAATTTGATCTCTGGACTTTTAAAGTTATATCCAAATAAATAATTGAACCTTAAAAGACATCCTTCAACTTTTAATTTTATATTTAATAAATCTATGAACTTTTTAGTTTATACCAATATATCTCAACCATATACTTTTTAAACTTCAAAATTGCTGGACACAAAATTTAAAGTTCAGACACTTAAGTTTAGATTATTAGACATAAAATTAAAAATTTAGAAATCCACTACAATTTTTTTAATTTATGTCTTAATTCACGATTTTCAAAGTTTAGAAGTCTAATTTATAATTTAATCAAACACACTTTTAAGTTTTTTTTTTTAGTACCAACACATTTTAAAGTCTAGAGAAATTTTTTTTTTCTTCTTTCAAGTTCAACAACATATGAGGGAAAGATTTGAACCTCTCAACAAAAGTTTAAACATCTAAAAACAATCCTAAAATTTGCAAATGAAACTTATAATTTTAACTTTAAAATAATATATCTAAACAGTGTCTAAAATATCTCGTAATTGCTGATGACATTTTGTACTAAATTATAAATATATATATATATATATATATATATATATATATAAACATTTGACATTATACGATAAGTCAATGAGGCTACTCTTTTGGGCCGCCGTCTGGGCCCATTTCCTTTCATCTTATTGTACCATCTCTTTTTGACAAAGTGGATGTGGGGGGTAACGAACCACGTTTCTTAACCTGTAAAATGACTTATCAAAAGTTATTTTCTTTTCTTTTTTCCAAAAAAGACTAAGGTCCATCATGAGTAGATTTCAAAGATGTTTGTTTTTTTTTTTTTTTTGTTTTTTTTGTGTGTGTGTGTTTTGAAATTGGATTAATATTTTAAATTTGTTTTAAAAACAAATCCTAGAGAAAAATAGTTACACGCAATAATTAACATGGCTAGAAATAAAACAGGGGAGGACGGCTAAAACAAGAAACAACACCAGAATTTTTTTCCTTTATTTCTTTCTGAAACACAAAAGATAAATTTACAAATTTGATCCTTATAATTTTGAAAAAGTTTGATCCTTTTTCTCTCCTCTTCTATTAGAATGTATAACTTTATAATGGCCTTCATAATAGAGTCAATTCTCAAAAAAAGAATATAATTGAAAAAAAAATCACAGAAAAGAACAATCTTTAGGATTTCTTGTTCTGTATGATTAATCCAGATGCTAATGTGGAAATGCCAAAGAAGATTTCCATTTTAAAATTTTAATAATTGCTTTTTAAAAAAAAAAAAAAAAGGATATTACATTATGAACACTGGTATAGGAGATTCAAACCCTATAAAATTATTTGCTAACCACTGGAGCTATGGTCGTTTTATTAATTAATTACTCCTAATTCCTTATATTTCCTTTTCCCTTTCCTTTTTTTTTAGAACCATTTTGATTTAATTTACTATCTTAAGAGTCTAAGACTAACCATTTAATGTAATAATCACTCTTCGATGTATTTATGGTAAAGTTTGACGATTACTTATTCATATAATTGTAACCTTGTAAAAAACATTTGTTTTTATGCTAATGTTGGACATTTAATCTTAATAACGTGTGTTGTTGCCAAATTTTGGACAGGAGAAATCTCACATGACCTCCACGTGACAACCACGATGAATTTGTAATTTAAGGAAAAGATGTGACCTGCAAAAGAGAAAAAGCTAGGCATTGATGTGGCATTTGCCACACCAGCTCCGATGCTTAAGTTAGCAAGAAGAATTTGAGTGTAACAATAAACTAAAGTTTAGAGAATGAGGGTTGAAGTTGAACTCCCTTTCTTTGAGTCATAATGACATATTTATAGGACCTTTGTTTTTCATATTCCTTTTTAGATAAGGATATAAAAGGTTTCCCCTTCTATTTAGGAATTGGATTTGAAAAGATTAATCTTATATTGCAAGATTCCCTTGTAATTCCGGTTTATCTCTTTAACCCAATTTCACCCACAACAACGTGAAAAACTCATCTTTTTATCTCATAAACATTTTATTATCTTAAGTACCTCGAGGATTTGAACTATAAAAAAAAAAAAAAAAAAAAAAAAAAAAAAAAATTACTCTCAAGACTTATTTTAAATATTTAAATATATATTTGTTAATTGATCGATCCATTTCCTCTAGGTTTATAATTTTTTCGACAGTGCTCATATGGTGACTTCTTTTTCCAACTGTAAAATTTTAAAAAGGGAGGGGGGGACGCAAAGCTGTCACTAAACATGTTTTCATATTAACTTTTTTTTTTAACTTGGACAACCATCTTTTGTATGAAATCTTTGAAATTAATTCCATGAATTTAACTTTAAGCAGATATACAGCACATCATTCCTTCAAAGTCGTGGGAAAAAAAAAAACCATTGGCATATATTCCTAGATGGACCAACGTAACAAAAGGACTAAAGGAGAATAAAGAGTTAGAATATATCTTGAAACGAAACGGTTGGAGATTCAGGCGTACAACTTGTTTTCATAGTAGAATAGGGTTTAGATATGTTAATACGAGCCTAATTAAATAAGACAACGCTTATCATTTTAAAAATTCAATAGTTTGATCTCCCACCTTAAAATTGTTGAAATTTTTTTTTAGATATAATATATTCTTTTAAATTCAGCTCTCATGCAATTTTTTTTTTAAATAACAAAAACAAAATGGCAATATATAGAACTAATTAAAAATACATCCAAAAAAGCATAAACCAGAAATTTGAGTAGAGAGCGCTTTGTGCTAAAGCTATCGCAATCACTAGTTAATCATCTACTTAAGATATATTTGAGACTGATTTTACCCCATAATTTTTGAATCACTTTTTTCATATTCAAAAATCACTCAAATGTGTCTTTAATTATTTAAAATCAATATTGATTGTTTGAAAATTGCATTTAAAAGTGTAAAACCAAATATTAAATTGATTCTAAATAAATGCACGTTTGAGAGTTATTTTGAGTATGACGAAAGTAATTTTAACAATTTCAAAATCACTCCAAAACGTGAATTAATTATGTGTCAACTTCTAAAAACAGATCTTAGCAAACTTTAGACAGGACGTCATCAATCTTTAGGACTTAATGCACAACAAACAAACAGACTCCACAATCAAAGGTAAATGAAAATTTTGAATAATATACTACAAAGTCTTTATCAATCAGATACCTACTTTTAAAGTAGCATCGGAATTTTTTTTTTTAAATATTGGAGGAACAGTGTGAAGCTTATTCACTAAAATAATAAGTTTATTAAATATGTAGTTAATTATATATGAATTATTTAATTTGTGGTGGTTATAGTCCTATCAAAGTGAGAGATTGAAGTAAGCAATGAGGTAAGAAAGAGAGGAAAAAAAAGAGAAAGTCATAATGGTGGTCTCAGCATCAACATCATCCGATATCTCATTCTCCAGTTGTAGCTATTTGCAATTAACTTGAATAGAAGCATCTAATGCAAAATAATAATAATAACAATTAATAGAAAAATAAAAAACTATTTCACTCCCGAATAGTGGGATCAGACAATTTTCTTCTTATGAACTGAAGATATCATTATAATTTAATTACTTGCGAAAAAATCTAACTTAAAAAATAGATGCACAAAAATATCTTTCACCTTTAAAAAAAAAAAGCAATTCTACAAAAAAAACTTATGAAAAATTCAAAATAATGCAACAAAAAACTTTGAGCCCATTTGATAACGTTCTCGTTTCTTCTTTTTCGTTTCTTGTTTTTTAAAAACTAAAAATAGAAACATGTTTGGTAATTATTTTCATTTCTTGTTTCTTTAAAAAAAGAAACAGAAACATATATGTGTTTTGTAACTGTTTCTTGTTTCTTATTTTTTAGTAAAAATGAAATTTAGTACATATAATATAATAAACCATATAACATGTTGTCAAATTAATAGTAGTTTATAGTATTTTATTCCGGTCCAACACAAAATTAATAATAAAAATAAAAATAAATTTTATCCTTCAATGTTGTTCAAATTCCTTCAAATGTTGTTCAAATTTGATTAGCAATGTCATGTCTCACTCCAATCAATTCACCTTAAAGGATTTTGGCTTACACAAGTTAGTTCAATTAGATTAATTTGTAAATTGTCTAAGGTTAGATAATCGAACATCCCACATTTATTTAATTTAATAGTAAACTTTGTTTTTATTAATGCATTAGCCAATAATACATGCAAGTAAAATCAAAAAAAGAGAGAGAATATATATATATATTACATTTAATGGTAAACATTAAATACATTATTAGTTTATTTATTTAATAAAAAAAATTAAAATCTTACCAAAAGGAAAAATAATATAGATTTAAATAAAAAATAATAATTAAAAGCTCGTTAATGGAAAAAAAAGTAAATGAGAGAGAAGAGAAAAACATAAACGAAAAGAGCAAAGAACAAAAGGAAAAAAAAGGAACTATTAAAAGAAAAAAGATTATGATGAAAGATAGAGAAAGAAGAGAGAAGAGAAAAAAATAAATGAAAAATAAAAATAAAAAAGAAGAATTTGAGAAACTACTTTTTGTAATTTCTCAAAAAATTTCACTTTTTTAGAAACGTTTCTAAAAATTTAGAAACAAGAAACACGATCGTTTATCAAACATGTATGTTTCTTAAAAAATGAAAAACGGGAACAAGAAACAGGAAATGAGAACGTTATCAAATGAGCCCTTTGTTTCTTCTTCCACTAGTACCCACACGACACCAAATTTAGCCACCACGAGCACCATGCGAGCGACATTTTTATATGTCTTTGAGCAAGAGGTCAAAGGTCCGTTATTGAACTAAAAAAAAGTTAGGTTTAATTTCAATTCAACTTTTATAATTTCAATTTAACTTTAATTATATGTTCAAAATCTTTAATTTAATTTCTATAGTTTAGTCAAATCTCCCAACTCATCAATTTCTAACATAGACTAAAAGGTTAGAAGTTCAAATCTTCACTCTCAAATATTAATAAACTAAAAATAAATCAAGTTATTACCACATTAAATACGTTATGCATTTTCATTAATGTGACATGTTATATTTAGCTCATTATTCTTGTTAGTTGTTAAAATTCAAGTAAAAATAGAAAAAATGTTTTTTAAGTGAGTAAAAGACAATATGATATAACAAAATTTAGTAAGATTTAATCAAATCGGCCATAGAAGCCACTCCAAACATAATTAAGTAGATAAAATATCTATTATCTTTTTAGAAGTTTCAAAGTTAAATATTTTAACTTGCATCCTTTGAATAGAAGAGAAAAAATATTAAATTTTAGAGGCCAAATTAAAATTAAGCCAAAAATATAAGAATTAAATTTCTAATTTAACTTTTTTTTTTCTTCTTCTCCACACAAACCGCGCACATTTTTGAACCTAAAACCCTAATGGGCCCACAAAGTGGATGGGGCCCAACAAAGGATACCAGATTTTGCGAGATCCCCGGAAACACCTTCAAATAATAATAAATTAACAAAATCGGTTTGGACTTTGGTCTAATAATAAATAATTAATTTGATCTTTAGTCAAATTGTGACATCCCAAGCTTCCAAAAAAATAAAAAAAATAAAAATTGTGACATCCCCTCTTCCTTCGCCCTTCTCCAATGCTTAAGTCCCCTGTCTTATCGCCACGTGGCTTGTGTTGAGGGCCACTTTTATTTGAACTTGATTCTTTTTTTTTTTTTTGGAAAAAATTAGAACATTTATCATTTTCATTCTCTCTTTCTCTTTCATCATTAAAATATTAATCTTTGATCCCTTCAACTTTCAAGATGTTTGGAGGACAAGATGTTAGTTATTGAAAATCAATTAGTTATTATATTGACAACAGTGTGAAGAAAATTAAATATAAAAAAGATTTTGATTAGCTTCGTGATTCATCTCTATTGTAAATAATTCATTGTGTGGATGTATTCTTTGAGCACAATCCATATTATATATAGTTTTAAATTACGTATTTCGTATTAAGTTTTCCACTTTTCCTCCCATTATTACACAATGATTTAGTAACTGAGTGGACAATTTGAAAACATAATTTTGAAAACAAAAGGATTCAATGAAAACAGAGTTACATTTCACGTTTTCAGATATGTGTTTGGTAGTAGATTTAGAAATTGGATTCCAATTTAAACAATTGTTCAAAATATGTTTTATAATATATTTTACAGACCATGAAACTAGTTGTAGTTGCAAAACTAAATATTATGTTGAATATAAATCATTATTAATTAATTTATGAATATGTTTTTTTGTTATAAATTTTGTATAATTATTATTTTAGAATATCATATAATTTATAATATATTATATTAAACATATTTTAATTTAAAAAATAAATTGTGTTTATAACATGAAATACTATATTTATTAAAGTTTTATCCTTTTTAGTATAATTCTACATTTTAAATTCAAATTCAAAATCTAGATATAATGAAAATATAAAAATGTTGTTTTCAAAATATTCACTATTTGGATCACATAATTCGAAAACAGATATGCCAAACGCATATTCACTAAATTCAATGAATCCGAAAACATAAAATAGAATTCAGATTACCTACCAAATATGCCTTAATTAGCCTTCTTCTTGATTAGTAATTACGCTAACTATCATTGACTTAGCAAATGATATCCTGAGAAAAATATAAAAATAACAAAATAAAATATAATATTATTTATAGTACCACAATTTTTAATTTATAAAAATAATAAAATTTGAAGTGAAAAACCTAATCATAACGGTAACATTTGAGGCAATAATATTAAAAACTACACAATTATATTTTTATTACAATTCAGTTAAGAGTTTTTATTAGTGCAAAAATCAATCTATACCCCTAAACTTTGGGGTTGTATCAATAAAAATCCTAAACTAATAATTGTATTAATTTAAACCTTGAAATATCAATTTACACCTAGATTTCATTTGAAAAAAGTTAGTTTACAAACTTATAATTATATCAATTAAACTTCTGAACTTTCATAAGTAAATCAATTTAGACCATTCGTTTTAAATAATATTGACGAGTTTCAAATGGAGGGTCTAGATTTTTGAAAAAGTCTACAGAATTGATGCATTAACGATTTTCAGATTGAGGGCCTAAATTGATTTATTTATGACAGTTTAAAAGTTTAATTATAGAATTATAAGTTTTCACACGTGTAAACTAACGTTTTTTAAACGGAATCTAACAAATGGTGTAAATTAATACACCTATGAAAGTTCAAGGCTTAAATTGATAAAATTATTCGTTTAAGGTTTTTATTGAAACAACCTCAAAGTTTAGGCGTATAAATTGATTTTTATCTTTTTTATTATTATAGAAATGGATGAATAATAGATGACTAAGAATTGAGTTGGAAATATTCTCCTCATCCCCTACTCATTCAAAATTCCATATTCCATTGATCTTCATGCCTAAGAAATCTAAACCTGTTTGGAAGATTTTAACATCTTGTTGAAGAAGAAAATTCATGACATTTTTAGTTTGATATTAAGGTTCCCTCCCATTGGTAAGTAACGTTTTAGAAACTAACAATTCTTCTTGATTAGAAATTATGCTACTTATCATCAATTTAGTAAATTATATACAAAAGAAATATAAAGATAACTTAATTGCATAGGATATTATCTTTACGGTATCGATATTTTCAATTTATAAATATAATAAAGCTTGAAAGCAAAAAGCTAATCATGATGATAATATTAACGTGTAAATCTTCAAACCTACACAACTATATTTTTTTTTAAATTATAATTTAGTTCAAATTTTTATTTTATAAGAGAAATAATTTTCATCGACACTTTAAACTTTGACCATAAGTATATGTCTTAACCAGTTAAATTACGTTTAAGTGTGCATCGACACTTTAAATTAAATATATTAATTTATAAAATATATACATTGCATTCTAATTTCTTATGACATTCCTGCCTAGAGCTTCAATTATTTCTAGTTCTTTGGTTGAGAATAGATTTTCAATTTCCATGTAAGTAAAAAGAATAAGCTTTGCATCTCCTAAACAACTTCTCCAATTTTTCAAATTAAAAATGTTCCAAAATTTAAAATTTATAAAATATACGCATTTATAGGAATTGGTCAAATTTTTTGGATCATCATACTACGTGTAATATTAAATTGATTTGTTCCATATGCACACGAACACATTTCCCAGGAAACAATATATATATATATAAAATTATAATTATATAATTATATAATTAATTAACAAACTAATTTGATTAAGGAAGCAAACCACGTCCAATTAAAAACAGGGAATGGGTCTCACTGTTTGAACGTGTATAACTGTAAACAGACAGGGCATGGAAGGCCAACATGTAAGTTAAATAATATTTTACGAAGAAGAAAAATTGGTAGAATAAATTCAAATTGGATTAAAAAATATTAAACCAATTTAGAAGAATAATTTGACTTTAAAAAGTGAAAGAACGAGAGTCCAAAAAGGGTGCCAAGAAACGAGGCGTAGGCGTTTTGGTGTGCGTCATGGCCAACATTTAAAAAAAAAAAAAATTGTATGGCCAACATTTTATGATTGGACTTTCCCATTATAGATGTTCAAAGTAATAATTTAATTATTATCTATAATGTCCCATTCTTTTAAACGTGAAATTTCTTTGTAAAATATTTTAATGTGATTCAAATCATTTAATAATAACGATCCATTCAAAGTAAGAAATTAGGATTAGCACCCATTTTTGGAATGAGGGTGAGAGAGCAAAAATCACATATTAAGAAATTAGTGATTCTTAATTTGTGATCTTCTTTTTATAAGGTTAACTTAACAGTGTAATTATAAAATTGGAGATTTAAATTTTCATCTTTTGAAAAAGGTTATTAGTATTTTAATTATTGAATTATACTTAAATTGACTCTTGATTGATGGTTTTGCACACTAAGTCAAAGACCAAAATGTTAATTTTGAAGAATAATACTTTTCTATAAAATTTGTTAAAAAAGAAAGAAACTACTTATTTTGATTGTGAATCCGTGGGCTCTCTGTGTTTTTTTTCCCCTTACACTTAATTTTTATGTTTCCTTTTATCACTCGTTGACAAATGACAATGCACATTTTTCCTAATTCCACGGCAGCTCTGATGAATACTTTTTCATTTCAATTGCTTCTTATTTTTACTCACTTCCATTCTTATTTCTAATAAATATAAGCCAAACAAATATTTATTGGTTAATTTATGAATCCAGTCCATTAACTTTTAGCATTTTGTCGCTTCAGTCTTTAAACGTTAAAAAATTTAAATTACACCCTTAAATTTTGAATTATACTTTTATTTTATTCATACCATTAATAAACATCAACAAACATGCCTATTGTGTAGTAAAAAACTAACAAACAAAACAAACATGCCCATTAATTTATCTATTACTTAACATCAAATAAACTATCATAACTTGTTAGATAAGACACTAATTACTATCTTAAAGGTGGATGGTTTGATCTCCATTCCTACCATTGTTGAACTCAAATAAAAACAATTAAAGAAATAACTAAACTAAAATGACAAATTATTAAAATTTATCTACTACCAATATTAACATGACAAATTATTTCATGAGACCGTCACAATGAGGTTGCCTCTTTAAAACCATCGAATTTAGATCTTAAAATTTATCTACTTCTAATAACCGTTGGATACAAAAGGGAAATACTTCTACAATTTCCTTTTCAAACATTTGCAGAATTATCAGTCTGATTGTAGTGCTCTCCTGGTAAGACACTACTTTCTTTGGAAGTTCAATTTTCTATCTCACATTTGTTAAAACTCCAAATTAGAAGAAAAAAAAAACCCAACTAAAATTATAATTCAAAATTGAGAGACTAATTCGTTCTGCTTAAAAAACTAAAATTATAGCATAAGGATGTTTAAAAAATAGGAAAAGTGGAGTTTCAAGGAAGAGAACTTTGTCGTTTTAAGACGTAGAAAAGTCCAAATTGCAAATTTGCAAGGCAGTGGAGAGTTTGGCCATATATTTTTGTTTTACATTTATTTGGATCAATAATCTGATACCCTGCACGCAATAGAAAAGTAAGCCGCGTTCGCACACATCAACATCACACCATCAAATACCTTTGGAAAATGCCGTCGCACAGAACAAAAACAACTACCACACTTTTCCTTTTTTACACTACAAAAATAGAACCAGAAGAATTTAACCCCCTTCTACTCGGTTTCTCTTTCTTCCCTATTCGCTTTAGACTTAAGCCAACTTCCAATCCATTTTCGTCTATAAATACCCCCTCCAACTCTCCATTTCTCCATATCAAAATTCCCCCAAAAACATCAATCAATCAAATCACCCATTTCCAGAAAATCTACAGATTCGATTCGATTCATTTCATTTCTGAATTAGATCAATTTTGGCTTTTGCCTTGCTTGAATTCCCACTTACAATCGATGCCGCAAAAGGGAATGAGGAGTGTGTTCTTCAAATCTCCAACTTCTTCTTCTTCTTCTATACCGAGCACGCCGTCGTCGTCTCACTCGTCTCGCCCCACTTTATCGGATTCTATGGTGGAAGAGAATATCGAAGTTGCTGAATCGTTTGTGGCGAAATGGAGACCTGATTTTGCCACTTCTGGTTCTTTGTTTCAAGGGGATGACCGTGATGAAGCTCGGAAGTTTATCAAAGCGGTTCAGAATTTGCATGCTGCCATGCACTGCCTTGCTTCTCGGGATTCGTCCTCGGCGAGGCTTGTGCGTGCTCATGATTTGATGAGGATTGCCATGGAGAGGCTTCGGAAAGAGTTTTACCAGATTTTGTCTGTGAATCGGGAGTATCTCTATCCGGAATCTGTCTCCAGCGTCCAATCGCCCATGACGGTTTCGGCTAGATCGAGTGTTTCTGATTTTGAAGTGGAATCGGAAGATGAGTTCCGGTTTGCTAACGAATCTATTGCTGAGGTTGAGCGAGTTTCGATGTCGGCCATGGCGGATTTGAAAGCAATTGCAGATTGTATGATCTCAACCGGCTATGGCAAAGAATGCGTGAAGGTTTATAAAATTGTGAGGAAATCGATTATTGACGAGAGCCTCTACAATCTAGGGATTGAGAAATTGAGTTTTTCGAAAGTTCAGAAGATGGATTGGGAGGTTCTTGAGATCAAAATCAAAATCTGGTTGAAAGGTGTGAAAACTGCAGTGAAATCTCTGTTCGAAGGAGAGAGAATCCTTTGCGATTTCGTTTTCTCAGCTTCCGTTCCCATCAGAGAATCATGCTTCGCTCAAATTTCCAAGGACGGTGCGACGACGCTGTTTGCATTCCCAGAATTGGTTGCAAAATACAAAAAAACTCCTGAGCAAATTTTCATTACTCTAGATCTATACGAAGCCATAGCCGACCTCTGGCCGGAGATCAATTACATTTTCTCATCCACAGCAGCATCAATGGTACAGTCACAAGCCGTCAATTCACTAAACAAACTCGGAGAGAACATTCGCACATTAATCGCCGACTTCGAAATGGCTATTCAGAAAGAATCATCGAAAACGCCTGTTCCTAGAGGCGGAATTCATCCACTCACTCGCTACGTGATGAACTACACCTCGTTCCTCTCCGATTACAGTGGAATACTCAACGACATTGTGGCTGATTGGCCTCTAGCAACAAAATTACAAATGCCAGAATCATACTACGGAAAGCCAAAACAAGATGATAGTCCGATTACCTTACGTTTCGCTTGGTTGATCCTCCTCCTCCTCTGCAAACTTGACGGCAAAGCGGAGCATTACAACGACGTCGCTCTCTCGTACTTGTTCTTGGCGAACAATCTCCGGTACGTCGTCGACAAAGTCCGCAACTCGAATATGAGACTCCTCCTCGGCGGCGAGTGGATTGAGAGGCACGAATCGAAGATCAAACTCTACTCCTCTAAGTACAGACGCATTGGATGGAGTGGAGTGTTCTCGTCGCTGCCGGCGGACTCCACGGCAGAGATATCGCCGGAGGATGCAAGAGAATCGTTCAAAAATTTCAACAGAGCTTTTGAAGAAACTTACAGAAAACAGACCTCCTGGATCGTGCCCAATCAAAAGCTTCGCGATGAAATAAAGATCTCGCTGGCGAAGGAGCTTGGGGCTTTATACGGCGAGTTTTACGCGAGGAATCGGGTTCGTGCGAGGCGGGTTTCTGGGTCGGATCCAGTGGTCCGACTTTCCCCTGATGATTTGGGTAATTATTTATCGGATCTTTTTTACGGGTCTGGATCCGAAAGTGTAGGGAGCGGGTCCACGTCTTCTTCATCGTCCCATTCCTCGCCGTCTTCTCGAGGGAGATTTGTCCGTTGACATAGACGGCGGCCGGCTGTTTTAGATTTTCTTTGAAGGAATGTGATACATTTATTTATGTACATAAAAATTCTTTCCATTTATATAATAAATATATGATTAAGAGTTGGTGGTACTCGTTTTCTTCTCATTTATTCCTCAAATGATTTGTTTTTATGTTTGGTAAATAAATTGAATGTATCAATAATTTTAATCTAATACAAACAAATCATATCACAAAAAATTATTTGAACTTAGGATATAATCCAAAGTAGTTACTGTTTATTTTTATAAGAGATTGTAAGCTCGAGTCTTCTAGTATTAAAATGAGTATATAAAATAAATTTAAACCTACAAATATAAATATTGACATGAAGATAAATAGCTTGTTTTGATGTTTCAAAATTAAAATGAGAGTAAAAATGTTTGGCATGTGTTCCTTACTTAATTTAAAATTTTAATAATTTTTTCAAAGGTACATGTGAGAATAAAGCACGAGAACTAAGAATAATTAACCAAACTAGTAAGCAAGCTTTAAGTATATTACTTGTGCTCAAACCTAGCTGTCAGCTTTCAACAAGTCCCATTTCTCTAATGGAGGAGTAACTAACTTCTGCTACAATCACGCTTTCCATTTGATTTTTTTTTTAAGCCATTAATTTGTATTTTAAAGATTTGATTTTTTTGAAGCAATTAAAAGGTTTTTTTTTTATTTAAAGATTTGATATAGATTTGATTTTTCTTCGAGCCATTAAGTGTTCTTAAAAGATTTGATTTAAAAAATACATAAATGAAGAGATGCATGAGTAAATTATCTTTTTTTCTTTTTTTGAGGCATTTTTTATTTTAAAAATTCTATAATTTTATAAGTTGTAGCCATATATTTGTGATGTGTAGAAACATATTTTGATGTAGTATGGTCAAACAAATCTATTTTGATTAAAAGCACTTTTTAAACAAAGTTTAATAATTAAAAACATTTCTATTAAAAATATTTTTTTTGAAAAAATGCTTAAATTAAAATCTATGCCAAAATTATCCTAAATGCAATTGTTGGAATAGAAATTTTGGCCAATCAGAAATTGTCATGTCATTAATTAAAACTTGGTGACAAAATTATTTATTTAATTAGGGATTATTTAAATTTGCAAGTATCCCTAAATTAAATTAAGGCAAATCCAAATATGCAATTGGGTTATATGAAATTTGGGCCAATTTTAAACAAAGCCCAAATGAGAGGCCTTAATCCAGCAGAGTTTAAGCCCAAAGTCAACCAAGTTCACTCCAAAGGCCAAGACCAAAGTCAACTATGCACAGTCTAAAGGACCTGACCCAAAGTCTACTAGGCCCAGTCCAACAGTCAGGCCCAAGCCCACTTGGGGGCCTTGGGTAACTCTATAAATAGAGATATCCCTCCTCCATTTTGGAGGTTTAGAAGTTGAAACTCTCCAGAGAACTTAGAGAGAATTCAGAAACAAAGACCAGAAAGCTCTCTAAACCTTTGAAGATCAAACACTCTCTGAACCAGAGCCTTGAAGACTAGAAGATTTTGAAGTTCGAGAACAAGCTGCAGAGCCCTCGAGACAAGTTTATATTCGAGAACAAGCTGCGAAGCCCTCGAAACAAATCTACATTCTAGAACAAGCTGCAAAAGCCCTCGAGACATAAATCTACATTCGAGAACAAGCTGTGAAGCCCTCGAAACAAATCTACATTCGAGAACAAGCTGCAAAAAGCCCTCGAGACATAAATCTACATTCGAGAACAAGCTGCAAAAGCCCTCGAGATAGATTCACATTCGAGAATAAGCTGCAAAGCCCTCGAGACAAATCTACACTCGAGAACAAGCTGCGAAGCCCTCGAGACAAGTATATATTTGAGAATAAGCTGCAAAGCCCTCGAGACAGATGTACATTTGAGAGAAAGAATCAGAGGAACAAATTAGAGATTGTACTCCACTACATTCAAATCAATACAAATACAAAGTTTCATTTGCACGTGTTCTTATTTCTTCACTGAAATTTACGTGCGAACAACAATATAAAATATTCAACCATAATGTTCAAAGTAAATTTTTCTGTAAAAATTTAAGAACTCATACAAAAGTATGTTTTTTATAGTATAAGATTACAAATGTTGACGGTAGAGTAAAGATTTCAATCTTCGATTTATTAAAAAAAAATAGTAATGTTTGGCTAGATAACTTATGCAATTATACTTATATTGATACTAGTACAAAATACGAGAGAGAAACATTATTAACTAATTGAGCTATGTTAGTTTACAGTCCAAAGTAAATCACAATAGGGTTAAAAATTATTCGTAAATTACATCATTAAAATACTAAAATCATATGAAAATATTAATGACATAATAAAAACAATAAAATTACATATATCAACACTTTTATAATTTTACTAGTGGTAGGCACATAATTTTCAATAAATTTAAATTAAGTTTCAAAATTACATGATTAAAAAATAAAGAGAAAATATATGGTTACAACTAATAAAATTATAGCATTTCTTAAATAATTTTTTTTAAGAATATTTAATAACTTAAAAAAACGATTTGCTTATGTGTCTATTTATTTATGTATAATTAAATCTTTAAAAAACATTTATTTGTTTGAATAAAACAAATAGTTAAAATACTATTTAAAGGAAAAATTTTCAAAGATGCAACTCAATAAAGACAAAACATCTACCACATCATTCCATCTAACGTTAAATGCCACCTCGTTAATTCAAAATGAATGTGTATTTGGAAGAAACGTGTCTCCAAGAAATGCATCCCAATAAGGACCACAAATCAGCCATCTTTTTTTAAATTGTTTCAAATGACTTTATTTATTTATTTTTTAAAATACAATGTTGATCCAAAAAACCTTATTTTTGTTTATGGTAAAATAGCTCTAACCCCGCTTCTCTCCTCAAATGCATATGGATTAAAATTTCAATGCTAAAATGAAAATAATGAATATATGTTTCAATTTAAATATGTACTAAAAAACGAAAATAACATAGGATGAAAACAAATGCGAAATTGTACCAGAACTTCTATTATGTCAATTAAAATGAGAATCATTACACGTATTTACAGGAAAATAAATAACTAATTACCAACTCACTAACTAGACCACTAACCTTGAAATTCTCTCTAACCAACACCACTAAGCCACCAAAGCACTGATCCTACAAACTCTCAAACTTACACCTATGACTTCTTGGTCACAACTCACAAGTCTATACTTTATGTCAGTTGAGCTATACTCTTGTTGGCACGAAAAATTTTAGGATACTTCCGTATATACTTACTCTCTATATCCATACTAAGAATTTTCCTTTCATAAATAATTATTTAATATCGTTGGACTCCACATTATTCTTTTAATAAACTACGAAATTAACCACCAAAAATGACTCCTAAACCATGAAAACACTGATAGAGACAGCGACAAAGAAACCATCCTCCATGTCATTGAGTTCGGAGGCACCCCTATTAATTCCCAGGGCGTTGATGTGGATCAGATTCCCAAAATGATAAGAAGCTCAGAAGCCCAATAAATAGATTGGTGGCATAGGGGTTATTGTTATAAATACCAGTACCATATTATAGGCCTATTTTCCAAATTTTTTATTTAAAAGAAACATATTGGGCCTTGGCAATGATTGTGGTCCATAATTTTCCAACGCTCCTTCTGAATGGTCCTCCCTCGTTCTAGAAAGCCCATTGCTGAGCTGAAAATGTGACTAGTCAATAATTTTTTTTTTTTTTTCTAAATTAAACTCTACTATTTGTTTTAAAAAATACTCCTATTCTTTCAAAACTATCCTTAGAGTAGAAATCTGCTAGAATGTTATAGAAAAAAGTCGGTATGGTATAATGTTGTTCTTTCAAACTTAATCCAACCAAGTGTCCCAATCACTGTCACACCATTCTAGGTCATCACTACGTCAATTTTCTGTCTAACATTCTAATGAAATATTTCTCCAAGAATAGTTTTGAAACATTTATAAAAGGTTAGAGGTAATATTGCTACTTTTGAAAGAATAGATTTATTTTTTAGACAAATGATAAAGTTTAAAGGTATTTTTTATAATTTACCTTTTTTTTAGAGTTCAACAATAAGAGAGAAGAGACTCAAACCTCTAACCTCTTGATCAAAGTTATATGTTATAATAAGTTATGTTCAACTTGGCCAATAATTAGTTTACCTAAAATTAGATTTTCAATAATTCATTAAGAATTATCATTTAATTAAGCTTTATTATTGACTGGTTATTGTCAATTATTATTGTATCATCTTGAACTACACCTTTTTAATTATTTTAATTATTATTATTTTTTTAGCTTTTTAGATAGATATCAGTTAAAATTTTTAAAAAAAAATTATGCGATTTATGTATATATAAAAAGTTTTAACTTTTTTCCGAACTGTAATACTCAAAAAAAAAAAAAAAAAAACTAAAACTAATTCTTTCCTTGCGATGTGGACAGTGAGAAACAAATTGTTTTTAAAATAAATTATCAAAACTTTATTATTTATAACAAGTCATGGATAGATAAAAATTATTTTTCTCAGAAAACAAGGTTAAAATATTCTAAATAGTACACATTGAAAGTTTTTCCATCGTATTAACTATTTATGAATGTGAGGTGGAAGATTGAACTAGTATAGGTACTTCAACTACAAAGCTATACTTGGCCAAAATGAGCATGATTTAACGGTAATTGACATGTAACCTTTGACCAAGAGGTCAAAGGTTCGAATTCTCCGGCTCTCAAATGTTGTTGTTGAACTAAAAATAAAATAAAATAAAATACAAAGATATACTTTGTTTTAAAAAATATATAATAATAATCAAGCTCTATTTGATCTCCCAAAAGTTGAAGCTGAATTAGTTGCAGGCTAATAATTATGTGGAATATCCTATATTTTAAAAAGTTTCTAATAAGTTGGTTGCTATTGTTAATTCTATCACCTTAATACTTACATGACAAACTAAATCTAAATGTATTATTTAAGTTTACATGACAAGTTGATTTCGAGTAAGTACAAGTATTTGGTAGCGTAACTGTCAAACTAATCAAGTCAATCCAAACATAGGTCAGTGGATAAAGTACATATTACTATCCCTATAGTCATAGTTTGAGCCCCACCTCACAATGGTTGAACTCAAAAGTAAAAATCGTCAAACAAATGGAGTTAACTATAGAACCATAAAAAATTCTATACAAACTTATTAAAATACAAATTCCAGATATACTCACAACTATGAATTAGATTCAAAGCTCGATCGGATGTATTGAAAACATTTTAAACTACATAGAGAGCAAATAAACACGACCTCAAAAGTTGAAACTCGAAATTCATAATTCACCTTCTTTGAAGGCCGGATATGATGACAGACACGACATTAATAAAAGCCCCAAGCAAGTACACAAGTTAGAAAAAATGAATATATATATATATATGAAAAAGGGGGAAGCTGAGAGAGTAAATGCAAGGGGAAAGTGGTTGTAAGAAAAGCAGTTAGCTGCAAAAAAGCTAGCTGGCTATGGGAAGGGAGATGGAGATGGAGACGGTGAGTGGGGGAGAAAGAAAGCGATTCTAAATCCAGTGCTTTTTGGTGCATTAAGTTGCAGCGAAGCCCACACACACAAAGCCACAGCTCACACTGATTATTCATGCAAAAATTTCCCTCCCCAATTAATCACCAGCCTCTATTTTTTCTCTCTTTTTTGCACATGTGCTTGTCTTTTCGTGTACCTGTTTTAATTCGCCGTTTGAGTTGGGAATTCTAATTTGATGCCCAACTTGACTTCCCTTTTATCCCCCGTCTTGTTCTTTTTTTTCCTTTTTGTTGTTTAGCAAGTAATTATAGCGCGAATTAGTTATCGGCAAAATGAGACGATTGTCTAAGATTATCTATATATCAGCGACTTGTAGAACCATTTATTCATTCGTAACTAGATGCAAATATAATAAAATTAATCAGGGTTTGTGCATATTATATAACCTAGATCAACGGATGTACATGAATTGAAAGATAATAGTGAATAATAAAAGATAAAATTCATGTGCTAATTTGAGATCTATCTCATAAATTAAGAATTACTCTCTTTTTTTAAAAAATGAATCATTTCTTTTTTTATTATATATACATATATATGTTCGCTCTAGTTCTATTCTTCTACTTGGTGTGACTTGTAAATTATTTTTAATAATATTTTTACTCTCGCTCACTTTTACTCTACCGGTAATTATTGAATAATATTACGATTTAACAAAATATAATACATTGTCTAATAATTAAAAGCATCAAAGGGATGTTTTGGTAATTATAATAGGTTTGATTTCCATACATGGTAAAAGTGAAAAAAAAAAATAGGGAATTTGATTACAATTTCGTGCCATCCAAAGTCTACAAATTTTGTCCATGTTGTTTCTTGATGCGGCTTTTTTTATAAAAAAAAAATTATATTCCATCTGTTATTATTAAATAATTATTACGATACAATACAACTAATTAAATAATGTACTATCTATCAATTAAAAGCATCAATAGGATATTTTGGTACTTATAACAGGTACAAGTAAAGAAAATATGAATAGTCGATTCAAAAACAATAATAATAAGAAAAATAATTTGATTCCAAAATTTTGTCTTTTGACATTTCTTGACGTGACTTTTTTTTTTTTTTTTTTGAGTATTATTGGATGAATTGCTGCTATTAGCAGGATTTTGAATTCATGATAATGGTGAAAGAATAATGGATATTTTCAAACCAACTCATCTGATTTTTTTATTTTATTTTTAATTCTTTGTCCTCTGAACGATATTTATTTTGCAATTACCACTTAGGGGCTATTTGGGGCAAGAAGTTGCAAGGAGTAGGAGTTAGTAAGTCTGAAGAGTTAGGAAATCTGTATTTGAGGTGCAGAGTTGTTTAGTCTGGAGTTAGGAAGTCCATGTTTGTGGCAAGGAGTTGCATGTAGTAGGAATTGCAAGGAGTAAGAGTTCTGAACTATGTATTTGGGGTGTAAATTTATTAAATCTGTAATTCTGAAGTCTGAGTTGATTTTAGCTTTTTTTATACATTTTTTTCTACAATTTTTAAAATTTTCGTTATTAAGCATTTGTTCCCATGAATTCTAAGATTGAGATTTTTTGTTTTTTTTAATTTATGTATATTTTACAAATTTCTTTATAAAAAAAAAATAAACAAAATACTCCACCTTCTTTTTTCAATATCTCTCACATTAATTATTCATTTATCTTGGATAGTTTTCAAATAAAAGAAAGTCTTACAATATTTTTTAAAATATTCATGTGATTTGGAAAGATTTCAATCTATTAATTTAAAGGGATTCAAATAAACTTCAAGATTTTTATGTTTTTATTCTCTCAACTCTATAAATAATATAGATTTGTTTCTGTCAATCTTAAAATTGAGATTTTAAATTATATTATTTTATGAATATTTTACAATTTTGTTAGAGACTTGTTTTCGTCAATTTTAAAATTTTAATTTAAGATTTGTTTTTCAAACTTAATAAAAATAATTTTTTTTCTGCATAATTTAAGATTTTATTTTTCTAACTAATCAATGCAATGAATTATCTAAAGTTTGATTTCAAAATTTTCTATATTTTTTGGTGTAATTTTTTATTTCAAATTTCACTTAAATTTTGATATGGGATTGAATTATGATTGTACCCAAAAAAAATTTATTTGAGATCAACTATAATGACTTAAATTTGGAATTTGCTTTTTTTAATATTTGGGATAAAGTTTGAAATATGCCCAAATTTAATTCAAAGTAAATGTTAGATTCTACACCAAAACTTGGTTTGGATTTTGAATAAAATTCTAACATAGACTTTGTGTAATTTGATTTAGGATAACATTTTGATTATGTCCAAATTCAATTTGATTCCAATTGAATCAAATTTGAAATTTATCCAACTTATCTTTTGATTTAAAGTTGGACCAATTTGAATTTGTCTATCAATTGATTCTTGATTGGATTATAATTTGAATTAAAATTCCCAATTTGATAAGGGTTCTAATAATTCTCATTTATGAGGGTTATTTAGCTCTAAAACCTAAGTTAATTGTTGAAAAATTATGTGTTTATTATTGCAAATCATGTCATATAGAGTAAGTTTAAGTAAAAACAAGCCAAACATGAGTTTTCAACCATGAGTTTTTAAAAGAAAGAATTAGGTATAAAATGAATCAATTATTGAAGGATTTAATGTATTTTTATAGTTTTGTATAGAAATTGTCAAATTGCCAAGAATTGCGAAAAGCGATTGCAATTGCAATTTTAAACAGCAATAGAATTACAAAAATTTCAAATTTGGACGATTTTGAAGATATTTTGTAAAGAAATTCTCCTTGATTCTCGGCATTGATGGCAAATATTTTCCATACATTAATGATCGGGTGAACTTTGGATAAAGAAAAGTAAGTAAATACGTTCAACCCCAATGCAAGTTCACATTGTCGATGCAAGTATTTAAAACATGAGTATTCCTGAGTATTGATCCTACAGGGAACGGTGTAACAAAAATTATTGCTAAGCAAAATGTAAGAAGATTACAACTTAAAACTAAAAATTGGAAAAACAAGGTTAGGTTTGGTGTGTTTGTTAAAAACAGATAATTGTAGAATCTAATTGCAAGTTAAAGTGACAAAGATTGCATAATTGAATTGTATAATAAAAAATTGCAAGATTGAATAGAAAACTAAATGGAGTCGATAAAAGAAATGAAAATTGTAAAAGAAATTCTTTAAAGAAATGAGGGGCTCAAGAATGTCATTGCCCTAAGTTGTAATTGCAAACCAAAATTGCAATTCCAACCTATTCTATATTCAATTGTAAACCAAAATTGCTACTCCTATTCACCTTAAAATTAGGTTTTAGGAGACTAAGTGAGTAACTTATATGTCTATAGTCCATCTATCTTAGATAAATTGGCTCAACAATTTTATGGGTTTTGGAGTCTTTAATCCCTATGTCTAGGGTAAATAATTGACTTATGTCTAAGCTCTTTTCTCCATCATTTGTGCGAAATCCGTTTATCACTAGCCTTGTCAATATTAAATCTAAGCTTTAGTTGCTACCCTAGTTGATCAATCTAGGCTCTCAATGGAATTTTATTCAACACAAGCAAACAATTGAGATGTAGACTTGGTTTTTGTTGAAATTTTGGCTACAATTACTTCTTAGGAAATTCGCATCCTTGAACTCCCTAAGAAGTTTAGCTCATATTAAAAGTAAAAATCTTACAACAAACTCTAGAAATTAATTCTATACTAGAAGAATATATTAAAATCCTAATTGCAACAAATTTTTTTTAAAGCAATTAAAGACATTTTGCCATCCAAAATTGAATCCAACAAAGCTGAAAACTGAAACATGAACTTTAGAGAAATAAACCCACGAAATAATGACTTCAGAGGAGACAATTATTCACGCTAACAACTGAAACAAACTTGCCATCCAAATTTGAATTGAAAAATAGAAACCATAAAATAGTAGCCTACTGCATTACTTAATTCTTGAATAAACCCACAACAATAAACAAATCCCAGTGAGGTGAATGTTCAACACGAATCTGGAACAAAACCAAAAAAAAGAAAAAAAAATGAATCAAGAACATCCAGCAAGAGTAAATTATATTCCTCCAATATAAATTGAATTCAATAAGAATGTCAAGTGTATTAAACAAAGCCTGAAAATAACATCACTCCACTATATTAAAAATAGAAACTATATTGAAACAGAGTAATTCCAACAACATTCAATAAATCTTCACTCTCCTCCAATCGATTCAATCCCTCAACTATTTCTAAAAAGAGATTGAATCTTAACAACCCAAGCTTTCACTTGAATTGGACTGGAAAAATTGAAGCAAAACAAAAAGAAATCTTGCAGCAGCTCTCAGTAAAACATAGAGAAAACTGAGAAGAACATAGTCGATGAATTGGACAGAAACCCACAAAATAGAAAAACTAAAAAACGTCCATAGCTGACTGCTCGGGCTTCTCCACTTCTCCTTTGTAGGCCTTCATTAGGGTTGAATCAAGTCCAGAATTTGTGCTCAAAATCCCCTAATTCATGCAGCAATTAGAGGTTTCCATATACGAGTCGAGTGCATAATTTTCCTTTTTTTTTGTTGAATTTTTCTGTTGCTCACTTGCAATTTTGGTTATGCAATTTCCACAGTTTCTCCACACAAGTTTAGTCTTTAAGAATCTCACCCTAATTACCTTCATTCTTCTTACTTTCTTATTTTTAAGCAACTTTCAACTATTTTCACATGATCTTAAGACACTACAAGAATATTTTAAGTAATTTGGAGTTAAATAAGCCTTAATACTAAGACTTATCAATTAATTTCAACCAAAATCCTAGTGTTTGGAGGCTATAAATAGTGGTTAGGGCTCTCAAATCATCATCTTTGATTCTTCCACAATCTTAGATCCTTTGAGAATAAATTATGCTTCCTCTTCATGTTGTTTTTAGTAGATTCAAGAAGATTCAAGCTGTGCACTTATACTGATCCAGTTCAGTTGAAAGTCTTGGATTGTTACAACCCATTTTCTCTTTGACAAATGTTTAATTGGGTTATATCGAGACTAAGTCCATAAGTTTATCTTCAAGTTTCGGCAGTTTTTATTGTTTTTGAAAGTCAAGGTCTAGTTTTCATTCACTGCACTTTAGTTCTTCTTTCTTTGTTTCGATTTTTAAGCTTTCATTTGTTACACTCTAGCTTTTTAGATTTTACTTCTTTTCGTTCAGACTTCAAGTTGTTTTTATTTCATTCTTTACTTTACATATTTGATTTAATAAAGTTTAGAGTTCAAGTAATTTATTTCCATCAAGTTTATTTTTCTCTTCTAAAGTACAGTTTTTATTTTTTTTGTCAACAGTTTGCAATTCTTTCTTCAAGTTTAATATGAAGTTTTCTTTATTCAAGTTGTTATTTTCTTCTTTTAATATGAGTTAAACCTATCTTTAGGATTCGAATATGTAGATGTCCTAGAGAAAGGAAGCAGGACCTAATATGTAAAAAGTAACTTTGCTTAAAACAATATCATTGTTTGCTTTTATTGATTTAATTTCTTATCGTGAGTTTAGCTTGATCACCTAAGTCAACATACAAAAATTGAGTTTAATATTGAAAGGGTTAGATGAGATTTGGTTTTCATAAAAGCAATAAAGAAAATAAGCTTAGACATAAACCCTTGTTTTTTACCCTAAACATAGGGCAAAGCTTATAAGACCAAAATGGTTGTATTTTGATTTAACCAAGTTCGTATTAGTCATAGACATATCGGTATAATCGCTTAGGCTTCTAAAGATCTTTCCATTAAGGTCGAATAGAAGGCGAACTCGGTTTACATTGCTTTGATATCAGTCAAAATTGCAATTGTACATTAGGCCACAATTCCTTTCAATGGGCCAAAAGCATGTTTGAATTTCTCCTTTATCATTTTTATTTCTTCTTTTAAAAAACAACCATCCCAACTATTGTTGTACATTGGTTATCTAGGTTGCATTCTTGAGAAAATCTTTGCTTATCTTTTAAATTTTGTTACATTCGTTCTCTTGGGATTCGATACTTTGAATATTTTCACTTTATTACTTATTTCACAGTGTGCATTTGGACTAAACTGAGAGCTTTTTACAATTAAAGGTTTTCAACTAAAGCATACATGTTTTCAATCGATCATATTCCAAATTGAAAAAATGATCCAAATCAAATTAGGACTTAAATCTAAAACCTCCTTTTAAAAATTAGGACAAATTATACATCCAATTTTTCTTGGCAAATTTTAGTTATTTATTAATCTTCTTCTTTTTTTTTTTTTTTTTTTTTCATGCTAGAGGGCTAACCCCCCCCCCCCCCCCCCCCCAATCTTATTCTAACTTCTTACCATTTTCTTCTTCTTCTTCTTCTTTTTTTCTTTTTCGATTCTTCTTCTTCTTTTTCTTTCTTCTTGATAAGCCTTAACATTAAAGCTTATTTATCTTTCATATGCTTAAAATATACTTATTTTGCTTTGAAAATAATGAGAAATAGTCCTAGAATATGTAAGAATTGATTATGAAAGAGGAATTGAAGAAAGTAGGAAGAGAAACTAGAAAAAAAGTCTTTTTGTGTAGGAAAGTGATAAGTCTTAGAATTAAGGCTTAGTTAACTCCTAATTACTTAAAATATTCTTGTTTTGTCTTAAGATCATTTGAAAATAGTTGAAAGTTGCTTGAAAATAAGAAAGGAATAAGAATGAAAGCAATTAGATAAGATTCTAAAAAAGTTAAGTTTGTTTGAAGGAATGTGGAAATTGAAAAATCAAATTGCAAATTCGTGATTATGCAATTGTTTCTAGAGCAGGGAATGTAGAAATTGCAAAATCAAATTGCAAAATCGGATTCTGCAATATGGGGCAGTAGAAAAGTTCAAAAAAGGAAAAAAATCTGCATTTAACCCATTCCGAAAATCTTCAATTACAGCATGTTTTAAGGGAATTTAAGCACGAAATTTGGGCATTCTTCAACCCTAATGAAGGCCTATAAAAGGGGAAGAAGAGGAGGAGCAACACAATTCGGATTTGGAGGCAATTTTGGAGTCAATTTTCGTGGGTTTTCTTTTTTTTATCTGCTCTGTTTTTCTGCAACTTTTTGTTTCTGTTTTTGCCGAGGAGTTGCAGCTGCTGTTTTCCAATTTCTTTGAATTTTTCTTGTAATACTGACAGTGTTAGCAGTACCAAGTCGTTGTGATTTTGATTTCTTCGTTTATGTTACATTTTTGTTCAATTAAAATTCTGTTTTTCAAGATTCTATCCTCTGTTTTTTTTTCTTTCAAGTGCAGTTTCTGTGGGAGCATTGTTTGTATTTAAGTTCAATTCTTTGGGAATGTTTAAGGCCATCAAATTTAAAGGGAGAAGGAAGTGGACTTACTGATGCTCTTAAATCTTTGTTTCAATTCCAATTAAGAATTTTACTTGAAGTCTTATTGGCCACTTCCCATATTTGTTTTACAACTCATGGTTTTGATGGTTCAATAAGCAAGCTGCCAAGATAATTTTTGTTTCCAATTTATTTAGTTTTGATCATCATTAATAATTTGCTCAATTTTCTAATATGAGTTTTTCTTCAATTAGTTGTAAGATTTTTATATTTAATATGAGCTAAAACTTCTTAGGGGGTTCAAGGATGTGAATTTCCTAAGAAGTAATTGTAGCCTAAATTTCAATAAAAATCAAGCCTACATCTCAATTGTTTGCTTGTGTTGAATAAATTTCCGTTGAGATCCTAGTTTGATTAACTAGGGTAGCAACTCAAGCTTAGATCTAATACCGACGGGGTTAATGATAAGCGGATTTCGCACAAGTAATGGAGAAAAGAGCTTAGACATAAGTCATTCCTTACCCTAGACATAGGGATTAAGGACTCCAAAACCCATAAAATTGTTGAACCAAATAATCTAAGATAGAGGGACTATAGACATATAAGTCACTCACTTAGCCTCCTAAAAACCTAAATTCAAGGTGAATAGGAGATGCAATTTTGATTTACAATTGAGTGTGGAGTAGGTTGGAATTGTAATTTTGGCTTGCAATTACAACTTAGGGCAATGACACTCTTGAGCCCCATTTTTATCCAAATTCCCTTTGAATTTTCATTTACTTAAGTCTAGTTAGTTTGCCATTTCTAGATTCTGCAATTCAATTTTGTAATTTTTTTTTCTTATTTTGATTTTTGTCATTTATAGATTCTGCAATTTTTATTTTGTTTTACCAACAAACCATTCTAACATTATTTTTGTATTTTAGTTTTCAAAGTTGCAATTTTCCTACACTTTGCTTTACAATATTTTTGTTACACCGTTCCCTTGGGATTTGATACTTGGTACTCACATACCATTATATATTACTTCGATCGCGTGCGCTTGCGTGTAACACCGATCAGAAAGGTTGAAAATTGCATAATCAACATTGCATAATCAACTTTGCAATATATAGCAGTTTGAACGCAAGGCAAAAATTGTAAAATCAAAATTGCATAATTGATTTTGCAATATGTAGTAGTATGAAAAACACAAGAAAAAAAAAAATCAACAAAACCCAAATTTGGAAAGCGTTTGATTCTTGCACGAAATTGATGAATTATGGACGAAATTGATTGCGTTGTCAACCCTAATGGAAGACCATAAAAGAAGAGCAAAGGCAACACAAAAAGGGAAATTTTTTGGAGCTTAACGAAGGTTTTTTTTCTCTGAGTTTTTGTTCTTGGTGTTCCTCTGTTTTTCCTCCATTTTGGCCGAGGTTTGTTGAGAATTTTTGTTATGATCTTCCTTGATTTTTTCGATCCAATCCAAATGAAAGTTTGGTTTGTAATGATTCATTCTTTCCTAAAAATAGCTGGGATTGAATCGATTGAAATCTAAGGGAAACAACGGGTTTGGTTCAAGTTTTCTTCATTCCAGCTTGTTCTTAGTTTAGTTTGATTTTGATATCTATTTTTTAGTCCTTTGGGTTGTAATTTTTCATACTTTTTGTTCCTCACCTATTGTATTAAGCTTTTGAATTGAGTTTAAATTGTTGAAGCAATTGAATGATATTTTTTCTAGAATTTTTTTAATGGGTTTTTTTTTAGAGGCTTGTTGTTGAATGAATGGTTGTTAATTGATGTTATTCATTCTTCATCTTCAATTTTGAGTACAACAAGAAGCTATCTTTATTTCCTTTAGTTTTTTTTTTTTGGTTGCAAATAGGCTTTTAAGTAATTCTTCTAGCATGGATTTTATTTCTAGAATTTGTTGTGATATTTTTACGTTAATTATGAGCTAAATTTCTTAGGGGGTTTAAGGATGTGAAGACAGTCGTGGGAGAGAGAGAGAGGAAGATGGAGAAAGAAGTGGGAGAGGGTTGGAAGGAAAAACAAATTGGAGAGGTGAAGAACCCCACAACATCGAAGAGAATATGAGAGAAGAGAAAGTGTTGGAAGGAGAGAAGGGTTTACTTGGGAGGCATGCAGACTTCAACAGTGAAACTATCAAATGGAGTTAATTAATTTCGTCTTTGTTAACTCCTTGGCCAAATGGGGAGTGCGCTTAATAAGTCCACTCCCCAATTTCTTCTCCTCGAGTCGAACAACCCCTAAGATAACACTTAAGTTTTTATTTATATATTTTTTTAGAACAAATGCTCAAGTTGGCATGGCATAATAAATATTGGTAGAGTTGACAAAAAAAAGAGCTAGACAAACTAATAAATTGATATATATTTCCAAATATAAAGATAAAACGAAACAAGTATATAAGTTTCCAAAATACAATTTTGTTGTAGTCGTTTTTCTTTTTCTTTCTTTTCTTTTTTTTTTATTTTTTATTTTTTGATTGATTATCTATTTCATTCATTAACTCATATCCAACTTTTAACGTATATAACGAACTTTAATATACTATTTTGTTGCATTATAAATTAGCAATTATTTCAGAAGGCAACACAAAGAATTACTAAAGATCAAACAATCATCCTTTCTCGTCTCCATTGATTTAGGTTTTTTCTTTTTCCTTTTATTTTCTTAATAAAAAAAGAAGTAAATTGATAAGCCCCATATACCAAATAATCATATAATTAAGGTTAAATTATCAAAAATACCCTTGAACTATGAGATTGGTTTCAATTATACCCCTGAACTTTGAAAAGTTTCATTTTAACCCTTGAACTTTGAAGTTTGTTTCAAAACAACCCTTGAAGGTTTTTTTTTTTTGTTAAATTCATGGACAAAAAATGATGTTTTTGCATTTATATTGTTGCTTATGTGAACATATTTGAACATATACATTGAAAAAAAAATCAAAACATATGCAAATACGTCATTTTTCGTCCATAAATTTAATGGAAAAAACTTTCAAGAGTTGTTTTAAATCAAACTTCAAAGTTCAAGGATTAAAGTGAAACTTTTCAATGTTTAAAGATATAATTGAAACCAACCTCATAGTTCAGGAGTATTTTTGATAATTTAACCTATAACTAATTGTTCCATATCTATTTTCAACCAATTGAATGGAATTATATCGTCATATAATTATCAACAAAAGAGAGAAAAATAAATTACGCAGGCAAATTTAGTTAGCAAGTGGTGTGTGTAATTCACGTGCTTTTATTTTTTTTCCTTAAAATTAAGTTGACTCACTCAACCAATCATTAATTGCTTCCAAAATCCAATCTCTTTAATTATTTCTTCCACCAAACTCCTACTTTGATAGGTCCTTTCTATATGGCATTATATATTTTTGTTCTCTCTCTCTCTCTGCAATAAATGTATTCTAGAAGTCATTGAAAAATAATTAGATCCATAATGAGCATATTTAAATAAATGTTTTCTAACAGTTGTCTTATCTTTTTTTTTTTTTTTTTTTTTTTTTTGTATTCAGGAATGAGTTTTTTTTTTTTTTTTAATAAAACAAAGGTGGATTACGGAGATTTGGACCTCTGAGCTCCAAGAAATGAGTGTATATCAATTATCGCTAAATTATGTTGATGTTGGCTTGTTTTCATAAATGATTAGTATTTTAAAATAGCTAAATCATTAATTTTTACTGTGAATAACCACAATAATATTTTGGAAACCAAAAAAATAAAAACTAATTAAAAAAATAATCTCCCAAACAAATCTAAGGCAATGTAAAAGCTTGCCATTTTACTAATCCTAATCCTAAATTTGTGCAATTTGTATTGGATTCTACAAAAGAATAAATTATAAAAATTAGACTGGTTACATGTGTTTGATCACTAAAAGTTAGTACGCACTGTTAAATTGAGTTTCCTAATAACTATGTTTATGTAAATTTGTAATTATGAGATTTTAAAAAAAAAAAAATTCATAGTTTATGATCGGATGGAAATTTAATCCTTTGACTTTTTGGTCCAAGTTACAATACTTTAATTAGTTCAATTATGTTTATGTTGGTGCTCGATTTCTTAATTCTAAACAGTGTAACTTGCTAGCTAGCAAAACACATCTAAGATATTTTCTAACTCTTTTCATCTACATCAATAATTATACCTGCTTTTCGTTGGCATCCAATTAGAAAACCGATGGTGATGGATTGTTATATGTTCAAAGCTTAAATAATTATGCTTCATTTTCTTGTTGAGTCTTGTGGATAAGATTGAAATAATTATACATCCTAACATCCCATAGCACAACCAGTACTATCTATTAAAGAGTTAAAACTTAATAATTAAAATCAACAACTTTAAAATCTTATTTTGGTTAAAAAATGTTGAGATTTGAAAATATTTTATAAATTAAGTACAAAAATATATGTTGGAATAGAAATTTTGGCCAATCAGAAATTGTCACGTCATTACCTAACATTGATGACGAAATTATATTTAATTAGGGATTAATTAAATTGGCAAGGATCCCTAAATTAAATTATGGCGAATCCTAATATACAATTGGGTTATGTGAAAATTGAGCTAATTTTAGATGAAAGTCCAAAGAGCTAAACCCTAAAGTCAGCCAGGTCCAGTCCAAAGGTAAGCCCTAAAGTCAGCCAAGCCCAGTCCAAAGGTAAGGCCTAAAGTCAACCATACCCAATCGACTGACAAGCCCAAGCCCACCTAGAGGCCTTCAGGAACTCTATAAATAGAGAGCTCCCTCCTCTATTTCACAGGTTCAGAAGTTAAAATTCTTCAAAGAACTTAGAGAGAATTCATAAACAAATATCAGAAGACTCTCTAAACTCTTAAAGATCAAACATTCTCTGAACCAAAGCCTTGAAGATTATAAGACTTTGAAGATCGAGAACAAGCTGCAAAAGCCCTCGAGACAAATTCACATTTGAGAACAAGCTGCAAAAGCCCGCAAGACAAATTCACATTCGAGAACAAGCTGCAAAGCCCTTGGGACAAATGTATATTTGAGTGGTAGAATTAGATGAACAAATTAGAGATTGTACTCCACTACATTCAAATTAATACAAAATTAAATTTATTTACACGTGTCTCATTTCTTTCTATTTTGAAATTACGTGTAAATAATATAATAAAGATATTTTTAGCAAATAATTATATTTTCTACTTAAAAAAACCATTTTATTATTATATCCATCAATTTTATGTAATGTCATTTTCTTGACACATATATTCCTTGAAATTAACCCTTTAAATGGCTATATGTTAAATAATTACAGTGAAGCCAATGACCAATTGGAAAAGGGTGATGTCTTCAATATTAATAATGTTGATAGAAGCAACTAAAAAGTCAAACCCATTAGTTAAGATTATGGATATGCATGAGCTAATATCCAATTAGAAATTGTGGTTGGATTTTTTTTCTTTCTTTCTTTCTCAATTTAGAGTTTGAACTAAAAAATGGGTAAGAGTTGGTTTGTTCACATATAAAGTTATGATGATTCAACCAAAATACATTTAATGTATACTAAAGTTCACATCAAATTTTCTACATACGCAACATTATTGATCAAATTTGGAACTATAAAATTCCAATTTATTTCTATATAATTGCTAAAAATAAAATATTTGAATATCTCATTTTATCAAAATTGTAGGTTTTTTTAACCACATTTATTTAATAGAGCTCTTGTTCGACTAGTATCTTCTATATTTCCATACTAGCAATACGATATTATCCATTATGAGCTTAAGCCGATATGAATTATTTAGGAGTTGTTTGGTATGCAACTCAAATTCTTTTTTTTTTTTTTTATTGCCTTCATATTCTTTCAATAAGATGAATTTAGTGAATATCTGTTTTTCTCTGTAGATTTGTTTTTTCTTAAACTGTTTTCGTAGATTTTTTAATTCAAATAATGGAAATTCTAAAAATAATTTTTTTTAATGTTTTTAGTGTATCTAACTTTTAAATTTGGAACTTTAAAATGCAAAATTACACTATAAAGGATACAAAGTTTGATACATATAATATTTCATGTTATAAACCTATTTCATTTTTATTAAAATTAAAACATGTATAACATAATATATAATAAATTATACAATACGATAAAATAATAATGATATAAAATTTAAAACACAAAATATGTTCATAAATTAATTAATAACAGTCAAGATTCAACCAAATATTTAGTTAGTAACTAAAACTATTTTTATTGTATATGATTATATTATCAAATTCAATTTGAACAACTTCTAAAATTGATTTTAAATATTTATCTTCAAGTTACAATCAAACACACCCTTAAATTTTACTCAAAAGACTTCATATTAATGCAAATATTATTTTAATTATATACCAAGAATTTTTTATTATTTTTTTTTTACTTCTCACTAATAAAACTATACTCATATTTCAAATAACATTTTAGATATACAACTAATTTTTTTAAAAAAATTATTGCTATTTATATTAAACTATATCATCAATAATTAGAAAGAAGGCTGGAATTTTTCTTAAAAAAATTGTTCCCCTATCTAGTCAATTAGATGAGCAATTTTCTCATATCCTTTAATGTTGGCACTCATATTCGGTAAGCTGCTAACTGTCGAGTAAAGTGACTTTTCATTGTTTGCAGACTTCAAATTTGAAAACAACGACTTTCCTGTCTACTCAACTATTTAATATCATTTAAATAAAAAAGTGCTACAAGTGGAAACAATTCTTCACATATACTTTTCATGTTTATTTATATTTTGTACTTTAAAAATTAAGTATAATTTTAATCGGTGGTATTCAACTTTTTTGTTGTACTTTTATATTCTCTTAATTAATTCTATGGTCGGGTTAAACAAAAAAAAAGACGCATATTAGTTAAGTACTTATGTTGGGATAAAAAATAATATGCCTTAAAATTGCAATATTTTCAACTACAAATAAACTATTAGGTAGAAGGTAAATCAACTAACATAAAAAAGTTAAGAGTGTGTCAATAGTCAACTTTCTTTAGTGATGATTAATAAATATAGAATCATTTTGACAACTTGAAGAGGTAGGGGTGAGCAAAAAACTTCGAAACCGACCGAACCGACGTCGGTTGGACGGTTTAAAGAAGGCAGCGGTCGGAGGTTGGTTTTGCAAAATGCAAAACCGACAAGTCGGTCGGTCGGTTTGGGGCTTAGGCCTAAATCGACTGACCGACCGAAGTTTTAAATAATAATAATAATATTATTATTATTATTATTATTTATATTATATTATATAAATAATTATAAAATTAAAAAACTGTAAAATTTTATATATATTATATATTATGAATAATAATAAAATAAAATAAATAAATAAAGATATATAATATATATATAAATAAGTGAAAATAAATAAATATATTTAAAAATATATATATATATATATATATTATATATAAAACCGACTGAACCGAAGTCGGTTCGGTCGGTTTAAGCTTTATGCAAAAATAAAAATAAAAAAATAAAAATAAAAATAAATAAAAAAATTTACCGCCCGACCGAACCGACATATGGTCGGTTCGGGGTCGGTTGGGGGGGAAAACCGACCCCGCCCGATCGATGCTCACACCCTATGAAGAGGTATTGAGTTGGTAGAGTCTCAAGGTAAATTGCATTCAACTAAATGTTTGGGAAGACTTTACTACATGTAATGTGAATATTACACTGAAATTCATATTTTCTTTAATTGATTATGAGATCTATGAAACTCACACATGTATCTTATTGTTAAAAAAACGTCACAAGTATAAAATTCATTAATTGTATCCATAAATAAGTAGTTATATAGGTTAAACTATACAAAATACCCCTGAACTTTAGGGTAGGTTTAATTTCAATTATGCCCCTAGACTTTGAAAAGTTTCACTTTTACTATTGAACTTTGAAACTGTTAAAATAAAGGATGAAAATTGACATAGCAGCTAATGTGTAAAAAGAACAAGACGTACTTGATATTATTTACAATTATATAGAAGAATAAAATCGTTGTTATCATTTATTTTATCTCATAAGATATTGTTAAAATTATTTACACAACAATAAATTTCTACACATTAGTTACCATGTCATGTGAATGATATTGTAAATGATGTAACATATGCCTTTCAATCTTTACACATTAATTATTGTGTCAATTTCCATCTTATTTTAACGAAAATATTCTCCAAAAGTAATTTTTTTAGATCAAATTTCAAAGTTAAAATGTAAAAATGAGATTTTTTAAAAAAAGTAAAGTTTATGGGTATTTTAACCTATAAAAAATGCAATAAAGTTTAATCAAAACCGACATACCGGCTAATTTAACCAATAATGTGACGCGCTATTGAATAAGACCAATCATCTGTTTTTTTTTTTCTTTTTTTTTTTTTGAATGACAGAAAGACCAATCATCTGTTACGTATAGACTATTTTGTGGCAGCTGGCTGCATTTATATTATGGAATCGATACACTGTTTGAAGTGAACTCAAAATAACACAAAAACAAAAATGATGTTTTATCAGAAAACCCAAATTTTTGAGTTGACATGTCTTCAAACTTAATTGTGAGTGTTTGACTTTAAGCTTGCATTGGCCCTGTCGTATTGATAGCTGTTGCAACCACGAAAATTCAACCTCTGACAACTTGTTTACTTTGTGATTGGTTGATCGTAGATCGGTAGGGTGTTAAAATCAAGATTAAATTATAAGTTTAGTCTTTGAACTTTTAAGTTTGTATCTATTTTAGTCTATAAACTTTAAAAAGTACTTATAGGATCTTGAATTTTTAATTATATGTCTAATAGGTCTATGAACTTTAAAAATATCTAATAAGTTTTCGAACTTTCAACTTTGTGTCTAATAGGTCTCTGACATATTTAATTTTTTTTTAAAATCATCTAATTTATTAGATATAAAATTGAAATTTACGTCTAATAGAACCCTATACTTTCGATTTTGTGTTTGGTAGGTTTGTAAATTTTAAAAAATATTAGATAGATGAAGGATCTATTAGACACAAAATTAAAAATTCAAGAACCTATTTGACACAAATTGAAAGTTTAAGGACTTATTAGACATTTTTTAAAGTTAAAGGACCAAATATACACAAATCTGAAAGTTCATGAACTTATTAGACACTTTTTAAAGTTTAGGAACCAAATATATACAAACTTAAAAGTTTAAGTCTCGATAATTTAACCTAAAAAAAATTGACTTGCAAAAATTTTTAGTGGTAGTACATGCATTTAATGATATATTTTTATTTTATTGGCTTATTGAATGAATTAAGTACGTGCAGTAATAACAAATTTCTCATTGACTATGGCAATTAACTCTCACAACTAGCTTCCTCTCTTTCTTATCCATTGGTATAGTTTTAACTTTTTCACTTTTTGACCAACTATCGTAATAAATAATACAACCCCACTTGTCAAGGAGTCCACCCTCTTGATTGTTTTTTGACAAGTCCACCCTCTTGGTTGACTACCAATAGATTTATCAATTATCCATTTGATCACTTTATTATGAGGAAATTGTAAAAACCACTCATGAATTATAAAGTTGTTGCAATTACACCCTTGAAATTGATTAATTATCTTTTTAAATTTATAAAATTATTATAAATAAATCTTTAAATATTGCAAAATGCACAAACCAACCTTGAACTACAAGTATTGTTCCAACCAAAACCCTCAAACTATAATATTATTACAATCAAATGCAAATTCTTTCCATCAATTTTTTGTTTTCTTAAATCGAGACGGTATCTCAACATTGAGTTGAAAACCAAAACTTTTGTAATTAATGATTCATACTATAGACTTCAAACTTTATAGAATTTTAAAAAATGGTTAAATTATAATAATTATATAATTCTAGGCTTTGATTGTAATCATATCCTCATAGTTTAGAGATGGTTTGTGTATTTTACATTTAAAAGCTTAATTATAAAATGTAAGTTTAGAAAGATGATTGTTCAAATTGAAATTTTAAGTGTAATTCTGTAACACAATTTCTATCATAGTTTTGCAATTTTTTCTTTTATTAATTATCAAATAATAATTAAGTGAGTTTTGCTCATCTTCTTTCATCAAATTCTGATTGATATTTTGTATCAGTAGATATTAGTTTTCGAATTCCCCAAAGGGCATTGACTAGTTCATCCACTTTCTAACCCTAACCTATGAACAACTTTTCACTTTAGATGATCTCATCACGTACGGTTTACTTTCGGTATCATATTAATAATAATATAATTGATTTGTAGCCCTAGCTCGTATTCGTACAATAATTAACTACTAGCTCATATTCATAAAATTCCAAGCATGCTTCCATTTTTCTGTTGTATCTTTATTTTTTATTATATGATAGACATGATTCTCTAAATTTGGTTTCTATCTACATATTACATTTCATATACACTTACGTGGAGATCATGGATGAATTTAGATAAGATCTAGAGGGGCTCAAGCCCCCTTTAATTTTTTATATTATTTAGTAAGTTAATCATGAAATGGAAAAATTAATAAAGGCTCTCTTCGTAGTGATCAAAGTGCCCCAAGCCCCCCCTCACCTTCCTAGGTTCAAACCACTCCTCTCTACATATTATATTCCTAATTAAAATTTATTATTAGATTTTAATTTTTTTTTTGGGTTTAATTTCATTAATGTCAATCCCAACTTTTAATTTCCTAAATTTATGTCTACAATATATTCAAATTTTCTTTGTTTTAGGTGTGAAATCATATCTCTTTTGGATCTAAGCTTCCCTCTAAAATTATAAAATTGCTTTCTATAAATATGTCAATTAAAAAAATATATATATATATATATATCAATAGGATATTCAAACCCTAATTTTCTAATAATAATATTGTTATTCGCCACTTTTAAATGAGATAGTCACTGCTATAATATGTGAACTTAAAAGAAACTCCTTTCAATTCACCAATTTTATATATTTTTATTGTTATTGTAGATTTAACTTTAAAAAATTTATCAAGTATAATTACAAAAAAAGTCTTGTCAACATCGAAATCATACTTCTATTAAATTAAATAAAGTCTCCTAAAAAAAAATTTTAGATCCGTCACTGATGAAGGTCACACTATGCCTAAATTTAGTGAAAGACCATATAATAAAAGTTACATTATTTTTAAATGTGGAATGTTAATGTTATTAACGATGGAATCAAATTCCAGTTGTAAAAAAATTAATATAACTTCTCTTAGTTCTCTAAATTGCATATGAATCCTAGGTCACGCCCAACAATCTAGAAATTAAAACACAGCGGCGCTGCTGTCTTCTTAGCTCTCTTTGTTTTAATTGCAGCGAACTAAATTCGGTAAGCTGCTAACTGTAAAGTTTAAATGTTGGTCATAACTTTGAATTCATTTTCTCTTCAACAACAAAGAAAAAAAATCTCATGGTTGAATTTCAATTGCGAGACCTCGTTGACTTCAAAAAAAGTCGTGTATGGATGGAAAAATGTTGGATTTTCTTCTGCTTTTCCTTTTTATGTCAAATATATGTTTTAGTTTCAAATATTTAAGTGGTTTTTTTTTTTTTTAAAAATAGTCCCTATAATTTAACGATTTTCAATTTAGTCTCGGATGTATCAACATTTTTTAATTTAGTCTCCAATTAGTGTTACAATTAGTTGATGATAATGTTTTATGGTGTGATACTTTAGTGAATAATTGACAAAAATTTGAAGGGTCAACCTAAAATAACTCAACTAATTAAGACATATGCCTTCGACCAACTCCACTCCCACATGTTGTTGAACTAAAAAAATATATATAAATTAAAAGAGGATAATTAAAAAGGTTATTTAAGAGAACAAAATTGATAATTTCTCCTCCAAATTTCTAAGAAACTATTAGAAATTTTGAGTTCTCTCTTATTATTTTGGGCAAAATACATTTTTGGTCTCTCCGTTTTGCATTTAGTTTACATTTGGTCATTGAGTTTTCAAATTGAACAAATTTACCCCTAAGTTTTGTATTTCGTATCAGTTTTAGTCCCTCTGTCAGATTTTATGTTAATTTTTAACAGAAAGCTGAAGTGGAACTTAAATATTATTAAAAAATATATTTTTTTGAATTTTTTAATTATTAAACTTAATATATATATATATATATATATATATATATATATATATATATATATATATATATATATATATATATATATATATTCTCTTCTTTCTCTCCTTCGCCGCCAGCCGCCGCCAACCGTTGCTCTCTAGTCGCCGGACGCCACCTCCCTCCGCCTCTGGCCTCCAGCCATTTTTTTTTTCGTTTCCTTCTGTTTTTTTTCTCCCATCTTTCTTATTGTTCTCTTTCCCTTCCTTTCCTTTTTTTTTAAAAAAACAAAATTCATTTGTTACATTTGCCCATTTAAAAAGGTATTTTGCCATTTATTTTATTTTTTTGTTTTCCTTATTCTCTCTCCAATATTTTTTCTTGTCCTCTTTCCATTCCTCTCCTTTCTATTTTTTTTAAACAAAATCTATTTAAAATGAAGGGGAAAGGATTTCGTTTCAACTAATTATTTCCTTTGTTCTAAAAAAAATTATTTAAACCAAAACTTATTAGTTTCAACTTATTATTTAAATCCCTCCATTTCAAGTTAAATAATTTTTTTTTTAAAAAGTTTGGTTTAAATAATAAATACAGAAAAAAAAAACAAGGGGGAACCCCTCTTCAATTCGTTTCAAGTCTAAAATGAAGGGGAATGATTTCGTTTCAACTAATTATTTCATTCGTTTTAAATCTCTCCATTTCAAGTTAAACACTAAACATAAACATTGTTAAGACGAAAGGATTTAAAACGTAAACAAATATGTAATTGTTGAAACGAAAGGATTTAAAACAAAGGAAATAATTAGTTGAAACGAAATCATTTTCCCTTCATTTTAAATGGATTTTTCTTAAAAAAATAGAAAGGAGAGGAATGAAAAGAGGACAATAAGAAATATTGGAGAGAGAATAAGGAAAACGAAAAAAAATATTGGCAAAATACCTTTTTAAATGGGCAAATGTAACAAATGAATTTTGTTTTAAAGAAAAATGAAAGGAAGGGAAAGAGAACAACAAGAAAGATGGAGAAAAAAAAAAGAAGGAAAAAAAAAAAAAAAAAAAGGCTGGCGGTAGGCGACCGGAGCACGACGGCTGGAGGTGGAGGCCGGCCACTTAAGAGCAACGGGCGGCGGCGGCTAGCGGCGAAGGAGAGAAAGAAGAGAAAATATATATATATATATATATATATATATATATATATATATATATATATATATATATAAAGTTTAATAATTCAAAAATTCAAAAAAATATTTTTTTATAATATTTAAGTGTCACGTCAGCTTTCTATTAAAAATTAACAAAAAATCGGACGGAAGGATTAAAACTGATACGAAATACAAAATTCAGGGGTAAATTTGTTAAATTTGAAAACTCATGGACCAAAAGAGAACTAAATGCAAAACTGAATGACCAAAAAGTATTTTTCCCTACTTTTTTTTTTCTCCTCTAAATTTCCATAAGTTTATCTAAGTATTGTGTCATATAAGTTTATCAATAATAAATTTTAATATTTAATAGCGAAATGCCAAAGTGAGTTCAGCTCAGCAGTAATTGACATGTATTCTCGACCAAAATGTTAGAGATTCAAATATCTCCTCCTAAATATTGTTGAACTCAAAATTATAAATAAATAAATAAAACCGAAACTTTATAATAATAGACCAGATTAAAACTTTTCAAACAAAATGACTAAATTGAAAAGAAACATCCAGACATTTTTAGACAAAAACAAGTACATCTTCTTTTTCTACATTTTGGTTGTACTTGTTTTCATATTAAAAATACAAAATTGTGTTCTATATATGTGATGGGCTTTGTAAAGTAGAAAGTACTCCAAAAACAAATCCAATAACTTTGAGTGTTTTTGGTTTCATTCTCTCTCTCCTGTTTCCCCTTGCTCTGCTTTTACTCTCCCACATGCCCATTGTATGAGCAGCGTTTGAGCTGCTATAAAGTCCCAAAAAAAACACAGAGACGTCAATCAGTTGGCCGTTAAACACCCAATTGGCTATCGCCGGCCTTAATCATCTTCACATGTTCTTCTAAAAAGCACTTTCCCACTTTTTCTTCTTCTATAATACTCTCTCTTCTCTCCCAAAACTTCAAAAAACAGAGCCCCATAATCGCTTTATCATGGAGCTTCTGAGTTTCTTGTATTTGTGCTCGTTTCTGTACCTTCTCTTCACCATTTGGAAGCACTTTGACCAAAAGCGAGACCAAGAATGCTACATATTGGACTACCAGTGCTACAAGCCAACCGACGACAGAAAATTGAACACTGAATTCAGCGGAGAGGTCATAAAGAGAACCAAAAATCTTGGCCTCAATGAGTATAAATTCCTCCTCAAAGCCGCCGTCAGCTCCGGCATCGGCGAAGAAACCTACGGCCCGAGAATCATGTTCGCCGGCCGAGAAGACAGTCCGACTCTGGAAGATGGGATCTCGGAGATGGACGAATTTTTCCACGACAGCATCCAGAAGCTCTTCGACAAATCGGGATTCTCCCCTTCGGAAATCGACGTTCTCGTTGTGAACGTCTCAATGTTGGCGTCGATTCCATCTCTCTCCGCGAGAATCATCAACCATTACAAACTCCGGCACGACGTCAAGGTCTTCAACCTCACCGGAATGGGCTGCAGCGCCAGTTTGATCTCCGTCGACATCGTTTCGAGGGTGTTCAAATCGTACAAGAATGTCAACGCCCTCGTCATAACTTCCGAATCGTTGAGTCCCAATTGGTATTCCGGCAACGACAGATCCATGATTTTGTCGAATTGCTTGTTCCGATCTGGCGGATGTGCGATTCTGTTAACGAACAAAAGGGCGTTGAAAAACAGAGCCATGTTCAAACTCAAGTGCCTGGTTCGAACCCACCACGGCGCCAGAGACGAATCGTACGGCTGTTGCATCCAAACAGAGGACGACAAAGGGAAACTCGGTTTTCACTTGGGGAAAAACCTCCCCAAGGCCGCAACCAGAGCCTTCGTCGACAACCTCCGCGAAATCGCCCCGAAAATTTTACCCACAAGAGAGCTCCTGCAATTTTTAGTCCTGAGTCTGGTGAAAAAACTGAACAGGAACCCAAAACAGGCCGGCGGGGCGAAAACCAGTGCGGTGAATTTCAAAACAGGGGTGGACCATTTCTGCATCCACACCGGCGGGAAGGCGGTGATCGACGGGATCGGGCTGAGCTTGGGGCTGGAGAAGTACGATTTGGAGCCGGCGAGAATGACGCTGCACCGATTTGGAAACACATCGGCGAGTAGTTTGTGGTATGTTCTGGCGTACATGGAAGCGAAGAAGAGGTTGAAGAAAGGGGATAGGATTTTGATGATCAGCTTTGGCGCTGGATTTAAATGCAACAGCTGTTTGTGGGAGGTCGTTAGAGATTTGGAAGACGCTAATGTTTGGGAAGATTGTATTGATGATTATCCACCGGACACTATTGCGAATCCTTTTCTTGAAAAATATGGATGGATTCAACAAGAAGATATAGCCACCTTCAAAATCCCTGAATAAGGTTCGAATTTTGTTTTCAAAACCCAGTAAGAAAAAAAAATAGTTTCTGTTTTTTTGGTTTAATAGAGTAATTAATATTGTTTTTTTTTTAAAAATAACTTGGTAAATTCGCTTCCCTCCTACTTGATTGTGTTGGAATTTGTAATTTGTGTATTCAGTGGTGTTGATTTGTCTCGTAAGGAATAGGATCATTTTCCTAACCAAAACTTGGGGATGGGAAATACTGATTAAAGTTGCTCTCTCTCTCTCTCTATATTTTTTTTTTGCTATTGTTGTTATTAATTATTAGGTTGTTGTTTTTCTTTTTTTTTTCCCTAGTGGATTGTAATGAAAAATACACACATTCCCTACGCTCTTTACTGTTTGCATGTTGGTGTTTCCTTGCAGAGATTTTTGTTAGATATATTTGAATTGATTGTGTCCACATGTGTGTACATCCCAACCTGGCTGACTTAAATTTTGTCCCTTTAACAGTATTTTTTTTTTGGCTTTTTTCCTTCTTACCTCAACAAGTATAAAAAAAAAAACTTCACGGGTAGAGTGGCCGATAGATTTGCACTATTGGACGTATGAGA
Source organism: Trichosanthes truncata (assembly GCA_033996785.1). Classification (NCBI taxonomy): domain Eukaryota; kingdom Viridiplantae; phylum Streptophyta; class Magnoliopsida; order Cucurbitales; family Cucurbitaceae; genus Trichosanthes; species Trichosanthes truncata. The sequence goes on along the minus strand of JAWPNB010000008.1, from coordinate 20,659,094 downwards.
GAAAATTGTAAAAATACTTTAAATTTGTATTAGTGATTTTTATTAAGAGACATGCAGATTTTCAAATCAACATTAAGTTATTATTAAAAAACAACTACATTATGATAGTTTTATTGGATGCTATTTTTCATGATTTTTTTTACGTATTATTTTTTTTTGGTTGTTTTCACCTTTGATTTTGTTTTTTTGTTTTTGTTAAAATTATGGGCTTGTGAAACTTGGAAAAATATCTAGTACTACAATAGTACATAAATTTTTTAATACTACCTTCATTCATTGTTTGTCATGAAAAAAGTATTTAAAAATTATGTGGGCCCATAAAATAACATAATATAGACGTGTCAAATCTTGAATGAAAGAAGTATGTACTACCGCATTACTATAAATTTTCTTGTGAAACCTTTTAGAATCACGTGGAAGTGGTTGGAAATGAAAGAAAATGGTTGCTTTGCATTACAGCTTCCCAAACATCGGCATTTTATTGTGTTTGGATGCTTAAATCTCTAACTCTTACAGGAAAGATGAAAGGAAAATATACGTATTTATTAAGAGACTTCCAAATATTCACGCATTCTCGTGTTTTAGTTTGTAAAAATCTAACTCTCATAAAATCACGTGAAAGTTGTTAGAAACAATTTTGAAAATAAAAAAGGAAAGATTTTTTCATAATAGCTTCTAAAATGTTCACGCTCGTTTTATCTTAATCTAACATAATTATAAAAAAATATGATATGAATTTTGTCAAAATGTAAACATGAACAATTTCACCAAATATACATACTACTATCTTTTACGTACTTTAGTTGTATAAATTATATCGTGGTGAACATTCTAGAGTAAACAATAAATCCATTGGTCACACTGGCTTTAAAACAGCCGTGTAAAAGGGAAACACGTGGCAAGAGAGAAGTGGGTATAAATTAGAAATAGGGGTGGTATGGTCACGGGGGTCATTAAATTCAATCACAAAAATCTTGATATCTCTAGAAAAAAATTTTAGTACTACAGGAGTAATATACTCTTTTGTTTACACTATATTTTTTGGTTTATAAATTGTTTTTTAATACTGGTAGACCACGTATAGTTTTTGGTAGATCTCACATAATTTTCAAAATGATGCTGACATGACAAACAATAAATGAGAATAGTATGAAAAACTTTCCATACTATCGTAGTACTAAAATTTAGAAGTGACCAAATCACATCCATTCTCTCTCTCTAGACTCCAAGAGAGAGTGTCATTCCCAGTATTTATTGTTACCCTAAAAAAATTAGAGCGTACCACAACATAAAAATGATAAAATGATGATGTGTATCTGATGACTTGCTAGAGTGATGTGAATTATTATGCGATATTCGGTTGTCTATGTGCAAGTGTACACATATTTTTGTAGCAAGCAGTAAGTAAATTATCGAATCCACAGGGACTATTAATTCTTCTAATTACCCAAAATTAATTCTTAGTAACTCAGTTTGTAACCATTCAAATTCATCAAGAGAAATGAATTAAAAGAAATCACAATTGCTGGAACAAAATTAATGCTAAAGCAGGGAAAACAGAGTAAAAATTTCAGAAAATAGAGAGTGACTAACTTGTACTTTTAGTTAAATGGAAGGCTCGGATTAGAGGTAAATCATGCTTTAATTAAGTTACGAATTGAGTACATATTCATTCCATTCGATTCACTACAGATTTCACGGTATTCTCCCGAATCACCGAATATATGTTGTTTCATTTCTATTACTTCAGCACATTAAACCCACTGTATTTTATGTGCGTTAGGTGAGTGATTATCCCTAACCTACCCACTTAGTTAGCTACTAACCCTAACAAGGGGATAACGTGGTTTTCAAGTTTTCAGCCCCTCCTATTCTTCCCAGAAATCAAAGGAACACTGCTCATACCGGCTGGCCATGCGGATACAAACTAATAAATACAACCTCTTAAAAACCAAATCGATGGAAATGAAATATACTCATCTATAACATTAATTAAAAACAATCATCCTCTAATCCTCACCTTATGGTGATTAGTTCATACTACAGGAAAAACAACAACATAAAAGAAATCGAAATGTAGACATAATAAACAAAATGCAGAAAACTACTAAATGAAAGCAGAAAACATAGCAGAAGAAATCGGAAAGCTGCCCCAAAATATTTGACTCAGCATCGGCGTTGATCCCCTGGAGAAACCTTCCGTTTTGGGTAAACTTCCATTGATCGCCTTCCAATCGGAGCTCTCCGCCTCCTTCTTTCTCTCTCTCTGTTATTTTCGGGATTTTCAGCTTCTTCTTCCCCAAGAAAATGGTTGCCCACATATATATTCATTCTTTATGAAAACAAGGGCTGATTAGACAGGTCCTGAGACGTGGCGGGCTCTGGATGGTTGAAAACACGCTGACTGGACTGACAGATGCCAACTCATTTAATGAATAACAGCTCCCACGTGCGAAATTTGTATAGGTCTGAATCGCAAAGTTTGCTCCAGCAAACAGTTGTAAAACTGCTGCTCTTGGCTTCTGGAATTCTCCTTAATCAAACCTGAATTAATCGCATAAAGCACCTTAATTAAGACAATTTTGCTCTAATAATAATATTACTATATCAAAATTAATCATAGAGCAAAATACATCAAAGCTTGGAGTTTTCTAAAATATAATGAGATAAAAATCTACAATTTAGCCATAAAATACTAGCATATAACTCTTAATTTAAGAGTTATCAGTATCCAATTTCACAGGAAAATTTTTAGTAATTTCATAGTATATATTCCTACCATTCACACTATAAATTTTGCTTTATAAAATAATATTTTGATGTTACTTAACTTCACGTTATTTTAAAATGATGTTGATGTGGTTGATAATAAATAAAAGTAATGCTCATACTATTGTAGTCAAGGATGTAAAAATCGTCGATATTTGCCATCATTTTGCCGATATATCTGTATTTAATGGGGTCGACAAAGATATGGGGGGATACAGTCGTGTTACTTTGTTTTCGGCAATATATCGTCAATATCGGCGATATATCGCCAATATATAGTTTTGTAGATATCTCTTTGCATGCCAGAAAAAAAAATCGTGGATTTATCTTCATATATCGTGGATATATTGGCCAAATATCGACACAATATCGTGAAAAATATCTCAAAATATCTACAGAATATCCACGTTTCGGTCTCTATGCTATTATGAGAGTTTTCATTTCCAACATGAAGCTTTTATGAGTTCTTCTCATTTCCAACATGTTGTAAGTTTCATTTTATAACCTTCAACATGATAGTGCAAGCTTTTTGCATTGTATTTTTAGTTCAACATCAATGTTGAAGTGATTTTTGCTTGTTGTACTAGTTAAAACTTACATTTTCAACATTTTTATGAATACTTGTCATTTCCAATATGGTATTGTAAGCTTTTTGCATTGTATTTTCACCTCAACATCAATGTTAAGTTAACACTTACGGGCTTGTTTGATAACGTTATTGTTTCATGTTTCTCGTTTTTCAAAAAACAGACATGTTTGATAAATCATCCTATTTATTGTTTCTAAAAAATGGCAGATTTTGAAAAATTTTAAAAAGTAGTTTCTCAAATTCTGTTATTATTTTTTTTTTCAGGTTTCATGCATGTATTCCTATTTCTCTTTTTACCCATCTCTTCTCTCTCTCTTCTTTCTCTCTCTTCCATTCTATTTTTTTTTTCTTTTAATACTTTTTAATCTTTTTGTTTTTTCTTCTTTTTTATTTTTATTTTTTGATTTATTTATTTCTATTCGATCTCTCTCTTTCATTATAATCTTTTTTCTTTTAATAGTTCATTATCTTTTTTTTTCTTTTTTCCTTTTTACATTTATGTTTTTCTCTTCTCTCTTATTTTCTTATTTTCTTTTACTTTACATTAACGAGCTTATAGTTATTATTTTCTATTTAATTTTCTATTATTTTTCCTTTTGGTACGATTTTATTTTTTTTATTAAATAAATAAACTAATAATGTATTTCATGTTTACCATTAAATATAAAAAAATGTATACATTCTCTCTCTTTTTCTGATTTTACTTGTGTGTATTATTGCCTAATGCATTTTAAAAAAATAAAAATAAAGTTTATTATTAAATTAAAAAAATATGGGTATGTTCGATTGTCTGACCTTAGACAATTTACAAATTCGTCTAATTGAACTAAGTCAAAATCGTTCAAGGTGAATTGATTGAAATGAGAAATAACATTGCAAATCAAATTTGAACAACATTTGAAGGATAAAATTTATTATTATTATTATTATTATTAATTAGGTGTTGGGCATTAATAAAATACTATAACATTTTTATAATTGTTTTATATTTATTTTGATGCATGTTATATGTTTTATTATAGTATATGTACTAAATTTTATTTTTACCAAAAAACAAGAAACAAGAAATAGCAATAGTTATCAAACATGTTTCTGTTTTTAGTTTTTAAGAAACAGAAACGAGAAACGAGAAACATAAATAGGAAACAAGAAATGAGAAATGAGAACGTTATCAAACGGGGCCTACATTTCCAACAAACTTTTATGAGTTTTTCTTATTTCCAACATGATATTGCTAGCTTTTGCATTGTATTTTCACTTCAACATCAATGTTGAAGTGATTTTTGCTTGTTTGACTAGTTAAAACTTACATTTCCAACACTTTTATGAATTCTTCTCATTTCCAACATGACATTATAAGCTTTTTGCATTGTATTTTCACCTCAACATCAATGTTGAAGCCAATGCTTACATTTTAAACACTTTTATGAATACTTCTCATTTCCAACATGATATTGTAAGCTTTTGCATTGTACTTTCACTTCAACATCAATGTTGAAGTGACATTTTCTTGTTTGATTAACCAAAACTTACATTTTCAACACTTTTATTATTTAAACAACAAATTTACCAATATAAATACCCCCTCCACACCACTCTTCTTCCACCCTCTTCTCCATTTCCAACAATTTGCTAGTTCTCAAGCAAAAATCACTCTCCATTTCCAATCTCTTCATTTCCAACACTTATAGTTGTAGAGCTCTTTCTTTCTAACTATATGTTTGATGTTATAATGTTTATCTCTAATTAAATGCTTAATGTTTTAAATTTGACTTTATTATCTTTATTCTATGTTTAATGTTATATTTTCACTTTTTTAATGTCGTAATTGCAATCTTATTCTACTTTTTATATGTGTAATTTCACCTCTTTTTATCTGTTGGAATAGAAATTTTGGCCAATCAAAAATTGCCAGTCATTACCCAACATTGATGACGAAATTATATTTAATTAGGGATTAATTAAATTAGCGAGGATCCCTAAATTAAATTATGGCAAATTCAAATACGCAATTGGGTTATTTGAAATTTGGAAGACAAAAGCCCGAATTGAAGGCCCTAATCAGCAAAGTCCAGGCCTTGTCCAAAAAGGGCTGACCCAAAGTCAACCAGGCCCAGTCCAAATGGCTAGGCCCAAAGTCAACCAGGCCCAACTCGAAAGGGTTTGGCCCAAAATCAACTGGGCTCAGTCCAACAAGCCCAAGCCTATCTGGAGGTCTTGAGGAACTCTATAAATAGAGAGTTTCCTCCTTCATTTGGGGGGTTCAGAACTGAAGAAGCTCAGAGAGAATTCAGAAAAAAAGCTGTGAAGTCTCCATAAGCTCATGAAGATCAAATACCTTCTGAACAAAGAACACTTCTTGAAGATCAAGAACGATTCAAGAAGATCAACAAGCAAGAAGTCGATCATCCAACGATCAACAAGCCAGAGGCCGATCATCAAGTAGATCAATAAGCAAGAAGCCGATCATCCAACGATCAACAAGCTAGAGGCCGATCATCAACTAGATCTAAAAGCCAGAAGTCGATCATTAAAGAATATCAACAAGCTACAAGTCGAAGACCTTCTACAAGCTACAGGCCGAAGACCTTCAACAAGCTCAAAGCTGAAAACTTTTCCACAAGTTCAAAGTTGACGATTCAACCTCAAGAACAAGCTTTCCAGCCCTCAAGTCAAGTATACAACAAGAGAAAGAATAAGAGGAACATACATTAGAGATTGTACTCCACTATACTGAAATCAATACAAATCAAGTTATTTATACGTATTAAATTTCCCTGTCGAAACCTCGTGTGAACAAATTGGCACTCCCAGTGGGACAATCTCTACCTCTCATCTCTTTCTTTCATCTCAACATACAAGTGAAGTAATGTCATCCAAAAAAGACTTTTTCGATGACCGTTGACAAGAGCAACTCGTACACGGGTTCTATTACCCATAGTTGTTCCGATGAACGGAGGCTGCAAGAGGATAAAGCTTCTATTGCAGGCGAAGTAATGACACTGTCAGGGGCATCGACTAACAACAAGTTTTCTGTTAAGTTTAACCCCTTATTCTATCTTGATTCTGATGTAGTGTCCGTCATGACAACTAAAGCAAACACCGTGGAGGAAAGAATGACAGAGATGCAGGAGTAAATCAACACCTTGATGAAGGCGATCGAAGAAAGGGATTCTCAAATCGCATACTTAAAGAGCCAGATTGAGAACCCAAATTTCGTTGAGTCAAGTAAAACTCCCGCTGTTAAAGATTGCAATAAAGAGAGGGTTGTTGTGCAAGAAGGTCAACCACAACACTCCACTTCGATCGCTGCACTATCTGTACAACAGCTTCATGACATGATAATGAACTCCATTAGAGCTCAATATGGTAGGGCTTCTCAAAGTTCTCTCTTGTATTCTAAACCATATACTTAGATAATCAATAATTTGAGAATGCCAACTGGATATCAACCACCAAAATGCCAGCAATTTGATGGATAAGACAACCCTAAGCAACACGTTGCTCATTTCATCGAGACATGCGAAAATGCTGGTACACGAGGAGATCTACTGGTTAAACAGTTCGAACGAACGCTGAAAGGGAACGCATTCGACTGGTACACTGATCTAGAGCTTGAGTCGATAGACAGTTGGGAACAGTTTGAAAAGGAATTTCTCAATCGCTTTTACAACACAAGACGAATCGTCAGCATGTTCGAGCTCACCAACACTGGACAACGAAAAGGTGAACCTGTTGTCGACTACATAAATCGTTGGAGAGCCATGAGTCTCGATTGCAAAGATCGCCTCACTGAATTGACAGCTGTGGAGATGTGCATTCAAGGCATGCACTGGGAACTTCTTTACATTCTCCAAGGTATAAAGCCTCGCACCTTTGAAGAACTAGCAACTCGTGCCCACGACATGGAGCTAAGTATCGTTAGTCGAGGAGATAAAGACTTTCTAGCCCCTAAAGTAAGGAAAGATGGAAATAACATCGAGGAAACTTCAGAAGAATCTATGGTTGTCAATACAACTCCTCTCAAGTTGTCTTCAAAAGACAGGAAGATTGAAAAGCGATAAGAAAATGAAAGACATCGCTTAACATTGAAGGAAAGACAGGAAAAAGTCTATCCTTTTCCAGATTCTGACATTCCTGATATGTTGGAACAACTACTGAAAACACGACTGATTGAACTTCCAGATTGTAAACGGCCGGAAAAGATGGAAAAAGTCGATGATCCCAAGTATTGCAAATATCATCAAGTTATCAGTCATCCAGTGGAGAAATGCTTCGTCCTAAAAGAGCTAATTCTACGATTAGCTAAAGAAGGAAAAATTGAGCTAGACCTGGATGAATTAGCTCAGACAAATCATGCTGCAGTGATAACAAACACATGCAATCAAATACACTCTAGTTTGCTTCATGATCAGGAGGTGCGCCTAGTTCAATTTGGAACCTTAGTACCTGTATCTATTTGGTTTCAACATGAAGTGCCAAGAAGCAAACTTCAAGACGTGGTCAAGCCTATCAAAGATCAAGATAAAGGTTGGATTGTTATGTCTCATCAGAAGAAATCGGGGCAACATGTTGTTCAGAATGAACATTGCCCATTCAGAAGAAAGAACAAGTGTCAAAGAAAGGATGATCCAAGGAAGCCTAAACCTGAGAGGAAAGGAAATAAAAATTGTTCTTAATCTCGCCAACCGGTGACCTTAAAGGAATTCTTCCCAAGAGATTTCTTTTCCATTGAAAAAAAGGAAGAAGATTTGGCAAGTTCATACTGCACCAATGTGGAAGAAATTGATGATTCAAAAGAAGCCGAGCAAAGGTCTTCTGTTTTCGATCGCATCAAGCCTTCAACTACTTGACCTTCAGTTTTCCAAAGGATGAGTATGACCGCGACAAAATAAGAAAACCAATGTCTAACTTCTGTCTCAACTCGACCTTCAGTCTTCAAAAGACTAAGTGTCTCCACATTGAAGAGAAATCAACCTTCAACATCTGTTTTTGATTGCCTCAAAGTAACAAGCGATCAACATGAAAGGAAGATGAAATCCTTGAAGGCAGAACTGTTCAATGAAGTGAACCATAACAAGATTCATAGTACTGTCCCTTTACGTATGAAAAGGAAGTTCTCCGTTCTCATAAATATAAAGAGTTCCTTGAAGGTGAAGAAAAATCTCGTCATTATAACGAATCCTACAAATGAAGGATTTGATCAAGACCATGGTGATGATAGGGGCCTTTAAAATGTAAAAGCTTCTCGTCGTAAGAGCCTAAACTACATGATGCTCCTGGCCCACACGAGCTTAAAAGGTGAACGGCCCCTAAAAAAAAAATTTCATTGAACTACGTTATGACTTGATTCCTTTAGTTAAAAGGGTACGTACGCAGCTTAAAAAAAACTTTTAAGTTCAGTCCCCTAAAAAAAAAAAAATTCATCCCATGAAATAAGACGTTGCAAGTTGGATGCATACGAGCAAGCTTCAACCCCTTCAAGTTCGGTTCGTCGCTCACTCCACTAAAGTTCGAGCTTCAGCCTCTTCAAGTTCGGTTTGTCGCTCACTCCCTCTAAAGTTTGAGCTTCGTTCTCCTGAAGTCCAGTTCGTCGCTCACTCCCACTAAGTTTGAGCTGCATCTTCTTCAAGTTCAGTTTGTCGCTCACTCCACCAAAGTTCGAGCTTCGTTATCCTCAAGTTTGGTTCGTCGCTCACTCCCTCTAAAGTTCGAGCTTCGTTATTCTCCAAGTTTGAAGGCTTCATCGTCGCTCTGCCATCTTCAAGTTAAAAGGCTTCGTCGTCGCTCTGCCATCTTCAAGTCAGGATACTTCGTCGCTACTCTGCCATCGCTCTGCCATCTCAACATCCTCTGTACTCTCAGCATTCTCTGTTTCTTCCAGAATCACATTTTCAGGCTCAACTGTGTCTTCCTCTGTCTGCACTGCTGATTCTTTACTTTTCTGCTTTTGCTTGCTCATATTTTCTGTTACAGCAAGAGGTCTTCCACTCCTCAACTCAATCGCTTGTACTTGCTCTTTACCTTCTCTTTTTGGAGTCTCGGTATCTGAAGGAAGTTTTCCTTGAGGTCTGGCCTTCAACTCATTTGCTAATTGTCCAATTTGAATTTCTAAATTTCTCAAGGAGGCTTGTTGGCTTTGAATTACAGCATCATTCTTGGCCATATACTCCTTCATGAGGCTCTCCAAAGAGGTTCCAGGAATTGATTGATTAATAGGCTTTTGATGTGGAAACTGTTGATTTTGCTGCTGTGAAAATCCGGGAGGATACTGCATTCTTTGATGACTTTGATTTGCTGCAGCATTACTTCCTTGACCACTCCAAGAAAAATTTGGGTGATTCCTCCATCCTGGGTTATAGGTGTTGGAATACGGGTTGTTCTGCCTCATGTTTTGATTTCCAACATAATTTACCGAAGCTGGGTTTCCAGGACAGAATTCAAACGTATGCGCTTCCCCACAGTAAACACATGATTCTGCTGTGACTTGATTAACTGAGGCAGCATTCTGTGACACATTCCCCATTGACATGTTCTTCAAAATATTTGCCATGGAAGCAATTTGGGCACTTAATGATGATAATGCATCAACTTCCAACACTCCTTGCTTCTTCTTCCCAGGGGTGCTTCTTACATCTGCCCATTAAGAACTATTGGTAGAAATTCTCTCCAAAATCTCATAGGCTTCATTAAAAGTCTTTGAAAGCAGAGCTCCATTTGCTGAAGCATTTACCATGTTCTGAGTATCCAAATTCAACCCATTGTACAGTGTCTCCATTTGGATGCAATGTGGTAGACCATGGTGCGGGCACTTTCTTAGTAATTCTTTAAACCGTTCCCATGCTTCACTAAATGTCTCATCATCATACTGCCTGAATGCTACTATTTCAGCTCTATACTTAGCATTCTTCGTTGGTGGAAAATACTTTATCAAGAATTTCTCTGCCAAATCGTTCCACGAAGTGATAGATCCAGGTGGAAAAGTATTCAACCACGCCTTTGCTGCATCTCTAAGAGAATATGGAAATAATATCATCCTAAGTGCGTCTTTTGATACTCCTTGTTTCTTAAATGAATCACTCACACTTAGAAAAGACTTAAGATGCAAATGTGGATCTTCAGAAGGTAAACCATGGAATTGTCCCACCGTTTGCAACATTTGAAACATAACTGGCTTCATCTCAAAATTTGCTGCTTCAATTTCTGGTCCAGCAATTCCAGGATATAATTCATCAAATGTGGGTACTGCATAAGCCCTAATAGCTCTTTCCCTGTCATTGGCTAAAAGAACAGGGTTCTCAGCCATATTTCCCTGATTAACTGGTCGATTTCCTCTCAATTCAGGTTGTGGTTGATTCTCATCGATAGCAGGTCCTACTCGGGGTCCAGGAGGTATAAGTGGATCTTGTCTTTCCATTCGATATCGCCTATCTCTTTGACCAGCTCTTTGAGCTCTTCTCCTTAAATGAAATGTTCTCTCAATTTCTGGATCAATTCGAAATTCCAAGTCATAAGACTTGTTCATACACCACTAACACACCTGAAAGTAAAACCAAACAGCTAATACAGATTCAATTAAGCACCAGTTACCAAAAATCAATTTAAGTAAAAGAAAAATTAAATAGTCCCCGGCAACGGCGCCAAAAACTTGATGACTTGCTAGAGTGATGTGAAATTATGCAGAAACTTGATGTGTTTGCTAGAGCAATGTGAATAATTGTGCAAATTAGAGTGTTAATGCGCAAGTGTACACATTCTCTTTATAGCAAGTGGCAAGTAAAATTATTGTATCCACGGAGACTATTGATTTTTCTAATGATCCTAAATTAATTTTTAGTAACTCATTTGGTAACCATTCAAAATTATCGAGGGAAATGCCATAAAAGAAATCATAAATGCTGGAACAAATTTAATGCTAAAGCATGCAAAACAGAGTAAAGACTTCAGAAAACAGAGAACGATTAACTTGTACTTTTAATTAAAGGAAAGGCTCGGATTAGAGGTAAGTCATGCATTAGCTAAGTTATAAACTGAGTATACATTCATTCCAATCGATTCACTACAGACTACACGGTATTCTCCCGAATCACTGAATGTATGCTGTCGCAATTAAATTACTTCAGCATAATAAACCCTCTGTACTTTGTGTGCGTTAGGCGAGTGGCTATCCCTAACCTACCCACTTAGTCAGCAACTAACCTTAACAAGAGGCTAACGTGGTTTTTAAGTTTTCAGCCCCTCCTATTCTTCCCAGAAATCAGAGGGACGGTGTTCGAAACGGCTGGCCAAGCGGAAACAAACTAAGATTAAAAGCCCTTAAAAACCAAACCGAAGGAGATGAAGTCTACTCAACTATAACATTAGCAAATAACAATCATCCTCTAATCCTCACCTAAGAGGGATTAGTTCATGCTACAGTGAAAACGGAAAAACAGTAGAAATGGAAACATCATGGAAATAAAAAACAGAAAATAACTAAAAGACAGTAGAAATTGTAGCAGGAGAAGTCGAAATGCTGCCCCAAGTTTCTTGCCACAGCAACGGCGTTGCTCCGACTGGAATCCTTCCGTTTTTGGCAAACTCCGGTGAAGGCTCCTGGTCCAAGCTCTCCTCTGCTGCTCCTTCTCTGTTATTTCGGGATCAGCACCTCTCTCCCAAAATACCCATCTCTCCCACAACAAAAAACGGCTGGCCATTATAATAGTCACCCTTTTATGAAAACGAGGGCTGACTGGGCTTGACCTAGTGACGTGGCGGCCTCTAATTCGCTGGAAGCAGATGACTGGACTGACAGATGCCAGCTCAATTAATGAATACAGCTTCCACGTGCGAATTTCGTAAAAGCCTGATGCGCGAAATTTGCTCCAGCAATTAGTTGAAAAACTGCTGTTCTTGGCTTCGTAACTCCTCATTAATCCACCCTGATTTAATCACATAAAATGCCTTAATTAGAATAAAATTGCTCTAATAAAGATATTACTATATCAAAATTACTTCTAGAGCAAAATGACTCAAATCTAGGGAATTTCCAAGATTTATAGATATAAAATATAGAAATTTAGCCCAAAAATACAAGCATATAACTCTTAATTTAAGAGTTATCATCGCTCACTCCACCAAAGTTTGAGCTTCGTTATCCTCAAGTTTGGTTTGTCACTCACTCCCTCTAAAGTTCGAGCGTCGTTCTTCTCCAAGTTTGAAGGCTTCATCGTCGCTCTGCCATCTTCAAGTTAAAAGGCTTCGTCGACGCTCTGCCATCTTCAAGTTAAAAGGCTTCGTTGACGCTCTGCCATCTTCAAGTCAGGATACTTCGTCACTACTCTGCCATCTTCTAAGGAGGTTTCGTCGCCGCTCCATCCTCAAGTTCACAGGCTTTATTTCTTAATCTTCAAAGTCGAGATTGTCGCTTCATCTCCAAAGTCGAGGTCATCACTTCATCTCCAAAGTCGAGGTTGCCACTTCATCTTCAAAGTCGAAGTTGTCACTTCATCTCCAAGTCAAGGTTGCTGCTTCGTCTTCAAAGTCTGGCAACTTAGCTTTGTCTTCAAAGTCTGGCACTTCACTTCGAAGTCAAGGTTGTTGCTTCATCTTCAAAGTCTGAAAGCTTCACTTCGTCTTCAAAAGTTTGACGGCTTCGCTCCGTCTTCAAAGTCTGGCGGTTTTGCTTCGTCTTCAAAATCTGGTGGCTCCGCTTCATCTTCAAAATCAAAGTTGTTGCTTCTGTCTTCGAGTCGAAGGTTGAATAATGCTCTGTTGCGAAGTGGGGGATAATCATCCATACACTTGCTTCTGTCTTCGAATCAGAGGTTGCATAATGCTCTATTGCTAAGTGGGGGATAATCACGCCTACACTTGCTTCTGTCTTCGAATCGGAGGTTGCATAATGCTCTGTTGCGAAGTGGGGGATAATCACCCCTACACTTGCTTCTGTCTCGAATCGGAGGTTGCATAATGCTCTTTTACGAAGTGGGGGATAATCACCTTTACACTTGCTTCTGTCTTCGAATCAGAGGTTGCATAATGCTCTGTTGCGAAGTGGGGGATAATCACCTCTACACTTGCTTTTGTCTTCGAGGTCGAGACTTCATAATTTGTTGCAGAGTAAGGAATGAACACTGATGGACACAATCACCTTTACTCGTGCTGGCCCTATATCAGTGTCACCCCTATACTTGCCTAGTTTCATTCATTGAGGGAATTGTAGCTGCAAACAAAGAACAAAATGGAAAAAAATTCACAAAGAAAAAAAATTGGTTTACCTGGAAAGCCCGCTTACCTCATTGGAGATTAATGTTGAAACAAAGCTTCAGAATAAAGTTGTTAATATTGACTCTAAAAAAAGAATCATTTTATTAGTAAAGCCAACAAAAGAAAAAAAATGTTGGAGAAAATGAAGAAAAAAAAAAGGTTGAAAAAAAAGAAAAGAAAAAAAAAAAGGGAAATGAGAAAATAAAAGGAAAAAAAGGGAGAAGTAAAAAAAAATGGAAATATGCAAGTTGCAATTGCAACAACTTGATAGCTAGATGCACAAAAAAAAAAAAAAAACGTGATGTTATGTTTATCAAAGAAAGGAAAGTATATAATCTATTTTTTTATATATTCTTTTTCTTTCTTCCTCTTTACAGGTCATCTTCTTCTTTAAGAAAGAGAAATTTCTCTATAAAATGAGAACCATCTTCTTCTCCTTTGATAAAACCCATACGCAGCCATAGCAAGTGCAAGACCCATGTAATTGCCTAAATTAAATAAGTCGACGTTAGCCGCAAGTGGCACAGGATTTCCTCCTCAAAACAGACCACAATTCTGGCGAACGCCCACAGGTCCGGCAACGTGCAGCAGCTCCGATGGGTACCACGAACACGAAAACTCCGAACAATTGGCGGCTCAGCGATCCCGTGGAGACCCACGGCGGCACCACAGATTTTCTGCAAGTCAAACCAGTAGCATAGATGAATTCGTGAGTTAGCTGGGTTTCCTTTGATAAGACTGCAGATTGGGTCTCGAAATGGTGCAGGAAGATTGATCAAGCTTGAATTCAATGAAGAAGGTGAAGGCGCAATACTCTATTTATAGATGAAGATGATGGAATCTCAACCGTCTGAATTCAAATATAAGATTTTTTCGGCTTGGGTTGATTAGTATCTTTGTTGTTGAAGTTCTTGAACAACTCAACTCTTCTCTATTTATAGGGGGAATATCAAATCCCAACCAACAAATGCGGTTGAAATCCAAATAAGATCAACCAAAATTCTTCTCAACGAGATCCTTCAAAATTTGGGTGTTTGAAATTTTCTCCAAAACAGAATCCAAACAAAATGTGAAGTTTAGTTGAAATCACAAGTCTACCCCATGAATTAAAACTAACCTTTATAATATCTATTCTGATGCTATCAAATTTAAGTAGAATTCAAAATTTACTCCCAGCCAAAACTTTGGGCCAAATTTAAATTATCCTACCTACATTTTGGTTGGCCACATATTCTACTCCAAATTATTAAAATAGGAGACAAATTGAATTTTAATCCAAATTCAAAAGCAAAATTTGAGTGGAAACTAAATTTTACTCCATCCAAATCTCAATCCAAATTGTTACTTCAAATCAAAATTTGGTTGGAATCTCATATTTTTGCTAAGATGTGGATAGAATTAGAAAATTCTACCTTTAGAATTGTTCAATTCCAAAATTGGAACTACATCAAATTCTATCCCAAATAAAAATTCTATTCCAAATTCAAGTCAAATAGAATTTTATTTGAAGTCAAAATTTGGGCATAATCCAAAATTTATCCCAAATCAAAATTTGATTGAAATTCAAATTCAAGTTCTATTCCAATTCCAAATATAATTGAGTAGACTTTTATCTCAAAAAGTGAAATTTGGGCACCCCAAATTCAAGTTTCAAAGTCAAATCCATTGGTAGGTTCTAAATTATGGCCCTAAATAAAAAAAAGGGTATAATTTGAATAGTACTTGAAATTCAAATTAGATAAAATTCAAATTTTGAATTAAGGAGAACATAAATTCTACCGAAATTCAAATCAAGGTTTGATGCCAAGTAAGAAAATCAAAATTATGACCAAAATTCATATTTTGATGAATTGGCACATCAAATGGAGTCCAATTTAGGAGCAAATACCTTAAATTTTGATTCCAAATTATCTTTTTCGAGATTCACTCACGCATACTAGTGCATAAATCTCAAAAAGGGGCATATGTTGGAATAGAAATTTTGGCCAATCAAAAATTGCCACGTCATTACCCAACATTGATGACGAAATTATATTTAATTAGGGATTAATTAAATTAGCAAGGATCTCTAAATTAAATTATGGCAAATTCAAATACGCAATTGGGTTATTTGAAATTTGGAAGACAAAAGCCTGAATTGAAGGCCCTAATAAGCAAAGTCCAGGCCTTGTCCAAAAAGGGCTGACCCAAAGTCAACCAGGCTCAGTCCAAATGGCTAAGCCCAAAGTCAACCAGGCCCAATTTGAAGGGTTTGGCCCAAAATCAACTGGGCCCAGTCCAACAAGCCCAAGCCCATCTGGAGGCCTTGAGGAACTCTATAAATAGAGAGATTCATCCTTCATTTGGGGGGTTCAAAACTGAAGAAGTTCAGAGAGAATTCAGAAACAAAGTTGTGAAGTCTCCAGAAGCTCCTGAAGATCAAATACATTTTGAACAAAGAACACTTCTTGAAGATCAAGAACGATCCAAGAAGATCAACAAGCAAGAAGTCGACCATCCAACGATCGACAAGCCAGAGGCCGATCATCAAGTAGATCAATAAGCAAGAAGCCGATCATCCAACGATCAACAAGCTAGAGGTCGATCATCAACTAGATCTAAAAGCCAGAAGTCGATCATTAAAGAAGATCAACAAGCTACAAGCCGAAGACCTTCTACAAGCTACAGGCCAAAGACCTTCAACAAGCTCAAAGCTGAAAACTTTTCCACAAGTTCAAAGTTGACGATTCAACCTCAAGAACAAGCGTTCCAGCCCTCAAGTCAAGTATATAACGAGAAAAAGAATCAGAGGAACATACATTAGAGATTGTACTCCACTATACTGAAATCAATACAAATCAAGTTATTTACACGTATTAAATTTCCCTGTCGAAATCTCGTGTGAACAATATGTTTTGTGTTATACTTTTCATTTTATTATATTTATTTTATGTTTAATGTTGTGAATTTCATCTCTATCTATATGTTTGATGTTATAATGTTTATCTCTAATTAAATGCTCAAAGTTATAAATTTCACCTTATTATTTTTCTTTTATGTTTAATGTTATATTTTCACCTTTTTAGATGAGACATGGTTGATGAAAGATAACCTCCTATTGGTGTCATTGGAGTTGATCATGATACTCATGTGTGACATATATCAAATTATGTAAGAAATTTTGAAAATAACTTGAGTTGGGAGCAATACTGTCACTATCAAATCAACTATATTAATGCTAGTTTGGTACCTCCAAGGTTATCATCTTATTATTGAACCATTTACTTGTATGACAAGAATTTTATATCAATGGAGTATTTAAGTTCATTCATTTTTCGGTCTTTAATATTACCTATTATTGTATTAATATTCATATTTGACTCATAATTAGTGATATATATGCCTAAAATAGTAGTTTATGGCTTAAACAAGCTTATTCTAAAATTTCATAAACAAATTCACAATATTTTATAAGTTTATGTGATATTCGTGATTTTTTTTTTCAGAATATCCGTTGATATATCTGTAAATTTGAGTTATCGATATTGATACCAATATCGATTTTTGCATCCTTGAGTGTAGTAAATAAAAAATTTTACTAAACAATAAGGTAGATGAAAATTCAGCCATTTACATTAACTTCATGGACCTTCCCCACATGTACCTTACACTTTTCCCTATTTAATACCAGCACATTTTAATTTTATGAAAGAAAAAAAATATTGTTTCATGAACTTCACAAGGTATATCAATATTCATTTTGAACTTTTAACTTCATTAAATTTAACTTTAGACTTAAACTCTAGTGCAATATTCAAATTACCTACTAATTTTAATGAAAATAATAATAATAAAGGTAAAATTTCTCATTCACGAATTTCAATGAAAATAAGGCTCCGCAGAAGATTGAGATCAAAATCCACCATCGAATAACTCTCCCAAAACTAAAAAAGATTCAACAAAAAAGTAGTTCTAATGTTGTTTCCTTTGAATTCTCATTAATTTCATATTACATATATTTTTTATAATTCATTAAACTCACATCTAGATTTTTATTTTTTATTTTTAATACTGGTTCTTCAAAGAAGGCTTGCTAAAAGGTAAAAATTGATGCATTTTATCCTATTTCAAGGTAAAAATTGTAACACTGATTTAAATTTAAGGTGCAATTTGATGAAATTGAAAATTTGAGATAAAAATTGATGAGCATTCACTTTGTCAAATTAAAGTAACAATTGATATACTTTAATTTCTATATATAATCTTTAAATTCGTACATGCAAATTTGGTTGAATTGTTTAAATTGCTAACATCTTGGTAATGAGTGTTTTTGACTTGTAACTTGTAAGTTAAACTTGTGTGATATGAGATAAATTCATTTGGTTTTTGGTTTTTGAAAATTGTGTTTGTTCTCTCACAATTTCTCTACAATGGTTTTCATATTCTCTACAATAACTTTCTTCTTCTTAAAGAAACATTTGAGTTTGTAGCTAAATTCAAAAAACAAAAACAAGTTTTTGAAAACTTTTTTTTTTTTAGTTTTCAAAACTTGGTTTGGTTTTTGAAAACACATTTAAAAAGTAGATAATAAAACATAGAAATCCATAAGTAGAAGTAATATTTATAAGTTTAATTTTCAAAAACTAAAAAGATAAAACCAAATGACTATTAAACGGGGCCTAAAAAGTTGGTTTTGTATTTAGCATATGAGTTTGCTTGTTCTAAGTCATGAGTATGTTAATTCTACCAATTACACAAATCTATGTTATAAACTTATGAAACTCATTTTTTAATACGATGTACCAATGTTTACCAATTATATATTCACGAACTTAAATGCAAGATAAAGTTCAGTCTATTTCTTAATGCAATCGAAAAGTTTCAAATACTAGATCATACAAACTCAACTTTTTTTAAACAAAAAATTGTATGTTTTTATATTGTAATACATAAGATAAATTTGTGCATTTTTTTAGTTTAACAATTGAATCATCGACTTCTAAAATAGAAGTTTCATCCATTAACTTATATTTGAATTTTTTCTTTTGAGTCCAAAATTATGTTTGGATTGATAGTTGCATTTGATCAAACTTAATTTGATTTTTAGTAAAATCAATGAGTTACTCTTTCCCATTGTTTTTTTATGTAATTATTGGGTAAATTAGTGAAAATTAAATAGAAAGTAAGTAGAATTTGACATAGGTACAAATTGATTTTTTCCTTTGCTTTTTCCCCAAAAGAAACACGAACACCATTGGCGCCGGCGGGCTAATTGTCCGTTTTTTTCCAAGTTTTCGACTATATTTCTCTGACTCGCACCGTACTAATAACGCTGTTTCTCTTCCATTGAAGAATATCATCGAGCAGGTGATCTGCAGTGCGACTCTAGAATGGAGAAGGCAGCGGATGAACCATGCTCCCCGTTCAAGATTCTGATCGCATGTCCATCTGGTCTTCCTCCATCACAGGTCCTCTAATTTCCGTTCTCTTTCTCCGAATCCATACATTGCCTGTTTCTGATTCATATGCACATTCGTAATTGATTTTCTGATTCACATCTGCAATTCTCGATCGACAGGTTTCTATAGCTTTCAGCGAGAGGTACGATAGGATTCCGCATCCCGATTCTAGCTTGGAGGATTCCATTTCCGAGGTGAGACGCAGGATTTTCTTGTAACTGTTCGTTTCATTATAAATATTCTTATGCTGTAGCTTTAGAAATTTCGTTTTGAGCCAATGCTGGGGAGAGGATTTATTTACAACGCTGTTGAAGTTAAATCGATTCAATCTTGACTTTGGAAGCATTTATGTTGTTTACTTGTTTTGTTCTGGTCCTCCACATATTCTAGAACGCCACATTCGTCATGTTGATCAGGAGTTTTAGTCTTGTAGCCAAGTGAATTCTGTTCGTACGGAAAACTTGGTTTATATTTTCTGTTGAAGGCTTGAAGCGAAGTTTATCGTTGCTCAAATCTTTGGAATTCTTTCACTCTGTAGAACTACTATGTGGATATAGTTTTCGGTTCTCTTTTCCCTCCTAATTTTGTTTCAAATCTTTTTGCTCATAGATTTGGAATCGACGGCTTCAGACAAAGTCATCATTATTCAATGGGAAGAAGTTCAGAGTACGTGTGTTTTATTTTGATTTAAGCTTATCTGTATTATTTCGTTTGTGCTTTAACTAGCTTGTTTGATTTGTTTCTGACAATTAGACAGATTACGTAATTCATAATTGCTCTGCAACATGTGAAATTGTCTGCATTGAATCTACTTTTTAATCGTTATTTAGAAGTAATCCCAAGACACTGAACAAACATTGGTTTCAATAATGTTCGGTAGTAGTTCGTATCTAAATTTTGTTTCATCTGTTCTGCTTCAGGATGTCAATACTACTTCTGTCGTCAGTTGTCTCTTGTCCTATTAAATGGGGTGTCTTCATTTTTTTTCTTTATATATATATATTTCCTGCAATGGGAAGTGAATATATTCAACCTTATCCTTGAGTTTAAGAATGTGATATAACGATTAGCATTATTCTATTAGTTCATCATCATTTTATCTCCTTTTTTCAGATGTATTAGACCTTCTTCTTCTTTTTCTCTTTTTTTTTTTTGGTTATAGAGTATCGACTATATATACTCTTTCCCATTGATTTTCAGTATGGAGGATTAACATTACATAGTGAAGGAGGAAGTTCAAATGAAGATTCTCATGTATGCCTCCAATTAGGTTTGACAGATTATAGGTCTTTCTCCATCTCTTTTACATTTATATATTCACAAATTCTGTAGGATTTGATGAATATTAACATTTTGAAATTTGTTTGGACTTCTAGAGTTTCATTCTGTACCTTTATCTTTCATATTGATGTATGATGTCCTTCGAGAATTTTGATTTCCTAGGAGTTATATCTATATGTTTTTCTGATAAGTATCACTGAAGTTATTGTAATGGAAGGAACGGTGTGATATCCCATTGGAAATCTTCCCATTGTTAATATATTGGTAGTTGAACTCACGCCATATTTTTCTCTAGAAAAGGAAGACTTTTGTCTTTCTTTTTTTTTTTCTCCTTGTTTGAGACCTATATTTTATCTCCACCTTCAAGAATATAATTTTCCTACTGTTAACGAAGTAGCTTTCTCAAGTTATTTAGTTCCTTATATGATTGATAATTATGTTAGTTTCGACAATTAGAAATTCAATTTCATTATTAGCAATTTATTTGCCATTATATCAATCAAACAAATATGTGAATTTATTTCTAATGGTGGCTAGTAGAAAAAGGCATGATAATAATTTGAACATTGTGATTATTTAAGTCAGTTTTGTCCACTAACAATTTTCTCTCATATTCCTTTTATTAGGACTTTTGTGGGAACAAACTTAAGTCCATTGTGGGAAAAGTTCCTTGTTCCAGCAGAAGGTAACTCTCCATGATTTTAGAATTGGATACAAGATCCAATTGTTGAACATTGCTAAGTTCTTGCAAACTATTTATGCTAGTACGAAAATTAGTTTTGCTTATAACCTTATTCATTGCTTGAAACACTTGATACTAGAAACTAAATGATAGAGAATGAATATCCTCTGGAAGTTAATTCACAAACCCATTGAAATAGTATGGATTATTTGCAACTAATTTACTTTCAGAATTGTTTTCCTGCAGACGACTCAATCCAATGTCAGCACACCTCAAGTCCTCTGGGTAATGGTGCTATTGTGGAGACATCAGATGGAAAAATAGTTTTGTTGCAAAGGAGTAATAATGTAGGTGAATTTCCAGGTCACTTTGTATTTCCAGGAGGTCATCCAGAGGTATACCGTATGTAATTTCAGTGTTTCATTATCATGTCTATCATTTTTAAGGGTAATCTTTTGGCTTGTTTATAGTGTTGAGTTCTGAATGTGGCCGTTATCCTCAAAGCAAGCCTATCATTGGACTTCATTATTTGGTCCAACTTTTTGTTTACACATATACACTAAAAATATTCAATTAGTCAAAGCAGTGTATATATATTTGTATGCACACAATCTTTGTTTGTTTGTTCTTTTTGTTTTTGTTTTTGTGCCTCTCTTGAAAGTCTTTGCAGTGCCTGCTCATCTGCTTTCCAATAACAAAATGTCCAATATCTGCAGCCTCAAGAGCTTGGTATAGAATCTCATGACCATGTGAAGGGTTTTGCAGATTCCAGTACCATTAAGGGAAAGCTTTCACAGGAGATGTTTGACAGCATTATCCGTGAAGTTGTGGAAGAAATTGGAGTACCGCCAGAATCCCTTGTATGTTAATCCCTTTGTCTCTCTGATGATGAGTAGGGTGCTTGGTGTCTTCTATCAATTAAGTTATCCATGTACCTTCTTTTTTGGGTTTTATATTTTGATGAAATTATCTGTTTTTATAAGAAAATCTGGTAAGAGGTGATTTCATCAATTTAACTGTGGGATGGTAATAACATAGTTACAAGCCCCGTCACTTTCTGTAGTTTTTATTAGCCTAGTGTTCCAAATTTTAGTCTCGTTCTCAACCCATATTACCGGTTCAATTAGAAGTTTAAATGATGTATTTTGTCTAGGAGGCTCCTAATCTTTTGTTTTTATTGTTTTTATAGAGCTCAAGTGGGAGCTATCTGTTGTGATTGCGCAAGTCAATTAATTGCTTTTCAAAGTATTTTTATTGTAATATGCTCTTCTTATAACTTATGCAGAGAAACCCAGTTTTTATTGGTATATCCCGCAGAGAATTAAATGTTAGACCCGCTGCCTTTTTCTTCATGAAGTGCAGTCTGGAGTCTCTGGAAATTCAGGAATTGTATACCAGTGCACAAGATGGCTACGAGTCCACTCAACTTTATACAGTTCCATTGGTTAGTACAAAAATATTTTTTCAATCAGTGTATCCATGTACTGAGACCGAAACACATCTGAATTATGATAGAGCTAGGGAAGTGAATTTAATAACAATATTGGATTGACAATGAAGGATTACAAAACTACTAGACATTTGATAGGTCTTGTGCTCTCCAAACTGAAGCTAGAATTCCCTAATAGAACCGACTCCTCTCCTTTACATCACCCTCTTGGCCACTTCATGCCTCTATTTCCCCTTCGTGCGTCCCTATTGCTTCATTTTATTACTAACAGAATTTATATAAGGAACAGACTCCCATCCCCCCTTCTAAAGCATATACTGCATTCATATTCTTGCCTGTATGGATGACCCACTTAGCTTTCTTTAAGCTTAAGTAATTCAATACACTGGCTCCCTTGCTGATATGTTTCCTAGGCTCCTCGGTCTATCCCACATACAAACATCACAGTGGCAGATTCATGGGACCACGGCTCTAAAACTTGGGTTATGGATTTCAGTAGACATTTAAAAGATGACAAGATTATGGAATGGGCATCTCTTCTACATTCACTCTCCCCAATTTGCTTGGATTCATGGCTGTGGCCTTCAGGCTCAAAAAAAAACCTTCTCTGTTGGTTCTTTGTCGGTAGATACAGCTGTCCTTACTAGTTCCACAAACAATTACCTATGCAAGGCAATCTGGAAAGGTTTTTACTCAAGGAAAATCAAATTTTTTTACGGGAGCTTTGTCATGGTGGTATTAACCTGGCGTATACTTCAAAAAAGATTGCCTTATCTTGCAATATCGCCTAATTGCTGTATTATGTGCATGAAAGCTACTGAGACACGCTGCCATTTGTTTGCCTATAGCGAATTTGCTAGAATTTTTAGGAATTTTTACTTGCTGCTTTTGATTGGGCTTTGCTGATGCCAAGCAACATCCAAGATCTCCCATCCACCGTTTTATTGGGGCACTATTTTAACGAGGAGAGAAGAAGATTCTTTTGTGGCTATAAATAGAGCTTTCTTTTGAAACCTTTGGGGAGAAAGGAATGGCGGAATGGCAGAACTTTTCAATAATAAGTTTTCCTCCTTCCCCCCTTGCTACCTTAGTCGCTACATGGAGGTTGTTTTTGTAATCACCTATGGTGGCTGGGTTTTTTCCCCCATCTTTTGTATATTTCAATTCAATCAATGAAATCATCAATATAGGCCTCCAGAGTTTCACCTTGTTTTCGAGGTGGAATTTTGGAAACTGCTTGGACACCCACTTGAATTCTTCCCAAGTACTTTCTTCTAATTACATTCATCCCACTGAATAAAGACATCCAGTTCCTCTTTGGTGGAATTTATTGATGGAACTCCCAACACTGTCGCTGTTTGCGGTTGGAGCTCAAGAATTGAATCAGGCTGAGGGTTAATGGTGTTGGGTTCTAGTTGGTGCCCTTGGTGAGTTATAGCTGTGAAACATGTTGCAGTGGTTCCCCGCTGTTGTAGGTAGGTCAAGTTTGAAGGCTACCTTTCCAACCCTTTCCAAAATTAGAAAAGGACAATAATATCTTGATGCCAACTTTGCAGATCACCTAGCTGATGCGGTCTTTTGTCTATATGGTTGTAGTTTAAAGAAACGCCAGGTCCCCTAGCTAAAATATCCATTTCCCTTCAACATTTACCTATTGAAGCTTTCATTAGTGGTTGAGCTCAAGTTAATTATGCTTGAAGATCATTCAAATTGGCTTAACGTTTCAGCAAGAATTGGTCGATGGAGGATATATGTGAAGATGACTGACCATGACAAATTAAAGGTGAAGGGAGACATGTCGTATAGAAATTGAAACATAATAGTTTTGGTGGACACTAGAGAACTACTTGTAATCACTCCACATTAATTAGTTGATTCTTTCCTGTCCAATGACACGATACATGCCAGGTCCTTCCTGAAAGATTCATACATCAGAATCTGTTTCAATGAACAGAGGTATCAGGTAATGTAACTTTCTACGTGGTGAACAAAGGCAATTGCTCCAACCACCGATGGATCTTTAAGTTGTTTGCCTTCTCCCACCTTAGTTCGCACCATCAGTTGGGTAGCAGTACATTCTGAATCCTCTTGTTTCTTCAACAATGCGTCACACCTTCAGCGAGTACTGCAATGCTTCTTTCCAAGGCTGAATCTTGTATACCTCCCATCACCATTCTTAACAGAGATTCAACTGATTCCATATGGTTATCCACCTTCTTTCAATTTGTATAAATGAAGAAAATGCTCTGATACCATTGAATTAACGGGGAAGATCTAAAAACTACCAGAGCACTGGAGGCTTACAATTTCTTTTGTTCAACCTAAAAAGGCTATGGGTGAATTCATAAGTGATGCAACCTTGAAGAAGATGGTTCAATCAAGACTTAATTCGCCTTGTCAAATCTAAAATAGTTCACCTCACTATGGAGCAAGATATTGTTTGGTGCATCATTTCTTGGCTAGGATTAGGAAGAACTGAGCTATAAAAGGAGTAAAATTCAATCGTTCTTGTTGAAATTTAGATGCATAGATTGATGCTTTTCCCTGATCAGAATAATGTTGAGAACTTGACAATCTCTCTCCCACATTATAGAAACTAGATTTTACTTAATGCATCAACTTTTGGCTAAGATTAGAAAAGAAAGGAGCTGGAATTATGAGCACAATTAAACGTTATTTACTTATTTATTTATTGAGATTTCCAGATTTATGAGTTCACCTGTTTCAGATTGATATAGAGAACATGACGTCCAAAATGCCAGGCTGCCATCATGGCGGATTTTTTCTCTACAAGTTGATGTTACAAGCTGCCAAGGACAATAAGTTCATAACTGCTGATTAGAGTTTAAAGCCTTTTCACATGTCTTGGGGAATTTATCCAAGATTAGACTCCGAGAACATGTTGGAAAGCAGTTAAAGCCAAGTTTCTGGGTAACCAGGTATCTTATTTCAGAAGTTTCAACAAGTAACCATCCAGACTTACTATGACATTATTTATAGACTTGAAAAGATGCAACTCAACCCCATCTCGTCAAAGTGGACATCTGTCAAATAAATTTTTTTCTAAATAGTATCACAAGCAAATGTTGGATAGATGTATGTGTTTAATAAAAGCAGATTAAATTATGCACTAATGTTGGGTTCTATCCCAATAGCTATAATAGAGATGACTTTCAAGCTACTCTAGTTCCTTTTCATATGATTTCTTTATACCATCAAAGGACGCCTTGGGATCCAAAGGTGAGCTCATCTTGAGATTTCTTAGAACATTTTAGCTTCCATTTAGAGGAAAGTATGATAATGTTGTGCTGCAGGGTTTGACTTTACTAACCAACCTTTATTATCTCATTTTGATTCTTGCAGTAAAGCAATAAAGATTAAACCAAGCACGAAGGTATGCCTCGTATCTCAGATAATATTTTCTGGTATACCTTGTTATGCCTTGATGATATTTGAAAAAAAAAATGATGGAATATCAGTAAGAATCTTCCTTTTCCTGACGTATCATATTTACATTGATAAAAAAAATTAGTAGGTCTGTATATTTATTCAATATATCATCACTAAACCAGATACAAAAGTAGGAAGATGAACTCTTACTTCTTGATGGGAGGTAACCATGTTGCGCTCATGATCTTTCTTTCTCATATTTTATTGCATTATTAGTCAGCTTCATATTAAATTTCACGCATTTTGAACAACGTTGCTTTTATGAGAGTTTGATATTGCCGTATAGGGAACATGCCAGTCAATACAGTAGTCATAACATGTTGAGCTTACTTTAAGGGATTGTCAAACTAGATTAGCTGCTGTTAGATTACGTTTTCTTCATAAGAAAAACGGAAACATTTGACTATCCTCTGAGCCCATCATTTATCATCACCCAAGTCAAGACTATTTCTAGAGCTGAATGACAATAATTTCATCCCATCTCATGGTAAATATCCCATATAAATGAGCCATGTTTATAAATGTCAAAACTCGATTGATCAAAATCGATAGGTCATTGACCTTGAGAGGTAAAGCAGAAATAGCAGCAGTTGTTTACTTTTGTGCGTTGGTAAAGTGATTGATCAAGCAATCAACCACTATGAAAATTACACTGTTTCAAGTACGGAAAGTGACCATTTTGGTTTCTCACACAGAGATTACACAATTGGTTGTAAAATAAAGCAACCTTTAT
Source organism: Trichosanthes truncata (assembly GCA_033996785.1). Lineage (NCBI taxonomy): Eukaryota > Viridiplantae > Streptophyta > Magnoliopsida > Cucurbitales > Cucurbitaceae > Trichosanthes > Trichosanthes truncata. The sequence goes on along the minus strand of JAWPNB010000008.1, from coordinate 20,632,454 downwards.
TGGCCAAGTTCACAGTCAACAACCCATTACTAGATTTGTAACATATGTGGACTTTTCTTTCCCCTTCCCTTTTTTCTTTTAACATAATGCCTATTTATCGATGAGCATGGAGGGCCCCACGTGGACAAGTCACTACATCTCATGTGAGGTAAATTGGGCCAAATACGAAGAACAATCGAGCTTGCCACACGTGCGGTTAGTTGCCTTTTAAAAGATTCCTTCTACATTACGCGTGTAACGCACCAATTGAGGATCCCATTTGTTTTTATTTTTATTCCTTTTTATAGCATACAACTTGTGTCTTTACTATATAAAAAAAGTGCAAACTTACTTTTTTATATTATCTATTTCTATTTGTTTATTTCTATTATTTTTAGAACTAAATAGATTAGGGATTTAATTATAAGTTTAGTACTTAAGTCATGTTTGATAATCATTTGATAAGTCTTTAAAAATTAAATTTGTAAATATTATTTCTACTTATGAGTTTTTTTGTTTTGTTTTGTTAACTACTTTTTACATATGTTTTTAAAAACCAAGCCAAGTTTTGAAAATGAGTTTCTTTGTTTTGTTAACTATTTTTTATATATGTTTTCAAAAACCAAGTTGAGTTTTGAAATTAAAAAAAAATAGTTTTCAAGAATTTGGTTAAGAATTTAAATTTTTTTCTTAAAAAAGATGAAACTTATTGTAGAGAAATAATGAGAAAACAAGCAAAATTTTCAAAAATAAAAAATCAAATAGTTATTAGATAGGGCTTTAATTTTCAAGTTTGTGTTTAATAAGACTTTTCACTTTAAAAAGTTTTTAATAGGTTGTTGAATTTTAATTGTGTTTAATATGTCTTTATGTGTCTAGTAGGTCATTGAACTTTCATTGTTGTGTCTAATAGGTTCTTGATTTATTCGATATTTTTTAAAATTCACGGATTTATTGTATACAAAATTGAAAGTTTGTCCTATTCGACAATTTAATTTTACGTCTAAAAAATGTTATTTTCTTTTTAAAAAATTTGAATATGTTAGGGACTTATTAGGCCCAATTGAAAATTTAATGATTTATTAGACATTTTTTAAAGTTTCAGAGATTTATTAGATGCAAATTTGGAAATTTAGGGACTAAACTTGTAATTTAACCTAGATTCTACCTCAACTTGTTAGATTAATTTACCAATTTTAGTCCCTAACATTTGTACTTGGTTTTGATCTAATCTCTATAGTTTTAAAAGTATCTATTTAGTCCTTATAATTTCATTAAATATTTCAAAATACCTTTGATATTATCAAATATTGGTAGTTTTCTTAGCTGACGCATTTTCTTTGAATGTGTGACACTTTCTTTGGATGTGATAGACAAATAATGGAATGGTATCCAAAAAAAGGAATGTTTCATGTAAGAAACCTGTCAATGTTTAATCGATTCAAGGATGTTGAAGAGATTTAATCAAACTATAAAGATTAAATTACAACTTTTAAAGCTATAAAGGTTAACTTAAGCATAGCTTAGTAGTAATTGGCATGCATCATCGACTAAGAGATTAGAGGTTTGAACCTCCATCTCAAATATTGTTGTTGAACTAAAAATAAAAGACTAAATTGAAACCCAGCAAAATTTATAGGGACGAAAATGGTAATTTGACCTATTTTTTATCCAATAGAAACAACCTATACTGAAAAGTAAGCAAAAATTCTTTAAAATCCTCGGGGAATTTTTGGTGCAGAGTTGAGTTTTCTTAGATGAATTTTATTAATGCTGTTAGATGACATGTATGGAGTACTGACGAAGATTCTCTTTTGTGGAGAAAAAAAACAGAATTATCTAAGAAAACTTTTATGATTTTCTTTCCATGAAAATAAATTTTATTTAATTTTATATTTACAAGAAATAAATAATGAGAGTAATAAAATGCTAAGTTGAATGTAGTATTTTAATAGTATTAGAAATATTTGTGGATTATCTAAACTCACTAAATTTTTATAAATTTGAAGGCATGGAAATTTAGGTATGATTTTCAATTTTAAAAAAAAAACACCATATTGGTCTCTTGGGATATATATTTTGTCTCCAAACATTAACATGTCGGGTTCTCATTAGATCGAAATGAGAAATTAATACAAATAAGAATTTCATTCTCGTATATCACTTTAATCGTTAAAATATTTATTCTCTTTTTTTATTGCGAATATTGGCTTCATACATTTTAGACAATACATCATTTTAATAAATTATTGGCTAACCTGCATACAAACAAACACAAAGCAGCCCATGTGACTTTTTTTGTCTCCTTTCCCATCAGAATCGTAACAAATATAAATATTATGCCAAATTAATCCTTTGGCGATAATATTTTAATAGCCAACATATCCATGCAAAACTTTGATAAATAAATAATTGGCATTATTTCAGTAGCCACGATTCTCTTTTTGAAGCTTAGTTACGAAGTATTTAATACTTTCGGTCCCATTTGCTGGCAACCCCTTAATTTGCACAGTATTATTTGTTTTCTTGTGAGTGGCTAACCACAAACTTTTATAGTTTTCCTCTCTTAGTTTATGATTGTCAGAAAGCAAACCTATTATTTGGAATTACCAATGCCAATTTAATGAAATAGGTTTAACATAATATTATTACGTCAGTGATGCAGCTAAGCATCAACGTTGGTATTATGAAAGAATTCTTTACTATTATAAGGTTGGAAAAATTTTCCTTTTGTCATTCAACAATTTTATTTAGGATTAAGAATGCTTAATTTCTCAACTAAAGTAGCAGGGTTTCCTAAAATCATCTTAATGTATATAACATATCGAACAATAATCACAGCTCAAACTTGTTAAATGTGACAAAACATGAGTTATATAGCCTAATTTCATAAGAGATAATTGCAAATTATGTATTGGGGGTAGTCAACCGCAAAAGAGAGACAGATATAAGGTTAAATTAAAAACTCTCTATATAATATTTATTCCATATTCCTACATAGCTTGATTGAATGCCAATTCTGTTGGAAGGTCGTTTGTTTGGTTTTATATGCCAGACGTTGGAACTTGGAATTGGTCTTTATCTTCTCTCTTATTCTGTTAGATTGGATAAACCACATGCGTTTATCAGTTTGTGTCGGATTCTACATGCCAAACGAACTACAATATAAATACACTCTGTTTTGGAAAAATGTGGGCTTTAAAACGACGGCGTTTAGTGATATTCAATAGTTAGTATTATGTTATTGGTTAAAATATCATTTTGGTCTTTTACTTTGAATTTTATTTTATTTTAATCTATTACTTTTAAATGTCTAAATTTAGCCTCTATACTTTTAATAAAGCTTAAAATTGGTCTCTACTATTAGTTTATTCTTAACTTTTCTAAAAAATTAGTTTCTATTTGTTTTTCCTCTATAAATTTGGAAAATATGTTCACATTATGTCTTTTCTTGCACGAAAATTATTGTTATTATTTAACCAACTTTGATTAAAATTAACTTTAAAACACACCAATTTTAAGTTTTATTGAAAGTACATGGACTAAATTTGGACATATGAAAATACATGGACTAAAATAGAATGAAACCAAAAGTACGAGAACCAAATTGGTATTTTTATCTATTTTGTTATATTTTTAGGGCAAAAATCAATTTATTCTCCTAAACTTTAAGGGTTGTATCAATAAAAAATCTAAACTAATAATTGTACCAATTTAAGCTATGAAATTTCATAAGTGTACCAATTTATACCATCTGTTAGATTCTGGTTGAAAAATGTTAGTTTAGACGTGTAAACTTATAATTCTATAAATTAAACACCTAAATTGTCACAAGTGAATAAATTTAGTCCATCAATTTGAAAATCGTCCATGCATCAATCCTCATACGTGTGTAGAATTCCTAAAAAGTGTAGACTCTCTATTTGAAAATCCTCAATTGTTTGAAACAGAAGGTATAAATTGATTAACATATGAAAGTTCATGAGTTTAATTGATATAATTATAAATTTGTATACGTGTAAACTAACATTTTTCAAATGAAATCTAACAAATGGTATAAATTGATACATTTATAAAAGTTTAAGATTTAAATTGATATAATTATTAGTTTAAGATTTTTATTGATACAACCTTTAAAGTTTAGCAGTATAAATTGATCTGTCTCATTTTTTATTTTCTTTAATATAATATTATTTAATTTTAAAAAATATTTGGGTGTAGTCTAAGCTGCACCTAAGTATTGTGCAACTCACTTTACAACCACAATTTTTGTTTTTCTTGTGATTCAACCAAGTTGTGCTCTTTAATTTTATTGATGGTTATTTATAATTGGATTATTATCAGAACGAGAGTGGTGTGTTTCTTTTATTGTAATTGCGCACAAAGGTAATTTGTTTGTTAGTGAAGCCCAATCGCGTGGCCCCACACGCTGGACCCATCCATTCCTTCTGGTCACCAATTCGCAGCGCGGGCCCCACTCCCTAAAGTTTAGTTACCTATCTCGTTGACTTACGCGCCAGATTGTCATCGTGTTTCTCACGTGCCAGTATAATTCATTTAGACCAAAAGGGCCTTACTTTTTTTTTTTTTTTTTCAATGAAGATTATAATTGAATTTCAGGTCATGATCAACAACGGATTTTGTTTTCCTTTTTATTTTTCTTGTTTTGAGTTCAATAAATATTGGGATTAGATTTGAACCTTCGATGTTTAGAAAGTAAGTAATATTTCAATTAGTTGAGCTAAGTTCAAATAAGTGAATTTCTAAAAAGTATTTATTATCATATGTCACTTTTTACTTTAGACAATCAAATAAACTTATTAGAGGGTATATTTAAAAATGGTCGAATATTCAGTATTTAATATGAGAAAATGTGATTATTCTTCATGTGTGACGTAGATATTTTATTTCGATTATATAAAATTGATTTTTTTTATAATTATTGATGTGTAAACCCTATTTCTATTTATTATTAGGCTACTATCTTTGACTTCTTCGAAAACAAGAGGAAACTAAAAAGATATATTTTTTTATCAATAAAAAACTTTAAAGAAGAGCATAGTTATAACGTGTGATCATATAAAATTATTAATGATTAAGAGAGATCCTAAATAAAAAAATTTAGGAAAAATTGAAAAAACAAACATGAAAATATAGGAGTTGTTACAATCATACTATCAAATCTTCAATTTGATCAATTAGCCCCTAAAATTTATGAAATTATTGCAATTAAACTCGTAAAGATGATAAATTGCACAAATCACTTATGAACTATAAATATTGTTCTAATCAAATTATAACTAGATTTCATCCTGTTAAGATTTAAAGATGGTTTGGAAACTTTTTTTTTTTTTTCTCTAGATTATTTTGACTTGGTAAAAATCAATATCACTATATAAGTTAAAATTACTATTAACTGTTAAAGTTGTTGCGTTTTTTAGTAGTCAATTCGTTATTTCCTATTTTGTTGTTTTGTAATCCCTATTATTATGGGATGTGGAGTCATGGGTTAGTTATCTTTTTTCTTGTAAAGCTTCTTAGCTGGGCTTTTACCTTCAGAACAAATAATGAAGTTTGGTTTCTGATTTTCTTTCTCTGCATTATTTCAACATTTGGTATCAGAGCCTATCCTTGGGTCTTTGAAATTAAGAAGCAGCAGACTTCTGGTGTGTGAGAGTAAAGAAAATGACATCTGAAGGTAGTTTTGTTCAACCAACAATTCCCAAACTTGATGGGCAACATTACGATCATTGGTGCATGCTTATCGAAAACTTTCTTCACTCGAAAGAGTACTGGTTTTTGATTGAAAATGGTATTCCTACTAGAGTAGGAATAGAACCCACTGAAGAAGAAACGAAGCTGATAGAAGATGCTAAATTGAAAGATTTAAAGGCTAAGAATTATCTTTTTCAAGCCATCGATCGATCTATTTTAGAGACTATATTGAACAAAGATACATCAAAGAGTATTTGGGACTCTTTGAAACAAAAATATCAGGGGATAGCACAAGCACAACGTGTACAATTGCAAGCTCTTCGCAAGGAATTTGAAGTTCTTACCATGCAGTCAGGAGAATCAGTAAATGACTACTTTGCTTGAACTCTTACTATAGCCAACAAGATTAGAACTCATGGAGAGAAAATGACAGATATTGTGATTGTTGAAAAGATTTTAAGATCTAACTTCCAAAATTTGACTATGTGGTATGTTCAATTGAAGAGTCTAAAGATATGGATGATTTATCTATTGATGAACTACAAAGTAGTCTTCTAGTACATGAACAAAGGATGAATAGCCATGTGAAAGAGGAACAAGTGTTGAAAATCACTCATGAGGATCAAACAAGTGGTCAAGGACGAGGATGAGGTGGATTTAAAGGTAGAAGATGGGGTAGGGGTAGACAAAGCTTTGATAAATCTACCATCAAGTGCTATTATTGTCACAAAAGGGGTCATTTTCAATATGAATGCCCAAAGAAAGAAGTTGATCAAAAAGCAAATTATACTGAAGTTAGTGAAGAAATGTTGCTAATGACTTGTGTACATGATAAGGAAGATAGCAAGGAAGACCTATGGTTTCTTGACTTCAGTTGCAGTAATCATATGTGCGGCAAGAAAAATCATTTTAGCACATTTGATGAAAGCTTTACAACCACAGTGAAATTGGGAGACAACTCCAATATGGTCGTGGTTGGAAAAGGAAATATAAGGATGTTGGTGAATGGAATTGTGCAAATTGTTACTGATGTTTTCTATGTTCCTGGATTGAAAAATAATTTACTTAGCGTTGGACAACTCCAAGAGAAAAATCTTACAATTTGCATACAACATGGAGAGTGCAAAATTTTCCATCCTGAGAGAGGTTTAATCATGGAAACTATGATGTCATCAAATAGAATGTTTATCTTGACATCTCAAATACAACCAAAGAAATCATGGAAACTATGATGTCATCAAATAGAATGTTTATCTTGACATCTCAAATACAACCAAAGAAAGAGGGAGAAATTTGTTCTAATGTTATACAAAAGGATCATGAAGCTCAACTTTGGCATCGTAGATATGGACACTTAAGCTTTAAGGGCTTAAATATTCTTCAGCAGAAAAGAATGGTGAATGGTTTGCCTAATTTTAAAGCTGCTTCAGAAGTATGTGCAGATTGTGTAAGAGGCAAGCAACGAAGAGCTCCTTTTCCAAAACAAAGTACATGGCGGGCATCTCAAATTATTCAATTGGTACATGCTGACATTTATGGACCAATAACACCTGTTTCAAATGGCGGAAAAAGGTACATAATTACTTTTATTGATTATTTTAGTTGCAAGACTTGGGCTTATTTTTTGGTAGAAAATTCGTAAGCTTTTACCACTTTCAAAAGCCTCAAGAATTATATAGAGAAAGAAAGAAACTGGGTCACATATAAAATGTATTCGTACTGATTGTGGAGGAGAATTTACATCACATGAGTTTTCAAATTTTTGTAGAGAAAGTGGCATTTGTAGACAATTGAAGTTGCATATACTCCTCAACAAAATGGAATTGCAGAGAGAAAGAATCAAACTATTATGAATATGGTTAGAAGCATGCTTTCCGATAAAAAAAACTTTCGAAAACTTTTTGGCCTGAAGCTGTAAATTGGACTATCTATGTTCTGAATAGATGTCCAACTCTTGTTGTACAAAACATGACCCCTGAAGAAGCTTGGAGTGGAGTCAAACCATCGGTTGATCATTTTCGAGTTTTTGGTTGTATTGCCCATGTTCATGTTCCTGATTGTAAGAGGACTAAGCTTGATAAAAAGAGTGTGGAATGTATACTACTTTGAGTTAGTGATGAGTCAAAAGCCTATAGGCTATATGAACCATGTTCAAAAAAGATTATAGTAAGTAGAGATGTGATTTTTGAAGAAGAAAATAGATGGGAATGGGACAAAGATCATGAAGAAGCCACTTTAACTCATTTAGATTGGGAGGACAGTGATAAAGGTACATGTACTGGAGAAAATCATGGTAATGAAGAACACAATCATGGTGATGAAGAACATATAGGAACCTCTAGTAATTTTGATAACACAGTAGAAGATGTGAGTAGTGAAGAGTTGCTTGAATCCATGAGAGATGGTTCACCTGCTAGAAGAACAAAAAGGATACCAGTTTGGATGAGGGACTATGAAACTGGAGAAGGTCTTTCTGAAGAAGAAGAAGATATTGCTTACCTTGCTATGCTTGGTGATAGTGACCCAATTTCATTCCAATATGCTGTAAAAGATGAAAAATGGAGAAATGCAATGCATGCAGAGATAGAAGCCATAGAAAAAAATGATACATGGGAATTAACAGATTTACTAGCTGAAGGAAAAAAGTTAGAGTCAAATGGGTCTACAAAACTAAACTCAATGAGAAAGGAGAAGTTGAGAAATATAAGGCTCGATTAGTAGCAAAAGGTTATTGACACGCTTGCTAGAGTGATATGAATGAGTCGGCAATATTAGGATGTCAATGCGCAAGTGTACTTTGTAGCAAGTGGTAAGTAAATTATAGTATCCACAAAGACTAGTAATTCTCTAATTTACCACAAATTAATTCTCAGTAAACTCAATTTGTAACCGTTTAAACTCATCATGGAAACAAAATAAAATAATTCGGAATTTGCTGGAACAAAATAAATGCTAAAACAGAGATAACAGAGTAAAAATGCAGAAAACAGAGATCGACTAACTTGTACTTTGAATTAAATGGAAGGCTCGGATTAGGGGTAATTGTCCGTTTTAATCTATTATACAGCTTAGATACATGATCAAATAGCTCAATCCACTACAGCTCACGTGGTATTCTCCCGAATGACCAAAATTTTGCTGTTTCATTTCCATTACTCCAGCATTAACTATCCTGCTGTATTTGTGTGCATTAGGCAAGTGATTATCCCTAATCCCCTTACTTAGCTAGCTACTAACCCTAACATTGGGGCTAATGTGGTTCTTAAGCAATCAGCTCCTTCTATTCTTTCCAGAAATCGAAGAAACACTACACAAAATGGTTGGCCAAACGAAATTGTGCTTAAAAAGTAAAAACTCTTAACAACCAGATTGAGTTAAAGACAATGTATTAAGCTGCAAGAATAATGATAATTCTCAGTTATGAGAATTATTCAACTCTAAAACCAAGTTGTTCTTGCTAAATTTGAGGATTTTGTTGACCAACAAGCAAGATAAAAGTAACATTTTGTATAAATTCATGCAAGCTTGTTGAAACTTGATGAATAAAAGAATTTTGAGAAAAGATGAAGAAAGTAGCTTAAGTTGTTGTCTTTTGTGCAGAATTGAAGACTTTGCAAAAGGAATGCAATTGCATTCCATTTGCAATGTAACGTGAAGAACAGAGGAAGGGAGAATGCGACTGCATTCTAATTGCATTCTAAGACACAACAAGGCAAGCTCGAAATTTACGGAAATCACCATGATTCACGCGATTTACACCAATTATAGAGAAATTCTAGCAAGATTATATTGTCCATATTTTACCCAATAATTAAGGATCCATTTGGAAGGCAAGGTGGAGAAAAAAAGAAGAAGAATGCAAATGCAATGCAATTGCATTCTCTAGACTTAACAAGAAATGCAGAATTTTTGGAAAGTGCAGAATTTTCGGGAAAAGACCAAAATCTATGGGATTTGCTCGATTTTTGGAGAATTTTCGGCCCAATCTCGTGCTCAATCAATTACCCATGATTTAAGGAGCCCTAAGATGGAAACACAAGCCTCGGAATGCCTATAAAAATGGAGAAAACAAGGCAAAACGCGGCTGGGTTTTTCCTTTGCTCGCCCACAGTTCGACAGCAGCAAATTTTACTTTTTTTTTGTTTTCCTTCTTTGTAGCAGCAGCCATTTGAATTCAAATTGTATTTCGATCAGTTCCATTTCAATTCTATGTTATTTCAGCATTTATTCTCTACATTGTAGCTCAAGCATTTTTCGATTTAACTTCAATTAGCAATAAACCAGTTTCTTCAGATTTGTTTACTGTTTTCCACTATTTTCCAGCTTCAGTTTTCGGTTTCTGCAGTTTTGTAGTTCTGTTCTTGGTATCTTTTCTTTCTTTTGGGTAACGTTTTGTCAAATCCTTGCATTTTCTCATGGGTTTCATTTTCCTTTTAGTTCTGAAAACTGATTTACAGTAGCTTTCCTTTATTTTCCGTGGGTTTTTCCTTTTTCTTGTAAAGTAGAAATTGAATTATGGCATTCTTATTATTTACCCCTAGTATTTCCTTATTCTTTTAAAAACCAGGTTGTGTCCAGTAGCTAGATTTAGGAGACATTAATTTTCTTAATTTGATATTTTTATTGTTGGAAATTTAATTAGGTTTTCTTTAGAATTATTTTTCTCCTCTTTAGAACTATGAATTTTTCAATAAATTATTTTGGGATTTTTACTTTTTCTACAATGAGCTAAATTTCCTTTGGGATTCAAGTTGTGAATGCCCTAGAGGAAAGATGTAAAGCTCGAGAGTAAAAACAATCTAGCTAATTCTTGGACTCAAGTTTGCTTTTGGTGAGTAAATTGTTGGGTAAAACTAGCTGGCCATCTAGTGTTGCTTGTCAAGCTAAAACTTAATACCGAAAGGGTTAAGGGAAGCGGATGTCGCAAAAGCAATGGAGGAAAGGGCTTAGACATAAGTCTGAAACATCGACCCTAGACATAGGGCGAGACTCCAAAACCACTAGAATTGTGCGCAAAACTATCTAAGTTAGATTAGCCATAGACATATAGGTTTAATCACTTAGTCTCCTAAAGATACTTCAAAGAAGGTCGAATGGGAGTTGAATTCGGTTTACTTAGTTCCTGAGTTAGCTACGATTGCAATTGCTTTTTTGTTGCATTTTCTTTCCAAAGGGGCATTAGCATACTTGAATCCCTCTTTATTTCCATTGAATTTTCAAACACATTTTTAGTTAAAACACCTCTCAATTTATTTTCATCCGTGGTTACTTTGAATTGCAAATTGCCAACAATTTCGTGCCAACTGAAATTTATTTTATTAACTCTGTTCCCTTGGGTACGATACTCTGGAATACTCCAGTTTTTATTACTTCGATCACGTGCACTTGCGTGTTAGCGGATCAAATAATCAAAACATCCAACCCCTAATCCTCACCTCAAAGGTGATCAGTTCATATTACAGGATAAACAGAAAAGAATTCGGAATGTAGTCATAACAGAAATATTGCAGAGAAAAAACTAAAGGAAAGAAGAAACTGCAGAAGAAGAAGACGGAATGCTGCCCCAAAACGTTCGACTCAGCATCGGCGTTGATCTCCTGGAGAAACCTTCCTTTTATGGAAAACTTCCGTCCATGGCCTCCAAAATCAGAGCCCTCCTCCTTTTTCTCTCTGTTTTTCGTGATTCTTCAGCCTTCTCTTTTCTCCTTTTCTATAAAATGGCTGCCCAACCGTGCGAAAGTTGTATTGGCCCGAATTGCAAGGTTTGCTCCAGCAAATTGTTATAAAACTACTGCTCAAAATCTTCAAAAGTCCTTCTTAAATTAAACCCTAAATAAATCACATAAAACTCGTTAATTATGATAATCTTGCTCTAATAAGAATTTTACAACATCAAAGTTAAACTTAGAGCAAAATAAATGAAAGCTAGGGTATTTATAAGATAATTTGAGATAAAATATGACAATTCAATCCAAAAATGATATCCTATAACTCTTATTTTAAGAGTTATCAAACCCCCAAACTTGAATCATTACTCGTCCTCGAGTAATGCCTTACACACCAAGCAATGGTTAGCTAATGCGTTCAGCCGCTAAAGAATGCACAGGTAAATTATCCTAATTGCTCCATCAAAGCATTTGGTTAAACAACTTCAAGAATGCAGTCCTGCTTCAAAATTCTAGCTTTTGCTCTTTTGCCTTATACCATAAAATTCAGCTTGATACTTTTTAGCTCTACAACTCCTTTACACCAAAGATTCAAAACCTTAGACTCACTAAGCAATCTCATAGCCAAGCCTCAACTCAAACACTTTCTGCTAACTCTAAATTTTGCAAGCTACAACTTATTTACACAAAATTTTAATTTTTTTTTTGACTCTCTCTTTAGGGATACCTCAAAGTCATAGCTCTATTTCTTGGAATGACAACATTTTATGATGTCGTGCACCCTAGCTTTCAAGCCATCACCATAGAGGTCTACACTCATTCTCCCATTTGAATCAAGATTGTCCTTCTTGTTACTCCCCTCTTGCTTCTCAGAATGGCGACATTTTATGATGAAGCTCACCTAAGCTCTGGGAGGGTGTAACTGTTAGGCAACACTCATCCCTTAGAAAAAATTATTTTATTTTCTTCTTTTTATTTTCTTTTTTTTTCTTAAAGCAATTTAATTACCACTTGCACCTTCGTTCTAGAATACCAACACTTTGTGGTGAAGATATCTAACTACGAGCATAAACAACACTCAAATTACTTTAACATGCCCCAAATTTTATATATAAACAGCCTACTAGGCTCTAATACATAATAACACATGGGCTATCTAAAGGGATATGAGTGTATCTTGCATGGAGAAGAGGAGTGCTCACCTAAAGTAGACTTTTTTTTTTTTTTCAACAAACACCGGTCCCCCCAAACTTAAATCTGAAGGAATGAACTCTTCATCCCGCAGCGGAAGCATTGGATCTTCTTTGATTTTATTTAGAATTAAACAACAAATTAAGGGTTAAGCAATAAATACCTCAAAAATATGGAGATTCTTCTGGCGGGTCTTTATCTCCTCCACAAAGTCTTCCTTGCTATGACTCTAACAAAAGATCAAGGCTTGTGGGAGCCTCTTGAAAGAAAATCCTCAAGGGATTAAAGAGGAAGAGGTTTAGAGAGAATTCTCTAATTCTCTCTTTGAGGAGATGTGTGTTGTTCAGAATGCTTCAACCCAAGGGTTCTAGTTATAGAGACCAAGGGAAGATCTTTGCCATTATTAAAATATTATATTTTAATATCTAATATATTAAAATATATCTTTTATTTATTTGAATCTCATTCAAATCTCCTACGATATTTATTTATTTGAATCTTATTCAAATTCTATAAATATCTTTTATTTAATATATCAAATATATATTAATTATTTTAATATTTAATGTATCAAATACAATAAATATATTTTCCTCTTTTATATTTAATATATCTAATATATTAAATATTAATTTGAACACTTCAAATTAAATATTAAATTTGAACATTTCAAATTTTAATATTTAATGTATCAAATACAATAAATATATTTTCCTCTTTTATATTTAATATATCTAATATATTAAATATTAATTTGAACACTTCAAATTAAATATTAATTTGAACATTTCAAATTTTTCTTTCAACTAAATTGATCTTTTAGTGTTACTATGAGCTAACAAGGGGACCTTATGGACCTACAGATTATAAGCTCCAATGATACAAAATTAATTAATTAAACTCTTTAATTAATTAATTTTCATTCATTAACTATAGGTCACTCCACTATAGACCTAAAGTTGCACTCTTATGCACTGTAGGACAAGTTGTGTCCATAGATATAATCATTACATGCAAGTCGATCCTTCACGAGTTGTTCGTAATTACAGCTGGTTCAAAAGTCCGTTTTACCCCTATAATTACATCTTGCACCTTAAGTACCACTGATTCTCTAATGAACAATATGTTTATAATCTAATTATAAACTAAGTCCCTCTCGGGCCAATGAGAGGGTGGGGCCCCATTGTTCAAGTCCCGAAATCAGCATTTAAGGGAACTACTCATCTACTTACCCTATATGGGAATGAGTGAATTCCATCTTGTGAGATTATGTTCCCAGCTCCCTATTTGGTCAAGTCCCCAAAATGGTAGGCATATTGAATCGACTACAAAAGCCACTCTCACCCATGCAAATCAAAGGACAAGCCCTCACAGGCAGGAGTTCATAACTCACTCAGGATTAAGATCGAGTCGCATATGATCATCCTGATGAAATATTAATCTTCTCAATTAACGGATTTATAAAGAGAGATTAAATATTTCGTGGTCCAGTCTTATACAAACTCATTGTATAAGATACCCCCACTCACATGTCTCCATATGAATGATTTGGATCAAATCATTTGTAACTATTACAAAGTGGGCCGTATCAATAGTGTTACCAAGATAAGGCACCCAACCTTATCCATATACTATGACCCTTTAGGTTATTTCTTGAACATGATCCTCTCGTATGTCAACCACATTCTGTTCAAGATTACACTAATAACCTTGGATTTTTCATATAATGGATAATATTATATTGAAAATAAAATAATCAAAATTATTATTAATTATTAAATAAATTATTAATTACGAGGCTTTAGGGCATAAATCCCAACAAAATCGCTCATTGTCCCCAATGAGAGAAAGTTAAGGAAAACCCCCAAACTTATTCGCAACACCCAAAAATTAGAACTAGACTAGAAAGTGACATTGTTGATGACTTGGCTAAGAATGAGTCTTCCTAAAATCTAGGGCTTTACAGAATGATAGCTCTAAAAACAATCCAATCTTAGCTCTAAGGTTTATAAAGCATAAGCATTACAAAAGCTACAATGCTAAATCATGAGCAATCTTCCAGCATTCTCAACATCATTCACCAGACCTAAGATGCAACAATGCATTAATCAGGCAGAACACAACTAACTAACCATTTGCTGGAACAAATTAATTGTGCTAGCTTGCATAAATTGAAACAGATTCTTTTACTAATTTAAGAACAAGACTAACACAAGGCACAACATTTCCAAAACACAGGGCAGAGATTTTCTTTCATTAATTTTCAAAACAGAGGTATACTAAGACAACCTTTTCATTTTTCTTTTCTTTCTTTACTTCTTTCCAACAAAGCACAAAATACTACAGCAGAAAACTAAAACAACTAAAACTAAGACAGCAAAAACTAAAGCAACAACGACTAAAAGCAAAAATTAAATAATCAAAGTAGCCACACAACAAAAGCAGATTAAACAGGGATTAAGTAAACATCCCTCTCAATCTTCATTCGTTTGATGTTGTAATTCATTATGCTTCAGCCTTTGCATTATCAGCCTTTGTCGTTTCAACAGAATACGAACACCTACAACAGAAAAACAGACTCAAAGCAAACATGCAGAAAAAAAAAATAATAACTAAAATAAAAATAAACCAAAATGCAACAAACCATCCGCGGGAGCACAATTGATTTTCAAATTAAAGTACCAATGCTCCCTCAAAATTCTTGTTTCAACCACCCTCAAATTGTTTGAAAGAGGCACAATTTCGCTGCAACTCCTCCTCCCAATGATGATTGATTAGCTGCCCATTCACTTTAAACTCTCTTTTATCCTTATCAGCACATTGCCAGGGCATTTCTTCATCCATAACCTGTGATATTTCTAGTAATTGCTCATCTGGAAATGCATCATGTAATTCAGATTGTTGGAGCATTTCTTCTTGCTGCTTTAATTTGGAGAGGTGACCTGCAACTTTGTTTTCAAACTCATTTTTGTCTTGTATCTCCAAATTGAACTCCTTTGATGGTTGAGTGGGTGGTGACTTTCTATCTACTAACTCCAAATATTTGAAAACTCTTTTATTACTTGAAATTTCAGCGACACTTTCTAACTCATGTGCTACATTGCACAATTCTAATTCCTCATTCATAACTTCTCCAAACTTTTGAGTATGTTACTCTTGCATTTCCAGTTCAAAACTCTCTTCAATAAGCCCATCCAAAACATTAATAACTGCACAATCTGCGATTTCTGAAGGGTATTTCACAACATCAAACATATTAAACTTGACTTCTTGATCGCCCACATTCAGTGTAATAATCCCTTTTCCAATATCCACCATTGTTCCTCCAGTAGCTAAGAAATGTCTTCCTAGAATTATCGGGACATCTTTATCTGCCTCATAATCCAGTATAATGAAATCGGCTGGAAATATGAATTTGTCCACTTGCACCAATATGTCTTCAATCTTCCCTTCATGATATGTGATCGATCTATCCGCTAGCTGCAATGTCACAGTGGTTGGTCTTGCCTCTCCAATGCCTAACTTTTGAAAAATGGACAATGGCATGAGGTTTATGCTAGCGCCTAAATCACAAAGAGCTCTTCCTACTTCTTTTCCTCCAATCGACACTGGTATTGTAAATGATCCAGGATCTCGAAGTTTTGGAGGGATAGGATTTGCAACGATAGAGCTACATTCTCCTGATAATGGTACAATTTCATACTCAATTGGCCTCTTCTTTTTGGTGAGCATATCCTTAAGGAACTTCGCATACTTTGGCATTTGCTCGAGAGCTTCTACTAAAGGGATGTTTATATGAAGTTGCTTAAAGATGTCGAAGAACTTCTTAAATTGCTGGTCTTGGGTTTTCTTCTTTATCCTTTGAGGAAAGGGTGGTGGAGGAGGTACAAACTCAGATCTGACAATTGGTACTTCCTTAGGCGGAGCTAGAGGTTTTGCTCTTGCAATTTCTTCTGACTCAGCATCCTCTGTTTCTTCCAGATTCACATCTTCAGGTTCAACTGTGTCTTCCTCTGTCTGTACAGCTGATTCTTTACTTTTCTGTTTCTGCTTGCTCGAATGTTCTGTTACAGCAAGAGGTCTTCCACTCCTCAACTCAATCGCCTGTACTTGCTCTTTACCTTCTCTTTTTGGAGTCTCAGTGTCTGAAGGAAGTTTTCCTTGGGGTCTAGCCTTCAACTCACTTGCTAATTGTCCCATTTGAATTTCTAAATTCCTCAGGGATGTTTGTTGGCTTTGAATTACAGAATCGGTTTTTGCCATGAAGTCTCTCATGAGACTCTCAAAAGAAGTTCCTGAAATTTGTTGATTCATTGGTTTCTGCTGAGGCATAATCTGCTGATTCTGCTGCCCAATTCCAATCATTTGTTGCCCAAATCCAGGTGGATAGTTCATTATTTGTTGGCCCTGATTACATGTTGAAGATCCTTGTCCACTCCACGAGAAATTTGGATGGTTTTTCCATCCTAGATTGTACGTATTGGAGAGAGGACTATTCTTCTGCATATTTTGATTTCCAACATAATATACAGAGGCTGGATTTCCAGGACAAAACTCAAAAGTATGTGCTTCCCCACAGTAAACACATGATTCTGCTGTGACTTGATTAACTGAAGCAGCATTCTGTGATATAATCCCCATTGACATATTCTTCAAAATATTTGCCATAGAAGCGATTTGGGCACTTAATGATGACAAGACATCTACTTCTAATACCCCTCGCTTCTTCCTCCCATGGTTGCTATGAACATCTGCCCACTGAGAACTGTTGGTAGAAATTCTCTCCAGAATCTCATACGCTTCATTAAAAGTCTTTGAAAGCAAAGCTCCGTTTGCTGAAGCATTCACCATGTTCTGTGTATCCAAATTTAATCCATTGTACAACGTCTCCATTTGGATGCAATGTGGTAGACCATGATGCGGGCACTTCCTTAGTAACTCTGTAAACCGTTCCCATGCTTCACTGAATGTCTCACCATCCAATTGCCTGAATGTCACTATTTCAGCTCTATACTTTGCATTCTTTGTTGGAGGGAAGTACTTTATCAAAAATTTCTCTACCAATTCGTTCCATGAAGTAATAGATCTTGGTGGAAAAGTATTCAACCATGCCTTTGCTGCATCTCTAAGAGAATATGGAAATAATATCATCCTAAGTGCGTCCTTTGATACTCCTTGCTTCTTAAATGAATCACTCACACTTAGAAAAGACTTAAGATGCAAATGTGGATCTTCAGAAGGTAGGCCATGGAATTGTCCCACCGTTTGCAACATTTGAAACATAACCGGCTTCATCTCAAAATTTGCTGCCTCAATTTCTGGTCCAACAATTCCAGGATATAATTCATCAAATGTGGGTACTGCATAAGCCCTGATAGCTCTTTCCCTGTCATTGGCTAAAAGAACAGGGTTCTCAGCCATATTTCCCTGATTAACCGGTCGATTTCCTCTCACTTCAGGTTGTGGTTGATTCTCATTGATAGCAGGTCCTACTCGGGGTCCAGGCGGTATAGTGGATCTTGTCTTTCCATTAGATATCGTCTATCTCTTTGAGCTCTTCTCCTTAAATGAAATGTTCTCTCAATCTCAGGATCAATTCGAAATCCCAAGTCAGAAGACTTGTTCATACACCACTAACACACCTGAAAATGAAACCAAATAGCTAATTCAGATTCAGTAAAGCACCAGTTCACTAAGAATCAATTTAAGTAAAAAGAAAATGATACTAATCCCCGGCAACGGCGCCAAAAACTTGACACGCTTGCTAGAGTGATATGAATGAGTCGGCAATATTAGGATGTCAATGCGCAAGTGTACACATTCATTTGTAGCAAGTGGTAAGTAAATTATCGTATCCACAGAGACTAGTAATTCTCTAATTTACCACAAATTAATTCTCAGTAAACTCAATTTGTAACCGTTTAAACTCATCATGGAAACAAAATAAAATAATTCGGAATTTGCTGGAACAAAATAAATGCTAAAACAGAGATAACAGAGTAAAAATGCAGAAAACAGAGATCGACTAACTTGTACTTTGAATTAAATGGAAGGCTCGGATTAGGGGTAATTGTCCGTTTTAATCTATTATACAGCTTAGATACATGATCAAATAGCTCAATCCACTACAGCTCACGTGGTATTCTCCCGAATGACCAAAATTTTGCTGTTTCATTTCCATTACTCCAGCATTAACTATCCTGCTGTATTTGTGTGCATTAGGCAAGTGATTATCCCTAATCCCCTTACTTAGCTAGCTACTAACCCTAACATTGGGGCTAATGTGGTTCTTAAGCAATCAGCTCCTTCTATTCTTTCCAAAAATCGAAGAAACACTACACAAAATGGTTGGCCAAACGAAATTGTGCTTAAAAAGTAAAAACTCTTAACAACCAGATTGAGTTAAAGACAATGTATTAAGCTGCAAGAATAATCAAAACATCCAACCCCTAATCCTCACCTCAAAGGTGATCAGTTCATATTATAGGATAAACAGAAAAGAATTCGGAATGTAGTCATAACAGAAATATTCAGAGAAAAAACTAAAGGAAAGAAGAAACTGCAGAAGAAGAAGACGGAATGCTGCCCCAAAACGTTCGACTTAGCATCGGCGTTGATCTCCTGGAGAAACCTTCCTTTTATGGAAAACTTCCGTCCATGGCCTCCAAAATCAGAGCCCTCCTCCTTTTTCTCTCTGTTTTTCGTGATTCTTCAGCCTTTTCTTTTCTCATTTTCTATAAAATGGCTGCCCAACCGTGCGAAAGTTGTATTGGCCTGAATTGCAAGGTTTGCTCCAGCAAACTGTTATAAAACTGCTGCTCAAAATCTTCAAAAGTCCTTCTTAAATTAAACCCTAAATAAATCACATAAAACTCGTTAATTATGATAATCTTGCTCTAATAAGAATTTTACAACATCAAAGTTAAACTTAGAGCAAAATAAATGAAAGTTAGGGTATTTATAAGATAATTTGAGATAAAATATGACAATTCAATCCAAAAATGATATCCTATAACTCTTATTTTAAGAGTTATCAGTTATACTCAAGAGTATGGTGGATTATACTGAAGTCTTTGCTCCCGTCGCTCGAATGGATACTATTCAAATGGTAATCTCTTTTGTTGCTCTAAAAGATTGGGACATTTTTCAATTAGATGTAAAATCTGCTTTCTTACATGAGGAAGTATTTTTAGAGCAACCTCCTGGATATGGAAAAAAAAAGGGAATGAGCATAAAGTTTATAAGTTAAGAAAGGCCTTGATGGATTGAAACAAGCACCATGAGCTTGGTATAGCCGTGTTGAAACTTATTTTGTGAAATAAGGGTTTTAAAAATGCAAACATGAACAATCTTTGTTCATCAAAGTTGGAAAATAAGGTAAAATCTTGATTGTGTGCCTTTATGTTGATGACCTTATATTTACTGGCAATGATGAAGTTATGTTTGTTGAGTTTAAGAAATCTATGATGCTTGAATTCGACATGACTGATCTTGGAAAAGTGAGATATTTTCTTGGTATTGAGGTGGTGCAGGTAGAAAATGGCCTTTTTATTACTCAAAAAAAATATGCACAAGAAGTTTTGGAGAGGTTTCATATGGATACATGCAATCCAGTTCACAACTGGTTTCAAGCTTATGAAAGATCCAAATGGAGTAAAAATATGAAGGGAATAATCGAATTAAACCCACAGCGGAAGTATAGGAATCATCTTTGATTTATTTAGAATTAAACTAAAATACACGGGTTAAGCAATAAATACATTGAAAATAATATTATGGAGAATATTCTGGCGGATCTTTATCTCTTCCACAACGTCTTCATCGCTATGACTCGAACACAGGACCAAGGCTTGTGGGAGCCTCTTGAAAGAAAATCTACAAGGGATTAAAGAGGAAGAGGTCTAGAGAGAATTCTCTAATTCTCTCTATTGAGGAGATGTGTGTTGTGAATAATACACAATGGCTCACCCCTAGGGTTCTATTTATAGTGGTATAGGGAAAATAATTAAATAATATATTTTAATATCTAATATATTAAAATATATTCATCTAACCAATTTGAATCTTATTCAATCCGTTTAAAATTCTCCTACGACATTTATTTCCTAATTTGAATCCAATTCAAATTTAATAAATATCTTTTATTTACTGTATCTAATATACATTAATTATTTTAATATTTAATGTATCAAATACAATAAATATATTTTCCTCTTTTATTTAATATATCTAATATATTAAATATTAATTTGAACACTTCAAATTAAATATTAATTTGAACATTTCAAATTAAATATTAATTTGAACATTTCAAATTTTAATATTAATGTATCAAATACAATAAATATATTTTTCTCTTTTATATTTAATATATCTAATATATTAAATATTAATTTGAACACGTCAAATTAAATATTAATTTGAACATTTCAAATTTTTCTTTCAACTAAATTGATCTTTTAGTGTTACTATGAGCTAGCAAAGGGACTTTATGGACCTACATATTATAAGCTCCAATGATACAAAATTAATTAATTAAACTCTTTAATTAATTAATTTTCATTCATTAACTATAAGTCACTCCACTATAGACCTATAGTTGCACTCTTATGCACTGTAGGACAAGTTGTGTCCATAGATATAATCATTACATGCAAGTCGATCCTTCACAAGTTGTTCGTAATTACAGCTGGGTCAAAAGTCCGTTTTACCCCTATAATTACATCTTGCACCTTAAGTACCACTGATTCTCTAATAAACAATACGTTTATAATCTAATTATAAACTAAGTCCCTCTCAGGCCAATGAGAAGGTGGGGCCCCATTGTTCAAGTCCCGAAATCAGCACTTAAGGGAACTACTCATCTACTTACCATATATGGGAATGAGTGAATTCCATCTTGTGAGATTATGTTCCCAACTCCCTATTTGGTCAAGTTCCCAAAATGGTAGGCATATTGAATCGGTTACAAAAGCCACTCTCACCCATGCAAATCAAAGGACAAGCCCTCACAGGCAGAAGTTCATAACTCACTTAGGATTAAGATCGAGTCGCATATGATCATCCTAATGAAATATTAATCTTCTCAATTAACGAATTTATAAAGAGAGATTAAATATTTCGTGGTCCAATCTTATACAAACTCATTGTATAAGATACCCCCACTCACATGTCTCCACATGAATGATTTGGATCAAATCATTTGTAACTGTTACAAGTGGGTCGTATCAATAATGTTACCAGGATAAGGCACCCAACCTTATCCATATACTATGACCCTTTAGGTTATTTCTTGAACATGATCATCTCGTATGTCAACCACATACTGTTCAAGATTACACTAATAACCTTGGATTTTTCATATAATGGATAATATTATATTGCAAATAAAATAATCAAAATTATTATTCATTATTAAATAAATTATTAATTATGAGGCTTTAGGGCGTAAATCCCAACAAAATAGACAGCACATTTTATAAGCAAATTGTGGGAAGTCTTATGTACTTGACAGCTACCCGTCTAGACATTATGTTTGTGGTAAGTCTTCTCAGTAGATTTTTAGATTGTCCTACTGAACTTCATTTACAAGCAGCAAAGAGATTGTTAAGATATTTGAAGGGTACAATTGAATTTGGTGTGTTGTATAAGAAGGTAGGAAGTGGTGAACTAATTGCCTATTCAGATAGTGATTATGTTGGAGATGTAGATGACAGAAAAAGCACATTAGGTTGTGTATTTATGTTGAGTTCAGGGGTTGTGTCTTGGTCCTCAAAGAAGCAACCTGTGGTCACTTTGTCCACTATTGAAGCTGAATTTATCTCTGCAACTTTGTGTGCTTGTCAAGCTATATGGTTGAGAAGAATTCTAGAGAGTATTGGGCATGTTCAGCATGATTCTACCATAATTTTCTATGACAATAGTTCAACGATTAAACTTTCTAAGAATCCAGTGATGCATGGTCGAAGCAAACACATTGATGTTCGTTTCCACTTTCTTCGAGAGCTTACAAAGAATGAAACTGTGAAGCTGGTTTATTGTCACACTCAAGAGCAAGTTGATAAGCCTTAGAATTAAGGCTTATTTAACTCCTAATTGCTTAAAATATTCTTGTTTTGACTTAAGACCATTTGAAAATAGTCGAAAAATTGCTTCAATTTAAGAAAGAAATAAATATGATGACAATTGGGATAAAGTTCTAAAAAAATTAATCTTGTTTGCAGGAAATATGGAAATTGAAAAATGAAAATTGCAAAATCGTGATTCTGCAATCTGGAGCAGTAGACTTGAGAATGTGGAAATTGCAAAATCCCGATTTTGCAATTATTTTTTGGAGCAGTAGAAAAGTTCAAAAAAGGAAAAAATATGCATTTAACCCATTCCGAAAATCTTTAATTACAGCATGATTTGAGGGATTTTGAGCACGAAATTTGGGCATTATTCAACCCTAATGAAGGCCTATAAAAGGAGAGAAAATGATTGAAGAATGAATTCGTTTTTTAGAGGCGTTTTCTTGAGTTAATTTCGTGGGTTTTTTTTTTAGTTTTTCCTTCCTCTATTTCTGCAGCTTTTTCTTTTCTGTTTACCAAAGACTTCTGCAAGTTATCTTCTAATTTTCCCTCAATTTATCCAATCCTATTCAAGTGAAGAAGAGTAGGGCATTTTGGAGGCGAATTTCGATAGAAATTTTGTGAGTTTTCATCCAAAATTTCCCTGTTCTGCCCAGTTTTCTTCCTCTGTTTTCTGTCAAGTTTAGTTTTATTTTTTGTATTATCAAAATTTGCAAGTTTAGTTTCTGTTTTAATACAATGGAGTAATGTTCTTTTCAAGCTTTATTCATGAGTTGTACTATGTTTTCTCCAGCTTGTAAAATGTTGTTTTAAGTCCAGTAATGAAACACTCTCTTCATGAAAGTGCAAGTCAATGTGTTGTTTTTGGTATTTTTGGCTTTGTCTTTTAATATTCTGCCTTCCTTTTTAGTGTAACAAACAACTATCATTTCTCTTCAAGTTTAGCACTCCAATTTTGGTTCCTTTGAGTTTAATGTCTAGAATAATACATTAGTCAGTTTATTTTTACATGGAGTTGGTTTTAATTTTTAGCTTAGTTTCTTATATATTTATTTTGAGTTAAACTTCTAGGGGGTTCAAGGATGTGAATTCCCTAAAAAGTAATTGTAGCCAAAATTCCAACTAAAAACCAAGCTTACATCTCAATTATTTGCTTGTGTTGAATAAATTTCCGTTGAGATCCTAGAATGATCAACTAGGGTAGCAACTCAAGCTTAGATCTAATACCGACGGGGTTAGTGATAAGTGGATTTCACACAGGTGATGGAGAAAATAGCTTAGACATAAGTCAATCCTTACCCTGGACATAGGGATTAAGGACTCCAAAGCCCATAAAATTGTTGAGCCGAATTATCTAAGATAGAGGGACTATAGACATATAAATCACTCACTTAGACTCCTAAAAACCTAAATTCAAGGTGAATAGGAGAAGCAATTTTGGTTTACAACTGAGTGTAGAACAGGTTGGAATTGCAATTTTGGTTTGCAATTACGATTTAAGGCAATGACATTCTTGAGCTCCATCTTTATCTAAATTCCTTTTCAAATTGTAGTTTACTATCCAATATTGTCATTTCTCGATTCTGCAATTAGATTTTGCAATCCTTGTCATTTCAATATTGCAATTTCTTGATTCTGCAATTAGATTCTGCAATTTTTATTTTTTTTACCAACACACCATCCCAACATTATTTTTGTCATTTAGTTTGCAAGTTTGCAATTTTCCTTACACTTTGCTTTACAATTTTTTGTTACTCCGTTCCCTTGGGATTCGATACTTGGTACTCACATACCATTTTATATTACTTCGATCGCGTGCGCTTGCGTGTAACACCAATCACAAATTGCAGACATAATGACTAAACCATTGAAGTTAGATGTTTTTTTGAAGATAAGGGATCTGTTAGGTGTTTGTTCACTTCCAAATATAAATTGATTGCTGAAGCATTCAGTTTAAGGGAGGATGTTAAAGTTGTTGCATTGACATTCTTGAGCCCCATCTTTATCTAAATTCCTTTTCAAATTGTAGTTTACTATCCAATATTGTCATTTCTCGATTCTGCAATTAGATTTTGCAATCCTTGTCATTTCAATATTGCAATTTCTTGATTCTGCAATTAGATTCTGCAATTTTTACTTTTTTTACCAACACACCATCCCAACATTATTTTTGTCATTTAGTTTGCAAGTTTGCAATTTCTCTTACACTTTGCTTTACAATATTTTTTTTACTCCGTTCCCTTGGGATTCGATACTTGGTACTCACATACCATTTTATATTACTTCGATCGCGTGCGCTTGCGTATAACACCAATCACAAGTTGCAGACATAATGACTAAACCATTGAAGTTAGATGTTTTTTTGAAGATAAGGAATCTGTTAGGTGTTTGTTCACTTCCAAATATAAATTGATTGCTGAAGCATTCAGTTTAAGGGAGGATGTTAAAGTTGTTGCATTTTTTTAGTAGCCAGTTTGTTATTTCCTATTTTGCTATTTTATAATTTCTATTATTATGGGATGTGGAGTCATGGGTTAGTTATCTTTTTTCTTGTAAAGCTTCTTAGCTGGCTTTTACTTTCCGAATGAATGATGAAGTTTGGTTTCTGATTTTCTTTTTATGCATTATTTCAACATTAACATGTTCATGATGTTAAAAGAAATGACAATTTTGTATTAAAATATAGGTCACTTTAAGAACGTTAAGAGAAAATTGTACAATTTTTAAATAATAATATTTTAAACTTGTTTTACTAATTTTTTTTCCCTACAAAAACACAATTATTTTTTAAAATACTTTATAAACAATCCCTGAGGGCTTTCTAACTCATCCTCATTTGATGAAACAATTAATATTAACTTTCACATTGGTAAAAAGAAAAAAAAAATCCCCCATAAATATAATACAATTGGATTATCAAATTGGAAGACAACTTTAAAAAAATTCACACATTTATTTATGAAACAGCTTATTATTGAATTGACTATTGAAGGGGGTTGTTGATTATCTTGTTTGTCAACATACTGACGTGTAAACTCCATCATTATCCTCGTTTACTTCCTTTTTCAAGCCACTCTTAACTTCAAGCATGGACTAATTTTAAAAACTTTATCTAATGGTCCTAAATTTTGAATATTGCTAATTTTGGTCCACTTGACACTTCATTTCTTGATATTTTGATTAAGCGATGTGATTTAATAGCTAATTAGACAGATTTGAACAAACACAATTAGGGTTAATTTATATTTGGGAGATTGATTGGACTAAAATTAAGGTAAAGTGCAATCCATCTTGAGAACTATTCAAATTTTGGTAACTAATATCTAAAAAAACATGTAAAACGCTACCATATCTAAGTATATATAATTCAATTGGTTAAGACATGTACCATCGACTAAGAAGTCAGATATTTAAATCATTCATTCTAAGTTGTTGAACTAAAAAAAACATGTAAAACACATTAGTAAATTCAAAAGTTCATGGCCAAACTAAGTAAGGTCAGCTGATTAAGGCATATACCTTTGACCAAAAGGTAAGAAGAAAAATAAGATATATAGAAAGAAAGCAAAAAAAAAATGGCAAACATGTACATCGTTTAGTCATTTTTTAACTTGTTTGACTCAATAGCTTAACTTGACTATTATGCCCAGTCAAAATCTAAAGAGATAATATTTAATCTAACTTCCATATAAATAAATACGCAAATGTCAATTATTTATTTAATATTCTATTACATGATATTGAGATCCACCTACCATTTTATTTTGTACTTAGCTCGATTCCTTTTAATTAATGGATATCGCAATTCACATTCTCCATTCAAGATCATCTATCATTTATTTTCGGTGAAGGAGACATGCATAATTACGTCCTTTGAACTAATTATGTCTCTCAAAAGGATCAATACAAGACCCAATAGAAAAGTGGTAAAGTTAAAATGGTAACTTTATTTAACTAAAAGTAAATTTTGTTGGGCCAAGATAAACATGACATGCTTTCAGGGCATCTAAAAGTCCCCCACTTTTTTTATTCTCTTCTTTATAAATTAAAAGTTGGTTAAAATATTTTTGGTCCCTGTACTTTGACTTTTGTTCCATTTTACTCCTTGTACTTTCAAATATCCAATTTTAGTTCATGTACTTTCAATAAAGCTTAAAATTGGTCCTTATTATTAATTTATGATTAATTTTTCTTTAAAAAAGTTGGTCTCTATTAATTTTTCCTCTATAAATTTTGAAAGTATGTTCACATGGTGTATTTTCTTGTATTATTATTATTATTTAACCAATTTTGATAAAATTTAACTTCAAACTTGTCATAGGGACCAATTTTAAACTTTATTAAAAGTACAAGGACTAAAATTAGACATTTGAAAGTACATGGACCAAAATGAAATGAAACCCAAAGTACAGAGACCAAAATGGTATTTTAACCTTAAAAGTTATATGAAAGATGACCGTTGAAAATTGATTGAGAATAATTATAAAAAAATTAATTAAGTGAAATTTTTTTAACAGTTTATTTTTAAGTAAGAATATTGAACGAGTGTAATTCAAATACAAACTATTGCTTTCTCCTTTGACCAATTATATCTCTCTAAATATATTTACTATATTATAATATATTGTAATAACTCTACATTGTCTTTGTTATCTCCATTGTTTTATAAATATATTTTGTTTTTGAAAACAAGAATTTTAAAAAGTTACCTTACGAGGGAAGAGAATCACTTTATAAATTATAATATTGCAAAGCCATTGTATTTCTCAATATTATTTCAAATTAAATAAGATGAAGATCTCGTTTTCTATACTATTTTTTTCTTTTTAATCTTAAGAATATTGGCTTTAAGGATATAAGCTAAGTGAATGTTCTTCTTTGACTCATACGTAGAGCGCTAATGTGTTTTACTGAAATAATTTTATAAATCTTTTCCCTAATCACTTTTTTATATATATATCTTAAACAAGTTTTTTCGTATCTCTCAAAATAGAAATAATCTTTTCTAAATTGATTAAAAAAAAAAAGACATAAATGTTGCACGAGTCATGAATTGATGCCTCCTTCTAGAATATTGCAATAAAACCATCGCCAAACAACCCTAAAGGACACGTATTTCATTTTGTCTTATCTCTTCACAAATCAAATCAAATGAATTTTCAAATATATCTTATTTCCTAACCCTATTTTCTTATATAAACATTCTTCTTTTATTTTTTTTAAAAAAAACATTCTACTTTTCTTTTCACACTTTCTAAAGCCAACGTTTCAAACAAAATTGTTTATAAATAATAACATAACCAATTTTGGTTCTTGAGCTGTACATTCAATCAGATTTAGACACCAATTATTATTTTAAAAGTTGATGATTCGATCTATTACTCTACAATTGTTAAACTTAAAAAACAATGTACATGAATAAAATATATATTTTTGTTATTTTACTGCTAACTTTTTTTTTATTGGAATTAAGCAGAATTTTGTGCAATTATAAATATAAATTTGTGTTGCATAAGTCACATTCTGTATTAAATTAAAAAATTGTTTGGTTAATTTTTTTTTTTTATTAAAGATACATATCTACAGAAAGCTTAAGGGTAGAAATTAAAATATTTGAGCTCTAGGAATCAAAACTAGGAGTGAACATCAGTCAGTTAGGATCAATTTTCGGCCCAAATCAACGCCGAACTAACCAGATTGGTTTCCAAAATACTGGAAACTGATTTTAAAAAAAGCAAGGGTTAAACCAACTGACCAATTGGTCGGTTTGGTCGGTCGGTTTTGGCGCCAAATCAATTTTCATGAGACGAAACGACGTCTTCTAGAGAGAAGACAGAGTAGAGAGGGAAAAGGAGGGCGTCGCATGCATGGTAGAAGGTAAGGTAGGGTAGGGATATATATATAGTTTTTATTTAAATAATATATGAATATTAAAAATAGTTTTTAAACAATAATTCGATCAGTCAGTCGGATTGGTTTTTTTTAGCCCACCAACCGACCTCGACCGATTTTCTTTATAAACCACCTACCCGACTTTAGTTCTGTCGATTTCGATCGGGCGGATCAGTTTTTCGAGTTCTATTGCTCACTCCTAATCAAAACATAATAAATTCAATAATTCAAAAATCAAAATGGAACTCAAACTTAATAATAAAATTATGACTTACAAGTACAACTTAATGTTAAAAATGGTCTCACAGCATATCATCATTTTTATCGTGTTGGAATAGAAATTTTGGCCAATCAGATATTTCCACGTCATTACCCAACATTGATAATGAAATTATATTTAATTAGGGATTAATTAAATTGGCAATGACCGTAAATTAAATTATGGCAAATCCCAATATACAATTGGGTTATGTGAAATTTAGGCTAATTTTAGACGAAAATTCAAAGGACTAGACCTAAAGTCAGCCAGGCTCAGTCTAGAGGTTAAGTCCAAAGTCAAACAAACCCAGTCCGATTGACAAGTTCAAGCTCACTTGGAGACCTTCAGGAACTCTATAAATAGGGAGCTCCCTCCTCCATTTCGAGGGTTCAGAAGTGGAAACTCTCCAGAGAACTTAGAGAAAATTTAGAAACAAAGATCAGAAGACTCCCTAAACTCTTGAAGATCAAACACTCTCTGAATCAAAGCCTTGAAGACTAGAAGACTTTGAAGATCGAGAACAAGTTGCAGAGCCCTCGAGACAAGTTTACAATTGAGAATAAGCTGCGAAGCCCTCGAGATAAATTCACATTCGAGAACAAGCTGCAAAGCTCTTGAAACAAATCCACATTCGAGAACAAGCTGCAAAGCCCTCAAGACAAATCTACACTCGAGTTAGCTGCAAAGCTCTTGAGACAAGTATACATTCGAGAATAAGCTGCAAAGCCCTCTAGACATTTATACATAAGAGAGAAAGAATCAGCGGATAAACATTAGAGATTGTTCTCCACTAAATTAAAATTAATACAAATTAAATTCATTTACACGTATCTCATTTATTTCTTTTTGTTGAAATCACGTATAAACAACTTTTATTGACTTTTAATTAGTCAAAATCCATAGTTTTCTATATCAATGTAAACAAACATCGATCTATCTTTAAATGTGAGTAGAAATGATATAAACAAATTGGTTGTCTAAGATCACATCTTATCATGATTTTTTTATATTGGTTGTAAGAAAAGCTTGAAAAATAAGAGTCATTTTCTTTTTTTCAAAAAACAAAGGTCCACAAGACACGATAAATCAAAGACGCATGAAAAATGTCTTGATTATTTGAAAATAGTAAGGAAGGTAATCATTATAATGTCAATTTTTTTTAACTAAAAAAAACGGACCGCATGGCGCGTGATTGCACACTCACTTATGGCGCGTGGCTATGTTAATTCTGTTTTTTGTGTTTTAATTTTATTAAGAGGCCATTAACGGGACCTCAAGTTTTTGGCACCCTTCTTCCGATGCTCCATTTCTCCATTTCAATTCCATCCTTTAATTTCTTTCCCATTTAACATTTAAGATTTTAAGATTCTTTACAGCAATTTTTAATCTCACAGCTTTCGTCTTCTTCTTCATTATCACCACCTTTTCAAAAGCCCTTTCTTTTCGATTTTGTTCTTAAAAGCTCTCTTTGATTCACATTTTTAAATGAAATAATTTTTTTAAAAAAAGTTGTTTTTGATTCGTTGCTTACATGTGCGCTGTCTTCCTCTTCCTCGGCTCATCATATATATGAACCTCCCCTTTTGATTTCTTCGTCTTCTTCCTTTTCGCCATTAATGGGGCGCTAAAGCTTTCGTCTTTTATGTGTATATATAACCATGTGAGTTCATCATCGGAGAGTTTTTAGGTGATTCCTCTGTTTTTTCATCACAAATAGGTAATGGGGTTTCCTTTCTTTTGTCTTTTTGGTGATTTTGATTCCAAGAAAATCGTTTCTTGAGGTTTTTATGGGGGTAAAGAGGAGAGTGGAATTTGGTTTAATTTGATTTCGTTTTTTTGTGATAGGTTTCAGAAGTGGGAATTGGAATGGGATTCAAGGCACAAAAAAACAGAGCTTTTCTTCTTCTTCTTTTCCTTCGGCCGGTTTGTTCGAATCAAAAAGTGACAATCATGGACGAAAAATGAGATTTCTCAATCTGGGTTCTCTAGACAAGGAAGAAAAAAGTTTAATTTGGTGATTGGAATTGGAAGGGAAAAAAATAATCGTCGATTCTGATGTCGGAATCTGTCAGAGGGCCGCCGCAGGCGGCGGAGAAAAGCTTGCCGAGGAAGAAGATGACGAAGCAATTGACCGGAAAAAGGGACGACACTCCATTGCATTCCGCTGCGAGAGCCGGAAATCTAACGGTGGCAATGGAACTTCTGACGAACACCGACGAGATTGAATTGAAGGAATTATTGGCAAAGCAAAATCATTCCGGCGAAACGGCTTTATACGTAGCCGCCGAGTACGGCTACGTCGATATGGTGAGAGAAATGTTGAAATATTACGATCTGGCCGACGCTGAGATCAAAGCAAGAAATGGGTTTGATGCTTTTCACATTGCAACAAAACAGGGCGATTTGGGTATGTTTATTTCTCATCAAATTTCAAAACTTTTTGAAAAAAAAAAAAAAAAAAAAAAAATCCTCAATCTTCTTCTTCTTCTTCTTCCATTGAAACCGGACTTAACCAAAGCAGTTCCCAATTGGCTGTTTTTGCAGAGATTTTAAGAGTTCTAATGGAGGCTCATCCGGAATTGTCAATGACCGTCGACATATCGAACACGACCGCGCTACACACGGCGGCGACCCAAGGCCACACCGAGATTGTGAATTTTCTATTGGAAGCCGGTAGCGGATTGGCCACCATTGCTAGAAGCAATGGCAAAACAGCTCTGCATTCTGCAGCTAGAAATGGACATTTGGATGTCGTTAGAGCGCTCGTGGCGAAGGAGCCGATCGTCGCGACGAGAACCGATAAGAAGGGGCAGACGGCACTGCAAATGGCAGCGAAAGGCCAGAACCTTGAGGTGGCGGAGGAGCTGATCAAGGCGGATCCATGCTCTATAAATATGGTTGACAATAAAGGCAACACTGCCCTGCATATAGCTACAAGGAAGGGCAGAGCTGAGGTAATTTCAGTGCCAAATACACAAACCTTTTTTTGCTACACTTTTCGAGCCCTTTAGGAGAGTTTTCGGGTTGAATTCGAATTACGATTTCATGTTGTGAACATTGTGAATTGATAATTGACATTCATAGCATGGTTCAAAGTTCCTCTGTTCTTCAAAGAAGCATTTGGATATGATCTTATTCTTGCCTTGAGAATTAGAAAGCCTTCTTGACAATTACTTTTGGTTTACTATGTGCAGATTGTTAAAATGCTTCTTAAACACAATGAAACGAACACGAAGGCAGTTAACCGATCGGGAGAGACCGCCCTCGACACGGCAGAGAAAACCGGGAACCCCGATATAGCTCTGATTCTAAAAGAGCATGGTGTGCAGAGTGCCAAAATAATCAAACCTGAAGTGACAAACCCAGCAAGGGAATTGAAGCAAACTGTAAGCGACATAAAACATGAAGTTCATTACCAACTAGAACACACTCGACAAACCCGAAGACGAGTCCAAGGAATAGCGAAACGCCTAAACAAAATGCACGCCGAGGGCCTAAACAATGCCATAAATTCAACAACCGTGGTTGCTGTTCTTATAGCCACAGTGGCATTTGCAGCCATTTTCACAGTCCCTGGTCAGTATGTGGATGATCCCCAAGATGTACCGCAAGGCTTCTCGCTCGGGGAGGCAAACATCGCCCCGAGAGCTCCGTTTATAATCTTTTTCATCTTTGATTCAATAGCCCTCTTCATATCTCTAGCCGTTGTGGTAGTTCAAACTTCAGTTGTGGTAATAGAAAGCCAGGCTAAGAAGCAGATGATGGCCATTATAAACAAGCTGATGTGGCTGGCTTGTGTACTGGTTTCTGTCGCTTTCTTGGCGCTGTCGTTTGTCGTGGTCGGAGAGCGGGAGAAGTGGCTGGCGATCGGAGTAACGCTCATTGGAACCACCATAATGGCCACCACATTGGGGACAATGTGCTATTGGGTCATCAAACATAGAATTGAAGCATCAAATCTGAGGAGCATAAGGAAGTCTTCAATGGGGAGCAGATCCAAATCCTGTTCGCTCTCTGTCATGTCTGATTCTGAGATTCTTAACAATGAGTTCAAGAAAATGTATGCAATTTAAGAAGAAATTTTCCCAGCGCCAATTTTTCTTCTTTTTTTTTTTTTTTTTTTACCCTCCAGAGTTTTTGGCTTCTGGCAAACAAAATTTTCTGTCCAGTTAACTTGGAAAAAAAAATGCACACTTTTTGATGGAGATGGTTGTACCATTTTCATCTTCTACAACTGCTCACTGAATGTGCAACTAATTGAAATTCTCACCGACTTTATATAAACGACCTGATTCTGTATAAAGGGAGTTTTGTATATATATTAATTTTTGCCCTTCCTCTCTTCTTTCTCTCTGGTATGAACAGAAATGTCTTTGGAGAGATTGCAGGTTTTGTTTATTAGAACATTTGACACCGTGAGACTGATTTTTTTTCACCTCTATACCATTTGGCCGTCTATATATCATTTATTAGCTATAAATTTATTTTTTTTAGAATTATAATTCTCTATTTTGTTCATCGTGACGATGTAAATTATATGAGAACCTTAAGGAAATGTGTTAATATCAATGATAAAAAGTCAATTTGAACATGGCTTAACTGATTAAAGCATGATATCATCAACCAAACGGTTAAGTGTTCAAAACTCAATTCTTAGGCATTCTTGTACTCAAAAGAAAAAATATATCAATAATATAAACCCACTTGATATATCATATGTTATCAATGTTTGTGGGTGATAAATATGGAGATCTGACACAATAGGCCATGACTGTTATGCCGCCTTTATATTACCTATAAATGTTTACTACTTATCGTTGACATGAATCTTATTGGCAGTGTTCTGAAATAGGATATTCTAGTTTTCAGGTCGATTTTCTTTTATTTATTTTCTACGGCAATTGAAATAAAATAAAAATAAAAATAAAAAAAACTTCAAATATTGTTTTGAAATAAACTTCAAAATTCAAGAGTTAAAATAAAAGTTTTCAAAGTTCAGGAGTATAATTGAAATCAACCTTATAGTTCAGGGATATTTCTGATAATTTAACCTTAATTTTTTTAGTTTCTGTTTTTTATACGGGTGGTCGGTCTTATGTGGCAACCACTCCCCCTTTCAACCATGACTCCTTGAAAGTGAAGGGCCCTCTAAGTAGTTTAGATTAGATTCATGAATTGAAAGCCATTATCTCTATTATGATCAATCATAAGTTTAGAAGTGGGGAGGAACCTATACCTAGGACGGCTTTTCAATAACTTAAAAAGTATATTTAACCAATAAAACATATTTCAACTAAGATTTCAGATTTCACTGATTAATCTCAAACAGCATCTTGAAACACATATCAACCCATCATCCTAAGCGTGGCTAAAGTTATGAATAACCTTTTTTTTTTTAGAATAAATAAAATTATTCTAATCACAAACATAAAACTTATGTGCACAATTATATTATCTTTACAAGTCATTGAATAGAATTTTTAAAAATGATTAATTATTTAAAAAAATACCCTCAAACTTTGCCATTAAATAGATCTTTTATAAACGTTTCAAAACTACCCATGCAAAAAAGCCCTTAGAAAGTTAAACGAAAAATAAATGTGTTTGAATGTCGTTCTTTCAAGCTTAATCCAAACAAGCATCATAATCATTGTCATGTCCTTCCATGTTACCACCACCTCAATATTCCATCCGACATTCTAAAGGATTTCTAGTCCAATGGTTGTTTTAAAACGTTTATAAAATGTCAAGAGTAATGTTGCAACTTTAGAAAGAATAGGAGTATTTTTTAAACAAACTACAGAATTTAAGAGTATTTTTTTATAATTTAGGCTTTTAAAAATAGTTCTAAAAATAAAAACAATTTCAAAACAAGCTAGAAGAATGGACTTACATTGATTCGCATGATGTTCAAACGGGCAACAGCGGGATCCTATTTTAGTTGGAATAAGGAGCTTCAGTTCTAGAAATGCTGAACTCATTTTAAATATCAATATAGAAATTATATGAAAGCTCTTTATAAGAAAAACAGAGGAAGAAATAAACCGACATGCCCGAGGATTCATATACCATGTATGTTCAATCTAAGCTAGTGGATCTTGTAAAATAACGAGGAAGAAACCACTAAATCGGCTCAATACAATTACAAGGGCCAACCATAATCGATTGCAATTACCAAATTACAAAACATTGATTCTACAAACAGAACTAAGGCTTACATGTGAAAAATCCACGAATTACCTTTACATTTTTTTTATTAAAAAAAATTAATGTTGCGGTAGAGCTGGTCTCTTTTCTACCATCTCGTAGTGAAGCACAAAATTATCCTGAAGCCAATGGACGTAACATGAGCAATGGGAATGGGGCAACAGTGGTATAAATAATTTCAATGAAAAATATTGACAAGTACGAACCTTGCGGACAGTTTCAAATGTTTGAGGGTCGAAACAGAGATACGATCCTCTCTCGTAAGTGTTAGTCTTCACAAGTGGTTCCATGTTAGAGACCCGAATGAACCAGAATCGTTGATCTTTGTGATAAAACCACCCTCTATTATAACTGTTGAGGAAAAAAAAAGGGTTGGCACCAGCTCTTGGGAAAAATTCTACCCTTAAATTAGTGTTATATGACTTGTGAAAATAACAAACTGAAGAGTAAGTCAATAATAAGAGCTTACAGTTCATTTGCAGCATACAACTGAGCTTCATCTTTTGGCATGCTGCAGAACAATACAGAGTAGAAATTATATATAACAAAACAGAAGTTAAAAAGGAAAAAAGAACGTAAAATCATTTAAATATACCACACCTGAAAAATATATAAAACAGTGTCTCCAGGGTAAACTTTGAGAAGTACCCTTGCTGCAGTTACCAAAAAGATGATTAGTTGAGACAAACCTGTAGGAAGTTTCACATAGACTAGGAGAGGGATATAAAAGGTGAAGAATCTCACATGTAGTGTAGGTGGTGGTTTAATAAGATAACACTGAGGTACATTGAAATCTGGATCACCCTTAGCAGGCTCATCAGACCATGGGGAGCCAAAAGTCTTGTGAAGATTTTCTGCCGAATTCAAATTTAATCCTAACGTGGTCAAATCAATTCCGAGTGCAAGGGATGCAAGATCAGGATCACTCAACCTTATTACACTTAACAAGCCAAGTAAACCAAATGGATCAGGAGAAGATTGAGCCGTCTGCATAGATTTCATGCCCTGATCCCTAAATGACTGGCTAACACCGGACATATGTTGCAATCGGAGCTGAGATTGACCGTGATGCTGCTGATATTGCTGGATAAGTTGGTCATAACCCATTCCAGAAGCTGAACTAGGAGAGCTCAGAGGTCTTAAACCAATACCCGGAGGCCCACTAGACTGAAGAAGAACAAAGACATGTTGATGTTGAAAAACTTCATTGGAGAAGAGATTTAAGACATATAGGCATTTCAGTTCAATTCTTATAATACATGGGAATGATTGACCTCAAAGGGTTGAAAACTGCATTTCAGTTAATAAAAACCAAGAATGAAAACAACAAAGTAGAGAATAGGTTGATGCCTTATGCCTGCAAAGTAAAAACTTAGATGCGAGGAGAAAAAAATTCTTCCTTTACAGTAATAGAATTGCACACCTGCTGGTGATAGGATGCAGCATGTGAAGATGGGAATATATCTGAACCATGTAAATGAAGAAGATCCTGATTATTTGCAGGCGAAAAGGAGACCGTGCTGTTACTAACTGCTGGAGAATGCTGTTGCTGCTGCTGGGGTCGATGTGAATATGTGCTCCCTAAGTTAAATCCAGCAGACCTTCCAATCTGAAGATCAAAACAGGAACGTTAAAAATGATTACTAGCCTGTAACCACATGATATAGTCAGGAGAAGAGAGTAAAAAAGTGCCCACAGAGAACTGCTGAGACTGCATCATAGGCACAGAATTTTCATGTTGTTCTGTCTGATGAATATCCATGCCATAATCAGCATTGCCACCTGCACAAGATCTAGAACTATAATCAATAAAAGAAAGTGTTTTATATCCGAAGTACACAAAAGGTTAATATATGTTATGATGAGATGATTTGATAAGCCAAGCTAATCAAAGAAAAACAATTCAGAACTCACCATGAAGTAGCACCTGAGCTTAATAATTGCAATGGCCTACTTGAATAATAAATTCGGAAATTCTATTTAATCTGTTCAGCTATAACTCAATGGTCAACTAGGATATTTAAAAGCAATAGTTCTCCATAGTTATTGTAGTTATTCTTGAAAAATATTAGAGTAGAGGGAAAAACCAAAGTTATGGCTTATGAGTTACATGAATGCATCCTACTGGAAGCAAAGAAGGGATTTGCACCTTTAAATCTAGGTAACGCTGGAAAATCTTCATTCTGAATGCTGAACTCTTGGTTTTGTTGGACAATAGGACCAAGGCCTTGTTTTCTCAGCGAACCTGAAATGTTTACATGACATTCCTAATGGTCAAAATTGGTGCAGAGAAAAAATAAAAATAAATAAATAATAATAATAATTGAAAATTTTAATGAAAAATTATTTATTAAAAGAATTAAAAATCAACAACGTCTAGTTACTAACTTAATTGCCCTTGAGGCCCTCCTGCAGAACTCGGACGACTACTCAACTGAGGGAAATCGTTGATGTCAAAAGGAGAATTGTCATTAGAGTTCACATCATTCAACATCCCCAGAGAACTCAGACTATTCACACTCTGCACATGGTTTTGGGAAAGGGGGCCTCCAGCACTAGGATAAGAATTACCAAACATAGAAATGACCTGTTGAGATCCTGAAGCAAGAAATGTCATCTACGAGAAAATAGCAAAGAACACTTTTATACAATGTAGCACGTACATATAAAAGCATAGTAATGAATGCATTTCCATTTTTCGGTCAGTATAGCATCAGAAACAAAATATTGATCGGATTAAAGTAAAAAACACAACTTAATCATAAATAACAAATACATCACACATAAATTTTGTAATGTTTTGTGCCTATTTCTGCCAATTGAACTTCTTTTTTGTAACCCCATTGTCTGAGCAGGGGTATCTCATTCCCCTTGTTTATTGTTGCTTGGCAGTTCAATAAAATTCTCTAGTTTCTTATATAAAATTTTAAAAAATATTAAAAATAACACATAAATATGAACATAGAATAACATAGTACTAGAAAACAAAGTAAAATGAGTAAATACTAAATAGCTTCCACATGCCGCACATCAGTCTTTCAAACAAAACAAAATGTTCATTTCTAAGCTAACATCTAATATGTTCCTTTTATTTTAGAGCAAAAGTAGTACAAATGGGAGGATGTGATATTACTACAAATTTATACAAGCATTCATACAGAAATTCCAGGGATTGTACCTTGTGGAAGCACACCACTCATTAGACGGTTTTGTCCTTGTACAGATAAACTTCCAGATCCACTATTTGCCCCAAGGTTTAGACGAGAAGCAAGACCAGGTAATGACAATCCCCCACCAGCAGTCATACTTCTTCCTATGTGGCCTCCACTTACCATATTTCCCATTGAACTTGTGATCCTAGGACCTGCATTTCCCAAAATTGGAGATACACCCAACCCTGGAACAGAATTTCGATTACCAATACCAGCAGAACTAGACAGAATCCCAGGAATAGAACCACCAACTGCATTTGTGCTGCTACTAAATCCAGGATTTCCTACCACACTTATACCTCCTCTATTTGCGACTCCTGAATGCCCATGAGAGCTGCCGTGAGACAACTAAAGAAGAAAAGAAAACAGTAAAAACGGAGTAGAAGCACATAAACAATTACAAGGGTTTGTAAATGAAAATATTAGAGTTTCACCTTCATTGCCTCTGAATCTCTTAAAAGATGTCATTTCATAGTTAAATATAAATTTCATGCTCAGAAAAATCCAATATCAAGTCAAATCATAAACATTATGATCCGATATCCTATTTGTAATGTAACTCTCAACCATTCCTTCAACAAACTTATTAACCAGTCAATTTCTTCTGTAATTATAATTACAATAGTCTTTCAAAAATAATTATAAATTGAGTGTAATTTTATTGGCTAGGCAGAGTGATCAATTATCAAAAATATGTTATTGTGCAACAGCTAATTTTTTGCGAGCACCATAAATGCGACTCAAAAAAACTACAAGGAAAACTGATGCTAAGGATCTCAATCAATAAAGATGGCATCGAATTATGAATAAATAGCCTTCCCTTGAAAAATACCTGAGAGAGAGCAACAGGAAGGTTGTTTGATGCAAAACGCCCACTGGAAAGTGCTCCACTAGGTTGCTGCACCCCACCAGATGGAACATTACTTATTGTTGAATTTCTTGAAGTTAGTGCACCCGATATGTTCTGAATATTGAAGCTTCCATGAATGTTATGCAACCCTTGAATAGTTCCTGAAAATTGAGACCTCTAAGTTTCATAAATTTGCATGAAAACTACAGAGACTCTAGGAAATGCACCCACCAGAGTGATGAAAAACAGGGGAGGCTGCACCAGACTGACCAGAAAATGAGGTAGCAAAAGATCGCCCAGTACCATCTGGAAGATTTGAAGCTGATCCATTAAGAGATGACTGCAAAGAAAAAAAGCTTTGGCAATAAACAAACCATGTTTTCATGTACAATTTTAAACTTGAAACACACAGTTTTGCAGTAGAATTATAATGTATCAACATAAAACGGAGAAGTAGATAAATCATTTACTACACGGAATGGAAGCAGCACATAAAACAGACAATACTACGTCAAAATAAGTTAAAACACATCAAAGGCACGTGCTTATGTTGCTGATACTTATAAACTTAAGAATCACCTAGATCGACTAGAAATCCAATAAGAATTAAAAATTCAATTAAAATGGAATCTCAACAATTGAAAAAATAACATTCTTATCAAACAAGAAAATCTTGAACCAATTACAATTAGAATCCTACATGAAATTTAAATTAGAAAAAACCAAAAAAAAAAAAAAAAAACAACAACACACACACACACATCCCAAGGTTTAGAATTTCTCCCACAAGTTCCCCAAACTATACGTGAAAGGTCAACGACTACTGCACAGAACCAGATAAGCAATGAGAGTATCTGTAATAAACTTTAAGAAGAAATCATATGCAACTCAACTCCATACACGTCCCAATGCAATCATAGACATATAGAAACATAGATAGCTGACAATACATTAAGTAAACCCGACATGGCATGAGGTGGGCGTAAAAAGAATTAGGCAAATTTCATTCCTTCGTCAAACAACTGCTGTTCCAGTCTTTGGGGAGCCAGAAGATCGAGAAGCTGTTTGCAATGCTTTATTGCTAATCTAATTACAGCCTGAAAATAAAAGTATATTAGAAGAGTAAGCCCAGAAGTAAGATAAAAATACCAAAATAAACCCAATGCAGCTGCAGAGCCAGTATAATATGTAAACTAAGGAGTACAGATATGTTTCAGACATATAACCATTCCCTTGTAGACTCAAAAAGACAAATACAGGTCCCAGTCCGCTTTATAGAACTGAGTATCTTTTTGTCATCTCACATTTAATTTCAGTCACTGGAGTCTAATAGACTTCTAAAACTGAGATGTCTAGCGAGAGAAGTGGAATCGAAATGAAAAATATTATAACCTAAACTCCATAAGAAAACCATCGGTTTAACCTGAATGAAGGCCTGTAGAACTACTAAAAGTAACATGCGACTGACTCGAAGCCATAAGGCAACCTATCAGTAGCTCCACAGGAATTGCAAGCCTAAAAGCGGCCTACAACATGGATAATCTTGAGAATCTTCCATAAACAAATATATGATATTGCCGTCTATATACGAAAATAACTAACTGTTAAAAAGTGCATGTTCAGGAGCTCCAAAAGAACTACGGGGAGTTCCAGATATAGATATAGCCAAAAACCAAGAAAAAAAATCAAAATTGAAATTAAACCAAGAAATGTTGCAGTGTTCGTAGACTGATTGTTCAAACCCAAAAGCAGTTTCAACCACTTCGGACTAAAGAATCCTTCAGAGTAGAACAAGAAACGACACGAACTTTGGAAGAATGTGCTGAAACCCTAGAATGGATCGGGATTGATAAATGAACAGAAGATATGAGGAACAGTGAAGACGAAGAAGAAGAGATATGGAAGTGATGAGAGCGAGAGAAGATCGGA
Source organism: Trichosanthes truncata (assembly GCA_033996785.1). Taxonomy (NCBI): domain Eukaryota; kingdom Viridiplantae; phylum Streptophyta; class Magnoliopsida; order Cucurbitales; family Cucurbitaceae; genus Trichosanthes; species Trichosanthes truncata. The sequence goes on along the minus strand of JAWPNB010000008.1, from coordinate 20,591,484 downwards.
GATCGAATTCATGACAAATGGAAATGACTAAATCTCGATCAGAGAAATCAGAGATGGAAAAGTACCTGAATGGCAGATCGGAGAGATGTCTGGTTCAGAAACAAAGATCGTGTTTGTGTGCCCTAAATCTAATCGAAAAGAGAAAGGGAAAGAGAATCACAGATGGAAGTCGGATGCGAGCCAGCAGAACAGTCTTCGTCCTTCCCTCCAGTTTTTTTTTTTTTTTTTTTTCTCTCTCTTCTTCTTCTTCTTTTCGTGTAAGATTTTACATGATTTTGTGGACCTAACCTATCAGTCCTGTAATAAGAATGTTTACAGGATCATAAATCTCCAAATTACTATAAATAATTTTAAATATTTCTTCAAAAAAAAATATAAATAAATCTATCTTGTTGACATAAGAATGATTTAAAATGATATATATATATATATATATATATATATATATAACAAACTTCTCTCTTTTTAGTTCAACACAAACATTTGAAGAAGATGAAAATTCAAATCACTTACCTATTGATCAAGTGTTTAACTAGTTGAGTTATGTTCAAGTTGTTGATTTAAGTTATCTCTATTAGGTTGTAAATTTGAATTCGATTTTTTTTTTTTTAAATATGACATGAGTGATGAAGGATTTGAACCACCAATCTCTTAAATGAAGTATAAATGTCTTAGTTTCATATTGACAAAATAAATGTTTTTGCTTGGACAATATTAAAAAGGAAATAAATTACGATTTTATAAAATTTGATCCTTATTTATTAATTAATAAGTGGACTAACCAAATCTAGTAAGAGATGGACCTCATGCATTAAATGGTAAATGTCAAATGGGATTGGACTTGTTGTCGACTCGACAATCTTGAGAACATTCACCTCCCAATGCAAAGAAGGTGGGTAGGATATTTCTAAGGGTCTTAGGATAGGCCAAGACACTCAGGCCTCGTTTGATAACGTTATCGTTTCTTGTTTCTTGTTTTCTGTTTCTGTTTCTCGTTTCTTATTTCTGTTTCTTAAAAACTAAAAACATAAACATGTTTGATAACTATTTTTGTTTCTTGTTTCTTGTTTTTTGGTCAAAATAAAATTTAGTACATATACTATAATAAAACATATAACATGCATTAAAATAAATATAAAATAATTATAAAAATGTTATAGTATTTTATTAAGGCCCAACACCTAATTAATAATAATAATAATAAATTTTATCCTTCAAATGTTGTTCAAATTGGATTTGCAATGTTATTTTTCACTTCAATCAATTCACTTTGAACGATTTTGACTTACAAAAGTTAGTTCAATTAGACGATTTTGTAAATTGTCTAAGGTCAAATAATCGAACATACCCACATTTCTTTAATTTAATAATAAACTTTATTTTTATATTTTTTAAAATACATTAGCCAATAATACACGCAAGTAAAATCAGAAAAAGAGAGAGAATGTATATATTTTTTTACATTTAATGGTAAACATGAAATACATTATTAGTTTATTTATTTAATAAAAAAATAAAATTATACCAAAAGGAAAAATAATAGAGAATTAAATAGAAAATAATAACTATAAGCTCGTTAATGTAAAGTAAAAGAAAATAAGAAAATAAGAGAGAAGAGAAAAACATAAACGAAAAAAGAAAAGTAAAAAAGGAAAAAAGAAAAAAATAATAATGACCTATTAAAAGAAAAAAGATTATGATGGAAGAGAAAGAATGAATAGAAAGAAATAAATCAAAAAATTAAAATTAAAAAGAAGAAAAAACAAAAAAAATAAAAAGTATTAAAAGAAAAAAATAGAATGGAAGAGAGAGAAAGAAGAGAGAGAGGAGAGATGGGTAAAAAGAGAAATATGAATACATGCATAAAACCTGAAAAAAAAACAGAAAAAGAATTTGAGAAACTACTTTTTGAAGTTTCTCAAAATCTGCCATTTTTTTTAGAAACGTTTCTAAAAAATTTAGAAACAAGAAACATGATGGTTTATCAAACATGTCTGTTTCTTGAAAAATAAGAAACAGGAACAAAAAACAAGAAACGTGAACGTTATCAAACGAGCCCTCAATATCTTAACTCTTATGAAAAATAACATTAATTAAAAAAAAAGTGACAATACCATGAAGACGCTTAAGTTAATCAATAAGAACTAACTTGAACGTCTAAGTTTCAGAAACTTACACCACATTGGTAGCAGAAGATGTTAGGGCAAATTAGAGAAAGTGAGTCATCCACATGATCGCCCTAAAATCGACCATGAGAACCAATTGTGGATTGGGTCTCTTCACTTCTATTTCAGTAGCTTTTTTATATAATAGTAAGACATCCTCTTAATAATTCGTATAGTTCATGCTACAATAATGACTATATTATATTAGTGATTTAATTTAAAATTCTATAATGTCCTTCAAAATACAATTACTTTAGTTTGAAATTTTTGTTAAGTACAAATATGACGACTTTCATTTATATCCATAAGGATCCAAAATCTCTCAGATCAGGAACGAAACACACAAAATAATAATAATAATAATAATAATAATAAATAATAAATAATTGTTTTTGAAAATACATGGTTGGTTGATAACCAATTCAATTTTTTTTAGTTTGATTTGTTCAAAATGTTTTTTGAAATTATAAGTAAATTGAAAAAAAAAAGTTTAAAATATCATTTTGGTTCTTGTATTTTGGACTTTGTTTCATTTTGGTCAATATATTTTCAAATGTTCAATTTTAGTCTTTATACTTTCAATAAAGCTTAAAATTGGTCTCTACTATTAGTTTATTGTTAATTTGTCTTAAATAAGATTAGTCCCTATTAGCTTTTTCTCTATAAATTTTGGAAGTATGTTCACATGGTGTCTTTTCTTGTATTAAAATTATTATTATTATTTAACCAATTTTGATAAAAATTAACTTCAAACTTATCATATGGATCAATTTTAAGCTTTATTGAAAGTACATTGACTAAAATTGGACATTTGAAAGTTCACGATCAAAATGAAACAAAGCCCAAAGTACATGAACCAAAACAGTATTTAAACCAATAAAAACTACTAAGAAAAAAGTAAATTTCAAAAAACATATTTTTAAAAACACATTTATGTTTTTTAAAAAACATATATTTTTTTTCTTCTAATCATTTTTTCCATCTCTAACATATTTCTCCCCAACAAAATTTTCTCTAACCTTTCTCTCGATCAAAAAATTTATCTCTCTCAATTTTACATTTTTATAACTTTTATTTCTTTTTCTCTCTATACTTCCATTTATCTCTCTTCTAATAACTCTACAAATTTAATATTTTCCTTCAAACTTTTCTTTCTATAAACCTATCTTTCTCTCTACATACCATGTATATAAAATTTCTCCATTCTCGTATTTATTTTTCTCTCAAATTTACATATAATTTCTGTAGTTAATTTTCTCTCTAAATTTTTTCAATTTTTTCTTTTCACTAAAGTTTATCTTTTCCCTTTCAGTTTTTTTTTTTTTTAATCTTTCTTTAACTAATACTATTTCTTCAAGAACTCTAATTAATATTTTCTTCTCTCTAAATATCTCTAAAAAATATATCTCTATACCTCTAACCTTTCATTTTTCTATTATTTACAGATTTTTTTCTCTCCAACACATTGCTCTATCTCTCTATTTTTTAGAATATTAAACAAATAACAAATAACAATCATCAACATAAAGCGACAGATCTTAATGGATTATCTAATCTTAATGGATTATCTAGTTTCTTTTATCAACAACATTGGGGGCACGTGGGGCTGAATGTCAAGCGTACTTGTCTGACCGTGTTAAATGATCGGGTGTCGCCTGGTCCCTCGAATGAGACTATGCTTGTTTTGATTATGAAGGTCTAAGTTTCCAAAAGGATGGCTGATTTTCGACCTATTTCTCTATGTAACGTGAATTATAAACTGATCTGGAAAGTGCTGGTAAATCGTATGAAGCGAGTTCTTGACAAGAGCATCTCCTCGAATCAGGTTGGTGTGTTGTTGATAAAGCTATATTGGGTATTGAAGTCATTCACTCTCTCAGACTACGTAAGAAGGGAAAACAAGGGTGGGCAACGCTTAAGCTTGATATGAGTAAGGCATATGACATAGTCTTTTCTTGGCCAGGTTATGCTTCGATTGAGATTTGCGCCACAATGAGTGGAGTTAATTTTGCTATGTGTTACTATAGTTACTTTCTCCTTTAATTTGAATGGTGAGAAGCAGGGTCAAATTACTCCTAACGTTATTTATTCTTACTCTGTATTGGGGTGTTTCTAGTCTGTTGCAGGGTACTGCAGCACGTAGAAGGGTTTCTGTCCTAACCTTGTCCATGGCTAACCCGACTTTATTGAAAGCACATAATATGTACTATCTTTAGACTTTAATTTATACCAGTTTTGTGGCTTTATTGGTTACTTTTACGCATTTATTTGCTTATTTTGTAGAAATTGAGCATTTGGAGCAAAACGAAAATTTTAGAAGAAATATGATAAAAATAAACTAATTGGACAAGCAATTAAGCAACCAATTTTGGAGATAATTTTTTGAGGAAAAAAATATTCATAATTTGATTATGATCTCCTAATTTGATTAGATTTTGAATTTGATTAAATTTTAAATTCCTAATTTAATTAAATCATGAATTTCTAATTAGAAAAATATGTATTCCTAAATTGATTTGGACTCCTAATTTAATTTAATTAAATCATGAATTCCTCATTCTATTCCTTCAAAGGGCATTCAATTTTTGGAGAGTACAACTCAATATTAAATTCTAGTTACAATTGAGAGTGGAGAGCAAAGTTAGATAGTTTTAACCTTAATTTAATATCAAGATTTGTGGAGATCATCTCGCATAGTTTTCTTCTACCTTTTTATTTTGTAGTTTTCACTATGGTATTATTTATTTCTTGATTATATTCCAGATCCACATAAAATAAAATAACCACTTCTAAACACGCTGAACTAATCTAACATTCAATGTAAAAATTAAATGACTGCTCTTTGCTCGATTGAAAAAAGAGCAAGCAATTAATCAACGCCGGGTATTAATATGATCAAGTTCAACAAATTAAGCTAATAATCTAATATATATGTAAAATAATGGGGAACGAAAGCACTAAACATGGCTCGTTACAGTTTCATTTTTTAAAAAAAAAAAAAAAAATGGGCTCATTACAATAACAAGGGCCTACATAATTGATTGCAATTACCAAATTAACAAAACATTAATTCTACAAACAGAACTAAGGCTAAACAAGAGAAAAATCCACAAATTACCTTTTTACATTTAAAAAGGAAAAAGAAAATGCTAATGTTGCGGTAGAGCTGGCCTCATTTCTACCATCTCGTAGAGGACGACGAAATTATCCTGAAGGCAGTGGCCGTAACATGAGCAATGGGAATGGAACAGTGGTATTATGAATAATTTCAAAGATAAATATAGACAGGTCTAAACCTTGCGGACAGTTTCAAATGTGTGGGGATCGAAACAGAGATACGATCCTCTCTCGTACGTGCTAGTCTTCACAAGTGGTTCCATGTTAGAGACCCGAATGAACCAGAATCGATGTTCTTTGTGATAAAACCACCCTCTATTATAACTACCAAAAAAGATGTTGGCAACAGCCCTTAGGAAAAATTCTACCCATAAATAACTTTTACGACTTTGGTGAAAATAACAAACTGTACATTAAGTCAATAATAAGAGCTTACAGTTCATTTGCAGCATACAACTGGGCTTCATCTTTTGGCATGCTGAAGAACAAGACAGATCAGAATTATATATATTAAAACAATAATAAGTTAAAATGAAGGGGGAAAAAACATAAAATTATTCAATAATACCACACCTGAAAAATATATAAAACAGCGTTTCCAAAGTGAATTTTGAGAAGTACCCTTGCTGTAGTCAACCAAAAAAATGATCAGTTTAGAAAAAACTGTAGGAAGGTTCACATAGACTAGGAGAGGAGGAAAGATAAAGAGCCTCACATGTAGTGTAGGCGGTGGTTTAATAAGATAACACTGAGGTACATTGAAATCTGGATCACCCTTAGCAGGCTCATCAGACCACGGGGAGCCAAAAGTCTTGTGAAGGTTATCTGCTGAATTCAAATTTAATCCTAACGTGGTCAAATCAATTCCGAGTGCAAGGGATGCAAGATCAGGATCACTCAACCTTATCACACTTAACAAGCCAAGTAAACCGAATGGATCAGGAGAAGATTGTGCCGTCTGCATAGATTTCATGCCCTGATCCCTAAATGACTGGCTAACACCAGACATATGTTGCAATCGGAACTGAGATTGACCGTGATGCTGCTGATACTGCTGGATAAGTTGGTCATAACCCATTCCAGAAGCTGAATTAGGAGAGCTCAGAGGTCTTAAACCAATACCAGGAGGCCCACTAGACTGAACATGAACAAAGAAATGTCGATATTGAAAATTTACATCGGGTAAGACATTTAAGACATATGGGCTACTAATTGATCTACAAAACATTTAAACCCGTTGAATTCTTTTAATACATGAGAATGATTGACGTCAAAAGGTTGAGACTGCATTTCAATTAATAAAACACCAAGAATGGAAATATCTAAGAAAAGCAGCAGTTTGATTCCTTACGCCTGTAAAGTAAAAACTTAAATACGAGGTGTAAAAAATTTTATTTTCTTTAGACTAGAGTAATAGAATTGCACACCTGATGGTGATAGGATGCAGCATGTGAAGATGGGAATATATCCGATCCGTGTAAATGGAGGAGATCCTGATTATTAGCAGGCGGAAAGGACACCGTGCTGTTACTGACTGCTGGAGAATGCTGTTGCTGCTGCTGGGGTCGACTTGAATATGTGTTCCCTAGGTTAAATCCAGCAGATCTTCCAATCTGAAGATCAAAACAAGGGAAAAGTTGATAAGCAACCCATCACAAAATGAGGATGGTCAGCAGAAGAGAGAGTAAGAGGTGTTCCCACAGAGAACTGCTGAGACTGCATCATAGGCACAGAATTTTCATGTTGATCTTTCTGATGAATGTCCATACCATAATCAGCATTGCCACCTGCACAAGATCTAGAACTATAATCAAAGATAGAGAGTGTCCTGTTTTATATTCAAAGTAAGCAAGAAGTTAATGTATGCTATGAATTTACAATTCGTACAGATAACAGAAAAACAATTCAGAACTCTCCATGAAGAAGCACCTGAGCTTAATAATTGCAAGGGCATACTTGAAAAACGAAATCTGAAATTCTACTAAATCTATTCAGCTATTACTCATGGTCAACTAAGATATTTCCAAACGATCGTTCTCCAAAATTGTTGTACTTAATCTTAAAAAGAATAGGGTAGAGAGCACCAAACAAAGTTTTGGCTTATGATTTACATGAATGAAACCTACTGGAAGCAAAGAAGGGATTTGCACCTTTAAATCTAGGTAATGCTGGAAAGTCTTCATTCTGAATGCTGAACTCTTGATTTTGTTGAACAATAGGACCAAGGCCCTGCTTTCTCAGGGAACCTGAAATGATTACATGACATTCCTAAAGGTCAAAATTGGCGCAGATAAAAAATAATAAAAAAAAAAAAAAAAACAAAAACAAAAACAAAAGTCAACAATGTCTAGTTACTAACTTAATTGTCCTTGAGTCCCTCCTGCAGAACTTGGACGACTACTCAACTGAGGAAAATCATTAATGTCAAAAGGAGAATTGTCATTGGAGTTCATATCATTCAACATCCCCAGAGAATTCAGATTATTCACACTCTGTATGTGGTTTTGAGAGAGTGGACCTCCAGCACTAGGATAGGAATTACTCAACATAGAAATGACCTGTTGAGATCCTGAAGCAAGAAAATGTCATCTACGACAAAATAGCATAGAACATTTTCAACTAAAACATAGCATAAATGCAGATGTGAGCAAAAATATAAAAACATAGTAATGAATGCATTTCCATTATCCAGTCAATATAGCCTCAGAAATAAGATATTTGTAAGACAAAAGTAAAAAAGCATATCCATGGAAACATAATGTGCACACTTCACAACGTAACAACTAAGTCGTAAATAGCAAAAATACATAACACATCAATAAGAATATAGAATATAATAGTACAACAAAACCAAGTAAAATAAGTAAAGCACCACTCTGTCAAACAAAACAAAATGATTCATTTAAATTAAGCTAACATCTAATATGTTCTTTTCATCTTTGAGCAAAAGGTGTATCAAAGGGAGGACACGACGTTCTCCCACTAGCTATTGTCTAATTTGAATTAAATTATTCATGAAAGAAATAGTCGAATTCCAAGATAGTGGCTCAGTAGTTACAGAATCTGGAAATACATTTGTAAAGAATACTGCCATTACTGTGAACACATCTAGATACCCATGCAGTGGTCAAAAAACCAACTACAGACTAATAATATTATTATGAGATGCTGGGCAATGTACACAAATACAAACATTCATACAGAATTCAAGGGATTGTACCTTGCGGAAGTACACCACTCATTAATCGGTTTTGTCCTTGCACAGTTAAGCTTCCAGATCCACTATTTGCACCAAGGTTTAGACGAGAAGCAAGACCAGGTAATGACAATCCCCCGCCAGCAGTTATACTCCTTCCTATGTTGCCTCCACTAACCATATTTCCCATTGAACTTGTGATCCGAGGACCTGCATTTCCCAAAATTGGGGATACGCCCAATCCTGGAACAGCATTTCGATTACCAATAGCAGCAGAAGTAGACAGAATCCCAGGAATAGAACCGCCAACTGCATTTGTGCTACTACTAAATCCAGGATTTCCTACAACACTTATACCTCCTCTATTTGCGACTCCTGAAAGCCCATGAGAGCTGCCGTGAGACAACTACATAAGAGAACAAAACAGTCAAAATGGAGTGGAAGCACATAAACAATTACGAGGGTTTGCGAGAGGATAAGATTAGGGTTCCAATTTCATTGCTTCTAGATCTCTTAAAAGATGTCATTTCATGCTCAGAAAACCCTATAACAAGTCTAATTATAAAAACTATGATCTGATATCTGATTTGTTATGCAGCTCTCCATCATTTCTTCTTCAACAAAGTTATTAGATAGTAAATGTCTTCTATAATAATAATTACAACAGTCTTTCAAAATTAATATAAATGAGTGTACTTTTGTTTGCTAAGCAGAGTGATGAAATATCTAAAATATGTTATCGTGCAACAGCTAATCTTTTGTGAGCACAATAAATGCAACTCAAAGAAACTACAGGGGAAACTGATGCTAAGGATCTCAGTCAATAAACATGGCATTGAATTATGAATAAATAGCCTGAATTTGAAAGATACCTGAGAAAGAGCAATAGGAAGGTTGTTTGATGCAAAACGCCCACTGGAAAGTGTTCCAGTAGGTTGCTGCACCCCACCAGATGGAACATTATTTATTGTTGAATTCCTTGAAGTTAGTGCACCTGACATGTTCTGAATATTGAAGTTCCCGTGAATGTTGTGCAACCCTTGGATAGTTCCTGAAAATTGAGACCTCTAAGTTTCATAAATTTGAGTGAAAACTACAGAAACTCTAAGAACATGCACCCACCGGAGTGATGAAAAACAGGGGAGGCTGCACCAGACTGACCAGAAAATGAGGTAGCAAAAGATCGCCCAGTACCATCTGGAAGATTTGAAGCTGATCCATTAAGAGATGACTGCAAACAACAAGAGCCTTGGAAATTTACAAATCATGTATTCATGTACAATTATGAACTTGAATCACAAAATTTTGCAGTAGAATTACAATGTATCAACATAAAAGGGAGAAGAAGATAAGTTATTCATCACAAAGAATGAAGGCACGTGAAATAGACACCAACTTCTAAAGAAATGCACAAGACTATGTCAAAATAAGTTAACACAACAAAGGCACATGCTTATGTAGCAGATTGTTATAAACATAAGATTAAATCAACCTAGATCAACTAGATATCCAATGAGAATAAGGGAAACGATTGGAATGGAATTTTTACAATTGAAAGAACTACGTTCTTACCTAACAAAAAAATGCTAAGCCAATTAAAATTGAAATCCTAACTAGACTATTAAATTTTTTTTAAAAAATGAAAAAAACTAGGTTTAGGATTTCTTAGTTTCTGAAAATTCCAAGTTCCTTGAACTATATGTAATAGGTCAATGACTACTTCACAGAATCTGGTAACGTAAGTACGTATCTGTAATAAACTTCAAGAAATATTATGCAACTCAACTCAATACACATGTTCCAATGCAATCATAGACAAAAATGTAGATAGCTGACAGTACATTAAGTAAACCCGACATGGCATGAGGTGAGAGTAAAATAAATTATGGAAATTTCATTCCTTCGTCGAAAACAGCCGTTCCAGTCTTTGAGGAGCCAAAAGATAGAGAAGCTATTTGAAAAGCTTTATTCCTAATCAATCAAGTAACAGCCTGAAAATAACAGTATAGTATAAGAGTAAGCCCAGAAGTAAGATAAAAATGCCAAAACTAAACCCAATGCGGCTGCAGAGTCCCTAAAATATGAAAAACAAGGAGTTCAGATATGCTTCAAACATGTACAAGTTCCAGGCCGCTTTTAGAACCGAGTTTCGTTTTGTAATCTCACAGTCACTGGAGTCTAGGTGGCTTCAAAAACTAAGACGTGCGGCGAGAGAAGTGGGGGAAAAAAAAATCCAAATCTCCATAAGAAAACCATAGGTTTAACCCTGAATGAAGGCCTGTAGAACTACTAAAAGTAACGTGCGACTGACTTCGAGCCATAAGGAAACCTATCAGTAGCTCCACAGCAATTGTACGTCTAAAAGCGACCTACGACACGGAAACTCTTGATATTGCCGTCTAATACACATCAATGACTAACTGAAACGTACTCGTTCAGGAACACCAAGAGAAACATGGGGAGGTCCAGATATAGATACAGCTATATGACTCAGTCAGTGAATGCTTCTCCCACAACTAGCGACATAAGATAAAAAAGCGAACCGAGAAATGTTGTAGTGTTTCTGCACTGATTCTTCTAACGCATACGCAGTTTCAACTACTTCAAACTTAATAATCCTTCGGAGTAGAACCGCAAACGACAAGAAATTGAAAGTAAATCCTGAAACCCTAGGATCGACATTGATGGATGAACAGAGGACATGGCGAACAGTCAAGACGAAAAAGAAGAAGAAGTGATGAGAGCGAGAAGATCGGGAAACGAAGTCGTGACAAATCGAAATGAGTAAATCTGGATCAGATAAATCAGAGATAGGAAAGAACCTGAATGGCAGATCGGAGAGATGTCTGGTTCAGAAACAAAGATCGTGTTTGTGTGCCCTAATTGAGATGAGAGAGGAGAAGAGAATCAAGAGAGAGAAAAGAGAAAGGAATTAACTTTCGAACTGATATAATATTTAAAGGACGAAGAAAGTCGGCATGCGACCGTGAATGTGATGCAGCGAAACGCAGTCTTCTTCGCCCTTTCCCTTCGTTTTGTGATTGGAGGATTTTGTGGACCTAAGGCTAAGGGCTCTCTCATGGCTTGTTTGGGCCTTTATTTTCAGCACTTATCCAGAATTTGGCAAAGCACTGCACAAACAAATTGGGAAAATTACATTACATGCACACTATTTTAAGGAGTTAATTTTTTGAAAATATACTAAAATTAAAATTAATTCCACGCATGAGCATTGGTGGAATCTTTTAAATGTGTTTACATATTTTTAAAAAAATATTTTAAAATTAGGGTATTACACGGATGAAATTCATCTCATGGCAACCGATTAGCCATCTTTGAACCACATCTAAATGACAAGCTCATCGACCTACCCTAACCTCTTGGGCAATTGAGGGTGCTTCACACTTCGTCCTTCTTAATATGGCACCTCACTTTCAACCGTAGAAAGGGAACAATATGTCGTGACTCATAACTATATCTCGCCCATTAACCTCAATCAATTTAGGGGCACACACCACCCTCCATCACTTAATCTCTAACCAGCCAAAAGTCATCATGCCAACATTCTACTTAGCCATCTAGATTCTCTTCACTCACTTAACCCTATGTGAAAATCATAGAGTAAGATACAACGATTGTTTTCTACTATCAGTAGTGTTCATGCAAAGCAAATAACAAGACCTCTGACTAAGACCTTTATAAAAAGATTAACATTTTTTCTTCAACGTGTCATTAGATTCAAATTTTAATATTCTAACATTGGCTATCTTTTTTTTATTCTCCTTACATTACTTCATTTTATTATAATTTATCGTCTTAGTGTCTTAGGAGACCACCACACTAATTACAACTCAACTATTATCCAAAAATTCATCGCATATAAAATACTTTTTATTATATTTTGAACAAATATACTACCTTTTACATGGCTAGTCAACTTATGAGTTTTAATTGTTCTTTAGTGAACTTGTTGCTGATGTAAGAACTCGATGCAAGTGCTCACTAACAAGGGCATTGAGGTATTAATGCGAGTCAAACTAATGAGATGACTTGCAGGGAGGAATCTCACACAAGTGTAGTGTTGTGTCAATACTCTCAAATGCTTAAGTCAATGCTTAACCGAGAAGGTGACAAGTTGGCAATGGTAGATTCATGTATCTATATGTAAAGTTCAACGTTTGTTAGATTCTCTGCCACTAGTTGGCTGGAAAGTCTATACCTAACACTACAGCCAAGATTCTGTCGATGACAGACATGCAGCTCAGTTCAGCTAGGGATGAGCTCAGTTGTCGGGTCTAAAAAAGGGGTCGCAACCTCATTTGAGTCCCCCTATAGGTGATACTCCAACATGTGACCGATGGAAGGAAGTCTACATAGACTACCACGCTCAATACCCATAACACTCGTCTATATACTTAAACTATTTTTCAATAGACAATGAAAGTAATTATATTTGTTGAATAAATAACTCCGATTAAGGCACTTAAAATACTTCTCATTTTGAGAAAAAACTTTCTTCTCTCTCATTCTTCAAAATAACCACATGCGACATTGATTGAATTCATGTTGACATACTATTGATTAATTAATGTATCCAAGCAAACTTTTTAAAAAATGTTACTATCTAAGTTTTACTATCCTCAAATTAACAATTACTATTCTAGTGTAATTATAAAGTCATCAATGTTAAATCAAGTCTTGTACCTACCAAACCAAACCTTGTCTGGAGTTTACTTTAAGTGATCATTCAAGAAGATATTGATAACATTAACTTTTCACAGTGAAAATTAAATACATCTGCAATTTAAAAACTACACGTTGAACTTATATAACAATCGAGGCATAATTGAACAATGGGGGGGGGGGGGGGGGGGGGGGGGGGGGGGCGAGTGAATTGAAGTCCCAACAGGCCCGCAAGTACACCACAGTGGGGCTTCATTATCCTACATCCTCGTCTCTCCCACCACCTGTTTGTTGAATGTCCTCACAGAACCAAAACTGTTGACCCATCATCCAATCAAATGTCCCATCCGAGAATATAGCATTGGCAATTCTCCCATCGTCGAACCCCGAAAACGAGATTTAAAGCCAGCGGAGGATCACGTGACAAAGGACGAAGCGTCTTGCACAACAAATTATTCAATAAAGTCTTTACAACGTGATTGTTTTATAATATCGTTTGATATTGTCATTTAATAACTATATAATACAAAAGTGAATTACTTTTACAATTTTTCTCTCACGCATTTAACAGTCTATCAAGCACATTGTGGTAGTCTCTTTCAAAGTCCTTCGTGTGGGTTAGGTTATATTTTAGACCTAGTTCAATTGGACGGGTTGTAGATCCTTAAAACTCAAAACAAATTTATAAAATAAATGAGTTTGGTTGGTTCAATTCTATCAAATTTCAAACAAAATTCACACCTATCATGATTATTAGGTAGAATTACATAGCTTATATATATATATATATATATATATATATATATATATATATATATATATATATATATATATATATATATATATATATATATTTAATTAAGGTTGTTCAAATATTTTGAACGATTAGATTGGGTTAAGTTTTATTTGATTTGAGTTTATCTTGTAAGGATAGATTAATCTTTTGCTTATTATTTTCATTAGTATAAATAGGTCTTTTAAGTTTGTATTTCATTATGCAATTCTATATAAAATGTAAATCCTAATCGTTTTTGTATTTTCTTCCTCTTTTCCCTCTATCTCTTTTTCCTTGTCTAAAGTTGTCATGATATCAGAGTCCTAATATCATTGGCTTGTTTGGGTATTTAGTTGGAGCTTGTTTTGTCTGATGTTGGGTATTTGATTGTGCTTCCGGCTGCACAAGAGTTTGTTTTGATTTTCTGAAGGTTCGAAAAGTTTTCTTTGGCTAATTTTCTTTTCGCGGTGTGTTTCACTTTCGTGGTGAATTTTAGGAGTTTTCGATTTTGTTAGAATATGGAGGAGGAGGAAGATGTAGATAATGAAGATTTATGAATTTGCATTGAAAGTTAGAATGTGCATTATTGAATTGGCATTGGCAGTTGGAATTTGCATTGACATTGATAGGAATTTGCAATTGGAATTTGACAATTGCATTGGCATTGAAATTGGTAGTTAGTTTGAATTTGTGTGAAATCGGCATTGGAATTTGCAATTGAAATTTGAATTTGCATTGGTATTTGAGTTGGAATTTGCATTGGCATTTGTAGCTAAAATTTGATAATCACATTAGCAGTTGGAATTTGCAACATTGGCATCGACCGTTAGAATTTTGCATCGACATCATTTAGCAAACTCACGAAGTATTGTGAGTTTGAGAAGTGATAGATTAGGTTAAATTTTATTTGATTTGGGGTTTATCTTGTAAGGGTATATTAGTCTTTTGCTATCGTTCTCATTAGTATAAATATGTTTTTTAGGTTTGTACCTCATCATGCAAGTCTATATACAATGTAAAACTCTAGCCCTCTTTTATACTCTCTCCCTCTTTTCCCTCTCCCTATTTTCCCTCGTCTAAAGTTATCATGAACAACTAATTCAACTCATAACTCATACATTTTGGAGCTTGAAATTGAAATATGGGAGTGAATACTTATACATGTATATATTTTCTTTTTGTTAATTCAACCGTATGTGAGAGCATGAATTTGAACCTATAACTTTTTAATCGAAAATATATATCTTAACTGGCTGAATTATGCTTAAATTGATAAATGGAAGTGACTCTTAATTTAACAAAATTTGTCTATAATATTTAGGTTATATATTATTATGGTTTACGTTGGGTTGGATCAAGTCAATTCAATATGGTGGACTTAAAAATCAAACAAGTCCAATGAGGTTTAGAAAAAATGAACCAAATTAATTTTCAATCCAATCAAACTCAATTTTTCTTAGATTATCTTTCTTTATTTTAAACACCTTCACAAGTAAAAAAAAAAAATTATTGAATGAGAATATCATAATATAGTTGTCCTCTAATAACCATTAGATATGGGAAAAAAATCTATATATACTGTTATTTTAGGACAATAAAGGTGAGGTATGGAGTTTTGAACTTTTCGAGATCAAGAAAAAGAATAAATGTCAAATACTACTGAACTATGCTCGTGTTGGCAAATCTGCATACACTACCCTCTAATAATTATTATGTACAAATATGGTTATAAATTTTTTTTCACATACATCTAATAATTTAAAATTGTCAGCTATGCCATATTTTTCTACACTATATTTGAATAATTCTCCAATTGAATGACACCCAGAAAAAAAATGGAAAAATAAACATTTTGGAAAGACATATTCGGTGGCGCAACTCCCGCGTCCCGCCAGCTGCCAAAAGGTCGTTGATTTATTTGAAGGCGTTGAAATTTTGGAGTTATAAAATAAATGGAGGTCTTATTCAATTGCCAAACAGAAAGAGATCGCGCAGGAGCAGCCGCAGGCAATTGTGTTCTTGAAAGCGCAATTAATAATGGAGGGGGGCCGACGGGGCATCGTAGCGATTATGCGTTACATACAACTCAGAAGACGGGTCGGACAATTTATTCAATAAAGTCTCATTGTGACAGTCTCATCGAATAATTTATTCACTGGCAGTCCTAAGGATGTTCAGAAGTCTCGATGACCTGAATAACCCGATGAACCCAACTCAACCGTACAGTTTGGATTGGATTATCAACTTATTTGAGTTGGGTTAGGTTCAAATAAATGAAAATTTTATGGGTTGGTTTGGTTCATGAATTCACTAAAAATTAATTTTTGTTGATTCGAACCAATCCGAATTTATTATTAATTTTACCTATTATACAATTATATATACATGTATTTATTTTATTTTTATTTGATTCTATAATTATTTTTTAATTATTTATTCTTCAATAACTCTTAAAAATACATTTTAAGTATTTAGAGTGTAATTTTTCATAATATAAATTAAAATTGAGTTGTTAATTTTAATTCAAGATTTTGAAAATAAATAAATATATGATTTACATATTAATATTTTACTTTTTCTTAAAACTAAAATTTTGAATAAATGGCCAGAACAATCTCCAAACCAATCCAACCCAAATGTTTCATGATTGGGTTGGGTTTGGTTCATTATTTAATAAGGGTTGTTTAGATTGAAGAAACTTACAACTCGAATAATTGGATTGGATCTAAAAGGTGTCTGAACCCAACCCAATCCAACCCATAAATACATCTAGATAGCCCCATCGGCTACATTGTCTATAAATACTATTTCCTAATTTTCACTTGCTTCTTTGGCCTGGTGCATATGAAATGCAATGCAACTTCATACAAAGAGGAAATTAAATAAGCCAACGTTTTTATTTATTGCTTCTTCCCTGTTTTTTGGTTCATGCCAAAAAGGACTTGAATTTTATTGTTGAATTTGGCTCTTTTCTCTCGCTATTAATGCACTCCACATTGGAAGGTAGCTGTGTTTTGTTAAACTATTGCACTTTAGAAGTTTCTTTGGAGGGATTATTTTGGTGCAAAATCTATACAAAATTATTTGATTTTCAGATTACCAATATTTTTTGTCGGTTGAGTTATGTTTAGGTCATGGATAGTAGGGTTTTAATTTTTTATGAATAAAAGTGTGAGAAGTAAATCCTGTGAGTGATTTGTACACATCCCAAATGAAGGTGAGAATTCAAATAGGTTAAATTATCAAAAATATCCCTGAATTATGGGGTTGGTTTCAATTATACCTCTGAACTTTAAAAAGTTTCATTTTAACCCTTGAACTTTGAAGTTTATTTCAAAACAACCCATGAAGGTTTTTTTCGTTAAATTTATGGACGAAAAATGACGTATTTGCATAAATTTTGATTTTTTTTCAACGTATATGTTCAAATATGTTCACATAAGCAACAATATAAATGCAAAAATATCATTGTCCATCTATGAATTTAACGAAAAAAAACCTTCAAGAGTTGTTTTGAAACATATTTCAAAGTTCAAGGGTTAAAATGAAACTTTTCAAAGTTCAAGGGTATAATTGAAACCAACTCCATAGTTCATGGGTATTTTTGATAATTTAACCAATTCAAATATACTGTTGATATATACTATGTTGTAATCTTTTTGTCAGTTGGATTATATTTAGGCCATGAATAGTTTAAGGGTTCTAATTTTTTATGAATAAAAGGATGAGAAGTAAATACTATGAGTGATTTGTACACATCCCAGATGAAGGTGAGAATTAAAATATACTGTTGATATATACTATGTTGTAATATTTTTATCGATTAGGGTTTAGGTCATGAATAGTTTAAGGATTTTAATCTTTTTATGAATAAAAGTATGAGAAGTAAATATTGTGAGTGATTTGTACACTTCCCAGATGAATGTGATGTCTAGTGCAAGAGTACATTTGACATAACTTCCCAACTCATTTTAGATGATTGAAAGTATTTTTTTTTTTTTGGCGAAAATTTAAATGTTTTGTAACAATTAAAAATTATTTTAAAACAATAAAATTATTTTTCTTGAAAGGAAATACTTGAAAGTTAATTTTTCACAAAGTGGTTTTTAAGTAATTGACCGTTAACTAAGAATTGTGTGATGATAATTTCACATTTGTAAAATCACTTTTAAATATAATGAACCAAGCAAATATAAAATTAAAATCACAAAAAAAAACATGTAACCAAACACATAAATACTTTTAATTAGAGATATACATTATAGAAATTATGCTAAATTCACCCCAAATATTTTTCAATAAATTACATTATGATGGCCCCAACTAGAGAATGTTGGTTTAAAATAGTTTTCAAGAAAGATCTATACGCATCGCGATCGCGAAATCTACTTTATCAATTTTACAAAACTGCCCTTTATGGGAGTTCAAAATATGACATTTAGGGCATGTTTGGGAGTGATTTTGGAATACCCAAAATCACTTTTGACATGCCCAAAATCAATTCTCCTTCAAAATTGTGATGTTTGGCAATGATAAGAAAGTGATTTTGGAAACATCCAAAATCACTTTAAGTGATTCCCGGTCAATCACTTGAAGGTGATTTCCAAGTGATTTTGTCTTTAAAATCACTATTATTTCATATTAAAAAATATATATTACATTTTGTGACGGTTATAAACCATCATCGTTTATAAAAATTCATTAATTTCCATAAAAAAAACATGTATTCTCAAAACCGTCACCATTGAGATCATTCATCATTATTTAATTAAAAAATACAAATTTTTCTCTGTCTAAAGTTTTTATAATATCTATCTTCACTTTATTCTCTTTTTTAAAATTTTTATTCATTATCTCACTTTTTTTCTCTCCAATGGTTTTAACTATCTCTAACTTTTTTTATCTCTATTTTTTTTCTCCCTCTATTATTTTTGTATCTCTTTAACTTTTTTCTCTCTAATCTTTTCTTCTTGCTCTAACTTTTTTCTCTCGAACTTTTTTGTCCTTGACTTTGAACTTTTTTATTCTCATTAAAGTTTTTCTCCCTAAAATTTTTATCATTCTCTTCAAAAATTTTATATATCTCTCTAAATTTATTTCTTTATCTTAAATTTTTCACTCTCTAAATTTTTTGTCCATCTCTCTAAAATTTATATCCCTCTATGTCTTTAACATTTTTTTCTCTTTGAAACTTTAATTTTCTCTAGCTTTATATTTTTTTTCTCTCTTAATTTTTTAGTTCTCTCGGTATAACTTTTGTCTACCACCTTCTATTTTTTTTTTTAAATTTCAAATGTAATACTCTTTTAGTAATTTGATGATTCTAAAATCACCTTTGAAAATAAACATTAATCATTTAAAAAATAATTTTAATTAAATTTAAATCACTTTTCAAAAGTGGAATCAAATATTAAAATGATTTATAACTAAAACTTTTACAAAATTAATTATAATTAAATCACTTAGTTTCTTCTCCAAAAAAAAAAATAATCACTTTGTTTAAAACACTTATTTTAAAGTCACTCTAAAAAATGCCCTTAATCATTAATTGTATGAAAATCATTATTAAAAGTGTATAACCAAACATTAAAATGATTATATGAAAATCACTTTTCATAAATCAATTATAAACAAATCAATTGTGCTAAAATCACTATTTC
This sequence comes from Trichosanthes truncata, assembly GCA_033996785.1. Classification (NCBI taxonomy): domain Eukaryota; kingdom Viridiplantae; phylum Streptophyta; class Magnoliopsida; order Cucurbitales; family Cucurbitaceae; genus Trichosanthes; species Trichosanthes truncata. The sequence continues at coordinate 20,571,888 of JAWPNB010000008.1, read as the reverse complement.
TAAAATCATTCCCAAATATGCCCTCAATAGCAGATGCATTCCATTAATAATTTTCAGAATTTTGCATATAATATTAAATGACGTTTTCTAATCGATAAACTATATAATAATCAATCACCGTCAAAAAAAAAAATTCTAGAAAGCAGCTAGTTCATAAGACATTTTAAAAGAATTTCAAACCGACTTTAGTTATTGACCTTTCGTTGTCTATCCAATCCAACCAAAGTTTAATTGGAAATTAGTTTACCTACTATTTTGAGCTTTCACATAAGATCTCATATTCGTAGCTTGTTCTTCCTTTGAAGTAAGTTTCAATGACTTCCATTTTGCAGCAAGAGCGTTGAATCCATTTTCAATCACCACAACCTGCTAAAGACACCGAAGAAAAAATTGATTCTGGAATTTCTCTAGACTGATACTCTCATAAGAGGAGAGACTGATACTCTCACAGGAGGAGCGAAAAAAAATAAAAGAAATCATATGGTTGAATTAGTTTTACAAATGTATTAAAACTTAATTTGAGATTACTGTAGCTTTTAAAATAATTGATGGTGTAGTTGCACAAGGTAAAAATTTACTTAACCTTCACGTGACAGCAACAAGGAATTTGTTTGATGGAAGAAGGCCTAGTCTGCAAAACATAAAGACCGACACACCGGTGTAATGCTTGCCATGCAGACTCTAATACTTAAGTTAGATCAGAGTATTGGTGTAACAAGAGTTTATAGAATGAGAAAGAACTTAATTTCTATAGGTTGAAAAATAGAATTTATACGGGCAAAACTTAGGGTTTTCTCCATTTCCTATATGAATTAGGTTAAGAAAGAACCGAACAAAAATCCCACAAGCTAGGGGTATGCATGGCACAAGCCCCTCTTAAGGAAGAGGCTAGACGGGTATTGAGCTTTGGCCTAATTCCTCTCTTTTGTTCTTTACTTCTGAGCTTGGGTCTTCAATGTTTTTCTAAGTTCGCTTTGCACTGGGCCCTTTTCATAGTGGCTTTGTTCTTGATTTCTTTTTTATTATTGGGCTTATATTATGAATCCAAAATTACCTATAAGAGCTGGCAACTGTGGTTTTAGAAAAATCAGCTATGAAATGAAGTAAAATAGTGTTAGGTAAATTTGAACTTTAAATTAGAAAAGGTTAGCTACGGTGTTTAGTAAACTAATACTAAATTTTTGTGGTTTAGTTATAATGACCGAAGTAGGCTTATTATTTATTTCAATTATTTTTATATTGATATTTAATTTATGATTTATTATAAGATAATTATTTACAAATTTATATGATTTAAATTGCACTTAATTTTGTTTAATCTAAATTATTTGATAGAAGTTTAAGAAAATAAATTTCAATCGAAATTTCATTGATACGAGAGAGAATATGTGTGAATATATATATAGAATGATAAATTTGAGATTTGTAAACGGTTAGAAAAAGGTGAAAGATTTGTAGGAGAGCTGAATTTAGAAGCGGGTATTTTATCAGTGTTTGCAGTAAATTGAAAGTGATTCTTGATAAATTAATAAATAATTTATTTTACTAAATAACTCTAGTGCAATTAAGATTCTTCCATAATTACTTTTTATGCTTGCAAACACAATTAAAAATGAGGTCTTAGACAATGTTGGGTATTATACAAGGTTTTTTTTCTTTAGTTCAACAACATTTAGAGCTGAGGAGATTCGAACCTCTGACATTTTGATTAAGGTATTGTACAAGTATTGGGTAAGATTAATATAATTTTTATATAGAAAATTTGAAAGCAATGTGATTTTAGAAGTGCTTTAAAAACTGCGATAGTTTTCTTAAGGTTAAAAATCATCAGTTGAATAGTTGATATTCTCTAATTTGGTCATTAACTCTTTTTAAAATGTAATAATTGTTGTTGTTGTTATTATTATTATTATTATTTTAATACAACAACCTGCAGAGTGAACATAGTGAATTCAAACCCAACACATGATTTGTTTGAAGAAGACATTAAGATCGTATCTTCAAATAAAAAAATTTATGCATCCATTCAATTAAGTTTCTAATCAACCGCCAATTTGATCATAGTTTAAATGATTAAAACATGTATCTTTGACAAAAATATTAAACGTTCAAATCTCTACTTCCACGTACTGTTGAATAAATAAAAAAAAAAAAACTTCCAATTGACCTGCCACTTCATCCAAAAATATCACATTTGTCTATGTATTTTTCAAATTTACCTTAACTTTAAAAAATGATGTATGTCACTATCCAAAAATTTCCTTTTCAAAATTTTTCTTTCTGGTTTTTGGGGTTTCCTTTCTCTTAGGTTCAAAGAGTGGCAAAAAAAAAAGGGGTTCAAAGAGTGGCTAGTAATTCTTAAATTTTGTTCTCAAGTTTTGATGTTTTCTCTCCAGTTAAGTTGCAACCATAATTACTTGGGCGTTGCTCTAACTAATTTAACCAAGTATTAATCAAATTATCTTTTCTTTTTTTTTTTCTTCTCTTTTTGCCGTATTATTTCATTACTTTATTTGGCTCACAATTATTCCTTAATTTATGAAGGAATTATTTTGCTTGTTTTTAACTATACTTCCGAAAGCCTATTTAACTATCTTTCACTCTAGTACAATTTTTTTTTCCTTAACAGTTAGATAATATATATTTGTCAACAAAAAGCTAACAAGAGCATAGTTTGACTAGCATAAAATATGTACTTAAGACCATGAGATCATGAGCTCGAATTTCTCCATCCTCAAATGTTGTTGATCTCTCTTTATATATATATATTTGCCAACAAAAATGACTTTTTAAAGCAATAGATGATTTATTTTGCTAGCTTGCCCTTACACTCTACCAAAAGAATAATTGATTAAGGGTTTTTGTGGTAGTTGTTAGAAAAAAACTTTTACTTTACTAGACCTTTACAAGACATTATTATTTGCATATTTGAAAGTTTCTACTTTATATGAGTTGTTCAAACACGATAGCTTTATACGAATTAATTTTAAGTTTGCGTTACATATGAAGATTCGATTTAGGTAATTAATGAGATGTCTTGTTTAATAAACTATGTTTGATTGACTATTTTTTTAGTACAACAAATGTGGGGTCGGTATGAGATGAACCTTCAACCTCAAGAGAATGAGTATTGAGCCAATTACCGCTGAGTTGTGTTCACTTTAACATGTTTGATTGACTATTGCATGTTTGGATTATATTTGTATGTGTTGAGATTATAAAGTAACGTAATTTTATTAATTATTTCGTATCGTAAATTTAATGTGAATAAACTCATGTATTAAAAGTAGATTGACTTCCAAAAAGTTAGCAAGCTTGAGTTTTACTATTTTTCCCCTCTTTTAAAAAAATAATATATATAAAATAAGGAAAAAGTTGATACATTCCTTAAAAGAATGTCAAGTCATTTATACTTTCACTATGAAATTCGTTTTAAGAGATGTAAGTTGTACTCTTCAAATAAAGATGTTGCTATCAATAAAGAAAGTTTAAACATGTTTGGTATCAATATCAATCTAAGCACAATTCAGTAGATAAAACATTCATTACCACTCCAAAAGTCGATGATTCGATTTCCACTCTACAATTGTTGAGCTTAAAAAAACGTGTTTGGTATTAACACAATTAAAAAAAAAACACACACACACACAGCACAATCATAAAAAAAAATAGTTAAAAAAGATCAAAAGCTACTGTATATTTTAATACAATCAAAATAATATATTTTTAAATATTTATGTGAGACTAGTGGTGGTAAGTGGTAACTTCCTCCAACTTATATTGAATGATTAATCTATTAATTAACGTGGGCCTCATGAATGAATTTCTCAGAAAAAATTAAATGAAAATTATAAGTAATGTCTATGTCTACAAATAAAAGAGGTTAATGAAATATGGCTAAAATAGTTTCAATATTGTGTTTACGACTACCCCTTTTTTAGGAGAAGGTTAATATAACATTGTGTTTATGAATTTCTGCTCGTATATACAGTCATGTCATCATCATATCTACCGCCTTTAACTAACTATTAGATTCTATTTTTGTTGAGTGGAAGACATACAAGCAGGAAAAAAAAAAGAGCAATCAATGAAGAAAACGACTAATTGGAGAAGGCAAACGAGTACTTGAAGAAGTCAGTTGGGGATAGCTGAGGACTAAGGAATTGACTCCGAAATCATTCAGCATGGCAATCGTGAACCCTCGATCTCAAGCATAAAGGTATGGGGGATAAGGGTTCAAATGCATGACATTTTTTGGGGACTCGAATGTATAAAAACAAAAACAGGGTTCATTGGGGGAGACGATGGGGTTTTCAAATCCATCATTAATGGGGGGACAATCGGATGATTATTCCTATTTACCCCTAATCAACATTTGGTAAGTGATGGTTGTGATTTAAGGATTCTAAATCTTGTTTTCTTACCCACGTTTAGTAGATACTTACACATATTTCTAGTATGAGGATAGAGACCTTGCCCAGATATCGAATGGGATGTATAAGGATTGTTGCTTTGTCATTGATATTGCGTTGTAGATTCTAATATACACAGAAACGGGGTAAGTTTAAAGGAACCAGTAAGCATGAGGAAATACCATCAAGAGAGGTTCATGTATATTGTGGGTCGTCAAGAGGAACCAGCAAGAGGAAATACCTAATTGAGCTCAATCGGGTTCAACAAGCATCTGTATATACCTCAATGTATGGTGGAGTTACGTTGACCGTTTACTGGTGACAAGGGACGCAAGTGGGAGGCTCGTAGATATAAATATTTTTTGGAATCTGTGGGAGGTAGATACAATAAGGTAGATACATTTATAATCATCCAATAGAGGGGAAAATGGTAGATATATTTACTTACATAATTAAAGTCATCATTTTCATTTCCGGTCATCTCTAATTTGTGTGTTTTACTCATTTTTAATTGTCTTCTGGTGCATTCAAGTGTTATAGTTCAATTGGAGTTAATTGGAAGTGTTCAAGTAAAATCAAGGTTGTTAAATTGCGTCTAACAAAAAATCATCATCTCTCTTCCTCATGATTTGTCTGTTTTTTAGGATTTCATTTACTTGTTACAAAGGAGAAAACGTAGATTTGCCTATTTTTTAGATTTTCATTTGGTTGTTACAAAGGAGAAAACTTAGATAAGGATATTTACGTCCATCTGTAAATAAAAAAAAATTTAAAATTAAGTTTAGACATTTTTGAAAAAAAAAGAGTTGTAGTTATTTTTCAATTGTACTATTAGATTTTTGTCATTCTTCTAGTTGCCCCAAAAATAAATAAACAAAGTTGGAAATGTTACTAAGAATATGAAAAATAGAGCAAATAGATTAGTAATAACAGTTTCTAAAAGGCCAAAAAAAAAACATTTTCTAAAAGATCGAATAATAAATTAAATTGAGAAACGTTATAAATAATTTTTTTTTACAACATATAAATTGGGAAATTTGAAACTCTGACTTCTTGATCGAGAGTATATATTTTATGTCAATTGAGTTATGTTGCATGTTGACTTATAAACAATACTTTATACTTTATATACGCACCAAAAAAAAAAAAAAAAAAGAAGAAGAAGAAGAAAAAAAGGTTAAATTATCAAAAATACCCCTGAACTATGGGGTTGGTTTCAATTATACCCATGAACTTTGAAGTTTGTTTCAAAACAATCATTGAAAATTTTTTCCATTAAATTTATAGACGAAAAATGACGTATTTGCATATGTTTTGATTTTTTTTTAACGTATATGTTAAAATATGTTCACATAAGCAACAATATAAATGCAAAAATATCATTTTTCGTCCATGAATTTAACGAAAAAAAGCCTTTAAGGGTTGTTTTGAAACAAACTTCAAAGTTCAAGGGTTAAAATGAAACTTTTCAAAGTTCATGGGTATAATTGAAACCAACCCCATAGTTTATGGGTATTTTTGATAATTTAACCCAAAAAAAAACGTCGGTAGACAGTAATAACAGTGGAAAATTGAAATGAACTCTTAAACTGCGTCAAATGTGCAAGATAAGTTGAGTGGTGATTTTCTGGTAATTGGTTGAAAAAATTAAATAACTTTTTGTTCCCCCTTTCTTTAGCTTAGAAAAATTAAAGACGTGAGAATCTCGTTCTCGTTAGGTATCGACGTGGACAGCTGGTCAAATCAAATTAATCACAATATGAATGCACGTTTAAGAATTTTATTTTAGGTTAAAATACTCTTTTGGTCCCTGTACTTTGAAGGTGGTTCGATTTTAGTCCATGTACTTTAAAATGTTTAAATTTGGTCCCTGTACTTTGAAGGTGGTTCGATTTTAGTCCCTGTACTTTGAAATGTTTAAATTTGGTCCCTGTACTTTTAACAAATCTCAAAAATCGTCCCCACCGTTAGTTTGATGTTAGATTGACGTTAAAATTTAATAAAAAAAATATTTTCTCTTTCCTCTTGCTTTCTCTCTCCCCGAGTCGCCGCCCTTCGCCGTCGGCAAGCCGGCGTCAACATCCTCCACCAGAAAATCGAGGAGGTCGTCGATGTGGTCGAAGAAACTGCCGCAATCTATCTCGTAAACAAAGTTATTTCCGATCTTAAAATTCAAATGGACACTCTTCTCTTTTTCTTTTTATTTTTCTTTTTTTTTTTTTAATTTTGAGGCCACTTTGAGCCAAATTAGCCTTGAACTTGGAAAAAAATTTCCATCCCACTTGCCAAAGTCTGGAACTTTTCCGAGAAAAAAAAAATAGTTCAAACCCAAATAAAAGGGAACTTGAAACTAAGAAAGCGAAGGTGTGGCGTGGAGATGAGAAAGAAATTGGAAACTTGTTGGTCGGTGGCAGCGTGGAGAGGGAGGAAGAAAGGAGAAGTTTGTTGACGAGATAGATTGCAGCAATTTCTTCGACCACATCGACGACCTCCTCGATTTTCTGGTGGAGGATGTTGACGCCGGCTTGCCGACGGCGAAGGGCGGCGACTCGGGGAGAGAGAAAGCAAGAGGAAAGAGAAAATATTTTTTTTATTAAATTTTAACGTCAATCTAACCTCAAACTAACGGTGGGGACGATTTTTGAGATTTGTTAAAAGTACAGGGACCAAATTTAAACATTTCAAAGTACAGGGACTAAAATCGAACCACCTTCAAAATACAGGGACCAAATTTAAACATTTTAAAGTACAGGGACTAAAATCGAACCACCTTCAAAGTACAGGGACCAAAAGAGTATTTTAACCTTTATTTTATCAGTTTTTTTCCATTTCGTAAAATGTAAGAATTATATTTGTCCTCTATCAAAATAACCAAAAAACAAAAAAAACAAAAATTAAACACATCGGATTCGACTCGTTCAAATTTGAAGGTTGGTTCAATGTTTATTTTCACAACTAAGAAATGGAAATTCATACTCATTCATAAGAAAATTTAAAATATAGAAGGAAAAAAAGACCGAAGTTGTAACTTATAAGCTAGATAATTACGAGTCTATTTGAAATATTTTCTAATTTAAGCACTTTTTAAAAATATTTTTAACAAAAATGTTTTTATATTTTACATTTTTTAAAAAGTACTTAAAATAATAAAAAGAAAATTTTTGCACTATATTCAAAAGTAATTTCATTCGTTACAAACACTTAGTACAAAATTTTGAAGATTTTTAGGTAATTATTTTAAAGTCATTTTTTTATTAGTGTTTCTTTGAAAATAAATGTTATGTTAGTCAATTTTTTTAAATGCTTTTATTAATATTTAAAAAAACATGTTTTGTTATCTAAAATCTCTCTAGAAGTTATACTATTTATTTTAAATCATTAAATTTTTCAAAAGTGCTTATTGAAAAATTGATTTTTTTTGTTAAAAAATAGTTTTTCACACGTTATTCCAAATATGTTATACATGTTGCTTGGTCCAATAGTTTTATTATTTTTGTGTTATGTCAATTTTTTGTGACATTTATTACCATTTATTAATAATAGATTACATATTAAAATAGATGGACAAAAGTAAAAACATTTTAAATATAAATACAAAATTAATATAACTGTAAAAAAGATGAGCATAGCTTCTGCATATACCCTCGACCTCGACCAATAGAGCAAAGTTCGAATTCCCATTCTAAATGTTGTTCAACTCAAAAAAAAAAAAAAAAGAAAAGGAAACTTAATCTATTTTAGGTTCCACTAATTTCTAGCTCGCCATATATGAACAATTAGAATTTTAATAATAGAAGATAATATTTTATATCAGTGTTGAATTAAAAGCTTTCAACAATACTTTTACAAAAAGCAAAAAGAAAAAGAATAAACTTGAATGAGAATGGCAATGGATAAATTACTCCAATATTCTACGGATATTTAAAGTTATCAAGACATTGACAGCTTTTATTGAGTGTTTAATTTATAAATTTTTTAATTGTAATTATTATTTTTTTAAATCGGTATATAAATAAAATAAAAAACTAAATATATGTTTTAGTATTTAATGTTGATTTTCTTTTTTTGTTTTTTAATTTAGTCTCTATCAATTAAAAAGTTTTAAATTAGTCTATCGCATATTAATATTTGTCAAATTTATCGCTTGTCATTAGTGAATGTTAAAATTGATGAGTAACAGGCTTACATGTCATAATAATTAATAAATTGATAGAAAAATTTGTACGAAAAAAAATGTCATCTAAGAGAGAAAAATTTATAATTCTCTTTAAGAAATTTAGACCTCGTCCGATAAGCATTTTGTTTTTGGTTTTTGAAAATTAAGTCTATAAATACTACTTCCACCTGTGAGTTTCATTGTTTTGTTATCTACTTTCTACATATGTTTTAGATGACATTTTTTAGAAATGGGTAGAAATTTTGAGTCTATGTTTTAGACAACATTTTTTTCTCCTCTACAGTGTTGTAAATTCACCAAATATTATGCAATGTAAATTTATCATCAATCAAATTTAACATCCAACAATCACAAGAAACTAAATAATTAAATTTTTTTAACACATAAGACCCCATTCGATAGCCCTTTTGTTTTTAAAAATTAAACTTATAAATACTAATTTTGCTCATGAGATTATTTGTTTTGTTATCTACAACCAATGTTTTAAAAAATCAAGCCAAAATTTGAAAACTAAAAAAAAAAAAGTAGTTTTTGTCTTTAGAATTTGACTAAGAATTTAAATATTTTCTTTAAAAATATAGTAAGAAAATTGTGAGGAAACAAACTTAATTTTTAAAAATAAATTTTTTTATTAAAAGGGCCTAAATTATAAACTTTTAAACAATATGGACTCATATTAGAAAAAAAAAACTCCAAACATATAGGCCCTGTTTGGGGCAAAGGTTATAATAACCTGTGAAGTACTCTGCACCTCAAACGCAGACTATTATAATTTCAGACTAAACAATTCTGTATTTTAAATAATATTATATTATTTTACAGACTATTATAACTCATGTTATTATAACTTACTCAGTGTCCCAAACAGCCTCATATATATTATATAGGGCAAAATGCACTTTTGGTCCCCCAGGTTTGGGGTTGATGTCTATTTGGTCCCTGAAGTTTGAAAAGATACACTTTAGTCCCCCAGGTTTAGAAAACCATTCTAAATGGTCATTGACTTAACTTTAACCTAACGGAATGGTGATTGGACCGTTATGTGATGACGTGGATGAGATGACAATGCAATATTTGCTGACGTGGATGGAATGACATATTTATCTCATTTATTACTTGGAAAATTAATGAAAAAATCAATTAAATAAGTAAATTATTATGTTAATTTTTAAATAGTTTAAAAATACTAAAGCATTGTGCCCTAATACTTGTCGATTTCTTCTTTCCCAATTTTGTTGATTTCATGAAATTCCCCTGCCGTTCACACGCCTGTATTTCGCAGCCCCTCACTGTCCAACATTCCTTCATCGTCGCATCCTCTCGCCGTCCAACATTCCTTCATCGTTGCAGCTCCTCACCGTCCAGCAGCCCTTCTCCGTCCAGCATCCCCTCGCCATCACAGCCCCACTCCATCACAGCCCCTCACCGTTACAGCCAGTCAAAGTCGCAGCCCATCGCCACTCGCCAATTTTGTCGATTTCTTCTTCTCCAATTTTGTCGATTTCTTCTGCCGTCCAGCAGTCTGTCGCCGCCAACTTCTTTTACCAATATTTTTCTGTTTTATCGATTTCATCTTCTCTGTTTTGTAATATGTGAGCACGAGGGGCTGCTGGACGGCGAGGGGCTTCTGGACGGCGAGAGGCTGCGACGACGAGTGGCTGTTGGACGATGAGGCGCTGCGACAATGAAGGACTGTTGGATGGCAGGGGAATTTCATTTTCTGTGCTTCGTTTGCTGTGATGCAGAAGAAATCAACAAAAGTGGGGAAGAAGAAATCGACAAGTATTAGGGCACAATGCTTTAATATTTTTAAACTATTTAAAAATTAACATAATAATTTACTTCTTTAATTGATTTTTTCATTAATTTTCCAAGTAATCAAATGAGATAAATATGTCATTCCATCCACGTCAGCAAATATTGCATTGTCATCTTGTCCACGTCATTACATAACGGTCCAATCACCATTCCGTTAGGTTAAAGTTAAGTCAATGACCATTTAGAATGGTTTTCCAAACCTGGGGGACTAAAGTGTATATTTTCAAACTTTATGGACCAAATAGACATCAACCCTAAACCTGGAGGACCAAAAGTACATTTTGCCCTATTATATATTATAATTTGAAATGCTCAAAAACATATATTCAGTCAAAAAAGGAAAAGAAAAAATAAATACTGAAGACAGTGAGCGGACTCGGACCCAAAAACCCGAAATCCATGTGCTCACTGATGACTGCCTCGTGATGGACGGCTCAACTTCTTTTCTCTGGTGCTTTTTTTTTTTTTTTTTTTTTTTTTTTTTTTTTTTTTTTTCGGATCGAATTTCAATACCTTAGCACGCTGCCAAATGCCAATCTTATTTTAAGCTTTTAATTTCAACTTTTCATTTCTCGCCGATTTCTTCTGTTCTTTTCTGGCGTTTTCTTGCTGGCCTGAAATCAGTTTACCCAACTTCTGCAACTTGGTCTTTTTAGTCTCACTAAATATCGTTCTGTTACGCTTCAATCCCACCATTAAAGCCCAAACTGTTCTTCCTCTATTTTTCTCCGTTCAATTTACCTCTTTATTGCCCTTTTTCCCCTCCCCCAAATTTTCACTTTCTTACATCCCGAGGTGAACTTGATTATCTTGAGTTTTGCCAGAACAAGGTCAGCTGTCTGAAAACTTGGCTGTCTCTATCCGCGTTCTAGCTCCCTTTTGACTCTGGATTCTTTCATCGTTCTTTTGTGTGTAATGGAACTGTATCTGTATGCTTATAAAGCTGTCTTCAACTTCGACCCGGTTGGTGGTTTTTGAGATGTATTGTACTTTGCTTCCCTGTTGCTTCCCTGTTTACCTCAGATTTGCCTCCTGCTGTGGGATATACTTCTGGGTCTATCACTGTTTGGATCTTTGATGATAAAGAGAGTGCTAATTTCTCGGTCGTTTTCATGGGTTCTGATTGAACAAACATTCTATTGATCGTCTTCCATTATAAGCCCTAGTTTCAGAAGTTACTTCGAATCAGGTTTTGTTTCTGGTCCTTTTTCTTGATTAGCTATTGAAACTTGTAGCGATGGATTGTAGAAGAAGATTTGGATTACTCTTCTGGGGTTTGTTTATTTCGTTGTTACCTTGCATTTCTTGTTTGTTTAATCCGGTAGATAATTATCTCATTGACTGTGGATCGTCTGCAAATGTCTCTGTGGGTAGTCGTGTTTTCGTGGCCGATAATTTGGCCTCAAAGTTGCTTTCCACCCCAGTAGCCATTTCGGCTAATACGTCTTCAGTTCCTGCCTCTTCTTCTAATGATTCTTCGCTGTTTGAAACGGCTAGAATCTTTACTGGAATATCAAAATTCATGTTTCCAATCAAAAAGGCTGGAAGGCACTGGATCCGTCTCTATTTCTATCCATTTGTGTCATCTGGCTTCAATATGAGTGCTGCAAATTTTAGTGTTTCGACCCAAAACTTTGTTCTGCTGAGAGATATGGTTGTAGAGAAGAATCCTATGGTAAAAGAATTCTCTGTGGATGCAACATCAGATACTCTTGAAGTTATCTTTGCTCCTGCTAATGGCTCCATTGCATATGTGAATGCCATTGAAGTTGTTTCTGTTCCTGACATTCTCATCACTAATGAAGCCAATTTGTTAGAACCATCTGGTAAATTTCAGGGGCTGACTACTCTGGCGTATGAGACAGTTGCTAGGGTTAATATGGGTGGGCCAAAAGTTGCTCCTGATGATGATCCTCTTGCACGAAGTTGGGTTTCTGATGGAAGCTTTCTAGTTAATAAGAATTCTGCAACAAGTTTCTCTAACATTCCAGCTGTTAAATACAGTCCTGAAGGGGCAGCGCCGGAGATTGCTCCAAATGTTGTCTATGGTACCCTCATGGAGATGAATTCAAAGGATGATCCGAACAGCAATTTCAATGTGACATGGCAGTTTAAAGTGGATCCTGAGTTTCAGTACCTTGTTCGATTTCACTTTTGTGACATTGTGAGCAAATCTCTACACCAACTTTATTTCAATGTTTACATTGACTCATGGCTGGTTGCTCGGGATTTAGATCTTAGCATTCCTCTTAGTAATGCCCTGGGTACTCCATACTATATGGACTCTGTTACAGGATTGATCAAGAGTGACAAACTTCTTGTGAGTATTGGCCCATCAAATTTAGCCAATGTGTATCCAAATGCCATTCTAAATGGTCTGGAAGTCATGAAAATGAACAACTCTGCTGGCAGTCTCAGTGGGGAAGACTCTGTAATTAGTTTTCCAGACTCAACAAATAAGCACGTTGGCGTCATTGTAGGTGTGAGCGTTGGGGCATTTGTTGCAGCTATATTGGTTGGCGTTCTGTTTATGCTGCACAGACGAAAAAGAAAGGGAATGCATCAAGCTCCATCGAAAACGTGGATTTCAATATCTACTGCTGGAGGAATGTCTCACACTATGGGAAGTAAATACTCAAATGGCACAATCACAAGTGCTACTTCCAACTATGGGTACCAGATACCTTTTGCAACAGTTCAAGAGGCTACAAATAACTTTGATGAGAGCTGGGTTATTGGTATTGGTGGGTTCGGGAAAGTATACAAAGGAGTTTTAAATGATGGTACCAAAGTTGCTGTGAAGAGAGGTAATCCGCGTTCCCAACAAGGACTGGCAGAGTTTCAAACTGAAATCGAGATGCTATCACAGTTCCGTCATCGTCATCTTGTTTCATTGATTGGGTACTGTGATGAGAGGAATGAGATGATACTGATTTATGAGTATATGGAACAGGGGACCCTGAAGAGTCATCTATATGGTTCTGATTTCCCTAGTTTGAGCTGGAAGGAGAGACTTGAGGTTTGCATCGGAGCTGCTAGAGGACTTCATTACCTCCATACTGGTTATGCCAAACCAGTTATTCATCGTGATGTGAAGTCTGCTAATATTTTACTTGACGAAAACCTCATGGCGAAGGTTGCTGATTTTGGGCTTTCAAAGACAGGACCTGAAATTGACCAAACCCATGTCAGTACAGCTGTGAAAGGAAGTTTTGGGTACCTTGATCCTGAATATTTCAGGAGGCAACAACTAACTGAGAAATCAGATGTTTATTCTTTTGGAGTTGTTTTGTTTGAAGTCCTTTGTGCCAGACCTGTCATAGATCCAACCCTTCCTAGAGAAATGGTAAACTTGGCTGAATGGGCAATGAAATGGCAGAAGAGAGGGCAGTTGGACCAAATCATTGATTCTACTCTGGTAGGAAAAATTAGACCAACTTCTCTAAGGAAGTTTGGAGAAACTGCTGAAAAATGTTTGGCTAACTATGGAGTTGACAGGCCATCTATGGGGGATGTATTATGGAATTTGGAGTACGCGCTTCAGTTACAAGAAGCCGTTATTGAAGTTGATCTGGAGGATAACAGTACAAATATGATTGGCGAGCTCTCTCCACAAATTAACAATTTCAACGATATCGAGACAGGTGCTTCTGCCACACGGTTCGACATTCCGGGTGTGGATGATCTTTCTGGAGTCTCCATGAGTAGGGTGTTCTCTCAGCTGGTGAAATCTGAGGGTAGATGACCTGATGTTACTGCAGCGTTAGGCCATCCTGTTGTTATACTCGATTTAATCCATCCCCATGGACCACTCGTTTCTGATCTGTTGAATTGGAGATAGCCTGGAATTGGTCCGATGCAGCTGAATATGAGGCGTCTGTATACTTCAGGCGACGATGTAGGTACGTCCTTTTTAAACAATGTTCCTTGCTTCATTGGATATGAACAAGACAGTCTCTAGTTGTTTTTTTTTTTTTTTTCAAGATCAAATAGCCATTTTTCCCTTGCAGAGGGAGGAGCCTAAATCAAACAAAAATTTCAGGATTTCATCAATGTCAAACTACATGTAACATACTGGGTTCTTTTCTTGTACAGAAGGGTTGTGCAGGTGAGTCTTTGCAATATCTATCAAACATGTTACTACTTTAACGAACAAGGTAGTTCACATCGTCTCCGTTACCAATTGATTGTGATTTGCATCCCTTCATCAAACATATTCGTTTTTGTCGTTTCGTGTTTGTCTGGAATCATGAGACATCTAGTCTTTTAATTCTTTTTAGTTAGCTAATCATCCTGTCAATGACCATGGCGTGTCATTCTTTCCTGAACTTCCCTCTCCGTAGGAAGCAGCGTTGAGGCTTAATTTGTTGTGTTTAGCTCTGAATCTTTTCATGGAGCATGATTTGCTGCCATTTAGGTCCATTTTTCATCTGGATATTCTTTTCTTTGTGAGACCCTGAATATTTCAACTGTGTAATGAACAGCCATGCATTCTTGTCTTTCAAGTTTTCATTGTTTTAATGTCTCTTAATTGTTGTTATTGGTTGATTAAAGCCTTTCGATTCCCGAGTCGGTTCTATATGATATAAATTTGTATGATACTGTATTACGATATCAATGGTGTATGTAAATTCTAGGTTCAGTTGAGAAGCATTTCAAGTAGTTTGAATTTAAGATTTCGTTGGACAGATGGTTAATTTAATTAGAACATATGATTTTTCTCAAGGAATTCAGATTTGTAGAATGTGAAAGATTTATGAGGATGAAGGCATATTATTAGATATCCAACATAAGTGAAGAATTCCAAGTTTTTTGGATTGTTGGGTAGGTATATGATTTTTCTCAAGGAATTCAGATGGTGTATGTAAATTCTAGGTTCAGTTGAGACCCTAAACTTCTAATTTTGTATCTAGTACGTTTGTGAATTTAAAAAAATGTTGAATAGGCCAAGGCCTATTAGACACAAAATTAAAAATTTAGAGACCTATTAGACACAAAATTAAAGTGTAAGCACCTATTAGACACTTTCTAAAGTTTATGGATCTGTTGGACACAAAATTAAAAGTTTAAAGACCTATTGACACTTTTTAAAGTTTAAGAATCAAATAGACACAAATTTAAATGTTTTGGGACTAAATTTATAATTTAACTTAAAATCTTTTGACTTAGAATATTGAAATGTTTGTAAGTTTTAAAAGAATAACGACTTTAATTGTTAAAAACCAGATCACTAGTGTGAATGAAAGAAAAAGTAACCAACCATTTTTCAATAGCAAATAAATAGTTTTTTAAAACCAAACACTCGACCCATTAGGATGGAGGATGACCTCATCGTGTTCATTCGCTTATGCTCCAAATTGATCATATTATATTTGAATTCGTAGTGTTACAGATAATCTCACGACATTATTTTATCAAATCCTCACTAATACTATCGATATTATAACGATTTTTATACTCATTAATTGTAAACTTGTACATTTAATAATTTATGTGGCATGCTTTTTATGCGTTGTTGACATCTCAAGGCGTTTGAACTTTGAAGTGATAAAGTTTGAGAAGTTAAGACATGTTTGGCATCCACTTGGCAACGATAAGAAAATAAGTTGTAAACCTAAGTTGAGACTCGTGGCCACTAGAATAAGACCACTCAATAAATAACCAACCAATTTCTCAAAATAATAATAATAATAATAAATAACCAACCAAACAAGGCCTTATTTTACTTTCATCCTTATGCTTTAGAATATTCTATTTTTGACCATAAACTTTATTTCAAAATCTAGTAGCCAAATATACCAAATCATCTCTAAATTTTCAAGTGATTCTCAATATGGTCCTTAATCTTTTAAAATTCTCAATTAAATCATTCTAAAAAAAGTTGTTAAATTTTGTTAACAAAAAAATTGATGTATCGTTAAATTATTGTTTTAGTAACATATTTAGACATGTGGATATACATTTCAAATACTACTTGATATATGAAATCTAATTACGTTTAGGGACCAAATAGAAAAAATCTAAATGTCCATCAACTAAATTTGTTTCTTTAAAATGAGATATCTAAGTGGCACATCTACATGTCTTAAGTACGTAATTAAAACAATAATTTAATGATGTTGGTGAATTTTAAAAGATTTAGGACCAATTAAAATTACCTAAAAATTTAGATACCATCGAGTACATATAAGCCAAATCTATTTCAATATTTAAATGGCATAGCATATTGACCCATACTCTAAGCTACGTGTGTCAAGACTAAAAACAAGGAACCTAAGGAACCCTAAGTTCGATTAAATGTAATACAAAAAGAAGATAAAAACTAAAATGAAATAAGTATGAAAAGAAAAAAAGAGAGTGTATAATATATGGAGAAAGGGAAAGGGGTTGAATTGAATTGAAAATGAATGAATGAGAATGATGGGAATTGAAAAATAATGTGATGCTTTAAACTCATGACCAGAAATGATAGCAGGTTGCGTGCAGTGAAGTGCTTAATTACATTAGAATGCCAGTGTGGAGCCATGTCCCACCGCACAAGCAGAAAGCACAGACAAACTTGGAAGCTCAAAATAATTTGTTGGGGACATAACATATGCCCTTTTCCAACACTTGCTTTCTTTCTACGTACCAAAACCAAAACCCTAATAAAGAAGATTTTTATTTTATTTTATTTATTTTCTACCTTATATTTTCATGCTTTTTTTTTTTTAGTTATATTATAAATCGGTTAAATTACAAGTTTAGAGTTTCAAACTTGTGTCTATTTGTGGTTGTTTTCTCACAATTTCTTTACAAGGGTTCTCATCTTTTTTATGAAACTATTTGAATCCTTAACTAAATTTCAAAAAAGAAAAAAGTTTTTAAAACTATATATTTTTTTTGTTTTAAAAGCTTGACTTGGATTTTGAAAATATCTGTAAAAAGTAGATAACATAACAAATAAACCCGTATATGGGAGTAGTGTTTATAAACTTAATTTTCAAAAACCAAAAACCAAAAAATCATGGTTTGATGGGGATTAGATATATGTAATTAGAAGTTAGAACTTTTTGGCCAATTTAAGTATGACTCAATTAGTTAAGATATATAATATCGATCAAGAGATTAGAAGTTAAAATCCGAACCTCTACATATTGTTGAACTCTCTTAAAAAAAACTTTTTAAAATTTAGAGATTGTATTGATAAAGACAACGAAACCATAAACCTTCATGACTTTGCTTTTGGTTTTTCAAAATGTCTCATACAAATGGAGATAATTGTCCTCACTTATATATCATAAATCTATCCCTTCTCTAATCAAGGTGGGACTTTGTTTGCACCTAACATATATAAATACGATCAGACTTATTTTGTAAATTAAACTTTTATTTCAGTTTCAAATGTTTGAATACCTTGATCCATAAATTTTACTTAGAAAGCTATTTTGTGTGCCACTATATGGACTTTAGCTTGGTATGGCCATATGAAATTTATAAAGTTTAAACTTATATTAAATTTGCTAACTCAAGCATAACTTGGTTAAGATATTAGTAAACCACTCTGTTGAAATCCTCGTGCCACCTTGTTTGAACTATATCTATTTTCTTAATATTTCTCTCATTTATGGGTTCAAAAATTAACACAAAACATAACAAGGGTAATTCCTACATAAAATGGAGATGAAATAATATTGCCAATATTTGAACTCATAACATTCCACTCTAATACTATGTTAAATTAATTCAAAAGTTGTAGGCTCTGGTTGATAACAATTTTGACTCAATTTGATAACCATTTGATTTTTAGTTTTTGAAAATTAAGCTTATAAACACTACTTCCCACCTATGAGTTTCTTTATTTTGTTATCTACTTTTTACAAATGTTATTTACAAAATCCAAGCCAAGTTTCAAAAACCAAAAAAAAAGTAATTTCTAACCCCTATTTGATAACCATTTGTTTTTTGAAAATTGTGTTTGTTTTCTCATCATTTCTCTATCATGAGTTTCATTATTCTTCAGAAAACATTTGAATTCTTAGCCAAATTCCAAAAATAAAAACAAGTTTTTGAAAACTATTTTTTTTTATTTTCAAAACTTGGCTTGATTTTTGAAAACATATGTAAAAAGTAGATAACAAAACAAGAAAACCCATGGGTGGACGTGGAAGTAGTATTTATAGGCTTAATTTTCAAAAACCAAAACCCCATTTGATAACGATTTGGTTTATTAGTTTTTGAAATTAAACTTATTTTCTGGATTTCATATTTTTTAAGGAAATATTTGAATTATTAGTCAAATTAAAAAAAAAAAAAACACGTTTTTGAAAACCATTGTTTTTAAAGGGTTACTCAACAAAATTTCATTTCTAGTTTTCAAAGTATGGTCACTTCCTTGCAGTCCTCTTTAAAATACAAAAACAAAAGCAAGTTTTTAACTGCCTTTATAGAAGTTTTCAAAATTCAAAATTTGAGTAGGATTTTGAAAACGTTTCGAAAAAGTAAACAACTAAACAAAACAAACAAAGAAAGCATTTAACAAGCCTGCATTAATAATAGATTTATAGTAAATAACTTACTTACTATCCTTTAATTTTTCATAAAAAAACATTAATTTGACCAGTCATGGCAATTTCAGATTCTAATTTCTTTTTCTGTTGTCTTCTCCCATTTTTCGGTCGAGGATGTTGACTTTTCTTAGTGGCTGTATTAGGGAAAAGGACGAAGATTGAACCTCCAATTACTTGGTTACACCCACCATATTGCTTTCTGCCACCTTACACTGCTTTTTTTCAATGTAACTACCTGTTTGTCTCACTACAAATATAAGTATTCTTGAGGAATCTTTTAATGTGTCAATATTCAAATTTTCAAATATACCTTCTTATTTTTTTTCAATAAAAGAGAAAAAAAAATATCGAACCTTTTATACTTTCAAAGAGCATCTATTCACCCTACTCTTTCTTTCTTTAATCAAACAAACACCCTTTGTTAGAATATTTTCAGTGAAATGGTCCCTGAGCTCTTTGAACTTTTAATTTTATGTTCAGTAGATTCTTAAATTTTGTTTAAAGAAAAAAAAGATCCTTGAACTTTAAAAAGTGTTTTTTGATTTTTTTTTTTAATTTTGTGTCTAATATTCAAAATTTTTAAAATTTAAATATTGATTTTTTTTTGTATTAAAATCGAATTTTATGTTTAATAAGATTCTATTTTTAAAAAAATGTCAATTAAGTCAAGTTAGTGACCTATTAAGTATAAAATTGAAAATTCAATAATCTATCGAGCACAAAATTTCATAATTGAAAGTTTAAAGACATTTGACATAAACATTGAAGCTTCAAGAACTAATTAACTTATAATTTACATCAAAATTTTCTTCTCCTATTTCATTAGCCACATCAACATCACTTAAACTTTATACAAGTCCAAAAATAACATTAATAATTTACTTATGAATCAAAATTCATGGTGTGAAAGAGAGATAATATTTTAGAATTATAAAAATTTCTTCGAACATTATGTTTCCCCAAACCCATAATATCATTATTGCAACATATATAATTTTTTCTTCAACATATGGAAACTATAAATAAAAAATATTATCTCCCTAAAACTTCAAATCCAATTTACATATTTTCCGTACACCAGCATCATCGCTTCTTCGCTGAATCGGATCCCATTGATGACCACTGAGAACCAAAAAAGTAAACAAAAAGAAGAAAAGAAAAAGGAAAAAAAAAAAGAAAAGAAAAAGATGGGAAAAAATTAAAATACTAATCGCTAATGGACCTCTCTCACATTATCGGCCACATCGACTTTAGCGGTGCACGATAGCAACCGCCGGAAGACGGACGTCAAGGCGGCGCACGATAACTCCTTTGCCTTCTTCAGCGTCGAACACTTCCTGATCTTCTCAGCAGCGCCGCCGCTGACGCCGTCCTCCTCGGCCGTGGCCGTCGTCTTCTTTTTTCTCCGGCGAGAAACTTTCTGTCGCATTCCGACTTTGCTGAAGCACTTGCTCGTCTTCTCCGGCACGTTATCCTCTTCTCTGGAGAAGGTGTAGCTTCTGAGGTACATCTGCCGGCAAGAGATGCTGTCGACGACGCGCGAAGTTCGGTTCAGTTTGGAGCTGACGGATCGGATGAACTCGGCGTCGGATTCCGGCCACTTGTAGAGGTTTATGTAGGTCGGACGGACGGGGACTCGAGCGTCGTTGATGCAGTTCGATATGCAGACGGAGGCCATGGTGGATTTGGAGGTAAAGAAGAGTTTAGGGATTTGTGAAATTGGTTACGGTTTTATTTATAGGTAAAAAGCATGTGAATGAAAATATGGAATAAAACGGATGGGTTTGTGCTACAATTCGGCACGATTTGGTGGTCCCTTTAAATCAATTTTCCCTCGTTATTTTTTATTTTCCTTTTCATTAAATCACAGATTTCCTTTTTAATGTTTATTTTAATCTCGTCCTCACATTTTGAAAAGTTTTGTGGGTTAAATTATAAGTTTCATTCTTTAACTTTCAAAAATTTTATATTTTATTTTAGTTTGGGATAGTTTTAATAGATTCTTAAATCTTTAGAATTGTGTCTATTTAGTCCATATATTTTAAAAAGATTTTATTTTTATTTTTAAAAAAATCAAGAATAGGTATTTGAGCTTTAAATCTTTGTGTCTAATAGACTATTGTTGTTAATTCATTTAATACTAACTTAGTGTCATGACATGTTAACTATTATCATTATTATCTAGGATCATATTGTGGACTGGTTTTCTATGTAATTCTTAAATAATATGATTACCACGCTATGTAAGTTTTAAACTAATGGAGTTAATGATAGAGATTTATTAGACATAAAATTGAAACTTTAAGGACATTAGAAAAAATTTCAAGTATAATGACTTAGTCACAATTGTGTGAAAGTTTAGGAATTTATTGTATATTTTTTTTTCGAGTATAAACTTATAATTTAACCAAAGTTTTATTATTATAAACACTTAAAAAATATTAAATCTATGTAACAAAATTAATTATTGTTGAATACTTTCCTCCAAAATATATAGAATAAAATTAGTTTGGAATGTTTGGATAAATATATGAGAAGTTAGTTTTGAAGGCAATATTATACATGAGAAGAGTTCTATCATAAGGGTAAAAGGCACAAAAGATTTATAAAATTGATAACTGTAAATTATTTAATGGATGTATTTGGATTTTTTTTCCACTTCATATATGTGTATATATATAACGTATTAATAAGACAACATATCTATTTATAACCATTTCAAATAAAATATCTATTTATTACGCTATTTATTAATTACATATTCATATTTGACCGATTTAAATGATTAAAAAACTTTGTTTGCTAAGTCATCTTTAATTGCATATTCTGACATATTTCGTTTGATAACTATTTGGTTTTTGAAGATTAAGCCTATAAATGCTACTTTCACTCATAAGTTTTCTTTTTGGTTAAATTATCAAAAATACCCCTGAACTATGGAGTTGGTTTCAATTATACCCCTAAACTTTGAAAAGTTTCATTTTCACCCTTAAACTTTGAAGTTTGTTTCAAAACAGCCCTTGAAAAGTTTTTCCGTTAAATTTATAGACGAAAAATGACGTATTTGCATATGTTTTGATATTTGTTTCAATGTATATGTTCAAATATGTTCACATAAGCAAGAATACAAATGCAAAAACATCATTTTTCATCCATGAATTTAAATAAAAAAAGTCTTAGAGTTGTTTTGAAACAAACTTCAAAGTTCAAGGGTTAAAATGAAACTTTTCAAAGTTTAGGGGTATAATTGAAACCAACCTCATAGTTCAGGGGTATTTTTGATAATTTAACCTTTATTTTTTACCTATGTTTTTAAAAACCAGCACAAGTTTTAAAAAGTAAAAAAAGTAGTTTTTATTTTTAAAATCTGGCTAAAAATTCAAATATTTTCTTAAGAAAGATGGTAATCAATGTAGAGAAATAATAAAAAAATCAGTCCAATATTCAAAAATAAAAAACCAAATGATTATAATCTAAATTATACATATATATTTGATGACTTGGACTTTGACTTAGTCTTCTTAACACGTATATGACACGCTTTCACATATTCAACAACGTCCTTCATGTGTCTGGCCAGTATTACCCTCCACTTTTATAGAGCCGTGTAGTCTATGTAAATTGATTTTGTACTTAATCTAGTCAACACATATGAACAAAATTACGGTAAGCCTTTCTCATTTAATTGAGATATATAAATTGTTTTTATCATTATTTATGAAAGCAGAGATTGTGAAGTTTCAAAAAAAAAAAAAAAAAAAAAAGGAAATCAGAGATGGTGACATGCACTCTTTAAAGTCATATCAAAATTAAATATAATTGAATGGAATTAAGGAAACCTCATAGGTCCGGTACAAGGGTTTTGGAGATGGAAATGGACAAAAACTTTAAATATCCTTGTTTGGTACAAGGTTTGGAGGCTTGACCATGGAAATGAGTTATTCCAGTTTTATATACCCATGAGTAAAGGTATTTGATACCCTTGTAGAAGCATGGGTTTTCTTCATGCCCTCATCTTTTTTTTTCTCTCTCTCTTTTTGTTGCATATTTCTTTTGAATATATTTATTTATCCTATTAAAATTAATTAATTTAGATTAATTTTTATAATCAACGTGATTATATTAAAATTATTTTATAATAATGTATTGAATTAACGTAATTAATTATTTAATTATAACTAATTGATTGATAAAAAAAAATATACACAACGAATTCTCATTTATAAAGAGAAAAAAAATCAATTTTTACACATAAGTTTGTCGAGTTGTATCAATTTATATCCTAAACTTTTAATTTCATCAAATTGTCAAACTTAGATAAATATTGCAATCTTACCCTTAAATTTAAAATTTTTGCAATATATATCCTCTAATAAGTTTTCTTTTGAAAATTCGTTAAAAAAAAATACTTTCATATGCTTTCAATGAATTATATATGACATACGTATGGTACAAAATCGATAAGATTTCAAAGAAAAATAATGTTAGAGCTACATTTTATTAAGATTTGTGAGTGTTGGTAAAGTTATTCATTAGTTTACAAGTAATAACTAAAAATTTAGAATGAAAATTGATACACAGTGACATGTTTATGGGTAAAAGTGATTTTTTTTCCTTTATAAAAATAAAATTGATAGTGTATTTATTGAACTTTAATAAATTAGTAATCTATTTAATTATTTAGTATAAAAATTATAACTTTTTACAATTATTTATTCAATTAAAATTATACATCTATTATGATCAATTAATTTACATCTATTTGTTCAAGAGTTCATCATAATTATATAATATTTATAAAATTAATCTCATAAAAAATATAAAAATATCATTTATTATTATAAAAATTAGCATTTTCAGGTGTACAACCAAACACAACAATAAATGATTTTCAGCAATCTTATTCTTAGCCATTTTATTCTCAGACATTCATTATTTCCAGACATATAAGAAACCTTGAACCAAACGACCCTTTATAGAGATTGGGATTTCCCACTTATCCAGACTCTTCTTAGACAAGCAATAAATTGTGGATGAAAATACTCATGGAAGGTAAAGTAATAAGTAGATTTATTATTAAATAGTAAGATGAAACACCAATGATTTCAACTCAACAGTAACAGAATAAAGAAATTTGCCTTAAAAAAACACAATAAATTTATTTTTTAATTTACAAACATACAACATAAATTAATATAATTCGAGTCAGAGCTTGGCACAATAATAATTGTTATATACATTCAACTAAGATATCAGAGGTTCAAATCCTCCACCTCGTTGTTGAACTAAAAACAAACCATAAATTAATATAATTTAGAATTACTTTGGTAATTTTTCAAATTTAACTTTTACTAATGGCAGTTCCAAGAGTAAAAACCTTGTTGGGCCAAGGTCTTACAGATTAATTCTTCAATGGACTAAAATCCAAGACATACAAATATAATCCAAAATAATATAGCAAACAACCTCTGTAATGTTTGAAATTAAATTTCGGAATTCGGCTGTTTCAAAAAGTTTTTTTTTTTAATTATTATTATTTTTTGAATAAATCTTAAAATTACTAAGTTTATTGTTAAATTTTCTAAAAAATATTTAGTATCTATTAGTTTTTCCTTTTTAAATTTTGGAAACATATTAACATGTTGTCTTTTATTGCATGGAAATTATTATTATTATTATTTAACTAGTTTCATTAAAAATTAATTTCAAAGGACTAATTTAAGATTTGTTGAAAATACAATGACTAAAATTGAACATTTGAAAGTATAGGAACCAAAATAGAATGAAACACAAAGTATAGGGGCTAAAATAGTATTATAACTTTTTTTTTTTCCAATTCCTTAGAAGTTTTAATTTAGTCACTTATGTTTTAAAAAATTTCAATTATACCTTTGTTGTTGTTGAATTTAAAATTGATGATTGATAAACTTAAAAAATATGAATTAGACAACCTAAGAGAGAGGCTTCTAATTCGTTAACCTCCAAACTTCCAAAAAGTTAGCAAAAACTTGACTTTTCTCTTTTAAAGTAGTCTAATTTCTTCTCTAAATTTCTACTCACTCACTAAATATCATGTCATGTAAACTCATCGTTAGCCAAAACTTTAACATTTTACCATCAAGAAGGGTATGGCTGGAATATTTTTAAACACAAAGGATTAAATCGAAACTTGGGACTTAAAAAAGAAACACATATATAATCACAGGTTTTTGATACATGAGTTGTGGTGCTAAAGTGAAGAAGTTGCCAACATTTTAAGCAAAGGTAAATGAACACTCATTGCATCAGAATAGTGAGTAATCATGGCAGTCTATGTTGTGCTTTAGGTTTCACCTTCTTCAATTATACTTACACAAATTATACCTATTTTTATTTCTTTGCTTTGCTTCTATGAAACCTCCCAATCAACTCCTACCAAAGAAGTAGGCAGCCTCCTATTTTTATTTTTATTTTTTTTAATATAAATATTTCTGAATTGAGTTGGCAATTTTTACACTATTTTACAAGGGGTTACTTGGGTTGAATCAATTGAGAGTAGAGATCTTTTTAAACCAAACCAATCTAATTGTTCAAACCAAATCAAGTTTGGTTAAAAGTTTGGACTAGCCTCAAGAATCAAGTTTAGGGGCCGTTTGTTTTTAAGGAATCATGATTTTCGGCATCTTCAGATGCCTAGAATCTTAGATGTCTGGAATTTTAGATGTCCGGCATCTTTAGATTACCATGTTTGTTTTGCAGAAAAATTTATAAGGATGTATGAGAATATTTAGATAGTCATGCTTGTTTTGCAGGATTTATATATGGGAATGTCTTAAGATTATGTGTTATACCAATAATGTCATTGCTAACCTTTACATAATTTAATTATTAGTTTAATATAATTAAATTGATATCACATGCATTTTGGTGTTGTTAATTTAATATTATATTTGTATATCAATTTATTTTATACTAATATTTATGTGTTATTTTGTAGAACAAATTAATTTATATTAATTTGATATTTTTATAAAATATTTAATATTAAATATTAATTCAATTTTAAATCAGCTTTATTTTATATCTAAATGTAAAATATAAATATAGATTAGTGCATAAATTCATTAATTTATTTTTAAATAAAAATAAAAATATAAAATTAAGAAAATTGATTAGGGGCAAATATGTCATTAGCAGATGCCTTCAACGTGGGAATCTTAAAAACCCATGTTTTAAAAGGGCATCAAAATTTAACCAGATGCCCTCCGAATGGGTATCCTAGGATACCCGGGCATCTAGATATGTCAAGGTATCTTACATTCCTACAAAACAAACGAAGTAATCCAGATGCCCATTCCATGAGAATCTTGGATTACCACGAAACAAACGTCCCCAATGTTTTTTTTTTTTTTTTTGGAGAAGGCTAAGAGATCTTTGTCTAATATTAAAAAATATTGAGATTTAAAATCATAGACTCATAAGCGAATTATTCATATGAATCTGCAATGTAAATTGATAACACACTCAATTTCATATTATTTAAAGAAGAGTCAATATGATAGTTATAGATAGGAAGATTTTAATTTGATTATGTGATAACACAAAAGGGGATTCATGAAATTTCTCAACAAAGTAAAGTTTGCTAATGGGCCAACCTTTATTTATCTATTTTATTTATAAAAAAAAAACCTTTATTTATTTATTTTTTAATTTTGCTAATGGGCCAACCTTATGTTGCATTAGGAGCAAGCTTTACGTAGTAATACTAATAATTAGTTCAATTTTCATTGTAATAATTGGACATAATGGACATTTAGGATCTTAATTAGATTTTTTTTTCAAATAATAATAAGATTAAATTACAAGTTAGTCCTTGAACTTTCAAGTTCGTGCCTAAAAGATCCTTAAACTTTAAAAAGGGTCTAATAAGTCATTGAACTTTCAATTTTGTATCCAATAGATCCTTGAATTTTAAAAATGTCTAATAAGTTTTTGAACTTTTAGTTTTATGTCTAATAGGTCCATGACATATTCGAGATTTTAAAAAATTAATTGATCTATTAAATATAAAATTGAATTTTGTGTCTAATAATACTCTAAACTTTCAATTTTTTGTCTAATAGTATTGTGAAGTTTAAAAAATGTCAAATAGATCAAAGATTTATTAGACACAAAATTGAAAACTCATGGACCTATTGGACAATGGACACAAAATTGAAAGTTTAAGGACATATTAGACACTTTTTAAATTTAAGAGAACTATTGGAAATAAAATTAAAAGTTCAGGGACCTATTGAATAATTTTTAAAGTTTGGGATCAAATAGACACAAATCTAAAAGTTCAGGAACTAAAATTGTAATTTAACCTAATACTACTATGACAAATGTTTACAAATTTGTTTAGCGAGGGGAATTTCGGGTCGGCCTTTTTCTTGGTAACTGGATCTCTCCAAGCCCAATCAACAGATATCCATATCACGTCTTTTTTTGGGCTTAAACTCAACTTAGGAGGCCCATATGTTGGCCCAATGTCGACAGTCTCGGGCCGGCCCGGCCCTATTAAGTCCCATTGGCCCCGTTTAATAACGTTCCCATTTTCTTTTTGGATTTGAATGAAACGGGGCCAATGGGTTATGTCCGATTTCTGATTTTTGTTCCCATAAATTAAACCCTTCGTCTACCTTCTGACTCACAGAGAGCGTTTTTTCAGTTTCCTTCCTGCTTAAACCCTGTGCTTCTTCAGTTCAAAGCTCTCTCTCCATCGCCATGGGTTTCTTCGACCTCAATATTCCTTACGACGAGCATTCATCTTCATCTTCAATTAGGGCTAATCGCATCAAGATTGTGGCCAAACTCATGGAGCTCGGCTACTCTGGAATCGCCTACAACCGTACGATCAAAGGAGTGATGTCCGATCAGGACCGCTGTACTATTCCCCTCCTCAATGTCTCATCGCTTCACAGTATCCTTCCATCCTTTTCCGCCTCCGTTGAGTTCCACCGCGATCTCCTCGGCGTCCCACGGTCCTCTCCTTTCCATCAGTACACGCGTCTTACTATTTGTATCAACAGTTTACAGGAGGTTCTGGCAGTCAATTCTGGCAACCTTATTCTGAAGACCTACGATTTGATTGCTGTGAAACCTCTTAATCAGCATGCTTTCGAGCAGGCTTGCGAGAAATTGGAGGTTTGTCGGATTTATCTGTGTATTTATTCTGTTTTGTTGCTGTGAAATCTAGCAATTTTTTTTAGATTATTCAATGATCTTGTTTGGCGTTGAGAGACATTAGTACTTGCATTAGCTAGTAATTCTATTTCTATTTTTTTCTAATTCGAACTTATCATACTTGCACTGTTCTTCACAATTTAGTCATATTAACTGTGTTTTTCATCATGTAGATAGATATAATTGCCATTGATTTTGCAGAGAAACTGCCTTTCAGGTTGAAGCAAGGTCAGATAAAATCTGCAATTCAGGTTTGTCAATTATTAATCTTTCGTGTTTTGATTTACTTGAATTAGTATGATCATAAATAAACGTATCATCATTTTGATCAGTGGCGATTTACTTCTATCTTTTGGCCATTTCCTTTTTTCACACAGCGTGGAGTTTACTTTGAAATTATGTACTCTGATCTTCTTTCGGATGTTCATGAAAGGAGGCAAATGATATCTACTACTAAGGTGATATGAAAGTTTTACGGTATATTACTTCCTCGTGGGAGCCCCATTTTTTTTTTCTGTGACCATCACGACTGATCCTTTTTGTTGAATATGCATCATGGTTCTTAGGGTTGATGTCCTGAAATTTAGATAGGCAAAGATCCATCTCTGGACTACCTATGTCATTACGTGCTTATGAATGCTAATTTTCGGATCCAAAAGTACACTTTCTTTTTTGCATTTGGAGTTGTTAAAGATAGTTGTCTAAGAAGTAAGAACACAAACATGGACACGGATATGACACGACATAGACACGTTGACAAGTTAATTTCTAAAAAAGTAGGATATGGACACGCTAGAGATATGTTGTTTTTTTTTTGTAAAAAAACTATGTATATAATACTTCAAAATAGATAAAACGTGTAATTTAATACAAAAAATAAATGTGCTTGTAGCATTGAGCCACTTGGATCTCCCCTCGTGGTCTCTTTCCGTTTTTCACATGTGTTTGCCAAAATTTTGAAAAATAATATAAAATAGGATACTTTTTTTTTTTCATGTGTTGGACATGCGTTCAAAGTGTGTCCGGACAAATCAGTGTTCAACACGATGCTCCTCAAAAACAGTGTCCATGCTTTGTAGATAGTTATAGTGGACTAGTGGTCTGCTAGAAGTGTGATGCTCTGGACATTTGTATTATACTTGGTGTTATTTTCACAATATCTTGTTTTTGTTAACATATGACATTTCTTTCTTATTGTGAACAAACTCGTCTTATCATTGAGCCTTAGCTTGTTTAACTTTCAGCTCTTGGTGGATTGGACAAAAGGAAAGAATCTCATATTTTCCAGTGCTGCCTCTTCTGTAAATCAAATCAGAGGACCTTATGATGTTGCAAACTTATCATCATTGCTTGGTGTCTCTATGGAACGAGCAAAAGCTGCTGTTTCAAAAAATTGTAGGTATGAGAGCTTTAAAAGAATAATTAACAAAGACCTTGTAATTTGAAAAAGGTACCAATGAATATTTACGTGTTCTTCATATGTACTGCATTTCAGGAATCTTATAGCTAATGCTCTAAAGAGAAAACAGTTCTACAAGGAGACCATTCGAGTTGAAAGGATATCATCAGATGATAAATTAGATTTGAACGACCCTTGGTCAGTGGATTTGTTTAACTGGGATCCTATATCAAGTGGCGAAGGTGATTTGCTATTGGATGATATAGCAAAATCTTTTGCTGCCTCTGATAAAAAATCAAAAAATGTGAAAGCCATTGATTTCACTTCAGTCATTGACAACATGCCACCACAAGGTTTTCTAGTCAAGAATGTAATATTAGGCTCTGAGGCAAAACTGTCGTTGAATGATAACAGAGACTTGTCGCACGTTGCTGATGCCATTGAGCCACCAATTGCAGTAAATGGAGTAATTCAACAGCCCCATCCTCTTGGTGGAGAACACTGTTCTACATCTGATTGTCAATGCTCTGTAATTGAAAGTTTTAAAATTTTTCATTCACACGGTGATGCAGGAAAAGTTTCAAGTAAGTCTGAGGAAAACAAAAGTACTGTTGAAGAACTTGTGCAGCCGAAGGCCTCATTTCGGGAAGAACCTATTGAAATGGACGTTGATACTGTGCAACCACAAAACCCGCTACCCAGTAGCGAGTTAAATGTAGAATCAACAAATGAGCTTGTGCATTCTCCTACATCTACCCGAGATGTATTAGCTGTTGTTTTTGGGAATGATGGAAAAAATACCGGTATAATGTCAGAGGATGTTGATTCTAATCGGAATGAGTATGGCTTAAAAAGTTCTGATACATTGTCTGGTTCAGAAAATGTTTTGAGGGACAAAAGCTCAACTAATTTGGTTTCAGAAAATCAAAAGAATATGACTGTGGTAATAGATGGTTCATTTACAGCTGAAGAATGTTTACTTGGTGCAAGACTTGGGGAGCCCGAGGATGTAGTAGTAGTCGAGCATCAGGGTTCTCCTCTTAGTTCTTTTTTGAGTGATATAAAAGATGATTATTTGATCTCAATTCGACAACAAACATCTGACGTGTTAATGGAAGAGCAAAAAAGTGGAGAAGCTGACCCTCAGATCACACCACCACCTTTAGATCAGTCTATATCTGGTGTAATGTCAACAGGTACCTAACTCCCACCGAGATTTAAGACATGGAGGCTTGTTTGTTTGTGATAGTTATCCTCCCTCTTCAGACTGATTTGGTTACCTGAGTTTATTTTCTTGAGAATTGTATTCAGATTAAAAAGTGTTAACATTAATATTCAACTAGCCACCACACAAACAATTGGCATCTAATGCAACAAACAAGCTCACTTCTTTATTGCAACTCCACAAATTATTATCACTCTTTCCTTCTACTCAACTCTTTAAGTTTGGGATACACTAACTGAAACCTCCACGTTGATTGAACCCTGTTTTATTTTCCTATTGATTCTGTTAACTATAAAAACTGCGTCAAGTTTTCATCAATTGCTTGATTTTTTTTTTCTTTTGAAACTAGTAAACGCAGGGAAATACCGAGCAAAACGGAGGCAACATCATCCAGCGTTAAAGCTTCTGCTCAAGCGGTTAGTCAATCCTCTGGCCTTCAAGAAAGTCCGCAAAACAAATGCAGAGAAATACCGATCAAAATGGAGGAGACATCGCCCAGCGCTATTGCTTCCATTCAAGCGCTTAATCAATCCCCTATCCTTCAAGAAGGTCCGCAAAACTAAATGCTAGCAGTAATCTTTTCTTCAGTTTTACTTGGTTAATATATTCAATTTTGTTTATAATACTTGGATATACATTTTGCACCAATTAATCTCAATGAATTATTTTTGGCTATGAGTATCAAAAGGTTGCTCTAGTTTTCTAGACCTCTTTTTAAGTTTAAGTTGGTTGTTTTGGAAAGTCTGTGCCGCATCGGTTATACCCCCCCTTTCTTTTCCAGGTTTCTAGTGGCCAAAGTCCATTCGAGCGGCTTATTTTCCTTTCTAAATAATTTGCTTGTTGAAGTGTGGTTTCTTTTACAAAATGAGAAAATAAAAATATTCACAATGTTGAGAACTCAGGTTTATATGATTTCTACTTTGTACCCCACCCCCCTATTTATTTGGGATCTAGCGCTGTCATTATCACCAAAGAATTTCAACTTGCCTTCTCTAAACCTGTAGAAATTGCGTCCATTTTGACAAATTATTCCATGAGGCCGGTACAATGTGGTTGTTTCTCATAATAACCATTTGATGTGGATTCAATAATTTTTATGATCTCTAATAACCATTAGATATAAATTCGAAGTACTTATCTCTCTACCTTCCACAGTGAAAAATTGTTAGCCACATTGTGGCGGCCTCACTAAATAAGTTTTCGTCCATTTCAGCACCAAAACTATCTTGTAAATTCCCTTAAAATTTACCCTCTTTCCCATTTTGGATTGGTTATTACAAAGGAAAGAGACGGGATGTCGTAGGGTTCAAATCATACTTTAATTATTCCATTTAGGATAGAAGCACCTTTTATATCTTTTTTTTTTTTTTTTTTTTTGTATGATTTTTATTTTAGAAAGACCGTTGTAGTTTTTAGTAAATTTGGAATGAATAGTATATTTATTAGGAGTGTTTACTTCAATAAATCTGAAAATTACTTATAATTAACTAAAAACATCATTCTTTGTATAGACATTAATGGACGACCAATCTAGTCAAGTGGGCTAGTTCTAGAATATATTTTTTTTCTTAGATAGGGGATGGTGATTTTATTATTTTATTATTTTTTAGCAATAGCATTATCTTTTAGCCAAAAGTTTTCCAGCATTTATGCTGGTATATGTATATCTTAATAAACATAATTTGGAACAAGTCTTAGTTAAATGCTTACATAGTTCCATTATAGCAATTTTTTAAAAAAATCTTTTTTTAGCAGAAGAGGCAATGGGCAAGTCAGAGATCCAACTGTGGGCTTGAGATTTCATGAATCTTCCCCACTGCTTGTGAAGCAGCATAACACTTTGTTGGTGGCTATTTATTGCCTTGAATAGTCAACAAATAACAAATCAACCTATTTATGTTCTTATAGAGATGTGTAGTTAGAAGGACAACCAGTACTTTTAAGTACATTTGTTTAAGAAAACACTAACTAAGCACCTCCTCTAAAAGTGGTTAGAAGTGTTTTTTAATTAAAAGTCACGTTAAATTCATCTCAATATTTGGGTATTTAAGATCTCGTTTGATAACTATTTAATTTTTGAAAATTAAGCTTATAAACACTACTTCTATCTATGAGTTTCTTTGTTTTGATATCTACTTTCTAAAGCTACTTTCAAAATCTAAGTTACAATTTGAAAACTAAAAAAGCTTTTTGAAAACTTGTGTGTTTTTTTTGGAATTTTGTTAAGAGTTCAAATATTTTTTTTGAGAAAAGTGAAAACAAGATAGAAAATAAAAAACGAACTCAAACGGAATGGTGTGCCGAATAAGCTAGGCAACAACTTTTAATGAACATAGCTAGATAACAAATTTTATTGAAGGCGGTATGGAATTTGGAATGAGTCTTACATTCTCAAGATGGCGACTGTCACCAAACAAAGTTGCAATCCATTTTGTTGTTCTCTTTCTAAATGACAATGACTGAAATTCTCTTCACCTTTTTGACTTATCTTGGCGTTTATCCCCGAGCACTAAAACAGAGCTCGAATCAATTCCAAAAATGGCCCAATCTCAGCTTGGCTATGTACACACCCAATCAATGTCAAATCCTTTTCACAAAAAAGATGAAAAAGAGCTCCATTATTGATTATATATATATATATTTATTTAAAAAAAAACCCTTAATATTCACAACCCAAATAACCCAAATAACAACATTCTCTTCATCATTATTAATACAAATATACTTTAAGCTAACTCGAAACTTTTGTTTCCTTACATCTGGAGAAAAAGCAAAAAAAGAGAAAGAAGCTAAAATAAGTAAATATAAAACTCTCACGCAACTGAAAGGCAGTCAAAATGGAAGAGGCCGATTGCAACTAGAAGAATGAACTACATTATTTTTGTTGTGAGAGAATCATGGAATAAGGTTCGCAGAATATGCATCAATAAAATACTTGATCCAATTATCACCACCATTTGCCTCTTCTTCCTCTTCTTCCTCTCGCCCATGACTCCATTGCACTGGATAATTCTTCACAACCTCGTCGTTGTACCTCGCAAATCGTCCTCTGATCCTTGGTCGACTATCGGCCAACGACTTCCTACAAGCATACTTCAACAACAACCCAGATAATATTAGTGAGAATTTTTAGAAAAACAATGAGCATATGTACAAAACCTATAAAATTCTTTTCTTATCATGGTGATTTGATTATCTTTGTTTTAGATCGCTAAGCAATTTGCAAAAATATCTGGGACCTAAAAGTATCACGAGAAGATATGAAGGGATTGATTGATTGTCCTATCATTTGTGATTTAAACGAATGTTGTGTTTATTTGCCTTTTGGACCAATTTAGGAATGGTTTTAAAATCTGTCTTTTCCATTCTTACCCACATCCAAATATTGGAATGACCTTCTTTTTCAACCTTTAAAATGAGAGAGCGATAAAAATGACAAATTATTTAATGAAGTCACCACAATGTGGCTGCCTCATAATAACCGTTGGGTGTGGATTCGATTATTATTTTTTTCTATATCCAAAGGTGAAAAATTGTTGGTCACATTGTGACAGGCTCACCAAGTAATTTCTTGATAAAAAGGAGTACTTTGGAGTTTATCATAAGTTAGATGTGACAAAAGCAAAAAGATCAAAGATAAAATTGAAATAACACACAAGTACCGACATGTATAATATAGACATAGTAAATGAAATTTATACTAAAATAACTCAATAAATCTGCAAAAATATACTTGTTTTAACGATATAAATTAGAAGAATGTTAAATTATTTGAATTATTATATTTATATATTATAAAGTTAATAATTGCGTTAGAAAAATGTGACAATAAACACAGCTGCAATACTACTACTTTATAGTTGTTGGCATCTAGAATCTAAAAAATTATATGCAGGTACAATAAGAGGTGAATTATTCTGTAGAATTAATCCATAATTTCAAGTAGGGTAAGATAAAGAAGAATATGAGAGAGAACAAAAAAAAAAAAACCTTAATCTTCTTGTTGAAGTTCCTCTGGTTTCTTTTGCTCCTATACCTTTCAATTCTTTCCTTCTTCTCTTCTGGGCTGTACCTACAAGCTCTGCTCATCCCTTCAATGGTGATGCTACTTTCACATGAAACTGGACTCTCTGCTCTCTGATTATTATTCTTCTGCCATCCCCATTTAATTTAAAAGTTGTTATTCAAAACTAACCCATTTAATAATATATTATGTTTCTTTTGATCCCATTAATTAAAAATATATATTATACCCAAGACAAAAAAATTAAAAAAAAAAAACTCTTTGGGTTCTTGAAAAGCCAAGTTTTTTTAGTGATCCTTTGCATGGAGGTTAACTATCATAGATCTTTCCATTAATAAGAGAAATTATTTGAAAAACTAAAACAATGTGACATTTTAAATATCAACTGGACTGATTCTAAATCGGTAATTAAACACGAAAAATTATTCAATGAGATTGTCACATTGTAATGATTCATTTATGAAACAATAAATTTTATATTTTCAAAACCATGGAATATAAAATTAGTAGTTATGTTGTGTTAGTCTTCTCGAATAATTTTTCGTATTACTAACAATAGTCACATTGAATAATTTTTTTTCTCTGGGATGATGTTTAATTGTCATTTGAAGTGGTAATTTTTATAAACCTCACCTGAAAATCAACCGCGGGGAAGCACGGCCTGTTGAGGAGATTATCTTTGGCGGAGGGCGGTGGCGACGACGACGAACCGGTGTGTTGAAGAAGGTCATTGGTTTTGAGAGAAGGGTTATGGAGGCCAAAAGTTTGGTGTAATAAAAAACTGTTAGTTGGTCGACGAATTGTGTGGGGTTGCGGCGGAGAAGTCGGTGAACCGTCGCCACAACTGTCGGAAAGTTCAGAGTTCCAAGGCTTGATGGAGGAATCGGGCAACCAGTCAAAATCAACACCGGCGAGGTCGGCGGAGGAATGCGAGGCGGCGGAGAGAAAGGGGGAGAAGGCCATGGGGGACGGCGGCGCGTGAGGAATAGGAAAGGTTCCGATCAGAGGGCACGTGAGAGGGAAGGGGAAGCTCGAGAGATCTGTTGGAGAATGCAAATGCGGCATTGAGAGACTACTTATAGTACTATGCGAGCTAGGATGATGACGTGGAATATGACGCCACGTATTTATTTTTTATTTTTGTGTTTTGGGAAAAAGCACGTATTTTTAATATCGTTGACTTTGTTTGCTATTATATATATATATATATATGTATATATGTATATATATATCTGTTGGTAACTGAACTCCTTTTTGGACCAAAAGTAATTTAAATTAGATTTTTTTAATACAACAAATGTAGCATATATGGAGATCTAAACACCTCAAAGAAAGAGTATTCAATTACCACTATTCACTTTGGCAATTAGATTATTTGATATAAATTTTTAAAATATTATATCATAAATACTAGTAGAGATATTTTAACTACTATTTTTCTTTAAATATTATATCACAAATAAGGATTTGAATATTTAAACTTACAACTTTTTAGGGGCTGTTTGGCACGTTGGTTTGGAATCGGAACCCTAGGAATCAAAAACTCTAGGGTTCCTGATTACTGTGTTTGGGGTGCATATTAGGTTTGGTTGGTTTGCTGAAACCTGTGTTTGAGGTGCATGGTTGGGTTGGGTTGGGTTTGTTTAGACTATTTTTTTATATCAATTTTTTAGGTTGTTTTATTTTTTAGATCCATTTTTTTACTTGATAATTGTTTGTTGAATTGCATATTAATATTTTAACCAATTATGTGGATCAATTGTTTCGAGCATAGTTAAATATGAATGTGTAGTTTGTACAAATATATTGATATCTCATTCACTCCATTCATTATGATGTAAAATTAAATAACATTAGTAATGACATATATTTTAAATAATTATTATGTGGGAAAGAAGAATGATGTTACTGGAGTAAATAAAATCCATAATGCAAATAAAGGTTCGAAGTTCATAATATCATAATACATAAGCTGAAAGGAATGAAGAAAAGAAATAACAGTAGTTGTCCAAAACACAAACTGAATTAAAACTAAGTAGTAGCTGAAAGTGATGAAGGCATCGAGTTTTCGTCCATGAGGGGCCGGATTCTAGGTGCTCTCCCTAACACTTCTACACAGTAATCATACTTCCAATCTGGGGATAATGCAAAGAACGAATGAGTACGAATCCTAAAACAAGTAAGAAAGCATGATATGCTCCCTTTCCCAATGTAGATAGTCTTGCTCAGCTCTTCTTTCTCCCTTTATGTAGCTTCCTTCATTTTCCAGCCTCCTTTCTCCATCCAAAGTGTCTACTCTAAATACCTCATCCGAAGCCTTGAATTCAGGATTGATTGGACAATTCTGATGCATAGGCAGCCTCCCATTGGTCCACTTAAGTATAGTTGGCTCCACTTTTGGATAGCTCAATTAATGAATTTTCTTGCACGTGTGAACCAGGTGGTTCTTTTAATAAAGAGATGCTTTAACAAAGATTTTTGCTTATTTCTCCAAATTCATCTTTCAACATTGTTTTCAAAACTTTTCACCTGAAGCAAAATTCAATAAATTAAGCCCATGTCTTAGCCAAAATCAGACCATTTTCACATCTTAAAATAATTCACTCTTAAATGTAATTACATACAGAACTTGGGACTTTAACAACCAAAAATCACCAAAAGCACTCAAACAAGCAAGTTTAATAAGAGATTTTTAAACATGAATAACTCTTCTATTGAAGAGTTATCAAACTCTATTTTAGAAATTAAAACAATTACTAGTTTATTTAAGAAATTAGAGAATTTCAAACCCTATTTCACAAAGTATTGAGAAAACTATTTTAGGAACTCTATTTTAGAAATTAAAAAATTGGAAGTCTATTTAATAAATTAGAGAATCTAAAACTCTATTTCACAAAGTGTTTAGAAATCTATTTTTGAAACTTTATTTTAGAAATTAAAAAATTGGAAGTCTATCTAAGAAATTAGAGAATTTAAAACCCTATTTTACAAAATATTCATAAACCTATTTTTGGAACTCTATTTTAAAAATTAAAATATTGGAGGTCTATTTAAGAAATTATGGAATTTAAACAAAAATTCTATTTTGAAATCTATTTCAAGGATAAATAAGTTATAAAATTCGAATTCTAGTTTAGAAATTAAAATATTAGAAACTCTATTTTACACAGTATTTTGAAACCAATTTCAAATAATGGGTTAAAAAATTTGTTTAGTTGTCATTTCTAGTTTTATTTTAACATTTTAAAAAATTAACTAGATGGTTGGGTGGGTGATCGTTGGAATGGTTGTTGGGGTGGTCTAGTTGATGGGGTGGTCGGGTTGCCGAGGTGGTCGTTGGTGATGGTTGAATGGTGGTAAGGTCGTTGGAGTGGTCGTTGGGTGGTTTTCGACAGTAGATGTTGGGTGGTCGAGTCGCTAGAGTGGTCATCACAGTGGTCAAGTCGTCGGAGTGGCAATGCTTGTTTGGTGGTCGGGTCGTTAGAGTCGATGCTAGAGTGGTCATTAGGGTGGTTGGGTTGTTGGATGGTCAGGTCGCCAAGTGGTCACCAGGTGGTCGCCAACGATGGTTTTGGGTAGTTAGGTTGTCACGTCGTCGGGGTAATCGCCGAAGTAGTCATTAAGGTGGTCGGGTTGCTGGGGTGGTTAGGTCATCGGAGTGGTCACTAGGTGGTCGTCGGCAGTGGTTGTTAGGTGGTCAGGTTTTCGGGATGGTTCTCAAATATGGTTGCGGGGTCGTCGGAGTTGTTGGTCGTTGTCGGTGGTTCGAGCAAGTCGGGTCATCGAGGTATCAAGTTGTTGGGGTGGTCGAGTTGCAAAGATGGTCATCAAACTAGTTTTCAAAGTTCTCATCACAGTGGTCACATGAGGTAATAGTCAGTGGTGGCTGGATCGTTGGTGTGGTCATCAGAGTTTTCATGTCTAGTGGCCGTCGGAGTTGTTATCAGAATTTTGTCTAAGTGGTCGCCGGAAATGGAAAACGGTAAATGGGAGAGGAAAACATATGAAGTTGCACTGTTGTAACCCATGAGGTTGTATTTCAAAACCAATGATTTTGAACACCTTGTGCCAAACATGGTTTTGGGTTTTGGAACCCAAAACCATCCCAACCCAAAACCATGGGTCAATTTCCTCCTTAAAGGAAGTAGAAATATGCTTCTAATCCTTGTGCTATGTTAAGGTTGGCAATATTTTAACCACTAAGCTATACTTAAGTTAGCTATTTGATATTTTCATACTACTTTTTTATTCCTCTTATATATATATATATATATTTATAATTAGACTTAATCACGTATTAGTATCAAATTTTCCTCTAAAGTTTAGTTAAACGTTCTTTTTTTCCTTCTATTTTGAGTTCTTCCAAACTTTTTATTATTACCAAATGTTAACAATTTTTTTCTTTTTCTTTTTGACATGGTACACCTTTTTTTTTTTTTTTTTGGAAAATGGTAGAGAGAAGCAAATGAAATCAGATAATATTAGATGGCTTCAGGGCAAGAACCTCACTCCAACAATATGAACTAGATTTCTAAATGAGGTAGGTATGGAAGTGCTAAGCATATAAATTATATGTAAGCATTATAAATACATAAGAAATACCAATAGAAAGAAAATAGTAAAAAAAGAAACCACATACACCCAAATATATAATTCGAGCATAACTCAACTAGTTAAAACATATACCGAAGTTAAAAATTCGAATCTTTTAACGTAACCAAATGCATCAAGTATATATAATTTCAAATTTGGAAGAAAAATAACACATATTTTCCTCAAGAGAAGGGAAGTCAAAAAGGATCTTGAAAGTGGGTCCATCGTATCTTGTTCTACATACATATCCACTTCAAAAAAAAAACAAAACAAAAGAAAGAGCATTTGCTTCGAGAAAACTGACAAAGACACCAAAAACAAAAGGGATTGCCATCAAGACTTCACTCACTCCAACTTAAGTGGCCTGTTCACGTTTCGTTCGTTGGTTGGTCTTTAACTACTTACCCTTTGCCTTTTACCACACTCAACTTTTAAACCCCTCCAAAAAAAAGAAAAAAAAAAAAGAAAAACTTATTTCCATTTCAATGAATAGCAAAAAATGGAAAAATATGGATACTTTTTATGCAAAGGAAGATGAAAATCGATGGTGGGGTTCTGATGAATAATGCATCAAAGCTCGAAGCTTGTGGCAAAAAACGAACGACCCGATGGCCTAAAAAGCTTTAAATTGTGAAGAAAAATTGGGGATTCAAAGCCGGAAATGAAGTTGGAACAGTACAGGCCACTTCCATGGGGGCCTCTCTGAGAAAGAAAGCTTTGAAAATTTTGTTCAGTTCCTCCAACTAATATGTTCGAAAGGCAATTTTAGAGATGCCCATATAAGGAATGGAAACAAAAAGGTCATTTTGGGGTTCGTTGATTTAACTTAAAGGCAATTTTAGAGATGCCCATTGTAAATGGGTATGATTTAAAATTAAATTGAGAACCGTGTGGGTTTTCCACATCAAAGGGTCATTTCCAAAAATGAGCTGAGTTAGTTCTAATTCAAAAAAGGTGAAAGGCCAAGTTGAAGAATATAATTTTGAGTCGAAGCCCATAAAGATAAGGCAAAGGCATAATAAGAGTCGCTGTCCTGTGTGTATTTTCATCAAAAGGAAGAGAAGAAGAACTCAATGCTTTTCAAAGTTAATCAACTTTTTGGATGAGAATTGAAGACTTACTTTTTGAAATAATAGTATGCGATTATGAGTATGTATGAATCAACTCCAATATTTCACTTTCCTTGGGAGAGTTTTGTCAATCTTTAGTCATGGGGCTCCCATCAACGAATATGGAGAAGATGGAGTTCATCACTATTTTGAATAACACCTTTCAATTTTTAGAATAAAAGTTCAATCAAGTTGTTTTTTTTAAGGCTAAATTATAAAAAATACCCCTAAACTTTGCCTATTATTTCAAAAATATCCATATTCTTTCAAAAGTTGCAATATACCTTTAACATTTCATAAACATTTAAAACTACCCATGGAGTAGAAATGCGTTAGGATGTTGAATGAAAAATCACGTGAAGATGACTTGAAACGATGTAGCGGTGATTGAGATGCTTGTCTGGATTAAGTATGAAAGAAAGATATTTAGACACATCGATTTTTCATTCAACATTATAACTGTTTTTCTACTCCAAGAGTAGTTTTGAAAGAATATGGATATTTTTTAAACAATAGACATAGTTCAAAATTATTAATAATTTTTTTTATTTATAATTTAGCCTTTCTTAAGGACAGAAGAACTGTTCTTGGAAAAAAGTACGAAACAAACCCATTGTTTTTGGTCTTGTATAATGGTATGACCAAGTTGGATTTTCAGAAGTAAATTGAAAAACAATCTTGGGTTGATGAAGCTACTTGTATATTGAAGTTTCTAAGGCCCCGTTTGATAACGTTCTCGTTTCTCGTTTCTTGTTTCCTGTTTCTGTTTCTCGTTTCTTGTTTCTGTTTCTTAAAAACTAAAAACAGAAACATGTTTGATAACTATTTCTGTTTCTTGTTTCTTGTTTTTTGGTAAAAATAAAGTTTAGTACATATACTATAATAAAACATATAACATGCATTAAAATAAATATAAAACATATATAAAGAGGTTATAGTATTTTATTAAGGTCCAACACCTAATTAATAATAATAATAATAAATTTATCATTCAAATGTTGTTCAAATTTTATTTGCAATGTTATTTCTCACTTTAATCAATTCACCTTGAACGATTTTGACTTACAAGAGTTAGTTCAATTAGACGAATTTGTAAATTGTCTAAGGTCAGACAATCGAACATACCCACATTTCTTTAATTTAATAATAAAATTTATTTTTATTTTTTATTTAAAAATGCATTAACCAATAATACAGGCAAGTAAATCAAAAAAAGATAGAGAATGTATATATTTTTTTACATTTAATGGTAAACATGAAATACATTATTAGTTTATTTATTTAATAAAAAAATAAAATCATACCAAACGAAAAAATAATAGAGAATTAAATAGAAAATAATAACTATAAGCTCGTTAATGTAAAGTAAAAGAAAATAAGAAAATAATAGAGAAGAAAAAAACATAAACGAAAAGAGAAAAGGAAAAAGGAAAAAAGAAAAAAAAGATAATGAACTATTAAAAGAAAAAAGATTATGATGAAAGAGAAAGAACGAATAGAAAGAAATAAATCAAAAAATAAAAATAAAAATAAAAAAGAAGAAAAAATAAAAAGACTAAAAAGTATTAAAAGAAAAAAAAATAGAATGGAAGAGAGAGGAGAGAGATGGGTAAAAAGAGAAATAAGAATACATGCATGAAACCTGAAAAAAAAAAGCAGAAACAGAATTTGAGAAACTACTTTTTGAAGTTTCTCAAAATCTGCCATTTTTTTAGAAACGTTTCTAAAAAATTTAGAAACAAGAAACAAGATCATTTATCAAACATGTCTATTTCTTGAAAAATGAGAAACAGGAACGTTATCAAACGAGCCCTAAGTGTACATTTTTTTAGAGTAAATTGTATGAGCTTAATGTCTATTTAATCCCTAAAATTTCTAAAGAGATATTTTTACTCTTTTAAGATTTGAAAAATGGTTCTAAATGATTTCTGGGTTAAGTTGAATAGCAAAAAGATAATTGACAACTAATTTGCAAGTTGTAATTTGTTGCAAGTTCCCTCTTTCTTCTATTGAACGCTATTATTGTTATTCCCCATGCCCTTGCTATAGTTCATTTTTACCGGTATGAACGAACATTGTCATCATCATTGCTTCCTTCATGAACAAAGGATTTCTTTCATTCACAAAAAATCCTTCATGATCAAACAATCTCTTCATTCCATATGATTCCAGATCTAGAATTCCAAAGCTTGGGACAAAAGAGGAGCCTCAATTTAGTGATCATTCTTGAACGAAAGACCTCCGGTTTAAGGGAGCTTGGTGATGACAGTAAACGATACCAACAACAATGGTAGACAATAACGACTGGAGATAACAACTTGCGCCAAAGGAGCAAAAAGGTGAGAGGAGAAAGTCTAGTTAGCAAAAAAAAATAATTATTAAATTAACATTGTTGCCAAATCAGACAACAAATTGACTGCCACATCATCTTTTCATTAGTCACCTAACAGTCAAAAGAACATAAGAACCATTTACAATCATTTTCCAAATCTTGAATACTAAAAATATCCCTTTCGAAACTTTAAGAACCAAATAGATATCAAATTCAAACCTCAATGATTAAAAATACATTTTACCCCACTTTTTTAACAGTTGTTTTGTTATAGATTATCTATTTAGAATATTAAAAAAAAAAGTAAAGATACCTTAAATCACTAAGCTATATCAACTTTTGTTAACCCACCTAATAGAATTTTTCCATTTTAACCCGTGAGTTGGTAACATGAATGGAATCTAGTTTTGGATTTAGACACGGATCTCAAACTATATATTAAATGAAATATAAAAAATTAATAACACGAATAAACAAAAATAAACAAAACCTTTTTCCTTTAACAAAAATGAAGAGATGAGAGCAAAATATTTCTGATGGTAAAAATGTCAGCCAAAAATCTAAGCATTATTGTATGGGTGGGGGCTTTTTGACACGTTTCAAATTTATATGGAAGTGTCCTCAACTACGGAGGACGTTTGGTTGAATAGCATAAAGGGGGTTTCGTTCTAGGATCTGTTTGGTTGCAGGAAAACCAGGATTCTATCACCACATTTGAAGCATTGGATGCTTCGTACAGAGCTAGCTCTATAATAAAAGTCTAAAAGGTAATGAATGATTTTCAAGTGCAACAAATGTACAACAGCAGCAGAACTCGACCTACAAGAATCTTTCAATCTTATCAAAACAGAGAAAACAAATTCATGCACCTATAAGCCACAGGACAAATAAACTTGGAGAGAGATGAATTCTTCATACCTGTCTTCTAATTGCCAATCTATCTTTTCATGTTTACTCGTAAATGGCTGGCGATGAGAATCTACATCTTCTGATCTTTCTTTCATTTTGCAGCTTCAATACAACAAGCATGGGAGCAAAATAATTTCTTTTTCTACATCTAATTAATAAATATGTAGAAGACCAACCAAATTTATGAAATTGGTCTGTTTTCTCATTTACACTTCAGAAAAAAAATATATCAAATTTGTATCTAATCTACATGTGAACAAAATATCTACCTGTGCTAGACATTGTCAAGTCCCCTTCCTTCTTAAGCTTTAGATGCATGTCTATTCTATCGTGCACCAGGGAAAATCAATATACACTTGTAAAAATGCAAAAATAATGCACCTTCAATATCTGTCACGAGCCTCACTGAAAGAATACAAATTAGCTCTGCAGAAAATAAACAAGTGAAAACTTTGTTAGTATTTGGAAGTTGGACCCATACAGCGTCAGATAGTAAGCATATTCAATGGCACATGTACAAGTTGCAACTTTTTACATTTATCTAACTCATTGGCAATTGGCAAATGCTCTCTTCTGATCAGAATAGAACCTTTACCATAATCAAAATATTTTCTGTCAGCTTAACAAGATAAGAAGCTTAATGCCACTCCATGCTCAAACCCATGACAAGTTAAGAGCATATCTTTTCTGGCAATTCACGTTCCAGAACATTTTCATGGTCATTAAAGGTCCAAAATTCAAAATAACACCTATGAGAGAAAGTCCTCTTGCATTTTAACTCTACCTAAACAACAAATTTGACCAACCCCCCTTAGAGTCCCTCCTTTCTTTAAAACCAATCTCACTCAAGAGCATAATTTATTATTGTTCATGAAAACCACGTATAAGTAGTAAATCAACAGAATTTTTAAAAAAAAAAAAAAAACGAAATTATAACTTTTTTAAAAATAAATGAATAATCAAACTTTCATTGAGAAAAAATGAAAGAATACAAAGGATGGTACAAAGATACACATGAAAAGCATGCATGGAAAAAGAGTGGATCCACACAGAGATTACTTGAATTATCTACAACTTCACAATGTAAACTTCGTTCTTTTTTATTTTGATCATTTACAAAATTTACCTTAAATATCTTCTTTCAGCTAAATAACAAATCAATTTGACTA
Organism: Trichosanthes truncata; assembly: GCA_033996785.1. NCBI lineage: Eukaryota > Viridiplantae > Streptophyta > Magnoliopsida > Cucurbitales > Cucurbitaceae > Trichosanthes > Trichosanthes truncata. The sequence goes on along the minus strand of JAWPNB010000008.1, from coordinate 20,526,968 downwards.
ATAGGAAATAGATAACCTTAAAATAGAAAACTTAAAAACAGATACACAGACTAACAAAACAATGTATAACAGGTAGAAGGCAAATATTCAATACTAAAGACGCCCTAATTCATACAGGGAGTATGGTATCCGAATTCCAAAAGGTAATACCAGACTGACAACTACCTGCAGTACTCATTATGATATGCTCGCACTTAGGAATCCAACCGGCCTTTCTCTCCCAAATGCTTCATCATCAAAATCTTCATTAGTGGAATTTTCTTGACATATCAACTTGGTCTCTTCCATAGGATTAGAAGCCTTCATAACCTGTGGACCTTGAGACATCTCATCATGATCAGACCCATGATTGTTATCTATGTCATGCTCCAGATTTTGCCTCACATCACCATAAATTTGTTCCGTTCCTTTAACATCTTCAATACACGGGGGAGGTTCTGTGTTGAGATCAGAGCAAATGTCATATCCAGTATGTTCTCCAGATGCATGGTAAGCTACTGTCACAAGTCCATGATCAGATGATTGCTCAATGACATCTTTTTTAGGCCTCTTCCATTTCTTAGTAGATGAAGTACCATCGTCCTCAAAATCTTCTTCTTCACGTTCTCTATGCAAATAAACCCACAGTTTTCTTTCACCATCAAATTGCACACAAGGATCACGTTCATAATGCAATCTGTCCAATGCACCACTTACAACTTGATTAACTTGTGCATCAGATACATCTTCCACAACATATTGTGAATCTCTTATCAACGTACACACATCTGCTCTGGTGCCAATACTTCCTGGCAATCGTGCAGCAGCATCTCTCACGAGACAAAGAATTGTGACATGTGGAGGGCGATCTTTCTTCAGCATGAAATGATCCCGTGCCTTAGAAGTAGGCTTGCCACCACACCTTCTTAAGGGAGCAACAATGGATTTTTTACCATCAGCTGCTGTGTAAGAGAAGGCACGATCAGGAATTGAGTACCTAAGAACTTCTTCCCGACGAAAATAGTCCCTCACCTCTTCAGTACTGGAGCTAATAGTATTAAGACTCTTCTGAGCCCTCAAGTCCCTAAACCTTTCTTTCTCATCAACATTGAAATGCATTAAAGAGGCAGGTGGTGCAGGAAGACTTCCTATTAGTTGAAGAGTTTCTTGGCCACTTTTAAGCCAATTGGCAAATGAGTCAACCAACTTAACAAGCATCTTGTGGGGAAGGCCCCAAGCTTCAGGTGACGTTGCCTCTTCAATGGCCTCATAATCTGAAGAACTTCGAGAAACTGGGCCAATCCAGGACCATGTTTTCGTTGATTTTTCATAAACTGCTAGCATCTTCCAGCCCTTTGCTCCTAAAGGAGCTGTTTTTGATGAAAATATCTTCAAAACCCCTCTCACCAAATCCAAAAGTGGTTCTTGCGTCTCAAGAATGCTAGGATCCCCAGGGTTAGATTTCACACGATCTACTATATCTTGAACTGTTAGCGAAGGAACATTTACTTCCTCAGCCTGTTCTAAGTTATTCACATCCGCCTTATTATCATGAGAAAGATCTAACGCGATGTCACCCTCGTGCCTTTTCTTCTTCTCCTTTATGGGTTCTAACATATCTTCTGGAAGTGGGGTAATCATGGCCAGGCGAACTGCAGAAAGAAGGTGCATGATGGAGAATGAAAATCCAGTGTGAACTGTAGGTGTAATCAATGGGAACGAATTTCTCTGAGGCTTGGTTTCTAGCTCCATATCCACTGTCCCCATTTCTATAGCAGGAGGCTCAGATGTTCCCACATCAGAACTACAACTGTCAGCCTTCTGCCTCTTCTTTGTCTTTTTCTTCGATGAAGTGGAATCTTTAATTTGTTGAAGGGTGTCACTCTGCAATTCACCTTCAGCCTTTCTATCCATTTCTGTCACATCTGCTTTCGCTTTCCTTTTCTTCTTTACTGAGTTACATCCCAGTAAGGGACCATCAGGTCTTTCACAGGAAATGCCCATAAATGATTCACTTTGCAGACCTACCTGTGGAAATCTATCAGCTCCATAATCATCTTCAAATAATCTCATCTCATGGGAATCATTTTCCTCGTCGACAGCATAGTCATGCAGATTTCTGGACTGCATTACTGAAAGATCAAGGTTACCCCTGCCTTTCTGTTTTCCCTCCGCAGTGAAGGCCTTAGATGAGGGTTTACGTGACCTTTTGCTAGATTCTGATTGCAATTGGCCATTATTGAACATTTTGGAATTTTTCTTCACATCATCATCTTCATCATCACTGAATGTATCCAAAACTGGGAGGTAGCTCTTTTCTGACACTTTGGAGGATAGGTCTTGGAAAGAACCAGAGTCTTGAATCTTCCCCCGCCTTGTTTTCATAGTGTTAACTCCACTAAAGGCATATCCATGTTGAGGAGATTTATTAACCGTCTTTTTGGAGTATGATATTGGATCAAGACTACCAATGTGCTCCTTCATATCTTTTTTGACATACTTGACCTTTTTAGCATCTAAGCCAGAATTCAACAATGAAGACTGTGAAATCTCCAGTACACTGGGATAGGCCAACTTGCTCCTCAATAAAGGATTGCTATCCTCATCATCTTCAAACTGCTCGGATGAGTCAGATTCTGTTTCTTCGCCCCCAACAAACTTTTTGTTTCCTTTGGAGGAAGCAGGGTCTGATCCCCCTTTCTGGACAAATCTTCCTTTAGTTTTCTTTTGTGAAGGTTTTGCTCTTAATTCAGAGAGTACAGGTCCCTCATTCACCTGAGGTGAGGGAGATCTATATGCTCCGTAACTAAGATCAGTAGGCTCCATACCAGTTTTCCATTTCTTGCCCCTAATGTTCCAGTCAGCATGTTTAAGCAGTGGATCCATCACAAAAGACTTCCCTCGAGTCTTGTTATGTCGGAGTGAACCAGCAAGATCTTCAGAGTCAACTTTAGTACCTTTACGTGGGAGCTGAGAAATGCCGCCCTTCGTAGACTTAGTCTGATCCCCAATTGACTGGGCATTTTCAGGCAACTTGATTTTTTTGGAAGGATTGTAGGATGTCCTCATACTGACTGGCTTTTCAGTCACAACACCCCTCTTTGGAAACAAATTCACATTCTTGTTCTTGCCATATAAATCACCTTTTGATGACAAAGGAAGTCCAATGAAATTGTCAAATATGTTACCCCTCAAAGCCTCATATCTCTTACCAGCTTCTATAACCCCCTTCTCCATCCCATCACCAAGTGGAGCCTTTCGATCCCGTAGGGTACCCTTTCTGTAGGTTGTTTCTTCAGTAGCATCACTCATCCTTGTCTCGTCCCTTATCCTAAGCATTGGGCCTGAGTCATATCCACCTACCTTTCTCGGTTGAGGGAGATCACCTATAGAACCATACGGCCTTGAGTTAATATCCAAATCATGATAAGCTGAAGGAAGGCGGACCATGGGTTCCATTAGAGAAGGAAACTTGGATCCAGCCAACTTAAATGTACCCTTGGAATTCTGTTTTCCATATTCTGGTGCTTCAAGATTAGTCAACCGTCCCCCTGAAGGAAAATCTAAATTAGAACTTGCATTATATGAAGAAAAGTTGGGCATTTTAGCGACCATTTTCTTGTCCTTAAACCTTCTATGAAATCCTTCACCTGATACTCTATCTGACGAGTCCGTTTCTAAACCTTCGGTCCTCTCATCATTGAAACTTTTTTGACTTCTCATAAGATTTAAGACACGGAGCCTCTCTTCCATGCTGTAGCCTCTACAGTTAAGCCAAGCATCTCTCATCTGACAAAGGCTGCTAACCATATTGTTCTGATGCTTCCTCAGAAGATGATAGTGTTGCCGCCTCTGGAAAAATTTCAGACCATGACGGTAAAGGGCAACTCTGGGCTCACATAAACCCCCCTTCAACATGCTAAATAACATCTTAATTGGGCTTCCAAAATGGAAGTTGCTACCCGTAAAAAGCTCTTTGAGCGTGAGCATATATGTCTCTTGGTCCATATCTGGAAGAAACTTAGAGAGGCTAAATCGCTCCTCATCGCTTAGGCATTCATTCCACACATCAACTGACAATATATCTTCCAAACCGGGAAGATCATACAGCTCGAGAGGAATGCTACAAGTCTGATTATCAACGTGGCAAAATTCCACCCCAGTCTCTCCCCATTCCAGAGTATCATAATCATCAGACCCCGCCCCAGAATCTGCATCATCAAACTCATCATCATCATCATCAGACTCCACAGCAGAGGTACGTCTTTGAAGCTCATCCTCATCACTGGATATGCTCTTCTTACTCCCAGGTGAAAACTCATAGTCGAACCTCGAAACCTTAAAATTGTTCTTCTCAATAGCCATGGAACATGAAACCCAAATCAATCCCAAGACAACACAGAACAAACACCGAATTAACTCGTCCGAGTATCAAATTCCAAGAACTCCAAACTGGAACATAGCCAAGTCGACCTAGACCCTACACGCCCAAAAAAATACCAAAAAACAAAAAGAAGAAATGTCAACATTCACCCAAACAAAAACAAAAATCCAACAATTAAAACGCGAAAAGAAAGAAAAAAAAATCGAATTCACCAACCCGGAAGCAAAAGCAACAGAAATCAACAGAACAAATACCTCATTCGCGATTAGATTAACTTGTAGAGGACACCCAAAGAAGCATAGCGGAAATCGCAAGGCAGCAAAAGAAAAAATCCGAGAAGGAAGAACCAGAAGAGAAATCGCGAAAACATAAAAAAGCAATGGAAACCCTAGCCAGAAAGAAGGCGGTTATATATACAGTGGGGTTAAGGAGAAGAAGAGCAGGTCGAAAAGGATTGAAGAAGACGATGATGACGTGGACGGAGATGGAACGTCGGATTGCGAGGAAGAAGAAGATGAGTGGAAAAGACGAAAAGGGGCAGAAGAAAGGGGAAAAGGGCAAGTTAAGGAGAGAGAGAGAGAAACCGTGAGAGAATTGGAATTGGCAGTGCTATTGCTATAGACGAAGATACAAAGAGTGAAAGAAAGAGAAAGAAAATAAGCTTAGGGCTCAGCAACACAGAGACCAGACACCAGTGAGTCAACTCGGTAATCGCCATTCCGACTGACGGACGCTTCTCCATTTACAGACCGTTGGATCTAAAATAATCGCATCCGCCACTTCCGACGTCCTTTCATTTTTTATTTTCTTTTTCTTTTTCTTTTTTTCCCGGTTCCCAAATTTGCTTGGTTTCTATACTTTCATAAAATTTATTTTGGCCTTCTATTTTTTAAAAGTGACTATAATTCTTGTTTTGAAATTATAATATAAATTCTATGCATAATGAAAACTCTTTAATATAAAGTTATTGTTACATTTTGAAATTTTTATTGATTTGTAGTGTGTGTTAGAAATTTTGATAGAAAACACTGAGAAAAAAATGTAAAGACCATGGACAATTATGAACTAAAATTATCTAAAATAGAGTTTTTGAAAATATATGAACTAAAATGGACAATGTTGGAAGTATAAGAATGAGAATTATAAGTTTTTTTTAGTACAACAAATACAAGATATGAGAATTTGAATCTCTAACTTCAAAGAAAGAATATATGTCAATGAGCATAAGACAAAAAAATCTACAAGTAACTTTTTTTTTTTTTTTTAAATATGTAGAGTGAGGATTCAAACTTCTAAACTTATAATTGAATGTATATATTTTATTTTAGTTGAGTTAGGCTGATTTTAGCAGCATCAAATACCTGGTAAACACAAAAGATTTTTCTCTTTAATGCGGTTTCGTAATGTTTAAGGAAAGAGTTGGGGCTTGGAAAATGTTTCGGAACCATTCTTTCCTTGTGCGCAAAAGAAGTACGGTCTGACCGTTAAAGCCTGGAACCTGCCCAAAAGGGTGAATGGTCTACAGTTATTGGGTAATTAATAATGGGCTAAAAAACCCACTGGGTCAATTAGGCTCGCAAGATGCTCCGGAATGGCCCAACAGTCGGTCGGATAATTATTAATGGGCTTTTAAAAGCTAAGTTGGCTAATTGGGCTCAGTAAGATAGCGTCGGAATGGCCTTGCAGTCGGTTGATCAATTAATAATGGGCTTTTTAAAAGCCCAACGGGCTCATTAGGCTAGGGCAACAAGACAAATGGCTAAATGTTAATAGGTCACCTTAAAAAATAACTAAACCTATTAGATTTTGTAGAAATGTCTAAACCTACATTTTTCATTTTTAATAATACATTTTTATAACTAGAATGGGACGTAAATGCACCCACCCTACATTTTCTAGTTTTTAAACAACTACAGGGAGGCCTAAAAAAAATGAAATATTATAAAGAGGAGAGAAATGCATTTTCTAGTTTTCAAACAATTAAATGGAAGTCTAAAAAAATACAACATTGTAGGGAGGAGAGAGATGCAATTTATCTTCAACAAAATGTAACAACTTTGAATCAAATCTAAATACTTAAATTAACATGGCTTCCAAAAAGCATCTAAATTATTAATATTCGTTCAATCCACAGTGATCAAAACAATGAACTATCTAAGTACTTGCATCTATCTAAGAGTATATATTGGTTGAAGTTGATTTTTGGCTGAAATTTGTTTTTGTTAGTTTTTCCTTTCTCCTTCTTAATGGAGCATCTATCTAACAGATTACGATATAATATAGTTTGTTAAATTTCTCCTCCCCTTAATGGAGCCTATTAAGGAGGAGGAGAAACTAACAAAAACAAATTTAACAAACAATATTAGATCGTAATCTGTAACATCAATTTGAATTAATTTACAGTCTAATAACACGTATCAACGACTAAAAATATGCACTAATGCTTGTAAAAATAGTCAGATCAAGAGTGGTGGTTTTCAGACGAACACATTAATAAGAATTGTGCTCTAGATAACTTCTGGTGTGCGTATATATTTGTAGTTATACCTATAGCTACCATATGGGTAAGTATCAAATATGGCGTAGATAGGTATATATACCCTCATTTAACATGATATCAGTAATCCCTAAAGAAGTCCTCACCGAAGTAAGTATGCATAATTTCATTTGTGATTCCCAAAAAAGTCAGAAAATTCACAACATTAATTATAATAAGTTTGTGATTCCCAAAAAAATCAAACATGAAAAGCAAATCAATAATCACCTACCTGTCAGCCTAATAATTGCAACCCACTGATTTGAATTCCTTTCCCATTGTGAATGTTAGGGTTCATTTTTGTACTAACTTTTGAATTTCTCCATCTTCTTTCATCTTCTTCAAAACCTTTCACGACCCTCTCTACTCACCAATACACTCTACATCTCTTGCTCTAAGTTGTTGATTACTCGAATACATTCACGAGATATATATGTACATATGTGTTTACCAACCATTTGCTTATCTCAATATACACATTTTTTACTTTCTTTGGATGAACTTTGCATTCTAGAAATTGGGGCTTGAATACCATTTTTCCTTTCTTTGGACGTACTATACACCAATCTTTGCATTTAGATGTCGTTTCAACTAATTTAAAAACGAAACATACCATATTTAAATATGAAACCCCACTCCATTTTTTAGGGATTTTGTTGAATGTCAAATTGTTGAAAATGATGCGGCTTATAGGACCCACATATCACAACTGTTTTTTTTTTTTTTTTTTTTAAGTTTTATAAGATTTATTTGTTAAATATACTTTTTTTTTAAAAGTTTTATACAATTTATCTACTACCATACTTCGTGATATACCATCTTATTTGAGAAGCTATGAAAAAAGAAAAAAGTATGTTTCCAAGTACATAAAACTGTATACTATCACATGACAAACACATTTGATACGTTTAGGTTACATGTATATAATACGACATACATAAGCATGAACATTACATGTATGAGGTAGTTTTATATGTAAATAATACTATATACTTATCCATGTGAGTAACAAGTTTGAAGTTGGCTGACATTGGAAGTTATGTTTCTATTTAAGGACAATGTTTTCTTATGACATAATCAAAACTCACAAAATTGATTTTTTTTCTTTCTTTCCTTGAGCTAGATTATTAATTGTATTTAATCTTTTTTTGTCTTTGTATATACCAGTATTTACACTGTGCGTATACACAACAACACAACAATTTTTGCATGACAAAGCCAACAACACCCAAACCATGTCATTGATTTGGAACAAAATTAGCAAATTTGATAATTGATAGAATTTAAAAATTAAGGGAGAATTCAATCGATTTAAAAATCCATGAATATAAGAAAGGTTAACAAATTCGGTTGGAGATGGTTGACAATTTTTTTATTGGTTGACTGTGAATTTTCGTAAATACCTGGGGTATAAACGGAAAGATAAAATATTAATTCTCTTCTCCAAAAAACGGGTAGCCACAGTGTTGAATAACAAAACTTTTTAGCCATTTTTCGTTTTGTCTATCGTTTTTAGCTACCAGTCACAATTTCTCATTAGACTAAGTAAAAGATGGATCAAAATGGCTTACTACCAGTTGCATAATATAATATAATATAATTAATAGAGGTATTTACTTATAGGCTAGGTAATATATATTTACTAAAATGTCAAGCTTCTATAAATATTTGTAATAGATTTTTTTTTAGTTTAACCGCATATGGGGTAGACTTGAATCTTTGACTTATTGGACAAAGATATGTCTTAATTAGTTGAGTTATGCTCAAGTTGGCTACAAATTACAATAATATACATTTAGTTTATATCAACATTAGAAAATATACTAATTATTCTTTTATTTTAAAAGATTAATTATATACAAAGTGGATGTCCAAATAGGGAAATTTTAATAGGAAGCTTCGGATGGACATACCAAAGTTGGAGATTCCAATTTTGAACTATATTCAAACCATAGATCATTGGAATTCAGTTACCAATAAACCAAAAAATTTAAATGTACTATTGTTAAATGTCAAAACTCTGTTCATATGATGCTTTTTGCCGATGGAAGGAGATTTTCTAGGCACAGTTAGGGTAAAATCGCCATTAACACCAGGCTGAGGAAAAAAATGACAAAAACACGTGCCTTTGATGGTACAATTGTTTACCTGTTAGAATTAAGAATAGAAAATGCAATGGAAGCATATTGTTGAACTCTAAAAAAAAAAAAGAAAAAGAAAAGAAAAGAACACAAATGGAAAGTTTCAAGGTATATTAGAATATTTTTTCTATGCGTGTAAAGATCGATGAATAGATACAAAGTTAAAAGTTAAAATTGAGATTATTAAAACGATTTAAATGCGTAAATTAAAGATGAGCTAATTTTTTAAAAGAAAGACCAAAAAAAAAAAAAAAACGGATGGAATTTCAAATTTGTAATAGGAAAAAATGATAAAAATGATCATAGGCTGTCGGCTAAAGAGAGGTGGTCACGGAAGCGTGCACTATTCCATGTAACGTAAAGGGATACAACTCATGCATGCGACTGACTGCCACTATTTTTTTTTTCTTTTTAAAATTGTTGCCACTATTTTTGCTCATAAATTTGTCTTAATGGGAAAATTACGCTATTAATTATTTGGAATTTTATTTTTACTTCTAGTTTTGTGGTTTTTTAAAAAATAAAAATTAGTTAATGAATAATTTCAAAATTAGCATTCTTTGGATTTTTTAAAGATTTTTTTTTTAATTCAATAACATTTAGGGGTGGAGGATTCGAACTCATGACCTTTTGGTCATAAACACATACTTCATGTCAGTTAAACTATGCTCTTGTTGACAATTTTTTTAGGAGTTACTCTTAAGGTATTAGAGTAATTAATCACTTTTTCTTTTAGTTCAACAAAATTTGAGATGGAGGATTTGAACTTTTGACCTCTTGGTCAAAGATACATGACAATTACCGTTGAGCTAAGTTCACTTTGGCAAGTAATTAATCTTTTTAATAAACTATCTTAGAAAAAAAGTTTAGAAATAGTTTGATTGAAAAGAGACCATTGGTTTAAGATTTGAAAATTGGAACTACTTAAGGTCTATCCTTGTTCAGGAATTTTTCTTTTAAAAAACCATCTTTATCTTGAGTATAACTAGGGAGTACCTCAGTACCACACCTTTCCTTCTCTTGAAGAGCTTTGCTTTGTAGTCAAATAACTTTGCCCTCAAAAAAGAAAAAGAAAAGAAGAAAAACCAATTTTTGGTCCATATATTTGTTTGTGACTATTTTAGTTAGCGGTCAAATAATACTAATTATTTCAAAACAAATTTGTACTCCATATGTTTATTTGATGTATTCTGATCTAATTTTTAGAATTAAATAACGTTTTTATTCGTTTTGAAATTACATGTTGTTGTACATGTTAGTTGGTTATAGTTTTTAAATAAATTTTAAAAATATGTTTATTTTTCCATAGTATAGGATATATTAAGCCCCAACTAACCCGAACCTCGAATAATTGCACGAGATAAATAACGTAATCCTACCGACTTTAGTTGTTGGAAACTATTTTAATATTTTTTTAGATAAGTAATCATTATAGTGTTTAAACTCATTGCATCAAGATTTCTTTATTTATTTTGTTATCATTAGTTTTTTTCTTGCCCCAATAACAATGAAGCCAACCTAATCCACTCTAGTTAGGTAGATTTTTTCCCCCTCTCTATCTCTCTCTTCTAATCAATATAATTATTTAAATAAGCCTTAAAATACTCGCTGGAAATTATATTCAAAGCTACTACCACGTTTGGAGTTTGGACATCTTAAATTCCCTTCAAAAGAAACATAAAAAATATATAAACATTCAGTAGAAATCAAAATGACAGTAGCAGTATCGTACCCAGGTGCGGATCCACGTTGGGCCACGGGGCCACGAGCCCTCATCAATTTATAGCCTTTACATATATGTATAATTTCCTTCAGTCGAATTGTTGTAAGAATGCCTTGGTTTAGTGGTCGGAGGCACTATGAGTACTATGCCTTAGGTTTGCGCATGTTTTCGTTTTAATTTCTTTTTTATATTTGTAATTTATTTATTGATATATTATTTTAATATTGAATTCTGTTTTTTTTTATAACTTTAACATTCACTTTTTTAATTTTTAATTTTTAATATTTTAATTTTGTAATATAGATATTTATATATTATTTTAATTTTAGTACACTTCAAATCAGTTAGAATTTAGTTAATTTTTTTAAAAAAAATTTATGCATATATATATATATATATATATATATATATATATATATATACAAATATGCAGATATTTTTTAAACTTTAATAAATTATTTAAAAAAAATTAATCACATTAAAAAACTTAATTCTATGTTAAAAATTATTAAATACTTTAAGTTTTTATATTTGCTTATATATTTAGGTGGATAATTGAATTCTACCATGATTTATTATTATTTTGTAATTAATATTTACTTAATTTATATATTATATATCAATGTATTTAAAATTATATTTATATGAAGGTTATATTACAAGTTTAGTCCCTAAATTTTTAAATTTATGTCTAATAGGTCTTTTTTTTTATAGCATGTCTAATAGGTTAAGTAAACTTTCAATTTTGTGCTTTAAAAATATCTAATAGATTATAAACTTTCAAATTTTTATCTAATAGGTCTGACTTACTCAAAATTTTAAAAAGTTAATTGTCCAATTAGATATAAAATTTAATTTTGTATATAATTAAACCTTAAACTTTCAATTTTGTAACTAATAGATACATTAATTCTAAAAAATCCTCGAATAGACTGAAGAACTATTAGACACAAAATTAAATTTTATGCCAAATAGAACATTTATATTTTTTTAAAATTTGAATACGTCATAGATCTATTGGATACAAAATTGAAACTTCGAAAATTTATTAAACACTTTTTAAAGTTTTGGGACTATATATGTTGAGGATCTCACATCTGAAAGATGAAGAGAGAACTCATTATTTATAAGATACATGAGCTACTCGCCAACTGATTTTAAGATGGAACTTCATGTGTTGTCTATTATGGTATCAGAGTCCATTAAACTCACATAGTATTTGGTCTAAAAATTGGGATTTGATTCAAGAATAGTGAATCCAAAGAGGTGTGAAGAGAGACCATACAATTTATAAGATACATAAGTTACTTCTCTCATTGTCAATTGGTTTTGAGATGAAATCTCATGTTAATCTAATATAGTATCAGAGTCCATAAAGCTTAAACGTATAAATGGTGAATCTAAAAAGACGTCATCTTGAGAGATATGTTGAGAAATTCACATTTAAAAGATAAAAAGAGATCCCATCATTTATTCGGATGGTATATCCACGTTCAAATTCTGGCCAAATATAAAAATAAATAAAACAAAAACAAATATCATGTCCCGGTACTAAAATGATGGCAGAACGTGCTCCACAGCTCACCATTTGGAAAAGGCAGAACGTGCCAAAGCTAAACAAAGACTTCGTAAAAAACAAAGGAAATAATTAAAGTTAGGTGGCAATGGCCAATTCATAATAAGATAATATCGTGGATTAATTGTATGGGTCGAATCGTTTTCCCACTTATCCTAAAAATAAAAAAAAATAAAAAATAAAAAATCGTTTTCCCACTGAATAGAAAAAAGGTTGTAAAAGTCTTAGATAAAGATGAGAGTTTCCTTTTTTTTTTTTTTTTTTTTTTTTTTTTTTTTGTATGACAAGGGAAGATGAGACCTTCAATGATTAGGTAGGGTTTGATGGAAAAAATATAAGTAAAATAACATTTTGGTCTATAGATTGAGTTTTATTACATTTTAATTTTTATATTTTTAAATATTTAATTTTAGTCTTTGTAATTTTTAATAAATATTAAAATTAATCCCTACACATAGTTTATTGTTAAAAATTTTAAAAAAATATTTAGTCTCTATTAATTTTTTTAATCATGATATCTTTTATTGCATGAAAATTATTATTATTATTTAACCAATTTCAATAAAAATCAACTTTAAAGGACGTTATCTCAAAAAAAAAAAAAATTTAATGACTAATTTCAAGACTTATTGAAAATACAAGGACAAAATCTGAACATTGAAAAGTACAAAAACTAAAATATAATCAAACTCAAACTACATGACCAAAATGATATTTTAACTAAAACTACATTTAATGTGCATTTCACGGTAGTTGATTTAAATTGTATGGCTTAAGTTTGAATTTTTATTTCAAATAAGTTTGTATAAAGGAAAAAAAAAAAGCAAAACAAAAAAACCAGCATGTGAAGGGTATATGTAATTTTCTTGATAGGTTGTTGATAACTCTTCTGAGTTATTTAGCTTTATTTCATGTAAAATATATAGAGTAAATTTATGCAAAAACAAATCAAGCCCATGTGTGTTTCAGCCATGCGTTGTTAAATACACTTAATTAGGTGTAAAAAAGTCATTATTGAAGGATTTATGACATTTTTTTTAAAATTTTGTGTAGGAATTGTGAAAACTACCCAATTGTGATCGCAAAGTTAGGAAGCAAATTGCGATCGCAATATAACTTAGTGACAGATTAAGCGTGATTTTTGGAATTGATGGATTCTACAATCTTCTTTCTTGAATCACGACAATGATGGTGACAACAGCCCCTCACACTAATTTCGATAGAAATCCTCGCCTTTGAGGGCCTATAAAAGGCAACCAATGCATCAAGAAAAGCGAGAGTCGATCTGGACAATCACCTTAAGATGAAACTCGAAGAAAAACCATAGATTTCAGTAGTGAATGAAGGTCTCTACTATTGTGCTTGGAACTCAGTTAGACACATACTTGATTCTTTTTGAAAAAGGAAGAATCGAGTTAGATAGAGAAGCAATCTCAGAGTTCAATTCAATTTTTATCTTTTACATTCTATATTCTCCTCTTTAGAAATTCAATTTTGTCTTTGTTTTTATCTTTTACATTTTATCTTCTCTCTTCAATTCAGCAAATTCTTGAAAGCTTTTGTAATACTTCACATGCTGATTTTTAGTATGAAGTTCATTTCTATTCAAGTTGTTTTTATCTCTAATTTTTTCTTTGGGATTCAAAGATGTGGGTGACCTAAAGAATAAAATAAAGCCTATTATGTAAATCACAACTTTGCTCATCACTTTAGCACTGTTTGCTTTTATTGATTCTAGATTCCATTGTTAAATTAGCTTGATCACCTAGGGTTAGCATTGATAGAAATAAACACTTCACCTCGCAACAGAAGACTATGATTTCTAAACAATTTAGAAATCAATTTAGGGATCAACTTTGATTTATGGATTAAACTAAAATAAGAAAGGTTAAACAAATAAATACCTCTTAAAATAATGGGATTGTTCTGGTGGGTCTTTGATTTCTTGTGTTCCAGTGAGTCGAATCTCCAAGACTTAAACACAGTCTTCCTTGCTAGGACCAAAAGAGTTGTGTGCAAAATTAAAACAATCTAAATTTTAATTAGCCATAGACATGTAGGTTTAATTGCTTAGACTCCTGAAAGTGCTTGAAAATAAAGATTGAATAGGTTTTGAACGTGGCTCACTGTGCAGAGTATTGTGAATTAAGTTGTGGTCACATAATAGGCCGCATTTCTATTTAAATGGCATAAACATATTTGAATCCCTTATTTATTATTCTTATCTTTTATTTTCTCAACAACAACCATCCAAAACTATCTTTTTATTGGTTACTTAGGTTTCATCTTTGAGGAGATCTTTACCTATCAATTGAATTTTGACAAGACATTCCCTTGGGATTCGATACTTGGAATATTTCCACTTTACTACTTGTTTGACAATGTGCACTTGCATTAGAGTGAAATCTTTTCTCAAACAAAGGTCCTCCAAATAAACATACATGTTTTCAGTCATCTAGCCTCTTAGTCGATGATATATACCTTAACCAGTTGATCTATGCTCAGGTTCGTAAACCTATCTTTTTTTATACTATTAAACTTACTTTAATACCTAAAAAGCAACCTTTTTTCTTTTTCAAATGTTACCTTTAAATTTTATTAATAATAAAAGTATATACATTACTTCTTTTTTTTTTTTTTTCAACAAATGGAAGTATGAGGATTTGAACCTCGAGAAAAAACATATGTCAATTACCATTGAACTGTGCTCATTTTGACAAAAGTATATACATGGCATAAATTGCTGCATGTGTGTAAATAATTTGTACTTTATCTTGAAGAATATTATTAATATGGTATGTTTCAGTTAAATTTATTGAATATAATTTAATAATTATTGATGGCATTAGTTTTTTTTTATAGACATTGTGTAAGACAGTTATCAATATAAAAAGTTTCATATATTATTTGCAATTCAAAAACTGGGCCTATTTATTTGTTGTCCATATGGGACTTTTTTTTCCTTTTTTTTTTATTTAAATATTGCAGTTTTCTAAACTTATTATAAAAATATGGTATTTTCCAAACTATTTATAAAAATACTGAAGTTTTTATTAGGTAGATGAAGATCGTCTTTTGAAGAGACGACCTACAACCGTGTTGTAAAGAGAGGACCTATACTGCATTTAAAAAAAAACAAAACAACACGTGTATAGGTCGTATCTTATTAACATGTAGGGAGATTATTAGCATGTAGGCAGGCATGAGTTTGAGATTAGAGTAGCAAAAATTTTAAGTTTTTTTTCTTTTCTATTTGCTTCCATTTTCTTCCATTTTTTTTCCTGTTTCCCTTTCTTTTTTGCATTTTGAAAATCAAATATAACAACGGTAGTTTTGTTTTTAAATGTTTTAAGCTAATTGCATATTAATTACAATTTATTTCCTTTTTCTTAAAAAAATTGAAATTAAATTAAGTATTAATGATTTAAAAAAAAAATCTTTCGTTTTTTCCCTTTTCTCTTTTTGACTTTTGTTTTTTTTTTCTTTCTTTTTTATATTTATTTTTTACAAATCAAATAAAATAATTTTACTTTTTTTTTAAAAATGTTTTAAGCCAATTGGATATTAATTACAATTTATTCTTTTTTCTTAAAGAAATTGAAATTTAGTTAAATATTAATTATTTAAAAACTTTCTTTTTTTTTAATATGAGCTATTTTTCATTCTCTTATCTTTATCTATTTATATAGAAAGAATTACATGATAATTTTTCTTACAGCTTCGATAGAATTTTGGGAGAAGAATAACTTTATTTAGGTATTTTGATTTTTTCCTTTAAACTTAACTATTACAGTTTTGTGGAGTAGTATTAATTTATTTTATTTTAGAAAAATAAAATATTTAAATAATTACTACTCAATTAAATTTCAATTTCTTTAATAAAAATGGAATAAATTACAATTGACTTAAAATGTTTTTAAAATACTACAATTGTTATATTCGATTTGTAAAAAAAAACAAAACAAGAAAGAAAAAACAGAAAAAAAAAAAAAAGAAAACGGAAGAAAAAAGAAAAATTCAGATTTGTGTTACTCTAAGCTCGAACTCATACCTGCCTAATACTAGTAATATCTAGTGGCCAACATACCAACAAGGAGGTTTGTGTATGTTAGTGCGTAGGTCGTTCATCTGAATTTTTATTTTTTAATTTACAACAAGAGACGACCTCTACACGTATTTTTTTTTAAAATTTAAGAATGCAGTATAGATCGTCTCTTGAAGAGATGACCTTCAACCACGTGTTGTAGGTCGTCAAGAGACCTTCATCCTCTTCATAAAAACTACAATATTCTTATAAATAATTTAAAAAATATCATATTTTTATAATAAGTTTGAAAATTTGCAATATTAATAAATAAAAGGTTCGTCAATATCTAAATCTACATCAGAAGAAAAAAAAAATCTTAATGTAGGACATTTCTTAAGAAAAACGTGGAAGTGCATTATATTTTTACAAATGTATATTTATTTATTGACAGATGGACAATGTTTTTTTTTTAAACATGGCTGATTAGGTGCAAAATTGACGGATTTTTTTTATAAATATTGTAAGGAGGTCGTCTCTTCAAGAGACGACCTATGCATCATTTAAAAAAAAAAAATTGTGTGGATGTCGTCTCTTGAAGAGACGACATATACACACACTTACCGTGAAAAGTCGTCTCTTCAAGAGACGACCTCCACACAAATTTTTTTTTTCATTATTTAAAAAACGCTGCATAAGTTGTCTCTTAGAGACGACCTCCTTCCATGCAAATGAAGGTTGTCTCTTGAAGAGACGACTTTCAACCACATATTAAAGGTCGTCTTTTTAAGAGACAACCTTACGACCCTAGTCCAGCTAATAAAACCTATAATATTAATATAAATAGTTTGAAAAGTACCATACTTTTATTATAAGTTTCAAAAACTATAATATTAATTAAAAAAATCCAAAATTGACTCGTAAACTTTAAATATAAGAAAAATATTGTTTGAGGGAGAGCAAAATGTTATAAAAGATTGTCACATCAATATGCAAATAATATAAAATTAAATAAAGCCCGTTCATTGTTGAATTGTCAGGTAAACTTCAAATATTAAATTGTAATATGCTGAACCTTGAGAAATAAAAGAAACTTTTTTAAAAAAAATAAAATCTTTTGTAGTTTTTAAAATTTTTTTTAAAAAAAAAAAAAGATCTATGTATGAAACCCAAATATCCACCCCAAGTAGGTGGCATTGTTTTTAATTCGCAATTCGCATCCGCATGGGACGTGCATCCAAACATCAATAAATAAAAGAAAAAAGGAAAAGTAAAAAATGACATTCTTGGACACCTATCTTCAGAAAAAAGAAAAAAAAACACCTTTTTTTTTTCCTAAAGGAGAACATTTTTTATTTTTATATTGCTACTCATTTCTTAATACATGAGCCGCTTTGATTTTTTGGAGTAATCTATATCTTATATGTTAAAAGGGGTTTAAGAAGAGGTTTAAGAGAATTTTTTTTTATTTTTTATTTTGTCTCTTTTTAATGGGTAGTATGTTATGTTATATTATTATTTTAATAATATCTTTTAATTTTATTATCAATAGTTAATTTTAAATTATAATTAAGACAAAATTTAGATTATAAACAATTAAGGTCTTGTTTGATAACTATTAAGTTTTTTATTTTTGGTTTTTAAAAATTGTGCTTGTTTTCTCGTCATTTCTCTACCACGAGTTTCATCGTCCTTAAGAAAATATTTGAATTCTTAGCTCAATTCCAAAAATAAAAACAAGTTTTTTAAAACTACTTTTTTTAGATTTCAAAATTTGGCTTGGTTTTTGAAAACATATATAAAAAGTAGATAATAAAACAAGGAAACCATAGGTGGAAGTAGTATTTTATAGGCTTAATTTTCAAAAACTAAAAATAAAAAATCAAATGGTTATCAAACGGGATCCAAGTGTGTCATTTTCAAGATAATTCAGAGAAATAGAAAGGTTTTATGGAAACTTGAAAATAAATTTAATTTTAAATTATAATTAATAATTTAGATTATAAACAGAATTGTGCCATTTTCAAGATAATTTAGAGAAATGAAAAAGTTTTGTGGAAATATATTTTAGCTGAAAAAAGCCAATGCTCCTGTTCTTATATTGCATTGTTGATGTTTAGAATGGAAATTAAAGGAGGAGATAATTGCAATGGCATAGCATATTTGTACAAGACATCACCCTCAAGTTCAATGATAATAATGCATTTCATGTTATTGTTGTTGCATCATTTCTCGACCTTCAAATATCATATAATGTCATTGTTACCTCCATTGTTGTTTTGACATATTTTTCTTTATGTAGAAGTAAGCCAGTCTTTGGATATCTTTTTGTCTCTCTCTAGATTATGAATTTGATTTGATTTGATATTATATTCTCCCCCTTTTGTTTTTCAAGATCTATGTGTAACATTGCACACACAATTTTAGTATAGTTGAATTGTGGACTTCTGTTTGTAGTTTTTCAAAATTTGTCACTTTTTTAGAAACATTTCTTAAAATTTAAAAACAAGAAATGGGAATGGTTACCCAACAAATGATTTATTTCTTAAAAAAAATGAGAAACCTTAATAAGAAATAGGAAACGAAAACATTATCAACAAACCCTAAACTTCTTGGCTTACCAAGCTCTAACAATAATAGGTGCCAATTTGAGCTCTAACAAATAATTAAAAGGTGCCAATTTGCCATATATACCTTTTGTTATTCTAAACTTCACATGTATTTTTTTGGGTGCAGGTATTTGTAGAGGGCCCACAATATAGAATACAAAGAGAGCATATGAGAAATTAATGTTTTACTGGTTACCTTTGTCAAAGTGGTGTATTATATTCTTAATGCTTTTCATGTCCCCTTTTACATTGGATTTAACCTCAGTAAAAGGTTCGTAGTTGAAGAGTATCTTATTGACGTGGAATGCTCATCGAATTGATGATACTTTTCGTCTCCCTCAAAAAAATAGTTTGTATAAATATAACTTTATATTTTCGTAATTCGTTGTTAATAATTATTATTGATGTATACAAAAAATAAATATAATAATAACTTTATTAAAATGACAAAGATCAATATTTTTAAAACAAATAAATCGTATAGTAATTTTATTGGATATTATACGGTACCTACACGATTTTATTTACTTTTTTTAAATAATGGATTATCATTTTATGATAAAAATAAATTATTATTTAAATCAATAAACTTTATTATATTTAATAATAATATCTAATTATTATTTAAATATATTTTATCACTTTTATTTTTTTTTAAGCCTTAAAGTGCACATCATGTTAACTAGCTAGTTAAAAACGGAAAACGTGCAATAATTATTGAAAGAACAGAAAAAAAAAAAAAAATCATATTGTGGGTATAGTCATGCACAAGTTAAAATCAACAACACTCTTTGACTATGAAAAATCAGGAAAAGTTGAAGGATAGAGAAGTCAAGAGATAAAACTTTATGCAAGAATATATGGTTATGAGAGAAAATTTGTTCAAGAGTGGGGTTAATTGAGAGCGTGGGTCAGTGAAAGCTAAGAGAACAACAAAGAAAAAGATTAACTGATGAAGGAAGACAATTTTCATTGTCCAATGTAATAAATCTAGCGAGAAACAATGGTTCATAGGTTCAATTGTCTTGAATCTCTTTATTTGTCATTCCTGATCTTCTCCATTCATATTCTAACATTAATTTTTGTTAATTGAACATGAGATGAGGTCCAAAATTTTGTCTATCCTTCCACTACTACAAATTTGGCATTTATTGACAGCTAAAAAATGTCAATTATCACTTTTGTTGACTTTTTTTGGCCGTCAATAATGACGGTGTCAACATATATAAAACATCAATATTTCTATTTTAGTTGACGGTCAATAAACACAATTGTTATGGCTTTATTGACGTGTTTTGACCATCAATAATAGTAATTTTGACATGTATTAGTCATCAACTATAACCTACAACCGTAAACAATAACATCGTTATTGATGTTTATGAGCCGTAAACGTAGGGTATAGTTGATATTTTTTCACGATAAACATTCATACCAAAACGTCAATAATACTCATTTTATTGATATGTGTTGGCCGTCAATATAAGCCTATCTTGACGTGTTTTAGCCGTCATCGATAACTATAGTTGACATTGCGTGTTGTCAAATTGATATATTTGTTGACGGATATAATCCGTCAATTATAATGATTTTGATGTCATTGTTTAACCGTCAACTATACGTATTTGAAAAAAAATATATGGATATTTTTCACCCCTCCTCTACAACCTGCATTTATACAAATCTATGAAATTTGTATTTTCACAACTAGCTAGCAGTTATCAACTTGCATGTCACATGAAACTAGCTAACAATTCAATTGCAACTAAACAATTACACAACTAACTACAACTTTCATCCAAAAACAGAATCACAAATGAATCAATAAATTTCCATTAACTAACTAATAAGCTAAACGTATTATATCAAGTTGTTTAAAATGCTAACATTTAAGACAAGTAATGTTAACAAAGATTCATCTCATGTATTGAGCTACAGAATCACACAACTCAACTCTAATCTCGTTGAACTTCGATTGGCTAAATTTACTGTCTCTCGTCAACTACAAACAAATAAGTGTACATAGTAAATTAAAAAATTGTAACAAACGAAAAAAGTTAAAAATAATAATAATAAGTTCAAACTTGTACCACATATGTAATCACTCTGCTCCTATGAGTTATTATATCTCGTATGAACTTCATAGTATAGTACCCACACTCTGTATTACTTGATTGCTTAGCACACTATATAAATAGTTTAAAATGTATAATAAGCAAACTCGTATACACAATCAAAATGATAGTAAAAAAATAAATTGAAATGATTACCTGAACAACTACCCAATTAAAAATTGGACTTCTAATATTTGTTTGAGCATAAAACATTCTTATGGACATACATATGCTAAAAATAATTACATACTTATGTATTAACTATAGTTTTCACATAGTCGAAATGCCATGTCCGATGGAGTCGATCGACCAAACTATGGAACTCTTCATTGATATAACCACCAACATTCAGTGGTTTCTAAATACACAATGATCAGCCAATAAAGTTAGAATATAAACAGAAAGATACAGAAAATTAATAATGACATGTTTTTGCATACTTACCCTGGATTACAAGGACACATAAATAATTTGTTCTTATTCTCTCTTAGCCTATTACATAGGAATCGAGAGCATTTCTCTTCAGATTCTGAGCCATGTGACATTAACGATGGTTGAAGGAATGTATATTGTTGTAGGATGATTATTCCATATTTGCATAAGTATCTAAGATTAAAGAAACACATATTAAAGTTAAAAAGATACAAGGAAATTAATGATATTTGACTACATTAAATGCTACTTAAGCAATATAAGCCGATATAACTGAGACTGTTAGTTCCTCCATGCATCATGCAGAACTCCATCCGCACCTTCTTTTTTTTCATTTGTACGGGAGAGGATACATAAATTTAGTGTGTTTATAGTATGATATGACAGTAAACATTATGAACTTAGCCTGTTAGGGCTTTAAACCAAACAAAAATTTGCAAGCCCAATGATGAAAATATATACAAACATTCATTATGAATTCTTCTTGCAAGCTACAAAACAATATTTATCACAAGTTATATTATTTAGATGTTGCAAAGAGAGAGAGAGATTATTAATTCAAACTTGTAAAGGAGACTGCCTGAAGAAACAATGAATAGGAAACCAACAAAGAAAACAACAAAAGACGAAGACGAGCAGAAAGGCAACGAAAGTCCTTTGTGCAGTTGAGATTTTGAAATGTAGTGCAAGTTATTGAGTTAAAAGAAATATTCAAATTATGGCATACAATTTTTTTATTTCAATTATCTATTTTTTTTAGAGTTAAAAACATGTAACCTTGTTGCTGAAATAAAGATAGGGGTCTTTTTTTTTTAATTTTAAAAAAATACTGGTTTTATTAAATTTTGAATAAGAATTTTCAAAATTCCGTTTATGATATAAACTTTTAGAAATAAATGCATATCAATTTAAAAAATTAAATTTAAGAAATCAAATTTCAAAATTTAATTTAAGATATCGAATTTCAAAATTAAAATTATTTTATTTTTTATAAGGTGAGCTTAATTTTTTAAAATGGAGCCCTTTTTATCTTTAATTTTTTTAAATATATTTTTATCTTTAAACCAACAAAATGACGTTATTTTGTTGGTACTTTTTAAAATAATTTAAATTAACAAAACTGTGTTGTTTTTACTTGATTTCTTTTTTCAAGTTTCTGAGAATGACACCCTTATTTACTAACTTTTATTTTTTTAAATAATTTTTTTTATTTTCCTACGTACTGTTTTTTAAAAGAATTAAAATCCTCGAAGTGATAATATTTTTTCTCAAAATTGGAAAATGGTATATGTTGGAACCATATATTAGATATGAAATTCAATGTTCATTTAGCCAATTACACACTTTTGTAATTTCAAGATCAAACTTATGAAATTAACATTTTTTATTTGTCATAAAAACAAATCTATGAAATATAAGACCTAAATAGTATATTGAAAGTCTTCTAATATGACAGTTAGATAAAGTATATTTTGACAGTTTTTTACTATCAAGTATAAACAGTATTAATTGATGTTTAAAATCCGTCAATAAAACTATTTTTATTGACGATTTTTGCCAATAAAAACATCTTTATTGGCAGTTATTAGCTGTCAATGAAAATGATGCATAGGTGACGGTTAAAAATAGTCAACTATGTGAAAAAGGTGTAGATGCATCAAAATGGACGAAAAATTGCGTAAATACCGTCAATAAATGTATCAAAGGTGATGGTTTATTGTGTCAACTTAAATATAGACCTTTATTGACATTTTACACCCATCAAGATATGTATTTTTAAATTAATAATTTATTTTAAGGTGAACATGAAACTTTTATTAACGATTTTTTGTCAAAAGCGTCAACAAAACAAAACAGTCACGCGTCAATAAAGGTCAAATTCGTAGTAGTGTTTGTGGTTACTTACCCCTCAAAAATGTTATTTTCTGCCAAATCTTTTGATTGTGAGAGGAGAATAAAACAATAATTTACCCAATGATTAAAATATCTATCAATATGTCGATATATCCATAAATCGAAGGGTTCGATATTGATATTAAGGGTCAATTGATATCTATAAAATCTCGTATAAATGTTTGAGAAACATAAAATATATATATATATATATATATATATCATCAATTAGTCAACAATATGAATATAAATACCAACAATAAGATTTGTAACTTATTTAGAAAGTGAAAAACTTTATTATTAATTTATATAGTTTTTATAAATTTTTTTATTTATATGAATATCTGCCGAATCGATATACTTGTAAAATTGAAATCTCAATATTAATATTGACATCAATATTTTAATCATTGATAATTCTAATCTTCAAATTTGTTTCTTGTCCCCAAATTATATATCGAAATTTAAAATGTGACTATGTTTCTTTGATTATTATTATTTTTTGTTTTTTTGTAGCTCAACACCACATCATATTTCCATCTTCATTTTAAGCAATGAAGCTAATGAAAGAATTGTTTTGAAACAATTTCAATAGTTAAGAGTTAAAATGATAAGGGTATAATTGAAATTGGTCGCACCTTTGACACGTGTACCTCTATTTTACAAGACACCGCCACATCACTTTTTAGTCTTTATTGGCGAAAAAGTTGGCAAAAGGGTAGTTTTGAAATAAATTAAAAATTTAAGAGTAAAAATATGATGAAACATTTAAAAGTTGAGGGGCATTATTGAAACTAACACCAAAGTTTAGAGTTATCTTGTATAATTTAATCCTAAATTTTCGTGATTGTTATATTTTGATCATCTGAATTTTTAATTTTTAATATATTTTTAAAATTTTAGATTTATTTCATGTTGGTTTATGAACCATCAAATTATTTGTTTTAGTCTCTTAATTTTTTAATGAGTGACATAAAACATAAACTTAATAATTGAAGTGTATTTTTGGCTATCAAAGAATAATAGAAAAAAATAAGCGCACATTAATTAGGTAATAACTGCCAAAAAAGAAAAATATATAATGATTAACTTAATATACAATTAGTGTTAAACAATTGACTAAAAATTGGAAAGCAAAACGATGACAATGATCTTTGATGTCGTCTTTTACCATGAAAGTGTTGAAGAGTGGGGTCGATTGAGAGCGTGGGTCAGTGAAGTTAAGAGAACAACAAAGAAAAAGATTAACTGATGAAGGAGGACAATTTTCATTGTCCAATGTAATAAATCTACCGAGAAACAGTAGTTCATAGGTTCAATTGTCTTGAATTTCTTTGTTTGTCATTCATCTTCTCCATTCATACTCTAACATTAATTTTTGTTAATTGATCATGAGATGAGGTCCAAAATTTTGTCTATCCTTTGTGATTACTTACCCCCTCAAAAATGTTGTTTTCTGCGAAATCTTTTGATTGTGGGAGGAGAATAAAACAATAATTTACACAATGATTAAAATATCTATCAATATGTCGATATATCCATAAATCGAAGGGTTCAATATTGATATTAAGGGTCAACTGATATCTCTAAAATCTCTTATAAATGTCTGAGAAACATAAAAAAATATCATCAATTAGTCAACAATATGAATATAAATACTAATAATAAGATTTGTAACTTATTTAGAAAGTGAAAAACTTTATTATTAATTTATATAGTTTTTATAAATTTTTTATTTATAGGAATATCTACATACATCGGTATAATTGTAAAATAGAAATCTCAATATTAATATTGACATCAATATTTTAATCCTTGATAATTCTAATCTTCAAATTTGTTTCATTGTCCCCAAGTTATATATCGAAATTTAAAATGTGACTATGTTTCTTTGATTTTTTTTTTTTTCTGTTTTTTTGTAGCTCACCACCACGTCATATTTCCATCTTCATTTTAAGCGATGAAGCTAATGAAAGGATTATTTTGAAACAATTTCAATAGTTAAGAGTTAAAATGATAAGGGTATAATTGAAATCGGCCGCACCTTTGCCACGTGTACCTCTATTTTACAAGTCACCGCCATGTCACTTTTTCGTCTTTATTGACCAAAAGGTTGGCAAAAGAGTAGTTTTGAAATAAATTTAAAATTTAAGAGTAAAAATATAATGAAACTTTTAAAAGTTGAGGGACATTATCGAAACTAACACCAAAGTTTAGAGTTATCTTGTATAATTTAATCCTAAATTTTCGTGATTATTATATTTTGATAATCTGAATTTTTAATTTTTAATATATTTTTTTTAAAATTTTAGATTTATTTCATGTTGGTTTTTGAACCTTCAAATTATTTGTTTTAGTCCCTTAATTTTTTAACGAGCGACATAAAACATAAACTTAATAATTGAAGTGTATTTTTGGCCATCAAAGAATAATAGAAGAAAAAATAAGCGCACATTAATTAGGTAATAACTGCCAAAAAAGAAAAAGATATAATGATTAACTTAATATACAATTAGTGTTAAACAATTGACTAAAACTTGGAAAGCAAAACGATAACAATGATCTTTGATGTCGTCTTTTACCATGAAAGTGTTGAAGAGTGGGATCGATTGAGAGCGTGATTCAGTGAAAGCTAAGAGAACAACAAAGAAAAAGATTAACTGATGAAGGAGGACAATTTTCATTGTCCAATGTAATAAATCTAGCGAGAAACCGTGGTTCATAGGTCCAATTGTCTTGAATTTTTTTGTTTGTTATTCATCTTCTCCATTCATACTCTAACATTAATTTTTGTTAATTGATCATGAGATAAGGTCAAAATTTTGTCTATCCTTCGTGATTACTTACCCCCTAAAAAATGTTGTTTTCTGCCAAATCTTTTGATTGTGAGAGGAGAATAAAACAATAATTTACCCAATGATTAAAATATCTATCAATATGTCGATATATCCATAAATCGAAGTGTTCGATATTGATATTAAGGATCAATTGATATCTCTAAAATCTCGTATAAATGTCTGAGAAACATAAAAAAATACCATCAATTAGTCAACAATATGAATGTAAATACTAATAATAAGTTTTGTAACTTATTTAGAAAGTGAAAAACATTATTATTAATTTATATAGTTTTTATAAATTTTTTATTTATAGAAATATCTGCCGACATTGATATAATTATAAAATTGAAATCTCAATATTAATATTGACATCAATATTTTAATCCTTGATAATTCTAATCTTCAAATTTGTTTCCTTGTCCCCAAATTATATATCGAAATTTAAAATGTGACTATGTTTCTTTGATTTTTTGTAGCTCACCACCATGTCATATTTCCATCTTCATTTTAAGCAATGAAGCTAATGAAATTATTGTTTTGAAACAATTTCAATGGTTAAGAGTTAAAATGATAAGAGTATAATTGAAGTCGGCCGTACCTTTGCCATGTGTACCTCTATTTTACAAGTCACCGCCACGTCACTTTTTAGTCTTTATTGACGAAAAAGTTAGCAAAATGGTAGTTTTGAAATAAATTTAAAATTTAAGAGTAAAAATATAATGAAACTTTTAAAAGTTGAGGGGCATTATTGAAACTAACACCAAAGTTTATAGTTATCTTGTATAATTTAATCCTAAATTTTTGTGATTATTATATTTTGATAATCTGAATTTTTAATTTTTAATATATTTGTTTAAAATTTTAAATTTATTTCATGTTGGTTTATGAACCTTCAAATTATTTGTTTTAGTCCCTTAATTTTTTAACGAGTGACATAAAACATAAACTTAATAATTGAAGTGTATTTTTGGCTATCAAAGAATAATAGAAAAAAAAAAGCGCACATTAATTAGGTAATAACTGCCAAAAAAGAAAAAGATATAATGATTAACTTAATATACAATTAGTGTTAAACAATTGACTAAAAATTGGAAAGCAAAACGATAACAATGATCTTTGATGTCGTCTTTTACCATGAAAGTATTTGATTCCCCATTAACACAAGTGACAACGATTCGTTTGATAAGGATAACGACCCTCGACATTGAAGGGGTGAATATTAAGAATGCGGAAGCAATTTTGGATCTTGAGCACTCTAATTTGATCAATTTTATCATACAAAAAACATGCTCAAAACTGGAAAAAACTGGAAAGTATGAACACATACCTTTGTAGCTCAAAATCTCCAAATTTTTTGCAAATCTTGAATCACCAACACTACTTGGACCACCACTAGAGTCTTCCCTACTATTCTCAGCCCTTGGAATGAATTGTGGGATCTTTGATTGAGAGAAATTGGGAGAAGAATGAGTAAAGATCTAAATAAAAAAGCTAGAGAGTTTTCTACAAAAATCTCTTGTTTTTCTAATCTTCTTTCTCCATTGTGTTTCTTCTCTATTTATAGAAAGCCACAAGCTTAGTGAAGAAGCCAATTGAAAGAAGATAAACTTCAAACAAGAAGCTTTGTGAAGAAGCCAATTGAAAGAAGATATGCTTCAAATAATAAGCTTGGTGAAGAAGTTATGAACTTGGTCCATATTTCATTTCCAAATGAATTTGAATTCCTTTTTTAATTTTAATTCAAAATTAATATAAAATTAATTTTAAATTAAAATCAATTTTTAATTAATTTTAAATAAATATTTAATTTAATATCAAATATCAAATTAAATAATTGGACCAATCCTAATTTCTCAAAACGAACGTTCGAACATGAATCCCTATTCATGTTTTAAACCGAACGAATATTTAAATCATATTTAAATATTTCCACATATTCTTTATCATAGTTTAATTCATAATTAAGCTATGATACGTTAAGTATATCGCATATAATTAACTTTTTCTCCCAAATTCGAATTTGAACAATTCAAATTCTTTTCTCTCAAATTATTCCAAGGCTTAGTCTGAGCTAGTAAGGGGACCTAATGGACCTACAGACCATGAGCTCCAACGATACGAGATTAACCGGCCAAACTCTTTAGCCTAGCTAATCAACATTCGTTAACCATCGGGACACTCCACTAAAGCCCAGTGGCCGCACTCTCCTCACTGTAGATATATTTCTGTCCACTCGATATAACCATGATTAGTAAGTCGATCCTTCACAGGTTGTTCGTAATTACAACTGGGTCAAATAAACCGTTTTACCCCTGTAATTACTTCATGTTCCTTAAGTCCCACTGATCCTCTAATGAACAATTTGGTTTGTGGTCCAACCAACAAACCGTATCCCTCTCGGGCCAACGAGAGGGTGGGCCCATTGTTCAAGACCTGGAGTCAGTACTTAAGGGAACAACCTCTCTACTAAACCCTAAAGCGGGTAGGAGTGAATTCCATCTCGCATGACTATGTTCCCAACTATCTATCCGGTCTTATCCCCAAAATGGGAGGCTTATTGAGTCGGCGATCTCGGGCCACTCTCACCCATGCAAATCTAAGGATAATCTCGAATAAACAGGAGTTCATAGCACGCTCAGGATTAAGATCGAGTTACCTAGGTCATCGTATGAATATAGTCAGTTAAAACAGTAAACGGAGTTAAAAAGTCTAAGTGACTATTTCGCGGTCCAGTCTTATGCAAACTCATTGCATAGGACGCCCCCACTCGCATGTCTCCACATGAACGATTTAGGATCACATCGTTAGTACTATACAAAGTGGGCCGCGTCCATAGTGTCTCCAGGATAAGGTACCCAGCCCTATCCCTATACTATAGACCGTTCTGGTTATAACTCGAACTTGATCCACTTTTATGTCATACATAAAGTTCAAGTATACATACTATAGCCAAGGGTACTTAGTTCATTGGATTTGGGTTATTGAATACACAATTCACTTTATTCAATAACATATTTACTGAATAAACCTCAATAACATCTTTATAGTAAAATAGAATATACATTCAGTTTACAAAACCACGAGTTTTAGGACATAAAACCCAACAGACATATCTCCACAATAGTATGATATTGTGTACTTTAGGCATAAACCATCATGACTTTGTTTTGGTTCCCCAAAAGGCCTTATACTAATGGAGATAATTGTCTTCACTTATATACCATAGATTTTTTCCTTCCCTAGTCAATGTGAGACTTTGTTAACACTCCTAACAATCCTCCCCTCGAACAAAGTACCACTTGAGCCTCCCTCGAACAAATCTATCTACCAACTCTTCTCCCCTCGAACAAAGATCTACCTCCTCTATTAGGCAGACGTATGATAGAGTTATACTTGCTTGTAGCCACAAGCTCTTTTTGTTTGATTTGGAGATTCATCCACAATGTCGTATGAGGCTTACTAATCTTTGTTCCACTTTGAGGATTTCTCCGACACACAACTACGTTACCAATTGATAAGGACAATAACCTTTGATATATCTCCACAATGGTATGATATTGTCCACTTTGAGCATAAACCCTCATAACTTTGTTTTTGGTTCTCCAAAAAGGCCTCATACTAATGGAGATAATTGTCTTCACTTATATACTATAGATCTTTTCCTTTCCTAGCCAATGTGGGACTTTGTTAGCATCGGGTCATACTCATATCTCATAAAATCATATTTTTAATCATTAACATCCGAAGTTATTCTCTTTCTTTTAAAAAACTTCAAGTATTAGCGCCAATTCGAACCTAACTTATTAGATAATGTATAAATTATCATCCTAAGTGCTAAAGTGAGCATAGTTCAACGGTAATTCACATGTATACCATTGACCTTTGAATCTCCCAACCCTAAATGTTGTTGAACTCTAAAAAAAAAAAAAAAAAATCATCCTAGAGATTGAGTTCAATTGTCCCACCTTGCAACTTGAACTAGAAAAAAAATTCAAGTATAACTTTTAGGTCATATTATGAACAATATACCAAAAATTTTAGGTCCATTTGACAACCATTTGGTTTTTAGTTTTTGGTTTTTGAACATTGTGCTTGTTTTCTTATCATTGCTCCACAATGAGGTTCATCTTTACTAAGAAAACATTTGAATTCTTAGTCAAATTCCAAAAACAAAACCAAATTTTTGAAAACTACTTTTTTTAGTTTTCAAAACTTTAAAACTTGACTTGATTTTTTAAAACATATGTAAAAGGTAGATAACAAAACAAGGAAATCCATTAGTTGGAAGAAGTATATATAAGCTTTATTTTCAAAAATTAAAAACCAAAAACTAAAAACCATGGTTATCAAATGGAACATTAATAATTAGGCAAAACATTAATTTTTAACTTTGAATGTAGCATAAAGTATCAAACTTTACCCTAAATTCAATTTTATCAAATTGCACCTTAAGTTTTGATAAATTTTACAATCTTTACCTTACGCTTAAATAAATGTTGCAATTTTTATTCACAGGTAGACACTCATTTGAAAATTTGTCAACTAAGGGGCTGTTTGGGGCACTGAGTGAGTTATAATAACATGGATTAAAATAGTTTGTGGGTAATAATAGTCTGTAAAATTATATAATATTGTTTAAAATGCAGAGTTGTTTAATCTGTGGTTATAATAGTCTGTGTTTAGGGTGAAGAGTACTCTATAGGTTATTATAACACAAGTTATTATAACCCACGCTCCAAACAACTCTTAAAATATTTCTATGGGCATTTAATTAGTATAGAACATAAGTCTGAGTATAAAAATAATGGAGCTTCAAACAAATATGATACTAGAGTTGGATTTTTATTAAAATTAGTGAGTTTTGAAAGATTCAGTTGTCAATTTTGTATATAAATCAGGCTTAATTTTGTGTAATACTTTTTTTTTTTGTTGAAATTAGTGAGTTTTGAGTAATTCTTACTTTAGTTTTTGTTAAAATTAGTGAATGAATTTAATTGAAATTGAACATAAGGTAACAATTGCAATACATGCTTAAGTTAGGTTCGATTGGATGAACTGAAAGCTTAAGGTAAAAATTAATACAAGAGGCCAAATTTAGGAGCAAAAATTAATTTTTTTTCTAAATAATTTCATGCTCACTAATTGACATGTACTTCTTCCCTTGATGTCGGAAGTTCGAATCTCCATACTCTACATTTGTTGTACTAAAAAAAATCATGCTCCAACAACTTTTATACATTTTGGTCTTAAATTTTCAAAGATTCTAATTTCATTTCATAAACATCTTCATAAAATATTATTTTAGTTATTATCTTACTCAATTAATCGATGTCCTAAGTGAAGTGTTTGAAATTATTTTTTTGACTTCAACAATTGCAAGAATGGAGATCGAAAACCATCACCCTTTAGAATGATAATTGGTGACTTATCAATGAGTTATGTTCAGATTAGCGAAGTATTTGTAAGTACATACAATAATTTCTCAAATCTCATTAAACAAAAAAAAATTAGTACGAAATTATTATTGTTAAATTACAAGTATCACTCTATGGGTTGTGTTTAATAAGTTCCTAAACTCAAAAAATGTCTAATTATTTTTAAAATTTTTAATATTTTATCTAATGGCCCCTAAACTTTAAAAAAACGTCTAATAGATTTTTAAGATCACGTGTGGTTTTTGAAAATTAAACTTATAAACACTATTTTCACCAATAAATTTCTTCGTTTTGTTATCTACGTTTTAAAACTGTTCTCGAAATCTAAGGCAAAATTTGAAACTAAAAAAATGGTTTTTATTTTATTTTATTTGTGTTTTGTTTTTGAAATTTGGTTAAGAATTCAAATGTTTCTTTAAGAAATGAGAAATCCAAAGTAAAGAAATGGTAAGGAAACAAGCACAATTTTCAAAAACAAAAAACAAAAAACATAATTTTTATCAAATGAAGCTTAAACTTTTAATGTTTTATCTAATAGGTTTCGGAATTTTAAAAAACGTTTAACAAATTCGTAAGGCTCCGTTTAATAGTCATTTGGTTTTTAGAAATTGTGACTGTTTTCTCATCAATTCTCTACCATAGGTTTCATCTTTCTTAAGAGAACATTCGAATTCTTAGCCAAATTCAAAAAACAAAAACCAGTTTTTGAAAACTACTTTTAATTTTTAAAACTTGGCATAATTTTTTAAAACATACGTAAAAAGTAGAGAATAAAATAAAGAAACTCATATGTGAAAGTAGTATTTATAGGCTCAATTTTCAAAAACAAAAAACAAAAAAATCAAATAGTTATCAAACGGGGCCTAAATTTTCAATTTTTTTCCTAACTTATTAGACATTTTAAAAATTTTGTAGATCTACAAGGCATAATTGAAAGTTTGAGTACTAAATTACTAATTGTATAGTTTTAAAAGTTAAGGAAATTATTAAACACAATACCTAAATTTTGATATGTTATTTAATCAAGTATTATTTAGGTTTAAATCCTAATTTGGACTTCATATTTTTATCTTTTGTTTAGTTTTTGCACCTTCAATTTTTTTTTTCTATACTTTTAGCTTTTGTCTAGTTTAGCTCATATACTTTCAAAATATTCATTTTGGATTGTGTGGCTTTAAAAAAGTGACTATTTTAGTAAATTTCTAACATAAATTCATACCCAATTGTAACTTTGTATGACACACAGTTATGAGTGATGACAATATGAAGATATTCTTTTTTTTTTGAGTTCAACTTGTTTTTTTTTTTTTTTTTTTGAAACATACAATATCGAAGATTTAAAGTTATTATTTATTAAGACTACTCACACTAGTTGAGTCTTCATCACCCTCAGTCGACCGCCATTTTCAGGCCGGCAATGATCTTCCACCTTCTTACGAACACTCTGTTCATCTTTCAAATCACCATAACCAGAAAATAGAACTCCAAATCCCAACTCTGCAACTCCTTTCTCCATTGTTTTTCTTGGTGGTGGTTCTGAAAAGAAAATTGATGGAGTGCTCAGATAAAAAAACGGTGAAAGAAAATCTAACAGAATGCGTGTTGGAGAGCATCGAAATCGATCACATGGTGTCCGACGAGAAAAGCGTCGAACTAAGAGATTTAAACCAGGCGGACTCGAAGCAGAGCAATTGCAGTGACGACGTGAAGAAGACCGTCGTCGAGCCTTCTCAGCCGATCGTCGGAGGTGGAGGACGACGGAAGGGGTTTAACATGTTGAGGTTTCTGGAAGTTTCCATCCCCGGAAAAGAAGAGGAAGCGTGGAAGGCAATTGAGAAGCGTTTTCATCAGCAAGCGCCTGATGGAAAACTTTCCAGGGACAAATTTGGAGCCTGCATTGGTGAAATTCTTACCATCTCTCTATGATTAATCTCAATTCTTTTTTGTTCTTTTTTTTTTTTTTATTGGATAAATTAGTATTGTGGAATTTCGGTTGGTTGTTTCTGATTTAGGGATGAAAACGGAGTCAACGGATTTTGCTGGGGAACTGTATGATGTATTGGCGAGGAGAAGGGAGATAAAGACAGGGAAAGGGATTACACTGCAAGAATTGAAAGCGTTTTGGGAAGACTTGACAAAACAAGACCTAGATTCACGGCTTCGGATATTCTTCGACTTGTAAAAACTTTTTTATATGTTATATATCTTTATTCTTCTGAACTTGAATCGGCGATTCTGAAGCAACTGTTTGTTTTCAGGTGTGACAAAAATGGCGACGGGAAGATCTCAAGGGAAGAGGTGAAGACAGTATTGGAGTGGAGTGCTTCTACAAACAAATTGAAAACTATCGAGAAACAAGCTGAAACGCTCGCATCTCTGATCATGGAAGAGCTTGATCCAGACCGCAATGGATTTATTGAGGTACTTCAAAAAGAAAATAAAAAGAAAAGAAAGATGAAATTCCTTTTCACTTCACTTTAAATTCATATTAAAAGAATTGATTTGGCTTTAAACAGATTGAGCATATGGCATCTCTTGTGAAGGAAATGTGGAGCTCTGAAGAGTTGCAGAGCCAAGAATCTAAACTTCAGGCATCATCCTTGATTCTAGGAAGATGCAAAACTCCAGCAAGGAGATTTGTAAGGGAAACAGAAGAAGTTATCATTGGGAATTGGAAAAGAGTCTGGGTTTTGACGCTGTGGATAGCAATAAATTTGGGTCTGTTTGTTTGGAAATTCATGCAGTACAGGGAGAAGGGGGTGTTTGAAGTGATGGGTTATTGTGTTTCTATTGCAAAGGGAGCAGCTGAGACTCTCAAATTCAATATGGCTCTCATTTTGTTTCTTGTTTGCAGAGGCACATTAACCAAACTTAGATCCACCTTTCTCAACTCCATATTCCCTTTTGATGATCATATCCACTTCCACATGGTGGTTGCTGTAGCCATTGGAGTTGGCACTTTTCTTCATGTCATTATGCATTTGGCATGTGATTTTCCAAGATTGACTTCATGCCCAAACAACAAATTCATGGCAATTCTTGGGCCAAATTTTGACTTCAAGCAGCCAAGTTACGCTGACTTGGTTGCAAGTGTTCCTGGTGTTACTGGAATCCTCATGGTTATTATAATGTCCTTTTGCTTCACATTGGCAACTCCTTTATTCAGGAGGCACAAAGACAAGTTACCGCCGCTGCTTCAACATTTGGCAGGCTTCAATGCCTTCTGGTATGCACATCATTTGCTTGTTCTGTGCTATGTTCTACTCATCCTTCATGGCTACTTCATATTCCTAATTCAGGACTGGTACAAGAAATCGGTACGTCTATTGTTGTTGTATGACTATTAATCTAGCCTTAATATCTTCATTCATATTAACAATATCAGTGAATTATAACAATGATCTCAAAGTCCTTTTATCATCTCTCTCCATTTGCAGACATGGATGTACATTGCAGTCCCAGTACTTCTGTATGTGAGTGAGAGAGTTATTATAAAATTCAACGAATTAAACCATAATGTCGATGTGAGAAAGGTATAGATATCTGCAGGTCATTTATCTT
Organism: Trichosanthes truncata; assembly: GCA_033996785.1. Taxonomy (NCBI): domain Eukaryota; kingdom Viridiplantae; phylum Streptophyta; class Magnoliopsida; order Cucurbitales; family Cucurbitaceae; genus Trichosanthes; species Trichosanthes truncata. The sequence continues at coordinate 20,491,721 of JAWPNB010000008.1, read as the reverse complement.
TTCTTGGAGGTTCGGCCGAGCCAAGCAAACTAAACAAATTCTTCTGTTTTTCTCGGGTCTTTCAGGGAGTAGTATATGAGGGAAATGTTCTAGCACTTTACTTGGAAAAACCAGAAGGATTCAAGTACGAAAGTGGAATGTATCTGTTTGTTAAGTGCCCTGATATATCCAAATTTGAATGGTAATATCTCATATTTTAACTACTTGTGTTAAGAAATTGATTGTTTTAGGATGTCTGGAAGTATGATAACTTGATTTGGGATGTTTTCCACTGGATATAGGCATCCATTCTCTATCACCTCTGCACCAGGAGATGACTATTTAAGTGTCCATATACGTGCAACAGGAGATTGGACAGGAGAACTCAGAAACAGATTTAAAAACGTAATAAATTTATTTCTACTGTCAAGCTCTTGTGCCCTTTATTTATTTGTGTTTTCTGATAGCGTTGAATTCGCCCGGAGAATTGCATTCCAAAATGGTATAGAGTTCTTCACTTTTTACTCTTTTTCCATTCATTTCTACCCACTAAATACAGAGGAAATGCAGATATGTGAGCCTGAAAGTAAAAGGAAAAGGGGGGGACTTGTTAGACTGGAAACGAAGTCGCATTCAGATTACGTTCCTTCGGAATCAAGGTTAGTGAAAACTCATCTCATTCCGAGTTACTTTGTGAGGTATCTGCAATCCACAAATGGTTAAATAGGCTGGTTTTGTATTTGCAGTGACAAATACCCTCAGATTCTCATCAAAGGACCATATGGAGCCCCAGCACAGAGTTACAAGCACTATGACATTCTCTTGCTCATAGGCCTTGGAATTGGGGCTACTCCAATGATCAGTATTTTGAAAGATTTATTACACCACATCAAAACAAATGACTCCCGCTCTGTAAGTGAAGCAAATAACTGTTAATACAACTTAGTAAAAATGTTACCACGGGAACTAACTAATCCATGCAAATGCAGGCCGGTGCTCAAAAGGTCCCGCAGAAAGCATATTTCTATTGGGTGACAAACCAACAGGCATCATTTGATTGGTTTAAAGGTGTCTTGGACGACGTTGCAGAGCATGATCATGACGTACGTCGGTGTTTAAACAAGAAAATCACTCAATTCTATATCCAATCTACCAGCATTTAATCAACTTATCTCATTTGAATCATTGCAGAACATAATAGAAATGCACATCCACTTAAGTTGCGTGCACAAGGAAGGAGATGTGCGATCTGTGTTCATTACCATGCTGCAAAAAATTCAGCAATCTAGAGGTGAACAAGTGGACGTTCTCTCTGGAGGCCGGGTAAATCATGAACACAATTTACCAATGTTAGAGAGTTGATATAATTTAATTTACCATAACCTATCAGCTTAAGCTTTGGTTTGATTGATGATGTAATATGGTATCAGAGTAAGAGGTCTTGAGTCCGTCATTTCCTCTCCAATTAATATTGATTTTCTCTTGTTTGACCTCTTAACAAATTTCCAAGCCCACAAGTGAGGAGAGTGTTAAAGTGTTATATAATTAAATTTACCATAACCCATCAACTTAAGCTTTTGGATTGATTGGTGATTTAATAACCGAAAACAAAATTTTCCAGCAAAACTCATGTGGCTTGTATGTTTTTTTTAACACAGACAAGGACTGATTTTGGGAGACCGGACTGGGAGAGAGTTTTCGCAAGGTTGGCATCTACACACAAAGGTTCTGAAATAGGTGAGAAATGGAGCCTAATCTAGACAAAAACATTAACAAATGAAACCCCATTTTAAACGTAAGGAAAACGATGTTAATTCTTGTTGGTTGCAGGTGTATTTTACTGTGGAGAATACCGTCCTGTGAAGGAATTACGTGGTCACTGCAAAAATTTCAGCGATAGCTCGAGATCAACAAGGTTCCGTTTCCACAAGGAGAACTTTTAGCAACCTTCCCACCAAATGCTTTAAAGGTATTATCATCTTTTGAGATATTGAATTTCGTGTGTGCGCCAACCAAATGGAAAGTGAATCGCTCCACCTGTAAGCTGCTTGGTTTTCGTATCAAACAAAAAAAAAAAAAAGTTAGAAGAATGCTTTATATTCCACTATCCAGCATATTAGCAGCATAGTAGTTTGTGCAATCTCCCATCAACTTTGGCTGCTATGTAATAATTGTATATTATTTATGATTAGCATATATCAAAGATCATGGGTTGCTTTTAATTCAACGATACATGGGGTGGGAAATTCAACCTCTAATCTCTTAATCGAAAGTTTATGTTTTATCCAGTTGAGTGATGTTGGCTGCACTCGTACTTGTTTTGGTTGGCCTTAAGTGTGAAACTTGAAACACGAGGGGTCACTAAAAAAAAAATTGCTTTTTTTAGCTCATGGGGTCATTGATCTTAAAGTAAAATGACTCGTTTGTCATTGTAGAAGTGATTTAACAACACTATGAACTTTCTACTCGTGTTTTATGAACACATACGTAAAATCATCATCTTCTAATTTAAGTACTTTTAACTTCCTAACCATTTGATAAATTAATTTTCAACTTTTAAAACAGGATAACTTTAGTAGACCTGAATATTAATTTGATTCAAGAAACTCAAATAACGAATTATCCCGGACGATCAGTCGCGAAACTTATACCCTTATAGCTCTGTTCTACGCACTTTAAATTCACCTTTCACCATTTGCCACATTATTTCCCCTTTTTGTTTCTTTTTTCAACCCGATCTTGGACTTGGGCCCATAGATTTCTAACTTTGTTGATTCATTATTTATTTAATATTTCATCTTTGTGTCTCTATCTCCCCCCCTTCCTTGTTGGCGTCATTTCTGTAAGGGTACGTTTAGATTATGATGTGATACTGCCAAATGATTTGAAAACTAGTTATGTGAATTCTTATGAAACTATAACACAACAAAGACGACAAATAAAGAACAAAACAAAAATTCAAAGACACCAAGGCCCGTTTGATAACGTTCTCGTTTCTCATTTGATAACGTTCTCGTTTCTCGTTTCTTGTTTTCTGTTTTTGTTTCTCGTTTCTTGTTTCTGCTTTTTAAAAACTAAAAAAAGAAACATGTTTGATAATTATTTCTGTTTCTTGTTTCTTATTTTTTGGTAAAAATAAAATTTAGTACACATACTATAATAAAACATATAACATGCATTAAAATAAACATAAAACAATTATAAAAATGTTATAGTATTTTATTAAGGCCCAACACCTAATTAATAATAATAATAATAAATTTTATCCTTCAAATGTTATTCAAATTTGATTTGCAATGTTATTCTCACTTCAATCAATTCACCTTGAACGATTTTTACTTACAAAAGTTTAGTTCAATTAGACGAATTTGTAAATTGTCTAAGGTCAGACAATTGAACATACTCACATTCTTTAATTTAATAATAAACTTTATTTTTATTTTTTTAAAAAATGCATTAGCCAATAATACACGCAAGTAAAATCAGAAAAAGAGAGAAAATGTATATATTTTTTTACATTTAATGGTAAACATGAAATACATTATTAGTTTATTTATTTAATAAAAAAATAAAATCGTACCAAAAGGAAAAATAATAGAGAATTAAATAGAAAATAATAACTATAAACTCGTTAATGTAAAGTAAAAGAAAATAAGAAAATAAGAGAGAAGAGAAAAACATAAACGAAAAGAGAAAAGTAAAAAGAAAAAAAGAAAAAAAAAAGATAATGAACTATTAAAAGAAAAAAGATTATGATGAAAGAGAGAGAACGAATAGAAAGAAATAAATCAAAAAATAAAAATAAAAAAGAAGAAAAAACAAAAAGATTAAAAAGTATTAAAAAGAAAAAAAAATAGAATGGAAGAGAGAGAAAGAAGAGAGAGAGGAGATATGGGTAAAAAGAGAAATAGGAATACATGTGTTTACACGAGATTTCAACAGAAATGAGACACGTGTAAATGAATTTAATTTGTATTAATTTGAATGTAGTGGAGTACAATCTCTAATTTGTTCATCTGATTCTTTCTCTCAAATGTACATCTGTCTCGAGGGCTGTGCAGCTTATTCTCGAATGTGAATCTGTCTCGAGAGCTTTTGTAGCTTGTTCTCGAATGTAGATTTGTCTCGAGGGCTTCGCAGCTTGTTCTCGAATGTGAATTTGTTTCGAGGGCTTTGTAGCTTGTTCTCGAATGTGAATCTGTTTCGAGGGCTTTTACAGCTTGTTCTCGAATGTAGATTTGTTTCGAGGGCTTTTGCAGCTTGTTCTCGAATGTGAATTTATTTCGAGGGCTTTGCGGCTTGTTCTCGAATGTGAATTTGTCTCAAGGGCTTTTGCAACTTGTTCTCGAATGTGAATTTATTTCGAGGGCTTTGCAGCTTGTTCTCGATCTTCAAAGTCTTCTAGTCTTCAAGGCTCTGGTTTAGAGAATGTTTGATCTTCAAGAGTCTAGAGAGTATTCTGATATTTATTTTTGAATTCTCTCTAAGTTCTCTGGAGAGTTTCTACTTCTGAACCTCCAAAATGGAAGAGGGAGCTCTCTATTTATAGAGTTCCCCAAGGCCCCCAAGTGGGCTTGGGCCTGACTATTAGACTGGGCCTGGTGGACTTTGGGTTAGGTCCTTTAGACTGTGCATAGTTGACTTTGGTCTTGGCCTTTGGAGTGAGCCTGGTTGACTTTGGGCTTAAACTCTACTGGATTAGGGCCTCCCATTTGGGCTTTGTTTAAAATTGGCCCAAATTTCATATAACCCAATTGCATATTTGGGTTTGCCTTAATTTAATTTAGGGATACTTGCAAATTTAAATAATTCCTAATTAAATAAATAATTTTGTCACCAAGTTTTAATTAATGACATGACAATTTCTGATTGGCCAAAATTTCTATTCCAACAACATGCATGAAACCTGAAGAAAAAAAAAAACAGAAACATAATTTGAGAAACAACTTTTTGAAGTTTCTCAAAATCTGCCATTTTTTTAGAAATGTTTCTAAAAAATTTAGAAACAAGAAACATGATGATTTATCAAACACGTCTGTTTCTTGAAAAATGAGAAACAGGAACAAGAAACAGAAACATGAACGTTATCAAACGAGCCCTAATATACCCAATCTAGATTCTAAGCTCTGATACCAAATGATGTGAAAACTCTATAATTTTGAAATTAAGAACCCTTTGGTTATCTGAACCCTTAATTATCAAATTCTAAAAATCCCCAAAATTAATTTGATTTCAATCCCAAGGAAAATGACTAGATGTGGATTACCTTTTAATTGAAGATGAAGAGATAAGAAGAACTAGTTCCTCACTCAAGGTTTGAACACTGCTTGTTGATCAAACCTAAATTGCAAAGAGATAATGATGTGGCTTAGTGTTAGCTCTTAAAATAAGAGCTATGATTGAGCTTTTAATGTGTTTATTCTTTGATATCTTATGCATTTTTACTATTTTAGCTTTTAGAAACCCCATGACTTGGTGCTTTCATGTATTAATTGTCACAAAGTAATTGTGAAGTACCTCTAGGCCATTGAAGTGCATTTCCTTGCTGAATTATATTATTTTGACTTTACAGGAGCTTTTGGTAGGTTAAAAATGGCTAAGTGTGGAAAGCTAAGATTTGAAGTACTGGAGCTATATAAATGTTGAAGGATCCAGTTTGCTGGAGCATTTTCTGGTAGCAGAGTACAGATTAGGCACGTGTGAGATATTTCATTAATTAAGCTGGGCACTTTTTGCCACGTGAGCTGCTGAAATCCAATGAGAAGCTGCCAGACCTCATTGCTCTGTCTATTCAGCCCTTATTTCAATAAGGAAGGGGTATAAAAGCTTGCTTTTCCGTTTAGGGTAAGAGGAAAATTTTGGAAGAGACAACTTTTTGGGGAGAAATTCGAGAAAGGAGAAGAAGACCCACATTGGGAGGTGTTCCTCTTCTGGAAGGGAGCTGGAACCATCAGAGAATAGCTATTGGAGCTTTCCCCATCTGTTATTTCTTCCCTTTTCTTTTCTATTATACTGTTTTACATTGTAACTAGGGTTTTTAATTATATTGGGAGCTGTAATCACTGTTTTATTGCTTTCTTTTATGCTTAGTATGAACTAATCACCCTTGGGGTGAGAATTAGGGGATATTATGTTGATTCAAGTTTAATGAAGGAGTAGTTTCTTGCAATTTCTTCACTCTTATGCTTTTTGTTTTACTGTTTAGCTAAGATTTGTTTGGCCACCTCATCTTAGCATTGTTTATTCCAACTTAGGAAAGGGAAGAGTAAACCGATTTCAAAGCATAACACTAGTTCTGATTAAGAGCTTACTCTAAGGTGATTGAGGAGATTAGGGATAGTCACTCACCTAGTGTTTACAGCTAGGAGCTAATTTAGGGTGTTTAATGGGAATTAATCATCCATTTGCGAGGAAATCTTGGAAGATTCCGTGAGTTTAGCTGTTTTGGGTGTTGAAGCAAGTTTAGAGCTCCAACATTAAGTTTGATGAAGCATAATTTCACCCCTAATTCAATCCCCTTTTTACTGCTTTAGTTTAAAACGTGTGTTACTGCCTATACTGTCTTTTTAGCTATTCAAGCATACTTTTAAGCATTTTGTTTACTTTATGTCATTTAAGTTTATCTACACAAATTTATGTTGGTTACCTATCACCTCACTAAACCCAACCTAAGCATGGTAAATTTCATTTAACTAATCCCTGAGGAAAACGATATAAAAATACTTATCACTTGCTGCATTAGGCTGTGTATACTTGCACATTTAGGGTGTTCCATTCTGAAATTGCATACACTCTGCTATGCAACACTTAGACATTAGAAAACTTCATTCCAAAAACTAAGTTTGGTACAGTGTGCCATTCAAGTTTTTAACCTAATTATTTAGAAGACCAAACTGCCCCTCAACACGATTTCTCAAATAACTAAAATAAATAATAAAATAAAATCTTAATTAAAGTCATAACTTGAGCCAAACATAAGTACCTAAAAATAAAAAATCTTCCTAGCAAAATTACACAAGTAAATTTTCTAACATAAAACTCTATTTTCTTCTTGTAGCATCATCTAATAGAGTATATATATAGCTTTCTGTTTGTATGTGTATAGAGCCTTGTTTGGAACAAGATTTGGATGGAGGGAAATAAGGATGGGAATGGGTAAGGGTTTTAGATCTCCTTGTTTGGAACAAGATTTGCAGGCATGAGCATGAGTATCACTTATTTCCATGCATCACTTTTTTCCATGATATATGAGTTTTCTATACCCTTCAAGAAGGGTAAGTTTTCTTTATACCCACCTACTCTCTCTTCCTCTCTCTTTTCTTTATTAATATTTAGTATATATATATATATTCATTTTCAATAATTATAATTAATTATTTAATTAAAATATTTATAATTAATCAATTTATTTCTATTGGTTGAAATCACTTTTGATTAGTTCATAAAATAATATTTTAGGATTAATTTCATAAAATAAGCATAAATATCCATTATAAAATCCATTATGAAAATATTAAGTCACTAATTAATATTATATTTAATCAATTAAGTACAAATATTATTAATTTATGGTAAGGATAATCATTATAATTAATTATTCATAAGTTATTTGTGATCAATTAAAAATTAATTATTACTTTTTAAAAAAATTACATTCTTTTTTGAAGATCATTTTTATTGTTTTATTAAATTATATAAGATTTATAAAATCAATCTCATAAAATAAAATTTTACATTATTTACAGAACGTAGTTGTCTATTTGAATTTTTTTGTGGTTGAAAGATGCTTACCTCTCATGAAACAAACTTGCAAAATATTGACCTAACATTTTATTGTGTACTTCATCTATTACTTATAATTAATTAAACTATATTTCTTTTTAGTACAACACAAATGAGGGTATGAAGATTTGAACTTCCGACACTAAGGGAAGAAGTACGTGTCAATTAAACTATATTGTTAGTACATTAATTGAATTGTATTTATTTATTGGAATATTAATTAATTATTTAATGTATCACAATTACATAAGATTTATATATTAATTTCATCAAACAAATACAAATATCATTTGTTTATATAAAAATCTAATAACATTCCCATGTAGAACCAAACACAGTCATCTTATTCTCAAACATTTATTTTTCTCAGTCATCTTATTCCCAAACATTTATTTTTCTCAGTCATCTTATTCCCAAGCATCTATTACCCATGGGCATTCAATAAAACCTTAAACCAAATGGCCCCTAATTGAATTCATCATTGTTTGTATGTGGGAATCGAAAGCCAATTGTAGTTATTTGGCCCTTGAGCTCGTGATTGGTCCAAGAGGCAAAGCAAGAGCATCCTAGTTCATATCAGATTACCTTCGAATTTAAACATTAAAAAAAAAAAGAATATTTCTAATAAAAATATTATTATATCTTATCTTTTTTAAAAATTATTTTAAATAGCAAATTTGTTTGGTTGCACTATATTTAAAAGTGATTTTGTTAATTATAAATCTTGTTTTATTTTTTATTACATATTTTTGAAGATTTTCAATTAATCACTTTAAAGTCATTTTTGGATAATCTATCTATCAAGTGTTTATTCAAAAAAAAGTTTTTAAATTAATCCAATTTACTTGAAGCACTTTTTATTTATTAATTTTCTTTTTAAATCTACTTTTAATCACATAAAATTACTCAATAAGCTATATTAAACACATTTCAAATTATTAATTTTTCTTAAAGTGTTTACAAGAAAATAATTTTATTTAAAAAACATGTTTTTTCACAAGTGATTCTCAACACAATAGATCTCCATAAACTACTCCATGGAATTTCCTGTTCCGAACGCTTTTGCTCTGTTTTTCCCAGAACAGAGTAATATAGATCATTTAGTTTAATTTCAGACCAACCCAGCTGGATTGAACGGTTTAAATACTGAAATGAAGTTGGAAGAGAAAAAATTATTGAATGAAACGACGTAAGGTATAGATCTAAAATACTTTTATAATTTCTCTTTTATGTGTTATAAAATCATTTTTGACCCTAAACTTGATAGGTTGTATCAATTTTAACCCCGAACTTTCAATTTCATCAATTTAAACCCCAAACTTAGCTAACTGTATCAATTTTAACCATAAACTTTCAATTTCATCAATTTAAACCTCAAATTTGAATAAGTGAATCAATTTACACCCTTAGTTAAATTTTTGTTTCATTTTCCGTTAGAAAGGTTTTTCACACATGATCAAAGTCACATGTTGCTCTATAACTGATACGTATTTGTTATTTTTTTTTTCAAAAAATAAAATTTCTGAAGAAAATTAGAGTAGACTCGCCATAATTTTTTTCAATTTTAGAGCATGGTTTTTTTCATTTCTTATCTTCTCTGATTTTGCTGCTTTTTTCATTTCATTAATTGATGGTTTTTCAATTATAAGGTAAGATTCAACTTGATCCATCGGCTTTTAGTAGAGACAAAGCTTATTTGCACCATATTTTGCCTCAATGGAGTACTTTCATTCTTGAATTGGTCGCCAATATTGATTTTTTTTTTAAAATTTCTCGTCGGCCTCAATCTCGATTTGTTCTCCATTCGCTGCAACAGACGTAGGGCTTTCGAAATCGGCCTTGTTGGAATCTCTGTCCCCTTCCTCTCTAGCATCGATGTCACTTTAATCCTTCGTAAGACTGTCAATGGGGTCGATAAGGTCGGTTACGATCAGTTCACTGTGTTCATGGGCATTACTTTGTCCACCACCACCTTCCATATTCTCTCCCGTATTTTAGTCAAGCTCAAACTCCACACCACCGAAGTTGAAGAAACCGCCATGGTTGTCGGCTCCTTCAATGATGTCGCCGTCTAGATCTTCTTCACGTTCATCGTCGCTGGTATCGACACCAAAGGCAAGGGGAACATAAGAGTCCATTTGTTTTCGTGTGGGTCCTACTTTCGAGAGTCAAGTTCGTGGTTTTCATGATGGTGGCGACTCAATCTGGAATGATTTTATTTTTTTAAAAAAACAACAAACAAGTACATAACATAGAGCAACACGTGACTTTGGGCATGTATGGAAAACCTTTCTAATGGTGATGGAAAAGGAAACTTAACCGAGGGTGTAATTTGATACACTCATTCAAGTTTGAAGTTTAAATTGATGAAATTGAAAGTTTAGGGTTAAAATTAATACAAACTGCCAAGTTTGAGATTTAAATTGAAGAAATTGAAAGTTCAGAGTTAAAATTGATACAACATACTAAGTTTTGGGGTCAAAATTGATTTTTTTCCTAATTTTTTTAGGTGATGAAAGAGGGAGAAAATATTAATTTGATAAAAATAATTAAATAATTTTAAATGTAATAAAATTTTTGACACATTAATAATAAAAAAACGCAATTTGTTTTTCAGTGACACATTATAATATTAATTAAAAATGAAAAATATGTCATCTTAGACTTGTGTTGAAAATAATTTGACAATGTGACTACTGGAACTATTAGGACTGTTTTTTTAAAACTTAGGTCCTGTTTGGGATTGCATTGGTTGACATGAAAAGCAATTATGAGAGAATCTTAATCGCTTAGGGTGTTTGGTAAAACAAATTATTTATTAATCTACCAACAATCACTTTTCAATTTACTCTGACTTGCAAAAGTTGACTGATACTAGTGTTCGACGAGATTTTTGGATAAATTTCGTTCGTAGCATAAAACTTTAAATTTGTATTGATTTCTTGGATAAGTGGAGTACAATCTTTAATATATAGTCATCTGATTCTTTCTCTCGTATGTATACTTGACTCGAGGGCCGGAACACTTGTTCTCAAGGTTGAATCGTCAACTTTGAACTTGTTGAAGATCTTCAACTTTGGGTTTTTTGAAGGTCTTCCGCTTGTAGCTTATTGAAGGTTTTCGGCTTGTAGCTTATTGAAGCTCTTTTTACTTCTAGCCTATTGAATTTTAGTCTCCAGGAAGATTTAATTTCAGTCTTCAAGAAACTTTAAATGCAGTCTTTAGGAATAGTTAATTTCAGTATTCAAGATGATTTAATTTAATTCTTCAGTATTCAAGGCGTTTTAATTTCATTCTTCAGGTCGATTTAGTTTCAGTTTTTAATATTCAAGAAGAGTTAATTTCGTTCTTCAGTCTTCAGGAAGATTTAAACTCTGTTTTCAAATCTTCAAACTTCAATCTTCAGGAAGATTTTAACTCTGTCTTCAAGTCTTCAAACTCAAATCATCAAGACCATTTAAACTCTGTCTTCAGGTCTTCAAACTTCAATCTTCTGTTTGAGTCTTCTCTGAATGTCTAACATCTTCCCCCTATAAATGAAGGTGACTCCTCTATTTATTGAGTTTCCATGTGGGCATGGGCTTGATTGTATTTGAGCCCAACCATTTGAATTGGTCTTTGTTTGTTTTGGGCCCAACCCTTTAGATTTCGGGCTAAATTATCATTTAAACTTGAACCCAAAATTCCATATGACTCAATTTAACCAGCTAAGGCTTTTGATCAAATTGAGATGGTGTAGGCACGTGTCAATTAATAATTGGTCCCAAATTTAATTATATGTAATTTTGTCATTAATTTATAAATAATGACGTGACAATTTGTGATTGACTGAAATTTCTCATTCAATAGCTAACTTTTAGATTCAGCTTTACTAAAAATCTGCCACATTCTCTGGCCGTTTAGAAATCTCAAATTTATCCTTTCATATTTATATATTTTTTCACATCCATTATCTATTCTCTTATATCAATGAAATTTAGATTGATTCAATATTTTATAACAATTACTTTTCTTATACTTTTATCAAGTAATTTAGATTAACAAAATTCAATCCAATTTAAATCATATAAGTTTTTAAATAATTATTTTATAAATTATAAATTAAATATCAATATAAAAAATAATTGAAATAATAAGCCTACTTTAGTCATCATAACTAAATCACAACAATTGAGAATTAATTTACCAAACATGGTAACTAGTGCTTTCTAATTTTAAATTTGAAATTTACCAAACACTATTTTACTTTATTTCACAGCTGATTTTCCTAAAAGCACAGTTACCAGCAATTACTTTAAAAGCTACAACAATCCCAAACTAAGCCTTAAAAGACTAAAGGCCCGTTTGGGATTACTTTTAAAAACCGTAAAAGTGATTGTTGGAGAATTTTAACCGATTTTTGTGTAAAACTAATTGTTTAATAATTTAGATAAAATTAGTTTTTTCTTTGATTTGCAAAAGATGTTAAGAGTAGCTTTTAGATTTTTCTTCTATAAAAATCTAGTGTAACTGACAAATTTTTTAAATTCTTTTTTAATCTTTTTATATCTTATCTACCACAAAAGTTTTTAAATATTATTCTTTACAATTTATCTCATCTCATCTGATCATTTTTATTTTTAAATTTAATTTTTTGTTTCTAATTTATTTTTCATACTTTTTTGTATTTAAACTAAAATTAGATTGTGTTTGAAACAATTTTTTTCTAACAATTGTTTTTCTTAATATTTTTATCAAATTATTTAAAGTAAACAAAATATAATTTTTAATTATCTTATAAGAAAATTAAAGTTAAATATTAATACAAGTTCATGTTTAATTGAAATATATGTTTATTTTGGTCATTATAGCTATTTCATACCAATTTAGTATTAATTTACCAAACACTATAACATGACTTTCCATGTTTAAATATGAAATTTACCAAACACTAATTTACTTTATTTGACAACTGATTTTCTTAAAAGCAAAACTGGCAACAATTATTTCAAAAGCTATAGCAAACTAAGCCTAAATCTCGTTTGAAAAATATTTAGTTTTTGGTTTTTCAGTTTTTTATTTATGAATATTAGGCTTGTTTTCTAACATTTTATTTCCATTGGTTTTTATCTTTTTAAGAAAATATTTGAATTCTTAGCCGAATTTCAAAAACAAAAACAAGTTTTTAAAAACTTTTTTTTTTTTTAGTTTTCAAAACTTGACTTGAATTTTGAAAACATTTTTAAAAAGTGGATAACAAAGCAAAGAAACTCATAAGTAGAAGTAGTATTTATAAGCTTAATATTAAAAAACCAAAATCAAAACACTAAGGCTCCGTTTAATAACCATCTGGTTTTTAAAAATTAAGTTTATAAACACTACTTCCACCTATGAGTTTTTTTGTTTTGTTTTGTTACCTACTTTTTACAAATGTTTTTAAAATCTAAGCCAAGTTTTGAAAACTAAAAAAAGTAGTTCTTAAAAGCTTGTTTTTGAAATTTAGTTAAGAATTCAAATGTTTCCTTAAGAAAGATGACAACCATTTGTAAAAAAAATAATGAGAAAACAAGCACAATTTTCAAAAACCAAAAACCAAAAACTAAGGCCCCGTTTGATAACCATTTGGTTTTTGATTTTTGGTTTTTGAAAATTAAGCCTATAAATACTATTCTCACCTATGGTTTTACTTGTTTTGTCATCTACTTTTTACTTATGTTTTCAAAAACCAAGCCTTGTTTTGAAAACTAAAAAAAGTAGTTTTCAAAAAATTGTTTTTGTTTTTAGAATTTGGTTAAGAATTCAAATGCTTCCTTAATGGAGATGAAAACCATTATAGAGAAATTGGGAGAAAACAAGTTTAATTTTCAAAACCCAAAAACCAAAAATCAAATGGTTATCAAACGGGCCCTAAGGTGTTGTTTGATAACTATTTGATTTTTCAAAATTCAGCATATAAATACTACTTCCACATATAGGTTTCCATATTTTCTTATCTACTTTTTACATAGGTTTTCAAAAACCAAGCCAAGTTTTGAAAACTAAACAAAAAAGTTTTCAAAAACTTGTTTTTATTTTTAGAAATTGGCTAGAAATCAAATGTTTCTTAAAAAAAGATGAAAACCATTGTAGAGAAAATGAAAATCATTGTTGAGAAATTGTGAGAAAACAAGCACAGTTTTCAAAAACTAAATGGTTATCAAACATATCCTAAATAATTATCAAACATAATTTAAATGGTTATCAAACGAGCGTACACACTATCTAATTTTGAAACCTTCCAACGAAGTAAAATGTTAAAGCATAGTGTGGATAGTTGATAAGGATCATGATTCAACCTCCATTTCATGTGTTAAAAACTATTCTAAGGGACGAAGGAACATTTGGAGCTTTGGAGGTCAATGTGTGCAAGATTGAAGTTGACCATGAAGTTGCCACGAATAACACTTGAGTTTGCAATCATTTTGAAGACTTCATTTGTCATTTTAGAACATGAAATGGAGTCTTCAAAATGATTGCAAACTCAAGTGTTATTCGTGGCAACTTCATGGTCAACGTCAATCTTGCACACATTGACTTCCAAAGCTCCAAGAACATGAAATGAAGTCTTCAAAATGATTGCAAACTCAAGTGTTATTCGTGGCAACTCCATGGTCAACTTCAATCTTGCACACATTGACCTCCAAATGGTTATTTGTCCCTTAAAATAGTTTTTATCACATGAAATGGAGGTTGAATCGTGATCCTTATCAATAGTTGTCTAACAATTCTCTTTTATAAAGTTGTGGAAAGTGGTAGTCTAAGAAAAGAGAACCACAACATGGATATTCTTCAAAGTAGGGGCCAATGAGAAGGCTCTTAAATGCACTTCTAATGGATGAGAAAATAATTAAGGGACTGTTTGGGGTGCTGAGTGTATTATAATAGTCCGGATTATAATAGTCTATGAGTTATAATAGTCTGTAGAGTTACATAATTTGTGTTTAGGATGCAGAGTTATTTAGTTTAGGTAATAATAGTCTGTGTTTGGGGTGCAGAGTATTCCACAGACTATAATAACCCATGCTCCAAACAGCCCTTAAATTTCTATAAATCGATTGTTTGTTTCAGCCATAGCACGGGGTGATCTTTCTATTACAAGTACTTTGAATGAAAAAAATAACCAAAAAAAGAGAAAAGTGGATTGCCATGAGAAGTATTAATTAATGCCTTTCCTCTTCTCTATCTTTAAAAAAGGGAAAAACAAAAAAGGAATTCCACTATAAGTTATATCAAGGAAAAGCATATAGAAAAACATCCAAGTTGAATAAAGGACATTTTTAAAAAAAAAAAAGTTATCACATGATTAAAGCGATCTCTAGAAAAAAAAATTTATCACATGATTAAAGCGATCTCTAGTTATTCTATATATTGTTTCAAGCTCCCTAAATGTCGTCTTTTTTTTTCCTTAAAAACTACATGTTACTTGCATTTTTTCATAAAAATATTAAGTATTTAAAAGTTGCAAATGCCAAGTAATATGGAATTTGTAGTAGTGTCTATATATTGTTTCAAGCTCCCTAAATGTCGTCTTTTTTTTTTTCCTTCCTCTTTCTCAAGTTCAACAAATCTAGGAGTTGAGATCTAACCTTCACTCTTAAGGAAGGTAATAGATGTCCTTATCCAACGAGACACTCGAATTAGCAGTCGCCTAAAAGACTTATTGTAGAGTGTAATACATAGTCCTATCAAGCATGTACTTCTCCCACAACTCATTTTTGGAGAGTAAAGCACAATGACAAAAAGAGATAAATGGATTTATTCAAAAAAGGAAAAAGAAAAAAAAAAAGGGAGATCAATGGCTCCCAAACTTTCTAGCCCATTTTTCCAATCAAGAGGTGACTAATAGTTTGATTTCGTCCATAACTAACCATTTGAGATTTTTTTGTTTAGTTCAACAATTATGGAGTTGGAGATCGAATCATGATCTTTGGAATGGTAATTGCTATCTTATTCATTAAACTAAGTTTGGATTGACAACCATTCAGGAGGTTGGAATTAAGATATTATTGAAAAAAATTTCAAGAAGACAAATGTGGCTGCAATAATTTTAGCATTACAACAAAGATTGAATTTATACGATTAAAAGTGGGTATCATGTTCCTTGTAATAAATTGAGAAGACCCAACTAGTTCAAAATCAAAAGCTAGAAAAATGGTAGAAAAGGGTAATGGAGTACTGCTAACATCCCGAGTAAGAACCAATTATCTAGCTGGAAAAAATAGAATAGTACTCACATATATCATGTTAAATTACAAATTTAGTTCTTGAATTTTTATGTTTGTGTCTAATAGATTCTTGAAGTTTTAATTTTGTGTCTAATAAGTCCTTAAACTTAAAAAATGTTCAATAGATCTCTAAACTTTTAATTTTGTGTATAATAGGTCAGTCTTCGACATATTCAACATTTTCAAAAATTAACTAATCTACTATACATAAAATTAAATTTTTTTGTCTAATAGAATATTGAACTTTCAATTTATGTCTAATAGATTCGTGAATTTTAAAAAATATCGAATATGCCAATGACCTATTAAACACTGTTGAATGAGAAATTTTGGTCAATCCCAAATTGCCACATTATTATTCTAAATTAATGACAAAATTACAAATAATTAAATTTGGGACAAACACAAAATTAAAAGTTCAAGGGCTTATTAGATACAAAATCGAAAATTTAAGGATTTATTAGACATTTTTTAAAGTTCAAGTATCTATTAGATACAAAATTGATAGTTCATAGACCTATTAATTTTTTTTTAAAAGTTTAAAGATCTTATAAATACAACCTTAAAAGTTTTGAGACTAAACTGGTAATTTAATCTATATATTAATTATTAGACAATAGTAATCTTCTTACTAAAAATTTAATAGCTATTTATTATTTTTTTAATAAATAAAATTTCTTCACTCTCTCCTTTTCTGTAATTCATCTCTCATTGCTATAGAAAACCTAATGATAGTTAGTTGAATATTCCTATTATGTAAGGGGTTGTTTGAGGCGCTGAATGAGTTATAATAGTCTGGGTTATAATAATCTGTGGGATATAATAATCTGTAGAGTTATATAATATGTGTTTATGATGCAGAATTATTTAATTTGGGTTCTAATAGTTTGTATTTGGGGTACAAAGTATTCTACAGATTATTATAATCTATGATCCAAACAGCCTCTAAGTATTTTTCAAAAAGTTATGTACGCAAGTTGGTGGCATTGTTTTGTTTTTAATACAGTCGTATGCTAGTGATCCAAACGTCAATTTAATTAACTTTTTTTTGTTCATCAAAATTTTTATTTTTATTTTTATATTATTACATTTCTGAATAAATGGGCCGTATGATACTAACCTCTTGAAATCATTAATTAGAAGTAAAACGTAATGAAGGTTTGTTTTTTTATGAACTCAAAAAAAAATTAAAAAATATATATATAGAACTATAGAGGTGAAACGTTCAGTAATTATTAAAAAAAAAAAAAAAACCAATTTAAACAAATTCCTCGTTGAAATGCTGACGTCCTTGACAAGTGGATTATCAATTATTTATTTAAAAAAGTTTTTTTTTTCCTTTTTTACATTCCGAAAGGATCAAAAGCAAAACAACGTTTTTTTTTTTTTTTATAAAAAAAATTAATTACAAATTTAGTATATAAACTTTTAAGATGTTTATGAACTTTTAAAAGTATATAATAAATTCTTAAATTTTTAATTTTATCTTTAATAAATCTATGAATTTTTAATTTTGTGTATAATAAGTTTTTGATAAATTTGAAATTTTTAAAAATTAATTGATCTATTAGATATAAATTTGAATTTAATGTCTAATGGAATCTAAAATTTCAATTTTGTGTCTAATAGATTCATGAAATTTAAAAAAAATTGAAAGTTTAAGAACTAAATTTGTAATTTTAAAAGTTCAGGAATCAAATGACACAAACCTCAAAGTTTGGAGGCTAAATTTGTCATTTAACCTAAAAAAATCAAAAGAACATTTAAAACATATTGAACTATGCTTTAATTTATTAGTAATATAATGTTTATCCTACCGTGAATTCCTTATTGGCGTAAAAGTTTTTTCATTAGAGATGATAATGAAAGTATTGAAAATAGTAACAATAATTGGGTGAGTTAGTTTCAGAAAAAAAAAAAGAAAAATGGGTGAGTTACTATTTGCTAATCTAAATATAATTTAGTGAATAAAATATCTATTGCTATCTCATAAACTAATAATTTGATCTCACATCCACACAATTGTTGAATTAAAAAAAAATTAAAAAGTGAATTTTTTTAAAAAGGGAACATTTTGGTCTCAACCATTTGGCACCACTGAACTAAAGAATTGGTGATGCAATTGCCATATTGACATAAGTTGATATAAAAGTTCAAATATCAAAATGCACATTTAAATATTACCCTTTTTTTAGTTCAACAATTACAAGAATGAACCATCGACTTTGAAATGATAATGAATGTCTTCTCTACTAAGTTATGTTTGGATTAGGGTTCGTTTCAATAAATTGAACAACATCTAGAAATACAAGACAGGGAAAAAAAAAAGAATCAAAACCTAAAATCATTAGAAAAGGAATGTTGCTTTGCTTACTTGCTACCCATAAAGCTAAAAATTATGATGCCACAACCAAAAAAAAAATACATTGCTCTCTTCGATAATTTAAATTTTTTGCAGCCTTCTTCTCCGATAATTTCTCTAACAGGAACCATGCAAGCAAGCAACATTCCTAGAAAACAATGCAAGTTTGGTATCAAATTAATATGATTTAAGCTGAGAGTCGAGTCTTCAATTAAATTCATCACCATCTTCGAACACTCTGTGTTCATCTTTCTAACAACCAAAATCCGAATCCGACGAGCCTGCAACTGAGGCCTGAGATAAAATGGCGAAACAAAATCCGGCAGAAATCGGCGAGCCTTCCCCGCCAAAAAAAAAAGAGCAAAAACAGGTTGACGTGTTGAGGTTTCTGGAAGGTTCCATAGCCGGAAAAGAAGAGAAAGCATGGAAGGAAGTTGAGGAGAAATTTCGTACGCAAGTCAGCGATGGAAAACTTTTCAAGGACAAATTTGGAGCCTGCATTGGTGAAACTTTCTCTTTTCTCTTGCTCTCTGTGATTAATCTCCATTTGTTTACTTATATGGAGGAATTTCTGTTTGTTGTTTTCTGTTAGGGATGAATAAGGACTCCAAAGACTTTGCTGATGAACTGTTTGATGTATTGGCTAAGAGAAGAAAGATAGATGCTACCAAAGGGATTACTCTGCAACAATTGAAAGAGTTTTGGGAAGAATTGATAAAAGATGATCTGGATTCCAGGCTTGAGATTTTCTTCGACTTGTAAGCTTTCTCTCGTATCATCCTTAAATTCACCTGAACTCGAGCTATAAGTTTATCGTAACTTAACAGCTTAAGCTTTTGTCTATTGGAGTGTTCAAACCTGTGGTATTTCATTTCTTTGTCAATTGATATTGATAATCACTTGTTGGGTCTAAATGAGAGGAGTGTTAAAAGTATGAATTAAAGATAACTTATGGATTTAGTAGTGATTTAAACTTGATTTCAGGTGCGACAAAAATGACGACAATAAGATCTCAAAGGAAGAGGTGAAGACTGTATTGGAATGGACTGCTTCTGCAAACAAATTGACAAATATTAAAGAAGAAATTGAATCCTACGCATCTCTGATCATGGAAAAGCTTGATCCAGACGGCAATGGGTTTATTGAGGTATTAAAATGAATAAGAAAGATTTTAAAAAAAAAGGAAGAAGAAAAAGAAGGAATGACTCTTCTAATCTGGGTTTAAATTCTGTTTTGGTCCCTTAGCTTTCATTTTTGTTTTATTTTGGTCTTTAAACTTCCATATTTGTTTCATTTTAGTTCTTGAACTTTGAAAAATGTCTATTTTAGCTTTCGAACTTTAAAAAAATAACTATTTTAGTCCTAATTAATGATATAGCTTTGAGTATGTGTACTAGCATATTAATATGAACATGATTTAAAGACACAGGATAGAGACAAACATTGGGGACATTAGATGGAAAAATAATATAGCAAAGACCAAAATGATTAATTTTGAACTGTAGGGATGAAAATAGATATTTCGGAAGTTTATAGACCAAAATGTAACAAACATGAAAGTTCAAATATCAAAATAGACATTTTGAAAGTCAATGGACTAAAATGGAACAAATTTGAAAGTTCATTGACACAAATGGGATTTAAACCATTAATTTTCAGTTGAAATTCATCTCAAAGAATTGATGTTTTTAACAGATTGAGCATATGAAACTTTTAATCGGAGAGTTGTGGAATCCTGAAGAAGCCAAAATGCTGCAGACCCATAATGTTTCAGCCAGCAGTTTTCTGAGAGAAACCATAGAAATGATCAATGAGAATTGGAAAATAATCTGGGTTTTCACACTGTGGTTAGCCATAAATTTGGGTCTGTTTGTTTGGAAATTCATGGAATACAAGAACAAGGAGGCGTTTCAAGTGATGGGTTATTGCGTTTGTGTTGCAAAGGGATCAGCTGAGACTCTGAAATTCAATATGGGTCTCATTCTGTTTCTTGCTTGCAGAGGCACATTAACAAAACTTAGATCCACCTTTCTGAGCTCCATATTCCCTTTTGATGATCATATTTACTTTCACATGCTGGTTGGTGTAGCCATTTCAGTGGCCACTTTTGTTCATATGATTATGCATTTGGGATGTGGCTTTCCAAAACTGACCTCATGCCCAAGCAACAAACTCAGGGAAATTCTTGGGCCAAGTTTTGAGTTCAAGCAGCCAAGTTACTCTGATTTGGTTGCTAGTGTTCCTGGTGTTACTGGAATCCTCATGGTCGTTATAATGTCCTACTGCTTCACACTGGCAATTCCTTCACTCAGGACAACTAAGAAGTCAAAGAGATCCTTTCACCATTTGATAGGTTTCAATGCCTTCTGGTATGCACATCATTTGCTTTTTCTGGTCTACGTCTTACTGATTCTTCATGGCTACTTCATATCCCTAGCTCGGGACTGGTTGAAGAGAACAGTACGTATATCGCCAGTCTTATGGCTGTTAATCTTAAGTTATTATCTTCTTTCATATTATTAGTGCTATCAAGTTTAGGATGGATATGTTGGATAAAACAAGAAAAAAACCGAAAACTTTACAACTATATAATTAATCATGCATATTGAGTTGATAGAATCAAGAACATATGAGTAACAATTTAATCTAGATCCATAAAATGACATTACCCTTTAGAAGATGTTCGTAGACAAGAAAGATCTTTCTCAACTAAACACATCAAAATTAGAAACTCTCTCAGTCATAACATGAAAAGTGAACAAGTTTAGTAAATTATGGAGATCACATCCCTATATACCATTTATAGACTCATCCTTAAGCACCTATTAAGCTCAAGAGAGTCGATGGGGATCTAACTAGAAGTTTATACTCAATAAAAGTTCATGATCCACCTATAAGCTAATATTCAATAAAAATTCATGAACTCATAATTATGAAGTTACTTTAAACAACCTTGTAAAATAGCTCAATAATATCATTATATTTGATTCCCACACTTTAGTATTAGAATTAAAAATTCTAACGAGGTAATCACTGAATGAGCTTAACGATACGATAATTGGGATTAAATGAACAAAACCATAATTCAAATTGAACAAGTCAATGAAAGATAGCAATGATATGATCTGTGTGTCATTTTATCATCTCTCTTTATATGCAGACATGGATGTACATTGCATTCCCAATACTTCTGTATGCAAGCGAGAGACTTGCGATAGGATTCAACGAACGCAAACATAAAGTCAATGTTATAATGGTACAGAGATCTGCAAGCCTTTTATGTTTTCTATTGGACCAAACAGAACAAACTTTTTGTGTTTTTCCCGGATTTTGCAGGCAGTAGTATATAGTGGAAATGATCTAGTTGCACTACGCTTGGAAAAACCGAAAGGATTCAAGTACGAAAGTGGAATGTATCTGTTTGTTAAGTGCCCGGATATATCCAAATTTGAATGGTAATATCTCATATTTTAACTACTTGTGTTAAGAAGTTGATTGTTTAGGATGTTTGGAAGTATGATAACTTGATTTGGGATGTTTTTCACTGGATACAGGCATCCATTCTCTATAACTTCTGCACCAGGAGATGACTATTTAAGTGTCCATATACGTTCACTTGGAGATTGGACAAAAGAGATCATAAACAGATTTGAAAAGGTATTACGACATTTATTTCTGCCATTGGAGATTTAAATTTCTGATTTTTTGATCGATGATAGCCTTAACTAGTTATGCTCAAGTTGACAATATATCACTCTAATTTTTCTAGAAGCTTTTTGGAGGATACATATCTCTAATATATATCCTACCTTAGTTTTTTCTAGAAATATCTTGGAGATTGTATATATTAAATGTATGTGTTTACATAGACTCCAAAGAATTCGAGAATTTCATTACATAAGGATAGACTTTAAAAGAAATATCTAGGATATTTTATATCAATGAAGGACCTAAAAAAATCTATTTGCTTGAAACACAAGTATCTCTTGCTTGTGAATAGGGAAGTGTGTCTCCACATAGGAAGCAAGTGAGCAAAGACAATAAAAGTGAGAAAAGTGAGTAAGCGAGGTTTGAGAGAATAAGAGAGTATTCTCTCAAAAGCATCCATCTTTGTACTTTCTCAATAAAAGCTTATTTCCTTTTCTTTTTTCATCCATTTCTGGGCACTAAATTCAGAGGAAATGCAGGCATGTGAAGATGAAGATAAAACGAAAAGAGGTGGAATAATTAGACAGGAACGCATAGCCTCGGGATCAAGGTGAGTGAAAAGTGAAAACTCTGTCTTGTTCTGAGACAGATATGCAATTCACAAATGCTTATTAAATTGGTTTGGTTCTGTATTTTGCAGTGTTGAATGTCCTCAGATTTTCATTAAAGGACCATATGGAGCCCCAGCACAAAATTACAAGGACTTTGACATTCTCTTGCTCATAGGCCTTGGAATTGGGGCTACTCCAATGATTAGCATTTTGAAAGATGTATTAAACCACATCAAAACAAATGCACCCCAAAATGAAAGTGAAGCAAATCTTACTGTTAACAATCCAGTAAAAGAAGCGGTAAAAAAATGCCTTTAACTCATCAAACCATTTAAAAAAAAAAAAAAAAATCATTCTTTACCAAAAATGATTTTAAAAAGTCAGCTCAAAAATACTTTTTTTTTTTTTTCGAAAGTCATCCCAAACTCATTTTTATTTTTTATTATGAATAAGAACTCTCCACCCGCCGGCGACACTCCAAAGGTCCCAAAGAGAGCATATTTCTATTGGGTGACAAGCACACAAGAATCATTTGAATGGTTTAAAGGGGTCATGAACAACGTCGCAGAGTACGATAATAGAGTACGTCATAGATTAAACAAAAAAAAAAACTCACTCAATTTTCATATCCTATTTTTACTGGCCTGCAATTAGAACAATATTTGGTTGTATACTAGTGTGTAGGTATCTTCTTACACGTCACCATTAAAATTTTGACAGCTAGAAGAGAGAAAGTAAAAAAGTTTCAATTTCTCATTTTCCACATTTCTCTCTCCTAATGGTCAAAAAATTAATTATGGTGTATAAGAAAATATCTACACACCGATATGCAACCAAGTAATGTTCCAGCAAATAACCAGTTTAACCAATCCATTTAAACCATTTCAGAAAGTAATTGAAATGCACAACCATTTAAGTTGCATGCAAAAGGAAGGAGATGCACGATCCGTGTTCATTACCATTCTGCAAAATATACAGAGTGAAATAGATATCATCTCTGGAAGCCGGGTAAATAATTTTGAACACAACTTACAAACAACTAACTTTTCCACACAAAAAAAAAAAAAATGTTAAATTATAAATTTGGTCTTTTTAATTTGGAGAAAGTTAGAATTTAGTCTTTACAGTTTAAATGTTAGAATTTCATCCATATGATTCGATAAAATGTCATAAGTAGTCTCTATAGTTTGATAGTGAGTTTTATGGATGTTTTAAATAATAGGGACTAAATTCTAACTTTCTCCAAATTATAGAGACCAAATTTTAATTTAACCAAAAAAATATTTTTCTACATCATGTATCAGCTTGTGTGTATTTTGAGTTTTAACACATCAATAATCACAGATAAGGGCTCGTTATGGAAGACCTGACTGGGAAAAAGTTTTCTCAAAGTTGGAATCTACACACAAAGGTTCTAAAATAGGTGAGAATTAGTTAAAATGCCAAATTAATGTAAACAAAGAATTAAAAAATGAAACCTCATTTAAATTGATTTTGTGTTGGGTTTTGGTTTTGCAGGTGTATTTTACTGTGGACCATCCTCTTCTAAGAAATTTCATCTTCTCTGCAAAAAATATAGCCGTGGCTCAACAGAATTTCACTTCCACGAGGAGAACTTTTAGCAAATTTAATTCTCACCAAAATCTTTAAAACAAGTATTATAAATAACCCCATTTGTTGGAGAATGAATTGCTCCACTTCGGCTGCTCTCTAATAATTGTTGCCAAAAAGGGATATTGACTTCAATAAGGAAAAAATATGTGTTCATATATATCAACACATACGTTATTTTTATTCCTTGCACTACACTTCTACTCCTTTTTTTTTATTAATTGATATATTTACTTGTATAACAACTATTGTTAATCAGTTGTACATGGATAGTTAGTTGGTTACTTCCATTTCCTATATATACAGAGGGATACTTGTGTATTAAATGTATGATATTCAGTATTAATAAAATCTCTTTCTTCCCTCTATACACGTGTTATGGTATCAAAGATCATTAAATCCAAACGGGTATTCGATCCAAAAATTAAAATTGGGATCCGATCCAAGAATGGTGTACCCAAAGAGGCACCAATCTTGAGGGGGCATGTTAAGGATCCCACATTGGAAAAATGTAGAGAGACTTTACAATTTATAAGATATATGAGCTACTCCTCTCATTGCCAATTGGTTTTGAGATAGAACCACATGTAATCTAATATGGTATCAGAGCAATGGTGGGTGCAATCGAATGATGTAGAATATAAGGATTCAATTGTACCTCGATATCAGAAGCATCCATGGTAGGATCGACAGCCATGGTGAAAGGAAAATCAAGAACAGAGATGAACCAAGTCTCCAATGCGAAGGCACAAGGAAAGAGAACACCAAAAAAAACGGCTAAAAAAATGCAAAGAAAGTGGTCCTATGTATTAACACGTAAGAAATCTCAAATGCATTACGCACTCAGTAAGTATATCTCTTATCATGCTTACTCTCCATCTTACTGAGCTTTTCTCCTCAATGTCAGTGCAGAATATGAACCTTCGTTTTATCATCAAGTCGTTCAATTTCCCCATTGGCGAACTGCTATGAATGAAGAGCTTCAAGCGATGGAACGAACAAAGACTTGGTCTATTGTTCCTTTGCCATTTGGAC
Source organism: Trichosanthes truncata (assembly GCA_033996785.1). Classification (NCBI taxonomy): domain Eukaryota; kingdom Viridiplantae; phylum Streptophyta; class Magnoliopsida; order Cucurbitales; family Cucurbitaceae; genus Trichosanthes; species Trichosanthes truncata. The sequence continues at coordinate 20,466,450 of JAWPNB010000008.1, read as the reverse complement.
ATCGTGCAATTGGTTGTAAAAGAGTCTATTGGGTCAAGTACAAATCTGATGGAACCGTAGATAGTTACAAGGCCCGCCTTGTGGCTAAAGGATACAATCAACAAGAGGGTGTTGATTTTATGGATACATTCTCTCCCGTTGCTAAGATTGTTACTGTCAAGGTACTCCTTACTCTAGCAACTTCTTTTAATTGGCCTTTAACTCAAATGGATGTGAACAATGCTTTCCTCAATGGTGACTTGTTTGAGGAGGTTTACATGACTTTACTTTTGGGATATAAAGCATCCATTAAGGGGGAGAAACTAGCATGTCGATTGCATAAATCCATTTATGGCTTGAAGCAAGCTTCTCGCTAATGGTTCATGAAATTTTCTGTTGCCTTGCTCACTCATGCTTTTAGCCAATCCAAGTCAGATTATTCCCTATTCACTCGGGGTACTGGTACTTCTTCTGTCGCATTGCTTGTATACATTGATGATATCTTATTAACCAGGCCCTCATTGACCATTATTGAATCTGTCAAAAATGTGCTTAAGTCTCATTTTATGCTCAAAGACTTAGGTCCGGTGAAATACTTTCTTGGTTTAGAATTGGCTCGATCTCAGCAAGGACTTTTCTTATCTCAGCGGAAGTACTGTCTTCAAATCCTCAAAGACACCAATCTCTTTACTGCTAAACCTGCATTATTACCTATGGATCCTAACATCAAGCTTTCGAAATCTACTGGTGTGCCTTTGTAGGATGATGAATGTACTACTTACAAAAGAATAATAGGGCGCTTGCTGTACCTACAAATTTCCAGACCTGACATATGTTTTGTTGTCCATAGATTGAGCCAATTTCTACAACAACCAACCTCTACACATTTACAAGCTGCATTTCATCTTTTACGCTACTTGAAAGGGTCACCAGGGCAAGGAGTCCTTCTACGGAAAACTCCTAACTTTCAGCTCAAGGCTTTTGTTGATGCTGACTGAGGAGCTTGCCTTGACACACGAAGATCAGTGACCGGTATTTGTGTGTTTATGGGAGAATCCTTGATTGCCTGGAAATCTAAAAAGCAAGCTACTGTATCCCGATCATCGGCTGAGGCAGAGTATTGTGGACTTGCCTCGGTGACTAGTGAATTGCTATGGATTCATCAATTGCTTCAAGATTTACATATTAAAGTCGTTACTCCAGCTATTGTCTATTGTGACAATCAAGCTGACGGGGAATGAAATGGGGGGCGGGGACGGGGACGGAGAATCCATTCCCCGGCCCCGCCCCGCCCTGTGGACATCTCTAATTTGAACATCTCTCCAGTTAGCAGGCATGTTTACTAAGGCTTTGGCATCTCCTATATTGAAGACTTTGATGGGCAAGTTGGGTATTTTAGATATCCACATTCCAACTTGAGGGGGAGTATTAACTGATATTTTTACTTGTATAACAACTATTGTTAATCAGTTGTACATGGATAGTTAGTTGGTTACTTCCATTTCCTGTATATACAGAGGGATACTTGTGTATTAAATGTATGAGATTCAGTATTAATAAAATCTCTTTCTTCTCTCTATACACGTGTTATTTTTTTCTTTTACGTTCAATAATTGCAAGGTGGATGATCGAACCATCGACCTTTGGAATGGTGATTGGTACTTTATCCACTTAGCTATATTCAGATTGGCCGCCCACTTCTACTTCTTTTGATTGCCCTCCAATTTGAAACATGAGGGATTGCAAGTGATCATGATTTTTATTCTCCCTCGTGCTTCATGCACACGATTAGGGTAGAGCTAAAAATTTACGTTTTCAATTTCTATATGTATCTTTTAATTTGAAAATTTACGAAGAAAAATAATAAAAAAAAAACATTTAAATTTCAACTTTCATAACACAATTTTTAACCTAAGACGAGCTAAGAAGGAAGACAACTTCCTTGCACAACCATGTAAAATGATCATCTTCTTCTACCAAATAGGAGGGTCACATAAGTGTTATTTGCTCATAAATTTGTCTACGTATGTACTTCTATCAACTCCCTTAGCTTTATGTTAACTTCTTTATGTTAACTTTAGGGTTAAAATACCTTTTAGAACAAAATATGCTTTTGGTTCTTAAGGTTTGAGTTTGGTATTTAATTTGTTCATGACATTTCAAAAGTGACATTTTAGTTCTTGGAGCTTGAAAAATGACTCTAAATGGTCTCCTTTGAAACTTTAGGAATAAAATAGACATCAACTTCAAACTTCAAAGACTAAAAAGTATTTTGCCATATTATTGCGGACTCAAGACCTTATATTCTACATTGATACTATATAAATTGCAACTGAAATTCAAAGTTTAAAACCGGTATATTATCATTTTTTTTTTTGGAAAAACGATTATCATGTTTTTAATTAAACTTCTACTTAATTATACATTTCGAAATCTACCTTTTTTTTTCTTTGAAGCATAAGATAGAGAAACCAACTTAAACACAACTCAACTAGTCAAAGTATTACTTACCTTTTCACATGTTGGGAGTTCAAATCTCCAACTCTTGTAAGTTGAACTCGAAGGAAAAAAAAAATTGAAATGAAGGGTGTGGTTTGGTTTAAACACTTCTCTAAAAATTATTTTTAATAAAAATGTTTTTACATCTTAATGTATTAACAAAAATGGTTGCACTATATTAAAAAGTATTTCTCACTACATATTTTGAAGATTTTCAGTTAATCACTTGAAAGTAATTTTTTAGTAATCCATCTGTCCAATGTTTCTTCAAAAATAGTTTTCAAATTAACTAAAATTTTTAAAAAGTGCTTATTATTGATTAAATCTTTTTAAAAAATACTTTTGATCATCTAAAATCACTCTAGAAGTTATACCAAATACACTTCAAATCATTATTTTTTTTTTAAACATACATTTAGAAAAATAGATTTAGTTTAAGAAGACATTTCTTTCAAAAACTATTTCAAACAAAGTAGAAGCATGGTTAAGAAAAGTAATGACTTTTATCATAGCATTTAATTTTTTAAAAAAAAATACTAACAAGTAACAACATATATATAATCAAATGAAAGGGAAAAAAAAGGAAATAGAGAGATTGGAATATGTAGATGTCAGAAGTGTCAAGTCTGATGGGGTGTGTGTAGAATGGTACCCATATTTTTAAAGCATTGACTTAGACCTCAAAGATTCTAAACCATTCCAAACCCAAACCCTTCACAGTTACAGATATGGCTTAGGGCTAATGGCAGTGACTGGTCATCAACAATTTCATCTCTTCTATTACCTGCTATTGCCTGTCGCTTCATTTTCACCTTTCAAAATGTCACTCACTACTTCAGATGACGTATTATGTTAAATATTGTTATTTATTCTTCACCACATCATTTTTATTGATTGCTTACTTTACTTTGTTATTTTTATGTTTAAAAAACTAATCAATGATATATTAGGACCTTTCTTTAGAGTGGAAAATTTTTTTTTGCAAACTTGAGTATAGTTCAATTGGTTAAGATATGTATTTTTGTCTAAAAAGTTAGAGGTTTGAATCTTATTACTTCACATGTTATTGAACTAAAAAAAAATTAGTAGAAATTGTTTCTTTTGTAAAGTTAATTTAACTCATTAGTTTGGTTGATATGTACTTTTATTTTAGGTTGTTTGAGAGTGTTTTCAACACAAGTTTAAAGCACTTTTGTTATGCTCAAAAGCACTTTTCTTTTTAAATTATTGTGTTTGAAAGTAACATTAAAGTGTTCTTGAAAAAGGTTAAAAGTACTTAAAGCGCTTTATATTGAAGCTATTTTTGGCTAGAAAGTACTTCGAAGTATTTTTATAATTTTTATGTAAGCATTTTTCATCAAAGTATTTAAAATGTTGTCGAAGTAGTCCCAAATGCACCGAGTGTCCCGATCTAAACTAGAAATATTAGGGTAGAAACTTCAACGCAAAGTCTTGCAGTGGTCTTACTATCAAATATAATTAAGCTTAGAAAACAATAAAAATGTCCCCCAAGGTTACAATAATTTATCAACTTTAGGGTTTTGTTCAATACGTTAATAAATTCAAACTTCTTCCTTAAAAATATATTTATTTTATCATCTAAAAACATCTATAAGACTAAAACCCAAACATACTAAAAAAAATCAAATAAATCCGCATTTTGTATGAATGTAAACCTTTAAACTTTAAAAAATTTGACATTAAAAAAAAAGTCAGTTAACAAAAAAGTTATTCAATATGGCCAACTACATTGTAGTTGTCTCCTTTAAATTCTTGAATGTGCATAAATTGTAAAGATATTTCGATTTTGTATCTAGTGATTATTAGAAAGCATGAAAATTTTTGAATCCACATGCTATAATTATTTAGTGGTGGCCTCGTAGAATAATTTTTGAATCGTGGGCGATAACCCCAGCAAATAACAATCTAATCTCGATGTTTGTTTAACTTTAACCAATTTAACGGCAGGCCCACCATAAAATATTGTATAATAAAAATGCCACATGCATAGAAACACACAGAGAAAGAGAATTGAGAAGGCCGAGGCAGAATGTGAATAATGGAAAGTAGTGGAATAGAAACTAGGTGTTGAAAGTGAAACGGCAAATCAGATCTTTCTTCTACCATTTTTTACATTATTCATTTAAAACCCTAAACCAAACCTACTCTCCCTGTCCCTAACCCTACCCTTTCCTTTTCTTTTCTTCAATTCCTTTTTCTTTTCTTTTTCTCACTAATGGCCCCATCCGCTATTTCCACTCCCGCTTTCTTCCTCCTTCACCCAACTCCCCCTCACTGGAAACAGCTCCAACGTCCTTAATGTCCCACTACGACATGTCGTCTCTGCATCTCCATCCTCATTCTCCGCCCCCGTCGTCCCATCGTCGCCACCGAACCACATCCTCCCGCCACTCTCCACCTTCGTTGTTGACCCCTCTTCACTCTCCCTCTGCGTAAACAAAACATCGCTACTTCAACTCAAAAGTTTAAGTTAATAGGTTATATATAATATAAATTGCGTAAAATAGCCAACATAAACATAATTATTAAGACATGAAGGAGGAGGTTCAAATCTTTACTTCTGCATTTGTTGGATGCTATAAAAAAGTAACATAAAATAAATACGTGTTTTTAAATATTAAAGAGTTTAAAATTTTACAAAAACGCCATCACTCAAATGTAAAAGATCATAGGTCCGAATTATAATTTTTGAAAACAATATATGTATATATAAATATACCTCAAGAAAACAGGCAGTTGGAAGCGGGAGTAGTTGCGGAACACGCTGGTTTTGTGGCTGCTGAAGGAAGTAGTGAAACAACTGGTGCTCATCAAAACGGTGGCGTTTCATGAACAACTGGTGCTGCTGAAGCTGAAGGTGCTTGTAAAGCTTCCTCCGCAGCTTCTGGCGGTCTCTAGCCTTATGATTCTGAAACCAATAGAAGACATTTTTGCCTTCAATCTTTCCATAAAAAGAAAGATGAGAAGTAATGTGCTGGATCTGCGTAGCATTAGGAGTTTTCAAGCCATTTCTATAAATCTCCTCCAAAATCATAACTTGTTCTGGCGTCGGACACCATCTTGACGGAGTAGCCGCAGGGGACATAATTGTGTTTTTGTTTAGAAGATAAAATATTCAACGTTAACTTTGTGTGCTTTTGTGTTGTTGGTTGTTGTTGTTGTGTCTTTTGTTTTGTTGGTTGGTGCTTTTTGGAGAAATAATGTGTGTAGTATATATAGAAAGAAAGAAGTGTTGACAGAAAGAACCAGTGGATAAAGGGAGAGAGGGACAAGGAGGAAAGAAAATGGAAGGGGCTAAAAAGTCATGGTTTGAGTGAGAGAGAGAAAAGAAAGAGAAAGTTGATGCAGAAGTGTCATTCATGCTATGTTTCCCTTGGGAGAGCCATTCATCTCTAGATTTCAGCCCCACAAGAGAAACAGAAACCAAACTAAATATATTAAAAAAAAAAATTAACTGAACAAACGGTACACTGACTTTTATCAGCTTACCAAGGAAAACTAATAAATGTGTGTTTTTTTTATATATATATCATATATGTGTCTTGGAAAGAAAGAGAATGTGGACAGAAAGCCAATTTAGGGTAGGAAAAGAAGAGCAAAGTTATGTATATTAGGGAAATAAGGAGGTCAAAGTATTAAGATATTAGAGAGAGCATAGGGTAAACTAGGCTATAGAGACAAGCTTTTTGTGAGGACCTAATAAAAAAAATTCTCACATCATGGTCTACTTTTTTTTCTTTTTTTTTTTTTTTTTTTGGTAGGACTTAACTTGAGCATAGCTAGACTTGTTAAAACATTATATATTTGATTATAAAATAACTAGAAGGTTGTACTTAAAATAAAAACTTTTTGACGAGGTAGGTTTCTTTTTAACTAAACATATTAGCTAATATGGAGAAGGGTACAAAAAATTAGAAAAAAGTTAGATTTCAAAAACAAAAAAAGATTTTTTTTATTTTTTAATTTTACGTATTTTTAAAAGTATTTTCCATAATTTAGAATTTGAAAAAGTGAATAAACTATCAAACAATCAAATTTTGGATTTGATTTTTTTTTTCTTCCCACAAGTCACAACAACGCCTCTTTGTTTTTCCTATTTTCACACCCATCCTCCTCTCACTTTGATTTTTTTTTTACATTTCCTATTAAATATCTAATTTAGCATTTTTAAGACTAAATATATATTTTAGTTCCTAATATTTTGGGTTTCTTTTTTAATGTAGTCCTTGTTAATGTTTAAAAAGGTTCAATTGAGTCTCAAATTATGTATAAATATTTTTCAATTTAGCCCAAATTGAAACCAAACTTAAATCATAAAGACTCGAGTTGAAACTTCTAAACTACAACCACATTAAAATCATACTAAAATAAATAGGGACCAAATCTATAATTTAATGTAATTTTAGAAATTTAGAGGAGGAATTAGAAATTTTACTCTATTAGATATTTTTTCTCCTCTAAATTTTTGTCAATTCAATAAACATTATACCATATAAATTTATCATCAGCCAATACTAACATTCACCAACGAATAGAAATTAAAATGAAAAATTGTAAAACCTACTTGTCTAAATTGAAATTATTTAAACAGTAGGGACTAAATTAAAAATATATATAGGTTAAGATGGAAAACATATTCATTCTTTTTATTAAAAAAATACTAAATTAGTTCTTTAATTGAAAATGTTAAAAAAAAAAAAAAACAAAATGAGTGAAGAAGGGAAAGGAGTGTGAAAATAGGAAAAACAAATAGGTGTTAGAACAAGATGATTATGTCATCATCACCTCGTAAAATGATTACTACGACTTTCTCAACGGAATGAACAAGACGGCCAGTAGCTTCCGACTTGGGGCTTCACTTCAGATCTCACAAGTCCTTTTCCTTCTTCTCTCAATCAGTCCACCTAACCAATCAAAATACGCCAACTCGGATGCCTTAATTCTCCCCATATTCCACCTCATCAATTCATTAATTCAAAAACATTGAATTTTCGTAATTTATTTATTTAATTATTTTCCACATTGGGATGGAAATTGGAAAACGTCGCGTCTTGGATAAAGCGGTGCATCAGAAAGTTCATAAATGCGAGGGCCCCACTACACTCAGCGAGCCTCTGTCTGTCGAATAATCTCAGTCGTCCGTTTGTCGCCACTCCGCGACGATCGTCAAACAAAATGCGGGGTGTGGCCGTTTTTTACTCCAAAAAAGGACGGTAAATTTTGACTCTGCAAAAAGAAGGAGAAGCAAAACGACATCGCAGAGTACATTGCCTTCCACTTATTATTATGTTTTGGATCTTAAAAATTCCAATTCAATCTGCTACTGCCCAGAAATTCAACGAGCATGCCTTTCTTTCTCTTTTTTTACTATGAATTATTCTTTAAGCTTTTTTCTTTTTTCTTTTTTCCACAGACATGGTCGGCCTGGCTCTCGAAACGACAAAATCAGCAATTCAAATCACTTGGGCAGAATGGTAATTTTCCCCTCCTGAACTCTAGACAATGATCCTGATCGAATTGCGTGGGCCCGGGCCCGCCCATCCGATTCCGTAGGGCCCACAAAACCTACCATCCCGTGTGTCTCGACATAGTGGAGTAAATGAATGTGTGCGTGTGTTTTTTTTTTTTTGGTAAATAAAGCAGCGTTTTTAAAAATTGTAAATGAGGAATTATTTTAAATTAAATTAACAAGACGACGACGTATGGTCTAATCAACATGAAGGGGGTCGTGAGTTTTGCATGGGATTGAATGGCTTGATTGGACGGCTCCTTGTGTCAATCAGGCTGTGGTCATCTCCCTCTGATCCAGTACCATTTTCCCCTTCCCCGTCATCATTTCGTAATTATAGTGTCTTTCCTCTTTTTTATATCCTATTACATATTTTTATTAAATTAAAACGATGTTGGGAAATTTGAAAATGTATATGGAGATAAATTCTCCAGCGTGGCGTGGCGAATAGTAATTTTAAAAATTCAAAGAGGGAAATTAAAATCAAGAGATCGTACAATGTATTTACTGTAATATGTCTTGTCTTTTGTAAATGTGTAGCCTTGTAGGGTCTAATAGGACGATGTATAATATTACATGAGAAGAACAATAGACGCCTCAAGATTTTATCAATCATAGGTATAATCTTTCTAGATTTCTCGCTTAAGCACCAACATTATTACAATATTGCTAATGCCCCCTCCGAAACTTGAGTATTATATTATTCTCCACCACAATGATTAAAAAAACTCAAAGTTGTTAGTGTATGGTTCTATCTAGGCTAAATATATCGATGTTAAAGCCTCTAATTTTTTTGGACGATTTTTTATTTGGTCTTTAATTTTTTTAAAATTATTCATTTTATCTTTAATGTATTAAAAATTATCAATTAAGTTGTTCTATTAAAAAAAAATGTTAAATTTTTGTAAATAGAAAGTTTATGTGACATTAAATTATTTTTTATTAACATTTTTTATTATTTTATGGGTTAGATTTTGATGATGTATGAGTTGAGTTTCATATGTCAAATAGCATTCTAATGATATGTTCATGTGTCCAAATATGTCAAAAAAGTATTAAGTTAATAATATATCAACTTTTTGTTAACAAAATCTTAGCACTTTTTTTTTTTAATGAAAGTAACTAATTAAAATTTTTTAATAGATTGAGAATGAAATTGAAAATTACAAAAGGCTAAGAACCAAGAGGAGAATTACCTGATTATAAGCTAAAATTTAAGCTTGTATTTGTTTTTCTTTTTTTAATAAAAATTTGTATTGTAACATTGCATATGGGTAATCACGGTGCCCAAGTAGCAGGTAAGTGGAAAAATTATTCAATAAGATCATTACAATGTGTAATTACCAATTAACAACGATTGGATGTAGATTCAAAGTACTTTTTCAGTTTATATACATACATCAAACAGTACAAAATTGTCAACTACGTTGTGGTGGTCTCTTCGAATAATTTCTTAGGTGAGAGATGAGTTTTTGCTACATTCACCTCTCTAGTTGTGTTCTTACAAATGCCTCTTCATTAGGATTCTGACTAAACTTCAATGTGAATTTCAACTTGGATAGCACATCTTCCATACTTCTATAATAATGCTATATATATTACCTAATTTGACCCAAGCTATCGCATCACTTTACTTTTAGTTTCACCTAAGTGATTTCACACCAATGGAAAATAGTCGTCTTTACTTTTATATATTTATAATCTTTTGTTATCTCTAACTAGCTAGCATAAGACTTTCTTGTCTAACCAATATGAAACTTTGGTAACACTCCCCCAACGCCTTTTACGAAGAGTGTACGGTTTAAAAGGACAAGGTTTTAAAAAAATTTAAGAAAAAAATTGTGTAGTCAAAATAGGATTTAAAAAGGGCAAAGAAATGAAGGGAATGCAATAAAGTTGAGGTGGGCATGCATGGAGTGATTGATTGGGCAGGACGTGAAACACAAGTCGGTCAGCCTCACCCAAACACAGAGCCGTACTATGGTCATGCCAAACCCATGCTTACCACTCCCTATAATATTAGCTTCTCCCTCTGAAACCTTGAATGACAGCTACTTTAGGATCATAAATTTAAAAAAAAAAAAAAACGTATATAATGAAAATCAATATTCTACATAATATCTTTCTTTCCTATAGAATAAAAGCTTAATTAAATTATAATTTAGTTCTTTACTTTACACTTTGTCAATCCACTCTAGACATACTAACAAAAAAGCTGACATGCCAAGATAGAAGCTCACGTAATGTCATTTTAGCTTTTTGCTGGTTAGCGTAATATCTAGAATTTGATCGATTTTTTTAGCTAGTCAGCTCTGATTTTATTTTTTCTTTTTTATATCAATGGTATAATATTTTAATTAGTTGAGATATATTAAAGTTAGTTATAATCAATTATGAAATACAAATAAACAAAAGTAATTTTCTAGCTTTACAGTCATAAGGATAAGCTAGTGTATGATAAATAAGTTACTTAAACTATATATATATATATTGTTTTGTCTCAATTATTGAAGTCTCGTTGAATGTTGCGCTATATCAAAGTTTCAATTTTATCTTTTACATTTTAAGTCTTTTTAATTTAATCAAGTTTTACTAGCCACTTAATGGCGAAACTCTTTTCACAAAATTATGATGTGAGTAGAAAATGTTATTATTAATTGATTTGGATGTCCCTTCCATTGAAATTTAGGGTGTGTTTGGATAGACTTTTCAAGTGTTTAATTTTTTTTTTTTTTTTAAAAAAACCACTCAAAATTACTCTTTTAAAAATGAGTTTGAGAAATAAACTATTTTGAGTAAAACATTTAAATTCAAATTCTAGAAAAAATTATTTTTAAGTGTTTAATTTAGAATTCCATCTAAATTTTCATGAAAATGACCAAAATATCCTCCCACTACCTTCACTACCCTATGACTGTTGCCGCCTACCACTAGCAATCGCCACTATCGACAACCATCATTGACTACTGCTAGCGACCCCCGATGACCATCACTGGCAAATGTACTAGCGACCACTGAATGTTACCAGCAACCAAAGGCGACCGCTACCATCGGCAACACATACCGACAACCACTGGATTCCGCTGCCAACAACCACCTCTGGCATCCACCGCCGACAACCGCGACCACTAGATTTCGCTGCCACCCACCGCCGATTACCACCAAATTCCCTTGCCATCTGTCGCCACTTTACCGTCGGCGACCACTTCGCTGACCATCGCAGGTGATCAAAGTGTATTAAATACAAATGTGAAGTTATTAGATCATAGTGTTTAATAGTCATCATTTATAGTAATTTTACATTTATAGAAGCATTTTTAGTGTTGAGCAAACCAAACAAACGTGTGTATAAAAATATTTTTAAAATATATATAACCAAACATCTGAGTGTCTTCATTTTAAACTATTTTTATAAAAAAATGTTTTAAAGAAAGTGCATTTTTAATAACATTTTTTTTACCAGCAATCCAAATCGGTAAAAAGTAGGTACACTACTATATGCAATGTGCTAATTTCACATTGCGTGGTTTGGAATAATTGATGCGACTTTAAATGGGTTGATGTTATGAAAAGTAGGTACACTACTATATTAATAATTAACATTTTATTAAAAAAAATATTTTAAAATTCACATATAACTCGTGACACTGAAAAATTGTTTGAATAAACTTGATAAACATTTGATAATCATTTGATTTTTAAAAATTAAGCTTATAAAATACTACTTCTAAATATGAGTTCTTGTTTTGTTATCTATTTCTTACAAATATTTTCAAAATCCAAGCTAAATTTTAAAAACTAAAAAAAAAAGATAGTTTTTAAATATTTATTTTTGTTTTTGAAATTTGACTAAGAATTTAAATATTTCTACAAGAAAGATGGCAACTATGGTAAGAAATAGTGAAAAACAAGCACAATTTTAAAAAATCAAATGATTATCAAATACGGACGTTATTAAATTTTAAATTTTATAATTTCTTTTACAGAAGAACCAACATCCTATCAAATAAACAAGAATCACAAAAACTTTCACTGAGAAGAAGAATTACACAAACTTATGCAATAAAGTATTCTCATCAACAAATGAGCTGGCTCAGGCACAAAGTCAATCACCAGACGGATAATGAATATGCCTAGGTACATTACATTTCAAATTGTATGTTTAACTTGCTATGTCATATGAGGAAAATTTTCCCCCATTTGATTAAACCAAGTTTGTACAATTTTGTAAATATATTATTGTTGAAATTTATGAGCAATTTTAGGAGACTTACAACTTGATTGTGTTGGAATTAATTTATGAGTTTTTGACATATTGTTATGTCATTTTGTGTTAAATTAGTTGGTGATTGCAGTAAAAATTAAACATAGTAAATAATATTACAACACTTTTTAAGTTTAAACGCTTGTAGTTCTAAAGTTTAATTTGAATAATTTAAAAGGTTAGCTTAAAAATTGGTACCCATTGGCAAATCCTTGTAGAATTCAAACTTTTCTCAAATGATATAAGGAAGAATTTGGAATGAATATATATATATATATATATATATATATAGAAAAATTACACTTTTAGTCTATAAAATTTGAGTTTTGTGCGGAATCTTGAGGTTTAAGAAAAACACATTAGTTTCTAAGATTTAAAAATTTGTTCTAAAAGATCTCCAATTTACACGATGTGGTGGTTAAATTGTTAATTGTAATTTGTTGGCTTTGCATTTAATATATTTTTTAGGGACTATATGAGATAGGCATTCCTCTCTCCTTTCCTATTTTCCTTTTTTTCTCTTTTTCTCCTTTCCTATTTTCCTTTCTTTCTCTTTTTCCTCCTTTAGTGAACCTTATCATCATATAGTGTTCCGTTTCACTCTTTGCTAGTCGTCGCTATTATCCTCTCTAGCTGCCTTCGCTAAATTATTTAGAATTAGTTTCTAAAACTTAAAAACTAATGTCTTTATTTTGAAATCTCAAAAACTAGATGAATGTCACATTCAAATCTCGCTAACTATAAGTATATTATGCTGAGATATATACTATTTATTTAAAATTGACATAAAACGAGGGAGACAAAGGGAATTAATGATCAGTCACATCTACGTACATCTACAACAAAAGTAGTAAATATTCTGAATGCAACTTTCCATCACCGTTTCACCAAATCTCTGTAAATCGTCTGTCTGTTTTTTTTTTTCCCTTTCGTTTTCTTTTTTGAAAGAAACATTTCCTTGTTTTCTTATTAATGAAGAAGATAATAAATGCCCATCCAATTCCATTATTTCCCTCTCTTCTGTTTTCTATTTATTGCTGATGGAGCTTTTCAAAAGGTCCCAACTTCCCATTTAAATTTAGCAAGTTTAATAATCCCTCCCCAAAACAAACTAAATGATTTTAGTAATTTTATTGATGATGATGAAAGTTTATAATCTAATAAAAAAAAATGTTGGAACATCACAGTAGACAATTAGGGAGCTTTATTTAATTAAAATTGTGCGACATTGTAAGAAATTAATCTATTTAACAAGATAATTAAATACATTTGGGGAATTTAATTGAACTTATGCCTTAAATGTTGGCTGGCTGCGAAGACTTTTCTATTGCGTTTGATGCCAAAAGGAGTGACTTCACCTCGGCACGTGTCGAATCCATGCCAAACGTGTCGAGGCAAAACTCGTCGGAAATAGAAATAATTGGAGCTTAGATGTGGGCCCTCCAGTGACCGGACTTGGACGAATCCCGGCCGCCAGTCGTCTGCGCCGGCGAGTTTCAGGTACAGGTAACAAATCGGCGACGTCACGCATTTTCCGGTCACTTGGAACTGATCCACCATGCAAGCTTGAAACGGCTTTCTCGACATGTCGTCCAGAACTTGGGGTTCTAAAGGATCCACCCTCCTCACGTGCTTTGAATTCAAACGTCTTACGATTATGTCGTTCGAATTCGTGTCGCCGAATCTCAGGCTGACGTGGTTCGATGTGTCGGCGCCCTTCGTGCAGGTTGTTTCGACGGTGACGGCGTACAGACAAGTTTTCTGCAATTTAGATGATTAATAAACGAAGGTTAAATAACAATTAACAAACTTTTATTTATATGGTTTGAGAATAATTTCAATTTAGTTTCCGATAATTTTGGAAGTATTAATTTATTTCCTATAATTTAAGTTAGTTTTAGCTTGATTTTTATGGTTTAGATTTAATTTTAATTTGGTCCTTATGATTTGAGTTGAGTTTCAATTTGATTCTTACCATTTGAATTCAATTGCAATTTGATTTATATGGTTTGAGTGAGATTTTATCTGATCCTTGTAGTTTGAGTTTAGTATCATGGTCCTTACAAATTTAAAAGTTTCAATATGATATCTATCATTAGTTACATTTCACAAATCATTTTTGTTGTGAACATATGGATAAAAAAAATGTGGCAATGAGCATAAGTTTCTATTTGGTTAACTGTATTAGTTGATTGACTATATTAGGATTTAGAACATGAATATTTTCGGATGGGTAAAACAGAGAACTTGTGGGATTTAACCAGACCAGAGGACCAAATTGAAACTAAATTCAAACTAGAGAGATTTTATTATTATTATTATTATTATTTGAGTTTGACAACATGTGAGAGTGTAGAATTGGAATCCCTGATCTCTTGGTAGAGGTCAGACATATGTCTTAACCACTTAAGCTATGCTCAAGTTGGCCAAACTAAAGAGACCAACTTGAAACCAATCAAATACCGTAGAGATGAAATTAAAATTTCTAAGACTCGTTTAATAATCATTTCATTTTTTGTTTTTTGTTTTATAAAATGTTACTTATTTTCTCACAATTTCTTTAAACTAATTTTTATTTTTCTAAAAAAACATTTGAATTCTTAGCCAAATTTTAACAACAAAGAACAAGTTTTAAGAAATATACCTTTGTAGACTAAAGTAAATAGTAAAACAAAGTACCTTTTCAGACTAAAGTAAATAGTAAAACAAAGAAGCTTATAGGTGGAAAGAGTGTTTATAAGCCTTTTTTTTTTTTTTTTTAAATAAATGATTATCAAACAAGTGTTCTAGACTATATAGCAATCAAGTTAAAACAGTAACTCAATTTATAAAAACCAAATCTATAATTGGACGTAAACAAATTAAAATTAGCATAAATGAGTAGAAGAAAAATGAATGCGTTTCGAAAATTTGATTACCTCATTGTTTGAAACGAGAGACTTGCCGGCGGCCAGTAGAGAGAACAGAAGAACGGCGTAGAAGGCCGGCGCTGTTCCGCCGGAATTACTCATCGGAATACCCTCTCTGAAATCGGAGAAGAAGGGAGAAGTAAATATATAATGCTTTGTCTTACAGTAGATAAGAAAGAGAGCTGCCATTCTTTTCTTGACAAGATCAAAAGGTGCACATTATATTCTCAAGCAGAGATAGAGATGCTTGGATTTGGCCAATACCCCACTTTGCTTTTTCAAACCCAAATTTCTCTTTATTAGAGTTAAGCATCTTTTCATCAGCTTTTAACCTCGGAGTCTTTGCTTGTTAATAAAGCTACTTAATTAGGTTAAATTACGGGAATTTATTATTGTATTTAATAAATATGTGGATTCACTAATTAATATTTATTTTAGCTGTACAATAAATGTGGAAATAGATGTTAATTACCGCTAATTTAGCATCATTTTGACCCACTAAAACTTTGAATCACTAAAAATAAGTCAAATAAAAAAGGCATTGTTGCTTTGTCCAGCCAAGTATTTGTTTTGATTTTTGGGATTTTCAGCCTTTTGAGTTAAAGTTTATTTTTTGAATTTAAAATATTATTGTATGCATTAATATCAAGGTCCATAAATTTGTTTCGAAAGCTTTTTCTTTTTTCTTTTTTCTTTTTTTTTATTTTTATTTTCAAAAGGTATTTGCTACCAACAATAAACAAAATCGATTTAATTCAAGATTATAATCAAAATTTAATTGAATAAATTTCTCAAAACACATAAATTATATTTTTTTAAAAAAAATCAACTCTATTATCATTTTTCCTTAAAATTTTTTCCATTTCATACCATTGTTTTAATTCATTAAACACACATCATAATATTATTTTAAAGGTTAAAATACCATATTTTGGTCTATGTAATTTGAATTTTATTTTATTTTAGTCTCTATACTTTCAAATGTCTAATTTTAAGTCCACTTACTATTAGTAAAGTTTAAAATTGATCCCTATTGTTAGTTTATTGTTAACTTTTCTATAGAAAAAAAACAGTCTCTATTAATTTTCCTTAAATAAATTTTTGAAATATATCCACATTGTGTCTTTTCTTTCATGAAAATTATTGATATTATTTAACCAATTTCGAAAAAAAAAAAACTTCAAACTAACATAGGGATTAATTTTAAGATTTATTGAAAATACAAGGACTAAAATTTGACATTTAGAAGTACAGGGACTAAAATGGAATAAAATTCAAAGTATATGAACCTTGGTATTTTAACCTATTTTAAATTATTTTCAATCCAAAGTATATCGAAATGTAAAAATTGCAATGTTTTTTTTACATTACAATTTCACTAATTTTCAATGTAACTATCATTATTGGAAACAAAAAGTAAATAAGGATGGGGGAGTGAACTTTTGATTTGGAAAAATGTAATAAGTGTCTCTATCAAGTAATGCTCACATTGAAAAAAAACAAAAAACAAAAAACCATTATCATTGAGTTGTTAATGTCATCTTCATAATCTTTTTATGAAAATACTACCAGTCATATAACTATAATGTATTTTTTAATATTATCTAAAAAGGTATTTTTGAATACCTCAACATAATTCAGCATACATTTTTTTTCTTTCTTTTCTCTACCAAACGGATCGAACCTGTGACATGTGGATTCACATTGAGCCTCAGCTCAGTTCCCCACTAAGCCAACAAGCTACGAAATGTTTAGGTAGTTCCTCACCTATCATTAAACTAGTTAAATGTACAACTCTTATTCTCTAGTTATAAACAACAATTTTTTTAATAATTTATATTGGACTAAATTACAATTTTAGGCTTTTTAACTTTTAGGTTTGTGTTTAAGTAGACTTTAAAAAATGACTAATAACTCTATAAATGTTTAATTTTGTCTATTAAGTCTATTTAACCTATTCAAGATTTTTTAAAATTCACAAATTTATTAAACACAAAATTGAATTTTAAATTTTGAGTTTAATAGGACCCTGACTTTTTACATATGTATCTTACAGCTTCGTGAATTTTTAAAATGTTTAATAGGTCAACAATCTATTAAATACAAGATTGAAGGTTTAGGAGACACTTTTAAAATTCAAGAAACTTGTTGACAAAAAAATTAAAAGTCCGATGACCTATTAGAAACTTTCTAAAATTCATAGATCTAGTTATTAACATTTGATTGATTATCCATATTCACTTAATGGATTTTTTTTTTTATTAAGCTAAATTGATATTTCTATTTCTAGGTTTTAAAAATTAGAAATAATTTTTGCCCTATAAAACTTGAAAAACAACTCAAATTAAGGATTTGTTTGGAATACCTTCTACTTTAAGTACTTTTGGAAAAATTATTTTCAATAAAAATAATATTATTTTTTACATTTTTTCAAAAGTATTTTAAATAACAAATTGGTTTAGCTGCACTATATTCAAAAGTGATTTTATTAATTATAAATATGTTTTTATTTTTTACTACCATATTTTGAGAATTTTCGATTTAACACTTTAAAGTCATTTTTAGATGATCCATCTTTCAAATATTTCTTCAAAAAAGATTTTTTTTTAAAATTAATCCAATTTTTTTGAAGCATGTTTTTATTTATTAAGATTTTTTTTAAAACCACTTTTGATCATCTATAATCTCTCAATAAGCTATGCTAACACAATTTTAATTTTAATTTTAATTTTTTCAAATGTGCTTATAAAGAAATCAAATTTATTTAGAAAGCACTTTTTTTAAAAGTTGTTCCAACTACACTATTAAATTAGCTCAAGCACAAATTCTCGAGTGTTTCTTTAAAAATTTTGAACATCATCATATCCATGCGTGAAATCTTCCTAAATGTAAATCTTCAGCTCCACTTCTTTTCTTGTCATTGTTCTGGTTGAGAACATAAATAGTGAACGATCATACTGAAAACCAAAAAGAAAATGATTTACAGACTATGGGCCCTGGAAAGCCCAAAATATTTGGACCATTGTCTGTCGTGAAGGACATTGAATTCATCGGACAACGGGCTTCAATAGAATCCAAATGCTAAAAAAAAGGGAAAATTCTGACATCTTTTTTTCTAATTCTTGTTTTGTTCTTCTGTTGCTTCTCTCTTGATTTATTTAAAGCGTATCTAAACTGAAATCAGAAAGATTTATATTGAAATCAGAATCTTAATATCTATTTAAAATCTTTAAAATTTTGGTATTTTTAAAGACTTTGTTTTGTAGGATACGTTTTCTTAAATCACCCTTTTTTATTTTTGAAATTCTTATTGACATATTAATTGTTAAATTTATTTTCTTTTATTATTCTCTCTTTTCTTTCAGTCCGACTCATATTTCGTTTTGTTTCTTTCCATTTTCAGGAATGTTTATTTATTTTTTTAATTTTTTTTTTCGATTTCATCTTCTTCTATTTTAATATAATATAATAGAATCTATATTTAAATGTATTTTATACCCCATGTCTTCCCTAAAAATGGAAAATAGTATTTAAATAGTATCTATAAATAGCTTAATGTTCAATCCTAAAAGTCTTTGTTTCGTTTATCTTTTTCTTAGCCCGTGTCGTTGCTCGATGGGATTACTCTACTATTTAAAGTACCAGAGGGTCTTACCTTTTTTGCCAAACGAGTTTGGGGAACCACTTTGTCGAACAAGCTTGGAAGCTTTGTCGAAGGAGAAGATGGGTTCAACGAACCCTAGAAATACCTTAATCTCGATTGCTTGTTGAAGGACCACGAACAAAGAAAGAGCCCTAGAAAATCCTTCCCTCGATTATGTGTTCAAGGTAAATCTCCCCCCAAAATGATTACTGATTTTGATTTTTTGGTTTAAATTATAATCTATCTTGCATACGATTTCATTGGCTCTTCAATCTATTGTGTTAACTATTTTTTGTTTTGTGATCCATTTTTAATTGTTGTGTATTTGTTCCTCATTAGACTCATCTTTTTTTTTTTTAATTTATCGTTAGGATTTTTTTTTTTTAATTTTAGATAATGTATCCCAATATCTTTTTATGTTTAGATTATATATTTTTATTTGGTTTTCTTTCATATATTAGTTTTAAATTTATTATAATTATATGATAATGAGAGAATAAGTTGTTAGAGGTACTCTGGTCATTTGATAATTAACATTTTAAATTGTGAAAAATGATTTGACCATTTTTAAAAATCTTAAACCACTTGGCCATTTTTCAAAATTGAAAATAAAAAATGGCCATTTACATAGTCAACCCAAAAAAAAATCCTCTTGTTTCATTATATCAAATAGGTCAATCCGAGCATACAGTATCTATTGCCCTTTTTTTCTCTTTTTTTTTTTTATAAAAAAAATTAAAGGTTCAATCTCTCATTCACGTCTACAATATTTAAACATAAAAAATAATAAAAAATCCTAACTTGGTATGGTGTATCAAATTTCACCTTAAAACTTTCAATTTCATTAAATTGAACCTTAGATTTAAACAAGTGTTGCAAATAATAATAATAATAATCTCTCAAAGTTCAATAATTACAACACAAATAAGTCTAAGAAAAATGAAGATTAACCATGCACAAGATTGACTATTGAATAAATCTCTCTCATGACACAAATTTCATAGAAAAATTAAACTCTATTTCCATTTTCCTTTACTCAAATTTCGCAATTTCATTAAATTGAATCCTAGAGTTAAACAAAATGTTGTAATTATCACTATTGTAAATAATAATAATAATAAAATAAGGGTTGGAAGATCGAAATTTTGACCTTAAAAAAAAGATAGTAGGTGTCTTTATCTATACTATGCTCACATTGGAGGAAAAAAAGGAAAAAAAAAGAAATACCATTATTATTGAGTTGTTAATGTCATATTCATAAATAAATAAATAAAATTTATAACATTACCACTCATAAAATGATAATGTATATGGTCTTCAAAAAAAAAAATAACAATGCATATTTATAATCTGTTACTTTTTTTTTTGGAAAAGGAGTTACAATTTTACAATTTTTGGTTTGAAAATTGATACCTTTTATTTTTTAATAATCTCCAAAAAGGTATTTTAGAATACCTAAGCATAAATCAGTAATCTTGTTTTTTCTCTTCTTTCTCTCTACCGAAACGGATCGAACCTGCGACATGAGGAACAAAGCCAAGTCTTAAGACTCTCAACTCAGTCCCCCACAAAGCCAACAAGCTACGAAAAGTTTTGGTGATTAGAAAACGATTCTTAAAATCAACAATTATTTTTTTAAGCCTTATTTTCTAGTCTAGAAACAAACTTATTTAAATTTTATACGGGATTAAATTATAAGTTCTTAGGACATTGTTTTAAAAAAAGAGGTTGACATATTTGGGAGTAATTTTAAAATGCCAAAATTATTTTTGATAAAAAAAATACTTTTTAAACAAAATCAATTTTTCTATAAATATTTTTGGAAATAATTAATCATTTAAAATGTGTTTGGTATAACTTCTTTAATGATTTTAGACGATTAAAAGTATTTTTTTTAAATCTTAACAAATAAAAAGCACTCTAAAAAATTGGATTAACTTTTTTTTTTTTTTAAGAAAAACTTCAGAGATAGATTATCTAATAATGATTAATTGAAAATGTTCAAAATATATAGTAAGAAAAAAAACACACATTTGTAATTAATAGAATCACTTTTGAATATAGTGCAGCCAAAATGAAATTGTTATTTCAAATGAAATCATTTAGGCCATATTCGATAACCATTTGGTTTTTGAAAATTAAACCTATAAATAGTACTTTCACCTATAAGTTTCTTTGTTTTGTTATCTACTTTTTACATATGTTTTAAAAAATGAAGTCAAATTTTGAAAACTAAAAAAAGTAGTTTTCAAAAATTTATTTTTGGAACTTGGAATTTGGCTAAGAATTCAAATATTTTCTTAAAAAAAATGAAACTCATTGTAGAGACATGATGAGAAAACAAGCACACTTTTCAAAAACTAAAAATAAAAAATCAAATGGTTAGCAAACAAGACCTTAATTATTTTTGGTTAATTTTTCAAATTCTTTTGATTTATTTAAATAAATAAAATAAAATAGTCCGTTCTATCTTTCTGTGAATTTTAAAATTCATGACTTTTTATTTTCTTACATTTCACTATATATGGAAATGTATAGATGCGCAAATATCATTCATCTTCTCAACAACAGTAAAAAGCTAGAGTGCTAAAAAGAAGATCCAATTGTGGTGTGGGCAAAATTAAATTAGTGATATAAATGGACTTTTTTTTTTTATTAATATTGTAGTTTTTGAAATTTATTATAAAAAAATATGGTGCTTTCCAAACTATTTATAAAGATATTGTAGTTTTTATTAAGTAGATGAAAGTTGTCTCTTGAAGAGATGACTTATACCTAATTTTTTTTTTAAAAAAATAAATTAGTAGATGGTCTCTTCAAGACACAACCTACACATATATATTACATATGTTCATAATTGGTACAAGTGGTTGCATGTGCAAACTCATTCTTGAGTGCATGGGTTCGATTCCTACATAATACAAAGTTGTTAATTTTTTCGTTTTATTTTTAAATTCTCAATTAAAAATAACTTATTTAAATCTAATTTTTCCTTTTAGTTTTTTTACCTTTCCAACATAAAATTGAAATTTAAATAAGTCATTTTTAATTGAGAATTTAAAAATAAAACAAAAAAATTAACAGTTTTCGTTAGGTAGGAGTTGAACCTATGCGCTCAAGTTTAAAATTTCGATTAAAAATGACTTAACAATCTATTTTTTTCTTTTCTTTTTTTTTTTCTTTCCAATTTTCTTTATAAATTTGAAATCTAAATAAGTCATTTTTTTATTGAGAATTTAAAAATAAAACGAAAAAAATTAAAAATTTTATGTGAGGTAGGAGTTGAACCCATACACTCAAGAATGCTTAGGCGCGCATGCAACAATTTGTGCCAACTGCAAACAATGTAATATTTTTGTATAGGTTGTCTCTGGAAGAGACGACCTACTAATTTTATTTTATTTTTAAATCGAGTGCAAGTCGCGACTTATACATGTGTTATTAAAAAAAAAAAAAAAAAAAACAAGTATTGGTCGTCTCTTAAAGAGACGACCTATACACGTATTGTTTTTTATAAAAAAAACACAATAAAAGTCATATCTTCAAGAGACAACTTTCAGCTGTGTGTTGTGGTTTTTATTAAGTGGATGAAGGTCGTCTCTTCACTTAACATAAACTACAATATTCTTATAAATAGTTTGGAAAGCACCATATTTTTATAAAAAGTTTCAAAAACTACAATATTAATAAAATAAAAAAATCCATATTAATGATATGAAAACTTTTTTTTTTTTAACCCGCAATTTATATTTAGGGAAGAAGCTTTAGTTCTGGTAAATGCAATGTAGTTTGTCAACAAACTTTTCTAGTGTGTTTTCTACTTTAAGCAATTTGTTATAGGAAAAACAAAAAAGTTGACTCATTTAGCCACAAGCTCAAGTAGTCAGAAGTTCCAAAGAGAGGAGAAACCTAGCTACTACAAATAACAAAATTCATATTAGTACTTTTTTAATTACTAGTCTTTTAGCACGTGCGTTGCACGTGACATTTCTATTAATTTTATGTATTATATTAAACATACCATTGTAGTTGCCAAACTAAATTCATCTACAAACACCAAAATCATAATAATAATAATAACACCACCACCACGAACAACAACAACCATAGTCAAGACGATATTATATAAATATTAACTAATTTTATAATACCTTCATATAAGTCCCCCTTTACATTCAGTAAAATTGCCACTTGTTTTTTGTCAACATGATCTTCAAGTAATTGTCCTTCATTTTCTGCCAAATCTCCCCATAAACCTATCTTTATGGTTTCCAACCTATTTGGAATTGAAAAAATATTTATTTCAAATATAAGCACGATCATGTTCAAATTTTACCATATACATATATGAAATAATATC
Source organism: Trichosanthes truncata (assembly GCA_033996785.1). Lineage (NCBI taxonomy): Eukaryota > Viridiplantae > Streptophyta > Magnoliopsida > Cucurbitales > Cucurbitaceae > Trichosanthes > Trichosanthes truncata. The sequence goes on along the minus strand of JAWPNB010000008.1, from coordinate 20,443,266 downwards.
ACATAATTAATTGGAAATAATCTCCAGAACTGTAGTTTGCAATAATAAATAATTACTTAGAAATATGTTAGAATAGACATTCCTTTTCATTGCACATGGATGATTTAATATGATATACATATATGAAATATAGGTAATAAATAAAACATAGCCAAGAGATAAAGAGAAAAAAAAAAACACAGAAGAAAAGTAATGAAAGTGTGAAGCTTTTCTACATATAAACAAAAAATGTATCACATAGCAATTTATTATATGTTAGAAATTATGTTTCCCTCAAGGGATAAATACACCATGAAAAAATATCCATAATTTTTTTTTCCAAATTTCACATTAAAAGTAGTAAAAAAAAGTTAATTCAAAGAATAAAAATTCATACCTTGAGTTTATCAAAATAATATCTCTATTTTTTATGCTCCGTACATCGTTTTTTTGCCTCTTGATATTTATAATTGGCTTCACAGCGGTCACAATTCCAATGACATATGTAACAAAATAAAATGATAAATATTATGTATAAAAATTGTATAAATAATTGAAATATTATTTATTAAAAAAGAACATACCTATTGTCTTCTTTTTATCCAAGGCACCGATCATTTGCTTAAAATCAATGAAATTGTGAGTAAATTTTTCTATGGAAATTTTTTCACTGGATTCTCGAACTTCAGTATTAGGTGATATAGATATTTCAATATCTTCGTTGATATTGAGAAATCTATTGTCAACCGGTTTCACATTTCCATTGACAATAAAATAGGATCCATTTTTCTTCAAAGTGTGCTCTAATCTTAAAATAGTTTCATTATACATCACGACTTGGATTTGAGTTCCCTATAAAAGTCAGGTATTAGAATAGAGCATATTTAATATAAAAAATTAGACTCAAAAGATTAATTCAAAAAAAACTATTATGAACAAAGAACTACGTCTTAATTATATAGGGAGAAAAAAATTACCTCTTCATCAATCAGAATCAACTTCAATACTTGAAGTGGACCTCTATGGTTAGTATATGTCTCTGTTGTTCTTCTTCGAATTACATTGACTTTTACAGTCCATTCCTTTTGGAATGGTTCCAAATTTTTCAGCAAAATATACTTTTCTAGAGACTTGTTATGGAAAAAAAAAAGAAAGAAAGAAAGAAGAAGACGTAATGTGAAGTACTGTGAATAGAAGGGAGGAAAATGATGATGGTTTTAAATAAAGTGATATTTATATTGTGAGTGTGAATTAATGGAGTTGAGGAAGTTAGAGATATGAGTGAAAGAGAAATGATGATAGAAACCGTATAATGAATAACCGAAGATGTGGAGTGGAAGTTAGAGAGTGAGTGGGAGAGAGATGTTATCTTGTTTTTTTTTTAGCAAAACAAATTTTTATTTATTTCTAAATCCTATTCTAGAAATTTTGACATCTGTATTTAAAAAAGAAAAAACTTAAAAATAGGAAAAGGGAAGAAGTGAGTGGGTAGGAGTGAGACGTAGGAGATGAAAGAGAAGATGAAAGATTTTATGCATAAAAATAGGGAAAGGAACCGTTTGGGGAAGGTAATTTGAACACCAATTTTATTTTTCTTTAGATTTAACAAAAAATAAGATTTAATTCTAATCTATATATATTTTAATTGGAATAAAATAAGAAGATAACAATGTTACATATAAAATAAAAGAAAAAATCAAAGAAAAGAGACACAATGTTATATAATAAAATCTAATAAAATAAAAAATAAAAAGTCACTTAATTTTAATTGAATATCTAAGGTAATTTGATTTTATGCAAAAAATTATTATGCCTAAAAATAGGGAAAAGAACGTGAGGTAGTTTTGGGAAGATGGAGAGAGAGTATCAGAGATAAAAACAAAAAAAAAAAAAAAAATCTTAAATGAAGGATAGTTTAGGTATTTTGTAAAACACCAAGGATAATATTGTCCAAAAAAAGTTTCTTACACATTCGTACTTTTATATATATTATAGATATATTCAAAATTAATTTTTATTTCTTCTAATCTTAATTGGTATATCTCCATGTCTCTTGTTGTTTAAGGATGAATTATCAACATTATGGTAATTTAAAGAGTAGCATTAAAAGATATAAAAAGTCATTGAGATTCGATAAAAGTATCAAAATTAATTTTGATAGATAAAGAGGTATAATCTTTTCACTTTATTAGTTTTCTATAAATATTATTCTAATGTTTTAGATCTTTATTTTTATGCGTGTTGAATGAATGACTATATATCTATATTAACATGAAAAAACTACATCTAATATACATATTCATTGATAAAAGTATATTGTTAAGTTAAATTATATAATAATATACAATTTCATAATTATTTTATTAAATTTAGTTTTTAAAAGGAAACCACGTGCATCACACATTAAAAAAAGCTAGTAATAATAAAGGTTGGGAGATCAAAATTTTAACCTCAAAGAAGGTAGTGGGTGACTTTATTTAATAAGCTATACTTACATTGGAGAAAAACATGAAAAAAAGAAACACCATCATTATTGAGTTGTTAATGTCATATATTCATAAAAAGAAAATGAAAGCACTACAACTCATATAATTATAATATATATTTATTATTGGTTAAATTACAAATTTAGTCTATGAATTTTGAAGTTTGTGTCTATTTGGTCTCTAAGGGCCCGTTTGATAACGTTCATGTTTCCTGTTTCTTGTTCATGTTTCTCATTTTCAAGAAACAGACATGTTTGATAAACAATCATGTTTCTTGTTTCTAAATTTTTTAGAAACGTTTCTAAAAAAATGGCAGATTTTGAGAAACTTCAAAAAGTAGTTTCTCAAATTCTGTTTCTGTTTCTTTTTTCAGGTTTCATGCATGTATTCATATTTCTCTTTTTACCCGTCTCTCCCCTCTCCCTTATTTCTCTCTTTTCCATTCTATTTTTTTTGTTAATACTTTTTAATATTTTTATTTTTTTTTCTTATTTTCTTATTTTTATTTTTTAATTTATTTCTTTCTATTCGTTCTCTCTCTTTCATCATAATCTTTTTTTTATAGTTCAATATCTTTTTTTTTCTTTTTTTCTTTTTACTTTTCTCTTTTCGTTTATGTTTTTTCTCTCTCTCTTATTTTCTTATTTTCTTTTACTTTACATTAACGAGCTTATAGTTATTATTTTCTATTTAATTATCTATTATTTTTTTGGTACGATTTTATTTTTATTAAATAAATAAACTAATAATGTATTGCATTCTCTCTTTTTCTGATTTTACTTGCTTGTATTTATTGGCTAATGCATTTTTAAAGAAAAATAAAAATAAAATTTATTATTAAATTAAAGAAATGTGAGTATGTTCGATTGTCTGACTTTAGACAATTTATAAATTCGTCTAATTGAACTAACTCTTGTAAGTCAAAATCGTTCAAAGTGAATTGATTGAAGTGAGAAATAACATTGAAAATCAAATTTGAACAACATTTGAATGATAAAATTTATTATTATTATTATTATTATTATTATTAATTAGGTGTTGGGCCTTAATAAACTACTATAACCTCTTTATAATTATTTTATATTTATTTTAATTCATGTTATATATTTTATTTTTACCAAAAAACAAGAAACAAGAAACAGAAATAGTTATCAAACATGTTTCTGTTTTTAGTTTTTAAGAAACAGAAACGAGAAACGAGAAACGAGAACAAGAAACAATAACGTTATCAAACGGGGCCTAAACTTTCAACAATGTCTAATGTCTAATAGGTTCTTAAACTTTTAATTTTGTGTTTAATAGGTTTATGAAAAATTCAAAATTCTTAAAAATTAATTGATCTATTAAATATAAATTTGAATTTTGACTAATAAAACTCTAAAATTTTAATTTTGTGTTTAGTAGATCTGCCAATTTTGCCAAAGAGAGCAAAGCTCAACTGGCATATTAAATGTGTTAACGACTACAAGGTCTGTGGTTCGAATCCCTCCAACCCCTACTGTACTCAAAAAAAAAAAAAAAGATTTGCCAATTTTAAAAAATTTGAAAGGTAAGGAACTAATTTGTAATTTTGAAAGTTTAGAGACCAAATAGATACAAACCTCAAAATTTAGGGGACAAAATTTGTAATTTAATCTTCGTTATTTGTTACAATTTTGGCTTTTTGGGAAAGGAGTAACAATTTTGGTTTGAAATTTGACACCTTTTATTTTTTAATAATAATCCCAAAAGGTATTTTAGAATACCTCAACATAAATCAGTAAATTTGTTTTTTTAGGTTTTGGTTTTGGTTTTTTTAGGTTTTGGTTTTAATTTTGTGTTTAGTAGATCTGCCAATTTTGCCAAAGAGAGCAAAGCTCAACTGGCATATTAAATGTGTTAACGACTACGAGGTCTGTGGTTCGAATCCCTCCAACCCCTACTGTACTCAAAAAAAAAAAAAGATTTGCCAATTTTAAAAAATTTGAAAGGTAAGGAACTAATTTGTAATTTTGAAAGTTTAGAGGCCAAATAGATACAAACCTCAAAATTTAGGGGACAAAATTTGTAATTTAATCTTCGTTATTTGTTACAATTTTGGCTTTTTGGGAAAGGAGTAACAATTTTGGTTTGAAATTTGACACCTTTGATTTTTTAATAATAATCCCAAAAGGTATTTTAGAATACCTCAACATAAATCAGTAAATTTGTTTTTTTAGGTTTTGGTTTTGGTTTTTTTAGGTTTTGGTTTTAATTTTGTGTTTAGTAGATCTGCCAATTTTGCCAAAGAGAGCAAAGCTCAACTGGCATATTAAATGTGTTAACGACTACGAGGTCTGTGGTTCGAATCCCTCCAACCCCTACTGTACTCAAAAAAAAAAAAAGATTTGCCAATTTTAAAAATTTTGAAAGGTAAGGAACTAATTTGTAATTTTGAAAGTTTAGAGACCAAATAGATACAAACCTCAAAATTTAGGGGACAAAATTTGTAATTTAATCTTCGTTATTTGTTACAATTTTGGCTTTTTGGGAAAGGAGTAACAATTTTGGTTTGAAATTTGACACCTTTGATTTTTTAATAATAATCCCAAAAGGTATTTTAGAATACCTCAACATAAATCAGTAAATTTGTTTTTTTAGGTTTTGGTTTTGGTTTTTTTAGGTTTTGGTTTTAATTTTGTGTTTAGTAGATCTGCCAATTTTGCCAAAGAGAGCAAAGCTCAACTGGCATATTAAATGTGTTAACGACTACGAGGTCTGTGGTTCGAATCCCTCCAACCCCTACTGTACTCAAAAAAAAAAAGATTTGCCAATTTTAAAAAATTTGAAAGGTAAGGAACTAATTTGTAATTTTGAAAGTTTAGAGACCAAATAGATACAAACCTCAAAATTTAGGGGACAAAATTTGTAATTTAATCTTCGTTATTTGTTACAATTTTGGCTTTTTGGGAAAGGAGTAACAATTTTGGTTTGAAATTTGACACCTTTGATTTTTTAATAATAATCCCAAAAGGTATTTTAGAATACCTCAACATAAATCAGTAAATTTGTTTTTTTAGGTTTTGGTTTTGGTTTCTTCTCTGTACCGAAACGGATCGAACCTGGGCATGTCGGAAATACACCGAGAATTTCAAACTCAGTTTCCCCACAAAGCCAACAAGCCACGAAAGGTTTTGGTAATTCAACTGTTATTCTTAAATTACTTAAATGTATAATTAGTTCCCTTATTTTCTAGTTTATAAACAAGCTTATTTTTAATTTATATTGGATTAAATTACAAATTTTTAGTATGTTTGGAATAACCTTATATGTCAAAGTGAGCTTAACTCAACAATAATTAGTATATCATCAATCAAGAGGTCAAATATTCGAATCCCCCATCTTTAAATGTTGTTGAACTAAAAAAAAACTTTTGATAAAAATGTTTTTTCAAAAAAATAAAATTTTCTATAAACGCCTTTTGGAAGAAATTAATAATTTGAAGCATGTTTGGTATAACTTTTGGAATGATTATTTTTTTTTTAAATCTTAATAAATTAAAAGCACTGTAAAAAAATTAGGTTAACTTAAAATATATTTTTGAAGAAATACTTGAGAGATAGATTATCCAAAAATGACTTTAAAATGATTAACCGAAAATCGTCAAAATATGTAGTAAGAAAAAAAACATATTTGTAATTAATGAAATCACTTTTGAATATAGTGCAACCAAAAAGATATTGTTATTTAAAACCTTTAGATATAAAAACATTTTTATTGAAAATAACTTTTTAAAAATGTTTAAACTAAAAGATATTCTAATAGACCTTTAACTTTTAAGTTTGTGTTTAATATATTCTTGACTTTAAAAAATTGACTAAGAAGTCTATGAACTTTTAATTTTATTTCTAATAAGTCTTTAATTCAAGATTTTTAAAAATTCACATATCTATTAGGTATAAAATTAAAATTTATGTTTAATAAGACTTTAACTAATATGATACTAAAGATGCTCTGATTATCAAATGATGTGAAAAACCCTAGAGAATTGGAATGAGGAACCCTTTAGATATGTAACCCCTAATTCTCAAACACTAACACCCCCAAATTTATTCGATTTCAATCCTAAGGTTTAGGTTAGATATGGATTGCTTTAAGATTAAAGCTCTTGAGACAAAAAACAAATTCTTTGCCTAAGAGTCGAACAATTCGCAAGATAGGATGATCAATTCTACTTGAACATTCTTAGCATGCAACTCGACACATGAATTGCAAAATTCAAGAAGCTTTTTTGGCTAAATTTAAAAGAAAAAACTCAAAGATTAAAACTCAATTCCTTCTAAAAACTATCATGTACAACCTAATGGCCAAGCTTTAGATAGCCTGCCAAAACCCTAAATGCCATATCATTGAACATAGAAAAATGACAAAAATACTCATACTTAATATGTCATAAAAAGGATAAAATTAGAAAACATTAAAATTATAAAATAATAATTTGATGTCCTTGGTGGTTCATATCATCCTCTCCTCATTTTAAAGGATTCATCCTCGAATCTAAGCCAATACCTTGTAAAGCAGTTTTAAAGTCATGAGAAAAAAATAATGTGACTCTTCTTGGGTTTCTCTTTGATGGTTTCTCTTGTAAAGCACCTTCATGATCATGAGATGTCAAAGGCTCATCTCTTTTGAACTCCATCTATTTCGAAAAGCATGATGGTCCTTCAAATTCTCATGCAGCTTACAATCGTAGAAAGAATTAAGGCCAATCTTTGAGTTTTTCTTCATGATCAATGCTTTAATAACATGCAAAAACTCCAAAGAAAAACTAGACAAACTTGGTTGAGATCACCTGCCAAAAAACAAACTCTTTTATCAAAAAGTTTCAAAAAGTTTTGTTTTGAAATCAAGAAAGATTTGTCTTTTAGACTGAATAGTATTCACTTGCTTTTCTCTCACGTTCATGCAATTTTCACACTTTTCTTCTTTATATATTTCTGTTGCTTTTGTAATGGTCTCATGCCTTTTGTTTTCCAACTCACACACATCAATTTTTACTTCTCTTGGAAAGAATGATACAATAGTAGGATCATATGTTACTTTGTGATCTAATGTGTACTAACAATGTCATCACAAAGTATTCTAGTTTCAAACTCACTACCATCTACTTTTTCTATTTCACTACTATCAACACATGCTTCTCCATAAATAAGTGGTACAACAATAGTAGTAGGATTACAATCGTGTGATTCCTTGCTATCTATTGACCTACTAGGAAAAATATGATTATCATGCATGGGTACAACATTGGCAAGCTTCTCTTTACTACGTTCTACCGTATCAAAATGCTCATACTTAGTAGGTAAACTAACCCTGTCCACAAATGTGTTTGCATTAGGACTAGACTTAGATTTAGTTTACCTTGAAGATCTTCTTTGTAGTTGCCTTTCTATCTTGATGGCAATGTGCATCATCTCTTCCAAATCCTCACAAGGTCAAATTTATTCTTGTTCAACAATCATCTTGGCAATCTTCTCATTAAGTCCTTGGTAGAATCGGTCCATGGTATTTTCCTCATCCTTATATAAATTAATTTCCTCAAAGCAGTGAGAGCATCTCTTCGTAGTATTTTTCCATGCTTTTACTCCATTGTCTCAAAGTTTACAATTTGTGGAAAGACTTAGGAACATAATGCTTCTTCATTAGAAGGTTGATCTCTTTACATGAGGGTATTGCATGATTTCCAATCCTCCTTTTTGACAACAAAACATTTCACCATGTTAGAGCATAATCCTCAAATGAAGAGATGATAAGTTTTACATTTCCATTTTCACTATAGTGGTGGTGGTCAAATATGATATCGATTTCCTCTGTCCAAAAAGGGTACTCTTCCCGATTTGAAATACTCCCAAAGAACAATGGAGGGTATGTTTTGATCAACATGATGATCGTTTCTTGGAGCTCTTTTTTGAGTATACATGGTTGCAAAAACAGGCTAGCATAAAGAAAATTGGACCTCAATTACTCCCTCACGTGTTTCACTCAAAAGATGATTGGTTACTCATGTTTACGCTCAAATATGTAACACTCCCTCACAAATATGTAAACTCACTCAAAATAGGAAACAAATAGCCAAGAGTTGCATAATCAAGCACGTAAAGAGCAAGCCTTGAATATAAAAGCAAGATCGAGTGCGAAGTATATTGACACTGAAGCAAAGAAGTAGATCGAATATATCAACAAATTAAAAATCAAAACTAGAAATCAAAAATCTAATGTTCAAGATCTAACAAATTAGCTAGACAAGAATTAATGAAATTAAGATATCTAAAATCAAGAATTTAAGATTCAAGATTCAAGGAATTATGTGAGATGAACAAATAAAAGCAAACAACTAGACAATAATCAAAGAAAAAAAAAAGATACAAGATTCAAGAATAGAAATAGAAATTCTTCGTAACCCTAAATTTCACCTATTTATCCACTTTCATGCTCGAATGTGAAAAGAAATTGAAATCTTCCTAAAAAACGTTCACAAAGTTCAAAGAGAACCAATGACTTGAAATCCCAAAAATTTACCGGCTTCGCATTCAACAATTTTCACATGCTTCAATATTCAGAAATTTCCAACTGCTTAATTCACCGTATTCATATTAGATCATCTTTAATTTTTCTTAGAATTAAACAAAAAACACAGGTTAAGCAATAAATACATTTGTATATTATGAGAATATTCCTAGTGGTCTTTAATGTCTAGCTTGCTCTAACTCTAATGATGTTGAAACTCTAATTCCATAAAACTTACTTGCTATGACTTAAATACAGGACCAAGACTAATTTACGAGGGATTTAAAAGGAAGAGATCTATGTATAATTTTCTAATTCTCTATTGAAGAGATGTATGTAATTATGACTCCTAGAGATCTAGGACAAATCTTTGCCATATTAAAATAAAAAATATTATTTGAAGCTCATTCAAATCTCCTAATATATATATTAACCTATTTGAATCTCATTCAAATTTCAAATATATATTTTTCTTTAATGTAATATACATTAATCATTTTAATATTTAATGTATCAAAGACAATAAATATTTTCCTCTTTTATATTTAATATATATAATATATTAAATATTAATTTGAACATTTCAAATTAAATATTATTTTGAACATTTCAAATTTTTCTTTAAACTAAATTGATCCTTTAGTGTTACTATAAGCTAGTAAGTGGTCCTTATGGACTTAGCTCCAATGATACAAAATTAATTAATTAAGCTATTTAATTAATCAATTTTCATTCATTAATTTTAAGGTGACTCCACTATAGACCTAGAGTTGGACTCTTATGCACTGTAGGACAAGTTGTGTCCATGGATATAATAACTACATTCAAGTCGATCCTTCATGAGCGGTTCGTAATTACAGTTAGGTCAAAAGTCCACTTTATCCCTGTAATTACATATTGCACCTTACGTACCACTAATCCTCTAATGAACAATTTATTTATGATCCAATCATAAACTAAGTCCCTCTCGGGCTAGTGAGAGAGGGTGGGGCCCCATTGTTCAAGTCCTGAAATCAGCACTTAAGGAAACTGCTCATCTAATTATCCTATATAGGAATGAGTGAATTTCATCTTGTGAGATTATATTCCCAGCTCTCTATTTGGTCAAGTCTCCAAATTGGTAGGCTTATTGAATCGGCTACAAAAGCCACTCTCACCCATGCAAATCAAATGACAAGCCCTCATAGGCAGGAGTTCATAACTCAATCAAGATTAAGATCGAGTTGCATATAATCATCCTGATGAAATATTAATCTTCTCAATTAACGGATTTATAAAGAAAGATTAAATATTTCGTAGTCCAGTCTTATACAAATCCATTGTATAAGATACTCCTACTCATATGTTTCCACATGAATGATTTGGATCAAATCATTTGTAACTATTAAAAAGTGAGTCGTATCAATAGTATTATCTGGATAAGGCACCCAACTTTATCCATATACTATGACCCTTTAGATTATTTCTTGAATATATACTATGACCCTTTAAACTATTTCTTAAACATGATCCTCTTATATGTCAACTACATGTTGTTTAAAATTACACTAATAAACTTGAATTTTTTACATAATATAATATTATATAACAAATAAAATAATAAAAATTATTATTAATTATTAAATAAATCATTAATTAGGATGCATAAATCCCAACAATTCTAACCATTTCAATCAGCCATCGCCTTCTAATTTAGTTTTTTTTTTTAAAACACAATCAAACACTTAACTGAATACCGAGTGGGAGTAATCACCCACCGACAACACCTTCTGGAGCTTTAATATATGCAAGCTTCTTCTCTGGCCACTCATTGATAAACGACCAGCTTAAATATTTTTTTTTTTTTTTTTTTTTTTTTTTTTAAACGCTACGGGAGGCAATGAAACTTGATTTTTCCACATATTCGCATCAAGCAGTATGGATGAATGGTAATTCGGCAAGATCAAAACTCACAGAATCAACCAAAAATTAACAACTAAGATCCTTAAAACTCAAACCCTAGATTCAATTTAATTTTTTTTTTCAATTTTCTAGAAAATAACAAAATAAAAAACAATAGGATGATAATAGCAAGAACAGGACTGATAAGAAAAAAAATTCTAAAGAATGCAATAAATAGACTCAATGAATAAAAGATAAAACTCCACATGATATATTTGATCTAGAGTCTAAGCTCTGATACTAAATGATATGAAAATTCTAGTGAATTAGAATTAGGAACTCTTTGAATATGTGAACCCCTAATTCTCAAACACTAAAACTCCAAATCTATTTGATTTCAACCCTAAGGTTTAGGTTAGATACAGATTGCCTTAAGATCAAAGCTGCTCTTGAGACAAAGAACGAGTTCTTTGCCTAGGAGTCGAACACTCCACAAGATAGGATGATCTATCCTATTTGAATGTTCTTGGCATGCAATTCAACACATGAATTGTAAAATTCAAGAGGCTTCCTTGGCTAAAGTTTATGTGTCTAATAGATTATGAATTTTAAAAAAATTAATATATCTCGAAACCTAAGTTCATGAGTTTATTAGATACAAAATTAAAAGTCTAATAACCTATTACAAACTTCTAAAGTTAGCATTAGATACAATTTTGAAAGCTTATATTTTAATCTTTATATTTCATTTGATCCATTATCATATAAATTAATAATGGATTGACATATTTTTGTAATATTGAAATCAACAAATAAATTATGCATATTCACTTAATAGATTTTTTTATTAAGTTAAAACTTGATATTTCTATTTCTAGGATTTAAAAATTAGGAATGATTTTTGCCATGTAAAACTTGAAAAAAAAAACTAAAATTACATTAGTTGAAGGTACAAAATTCTCCTGAGTCATCGAGAGATCATATGTTTCTTTAAAATTTTTGAACTTTTTTTTAGTACAAAATTTTGACTTCATCCATGCATGAAAATTTCCTAAATCTTCATTTTTTTTTTCCTGTTTTTTTTTTTCGTGTCATTGTTCTGATAAGCTCATGAAAATGTTGTGTCGTTGTTCTGAATAAGCTCATTTGTCAATTCATTTTGCAATTTCAAAACTATTGGTTGCTTATATTATTGATTTCCAAACTCTAGCTTTTTTCTCTTTCTCTTTTATAGGAATTTTTCTATTTCAATGGTGTCGTAACTTCTCAAAATGCAATGTTCTATATTTTACAAAAGGTTAAAGTAAGTGCATGCAAAGCATTAGAGAATTGTTCAAATTGCATTTAAATTGTATTTTTTGTATATATAATTTTTTTTTCACAAGGTAAGAATTAGCCTTCAAGGCTCTTTTGGTATGTATCTTAAAAAATTAGGAATCACTCTTGTCAAATAAAATTTGAAAGGAAGTGCGAAAATTTTTCTATACTAGTGTGGATACTATTTCCATTAATTATTTTCCACGTTGTCATCTTTTAAAAATAATATGAGGTCAGTAGCATAAATAAATTTTTTTAATATAAATACAGGAATAGATACTACAGGAGTACTGTAATTTTTTGCAATATAATCCTTAAAAATACGAGGTTGTCACAAAGATAATGAAATTAGAAGAAAAAATGACTTTCATCATGAAATATCCAAATTGCTGCTCTACTGGACAACTCCATTTAATTGGATTTTAAAAAGGGCTTGAAATTTTTTTATTATAATGGCACAAAGAACATCTGAGAGATGAGAGATGAGAGATAAAAATATATAATAATTGAAATTTTAAGGATAAAAAATAAAAGTATGAAAACTAGATTCATTATATTCTCACTCGATCCAGTCGAACCCCTCGATTCTTTGAGAATCATCATCATAATCTCGACTAGCCAAGACTTAATTGACAATATAGCTCATCCTTGGTGCATGCAAATCTCATACATTGGTCAATTACTCTCCACATTCATCGAGGAGGTCAAGGACCAATTTCTCCACATCCATGTCGAGTTCAACCAACCATTGTAAAAGGGAACCTTCAACACTCTACAATGATCAACAACATCGTATATACAAACCTCCTTTCAATCTCTAATTGGACCACCAAAATTTTTCAAATCAACACCACACACTAACATCTCGTTTGATAACCATTTAATTTTTTTTTTTTTTTTTTTGAAAATTAAACTTGTTTTTTCATGATTTTTCTATAATGGTTTTTATCTTTCTTAACTAAACATTTGAATTCTTAATCATATTCCAAAAATAAAAGCAAGTTAAAAACTACTTTTTTTGATTTTCAAAACTTGACTTGGTTTTTGAAAACATTGGTAGAATTAAAGTAGATAACAAAACAAATAAACTTATAGGTAGAAGCAATTGTATTAAATTTACACGATATGTCAACATGTCCATCGACATTTCCACTTGTCCATGGGTTCGACATCGACATGAATGGTGAATCGACATTTCTATTATACCTTACAAAATCGATTAAATATTTTTAAAAAAAAAACATCAAAATATAACCTAATGTGCACATAATATTATAACAAGTATATTTTAACTCATTTAAAAAGTGTAAAATGTATCTTTTTTGAATTTTTTCTTTTTAAAATTTTTTCAAAAATATCCACTAATATCGATATTTCTATAGACATTTTCATAAAATTGAGGCCTCAACATTTCCATCGACATCGACATTTTAAATCTTGAATAGAAATAGTATTTATTATATGCTTAATTTTCAAAAATCAAAAACTAAAAACTAAATAATTATCGAATGAGACTTAATGTTCTTAATTTTAGAGTCGTGTCTATCTATGGTTTGCAACACAAGAAATTATTAAAATGGGCAATAATTTAACCCTTTACCCACCTCTTGCAAAAAAATAAAAAATAAAAGGTTTAATTCTCCTGTATTATGACTATCTACCACAACGATGACTGCTTGATTGAGAGGTTTGGATTTTGCTTTCTCTCTAAGAATTAATGGTTCTCCTTTTTTAATCTTCCAAAAGATGGTTTTAATATTTGAATATAAGTCTTAACTAATAATTTCCCCCAAAACTTACGTTATTTTACTCTAATTATTTAGTTTGTTTGGATAAAACTTTCGATTTAGTTAAATTATAAAGTTGAAAGTTTCAATTTAATCTTTATGGTTTAGGCTTAACTTCAATTTGGTTCTTCTAGTTTAGACTTAATTTCAATTTAGTCTCTATGATTTGATTAAATCTCACAAATCATCATTAAACTGTGTTTTATCCACTTGAAAAGTTTATGCTGTGGATTTTGTAGGGGCTGATTTTCAATCGGTTGGGATGTTGTAGAATCAATCTCCCAATTTGGGAGAGTTCCTTGTCTTTTGGGATTCTGCTCTTCCCTTTTGGTTGTCCTCTGTTTTAAATGACGGACTGGGTGTAATGAAGTTTTCCCTTTCAAGAAAAAAAAAAAAAAAAAAAGGTCTACCTATTTTCCTTTATTCTTTTTTCTCAACCCTTAAAAACTGCTGAGTGAAATAAAAATATTAATTCATATAATAACCACAAGGACAATTTGGTGAAGGTTAACTAAACCATAGTGACCAAATTAAAACTTTTAAAACCATAAAAGCTAAATCGAAAACTAATTCTATAAGGACTAGATTGAAACTAATTCCAAACCATAAGAATTATATTGAAACTTTGTCCAAACAAGGTGACCAAATTAGTAATTTAACCTATATTTTTGAAAATATAATTCAACTATAAATACACGATTTCAACCTCACAACTCTAAGGGCTGATATTCAGCAAGAAATAAAAGCTGGCCAACCCATTTCTGCCTATTTACATTTTACTATAAATAAGAAGAGAAGTTTTAGAAGAAGGAAAAAGAAAAAGAAAAATGGGTGTTTTTTCTCTTACATCACAGCAAGCTTTTCCGGGAATTACAATAATCTTCTGTTTTCTAACACTTGTATCTGTTACCCCTGGACCTGCACTTGCAATAACCAGGCATTATCAATTTCATGTAAAGTTTAAGCAGCTTATTATTATTATTATTATTTAACTTCTTTTAATTTTTTTCTTGTTTTTAATTGTCTGGAGATATATAACTGAAACTTAATTATGTACATATTAATGCAGATTCAAATGCAAAGGGTAACAAGATTATGCCATTCCAAAAGCATTGTGACAGTGAACGGGGAGTTTCCTGGACCTTATATTAGAGCTAGAGAAGGAGACGATGTTGTAATCAAAGTCATTAACCATGTTCAAACCAATGTTACCATTCACTGGTGAGTGCTAAGATTATATTATGTTAGGAAGTTAGGCTCTTAGATTTTAATATTACATTATGGTAGGAAGTTCTTAGTTTTAACTTTTGAGTGTAATTGTTTTACTTTTATATTTTATTTATCTAGTTTGATGCAGTTACATTATTGGACTATTTAATTCGCCTCTTAAAGTGATATATATACAGAATATGAGCTACTGGTGCAGACTCATAAATTCTTATTAAGCTTAATGAGAATTTCAAGTTCCAGAGTGTACAGTTGAAGAAGGTGTTTCTTGGACACAAAAGATTGTTGCTTTTGTTACTTTAGAGTCACATCAATGTTTATGGATTATTCAAGTTATTTCGTCACTTTTTGCTCGTTTATACTAACCATTCAATATGCATGAATATTATAGGTTTCAACTTTTAGGTACGTAACACGTTTACACTTTTCTAAGCATGTTAGATAATTATTTCGCTTTTTAATCGTTTGATCTTGAATTACAGGCATGGAATCAGACAATTCAGAACATGTTGGACAGACGGACCGGCATATATAACACAATGTCCGATTCAACCCGGGCAAAGCTACGTGCACAAATACACCATTATTGGGCAAAGAGGAACTCTATGGTGGCATGGACACATTTTATGCCTTAGAGCAACAGTTTATGGTGCCGTTATCATTCTTCCCAAGCTTGGTGTTGGTTACCCATTTCCAAAACCATTCAAGGAAGTTTCATTGATATTGGGTAATAATGACTATGAGTGGGAGCTTAAGAATATATGACCTTTTTTTATCAATTATTTTTTCTTTTAGTACAACAATTACAAGTTAGGAGATCGAATCATTAATCTTTAAAATGGTAATTGATGTCTTATCCACGAACTAGGTTCGAAATGACTTGATTTTAACTATATATGAACGTAAATTCTAACTTGTACACGATTTTCAGGGGAGTGGTGGAATGCAGATACTCAGGCAGTGATTGAGCAAGCTCTTCAAAATGGTGGAGTCCCAAATGTCTCAAATGCTTTCACTATAAATGGTCTTCCTGGGCCACTATATAATTGCTCTGCTCATGGTATGGAACTGAGTACTTATCATACACATACTTGATTCTAGGTTAAATTATCAATTTGATTGATATAGTTCCTAGTTATAAGATGGTATTATGATTTTAAATGTTTTAATTTAATCTTTATGATTTGGATTTAGTAAAAGTTTCAATTTGCTCCGATCTCCATGGTTTGGCCAAACTAACCTCACAAATGAGTTGCAACCTGGATTCAGGGTATTAAATTTTTGTCGACATGTTGACATTCTCATATGTTCATGGATTTGACATCGACATAAGGGATGAATATTCAACATTTTCATTGTATTGTAGGAAAATCTACGAAATATATCAAAAATATCATACCTTTAACGAAAAAGTTCAAAGTTTGAAATTTTCATCCCCTCGTGTTGAGCACTAAAAAAACACACTCCTCACAAATGAGTTGGTATACGTAATATGTTTTTTATTTCCATAGAATGAGCTTTTATTTTCTATTTTGTGTACAATGTTAACTCCCTATATTAGAACTTAGATCTAATAAAAAAAATAGAGAAAAATTAGTAAATTTATCTATGGGTAAAAGAAAGTTTGGTAATGATTTTTTTTTTTTAAACTTGAAAGTTTTGAGATTCAACAAAACCATAAATACCAAATTGAAATCATATCTAACTATAGGAATTAAATTAAAACTAAACTAAAATCATAGAGATCAATTTAAAAAATTAAACATTTAGGCCCCGTTTGATAACCATTTGGTTTTTAGTTTTTGGTTTTTGAAAATTAAGCTTGTTTTCTTCCAATTTCTCTACAATGGTTTTCATCTCCCTTAAGAAATCATTTGAATTCTTAGCCAAATTCTAAAAACAAAAACTACTTTTTGAAAACTACTTTTTTTAGTTTTTAAAACATGACTTGGTTTTTGAAAACATATCTAAAAAGTAGATAGCAAAACAAGTAAAATCATAGGTGATAGTAGTATTTATAGGCTTAATTTTCAAAAACTAAAAACCAAAACTAAGGCCCCGTTTGATAACCATTTGGTTTTTGGTTTTTGGTTTTTGAAAATTAAGCCTATAAGTACTACTCTCACTTATGTATATACTTATTTTGTTATCTACTTTTTACCTATGTTTTCAAAAACCAAGCCATGTTTTGAAAACTAAAAAAAGTAGTTTTCAAAAACTTGTTTTTGTTTTTAGAATTTAGCTAAGAATTCAAATGCTTCCTTAAGGGAGATGAAAACCATTGTAGAGAAATTGAGAGAAAACAAGCTTAATTTTCAAAAACCAAAAATCAAAAACCAAATTGTTATCAAACGGGGCCTAAATGATTATCAAACAGGGCATTAATTGTACAATTTGTGCTTGTTATTATACTTGATTTGTTTTGTGAAAGGGCATCATACGAGAAAGCATAGTCATTATTCATTGAAAAAATATCAAAAAAATTAAATCTAACCTAATCAATAAAATAAAGTTTTCGAGTCTAATAGTGATTTAATTTAACATAGCATCGGACTAGAAAGTCGATAATTAATTTATTTAATTTGGCTTTATATAGATACTTACAAACTGAAAGTAGAGTCAGAAAAGACATATCTTCTACGAATCATCAACGCAGCAATGAATGAAGATTTGTTCTTCGCCATCGCAAACCACACCCTCACAGTCGTAGAAGCCGATGCTAATTACGTGAAGCCATTTGACGCCAACATTGTTTTTATAGCGCCTGGACAAACCACAAACGTTCTTCTTCACACAAAATCCAATCCCCTAAACAACGCCACATTCTACATGCTCGCCCGCCCTTATTCCACCACACAACCAGGCGCGTTCGACAATTCCACTGTGGCCGGAATTTTGCAATACCAATTTCCCTCTAGCCAATCAATAACCGTCTTTAAGCCAAATCTTCCGGCTCTAAACGACACCGTATTTGCTTCCAACTTCACGAACAAACTCCGCAGCTTGGCCAGGGTTGAGTTCCCAAGAGTCCCCAAGAAAGTTGATAAGCGATTCTTTTTCACAGTGGGCCTCGGGACGAGCCCATGTAAGAACGAGTCGAATGGGGCCTGTCAAGGGCCCAATGGGTCGATGTTTGCAGCCCCTATGAACAACGTTTCTTTTGCTTTGCCCAGCACGGCCATTTTGCAGGCCCACTATTTTGGTCGGACCAATGGGGTTTACACGACTGACTTCCCTAACGACCCAGAATTTGTTTTCAACTTCACGGGGACGCCGTTGAACAACACACGTGTGAAAAATGGGACGAGGTTGGTGTGTTTGGATTTTAACACGAGTGTGGAATTGATATTGCAGGGTACTAGTCTTGTACGTACTGAGAGCCACCCTTTTCATCTGCATGGGCATGATTTTTTCGTCGTTGGCCAAGGTTTTGGTAATTTTGATCCGAAGAAAGGCCCTCAGAAGTTCAATCTCGTCGACCCAATACGGAGGAATACGGTGAGAGTCCCATCAGGAGGATGGGTGGCTATTCGCGTTCTTGCTGATAA
The DNA here is from genome assembly GCA_033996785.1 of Trichosanthes truncata. Taxonomy (NCBI): domain Eukaryota; kingdom Viridiplantae; phylum Streptophyta; class Magnoliopsida; order Cucurbitales; family Cucurbitaceae; genus Trichosanthes; species Trichosanthes truncata. Next base: position 20,424,516 of record JAWPNB010000008.1, on the reverse strand, counting down.
TCCAGGTATATATATTTACATTTTGTGAGAAAATGTATAATTAAGTTATAAATTTAGTATCTAAACTGTCAAAGTCTTTTTTAAACTTAAAATAGTATTTAATAAGTCTTTAAATTTTCAATTTTTTTTTTTTTTTTGGGTTCATTTGTGTGGTGTGGGTGAATGAGCAGGGGTGTGGCTTATGCATTGCCACTTGGAGGTGCATGTGAGCTGGGGTTTGGAGATGGCTTGGGTGGTGTCAGACGGGAAGCGCCCCGATCAGAAGTTGTTACCTCCGCCGCCCGATCTTCCCAAGTGTTAAAATTTTGTATTTTTTACTTTTTTAACCTTTCAAATCACAATCACACCCTTCCTTCAAATTACCGTCACGATAGTGACATCAAAGGAGATCTGATCAAGGTACTCCAACATTTATCTATACTCACAATAATTATTGTTCTATGCATCTAGAAGTTTTATAGTTTTGTAAAGAAAACTTATTAAAAACATCCTATCTAGTAAGTTTTGGAATAATCATTGTACTTTTTTTTTGTCCGTTGCTTGCATTAGTTTGTTTTGTGTTTCAAAAGTTTGTTTTCTTCTGTTTGAACTTTTGTTATTTTGTTGTAGGATCTAATTTCTTTGTACACCGACGGCTATGAGATCCACCTTTCTTGCAATGAATATATTTTACCTTTGAAAAAAAATAACTACTTTTTTAGGCCATATAAAGTTCCAATAATAATTATCTTTTGTGTATATGTTTTGAAATCCTACACTTTATGTCAATCGAAGCATAGCTCAATGAATAAAGTATCAATTACTATCCTAAAGGTGGTTCAATCCCTTACTCTTGCTATTGAACTTTAAAAAAACTATAATTTAATTAAATAGTAGTTGCTATTAATTTTTCATTAGATATTTTTTAGTTAATTCTACTGTTGACATGTCAAAAAACAAACAGAATGATTCTTAGAACAATTCTTTTACCATCTTTAGATATAACTAGATAGAAGCAAAATCCAAAATTTAAAGACAATGAAAATTTCTTGTGGTTTAAAGTCTAAATAGAGACAATACTTTGTGCTTTACAAAATATAACATTATTTAAATTTCTTATATTTTCAAATCCATAAGTAGAGGAAATCAATGAAAATAAAAGAAACATCCTCCCACCAAACCTGATCCTCTACGATTCAAAGATGCCCTTACAATTTTCAGGAATCATAACAAATAACCTCCCTAAACCTTCTAATTAAAATGTTCTTATACCATTTTAACTAGCTGCCAATGGCCAATGACCAATAACCAACAGCACATCACTGTTAATGATCAATTCACTAATAATGCCAAATCATCTATACGTTAATTATTGGTAGAGGCCTGTTATGAGATATCAGAATACCAAGACTAGAAGAAAAACAAGTATGAGTACCAAAACAACAAACAAAATACACGAATTAACAAGGGCCAAGGAACTGGACATTATATTATATTATATATAATGATGTGTTTTTCCCTGACGGCCAAGAAATGCTATCTTCAAATTAAAGCCAATGGTTAAAGCCTTGGGAACCTTTGTTTTCTACAAAATAAGAATAAAAGTTCTAGAGATCATTACAAGGTTCTAATGAATCTCAAATGTAATTTATATAATTCAGAACTGACAAATTGGTTGTCTAGTTGCCGTCCATTGCCAGTGAAGCATCTCATGATTCTTCTGGCCTTAATGTACAAATTCACCTAGATAAATCCCAATTCACCATTTCCACACCAGACTAAACAAATGCATCAATGCTTTAGAAGTAGAAGAAGTATCACGAGGCTTCAACCAAGCACTATGGGTTATCGAATATTCTTCCTATTTTCACTTCTACAATTTCTATTTGCCATACTTCCATCACTAAAGGCAGCCCCCCTGAATAACGCAAGACTATTCAGAGAATACATAGGAGCTGATGGCAACAATATAAGATTTTCAGACGTACCTATTCATCCTGATGTTGACTTCCACTTCATTCTCTCATTTGCCATCGATTACACGGGTTCATCTTCTCCTTCTGCAACCAATGGCAAATTCGGAGTCTTTTGGGACAAACAAAAACCTCTCGCCTTCTTCTGTTTCTTCGATCAAGGCCAAGCATTCGAACGTTAAGTTTGCACTCAGTATTGGGGGTGATACAGTAGGCAAAGAATTTGCATACTTCAAACCCAAATCTACAAAATCTTGGGTTAAAAATGCTTTCAAGTCCATATCCCGCCTAGTGAAGGAGTATGATCTGGATGGGGTTGACATTGATTATGAACACTTCAAATCAGACCCCGATACATTTACCGAGTGCATAGGGAAGCTTCTACTCCGTCTGAAACGTCAAAATGTCATCTCATTTGCATCCATAGCACCATTCGAGGACGACACTGTCCAATCTCATTACTTAGCCTTGTGGAGGAAGTATGGACATGTAATAGACTACGTCAACTTCCAGTTCTATTCCTATGGTAAAGGGACCACAGTTTCTCAGTTTCTGAATCATTTTGAGACCCAAAGCTCTAATTATCAAGGCGGTAGAGTTCTAGCAAGCTTTGCGACTGATGGAAGTGGAGGTTTGACACCAGAAAAGGGGTTCTTTAAGGCATGCAGTACCCTTCAAAGTAGGGGCAAACTTCATGGTATATTTGTTTGGTCGGCAGATGACTCAAAGAAGAACAATTTTCATAATGAGATACGAGCACAAAACCTTTTGGCCAATGCAGATTGATCCATCTCTTGATCAAATTACTTAGCTCCAATTGATAACCATTTTGGTTTTAGTTTTCTGTTTTTGAAATTTTAGCTTATAAACATTACTTGCACTTGTGTTGCTTTACTTTGTCTTCTACCTTTTAAAAATGTTTTCGAACTCTAGGCCAAATTTTAAAAACAAAAAAGTTGTTTTTATTTTTGAAATTTGGCTAAGAATTCACGTGTTAACAAAAATAGTGAAAACATACCATAGAAATTGATGAGGAGGCATAATTTTTAAAAACATAATGGCTATCAAAGGGGGCTTTAGCTTTTATCCTTAACTCAAAATAAAAGACAGACAGCTTGGTGTACCTCATGCAATAGTATAAATAAGCATCAAAGAGGATACTCGTGCATCAAACCATGTACCTTCTATATTTTCTTTGCATATATTTTCCTTTCACGCAGTTCTTTGCTTCTTTCCAATAAACATCAGAGATCAATGGGCTCCTCAATAAGACAGAAAAATTAGTATACACAATAGACAAAAGGAAAAATAATCAGGAACTTGGGAAGCTTTCATTAATCGAATATTTGAGAAATCTATTACAAAATAAACCAATGGCCAGAAGGGGGCAAAAAGAGTGCTAATTTCAAATTTTCACAAGAATGAACACAAAATTAGCTTCCTAAATTGATAGATAATATCGGTATAAAGAATCAAAACAGGACGATGATATGAACCACCAAAACAATTACCATTGATAGCAATTAGTAAACAGAAGCTTTGGATATAACATACTTTCCAAGAAGCTGTGAGCCCATGGAATCTTCCAATACAAAGACTTCAACTTCATCAACTCCTAATAAATAATCATCCAGAAAAAGAGTTAAAAGTTCATCCTTTCTTGTCTCGTAAATTTCCTTTCCTTCTCTTTGTACCCTGCTGCTCCTCTGAACCATCATCACCCCCTTCTTCTTCTAAGTCTCGATTCTTCCTCTTTTTCCTTTCTTTCCTTTTCAACTCTTTGCTATCCGAAACTGGCATTTCCACTTTCTCTATAGCTACTCCACTGCTATTTTGAAGCTCGTCAGCATCTTCTTCCCTTTTCTTCTTCTTCTTCTTCTTAGTCGACATCTTCACAAGATCCTTTCCATCATCATTGTCCTTATCCGCGCTCTTTTCATCCTTCTCATCGCCCAAACTCTTCTTGTCCTCATGCCTCTTTCTATCTTTTCCCCTTGCTACATTGTTCTGGACGAGATCCCCAGAAGCTTCAATCTCGCCATTATTAGCACTAATTCGCGATTTACCATAACTTTTCCTGGCTTCAGCAGCATCACTTTCATCCTCTCCAACTTTACCATGTCCATCCTCGCTCTTTTTCTTGTGCTTTTTTTTCTCTTTCTCAATTTCTACAACGCTCTTATCTCTATCGCTTGATTCCACATCGATCTCAACTCTTCGACTGTCTACGGCAGCCACTAAATCCTTTGAAACCTCGGATCTGAGATGCGGATGCTTTCGATCGGACCGCGAAGACTTGAGGTCCCTGTGAAGCTGCTTTAACTCGTTGAAGGAGGCGGAGGCGCGTCTCAGGTAGGCACAGAGCGCTTGCGAAGCGCCATTATCGGCGGAGAGGAAGGAGGAGAGAGTGGACGCCGCTTTGGAGAGAGAGATTGGCTTCGAAGAAACCACACTTCCGGTGACTGTTTTCATCGCGCTCTCGCACTAGCGATTTTAGGGTTTAAGGGGAAGAAGAGTTCTTTTACCGCTCGCCTCGCAAACTGGGATGCGAAGAAAACAAAACAGATGCGAAGAAAACAAAACGCCGAATTTGAGGGTTTAACTTTAAGGGAAAAAATAAATAAATAAAGTTACATAAAATAGGTAAAAATAACTTGTGGCCTTTTATAATAACGAGTCCGCCGCCGTTGAAGATATGGCTTGGAAGTTGGAACGACGTCGTCTTGTTCGTCTTCCTCACCGATATCCGAAAAGAAATCCAGAAGGTCGTCCATGAAAGACCAAAGAAGCCTCCATTTTTGTGTTTTTTTTTTTTTTTTTTTTTTGAAGAGAGAGAGCCCTTTTTCTAGAGAGAGACAGAGTTCTGCTTCTGGTGTGAGTCTATTATTCTAGTCGTCACGAAGCCTTCGCGAGGGTTTTTGAGCGAACGAGGGCTCTGTTTTTATAATAATAATACGGATCGTTTTTGTTTTTTCGTAAGGGAGTAATCGTGTGTGGATGAGTGTAGGGTTAAAAAACCCGGAAGGGTTTGACTTTGACTGGAAAGTGAAAGGATATGGGGTCCAATGAAGTACCACCGTATTTTGCGTGGACATGAGGTGGTACATATAGGAGAGATTATTCCATCATCACTGGATACAAAAGCAAATCTTTTTTTTTTTTTTTTTTTGATAAAAGAGAAAATAAAGACAACACTTAGGGGCCGTTTGGCCCATGGATTTGGGTTGGGATGGGTTTGAGTTCCAAACCCAAAATCATGTTTGGCACAAGGTGTTTCAAAACGTTTTGAAACACAACCCCATGGTTTACAACAGTGCAACCCCATGGGGTTTGTGCCATGTTTTCTTCTTCCATTTGCCGTTTTCCATTTCCGGCGACCACTCCGACAACAACTCCGGCGACCACTCCGATGACAACTCCGGCGACCACATCGGCGACCCAACCACCGCTAACGATTACCTCCGACGACCACTGCGATGAGAACTCTAGAGACCAATTCCATTTACCATTCTCCATTTCTAGTGACTACTTCGACAACAACTCTGATGACAACTCCGGCGACCACCCAACAACCACCGATAACAACAACTCTGACGACTACAACGGTGACCCGACCACCGCTGACGATTACCTCAGACAACCATTGCGATGAGAACTCGAGAGACCAGTCTGACGATTACCCCTGCGAATCGACCACCCCAACAACTAGACACCCCGATAACCCAACCACTCAAACAACCCGACTTGCTCGAACCACCGACAACAACCACTTCAATGACCCGATCACCCGACAACCATAGTTGACGATCACCTCGAAAACCTGACCACCTAGCAACCACCGTAGACAACCACCTAGTGACCATTCCGATGACCTAACCACCCTGATGACTACTTCGGCGATTACCCCGACGACCTGGTAACCCAACCACCCAAAACCATTGTTGACGACCACCTAGTGACCACCCTGGCGACTCCAACAACCCAACCACTACCACAACCACCCAGCGACCACTCCGGTGACATGACCACCCTAATGACCACTCCAGCGACCCGACAACTACTGCTGAAAACCACCCAACGACCATTCCGGCGACCTGACCACCGTGCAATCACCACCGGCGACCACCTCGGCATACCCAAACACCCCATCAATGCAACCACCCCAACAACCACTCCAACAATCACCCTAGCGACCCAACCACCTAGTCAATATTTTAAAAGAGCCAGCGTGGACGAGCTATATGCAATACTAAAGGTGATCCCAGGGATGACAAGGCAAGACTGAATGGCTGTTGCAAAGACTATTCTCTCGGATAGTATGATGTTGAACTCCTTCTTTACATTCACCCCAGATTGGAAGTATGATTACTACGTGAAAATTTTGGGGAAAGCACCTAGAACCTGACTCTCTTTTCATCACTTTCATCTACCACTCTTATGACTTACATTTGTGTTTAGACAACTACTTCTACTTTCTTGTCATTTCATCTGGAATGTGTGTTATGATATTTTTAGAACTAGATCTTAGTTCTAATTTTTGGTTTTACTTTACCATTGGCAACACCATTCTTACATTGCACCTATTAATTATTTGTTGCTACGCATAATCTTCAATTTTATGTCATCATGAGTGGAGTGAATGAGATAGCATATAGTTATACAAACTACACATAGTATAATTCAAATTGAACTATAGTTGTAACAATTACTCTACATAATTGGTTAAATAGTTGGTATATAACACACCAAAAAAATTATGAAGTTAAAAAAATGGAGTAGGAAAAAAAAACAGTGTAAGATTATTTTTTTTTTAAATAATAAACAGTTTGAAAAATTATAAAAAAAAAAAAAAAAACTAAACAAACCCAGCCCAACCCAATCCTGCACCCCAAACACAGGTTTCAGCAAACCAGCCCAACACAACCCTGCACCCCAAACACAGGAATCAGAAACCCCAGGGTTTCTGATTCCAGCCAAGAAACCCCAGGGTTTCTGATTCCAAACCAGCGCGCCAAACAGCCCCTTAAAGCAATGGAGACCCCATTTCAAAGATGAAAAGGGTGCATGCTTCTCTCTCAGCCAGGAAAATCTCTCTAGAAGACTTAGGAACGTCTTCCATCTATTTCTTCTCTTCCAGAATTTGCTTCTCGTGCCACCATGTGTGCCAGTGTGTTTGCTTTTCGATCACACCAAGTAAATGAACATGCACTCAATTTCTTTGAAAGCTCTCTAATATCTTTGACAATTTGACCCAATTCTGAATGGGTGCTAGAGTTTTGGTGAATGAGCTTTATAATCGGAGTCGAATCTGATTCAACTTTCATATGGTTAAAACCCATCTCCATAGCCACTAAGATCCCTTTGTGCATGGCCATAGCTTCAACCAAATCAACCTCAATAATCCAAGGAATCGGCTTAGCCAAGGTAAGCACCTCCTTTCCCTTTTCATTTCGTATCACCACACCTATACCACTTTTCCTATTCTCTGATTTGTCGATAGCTGCATCTGTATTGATCTTGAATTGAGGATATATTGGTCGTTTCCCAATGTACTTTTGCACTTCTTTTGGGGGATCTACTTCTTCTATATTACTCCTTATATTGCATTCCTTATATTGTTGAATATAGGTTTGATAGTAGCTCCAATTATTAAACTCATCACCTTCATTCACCCTATTATGAACCACTATTTTATTTCTCTCATTCCATACACACCAACACATAACAAGGAATTCCTCAAATTGATCCTTTTTGAGGTTCAAACTAAACCACCAAATTAGATCAGCCATCTGAGTATGCTTTTTAAGCCAATTCATATAGAAAAATGGGGATTCTTTCCATAACTTCCTTGATATTTTGCAATCCCAAACAACATGTATAGTAGTTTCAGGCTCCTTATGGCATCTTGGGCAAAATCCTTCTAATTTCATTCCTCTTCGGTTTAGATTAACAATCGTAGGAACATACTCATTGAAAAGTCTCCAAATAAAATATTTAATTTTACTAGGAATCGAACTATTCCAAAGAGTCTTCCACCAACACACCATCTGATTTATAAAAAATATATAAAAGAAAATCACTATTAAGCAAAGCTCGAACTCAAAAAAAAATTATATATATATATATATATTATATATTAAGCACAGCACTGGTTAAGGTATTATTTCCTTGACTAACAAGTCAAAATTTTGAATCTCTAACCCAACATATGATGGTTGAACTCAAAAAAAAATTCATAATTTTGGTGGACTTTGTTTAGATTTTGGCAATGGGCTTGCATCGTGGAGATTAGAAAAAAATTTATTTGATGAGGATTTTGTTTTTAGTTTTTAATTTTTGAAAATTGTACTGATTTCCTTACCTTTTTTTTTTACTTAGATTTCACCTTCTTAAAGAAACACATGAATTCTTAGCCTAATTCAAAAAAAACTTTTTTTTTTAGTTTTCAAATTTTGACTTGGATTTTAAAAACAAATTTAAAAATGAGATAACAAAACAAAGAAACTTATTGGTGCACGTGCAAGTAGTGTTTATAAACTTAATTTTTAGAAACCAAAAAAAAAAAAAAAATCAAATAGTTATCACACAGAGCCTAAGAGTCTGTTTGGTTTAGCTTTTCAAGTGTTTAATTTTGAAAAAAAATTATTTTAATAAAATTTGTAGTGTTTGGCAATCATTCAAAATGACTTTTTAAAAAATGAGTTTGAGAAATAAGTTATTTTGAGTGAAGTATTTGAAACCAAATTTCTAAAAAATGGTTTTTAGGTGTTTAACTTGAAATCCCTCTCAAATTTTCATGATATATAATAATGACCAAAATACCCTCATCTTTACTTCCACCATGACTGCCGGTGACCACTTCGACGACCATTGTCGGCTACCACTCCGTTGACTCCCTCTCTCGTTGCAGGCGACTTAAATGCAAATTTGAACTTATTAGTTTATAATGCTCAATAGTCTGTCTATTATAGTAATTTGACATTAGTATAAACATTTTGAATGTAGAGCAAACCAAATAAATTTGTGTATATAAACACTTTTGAGAAAATGTAACCAAACATAGAAGTAGTGTTTTAATTTTAAACAATTTTTATTAAAAAAAATAATTAAATGCATTTTTGAAAAAAACCTGAATTCCAAGGCAATCCAAATGGTCCTTAAGAAATTTGAAAAAATGCAGTGAAGAATACAATTATCTTATAATCTTAGATTATGCATATATTAAAACAATTAGAGGTAAATGAACTCAAAAAGAAAAATAGAGGTAAATATTAATGCTAATAGTCGATATAACAATTATAATTTTATTTATTTTCTACTTTACAGGGGAAAAAACACATAAAAGTCAACACATGACAATAAAAAAAAAAAAAAAATTAACTCAGGACAGACCAAAATTATTACAAAGCAAGCAGACCCAAGAGATTATTTCACCAACCACCATTACATTACAACATGCTTATTACATTGGAAAAAGATTAAATAAACACTAAAGAAGCCTAAAGGTTCTTTCAATATTTAAAGCTTTGAAGCCTAAAAAATTTTCACAAGCTAAAGCGATCAAACGCTCCACTATGCTGCAGAACTAGGAAGGTGAATCTGATCAGAACAAATGAACCATAAAAGAATTATTTGAAGAGAGCCATTTCTTTGGTGTGATAAGAACGCAAGCCAGAACTAAGAGAAAACTTATCAGAAAACACTGAGTTCAAGTTCTTTTAGATCAAAATCTGATGCTTTATTAGCATCTTTCTCGGCATCGGTGACCTGGAAAAGAGGCGCTTCGAGCTCGGGAGGATTCTGAAAAATAATCAGATATGTTAGGAAATGAAGCTTCTCTATGAGCATGATAAAAGATGCAATATTCATTCAGCAGAAAGTAAAGCTCTCTTGAGATTGAGTTTGTAGTTTACCATGCAACGAACGAGCGCCCAATTGATGCCTCGGAAGAATGGATGTCGTTTGATTTCATTAGCTCCTTCTCGAGAACCCAATCGGTTTTTGGGGTCTCTATGCAATAACCTAAAAATTAACTGCTTTGTATTGAGACTAGCCTGAAACACAACATTTGAAAGTTTTTGCATCTTAAATTTGTAATGCCATAGAACATAAAAGACTTTGAAACTTGTCGTATTAATCGTTGCAAGAAAATAACAAAATTTGCATACTAAAAAAGGATAATTTATGTATTAGTGATGGCTCAACTAACAAAAGTTCAGATCTATTAATATTTTGCTAGGATCAGGTATTTACCGATATACTTCTGGGAAATTTAAGATCCTTATGAAGAATGTTCGCAAAAGTTTTTTGCCTTGTCTTCCCCCTAAAGGGTGTGTATCCATAGAGCATCTCATATAGAAGGACACCTGAATTATAGTCAATCAAAATCAAAATATAATCCTCAAACATTTTCAATCAGAAAAGAGCATAATGAAAATTACCCAAAGCCCACCAGTCCACTGCACTGGTATGGCCAGCCCCAGTAATAATTTCCTGCAAAAAAATTGCAAGCATTAACTTCAACAAAGACAACGCCATAGAACTCGACCGATTACACATAAGTGTATCATCTCTTCGTCAAATCATACACTTGAATATGGTGAAAATGAACAAATTTTCTAGTATAGTATTCGTTGTCTCGAGTCGAAGTTTGTGAATTAAATAATTATTTTCTTATTTTGTTAATGGAAAAGCATTTGCAAGTAGTACAAACCGGTGCTATGTACTCTTCAGTGCCGACGAATGAGTTTGATGCTCGCATAGGTTCGGCCATAAAGATCGGAACCTGTTGAGATCTTGATTGCTTTTTCTTCTCATTCATTGTTGGAAGCAAAAGCTGCAGAGTAGCAGAATCCACATCAAGAGAAGTCCTATAACTTGTAAATGAAAACTTTATATACCCTTCAAATATGATTGATGATGAACAATGCTTCCAAAATTATGCCTAAAACATTTGGGATACCTGAGGTTTGCAAGAAGTCAAACATGACAAGTCAAAATCCGTCAAGGCCACGTGTCCATTGCCTTGGAGTAGAACATTCTCAGGCTTCAGATCCCGGTAGATTATCCCTGAAAGGACATGAATAAAATTCAGAGCAAGAAACTAGAAGGTTCATTTTATCACGTTCTCAATCACAAACATGACCTTACCTTGACAATGAAGATACTCCAATGCAACGACAACTTCAGCAGCATAAAACCTACATCCACCGGCGATTTTGCATCAGTGAGAACTCGAATCTCGCCAATAGTAAACATAAAATCGAGTAAAATTCCTAAAGGCGTAGTTTTGGTAAAAAAGTTCCACAATTACCGAAGATGAAAACGTAATTTCGGTCAACGAATTACCAAAGGATTCTTAAGTTAACATTTGCCAACTGCTAGCAACATCCAATTTTGGTTCATAAATTAAGTGTTAGAATGCCAAGCTTTGGTTTAATTTACCTTACAGCATCTTCCTTTAAGACCTTTGTAGGTTGTCTGTCCAAAAGCAGAAAGAGCTCTCCACCAGGGCAGTAATCAGTTATAAGACAAACATGTGTTTTTGTCTGCAAAATAGCTCAAAATTTTAGAATTTAATTTATTAGACAATAAAAAATGAATGAGAAGGTAAATAAAGAAGAATTAAATCAACAGTCTGTTTAGTTTTAACAGCTGAAAGAGCTGTTCTACCCGCTGTCAATGTTTTTGACCATTTTGGTAAGTAAGAAAAGCCAATATATATTAATTTTTCTGCATATATCTAACTTTCTAACCTGAAATGAAGCGTATAATGCAGGAAGAAAAGGATGATCCAACATGTCAAGTATTTCCCTCTCCGCGCAAGCTCTATGCACCTGTACAGCAAAACAGAACAGAGTTCCTAAATCAAAGTAGAAGACATCCATAGCCAAATTATAACTACTTTGCATATCAAATGAAGCATTAAAAGAGATATTTTTCAAAACCTTGTTGCGGTTAAGCATAACACCCTTATCCATAGCCTTCATTGCAAAATACTGATCAGTCCCACACAGTTCTACTAAATGCACACTGCAGCCGACAACGTATACAAATAAAATAGTGATTTTTGCTTGTTTATTGATACAGGGATTTTTTCGATAATATAGACTAAACCAATAAAATAACGGCGATCCATTCAGAAGAAAACAGGTAAAAATGGGTTAGAAACATCACAAACCTGCCAGTATCACCTGATCCCAAAGGTTTAACTGGCTTGAAATGTTTCAGTCCTATCTGTTCTCCGCTGTCTAAAATCTGTAGCAGAAGAGGATAACATCAGTTAACGAAACTGACGATAGCGGAAATTCAAGAACAGATTATTCAACGAGCCGCATAAAGACATCACAAGCAGATTCCTACCGGTGATTCGTCTTTCTTAGTTCCTTATATATGTTTTAAGTAAAACACCGAAGCATCAAGCATCACGTGTGTAAATCTAGTACTGGTACTGGGACGACGGGGGATTCTACAAACACTACTTTTTGAAAGTATTTGTGCTTTGAAGGTAATCATTCAGGCAAAGAGATAAAAGTAGTAAAATGAACACTACCTTCTGGATAGCTTTCCAAGAAGGACTATCTTTTCTGTGAGGTTTTGGTTGAACCAACTTAGAATGATTTGCCCATAAATCTTCTGGTGTCTGCAGGTTGCAGAGATTTCTTGTCAGAAACAAAAACTTCAAATTGTTTCAAGAGATGTATACAAGGATTTGACGTACCAAATTGGCATCGGGAAGTTCTCTAGCCGCCGAATCAACATTTTCTGCAGTTTCTTTTATCTAGAAGTGGACATTCAGTAAACGTGTCACAAAATCGTGGAATATTCTTTAGTACAAATAAACTACTATGAAGGCAGAAAAATCCTCCCAACAACACTCTCTTTAGTTAAATGAAATACATGTCATTCTTCAACATAGGTACTTTTCATGTGCAAAACTAAATTTCAAATGCAGAGAATCTTAAAGCATGATGAGGTTAATATAGAAACTGACCAATTTTTCACCCTCTTTTGCGGTATTTTCCGGTATGCAATTGCTTAGCGGTTCCACATGCTGACTACCGTCAAGTTGTACTCCAATAAAATACTGGACTTCTCCCTATTTGCAAAAGCAGACATTTATGTTTTTCAGCTCAAAATGACGGCAATGTTATTCATAAAAAAGCCTCTTGATATACATCTGATATGAGATATATGTCGAATTTTAACAAGCTAATGTCTTTTAGAATCTTCAGAGAAGGGTACCTTCTGGTCACGCATCGGTTGTAGATGAAACAAATTCCAAAACTTCTTACCTGAATTGAGATTAAATAAGAAAAAAAAAGTCTTAAATAACACTCAAACAAACATCACAGTAATTAATGAATAGCAAAGCCAGATTATTGGGATTCAAGCATACCGCCTTTCGTGTAGTTAATAAGCTGCACTGTAACTTCTGTTTGGTTGTCGATTGCATCCCTTATTTTCTTGACGGTCACTCGATCGGTTTCAGGTCCTTGCAGAAACCTACAAAATCCAGAGTGATAACAGATATTGTAAGGTTTATTCAACTTCAATTTGCATAGTTATAATTTGATAAGAAAGCTTATGTGAAGAGGAAGTTTGAACATGCCTGCAATTTCTTCCCAAGATTTCTTCTCTACTGTACTCGGTTAGCTCCAGGAAGCTATCAGAAGCAAATATCTGAAATTGAATAATAAACATTAAATTCCTTATACTTTCATTACTTATGTGTTACTTAAAATCAACATGGTAAGAGTAGAAGTAAGAATCTTACAATGGGATTGTCGGGCAATCTAGGATCGGTAATGACGAAGTTTTTCTCTATACGCTCGAGGGTAGTAGCTAAATCAATACCCTTCCTCATTTCCCTCTGCCTTACTTTGTCGTCGACACTATCTGGTCTCTCATCGTCATCAGTCTCATTATCATGGTCGGAACCATCTTCAATGTCAAAACTTTCAATATTTGATTGACTTTTCCTCATAATCCTTATAAATAAGAAGAGATTATATGAGAAACTTTTAAGTCTAGATTTGTATTTAATGAGAAAGATATCCCTGCAGGCCTATACAAACTCAAAAACATACCATTTTACCTATCAACAAGTTATCTATCCTTTTTTTTTTTTTTTTTGAAACTAACAAGTTATCTATCTTTAATATATTTAAAGAGTTGAATTCAATCCGTAAAAAAAAAAAAAAAAAAAAAAAAAAAAAAAAAATGCAATTATGTAGACAACTTTTGAGGTGCTGATGAATAAACTGAATGTTTGGAATATAATTATTAGTCAGTTAGTAAACCAATTAACCAAATTCGTATGTTCCCAATAGATTTTAAATAACTAATGAAATCACTCCTATGTCCTATCATTATTTACTTGTGATTCTTATTTTAATTAAAAATAAAAACCAAAGTCTCAAACCTTTCCTTCTATTATTTTTAAACCAACTAAAGAAATAAAATATATGTGTATATTATTATTATTAGTAGTAAATCTAAGCAATGATAGATGACTTGATAAATAAAAATTAATATTATGTACAGAAGTAAAGGCCCCGTTTGATAACCATTTGGTTTTTAGTTTTTGGTTTTTAAAAATTAAGCCTATAAATACTACTCTCATCTATGATTTTACTTGTTTTGTCATATACTTTTTGCCTATGTTTTCAAAAACCAAGCCATGTTTTGAAAACTAAAAAAAGTAGTTTTCAAAAACTTGTTTTTGTTTTTAGAATTTGGCTAAGAATTTAAATACTTCCTCAAGGAAGATGAAAACCATTGTAGAGAAATTGGGAGAAAACAAGCTTAATTTTCAAAAACCAAAAACCAAATGGTTATCAAATGAGGCCAAAATGATTGGAATTCAACAAATTATGGGCACCTAAAAACTATGAAACTTTTATTCCATTACTCGTTTTAAAAAAAAAAACAATGTGTCATATTGATCAACTTCCTTCAAATTCTTTAAATTAAAAAATAATTACTTATGTCATTAAATAGAAATTGATACAAATAACTTAAAATTTAGAATTTAGGAAATTATAGTCTATACTAATAGATTCTTATTAATGCTTTTACTTTTTATATAACTTGTTTTATTATTAGCCAAAGAGAGCATAACTCAACTGGCATATTGAATGTGTTAACGACTACAAGGTCTGTGGTTCGAATCCTCCCAATCCCTATTGTACTAAAAAAAAAAAAAAAACTTGTTTTATTATTATTTTTATTATTAATGTGTCATATTTGTGAGGCTTTTTACTTTTTGGGTTTCATTTCAATCTCAGATAGTATCATTATAACTAGAACAAGAAAAGAAAAGAACTAATATTTCTAATTTTCATTTATTTTAAATTTGTCGTAATATATTAATCGTACTTCACTTATCACCAGAATCTGTACAGTTGAGAATTATTTTCTTGTATTTAATTAATTCAAATAATTTTTTTTGATTTCAATTAATACTACATAAAAGACCTTTAAAAAAATATTACATAAAAGGAAAACTATATCATAATTGCCTTCTTTTTATTAATTATTCAATTTTAAAAAAAAATTATAACCTAACAAATTTAGAATAACTGTTACACTATATTTTTTTCAGTACAATAAACGTGGGGTATGGTGAATCTCCGACCTTAGATAAACAAATACATGTCAATTAACGAAGTATGTTCACTTTAACCCATTAAACCATATTCAACTTAGTCAAAGTCCAAACTAGTCATTTTAGAAAAAAATATACATGAAATGATATTTCATTAATTAATTAGAACTTGTAATCAATTAAGTTTTAATATTTGAATTTTTTTTCCTTATAAAAAAATTGGTGATTATTATAAGACCTAGCAAATATAAAACATATATCATTTAACAAAAAAAAAAAAAAAATCGTACCCCATAAATGAACGACGGCTAAACTTTTTGGGTTTCTTCTCCGGCAGCTCATTGATACGCTGCATAGACCTTCTACTTCCTCCATGTAATTTTCGTCCAGTTGAAGCTGTTGCACTCTCTGACTTTCGCCTAACCATAGCAGCTTCAAATCTATCCTCCTCATCGCCGCCGCCGGATTTTCTAACTAACCGGCGGTTCGTAGATTCACTTAGAGCCCGAGGCCTAGATTCACTTACAGACCGAGGCCTTTTCACCGCCTGCACAAGCTCCGTTACCGAACTGGTAGCCATGTCTTTTTGACGGGCTGCAACAAAATTTACCCAAAATTGTATCTCAAAAACCAAAACTAAGGCCCCGTTTCATAATCATTTGGTTTTTTGTTTTAAAAATTAAGCCTATAAATACTATTTCCACATATGGTTTTACTTGTTTTATCATATACTTTTTACCTATGTTTTCAAAAACCAAGCTCTGTTTTGAAAACTAAAAAAAATAGTTTTCAAAAACTTGTTTTTGTTTTTAGAATTTGGCTAAGAATTCAAATACTTCCTTAAGAGAAATGAAAACTATTGTAGAGAAATTGGGAGAAAACAAACTTAATTTTCAAAAACCAAAAACCAAAAACTAAGGCCCCGTTTGATAACCATTTGGTTTTTGGTTTTTAGTTTTTGAAAATTAAACCTATTAATACTACTCCCACCTATGGTTTTACTTGTTTTGTCATCTACTTTTTGCCTATGTTTTCAAAAACTAAGCCATATTTTGAAAACTAAAAAAAGTAGTTTTCAAAAACTTGTTTTTGTTTTTAGAATTTAGCTAAGAATTTAAATACTTCTTTAAAGGAGATGAAAACCATTATAGAGAAATTGGGGGAAAACAAGCTTAATTTTCAAAAACCGAAAACCAAAAACCAAATAGTTATCAAACGGAACCTAAATTAAGCAAATTTAATCCCACCCAAATTCACATTTTATACATTCTTCTTAATTGCATTTTATGAAAAAAAAATTTAATAAATATGTAACTTCAAATATTTTTTAGTTCCAGAATTGTGAAAGGGAGAATCATTGATTTTTTTGAATGGTAATCATGTCTAGGAGTGATTTTGAAATGGTTAAAATCATTTTTATCATATTCAAAATTACCCTAAAATATGCATTTAATAATTCAAAATCAATTTTGATGGCACGTAAATCACATTTAAAAGTGTAAAATCAAATATTAAGAATATTTTGAACAATTAAATGCACATTTTGGAGTGATTTTCAATATGACAAAAGTGATCATAACTATTTCAAAATCACTCTCAAACATGTCTTAAGTATCTTATCTAGTACGCTCGAATTGAACCATTTAAATTCATAAAAAATAATGGTACGTGGTTACTTTTAAAAGTGATTTACATTTAATATAGATAAACAAGTGAATCTCATAAATATTTTGGAACTATTAAAACTAGGAGTGTACACGGGTTGGGTTGAAGGGTTTTTTGGAACCAACCTGAAAATTCGGGTTGGTCGGGTTGGCTACCCAAATGACCCGATCAAGGGTTGCAACCCAACCCACGGGTGGGTTGGGTTGGGTTGCCGGGTTGAGTTTTTTTATTTTTTTTTAATAATTTTCTTAATTATTTAGAATAATTTTTGCTTGAATTAATAACTAAAATCATATAAAATTCAAATATCAAACTTCAAAGTTCATAACATCTTAATCTTAATTACAATCTTAGATGAAAAAACATTAAAAGTTCACAAATAATTCAAAGTTCACAAATAATTCATATATATATATATATTAAAAAAAAACAACTTAAATTTTGGGTTAGGTTGGGTTGGGTCAACCCAAGCCTAAAAAGGCCAACCCGAGAACCGACCCGAAAATTCGATTCTCCAAAATTCTAACCCAACCCAAACCGAAAAAAAACCTAACCCAACCCAACCCTTATGGTTTGGGTTGGGTAGTCTGAGTTACTCGAGTTATCGGGTTATTTATACACCCCTAATTAAAACCAACTCCATGATAAAAGCAATAAGAGTTGTTTTAGCATATACTATAGATTGTATTGGGTAAGTATTATTCCTTAAATATTTCTAAATTTTCTAAATTTTTTTTACTATATTAGAAAAACTACCCCAAACCTACAACAAATCTCATTCTTTTTTTTTCTTTTTTTTTTTTTACAAGTGAATCATAATATAAACTAATAACAGCCAAATATTTCCGACAATGGACATTACCCATTCTGTCCATACAGAAGATCCAAGACATTCATGTAAAATATCAAACAGAAGTTGGAAGCTTCCATAGTCGGTTGGTTCAATTTCTCTCTCAATTGGGATAGAAACAAAAGTTTTAAAAGTATCAGATTCAAAGAGTAAAAATTCATCTTCTTCTCAAAATTTATTTTTTATTATTATTATTTCAAATATATTTACTCACTGGGCTACCAATAACATCAAATTCAATTAGATGGTTCGAGCCCTTTTCAATCACGGGGTCCCAAAAGAAATCATCAATGAGACAGAGACAAAGAGAGAAAGAGAAGCAATACCATCATAACGAATCAAGGATTCTGGCAAGCCATTGGGACGGACCATCTTATCTTTGAAACCCTCTGTGTGTTTGCTCACCTCCACTTGCATTCTGCCAGATCACCAGACAAATTATAAATTTAAATAAATTTATTATTAATTACAAACGCAATCCCCGTAATTTTAGATTTATGTTTAATAGGTTCTTGAACCTTAAAAAGTGTCCAATAGGTTCTTAAACTTTTGATTTTGTGTCTAATAAGTCTCTGAATTTTGAAAGCATCTAAACCGCCTCCGAACTTTTAGGTTTATATCACTGGGCCTTTGATATATGTGACATTTTTTAAAATTAACGAAATTATTAGACATAAAATTGAATTTTGTGTCTAATGGGACCTAAAGTTTCAATATTATGTCTAATAAGTTTGTGAATTTTAAACAAAAATGTCGATTGTATCAAAGACTTATTAGATACAATATTGAAATTTTAGAGACTCGTCAAACATAAGACTAAAAAAATTAAGGATATATTCGACACTTTTTAAATTTCAGAAACCTATCAAACACAAACTAAACTCGTACTTTAACTAAAAAAAGAAGTTTAAATTACAAATTTGGTCCCTATAATTTGGATAAAGTTAGAATTTAGTCTCTATGATTTTAAATGTTAGAATTTTGTTCTAATGGTTTGATAAATCCTACGAGGGTTTTACCAAACTATAGGGATTACTTCTAACATTTAAAACTATGGGAACTAAATTCTAATTTTCTCCGAATGATAGACGTCAAATTTGTAATTTAATCCCCAAAAAAGAAAAAGTCAAAAGATAAGCATCTCCTTATCTCATCATAAATTCACTTAAACAACATTCGTTTTTCATCATCAATCACAGCCCATCGAAGATCAGACGGTGAGGATTCAACATCAAAGAAGAGAGAGAGAGGGGGGGCCACATTTCATCACAATCAACAATTGAATCAGTAGGCAAGGTGACAAAGACAAGGCACCCCAGTGGACAATACAATTAAAAGAGAAGTTGGTTGATAATTATTAGAGGGACTTGGGAAAAATACCCAAAAGTTGCATCATGTGATATGTTTTTGTAAGTTGTAACACAATCACACTCTTTCATTAAAGTACTTGCATTTGGCAATGCCCATATGCCAAAATCTTCCCTTCCTCAGACATAGATCCTACACACAGTCCCCCTTCCTTATTTCATGGCTTTCGAATTATTTTCCCATAATTGAGTTCATTTCCTCCCTCTCAAAAAACACACTCCCGTGACTTCATATCTATATCCCCTCCTACCAATGATAGCTATGTGACATCAAAAGTATCCCTTTTTTCAACTTCCTATTTTCATTACTATCACAACCTATATGGGTAGAAGCTAACTATATGACTTCAAAAGCTTTTTTTTTTTTTTTTTTAACATCCGTGTGTGTTCGGACCAACTTACCTGCACCTCGACTATTTTCACAAGACAATCACTTGACTCTATTACATTTAGTTGCCAAGGTAACTTTTAGGATATTAAACCCTAGGTATTACTTGAAACTATTCCTTCTAAGCTCTTTATTATTTTACATTGCGCTTATTGACCACTACGCCAACTCATAGTAGTTTCAAAAATATATGAAATTACAATTAGTCCTCAATTCAAGAGCAAAGCAATGAAGGAAAGGAGAAGTCCCCTGGATTCATTTTAGAATAAGAAAATTATAAAATATAATTTCAAGTTTTTTTTTTTTCTCTAATTTGGCCCCTAAGTTGGACAAGTATTAGTATTAGACACATTCATTCGGGACAATATAATGAATATTTTCTATCACAACTAGATGTGGGTAAATAAAGCAACGTGACTTGAAAGACATCTAAATTTACGGTTTGTCTTATTACACCAACTTATTCAGGCTACTAACAAAATACTTCATATCATAATTAGATGAGTAAGTGGACTCTATGACTTGAAAGGCATCTAATAAATTTACTATTCTGTCACTTAGACCAGTATTGTTAGAATAAAACAAACTCATTCAGGGCAGCAACGAAAATTTTTAAATCACAGATTAGACAAGAAGAAAATGCAGTGAATTGAAAGGCAAACATCAAAAAGAAACAAAAAACTGCACAATTTTAAGGGGACCATTTGAAAGCACTAAAGAAACAGAGAAAGTGGCTGATATAAACAGGGAGATATAAAACTGACCCAATAAATTTGAGAACTTTGCCTTCATCATCTTTGATAGGTGAAATAGTAAGTAAATTCCAATATGGGGTCCCATCTTTCTTGTAATTCAACAACCTCCCACAGTAACTTGTCCCAGCTTGTAAAGCCTCTCGGATCTTGGCCACATCTTCTGGGTCTGTATCTGCACCCTGTAAAAATCGACTACAAAATCCACTCCAATTTAATCCCCACAGTTAAAAAGTAAAAAAAAAAAAAATCTAAACGTTCAAACGTCCGAGGCTTTGTTTTTTGGGTTATTTTAAACAGGTTCTATCACCGACAGATTCTTCAGTAAGAAACATATGAACTAGACTAGCTAAGAAAATATGTTAATCTTATAAAATCTCATTTTGCAAATTTCAAGCTCAAGTCAGAATGTTTTTCGTCATTAAAGGACAAAATTCAGAAATTACCGAACAACCCTTCAATAATTTAGTATTTCTCTTCCTCGAACTGTCAATTTCTTTCTTTTTAACAGAAATTTGCTTGATTCTTTTGCTACTTGAAACTATTAAGCTCATTTTACAGGTTAAAGGATGAATTCAGTAGAAATTTGCCTATAAACGTGTTTTTACACTGTATAGAAATTCATTTGCTGCTTCTGCAATTAGAAATTGAAGATTATTCAGAATTCCAAAACTGCCAAGTTCATTATACAAATTAAAGAATGGATTCAACCATCTAAATCGTTTTCTGAAATAATGTCGTATGGAATTTTTTTTTTTTTTTTTTTTTAAATTGAAGATAAAATTGAAACAGAAAAAAAAATGGGGGAAAAATGGCTTGAAGAAACTCACCAATTTCTTCCGATAACCTCCTTGGATGTATAGCCAGTCATCTTGAAGAATCCAGCACTGGCGTACATAATCGGATAATCAGGTTTCGTTGCATCAGAAACCACAAATGTTTGTTGAAATGTCGACAAAGCGTCTTTCAAGTCCTCCGAGACTCTCGGAATCCCCCTTTCTCTTCCCCCATCGTCCGACATGTCGCCAGAACTCCGCACCGAGTTATTTGAAGTTCTTCTCGAATTCTCCTGTTTGTTATTCGGTTCATCGCCGCCGGAAGTTCGAACCCCGACGCCCTGCAGCTTCCCAGTCTCCGTATCGGTTTTCAGTACCAATCCCCACTCGGCGGCGCGTAGGGCGGCGGAGCCCACTTCGTCCGCCGATTTCGGCGGCGATTTGTCGCTGAGAACCGCCGAGATGGTCGTCTGAGCGAGCGGCGAGTTGGGTTGTGGTGAAGGGTTCGAGTCCTTGAAGGCCATCCATGACGTGATTTCCTCGCCGGATTTACTCGTCGGTTTGGCGCCGAGTCTGGCCGAGTCCGACTCCGCACTGCTACGTGGCTCCGCCCAATTGGGCCACGTCGGGTTCGGCCGAGAAATGGAATTGACCGATCGGGACGAGTAAGTGGCCGAGGGATTGAAAACCTCGAGCGATCCTCGAGAGTCGCGAGGATATGGCGCGAGAGGCGAGGACTTTGGCTGTGGTTTTTCCAACGGTTCCATTAGGTCTCTGCATGAACATCACAATATCAAAATGTGCAATTATATATATAATCATAATTTTTCTCTTTCAAGCACTTCGAAACTTTATCCATTTTACTTTAAAACATTAATTAATTATACTAGGTTGGCCAAAAAAATCCTTTTTAAAAAAATATAATTTTCATTCTTACAAAAATCCTGAAACAGTGCCCGTAAAAAACTCAATTATTATTTTAAATATTGTTAACTAGCTTTTATTAATTTTAGTTGACAATTTTTTATGTAAAGATAACTACAAAAGTGCACTGAAATTGACAGACACTGATAATTCATAAAGATAAATCAGGATTTCTTGAGGTCCAATCTCGGTATTATTGTTTTTACGTGGGAGTCCATGTGGACAAGTCGAGAAACGGTAGGGTAGAGACGAGACGACGACGTCTTGTTGATCTGATGGCCGAGAAATTTCGTAAATACAGGAATATTCGGAGGGTATTAAGGTCATTTCACATCATTTGCGGAAACTGTCTTGCGGTAGTCGCCGGACGGAACACCTCAACCAACCTACTTCTAGCTCCTCGTATTTTGGAGGGTAGAATTGTAAAAAGACGATTAAAAACATATCACATTTAATTAATGGCTAATAGCCAGAATCTAAAACATAATAATTAAAAATTGAATATGAAAAGGTGTAATAATATTTATGAGAACAGAACAGAATAAATCCAGAAATTTCGGTTTCTGTAAGTGATTCTCTAGAGTTCATAAATGAGAAACGTACAAAAAGACAAAAAAAGAAAAAAAAAATTGTCAGAAAATGCATTTTTTTTCATTCCAGCTAACGCGATCTCTGTGGTTCTGAATTTTTGCTCTTGTGGTTGGACAAATAAAATTAAAAGAGTCGCATTGAAATGACATAGGAAAATTGAATTTGACAGCTAGGAAAATGATGGAGAGAAATCATTGACAAAAAATGCCAAATTTAAAACCAAAGATTTTTTTTGTTTGTTTCATTGTAGCCATTCGATTTTACATCGAATTTAATCTAATCAAATAAATGGCTTACCTCGGAGAAAGCTGCTTGGAAATGTGATCGGAGAGAATGGAGTTAAAAGAATAGGAAGAAGAGAAGAGCGGCGGTGGGAGAAGGGAAGGGGAAAAGTGGTCTTTTTAAAAGCGCTTTTGGAATCAAAAATGAAAGAGGGGAAGAATGAGTGAGTGGAAAAGGTCAAGGTTCTCCCATTCCCCAAGGACCCCCAAAATTTCACATGATTGTTTGTTGTTGTTGCACGAATTTCCATGCATTGTAAATTGTAGCTGTGTGAAGTTTGATTATGGCTTTTGAATGATGATGCTCAACCACTATGGAATCCATTTTTTTGGAGTACGAGCGCTTTTTTTTTCTTCTCACTCTATCGTTTTACTTTTATACATAATTTTTTAATACATATCAAATCTACGCCATTTTTTAAGTGATTTTGAACGAGTATCTATACTTTTATAGTACTAAAAATGATATGAACTACTAAAGTACTTCAAATTATAATCCACGTTTTGATTACTTTCCATTTAATTTGTATCCAAGTAAGTATGTTTAAGTAAGAGAACTTTAGTCTTTTTTTTTAGTTCAACAACTATGAGGGGAGGATTTGAACGTCTAACCTTTTGGTCGATGATATATGTCTAAACTATTGAGCTATACTCAAGTTGATAAGAATACTTTAGTTTTTTTGTGTTATGAAGATAGTGTGCTCTCAAATTAGTTTCAACTTCCAATAGCTTTTGGTTTGGGGCGAGTTGGATTTGTTTTTATTTGTTAATTCATTTGGTATGATTTTAAGGAAAGATGGGATGGGAAATGGGGTTGGCAAAAGAGGACGAAGATACACAGATCAATGGTTGGTGAATGAACTTGAGAGTTGAGTTTTGTGTATTGTGAGTTGTGAGTTGTTGGGTCTGCCGACCGGTTCATCTCGCGACCATTGGCCCTTTGTATCACCTTGTCCGGCTGCCGGCCGAGTCAGATTCTTTTTTTGGAGAGTCCTACTATACTTACTTTGCATCATTTTAGGAAATAGATTTTTGTTTTTTTTTTCTCTCTTTTTGGATAGGCCCGAGGACGATCCGACGGATCAGAATTAATTATTTTAATCCGAGGGTTGACTCTTTTTCTTTTTCATAACGTTGTAATGAGTGGATATGTTTTTTAGATTATCTTTTTGATATTTTTCATATATTAGCAAAGTTTTAATAGATTTCACTGGAGTCAGCAACAATATCGCTGATGTTATCGACCTCGTCGCGTGCTAGCTGGGTCAAGTGTCCTTCGTGAAGTGCCCCAGATCGGCAAACAGAGTGGCTCAGGCCTTGCGAGGAAGCTGTTACAGATAGGAGGTTTTTTGGCCTTCTGCTATTTCCATTTGGGTATCCTCAATCATTTAAGATGATTTATTGTTCTCTTAACTATGGCTGTTGGTCTTAATAAACTCTCTTTAAAAAAAATTGTGTTATTAATTGTATATTTATAATAAGATAAGATTTAAGGTGGAAGTGGAACAAAAAAATGAACTAAATTGAAACTAATTGCCCAAAGTTTATCTCCAAAACTCCTATCTTCTTAATTCTCCCTACCAATGGGAGAGAGTACTTGTTGAACATCTCGAGTGAATGCGAGAATGGCTTATAGAAATGGGATACTAATGAAAAAAAGCTAGAAATCGGAGTATATATATGGTTGATATAAGAAATACTTACTCTCTTTAGGAGCTTGTACACACTAGTCTACAACAAAAAAAAAATAACTAAATTGAAACTAAGTCCAAAGTTTATGGATTAAAATTGAAATTATGTTTGAATCGTCGAAACTAAACTGAAACTATGTATGACCTATAGGAACCAAGTTTATAATTGAACCTTGAAAATAGATGAAGATTCTCTATAAGAATTTTGCAAACAACAAATTTTCCACATTAATTTTTAGTTATTTTACTAGTTTAGATCTTAAATTTTCAAAGTTGTATCTAATAGATTTTTGAACTTTAAATAGTGTTTAATAAATTTTTAAACTTTTAATATTGTGTCTAATAGGTCATTATCATATTCAACATTTTATAAAATACACAGACCTATGAGACACAAAATTTAATTTTATGTTTTATAGGACCATAACCTTTAAATTTATGTCTAATAAATATGCACATTTTTTTAAAATTTCAAATATAATAGTGATTTGTTAGGCACTTTTTAAACTTCATGAACCTATTAAACACAACTCTAAAAATTAGCATTAAAAAAACTATTTATCAAATAAATAAACATCTTTAATAAATTAGTTGTTTAGAATCAAAAGTAAAAGAAAAATATCAATTTTTATCCTTGAACTTATCAAGTTATATCAATTTTCACCACAAACTTTCAATATCATCAAATTGAACCTTATACTTAAAGATATGTTGCAAATTTTTACCCTATATTCAATTTTCACTAAATTCACCCAAAATTTTAACAAAAGAGTGAAGTAAAAACTCTAAAAAAATCACTAACTTCAACAAAAATTAATCTTGGCACAAAATTAAGTCTAATCACTACACAAGGTTTACAATATATGGGATAAATCTTTCAAAATTCACAAATTTCAATAAAAATTCAGCTCTAGCCTCACGTTTATTATTATTTTTTTATGTGTAAGCTTCATTAAATTTGCAATATACATATGTTTTATATTCATTAAATGTACGTGAGAATATTTTTCATGAAATTTTTTTCAAATGAAAGTCTATTAGAGGGTTAAAGTTTAACGTGTCATTTATTGGAATTGAAAGTTTAATGTAAAAATCAATATACCTTACTAAGTTTATGGTTAAAAATTAATACACTTCGTTAACTTCAAGGTTAAAATTGTATTTCCCCAAAAGTGTAAAGTATCACGTAAAGGGTAAAATAAAGAACATATTTGTTGTAATGTAAAACAATAGAATTGGATGTTTGGAAGAGGACATCCTCGTCCCATCTCTATTTGAGAAACAGGATTTCGCATCCTGTCCCTGCCAGGCTCTCCTCTTATCTGCGTAAAAAAAATGACATCTCTATGTCTGAAGAATCAAATGAAAATTAGAATCTTTTATCTCCAATTGTTGGAGAGACAGATGAACACGCAAAAAATAACAAGTTGAAATGATTTCAAGATAAACAAACATGTAGAACGCACAATGCATGTTGGGCAAAAAAATTCCTTCATAATTGAAACTTCGTTGTCCTAATAATGAAGACTAAGAAATAAATAAATATACTGTGAAAATTCGAAGCAATGATTCTTTCTTTTTACGACATTTAGAATCAAATTTCACCGTCAAAATCGTATTATTTTCATCACGAGTAATATTTCAAAGGCATGAGATAATTAGTATTAGTGGGAAAATGAATTATTATCGCTATGCTCGCTCAAACAACATTTATCGATTTTTCATTCTAATGTATTTTAATTTCATCAAATTAAACTTTAAGCTTGATAGATATTACAATATTTATCTCAAATTTAAACAAATGTTACTCTTTTTACTTTCTAATAGACTTTCGTTCAAAAATTCGTTAAGAAAATATTTTTATGTGTGTTTAATAAATTATAATACCTATGATTGAAATCTAATTGAGAAAATTTTATTAAAGAAATACACTCAAACTAGATTTTGGTTACAATCTAAGTTTTGAAAGATTTATTTAACTGTTGATATTGTGAATTAACCCAGCTTAATATGGTGCAAGATTTTTTTTTTTTTTGGTTAAAATTAGTGTGTGAATTTAGCGAAAATTGAATAGATAGTAAACAAAATGCAAAGACTATCTAAATCTAAAGTTCAAATTGACGAAGTCATCTTACCAAGTTGAGGAAAAACAATCTCAAAAATTAGCCTGACTTTTGTAATTATTTTAAGAAGACAATAATTTCTTGATAAGGCAATGCCAATAATTGACCACAAAAAGATCTTCACATCAATTACTTAGAATAGATCAACTTTAGGTGCCGAAAAGTATAACATAACCTCCCATCAAATCACTCATTTAACTACACGAAATTCCGCTATTACCCTCCTAAACAAACATGCACGATGTATCTAATTACCAAGAAGCCATATATATTTCACAGGAGACAATGGTAATTTCACATGCGGTAATCAAAATTATCGAAAGGCCTTATCTTCTTGAAAATTTTGATCGTCCTTTTCCCTCAATTTCTACGAGAATTCAAAACTTTGAAATTGATTTTATAAATATTTGGGCAGTGTAATACCTAAAATGCCCCACATGTGGTAGGGCCCACGGACACGTGAAATTACCTTTTTTTGTTTGTTTGTTTATTTGATTTAGCTTATCCAGTCACGGCTTTGAGTGAGAGAGAGGATGGGATTGGGATGGCCGAAATGGGGAGTCACATCAAACGGCAAACGCCCTACTGGCTAAAGTATTGCTCCTTTTCACTATTAATATGCCCCACCCGTCATCAAAACTAGATTATTTATGTATTTAATTAATTTTGGCCTAACGTTGGTCCCCCACGCCCATTTAACTGGCGTGGCGTTGGTTGTTTCATGTTGGAGGTAAAGGTTTCTGATAAACTGTGAATGGAAAGGAAGGCCGATGGAGTCACGTGCCTCATGTGCAATCACAAACTAGACTCGACTACTCTCTCACCATTTGGGCTGGGCTGGACTTTGTGGCCCAATACATTCCAATGGACCGGCCCATTTGTTCTTGAACGGTCTTACAGTTGTTTATTGGTCTAAAACAACATCGTTTCTCGCCAATATTTCAATTTTACCCTTTAGTGATGTTTTCTTTAAAAGCTACCATCATTTTTTTAGTTTCTTTACTTTGGGACTTTTTTTTTTTTTTTTGAAACAAACTTTGGGACTTGATATATTTTAGTCCATGTACTTTTTAATGTATAAATTTAGTCTCTAGACTTTTAATAAATTTTAAAAATAGTATTTTCTATTATTTTATGGTTAACTTTTCTAAAAATGATTTAGTCTCTATTAGTCTTCACTCTATAAATTTTCAAAACATATTCACATTATGTCTTTTATTTCGGGAAAGTTATCATTATGATTTAATCAATTTCAATAAAAATTAATTTCAAATGACTAATTTATAGAGACTAAATTTAGACATTCGAAAGTACTTGAACTAAAATAGATAAACAAATAATTTTTTAGTCATGCATTTTTTTTTTTTTTTTTTGAGTTCAACAAGTGGAAGTGGGGAGATTCGAACCACTAACCTATTGGCCGAGGTCAAAGAGCACATACTTTATGTCAATTTAGTTACACTCAATTTGGCTAATCATGCATCTAATAGCTATAGAAGTGGTCAGTTGCACGGTAGTAGTCACTTATAATTATTAATTTAATTTTGTTCATGAAATGGAATAATTGTAAAATTAATCCACTTGTTTCCAAACTATTTTCATTGAATTGCTATCATGTTTTTTTTTTCCCTTCTATGTATGTATATGGTATTGTATGAGTAAATCTTATGCTAATGCATCGTATGGGACTCTCTTCTCATCTCCATTAACAAGTTCATAGCTACTCAATTTTCACTGAAATAATTCTTGGATTTCTAAATGATAAAAATCATTTCTCAATCGACCTTACTCGGTATCCGTAAATCTCGAGCACCGCCGCTGGTTAGATTCAGAGGACTCGTAGCAATCTGCATTCCGGCATCTCCTAAGACGGCAAGTTCGACATGGTCAATGTACTTCGGAGACTCCGGAAACTCACTTGCATAAACTGCTCTAATTCCTCCATCCTTGATCACCAAATTCACTGCGTTCATAAAAAACACAAATATTAGCAGATCGATTTACAATTCACTGAACAGAGGACGCAAAGAAACAACAAAGATGAAATAAAAGAAAAGAAGAATGGAAGAGAAGAGCGTCGAACAAGAATTGAGTAAAAGAAACTACCAAATCACATTTGCAAGAAACAGAAACCAATTGCCAAGAGATTCGAATCGATTCGATTCGATTGAAGAAATTACAGAAGAAATCAGAAACGGATTCTTGAAATTCTTGGAGAAATTTACCTGAATAAGAGAACCACCAGAGAATGACGAGGATGAGGAGCAGAATCAAAGGAATGGAATGAATCCACTTCTCCGTCAATTTGTAGCGCGAATTGTGATCTCGCTTTCTTATGGCGGAACGAGGATCGGAAACTGGAAGAAGACCGGCGTTGGAATGGTCCATTGATCTTCTTCCTGGAGAGCGTCTTCCTTGTGGCTCTTGCGTTGGGCTAAAGATTATGCTGCATTGATCGTCAGTTGCTCGGGACGAACTCAAAGATCTCTGCTGCATTTTTTAACAATGGAGATAGGGTTTGGAGTTCGAGAAATTAAGATTGAATTGAAACTGGGGCTGCGCCTTTGGTAATTGGCTCCATTAATTTTTTATACGCTGCTTCTTATATTTGTATTCTGTTTGGTTTGTTAAAATTTGCGGTGATTTTCAGCGGGAATGTTCATTGTTCGTGCCGTGCACGTGACAGTCGAGATCCGAACTATTCTTCAATCTTTTTTTTTCTTCCTTCACAATATTACACCCCATGAAATTTGAATTTATGACTGTCGCTTAAAATAGACTTGCCAACTTGAACATAATTTAATAAAAAATAATAATTAATTTTGATCATAAACTTAATAAGTTCTATCAATTTTAATTCTGAACTTTTAATTTCATCAATTTAAACCTCAAATTTGGTAGATTATATCAATTTTAACCATAAACTTTCAATTTCATCAATTTAGACTTCAAACTTGAATAAGTGCTTAAATTAACACCCTCGGTTAAGTTTATGTTTCAATCACTATTAGAAAGGTTTCCATACATGCCCAAAGTCACGTGTTGCTCTATGAAATGTACTTATTTGTTATTTTTTTAAAAAAATTACAAAAAAATAATTAAATCATTTCAGATCGGGTCGCCACCATCATGAAAACCACGAACTCGACTCTCGAAAGTAGGACCCACACGAAAACAAATAGACTCTTGTGTTCCCCTTGCCTTTGGTGTCGATACCAACGACGACGAGTGTAAAGAAGATTCAGGCGGTGACGTCATTGAAAGCGGCGACGATCATAGCGTTTTAGTCGACTTCGGTGGTGAGGAGTTTGAGCTCGACTAAAATGCAGGAGAAAACAGGGAAGGCAGAGGTAGAAGAGTGACGCCCATGAACACAATGAACTTGTCATAGCCGACCTTGTCGATCTCATCGACCGTCTTACTCAGGATTAAAGTGGCATCGATGCTAGAGAGGAGATGGAAATTTCGAAAGCCCTATGTTCGTTGCAGCGAATAGAGGACAAATCGAGCTCAAAGCCGATGAGAAATTAAAAAAAAAAATATATATATATATATATATATATATATATATATATATATATATATATATATATATATATATATATATATATATATTGGCAACCGATTCAAGAATGGAAGTACTTCATTAAGGAAAAAATATTGTGCAAATAAGCTTTATTTCTACTAAAAGTCGATGGATTGAGTAAAATCCTGCCTTAAAATTGAAAAATCCTCAATTAATGAAATGAAAAAACAACAGAATTAGAGAAGATAAGAAGTGAAAAAAAGTCATGCTCTAAAATTAAAAAACATTATGGCAAGTCTACTCCAATTTTTTTCAACAATTTTATTTATTTTTTTTTTAAAAAATAACAAATATGTATCTGTTATAGAGTAACACGTGACCTTAGACATGTATGGAAAACCTTTCTAATGGGGATTGAAATGGAAACTTAACCGATGGTATAAACTGATACACTTATTCAAATTTGAGGTTTAAATTGATGAAATTGAAAGTTTATGGTTAAAATTGATACAACTTGTTAAGTTTGAGGTTTATATTGATGAAATTGAAAGTTCAATGATTAAAGGTTGAACTCATGTAGATAATCGTTGTTCAAATCAAATGAAAGATTGGAGAAGGAATTTTATTACCAAAGTTGATATTTTTTTCGAATCTTATTGTCACAACACCAGAATTAAGCTTTCAATTAAAAAAATCCGAATAAGTTACACTATTGTTAATGAGGGATTATGTTGGTTGTAGTTTAGTCATCTATGTATGTTAATCGATGGCTATAATATAAAATAAATATATACTAATTTAAATTAGATGTAGGTAAGTTAAACAATGATATTTGAGGGGCCGACAAATTATGTTATATAAATATAATTAAAAAAATTAATAATCATTTAAACTATTGGTGATAAGAATAAGTAGGAGTATTAAAGATTATATATCTAAGTTCAAATGATTTTAGTACTGTGATAATATGTTATCAAATAAGAAAAAAATTACAATATACTTAAGATTAAATGATTAAATGAAAAGGGTTAATTATTTAAATAAAACAATACAAATTAAAGCTGTGCTTAAGGTTCAAGTAAAAATCTTATATAATTAATTTTACAAAAAATTTCTTCTAATGTCGACACACTCAAGTAATTTGCAAGAAACTCATATTTCATTTTACATTGATTTTCGATTATGTTGCTTGTAGTCTACTAATTGCATTATTGCTTGCTTCTACTCATTTGAAATAAAGAATTTTTTTTGCAGCTCAACATTACAATGATGGAAAATCGAACTATATATTGACTTTTAGAATGATAATAAATATACTTAAGATTAAATGTCTTATCTATAGATTAGCAAAATAGAGAAACATTGACACCATATGAAAAAGAGAAAAATTCACAATCTAATATAAATTTGAGGAGATAATACCAATAATATGAAATTAGAAAAAAAAATCTTATATGTAATTATAATATTTACTAAATAAATCTTAAGAAATTATAATTAAAAAACTTTGACTAAGATATTAATTGATTGAATGTCAATTAGTGATTTCATCATTTAAAATTAATATTTTATATTAATTAAGGTAGCCAACATGAACATAGTTCAATTGACATAAAACACCGTACCTTCGATTAAGAGATCAAAAATTTAAATGCCTCACCTCACATATCATTGAATTAAAAAAAATTAAGGTAATTTTTTTAGGGGTTAATTATAATATTACTTGTTCATATATAGTTTTTTTTTTTTTTTAAAGGAGCTTTTGGTGCCCATGGCCACGCTAATTTCTAAATGGATCAACCTCTAGACTCACAATTTGGATAACCTTGGTTTTCAACATAGATGAAAATAAGAATCAAGAAAGAAAGTTAAACTTAAACATAACTTAATAAGTTAATGCATATATCCTAGACCAAATGTTAGATATTCGAATTCCCAACTCTACAAGTTGTTGAACTAAAAAAAAAGAAATAAAAAAATAAAAACTGAAAAGGTATTTATTCCCATCCCTCAATCTCCCACCTACCCTAATACCAATCCTTGAATCATGTAATTAAAATAATTCATACTTACTCAATAGATATGACTATTTTATTTTTCAATGTACAATGATATATTAAAATTGTGTGTTTGATCTTACTCTAATTCCTTCTTCTTTCTGTATAATTTTGGGAAGCAAGAAAATCTAGAGCGGTTACCACTTCTGATATTACTGGCCTCATAGTAGGTTGCTCTTGGAGACACATTGCTGCAATGGCAAGAGATTGATACAATCCTCTCATAGGATATCGACCTTCGAGCTTCGGGTCTGCCATTTGCAAGAATCTCTGTCGATCTCGGAACAACGGTCTTGCCTACAACACAATACAACCAACCCAACTCAAACTTCAAGCTATTGTTTTAATGAGACGACTTTAAAGAATAATGCATGCTTTTTTTAAAGAAAGAAAAAATTGAAGAATAATGCTTCTAGAAGAGTACTAATTAAATGCTCATTCTAAAATTCTTTTCTAAAGTACTTTTAGTAATTTTAAATTTACTTTTTATCACTAAAGATAACAATTAATTACCACAAGTCAAAAAGTTGTTTCAAACCCAATCTTTTTGGTATATTTTCGGTAACATGGACTCTTATTTTGCTTTAATGTCTTACGTACCCATGCTACCAAACTCAGCTCCTTTGAGGGCCTTGTATGGTCAATGGCTTTTCTTCCGGTGATGAGTTCCAAGAGAACAACTCCAAAGCTATAGATATCACATTTGAATGTCAATTGACCCGTCATTGCATAATCAGGTGCACAATATCCATATGTTCCCATAACTCTAGTAGAAACATGGGTGTTATCTCCACTAGGACCTACTTTGGCTAGACCAAAATCCGAGAGCTTCGGCCAATACCCTTCGTCAAGCAAAATGTTTGAGCATTTTAGATCTCGATATATAACTGCAGGGCTCATTTTGTTGTGCAAATACTCCAATCCCCTTGCTGCACCAACTGCTATCTTCATTCTTGTACTCCAATCAAGCACTTTTTTGCCTGGTGGAAGATCTATAAGCCCAAAAAAAAAAAATTCATCTTTCAAAATGTGTTCTCGAAAACCCTTGTCATTGGTTTTGACAATGATATTAAAAACTCAGGTTTGTTTCATGGATATTTATATTTTAAAACTAAGGTAATTATTATTTATGGATAAAAATATCTCATGAACTATAAGATTTTATTGTCCTTCTTTCGAGATGAGATTTTTTTCTTAGAAAATGAAGAGAAGAGAGTAGAGACAAAATTATCCATTTCTTTTTAATTGAGAAGAAAATTAATTTTAATTATTTTAAGTTTTTAATTATTTATTATTCAATATACATATTTTAATTAAATCTAATGATTTAAATTATTTTTTTCATAAACAAAACCTATAAAACAAACATAGACATTTAACTCTCAAATACTAATTATCCTACCTATCCAAACACAAACATTTAAATTCAAGGTTTTTAAATCCTAAATATTTAATATTGGTGATTCAAACGGACCATTATTTAAAGGAATGCAACTCGAACGAATAAACGTACCGTGTAAATGTTTGTCCAATGATCCTAATGGCATGAACTCATAAACCAACAGTCTTTGGTCGCCCTCTGCACAATACCCGATCAATTTTACAAGATTTGAGTGACTGGCCAAACTTAATGTCATCATTTCCACCACGAATTCTCTTACCCCTTGACGCCCATTGCGGTCAAGTTGCTTGATAGCTACAAGCTATATCAAAATTAGAGTTCAAGAACAATATCAAACTCCATTACTTTTTACACGTTAAATTTTAAGTTTGGTCAGAACCTTTTAGAATTGTTTAGAATTGTGTTTACTCTCGGTCATTATAAGTTAAAATATTCTAATAGACTTTAAAACTTTCAATTTTGTGTCTAATAAACTCAGGTCGTTGATTCGATTAATTTAGGTTCCGTTTGATAACTATTTGAATTCTTATTTTTTTATTTTTGAAAATTAAGCTTATAAACATTACTTCCACCTATGGTCTTCTTTGTTTTGTTATCTACACTTCTTACAAATGTTTTCAAAATCCAAGCAAAGTTTTGAAAAAAAAAAAAAAAAAAACATAGTTTTAAAAAGTACTTGTTATTGTTTTTGGAATTTGGCTAAGAATTTAAGGCCCTGTTTGCGTTTGACAACTATTTGGTTTTTGAAAATTAAGCTTATAAATACTACTTCAATATATAAGTTTCCTTGTTTTGTTATCTACTTTTTACCTATGTTTTCAAAAAAATCAAGCCAAGTTTTGAAAACTAAAAAAAATATATTTTTCAAAAACTTGCTTTTGTTTTTGAAATTTGACTAAGAATTCAAATGATTTGTTAAGAAATATGAAACCTATTGTAGAGAATTAATGAGAAAACAAGCACAATTTCTAAGAATAAAAAACCAAAACTAAATGATTATCACATGGGAACTAAATGTTTCCTAAGGAAAGATGAAAATCATGGTAAAGAAATTGGGAGAAAACAAGCACAATTTTCAAAAACCATAAATCAAATTGTTATCAAACTAGACATTAATGTTAGAAATTTATTAGTCACAAAATCAAAAGTTCCAAAACTTAATAGACTTTTTGTTAAATTACAAGTTTAGTCCCTCAACTTTGAGATATGTGTCTATTTAGTCACTCAACTTAAAAAATGTCCAATGGATTTTTGAACTTTCATATTTGTGTCTATTTGGTCCCTAAACTTCAAAAAGTGTCCAATAGGTCATTGAACTTTCCATTTTGTGTCCAATAGATCATTGAACTCTTAATTTTGTGTCTAATATGTCATTGGCTTATTCAACATTTTTAAAAATTCATAGACCTATTGGACATAAAATTGAAAGTTTAGGGTTCTATTAGATATAAAATTCAATTTTATATCTAATAGACTAGATAATTTTTTAAAATGTTTAATAAATTAGATATTTATTAGACACAAAATTCAAAGTTCAAAGATTTATTAGACACTTTCTAAAGTTCAGAGAGCAAATAGACACATACCTGAAAGTTTAGAGACTAAACTTGTAATTTAACCTAAACTTTTTAAAGTATAGGACTTAGATAACGATTTTTAAAGCTCATACCTTATTGAAAAATTTTGAAATGTTGAGATTAAATAAATCACAAGCTGATTTTCTACTTTAAATATCACAAATGCCATTTCAAAAAATAAAAAAATATATTTGAAACACAGAAGTTTTTACCTCATTGATTCTTCCTAAATGGCCCTTGTAAACTTTACCAAATCCCCCTTCGCCCAGAAAGCAATCTGACTTGAAATTTCTAGTTGCTGCTGCAAGTTCGTGGAATGTAAATGTTTCTATCTCTCCGTTTGTTTTTACTTTACTGAAAACCCCTTTGTTTATATTTGACGCCAGCTGGTCATTTTCACTTACCACCTCCTTTACTTCTTCGTCTGTTTTTACATGCAAATTCGCCTTTACTTTGACTGTTTCTGTAACAGCTGGGGGTAAAAAACAGAGACAGACGATTAGAGAAAGCAACAAGAAACTGGATTCTCTGTTGTTTAAGAAATTATTAAAAGCAAATAAATAAATAATTGAAGTTGTGAAGTTAAAGTTTACTTAATCTCAAATTGCGAATTTGTTAATATTATAAACTATATGCATAAATTCTTTTTTTTTTTTCGAAATGGAAAACTATGCATAAATTCAGACTGTATAAATCTAACCTTGAAAATCCAATTCTCTTGTTATAAACTTGGTTTTTATAAATTACAATCTTTACATAAAAAATTAGCTACATTGCATTTTAGCCAAAGGTTAAATAATCTCTAAAAGAGAAACTATGAATAAAACTTTCCTTTATTCACAAGAAAAGGCAAATTCCCAACATTTGCAGAATCTGAAATTCGAGAGAGGCAAAAATTTACAAAGGGAATATTTTCTTTACCCGAGCGAGCAAACAAACAAAAGAAGAGCATTTAGGAGAAATAAAACAGTAAAAAATCCGAGTGTTTTTACTTTTACTTGATAAAGCACGTCAAGTTAATAAGAAATCAACAAGGATTTTTCTTACATTTCCAGATATTAATCATTCCAAAACTAAAATCAAATCAAAAAAGTAAGCAACGAATTAAATTGAAAAAATCAAAATCAATGATAAATTTGTCCCATCGAACGATTTCTGGACCCATGTGGGGAACAGAACAATATTAAAACGACAAGGCATCGACCATCAACCGAAGCTCTAAAATGCATTAAATAATTTGAAAATTAGAAGAAAAATCACCTGAAGAAGCCGGTCGAAGGCATAGCCCATTGCTCTCTAATCTTTTCCTCTGCTTTTTGCTGTGGCGGAAGCAACCCATTTTCCAGGCCAAAAATTGAAGCCAATGAAACAGAGAGAGGAGAGTTGTCAACTTGGGCGTCAAATCTGAGAAATTTATTTTAAATGATTTAACTTTTTTTAAAAAATTATTTATTGTGAATTTATATATGTTTTGATTTTTGAGTGCTTGTTCGAGAAAGATTTTTGGTAGGTTTAAACCCAATGATTTTCTGACGCGTGAAAACGAGAATATTTACGTGCAGAGATTGTAGCATACGTGGACGTCTGATTGTGAGCCACGTCATTGTATGGGTTTTTTTTTTAACTTGGTTTCCAAATGTAATGGAAGTACACGTCAGGATCAGTGTGTTTTTTTTAATTTTTCTGTGGGCTTACGTGGAATGGGTTGATTTGGCCAACTATTTTGTGGCTGGTTGTGCTGGTTTGCAACTGCAACAGATCTTTGTCCTTTTCTGTAGGGAAACGCTTCCTGCTGGTACGCGTTTGACGCCGAGAACACGGTCCTGCGCGTGTACCTCAGACGCTTGTCGTTTGATCACTAGAAGCACGGGAAATTTTTCTAGTAAATTGACAGGAAAAGACAAGTTCGGGTCCACTGGAAATTTCCCATTACTGTTACTACACGCTTATTGAAAAGAAAATAACAAAATATATTTATGCCAATCTGAGCAAACTCAGAAATTCAGAATGATATATATTGCTGTTATTATTAATTATATTTATATTTAATTACTAATTAATAATTAAATATAAATAATTATTTTTATTTTTATCCTATAATTTTAATAAATTTTTAACAAAAATATTTTTCTTTTTATTCTATAATTTTATTTTTTAAATATAAATTATATAAGAATGTTTTAGATATGATATTATTATTTAAATTGAAATTCTTAATGTAAATTAGAGTACTACATAACAATTTTTTTAATTGATAAAAATCTTCCTATTTCACTTCCTCCACATGTCATCTACAATTTTTTTTTTTAAAGTTTAAACAAAAATTACTTATAATAAATAACAATCTTATATTTTTTTTAGCTTATTTTTTTTATTAATAGCTAAAAAATATATATAATTTTATGATTTGAAGATAAGAAAAACATATTTTAAACTAATTCATATTACAATTTAAGAAATTAGTATTTAAAAAGGTTAATGTATTAAAAAAATTTGATTTTCAAATTAATCATATTTAAAGTAAAAAAGATAAATGATTTCTCATTCCAAATTTAATAAAATAAAATTATTACAATAAATAACATAAATTATACAATAATCTGAACAAAAGTATATATATGATATTTATATTGAATGATGTTAAAAAATACATATTCATTTTAAACTTAAATATTTTAAAATAGTATAAATATTTGATCATTTATTTTTAACTTAGTTATTTTAAAATTTCAAAGAATATATTATTTCAAATTAATCAAACTTTAGATAATCCATTACACTGATTAGTTAGAAAAATAAAATCTTAAATTATTCCAAAAAAAATTATTAAGCTTCAAAAATAAATCTTAAATTAAAATTTTAAAATTGACAAAAACAATTATTTAACAAAATTATAAAATATTCATAAAATAATATAATTTAAAATCTCAATTTTAGGATTGATGGAAACAAATCTATATTATTAAGCTTCAAAAAAATCTATATTATTTTTAGAATTGAGACAATGAAAACATAAAAATCTTGAAGAATCTCTTTAAATTAATGAATTGAAATTTTTCTGAATCACATGTAATATTTTAAAAAGTATTGTAAGACTTTTTTATTTAAAAATTGAGATTTTAAATAAAATCAAATAAGATCAAATGCTTCCGCTGCGGAATGAAACGTTCATTCCTTCACAGCTTAACGTGCAATATGTAATTACATGGGTAAAACGGACTTTTGACCCAATTGTAATTACGAACAACACGTGAAGGATCGACTTTCATGTAATTATTATATCCATGGACACAACTTGTCCTACAGTGCATAAGAGTGCAACTCTATCTAGAATTAATGAATGAAAATTGATTAATTAAAAAGTTTAATTAATTAATTTTGTATCATTTGAGCTTATAATCTGTAGGTCCATAAGGTCTCATTGCTAGCTCATAATAACACTAAAAGATCAATCTAGTTGAAAGAAAATTTTGAAATGTTCAAATTAATATTTAATATATTATATATATTAAATATAAAAGAGAAAAATATATTTATTGTATTTGATACATTAAATATTAAAATAATTAATATATATTAGATATATTAATTAAAATATATTTATAAAATTTGAATAAGATTCAAATAAATAAATATCATAGGAGATTTAAATGAAATTCAAATAAGTATAAGATATATTTTAATATATTATATATTAAAATATAATATTTTAATTATTGCAATGATTTGCCCTTGATCTCTGTAAATAGGACCATTGGGTTGAGCCATTAGACACAACACACATCTCTTCAATAGAGAATTAGATAATAATTCTCTCTAGACATTTTTCTCTCCAATCCCTTGTGGATTTTCTTTCAAGAGGCTTCGACAAGCTTTGGTCATGCATTCGAGTCATAGCCAATAAAACTTTGTGGATGAGATAAAGACCCGCCAAAAATATCTCCATATTTACTCAAAGTAAGTTTGCTTAATCTTATTTCTTTTAGTTTAATTTTAAATAAAATCAAAGACGATCCAATGCTTCTGCTGTGGAGTGAAACGTTTATTACTTCATTCATTGCCCCAAACAACCCCTTAGGCTTCATTTGATAAATATTTACTTTTTTATTTTTTAAGATTGTACTTGTTTTTTCATCATTTATCTACAAATGAGTTTCATCTTTTTTAAGAAAGCATTTGAATTCTTAGCCAAATTTCAAAACAAAAAAAAAAAATTTTTGAAAAGTACTTTTTTTAGTTTTCAAAACCTGGGTTGGTTTTTTAAAACATCAGTAAAAAGTAGATAACAAAACAAAGGAATTCATAGGGGAAGTACTATTTATAGATTTAATTTTCAAAAACCAAATGGTTATTAAACAAGACCCTAGTTTTTGGTTTTTTGTTTTTGAAAATTGTATTTGTTTTCCTATCATTTCTCTACCACGAGTTTCATCTTTTTTAAGAAAATATTTGAATTCTTAGCCCTTTTTAAAAAAAAAAAAAAGTTTTTGAAAACTTTTTTTTTTTTTTTTTTTTAGTTTTTGAAACTCAACTTGGTTTTTGAAAACATGTGTAAAAAGTAGATAACAAATGAAGGAAACCCATAGGTGGAAGTAGTATTTATAGGCATAATTTTTTAAAACCAAAAACAAAAAATCAAATGGTTATCAAATGAAGCCCTGGTTTTTTGGTTTTTAGTTTTCGAAAATTAAGCTTATAATTTATAGGTCAAAATACCATTTTAGTCCCTGTACTTTGGGCTCGTTCCACTTTGGTCTTGTACTTTCAAATGTCCAAATTTAGTTCATGTACTTTGAATAAAGCTTAAAATTGGTCCCCGCAGTTAGTTTATTGTTAACTTTTCTAAAAAAAATTAATCTCTATTAGCCTTTGCTTTATAAATTTTAAAAATATGTTCATATTGTGTCTTTTCTTGCATGAAAATTATTACTATTATTTAACTAATTTTGATAAAAATTAACGTTAAAATAATAATATAGACCAATTTTAAGGTACAGAGACTAAATTTGGACATTGAAAGTACAAAGATCAAAATAAATGAAACCTAATTTTAAAATAAAATGGTATTTTAACCTAATTTATAAATACTGCTTTCCCTCATGAGTTTCTTTGTTTGTTATCTATTTTCTAAAAGTGTTTTCAAAATTCAAGCCTAATTTTGAAAACTAAAAAATTTAGTTGTTAAAAATTTGATTTTGTTTTTGGAATTTATTTAAGAATACAAATATTTCTTTAGAAAAGGTGAAAACCACAGTAAAGGAATTATGAGGAAACCAACCACTTTCTGATGATGCAATTATGTGGGATGGGTTTCTCCCTCCCTGGTTTTCTCCTCCCTCATCATAAGGGGGTGGTTGTATTTAAGGCAGTAGTCGATGGTTGTTATGTATTATTGCTTGTCTAAAAAAATTAAAAACTAAAAATGAAATCATTATCAAACAGAGTCTAAACTTCTAAGTTTGTATTTAATAGATTTTAAATGTTGTCATCCCTCTATAAATTTAATTTTTAGGACTACATTAACTCATACAATCATACATATTAGTAGAATCTTTAATAATCACTCGACTCATTGACCTTATTTATAATCTAAAATATAATAAGAAATGCAACAAATATATTATGTATCGTCAATACACATATAGTGAGTGATTTCACGATTTGTCAAACTACCAACTTGAATGTAGCTTAATTGATCAAATCAACAGTAACTCTCTTGTCACATGTGTCAATGTCAAACTCTTTTTTCCTTGACAACGCTCACGAGTACCTACCATATTAAAATTATTTTTCCTTATATATGTAGTTGAATGTGAAAATATCCATTTTGTTAGGTTTTTATTCCTAAAAAAAAACTTATTTTTAAGTTCAACAACATGTGGGAGTAGAGTTTAGAACCTCTGACATTTTAGTTGAGAGTACAGTAAACTATATTAAGGGTTGGCTCTAAAAAGTATTCATCAAATTTAAATTTTATGGGAGAAAATAAAATTTTGCTCCAAACTTGTTAAGTTATATCAATTTTTACCTTGAACTTTCAGTCTCATCAAATGCACTTCAAACTTAGATAAGTGTTGTAACTCAACCTTAAACTTGAAAAAGGTATTGCAATTTTCACCATAAAGTTTTCGGTTTGAAAATTCGTTAAAAAAGGTATTCACAC
Source organism: Trichosanthes truncata (assembly GCA_033996785.1). Classification (NCBI taxonomy): domain Eukaryota; kingdom Viridiplantae; phylum Streptophyta; class Magnoliopsida; order Cucurbitales; family Cucurbitaceae; genus Trichosanthes; species Trichosanthes truncata. Next base: position 20,382,822 of record JAWPNB010000008.1, on the reverse strand, counting down.
GTACTTTTAATGAATTAAACATGGACATAATACAAAATTGAAAAAATTCAAAGAAAAATGATGTTGGAGCTAAATTTTTGTGAGTTTTGGCAAAGTTATTTGACGATTAATTTGTGCATTAATCAAACTTAAATTTTTGCAAAATTTGTTATTTTAGTGAGTTTACAGAGATTTTGACATTGCTTTTTGTTATAATTAGCGGATGAATTTGCAACATTTAACTAAGTCTAGGGTCAAATTTGATGAAATTGAAAGTTCATGGTGACAATTGATATAACATGACAAGTTTAGGGGTAAAAATTAAAATGTTCTTGAATTTCATTTTTAGTGATATATACTGAAATTTTTTGGAATAACCCCTAGACTTGTCAAGTTGTATCAATTTTGACCACAAACTTTCAATCTCATCGAATTGCACCTCAAACTTAGACAAGTGTTGTAATCTTAGCCTTAAACTTTAACAATTGTTTCAATTTTTATCATCTAATAAGTTTTTGTTTGAAAGATCGTTAAAAAATGTATTCTCATATATATTAATGAATTATAAAGCATATGTACGGTATAAATTTCTAGAAAAATCGACATTAGAACTTAATTTTTGTTGAAATTTGTGAGTTTTGACAAAATTATTCAATAACTTAATTTTGTGCAGAACTTGATTATATTGAAATTAATGATATTATGAATATTTTTATATTATTTTTTTTATTAAAATTAGTGAGTGAAATAGTGAAAATGGAATAGAAGGTAAAAATTATAATAGTTATCTAAATTTAAAATTTAATTTGATGAAATTAAAAGTTTAGAGTAAAAATTAATATAGCACAAGAAGTTTGGAGGCAAAAATTGAATTTTTCCAAATTTTTGTATGGTAAACCGCGAAGACGTTGGCCGATGGGCCTGCTTATCTCGGCCCACAGAATGGACCACACGATTCAGATTCAAAATGTTCGAATGGAAGTCCGCTTAGGATCCAGTCACGTGGTCTCTTTTCTAACCGATCAAGCACTTCCCGCTCGCATATCCTTTCAAATCCAAATCGAAGATCCAAACGCAGCCGTACGAAACTTCCTTCACTCACCGTCATTTGTACTTTCAATTTTCCTTCGGTCGCAGTGATTGACGTCGCCGGCGTTATGGAGTTCGATATTTCTGTCCTTGAAGTCAACGGAGAAGACGATTCTCTTCTGCAACAGATTCCAGAAGACGATCTCTTAGTCCTCGAAAAGGTTACGGACAGCAATACGGCGGGAAATAGCGGCTTGTTCTTGTGCTCGCCTCTATTGACTGACAGATCCAATGTCGCCATTGCTGGTTCTTCTGCTGCGTCTTCTACAGGTGAGTTTGGTTATATACATTTCCTTTTGTTTTGAACCTTTGCCCTAAGGTGCTGCACATTCATCTGAGTTCAGATATCGTTTGTAGGTGGAGGTTGAGGTACTTCTTGTTGTCTAATTTGAGTTACTAATCAGTATTTTAAAGAATTAGCTCCGAAGTCGATTGTTTAAGCATATTTAGATTGATGTTGAGGCTGTAATTTATCGGAGGAGTTTTATTCATTAATCTATCGAGAGTCTTACTCTCTCTGATTAGATAAACATGAATTTTAGCTGGTTGCGATCTCTCTTTCTAAGAATCAAGTCAATTAGGTTATTTGTATTTTCATTCGAGTAAATTAGGATGTCTTAAATTTTAAATATGTTACACTATTTTCCAGTCTTACTCTTAACATTTGTGGATATGTGGAAGATCATGTTGGTTAAATGACCGGTTCTTTTTTCTGTACAGATTATACCGATAAAGAAAATATTAATGCAAACAATATAGAAGGTCCCAAGCTAAGTATTATGCCGCAACAAATGAAGAGGAAGAAGAAGGCAGGAGGATATAATTTGCGGAAAAGCTTAGCATGGAACAAAGCTTTCTTCACCGAAGAAGGTTTCTACATGTGGTTGCTGGATTTATTTATTTCTCATTTTTTCTGCAATTCAAACGGTAAAACATTGTCTGTATTATATACACATTTTCTCAGGTGTTTTGGATTCCATGGAGCTATCAATGATCACTGGTAGTACTAATACATCTTGCGGTGAAGCATTGGGAGCAATTGACGAAGAAATGCCGGTGCAAGATAAATTATTCAAGGATACGTCAACTAGTACTCCCAGTGGCGATAGAAAGAATGGCCGTTGCTTGTTGCCAAAGCGTGGTTCATCAACCAAAGATAATGTATCCCAGCTTCTGCAGTCAGTATATGTCCAAGTTTAATTGGAAATTTTATCTTTGTGGTTCTACTACTATGGATATGTTTCCGCACAGCTTTGGATATAGAAAGATTAAAAGATTCTAGATATCTTTGTTTTTTGGCGGACTTATGACAAGCTTGTCTTTTGGTTTTTAAACAATATTTCAGGTCAAGTTGAAGGAGCTATCAGCCAAAGATGTCAATCGGAGTGGATCAAAACGTGGAAGCTGTCCGCGGCCTGTGGCCTCATCATCATATCCTTTGAGTGGTTTCTTAACTTTTGTTTGAATTTTGCAGCGTTATCAACAATTCTCCAGCTGATCCATCCTAAACTCATAATTATGGATTAAGTTAGATTTCCTTAACCCTTTCTATACTGCCAAAAGGCCTACAACCTCAAATGCAACAAAAACTGTGAACAAAGAAGAGAGAATTTCAAGAATTCCAGTTCCAAAACGTGATCCTACTGTTATCTCTAGGGCTCAAAGGAATGCTGCTACTATACGTGCAAGTGACGCAAAGAGTAATCAGGTTGCTCAAAGAGGTAATAGTTCTGTTTTCTTTTAGTCATAACTTTAGGCCATCTAAAGTTAATACTATTACATTCAAAATTTCCTCTATTTCGATGACTGTTAATTCCATTTATATTTCTGTCTTAAAATAAATTTCTCATTATGTGAAATGGTACTTTGTGATGTGTTGAGTTTTTCATGACAGCTGGAAATAATTCAAAAATGACTGCGTTGAAGGGCTCGTCCATCAATGCAAAAAGTGGATTAAACAAGGATGTTAATGCAAGCAAATCTTTGAAGGCTAAAACCTCAATTCAACAACCGAGAAGAAAATTGGTGAGAACTAAAAAGTCATCTATGTATTAAAATTGGCAGACGAGAAGATGGTTAGAAAATTCTAATAGACATCAAGAGTTCCCACTAATCCGGAAAGCTCATACATTGTAGTGTTCACATCTAATTTACAGGCCAACCCAGTGTTAAAAGTGAATTCTTCTCGTTCACAACACGAGTCTACCGATTCAAATGAAGGGTTAAAGGCAATTTCAAAACCTCTTCCTTTAAATGATGATGGCGCCAGGAAAGTTTCTGCTTCCATTACTCAAAATGCTCCCCCTGCTGATGGTCGCAGCATGCTTAATCAAACCCAAATGCCAAAGCCATCTGGTTTGCGAATGCCATCACCGTCTATGGGATTTTTTGGTCAGGTATAATCACCGGGCTTCATTAAGTGTTGTTAGATATATTTTAGATAAAGGTTTTTTTCTTCAAATTTTTGTATTTCTTATTTTCTGTTCACTTGTCAATTTTCTATCCCAGAAAAAGGTTTCTTCCTTCCAAAGAGTGCCTCCAGCTACTTCAGAATTGCACGACCTTTCCAAATCGAACATTCCCAATGTGAGAATAGCTGGTCCTTCAAACCCTATTTGTCAGTTGGCAACACTTGTACCTAGGAACGTTGCGAAAGCAAGTCATGGTGAGGCTTCTGGAGAAACTAATGTAGTTTCATGCTTAAGTTCGGCTAGTTCAGTAGAACCTGTTTCCCATGATAGAGCGAAGTCCGCCTTGAAAGTAGCTAACATTCATTTAGGGAAAGTGAATGTTGTCGGCGCTTCTACAATGGACAAGGTTTTGAGCATTCGTGGACTGGAGAAACCCGACGTTCGATCCCTTTCAAATCCTGTGTTGGAACATCTTGGAGATGTTTCTAGGATACATGATGAGATTAACGACCAATTAGCAGAATGCAAAACCCATAATGTGTCATTTAACAACTTTGGTGACTGTACCAAATCATATCTTGGTGAAGCAAACGATTTGGGCACACAAGGTATGCCAAGAACTCTTGATGATCAGTTAAATGGTGCAAAAGATTGCAATGAACTATCTTCCGAACAAGTTGAGCTTACAAACTCCTCTAATTGCATGATTGAACGAACTTCGCCTGATCACCAGAGGTTAGGGATCAGAGCTAGTAATTCACTCAAGAGAAGTAGAACTTCAATAGAATTTGAACAAGGTAGATTTGAAGAAGATGTTGGTAATGATTCTAACGGTCGGGAGAGCTGTTCATTTGATCAGGATGAAGCCTTGGAAATTCATAAATTGAGGATATTACGGACAAGAAAAGCAGAAGCATCTGACATCGATCATTGCATTTCAAATGAATGCAACAACACTATGCAAAGCACTTCTGCACTGTCTAATTCAGACTCAATGCATCTTGATGATGAAAAACCAACTGTTCCAATGTCGAATAGTAAATCATTGCAAGGAAACGGCTGTTCTCTAACCTCCCAGCATCATTGTACTTCCCGTGAAAATGAGGTTTTGGCAAAAGAAAGCAATGAAGTCTGTGAAAATAAATTGGATAGTGAGATTGATCTTTCTTTGATTCCACATTCTACAGCAGATGCTTGCATAGTAGACAGTGGCCCAGATGAGATGGTAGACATCGGATCTGATATGCAGCAGAATGACACTTCCTTGAGAATGGAAAGGAATCAGGATGATCATGGTGATGTAGAAATTGCCTGCAACACTGATGCTGCCGAAACTCCACTAATAACTCGAGACTTGTGTTCAAATGATACAGAAAATCAACTGCGCATTGGATCCGAGCATGTACAAAACGAAGACAAACAAAATTGTCCTGTTCTATCATCAGTTAATGATTTTAATCAGTTGCCCAGACTTACTGAGCTTAAAAATTGTTGCGTCGATCTGGTAGATATTCCCTCCGAAAACAACCAAGGGAAGTGCTCAATTGATGACTTGTTGCACACAGGCAATTCTGAAGAGCACCACGAAGAAATTATCACTGATAGTCTCATTGATAATTCTGATGTACGCACATCAGAATGTCTTAGTAATTATAATCAGATGGCATCATCACCCAAGGATGACAGCAGTGTACATGAGGAGACACATGACACAAGGACGGGTGACAACATTTTAGAGTCTCAGGAGATTGAAGCGTTATTAAGAAGTTCCAAGTGTTCAACTGCTAAATCATCCGAGTATGACAAAATACTAACTGGGGAAGGTGCAACAGAGACAGTGAGTAAAGAAATAACTTCAGAAGCAAGAACGACTTGCAATGATTCGTCATTTTGTTCACCGACTAAAGATTTGGGCTCATTAGTACCCAATGATGACACATTGTGTGGGCAAAATGTTCAACAGTTTATGAAAACTAAAGAATTGGAGAATCATAAGTCTTTAGAGATGATTGGAAACATATTGTGTCAAAACGAAAATGAGCTCAACAGTGATATGGATCACCTACTAGATACTGAAACGTGCAGTACATACGACGGCAATGCACAATCAGAAGCAAGAACGAGTTGTGACGACTCATCATTTTGTTCACCGACTAAAGATTTGGGTTCATCAGTACCCAATGATCACATATTGTCTAGGGAGAATGTTCAACAGTATATGGAAGCTACAGAATTGGAGAATCATAAGGCTCCAGATATGAATGGAAACATTCTGTGTCAAAATGAAAATGAGATCAACAGTGAACTGGATCACGTACTAGACATTGAAACATGCAGTACGTACAAGGACAATGCACCATCAGAAGCGAGATCGACTTGCAATGATTCATCATTTTGTTCACCGACTAAAGATTTGGGTTCATCAATACCCAATGACCACATATTGTCAAGGGAAAATGTTCAACAGTATATGGAAACTAAGGAACTGGAGAACCGTAAGTCTCCAGAGATGAATGGGAACATTCTGTATAAAAATGGAAATGAGCTCAACAGTGAAATGGATCACCCACTAGACACTGAAATGTGCAGTACATACAACGACAATGCACAATCAATGCAGCCGTAAGTACCTTCATTTTGTGGAAGAACTTTTTGCTTCCTTGCCTTTTCTCTCTTTTAAAGATGCTTGAATGAAACTCTCTTCATGTTATTGGTAGAAGAAAGTCTGAGGATATTGGGAAGCAAAATGCTCCGGGAATTAAAACTTCAACAAATGCTGCTCCGTTTTCTGAAGAATGGTTGGCTGCAATTGAAGCTGCTGGAGAGGTGATATTACCTTAAACTTCTAATACTCTTTTTTTAACCTCTATGTTTAAAAGTTTTAACATTGTCGTTGTGCTACATCTATATTTTGTGCCTATTATGAAAGTCATTAATGGTGAATAACGGCCAAGGTTGATGACATTGGCATAATTAAAATGTAAAACTTGAGAATAACTCATTTGGAGTGAGATGTGAAGCATAGTAGTAGCACGAAATATTTCTCTTTTGGAAGAGTGTCAATTTTCTAAGTTCGTTAGAATTCTTTTCTTTTTCCTCACTCTTCTTGGTTTTAAGTTGCGTTTATTCTATGTGGTAGGTACCACGTTTAGCTGTTTCCCATTTTCCTGCAAAGAAATTATTAGGGCCCCGTTTGATAACCATTTGGTTTTTGATTTTTGGTTTTTAAAAATTAAGCCTATAAATACTACTCTCACCTATGGTTTTACTTGTTTTGTCATATATTTTTCACTTTCTACTTCGAAGACTTGAGTACTCTAATATATGGTTCCTGGCTCCCGGAAAGAATTGGCGAATTTGTTCTTTTATTTATTGCACCCGCACTGGTTCAATTTCTCTTCGCTTGCTATGTGCATTCTCGTTTCTGGATGTGTTATTTAGTTTTACTTAGGATCTGTTGGGGATGGATTGATCCAACTACGAATAATTTGTGATAAATTGATAATGCAGGAAATTCTGACCATGAAAACCGGAGCTGTACAAAATTCACCTCCCGACAAGTCTCAACGTGAACCAGGTCCATGGTCACCGGTATGCTCTCTCCCTCTCTCTCGCTCAAATTTTCCTCAAATAGCATTGTTTGTGGTTCTGTGACCGTGCCCTTACACTCCACTTTCCAAACATGGGAGAAAATTCGGTTTTCAATATGTCTAGGATATTAAGAGTTGCTGAATTTATTTTCTCAAAAATAAACTTTTTTTTCCTCTTTCTTCTTTTAAAGAGTAGAAATAAACTTTCTAAATCATATTCATGAATCAAGAATAAGAATACAGAAACAAAATTATTTTGTTCTTTTTTCTGAATGTTTCGTGTACTAAAGGAATGATTTGGCTGTTGTTTTCAAAAAAAACATTTTTTTTTTAATTTTGTTTTGGAGAACTGTTTTTAAGTACAATTTTTGGAGAACTAAAATGAATCATATTTTATAAATCACCAATCAACCCAAAAGCTTAAGCTTATAGGTTATGGTAAATATTATTTCGTAATTTCATAAGATGAGGAATTTCGATTATTATGAAAACACTATTCTTAAAACAATTTGAGAAAATAATAGAACACAACTTATATAAAAGTGATTTTTTTTTAGTACAATGAATGTGGGGGGAGTTGAACCTCCCACTTCAAGGGAACAAAAAAAAAGTGATTATTTAAACCTTGTTTGATAATCATTTCAATTTTGATTTTCTGTCTTTGAAAATTATGTTTACTTCTTCTCAATTTTAGCATTCTTGTAAATATATTTGAATTTTTAGCCAAATTTAAAAAAAAAAAAGTTTTAAAAAACTCAAGTCCTATTTTAATAACCATTTGGTTTTTAGAAATTAAGCCTATAAATACTACTTTTACCTATGGGTTTCTTTGTTTTGTTATTTATTTTTTACACGTGTTTTAAAAAATCAAGCCAAGTTTTAAAAACTACAGATTTTTGTTTTTGAAATTTTGTTAAGAACTCAAATGTTTTTTAAGAAAGATGAAACTTATTGTAGAGAAATAGTAGAAAAACAAGAACAATTTTCAAAAATAAAAAATCAAATGGTTATCAACTTGGCCTAATTTTTCCAGTTTTTAAATTTTGGCATGAATTTTGTAATGGATTTCAAACCGTAGTTAAGAAAAGTTATTTATAAGTTAAAATTTCAAAAATAGAAAACTAAAAATAAAAATAGTTATCAAATGAGATCTTAAATGTTGGGAAGCTAAGTTGAATTTTTAAAAAAAAAAAAAAGACTCTTGCAAGTATGACATATTTTTTTTTTTAAACTTTTTGTTTTTCTATGTTATTGTGAATCTTAAAGGGGGCGTTTGGACTACCGTGTTGGGTTTGGATGGTTTTGGAATCTAAATCCAAAACGTTGTTTGGGTCACTCTGTTCAAAACCCAATGGGTTTGAAATACAACTCTATAGTTTTGAACAATGCACTCTAAACATTGTTTTTTAATTTCTAGACTTCAAAACACTGCATTCCAAACACTATTTTTTAATTTTCAAGCTCTCAGACTTGAGAACAAACTTCTCAGGATTTCGATTCCAAGAGTTCTACGTCTAAAACGGTACTCCAAATGCCCCAAAATAAATTACTTGTCTTTCATTTTGAAGTTTAACGAACTCAATAAAATAATTGTACTTCAATTTTTATTTAGAAATAATAATGAGAAGATAAATTGGATTTAAATTCTATTTTGGGTTTTAACTTCTTGTATTTATTTTATTTGAGTCTTTATATCTTTAAAAAAAATCTAAAATTACTTCTGGGCTCAACATTAAATTTTTGTATTGTATTCAAGTGGTTCAAATGAAATTAACATAAAGTAGAATTTTATCATTTTTCTTTTTCTTTGAGTTCAACAACTTTTGAGGTGGTTTGAGGTGGGGTCGAACTTCTAACTTCTTGGTCGATAGTACATATCCAATTACCAATGAGCTATTTCTCACGTTGGCTTAAAAATAATTATGTTGAGAAATTTTAGTTTTTCAACATTTCCTACATTTAGCACCTCTTCAAGAATTATCAAAAGCGTGTATTTACGAACGTAGAATATTCTTTTTTCTTTTTTTTTCTTTTTTTGGAGTAAAGTAGATGTAGAATATTTTCGAGTTTTGTCTAATAATCTGCTCATTTGACAGGTGAAACGGAAAAATACTCAAGGGATCGGACCGTTCGATTGTACAAAATGCACCAACGCAAGCCAACTGCACGAATCCTGCTAACCTGATCTGCCTTCCTTTTTCACTCTTTCCCACTAACGGTCTGACTTCTTGTTCTTTTATAACAAAAATGTATACAAAGGCCGAGATGCGTAGGTTAGGTGGGCAAAGCAAAAATGCTCTGGTCCTCAATGATACTAAACAAGAAAGTTCTTTGTTTAAACTTCAATCAAATATTAGCTACAACAGTGACGCATCTAGCATTAAAAATTGGACAACACTTACTAGCCGATTGAGCATTCAAATTTTTTTGCTGTCCACCAAAAGAGAGGTCAAACTATATTCAATTAATTAATCATCCAAATATTTATTTTTTAAAAAAAAAATCATCCAAATATTGCAATCAACTTTAGCATAGCTCAACTAGTATAAAATATGTATCTTCGACCAAGAGAGAAGAGATTAGAAGTTTGAATCTCTCACTTTGCATATTGTTGAACTAAAAAAAAAATCATCTAAATATTGGACTGGTTTTTGAAAACACTAATCTTAAGAAATAGGAATTCTAATTAGTGTTAACAAATTCAATGCTTCCTCATGATCAATCCTTCTAACAATGGATAAACATCATGCATTACTTTTTATTATACTAAAAGAGAGGTCAAATTATACTCAAGTTTCATTACAAGTTAAAATACATAAATAAAGTACCCACTAGTAATAATAATTCAACTAAAACAATCTAACTAGTAAAAAGAATTTTAATTGATTCAAGGTTTTCATTTAAGGTTCAAATCCTTTCACTCTTGTACTTGTTAAAGTGTGTATATAATTAGAACTATGATTTCCATCCATAGTTCATATGTTTAGCACTCCACTATACCCTTGTAAAAACTAAAAAGAAAATTAACAACATTTTTAAAATAAAAAATATAATTTAAGGTATATATATGTATCTTACGATTCACCCTAATTAAATTCATAAGATATATAAAATTTTAAAGAAAAACTGTAGACATGATAAAACTAGATATATAATCCATAGTAGAGTGTCACTCTTTTATACAGAAACATTGATCAAAATACGATTAACCCTCGTTTATTTATCCTTCCAAATTCCAATGGGTTAACTAAGGGAAGAAAGCCGAAAGTTGAAACAACTAACACCTTGCATGTTAAACAGTGTCCTACCGGCGGCTCCAACAAGGGTAAGACTTGGGTGCTGCCCAGGCAGCACCCAAGTTTTTTCCCTCCGACAATGTTTTGGCAACCTAATTTAAGGCGTTTTAAGCCTAAACTTTTTAAGAAAATATTTGGGTGCAATCCAATTTATAGCCACAAATTTTTTTTAAAAAAGAAAAAAATTCATATTTTTTTTCTTGTAGTTGTAAAGTGGGCTGCACAACACTTAGGTGCAGCCCAAAAGTTGTGCTCAACTTTTCAAAGAGGTCAAATTGATTGCCATGAGGGAAACACTTACTCAATACGGCCTAGCTAGACCTCGACCCCTCCTTACTTATCTTTTCTTTTCTTTTTAGGAATTATTAAGTATAAAAGTCTTGTAATAAGTGATTAGTTCAATAAGAATAAAATAAACAAGTTTTATTTACTCTCTTAGTTCAATAGGAATCTCCTCTTGATCCTCATTAAAATTTTGAGAGAGGACTATGAGAGAAAGAGATATTTTTCTTTTTTTAAAAAAATAAATAGTTTTCAAACTTTAGTAGTGGATTCTTGCTCATCGGTGTGTACAAGGTTTTTTTTTTTTTTTTTATAAGTAGTAATTAATAATAGTAAGATTACTAGTAATTGGACAATTTAAATGTAGCTTAGTAGATAAAACACATATTACTATTCTTAAGGCGAATGAAAAATTTTAGTAAGATTCATTTGTCTATTAAATTTAATATAAATAGATTAATAAAAATATGTCACATTAAATAAGAGCTTCTACTGACTCATTATTTGTGTAGACATGTATTTGTTTAAATTATACAAGTGAAATAAGATATTTATAGTCATTTTATTTTTATAATTTAACCATTATTAAACATCCTTTTTCTAAAAATTTATAATAGTTGCTATTTTTTGTATTATATAACACCTCAAGTTATATTTTCAAGGAGGGTGCGTACCTCTTTCTCTAGCTTTTGTCAGATGATCAGGTTGATGAATCTTGGATGAGCGATAAATTAATTCCTTTCGTGCAGCATGCAGATGCAGCAGGAAAAAAAAATCAGGAAAAAGGCTGAAATTCACATTAATGTATTTTAAGTACAACATGGAAGTAAAACTTTTCCAAGTTCGAGTAAAAAATTACCCTAAGTCGTGATTTCACATGATTAATTGAGCAATTACACAAGGAAAATGCAGGCATGACAGCAGAGTTAAATGTTTATCAGAGAAAAATGGGCATAGTATCAGTGAATTTGTCTGAGAATTTGAATTAGTACATATGAAGGCTTAGCTTTGGGTAAGGGCGTTCTTTGATTTTCTCTCAAGTTTCAGTCCTCATCATAAGGTTTAAAGATCGAAGTGTGATCCAAGTATTTTGACATTAGCTTCTTTCGCAAGCAAGGCGAGTATAAAATCAAATGAAGTGGAAAAAGCTTTCAATAAAACTCCAGACAAGAATATGAAGAAACAATTCGTGCAAACAAATGATAATTGCTCAATACGCTGGGAAGAACAACTTCGCTCGCACAGACGGTTGGAAAATTCACCATAATAATCACACACAATCAATGCAAACAAGACGAGATTTCAGTCCAGACTCCAGACACGTCGTGCGGATTAACAAAATGAGCAAAAACAGAAAAAAAAATTTACCTGGAGAGGGAGGACTAAACGAAATTACTTTTCCGCATACTGTTAAACTTGAGAAAAAAGAGAACGGATGATGCGGATATTGTGAGTATACGTAGAAGAAGCTGAACAAAATCAAGAACTAATTTAGTTTTGTTGGAGATTCGGAACTCACATAATTTACAATCAGGATGCCGCTAGGCAACTCGATCTCATCAGAAGTTCGTCTGATCTTCTAAGTCGTGACTATACCGATCTCCAAAATTCCGAGTCAAAAATACCAAAGAATCGAAGTGCAAGAAGTCAGAAATCATACGAAACAAAACGACTTTTAATTTCAGATCAGATGCATCATAGACGGCCAGAAAAGCGCACAAGTCAAATGATTCAAGCATAAAAAAAATACGCACCAGCAAGAATCGTCTAGATTTTTATGGGTGAAATTTGAGGTTATTCGTCGCCGAGAAGATCGAAAGTTGAATCGTAATGAACATGCGGCCAGGCATTTGAATCGCAAGATAAAATCAACGAATTGGCATCCGATAGTCTTGGATCTGCATCATCAGTTCGTCGTCCATTTCGATCACACCACCTCTCCTCCTTTCTGACTCTGTGTTTCTGTGATTTTCGTGCACGTCAAAGAATGAGAATAAAAGACGGAGATCAATGTGAAGTGAAGAGAAAGAAAGACGAAAACGCGAAATGCCAAAGGAATTTGAAATTTTCTTACCAAATACCAATCAAACTCGAAATGAACATCTTGTTTTTGAAGAAAATTTGCAATGAACATTTGAACTTTGGCGCCCTTCGTTGAAATCTCCATCGTCATTTAAATAAAAAAATAAAAAAGAAAGTCTCGTCAATTTTGTACTTTATGTATGTTTATAATTCATTTATCATTATATATATTTTACATTTAAGTTTAAGGTAAGAATACAATTACTACTTAAAAATGTGCAATTTGATGAGATTGAAAATTTATGGTAAATTTTTATACACCTCATCAAATTCAAAGGTAAAAGTGATTATTTTTCATATATATTTTAATTTAGCTCTTAATATTCTAATGTTTTTTTTTTCAATTTGATTCATGTTGTTTAAAAAAATTAATTATTTTTCAATTATATCATTCCTATATAGATGTGGAGTATTGGAGACCTCATATTTTAATGTTTTTTTTTCAATTTGGTTCATCTTGTTCAAAGGTATCGTTTGGGATTGGATCATTGACAATGAAGACCCAGAGTTAAAAAGAAAAGCCATTGTGATAATGTGGAGTATTTGGATGCGCAGAAACGTTACGTAGATTCATAAACAGCCACTTGGAGGAAGGAGTTAATGAATTTGACTCGTACTTATGTTAAGGAAAATTGGAGAGTTTGCTGAGTCAAGAGCGTTGGAGACCTCTCCCTAAGAATGTCTGGAAGCTCAACTCGGATGCTTCTTGGTGTGAAGAGCGAGGAAGAGGGGTTGTTCGTGACTCCTCGGGGTCTCTGATTGGAGCAAGGGGGATCCGCATAGAAAATAAATGGCCAATTAAAGCGTTGGAGACCAAAGCAATTTTAGACGGATTGTTGATGTTATGCCAGTTGAACCTCCCCAGATGCCCTCTAATCGTCAAATCTGATGCACAAGAGGTTATCAATCTTCTGGCTAAGAATTCAAAAGACCTCTCTGAGATCCATAACCTCACTATGGAGGTGGAAGAAGCTGCTAAATCCCTGAAAGCTGTGTCGTTTATTTACTATTCGAGAATTTGTAATTCAGTTGCTCATAGTTCTGCTGCTTCCGGTTTGTTGTTTCCTATTGACTCTTCCAATTCGGAAGATGAAAGATTTTTTTGGGTGGGCAATGCCTCTAGTTGGATCTTCTCTCTATGAGGAGAAGGTTAGGCTGTTGGTTGGTGGTGAAAAAAGCGTAGCTCTAAAAGCATAAAATTTTAATAAATTTCAATGTATCATTTTCTAAAAATTTGTGGGCCCAATTCAGGAACACAAGAAAAAGTTAAAAGCGATCCACTTATGATCAGTTATTACCGAGCATAGTTTAAACTTAAAAGTATTGCTGCTTTCTATTAAAAAAAAAAAAAGAAAACGAGAAGGCACCAAGTAATAGCTAGTGGGTGAAAAATATTATTTTCACGAAGAAAGTAATGTATTTAGCGCTTTCATTGTACTACCGCCAAAAAGCAAGACCAATAAAGCCATCCACAAACATCCTTAACATAAAGCAACTGTCCAAATCCCAACGATTTCAAAGAAATTAAAACCAGTAAAAAAAAAAAAAAACAAAGCGTACGAGCGTCGGCCTTTGAACTTCTGGGGCATTTAAGCATCGGCAAATCTGCAATACAAGGCGTCAAAATATCATTCGGCCAATTTCCGGCATTCCAAAAGAAATATGTTTAGTAAAATTTTTGTTAGAACTTACCCCAGCTCTGAGAGCTTCAGGTGAGCCTCCACATAATCGTCAAAAAAGGCATCTTCATCCTGCGAAAGGTAAAAAATGACCACAACCAGTGAATAAATAATTACTAAATTTTAAAAACCTAATTGAATTTTTTTTTAGTTCAACTAGTGAGGGATAGAGATTCAAATCTTTGACCTTACGACTAGATTATAATGTCTTTAACTAGTGGGATAGAATGCTCAACTTGACTAAATCTACTAAGTTGAGTTATATTTAATCTTTAGTGTATATTCGGGGTGAGTTGAGTTGGTATTTTAATTTAGTTCATGAAAAGTTGAAATTCAACGTGGGGAAAAAAATTGACAATACAGTGCATTTAATCTTTTATATATGTATCCTTAAAAATGAGGTAAAAACATTGATATTTCGATTACTTCACCGGCAAGAAACAAAAACAAAAGTGAGAGACTATATACCGCAGCATATTTGTCAACAAGAGGACGGAAGACAGGATCAGTCAGAAGCGCCTTATCAGATGGCAGCTGAAGAAGACCTTCCTTCTCTCCAGATAAAAGCTCCCTAATAAAATGTTTAAAAAATACAACAACAATTAAAATTACCTAATATTCAGAATGGAATCTATATTATCGAGATTATATTGATTTCTATTAGGAGGCAAAACTCACTTAAAGTAAGAGTTGTCGAAGACAAGAGGATTGGTTGTCCAAGCACCTTCAAATCCTGATCGATCCTTGTGAGCTTTTCCCTGCAAATTTAAAAAATAGTCAAAACCCAGATGGAGAAAGTCAATAAAATACTAAAAATGATTGAAAGGTGTAAGTGAATAGGTTCAGAAATGAAACAAACCAGAGTGTGACCGCCAGAGAGAGCAACGATGTCCTGGTCATTGAGACCCATTGTGTAGAAAACATCCCTTAGATGATCACACCCTAGAAAATAATGGTAGATTTAAGTGCTAAACCATTGTTCATAGTGCTACTATAAATGGTATAAGCATCAAAATTATGGGAAAATTCTAGCACTCTCGTGGTACATAATCTCTTATCTCACAGTAAAATATATAATTAAGTGTTCGCTGTCATGATCATCGATATGATCTGTAGTTACAACACAAATTCATTATTACCGTGTAAAACTTTAGAAAATTTCTCTTAAATTATTTCTAATGTACTCACCTTTTCCGGCATCGGGAAGGCGGCCTTCAGGCGGTGGCTCAGGCTTGTCCTGATGTCGGAAAACGCCGAGAACACAATCAGCATTCAAATGAGAAGTACGAAATAATGGTGCTACATGAATAAGTTCTTGCGGCAAATCAAATAACACAAGCAAAGCATATAACAAACAAAGGTAGCCAAAGAGCTCAAAGACTGTATATATATATATATATAGATATAGATATAATATTAGCAGTGATTTTGTCCTCAAAAATCAACAGGCTTACTGTATGGATCAATCAAAAAAATTGGTGTAGACTTGTGCCCAGAATTTCCATAAATAGTGGATCTCTCGACGATCCGTTCAGATTTCCCGAATAGAAAATCGATGGGTGATACGTACGAAAGCAAACAATTAACTGACAAGTATCAAATGGATAAGCAAATCATCACAAAAGAGCTTCAAACACTAATTATACAAAGAACACGATCAAAATAATGGTAGCAGAATCGAAAATTCACTGGTATAAAAAAAAAAATTCCCGGACGTCAACGAGTAGCAAACAGCAGGCATTAAAACGGACAGCCAAATAGAAACAAAACAAATGTAGAAATAGAATTCGTTTAGAAAACCATCGATATCGAAATAATTTGTACATGCTAAAGCTTATCCTACCTCTCTGCCAGGATGGAATGGAACCTCGGGTCCACCGGTAACTTCAACAGCAACAACCCCGGCGAGCTAACGTACAACAAAATACAAATTATAATAAGAAAAAAACATTACACCATTAATTTTCTCTCGGATTCACATTCAACACGTCGTTTTCAAATTTTCACAGTTATGTTTTACGAAATGTGCGAAAATAATGATCGCAATGATAGACGTACCTGGTAGAAGTCACCGTATGAAAGGATCGGCACCTGTTCCTTCATCGGCTCCAACAGCTTAACAGCGATGTCAAGGCCATTGTTAGCACCATGAGCGAGTTCCGCTGCGTGCTTCATCGTGCCGAAGGGACCTCCCGTCTTAGACTTAACGTCATACGTTCCGGCAGAGTGCCATCTGCAATCACAAAGCCACAGTAAATCAACACCATTGACAATCGAAGATTCATATTCAATCATCATCTACAGAGAAACCAACGCGAGACGAAGCATGAGAGGAGAGCAGTTCTTCTCAGCAACGAGAGCTCTAATCTTCCTCCTCGCCTTCACGATCGCCTTCTGGTATTCCTCGCTAACAGTCGGATAGCTCTTCCCCATGGCTGAGATTCTACAAACGAAAAAATGAATTCGCAGAAATGGATTGATTGATCAATGAAATGAACAAAACGAGATCTGAAAGACAAAAACAAAGAAAGAAAATCCAAGTCGACGCCAATGCCAACCTTGAAAGCACAAAATGAAACGAGAGAGAATTGTTCACAAAGATGGCACGAGGCAGGCACGGGATAGAGAGGTTGCAGGAGAGAACTGAAGGATTTAAGAGCGACTCTTGAAGAATTAGAAGGTTCTAGTTGCTTAATTTTGGCCGTTGGATTTCTTTTTCGATCCTGCGGCTCTTGTTCGGCTTTTGGAATTGAAGGGCTGTGATTGAATTTTGAATGCCTCCTTTACGGTCTTGCAATGTGGCCGCATTGGCGGGGATTGGTGAGTAAAGAAACACAAAAATAAAACTGAAAATTAAGAAGGCAGCGGTTAAATGACTGAAATGCCCTGGCCGTTGGGAGTTTTAGGGAGAGAGGATCCTAATAATTAATGGAAAATATTTGGGTGTGCACCAAAGTATTGTGTAACCCACTTTACTTTTTTTTCTTTTTTCTTTTGAGTCGTTATTTCTTTATGTATACATTCTAAAAATAGCAAGTAACTAAACCAGTCCTCATTACTTAAAAAAAAACTCAAATTAGTTTCTTTTTCACCCACATCTCGTGGGGATGTAAATTGATATTTAGTTAAGAAGAATGGTAGATATATAAATAATTCAATGAATGGTTTTCTCCATTCATTAAGTAGGAAAATTAAGACATATTTGATAATGATTTGATTTTTAGTTTTTGAAAATTAAACTTGTTTTCTCTTCATTTTTCTATAATAGTTTTCATCTCTTTTATGGAAGCATTTGAATTTTTAGCCAAATTCCAAAACACAAAAACTACTTTTTGAAAACTAATTTTTTTAGTTTCCAAAACATAGCTTGGTTTTTTAAAACATATGTAAAAAGTATATGATAAATCAAGGAAATTCATAGGTGGAAGTAGTATTTATAGACTTAATTTTCAAAAATCAAAAACCAAAAATTAAATGGTTATCAAATGGAACATAAATTAAATACATACATTGATGTTGCATGGTTTCCTTTCCTCCACAATAATTTTGAATAACCGTTTATAAGTTAGCACATGATTGTTTTAAACGATGAGCCTTTTTTTTACCTCAACAACATGTGAGATGAGAGATTCAAACCTCTAATTTATTGGTCAATTATACATATACTCTATGTCAGTTGAACTATGATTGTGTTGACTTTTAAATGATGAGTTCTATGCACTAAAAAAATGTTTTGTCTCAAAATGAATTATGCATTTTAATATTGGATCGATTAGCTTTTTACATATAGTATTTATTTTGATATTTTTTTAGTTGATGAAAACAAACTCTATATATATATGTCAACCATCCCAACAAGACCTCCATTCTCCTTGGTCCATTTTCATTATATATATATATATATATATTCAATAAGTGTCAATACTATTTTTTTTTTCAAGTATTGATGTCAAGACTTCACCTTTTTAACTTTGAGTTACGACGACTATTAAGCTACATAAAAGTAAAGTTGGAATAATCTTGCTATCTTTATATTCAATAAGTGTTGTATTTATAAATTAAAACATTTATCATTTATGTGATATAGTATGTAACCTTTTATATATATATATATATATATATATATAATTCACAATGGGATGAGCATGGAAGGCTTAAATTTCCAAGTTCGCTGATATAAAAATATTGAGTGTCGATTATCACAAAATAGAGAAATCGTATTTTAAGAAAATACTTATGTGAAAAAATAAAATTGGAGATGCCGTTCACTTCACATTAAATGTAAACTCACTAATACTCTTTTTATTATTTTTATTTTTTTGTTATTTCTTTCAGGAAGGCTTTTTGCATGCGTTTTGAAACACATCCAAAGGTCACTTGAGTCTTTTTCTTTTGAACAAGATCACTTTAGTTATTTGGCATTTATAAAATGAATTGAAAGCATTTGCAGAAAATCAATTATTATAGCTTTCGGGTGTGAATGCATTTGTCATGGAAGATTCGATAATCAAATGGTAATATCACCACCGACGTACGACTAATTCTGTCACCGATCTAATTTGATTGGAAAACGGGAATTAGATGACAGCCAATCAAATTACGCCACGTTTCAAAATAGGTTCCATTTCGCGCGTTCGTTCGGACGTTGCAAGCAAAAGATCTTTGTACACTAGTAATAACTCGCAGGTGATGCGGCACCCTGCCCGCCATGATTACATTGGGGAAAAAAAAACGCGTCCGATTCTCTATTCCTCTCTCTCCCGCGAGTTCGTATCTAGAGATGTCCACTGGCCGGAACGGAGTTGGGATGACTTTTCTGTCCTCGTCTCGACCCCCATTTTATTTTTTGTTCATGTGTAATTTCTTATTTAATTTTGCAAGGATTAGGATGGAAATTCCTTATAAAAAATTTGTGGGATCGAATTTTCCACATATAATTATTCACGTTTATATTATTTATTTTTTTTTTAATTTTAATTAAATAAAATAGATTTTTAGACAATTTTTATTTAAATTATTAATTTCTAATGGTAAATTTTTATTTGAAGAGATTTTTTTTAATTTTCTTTAGAAAAATAAAATAATACATCATAAAATATTAAATTTAGTATTTATTATATATATAAATATACATAATAAAAAAATAATGTAATTGGGGCTGGGACGGGGATGGAAATACATTCTCCATCTCCATCATCGTTTAGCTCGGGAAAAATTTTCCCTCACTTTCTCTCTCATTCTCCGTCTAAACGGAGATTTCCTGCTCCAATGGGGACGAATCTTCACGAAAAAAATGAACATCTTTATTTATATCTCATGTGCGTCAGTGTCAATCTCTTTCTTCCACTTGATTATGAATTTATTATTCTAAGTCTCAGTCGCGTCGAAGATTTTGAGCTTTAGGACTTCACGTAAATGCAAACAAATTATGATAGGAATTTGTGGATGGGAGCGTTTGCCAGGCACTTTTCGGACAAAAATAAAAAAAATATTTAATGGTTAAATTAAAAGTTGAGTCTCTAAATTTTAAGTTTGATCTATTTACTTCTTGAAATTCAATAAGCTTTTGAAAATTTTGAAAATTGAAATTCTGTATTTAATACGCTTCTAACCTTTAAAAATAGTCTAGTAGGTTTTTAAATTTTTAATTTTGTAACTAAATTTTGTATTTAGTACTTATCTTTATACATTCAATAATAAAAAACTGTCAGCTACATTGCAGCGTCATCACCGAATAATTTATCCAAAAGAACCCTGGTTTAATAAATGTTAAAATATCATTCTCGTCAATGTATTTTGAGTTTTGTTTTATTTTGATCTATGTACTTTCAAATATCCAATTTTAATCTTGGTACTTTCAATAAAGCTTAAAATTGGTCTCTATGATAAATTTGAAATTTATTTTTATCAAAATTGGTTTAATAATAATAATCTTAATACAAAAAAAAAAAAGACACAATGTGAACATATTTCTAAAATTTATAGAGAACAAGCTAATATAAGCTAATTTTTTCAAAGAAAAGTTAACAATAAACTAATCGTAGATACCAATTTTTAACTCTATTGAAAGTATAGAACTAAAATTAAACATTTAAAAGTATAGATACCAAAATAGAACAAAATCCAAAATCTAGATAAATTATATTTTAACCTTTAATAAACTACAGTTGGAAGTTTGGAAC
The DNA here is from genome assembly GCA_033996785.1 of Trichosanthes truncata. NCBI lineage: Eukaryota > Viridiplantae > Streptophyta > Magnoliopsida > Cucurbitales > Cucurbitaceae > Trichosanthes > Trichosanthes truncata. The sequence goes on along the minus strand of JAWPNB010000008.1, from coordinate 20,362,232 downwards.
TTACCATTTAAGTCGGCGCAAAGCCGTTTCAAATCAAGAGCGACGTGGACGGGCGTTGAGTCGAGTGGTGCATCCAAAAACGGCTGGCAGTAAGACCTTTGCCTCGCGCTGAATGGCGCGTACTTCTCTGAGCCCGGTGGGCTTAATAAAACAACTAATACAGCTTGGTCCAAATTTCATTTTGGGCTCGTCCTTGGGCCAATACATTCATGGCCTCTTACGTAACTACCCCTTGTCAACGTAGTTCTTTTACGCAATTAGCCTCTCTTAAGATCAAGAATTGCCTCATCAACTACCACAATGGGTAATTTTCTTAATATATCTATAATATATTAAAAAAATTACCATTTTTAAAAAAAAAAATAAGACTATTTTATCCCTTCATCAATCTAATTTACAAAGTATTCTACTCATAATTAATTACTAACAATTATTACTTTTTTAGTACTTAATAATCTTTAATATAACTAACAAAGTATCATTTAAAAGTTAGAATAGGAAAAAATTTGCCTTAATTTATATAATTACTAACTTTTAATAAATTTAACTTAATTCAAAATAAATTATCGAGAATGACAGAATCTCAAAAGTTTTACAATTTCATAATTTTTTTTTGAGTTCAACAACAACATTTAAGGTGGAGAGATTCGAATCTATGACCTCTTGATCGAAGATACATTCCAATTTTTTGACATGTGGAGTGGGAGAATTGAATCTTTGACTTCGAAGTCGATATTACAAACTTAATGTCAGTTGAGCTATGCTCATTTTGGCAAGATACAGTCAATTACCACCTAGCTAAGCTTGCTTTGGCGTTATAGATTTAATTTCATATTATAGACTATAAAAAAGACTAGAATATGAAATGTTATCTTTCAAAAAATATATATGAAATGTTTTAGCAAATTCTCATAAATTAATTCAAGAACTATTGCATTTAATTAATTATTTAAATTAGAGAATACGTGGAAGAATTTTTTTTATAATAATATAATGATTTGTTAATTAACCATTAACACCTCATTTCACCGTCACTTGAAATTAATTAAAGTCTCTTAATCTCATCGTTGTCTCTCAATTCGTTTCTAATTCCTAAAAAACAAACCATTAATCTATTTTGTCCGTTATTGCATTTGTGTTCATGATTTGGAATTATGGGTTTCTCAATATTACTCTTAACAAAATTTGGGGAGTTTTAAGGATATGCAATTTGCATATTCAAGCTCTTACAAAATCGATTTCAGTATCAATATCCAATTAATTACCCCTATGTCTCTTGGAGAAACTTTAACGATGTGAAGATTGCAAGTGACGAAGATAAGATAAAATTATAGATTTGAAATAGGAAGGAGGGAAATCTTAATCAACACAGCGTGGCAATATGGACGAAGTAGTACTAACCTTATTAATAGACCAAACAGAAAATTTGAGGCAGTTGAAACTATTTAACTTCAGTAGTAAAGGGCTGGATATATTTTGTACTAACCTTTTCTGTTCCTGTAAATTTCTTCTGGTTTTAATACCCCTTTTATATCCCTTTGTCGAATAGTGAAAGAGAGCTCCAAGATTTGCACAACGTATGGATGTAGGTATTATTTGCTGAACCACTTTAATTCTATGCCTCATATTCTTTCTTTTTTTTTTTTTTCTTCTATGTGTGTTTCTTCTTCTTGAAAGTGAGAGGAAAAAAGAGAGGTTCATTGTTGATCACTGAGAGAAGGAAAGAAATTTGCACGTTAAGAGTCTGTTTGGGGCGCAAGTTATAATAGTCTATAAATAACTTTGTACCCAAACATAGACTATTATAATCCATACTAAACAAATTTGCATCCTAAACACATATTATACAACTTCACAGACTATTATAACACACTCAGCGCCTCAAACATCCCCTAAAGTTCATATTATTTGAAAACAAAGGAGTAAAGGTGTAAGTTGTTGTTTGATAGCAAGGTCAAGATTTTGCCGCATTAGTCTGAAGCTTTTATTGGAAAAATATATTATATTCTTTTCTTTTTACATTTTGTTTAATTATTTTTAATGTTTGTCAGCTCAACGATAATTGACATGTACCATCGAACAAGTGGTCAAAGGTTCAAATCCCTCCAACTCAAAATACAAAGAGGATAATTTATAAATTATTTTATTGAATGTGAGAATTAAGGCCCCGTTTGATAAGTTTTTGGAAATTAATCCTACAAATACTACTTCCACCTATGGAGTTCATTGTTTTGTTATCTACTTTTTGCCTATATTTTCAAAAATCAAGCCAAGTTTTGAAAACTAAAAAAACTAATTTTCAAAAACTTGTTTTTGTTATTCTTGGTTATCAAACATGGCCTAAATTATTAGATTTGGAACCTTCAAAGACCAAATAGAGTCATCAATTAACTTTAGGGATAAAAGTATAATTTATTCAAATGGTTTTAACTCCCTTTCAATACAATGAATATAATTGGACTACCCCTATTGCGTGTCTCTAATTATTTTGCTATTATTTTTTTTTTTTAAAAAGTCTCACAATAAAGCAATATATGTATAAGAAAATAAATTATAAAAAGTAAATACAAATACAACCTTCATTTTAACTCGATGTACAATATCCTCCAACATAGATTTTGTCTTCTTTACCATAATATGATATGATATATTATTTATACTTAAAGATATATAAAATAGAGATGTAAAACTTTTTTTTTACTCACCTTATAATTTGATCACTTACCAAATATATATACATACACACACAAATATAGTGCTCAAATTATTCAGTCTACTTCTCTCTCTAATCCATATTTGCTCATTTAATCAATCACTTTGACTATGTTAGATGTATCGATTAGTACGTTTTTTTTTATAAATGTGATAGTGATGATTAAAAGTTTAGTTAATATATAAGTTAATTTACCTTTACAGATTCAATTGATCTTAACAATGTAATGATTCTCTATTTTTACCAATCTAATTAAGAGTTTATCCTATATTTTTATAAAGATTTAATGCCAAAATTGTAATTTACACATATATTATTAATTAAATTAATAACTATTATCCATACATAACTTTAAAAAAATACATTAGTTATTTTATTTTTAATGGGAAAAAACGATGTTGCACGTAAAGAAAAACTAAAATATTAAAAATTACAATCTTGAAAAATATTTTTAGACTATTATACCTCTTTATTAATTTATAATTTATTATTCATCTTTAATTTTCAATAATTTTAATTAATTAGAATGTAAAAAAATTAGGATAATGAAGAGCTTGAATACAAAAAAACCGAAGAGTTTTGCATATTCATTTCTAAAAATTATGATTTCACATTTTAATGAAAATTCATAGTGGAATTTAAAAGGTGTTGAAATTCCAAAGAGCTTTCTTTTCAACTTTATCCATCCCATGTGTGTATATATATGAAATTTGATCTACTATCTAAAGCAATTTAACTCTATTTTTTAGTTTATTTTTTTCCCTTTCTTGATTCATTCTTCGTAAATTTTTTAGAATTTAGTCGCGTCATATTGCCTAAGGGGCCTTGAACATTGAATACCTCAATTTATAGAAATTACAAAGTAGTATTGTTTAATTTGTAGTTAGATGTCATTAAATTTTACAAAATGGTTTGATTTCAAACATCTATCTTAGGTGAACAACATTTAAGATTTTTTTTAGTGTATCTATCCCCTATGCGTATATATATAGAATTTCATATAATTTCTAGAACAATTTAGCTCTATTTTTTTGTTTTATTTTTTCCATTTCTCGATTGATTCTTCGTAAAAATTTTAGAATTAGTAGTGTCATATACATAACAGCCTTGCACAATGAATATCTCAATTTATAGAAATTACAAAGTAGTGTTGTTTAATTTGTAGTTAGATGCCATTGAATTTTTCAAAGTGACTTGATTTCAAACACCTATCAAAGGTGAAAAACATTTTAGAATTTTTATACCAAAATACTTCTTTAAAATTCAGTTAATTACATCAATCACATCTCATACTTGATCATAATCCGATTTAATTTTGAATTCAAACAATGATAATTAAGATAATTTGATTCAAAATAGAATTCAATTTTTTTTTCAAATGAATTTGAATTAAAATTCCTAAATCTCATAACGATTCAATTGAATATTTGATTTGATTCAAAATCAAATCAAATTATGATTTAAATCTAAATTCCCGTAGATACAAGATGTATGTAACAACTCTATTTGATTCTTCAATTTAGAAGGCTACAATTATACTTTGATAAAGTTGAATAATGGTTTTTGTTTAGCTACTGTCGAGAGATAAAACTATTTTTAAGAATGTGGATATAGATTGAGTTCTTTTGTTTTTGTGTAACTACTATTATGTCATAATTAGAATTTTTGTTTTTTTAAATTTAAATTTGTGTGCATACTTTAATTTGAATTTGGAAACTCAATATCGTCTAGGTCTAAATTTTATAAGAAAATTGACATGTTTATTAAATTATTTTCTTTTAATTTTTAATAGCAATAATTCAAATGTATTATCTTAATTACCATTTTTTAAAAAAACAATATAATGCTTGACGTAAATATTCGACAAAAATATTTTAGCTCAAAATTAAACTTTCAATCCTTTCTATAAACATTTAAAAAAAAATCAGTTTATAGTGTTCATTAGAATTTCTAATGCGAAAGTGAGCATAGCTAATTGACATGTACTCCATTCCTTAAGGTCAAATCCCCTTTACCTAATTTGTGCTAAAAAAATTTGAAATTTCTAACAAGCCACCATAAATTTATAGTTTCTAATATAAAATATTCTAATGAAAAGTTTTTTTTAAAAAAAAAAAAAAAAACTCTAAAATATAACTATATTGTCTTTTAATAATAAAATAATAGGCATGTTAATATAAAAGATTAACATGAAATAAAAATTACATAAATTAACCTTAATTATTAATAAATTTATAAAATCTATGAAATTATATTAATATTTAATCTATTTATGTTAAAATTTATTTATTTTATATAAAAAAACATAGTTAGATATATAAACGTGCATTGCACGTAGTGACAAATTAGTGTGTATATATGTGTTCGCACGAGATTTCCAGAGAAATTTGATTCGTGGAATGAACTTGATTTTAATGATTTTTGTAAAGTAGTGTTACAGATTTTAATGTATAATCCCCTGATGCTTTATCTCAGAATGTATATTTTGATATGAGGGCTGGCGAGCTTGTTCTCAGACAGAGGGAGGTTGAATCTTCGTTTTGTAGTTGGTGAAGAGAATTAATTTGTTGAAGCCTTCCAGTCGTCAAATCTTATGAATTTTGAATCTTGGATATTCTGAATTCTCTGACTGAACTTGAAGCTTTTGAATTCTGATTCTTGAAGACTCTGAACTCTATGGCTGAATGCTTTGGATTCTGACTTTTTTAATGCCTTCAAATGAAGGGTGACATCTTCTATTTATAAAGTTTGGTGGACTTTGTATGGGTTTGGGCTTGAGCTTAGTTGATTATAGGCCCAACTTTTGGACTAAGGAATTATTTAGTTTTAATTCAATCATTTTCAATAAACTTTAATTATTTAAATTTGGCCCAATTCATTTTTAATGATATTGGACTAAACTAATGTCGGGTTGAACTGACATGTGTCATAATTTGATTGGACTGGATTAAGTCATCCAAGGGATCAATACTAGACATGTGACATTATTTTATTCGCCAATTTTTCATGTCTTTTAATTTAATTTGAGGACGCGTGTAAATTTGTAATTTGTCTCAAATTTATTTTATCACTACTTTAAATTAATGACGTGACAATTTGTGATTGGCCAAAATTTAATATTCAACAATATGTATATACTGATAACTAAATCATAGTATTATTTTTAATAATAATTACTTTTTGGTTAAAAAATATTTTTGGTCCTTGACATAACAATTAGTCATTGAACTTTAGTTTGTAACGATTTAGTCTATGTATTTTCAAATTTGTAACAATTTAGTCATTGAACTTTAACATATAACACTTTAGTCCCTATACTTTCAAATTTGTAAAATTTAATCCCTACCATAAAAAATCTCATCAAAATTATATGTCAATTTTTACTAGGTAAGACTTAGCATTTGTAGTTTATAAACACATTTGGTCTCTACTCAATTTATTAACTTGTATATGTAAAACATTTCACCAATGTATATGTAAAACATTTCGTCAAGTCTAAATAATTTTGTTCACACCAGGGATTGAATCGTAGCAATACCAAATTTACCAAACATTCACATATATGTTTAAATAAGTATTTATATTGATTTTTTTAACTCTTCTTTTTTGTTTTTTTTAGTTCAACAATATTGAGAAGTTTGGGAGTTTCGAACCTCTAACATCTTGGTTGATAGTACATGTCAATTATCGCTAAACTAAACTTATTTTGACTTTCTTTTTGTTCTTTTATTATTGTACCACAATCGATTATTCTTCATCCATATATGATAGAAATATTAAACTATTATATGTATTTTACATTTAAAGTTGGGAAATGATCTACCAAAATGAATCATTTAGATTAAAAAACACAACCTTCCATTTTTCTAATATATATTAGATTTTAAATTCAATGGAACTAAAAAAAAATAGTTTAAATTCAATGGACACTGTTCATAGTTTGTTCACTCAATATCTATATAGCGACCATTCATCTAACAAATATTGTGTTTGTATGGATAATATGTTTATATATTTTATAATTTCATACTCCAATGGCATGTTTTTGAAGGAAAAAAAAATGCCACACCTAACAAATTTTTTATAATTAAGAGATGGGTGGGCTATCAAATAGGACTATATATAATATATATAGATATGTTCTAATGCTTTTATTTTTTGTTTATAAGTCCAATGTTTTAAAATTCTATCCTTGTTTTTTTTTTTTTTTTTTTTGAAGTTCCAATTCTCATTAATTAAATGAAAAACTAAACTTAAAATGATGCTCAATTAAGAATAAAATTTTAAAAAATAAATATTGATTGTCAACCGTTTATTCTAAATCCAACCCCCCCCCCCCCCCCCCCCCCCCCAAAAAAAAAAAAAAAAAAAACAACAACAAAAAAACAAGACATGTAGCCAATAAATCTCCAAAATTTGCTCTTCTGTTTGTTTGTTCATTCACCTTATAATTGTTTATTCTATCAACTTTAACTTCTCCATTTAAAGAAAAAAGAAAAGAAAAAGAATAAGCTCCAACCATCTTTATCTATTACTTTCACTCTTCTCCCTCATTCCATTGTCGTTGTCTAGATTACAATCCCTTATTCAGTTCGTTCTCTTTTTACTGTATATTTTTTCTAATTCTCTTGATCACACTTAATCCTTGACTCTATCTTTATCTTTTTTATGTAATTAATTAGGTAAAAAACAAGTAAGTCAATTTCACATGATAAGTATACATATTATGACATCATACAATGCTATTTTTCTAACCATGTTTAACTTGCTCCAATAATGTGATTTGATTCAACATTAAAAGTAAAATTGAAAGTTTCAAAGGAATAAAGTTGAAATGGTAGAATGTTTACAATATATATGTACAAAAACGTGTTGTATACTTTCATATTAATATTAGTTATTGTATTAGTCATAGTCATATAGCACCATGTGTATTTTCTAAATAATAACTATAATGGTGAAATATAAAATTTATATGTATGAAGTTTTTTTTTTAGTGTATGAAGTATTAAACATAATCAAAACAATGTGTTCTTAATAGTAGCTATCTCTTATGCACTCAAGAACAAACAAATTATAAAACATTGACTTGGTCAATACTAAATACACATAATTTTATTGTTAAAATACCATTTTCGTCCCTATAGTTTCAAATGTCCAATTTTAATTAATGTATTTTCAATAAAGCTTAAAATTAGTTTATGTAATACATGTGAAGTTATTATTATTTTTTTTTAATCAAAATTAGTTATTTTTTAATTATTTTTTTACTATTATTCTCCCAAAATTTGTTCACCTTTGATATATTTGACTTAGATTTAATGGTCTATACTTACATAATTTTGAACTCTATTTAAACCCCATTTTTCTTCTTTTTTTCATCAACTCTCCTCTCCCAAATTGTTGAAAGTTTCTCTCTAGCATTTTTCATTGTTGATTCCAATTAGCTTCATCATTTTCTATTTTTCTTGTGACATAAAATTTTATGTGAGAGATTAGATTGTTTATTTTGATATCAAAATTTGTAAATCTACTATTGTGGGAATTAGTTCATGGGTTCTTCTAATTCTATTATTCTCATTTGAGATTTCGTATTAAGGTGTGAGAGTACCTTGGGATTTAAGTAAGTAGTTTGATCCATAACCCTTTAAAAGCATTGATATATGTTGGATCCTCAACCTACAAACTGATAGAGTGGAGGTTGATTCTTTAACCCGGACAAATACTCAAGAAGAAGTCCTAGAGAGTGAAGTAAGAATTTTCGAACCACAATAAAAACTCTTGGTGTTGTCTCTTTTCTTTACTCTCTTAATTTCGTTGTTCATTATTTATTGGAGTAGATTGCATGCTTAGGAAAATTCTTCTATAATTCTAGCATGTTTTAGGATGCTTATGCAATTAATTTGGATTAAACTAATTTCGTTTAATTTTAGTAATAAACCATATTCACTCCCTGTCTAGTATTGTCATATGATCCTACAAATGTTGTTTTTTTTCAAAAGTGGCCCCTAAACTCTTGATCTGTCCTTGTTAGGAATGCAAAATATTTAAAAATTGTCCCTCGGAAAAAAAGGAAAAAAAAAAAGAAAATAAATAATAATAAATAAATAAATTGCACCGATTTTTTTATTTTATTTTATTTTTTTAAATCATGGATCGAATTACAATTGCAATGCTTCCAATGGTAAAAATCGTAGATAATTTATTATAAAATTGTAGATGGCAAATAATGTCCGTCTTTTACTGCCATGTTTCCTATTTTCCCTTAAAAAAAAAATAAAAAATAAAAAATGGAATTAAATCTACAGATTTTGAGAATTAAAGAAAAATATAAATGTCAAACACCAAAAAATGAATCGAATCTTTTTTTTCTTCTCTTTTTAGTCGGATGTCTTAATTGGAAGAATTAAATCTAAAGCTTTCAAAAAATTTGAGGGATTAAAATATATATTTTTAAAATTTTTTTATACTACATTTTTAAAATTTAAACATCATTTTAAAATATAAAAAAAAATCAAGAACAATTGGAAATGGAAATGACCTCTTGGTGGATGGTACATATCAATTAACATTGAACTATGCTCACTTTAACTTAAAATTTAAATATCAAGAATAAAGATTTATTTATAAATCAAAATATAATATTTTAAAACTCATTATAACTCCTTTTTGAAATAGTTAAGAAAATAAAAAAATATAGGTTAAATTACATATTTAGTCCCTAAACTTTAAGGTTTGTATCTATTTAGTCATTGAACTTTCAAAATTACAAATTTAGTCATTAGACTTTCGAATTTTTTAAAATTCACACAAAATTGAAATTTTAGAGTTCCATTAGATACAAAATTAAAATTTATATCTAATACATCAATTAATTTTTAAAAATTTTGAATTTGACAGAGACCTATTAGACACAAAATTGAAAGTTTAGGGGCCTATTAGACATAAAATTTAAAGTTTATGAACCTATTAGACACCTTTGAAAGTTTAGGAACCAAATAGATACAAACTTCAAAGTTCAGAGACTAAACTTGAAATTGAACAAAAAAATATACATAAATTTATTATTTGTATCTAATAAAAATAATAAAACGATAAATATTTAAATGCACAAATACTTTTACAGTTTCGCATACAATGATTGTTCTAAATACAATGTTTGAGATATTGTTATTTGTTTCTTAACACGTCTGCATCTTCGAAATTTCAAAACAGAGAATTAGATATTGAAGTAAATCTCTTCTTTAAAGTAAAAAATATAATACACATCCATTAGGTTGTTAAATTTTGATTGACACATTGACATTCCTATCGACATTTGTACATGTTTACAAATTTGTTATCCTCACAAATGGTGAATCAACGTTTTTATTGTATTGTAAAAAAATTTACGAAATATAACACAAATATTACTAATATGAACATAGTATTGATATAATAAATTTTAACTTATTTAAAAAGAAAAAAAATGCTTATTTATTTAGTTTAAATGCGTGTTTGGTAGACAATCCAAATTTTATTTTATGTTTTTAAATTTACTGAATTCAACAAATATGCATTTAGTAAATGTACTTTTTTAAAACTGTTTTTGGATTATGTGGTCCAAATAATGAAAAGTTTGAAAATAACATTTTTATGTTTTTAATATATCTATAAAATTATATTAAAAAAGGTAAAAACTTTAATAAATATAGTATTTTCATGTTATAAACTCAATTCATTTTTGTTAAATTAAAATATGTATAATAATATAATATATTATAAATTATATGATATTGCAAAATATAATATATTATGTTATACAAAATTTATAAAATAAAACATGTTGGTAAATTAATTAACAATAGTTTATATTCAACCTAATATTTAGTTGGTAACTACAACTAGTTTTATAATTTATAAATATATTATCAAACACATTTTAAACAATGGTTTAAATTGAAATCTGATTTTTAAATCTAATACCAAACACATATTTGAAAACATGAAATACAACTCTATTTTCATTGAATCGCTGGTTTTCAAATTTATGTTTTCATATCATCAACCAAACGCATAGTTTTTGTTTTTGTTTTTTAGAAATATTTGTGGACATTGACATTTTATCGATATTTACATTAATTTTTTTGTTTGAGTTCAACAATATTTGGAGTGGTGGATTCAAACTTATGACCTCTTAGTTGATGGTATATGCCAATTACTACTGAGTTATGTTCGGTTTGACAGTATTTATATTAAATTGAGACCTTAACATTTTTATCGATATGGACATTTAAAACATTGTCAAGACATCGAGATAAACATTTATTTAAAAATTTATAAAAATGTTCCTACTCCAAATCTACATCCTCGATCCATTTCAATTCAACTTTGAAGAACAAAGTCTCAAAAAAAAAAAAAACTTTGTAGAACAATTTATCTCAAGATATAAAAAGAAAAACAAAAAACTCGTACGTACAAACAATTTATCCATAGCCGGAAAAAAAGTAAACCACAGAGGCGGTGGCGGTGGGGGGAAGGGTGGAGCAGAGCCATTTTTGTAATTAGGCCAACGTTGAAGGGTATTATTAGAAAATTAATAATATTAATTTGACAGCGACGCAGTGAAGACAGCGGCCAAAAAAGCCATCCAAAGCCAAGAGCTTCTCTCTCCTTAAAGGGTCCTCTTATTGTTCTTCTCTCTCTGTTCGCGTCTTCGTTATCGTGCGCTTCTCGGACAATCTCAACCTCACAGATTCATTGCCTGCCTATTGTCGATCTATCAACTGTATGACCGCCAGCTCTAATCTGAAGCCATAATTCTGCAATCCGATTTCATCTTTCGTTCAATCTTTATCTCTGTGTTTTCAATCTTCAAGATCCCTAATTTTATTTCTCGTTTCATTCTGAAATTGCAACAGCTATTTTTTTCTTTTTTTTTTTAATTTTCATCTAATTTACGGCGACTTGTGTTCTTTGATTCTCAGCAATATGTATATGCGCTTCGATTTTCGATTTGTTGCATGTTAATGAATTTAATTAGGTCTTCGATTCCTATATTTGTTTCCTTCGCGATTACTTGGTAAGTCCTGGATAATTTCTGGTTATGTTTTTATTTTGAAAATATTTCGATCTAGAATTCTGGTATTTACAGTTTGTGTACTCTTCGTTGAAAATGGTCTTTAGCTCTAGCACAATCGATTGCCATCAGGTTTCATCCATATATTGTACTCGTTTCGGTCAATGGACGGTTTTGGGGTTTATTTTATCTGTATAAAAATATTCTCGTGTTTATTGATGAAAGTGTTGGCATTAGATGTAGGGTGTGGCCATGCGTATTGTGTAGGAACATGATTGCATGTCCAATTAAATGAATCAGCGAGCGCTGGTATCACTTTCATCTCGTTATTTTTTGGCTATTTGTTCTGATGGTTTAGAAGAAGAGGATATAAAAGGGAAGGGGGAGTTGGATGTCTATGTTATGATTCTCTTGTTCTTGTCACATGGTAATTATTGATATAATATAAATAACAAAATGAGGAATAAAAAACACCTTTTTCCTTTACGGAACTGACTCTTAGATTCGGGGAAGATTGATAGCATCCTGTAGTTTGCTGGGAAAATTATTGTAAGTTGTGTTCTGTTCTGTGCACAATTAGACATCAGAATGAGTTAACTGCTTTTCCCCTAATTTGTATATGCACTCAATAGGCTTCTGTTCCATTCTCTTGTAGCCTTTCTGCTTTTGCTTTTATAATTATATTTGCTTTGTTCTTAGACAACCATGAGTGACGGAGGAGAAAAGACTTGTCCCCTCTGCGCGGAAGAGATGGATCTAACCGATCAGCAATTGAAGCCATGCAAATGTGGATATGAGGTCTGAAACATTCCATAAATGTAGATCAGCAATTGAAGAGATGCGATCTCTTTGTTCATATATTTACAAGTTCTATAGAAAATATATTATATTTGGGATTAGATTATGGCATAAAGTATGATGGAGCCGAGTGTTGTAAATTAGTTTAAGAGCTTTCAGCATTGACTTTGGCACCTATAAATTTTTTTTATCTTCTTTCTTTTATGTCTGCAGTCAGGGGAAAACTCTTTTTTTAATCTTAACTCACAGGTTGGTGGTAGCTTTCTCATGAAAACGAAAAGAAAAAGATTCTATGATAGAATACGGAAAAATGGTGATTTAATTATTTGTTCCAATTTTTTTTTGGGACTTCTGGTTTTTCTGGGTTTCCCCATTTTAGTTTTAATCTGACTTTGAACAATGTTGCTTGATGTTTTAAACCTGCTCTTACGTTCATATAAAACTGCTATCAGCAAACCAACCTTTTGGGGAAGTGTGTGCATCTTTTCTGTATCTCTTTCATGTAAGACTTATGTTTCCTACTTTAGATGTTGAGTTAGATTTTTCATTTTTCGAGAATTAGGGGACTCTAATATTATATTTTTCCACAAGTTTTATGCATGTTACTGGAGCTTTCAGTAGTTAATTATGGATCTACATCCTGTTAATTTAAGAGTAGAATTGAATCTTAAATTGATGGCTACACCACTGGCAGATCTGTGTTTGGTGCTGGCATCATATTATGGACATGGCTGAGAAGGATGACACTGAGGGTCGATGTCCTGCATGTCGTTCTGTATATGACAAGGAAAAAATTGTAGGCATGGCATCAAGCTGTGAAAGGTCAGTTTTCCTCTAGTTTTTTTTTCTATCTGCTTTTGTTAACTTGGGGCTTCTTACAAATCCCTATGCTTTGGGAAATTCCTTATCTAATTTTCCCTCTTCTTTATGGTCACTGATTATCGATGGAGTTTTCTGTTTCCTGTCAGAAAAAAAAATAGTAAATCAGCAATGCAGATTAAGCGTCTTGAGTCTGACAAGCGTTTGGGTAGAGTGTTTGGCAAGTGTCTGATAGAGAGTTTTGTAATTATTCTTCTTTTGTTATTAACACAAACTGGGGGTGTCTTTATTATTTTTTTATTATTTTTATTTTTTTTCCTGTAAGATCTGATGTAAATATTTTGGGCATACTTTTATGTTTACTTAATATTTAGTCTTTGTTTGTAACTTCTCTCGTTTCTCTTGTAAAGACAAGTGTTAGAATGTTAAGTCACATTGATAAGTGATGGGGTTGTTTGATGTGTTAAGACTAGGCACAAATATTTTGCATTACTTTGTCATTGCCAACTTATTCATAATTCTTCCACTTGCAATTTTTAGATAGATTTGTCCTTGATAATTGTTCTTAGCAGATTGGTTGCTGAAATCAGCGTGGAAAAAAAAGTTAAGTCACAAAAAGCAAAAGCCAAATCATCTGAAGGACGGAAGCAGCTTAGCAGTGTACGCGTGATACAACGGAATCTTGTATATATTGTTGGGCTGCCTCTTAATTTGGCAGATGAAGATGTATGTTCTGCTTCTCTGTTTCTGAAACTATTTGTTCTTGAAAAGATCTGTTTACCTTTGGTTCTGATGGGAGTAATGGATGCTCTCTTATCATCCCTTGTGCAGCTTCTTCAGCGTAGAGAATACTTTGGTCAGTATGGGAAAGTTCTAAAAGTGTCTATGTCCCGTACAGCAACTGGAGTCATTCAACAATTTCCAAATAATACGTGTAGTGTGTAAGTACAAATGTTTTTATAGCATGCGAATCTTACCTTTTTTCTTAAAATAAAGTGTTTTATTTATTTACATAGGTTATTTAACTTTCATATAGTTCATTGCATTGTAAGCTGCCTCTTTGGAACATTTTGTTTCTGGGCATCTGGTTTCTACATGAAGGCTGATTAGTTTAGTTTGAATTGGGGCACGGACATAATTCTTATTCGATGATTTCCTTAGATATGTGTATCATGTATGCATACAAAAATATTTATTTATTTGTTGTGTTTTTATTCAAATGAAAAAATATTTATTTTCTTTTAATTTTTTTGGGTTAGATATATTACATACGCAAAAGAGGAGGAAGCTGTTCGATGTATCCAAAATGTACATCAGTTTGTCTTGGAGGGCAAACCTTTAAGGTTAGTGTATATACGAGTTTATAAATACTAGCACATTTTGAATATTCTGAGTAATGGATTGGTGAAAACTTTGTAATTTGCTCTCTCTGGGTGCCTCAATTTTAGGGCATGCTTTGGAACGACAAAATATTGTCATGCTTGGTTGAGGAATGTGGTATGGATTTTATAATTTGCTTCTCTTGTTTTTGTAGTTTTACTCATTTAAGTTTTTATAACTTTTACATTTGCTTCTGATCATAATGTCATCAACTAATTTTTCAGCCTTGCACCAACCCTGATTGTTTGTATTTACACGAGGTTGGTTCTCAAGAAGATAGTTTCACAAAAGATGAAATCATTTCAGCATACACAAGGTATGATAATCGTTTTGTATTTAAAATTTCCGTTGTGCTTTTGGTGCTGGATTTCTCGAAAGGTTTTTTAGATTGAGATTCATTGCTCTCGATTATTTATTTATTTTTTTAATTCAAAATGCTAATTGATGTTTGACCCTATGAGATATCCCTGAGGCTTGTGGAAAGAGATATGATGTTTGACTACAATGTAGTGTGGAATGACATAACAATGGTGTGCTCTTAATTTATTTCTCAGCTCTGTACCTTTTTCTACAAGTAGATGACGTTAGTTCAATTATAGATTATAAAATTTCTACTTCAATTTTGGAACCAAATGAAGTCATCAATCAGCCTTGAGGAATAGGCTACGGATGCAATGCAGATCCCTATATCTACCACAACCTAGTTTGGACTACAAATGCAATACATATATCCTTATATATCCGCCTATAATTATTTCCCATGATTGTCTCATTATGCGTAATTTGCAGAGATTGTCCAATGTCCTATATTTATAATCTTTTAAAAATATTAGAAGTTTTATGACATGTTAAACGCCTTAGGTTATACTGGTGAAGTTTTGATTCTGGTGCCCAGAATTTAGAGACTCGACATTCTTGTACTAATAATTAGATAGGAATGAACTCTTAGACACCCAGTTTTTTTTTTTTTTTTTTTTTTGGGGGGGGGGGTGGTGTTTTTCCTTTCCAACCACATAACCCAACAACTAGCTGATACTTTGTGTTTTCAAAAAAAAAAAAATCTTTGGTTCTTGTGTTCCCTTCTACAAAAGAATATTGGAGCTCGTAAAGGAGATCCTTGGGGGAAGTCCAGCTTCTTGCAAACAACGGGAAGAATGCAGGATCCACTTCAGTGTCAACCTAAGTACACACTAAGAGGGGAGATATTGAATAATAAAGCCTCCATTGCATGATTAGACAAGTGATCAACCTTCCCTACTCCAAAATCTAAAGAAACAATTGATTCTAATAAACCACACTAAAAAAAGGGTTAATAAACATTGCATGATTAGACTAGTAATACTATTACGACGATTATTTTTGTTGTTACTGTCATCACTGTTTATTGTTATGTTTGGATGACTCTCTTACTATTTGCCTGCTTGGAGACTTTATGTTTTGGTTGGATGATTAATTAACTTACATAGTGGTTTTAAAGGAGTAGAGTGCAACAAATTACTGGTGCCTCAAACAATATGCAACGGCGTTCAGGGAGTGTGTTGCCACCGCCTATGGATGATTATTGCAATAACAATTCTTCAAATGGAAAACCCATTGTTAAGAACTCTTCAAGTGTACGACATCCTAAACTCCTATTGCTAAAGAAACTGTTGATGTTTCTTTCATATATGATGTGCAGCAATAATTTGTTTTGTCAGCTTGATATTAGTTTATGTTGAATCTCTTAATATTTGTTTGAAGATATACGTTTTGTGTTAACTATATTAACACCTCTTAAGTGCATCGGAGGCTAATAGTTTAACTTGTTTAAACTTTTTAATCCAGGGAACATTCTTGGGGTGACAATCTATGACATATTATTGTGACAAGAAATATAAGTAATCTTGATTGTTCTTCAGAGGAATAATTTTAGAAAATTTTGTGATGCTGGTTATCTTTCTTTTCGTATTTTTCTCTTTTTATTTATCAAAAGTAGATCGCTCATGTTATCTATAGGAAGTTTTATATCCAAAAGAGTTGAAGGTTTTTATGCTCATATGCTTGATTAATTTTGTTAACCAGAATACTGGTAGCATCGTTAGAGGTTCTCCTCCAAATGGAAGCTCAGATAAGACAATTGCTCTCCCTGCAGCTGCCTCATGGTACATGGATGTTTATGTTTGCACACGTTTTAAAGTTCTCAACTTTGTTTCAGAGGTCATAAAACACACGTTCTTTATGCCAGGGGAACTCGAGGCTCAAATTTTCAAGCACCAGCTACAAGTTTACCAAGTCCAAATGGGCCTCCCAAAAGGTCCGATGCTGCTAATAGCATATTATCATTTCCCCCTGCAGTTGCAGGTATTTCTTCGGCTCCTACAGTACATAGTGAAGCAGGAAAGAGACCTGCATTTAATGAGAGTCACACTTCTAATAATGCCAAAGGTCATCAAGAATCTTTAAAATCTTTGAAACCTCCTGTTAGCATGGATTGTCAATCTTTTTCAACAGACAGACATGATTCCCTCGAGGAGGTGCCTACTTCTGTATCTTTGAGTTGTCCAGGGGCCGGTATTCCAGCTGCAATGGACAGTCAGAAAGCAATGGCTATGGCACCGAGCATTTCTACTTCTACTCTCCATATTGAGGATTCTTGCAGTTCTTGTCCTGAAGCAGGAGCTACTTCTTCTGATGGGCTAATACAAACTCTGAGCTCTGATATGTCTACAGCTAGCATCGATAGAGATAATATAGATGATCAATCTGGTCTAAGGCCAAATGCTTTAGTCTCTGATCATGATTTGATTAAAGCTTCCAGGGATCACCACAGCTTACAGGAGCAATTTTCTGGGCAGTCTAGAGCAGCACCTTTAACTTCTACAGATGCTTGGAAAGGCGACGATGTGGTTAATTGCATGTCTTTTTCAAGAGAAGAACGTGATTGGAGATCAGACTTCCAAAGAGAGGTGGTAAATGCAACTGAGTTGGAAGAGGATGTGATATCTTTTAATAGTCAGAGGCTCAAGGATCCAGAGATTGTGAGCCCTTCAACTCGGCTGCCTGGCTGGGCTTCTACATTTCATGCTCTGAATGGCTCTACCTCTCATCCCATGTGGCCAGATGCTGTCAATGGGGCGGCAACCAGTTTGGCTACTGATTTGTCGTTTGTTGATAAACAATTCACTGATAATTCATCTCTACAATCATCTAGCATCCCCCCTGCATTTAGCAGTCAGCTTGAGAATGGAGTCAATACTTCTGGGCAGTCTTTGCATACTTTAAGACATATAGTGGCCAATGATCCTGCTAATTTAAATGCTGATTCACTTTTTGTTGATAAACAATTCAATGATAATTCACATTTCCGTGCATCTAACATTTCAACTGCTATCAATAGCAACATGGAGAATGTGATCGGCTCTTCTGCTGCTACTGGTATGCCACATGGAAATTCATTTTTACTTCACAACGAAGGAAGAGGAAAGCACACGGGAAGGTTGTCTGCTGACATATTGAATGCCAATAGCAATAGTTTTGTAGATAATGGCGAAAATAGCATAATCTCAAATATATTGTCAATGGACTTCAACATGTGGGATAACACATTAACATCCCAGAATTTGGCCAAGCTTTTGGGCGAAACTGACAAACAATCTCCAAGTTCCAGGAAGGTGCAAAACAACAATCAGTCCAGGTTCTCCTTTGCAAGGCAGGAAGATTCTAAAGGTCAAGATTTTAGGATACAACCTTCTCTTGATATGATTGGACAGATGCAGAGGAATCAGTCTTTGAGGCGTGATTTCTCTGAAAATGGAAATGTGCATTTGGACAAGTTTCATAATAGTGGTGGCTTCTATTCTAATAATTATGATGGATCAGTAAATCATTCAAGCAATCACTCTCTTAATTCCTCAAATAAGCTCTCTGGTGAGTGCTCATATTTTTGATAAATTTTAAGATATTCTGGCATCTTTTTGTGTTTGAGCTTTCATATTTAAAATTGTAATGTGTTTGTCAGATTGTTTTCAAACTGTTTTAATTTTCCTCCGTCTTTGTTTATTTTTTTCTTGATGTATTGTTCTCTCTTTTACAGCAGTTTCGAGAGCTCAAATCTCGGCTCCACCTGGCTTCTCTGTTCCAAGCCGGGTGCCACCACCCGGTTTCTCTTCTCATGACAGAGTAGATCAAGTTTCTGACTCCCTCTCTGGTTTGTGTTTTCCTCTGCTTAGTAAAGCTATATTAAGAAAATTTGTACCTTCTGTTCGCTGGGTTAAATCTTTACTTTTTGATTCAGGAAATCATCTGCTTGATGCTTCTTCCTTATTGAGAAATTCATATCAGGCAAATCAAACTGGAAATAATGTTAGCACTGGCGATATTGAGTTTATGGATCCTGCTATTTTGGCAGTTGGTAAAGGGAGACGTCAGATAGGTCTCAACAATACTGGTCTAGATATTAGGACACCATTTTCTCCTTCATTAGGTACCTTTGATAATGAAGCAAGTCTTCAGTTACTGATGCAAAGATCTCTGAACCCCCAGCAGAGATACTCTGATGTCGGAGATGGATTCTCTCATCTTGGGGATTCCTATGGCATTTCTTCAAGGCTTGTGGACCAATCACAGGTTAACAATCTATCTAACTTTGCACAGCTGTCTCTGCAACAATCTAGAAATGGGCTTATGTCACATGGCCACTGGGATGGCTGGAATGAGGTTCAAGGTGGAACCAATATTGGTGTGGCGGATATATTGAGAAATGATCGGCTTGGATATAACAAATACTATGCTGGTTATGAAGACTCAAAGTTTCGCATGCCCAGCTCAAACGATCTATATAACAGGACCTTTGGGATGTAAAATTTGGTGAATGAAATGATGTGAGTGCCTAGATTGGTGGCAGCGTTTGAGCAAAGGACTAGGATTTACCTTGTGAAGTCTGTGGACGTGTAGCCATGATGTTGTGAGAGATTCATAAACCGGCCTTGATGGCAACCTGATGAAGATTTGTGCCCCGATGGAATCGGAACATGTTACCACCAGGTAAGGACATATTGTCAGTATATTTTTCTTTTGATAGTTACCTCTCCTTGAACAACTTATTTAATTGAATAATTTTGTTTCTTTTATCATTTTCTTCTGCCTCTTTCTTATAATTCTCACCCCCCCCCCCCCCCCCCCCCCAAAAAAAAAAAAAAAAAAAAAACCTCCTGTTTTGGTGCTTGAAGAATGTAGGTTGGAGAACCCTATTTTCAGAAGAGGCTATTATTTACCTTTTCATAATAGCTTTTCATTGGCTCGTAGTTACTAGTTACTTTTGCGTCAACATGGAAGTGTATTGATTTGATTGGAGCTAACCTTGAAATCGTTTCTCTATTTTTTGTGATTGCCTGCTGATTTGTTCAACTTGTCCCATTCATGTCGTGTAGGTGTGATATAAGCTCACGTGATTGTTTCCCGGCAAGTTGTACATTGGCAACGATTATTTGACAGGAAGTTGTAAATGTCTGTCAATCTGGTAGGGCGACCCTCCCTCCAGCTGTTGAATATTTTGTTCCTTGCAAAAGGCGAAGAGTGAAAGAATCTACTTTTTTGGCTCTCAAAACCTTAAAGTTGAGATTGGAGTTCCTAAACTTCACAAGGTTATATGTGAATCAATTTGAATGTACTTTGATTTTTTTACAAGTGTTTTTACTTTAGTTCCTTAGATTATGCTTCAAGGATGGGGAGTTTCCTGCCTTTTGGGATCACAGATAGATCGATGGAGTTCCTGACCTCTCAAGGTATTAATCATATCTCCCTCGGGTTATTACTATTACAATTACAGTGAGGTGGACATTTGGTTCATTGCAGTTAAGTAATTCATGCCGTAAGCTTGATGGTGACTTCACTAGAGAAGCACGTATCAAATCTTGCCTCTTTTAAGAATATGCCCAACTAATTGGGTGGATCAAATCCTCACACATCTCTACCCCCATACCCAAGTATTAAAAAGTGCCCGTACGGTTGTATCGACTGTTGAAAGTGGGATCTCGAATGAATTTACTGGCTTCGCAGTGCTGGACGAGACACTAAATTTGTATTGCCATAGGTTTCTATATTTCTTTTTGGGAGAAACTGAACAATGTTCCCACTTGAGCCGCTGAATTGCAGGTCGTGCTTGATTAAATGAAGTGTGGTCTTGTTTCGTGTCTGTTGGATAAAGCGTGTTCTTTTGATCCATCGTGGAAATTGAATATAGGTTGGATCAGGTGATGGCATTGATCATAAGCGTGAAAATGAATGAAGAAATAAAATGGATTACACCACCATCATTACCACATCCTAATATATGACGGCTTTACAAATGTCAAATAATTTTTGGAAAATTCGACAGAAGGTAATTGATCTCAATCACATTCCTTTAAAGCCTTTAAGAAGAAAAGTCTAGTGCATGAAAATGTTCCATGGTTTTCTACCGTACAGTAATGTTAAACTCGGACCAAAACATTTAATTTGTAATTGGTTTATACAAATTAATTGAAGTTATTTCCAACAATTTAATTAGATTTTCAGTTTTTATTTTTCATTAAATACTTATTGTTTTTAGGCTAAATTATAAAAAATTATTCTTGAACTTTGTAATTTGCTTCAAAAATATTCTTAAACTTTCAAAAGTTTCATTAATATTCTTAAACTTTAAAAAAAAAAAGGGTTCAAAAATATCTTTATCGTTAGTTTTAGATGGAATTAGTAAGTATTTGTTTCAAAAATATCCTTGAACTTTCAAAAGTTTCATTAATATTCTTAAACTTTTTAAAAAAATTCAAAAATACCCTTAAACTTTAAAAAAAAGTTCAAAAATACATTGAAATTGTTAGTATCTCGTTTTAAAATACTCCTAAACTTTCAAAAGTTTTATTAATACCCTTATCCTTAAAAAAAAAAATTTTAATGCCCTTACCTTAAGTATATAGACGAAAAACATTTATCTACATCTCATTCCCTTCCTCTTCCATTTCTCCTCTCTCTTGATTTGCTTCAATCTATGGCTTAACATTTCTCTTTTTTTCCTTTTCTTTTTCAATACCCTCCTTCACTCTCTTCTTCCATTTTTTAATATCTAAAACTATCCCTTCAATCAAAGTATATAGACTATAGCAAGAAGAAAGGAGAATAATGAAACCACCAAGCTAGGGACCATAGGACTTAAATGCTTTAACAAGGTTGTACATTAGTATGTTTGGGTTTAATACACAAAAAGATAGACATGTTGAGAATAGGTCATAATTTTGAGGACACCTAGTGGGAGGGAAAAGAAAGAAAACATATGCATTACCAAATTTGTATCAGATGAAGAATTTATTAATTTTTTTAGCAGTTCAAATTAGTCTATTTGTTGTGGTCAATTAAGAAGGTTCCTCATGATTGAGAATTGGACAAATGGAGAAAAAAATGAAAGTATCTATATGAAAAAAAAATGAGGGTATCAATATGAGTTGTTTTCAAATTGGTTCTTTTCCAACTCAAAATAACTTCAAAGACATTGACTATTTGAGTGTTGAAATTTCTTATATTTATGTTTGAGTATACCTAGAAATGAGAGAGAGCTCTTCCTGTTAATTTAAAATTTTAATATTTAAGAATATAGGAGAAATGAGGGAAGTTTTAGAGATTGAAAAATGGAAGAAAAGAGTAAAAGGGTATTGAAAAAGAAAGGAAAAAATAGAGAAGTGTTAAGCCATAGATTGAAGCAAATCAAGAGAAAGAGAAAATAAAAGATAGAGGTAATTAGGTGTAGAAAAATCGTTTTCGTACACATACTAATGGTAAGAGCATTTTTTAACCTTTTTTCTTAAAAAAAGTTAAGGATATTAATGTGAAAGTTCAAAGGTATTTCTAAAATAAGGTACTAACGATTTCTATCCATATATTACGGTAAGGGTATTTTTGAACTTTTTTGAAAGTTTAAGGGTATTAATGAAACTTTTGAAAGTTTAGGAGTATTTTTGAAACAAAGTATAAATTTTAGGGGTATTTTTGAAGCAAAGTTACTAACGGTTTCCATCTAAAATTAACGATAAAGATATTTTTGAACTTTTTTTTAAAAGTTTAATATTAATGAAACTTTTGAAAGTTAAAAGAAGTATTTTTGAAATAATTTAATCTTGTTTTTAAACTAATAATTTAGTTGCAGGGGGTTCAACATAAATGATCAATTTTTTATATTTGCATGAGTGGCTTTCTTTATTTTCAAGAAACTACTGACAGGTAAGTATTTATCATTTCTCTTTTACTTTTGATAGGATGTTAGGTTTGTGGACTTCGGAAATGAGGAGGGAAAACGAAAGTTGGGGCCTACGGAGACCAAATTCCTATATGATAGGATGGGTTTTGTCCAAATTTTAGTAGTACGTAGTGGAAATTTTCTAGTACCATATTTTTTTTGTTCACACTATTTTTTAGTTTAAGTTTTTTAATATTGTAGACTCACCATTTTTGTTAAGATTCTACATAATTTTTAAAAGAATGCTACAATAAATGACAGTAGTATGAAATTTTTTTCATACTACGATAGTACTATCTCGTAAGTAAGTGACAGATTGCAACTCTAAAACATATGTTGAAACTTTACTCGGTCATTCATAGCATATGGGAAAGTTAGGGGAGCAACCTCCTTGGACTTGGAAAGGAAAGTACCTCTCAAATGTTAAATGAGTTTCAGCACAGTATATTTTAGGTTAAAATTTTTTGTAATGCCTTTTATTTTTCAATACTCATAATGCCCTCTAGATGTAAAATGATAAAATAATAATTTTATTTATATATTTAAAATATTAGGAATTTTATTTAAAAAAAAAAAATCCTCCAATAATTTGTTTAGCTAATAGCATTTTTAGCTAATTATAACTTGCCCCATGGGGAAGATGTCTCCTTAAGGGGCTGTTTGGGGCAAGGAGTTGCAGGGAGGAGTTAATATGTCTGGGGAGTTAGGAAGTCTGGGGAGTTAGAAAGTCTGGGGAGTTAGGAAGTCTGTGTTTGGGGTGCAGAGTTGTTTAGTCTGGAGTTAGGAAGTCTGTGTTTGGGGCAAGGAGTTGCAGGGAGTAGGAGTTCTGAAGTCTGTGTTTGGGGTGCAGATTTGTTAAACCTGGAGTTCTGAAGTCTAAGTTGATTTTATATAGTTTTTTTCTACAATTTCTCAAAATTTCATTCTTAAGAATTTGTCCTCATAAATTCTAAGATTGAGATTTTTTGTTTTTATTAATTTAAGTATATTTTACAAATTTCTTTAAAGTAAAAAAAAATAATTTTGAACAAAATACCCCACATTCTTTTTTTCAATATATCTCACATTAATTATTTATTTATCTTGGATAGTTTTCAAATAAAAGAGTCTTACAATACTTTTTAAAATATTACATGTGATTTGGAAATATTTCAATCCATTAATTTAAAGAGATTCAAATAAACTTCAAGATTTTTACGTTTTTATTCTTTCAATTATAGAAATAATATAGATTTGTTTCCGTCAATCCTAAAATTGGGATTTTAAATTATATTATTTTATGAATATTTTATAATTTTATTAAAGACTTGTTTTCGTCAATTTTAAATTTTAAATTTAAGATTTGTTTTTCAAGCTTAATAAAATAATTTTTTTACATAATTTAAGATTTTATTTTTCT
Organism: Trichosanthes truncata; assembly: GCA_033996785.1. Classification (NCBI taxonomy): domain Eukaryota; kingdom Viridiplantae; phylum Streptophyta; class Magnoliopsida; order Cucurbitales; family Cucurbitaceae; genus Trichosanthes; species Trichosanthes truncata. The sequence continues at coordinate 20,337,820 of JAWPNB010000008.1, read as the reverse complement.
ACATAATCAATGTAATAAATTATCTAAAGTTTGATTAATTTGAAAATAATATATTCTTTGAAGTTTTAAAATAACTAAGTTAAAAATAAAATATCAAATATTTATGCTATTTTAAAATAATTAAGTTCAAAATGAATATATATGTTTTTTAAAATCATTCAAAATGAATATTATACATACTTTTGTTCAAAATACTATATATTTATGTTATTTATTGTAATAATTTTATTTTATTAAGTTTGGAATGAGAAATTGTTTATCTTTTTACTTTGAATATGATTAGTTTGAAAATCAAAATTTTTTAATACGTTAATCTTTTTTAATACTAATTTTCTAAAATGTAATACGGGTTAGTTTAAAATATGTTTTTCTTATCTTCAAATCATAAAATTATATATATTTTTGAGCTATTAATAAAAAAAAAACTTAAAAAAGATGAGATTGTTATTTGTTATAAGTAATTTTAGTTGAAACTTAAAAAAAATTGTAGATGACAAATGAAAGAAGTGAAATAGGAAGATTTTTATCAATTAAAAAAATTGTTATGTAGTACTATAATTTATATTAAATTTTCAATTTAAATAATAGTATCATGTCGAAAACATTCTTATATAATTTCTATTTTAAAAAATTAAAATTATAGAATAAAAGAAAAATATTTTTGTTAAAAAATTGATTAAAATTATAGAATAAAAAAATAATTATCTATATTTAATTAGTAATTAGTAACAATGATGAGAAAATTTATATAAAAAATAAAGAAAATTTTTCAAATTAAGAAATTAAAAAAAATAATGTAAAAAAAAATAGAGAGAGAAAGGAGAGGAGAGAAGAGAGAGAGGTATGAGGTGAGGTGAAGAAAAATGAGATAAGAAAGTTGTGGGACCCATAATGAGGAGTTGGGGAAGGAGTTAATAAGTTTGTGGGGCCCACAATTGGGAATTGGAGAAGGAGTTAATAAATCTGTGGGGTCCACAATAGGAGTAAAATTATCCTTGGGCCAAACAAGGAGTTGGGGGGAGTTATTAACTCCTACAAACTTTACTCCCCCAACTCCTCAATCCAAACACCCCCTAAATGAGGTCATTGCCACTTGCCATTTCACAAATCCAACCATATCCCTAAAGAGACAGCCCAATCAGGGTTGGATTTGGATTTTTATGGCTACTACCAATAGCAATAGTAATAGGATAGCCTCCTTCTTTTCTTTAATATTATAAAATTTAAAACTCTTTTAATTACAACTCTTACACCTTCTTATCTTCATTCATTGCAACAAGGACAAGAATGGAATGGGGGCCCACATATATTTTACAACTTCCCCTGCCAATTCGGGTGTCGTCTTCTGCTCCACAAATTATATATATATTTAATATTGGGCGAAAAACAAAAACTTTAAAACATTTTTAAATATGCTCCTTTTAAAAAAAAAAAAAAATTAAAAAAAATTCTATTGCCGACCCCACTAAGTGCTACAAACCTAACCAGTCCCATGGCAAACGAAACCGAGCCAAGTTCTAGTGGGACCTACTGATGGGCTAAAGGGGGCAGAGGGCCAAAAAATGCCAAATGGGCTTGGGCCCACCACGTGCTCCCAAGGCCCACTTATAGGTTCTATGGTGGTGTGGCAGCTGTGGCCATTTAATCATGGCCATCAAAATCATTACATGAGAGAGAAAAAGAAAGAATTTCATTCCATGGGAGTATTATTAAAAAAGGCAATGTTTGAGGATTCAAACCTTAATGCCTTGTAGATGGAGTAAGAGAAAAGGAGAAAAAGAAGGAAGAAAAATAAAATAAATAAAAATAATGCTCTGAAACCTTAATAGTAGAAAAAGATATCATTAAAATGATGGATACGCCTTTTACCACAGAATCTGTTTGCTCAATTTGAGTTAAATTTACAGGGAAAATGGGTAATCAAAATAAAGCAAAATTATACTAAATAGTTCCACTCTGGCCCCCCTCATTTTTCTGATTTTCCACTCCATCCCCTCCTTTATTGCTTATTTACATACCCATCCCCTATTTTTGTATAAATTTCTACCTAGATTGTCTAAAAATTTATGAAAAGACTTGGAGCTTGTTTGCTAGTCAATCTGAAAATAGAATTTTTTAAAAAATGATTCAATGAAAACAAAGTTGTATTTCATGTTTGGTAGCACATTTAGAAATTAGATTCCGATTTAAACAATTGTTCAAAATGTGTTCTATAATATATCTATAGATCATGAAACTAATTGTAGTTGTAAAACTAAATATTAGGTTGAATATAAACCATTACTGATTAATTTATGAATATGTTTTTTGTTATAAATTTTGTATAATTATTATTTTACAATATCATATAATTTATAATATAGTATATTATACATATTTTAATTTAACAAAATAAATTGAGTTTATAACATGAAATACCATATTTATTAAAAATTTTATCTTTTTAAATATAATTATGCATTTTAAAATTTCAAATTCAAAATTTAGATACAATGAAAACATAAAAATGTTGTTTCATAATTTTTACTATTTGGATCACAGAATTTAGAAATAGTTTTAAAAAACACATTTGCCAAACACATATTTACTGAATCCAAAAATATAAAACAAAATTCAGATTGGCTACCAAATATATACATATATATTTTAATAACATTCATATCAATAGATTAAGGCAATTGTACCATTGGTCCATTTACTTTTCCAGGAATAATTTAAAGACACCCATGTAAAATGTTGTGCCCACCAACACTTATATTAATATGAAACGTGTCAATTTTGATGTTGCCTGTTATTCCTCGCACTCTAACGAGATTCTAACATGATCAAACATTCTATGTTGAATACATTTTTATCGAGTGAGTCCCTCAGAATATGGATACATATCAATGACATTAGTACTAAAAAAAAAAAAAGAAGACTTTTTACATTAGAAAAAAAAAATCAATAACATAAGTAATAGAATTTTTCCAAGTCGGGGATTCTTCCTTCCAAAAGAAGACTTTTTACAATAGAAAACAAAATAAGAAAAAAAAAAAATCTTCTTGCAGAGAATTAAACTGCCTTTTACGATGATGTCTATCCTAAAAAAAAAGAATTCATTTTATTAAAAAAAAATAGTTAAATTAAAAATTTGGTCCGTATGTTTAGAGGAAGTTAGATTTTAATTCCTATGATTTTAAAAGTTAGAATTTCGTCCTTATGGTTTGATAAAACCTCATAAATAGTCTTTATTGTTGAGGATTCTACATCGAAAAGATGAAGAGACCTCACAATTTATATAAGATACATGAGTTACTCCTCTCATAACCAATTGATTTTAAGATAGAACACTATGTTCAAGAATGGTGAACTCAATGAGATACCATCTTAAGGGAACATGTTGAGGATCTCACATTAAAACGATGAAGATACCTTACAATTTTTATAAAGATACATGAGTTATTTTTTTCATTGTCAATTAGTCTTAAAATGGAACCCTAGGTTCATCTAATAATTATAGTTTGATAAAACCCTCATAAATAGTCCCGTCATAATTCTAACCTTGAAAACCATAGGGGATAAATTTTAACCTTTTCAAAATTATAGGGACCAAATTTATAATTTAACTAAAAAAAAAAAATTTATAGCAAGCATATTGGGTTTTTTCCCATTGATTATCGTGTGCAGTGGCGGATCCAAAATTTTTGTTTAGGGGGGGCTTCACTTAAAATTTCTACGATTTTCAGATTTTTTTTTTCATATGGAATTCACATTAAATTCCGTTAAAATAATTTACAAGTAAGCAATCTAAAAAGAACTAAAAAAAAGGTAAGTAGTCTAAAAAAACTCATAAATGAAAAAACTATTAATTTAATATATCGCAATTGTCTTCAGCGGTGAATCCAAAAATGTTTGTTACGAGAACATAAATACGTATAAAGATAATTTTAAACGTAGTGATATATATTGATATTAGTTTTTTCAATGAGAAATAAAATTTATTTTTTATATATAAAGGAAGGAATCAAACTTGAAAATTTAATAGTTTACTAAAAATTAAAAATATTTTTATTTAATTTCATTTACAGTTGGTACAAAAAATCAAATTTAAAAAATAAACTAAGAAAAAAAATATAATATTTATTATTGTTTCATATTTGTAAATATATTAAGGATATATTTGAACTTTTAAATAAAATATAGTATATAATGTAAATTTACATGACAAAATATTCTAAATTATTTATTTTAAATATAAACATGAGTTATATTTTCTAAATATAAAAGTAATGAATTTTGTGTTTCCTTTTTTGGTCGTATGTATCAAATATATTTATTTATTTGTTATTATTTTTTTAAAGAACGAATTTCAATTATTTATTTTAACTATAAAACTGAATTTATATTAATTTTTAAATATAAAAAATTTGTTGAAAATATGTTTATTTCGAATTATTAGCAAAATTGCAACCCATGGGATTGAACATGGGACGCGTGGGGGGGATTAAACGTGATTGCCAATGAGCCAAGCCTTAAATTGATGAATATTGGTCATTATATTATATACATATATACAGTATTTTTCAAGTTGAGGGGGGGCTCAGCCCCCCTGGCCCTCTTTAAATCCGCCGGTGATCGTGTGAATATTTCATTGCAAAGGAAAATATAGCCATATTATAATTTATATCTACCATCAATGGATATTTTCGTAAACCAAAGTGAGCATAGCTTAATGGTCATTGACATGTACTCATTCTCTTAAGGTTGAAGGTTCAAATTCTCATTTCTCCACATTGTTATACTAAAAAAATATCTAATCGTAATTAATTATAATCTATCATATTTTACTTTTGGAAGAAGGCAACCCTTCTATGATGCAAGAACATGTTTTTTCTATTGAGACTTACTTCTAAACTTCAAATAGTTCTAGATAGGGTGAAACTTTAAAATCTCTAATGAGTAAGCTACAACCTTTATCCACAAAGATTTAAAATTTTTGGTAAATTATATCACACTACTTAATATAATTTAAAAAAAAAAAAAAGAAGAAGAAATTTTTTGGCTCATAACTTGAATAAATCTACGTTTGTGTAAACTGAAGAAGAGAGAGACTTAAGTTTATATCGAATATGTTTATATTGTATAGACAATAAATGATAGAAACAGAAGTCTATGTAACTTGTATTTGGCTTATAAGTTTATGATTTGAAAAAGTTGTGTATTTTGAGAGAGTTTTTAGAGGTCTAAGTTTATATATATATATATATATATATATATATATATAGGCTTAGCATATATGTAGATTTCAGATAAACAAATGTATATATTAAATTTACATTTAATTCACAATTTTAGTGTGTACAAACTCAATTTGCAAGTGAGAAGGTGTCTTCATTTCAATTTATTTTATTTTAAAAGAAATTGGCAAAATTTTCTATTGTCTTAATTTTTAAGTAGTGAATATTCTTCCTGATATTTGAAACAGTAAAAAGAAAAGAAAATTAAAAGAAAAAGAAAAAGAAAAGACAAAATGTAGATAGGAAGAGTTGAAAAAATAAAAATGCATGTTTACAAAATCTACGCTTTCAATCTAAATTTCCATAAATGGAGATACATAAGCTTTCATTGGATTCCAATATAGAATGAAAAAAAAAAGGTATACTACTTTTTTTTTCAAGTTCAAATTAGGTAAAATTGACATGCGTTAATAAAAAAATAAAAAAAAATATATATAATCACAACTTAGATTCTTAATTGATTGACAAGATGTGATAGAGACAAAAAAAAAATACATCTATTTTCTATCGTAGATATTTTTGTGACAACTTTTCTTTATTTACAAAATCAATTTTTGTATCTTTAGATTAAGATAGAAAATATGTACTTCCAAAATATATCTCCTTTTGCTTTGTTTTTTTTTTCCCTCCATCTCTTTTACAAAGCTTTAAAGCTACCTTTCTCTAAAGTTAAGTTTGTCGACTAATTGAGAATCAAAACTTTTTAAAAAAATTCTCATTTGCATTCATGATATTTGAGCATCAATATCAATAGATTCAAATGAAAGATATAAATTAAAATTATGATAAATTCAAGATTTAAAAGTGGCAACAATGTTGTATTTAACATGAATATTAGACCAACATTAGTGTAGTATTTGCTTAAATAAGTTTGATGGTGAAATCAAATGTGTGATGATAGGCATGACTAAAATGATTGAGTTAAATTTAGATTTAAGTATGTATTGATACATCATATGATCGTGTATATGGTATTAAAAGAGCCATTGACAAATACTACAAACTTTGGATAGGTAGGATAAAAAATTCCTTCGTGAATAACAAGGCATAGAAAGACATATATCATAAGTCACGAGAAGAGCTAAGCGAGCATTTGACGAGCAAAGTAAAGGTGTGCCACTATATAAGTCAAGTTAAGGGGGTGTCCTTGCATACAATGGAGCAACGAAGTGCCTTGTCTAGTATCAAGTGAACACGAGTAGTCATGACACTTGGATTTGTCAATTAAATTGGAGTTTAACCATGAGTTGTCATGCCAAGTGCTTGGACAAAAATTGCGCATACAAAAAGTATCTTTATTTCTTTTTGGTTTGCATTCACTTTAGCATCCAATATAATTATTCAATGGGAGGTGAAAGAACATTTTTAGTACCTAAACTTTTATGGAATGTCCCACATTGGCTAGGGAAGGGACTGATCATGGGTATATAAGTGAAGACAATTGTCTCTATTGGTATGAAGCCTTTTGGGGAACCAAAAGTAAAGCCATGAGAGCTTATGTCCAAAGTGGACAATATCATACCATTGTGGAGATATGTGGAGCATCGTTGTCCTTATCAATTGGTATCAGAGCCATGATCTAAACCTAGCTGTGTGCCGGAGGAATCCTCAAAGTGGAACAAAGTAACAAAGCCTCATGTTGACATTGTGGATGAATCCCATAATCGAACAAAAAGTGCTTGGAGCAGTTAACAAGTAGTAACTCTATCAAGCTGCACTGGTAGAGGAGTAGTTCTTTGTTCGAGGGGGAGGAAGTGGATGCTGCAATAGGTGATCGTACTTTGTTCGAAGGGAGGATTGTCCTTACCAGAAGTAACAATTTAGTCCCTAAATTGTTACTTGTAATAATTTAGTCCTTGTACTTGTAATTTTGCAACAATTTAGTCCTTAAAGTTTATTTTGTAATGATTTTAGTCCATATACTTTCAACATTGTAACAATTTAGTCCCTATATTTTAAACTTTGTAACAATTTAGTCCATATTGTGAAAAATATTGTTAAGATTCAATGCAATTTCTTAGATATGTAGATTGATAAACTGACGAGGGACCAAATGTGTTTATAAAAACAAATTGTTACTTTCATGAAAATTCAGAGATAAAAAAATTTATTTTTAACCTTTATTTTATAATCAGATACGATATACCCAACGATGATGAGCTTGGTTATTTTCTCAAAAAAGAAAAAGTGGTTAAATTATACAAAATGCTCTTGAACTTCGGAGTAGCTTTCAATTATGTCTCTAAACTTCAAAAAGTTTTATTTTTACTCTTGAACTTTGAAATTTGTTCCAAAAAAATATTCTTGAACTTTGAAATTTGTTCCTAAAAATTAGAAGAAGTACATGATATTATTTACAACTATATAGAAGATTAATCTTGTTGTTACCATTTATTTCATCTTAAAAGATATTGTTAAAATTAAAAATGTACATAATCAATTTTTGCACATCAATTGTCACACCAATTTACGTGAATAATGTTGTAAATGATATCATGTATTCTTCCAATATTTACACATTAGCTGTTGCGTTAATTTTCATCTTATTTTAACCAATAAAACCTCAAAGAGTTTTTAATGAAACTTTTCAAACTCTAAAGGCATAATTGAACCTATCCCAAAGTTTAGAGGTATTTTGTATAATTAAAAAAATGGACAAAAAAAAGGATGAATGTTTTATTGAAGGCAAAAATTCAAATTTTACCCCTAAACTTATCAAGTTGTATTAATTTTCACCATAAACTTTCAATTTCATCAAATTAGACCCTAAACTTAGACAAGTGTTACCCAACACTCAATTTTTGCAAATTCACCCAATAATTTTAACAAAAAGCAATGTAAAAATCTCTATAAACTCACTACTTTCAATAATTTCAATAAAACAAAGCTTTGCACAAAATTAAGTTTGACCATTGAATAACATTGCCAAAATTCACAAATTTCAACAAAAATTAGTTGTAATGCCTTTTTCTTTAAAATCGTATCAATTTTGTACCATATATATGTCTCAAAATTCATTGAGTGCATATAGGAATACTTCATTTAACGATCTTTCAAACGAAAAACTAACTAGAGGGTTAAAATTACAACACTATTTAAAGTTTGAGGTATAATTTGATAAAATTAAAAGTTTAGAATAAAAATTGATACAACATAATAAATTTAAGGGTAAAAAATACTTTTTTTCCCTTAATTGAAATAAAATTGGAAGGATTAGAGTGAGGTCATATTCAACTAGATGGGTGAGTGGGGAAATGGCAATGCCAGCAAAGAGAAAGATAGAGATGATAGATTTGACAGTACAATGAGATTAAGAAAAAGGAGAGACATAATAAAGGGCCAGTAGTAAACAGTAACATCAGATGCATCTCTTTCTCTTTATGTTTCTAATGCAAATCCAAATCAAAATCCTATACCAATAATCTCATTTTGCCTTTTACCTGTCACTCAACCGCTTACGTGGCTCCACTTTCTTCCTTTCATTTCCGTCATGTACTAATTTCATTCAACTCACGGGTTTTTATTCTCCAATCATTTCACAACATTACTCTTTAAAAAATAAAAAAATAAAAATCATTTCACAACATTAATTACCATCTTTTCTATACTTCACACTTCCAATCCAATCGAGATTTCTCTATAAAATATAAAATCCCTCCGTGAAAATTTCTAATAATTATTTTTTTTCTTATCGGTAAACTTGAAAAATATGTATGCCTTTTTTAAAATGAAAACAAGGGTTTAGTTAGCATTTTTCTAAATAGTGAATTAAAATTTTGATCATCATCATCAATATTTTTATTTCACTAAAAGGTGCTTTTAAGATTGGAAATAAAAATATGACTTTTTAAAACAATGGTTGCTTTTAAGTGAGGAACTTATTTTATAAACATAAAGAAAACATTAATTAAAAGCAGATACAAACAAACCTTTATTATTATACAACTATAACTCCATGAAAAGTATAAAAATATATTTTAAATTACCTATATGCAATTATAAAATAGCTTTTAAGTTTTAACTATTTTAAAAATGATGTCAAACTCACATAATATGAAGTATTAACCCCTTCATTTCTAAAATAAAAAATTCAAATCATTTAAAAAAGAAAAACTACATTTAAATGAATGTAAATATATCTATAGTATGAGTACACTAAATATGGGATATGAGAATTTAAACCTCCGATCTTAAGAAAAGAAGTATATGTGAATCACAGCTATACTATCTTTAGCTCATTTAAATGAATATGATTTTAGTCTTTATCAATTGAATTATCCTACATAGGGATAGGAGAGACTATAGAGCAAATGAACATCAGCCAGAAGAATAAAAAATATTATCTACAAAAATGAATTTATTGGTTTGTTCTGAAATTCTCCACCTGTATTCATTAAAATTGCATAATTCATTAAAAGGTAATATCAGAGCACCACGTTTCCTCATTTTTGGCCGCATTTCACTGTTTCCATACACAGGCAGGCGGGCGGGCGGTCAGACAGACACAAAAGCATATAAAAATGATGAAACTGCAGGTGTAACAAGGAACCATGAATCACAGTCCTAGTTCCACTGACAAGTAGAATTGCATTAGAAAGTGGAATGAGGTAAAAAGTGTGCCAAAAAGGAGGGGGTAGGTGGGCTCCTCTCCCGTGGCTATGGACAATAATCTTTCTTTCAAGTTCTTAGAGGACTCACTATTTTTATTTTGTTTTGTTTTTTTTTTAAATATCTATGAGTGTCCGGATTATCTTACGAGAGAGTTGACGACAAAGAAATGAGTTATTTAGCAGCCAAACATTCTTCTTACAGCTAGATCCAATCTCTTAATCCCTGCAGAAGAAAGAAAAAAGAATTTCACGTTGGGAAGGGAGGATTAAGAAAATTCAATTGATTGTAACTTTCTCTAGACCTCTGAGAAAAGCATAAAAAATAAAAGACTCGAACGGTGCAATTATTCCGTCATCCCAACTCGTAGTTCTTTATCTGTAAGGATACATTGTTAGGTACTCCATTTTATTTTCCACCTCAACTATTCTTACAAAACACCTATCTGCCTCTACGACATTTGGTCGCTAAGGTAGTTTGTAGAATATTAAATTCTAAGTAAATGGCTACGTGACAGACTCACAAATATTTGACCTTGCAAAATTTTATGAGCACAAAAACTTCCTAACCATACAGAAACTGTTTTATAAATAAAGAAAGAAACATGATATGGCACAGTTAACCAAATAGAAACTGGGACAAACGTTACCAGGAACACACAAACAAATGAAGTTAGTGGCTCAAGACTGTACAATAATGAATGCAAAAGTACGTATTATATTAGCAAGTTTTTCAGGTACAGAAATATGAAACAGAGTATTTTTGTAATGAGCTATTAGTCAGAAATCAAGCCATAGTAGTGCAAATCAATCATTACTTAAAGCATACAAATGAAATGAAGATAACCAATTAAGAATATTTTACTTTTGGTCACCCTCTAATATAGAAGAATAAGGATTATGGTGGTGCCTGTTGGTTCAACTGGTGGTGATACTGAGGGGAGTTGAGGGAAGCTTTGGCAGAAGTGAAATGGAGATTATGGGCGATCGAGCCCGGTTGGCGTGGTGGAGGTATGGCAGCCGGGAAATGGGTAGCTGAAAATGAGAATCCTGATGATGCTGCAGCAGAGAACAGTGGCACTTGGGTGGCATTAACCTGGCCATGGATTTGCCATGCCCAGCTGGGGACTCCTTGGGATGAACCTAATGCAAGTCTCTTCTCTGTCACGCTTTCCTGAAAGCAAAATTCAGATAATCACTCTTAAAATTTCATTAACACCATGTAATTCAGCTCCTTTTTGCTCTAACATCTGATGTGTTGCAACAGTTTCCAACATTAGATCAAATATTAGCCTCCATTACTATCAAGTATGACTATTCACTCCTCTAGTGGGCATACAAGAATATAGTGTCTGTAGCGAAAAAATAAGTCGTGCAGTATCATACTATATTATCCACTAAGCAGTTCAATGATTGCTAAAGGTCAAATTATTCATCCTCTGAGTCATTGGACACTACAAATGGTAAAACATCAAGTGCTTTTTTATCATAATCCTATATGATGTACAGCAGCAAGTTAAAAGGAGACGGCTATTCTTGCAATAAATTCAGCAATCAAAAAAAGCTATGCGATACTATTGATTGTACCATATTTGTTTGGATTCTCAAAATTGATAAAACCTGGAAACTGATTGCGAAAAAGTTCACAAATGTCAAACTAAGCTCTGCTCTACAATAAAATCACAACAATGAAACTCACCTCACTGGGAAAGAAGCTAGATTGTAAACCGTTCCACAAGGGAGCATGCTCTGATGTCATTACCAGTCCTTTCAAAGGTGGATCGCCAACTGCTGCATCAGTATTGCTCTCCTTCTTCAACACAGATAATTCAAAATGTAATTTAGGGTAGGTTTATAAAAAAAAAAAATTATGTGAGTCATTGATTATGTGAAGACTGAAAACTACACTAAAAACACAATATTTTGGGAACTCTCATTACTCAATAGAAACTGGAATATTTCAAGAATTCTTTGTTCAGTGTTTACCATTGTGCTCCTGTTATTAGCATAACAAGGACCAGATTGGAATCGCAGATGCCCCTCATTATCCTTTGGACAGTTGTCAAGTGAGGGGGGTGAAATCCCTAAATTCAAATCAAGCATGTTCCGACCACCTATATTGGAATTTGGACACAATCAAAAACCAGTGAGGAATAACTTGTCATGACGACCAGAACACCCATACATAAGCGTATATGGTTTATTGCAATATACCTTCACTGCTGCCCTCAGAAACTCTCTCTCCTTCGTATGTGCTAGGCTCAAAGTTGGTTACTGCCTCCCGGCCATTACATTTGATTGCAGCCTTGTCATAAGCCCTAATTTCCAGAAAAATAAAAGGGTGACGTGTTGGTTGGATGCCTATTGAGGTTGAAAATTCAGGATAATAATATCAGTTCAGGTAGAGTGAAATTCGTGCTTTAAGACCTTGCAGCTTCTACCTCGCTGTCGAATAGCCCAAGATAGATATACCTGCAGCAAGGATTGTAACCTCCGTGATGAAAACACCATCCCATTTCTTCTTGAAATAGGCATCTTAGATTTCTATTTTTCCCAAGTGAGGAAAGAACAAATAATACCTACCCATTGAGAAAAGACTTGAAACCAAGTCTCAGTTTGCTACATAACGTTTATTCACAAGCCTCTTAACCAAAGATTAAAAGTAAAGCATGCGTTTTAATTTCACAAAATGATTGCTCACTTTTTCCCTAGGAGCTGCCCCATTCTAGCTTCCCATCGGCCACATTTGTGCAGTGTCACCCCTCTATATTTTGAGCTCCCTCTTGAGAAACCAGTGCTCTGGCGACGAAGTATGTGAACAAACTCTTCCTTGCTTAAATTCTTCATCTGCTCGAGAATATTTTTAAAGGATACAGGAAATTATTAGGAAAAGTAATTCATTTGACGAAGAAACGAATTCGCTGAAGGAAAGAAAAAAGAGATGGAACTCCAGTTAACCTGTTTCAGATCTTCCTCATAATCACTAAGATTGAAATTAATGTCAGCGTCGACCCCTCTGAACTTGATAGCAGCTCGATCATATGCTCTAAATTTAGAAAACTTCAAAAAGTCAAATACGAATTCTTTGCGCAAAATAGGATTAAGTGTGGGTTTTCTCCTCCACGCATATGAAAATTACCTTGCTGCAGAGTGTGCAGTGTCGAATCCACCTACAGGAACCGAAGAATTATAACTTCGTCAGAATTTTTCCCCAACAGAACATGTTAACGAAGATTTCCTTAAATAACAGAAATCGGAAAATGCTGTAGGTAACAAATATTTCCATAAATAACATAAATCAAAGCCAATTAAGTTATCGAGTCAAAGTCATACCGAGATAGACTTGCTTCCCGCAGTCCCTGCACGCGAGCAGTTGAAAAACAAGAAGTTTAGAGAATAGATGTACTAATGAAGCATACATCGGAGTGAATTAGAAATCTAATTTAACCAGGCAAATAAATTCATTTTAATTCAACAGAAGGATAAGTCAATTGAGTGAACGAACGGACTATCGGAATTTGACGAAAGAGGCAAAAGCAAACCATTACACGATTCAACAATTTTTTTTAGTACGAACTCAATTAAATTCACTCACCAAATATGAGATTCCCACCGCCCAGTCCTCCGGTAGAATGTGACGCCTCGGTACTGCGAGCTCCGAGACCTCGGTCCCCTCCTGCTCTTCTTCACCGGCTGAGGCTGAACTGGCTGAACCATTCTCCCCTCCCCTGCTGAACCGCTTCGATCAAACGCAAGGTTGATCCAGTTCTTCCTCGATGAAGATAAAGAAGAAGAGACCGAGTTATGCTCCTGAAGAATCCCGAAGTCAGCATTCACCCCTCCACCTATCGGAAAAAACTCCTTCGTGACAACGTCGTTAGCGCTTCCAGCCTTCAATATCTCGAAGTTGAACGTGAAGAGCTCGCCACCGGCGCGTGTGGAGCACGAGTCGTCATCGCCGCCATTGCTGGAGGTATCCGCATTGACAATCGAAGAATTGGAAGTTCCTGATTCATCCATTTGGTTCCCCGAGCCTTGAGGAAGCTTCTCAAAGAACACGACGGAGTCCTCATTCTGAGTCGCATCAGCCGAGTCGACATTGAGATTAAGATCAAACATCTTCTCTTAATCTCTCCCCGAAGTTTCCAATCCTGAATTCTATTCGGATTTTCCTACCACGCGCCTTCGCGGTCGATCCAATTCAACATTTAAGCATCGATCACCGTGTTTGATCGAACAGTATAAATCAATCGTTATCAGAAACCATCAAAAGACTAAAACAACCGATCGCACTAACAATTTGAATGGATAAAGTAAAAAAAAAATCCAGAAACAAAATCAAGCGAAGAAAACTACTGAAAGATATTCATATGAAGAATCTTGAGGAATGAATATTAAGCCGCAGAAAAAGTACAAGTAGAAAGTGAACTAGAGCTTCTTCTCTTCTGATTCCGGCCGGAAACGCTGCCGTTCGCCGGTCGCCGGAGTAGCAGAATAGTAAAAGATAGAAAAGCTCAGTCAAAGCGAGAATCGAGCGGCAAAAGCTCGAGAGATGTTAACATTTCTCATTCCGACGGCGAAGGTATCGGCACCGGAGTAACCTGAAATTATTGGCAACTATGTGATTGTGATTCCACGGCGGAGAAAGATGAAAGAAGAGGATGGGACGTGTGAAGTAACATTTCAGACCCATTCTAAGAGCAAGGGAATAATAATATATAAACATTTTATTTCTCTCTTTCATCAAGGCAAGTCACCGGTTCATTCGGTAACCAGTTGATGCTTGATATTGCCAAGGTAATAATCCTCTATTTTGCAACGCATTTCTCCATGGTGTTTCATAGACGGGAACAGCCGTCTATATAACTAACCAACCAATCAACACGTAGCGGTCGTGTGTATGTTGTGTACGGCCGCTGATCGTTAACATTCAAACACATCTATTACCGTCAATTTTTTTTTTCGTGATTATTACCAAAACACACTTTTCATGACTTTAAAAAAAAAAAAATCATAAAATTTTACCAATTCATATCAGATAGGAGAATTAACGTGAAAGTTGCAAATGCCCTAACCAATTGAGTTTATAAAGACATATTGAAAAAATGTTATTTTAAATTTAAAATTACCTTCTTTTTTTTTTTTTTTTTTTTTTTAATCTTATGACTTGTAAGTTGTAAATAATAGCATTTATAAGTGCATTCAAACTTTAATTTGAAACTCAAATTAAAACGTTAAAGATGTAAACTCACCTTTTGATGATTTCAAAAACAATTCTTACATACCTTCTTTTTTAGCTATCAAAAATTGAAATAGAAAAATAAAAATTGTAACCTATTGGTCTATTGTGGTCAGTCTCACGATATGCTTGATTGGCGAGTTTTTGTCTCCATGGCTTCCCCTTTAGCAAGTTGCTCCTCAAGTCTTTGAGTGTGGATCTTCGCTTGGGCCAACCACACTAGATAATAGTTCACATTGTTTTAACAGTCCAAAATGCTCCTATTCAACCATCAAATTGAAAAGGTCAAAACAATTGCCTCATATAGTTGTCTTCCTTGAAAGTTGAAACGATTAACCATTCAATCGACAGTCAGTAGAGTAAACAACGTTAAAAAACTCACTCATTTTTGTATAATTTTTGAGAGAGTGAAGAAAAAAAGGATGTTTTGTTACAAATATAGTAAAAATAAGAAAATTAAAATTTGACAGTTTAATGAACATATTTTCAAAGGAATGTTATCGTATACTTACATTAAAACACACAATTTAATAAGTTAATTGAATTGTTTAAATTAAAATTTAATATAAATATATCAATAACATTTTTATAACTAAACCAAACCATATATTAATAACATTGCATCATAGATTCATACAAATATAAAAAGTCCAAGACGTAGCATTTGATCATGTTTGATGACAGTTCCGGTTCAAGTTTTATGTGTTTTATTTTCTAATTTTTAATAAAAATGCAATTTATTTTTTAATTTAATTAAATTTTTTTTTTTTCAAATGTAATAATTTCGGCCCCGTTTGATAACCATTTGGTTTTTGAAAATTAAGCTTGTTTTCTCCCAATTTCTCTACAATGGTTTCCATATTTCTTAAGAAAACACTTGAATTCTTAGCCAAATTCCAAAAACAAAAACAAGATTTTGAAAACTACTTTTTTAAGTTTTCAAAACTTGGCTTAGTTTTTGAAAACACATCTAAAAAGTAGATAAGAAAACATGGGAAGCCATAGGTGGAAGTAGTATTTATAGGCTTAATTTTCAAAAACCAAAAACCAAAAACCAAATGGTTATCAAACGAGGCCTTCATTTTTAGTTTCTCGTTCCTTTTAGTGATAATCTTTTTTGTTCCTATCTTTTAAGAGATGCTTTTAAATTATTAAACTATATATATATATATATATATATATATATATATATATATATATATATATATATAATAAACTAATTATAAGTTTTTAATATTTACTTAAAATTGTTCAACTTGCACATAACTAAACGATTAAAACATAACTGGAAAGTTATGTTGTCGCTAAATTTTGGACAGGAGAAATCTCACATGACCTCCATGTGACAACGATAGTGAATTTATATTATTGGGAAAGAACTCGGTCTGCAAGACAAGAAAAACTTGGACACCAGTGTGGTGTAGGCCACACAGGCTTTGATGCTTAAGTCAGAGAGAGTTTTTGAGAGAATTTAGGAGTTCTATGAGAGTTTTTGAGGTTAGAATCAACTTACATCGCTCTCCCCTGAAGAGAGAGCTTAAATACTCCTCCCTAAGATTTTCGTAGGTTTCCGTCTTCAACAGGGAATGAAATGACCGAATTGGGTTGGACCAGAGGTACACGGGCCATGAGGAACTGAGACAAGGCCCAAAAGTAGGCCTTGCCATGTGGTCGGCATCAACCTACCTGTTGGGAGTGTGACCAAAGTCCCACATTGGTTAGATAAGGGAAGATCATGGGTATATAAGTGAGTGACACTATCTTCATTGGTACGAGGCCTTTTAGGTAAAACAAAACAAATCCATGAGGGCTTATGCCCAAAGTGGACAATATCATACAAATGTGGAGATATGTCGAGGGTCGTTGTCCTTAGTACTACCACGGACTTGGGCTTCGACCCAAGCCCGTATCTTCATCCTTTCCATGAGAGACCAAGGTAAGACCCAAAAGGAGGAATCTTCTTGAAAATATAATGAGAGAATGATGGGAGAATTTTCTACAGTTTCTTTTTCTTATTTGGAATGCACCTAAATAGCTCACCCCTAGTGCCCTATTTATATGGTAGTTTGGATTTATGGTTAATGTTCGTTTTTTCTATTGTAACAATAAAGATCTGGATTGTAGGTTTGAAAAGTTGGGAAATATACTTGAAATTGAAAATTGTGTAGTACTTCAGAAGTAACATGGAAAATGCATATAATAATTGTTAATTTTGGATAAAAAAAATTCAAGGATCAAATAGTATTGTACAAATTTTAAGGACCATAATCATTTTAAAGCTACAAAAATTCCTAACAAATAAATAAAATTATTAGATGTTTTAATGTAAGAAACGAAAACTCTGCAACAAGGTCCATGAAAGCTTTGATTATATTTTTAATTCATAATTTTAATAACTTTGAGTTGGTATGGTTTGCAATTAAGAAGGTTGACCCCTCTCTTTAATTTTAATGTCTAAGCTACTTACCATTTTTTAAAATATCGTCAATCAATCACTAATATGAATATAAATATTAATAATAAGATTCATAACTTATTTTAAAAGTGAAAATAACTTAATTGTTAATTTAAATAATTTTTATAACTTGTTTGATTTACACGAATATGTGTCGATATCGATATTTCATCGATATATCTATTAGTATATATACAAAACTTATATATTAAAGCAACTAATTTTAGAGTAATATCAAAAGTAAATATAGTTTAACAATAATTGACATGTATTCCTTATCTTGAAGTTATGTTCAAATTCTCATATCTCTATTTGTTGTACTAAAAAAACTAATTAAAACTAATTTTGGAGTAATATTAACCCATAGATGATCTTTTTTGGTACTCACCTTCATAAAGGTAATGTGAAGTTTAATTAGCTGCGGGCCCCTCCAATTAATCTGCAATTTTTCCCCTTAAACAATGATCTTTAAAAGCGAAGAATCAGCTAACAGAAAAGAAAAAAAGATGACCTACACGTGGCAGTGAAAGTAAAGGGGAAAAAGAAAATCAAACATAAAAAGGAATAATACAGACGGATAATTGATAAATTAGAGGCGACATAATTAGTAGAACCTTCCCCATTGGGTAATCCTCTGCCTTAAAACCTTTCACTAAACCTATTATTCTAATTTTAGTAACCCCACGCTACCTCAACCATTACCGATTGCGACCTTCCTACTGCCCTAGCCGGTTGCAGGTAATCTTAATATCCCCACTTCCAGCTGTATCTCAGTCTTCTCGACTCCCAATCACGACCTGCCACTTCAGAAGAGTTAGGATTTGAATAATAATTTTTCTGATGTGGTTTTCAATTATATAAATTAGATTAAATTATCGATTTAGTATCTATAATTATAGTTTAATTTAAATTTGGACCGCATAGCTTTAAAAGCTTTAATTAATCTCTATAATTGGGCCAATTCTCGCCAATTGCTTTTTTTTTTATACCAAAAACTTAAAATTTCCCCTTTTTTTTTTTTTTATTTAGCTTAAAACTATATTGCAGTTAGCAACTTAAAACTCTATTACAATTAGCTTGCATAATTAACTAAGTAGAATAATTAACTAATTTCCACGAAAATAAAAATGTGGCACACATTCAATATGGTGTAATAATAGAGACAATAAGATTTGACTAGACTATAAAGATTAAATTTAAATCATATATATTAATTTGAGCATAGATATAGTACCAATCACTATTCCAAAGGTCGATGGTTCAAATTCTCACCCTCGCAATTGTTGCTAAAAAAAATTAATTCAAACCTGCCAATTCGAGCATAACTCGGTGGATAAGACATCAATTATCATCGGTCAATGGTTTGATCTCCAACCCTACAATTTTTTAACTAAAAAATAAACAACTCAAAGTGAAATTGGACCATATGGCCAAAATAAAAGGTCCGTTTTGAAAAACATCCAAAACACAAAATCTCTATGATTTATGGTCACACGTGGGTTGCACATGCCGGAATTTTATCCATTGTGTCCATTGTACCCACCCTTGCTTCACTCTATCTCATGCTTCTAGTTATGTTGTCTCTAAACAAATTACAAATTATTTTAAATTCAAATATGACATCTTAATTTATTTTATAATTAGTTTTTCTGTTTATTTTCAAATCTTTTATTTATTTTATTTATCGATTAGTTATTGTCTTTCATGTTTTCAATTTAAAATTTGAGATTTTATCTTTTCGCATACATTTGTAAAAAAAATATTATATTAAATCTATAAATTTATTCGTATACAGATTTAAAAGTCATCTTCAATTGAGGGAACTCCTTTAATTTCCACTCTCCAAGATACGATCATCTTTATGCTCTAGAGTCTTTAGCTTCTGGATTGGGTTACATGATAAGAATTGTAGTTGTCGGAAAATTCAAGATGAAAATTTGAAGGTCAAGGTCGAGATTATGTTGGCGAATGATCATAGTGACAAGATGCTTGAGATAGAGATTTTGCAACCATGGTTTGATCGACAGTGTAACGGTGTAGGACTGAAGGGGAGATTCAATGGCAAAGATGGAACAAAGAGGAACGATGGCGATTGGACTAAGAGTGAAGTGGGTTGGATTTTGTTGAAATGGAAGTAGCACCTTGTGGTTGAAAATGGAAAGTCTGAGGTTGAAAGAAGACATAAGTTTGTACCTTTCACATGGAGAGTTGCCATTGCCTCTACAATCCCAATGTGAAAGTTTAGTTGTTTTTTATTACAGGTATTTGTGCGTCTCAATTGATAAAAAATTTAGCCATTTTTAATACAAGGTATTTGCATGACTTAGTCTGACCAAGAGTTTAGATTTTCAGTACAAAGTATATATTTAGGTGGCTTAGTCTGACAAAGACTTTAGTTGTTTTTTAGTACAAGGTATTTGTATGACTCAAAAGATTAAGGTATTTTGTGTTGCTAAGTCTTATAAAAAATTTAGCTATTTTTTAGTAGAAGGTATTTGTGGGGCTCAATCAAACGAAGATTTTAGCTGGTTTTAGATCAAAGTATTTACTTTTAGGTGATTTCCAACAAAAGAGAGACCAGAACACAAACACCCCATTTACACCATCAGAACCTATAGAAAAAAAGACGATTTAATGAAGCAGAGGATTTGTTCATCAACAAAGAAGTGGAGTGAATGGGTGTGTTTCTTGATTTTTTACGTTGCCCTAGTGAATATGAGACATTTGCAGAGAGAAGCGTGTTTATATGGTTATGGTGGAGAATCCCAAATCAAGTCTTAATTCTTCGAATTGTATTTTTCACGCCCTGAATGCAAGAATCTATGGTCATTAAATGTATATACTTCTTTTGACACACAAATTTTATGTTGTGTGATGCTCAATCTATATGATCAATGTTAATTTCAATTTCATTAGTTAATCTCAAATTATGCCTTTTTAGATTTTTGAAATTTACAGTATACTGTGAGATTTTATGTTGATTTAAAATGTTTCTTGAATTAAATATACCCTAGCAATATTTGTAAATTTTGATTCATCTACCTAACCATTTTTTTCTTGATCTTAGGTGTTGTTTTTTAGATTTTTTTTTTTTTAAATTTTGATTCACTAAAATAAATGGCCAACAATTCCTTGATGTAAGGGATTTGTCGGGAGTTGGTTTGTTTTGATTTGAATTTTAAATTTGATATGATTATTCTAAAATTTCAGTGTTTCGATTACATATTTTGTTAGGGGGTATTTTTGTCATTTGATATATCCTATTTAAAAATTCAAAAAATCGTTTGACCATTTGTTCAATAAAAAAGTCTCGTGATCATATTTTAAAACGTGCATTTAAATTTGGTCATTCATGTCGTTAGTCCTAAATCAAACTAAACTATAGAGATGAACGTGATAATTTAACCCAAAAAACTACTGTCATTATAGATAATAGCACCCTATTAAATAACTTGCGATGCTATTTTATAACTCATAATTTTGAAATTTCATTAAAAAAAAAACTCATAATTTTGGAAAAGAAAACAAATAATATATTGGTAGAATAAAAATCTAAAATAATTATAATACTATTTTTAGTTTGAACTAAACTATAAAAGTATTAATTATTTTTTTTAGGAGCTTGAGGATTTGAATAATTTTTCTGTTTTGGTTTTCAATTATATAAATTAGGTTTTTTTGGGTACAATTATATAAATTAGGTTAAATTATCACTATAGTATTTATAAATTGAGTTTAATATAGATTTGGACCACATAGCTTTAAAAACGTTAATTAATCTCTATAATTCGCCCAAATCTCATTGCCTCTAAATTATTTTTTAAAACCAGAAACTTGTATTTTTCCCCAATTTTTTACTTAGCTTAAAATTCTATTACAGTTAGCAGCTTAAGATTCTATAACCAAATAAAAAAAGTAACTCATTTTCAAAAAATAAAAAAGTGTGTCAAACATTTAATATGGTAATGGTTTGTAATGATAGACACCATTAATGAAATTTGACTATATTATAAATAAATATTAAATTAAAATCAAACTTAACCTACCGGGACCAATTTAATAATTTAACCAAACAAATTAATGTCATAACACCCTATTAAATAACTTGGTGATACTATTTATAACTAAGAATTTTGACATAGAAAACAAAGGATATATTAGTAGCATAAAAATCCAAAATAATTACAACATTATTTTTTAGTTTGAACTGAATTATAAAAAATATCAATGATATTTTTAGGAGCTTGAGTGTTTGGTTTGAGTTTTGTCTTCTTTAAAATAAATTTTCAAGGAAAATGTGTGAAACATATAAGTCTTATTCTCATCCAATAGGTCCGCCCCCCCTTTTTTTCCTGAGGTTCTTTTGTCATAATTATTGCAAGTAAAACGACAGGATCCTTGAACATGTGATTTATACCATGTTTGAAAATATTCAAACAAGTTTTGTCAAAAAAAGAAAAGAAAAGAAAATAAATTACTTAAAAAAGAATTCCCAATTGAACAAATTTTGACTAAGGTGGAGTTGTTTGTTTTCAAAGTTGTTTTAGTTGAAAAGGGGAAAATAAATTGAATACGAAATATGCACGACTATTTTAATACTTTAAACTATATTTAGGGTTAAAATGTTATATATTAAAAAAAAGTTAGATGTAAAATTTTGATCATTCTCATAAAAATTTCTAGTTCACTTGCGCCTCTATGTATTGCAATATTCTCATGAAATACTTTAATGTCACCTTCTTATAAAATGAATTTTCCAGATTTCCTTAAAATTTCATATTTAAATGGAAAGAGGGTTTTAAATTTTTGTCGACATTTTTTTTACAATGTCAACATTTTCATATGTTCATGAATTCAATATTGACATGAAGGGCGATCAACATTTTCACTATATCATAAAAAATAATCAACAAAATATAACAAAAATACTGACGAAATATCACTAATACGTACCTAATATTTAAAAGGGTGAAATGTTAATTTTTTAATAATTTTTTTTTATATTTATAATGTTTTCATTTGACATCAACATTTTATTGATATTTTTATAAAATTGAGATATCTACATTTTCATCCACATCAAATATTATTATTTAAAAAAATAAATAAAATCTATAAACCAAACACACCAGAAGTGGTTAGCCAAAATCAAATAGATCTGCCTAAAGGATTCACAAAATAATAGTAATAATATACATAAATAAATAATCAATTAAATTCAGCTTGCAAATTGGTCCAACTAGATATCAACAAATCAAACTTTTGATTCAAACCGCACTATGATGAAGCATTAAAACCAAAGCCAACTGACCGAGACGCATTTACTGCCTTAAAATCTACGTGCATCCCACGCGACCTATAGCTAAATTATTTTATTAATATACAAAAAAAAAAAAAAAAGAAGAAGCATAATTTAAAACTGAATAAATTAATCAATTTGAACGTAGCTGAAATGATTAAGACCATTGACCAAAAGGTCAGAAGTTAGAATTCCTATCCAACATATCGTTGAACTAAAAAAAAAATCAATTAAATTTCACAAATTATCCTATATTTACAAATTAAAACTACAATGAATATGCATGCGATAGGTTATTTATTTAACCTACAATAAGTTGTTGTATTCTACTTGTCAAACTATAGGTTAAAATATAATTTTAATCTCTATACTTTAGATCTTGCTCTATTTTAAGATATATTGAAAGTAAAAAGATTAAGTTTAGACATTTAAAAAGTACAAAAATTAAAATAGAACGTGTATCTAAAAAATATAGAAATTAAAATAATTTTTTAACCTAAACTATATCAGAGATTAAAGTGGAGATAAAATATAGAGATTTTCGAGAGAGTATAAAACTATTTAAGGGCGATTTGTGAGTTTTAATTACATTATAGGGATCCAATTAAAACTTGTAAAATTATAAGTACTAAATTGATTATTTTAAAGAAAATGAAACAAATCGATAGTTTAAAATATTCCAAGGTAACGATATTTGGGAAAGCAAAGTAGAATAGAACCAAATATGGAGGAAAATTTTCCATTTATTTTAATGGGGAGCATGTTGTCGGCAAGGTCATTGGAAACTTGTCGACGTGGACGCGCTTCATCCATTCATAGAAAGTAAAATTTATAATATTTTAAACGTTTGTTTTTGTCAAACTATCTATTTTTATAATATTTTATGTTAAAGATATTAATATTATTTTATCATTTGTTCTCTCTCTCTCTAAAACCCAATTTTTTTTTTTTTGAAAGATCTAAAACTCAATTATTGGTAATAGGTTTTAAATGATCAATGTGTACTGCTACTACTACATACAAAGTCGTTCTTGTACTACTTTTCCTTCCTTTTACCGTGTGAAATTACGCTCTTGACCTTCAACATTTTTCTTTGTTGGTTTCTCCTTTTTAGTATTTATATTTTGGGGAAGATTTTAATTATTGGTCTGGATGGATTATCGTTTACCAACCAAACGAGGAATCGTCGGATTTATCTCTTGTACTTTTAAAAATTCTTTTTGTAGAAATAAATAGATTACAAAATAAAAATATCAATAACTTAAGCAAGTAAATATATATTTTTTGGCTAAGTATATTAAATGACCGCTAGCCTTTTTAAGTAATTCTCAATTTAATTATTAAGACCTTGTTTGATAATTATTTGATTATTTATTTTTTATTTTTAAAAATTAAGCCTATAAATACTAATTCTACTATAAATTTTCTTGTTTTGTTATATACTTTTTACCTACGTTTTCAAAAATCAAGCCAAGTTTTGAAAACTAAAAAAAATAATTTTTAAAAACTTGTTTTTGTTTTTAGAATTTGGCTAAGAACTTAAATGTTTCTTTAAGAATAATGAAAACTATTGTGGAGAAATTGTGAGAAAACAATCATAATTTTCAAAAACCAAATAGTTATCAAATGAGGTCTTAGTTTTTGGTTTTTGATTTTTGAAAATTAAGTCTATAAATACTACTTCAAACTATGAGTTTCCATGTTTTCTTATCTACTTTTTATCTGTGTTTTCAAAAACTAAGTCAAGTTTTGAAAACTTAAAAAAATAGTTTTCAAAAACTTGTTTGCTAGAAAGTTAAATGTTCCCTTAAGAAATATGGAAACCATGGTAGTCAAGATGAAAATCATGGTAAAGAAATTGTGAGAAAACAAACACAATTTTCAAAAACCAAAAAATTATCAAACGGGGCCTAAGAAAAGTATTTTTTAAAAACTTGTTTTTGTTTTTTGAATTTGACTAAGAATTCAAATAA
The DNA here is from genome assembly GCA_033996785.1 of Trichosanthes truncata. Classification (NCBI taxonomy): domain Eukaryota; kingdom Viridiplantae; phylum Streptophyta; class Magnoliopsida; order Cucurbitales; family Cucurbitaceae; genus Trichosanthes; species Trichosanthes truncata. Next base: position 20,312,968 of record JAWPNB010000008.1, on the reverse strand, counting down.
TTTGTTAAGAAAGATGAAACACATTCTAGAGAATTGATAAGAAAGCAAGCACAATTTTCAAAAATTAAAAACTAAATGGTTATCAAATGGAGCCTTAGGTCATTTTAAAATTTTGTTAATAAAAGATTGATATATTATTAATTACTATTTTATTAACATATTTGGACACATGAACACGCCACTCAAATGCTAATTGATACATAAAACTCAACTTGCATCATTAAAAAAATTTGGCCAGTCTATCAACAAAGTTCATTTATTCTATAGTGACACATCGTGTCCTAATACGTTAATAAATTAATAATTTAACAATACACTAACTTTTTATTTATAAATTTTAACAATTTTCTTATGGAATGACTTAATCAAGATTTTATAATACATTAAGAGTAAATTTTAGAATTTTTAGAAGTCAAAGGATCAAATTGAGAATTATTTAAAATATTAGAAACTATTTGATATATTTAGCCTATTTTTTAAAAAATAAATAATAAAATCATCATAGGCACAAACTATTGACACACTTAATTGCATACTTTTTTAAAAGGATTTGTGTGTGTGTTTTAAAATAATCTAATACTTTGAGAAACCTTTGTTTTTTTTTTTTTTTTGAAATTAATACAAAAAAATCCCTAAACTAACGAATAATGATGCCTCTCAACCACGAGAGAAGCAATTAAATTAAAGAAACCTCGAAAAAACAAGAAATATTAAATTAAATTAAGAACAAATGGCCATTTTCTAAATCAAGAGATTATCCAATAAAATAACTCAAAATTACTAATCATATGGCTCTCTCTTTTTAGGAATTTTTTATTAGAGTTTTCTAGAAAAGCATATTGTAGAGATAACCTTCACATGAATCACAACTGTGTTTATAATTCATAAGAAATCCATCAATTCAATTCTTATGGATAAAGTCAAGAGTTAACGACAATATCAGGCGAATATTTCAAAAATTTTAAAGCATAAAAAACCTTGTACGTGGAATGCTTTGAATAGTGAATTAAAAATTAATAGATCTGAAGTGGTGATTCAAATTTGAAAGCTAATCTTTATAGTTTCAAATGAAAATTTCACTAGCTTCTTGGACATATCAACATAAAAATATTTAAAAATGTGAAAATAGTTTATAATACTCTCTGCATATTTTCATCAAACTGAATATTTAACATATATTTGAATATTGCATTTCTAATATCAATATCAATTTTCTTTATATGCTTCTTTGATGAAGATTTGAAACCCAAAAAAATAAAAGCATTTGAATAACTAAGGCCTTGTTTGATAACCATTTAGTTTTTGAAAATTAAGTCTATGAATTTTCTTGTTTTGTTATCTATTTTTTATATATGTTTTAAAAAATCAAGCCAAGTTTTGAAAACTACAAAAAATAGTTTTCAAAAGCTTATTTTTGTTTTTGAAATATAGCTAAGAATCCAAATATTTTTATAAAAAAGATGAAACACATTGTAGAGAAATGATGACAAAACAAGCACAATTTTCAAATACCAAATGGTTATCAAATGGAGCCTAAATTTTGTTGTTATAGAATTTAGTTCTTAAATAAATCAAACTCCACAATCCATACAATGACTTGGAGAATATGTAATATCTTCAGTGTATAATAAAAAAATTGAGGGAAAAAACAAATTTTACACAAACTTAGCAAGTTGTATCAAATTTTCACCATCTACTTCCAATTTCATCAAATTGATCCTAGAACAAAAGTAAAGATATTTCAAAGTTCACTAATTCCAATGAAATCTTGCACACAATAAATTTCGATTAATGTACAACAATGACAATTGGATAAATCTTTTAAAACTCACAAACTTCAACAAAAATTCAATTAATATTGTACCAAACTATATGTTTTATTTTCATTAGATGCACATGAGAATATTTTCGTTGATGATTTTTCAAATGAAAGTCTCCTAGAGGGTAATCACTGTAACACTTATTCAAATTTAAGGTGAAGATTGCAACATTAATCAAAGTTTATTTTTAACTTGATGAAATAAAATGTTCAGGACAAAAATTGACACACCTTGCCAAGTTCAAGGTAAAAATTGATATTTTCTCTAAAAACTAAGGTACAAATAACCATCAATGTGAAATGCGTGGCTACATCAAACACGATGCCACTAATAAATAAAATAAAATAAAAAGAGCATCATATAATTTTTTACATTATAATATAAAGCGACAATACATTTCGAGGAGATTAAGATGTCGAAAGTTAATAATAAAGAATAGCCAAGTCCAATGTATTAGTGACTAACGAGAGCATAATGCCTCATTAATTTATTGCAAACAGCATCGGATCATTTCTGTACTTAAAAGCTAAACATGTTCAGACATTCATTAAAAAAAAAATTGCCAAACTTGAAGACCAACTTGCAATTCTTTTTTAAGTATTAAAAATACCTCAATTGCTGGCGCGGCCAATGACTCACATGTCAAATTATAAAACACACAATCTGCAAGAGAGAGAAAGAGAAAGGATAATCAGTCCAAATGGGATCCTATAAAATGGAAAAAAAAAAAAAAAAGGCAGAAAAGAGAATGAAACCTTAAAAAAGTTTGAGAAAAGAAAATGTCAAATGTTTGGACTCCCTACACCTCCAAACAACCTTTTTTCCTATTAAAATAAACCAATGGAGGAAGATTTCAAGTACTTTATGTCTACTTGGGCTAAAACAAAAGCAACCCAGTTTCTACTTTCCAGTCCTTTTTTGTATGCATTATTTTTTTTCTTCCCCTTTTCTTTAACCTTCTATTGGTTATTACCAAACAAACAAAAAAAAATCATGAATAACTAAAAGAAAAAGTTATAAACTCAACTTCTTTAGTAGGTAGGTATGTGGGACAGGAAAGTAATTGGCTGAAAATTTTACCCCACTCTTGTCCTTTTGAAGGATTTTCAAAATTCAATCTTATTGAAGCAGATCCTAAAAGATTTTATTCTGAGAGATTTCTTTCTTTCTTTCTTTCTTTTTTTTTTTTGCCCTAAGTGAATAGTTTTTAAAAAGCAATGATACAGGGAAACAGCAGGTAGGGCTTTGATTAATGTGTGTTTCATTCTTCCATTTGAAGGTTTTGAGTTGAACTAAAAGACTTGTGCTTTGATGGCATTGTCACTCCACCCAACATAAATCTTATCATATAAAGCACATTTTCTTCTCTTTTTCTTTTCTTTTTAATATTATGTCCAAAGAAAACTATGGTCAAGAGACAGCCAATAACCTAACCTTATACAACTAACATGTGAAAAATTAGACAACCAACAAAGACAAAAACTACGAAAGGCAAAAACAGGATTTTATTTGCACAGTAAAGGACAATTTTCAAGCCGGATTTAGGAGATTACGTCTGTTTCTAACTGGCTGGCTTCATATCCAAAGTTACTATGTTTCTACAGCTTTGCTTTTCTTTGTTTTGTTTTTTGTTTCTTTTCTGTTCCTTAGTTTGTTCTTCGTTTGTGACAATTGCAGGCCAATATTCCTTTCCTCTGTCGAAGGATTCGATAAGTTGTTGCATTCTTTATTCCTTATTTCTCAAAGTTAAAGATAATTGGTGGATCTCGATCAGGTTTTTAAATATAAAATACAAAGTGGCTAGGATTAGTTAAATCATCTACAATCAAATAAACTAATGAGAATGGAGAATCTACTAGAAAGAGCATAAGTTATATGCAAACATATCAGCAATTTTAAAATGAAAAGTGTTTCAGCAAACCACCTTCCTTAATTTGGCAGTATCGAGATTACTTTCTTTTCAGCCAACCACTTGCAAAAATGCCCACAAACAGGTTCTGGAGAACTCGCTCTGTCTTCTAGCAAGCCATCTTCCTTGTTAGAAAACCCTGAAATATAAAAAAAAATAAATTAACTCCATATTTCCATTTTTCCTCAAGTAGACCAAGTAAGGACAGGATTTAACATTGAATACAAACCTTCGGATTAACTCTTTTTTTCCCCCTCCAGAGCTTGCAGTACTTGAAAGTTTGGAATGATGAAACATCCATGTGACCATAACATATATTAGTCCATAGAAATTTGTATTCTCCATGTTTAGAACCTAACAAAATTCCATTGATTTGATAGCCATTGTGTTTCGAGAGTTCCGAAATCTGGTGTTTTGCAGTCTTTGAAACTTTAGTCCACCACATTGGTTTGATGCATTACAGATTTTTTGTTAAAGAATGCAAGATTCATTCTCAAAATGTGCAGTCACCACCTTCAGTGACCTAACAACGAATGTGTTGGGAGCTCCACCATCAAGATAATATTCAGAAGAAAGTGCAGCATTTAAAATGTTCACGGCTACAATTCAGGGGTAAATTTAAAATTTTCAAAACATATTCCATAACCTATAGAACTTCAATGGATAAGATATAGGTAAATTTCATAAGGCACCATGTATCAATTTTAGCTGGCTGAAGCACAATCAAATTGGTGGCAACCTTGTTCTAGCATTTTAATGAATCAAAATAACGTCATACCTGTACTTTCCAAACATTTTATCACAGAAACTAAGTCCTACCTGTACTTTCCAAACATTTTTACAGTAAGAAACTAAGGCAAGCAATTCCTCTAAACACAAATCATCCGCAGTTTTGATATCTTTTCCATGTTCCATGTTCTGCTGGTTAGTTCTATTTCTAAGCTATCCTCTAAACATAACCTGAATAAAAAGAAAATGGTAGAATAAGTCATGGATTCTCATGAAATAGGGAAAATAATTCACTGTAATTTCAAATGTTAAAATTGAAGGTGAAATGAGAGTCCAAACAATAATTAGGAATTAATTAACTATTTCCTCATTAACCGACCATTAACAACAGGAAACCACCAATTCAGCATAAGTCTCGTATATGAATGACAAGCCTGAGATTCTAGCAGTCCCATTAGCATTCAAGTGGCAATGGTCATTGCTGCTTTTCCAATTGATTGCTGATAATATCACCGTGTCCTGCATTAATGTCATAAAACCAAATGACCAAACAATAACAAAGCTAAAGAGAAACACAGTACGATGTACATCTTAGGCTGAATAGTAGAATATAATACACTAAAAACATCAACTTCTTGTAGCATTCTTGGTGGAAAATTTTCAGACAATGAGGCCGGGAGGTAATTTCATTAACATCATGCAGGCAATGATATTGAATTTGCAATTATCAGTTTAAAATGTTTTGCAGAAGTTTAACAACAAAGAGTAAACATGTCAAAAATGTTTTGAGAGTACTCGAGCTTCTAACTTAAGTCCATATAGAATTTTTAAATGAAGAGAAGGTGCTGTTTATGTTGGTACTGTTCTTCATAGGGAGAAACCTTGACAGTGAATCTCATTGATCTCTGCTCCACTCAGTTCTTTTCCTTTGTCACTCAGCAATGAAATTCCGGATGAGGTTATGATGAAAGGGAAAGCTAGAGGTGGAGACATTGGAGACTTTGCAATCTTGATGAACCTCTGACCTACAGGGGGAAGATGGAAATGATGAGTTATGAAACATTGTTAGAAGCAACTTCTCTAGTTTTGACTGCCCCCATCTCACTTAAAACTTAAACAGGTTGAGAGGACGTCTGTAAGAGAATTATCCATCGACACCTTAAGTGTCATTTTTTGCATTATATCAGCTATAAGGCAACAATCAGTGAAAAGTGTGCCAACCAGATTTTGCTTCAAGCACCAAACGAATTGTCACAGAATGAGCCCAATGAACGCCCAAGGCAGCAACAAGATGAGAATCATATCCTGGAGCACATTCTTGAGTTTCACTCCTGCTCAGTCCTACAACAGATAAGCTATAGTGAGTCCACAAATTTTATCAATTTTCAGATTGACAATGTCATCCTACCTTGAAAAGAATAATGGGAGACCTCATTCCTGTTCCGGGATCTTACTTGGTTTGTCACAACAATTGGAATCCGTGCAAACTCAGCAATTGACCTGAGAAAGTGGGAAATCAAATGACAGCACTCGGAAAACAAATGGAACAGTTACGAAATACAACAAAATCCAACAGGAGTAAGATAGAAATAGATCTCACTTGACAAATGAAATATGCCAACCCAATGAATGCTGTTTGGGCGCCCCTTGCTCATATTCCCTGGAGAAGAAACCTTCGTTACAGCATTAGAAAAAAACTGACAGAAATGCACTATGACTACCTATTCTTAACCCAATGCAGTTTCGTTTCAAATAACACGAAAAATTCTCCTCAAAAATACATTATAGCTCCAAAGAAGACCAAAGCTGAGATTTGACTTCTTTGGCCTATTTAAAAATAATTTTGTTTCTAAAAATTAAGCTCGCTTACTCATTTAGTCAAATGCTTATTTAAGATAACGTTCTTGAAAACTACTATCTTTAAGCTTTAAAATTTGGCTAAGATTTTAAAAGAGTTTTCCAAAAATAGATCTTAAGAAAAAAATAAGTATTATTTCGAGAAATAGAAAATGAAAAAGAAAATTATTGGGACTCTTAATCGAATCGTGAGGAAAATGGAATAAACAGAAAAATCTATTGAAGAAACCTACATATTGTACAACTGAAGCTACGTAAAGACATTTCAATGAGACCTCAACTGAAGCTAGTTAACAAAAGCCTCATTAGGACAGAAGCCAGAGTGCATCAGGGGGAAAAAGTCAGTTACCCAGTAACAAGAGCAGCCATGCTATCAATGATTACTAGCTTTACTTCTTGCTCAAGAAGTGAAACCTTGATTTTGTGCAAACTGGAAAGGAAACAGACAGCAGAAACTCCTTTTATCATGCGAGATAATGAAAATCTCAAAAAAAAAAAAAAAAAGAGTTGAGTAAATTCATGGACATATCATGAAAATATATCTTGAAATCTGTAACCGTAGTGCTACAACAATGCAGATATTGAAAATCTTTGATGGGTTTATAGGTTAGTGGGAAAAGAGAAAAGACTCGACATGCAGAATTCGCAGCAATTTTATTAGATAACTAAATCGAGTATGAGAGATGCAAGTCAAGTGTACATAGTCAATCTCTCACAAAAGCATTAGAAGATACAGACTTATTCAGATTTCATTGCTATAACTTAAACAAATGTATATAAAAGCATTTCATTTAAGCTCCCATCACATCTGAGTTGCAAACTTATGCACGTCCATACAGGAGGTGATCAGATAAACTCTCTAGTACTTTTTTTTTCTAGAAGAGAAACAAAATTTTATTGATGAATGAAATAAAGGAGTAAAAACTCTCAACACCTAAAGGTGAATTACAAGAAAGCTATCAAATTAGAAATCAAAGAAGAAAACTATAAACCCTCTTTTACTTGACATCGGACATTGGTTAGGAACGAACTCATAAAAATATATGAGCAAGTGCTGTGTTCATTTTTCTATACCGTTTACCATCTTTATTATTCTCACCAATGATTTATGATTATCCATAGGTTACGTATGGATAGTCCACAAACCCCCAGTCCTCATAATCTCCTCAGTTGTGTTCTATTTGAATATTCAATGCCATTGCAGGTAAATCATTGCAGTCGAACCAATCTGTAACTAGAGCATGTTTATAGCAAACACCCCCATCATTATATACGTGTACATATTCTGCTAATTTTTGTAGACTAAAATATTCCTTTTTGACAAATCATTGACATGGCTAGGCCAAATGACATTTCTTTGACTTTGATCCAAACCTCTCAGTGAATTCAGAAAGTGATGCTGGCCGCAAAACAAGAATCCTACCAGCCATCTGGAATGTAAATTGAGAATGATCCATCTTATGCATTTCAAATTAAAATTTGGAAGGAAGAGAATATATATTAGTTTAATACCTCTTGTGCCATGTCTTTCTTTTGAAATACATCAGGAAAGCTTCTCATCCCAATTTCGATCATCCTGCAGAGAGAGACAGTGAGATGAAAAACCAAAAAAGTCATGCACCCATTACACAAATATAGTGGGATAAACAACCAGTAGCATGGTGTACTTAAAATACCTTCTGGAGCTAAACTTAGATTCTACATCAATATATATTACACGGCCATCTAAACCTCCATAGCTTGGAGGCAAAGCAGCTAACAAAGAGAGTTTCAAGCAAAACTGAAATTCAACAACCAGCAAAAGTAGCGAGTCAGCAGAAATTAGTTGAAAATGCTTAAACTTAAGCAATCATATATTCTCAATTGATACTCCATTCCAATCAACGAAAGTTTTCCGATATAACGTAAAGATAATTAACAAACCAGGAAACTAGGAAAGAATCACACTTGCGTTTTGCCAATTCCAGCTGGACCAACAAGTTCTGTCAAGACACCAAATGGGATTCCACCAAATAAGGCCTCGTCTAAACCTTTTAAACATGTGGAAAGATGGCCAGCTAAATGCTCGTTTTGAAGTCTTTGCTCCATCAGAGAAAGCACCTACAAATGCAACTAGAACATCACTTCGAAAAGAAACAGAATTCAGGGATCTGGAAAGCAAAAAAAATATCCCGCCTTAGACGAGTATAATGGGCTCGACAATCACCAAAACAGAATCAGCTGATTTCTTACGGTCTGATAAGGAGGAGAAGCAATTTCACTAATGTGTGCAACTGCAGATGCAACTTCCGATAATCCCACGTCCAATAACTCCATCAACTCAAATTCAGTTAAGGATAAAGCTTCCTGAAATAAATTAAATAAACTAATACTGCAATTTAATTTTCTATAGGCTAAAACAGACAACAGGGCTGAAAAATAATGCAACCAGGAACACTGAACAAGCCTGGAAATAGAACTCAAAAGAGAAAATCTCGTTCAATACATGACATTATGAACTGTCTCTAAGTTAAGAACCATTGCAATTGTTCAATTTCTACATAACGGATTTCCCATTTGCGGTCAATCGAGAAACTGCAAAAGGCAGTAGCGTGTCTATTTGTTGGTCTAAACTACATAATTGAAAGCTTCTCCTCGGTTCCTATGGCGTATTAAACACGAACTGGAAGAATAAATCAGCAAATTAATGGAGAGGAAACACGAAGTTGCGAAGTTCAATCATTACCTTGGCTGTGTTAATATTTCGCGCGGCGAAAACATTAGCTATCGATCTGGGTAATCCCATCTGATTAATTAATTTGTTCGCCATTCTATCTCCTTCAATCTCTCTGTCAAATCATGCTATCTCGGTCCACTTTTGCTTTCCCGCCAAATGCGAAGCCCTAGAATGGTTTATCTGGTAAGCAGTTGAAATGGCGGCAAAACTGAAGAAACACAGTGGCTCAAGCTAAACTCCATACTTTGTCGTTTCAAAAAAAAAAAAAAACTCCATGCTTTGTCTTTGTGAGAATTTCATCACTGAGAACTGAGAAGCAAACTTAATTAATTAAAATTAGTTTTTTAATTTTTTGACCCCCTTTTTTCACTCTAAAATGTTTGTATCTCTCATCTCTTAGACTTTTTGGTTATACTTCCATTTTTCTCTTTCTAATTTTTTTCTCTGTTTAACTCTTCTTTAAATTTTTGCCACTTCCTTTCTAATTTTTTTTTCTGTCTTACTAATAATTTGTCTCTCACTCTTTTAATTTTCTTTAGCTCTCAAATGTAATGTTCTTTTTAATAATTTTGTAGTTCTAAAATCACACTAAAAAACAAACACTAATTATTCAAAAACACTTTTAATCATATCAAAATTACTTTTAAACTTGCAGGACCATACATTAAAGTAATTTATAATTAAACATTTTTTAACGGTAGTTAGATTAAATTATAAGTTTAGTCCACAAACTTTTAAGTTTGTGTCTAAAAGGTCCCTAAACTTAAAAAAGTGTCTAATAAGTTTCTAAACTTTTAATTTTGTTTTTAATAGGTCTCTAAACTTTTAAAATGTCTAATAAGTTCATGAACTTTCGATTTTATATCTAATAAGTCTTTGATATATTCAAAGAATTTAAAAATCAATTGATCTATTAGATATAAAATTGAATTTTATGTCTAGGACTCTAAACTTTCAATTTTGTGTCTAGTAGGTTTGTGAATTTTTAGAAACGTCGAATAGGTCAAAGACACATTAGACACAATTCAAAATTCGGAGACTTATTGGACACAAAATTGAAAATTTAAGGTTCTATTAGATATTTTTTAAAATCCATGGACCAAATAAACACAAATTTGGAAGTAGTTCAATGATTATCAGACATTTAAGTTTATGTATCAAATAGACACAAACCTATAAATTAATCTAACAATTATAAATAAATCACACTTTGCCTCAAAATACTTATTATAAAATCACTCTCAAATATACCATTTTAACTTAATGTGCATTGTCTATAGAATTAGTAAACTTAAGAGGGATTATATAAATTCCTATCTACATATTGAATATAAGTTAGGCTTTGCAAAGTCTTACATCAAACTTCCCTGCCTGTGAAAGCAAACTAGCAATGTATGCTTTATGGTGAATGAATATATGCAATTATAGAGACCTATGGCTCTATAAGGATGTCCCTTCAGAAACCAAATTCCAGTGGAAGAAGAAATATATTTATCTGATCATGATGTTCAACTTCACTAGACAAAGTTGAGTGCTGTCCCAAATGTCATGATTGTTCATTATAAGCTTCCCATTACGCAAAGCAATTATACTCAATTTCAAGCTAACTTGAAAGGAACATATCTTGATCTTGTCAGAGCTGTATCTTTCACTTGGTTTGGTTGTGAATGAAATATTGGGTAGCTACAAAGACAGAGAGAGCTAGCATAAACAAATTCGAAGAAAAAAAAGTATATGACAAAAGTGGTTTCGATCTTTCCAAAATCACTCCCAAACATGAGTTAATTGTTCCGTCATTGGAGTATTCTTATATGATCCTTGATAATGGCTTGTAGTTGGAATTGATTATGTCTACGCAATTTAAGTATATGTATGAATGTATGTTATTTAACACGAGTGATCGATGATGCAATCCAAGTTGGATGGGCTGTATCTAAAGAAAATGGAACTCACAATAGCCACCCTAGCCCTACTTAAATAGTTCAAAAAATGATTAATAATATAATTGAGATTTGAATGTTAAAGTTATGTGGATGGGAAGGAGGTTAGATATATGACAAATTATTCAATGAAATTGTCACAATGTAACTGCTTTTTTAAAATTATAAGATGTAGATCTTAAAATTTGTAACTTGAATTACTCTTGAATTTTGAAACTCGTTCTAAAAGAAATTCTTAAGAGTTTTTCTTCTTGACTAAATTATAAAAGATACTCCTGAATTTTGATCTTTATATCAAAAATATCCTTATTCTTTCAAAAGTTGCAATATTATTCTTGACATTTCATAAACATTTCAAAACTAATCTTAGAGTAGAAGTCCGTTAAAATGCTGAACGAAAAGTCAACATGGCGATGACGTTTACTTGGATTAAATCTGAAAGAAATGAGTTTCTTTTGCCACGTCGACTTTTCGTCCAACATTCTAATGGATTTCTATTCTAAAGGTAGTTTTGAAATGTTTAAGAAAAATCAAGAGTAATATTGCAACTTTTGAAAGAATATGAGGTATTTTTAAACAAAGGGGAAAGTTAAGGATTTTTTTTAATTTTTTTATTTAGCATTTTTTTCTTAAAATAAAATGGAAATTGATGCAACCACTAATGTGTAAAAATTAAAAGGTATACGTGATATCATTTACAACATCATTCATGTAAAATGACGTGGTAACTGATGTGTAAAAATTGATTATGTAAATGATTTCAACAATATCTTTTGAGATAAAATAAATGGTAAAAACTATCTTAATCTTCTATATATAGTTATAAATAATATCACGCACGCCTTCTACTTTTTGACAATTTCAAAGTTCAAATGCTATTTTTTGGAACAAATTTCACAGTTCAAAGGTAAAAATGAAACTTTTCAAAATCTAAGAGTATAATTGAAACCTACTTCAAAGTTTAAGCTCATTAATGTTATAATGGTTGGTGCTTGCATGCTCTAGCATTTAGCCCTTCAATTTAAATGTGTATATGAATACATAAAGAAACCCATAGGAAGCAAGCCCCTTCATTGTGTGGGCAGTGCAAGCAAGCCCTGCCCTTGTTCAGAGCCATATATTTGCAAAACTACAAGGCTACAACACAGCCAAATATTGTGGAAGTGGACTTGACTCAAGTGGTGGTGTTGTGCTGGTAGCTACCTAGCTTTAAACCCAAAATATCATAATTGAAAATGTAGTCCTGTCAGTGTTGTTGCTGCTAGCTAGCTAGATTACCAGCTTTTAGCTTAGCTATATAGCATATATATGAAGTTATTTGATCTTCCAATTCCCAAAGAGTCTTGCAACACAAGCACCCACCACACCCAAGCCAAGCCAATTTCATCCTTGGCCTCAATTATTTAAACCCCAACTATCCATTCATCAATTTGTTCAAACCACATATATAGCTACACAATGATAATGTTTGCTAAATATAATCTTCACTCCTTTTGGCTCTTACTTTCTCTCTTCATTCTTCACTCAACATCTATTATTTCTTCACATGTATAAAAACTGATCAATATGGCTCCATCACTTAATTAATTTCTCCCCCCACCCCCCACCACTTGCTTACATTACATTTATATGTTTATTCTTGAATGTAGGTGTATATAGTGTATTTAGGGCACAACCGTTTGAGCGATGCTACTTTGACCTCCAAATACCATCTTCGTCTACTCTCTAAAGTATTTGCCAGGTTAATTATATATACTACCTTCAATTTAGTATAATTCAAACATTTCTCATGCCTATAATGTATGTGTGTGATTTTACTAGTAGTAGCTTCTTTTTTTGTGGAGTACAACAAATGTGGGGTATTGAAATTTGAACATTTGATCTCAAAGAAAAGAGTACATGTCAATTACCGCTAATTAGTTAGAGTTAAATGTATGTATATTAACATGACTTACATTAACAATATGATATACCATGCATGTGTAATACTCAGTAATTAAATTACATTGTCCGTATAAAAGTTATATAATACTTGAATATGCGTTGTTGCATGCAGTGAAGAAGATGGTAAAAGAGCCATGTTGTATAGCTACAAGCACAGTTTTTCAGGGTTCTCAGCGAAGCTTAATGCAAGCCAGGCAATGGCGTTATCAAGTAATTGATTGATATGAAACTTGATGAAGATTTCAATCAACTCCAGGCCGCCGTTTGATAACTATTTTATTTTTAATTTTTAGTTTTTAAAAATTATGTTTGTTTTCTCACATTTCTTTACCATGGTTGTCAGGAAATATTTGAATTCTCAACTAAATTTCAAAAATAAAATTTAATTTTTAAAACGTACTTTTTTTTTAATTTATAATTTTGAAAATTTGGCTTGAATTTTAAAAATATTGGTAACAAGTATATATGACAAAACAAAGAAACCATAGGTTATAGTAGTGTTTATAAGCTTAATTTTTAAAAACCAAATAGTTATTAAATAAGACGTTTGTCAATTGATATTAATTTGATGTAGAAGCACATAGTTTAAATTAAAAGGAATGCATGGACCAATATTGCCATGCAGAGATGGAAGCAGTGATATCCGTATTCGAGAGTAAAACGCTACAACTCCACACAACAAGAAGTTGGGACTTCTTGGGCCTTCCCATTCCTTTGTATACACCACCATTAATTTCTACTCCACTTCCGCTTCAGCTTGCCTATGGCGATGACGTTGTTGTTGCCATCTTCGATTCAGGTCTTACAATAATTTGCATTCCTTAATCATATGCGTACCTTGGTATTGATAATTATTGATTTTGATATAAACTTTCTGTTTGGAATGGACATGCATACGTATATGATTACTTAGGTTAAATTTAGTCTCTATGGTTTGAAGAAAGTTAGAATATAATTCAATTTTTATTATAAAAGTTAGAATTTCGTCTCCATGATTTGATAAAATCTCATATATAGTCTGATCCGTTAAAAACCACTAACAGATTGAATATGTGGTTGAATCCGTTAGCGGCTTCTAACGGTGACCTATTTAATTTATTAGTGACTTCTAACTTTAGGAAGAGAGGTTTTATCAAACTATAGGGACAATTCTTACTTTTTCTCTAACCAAATTGGTAACTTAACCTAGTGATTATCAGGCGTATGGCCGGAATCTGAAAGTTTCAAGGAGGGTGATCAGTGGATTGGGCCAGTTCCATGCAGTTGGAAGGGGAAATGCGTGAAAGGATACAGATTCAACCCTGCATCAGCCTGCAATCGCAAGCTAATTGGCGCTCGCTACTACCTAAAAGGCTTCGAAGCTGAATACGGAGCACTCAACGAGAGCGGGAACCCGGAGTTCGCATCGCCTCGAGACTTTTTAGGGCATGGAACTCATACGGCTTCCACAGCGGTGGGTTCTATTGTGAAGAATGTGAGCTTCACGGGCTCATCACTGGGCAAAGGAATTGCTCGAGGAGGCGCGCCAATGGCTAGGCTGGCGGTGTACAAGGTGTGCTGGGGAAAGGACTACGAAGGGAAGTGCACAGATGCAGACGTGATGGCTGCTTTCGACGACGCTTTGCGCGACGGAGTGCACGTGATCTCGGCGTCATTCGGAGGGACGCCGCCATTGGCTCCGTTTTTTGAGTCTAGCTCTGCCATTGGCTCGTTTCATGCAATGCAACAAGGAGTGAATGTTGTGTTCTCAGCTGGTAATGATGGACCTCATCCTTCACTCGTCCAAAATGTGTCTCCTTGGAGCATTTGTGTTGCTGCTTCAACAATTGATCGAACCTTTCCCACACAAATACTTGTCCATAACCACGTCTCTATCATGGTTACATTTCTAAATTAATTTTCTCTCTCGTTCTATATCGGTTAAATTACAAGTTTAGTTTCTAAGACTCCGTATCATACTTATTTAGTTTTGGTTTTTAAAAATTAAGCTTATAAACCAATGAATTTCTTTGATTTGTTATATATCTACTTTTTACAAGTGTTCAAAATTCAAAGTCAAGTTTTGAAAACTAAAAAAAAAAATTATTTTTATTTTTTATTTTTTATTTTTTAAAAATTTAACTAAGAATTCAAATATTTATTTAAGAAAGATGAAAACCATGGCAAAGAAATTGTAAGAAAACAAGCACAATTTTCAAAAACCGATAATTATATCACATGAGACCTAGACTTTTAAGTTTGTATCTAAAAGATCGATCTCTGAATTTTAAAGAATGTCTATTAGGTCCTCAAACTGTGAATTTTGTGTCTAATAGGTATTTGAACTTTAAAAATGTCTAAAAATTAAAGTCTCTAAACTTTCAATTTGGTGTGTGATAGATTCAAACCTCTTAAAAATTAAATGATCTATTAGATTTAATTAAAATTAAATTTTATGTGTAATAGGACCCTAAACTTCCAATTACATGTTTAGCTATAATAGATTCTTGAATTTTAAAAAATGTTGAATAGGTCAATGACTTACTAAACACAAAATTGAAAATTCAGAGACCTTACTATTAGACACAAAATTGAAAGTTTAAATACTTATTAGATACATTTTAAAATTCAGAAACGTATTGAACGCGAATTGAAATTAAATTTAAGAACTTGTTAGACACATTTTAAAATTAAATGAGCAAATAGACACAAATTTAAAGTTTAGAGAGTAAACTTGTAATTTAACCCTTTATATATATTATCCGGGACTTAGTTATTGTTAATTATACTGTAATCAATAATATTCTCTCATGTGTACTGTTGTGTTATCTTCATCAGGGCGAGAGCTTGATCACTACAAACATAATTAACGCAAAACTAGCAGATGCAATCAACTATTTTACAGACGGGTAAGTGCATGCAAAACTATCATCAAATCATCGTCCACTCTAAAATAATACAATACTTTTTGGTCTTTTTGTTGAGCATTTACATACTTATTTCGTTGTGTGTAAAATTCAGAATTTGCGAGCGGCGGAGTATAAGGAAAGCTGGGAAATCGGGTGCAGGGAAAGTGGTGCTTTGTTTCTCCACCATTGGTTCAGTTTCCATAGGGGTTGCTCAGGAAGCAGTAATGGCCATCAATGCCTCTGCTTTAATATTTGCTGCTCCCCCCACGATGCAGCTTCCTGACCTTGATCTCATCCCCACTGTTCGTATTGACATTGCTCATGCAACTCAAATTAGAAACTTTCTTGCAGAATTGCCCAGGTTTTTTATGCATGTTTTTCCCACTTATTTATACGAAAGTGCTTAAAAAAAACAATTTTAATTCTAAACAGGTCCATAATCTAGTCAAATTAAATCATTAGATTTCGTTTAGCTTCATATGGTACTCTTGTATTTGTTTTAAAGATTGCCTGCAATAGAGATAAAGGCTGCGAGAAGTGTGATTGGGAAATCGACGGCTCCTAGTGTGGCCTACTTCTCATCTAGAGGACCAAGCTCAATTTCACCTGACATTCTCAAGGTATGAAATCGTGTACATAGTGTTGTTGTTGTTGTGTTTAATCTTCATATATACACATCACCGTTAAAGTTTTGACATTGAAGGGAGAGAAAGTAAAAAAACTGCAATTTTATCTACCTTTCTCATTTTATAACTGTCAAATTTTAACGGTAGTGTGTAAAAAGATACTTATCTATACATATCGGTATGTAGTCAAGTATGTTTTTATTATAATTTTTTTTATTTTTTATTTTTCTACCTTTCTCTCTTTTAGTTATCAAAATTTTAATGGTGGTGTATAGGAAGATATCTACCTGCACACGGGTGTGTAGTCAAGTAATGTTTTTATTATATATTGGTGGCAGCCGGACATAAGTGGCCCAGGAGTGAACATATTGGCGGCATGGCCTCCGGAAACTGCTCCAACAGTGAGGCCAAGTTGGATAGAAGGAGAAAGTGTGGTTAAGCAAGGAGTTAAATGGAATTTCCAATCAGGGACTTCAATGTCATGCCCTCACATCTCTGGAGTTGTTGCCCTCATCAAATCCATGCATCCCAACTGGTCACCTGCAGCCATTAGATCTGCCCTCATCACCACAGGTTTCACTAATTAATTACTCTACGATACCTCGACCATCTTAATTTATTATAAGTTAAAAATCACTTTTGGTCCCTGAATTATCGTAGAAGTAACAATTTAGTCTCTGAATTTTAATATGTAACAATTTAGTCCTTATGGTAAAAAGTATTGTTAAGATTTAATGAGATAGATCATTAAACTTATATGGGACTCAATATGTCTTTATAAACTACAAAGCCTAAATGGTTCAATAATAAAAACTGACACTTAATTTTGATGAAATTTTTTATGGTAAGGATTAAATTTGTTACAAATTTAAAAGTACGTGAGACTAAGATCTATTTGATAACCATTTGGTTTTTAAAAATTAGGCATATAAATTTTACTTCCACCCTATATATGTTTCCTTGTTTTGTTCTCTACCTTTCACATGTATTTTCAAAAATTTGTTTTTGTTTTTAAAATTTGGCTAAGAATTCAAATGTTTTCTTAAGAAAGATGAAACTCAATGGAAAGAGAAATGATGAGAAAACAAGCACAATTTTCAAAAATCAAATCGTTATCAAACGGGACCTAAATTGTTACATACTAAACTTCAAGGACTAAATTGGTTCAAATATGAAAGTATAGAGACGACTAAACTGTTACAAAATAAAGTTGATGTACTAAATTGTTACTTTGATGGAAGTTTAATTAAGGACTAAAAATGTTTTTTTAACCCTTTATTATACGACGACATTAATTCATTATATATAATGGCCTTAATTATATATTATTCAGCCACCAAGAGGGACTCCACTCGCAACACCATTCTAGCAGGTGGATCCATGAAAGCATCTGATCCATTTGACATTGGCGCTGGCCAAGTCAATCCTTTAAAGGCAATAAATCCAGGACTCGTCTATGACATCACAACCAATGATTATATTATTTTTCTCTGCAATATTGGCTACACAGAGCAACAAATCAGGATGCTTCTAAACCCTTCTCCTCGAACATTTGTTTGTTGTCCACCATTTTTGTCGACCTCCATTGCCAATCTTAATTATCCTTCCATTACACTTGCAAATCTCCACTGCACAACCACAATCAAAAGGACTGTTCGTAATGTAGCACCAAACAAAAATGCCATCTACTTTCTTAAGGTGCTTCCTCCCAATGGAGTCCAAGTGTTGGTATGGCCTAGGATTCTACTTTTTTCTTGGTTTAGGCAACACGTTTCTTACTATATTACCATAACCCCGCTCAAGAAATCTCGAGGTCGATATGATTTTGGGGAGATTGAATGGTCCAATGGGTTTCATAGCGTCACAAGTCCTCTGATTGTACGTGTTACTAGTGCTAGTGTGTAAGCACATCACCATTCCTTACACACCATTCTCCACTACATAACAATGTTAATTATATAAGTCTTTAATAACTTTTCATCTATCATGTTTCTACTATGTAATATAATAATAATAATAATAATTTTATCAATTCCTTGTCACTTTCTACTATAATTATTTTTTTATTATTCTATGTTACATAGTGTTAATTATATTTTCCTCTCATAATCTTCCTGTTTTATTTTAATCAATGCTTATGACCTCAACACATTTTCTATTCCTTTCCTTATCCACCTCTAGTTTGAACCTTTAGCACTCCATGATGATATTTAATCCGAGTATAAAATCACAACAATCTTAAATAAAGACATGCTCATCTCGAGCTTCAAAGCTTTAAAGACTTGCAAACTAGGCTGCAACTATTTATGCATTCCATACATGTGGGCCTAACTACAAGGCGACACGTGTCAATCATGCTGCTTATTTTTTTTTTCTTTTTCCTTTGTCTTCTTCTTTTTTTCTTGTTCATTTAAGAAAGATGTATCCTTATATGACTATATTTTAAAATCACACCAACCTAGCTCTCCAAAATCTCTCCAATATAGCACCATAAAATAACATATTGTTTTTCTTTGTTTTTCCTTTATAAAATCTTTAACAGTCTCATTTTATTTTTATTTCTCTTTACCTTTAATTTGAATATTTATTACCCTTTTCACAATTTCAAAAAATATTCTCAAAAGTGAAAACTCAAACTTGAATGAATATTCTCACATGTTCAATAAATTATAAAACATGTCTCATAAGAAATTGATGGATTTAGAGAAAAATGATAATACAACTGCTTTTTGTTAGACTATTATTCAATACTCAATCTTGTACATTGATTGAACTTAATTTGGTGCAAAGTTTAATTTTCATTAAAATTAATGAGTTTGTCAAGATTTTTACCTCTCTTTTTGTTCAAATTAGCAAGTGAAATGGCAAAAATTAAACCTATAGTAAAAAATTGCAACAGTTACGTAAGTCTAGAATTCAATTTGATGAAATTGAAAATTCAAGGTAAAAATGGATACACTTTACCAAAAGTTTTTCATATGAACAACCTCGCTAGATAAATTACACATCTAAAACCCCATTTTCCAATTACATTTTCCATGGAAGAGAAGTGCCCTCTAATTTCTTGTCCACTAGACCAACACCATCTTAACGACTAACCACTTTCAGAGTCACTCTAGAGCATGAGTTGAGAGTCATGCACGGACTACTTCTTGCTTCTCTCGAGCATGAGTTGAATCAATTTCTTGGATGTCCTTCACAAATGTCCTAAGGCACCCATTAATAATCCGAGGTGCTGCTCCGTCGCAGAATCGTTTTGCTAGATCAACAGCCTTCATCGATCACCAAGAACAATATTACAAAAAGGGATTGGCGTAGACATATATCAACAGATATAAGAGATGATAATTGTGACTTTTTTTTTTTAATATTCGTGAATGTCTGAACCAGCTTGTGCACACCTCGATTATTCTCACGGGACAACAGCTTGACACTATTAGATTTGGGTTCCTCTAAGCCCTTTATTATTTACATGGCCTTATTGATCACTAGGGGAACCCATAGGTGGTTAAAGAAGCTCAAGACGCATTTACCTCGTTAATGACAATTTGATGCCTTGTTCCGACGACCGTTATTTCAGACATAGCCAGGTGAAGAATACAAAGTTCCAGAATACGTCCTGCAGGCTTGTCCTGAAATATATGAATGCATGAGATATGTAGTCTCCATAAGCATTACAAATTTTAAAGAAAGAAATCTTTAAAATATGCAATTTAATTCAAGAAGTTTAAGTCCAAGCCATGACCTCTGCTTTGCACTCATGCAACTGCAATGTCTGAATAATAAGGAGAACATAAAGGCTGGAACGATTTATTCAACTTTAGGTTCACAACTATACGAGCATATGCTAATCAAAAAGACATGAATGAAACAGCAACGTTCAACTACTTTGGTTATTAAAAAAAAAAACACTGATAGATTTACATTTATATAGTGCTTAACGTAGTAGCATATCTAGATGACGATTGACGAAATTCATGTTCTCAAAGCTAATGGTTTTTGTTTTAAAACCCATAAATTCTTCAATAGCTTAATATTTTCAGGGTTCAAACTTGGAAGACTATATCATTCTTTTTTTTTTTTTCATATCGGTGAGTGTTTAGCCAACTTGCATGCACCTCGACTAATCTCACCGGCCAACTGCCTGACCCTAGGAAAACTATATAATTCTGTTCTCAAGAACCTGTCAGATATAATATTCTGGAATAGTGATCCAACAAAATTTGAAACCATTAACTATTTGCTGAGTCTAAGAACATTTACCACTAAGCTCAAACTATTGACAATTAAATCGGGTTTCCAACACTCACATGAGAGATTCAACAATACCCATGATTGAAATACATTGCACATATTTTTGTGGTTCGTCCTTGCCATCATCATATGAAGCTTTTCAAATTTCTATAAGTTGTGCAAAAAGCACACATATGCTATGACTAGGCAAAGATCAATACGGGAGGAGTTATATATATATATATATATATATATATATATATATATCCGTGAGTGTCCATACCAGCTTGCGTGGACCTCAATTATTCTCACGAGACAATCACATGATCCTACTACATTTGGTTACCAAGATAACTCATAGGATAATAAATCTTTGGTAGGTAGCCACCATGGCTTGAATCCATTCTCTCTAAGTCCTTTATTATTTACATGACCCTTATTGACCAAGCCATCTGTACAAGAGGAGTATTATAACTCCACAATAAATGGTTCAACTTATAGTCCCAAACTAGAAGAGAAGAGAAAAATCAGAAAACAGAAATAGCAAAAAGCTCTGTACCGGACCTTCCAAGTTGGAGGAATGACTTTTTCAATTTTAAGCACGTGACTATCCCATCTGTCCACAACTGCAACCAAAAGTTTTCGTGTAAACCTGAAAAACCATGAAGACAACGACTAACCTTATTTCATCCTAGAAATAATAACATTGATAAAATACATGGAATCCATACTAAATTTTCATCATATCATCCTCTGCCAAAAGCAGGGAAATATAAACCACATTTACCGTAAGATCAGTTTGCTGTAGACCATCTTTGGTGGGGCCGCAAGGATTTCTGCCTCTGAGATACAGTCATGCAGAAAACAGAACTTAGCTAACACTAAAAGCAATGAAATGGGACTTCGAGGCCAGACAATACTGCATTTAAAACTGTAATAAAAACATTTAGAAAGGAGAAGCTATAGATAAAGTTGTTTGTTAGTAATTACAATATGTCATGACAATTTCTGTCGTGCATAAAGAAATATACATCGCCAGATTGATTTACAAATAAAGGTAATGTAATCGAACATAGACAACAAAGCCTTAAGTAAAATTTTCACTTGCATTATCTCTTAAAGAGTTCAAGGAATGTGTATTATCGTTTTTGAGAACCAAATCTAGGTTAATAATTCAATCAACCAAATCTAGGTTAGTCTCCAAGAGTTAGCGTTCAAGGTGGTTTGTCAAAAAGCTTTTGATCTCTACTTCTTGTTTACAAACTCCATCTGGGGTTGGAAAACAGAAAAAAGACGCTCAACAGATCTCACAAGTCATGATATCACTTTGAAGTGAAGAAGATGGATTTTGCCCGCAAATTCTTTTCGTAATGGTATGAAGAAAAAGCATCTCTAATTGAATGCAGAGAAGTATATATTAGGGCCCAATTGTGCTTTTAGAACAAAGTAATGAGTGAAATAAGGAGGACAAATAATATATATACGAAGGCCACAAAATTATTTACCAATTGCAGAATCCTTTTCATCCTTAAGCAAAAGCTCATCTGCTTCTTCAGCTGTTTCCACAGTAACTGGCGGGCCACCAAAGCTCATATGATTATATTCCATCAATGATGTCTTGTCAAATTCGTATCCCGGTTCTGAATTGTACGGACGGATAAAGTAAGCAGTTGGTGTCATATTTGAGTTAAAGATGTGACTTCTATTTCTCCAAAACAATAAAAATCATCAATTTGTATATGGAGCAGCAGAGCACCACGTCTCGACCATAGATTACCTCGACGGGAATTCAACCGCTTCTCGAAAAGTCGAACTGGATCAGAGCCTTCTAAACAAGCTGCATAAACAATTGACCTGTGATTGAATAATCTAGTAGAATTAGAATTGATTACAAATCTTGAAATTAAACAAATTCTTAGAGCATATTCGTAGTGTCTAGATCAACTTCCTACATAGATAAAAAGGTAGACAGAAGATATCCATAAATAAATAAATATATATATATATATATAAAAGAAAAAAGAAGTGAGAAGTGAGAAGGAAATTGTGGATCTTACAAAGCGAGCTCTCTAGCAGCTCTGGGGCTACAAAATCTCCCAGTCTTGTCAACCTTTGGTATCGTTTCTATGGAAGAAACTGAAATAGAATCACGCTCTTTAGCCACGGAATTTTCGGAGAAAGAAGTAGAAGTGCGAAGCAAGGCTTGAGTGCAAAAGTGTGGCACGGAATCTTTTACATAGGGAACGATTGCACTAGTGGGGAATGGGAACCGGCATATTCCAGAAATGTGGTAGGAGAAATGAAAATTAGACCTGAAGCACGGAGACAAAGAGCAAGAATGAAAATTAGACACACTAAGTTAAGTCAAGTTTGTTGGAGATATGTAGAAATCATGGAGCTTAGATCTATACTTTTTCTTGTCTCCTTTTAGCTTTCTTTGGAAAAAAAAATACACGACAGCAACAAGAAAGACAAAAGTTATATGCATACGGCATTATAATTCACCCTTAACTTAAGCAGTTGAGTCAATCAAAATCCTAGTGTACTGGAAAAACACATGAAAAATTTAAGAAGCCCAGATCTTTTATTTTTCTCTTCTCCATTTTACTTTCTTTAGGAAACACTACACAAAACAACAAGAAGACAATTTTTTTGGCATCATAATTCACTCTTACCTCAAGCAGTTGATAAAGCGGTTGAGTCAATTAATATCAAGGTGTCTAGTGCGTCAAAAGAATAAGACTTATCAATTAAATTTACCATAGCCTATCCGATTAGTCTCGTCCAGGCGCCATCTGTTCTAACTTAATTTTAGACTACTAAAGAAAGATTCAACGACGGTGTTTAAAGCAAATGTTACGGTTGCAAGATACAGAGCAAGTAAGCAGTATGAAGTGAAGAAGCAAGCCAGAGGCTATCGTCTTCATTTCACAATTCAAATTGCTATCGTTTTTAATGTCACGATTCAAATGGTTCGTGATCAGAAGAAGGGGAAGGAAAAAGACGATACCTGGTAGCGATAAGTTTATCCAGTCTTGTGGGCGAAACCACCATTGATATAAGTTCCACCATCTTGGCCCTTGGAAAATTTCAAACCTTACGGCTGCTCCAGTTCCAGGAGTCCAGTGTCGATTTTGGATTCTGTATCGGAAACTCTGAAGATGAAAGTTGAGGGTTTTCAATTTTGGAGGGAAAGAGTTTGGGATGGAATCATAGAATAAAGGAAGAGGATGGTTAGGATGCCAAATTTTGGGAAATGGCAGAAGTGTAAAGAGATAAGGGGAGGGGGATGGAGCTAAAGATATGATGAAAAGTGAAAACGCCCCAAATTCTTCAGCCGAGTTTGGTATTCTTTTTATTCATATCGTAGTTTTTAAATTTTATTATAAAAACATTGTAGATTTCAAATTATTTATATCAATATTGTAGTTTTAATTCGTTGGCAGATGTATACGTACACATACAAACTATTTATATCAATATTGTAATTTTTAAAATTTATTTTTTTAAAACTATTTATATCAATATTGTAGTTTTAATATTTAAATAATTAATACTTAAATAAATTTCAATTTCTTAAAAAAAAAAAGAATAAATTACAATAGAATATTCAATTTACTTCAAATATTAAAAAAATGGAAGATAACTTATTTGATTTAAATAAAACAATTAATAAAAGAAAGAAAAAAAAAAGAGAACGGAAGAAAAAAAAATGGAAGGAAAAAAAAGAAAGGGAGAAAGCGGAGGAAAAAAAAATAAAAAGTTGAAAATTGCGTTCCACAATGCTCGAACCTAGGCTCCTTACGTTTTAAAGTAATCAACTGACCAATATGCCAACTGGTATATAATTATTAAAAGTTTGATGATGATCAGTCTCTTCCACCTATTTTTGTCGTCTCTTAGTTGTTTTTTTTGTTTAAAATGCGAGGATTGATCGTCTCTTGAAGAGACAACCATCTCAAACGTGTGTACATGGTCGTCTGTTCAACAGATGACCATCTGCCAACGAATTAAAACTACAATATTGATATAAATAGTTTGAAAACTACAATATTTTTATAATAAATTTTAAAAACTACAATATTAATAAAAAAAAATCCCCGAGTTTGTGCTCAACTTTTTTTTTCCTTTTTTTAATTAGGAAAAAATACCTTTTTTGATCATTGCGTTAGTTTCCTTTTGATTCTTGGGTTTTTTAGCCTCACTGACTTATCGATGGGTCAATTTGCACATAAAACCTCTTTAAACCGATCGATAGACGTTGGTTTGATCAATTTTAGTCGGTCGGCTTGATTTTTCAGTCTCTAATGCTGACCTCTAATTTAAATCATTAATTTTTCAAAGGTCCTTATAAAAAAAATGATTTTGTTTTAAATTTTTTTTTTTCTAAAGCTATCCTAAACATACAATTAATTAGTTTTCTTCTTACACGTTTACAAAAAATGTTTCACTTAAAAAAAAAACATTTTTTTTAGTTCCCTTCACTTTAAAATACTTATTTTAAAAAATATATCAAACACGCCCAAATTTGAGTGTATATAATCACATCTTCTTTTAATAACAAAATTGCTTAAAAATTATTGTCATTTGAACATATCATAAAGATTCATGAATAAATATAAATTTTCAATTTTCTTGGTCCAACTCAGTTAAATTCTGTTATGAATAATCCATAAATAAAAATTTATTCATATTCATTTAAATGGTTTAAAAATTTTAAAAAAAAAATGAACGATCCGTCCTATCTCACTTTTGTTTATTGTGCTCTACAACAACTCAATTCGCTATATTTAGTCTACTAATAACGTGGCAAACTCATCAATTATTCAAATTTCACGTTGAATATATGATTGTTCATATTATTAATAAATGTGTAGAGACGAGTTCTAACCATGTATATAAAAATACACTACAAGTTATCTTATTGATTACAAGGACTAAATTTCCATATTAATAGAACATATAACATCAATGTGAAATAAATTAAAATACAAACATCCCTTCATATGAAATAGAAACCAACAAGAGTAGCAAATACTACACCACAACACAAACTTGACTCATAATACATTTTAAAAAAAATACAATCTTGACTTTTATCTTAAAAAATATATATATTGAAATAATAAGGAAAAGTTTAAGCCATATTTTGATTTTTGAATTTTCATACCTATCATATTTGACAATTCAATTTTTATATTTCAGACCATAAACTTCGCATAAAAAATAATTAAACATTTTCCATCCATTTTTTTCTTTGTAAATCATCGAATTGAAATGATATTTTACTTGACAAATAAAAAGGAGTCAAGTATTTGGATTTCTAAACAAATTATATTATTTTTTTTAAGTACAATAAGTATCAAAATAAAATAAGGCATATATATATATATATATATTTAAAAAAAAACCCCCAAAATAGATGACCTCCAACCTAAAAAAAATGTAGAGATGGAAGAAAAACACAAGAAGCAGCCATTTTTAAAACAAGAACATGACGAATTTAAACCTTCATCAAATTATATAAACCCACGAGAGAGTTTCTGCAGGTAATTTAATTGTGAGAGTCAGCCATGGCAGCTTCTTTCTCGAGCGAGCTTCTTCATCAGTGCCAATTCCGCCATGGAATTAGTACCAAACAGAATCAAATTGTAAAAGCTGTTGAAAATTTGAGCTTTGACATTGCCTCTTTTTGGTGGCAGGCTTGAATAATTTCGCCTACTTTTTGAAGAATTAGAAGAAGAAGAAGCAAAAGACATGGTTAAGTTTAGATTTGAATGAATGAAGAGAAAATGAGAATAAAAATAAGATGAGTTTATGGAATGATGGCAAAATTCCCTCTCTCTTTCGAGGAGATAAATTTTAATGGAATGTTTAATGAGGTTGATTTAAAACATTGTATTTATAGAGCCAATTTTATGCCACAAAAAAAAAAAAAAGAAAAAAAAAAAGGAGTTGAGATTTTAATAATTCATGTACTGGAAAAATGGATAAAACAGCAAAAAGGTAAGATTCCACGATGGCTTCTGCCTGCCTTTGGCAGCTGGCAGCCCAAAGTCCTCACACCATGGCCCATTTTTTTCTTCTTCTTAACAATCGGTTTAATTATGAAAAAAAAAAAAAAAAAAAAAAAAAACCTTCAACTTGTTGAGAGTTAGTTTCAAACTTCAATGCATCTTTATTGTCGACTCTAGACTTTTGAAATTATTTCAAAACAATCTTTTAACCATATGTTTCATGTCAAGGCGTACAGTTCAATTGGTTTAGATATACACCCTTGACAAAAAAAAAATTATATGTTCCATTAAAATGAAGATGAAAAATGATGTTGATGAAGGGAGAAAAAATTTGGAAGTCAAGGACTTTCACATCTCTATCAACCCTGCCTCCCATTCTATTCTTTATCCATTCGAAATTCCCTATTATACTTCGTAGAAATTTCTGCACGAAATTTACAAGGATTGAGCTCCCTTAGTTCCCATTTACTTTTTTGTTTTAGGAAATTATCAATTAAATGATTAAATTCTCGTGAGGATCCCATTCAAATGGACAATTTCTTAGACATCCTAATGAAAAAAAACCAAAAATAATATTTCATTTTAGTCATATAGATTCCTCGAGGAAAAGTAACATCTCTAGGAGTAAACAAACCACATACCAGAAATAAAACTTGGCCTCATTCTCATGATTAATAGATGAAAATTAGGGTTAAGACATAAACAGGGAATGGACAACAACGGAAAAAAAGAATCCAACACAACCGAACTTGGAGACCATTGTTGCTCAATAAATTCCTTACCTTTTGAGGATGAAGATTGTTTTCCTTCTCCACTCAATCATTTTCTTTGTTTTTCTCCCAGCTTCTTTGGTTTCTACTTCACTCTTCTATTATTTTTCTCTCATTAACATTTTTTTCTCGCATAACTTTCTCTCTGGACTCTACTCTCTTTCGACTTTTATTGTATGTGGCTTTACAGTCGAAGAGACTGTTGGTTTTACCAGTGTATGACTTTTCTCGCACTTTGTGACTTCCTCTAAATGATGTCATTTCAACTTTCTAACATTTCAACTTTCTAACCTCCACTTATGCGAGGCCATTTATAATAAAATAAGATTAATTTTATTTGAGAAAAAAACGTTAACATCTCTAAAATGAATGCGCCATTATAAAGAAATTAGATTTGTAATTTTTTAAAAGGTTATGATAATTTTGTAAATAGCCAGCTACAATAACTTATGAGGGACAAAAGAGTGGATGTTTTTTTTAACCCGGGTTCCCTTTTATTATCCAAGGATACTTGGTAATATGAATCCGTATATCATATTACTTTTAAGATTTTTTTTTTCTACATATTTAGTTTCATACTGATAAATATTTTAAATGTCAATGTCGTCTTTTTTTCTTCCTTTTTTTTTTCTTTTTTTTTAGTTCAATGATTGTGAGGTAAAAGAATTAAACCATCGATCTTTAAGATAATAATTTTTTTTTTTAAGATAGTAAATTAGTATCTTATTTACTGAGCTATGCTCGAATTTGTCAATGTCTTCTTATTTCCTTAAAAAAATGTCACAAAAATTAATCAAAATCACATCAACACACTTTCTTTAAGAGTTTGGATTATCATGTAAAACTAATACTAAATGTTTCACCAACAAATATTTGAATGCAGACATTCCTAGATACATTTGTAATTAATTTGGGAGTTCTTATTCAAATTAATGCAGAAACTAAAGAGTAGCGTGAATGTCAATATAAGCGATGCCATAGATTAATACTTGATCAAACTCTGCATCTATAAGCCTGCGATTTTTCACCTAAGATTACAAAAATAGTTGGCGACAATAGATTGCTTAACGTGTTACGTGGAAACCCACGTGTGGAATGTGTCAAACGGATAAAAGTTTATTCTTTTATACATTTTTAAATTAATAATTCATATAATTTCATGTTGAGTTTAAGTTAAATTACAAATTTTGATTGGTTTCAAGTCTTTCAATTTAGTCTTTAAAATTTCTAAACATTTCAGGTCAGTCCTTATAAGCAGAAATCTGTCTCAATTTGGCCTATGATTTAGTTAAGCCTCACAATTGTTCCTTAATTTGTTTTTCTCACTCGAAAAAATCACCTATATCTTTCTATTTTTTACTTGACCATAGACCATAACACAATTTAATCAAATCAATTAGACAAATGAAACAAATCAGCTCATTGCCACAAAAGAAATGTGTTGATACAATAAAAACGTAGATGCTTGGTAAGATTTGACTAAAATATAAAAACTAAATTGAAACTTTTAAAATCATATAGACTAAATTGAACAAAATTCATACTATAAGAACAAAATTGAAACTTTTGAAATTATTACGACACAAAATGATACTGAAGTGTAGACCAAATTTGTAATTTAACCAATGAATAATGTGGACAATCGAAAAGCATTTTACCTTTCTGGTCCTGCACTATTGGGTTTAGAGATGTCCACGGGACGAGACGGGACCGAAGAATGGCTTCCTTGTCCCCGACCCACCCCCATTTCAATCTTCGTCCCAGCAAAATTTTCCATTTAATTTTGCGGAGAATGATATAGGAGAATTTGCAGGGATCGGATTCCCCATAGGAAATAATTTCCCATTTATGATTTTTCATTTTTTAAAATTTGATTGAATAATTTTTTTTTTAATTCTATTTAAATTGTTAATTCTTAATAAGAGATTTCTATTTAAGAGAATGTTTTTTAATTTTTTTTAAAAAAATAATATTTAATAAAAGTTTGAATTTATGGTTTATTATATATAAATTTTAAAAAAAAATAAATATAAAAATAAATATAAAAAAAAATAAAAAAAAAATAAAAAAAAAATAAAAAGAAATCAAGGCGAGGACGAAAATGGGAATGTATTCCCGTTCTCATTTAGCTAACGTATTTCCTACTCTCTCTTCCATTCTCCGTCTAAATGGAGAGGGGCGGTCCCTGCAGAAAAAACGGATCTCTAATCGAATTTAAATGACAGACACTGGGCGGTGGATTGGTCATGGCCGACCCACGAAAGCCCAGCTGTTATTTCAACTACAATCATTAAATTTAAAGTAAAGAAAGACTTCGACAACACTGACAATCCATAGTCAAGTCAATCTCTTAGTCTCCCTAAAAAAAGTACATTTATATACCATCTCTACAATATTTCATTGCAAGAAAATTCGTAGTATTTTAAACAACTCGTAATAGTTGAATTTGACTATGCAAAATTCTGAATTTAGTGTCAACGAAAAAAATTAATCAAACAGTGAGATTCCAAACAGCTAAAGCATTGAATTAATACCGTACATTGATGAAGAATGAGACATGTTTGACTGTTTTGGAGGTGGAAGTCAGTCTCCAACTCGCCTCTTTGAGATGCGAGGTTGTTTCTTCAATCTCTTTATTTCACAAATTCACACTGCTGAGCAGAATCACGCACGAATGCAATCCCATAAACACAGTTGAAACTCTCAGCAGATGACTTGGTCTTTGTCATGTCACATTGAAACTCTAGTGTTGTTAATGGCATGTTTGTTTGGAAGTGACTTTAGAATGACCAAAATCACTTTTGTCATGTCTTTTTAGTGATTTTGGACCTCACAAAAATAATTTTGGTCATTCCAAAATCACTCTCAACATATCCTAAGACCAAAACAGAAAAAACACACAATGAGGAAGCAAAATCTCTCTAAATGACTCTGATGAGTTGTGATGCAAAAATTGCAATGAAAGCAGGTCTAAAGAAGCCATCATTTACTTTTCTTAATGTGGAATGCTAACTGGTGTTACACTCTGAAGAAGATTCCACAGAAAAAATACAGAACTTAATGAGGAAGCAAAATCACTCTAAATGACTATGATGAGCTGTGATGCAAAAATTGCAATGTAAAGGAGATCTAAAGAAGCCATCATCACTTACTCTTCTTAATGTGGAATGCTAGCTGATGTTACAGTCAGAAGAATATTCTGAGGGATCTTCTTCAAAAGAAGCATTACCATCTAGGACCTCCAGATTGTAAGCTTCCCATTCATCTTCTTCATCGCTGTCGATATCGGTTGCCCTGTATCTTCTTTCTGTAAATGCAG
Source organism: Trichosanthes truncata (assembly GCA_033996785.1). Taxonomy (NCBI): domain Eukaryota; kingdom Viridiplantae; phylum Streptophyta; class Magnoliopsida; order Cucurbitales; family Cucurbitaceae; genus Trichosanthes; species Trichosanthes truncata. The sequence continues at coordinate 20,282,200 of JAWPNB010000008.1, read as the reverse complement.
ATGCTTGTCTTCTTTGCAGGCGCAGGACATGCATGATAACATCTGGAGTAAGGGTCACCCGTGAGTGGTCTTCTCTTCCTTGCCTGTTGGACTCCATTATCTGGTCAATGATGCATGTATAGTAAGATCTCTAGGGAAACTGAAGAAGTTCTAAATTCCATGTCTCATTTCTTAAAAGTTCATAGTTTGTCATGTCGTTTGCAATTGAATATTCACCTCTTTTTTATGAATGCGAATGTATCAAGTACGAGCAAGTTTTATTAGTATAATTTATTTTCGATTCAAAACAGGCAGGTAGCAAATCATTTATAGAAGAAAAAAAAGGAAGAAGGGAAGAAGAAAACAAGTAACGGCAGCTAAACTAGTTAGGGAGAGCATTAAGAATATGTATAAAAGATTAAAGGTTAACTTACAAGTTTAGTTTTTGAACTTTCAAGTTTATGTCTAAAAGACCCATAAACTTTAAAAGTTTTTTTTTTTTTTTTTTGAAACTGGAATATATAAACCACGCAAACCACAACAACTACAAACCCGGATTCCTCTCGAGGATGAGGGAAAGAACATCCTCTGGAAAACCATCTTTCCAGACCAAAGAGCACTTTGAAGAAGATGCCAAAGCTGCTAACTCATGCACGGCTTTGTTCTCCTCTTGAGGGATATTACAAAAAAGAATGGAATTTACACCCTTAGCTAAAAGAAGAATATCCTCAACAACAAAACTAACTTCAGAGAGATCAGAGAGATCAAGATCAGAGTGGTTCAAAAGATTAATAACCTCTCTCGAATCAGACTCCACAATCAAGGAGGAACACGTTCTTTCCCCCAGGAAAGGACTTTAGTCAATTTTAAAAGGTGTCTAATAAGTCGTTGAACTTTCAATTTTGTATCTAATAGGTTCCTAAACTTTAAAAATGTATCATAGGTCCCTGAACTTGCAATTTAGTGTCTAATAAGCCCCTGACATATTCAAAAAATTTAAAAGTTAACTTATCTATTAGATATAAAATTGAATTTTATGTCTAATAGGACTCTAAACTTTCAACTGTATCTAGTAGGTCCATGAATTTTAAAAAATGTTGAATAGGGCAAAAACCTATTAGACACAAAATTACAAATTCATAGACCTACTACACACAAGGTTAAAAGTTTAGAGACTTATTAGACATTTTGTAAAGTTCAAGAACCAAATAGACAAAAATCTAAAAGTTCAAAGACCTATTACACACTATTAGACACTTTTTGAAGCTCAGGGATCAAATAGACACCAACTTGAAAGTTCATAGACTAAACTTGTAATTTAACCAAGATTAAATATACAACAACCTATCGGGCTTAAGCTTTTGAGCTCAATGATGAACATAAGCTTATAATAAACTTCTAGTAATGGAGGGAACAACATGAACGAAAGGGACAAGGCACTCGAGAAAGGTGATATTACTTGTTCTATATCGTCAGGCAGTGGAGGAACATCACAGGCCATGGGAGTCCAGATCTTTACATTATTTTCAATCCCACAAGTGGCAAGAACAGGCAGATGCGGATGGGGCTCGATATGATTTACAACATTTCGATCACCCACCATTAACTTCACAAGTACAGCTCCCTTCTTCTTCCAAATATATATGTGACCACAATCAGAGCCACTCACTACATATTCTGCATTGTGGCCATAGAAATTCACACCTTTAACTGTTGCTGAATTTCTATGTCCTGAGTAAACCAGTGGCCGTTTAAGTTTCAGCAACAAATTCTCAGATGAGACAGTTAATGGTGAGGGGCCTAGCCCCATATTCTTCTGAAACAAATAAATAAGCTCGTCACTGTAAGTTATTAGCAGCTCACTTGAATTTGAGAAAGCCAATCCTGTGATGTGGAAATTGTTGGTTTGGATCAAATGGTGTGGGCAGAAAGTATCAAGAAATCTATCAGAGCGTCGGCAGTTTCTCATATCATACAAACGTGCATATTCATCCGAACCACCCAATGCAAAGTGATTTGGATTTCTTGGGTCAATTACAATAGCATTCAGTCCAACACTTTTAGGAGGCTGCTTGCTTCTTGCAGTAAAGGAGGTGCAATAGAAAAGCTTTGTTGCAGAAGTATTGCGCAAATCAAACTGCAATTTGAATAAACAGGCAATCCACATCATAAATGGAAATGACAAGCTTCAGTACAGCAGATTCACTTACATGCTGCACAAGACCATCTTCGCCACAGCTGTAAAGTATGTGTGGGCTTCCAGGCTCCACAGCAAGTTCATGAACAGAGCCTTGATGCTCCCCCAACATGTTTGTAACAACTCTGCCATCATCCAAGACTTGCCCAAGTCTTACCTGCATGAGAAAGAAAAAATAAACATTGAAGTTGATAGCATCCCTAACTTTTAAAAGAGTAGAGAATACAAGTTGGGCCAAAACCATATGCCCCCACATACCTAACTCCAAATTGGTATACAATATGGAAACTGCAGACGTAATATGAACAAAGAAATTGCTCTAGTATAACCAAATCAATCTTCTGTAATTTATAAACATCAACGCATTAATTTTTCAATACACACCTTCCGCTCTGACTATCTGGCAGTATCATCAGCAAAACCTGATCTTTTGTCCGTACATAATAATTAAGTTATTTTTTACCCATCCTGGAGCGGGAATAAAGGCAAAAGTAGACCAAAAACGACGCTGAAGTCATGAGAAAGAATATAATTCATGATGTAAGAGTGACTTTTGCATGGAAGCTAATGGTAAAAACAATTGCATATCGATAAGGACTGGCCAGGAAAGATTCCAAGTTACAAATATTTCTTTCTCAAAGCCTAAGAATCCACGTTATTTAACTAATCTTTTATGCCAACATTAACTGAAGTCCATTAACATGCAAGGGAATGGAAGACGCTCAAGACAAAAAAAAAAAAAAAAAGCTACACTGACAACTGACCTAAAAATGAACAAAAACCTAAGTAATAGTACCCCTTTTCTAGGAAAAATTATTCAACGTGGCCGCAACATTGCAGTGGCTCCCCTCTAAACCCTTGGATGCACGATTAAACCACACTTTTTGGTTTCTCTCCTAGCCATATTATTCCAGCCTCTTTGAATAATCTCTTTTTTTGAGGGGGGGAAAAAAGTAAACCAATTGACACAAGCAACAACAGAAAGGTATCAATTGCAAGATATGTAACTTCATTGAAACAACGAGGAACCATTGTACAAAATCACCTTTCCATCTGCAGCCGAAGTTACTATTTTCTGATCATCAGTGAATGGCATAATTTTGGTTTGGAATATGTTATCCAGGTGACCAGAAGGATACGAAAACCTCTCAGAATTTCTTGCCCAATCCCACAATATGACTTTGCTGTCATCGGAACCGGACACGAGAAGATCACCAGTTGAATTAAACTCTACAGCGTTTACACAGCCATCGTGACCGTTTAACTTCTTTTCAAGATTCAGCTGCTTTACAATAATCTGCATTAAGTTCGGTAAATAAGATATGTTGCACTAACAGGCGATTCAAAATTAAGAAGAAAATCGAACGAAGAAGTGACCTAACTACTCGGGATTCCAAATTTAGCTATAACTGGATGGATTGATTCCTCTTTTAAGGTATTGAAAGTAAAACAGGAAAATCGGATCCAAATTGAACATAGAAATTTCAAGAACCTCTGAAGCACTGAGTCTGCGAGAGAAGTTTCTTGGTCGAGCAATACCAATTTCTCTATTGCGAATTCCAGAAAACTCGCAGTTCATTCCTTCGTGACAAGAATTCATCGGAGAGAATTTTTCCCACATACGTATTTCAGTTTTTTCCCGAACAAAACGAATTTCTAAAGAAGGATGCTATGCTGCCACCGCTACTGACAAAAATTTTGCAAATACGAGCTGCGACGCCGCCACGTGTCGAATTTTAAGGAGTTTGATTTTTTTTTTTTTTTCCTGATGAATGGGTTTCGAAATTAAAATTGAGTTAATTTACATATTTAATCGTGCGTCACATACATATGTCAATAAATGCTTTAACGATTAGAACTATGCTGAATTGGCATGATGTATCTACAACTTAATAAAATTTCAATACATTTTTTTTTAGTTCAAAAAAAAAATTCAATAAATATTTAAATACTAATAATGATGTAACATATCTGTTGAATTAACTTTTAAAATTAGGCAACTAGCAAAATAAAATGACATGTGCAATATATACTCCTTTTAAATTGAGGTATTAAATTTTTTTTCTAAGCTATCATTATAAATCATCTATTAGTCTTAATAGTTAACACATGTTCCATTCAACACTTTTTGTTTTTGAAAACCCAAAATTTTCTAATATGATGGAAGAAAAATGGGATAGGTGAAATCAATATTTCATAGTCCTATTATGCAAATCAAATGCTTAACTCTTTCCCTTCACCCATCATAAATGATATCTACACTCTACTGTGAAATTGAAATGGGCTAGAAGAATAAACATAATTACAAATAGGCCAATCTAAACATAGTTTAATGAATAAGTCACCAATTAACATTCTATAGGTGGATGGTTCAATCTCTTATCACGCAATTGTTTAACTAAAATATATATATATATATATATATATATATATGTGTGTGTGTGTGTGTGTGTGTGTGTATGTATGTATGTATAACTACAAACAGATGGCATATTATTGTAAAGGAACTTCAAATGGTAAGATCTTACAAATATATTTGTGGAAACCTCTGAGAGCAATTAACAATTACATTCTGACAATAGAAATAAAGGCACAAGTACCTGAAAAAAAATCACACAAGCTTTTGTGCGTTCATTTTTATGTAAATTCCTACTCAAGAACCCAAATACAGGAAGAACTACAAGATGTGTGATAGAAGATATCCCCAGCTCCTCTTTACATCAACTGAACTAAGCCTCAACTTTTGATATAAAAATATGAAAGGAAAGAGGGGAAAAAAACAGAAAAGAAAAGGAAAAAATCTATATCTCCAAGAAAGATTGCCATGGTTGTAAGCTGAACCCTTTTCACGTGAGCAGATCCAAAGAATGAGCTAGGATTCCATGTTTCTAAGTCAAAATCGGGGATCGCAACTGTCAGATCAAAGTATCACTAATACTCTGCCAAACAAAATGGTTTCTTTTTTTTTTTCTATAAACGTTAGTTCTTTAGGTCCCTCGCTCGGCCTCCTTCTACCTCTTGGCCTTTCGAAGAACTGCGATGAGTCGCTTAATCTTCATCCTCGTTGATGGAGGCAAAGGAAAAAGGTTTGAACTTGTAGCCATCACCATGGTAGAACTTATTTTGAAACTCAACCCAATGAAGACGTAAGGCATGAAGGAAGGCACTAAGGGTCTCCATCATAAGAAGTATGAATGCAGTGGCAAAGGAAAAAACAGCTAAACCAATCAGCCGGATGACAAAGCTGTCATACCTATTATATTGCCAGAACAATATCAGTACTAGAACATGGCTGACATTCCATAAATACAATAATTTGGTTTCGTATCGAGCAGCATAGTAAATTCAAAAATTAGAAGAAGAAACCGTTTCATTTTTTTGTTTAGCTATGCCCCTCCCTAGAAAATTTTAACCAACCAGTACGTATATGTGTTTAAGAGGAGATAAATATATGCCACGTATTTTACGAGTTTAAAGATCCGTTGTATTTCCTTCATTATGCATGTTGGAAGAGGTGAGTATTAAGAATCATAATAGCAAAGAGAAGGAAATCTTAAACTTACCCCCAAGCTAAGAGAAGTACTTTCTCATAGAAAACTGTTGACAGTTCTGAGTGCGCCAAGCTGTACAAAGCAACAAAAATATAAGGCTCAGCTATTATTTTTATTTTATTTAATTTTCGAAGCTCAGATACATAGTTGTATAATTATGAGAGGGATGGAGGTTCCAAAGAAATAGCGACAACACCATAGGAGTACCTTAAAGCCCAAAGTCGGAGATACGATGCTGTATTTGAAACTGCACCCAAGACAAATTCTATGGAGTGAATCATTTGGTGAACAAAGATCTCACTAAAATTGAAGTCCTCCTGGTGTTGCCTTGCTGAATCAGGTTCCACCTCAAGATCTATCTCAGAGGTTCCAAGCATCCCATAAGTACGACCTTGAAATCTCTGGAATGTATCATTAGGTAAGGGGATAGAAGTATTAAATCATCCAAAAAAGTATATTTACATAACTAGCAAAAAAAATCTAACTCTGAAAGGAAACAAATACCAGCTTGACTAATCAGAAGACAACATTTTAAAACAATTCAAAAAGGCTGTCTGTGATACCACAGAGTATTAAAAGCTGTAAGATCCAGCATACCTCTGTGTGAATCTTTTTCAAAATAAAGGGTTTAGGAAAAAGCATCCAAGGCACTGCAACTATAGCCAACATCAACAAGATAATCTGCAATAGTGAGCATTACATAGGTCAAGGCAGAACATTAAGTTTACATGGTCAGCAACAATAGAGACCAGAGTTAGAGATCTTACTTGAAGAGGTCTTTGGCCCCAAAACAATTCGTTCTCACCAAGATCATCAAATGGGCTTAAAAACATGTAAATCATCACATGGTAGAGGTCTGCTTGAGATCCAGTGCACCACTTGATGACAATGAGAAGAGAGAGATATCCAAAAAGGCTGTTAAGAAAGATCACTTGTGGTACAAACTGGTACCTGATAATATAACATAGAAAGAGTTTCTTTTTAGTCTGCTTCCCCTCTTTAAAGTGTGACAGAAATTCATTTTAAAAGGAAGGACAAACGTGATAAACTGAAGGAGAAAACAGAGACCTGATATCAAGTGAGCTTCCAATAAAACGTGCATTAAAATAACTTAATATAATCCCTAAGTTCATTTGGGCAATACCCAACAAGATAGACATCTTCATTTTAAGAGAGTTCAGAAAAGGAAGTTCTGAACGACTTCCTCGCCAACTCGGGTCAACACCAAATGGATAGGGATCACGGTATTTAGCTAACCCAACAGTGTGTGCATCACTGCCAATGACCAACAAAAATTAATATCATCAAATGATAAACGATAAACAACCATCAGTATAAACTGATACTAGATTGTTTATTTAACCTTAAAAATTATAAAAGATAACAAAGAATTACCTGCATGAATTATCTCGACACTTGTAAGCAGACGCACCAAATATATGATACGGAACAGAGAAGAACTCATTGTAGATTAACCCACAATAAATTGAAAATAGGGACATCAAAAGAAGAACATAGCGTCCACCAAATAGCATCTCCATAAAGCTACCTAATTTCTGGTAACAATTACATATGTATATTAGGTAATGTGAGACCACACATAGGATACCTAATTACAAAATAGGTAGTCCAGAGACGATTTGTTATCTATTCAAACCAGGTAGATTACTGAAGCAATCTAATAATGTTCCAGACCAAGTAGCTATTTCAGTTAAAACAGTTCTCAGATAATAATTATTAAGTAATCATCAAATTCAAACCATTGTCATCCCAAAAGGTTAGTTGCTCTAGATGTTCCTCTAAAAGATGAGTGTCATCCAAAGGTGAAAAGAACCATTTAAGGGTTGTGGATAGGATATGGTAGTAAAGACCTTTTTGGCCTGTTTTGTCAGCAGGTTTATTGGATTGGAATCAGAAGCAATGAATTGGTTAAAGATCCATTTATCCTCTCACCTCATGGCTCTACTTCATCATTTTCTCCCTTTTCTATCCCTATTCCAATTGAAGTTTCAAATGATTGATTGAAAAGATGGTGGAAGATGTTGCATTAGCATGCAGCTCTCTAACTGATATGTAAGCAACTCATCATCTCGGTTGATGATAATAGTGGAGGAAGGTTGACATGGTCACATGCTTTAAGAACTCCCCGGGTGAGTGTTTGTTATAGCATCAGCTTCACAAGTGCTTTTTGAATAAAAGCTAGTGATAATCTGCAGGGTATGTTAATTGATTCGACAGATTTCATTCATCTACACTGAAATAACTAACAATGAGGATCCTCTTCAATTGTTAAAGAAATTTGATTTGAAAAAATATGAAGGATATATATAATATCATTGAAGAATGTTGGGTTCGAAGGCAACGATTTTGTTTCCATAAGAGTTAAGAAAATGAAATTCAAAGAGTCTCATGTTTAAAAATGAAACACAATTTTCTGCCAACATTTTCTGCAAAAAGTTTTTAAAAGGAAAAAGAACAATAAAACAAAATCAACGTTTTATGTTCTCCAGTGTTCTCTGTCAATGACTAATTGTATTTGCAATGTTTTGAAAATGATTTTTGAGGTTTAAGCCTTGATGCTTGATTCAAGAGAAGCTCCAAGTAGCCTCAAAGTCTACGCTTGTTTTCGGATCAGAAGAGGCTTAGCCTCTATGAGAATGCACAGAGGCTCGATGTCTTTATGCCTAATGTAAAGGTCAATGTTTTAAAAAATTAAAGGTGGCCTTGAGGCTTTTTTCTGGAAGCTTCAATTTAAATTTAAAAAAATATTAATAAAAATTCATAAAAATGTATAATCAGGTAACTAAATATAATGATCTCAATTGTCGCTTGCTTAAATAAAGATTCTAAAAAATCGATCTTCTTTTACAAAGGAAAAGTCATGTTCTCTAACAAGAAAAATTCTGTCATATTGTGGTTCATTTGGCTAGAAAGAAATAGGACATTCATAGGGCTATATTATAGATCATGGGCTGATATTTGGATTTAGTGCATTTTAGCACTTCTCTTTAGGCTCTTAGCTCATAAAAACTCATAAAAATGTATAATCAGGTAACTAAATATAATGATTTCAATTGTCACTTGCTTAAATAGAGATTCTAAAAAATTGATCTTCCTTTACAAAGGAAAAGTCATGTTCTCTAACAAGAAAAATTCTGTCATATTGTGGTTCATTTGGCTAGAAAGAAATAGGAGGACATTCGTAGGGCTATATAGATCATGGGCTGATATTTGGATTTAGCGCATTTTAGCACTTCTCTTTAGGCTCTTAGCTCTAATATGTTTTCTGATTATCCTTTACTTTTGATTGCCAAAAGTTGAGTTTTTTTCCTTTTTTTTTTTTTTTTTTTTTTTTTAGTAATTCCCACTTCTTGCTTTGGCCTTTTTCCTTTTTAGGCCTCCTTTGTATTCAAATGAATGTTGGTTTCTTGTAAAATAAATAAATAAAGATTCTTAAATGCATTAAAATTCTTATCATATGCTTTTCTAGTCCTCGTTTGCAAAAATAGTAATGGATTACCACAACTCATGGTGTATTAGCATTAAAGTTTCATATTTTTAAAGAAGCAGCAGCAAACTAGAATTATTCTTCTAACCATTAGTAAAAAATTTAAAACATAATTATAATCTTGAAGAAAAAGATTGTCTACCTGATTATTGAGCTTACTTTCACGAGCTATAAGAAATAAAGCGCCAAGCAACAAGCATATTCCATGACCCCAATCCCCAAACATCACTGCGAATAGGAACGGAAATGTAATAACAGTGTAAACTGCAGGATTTGCTTCTTGATATCTAGCAACACTGCAATTGCAAATTAGAATGTTACACTCAAACTATAATTAGTAGAACTAGAATTATAATAAATATGACGAAGAAAGTATCTACTAGACCATGCACACACTGTAATTCCAATTAGTAAGTATATATCACCATTGAAGACTTAAAGCATATAATTTATCCAAAACAATGTGTTCCACAAATTTAGTGTTTACAAGCCACGTAGATGCTGCAAGGACCATAAAGGAGGATGATACAACATCCTAATACTTGCACCGATACAAGCACTGGAACATCATTGCACTTACTGCCCAAAGAAGGACATTAACTAATACGAGCGACCTAATCATCCCCTCTACCTAGATGTCATCCTAGATTGTATTGTAATTAGGATTTCAAGGTATGGTGTAGAACCCACATCAGTGTTGCATTTTTTATTCCAGTTCACAATTTTTTCTGATTTTTCCCAAGATTGCCGAAGATGTAGATATTTTCGTTGCAATTTTCATAGATTGAAACCTCAATACCTGTCAACACAGATATATTTCTCTTACTCATTCTGTTTTGCTTGCAGGATGTGAAAGGGAGCTTACTAGTTATTACAACTTATAAAAAAAACTAATTTAGGCTTCATTTCATAACCATTTTGTTTTTTTTTTTTTTTTTTTTTAATATTAAGCTTATAATACTACTCCCACTAATATATTTCTTTGTTTTGTTCTCTACTTTTTAAGAATGTTTCCAAAATCTGTGCCAAATTTTAAAAATTAAAAATTAAAAAAATAAATAAATAAATAAATAAAAGTTTTGGAACTTGTTTTTGTTTTTGAAATTTGGCTTCTAATTCAAACGTGTGTTTTTAAGAAAGATAAAACATATGTGAAAGAAATTGAGAGTAAACAAGTATAATTTTAAAAACAGAAAACTAAAAACAAAATTGTTGTTAGACACGACCTTAATATTTCAAACTCGACAAGAAACTCACCCATAGGCATCAACAATTTCCTGAAAAGCACTTGTCAAACGGTTTGTTCTAAAATATGTAGGAGGGGATTCAACAGTATCCATCACATGAAATATTATGCCCACTTGTGAACTGCTATCAAATGTTGCTCGTTGCAGTGCCTCTTGAATCTGCCAAATATTAAGGAACAAAAAATCCTATACCGTTAACTACAGAAAGGTTCCACGAAATAGGACAACAAACAATATGTTCAACTGCAAAGTTCGGTTAACCACTATCACAAAGTAATGTTGTAATGTATTAGTGTAACAAGCTACCTGAGTTTTTGCAAAGATTGGGCACCAGCCTTCTCCAACAAGACATTTTTTAGTGACATCAAAATTCAACATGTTCAATGTATCATATACAGCCTTTTCCCTTCTTACCTGAGAAAAAATAGGACGCACAATATCACAACAATGAACAATTTACAATTCTCCACATCTGCGCGCTTCCAAAATTGAAAGAACTTTCAAATCAAGAGAGAAAAGTCACTCCTACCCCTTACCATATTCATCCATTTAATCAAGTGAAACCCTATTGATGCAAGAGCCTCATTTCGGTGACGGATCCCAGCATCTAAAGTGGCTTCAAGTTCAGTGAGGCGAGATGAAACCTGCAGCCAAAAGATAATTGAGGGGTCAACAATACTTTTGTGATGAAAATCAAATAAATGTGTAGAAAGTTGCAGAATTAAATGCATTAATAAATATATTTTAAATATTTCTAGCCAATACTATTGATAGTGGGCCAAGATTTAAATCCTTTCAAGTAGAGATTAATCGTTTGTCATTGATGCATTACCTATTCAAATAAGGGGACTGCAGAATGAAGTTCTCTAGAGTTTTATTAGAACCAGAAACATATTTTTTCCTCCAAAGTAAGAAAGACGAAATATAGGTCAACTATGCAATTTTTTTTCAACAACCTTTCAAAAAAGCAACTCACTTCTCTAGTTATCTGCCTTTGTTTGGTTATATCTTCAGGAACAGGATAGCAATTCGCTCCAAAAGCCTCACAGATCTTCAAAACTTTATTTCTGGCCTGCTCCCCAGAGAAAAACACTACAAATACAGTTTTCTCAACCTGCAATGATAAGCACATAGGTATAAATAACAATGACTTACTGCAAATATTTATTTCAAAAAATATTTGATAAAAGTGCTGGGAATTAGAAACATTTGTTTTCAAACATTCCACTTTCTCCATATGAAGACTGGGAAAACAAATTTCAAAAGGGTTTCCCATTGGTATGAACCTAGTTTTCTTTGTAAAGTACGTTGATGAAACTTGTTACATGCAATTTTCTTTCTTGGTTCCTTCAGAAAATTCTCAAAACAGAAGACATCTCACAATAAATGATGCAAAGGCACCTGGTTAATAAACAATTTTTAAGGAAACCAAAAGTTCAACAAAAAGCATCATTTCATGATAACTAACCACAACAAAGCAGATGGGAATATGCATATAAAAAGGGATCGCACAATAGGCCTGAATCCTAAAACCAAAAACAAGTCAAGAGTATGGAGAAGACCATTTCCGTAGATATGGGATCCATGATCTGTACATCTGCTGGTGCCTGATTGAAAAGCATATTGCCCCTTGTTGCACGGAACAGCATCCTTTCAAATCTAAGAACTTTGGATTTACAAATAATTCCACAAATAAATCTCAAACCAGATTGGCTGGACGGTCCAGGTCTCATTTCCTACAAAATAATGCAAGTATCAGATAGCCTTGCATAGGAGCTACATTAATTAAAGTAAGGAAAATCTACCTGTTCAAGTAATAATCCATCCTCAACATAGTTATCATTCAAGAAAACATTTTCATTCAACTCCCTTTCTTCTGAAACTGAATGGCTATTACTGGACACCAGAAAGACGCTTGCCTGAAATTGCAAGACAAAATAATATTAAAGCTACCCAAAAAAATTTGAGAAAGATCAATTGTTGGTCTCTACTAATTTAAGTTCTAGGGATAAAAATATTATAAGATTGTTACATTACCAAAACCAAACTCATAATTCATGAAAAAAATTAAGGAGAGGATCAAGAGGTCAAGCAATTTACCTTTTGCAATACCATCTTGAATTCTAAGAGTTCATTATATGACTGTCGAAGTTTCTCACTGTTAGAGTTCATTTCAATCAGCTCATGCTCATGATCAGCTAGTCGTATCTGACAATAAAGAAACAAAGAAAACGCCATTAAATGCTGAAAGAAAGCAGTCTTGACAGACTAAAGAGACTGTTTCGTCCTGCCTTCAGGCAATATTTGCAATTTGGCATTGTTGTTTGCAGTTGCACTAAATCATTAAGGGCATGTTTATCACATCAAAATTCTTCTGGATATGTATGGAATGACATCGAGATACCTAGCTTGTTGTGCAACCATCTATTGAGTCTCATACATCAACTCTTGAATACCATATAAACTGGAATCTTGTCCTCACGCCCACCGACATTCCACTAAAGACAGTGGATTTTGAGCTACTCTCCTTCTGCACATTCATTTATTTCCAAAAGTTTCCATTTCCTTTATTTATTCATTTATTTATTGGTACACAAGTGAAACCAATAAAATAAATCAAATTAGATTGAGGAATATAGATTGAATTGATATTGATAAATTAAATTAGTTTGGATTAAATTTCTCATTCTGATAACACTCATGATTTAAATTGATGTATTTATAATAACTAACGAATAAATCAGAAACTAATTATTAAACTGTGTAAGATTTATAGATATATAAACCGTTAAGAAACTATATAATTTTGTTTCATTCCATGAATAGTTAATTACGTTTATCTATTCAGTAGATAACTGTTAGAAGATTATGTAACTACTTCTATTTCCTTCACATTGCAAGAGAGAAGTTTGATATAACATTCTTTGAAACATAATTACTAGTTAGTTAATGTATTTATGGTGTTTTTCATTAAAAAAAAGTATCAAGTGAAATAATTTGTTGTTATATATAAAACTCTAGACGTGGTAAAGGTTGAGAAAGACAATTTATTTCCATATTCGGTAAGTGAGGCTATATACTTTGAAATGAGCTATGGTTTTGCAAACAATGCATTATCGGAAACAAAACAAAATTGGAGCCTTTTTTCTGAAAAGAAATAGACCTTTCATTTAAGAAAATGAAAGAATAAAGAGGGGAGGGGTTCACCAAATCAGGAGGCAGGGAAAGGACCTCATCAATGAAAAACCCCAACATTATAGATCATTTTTCATAAACAAAGTTTACAAAAGGAGCACAAATATTCATAGAATTTTGAGTCCTCTAACAATATTTTCTAGCTAAACCAGCATCGCAATCATGAAATTCTCAAGCAGTTGTATGGGCACTTTACATAACCTCCAACTAGTCAAGCATTTGAATGAAGAGGCAGAAAAGGGGAATGCTTGAAATCTACCTCTAAATCCTCTAGCTCAATATGTTCTTGAAGAATTGGTCGTGTAGATGCCAGTACACCAGCTTTACTGATTTGATCTTTGAAAAATCTTAACTTCCTTGACATCTCTGCACATCGCTTTACCTGTGAAAATCTCTCAAACAATAAAACAACTAATATTTATGAACATTTGAGATGAAATCATGTGTAGACATGTTGAACATAAAAAGGAAAGTTCAAAATCAATAAGTTAAAATAACTCAAGTGACACCTCAATTAATAATATGTTATAAAGCACTAATAGGCAGTTTCCAATATAGGGATTGATCTCCATCAGTTGATAGGATGGGGGTTGAATTCAAGAAGGAAAATCATTAACTAAAGCAAAAACAAAACAAAAAAAGTTCAATGACATCCACAAAGAACCTGTCAAATCTGGAAATAAATCATGTACAGAAAACAGTACTCAGTAAAGTTTGGAATTGGATGTTGCAGAAAATCTATCAAATCTGCTAACAATCAGTTATGAATGGTAGAAAGCATCCATGTGACATACGTTGCTCTTCACAAAGTATAGTACAAAGTATAGTTCTACCTGGTTAACAAAGGTTCTCTGGAAAGGACTTTTTTCCACGTTTAACTGCCAAGGAGGAAAAGAAAAATGTGATTTGAAAATTGTATCCGACCAACAGCAAAAAGAATAAAGTATGGTCCCCAGCATATTCATGACCATTAAGAGACAAGCAAATCGAGTTACCTCTAAAACATTTTATTAAACAGAAATTATCTAGCATGACAATTTGAATAGTGCACAAACAGTCAAATGCATAAAACCTCCCCATTACGCATTCTAAATGCTGCACTGTCAACGCATAAATCCAACTGGTGACTTGTGGTGCAATTCAGAGATCGTGGAACCTATACACAAATTGCATTGAACATACTCTCACACATTGACTGGATTTGCACCAACTCTTGAGCAACCAAGTAAACCTACTAACTAACATTAGAGTTTTATAATCATCTAAATTTCTAGTAACCGCCAATAAATCTAAATTCATAGTGTTCAATTCGTTTAAAGGAAAGGCGGAGACCACAAGTAAGAACTGAGAATTCAACGGCAAACCGGTAATTCTTCCGCGGAAACACTGATAAAACACAATAAAGACGCCTTAATCTTGACATCCGCGCTAAATTTTCATCAATTGCAGTGAAGAGAGCACGAAAACACAACACAAGTCTCCTCCATCAATTTGATATCAAACAAAATGACATAATATACAGATTAAAACAAGTACGATACGACGAATTGGAAACATACATCTTTAAATTGAAGGATGCCAAGCTCGCCAAGGTACGAAATGGCTCGATGAGCGGACTCAACGGGGATGATAAGCTGGACAAAAGTCATCTTCTCGGAACGCATCAGATCCATGGTTGGTATATTGTCTAAGAAGTCGTCCATGATTGTTTCTTCCCGGAAACGAAACAGAAACCGGCGCCGGAGGTTTGAGATCTGTTCTCTCTCAGATCTGAAGCTCGGTTCCACAGTCCCTTGGTCCGCGTGGGGTAGGGAGAGTGAGATTTCTGGTGCGTCAATTCTTCAGTTTTCCCCTTGCAACTGCCATTACTAAAGGGGCGAAGAATTTTTTTGTATAAAATGAAATAAACGCTTTTTTTTCTAACGTCGAACCAATTTGTAATTTGTAAACGAATGTGGTCGCAAGCCCAAGAAATGCTTCCATATTGATGGCACAAGCGATGTAATTTGATTCCTTGATGCGTCTAAACAGTGGCGTCTAGAATACTTAACTAGAAAATTATTTAATTATTTGATGCATAAATCTACCTCTAAATTTTTAGTTCAACAATTACGGTCTAGAGAATTAAATTATTAACCTTTGAAATTGTAAGATATGTCTTAATCTTATTTATTGAGCTAGGTTGAATTTGACAAATTTATATCTAATGAATTAAAATAAATTTATTTAACTTCTTTTAGAAAAATATTTAGTTTAAAAATGACTCTAATAAAATGTTGCCAACAAAAGCATAGCTCAACTGGCATAAAGTATGAGTTTATGATCAAGAGGTAATAGGTTCGAATCTCCCATTCTCAAATATTGTTAAATTCAAAAATGACTCTAATAAAATATTAAACTAAAAATATATATAATAAAAACTATACATTTATGTAAGAATGACATGTATTTATACCTTAAGATGATCTATTGTGTTTTAGATTTAAAATTGTAAACATATTGTTCAGAGCAAAATAATAAAGTGTACTCGTTATGTATTGATGTATAGCAATATCTAAATTATAATTTATAATAAGTGTTTAATATTTAATCATTCATTGTGTGTGTGTTGTTAGAATATTACACTATAGATTGTGGCAAAAACGATTTCAACCCATAACCAATAGGAAGAGGTAACAATGTCCACTCATTGAAGTTATGCTTGATCCATGAAGTGATTCAATCAATATTTCTTTTAGTATTATCCAACAATGTTGATTTTATTTATTTATTTTGATAGAGACTTTAAAATTATAGGCATGTTGTGTTGGTGACTTTTTAAAAAAGACAACAATAAAGTGACTTTATAACGTATAATTAATTAGATGTACTTTAATAGTCTAAATTTAAAGATGTGTATTTTATAATATAAGGACAATAATAATATTGCAAATTAAAGCATGGCTCAACAAATTAAGACATAAACAAATTTCTAAAATCATCATCCTAACATTTTCTTTCATACACAATAAGTCTCTTATTTTCAAAGATGTTATTAAATGTATAAACATATCATATATAGTCATACCAAACAAGATACCAAATATTTAGAAGTCGGGGATGCTAAATTTTTGTACTACTTAGACAAATTGAAAGGTAAAAAACACTTTTGATATTTAAACTTTCATTCAAATAACAATTTAGTCTATGAACTTCAGTTTGTAACAATTTGAAACATGTTTTGAATGACTTTCTAAATGCTTAAAAACTTTTTTTTTTTTTTTTTTTTGTATTTAAAAACATTTTTTAAGCACTTGAAAGTTATTCCAAACATGCTCTTAATCTATGTACTTTCAATTTATAACAACCTAATTATATCATGAAAAATCTCATAAAGTTTAAGTGTTAATTTTTATTATGTAACAATTTAGTCTTTGTAGATTATAAACATATTTGATCTCTAATTAGTTTATTGATCTACATATGTAAAAAGTTTTATTAAATTTTAACAATATTTTTTACTATAATAACTAAATTGTTGCAAATGTTAAAGTGCATGGACTAAACTGTTACATATTAAAGTTTAGAGCCTAAACTGTTATAAAATTAATAGTACATGAACTAAATTGTTACAAACTAAAGAGACACAATTAGAACGTCCATGAAAATTCAAAGACCAAAATGTTTTTTAACCGACAAACTATTAATTGTAAAATATTTTGGTTGAAAGAAAAAAATAAAGAAAGATCTAGTCACATAAAAAAAAATCAACCAAGAGTACTAATTGCATAATTTATTTAAGTTTAAGCGATTAATGTACTTAGTTAAGCAAAAAGATTAGGGTGCATTTGGTTGGTGATCTGAAAAAATAAATTTGAAAATGAATGATTCGTAGAATTTTATAGTTGTATTTGATGTTTTCAATGTTTTCAAATTTATATTTGGTAGTAAATTTAGAAATTGAGTATCAATTTAACAATTATTCCAAATGTGTTTGATAATATATTATAAACAATGAAAATAGTTCTAGTTACTCACTAAATATTAGGTTGAATCTCAACTATTACTAATCAATTTATGAAGATATTCATTATTATTTTATAATATCATGTAATTTATAATATATTATATTATATCTATTTTAATTTAATAAAATGATTTATAACATGAAATACATATATTGATTTTAGTAAATATGAAAATATAAAACATAATCCATATTTCATACTAAACTATAATTACATCTTTTTTTAATACAACAAATGTGGGGTATGGAAATAGAATCTATATTGTATACTAAAATAAAACTACATATTCTTTTAGTACAATAAATATAGGGTCGGTCTCAAAAACGATATTTGCCATCAGTGGCGGATCTAGAATTTTATGTTTGGGGGGCACAGTTTCGTATAAGACTAATCCCTAAATTCTTAGATTTCTGTCTATATGGTTTCACAACTTTAAAAGTATTTAATAGATCTTTGAAGTTTCAATTTTGTATTTTTAATAGTCCACATATTCAAATTTAAAAAAAAAAAAAATGTTTTAATTGACATAAAATTTAATTTTGTGACTAATAGTTCCTCAGTGTATTCTACAATTTTAAACATTAATGTATTTATTAGTTACAAAATTGAAAGTTTAAGGTTTAATTAGATACAAAACTAAATTTTATATCTAATAGGATAGTCAATTTTTTTTTTTTTTTAAATTTTTGATTAAGTCTAAGACCTATTGGATAAAAATCTGAAATTTCATAAACCTATTAGACATTTTGAAAGTACAAATACGTTTTTTTAGTGCAAGTATATAGACTTATTAAACACAAAATTAAAAGTTTAAGGACTTATTAAACACAAATTTAAAAAACCAGGGATTAAACTTGTAATTTAACTTTCATATAAATATAATTTTAAATGCATTGATATATAAATATATAGATTGAGTATATATTAATTACAAAAGTAAAATAAACTACCGTAGAATTATTCAATATGTTGAATGAGAAATTTCGGCCAATCACAAATTGTCATGTCATTAATTTAAACTAGTGATAAAATAAATTTGGGACCAATTACAAATTTACAAGTGTCCTCAAATTAAATTAAAAGACATGAAAATTTGGCAAATTAAATAATACCATATGTCTAGTATTGATCTGTTAGACGACTTAAGCTAGTCCAATCAAATTATGCCACATGGCAGTTGGACACAAAACTAGTTTAGTCCGAGGTCATTAAAAAGAAATTTGGGCCAAATTTAAATAATTCAAGCCCATTAAAAAAGGACTGAATTAAGCCTAAATAAGTCAAAGTCTAAAGGTTGGGCCCAAAGTCAACAAAGTCCAAGCCCATACGAGGTTCACCAAACTCTATAAATAGAGGAGACCATCCTCCATTTGAGGGCATTCAAAGGAGACAAAATCCAGAGCATTCAGTCAGAGAATTCAGAAGCTCCAAGAATCATAATTCATATTCAGATAAGTTAGAATTCATAAAAGCTAGAATCCAGAGCATTCAGCCAGAGATTTAGAAGCTTCAAGTTTAGTCAGAGAATTCAGAGAATTCGGAAGACCAAAGATTTAGAATTTAGAAGATTCAACGACTAGAAGACTTTAAGAAGATCAACAAACCGACAGGCTGATCCAAGATCAACAAGCGGACAAGTCGATCCAAGATCAACAAACCGACAGGCCGATCCAAGATCATCAAACTGACAGGCCGATCTAAGATCAACAAGACAACAGTTCGATCCAAGATCAACAAGTCAACAAGTCAATCCAAGATGATCAACAAGCCCACAGGCCGATCCAAGAAAATCAACAAGTCAGCGCTCAAAGCTTACATATTCGAGAGAAAGAATCAGAGGATAAATATTAGAGATTGTAACACTTCACAAAAAAAAATCAATAAAATCAAGTTCATTCCACGTAATAAATTTCTTTGTTGAAATCTCGTGTGAACACAATAAATATATTTTTTTGAATTCAACAAACATCATTTGGGTGGAGGGATTCAAACTCATGACCTCTTGGTTATAAACATATACTTCATGCTAGTTGAGCTATGCTTTTGTTGACAATTATTCAATAAATATATAAACAAAGAAATAAACTTTATTTAATATTTTTTAAAATAGAATTAAATACAATTAATTTTTTTAAAATAGTTTATTAAAGATTAGAAAATATCTGCATATTCTAATGGGTTTCAAGTGTACTAAAATTAAACTAATATATAAATATCTATATTTTAAAATTAAAAAACGGAAAATTAAAATATGAAAACAATATCTAAATAAATATAGATATATGTATTGCAAAATATAAAAAAATAAATAAAACTGAAAACACATGCAGAATGGGATTTAGAACTCGATCGGATAATTAAAATATTAAAGTAATATATATATGTATATATATAAGAAATAAAACTGATAAAACGTGCAAAATAGGATTTGGACCTTAGGACACATACAATCGTAAGGCTCTTCGTGCCCTGCCTTTACCACCGATGCAAGAGATATTTGTAGTGTTTGATTCGAACTACTTAAATGGGTAACTTGACCCCAACATAGATCCGCCCCTTCTTGTCATTTGCCAAGCCATTTTAGAAAATCACATATTTAGTTTGCTTAAAATCTTAAAAGGGAAATCGATAATTATCATGGAATTGGAACCACCCCAGAATTTATAGCTTTTTTCCGTGTGTCATCAAGCACTTAACTTCGGTTATTAGAGAATGCCACGTAACTAAAAACCTTTTTTTCAATTATTCATTCACTTTGCAAACACGGGAATAGTTGAACTATATAAAAATGGTACCTTCCATGAAGTGACTCTACATTTTATCAATATATACACACATATATATATATTCGTTCACTTATTATTATTATTTTTTTTGAGAATGTCACTTTTTATTACTTTTTTAGCCTTTGAAAGTGTCCAATTCTCTCACAGAAAAATTTCTTAAAAGATAATTCTTTTGAGACTTTTAAACTTTTTCTTCTCCGTCCAATAAATATAAGTCAGAGATTTAACCTTTCATCTTACAAAAACTAATAACATTTTATCAGTTGAGTTATATTCATGTTGGTTGATGTTTAAAGTTTTAAGATATTTATTTTGAGCTATGTCTTGTTTTCTATTTTTGAAAATTGAGTTTATTTCTTTTTAATTTTTTTCTATGGTTTTCTTTTTTTTTTAATTATTTCTCAACCAAATTTCAAAAATAAATTTTTATAAAACAAATAAATTCATAAATTGAAATAGTGTTTACAAATTTAATTTTCAAATAGGGTCTTATGTATTAAAATTTTGAAATATTTAATTTAGTCCATTAACTTTTTAAAAACAATCAATTTTTTTTTTTTTTTTTTTTAAGTTTGTGAGTTCATCGTTATTTTGTTCTTAACAAATGAAAAAACAACTTCAAGTATACACGTGTTAACATAACATAGACCTGTACTTTAACTATATAGGTTGGTGTTTGCACTAGATTTTCGAAGCAATTTGATGTCGTGGAATGAACTTGATTTTGTTGATTTTTATGAAGTGTTTACAATCTCTAATATTTATCTTATTATTCTTTCTCTCGAATGTATAAGCTTTGAGCTCTGACTTTTTCATTTTCTTGGATCGACCTGTGGGCTTTGTTGATCCTCTTGGATTGACTTGTTGGCTTGTTGATTTTGGATCAGACTGTTGTCTTGTTGATCTTAGATCGGCCTGTCGGTTTGATGATTTTGGATTGACTTGTTGGCTTGTTGATCTTGGATCGGCTTGTTGGTTTGTTGATCTTGGATCGACTTGTCGGCTTGTTGATCTTGGATCGACCTGTCGGTTTGTTGATCTTCTTAAAGCTTCTAAATCTCTAGCTGAATGCTCTGGATTCTGGCTCTTATGAATCCTGACTTCTTTGAATATGAGTCTGAATATGGATTATGATTCTCTTTGAATATGAGTCTGAATATGGATTATGATTCTTGGAACTTCTGACCTTTGGAGCTTCTGAATTCTCTGACTAAATGCTTTAGATTTTCTCCCCTCTCAAATAAATGGTGGCCTCCTCTATTTATAGACTTTGGTAGACCTTTTATAGGCTTGGGCTTGGTTGACTTTAGGGTAAACTTTTGGACTTGGGCTTATTTGAGTTTAATTCAATTCTTTTCAATAAACTTGAATTATTTAAATTTGGCCCAATTCCTTTTCAGACTAAACTACCGTCGGGGTCCAACTGCTATGTATCATAATTTGATTGGACGGACTTAAGTTGTCAAAAGGACCAATACTAGACATGTGACATTGTTTGATTCGCCAATTTTTCATGTCTTTTAATTTAATTTGAGGACATGTGTAAATTTGTAATTGGTCCCAAATTTATTTGATCACTAATTTAAATTAATGACATGACAATTTGTGATTGACCGAAATTTCTCATTCAACAGTTGGTTTAGGCAAATATTTAGTGAATGAAAACTAAATGAAAAGATAATAACAATGACAAAAATAATTACTTAAAATTAAGAAAATTAAATAAATGTTTTAAAATTTAAAAAATGTAACATAATAATAATTTAAATACTAAAATTGATATTTTAAAAATATTGAGACAATAATGAAATAAATAGAATTTACAGAATGAGATTTAAACAATATGCACACATAAAGAAAATGAAAGGTCAACTCTTAATTGTTTATCGAGATTCGATTCATTGATTGCGATAATTACGTTAACATTGGTAACTAGAGATGTCCACGGGGTGGGATGGGGATGGGGATGACTTTTCCGTCTCCGTCCCCGCCCCCCATTTGAATCTTCATCTCCACGAAATTCCTCGTTAAATTTCGCGGGGATCAGGGAGGGAATTATCTGCGGGGAATTTGCGAGGATCGGGTTCCCCGCGGGGAATTATTCCCCGTTTAGTTTTTTTTTTTCTTTTTTAAGAATCAAATAATTCTTTTGATAAATTTTCAAATAGTTAATTTCTATGGAAAATATCAAATAATTTTTAATTACATTGTTAATTATTCAACAAAAGTCTTAATTTAAATAGTTAATTTTCTATTAAAAAAATATCTATTTAAATATAAAATTCTTGAACCTTCTAATAAAAACAAAACAATATAACATACAAAATTATCCAATTAATCCATACATATAATTAAAATGTTTAACTATATGATTCAAACATATCAAATTATTTAAATCATTAACAATAAACTTTTATATCTCATATATATACTTATACACATATATACATATATACATTAAAAATAAAATATAAATATAAAAAAAAATTAAACGAGGCAGGGAACGGGGATGGGGCATACATTCCCCGTCTCTGTCTCCGTTTATCTCGCGATGAATTTTTTTCCCCCACTCCCTCCCCCATTTTCCACCTAAACGGGGATTCCCCGCCTTGTTAAGGTGGGTCCTCACGGGAAAAATGGACATCCCTATTGGTAACTTGCTTGGTTATTGGCCCAGACTCTTAAATAAAAACTTGAAACCTATAACAATTTTGTTTTTTCTCTTGTTTTTTTTGCTTGTTTAATGAGACTCTATATTTTGTAACATACTTCAAAAACAATTTTAAACGAGTTTGAAAGAAAATTTCCAAAACTTTTGTTTTTAGTTTTTGAATTCGAACATCTTATCTCTTGGTCAATGGTACATATTTTATGTCAATTGAATTCTGCTCATGTTGGTAAATATTGGGTAGACTTTTAAAAATTATAACCAAAATAAAAAATGAGTTAAAATTTTAGCCTCCATTTAATAATCATTTGGGTTCTTTTGACAACCATTTGGTTTTTTATTTTTTATTTTTGGGAAATAAGCCTGTAAATACTGCTTCTACCTATGTTGTTTCTTGTTTCCTCATATACTTTTTACATATGTTTTCAAAACCAATCCAGGTTTTGAAAATTAAAATAGTTTTCAAAAACTTGTTTTTGTTTTTAAAATTTGGCTAATAATTCAATTGTTTTCTTAAGAAAGATAAAACTCATTGTAGAGAAATGATGAGAAAACATATGCAATTGTCAGAAACCAAAAATCAAATAGTTATCAAACCGGCTATTGATTTTTGATTTTTGAAATTAAATTTATAAATATTACTTCTACCTATGAGTTTATTTGTTTCGTTGTCTACTTTTTACATGTGTATTTTTTAAAAATAAGCCAATGTGTTGAAAACTGAAAAAAAAAACGATTATCAAAAACTTGTTTTTGTTTTTGGAATTTGGCTAAGAATTCAAATGTTTTCTTGAGAAATACTAAACTCATGAAAGATAAATGATGAGAAAATACGCATAATTTTTAAAAAACAAATTGGTTGTCAAATGAGGCTTTAGAGATCATAATAATTTTCTTTTTTAAGGAAAACATTGCTTAAAATTAAAGATTTAAAACTATAAAACAATCTACTCATATGTACATATATATTTTTTGAGATAAGACTCATGTAAATCTTAAAGTCATAATTTATCATGTCTCAATGAGCATAAGAAAATTTTAGTCCTATATTGACAATGATTTTGTTTTAACTTAAAACTTTTAAGTTTTAAATTTTTAAGAATTATATTGATTTCTCACCATTTTCTTGGTATATTTTTTTACGTTTCTTAAAAAATACATTAAAATTATCAACCAAATCTTTAGATAAAAACCAACTTTAAAAAACTACTTTGTGAAGTTTTCAAAGTTGGTTTATATTTTAAAAAATAATTAAAAAAATAACAAAACAAAGAAATATATGGATTTAAGTTGAGTTTATAAGTTTAATTTTAAAAAATTAAAAATAAAAACAAAATAATTATCTAACAAAACCTTAATATTTAGGAGTTGGTTGGGACACTGAGTGAATTATAATAGTCTGTTGAGTTATGTAATATGTATTTAGAATGCAGAGTTGTTTAATCTGGATTAAAATAGTCTGTGTTTTGAATGTATAGTTATTTAATTCCACAGACTATTATAACTTACTTAGCGCGCAAAACATACCCTTAAATTTTAGGGTGTTAAGCATCATGGTAAACTCTAGTCAAAGTGAGATGATGACAAAGAGACAGATTTAAAGAATCCATATCATTATTTAGAATTGATACCGTAAATTTATGAAAACTAAGAAGAAACAAATAATTAAAATGAGCTTCAAATTACTTTGAAGAAAAAAAAATTGGAATGCAAACACTCATTCTAAATACTTCTCAATGAAGTACTGATTAAGGGTGGTTTTAAAACTTTTAAGATCATTTTCAATTATCTAACAAAATTGTTATGAAAAATTCAAAAAGTGGGTTTAATAAATTAAAACACTATTTCCCCTCTATAAAAAATCATATCAAACCTACAATATAAAATGAATTACTTAATTTGATTTTTAGCTCAAATCATACATTTTTATTATAAGAAATTAATTTAAATTTGTCCTCACTCACATGTTTCCTATAAAAAATTTTAGGAGGTCACCCAACATAAGATTGCTCCAAGTCAAACACGCTTAACTTTAAAGTTCTTATGATTGAGCTACTGAAAAAAAAATGCACATCGTTCATATCAATTATTTTAAGCATTTCTTAATCATGCCTTGCATAGCTTTAGGATCATTCTCATTATGATGTGGTGTCGATTCATTCATGTATCTCTCCTAAACTCTAGCGTCACATTGTGAGAGAGGTAATCCAAACTTCTGACATTTTGGTAAAAAAAAAAAAACAAAAACCCTTTGAGTCAGGCTTAGGTTGACGATAGATTTTTTTTATTAATAATTAAAAAAAAAAACTAGATTTTAAACAATACATAAAATCTAATTATCATTTTTTTTTCTGGAAAGGAATTATCATCCAAAGTTGTAACATCGTCTTATGGGATCCAAATTACACAGCTCGTTTTTTCCACATTTTTTTAGTGCTTCCGAAGTGGAAGTATAAAAACTGAAATTTCTAACACAACTTTTCTGAAGGCTCTTCTGCACTGCAGTTCGCGTCGGAAGTTCTTCACTGGAACAATAACAAATTTTCCAGATCGGTTTCTGATTCAGAAATCTTCGTTGTTCTCTCAGTAAGTCTTGTTTCTTATTTATCTTTACAAGATTACTTCACCTCTTATCCAATCCAATTGTTCTATATTTTCATTTTATCCAAAAGAACATAAAATTTATATATCATTTATGTGGCGATGTTCGGTCATTTCTATTGGCATCTTCAATTTCTTGATTGTTGAGGAAGTCCGGAGAATTTATTAGTACTGGTAAAATGAAGCAGTTTAGGCAGATGTTGTCACTGGAATTATGTCTGTCCAAGATCCCTAATCCAGCTAGATGCCATTTTATACTCGATTATTTGTGCTTGGTGGTTGATCGAGTATAAAGAATTGTAAATAAAATTGAAGACGAGGAACTAATTCTGGCGAGAAAAGTGTTGGCGTGTTTCTTGAAAATTACTGAGAGAGAGAAACTGAAAAATTCCTGACTATTGATCCATTACTTAATACACTTTCCGTCCGGTTCAAAAGGTAGCAGTTATGTTATCATTCAAAGAGGGATGAAGATTTGTCTTTGAGAGAAGTTACTAATGTTATGACTATTTAAGTTGGTTTGGTTTGCCAATTGGAGCATAATTTCGTGGACAAACAAGACAACTATTATTATATCGAAGGTCGATAGTTCGATCTTCCACCCCTGCAACGGTTAAAAAAGGTTGACTCAAATGCTATTGGGTAGAGAGAATTACAAATTCTAGGGGTAAAGAATTTGCCTCGTTCCAATGAGCAGATAAATACAGCAACCAAAAACTCCCCAATTGCAGAAACTGTTTGAAATTCCACCATGCTCAGTCTTTACATTTGAGAGGAAGAACTATCTCTAGTCTTTACTTGATGCTGCGTTTTCTTCTTTTTTGCCCTAATAAGAAAAGTTTTCCATCGATTTGTTAAACTACTTAATTAGTTCTTAATTATCTCTTTGTTTAGCTTTAAGTCTCGCTTTTGTTGGCCCTCTCTTTGGTTGTGTTTAGCTTTAAGTCTTGCTTTTGTTGGCCCTCTCTTTGGTTGCCACCGGTAGGGTTTCTTTGTGTTGCTACTATTTATTTGTATCTTTCCTTCTTTGTGTAATTAACTTCCATACAAGAAACTCTCTGCCAAACAGTATTCTCCTTCTTTGTTTGTTGATTTTATAGCATCTACCACATTGAGATTTACTCCACGTCGTGCTAGCTACTTAGGGAGTATAATTACAAACGAGGTAGAGAGAATACCAAAATGAGCAGAGGAACTTGGCCTAGTCAAAACTTCTTTCCATCTTCTCGATTTATCGTTAGAATGATTGATTGTTCCTTTCTAGCTGAAGTCTCGAAGGAGTTGCTTTCGCATTAATCAACAACATCTTAACCTTCCTCCTACTTAGTAGCTGTACAATATTCTCATTTACTGATGATGTAGAGAGTTAAAGAATTAGACAATTGTTAATTAGCTTAGTCATGGTTGGTTAGTTTGTTAAAAAGAATTTGCTGTAACCGTCTCAATTTTTTAGTTAAAAAAAAACAAAATAGCAAAAAGATAGTGTCCATTTGATAGGGACAATCGAACTCGATAGATCTCCACACTAGTATGTTATTGTCCACTTTGAGCATAAGCCCTCATAGCTTTGTTTTTGGTTTCACCCAAAAGGCTTCATACCAATGGAGAGAGTGTCCTTCACTTATAAACTCATGATCTTCTCCTTATCTAGCCAATGTGGGACTTTGGTTGCACTCCCAACAATCCCAACAAACTTCCTCTCAAACAAAGTACCACCTCGAGCCTCCCCTCAGATAGTCATCCCTTTGAATTACACTCGAGCAAATTACTGACAACTCTCCATTGGAGTATACTATGGTGTCAACTCCTCACTGGAAGACACGACATCCGAATGCTCAATCACGGATTACTATGACTATGCCTTTGAGGCTTGCCTTCTTTGTTCGATATCCAAGGATTCTACCGACATTGCTAAGTCAGGGGCTTAGCTCTGATACCAAAAATTGATAGGCCTAGCCTTAGCAATTTTATTTATGAGCAATAACAAGTATCAAGGGAAGTTTTGAGAGCTTCCCACCTCTCCCAATTCTCTCAGAGAATACCAAAATAACAAAATAGCAAAAAGATACCCTCCTAACAACCAACCTCACTTAAATACTCATTCTCCCTGGCCCCTCTCACTAACACATTCATGGGCCCCACACAAATAAAGCTCATTCCATACTCATATCCCTCCTCACCCTCTTACGTGTGTACACTTTTGTAATTGGGGACCTATCAGAATTCCATCAATTTTTATTGTGTGGGCAAAGAAAAAATAGTTGCCTTGATTTCTCCTCTGGAACCCAACAAAGCACTCACCACCCCTTAGGCCTGAACCATATTTCCTCGGGTGAACCAAAATGCAATTACTGAGACTCTTGAGAGCTTTCCTGAAAGATGTTATGAACTTGGCAGATATTGATGATGAACAAAGCACAATTAACTAGGGAACTTTTTTGGTGGATCTTTATTTCATACATGAGTTCGTGACTTATTCTGAGGAAAGACTACCTTTCTAAGAAAAACGTTGTTGTTAAATCACCAATCAACCCAAAAGTTTAAGCTGATGGATTATGATATGATAAATTTAATTATATCAACACTCCAACACTCCTCTTCACTTGTGGGCTTGAAAATTTGTATAAGACCCTAACAAGAAAAAATCAATATTAATCAGGAAGTAAATGACATTACAGGGGGAACTCATGACATCCTGCTCTGATACCATGTTAAATAGCCAATCAACTCAAAAGCTTAAGTTGATGGATTATGGTAAATTTAATTATATCAACAATCCAACATTTGTATAAAATTGGTATTAATGTTTTTCCCCTTCTTCACAGGGATCAATTACCTAATCTAAAATGGGGAAGTCCGAAGGAGATGAGAAGATCTTAAGCTACAATGATGTTGTACTTAGAAAATCAGACTTGTACATCCTTAGCGGTCCATATTATCTGAATGATCGAATCATCGAGTTCTATTTTAGCTATCTATGCACATGCCATCCTTCCAAGGACATTATTCTATGTCCACCTTCAATTGCTTTCTGGATAATGAACTGCCCCGACACCGACAGTCTCAACGATTTCCTAGAACCCCTCAATATGTACGACAAGAAGCTGGTAATCTTCCCAGTCAATGACAACAATGATGTTAGTAAAGCTGAAGGTGGAAACCACTGGAGTCTTCTTGCTTTTTACAGAGAAGCGAACGTATTTGTTCATCATGATAGCAACAAAGGGATGAATAAGTACTACGGCAAGCGACTCTATAAAGCTGTGACTAGATTCATGGGTGGCTCGAATTCGACATCTGATCCCAGTTATGTGGAATGCAGTGAGTCTCCTCAGCAAGTAAATGGATATGATTGTGGTTTGTATGTTACAGGTATAGCAAGAACTATATGTAGCTGGTATGAGCAGAGGAAAGACCGTGATGGAGATGGTTTGTGGTTTTCTGCAGTGGTGGAGGAGGTTAACCCATCTTTGGTTGCTGTTATGCGTAGCGCAATCTTGGGGCTAATAAGAAGTTTGATGGCTGTGAAGGAATACCAGCCGGCTTCTAAATAACACGTTGTTTTTGTCAAGTTTCCTTCCATACGGCTCCATTTCTTTTTAGGGAAGCATTTTTGTTGCTAATGGAAACAATGGTTTTAGTCAAAATGATCGACTCGGTCTCGTTATGGGGAAAAAAATCCTCTCTGGCTTCCCTCATGACTCAATTTAAAATGCGTCGAAATTCAGCAAAAATCCATTTTTGGGTGAATTTGATGTAAGATTTTTAAGTGGAAGTTTTTTTTTGTTTTTTTTTAAAAAAAAAAAAAAAACAAAAATACTAATTTAAAATTTCATGCCAGAATATATTAAAATTAAAAAATTGGTTACAAATGATTCCTGAGTTTTAATTTGGTTTGTATAGTCTTAAAAGTTTCAATCTAATCACTATAATAACTTAATTTAACTTCACAAATTGTTTTTATCATTACCAACATAACATTTTTTTTAACGTAGTAATGAGCCAACTATGTTAGGGCAGTTGTCTAAAAAGTAGAGAAAAAAAAGGTGAGCTTTGGATAGATAAAAATTAGTGTAGAAATAAGTTTTAAGTTTCACCAAATTATAAGGATCAAATTGAAACTTTTAAAATCATGTGAATCAAATTTAAACTATAAAGACTAAATTAAAATGTCTAAAGCATAGGAACAAAATTGAAATTAAATTCAAACTATATAGACTAAATTAATAATTTGCCATGTCCTCAAAAAGACATATATTATAATTTAATATCAACAATTTTAAAAATTCTAGTTTTTTAAAATATGGTAAAAGTGAAGATTAGAACTTATCCCTTATAGAAAGGTTCTAATAAGCCAACCCGGACCAACTGAACTATACTAATCGTTGTCTAACCAAATGGGATACCTTCACTATTCCAATAATCATATCAATTATCAAATTCATCTGCATTGATCATTTTTTCTTTCCTTTTTTAAAACCAAAAATAATAAACAAAGCTGTGAAATAAGCACGTCCAAATTGGTGGCTTTGACGGTTGAAAGAATTGATACGCATCAACAAACAAGGTTAGAATCCTAATCTGTTGCTTTCGTACTCTAAAAGGAGGCAGAACAATATAGTCTGAATTGTATTATAATTAGCAAAATAAATATAAGCTTCCAAGGCCTAATGCTCTCTAAAATTACTTCCCAAAACTTCAACCTATCTTATAAATTATAACTACACAACTCTAACAAACTTATCAAAAAATTACAATAATGGCATGATTAATATTATTCCCAACATATCCATATGCAATCTGATCTCTCAAGTATTAGCTTCCGAATCAAAGAACCACTCACACCCTCCTTGATCGCGAGATCTAATCCGACCTCATTCTACTAGAGCACAAAAATGACACGGTTTAATAGAAAATGAACAAATAAATTTGCTAGAACATAATTGAGTTCAACACATTAACAAAATATTTGCAAATCAAAATTGATTACAAAATTGACTTAGGCTCTCAGATACCCAAACTCGGGCCTAAATAGTAGAGTAAACGACTAATTAATTTGCAAAAAGATACTGAACCTGAGAGTCAACTAAGTAATATTTACTGGCTTTATGCGATATCGAGCAGAATCTTTATATGAAGAGAAAGACGTCTTCAGATTCACATGCTTAACCTTGAAGCCAACCGACGATCCCTCTTGGAAGTTGAGAACTGAGGAAGACGGCTTATGCTAGGTTAATGTCATATTGCCCTAAAAGAATCAGCTTAGAAAAGTCAACAAAAATAGCTATATAATATAGAAGCATAACATTTTTCATAATATTTTACTCATACATCTACAACTTTGACAATATAAATAATAGAGTCGAAAGTGGCCGAATAAATTTCGGTAATAAATTAATTTGAATGGTAGAGGAGCTTCTTAAATAATTGCTCTAAAGGTATAGCTCAGGACTAGTTCTTCGAGATACAAGCACAATCCATAAAATACTAAAGCTACTAAGAAACTCGGGTTTAGCAAAGTAGACCAAGAAATGGGAGATACCGAGTCTTTTGGATGCTGTAACTTTTCATGCCATACTGGTGTCCACTGGATAGCTTCCTAGCACTCTCATAAACGTAGCGAACTCCTGTAAAGCCAATATTTTATTTCCTATTCACCTGCCAGTATGAAGATTTATTTCCTAAATATTGTTTGGAAGATCTGAAGGAACGCACCTTTAAATGCCTAAGGGCATTTTGTGCATTTTGATCAGCCATTGATGCTTCAAAATCCACATAGAAAAGATAGTCGAAGTATCTACGATAGAGAAAAGAAACGAACATGAGAGGGAAAGAGGAAAAAAAGGAGGAAACTTTCAAACCATTGAAATAACTGGAAAATTCACACTTATGGAGGAACAAATTTATTGGCAAGAGTAAAAGGAATATATAGCAGAGGCTTCGATGGGATGTACTTCAAAGATCCATTATCATCAGATGCTCGTAAGGGCTGGTTCCGCAAAGGTCGGCTTTCAATCTGTTTGAGAAAACAAACAGTGCTTAGCTATCAGCCTGTACGGCAGGTGCAGGTGCAGGTGCCTTGAAAAGAACCTCAGTACTCATTAGACAAAAACCAGTACCTTTGTAAGGTTGATTTGGCGAAGAGCAAAAACTGCAAGTGCCTTGAAAAGAATTCCCGGACCCTCCTCCAATGAGAAAACTATACTTGTCTGAAAAGGCAGTGAACATATTATATATAACAATTTGCTTATTCTAAGCACCATGTCCATGAATACAAAGAAGTAAAGGAGCAAAAACTTTTTTCATCCTAAAAAAGGCTAACCTTGAATGGTCTATCAGTGCCTGGAATTATGGGTTCTCTTGCTAGCATTAGAAATCGAGTTACATTGTCAGAGTCATCCTAATAGAAGAAAAGAAAATTGGTAATCGGTGCAGCATTAGGATGTATGGGCTAGAGAATGATAAATAAATACTTAAGACCAACACCTGAATATCTTCAGCGAGTATATTCAAGCCATATATCGATGCGGCCAACGAGCTAGCAACAGCTCCTACATCTTTTAGTTTGTGAAAAGCAACATGCTGCATAATACACAAAGTCCCATCAACAACGACTCTGAACAAGCAATATAATTTACATGTATTCAAAATGATGACAATTTGAATGATATTCACATATGATCATCAGATCATCAAGACTTCTCATGAGTATGACTGATAAATAAACATCCACAAAAATCTGACTTGCTGCTCAGAATCTCTATTGAGCCATTATGATAACTTGAAGACAAAAAACTGATGAGTTTTCCATCACTGTAGGCCAAAAAAGATTTAAAAAAAAAATCATAATAGTAACAGAATGGCAATGGAACAACCAAACTCCAGGTACCTTTGCAGCACCAGCAGTATCGTCCACTGCTTCTCTGACCAATCCTAGCCCTGTCAACGTGTTTTCACACTGAGCAAGAGCCTGAAACAAGAACCATGTTAAGCTGGAAGGAGGAGGAAGGGGGGGATTTATATGTTTGAATATAATAAGACTACTCCGATTACCTGTGGATGACTGAGCACCCTTTTCAGTTCCTCGATCTTAACACCATGATTGGCTAGTAAGCAATGACGAACGGCAAATTTTACCTCACCAACTATATGCAACCTATGTCGAAGTAGAAGATCATAATTTCTGTGGATGCTTCCG
The DNA here is from genome assembly GCA_033996785.1 of Trichosanthes truncata. Lineage (NCBI taxonomy): Eukaryota > Viridiplantae > Streptophyta > Magnoliopsida > Cucurbitales > Cucurbitaceae > Trichosanthes > Trichosanthes truncata. The sequence goes on along the minus strand of JAWPNB010000008.1, from coordinate 20,249,263 downwards.
CCTAAAGAGTTCTCTATTGGTAAGACAGCTCTGTCTACAATCCACCGCTCAACAGCCTAAAGTGGGATGAAAGATAACGAATCGTTTCATTATCTTATTTAAATCATATCAAATAAGAATGTACCTAAGAAACACAATTCTACTTGATCAACCTTATGTGATCAAGAGTTAAATATTAATCCCACTTTCTAAAATATTAAAAGTTCAGATCAATTAAATAAATGAAAGATCAATGTCTAATTCGTTCTTATGATATCACGAGTTTAACCCCTAATTTCTAAAATCCTGAAAATTAACGGATCAACTAACTAAATGAGAGATTAATATTCTAGTTTATCCTCAACTTCTCGGAAACTGGGAGCCGGGGGGGGGGGGGGGAGATTGTGGAGAAAGCTTTGACGTTCTACTAAGCTGTAACTGTAGAATAAGTACAAATAATATACATGCATCGCGATAAGAAATCAATGTGAGAACTGAAGAATGCCAATTCAAAGTCAAGGGCACAACACGATGCGAGTCATGCGACCAATTCAAAGTCAAGACAAACCCAACAGCCATGGTCATGTTTCAGATGCCCAATTTCCCTCCGAATAACCGTAATTGAAGCAACTCAAGATGCATTCGTCCAGTAAAATTTTCACAGCTCGATTACTTACTTCAAAAGCAGCGTCAAATTGTTCGCAGGGAACAGCCTCGCATTTCGGATATGCCTTCGCCGCCGCCGCCTCGCTATATGCACCAGCAACCCCCTAAAACCGCACCAACATTCAATCATTCAAATGCAAAGACATGCATTCATATCTACACCACGAACTTACAACAATAGGGATGCTACGGACATAGTCACCTGGTAGGCAACCCGAAGGCGAGATCCAGTGGAGACAGAGGACTTGGTCGATGATAGAGGCCCTGCAATACGAAACAGATCGAAAACAATTCCCCAAATCGATTAAACTACGAGTCAAAGTAACCTCAGAAATTGAAAGGCGAGGGCGAAACGTACTCGGTAGCGTGCTTGAATCTTTGATTACAACATCGAAATGAGAATCCTCCATGGCACTCTGCGTTTCAACGAACCGGGAATTCTTGCCACTGCCTCCGTGAAGAACAGATAGACATCGGGAAGAACAGCAAAGCCGCTTCCAGCAATAGTGAGAATCAACGGTTAAGTAAGCCCTGCGATCGGACGGCGATGATCTACTGCAAATATACTGTGGAGAAGGAGCTATGGAAGATCGTGATATAGAAGCCGCCATTGCCGATGAGAAGCCCTGCGCAGATAGAGAGAGAAACGCGGGAGAGAATAAAAATCTGTTTGCAGCTTTTACCGTGCAGATTTTTTAAGCCCGTTTGATAAGGTAACGCTAACAGCAAAACGTCATAAAAAAAGAAAAGGAAAAAAAAACACATGGTTTTAAGAAATTAAAAAATATCTAATGTTTTTATTTTAAATTTTAAAAAGTACAGTATTGAATGTTTTTTTTTTTGAGTACAGTAGGTTGGGAGATTCAAACCACAGACCTCGTGGTCGTTAACACATTCAATATGCCAGTTGAACTATGCTCTCTTTGGCGTACAGTATTGAATGTTTGAAGGTACAAAAATGGTTTTGGAATTGATTTTCATTTTCCTTTTTTGTTTCCTCTCTAGAATTTGGAGATCGCCAATTTTTAACATTTATACATTTTTTTAAAAAATAACTATGCTTCTTTACCTCAGTTTGGATGGTTTGGCCACCCTCGATCAGGAGGTCAGATGTTCAAATATATCTATCCCACATATTGTTAAGCTTAAAAAAAATTAAAATAGTGGCTTGCCTCTATATTTAATGTATTTTTTTTAGTTCAACACGCAGAATAGAGAGTTTGAATCTCTAACTTCATCAGTGAACTATACTCAAATTGACTTATATTTAATGTGATTGAATATTATTAACTTGATTGATTAATAAAAGCATTAAAAATCTCTTTTTAAGTGGTAGGCTCAACTCTATGTATATATACATAAGTACATTCCCACTTTAGTTATTGACACATGTTCAATACACTATAATAAATCTAGGCTAAATGTATGCTTTAGTACATTTCAATTTAGTTCCCAATGTCTTAAAAAAAATTCAATTTAATCTCCACTGTTTTGATGTTTTTCAATTCAATCTCTCATTGTTAGTGAATATTAAAATTAGTTGATGATAAACTTACATAATATAATACCCAGGACATTTATAAAAATTTAGGAGAAAAAAGTCATCCAAGTGATGTAAACTTTAGATTTCTACCCATTTTTTTAGAAATCATAATGAAGAATTGGAAAATTTTCATTTTTAAATGACTTTCTTTTCTCCAAGTTTTCACCACAAGACTAACTACTAAATATTATGTTGTGTAAATTTATGCACAATCAATTTTAACATTTACCAACAGCGAAGGATTAAATTAAAAAGTATTAAAACGCAAAAAGATTAAATTGAGACTTTTCAAATAATAAAAACCCTAAACCACTAAATTGAAAAACAACCCAACATTAAGAATAAAAATATATATTTCACCATAATTTTATATTACTATTTTTTTTTTAGTTCATCAACATTTGGAGGGAGGATTTGAACCTTTAACCTTTTAATCGAGGGTACATGTCAATTACCGTTGAATTATGCTCACTTTGGCTGCTACTATCCATTTTTATGAAAAGGACTCGCAAATGGATTGATTTTTTCGACCTTCCTTCAACTACATCTTGATTGGATTTAAAGCTAAAAACAATCTCTCATGTCAACTTAAATGTATACCTACCACCTTCCCTTAAAAGGTTATTTTAGTTTGTTTTATTGGGATAGAAAAAACCTAAATAAAAAGACATGCTATTTAATTAAAACGAAAATTATTAATTTTTTGTTCATGTAAAGAAAATTTTGAATTGCCCAAAACATCCCTAATCAAAACACTAGAAGAAAGAGTACCGATCTGTATTTTGGATCACTACAAACTCGGCCCAAATATCGTTAAAAACACGGCCCAAATAAATATCGTATACATGGATCATTGAAAGGCCTGCTTGTCATGAACGGTTCTAACTTCTAATTGCTTATTTACCATCAATATTTACAGTTTTATCCTAATCAGAACCAGATTACCTTATCATTTTAATCTCTATGAATCGTACTTTATTTCAATTTGGTTGGTTGGTATGATTTTCAAAGTTTCAACTTAGATTTTATAGTTTCACTACAATATATATCTTAAAATGGCTCTACTATTACCACATGTTAACCGTTTTTTTTTTTTTTTTTTTTTTTAAAACATAGATTTATTTTGTTTAAAGAAAATGTGCCATTAAAAAACCTATTGATAGCTAAAGTGAACATAGTTCAACGGTAATTGACATGTACCATCGACTAAGATGTCAGAATTTGAATCCACCCACCTCAAATGTTGTTGAACTAAAAAAAAACTATTGCCAAACTGCTGCTTTTTTGTTAATTATTTTTAGGTTTAAATACTATTTTGACTCTATACTTTTGGCTTTGGTTCATTTTAGTCTTTGTACTTTCAAAATGTTTATTTTGGTCATGTACTTTTAGCTTTGGTTTATTTTGGTCGTTGTACTTTCAAAATGTTCATTTTGGTCATTGTATTTTTTAAAAATGACCAATTTGGTCCATTCATTTTTATTTTTGTTCATTTTTTTCGATCATAATTTTAGCATGACACTTCACTTACTAAATTTCTTGAAATGTAGTCATAATTTTGTATTAAAGAGTTTCCATTGTGTATAAAATTTATACTTTAATTTTGAAGAGATTTAATTTGTCACTTTTTAAAAGTACAGGGACTAAAATGAACAAAATACAAAAGTACAGAGACCAAGATGGATATTTTGAAAGTATAGAGACCAAAATGAACTAAAGCTAAAAGTATAGGGACCAAAATAGTATTTAAACTTTATTTTTAATTTCATTTCAGCTCCTTAAACTTTTAAGATTGTTCTAATTTGTCTACCAACTTTGAAAATATTTATTTGGTGTCTTAATTTTTAAGTCTTTTTATTTTATTTTATTTTATTTTGGTTTCTAAACTTTCAAAATGTCTCTTTAGTCCCTAATTTTTTAAGAAAAATTAATCATTTCGGTCATTGCCTTTATTTAGCTTTTAACACATTGATATCATATATTCAAGTATGTGTATTGATGTGAATATTATTGAAGTCTCAAATGTTGGAGGCGAGTATTGAACAAGTAGATATTAGATAGAAATACAATATAGTAAGGACTAAAATAATTAAATTAATATAGAGCAAACAAACAAATATGAATTTTCAAAGACCAAAATAAAACAAACATAAAAATTCGTGGATCAAAATGGAAATTTTGAAAAGTTCATATATCGAAATAGAGCAAACTTGAAAGTTTGCAAACCAAAATGAAATTTAATATTTTTTGGTTTGATATATAGGTTTTTTTTTTTTTTTTTTTTTTTTTTTTTTTTTTTTTTTTTAATTCAACAATTGTAGAAGTAGGGATTGAATCATCGATTTTTAAGATGGTAATGAATTCTTATCCATAGTTAGGCTCGGATCGACTATGGGTTTGACATCATTGACTACCACTTTCACTCACAAAAATTGAAATATGGAGAAAAATGTGATTGTAATATAGACAAAGTGATTGTGGTAATTAGCCCTTATCTATTAAGCTATGCTCGGATTGACTACGAATATCATATCTTTGACTAACACTTTTACATGAAATATGGAGAAAGAGGCAATTGTAATATAGACAAAGTGATGATGGTAATTGACCCTTATCTATTAAGCTATGCTCAGATTGACTACGAGTATAATATATTCGATTAACACTTTTACATGAAATATGGAGAAAATTGCGATTGTAATATAGACAGAGTGACAATGGCAATGAGTCCTTGTTTATCTATTAAGCTATGCTCAAATTGACTAAAAGTATAATATTTTTTACTAACACTTTTACACACAAAAATTGAAATATAGAGAAAAGAGGCAATTGCAATACAAACAGAATGACAATGGCAATGAGTCCTTATCTATTAAACTATGTTTGGATTGATTTTAAGTTTGATACATTTGACTATGAATTTTAACACAAAAATTGAAATATGGAGAAAGAGGCAATTGTAATATAGAAAGAGCGGGTAATGAGTTTTTATCTATTGAGCTATGCTCGTATTGACTATGAGTTTGATGCATTTGACTAACACTTTTACACACAAAAATTGAAATATGAAGAAAGAGATGATTGTAATATAGTAAGAGTGACAACGGTAATAAGTCCTCATCTATTAAGCGTTATTACCATATTGACTACGAATTTGATATCTTTGACTATATTTATACACGTGAAAATTGAAATATGGAGAAAACTTTAATTGTAATATAGACAAAGCGACGATGATAATGAATCTTTATCTTTTAAGCTATGCTCGAATTAACCGTGTTTGATATCTTTTACCTAACACTTTCACACACAAAAATTGTGATAGAAGGAAAGAACTGAATTGTAATATTGACAAAAGCGTAATTGTGTGTGTGGACAGTGGTGTCCCACTCCGACACGTAAATTAATGGGTGACATTTGTACTTAAAATGCAGCTAAGTTGTTTTCCTTTTTCCACATTGCTCACAAAATCAAACTATTATTTTGGCCCAAAGATTCGGTTTTGGAAATATCCTTAGGCACCCCCGATAACTTTTCAAACCACAACCGCCCATTGTTTAAGGCTTAGTTTAGTTTAGAATTGTTGTGGCTTTTAAAATTATTGTTGGAAATTTTATTTTTAGAAAAATCAGCTGTCATAAAATAGATTAGTGTTTGATAGATTTTAATATTAAACTTGAAAAAACATATTATAATGTTTGGTAAAATAATACGAATTTGTTGTGATTTAACTATAATGACTAACATAGGTATATAATTTCAATTATTTTTAAGTTGATGTTTTATATCTATTTTACCATAAGTTAATTGTTTAAAAATTTATATAATTTAAATGACAAGTTATTTTATTTAATCTAAATCAGTTAATTTTTTTTTTTTACAAAAAACATATCATAAAAATGGATTTAATCAAAAGTTTTTTTTTTGAAGGGACATCTAAGAAGTACATTTAATTTCTTGTACTTTTAAAAAGTGTGTATTTTGGTTCTTATTGCAGTACTTTAATATAAATTTCATACCCAACAAAAATTGTTTAATATAAAGTTATGACAATATATATTTCAATAATTTTATTGAGTGTGGTGTTGTGTTGAATTTTAGTATGAGATTTAAAAACAAAATAAATAAAATAGATATTTTGTAAATATATATAAATAAAAATTGACATTTTAAAAATACAAATACTAAAATGGACAAAAACTTAAATACCTAAATAGGCAAAACTAAGAATATATGCACCAAAATAATATTCAACTCTTTATTTTTTCTTTTTCTTTACATTTCAATAAACTTAAAATTAAAAGATAAAAATGATGCACTTTTAAAAATAAAGACAAATGTAGAGTATTTTACTCAACACTAAAACCAAATGTATTTTGGTAAACTACCACATCTATACCACCTCACAGTGTCATGTGCACGCCTTTGCTCCCACATTCCCTCCAACACCTTCCAACTATTGATAGATGCAATTAAGCATTGACAATGTTTCTAACCTTGTGTAAATAAAGGCAACATATAGCCATGGAGGTTAGCACCTCTATGAAGAATCATGTTAGTTAGAGATAAGTGGAATAGAGGTTGTAGAGCATTGCCTTAAGTTCAATAGATCCTTGAAGCCTAAAAGCAAGAGTGTTGATACTAGAGTAGCTTCATAGTTGACCATGGTTCGAGTCAATCATGGTGTCGCATAGTCTAACGATGTTGGAACATGACACCAAGTTACCAACCTTGCATGTGTCATCTACACATGACACAACGTTTCCACCCATCTTGCACGTGTCATACACCTAATGCTCATCGTAGTAAACATTTATGATGATTGTATTGTTATGAACAATGGTAAACTATCTTTCCCATTTTAAGAATTTTATTTAGTTAACGTAAACATAGTTCAACTACCTACATGGTGTTGAATTAAAAAAAAAAAACTTTATATTTAGGTTAAATTACAAATTTAGTCCTTATAGTTTGGAGAAAGTTAGAATTTTGTCCTTATGATTTTAAAAGTTGGAATTTCGTCATTCTAGTTTGATAAAACCTCACAAATAGTTCTTATGATTTGATAAAACCCTCATAAATAGTCCCTATCGGTTTTATCAAACCATAGAGACTAATTCTAATATTTAAAACTATAGGGACTAAATTCCAACTTTCTTAAAATCATAGGGACCAAATTTGTAATTTAACCTTATATTTATTAGGTTGTGCGTTTTCAGTTTATGTTTGTTGTTTTTTTCTTTTATCAATATGTTCACTAACTGTTGATTTAATGTGTGGAATAGTTTTTTTTATTAGGTAACTAAATAATTTTTTTGTCAATATGATCATAGCTCAACTAATTCAGACATTATAACATAAATTTGAATCTTCACCTCACAAAATTTTTAACTAAAAGGAACCATTTTTTTTCATTCTTTCAAAATTACAGCAGTTGGTTGCTATTAATTTCAATTATAATTTTAAAACTCTCATCAATATATTTTTTTAAATTTTCTAATTGAAATTTATGTTTACTACTTAGAAGAAAATTAACATTGTGAATATGATCAACATTTTAATTATTACTCTAAAACACTTGTTATGGGTAAAATTACACTCAAAATATACATACGCCACGACACTAACCCAAGAGAACCAAACCAAGGCCCAACATGTGGGCCAAGCCCTGGTCAATCAGGTGGGTCGAAGCCAGTCAGGCTCAATACGAACCAAACCCTAGTCAAGGTCTCTGGTCTTACTAGTACTGGGCAAGATTGGACCAAACCAACTCTGGTCTAGTTCGGCTTGGTGTGCATTTTCCCTGGAGCCCCAAGTCAACTTAGTATAAATACACAATTATAATCGCTCGCGAAAAGGAGTTCTCAGAAAACATTATAAACTCTTGCTACATACAAAAATCATTTGATCTAATGTAAGCATCGGAGTGCGTGTGGCAAACACTGCACCGATGTGTAGCTCCTATTATTTTACAAATATTCTACTCTCGAAAATGTAGTTGATCACGTGTAGATCATGTAGGATCAACCTTACCATATTTTGGCATCAACAACACTTGTAAACATTTTTTTTTTCTTTTGGTTTTTCTAATTGAAATCTATAAGAAAATAAACGTAATGAATGGGTTTAGTTGATGATGGGCATGACATTGACAAACACTCTCTTTCATATTTGGTCCAATTGTGATTTTATTCTTTTAGATACATGCATACATTCAAATGCAACCAAAATTTCTCTATATTCATATTGAACCATAATGAATTCAACTAAACCGATCAACACTGCAATCATTTTACAACTCGTGTCTCGCGTGTGAAATAGGATCATTTTCATACGAGACAAAACAGATTTCACGCAGACGCCCCGTTTTCTCTCTCTCTCTCTCTCTCTGTAATTTGATTTTTAGGGAATAGATTTTTTCACGACTTCACCTATTATATATTAGGGAAGAGAATCAATTTTTATTTCAAAACTTGTCAAATTGTATCAATTTTTAATTTCATCAAATTACACTTTAAGTTTGGTTAAGTGTTGAAATTTATAAGTTTTCGATGAAAATATTATATTCTCATATGATGTTAATGAAATATATATATATATATACAAAATTGATAAGATTTTAGAGAAAAACGACATGAGAGTTATTTTTTTTGTTAATTTTTGTTAATTTTGGCAAAGTTATTCAACGATTAATTTGTACTTTGATCAAACTTAATTTTGTTCAAAACTTGATTTTATCGAAATTAGTGAGCTTATGGATGTTTTTATATCTTTTTTTTGTTAAATTTAGTTGGTAAATTGGCATAAATATTTGACTAGAGAGTAAAAATTGCAACAATCGTTTAAGTTTAGGGTCTAATTTGATGAAATTGTAAGTTTAGAGTTAATTGATACAACTTGACAAGTTTTGAGGTAAAAATTGATTTTTTTTCCTATTTATCATTATTATTATTATTATTTCTTACAATTTTTTAACCATGAAAAATATATATTCATAAATTTTCTTTATTATATCAGTTAACTAAACAATAAATATGTAATATCAATTATTGTATTATATAGTGCTGATAATCAGTTAATTTTGAAAATGAATCACACTTCAAGTTTTATTTTAAAACAGCTTTAAAACTCTTTATTTATTATTTTTTTAAAAAGAAAAAGTACCTCTATATTCATCATCTTGGCTTAGAATGCTTCAAATAATCTAGACACTATCAAGTATTTTAAAAATATATCTAATGCTACACCTAATTATAAAGGATATTATTAATGTCTTAACTAGTGGACCTATGTTGAAGTTAATATTATAGGCCAACTTGAGTTCTCAACTAATTAAGACATTATATCCTCAACCAAAGAGTTAGAGGTTTGAATCCTCACCATCATATGTTTTTATAACTGTAAAAAAAGTTCATATTCGTTTTTAGCCATATAATTAATATTTAAAAGGTTAAGTTACAAGTTTCTTTTAGGTTCCTAAACATTCAATGTTATTTCTAATATGTCATTAAATTTTAAAAAGTGTCATGAACTACTATTTTTTATGTCTACTATGTCTTTAAACTTTTAAAAAATATATCGTAAATCAAATATTAGTTTGACACGAAATTGAAAGTTTAAAGTTTTATTAATCACTTTTTAAAGCTCTAAGTACCTACAAAGCATAACATTCAAAGTTCATAACTCTATGAGATATTTTTTAAAATTGAAGGACTTATTGACACAATTCTAAAAGTTTAGATACCAAATTGGTAATTTAGACTATTAAAAATTATATAAAATATACTAAATAAAATTTGGAGGGATAAGGATATAGATATAGATATAGATATAGTTAGTATAGGGAACCCAAAAAAAAAAAGTATAGGAGGAGAGAGGTGTAATTTTACTTTTGAGGTGGGACCCTAGGAAAAGGAAAGTGGGGATTGGGAAAGAATTATTCTTTGCTTGAAGAGGGAGGAGAAGGGTGGGGGCCACACAAAAGGCCCAATGGGCCCATTTGGAATAATCTTGACGAACATACGGCCACCCTCACCACTGCCAAATGCCATTTTGGATTTATTCCAATTTCCCACTCACACACACCTGAAATATCACATACTTATGCAGCTAGTTTAAAAATTAAAAAATAAAAATAAAAATTGTGGGACCGAACATCAACCTATTAAGATATTATACATTTGTCTCAAATCTCATGTTTAGTAGATTTAAACTTCTGACTTTTTGATCGAACCTATATATCTTACCAAAAAAATTAGTTAGAATAGTAGAAAATATGGGTATAAATTATATTTTTGCCTTGAAGTTTTGTGTTTATCTAATCTATCCATGTCTTGATATTTTCACATTATTTAATTTAGTGGGTAAATTTAAAAACTCTAAATGTCACCATATTGAACTTTAAATATCAAAAACAAATTTGCAAAACTATTCAAATAGCAATTAATAAACTAGGAAAAATTAGAACAACAAATTACTTAAAACCCACATGCCAAAGAAATACTCCAACCTAGCCACAAAAAGAGGTTTAAATTTAGCAACAAAATGTTGAAATCCACATGTGATACAAATAGAATAAAGAGTACCTACAAAAATAATATCGTTGTTGAACACTAAGGATATCACACATTACTTTATTTATTTTCAAAATAAATAAATAAATAAGGGAATTGGATTGAAGATCCGACATGATGTTTGGAGGAAGGATGACTGAAACAGTGAATGAGAATGCGAAGATTCGTTTCTTAACGTCAGAAAGAAGAACCCAACCCCATGTTTTTCAATGCACACTTTCCCATTTTTTTACCACTTTTGCTTTACAATTTTTATTATTTTTTATTTTTGGGTTTAAAAAATAAAATATACAAATTTAATGTGTGACTGTGATTGTGTATTTTCATTGACTGATGGAATTTGACCAACCAACTACCACCATGACTAATCATCCAGGCCCATGGGCCCACTTCTTCTCTTTGGCCCACCACTCCATTTACTTCCTCTCTCTCATCATATTATTTTCCCTTTTTTTTAAATAAAAATTTATAAGAAGATAAGTTTGCTTGGCATCCAAAGAATAAGACTGAGTGAAAATTCAATGATTGTATTGAATGTTTTATCTTTCATGAGTTTTTTGGGTTAAAATATTATTTTTGTTCTCGTACGGATTATTTAAGTCTATATATTTGTATATGTCTAAAACTATTTTTTATTGTTAGTTTAAAATTAGTTTTTATCAAATTTTGTAAAATAATATTAATTTTCATTAAAGAATTGACATAATGTAGATATGTTTTCAAAATATATAGAGAAAATACTAATAGATATTTTTTAAAAAAACATGTTAACAATAAATTAACGGTATAAATTAATTTTAAGGTTTATTGAAAGTATGGAAACTAAATTTGGACATTTGTAAATACGTAGAATAAAATAGAGTAAATCTCAAGTACATGAACCAAAATGATACTAGTTTCTATCGAACTTTTTTACTTTCAGTTTCTCAATATCAACTTTAACCGCCTTTAAATTATACTTTTCTGCCTCTATTGAATTTTATATTATCAATTCTCTCTAATAGAAAGATGAGATAACGTGTTTATGGTTTATCAATGTCGTGTTAATTATTTTTTGTTATGTATTTGTGTTTGGTAAGAATTATTAAAATTTGTAAATTGAAGTACATAGATAGAATTGAATGTTCCCACAATTTAGAAAAATATCTGTCAACACTCTAGATTGATTTACTTACCCTTTTTTTTTTTTTTTTTTTTAGTTTTTCTTTCTTTGTGATAATACCACCACTCGAAAATTTGACAAATAAGAAATAAGAAGAAAAAAAAAGGTTGAAAATGACAATATGTTAGTATTATCTCTATCCTCTTGCTATTAAGAAAATTGACAAAATTACCTTGATTGACATGCTAATTAGAACCAAAACCAAGAAGTTGAAGAATATTTTCCTTGCAATTTACCTCAACAAAATATGGACAAATATAAATATTAACGTTGTAGAATGATTTGATCTTTCTCTTCTTTTTAAAAAGAAAAAAAAAATTGAGCCATAATCATAGAACTAGAAATATCTAGGCATTTTATATTTTAATTGTTTTTCTAGCATATGTTAAATAAGCCCAAAAAAAAGAAAAAGAAAAGAAGAAGCTATAACTATAGCCAGAGATCTAGGAGGGATTACTGTCAATTAATTAGTCTTTAATAAAGTTAAGAATAGGTTGGATATATGTTTTGTGGTTAATCAATTATCATAACCCAAATGAAAGCTCAAGAATTTGATTAAGTTGATTAATTAATATTCAAGGTGTGTCCCACTTCATTATCTCATTATGAAAGGCAAAGATTCTATATTTGTAATTTTGAACCATCAATTATTATCTTTTGTTTTGAGGCATGAAAAGAAAAAGAAAGGTTCCACAGTAGAAGCTACAAATACCTCTCCTTTGGCTATGAGTTTGTGCATAGTGTGGTGATTTTTCCACACCTACCATTACCAATCTTGTCCCAATCATACACTAATTTCTCCAATAATTTACCTAAAATTTTGTTAATTTATCAAAACTTTTATCATATATGTATTTGAAATCTAAGTTCATGACAATTTGGATATCATTATGAAGAGTTAGTTGATCAAGAATTTTGTTCTAATTAGGGAACAAAAGCAAAGTGACATATTTAACATATATGGAGTCGATCTTTTTGATCTGGCTCTTTTAGTTGATAAGTTATTTTCCATTTCTATTTTTTTAGAAAAAAAGTTGAGAAATTCTTCAACATGTGACTCAAAAAATTAATGCACAAGTAAATTCTTGAAAGCACTTTAGGTATTTCACTTCCTTGATATTAATTTCAAACATACTTTTCATAGTAAGGAAATTTAGAAAGTATAAGGGTGAGATGCTCTTTCCATAATGCATTGAGCTCAAGCTACCTTTAAAATAAAACATAAGAGGGAACAATTTTGATTTATTGTTTTATGTATAATTATGTCAATTAAGTTGATATAGTTTTCTATATGTTTACAAGGGCGGAATGAGCTTATATTAAAGTAAAGGTAATACACTTTGGCATTTTTTTAATTGCATTATTTATTTATTCTTTTTATTTCTTAAAAATGATGCTTGATCACTGACCAAAGAATGTTTGGCCAAACATAGGAAAAAATGTTATATTGTACCTTATATGTTTATATAAAAGTAGGAATTGTAGTAAATAGCTTTATAGATATTATATTATTTAAATAGAAATTTCTTTTATTATTAGTTGTTATACGAGATCTATATATATAACTAAACGCATTATGATCATAACTCAGCGATTAAAACATATATTCTTCCTTTAAAATACAAGTTCAAAATCTCCACCCACATCTATCATAGAAAAAAAACAAAAAATTTATAACTCGTCTTTTTTTAACTTTTGAAAGATTTATGGTGAATAATAAATCTATTATTTTTCTACTATTTTTATAAATAGCGCAATTAAATATGATCATATAGTTTACATGAGTGTAAATGAAACAAAAATCCTCTTCTACAAAATAGAATCCAAAAAAAAAAAAACCCTCTCCAATAGAGGAATTAATTATTTGACATCCATAAATTTGTCATTTTATTCATGATTATGATGGCAAATCAAAATTATTTAAAATGAGACAATTGGCTGATATGTTACATATAAAAAAAGAAAAAGAAAAAGAAAATGTATGATTCTTTTCTTCATTGGAATATTTGGAAGAAACAAACATGAATTCCATGTCATGTTGCAATTTTTTTTTCTTTTCCAATTTTTTGAATGGATGAAATGTCAAGTAGCAATCTTTGTACGATATTCAAATGGCAATCTCACAAAAGACACGACAAAAAGCAAACCAAAGACTTTTTTTTTTTTTTTTTTGAAAAATTCATTTATTTATTTCTGTTTTTGAATAGTGCAAATCAAGGACAGTTTTGTAAATGGTGGACCATTTTCATCTTCTCCTTTATAAATAATTGAAAGCGCTTGTCACTTCTGCTTGTTAATCGTTAGATGTAAGATTAAAAAGTATAGCCAATAATTATAAAAGTAATAATTACATGTAGTGTATTGAATTTATAAATACCCTCACCTTTTTAATTTTATATGAAGCAGATTATTATATTATAAAACTTGGTTACTTTTAGTCATATATTTTGACTAGTGGCGCTATTATCATGCTATAAATTTATCTAGACCAAAATACTAGATTAAGCCAATCATTTAAAAGAAAAAATGGAGACTTTATATTTAGTTATATGAAATTAAAAGCGATAAGTATATAACCAATTTTACCATTAAAAATTGTAACACCTTTTCATTATTAAATTTAGAATTGTTTAATAAACTAATGAATGACTCCAACCCAAATAAACCAATGTTGTAAATTGTAATCCAAATCATACTAAATTATATAAGTTGAGTTGGATATAATTGTGGTCAATTAAAGTGATTGTGAACCTAAAAGAGATTAGTTGTAATGTAATCATGGCATGAAAAGAAAGAAAGAAAACAAATGGAAAATTATATATGAATGACATCATTAACTTTTGTTAGAATGTAATTAAAATTATAATAATTATGAGTACATCAAGTAATGATGGATATGGAAAAATTTAGGAAATGAAATAAATGATGAGATGAGTGAATGAGTGAAAGAAGGGAGCATAGGGATGAGGATGATAAGATCATCTGTCATTGTCAATGAATGGCCCAAAACCCCATCATTATTATTGCCTCAATTCCACTCATCACATAACCAAACCACCAATCATAAATATCCTTTCCTTCAACATTTCCTCCAATCCTAAATTTACTCATTCTCTCTATTTCATATCACAATTTCAATTGTTTGAATGTAACTAAGCAGCAATTGATATGTATTTATTCATTTGAGATCGAAAGTTTAAGTCTCTATATTCTATATTTATTGTATTACAAAAAAATAATCATTAATTCTTTTTAAATTTTTTTAAGTCAATAAAAATATAGTTCAACTGGTTGAGACATGATATTCTCAATCAAGAAGTCTAAAATCATCCTAACTGGTCATTATTTTGTTTTTTTTTTTTTTATAAAAAAAATAGAAGTATACGTTTGATAATTATTTGATTTTTTGGTTTTTAAAATTTAGAAAACGTTTTTATATATTTTACTACTTGACCACTTAGTAGGATGAGGTGGGGAGGAGAAGGGGAATGCGCCAGTGCCGGTTTGTTTTTTTGTTTTTGTTTTGTTTTTCCTTCCTTCCTGCTCTTCATTATTATTGCTATTATTATTTTTTATCTTATGTGATTTTTCTTTTTTGGATTTGTTTTTATGTTTTTAACATATAAACAATATGTAAGGAATATCTTAGATCGTATTTTATCAAATCATAAATATAGGTAGTTTAAATATCAAAAATCGAAATATCACATAATGAGATGAATTGTCGGGTAGTCAATATTATTTTAAGGCTCTGATTAAATGATATTTTTCCATTTTAATCACTAAATAAAAAAGTTTTAGTGAAAGGACTATTTGATTGAGATAATCAGATCATTTATCATTGTGAATAAATGACCCAAAGCTATGATATTTGTTTTTAAAAAAATTAATTTAAAAGCCGTTTAGCTTTCTGTTTTCTATTTCTATTTCTGTTTTTTTTTTTTTTTAAAGACGAGTATGTTTTGTAACCAATTCATTTTTTGGTTTTTAAAATTTAGAAAACATTTTTCAAAATTACTGAAGAAAATTTGAAAGCACATTTTTTCTTTTTTTAACACAGTTTTTCGTTTTTTTAGAATCAAGTGACCGCTTGACCGCTTGGGGTGGGGAGGAGAGGGATTTGTTTTCTTGTTTTTGTTTTATTTTTCCTTCCTTCAATCCTCCTCCTCCTCATTATTATACTTTTTTTTTTTTTTAATCTTTTGTGATTTATCTTTTTTTTTTTTTGAAGGGTTGTGATTTTTCTTTTTAGATTTGTTTGTTTGTTTATTTATGTTTTCAATAGATTATCGTAATTCTATTTAAATAAACAATATATACGAATACCTAACATCATATTTCATTAAATAATAACTATAGGTAATTTAAATACTAAAAAAAATCAAAATATATGAGATGAATTGTCAAGTAGTCAAAATAATACTGAACTCTAAAAAAAAAAAGCAGGCGAAATGATATTTAAATATTCCGATCAAATAATCTTTTACCATTTCAACCACATTATAAAAAAATTTGCAAGTTTGAAACTAAGATTATCCAAAATAGTTTTTCTCTCTCTAAAATTTTCATTTTTATAACTTTTATTTTCTTTGTTCTCTTCTAAAATATTCTATAAAGAATAAAACTTACGATAAATTTCGCCAATGAGTACATTTATTAGTGACTTGTCTAAGTTCCCTTTGTGAAGACAAAAGTTGTTGAAGTCTACATTATTAGATGTTATCTATAATATTGATATTCAATAATTAACCTTGCTTATATTAAGTTACCCGCAAATTGCTTATAATCTCATCAATATTGCCAACAAGAGCATAACTCAATTAGTCAAGAGATAATAACTTTGACCAAAATGTTGGAAGTTCAAATCCTCCACCCCACATGTAAAAAAGACACATTTTTGTATAACTATTCTGAAAGGTTGATGGTCCAATTCTCCATCTCGTAGTTGTTAAACTAAAAAAAACTTACAACAAAACTGTATCCATAATTGTTGTTGAAATAACACAATTATTCAATGAGGTCGTCACAATGTGACTGCCTCTTTAAAATTATTGGATGTAGATCTTAAAATTTGTATGCTCCTAATAACTGTTGGATACAAAATCGAGATATTTTTATAATTTTTTTTTATCATACATCCAACGGTATAAAGTTGTTAGTCTCATTGTGGCAGTCTCTTCAAGTAATTTTTCGTTGAAATATTCATTGATAAGAGAAAAAAAACAAATTAACGGTACTGATATTTTTATGGTTAGGGACCTAGAGTGATATAAAAAATTTATTTTCTCAGAAAAAAGAATTCTTCCTAGGAGGATACATAACAATACAGACATAAATTAAATGATATTATATGTAATCTTTGTGGGTGATTTTAATTTTTTTTTTCTTTAAGAGGGTGGTAAAACGACAGTAGAGGCACTGTGGTTTGGTGGCTAATGGACCACTTAAGGGTCACCAAGGTTTTGGCGATGAATTGCCGTTGATTAATGGATCCGTATAGGGTCCACTAAATAGTTGCATTCCACGCCAGAAAGGGACCCATTAAAAGACAATTCTGGGTTCCTGTGCCTTTCGCCTCATTTGAAACCGTTTGCAGACCAGAAACTGATATCGAGACAGTAATGATGAGATCAGGTTAGCTGCCTAGCCTTCCCCCTTTGCCTTGCCTTGTACATACAGAGAGAAACAGAGAGAGAAATTCTTTACTTACAAATCTCTCTCTCTCTCTCTTTCTCTGTGTTGAGTGTTCCCTATAGCTTCCACACCTCTATATATCTCCCTGCTTTACCCCATTCTTAACAAACCCACCCCTCTCTCTCTCTCTCTAGCAAAGACAAGTCTCTGTCTTCCAACTTCATCCATTCTGCTGGTTTTATGAATGGATCATTCAAGTGGACAACACCAAGTAAGGATTATGACACAGCTTCTCCTCATGTTTCATTACATTCATTTTCAGTACAATGGTTTTTGGGTCAAGTTTTGAAGATGTCCCTTTCTGAATCTTAACTCATAATTTGTTTGATTTTACTTCAGGAAACTCAAGCACAACCACTGGAGAACATGTTGGCAATTTCATGTCCTAAAGTACAGCAAGAAAACAGAAAGCCAATGAGGCCACAGCCAGAGCAAGCTCTGAGATGCCCAAGATGTGATTCTACCAACACCAAATTCTGCTACTACAATAACTACAGCCTCTCCCAGCCAAGGTACTTTTGCAAGTCTTGTAGAAGGTATTGGACCAAAGGGGGGACTCTAAGAAATGTTCCTGTGGGTGGCGGCTGCAGGAAGAACAAAAGACCATCACCTTCTACTTCATCTTCTTCATCTCCTTCTTCAAAGAGATCACATGATCAGGCTGCCAATTCTAGCCGTCTAAGGCTCAGTGACACCCATCTTCCATCTTTAGCCTTTGAGTCCACTGACTTAAGTCTGGCATTTGCTAAGCTCCAAAATCAATCAAATGGGCAGATGGGCCTTTTTGATACCCACAACAACTTTCATAATATGTACGGTGGGTTTGGTAATGGGAGCTCTGGGGAGGTTGAAAATTGTGGATTCCCTCATTTTGAACATTATAACAGCAGTGGTGTTGCCTCTACAGCGACTGCTACTGCAATGAAGCAAGAATTGGTTTCCAATGGAGATCAAAATATGGTTTTGTGGGGATTTCCATGGCAGTTCAACAATGGAGATGGAAATTACATGGGTGATCTTGATTCTGGAAGAGAGAGCTGGAATTTCAATGGAAATGGAATGGCTTCATCTTGGCACGGACTTCTCAACAGCCCTCTAATGTAAGGCGTTTTGACAGAGAACTAAACAAAGTACTTGAATTCCTTGTAATATTTTGATCATACCAAACCTATGATCTAGCTATCGGTGTTCTGGTTAGAGAAAGCAAAGTCAAACTTGGATAAACTCTTTTTTCACTTGTTTACTGTTCATTCTAATGTGAATTTTTTGAGATCTTGATTACCTGATAAGTCAAGGAAATTTTCCAAATTATCTAATCCTTTTCCAACTAATACAGTTTCACACGGCCCATGGGTTAGTTACATTGTTTAAAAGAAGAAATTTTAAAAAACGTTTCACTAGAATTTGGAAACGACCCTTACTAAAAAAATTAAAAAAACACTTTAGGGAGTGTTTGGTACAGAGAAACGGGTATGAGATTGGTTTTAAAATCTCACTTTTGTACAATTCTAATATATAATCACAGTCATTTCAAGCTATCCTAAGTTTCTCATATTATACAATTTACTCTAATACCATTCATTTCTACGTATCAACTAACTCTAACTAGTAACTACAAACTTCCATTGACAACCATCTGATTTATAAGCTCTCATCCAGGGCATAACAACACCTCCCAAAAATACAAATCTAAACAGAATCAACAGAACTCCTCGAGCCATAATGTTAGAACCCACCAGAAATTAAGCTAAACAGAAGAGAAAAGGGCCAATAATTCAAACGCCTTGAAACTATATCCAAACTGAAAGATGACATTTCATAGTCTGGGTAATAGTCTGAACACTGAGGTAAGTACTAAAAGGGTGGCTGCAACAGAACTTTGCAATTTTAATAAGTGCTGTTTTCAAGATATTCCGCCATGATTGCTGCTAGTTTATCTCTACATTCCCTCAAATCCAGCTCCAATATTAAAATCCAAAACAGAGGGGGCACAATAATTTTATTATAATTCAAAAGGGGAAGGGGGTTAATTAGGGCATCGTTTCTATCCAAAGGGGTTATAATTCCAGTAAGAATAAGCACCGATTTCGGGGTGGATTTTTCTTCAAGGTTGCAGACAAATCCAAGGGAGAAGATTTGGGCGTGAGCGAATAGTCAACAGTTTCAGTTTGAAAATTAAATACGCGTGCATGAAATTGAATTGTATGTGTTTTTTCGATGGGGCATTTTGTCAAACATATTGTATTGTATGCAATAACAATGCCCTACAGAAATCTTCGGCGGACAGTGACATAGCCATTGGCGAGGGGCTGCTACTGTTGCTGTTCAAAGACAAATTACGGAATCTTCCAAGTTCCGAGTGAGGCTGAGGATTGAATCTTTTTTTACCTATTCAGATTGAACCGAGAAAGGATCTGCAGAGTCTATCAAGCCCTATATTATCGCTAATAAGATGACAAAGTTTTCGATATTTGTATCAGATGAAACTAATTGAAGGGCCCGCTGCGAGATATCGGGTTTCGCACCTGTTTTCTTCAACCACGAAATACTAGTTTTCTATTTAAAATTATACTTTCTTCATTTTCATTCAAATTATGTTTAACAAATCTTCTTTTAGGATTAAAGATTTGTATTTATTTTATTTTACATGTCACAGATATATAATTTTAGTCTCCAAATCAATTTGAGCATAATTCAATAGATAAGATATCAATTACCTTTCTTAATACTTTGTTTGGCAGATGAATAGTAAGAAATGATTTCAAATCTTAGGATTTTAAAATATGGAAATGATTTCAAATTCTTATTTGCGTTTGGAACTAAATTGATTTGAAATCATCGATATAAAATTTCTCGTTTGGATGCTCACGAGAAATGAAAAGAAGTATAACATTTTACTGTTATGTCATTATGAATTTTGAAGGAGATTATTTTAATTAATAACAAAATATTTTAATATCAAATAACATTATCAAATATATATCATCATGAAAGCATACCAATAATCAAAACAAATCAACTTATGAAATTAAAATTTACAAATGTTATCATTATTGTTAAGAATGAAAATAAAAAAAATTATGTCTTAATTTAAATGAAAAAGAGAGAGAGATTGAACCCAGCCGAATCTAAACAAAATCTATCAAAAGAGATTTGATTTGTTTTGTCTAGCTATGGAGAAAAAAAAATCAAAAGAATATTTTTTTTTTTTTTTTTTTTTTTTTTTTTTTTGATTTCTTCTTCAACCCAATGTATGAAAACATAAAACAAAACAAAAATATACATAAAAAAAACGATTGAATCAATATATATAAAAAAGGGGAAAAAATATTGTTCTTATCAAATAGATAAATAAATGTTTAAGAAGATTAACCAAAAAAAAAAAACTCACTTCTTGTTTGCTTGTCTATAAAAAAAACTTGTTGAAAATGTAAAAGTTGCATTGAAAAAATTGAAATTATTGTTATCAATTTTTTTTTAAAATAGCAAAATACGAGAAACAAAATAAAATCCTAACATTGAGTTTGCTTTAATGGCGTTGAGTTTGAATATAGAAGAAATATTGATAAATTTTTGGCATAGAGAAAAACGATAGTGAAGAAACTATCGTATGAGTTGGGGTAAAATTGGAAATAAATTTTTTGAAACTTAAAATCCTACAAAATCCGACCTATTTGGAACGAAATTTTTTTTCAAAAAAAAAGATTTGAAATCATAAACGATTTCAAATTCCTCACTTTTTTTGGGCATCCAAACGTGTGAAATAATTTCAAATCATAACGGATTTGAAATCATTCCAAATTCAAATGTTCCAAACAGGGGATTAGGTTAGAGATTCGATTTTTCACTCCACAATTATTTTATGACTTGGACATAATAAATAACAAACAAGGAAAAGATGCGGCTGGAGTCATTTGAGAATGATTTGTTCCCCCAAGTAATTTACTATATGTTTTATTGGTCCTTCGTGATTTTGAGGGTAACTTGGTTTGGTTACACTTCACAAATTGTTTGAATACTTTTAAACTATTTTTATACATCTAAAAACTCATCCTTTTTGTTTATTTTCAACTCAACTTAAATCTTAGTATAATATATATATATATATATATTTGAAACTGGAAACCAAACAAGGAGCCAAAGCTACAAATCAACACTCCCATCAAAGAGAAGGGAGAGAACATCCTCCGAAAAGTTATCTTTCCAGACTTGAGAAGCTCCTAAAGAAGATGCCAAAGAAGCTAAGTTGTGGGCTGCTTTGTTCTCCTCTCTAAGAATCTTACAAAAAACAATAGAATTTACAGACAGCACAAGCTGGAGATCTTCTTCAACAAAAAAAACTCATTTCAGAGAAGTCCACCTCATCACCGTTTAGCAAGTTTATCACTTCACTCGAATAAGATTCAACAATCAAGGGATTGATCCAAATCCCTCTGCAGGAGATCACCTCTTTGAGCCCTTCCACAATGGCGAGAGCTTCCAAAACCTTCATCGGCCAAACCCGCCTGACAAATTTCCAACCTCCAATCAAAGTATTTCCTCTCTAGTCTCTAACAAGCCAGCCCACTCCATCCTGCTTGAGGACAGACAACAAGGATGCATCAGTGTTTAGTTTCTACGAGCCTTCCACAGGAGGTCTCCAATGCAAAAGGAGCCCAACTGCTTAGGATGCAAGCCGAGCTATCCACTCTTGAGCTTCCAGGAAGATCCACCATATATCTGTTAATCACGTCAAAAAGATTATTAGTGTCGAGAAGAGCTTTACCAAACCTTATGTCATTCCTCTGCCTCCAGATGCTCTAATAAGCTAACACAACCAGTCAAATAGAAATACTAGTCCATTATCACGTAAATATAAAATATACCACATTAGATATAGTATAGACAATTTGTGAAATTTATCGAGAACCAAATGAAACTAAACTCAAACTATACGAATTAAATTTATAATTAATTTAATTATTAATAAAACAAATCGACTACGAATAAAATAAGCAATTAATAGACTAAATAAAATTTTGAAAGTTAAACAACTAAAATAAAATTCTTAAAAGTTCGTAAAATCAAAATAAAACAAGTACAAAAATTTACAACCAAAATAAGTATTATACATACAAATTAAATTCGAAGCAATTAAAAGAAATACTTGGAACAGAAAGCCAATCAAATATTTCCTAACCCGAGTTTTCCCCCCCTTTTTTTTTGAACGAAAATAAATCCATTGTGAAGTATGAGAATTGTTCAAAATGCTAAAAAGAAATTGAGACTACTTTTATTTTTAAAACTACTTTAAGAACTCTTTTGTGAGATTTCATAAAATGATCTTTTCCCCTCCAAATCAATCTGCTGCACAAACTCATGATATTAAAAGGGAGAGCTTTTAAACTAAAAGAAATTGAGGATAACTTTTTAAAAACCACTCACACCCACCTAATGAAACTAGGTTAAAAAATACTTTTGTTCATAAATTTTAATTTTTAACAATTTAGTCATTGTATTTTTAGATTTGTAACAATTTAGTTCCTAAACTTTAACGTGCAAGAAATTAATTCCTATAATTTTAAATTTGTAACAATTTAGTCCATATCATGAAAAATTTCAATAAAATTAAGAGTCAATTTCTATCATATGACAACTCAGTCTTTGTAGTTTATAAATACATTTGGTCCTAATCAATTTATCAATCTAAGAAATTTCATTAAATTTTAATAATATTTTTTACAACATGAGTTAAATCGTTACAAATTGTAAAGCACTAAGACTAAATTGTTACAAAATAAAAAATACACAACTAAATCGTTGGAGACTAAAATTTAGGGACTAAACTGTCATTTCGATAAAAATTCAGGGACAACTTTCTAACCAACATACTTTCACTTAATATTTGTTATAGAATAGGGAAAATATAATTCAAAATAGCTCTGAATTAATGCTTCACATTTTCTTCATCCTAATTCCTAAATGAGTAGGGTTTGGCAACCAAACTTCTTGTGTCCATTAAAGAATGGGAGAAATAGAGGGCTAAAAAAACAAAAATGGTTGAATCATTATCGATTCATTAGAGAAGTGGTCAGAGTCAGTCAAAAGAGAAAGGTCTTGGGATCTGAATTTATACATTGATACCAAAATCATGTTTTCTCTAAAATCCAGAAACAGTTCTCTTAAGGCTCATGGTTTCTTTGGATTCGGTTTTTGCAAATCAAAACAAAACTCATCATCTTGCTGCGTTTCATTCAAACATGATGTTGACAATTTACCTTGTTCCTAACAAAAGAATGTCCCATCTACACTGTTCCTAATTGGCCTTCCTTCTTACTTTTGGGGGATAATCTCCTTTAACTAATAGGGAAAGAATTTTATTTTTACCCATAAACTTGTAAGTTAGTATCAATTTTTATCATATATTTTCAATTTCATCAAATTGGACCATAAACTTAGACCGTTGCAATTTTTACCCAATATTCCATTTTTGTTAATTCACTCACTAATTTTAAACTCAACAATTTCAACACAATCAAAATTTGCACAAAATTAAGTTTGATTAATGCACAAATTTACCATCGAATAACCTTTCCAAAATTCACAAATTTCAACAAAAAATTAGCTCTAATGTCATTTTTTTTACATCTTATCCATTTTGTCCCATACACATGTTTTAGAACTTATTGAAGGTATATGAGACTACTTTTTTTCAATGATATTTCAAAAGAAAACTAATTAGACGGTTAAAATCGCAATACTTTTTAAAGTTTAGGATTAAGAATGCAATACCTTTTTAAGTCTGGGATGCATTTAATTAAATTGAAGTTTAGAGTAAAAATTGACACAACCTAACAACTTTAGTGGTAAAAATTGAATTTTTTTTTCATAAATAATACAACCACCACAACTTTCAGGAAACTTGAGCCATGTTTGATAATCATTTGATTTTTTGTTTTTAAATTTTAAGTCTATAAATATTACTTCCACCTATAGTTTTCTTGTTTTGTTAATACTTTCTGCCTATATTTTCAAAAACCAAGCCAAGTTTTAAAAATATAAAAATAAAATAAAATAAAATCAAAATTTTGTTTTTGTTTTTGTTTTGGAAATTTTGCTAAGAATTCAAATGTTTTCTTAAGAAAAATGAAACTTATTGTAGAGAAATGATGTGAAAACAAGCATAATTTTCAAACACCAAATAGTTATCAAACTAAGCCTTAAATTTCAATTTCTCAAAGCTTTGTTTGTTCCTACTGAATACTGTTTCCAGCAGAAGCACTTGAAAGGGATGCTTCAGCTTTTTAACCAGAAAGAATAATCATTTTTTGTTGCTGAATGAGGAAATCATCAAACTCTTACAACATGCTTAAAATCATCTATTTGGAGAAGGAACAGTAATTGTGTACCTCAATAACGAGTTGTGTTTAAGACGAAGCCTGGAACCATGTCCTTAAGCAAAACCATGGGAAAATTTTCTAGTATCACAGAAGTACACGCTCCTTCCATTCAACACTTAACACATCATTTTATTTTATAGAATCCACATTATTCTTAAATGCTTCCTTCATGGCAAACAATGAATGAAAGTAGTATGAAAAATTTTCAATGCTACCGTAGTACAAGAAATTTCCCGAGCAAGAATGTTGTAAACTGTGTATCAGGAAAGACAGGTGCAACACAGACCTGACCAAATTACTTGGAATCCAATTCAGAATGTACGAGAGCATGCCATCAATACTCATGATTATATCTTGAAGTATAAGCCTCTGATCCATTTAATCTCTGAAAATCATTAAAGAAGAATCTACAGCATACAATACAACACAGTTTTTAAGCCCCATGATTCCTTCCTGACAATTGAAGAACATGGAAGTGAAAAAGCTGGACATTCACACTATAATCAAGCAGAATCATTTCAAGACAAAACTTCCTGAGATTTTGATGGGAAAGGGAAGGGACGATGTTACACTCAAATTAATCATAACAGATTCCGTTCTGATTGCAAAGAAAATTATGCTTGTTGTATCAAGCCTCAACAAAATCTATCTTCGAAAACCAAGAAGCTTAAGACCTTGGCTTCTCCTTCTTTTCCTTCACCACCTTCAATCTGAATATCACCGACAGCATGTCCTTTTCTACTAAATCCAGCAATGAGAACCTCGGCCTGTTCATGACAATACATATTATTGCAATAATAGAACAAAATGTACATAGAGGGTAATCGAAACCAAAATCACAGGCTTCCCTCAAGCACTTACATTCTCTTCAATATGGTTCAAAGAACCATCGTTAGGGACAAAAGCGGCAATCTTTTTCCTGTTCTTAGGACGTGTTTGGGTGTCATGTCTAAAATTACTCAAAAACATGTTTTTAATCATCCAAAACCAACTTAATGTTTGATTTTATACTTTTAAAGGTGATTTTCATAAAAATTGTTTTTGAATAATTAAAAGCATATTTCAATGTGATTTTAAATGCGACAAAAGTGATTTTAACTATTTCAAAATCACTCTCAATCCCAAACATGCCCATAATAAGTTGAACTCTAGCACACTTCCTAATAGCAGAGTAGCTTCAATACCACTTCACATTGGGCCAAAAGATTAGTTGTTAAAAAAAAAAGGTTTTTGCTAGGTAGCCTCAAAAGCACAGCACAAATAAAATCTCTTACATCTTTTCTAGAACCAGTGTGGTAGAGAAACAATGTCAATTGTTTTTGAGTCAAACAAAAGGAAAAATCCAATTATTGCTATAAAAATTCGTTAAATCAAAATAGAATCATAGCCACCAACTTGTTCACATTAAAATTAGGTGCACGTTCATATCCTAAAACCTTAGACAGCTACAATAACTGTCATTCCCTCATCTGGAAACGATAGTAACAAAACAATGCGGAGATTTTACAGTGAAACGAAATAAATCGATGATTATCAAACACAAAAATGATCACAAGCTCGAGTTACATCTATAAATTTGAATGGACTAATTCTGTTAAATACAAGAATAAAATCTTTTTTCAATATAAAATTAAATAAATAAAAATCTTATTTTAGATTTCTATTTTAATCCTTACATTCTAAAACTCATGTATTTTTTCTTTTTAGTTAAATTTCGAGTACCTTTAACAGAAACTAGCTTTGATGAAAAAAACATAAAAGGATAAAAAAAGTGCCTACTTTGGTTAATCAAATGGTGTATAAAAACTTGCACAACAGAACCAACCTGATAAGAGATAAACTTACACGTGCAAAAACTAACCCACATGTATTATAAACTTACACAAGTTTAAATTGATCTCTTTTAAAATACTTTTGTTTCTTTCCATCCAAATCAACCAAAAGATAGCTCTAGTAACACAAGAGGATCATCGATAACCCCATGCTTAATTCTTCAAGCAAACATCAAACCATCCCTTCCAAACTGTAGTTCAAATGGGATAAACTATCCGCAGGTAAACAACGGCCAAAAAAGAGGGGAGATATGTAGATTTTTCCTTTGAATTTTGTCTTTTGGGTGTTGAAACTTTTGTAGTCAAGGCTACAAAGAAATAACTTCGCAGCAACTCTACAATGTGCTCTGAATAACAGTTTCCTTCACCTCCTCAAGCAATATCTAAAGATTTTCCAAAGCTTTGCCTCCTCATACCTCCTGCACCAAAAGCTGTAGGATGTTGGAGGACGGGACCAGACCAAATTGAATGGAAAAAAGGAACAAGGGCTTTTGTTCTGCTACTTTTTCGTCGTGCAGCGTAACAGCCAATCACAACTGTGATTGCCCTGTTTATTTCTGCACTCTTCCATCAAATCCTCAATGCATTCCAATTTTGCAAACTGTTGTGTTTAAGATAAAATGACATTTTGCCTGATAAATAAAACCAATAAACTGACTATACTTCATTCAATAGCCAAGAAAGATTGCAGGTTAGCATTGATAATGTAACAATGGAGATGATCATCCTAGCCATCTTTTCCTTCACATGGTCTTCCTTCCATGGAAATATAGCATATCTGGGGTAGCCTCCATTAAAACAGACAATATCATTTCTCAGTAGTTCCCGGTGTTCCAGCAATTGAAATGTTAAACTAGACCTCGGCCTCCTATCTTGCACCATCTAACTTCTCTTTCAAACTTCACGGTTTCCATTTCCCCACACAATTCTTCATCTTGTAAGAGGTTAACTTGACTGCATATAAACATTAGCTATTGTAAGAGGCCTATTTCAGAAAAAGGGATGTTCCCTTTTTCATTCAATTATATGATACTTACAAAATCATGATATTTTCAGTACATCCACTTTCCTACGCATTGGTTTTCTAGTCATTCAATTATGTACAACGTATGCTTGTATGCAAAAAAGAACAATGATACTTGCAAGTCAACTTTTTCTGCAAGAACTTTGAGTAATGGCTTAATTATGTTCAGAATATAATTGCTTGCCGTGTTGTAATCTAATATTTTCAATCTGGTTTGTTCAGCCTTTGATGCAGAGAGAGTGAGAGAGGCTATGTCTATATAATGAGACATTTTGAACTGGCCAGTTAGCCAATCCAAAGTGGAGCAATTTTCAGGAGAACTCTGTTATGTCTACAATTCTTGCATAGAAGGTCCAAGAAGAGCTGGAGGAACATGTCTCTGGCAAGCAACATTGTCTTAATCATTCAATTGCTTGTTTATGACATTCCCATTGGGACATTAAGGAAAAACTAACGATCAATAAAGATGAATTCTCCCGGTGGAAAGTACGGATGGAGAACTCACAACCCAACTAGATACTTATTCAAATGTTAAGAATATAAATAAAAGATTACATATACTCTACCTAATCAACTTAAACTTTTGAGTTCAACAATAATTAGCATTCAAACTCCTACCATTGATAGTCACTTCTCAGATCTTATGCTAATGTTTGCTCTTTGGATTTGGCATAATTTAACATCGACCAATCTTTTATCTGGAGTATGTGATTATCTGTGTATGTATTTTCAGGTTTTGGACCTTTACATTCAACATTGTTGAGTTGTGTAATTGTAGTTACTCCTGAAAGATACGTGTATTTGAGCAATTTCAAGTTCGAATTAATTGGAAGAACAAGATTGTGACTATATCATCTTCAAAACCCATCTGAAACTAAACCAGTTATGTAGCCCTAGCTAGTCCATTTTCATTGTAAGTGAAGAACAATCAGAAATTATCCAAATAACAAATAAAGAGCGGACATAACATCTTACTTGGTATATTTCACACTTTTGCAGGATTTTCGCGGCACTGTTCTGGACTCCATCTTGTAACTGTGCGCTCTTCAATGGAGTAACTGTCCAAACACGAAGGAGAAACAGAACCGCTTCCATTATTATTGACGGTGAGAACTAGCAGCGTTTTTGCAACGCTTCCACAAAGCCGAATTGTGCAAAGAAAATCAGACCAAACTCTCAATCGCCCATTTTCATTACTGCCTCCTCCTTCCGACAACACAAGCACCGCAAATTCAGAGTGGACGAGAGCCGGATGGTGACGGTAAGCCACAAAATCAACCCCATATTGAGATCCAGGTCTAACAACCCAATTCTTCAACCGAAGATTTTGATAAGCCTTGTAAAACTCAGGGAATGTAGCCTTTTGGGACTTCATATACTGCCAGAGCTCTTCAAAATTCTTTTCACAATCCTGTCCGTCGACAATTTTAAGGCAATTCAAATGATAGGACAAGTAAAAAGCCTCCTCCATGCCCAATTGAAACCACTGCTTATCCTTCTCGGCGGAAACAATTGGTCGACCGAAACAAGCGCGATTAAGAAGTTCGGCTTGTTCTTCATCCGCTTGATAAAGTACACTACAACTAGATAATAACCCTGGAGCGTCCGACTGTGTTAGAGAAGATTGAAGCTGAAGTACAATCTTCGACATGGGATCTGCTAGAGCTTTGGCTTCTGAACCCTTCCCTTTCCATCTTGGCCCCATTACAGCCGCCCTGAAAGAGCTGAATCAGTGAAATCGAGGGGTTAAAGTTAAATTTGTGCCTTTGAATATCGACCAACAAGAACTGATTTGGTTCGATTTTATCGCTTCAGAAGAGAGAAGAGAGATCGAGGGGGGTTCGACTTCCGTCGGTTTAGCGAAGGGAAGTACTACGAAGTTGATTATTGGAAATAGGTTAACATACCATTTTCCCTCTAGTTTGGGTTTTGTTCCATTTTGTCCCTCCAATTTTAGTATCCGTATTTAAAAGTTGTCTCTATAATAAATTTGAAGTTAATTTTAATTTTAAAACAAGAAAAGACGCAATATGAACATAAAATTTAATAAATACAATTTTTTTAAAAAAAAATTAACAACAAACTAACAGTAGAGACCAATTTATTTTATTGAAAATAGATGGACTAAAATTAGACATTTAAAAATACATAAACCAAAATTAAACAAAACCTAAAATACATGGACCAAAATAGTATTTTAACCTTGGAAATACTATTTTTATTTTGAAAAAATTAATTTTTGTATCAATTTTGAACCTAAACTTCGTATTTAATCAAATTGCATCCCAAACTTGGATAATTATTGCAATGTTAAATTTGAAATAGTGTTACAGTTTTTACCTTCTAATAGGTCTTCTTTTGAAAATTCGTTAAAATAAAAAGTATTGTTATATGCTTTCAATAAATTATAAAACATATATATGATACAAAATTGATAAAATTTTAAAGAAACATTATATTTGAGTTAATTTTTAAAAAAAAATTGTGAGTTTTGACAAAGTTATTCAAAGGTTAACCTGTAGATTAATCAAACTAAAATTTGCACGAAACTTGAAATTATTTGAAATTAGTGAGTTTTAAAAGATTTTTACATTAATATTTGTTAAAATTAATTGGTGAATTAGTTAAAATTGAATAATGGGTAGAAATTCTAATATTTAAGTCTAGAGTCGAATTTAATGAAATTGAAATTTTAGGATGAAAATTGGTACAACATGACAAGTTTATGGGTAAAAATTAGAATTCTCCCTTATTAGTACTACCATTCAAATATGGAGTGAAGATTCAAATCCATTACATTTTTTATAGTTTTTTAAAGTCAATGAATAGGAGGATTTTCCCTAATTATTCTGTTAAAAGAAAGCACACAATAATTATCAGATTGAGGCCTCTCTGAACAAATGGAAGAAATTAATAGTTGACTCATTTGGTAAAATCTCAATCCAGCATTGGCACTTTATCTCTCCGTTTCCTATGAAAATCAACTCCATTGCTTTCAAATCGCTTGCCATAGAAGGCTGCCCTGGACTTTTCCCAACAGTTCATGTCAGTTTAATTGTATAAATAGTCAAAATAATAATAAAAAGGAAAATTTGCAAAATGTTAATTACATCTTTAGATAAAGCAGAGTTAAGAGAGTGCATCAAGTTAACTGCCACCATATAAGTTATTAATAGCATTCTGAATTCTCAAATTTGGAAGAGAGCTCTCTACAAAATGAAGAAAATTACATCAATGGCCGTGGTGAAAACATGACAACTACAAGGCTACAAACTGCGTTACATGGATATTAATGCCATTTCTATTTCTGCGGTTTCTTCCAAAGCACCCCTATCTTTTTTAGTACATTCACATTTTTCTTTTTCAGTAAATCGTCATCTGAATCTTCTGAATACAATGGGCCGATCTTACCAGTAATGGCGTTGTAGTTGCTGTCCATTGATCCGGTTCTGCCCACGAATTCCCCATTGCTTCCGATCATGGCTGCAGCTGCCTCTGCCGCCTTCCTCCATTGCTCCGACTGCACCTTTAGCCTTCTCAGCTCCATCTCCATTTCTGCATTGGCTGCTTGTGCTGCCTCGAGTTCAGCCACCCCTACAGATTTCCTGCTGGTGCTTCGATCGGCTTCTTCTGCTATGATCCCGAGTTTCATTTGGGTGTCTCTCTCTATTGTTGCGGATGTAACTAGTTCGGTTGTCGTTTCGTCCTTCACTTTGGTCTTGATTGTGTCCCTTTTACTGATTTCAGATATCAGCATTTCATTCTCTTCTGATACACTCTGGAATTCTGTCTCTTTGTCTAAGAGATTGGCCTTTAAATCTGCAATGCAGTTCTTCAAGTCATCCAGCTCTTTCTCTAGTTTGAATACTCTGTGGCTCGATAGGCTCTTCTCGAGCTTACAACTCAATTCCAAGTTCTCTTCTGCAATGCTCCTTAATTCGGTTTCCCTGTCGAGTAACTTCGCCTTGAACTCGTCAATTTCAACTCTTGATTTCTCTAATTCCTTCTTGAGTTCAACATCTTTCAGATTTGTATCAGACTTTACATGTTTAGCCTCTATGGCAGATTTTGGTTCAAGGGTACTCTGATTTCGTTCCCCCTGGTATTCTGACTCGGCAGCTTCTGGAGTGGATTTCAGTCGCTCAACCTCTGACTGCAGTGAGCGAAAATCTGCTTCAAACTGTTCTGATTCCCTTGTCTCTTCTGCCGTTTCCTGCTCTCGATTTTTGCTAACTGCAGACTTCTCAAAAGCTTTAGCATTTGCAAGGGCCGGTTCTAGCTTACGAACAAGTGTTTCCAGTAAGTTTACATGTTCCCAAGACTCGTCCAACTCTAAAGTAACTGAATTCCAAACTTCAAAAGTTTTTGTAGAATCAGATCCAAGCAACTCAGCCATTTCTTTTGCAGTTTCCAATTGTGTTGTAGTTTCACTTATAAGTGCTTGGACCTGAGTTTCAGATACTTCACAATCTTGCAGTTGCTTTTTCATGCTTGCCATAATGGAGAGAATTTCTGACAGTATGTTTTTCAATTTACTGTGCTTCTCGTTCGCAGATTCCGCATGCTTCGTCTGAAAAGCTTTGGATTCATCAACTACCTGAAGTTTGAGTTTAAGCTGCTGTGTTACGTTCACCATTGCTAAGGCAACAGAGTCAACAGATTCCGACCTCTCGGTGACCTCAGACGCAGAGTGCAGCGACTGATCATCTTCTTGTGCTTGCTTCTGAAGCTCTTTAGTATGACTTCGCTCGGAAGATGACCGATGCTCCTTGACATTTGGTGGCGCACTGGACACCTCAGCATCTGTTCGGGCATGGTCTTTCCGAAACTTGGATGAATGTAGTTGCTCCCTTTCCTTTTTGAGATCCTTCTGAAGGATAGAAATTTGGGACTCCAACTCGGATATTCTATTTTGGCACTTCTTCTGAACAAGAGGGAAAACAGATCAGACATAACATGACTACAACTTGTGAGTTCAGTACAATCACTAAATAAAATCTTGAAGCCCTCTCTTCTTTTCTTTTCATTTTTTTAATTCAAATTTATATAATAAATCACAATATCCTATAGAAATTGAGTTTTTTTTTAATAAGAGTCCAAAAACTTGATCAACAAAGCACAACTAATTATTTGCTAATAAAATAACCAAGTTGATAGGATTCGTCTTCATTTATTCACGAGAGAACAGATCAGACGTTACATTACTGCAACTTGTGTGTTCATAGTTCAACCACTATGAAAATCTTGAAGTCTTCTTTTTTTCTCCATTTCAATTCACATTTTTTTATAATAAATCACAAATCCTATGGAAAATGAGTTTTTTAATAAGTCCTAAAAATTGATCGACAAAGCACAACTAGTTATTTGCTAATATAATAACCAAGTTGATAGTATTCACCTTTATTACATAATTCAGGGAAGATCAGATTATTTGAACTGTCATTCGGGAAAGAAGGCGAATTCGAGCAACAACCAAGTTCAATGAGAAATCTCACATACTCTGGGTTTTTACATTCATAAATCTAAATTGAATGGGATGAAAGATCAAAAAAGACAGTTGAAACAATATGAATTCTTTTTGGAGAATAATGTTTATGAATAGTGCTACCATGTGCTTCCCAAAAAACTACAAGTGGGTGGTTTGGAGAAAGTCAACCTTAACCTCTCAAAATGGGCCTCTTGATTGGAACAAGACAACCAAAATCATAAAAAACCACTTGTTACAGAACTCTGTAAAACATGGAGAAGTCCATTTGGAATGGCATTACAAGCATCCACTAAAACATGGAAAAGATACTAACATCATATTGAGGAAACAAGTAACAATTATTCACCAATTAAAAGAGAAAAATACACAAAAGTAAAATAAATACAAAATAGGGTAGGTTGAGTGATATTCTGCCATGGGAATTAAAGAGGTTAGAGGAGATGGATAGTCATGGTGGTCACCCACCTAAGATTTAACATCCTACGAGTTTCCTTGCTAATCAAATGTAGTAGGGTTAGACGGTTGTCTTGTGAAATTAGTCAAGTGTGCACAACCTGGCCCGGACACTCATGGATATCAAAAACAAAGAAATCTGCCCAATGTTCCCCAACTGGAAGGTCTTAAAAAAGGGTACAAGTGATGTTTAATCTCCCTCCCTTTATTGTATTCATTAGTTTTTAATACAAAGCCAGTAAAGCTACAAAGAAGTTAACTTAAAGATTGATACCTTAGTTTTAACAATAATACAGCTACTTCCAAGTTCCAACTTGAGTATTTGAAACAAAGCTTAATTCAAACAGAAGAGTTTAGGAAGCTTTTGTAAGGGTTGTTAAATTAGAGTTGGAATTCTTCTTCAATCCAACTATATTTCCTTAACATACTTGTTCATTATAATTTATCCGTACACACACTAGAACAACATCAATGTGAAAAATCAATGAAAACTTAAAGAATCATCATTAGCACAGCAAGAGATTGATATTTTGGTCAGACCTCAACCAAACCATTTAACTATCATTAAATAGTGTACCTCTGATAGTGGAGTCCTGGGCGACCTGCCAATGATTTTAGGGCTCCTCTCTTTAGATATCTTTCCCGTTTGATTGGAAGAAGATGACGAGTCGCACTTCAATGCCGTGGGCTTAACTTGACGGGCAGCTTTTAAAGAGACCTTTTTGGGTGCCTCCAATGAACTTCTGGAATCAAGATATATCAAAACAGGTTCAGGTAGAAGTAGAAAACTTTAGCACTACTTTTGCCTATCACAGGCTGTTAAGACAACCAGTTTTATAACAGTCAGCAAAATGAGACTATTAAAAGCCATGGAACAGTTAGAATGTTAGTAGGGGTAAATTAGCAATTAGCAGATTCGTTTGTTACAAAATGATGGTCTCATAGATAATGTGGATTAGATGATGTTATCAGCCCCATTTTCTTAATTTTCAATCTCAAATTCAGGTTCCCTTTATGTAAACATATAGTTCTACACAAGAACTGCAAGAAGAGGTGTATTGTGGCTCTCACAAGTCACAACTGAGAAATTCTGAATCGTAACAACTAAGAGAAAAGTCTCTTTACCAATAGAAATTGAACTTCTAGTGCTGGTAGTCAACAATGATCTGATTGAAGTGGGGATCCACTTAGCAAAAGTCAACAACGAAAAGGTGTCAAGAAGTGAAGTGGGGATCCATTTGGCAGCTTGGTGAAAGTCATTGTCATAGGCACTCTTTCAAAAAGAAGAAAAGACTTCGGGTCATCAAGACAAACCATTTCCAGCAGAGCAATAGTGAATCTCAATCGCTCATCGAATGTAGATTAGGTATATAGACATAACATTGCAAAAACAAGTCGTAGGAACCATCTTCCACAAAGCAAGAAAGGAGATGGTTCTCTCAAATTAGTTCAAATGCTGTTAAAAATAAGTAACAAAACCAACTTTCATCATATAGAATTGTCTTCACTTGTCGTTCAATGGTGGACGCTCCTTGGCTTAACTAGAGTTAGGTACAACATTATGCATCTTCAAACATTCTCATGAAATTTCAACAAAAAAGAATGAAATGCTTGAAATCATCAAAAGAAAGTTAATGAAATAAGTTCAAAGGAGACTAATAATGAAGAACTGAACCATTAACTGCATCCCTTTGTTCCATTCCTACTTCCTATGGCTAAGGCAATGGATCAAATGTACATTTAACTTCAAACAGCAACACCCATTTCCAGAAAATGACCAAGCAAAATGTAAGAAGGGCTTTTGGGAAGAAAAAACAACCAGAAAGAGCAATTGAAATTACCTGGATTTTGACGTCTGCATCGCTTCCCTTCTGAAAAAATGCCAAGAAAATGGATTTGAATAAAACTACTTGACAGTTCCCTCACCCACAAGACAAGCAAGTCTGCAACAGATCGGGTTCATAGAGGAAGCATGAGGGTCAAAGCTTGTTCATGGTGACCAATGTGAAGTGAAGTTCATAAAAATGGGGGAAATAAACTTTGATATTACAACCAAAAAAAAATGAGAGAAAAAAAAAACTCAGAAGATGAAGATTGGAGGAAAGAGAGATGAACCAGAACAGAGAAAGTAAATAGTTCAGTCAGCTTTCAAGCACACTTCTTTAATACTCAGGCCCTCTATAGTGGTCTTAAGGGCCTACAAGAGAGTGACAGATACAGAGAATGTAAAGTTCCACAAATAACCCTTTCCCCAAATGAGGAAAAATTTGAAGTACTTGGTAGTTCCCCACCTGTAAATTCATTGCCTTAGAGGTGCATTTCGGTAACTTTGCAGTGAAGTTCCCTCCCAGTTTGGCCGTGAAAGAAGGAGAGGGGCAAGAATAATTAAATGTTAGAGGGTTTGAAATTTGAAAACGCCGCATAAAAAGAAGAGTTTTTTAAAGGGGGGGAAGAAAACAACAAAAAAACTGCCCCAAACTTCTTGTTTTGTCCATTCTTCACCAAATGCAGAACAATCTACTTTCCCCTTGTTTCTCAGGAAATATCTAAGCCCCAAATTTTTCCCACCTCAGAAAAGTCAAAAACAAAACAAAATAACTGCAAATTTGAGAAAAACCCTAAAATGTAGCTTCAGAATCAAGAGGAATGTCGCAATCGCAATAAACAGTTTAAACCCATTTGCAGTAACATGAAAAGAGTAAAAACTAGGTCTAAAGAGCATAAGAAAAGGGCAAACCTGGAAGAAATGAGAGTTCAAGCAGCCATCTTTGTAGAGGACGAAGGTGAAGAAGAAGAAATGGAGGAGATTATGGATATTATTAAAGCGTTGAAAAGACCAAAAGCCTGCAACTTTCAAGCTCTCGAGGTCCAAGGCAGAGCAGAGATACGGTTTATTAATATTTATATGAAGTGAGTGCATTTAAAAGGATTGAAGAAACATTGACAAAAATGTTTTGTATTTAATGAACTTCTAAATTTTAATCTTGTATTTAATACAACATTAAACTTTAAAATGTGTATGAAGTGTTGTTAAATTGTAATAAATTTTTGACTTGTTATAAGTTTTTTAAAGTTTAATAATATATTAGATACAAGATTAAAAAATTGTGGACCTACTGATAATAAATTAAAGAGTTAGTTACATAGATGAACCTAACTAGTCCATAATTTCTCAAAAATGTCTAACAAGACAATATGTTACACTCTTGTCCACCCAATTACAAAATAGATTTTTGTGTTTTCCTTATTACCCATATATGCACGACAGTTGTACTGATTTAAAAAAAAAAACAAATATGAAAAAAAACGTTTGTGTTGTAAAATTGAGAGGCGAAACCAGGCACCAAAACTTTACCAAATCATATAATAATAATAATAATAATACAAAAGATGAAATATAAAAGAATATATATATATATATAGTATAAACAAAAGAAAGTGGAGATTTATGGAAAATTAAAAACACAAAAATTAGAGAAAATGGGAGAAAAATTGGTGTGTTTTCTTTTCCAAAAATCTCTCTATTTATAGGCAATTTAAGAGAGGATGATGTGGTACATTTGGACACCAATCTATGGCCTTTAGAAGACACTTTGGCTATGGAGAAAATGCCACTTGGCATGGATAATAAATGGGCATGTGGAATGGGCATTTACATATGAAATATTCATAATACTCCCCCTTAAATGCTCATTTATATAAAATATGTCTCGTTAAAACCTTACTAGGGAAAAACCCAATGGGAAGAAAAACCCTAGTGAAGGAAAAAGAGTACATATTTTATATAGTTTACTATAATACATTCACTCCCTCTCATGGAGACATCACTTAAAGTTTTTGAGTCGCCGCATTCCAATGCTATATACTAATTTATCGAAGGTTGCAATTGGTAATGCCTTTGTAAATAAGTCAGCCAGGTTATCTTTTGAACAAATTTGTTGTACAGTGATATCGCCATTTTCTTCAAGATCATGAGTATAGAAGAGCTTTGGTGAGATATGCTTTGTTCTATCTCCTTTGATATATCCTCCCTTGATTTGAGCTATACATGCTGTGTTGTCTTCGTATAACATCGTTGGAAGAGGTTTACTTGAAGACAAGCCACATGTCTGATGAATGTGTTGTGTCATCGATCTTAGCCATACACATTCTCGACTTGCTTCATGAATAGCTAGGATTTCAGCATGATTTGAAGAAGTGGCCGTTATAGTCTGTTTCACTGATCGCCACGATATAGCAGTTCCTCCACATGTGAATAGATAACCTGTCTGAGATCTAGCTTTGTGTGGATCAGATAGATAACCAGAATCTGCATAACCAACTAGATCATACTTTGATTTGTTAGAATAAAATAAACCCATATCAATTGTCCCTCGAAGATATCGGAGTACATGCTTAACTCCGTTCCAATGTCTTTTTGTAGGATATGAACTATATCTAGCTAATAAATTTACTGAAAATGCAATATCTGGTCTTGTGTTATTAGCCAAATACATAAGTGCACCAATTGCACTAAGATATGATACTTCAGGACCAAGTAGTTCTTCACTGTCATCTCGAGGTCGAAATATATCTTTCTTTACATCTAGTGAACGAACTTCCATTGGAATGTTTAATGGATGTGCTTTATCCATATAGAATCTTTTTAAGATTTTCTCTGTATAAATTGATTGATGAACAAATATCCCATCTGCTAAATGTTCAATTTGCAAACCAAGGCAAAATTTTGTTTTTCGAAGATCTTTCATCTCGAATTCTTTTTTAAGATATTCTATTGCCTTGGATAACTCTTCAGGAGTTCCAATTATATTTAAGTCATCAACATATACAGTTATAATAGCAAATCTTGACTGAGATTTCTTTATAAAAACGCACGGACATATTGGATTATTTTGGTATCCTTCTTTCAACAGATATTCACTCAGGCGATTATACCACATTCGTCCTGATTGTTTTAATCCATATAATGATCTCTGTAACTTTATTGAATACAATTCCCGAGAATTTGATTCATATGTTTCTGGTATTTTAAATCCTTCCGGGATTTTCATATAAATGTCATTATCCAGAGATCCATATAAATACGCCGTGACTACATCCATTAGATGCATATCAAGCTTTTCATATACAATCAGACCAATCAAATATCTTAGCGTTATTGCATCCACCACAGGAGAATATGTCTCTTCATAATCAATACCAGGCCTTTGCGAGAATCCTTGTGCAACAAGTCTCGCTTTATATCTTGTGACTTCATTCTTTTCATTTCTTTTCTTTACAAATACCCATTTATATCCCACAGGTTTGACGTTTTCCGGTGTTGGGACTACTGGTCCAAAAACCTCACGTTTTGAACGTGAGTTCAACTCTGCTTGGATTGCTTCTTTCCACTTCGGCCAATCCTTTCTACGTTGACATTCTACGATAGATTTTGGGTCAAAATCGTCACTTTCATGAATAATATCGTGAGCAACATTATAAGAAAAAATGTTGTCAATAATGATATCATTTCGGTTCCATCTCTTTCCTGTTGTAACATAGTTTATAGAAATTTCATTATTATCCTCAAGCGTTTGATTTTCACCAATACTCTTTTGAGTAGTTGTATTCTGGATTTCTTCTGGAACATCCATACCTTTTATTGAATCATTTTGATTCTCAACTACTTTTCTTTTTCGAGGATTTTTATCTTTAGAACCTATTGGTCTACCACGCTTCTGGCGTGCTCCAGACTCATTATTGACAACTTGTTCCTTTGGGATATCAACTTTTGATGGAGCATTTGCAGCTGGTATATATGATTTAGTCACACTTTTAGTATCTGTGAATGCATCTGGTAGTTGATTTGTTATATTTTGCAAATGAATTATCTTTTGAACTTCAAGTTCACATTGATTTCTACGCGAATCTAAATGAGATAATAACGATGCATTCCATGTAATTTCTTTTTCCAACTTCTTAATTCCTCCCCCTAATGTTGGAAAATTTGTCTCATTAAAATGACAATCAGCAAATCGTGCAGTAAATACATCACCTGTCAGGGGTTCAAGATATTTAATAATTGATGGGGAATCAAAACCAACATATATTCCTAACCTCCTTTGAGGACCCATCTTAGTACGTTGTGGTGGAGCAATCGGTACATATACTGCACATCCAAAAATTCTTAGATGGGAAATATTTGGCTGCTGGCCATAAGCTAATTGCATTGGGGAGTATTTATTATAAGCTACTGGTCTAATACGTGCCAGTGATGCAGCATGCAAAATAGCATGACCCCATACCGATGTAGGAAGTTTAGCTCTCATAAGCAATGGTCTTGCAATTAGTTGCAGACGTTTTATAAATGATTCTGCTAGACCATTTTGTGTATGAACGTGAGCTACAGGATGTTCAACACTTATCCCAATTGACATACAATAATTATTAAAAGTTTGGGATGTAAATTCACCAGCATTATCAAGTCGAATGATCTTAATTGTATTATCAGGAAATTGTGCTTTTAACTTAATTATTTGAGCAAGTAATCTTGCAAATGCAAGATTTCGACTTGATAATAAGCATACATGTGACCATCTGCTGGATGCGTCAATTAATACCATAAAATATCTAAATGGACCACTTGGTGGGTTAATAGGTCCACAAATATCACCTTGAATTCGCTCTAAAAATGTAGGTGATTCAATCCCCACTTTAGTTGGTGATGGTCTAATAATTAATTTCCCTTGAGAACAAGCATCACATGACAACTCATTGGATTGAAGAATCTTCTGGCTCTTTAAAGGATGTCCATGTGAATTCTCAATAATTTTTCTCATCATTATTGACCCTGGATGACCCAATCGATCATGCCAAACACTGAATATTTTTGGATTCATGAACTTCGGGTTCATTATTGCATAACTTTCGATTACTCGTATATGAGTATAGTATAATCCAGAAGAAAAAGCAGGCAGTGTTTCTAATATACGTTTTTCATGTGAAACAATAGATGTTATATAGAGACACTCTATTTTATTTTTACAATCAGTTTCAACATGATAATTATTTTCACGTATATCTTTAAAACTTAATAAGTTTCTTTTCGATTTGCTAGAGAACAGAGCATTATTAATTGTAAATTTTGTTCCTCTAGGCAAAATAAAGTTTGCTTTTCCAAAACCTTCAATCAGATTTGCAGAACCTGATATAGTATTGACTTTTGCTTCCAGCATTGTCAATCTAGTAAAATATTTTCTATTTATGAGTATCGTGTGCGTAGTTGCGCAGTCTGCCAGACATAAATCCTCATTGCTCATTTTCGAGTTACTCAACATATTGAAATTGTTCATATTTCTTCATTGAAAAGAAAAGAAAAACGATTACAAAGAGTCTTAAATATATATACAAACAAAACTACAACAAAAATATACTAAACAGTACTTAATTATATATTTTCATACAAATCATCCTCTACTTGTTTGATTGCATCAATTCTCTCTCCAGGAGATTCAAAATAATCAGCTACATCAAGATGCATCATATTGGAGGGGTCAAACACATCATCTTCTTGAATGGTAAGATTTACCTCCACATTCTTTCCTTTTCCTTTTTCCTTTAGGGAAGCTTGATAGAGATCAACAAGGTGTTTTGACGTACGACAGGTACGTGACCAGTGCCCAGTCATTCCGCACCGGAAACATTTATGTTCATCACCTTTCGAACTTCTATCTTGTGGAGCCTTTCCTTTATGATCATCACTTCGTGTGAGTTTCTTAAAATTATAATGCCCACCACAAAAATAGGTATTTCTTCCTCTACCGCGGTCCCGACCTCGACCACGACCACGACCTCGACCACGGTTATTAAAATTCACAACATTCACTTCAGGGAATGGTGTTGCTCCAGTTGGTCGGGATTCGTGATTTTTCATCAATAACTCGTTATTTTGTTCAGCAACGAGAAGACATGAGATAAGTTCAGAATATTTTGCAAAACCCTTCTCTCGATATTGCTGCTGCAGGAGCATATTCGAGACATGAAAAGTGGAAAATGTCTTCTCTAACATATCAACATCAGTAATCTTTTCTCCGCATAATTTTAATTTTGAACTAATTCTGAAGAGTGCGGAATTATACTCACTTACTGATTTAAAGTCCTGCAACCTTAGATGCATCCAATCATAACGAGCTTTTGGAAGAATAACTGTTTTTTGATGATCGTACCTTTCTTTCAAACCTTGCCATAGAACGTAGGGATTTTTTATTGTAAGATACTCCATTTTCAATCCCTCGTGAAGATGATGGCGAAGGAAGATCAGGGCTTTTGCTTTTTCTTGATTT
Organism: Trichosanthes truncata; assembly: GCA_033996785.1. Lineage (NCBI taxonomy): Eukaryota > Viridiplantae > Streptophyta > Magnoliopsida > Cucurbitales > Cucurbitaceae > Trichosanthes > Trichosanthes truncata. The sequence continues at coordinate 20,207,149 of JAWPNB010000008.1, read as the reverse complement.
GATGCATCATTTTCTTCTTTAATTGTTTCTCCAAGATTCATAGAATCTAAATGGACCTCAGCGTCAAGAATCCATGACAAGTAGTTATTTCCATTAATATCCAGGGCCGCAAATTCTAGCTTTGTAAGGTTTGCCATAATAACACTATCAAAATAATAATATATATTTATATTATAAATTTAACATAAACCAAATGCGTAAAAATGGCTTACCTATAAGACTTACCTTTAGCAGGAAAAATGACAGAGATTCGTGCTGATAACGTGTTGTAAAATTGAGAGGCGAAACCGGGCACCAAAACTTTACCAAATCATATAATAATAATAATAATACAAAAGATGAAATATAAAAGAATATATATATATATATATATATATATATATATATATATATATATAGTATAAACAAAAGAAAGTGGAGATTTATGGAAAATTAAAAACACAAAAATTAGAGAAAATGGGAGAAAAATTGGTGTGTTTTCTTTTCCAAAAATCTCTCTATTTATAAGCAATTTAAGAGAGGATGATGTGGTACATTTGGACACCAATCTATGGCCTTTAGAAGACACTTTGGCTATGGAGAAAATGTCACTTGGCATGGATAATAAATGGGCATGTGGAATGGGCATTTACATATGCCATATTCATAATAGTTTGGTGTTATAGATTTGAAAAGAACTCCAAAAATCGCACATAATTTTGTCCAAAACGGTAACCATCATCTTCTTCCCCAAATTCGTACCATTTTCTTTCTAATCCCTAAAAATCATCGTCAATTTCATACCAAAATAGAGTGACAGTCGCCGCAACGTTAGAGTTTCTTTGTCGCCGCATTCTGAAGGAATGAACGTTTCACTCCACAGCGGAAACATTGGATCATCTCTGATTTTATTTAAAATTAAACTAAAAAAATAAGATTATGCAAACTTACTTTGAGTAAATATTGAGATATTTCTGGTGGGTCTTTATTTCCTCCACAAAGTCTTCCTGACTCGAACATAAGACCAAGGCTTGTGGGAGCATTTTGAAATAAAATTCTCAAGGGATTGGAGATAAAGATGTTTAGAGATAATTCTGATGTGTGTTATGTCTAATAGCTCAACCCAATGGTCCTATTTATAGAGATTAATGAAAAATCTTTGTCATAATTAAAATATTATATTTTAATATCTAATATATTAAAATATTTCTTATACTTATTTGAATCTCATTCAAATCTCTTACAATATTTATTTATTTGAATCTTATTTAAATTTTATAAATATTTTTTATTTAATATATCTAATATACATTAATTATTTTAATAATTAATGTATCAAATACAATAAATATATTTTCCTCTTTTATATTTAATCTATCTAATATATTAAATATTAATTTGAACAATTCAAATTAAATATTAAATATTAATTTGAACATTTCAAATTTTTCTTTCAACTAAATTGATCTTTTAGTGTTACTATGAGCTAGCAAGGGGTCATTATGAACCTACAGATTATAAGTTCCAATGATACAAAATCAATTAATTAAACTCTTTATTTAATTAATTTTCATTCATTAACTATAGTCACTCCACTATAGACCTAGAGTTGCACTCTTATGCATTGTAGGACAAGTTGTGTCACAACCCGCCCCAGATTAACTCTACCAAACCTAGGATGAGCTGTGATGGCAGTAGACCCCAAATGTGCAATGGAATCTATTGCCAAGTCTTTATATCTTCTTTCATTATCTAACTTTATCTATGGATACCCCAATAACAGCACAGTAAAAAATTTTCCCTTTACTTACACTAGATGATATGCAATGACTTGATAAGACTGGTGGCAGATTCTGATTAGCAATCTCTGATTGAAACTCAAGAGCAACCTGGTGGAAAAATTAAAAACAAAAGAATGAGCTAAAAAGCCCAGTGAGTGGTATCTCCATAAGAAAATAAATGTTCAAGAAAAATTATTCTTTACTAAATAGAAGCTCATAACTCTGTGGAATAATGTAAATCACGATCAGTTAGAAACCTTGGAGATCATTTTAAGACATTAAAGTCTGTAAATAAACTTCTCATGAAACAATAACTCTTAATTCAACAATTCTTGAAAACATAAGCACGAGTTCGTGAAAACATAGATAGGGAAATCCGTAATTATAACTCTGGAAAGCATAAATATAACTAGTGAAATTCATCACCAAATCTGTACCCAAATCTCTATCATACTATGTACCGAGTAATCTCCAGTTACATAGCATAACATATCTCTGTCATACGTGCACGTCGAGCAAACTCTAACATCTGTAATGCTTCAGGTCCAGGATTTGGACCAGGATTTGGAATCCGGATTCGGCACCTAATGGCCCCGGCATTCCCCTGCATCCCATGCGGCCTGAGCATGCGAGCATACTATGGAAACACATTCTCATAGCATATCGAGTAATCACCAAGGGTACAAAGATCTAGTGGTTTGAAAACCACTTCCAGCATAAACCTCTTAACTTCTCAAACTCTTTCTGAAAATCATGCTTTCTCTTTAAACATCTCATAAACTTGAGAGATTTTCAAATAACATCAAACATTTATAATTCCTCAAATAATAATCAAATCTCTCAATAATATAAAACATTTCTAGAATCATATTTTCTTTGAGACCACATCTCAAAAAATCTTATATATTTCTCAATAAACATTAAAAATTTTCAAACATCTCATTAATCATAAAATTTCTCAATATTTCTCAAATAATAAATTCAGCTAGAAGCATAACATATTGAAATTTCAATGCCATTTTTAGAAATTCATAACAATTCTCTGAAAATCTCTTAGCAATTTCTCTAAAATCACACATGATTTATAGAATTCTTGAAAATTCATAATAATAATCAAATAATAAAAATAGTTCGTAAAATAAACCACTCACATAACTATTTTTGTTAATGCTTCAATCGTAAGTTATTTCAATTTCCGTCCAACCTAAAAGCTTCTTCAATTTTTTGTTCCGCCATGACCACGCTTCTCCGGCGACTTCCACAACTTTCCGATCGTGTTCGGCGATGGTCTAATGGCTAACACCATAACCCTCTCTCGTTCTCTTCTCTATTTCCCTTATTCCTTTCTCTTTCTCTTTCTCCTTCTCTTCCTTTCTTTCTTCATTTTTTCTTTTCTCCCCACTTCCAGAACACTCCTCCCCCTCTTTTTCATTTTCTTTTTCTTATTTTATTCAAACATTTCTTTTTTTTTTGTGTGGCTTAACAAGTTACACGAAATTTCTCCCCCTTTATTATTATTATTATTATTATTATTATTTTAATTAAAACCAATAGCTTCCACTAGAAGCTTCTTTTATTTTATTATTATTTTTTTTTAATAAAAAATATATATATATTCTTTTCCAACTTCCTTCCAATATAATACAATACAAACTCCCATTTTCCTTTCTTTTCTAATATATATATTTATTATATACAATTTGTTTTCCATTTTCAAATTTTCAAATTACTTGTATTTCTACTTTTGTTCCAAACACTATTCTCCTTCAAAAATTTCAAAATCAAGTAACTCATATGTTAAATACATATATCCAATTGTTAGAAGATGCAAATTGGGTCTTACAAGTTGTGTCCATCGATATAATCACTACATGCAAGTCGATCATTCACGAGTTGTTCGTAATTATAACTGGGTCAAAGGTCTGTTTTACTCTTGTAATTATATCTTGCACCTTAAGTACCACTGATCCTCTAATGAACAATTTGTTTACGATTCAACCATAAACTAAGTCCCTCTCAGGGCAGTGAGAGGGTGGGATCCCATTGTTCAAGTCCCGAAATCAGCACTTAAGGGAACTACTCATCTACTTACTCTATATGAGAATGAGTGAATTTCATCTTGTAAGATTATGTTCCCAACTCCCTATTTGGTCAGGTCCCCAAAATGGTAGGCATATTGAATCGGCTACAAAAGTCACTCTCACTCATGCAAATCAAAGGACAAGCTCTCACAGGAAGGAGTTCATAACTCACTCAAGATTAATATCGAGTCGCATATGATTATCCTGATAAAATATTAATTTTCTTAATTAACGGATTTATAAAGAGATATTAAATATTTCGTGGTCCAGTCTTATACAAACTCATTGTATAGGATACCCTCACTCACATGTCTCCACATGAATAATTTGGATCAAATCATTTGTAACTATTACAAAGTGGGTCGTATCAATAGTGTTACCAAGATAAGCCATTTGATAGAGAACTTGTCAAAGGTTCTATCAAGATTAAATTTATAAAAACCGGACCTCTAAATATTTTACAATAATAGTGCACAGGGTCATCCATAGGGATTAGAGTTCTTAGATTTAATTAAGTACCACAGTTAATTATGCCTAATTTTATTTACAGAAAACTAACTTTGATTTGATTCTTTTGACAAAAACATAAAACCTAAACTATTATATACAAAGTTGGAGTCTAATTTTAGAGAGACATTGTTAATTGCAAGTAATGAAGCATAACTATGAAATTGACTAAAGAATTATGAAACATACAATAATCCTAAGCCAAGAATTACTAAAATATCCAATTGACTCTCTCGAGCCCAATTGAACTCATGCAATAAGTAAATCAACCTTTTGGTCTATTTCTACAACTAGACATGACATTATGAAATTTTTTTAAAAACTTCTAGTATTAACCTATTCATTCTCATGCAATAGATTAATTCTAGTTATGCATCTAGGTTCTTAGTTAAATTTACTTTCTCAAGCTAAATTTAACTTAACATACAAAGCTATGGCCGGGAGCTTAGAAGATTAATTCAATATGCATAAAAGATGTTACAAACACATTCAATAAGTCAAACATAACTTTTAACAATAATGCAATCAACTAAGAGTCTATAATACTCGAATACATTCAAATACAATCCGCTAAATCCTAAAATTAAAGACACAAAGTAAAGAGAATAGAGAAAAAATGGACGACGCATGCCAACACTCATTCCCAACGTGATGTCCCACGATCACGAGCCTCGAGTCTCCTCCTTAGCTCTCCAATATGCTCTCTAGACCTCCAAATAGTGCTTCTATCGAAATTAGGGTTTAGGTCTCTTTAAAACAGTTATCTTTGCTCGAATGAATAAGTTCCCTTTTATAGAGTCGAGGCAGCGTTGCAACGTTAGGGACATCGATTTGGCTGGCATTGCAACGCTGTAAGTAGTGTTGCAATGCTATGTCTGCTGGTCTCCAAGGCTGAAATGCTACTGAAGTGGCGTTGCAACGCTATACTCTTGGGTTCACGAGCTTGTTTCCTTATCTTCAACACTTGGATTTTTAATTATAACTCTAATTTGATCCAAATACAACAAAATACTTCTCAAAACTTTGATTTTGCTCCAATTGCTCGGTTTATGTAAATTATACATAAAAATACATGAAAGTACACATAATCATAGCAAAACTAGCATAAAACTAAGCCTAGAAATAGCACATTTATGCCTGCTATCAGCACTCAACCTTATCCATATACTAAGACCCTTTAAGTTATTTCTTGAACATGATCCTCTTGTATGTCAACCACATACTGTTCAAGATTATACTAATAAACTTAGATTTTTCATATAGTGGATAATATTATATCGCAAATAAAATAATCAAAATTATTATTAATTATTAAATAAATCATTAATTACGAGACTTTAGGGCATAAATCTCAACAATAATTACAAGACAGTGCAACCCTACAAAAGGAGACGAATTATGGTTCAATTTTGAGATGATAGTTGTTAAGTTTGGGTTGAAGAAATTTGAACAAATTACATGACTGAATTGTGGGGAATTACCAGTAGTGATGTTGCCAAATTACCTAGAAGATTTCTCAAAAAGTATTTTGGAAATGAGAGACCTGTTAAGAGGTCAACAATCCATAGTCTGTTTGTCGAGGGAACAAATATGAAAGAGAAAGAAAAGGTAAAATTGGCAAACCTCTACTTTTTAACAAACTTCTTATTGGGGAAGCAAAAGAGAACAGGAGTAGAAGTTAAACACCTAATGTTAATTGATGATAAGGACCAATTTGAAAAATATCCTTGGAGGCATTTATCATATGAGGTTACAATTAGATCAATAAAGAACGCAATAAACAATCACAATGCATCAGTAGCTGGACTTGCTGGGTTCCCATATGCATGGTTGGTTTGGGCTTATGAATGCATATCATTGATCTCAAACCCCCACAATTCATATGCCCGGAAGGTAGATTCAAGATTTCCTAAAATGAAAAACTGGGTAGCAGACGTACATCCTGAGTGGAGGGATCTTGCAATTAAAGTGTTCGAACATGATGATGTAAGTATAATGATTAATGTATATTAACAATAAAATTATAAACAAAAAAAAAGTGTATTTATAACATGTTTTAATTTAAATATTTCAATTTGCATTATCCAGTGATTGATGAGGAGATGATGGTTGGAGATGGAAAAAATGTGGTGAAAAAGATGAATGATGTTGAAGATGAAGTTGTGTTTGAAGTTGGAGAAGGATCTCACGAAAAATAATCTTGCGAAAAAAATGAGGAAGGCAAGGTAGATTTTCTTTCTAAGGTATTAGTTATGTTTAGGGAATTAGAAGATTCAGTGATGAAAAATATAAAAGTTTTAGAAAGTAAAATAGACTTGGTATAGCTGAATTACAAGTTATGAAGCACAAAATAGGAGGATTTGCTGATGAGGGGTATGAAGATGTTATAAATGACCGAATGGTGATGGTCATGATGGTAATGAGGAGGGGACAGGTGGAAAACATGGTGATCTTGACCAGGGAGTTGGTGGCAATGATGGAAAATATAATGTTGGTTCAAATGAGGACAAAGAGAGTTAGAATAAAGAATGTGAGGGGAATGGAGACAATGGTGTAGATAGTAAACAGGCCAAAAAGGACTTTCAAAATGAGTGTAGAGTTGTTGGTTGAGAAGATTTAATGGTTAATACACAGATTCTCAAAGAAGTTGACAACATTGAGAATCAACTTAGCAATGGAAAGCTATGTGTTTATATTTATATACTAACACTGATATTATTATTCTATTATAATTTTAATATACTGAACATATATTACGCTCTATCAGGGAAAGAAGAAAAAGGATGATGCTTCAAGTGATTTCAATTCGTCAACTTTATACATTGATGCAGTACGGTTATAAAATGTTGAATTTTTAATGGACAACTATTTAAAATGTTACAAACTAATTTAAAATTATAATGATTTTTGTAGCTTAAAGGAACAAGATTGTTCGAAAAGGGAAGTAAAATGGATGGTTGCATTAAACGGGAGAATAAAATCAAGAGAGAGCAACGAGTAATCATCCCATAAAAAATAATATGTTCTCCATTTGAATGAGTATGGTATATCAATGTAAACATTTCATGGTAACTGTTGTTTCTTTCTTTTTTGACATTGTAGTTGTTTTGATAAAACTGATTGCGGTTTCTAGTTATTAATGACAAACATAATGCATATTAGTTATATATACGTGTATAATTTTTTTTGGGGGGGGAGGGGAAGACGTTGGAATGGTACAAGCAATTTGAATGAGTATGGTATATCAATGTAAACATTTCATAGTTAATTACAAATTGATAAGCTTATATATGAGGACGTATATATCTTTTACAAAATCCTGCATATACAGGTGACAAAAACTCATTATGTATATATAGAATATACAAATATATATCATTCAGTCTTTAAAATATATACTTACTATTTTTACTATTTAAGTATATATAACTAATATGCATTATGTTTGGAATTGTACAACCAATTTGAATGAGTATGGTATATCAATGTAAACATTTCATAGTCAATTCTAAATTGATTAGCTTATATATGGGTATGTATATATCATTTCCAGAATTCTGCATATTCAGGTGACAAAAACTCAATATCTATATATAGAATATACAAATATATATCATTTAGTCTTTTAAATATATATTTAATAATTTTACTATTTAAGTATGCTGGAAATGAAATATTAAGATCAAAATCTATATGATGAGTTGTTTAACATAAACACATAGGTTTATATCTTTTACATGCGATATACAAATATGAGTATTTATTGTTGTAAATATTATGAGAATAAGTATTTGAATTAGTATAAGACAGAGCATAGTATAAATTTCTTATACTCCATGGATTGAATACTGAAAAAGATTAAATAACATTAAGAAAATGAAATGTTTAACATAGTAAAAAAACAAAATAGTCATAATAAAAATAGAGAATAAAAAATAAACAAAACAACAAAGGAACTAATTAAGTAAAAAGACAAAGCATATATCCACTACTGTGTAAGTGCATACTTGCAAGTCTTCTTATTGTGACCAACCCTTCCACACCTTCCACATTTGACTCACCTTTTAAACTCCATCAGTGGAGGAATACGTGCCTTCTTTGGTCTACCAACATAACGTTTGACATTTGGTGGCAAGATTTGAATGTTCTTCAAGGATTTTGGTATATCTCAACGATATTTGTTTCCAACAGGATGGACTGAACCAACATAAGTGGAACGCAATGAATTGATCGAATATGATGGCGACACGTAATCCTTAATCAATAAGTGCTTACAATTTAAGACAACACATGCATGAGAACAAAGGATTTCTAATTGGTCCCATATGCAACAAGTACAACTTCTATTAGTCAGGTCCACTTCATGTTGACTTGTTCCATCAATTACTTGATAGAAATGATTATTAACAGGGTATACCTAAGAAATATGGAAATAATATATTCATTAATATAACAAAAGAATGGGGTACTATAAAGTATAGGAGACTGTATATTATTTAAATATATTTTATGTATATCTTCATTCTACGACTGTTGTCCATCATTTCTCATAATTCTTATTCAACAACTTTTGTTAGGTAGGTTACTTGATAACCATCATTCATTCTTTATTTTGTAAAACCACGCTTGCATTACCATTCGTATGGATTCTAACATAGGAGTAGTCAGTAACTCTCTAGATTCTATAAGGACTTTGTTAAAATTTTCTGATATATTATTCGTCATAATTGTATATCGGCGACAAGGAGCAAAAATACGAGACCATCTCAAATAACCAATTGTTTCCAAATCATGACGAATACCAAGGGCAACACATTCTAACTTCTACATGTTTTTTTTTAAATCATTTTTGTTGAATGCCTTAGCTGTTGAATAATATAAGTCACTAACAATGTAGCCCTTGTACTTCAACCTCAAGTTCCTCAACAAGTGTACAATACATATGGCATGAAAAGCATTAGGGAATACTTTGGGAACCCCTTTCAATATACTCTTGTGCCTATTAGAAATGATAACAAGATCCTCCCGATCACCAATGACAGACTTTAGTTGTATTAAAAACCATTTCCATGATAAATCATTCTATGAGTCAACAATTCCATAACCTAATGGCAATATCTGATCGTTGCCATCCATAGCTACAACTGATAATAAAGTATCAGAGAACTTGTTATTCAAAAAAGTACCATCAATGGAGATGACTGGTCTACAATGCTTCCATCCAGAAATCGAAGCAAATAGTGACACGAAAAAAATACAAAAACGACCTTGGTCATCTAGTTTAATGGAAGTGAATCTACATATACATATAAAATATACTTGATGTATTTATTGTATATAATAATGCATGAATAATAAGTAATGAATATAACTTCGTAAATACTTGCATTTTTTAACCTCAACATATGAGAAAACACTGAAATCTTGGAGTAAGAATTTACAGGCGATCCTCTAATTTCATCTAGTGTTGCATCTCGAGCACGCCACGCTTTTTGGTAACTAATATTGATATGGAGTTCAGATTGAATATAATTCCTAATTTCCTTTGGAGTACTCAATTCACTACCAGTGATACTCATCTTGTTCTTGATACAATCTTTAATGACAGATGACGCTGCTTGTCTGTGATCATTCACAACTTCCAAACAGCATGAATGGCCACTAACTATCTTCTTTTCAATCCACGTTTCACTTTTTTCATCTCCATATCAACATCCGCGAACCATCTATTTGCAGGATTCGACAACACATCATGTTTTATATTGAAAGTTGTCTCTCAAAGCATGGAACACAATGCATTCTGTCAATTAGACTTTCCACTAAACAAGTCATTCAGTTTGATTTGGAAATCATCTTTGAATTTCCAACATCAATTTGGTGGTAAAATTGACCCTGAGATTGTAAATTAGTGGAGCTAGAAGCAATTTAAAACACATTGTCCAATATCACTGATAAACTATTCCTATTATCTGCAACTAATGAAAAACAATTGAAAAAAACATTGGACACACTGTTAAAAAACCAACCAACATCTCGGTCATCAGATAATTTCATAACTCTTCTTATAAAAGATTGAACTCCAATATTAGCATATATATTGGGCTATTCATAATGACCTAAAATTGATAACTTCATCATTACAGTATCCATTAAGTTCTGGATGGACATCCCAGGTTGCATAATTATTTCAGATACTTTGTAGTCGATATAATTGTCCCTCTTGTTCCAATTAGCACCATATAAAATGCGTACTAGAATATCGTTAGTACCTATAATATAGATCTAGTTAATATGTACTCAATTCACACATAAATATTCATGCTTATATGAAGATATATACAATATTTAAATTTAGGAGTGCAAGCGGCTTGGTTCGGCTAGATTACTATGCAAAATCGGAGCCGAATCGATTATTTAGTAAAAGATTATAAAAAATCGAAGTCGAACCGCCTATTTGTAGAAACTGTGCAAACCGAACCACATATACGACGGCTTGGTCGGTTCGGTTCGCAATTACCCGATTACATTCAACACTTGTGCATGCGCATGGGTATGTGGGTCAAATCTAGGCGGTGGGTGGACAATCTTCTCTCCTTTTTTTTTTTCTTTTTTGAATTCATTATATCTTAGCCTGTGATGTGACTATGCCTGTTGAAGTGTGAAAGTGGACTTTGTAGTACATGTTAGTCTCTTGTCTTTTCTAATCAATAATAAATTAATAATTGTTTAATATTTTTTCTATTGTTAAAAGTTAAACCTACAAAGAAAATTTAAAAGAACAAATTTGAAGGTAATTTGGAAAATAGATATCGTTGAGACTGAGAACTTGAGAGAGAGAAGAGTTTTGAGAGGGAAGAAAGTGAGATATCTGTTCACACGAGATTTCAACAGGGAAATTTAACATGTGGAATGAACTTTGTATTTGTATTAATTTCAGTATAGTGAGTACAATCTCTAGTATTTGATCCTCTGATTCTCTCTCCTACTTGTATGCTTTGATCGAGGGCTGAATAGCTTGTTCTCGAGGTTGAAACTTCAATGGATTCTTGGGGTGTTCTTGATTTCTGTGACGTGTTCTTCGTTCAGATGGTGTTTGATCTTCAGGAGCTTCTGGAGTCTTCTGAGCTTTGTTTCTGAATTCTCTCTGAGCTTCTTCAGTTCTGAACCTTTGAAATGAAGGAGGAAGCTCTCTATTTATAGAGTTCTTCATGGACCTCAGGTGGGCTTGGGCCTGTTGGACTGGGCCCAATTGATTTTGGGTCAACCCATTTGGACTGGGCCTGGTTGACTTTGGGCCAGCCTTTTGGGCCTGGTTGACTTTTGGGCCTAGCCATTTGGATTGGGCCTAGTTGACTTTGGGCCAGCTTCTTTGGACTGGGCTTAGTTGCCTTTGGGTCTAGCATCTGGACTGGGCCTTCAGTTTGGGCTTTTGTCTTCCAAATTTCAAAGAACCCAATAGTGTATTTGAACCTGCCATAATTTAATATAGGAATCTTTGCAAATTTAATTAATCCCTAATTAAATATAATTTCGTCATTAATGTTGGGTAATGACGTGGCAATTTTGGGTTGGTCGAAATTTCTATTCCAACAATATCCACCCAAACTAGAAAGGAGTTTTGAGAGGAAAGAAGGTGGAGATCGTTGAGAGAGAAAGGAGTTAGTGTAAGAAATGGTGGTTTCAATGAGGGTTACCTATTAGTGGTTGAGAGATGACTCTGTCGATCGGATTTCTTAGCCTTGCTTTTGGTAGTGACGTCGGCGGCATTATGGCGAAGCTTCTGGTGGTTCTCTTATCGCTATCAAGTCCTCCGGCGGCCATGGCGAAGCAGGGAGGCGTTAGAAGACGCAGAAGATGTTTTTTTTTAAATACTTACCATAATCGGTCGGCTCGGGTGGGGTCGCCACGCTTATATGGCACCCGAAGCCGACCGATTTAAGTCGGTTTCTTCGTGCCTCCAACCCGAAGCCGGTCGCCTAAGTCGAACCAGGCCGAATCGCCATCGATTTGGTCGGCTTTTGCTTGCACCCCTATTTAAATTAACGAAAAGAAATGGTATAAATGAATATACGTTGGAATGAACAAAATGGGAAAACATTAAACAAAATGAAAACAAGTTAAAATGGATAATAAATAGAATAAAATACTTACTCATATTCAGCAAATAGAGAGCAAAATGAAGATGAACAAAATGATGAAATGTGGTTTAAAGAGAAAGGAGAACTGAAGGCAATATCAAGAAATGGCCTGGGGAAGGTGACGACAAAATGAAGGACTGGGGAAGGTGAGGAAAAACTGCAAAAAAAATGAAGGAAAATGTTTTACAGAATAATGAAAAAAACATATATGGAATATTATTCCAAAATCAGCTACAGTCTTAAAAAAATTAAATTGATTTGTTTTTTTTATTATAAGATTAATTAATTCATTTATTTTGTTATTCACCTTCCTAAATTAGAATCCGTATCATTAATAAATAATCTAATTAAATTATATATTTAATTAGATACATTAAATAGAAGTAAAGATATTTTGGTAAGATAAAAGAAGTATTTAATGAGTAAAAATCCTCATTTGTAAATTTTGTTAAATGAAGACATTTTTGGAATTGGGATATCTTAGGCCTGTTTGATAACGTTCTCGTTTCTCGTTTCTTGTTTCCTGTTTCTGTTTCTCATTTCTTGTTTCTGTTTCTTAAAAACTAAAAACAGAAACATGTTTGATAACTATTTATGTTTCTTGTTTCTTGTTTTTTTGGTAAAAATAAAGTTTAGTACATATACTATAATAAAACATATAACATGCATTAAAATAAATATAAAACATATATAAAGAGGTTATAGTATTTTATTAAGGCCCAACACCTAATTAATAATAATAATAATAAATTTATCCTTCAAATGTTGTTCAAATTTGATTTGCAATGTTAATTCTCATTTCAATCAATTCACCTTGAACGATTTTGACTTACAAGAGTTAGTTCAATTAGACGAATTTGTAAATTGTCTAAGGTCAGAAAATCGAACATACTCATATTTCTTTAATTTAATAATAAAATTTATTTTTATTTTTTATTTAAAAATGCATTAGCCAATAATACACGCAAGTAAAATCAGAAAAAGATAGAGAATGTATATATTTTTTTACATTTAATGGTAAACATGAAATACATTATTAGTTTATTTATTTAATAAAAAATAAAATCGTACCAAAAGAAAAAATAATAGAAAATTAAATAGAAAATAATAATTATAAGCTCGTTAATGTAAAGTAAAAGAAAATAAGAAAATAAGAGAGAAGAAAAAAACATAAACAAAAAGAGAAAAGGAAAAAAGAAAAAAAAAGATAATGAACTATTAAATGAAAAAAGATTATGATGAAAGAGAAAGAACGAATAAAAAGAAATAAATCAAAAAATAAAAATAAAAATAAAAAAGAAAAAAAAAATAATAATATGACTCATTTGCATGAATTACTCTAAATTAAAAATACTTTTAAAAATTCAAAAATTATTAGACACAAATTTAAATATTCAATAACTAAACTTGTAATTTGTCAAACTAAGTATAGCTCAACTGGCATAAAATATATGTTCTCGACAAAGAGGTCAGATGTTCAAATCCCAACTCCCGAACTTATAAAGAAAAAAAACTAAACTCGTAATTTAATACACGTTACAAATAAAATAGTTTAAGCAAGAGTAAAAATAGAAATTGAATTTGAAAGAATATGTCTTAAGTGTTAACCAATTCATTTATGTTTTTCACTTTTTAAAAATTTTATTTATGGGGTGTGGTTAGTTTTAGTTATTTTTACGTTGTATTTGTGTTATTTCAAACACAGTACATTTTTGTATCAATTTTACGCTAAAAAATAGTGAATCTTTGTGTAGGAGATGTTGAATTAAAGAAAAAAGAAAAATAACGCTATAATTTTCAAAATGAAAAAAAAAAAAAAAAAGTAAAAACTCATACTACTTACTTTCAAATGCACCTATTTGTGTTGTATATAATAATTTAGGTAATTTCATTCCATTTTAAAATTATTATAAACAAACTAGAGTTATAAGTAAATAGAAATCTAATCAATTTGAACACAGTTCATTATACATTATATATTTGTCTTGAATGTTAAAGGTTCAAATTCTCATATCTACACACTTGAACTAAAAGAAAAATACTTATTACTCACTGTTTAATAGACAAATATTGATATTTCTTTAAAAATCATCTTATTAAGCAATAGGCCTATAAGGGGCCGTTTGGATTGGGGGTATGGGGATGGGAATAAGGGTGGGAATCAGCAAGGGATACAAAATTCCATGTTTGGTACAAGGTTTTGAGGATTGACCATGGGAATAAGCTATTCCCATGGGTTTTGTATATCCATGAGTAAGGGCATTTGATACCCTTGCAAAAGCATGGGTTTTCTTCGTGCTCTTCTCTTTCTCTCTCTTATTTTTGTTAATATTCATCTTTCTTTTAAATATATTTATTTATTCTAATAAAATTAATTAATTTATTTATTCTAATAAAATTAATATATTTATTTATTCTAATAAAATTAATTAATTTATTTATTCTAATAAAATTAATTTATTTATTTATTCTAATAAAATTAATTAATTAATTTATTCTAATAAAATTAATTAATTTATTTATTCTAATAAAATTAATTTATTTTATCATCCAATAAGTTTTCTTTTGAAAATTCGTTAAATAAAGTCTTTTCATATGTTTTCAATGATTTATACAAGACATGGGTATGGTACAAAATTGAAAATGCATGATCGAAATCAAACCAACCACCAATAAAGTAGTGTATACACATCATCACACACAACCTAAATAAATTTTAAAATTCAAATTGGTTTATAGTCTATAATTTATATTTAGTCTCTCAAATTCTAAAACAATATTAAAATTGATCTACTAATATAAAATCGAAAACTAACAAAATTTCAAATAAGCAAGCACAATTTAAAAAACAAAACCTTTCATCGAACGTTTATACATTTTGATTTTGGTACTCCTATGTCTATCTGTCCAAAACAATAAAAATTTTAAGCCTGAACAACTTAAAAAATATATGTCTATTTCATTAACATCCAAATATAATTGGGTACAACCACCCTCCTCATTTGAAACAAAGGATAACCACAGAGGTTGGAGAGAATTCCAACAGCCCCAAACGTCTTCCAAAACAAAAGAATCCAAAAAATAGACACAAAAAGGAGAAAAAACCACTCACGTGAGGAGATGCGCGGACATTTTGAGAATGACACCGAACCTATAAACCTTGTCAAAGCTTCCACTTCACCTACAAAGTTTTTTATTTTAAAAAGGTCGAAGTCTTCCTCGTTCAAGATGGAAATCACATTTACGCCATCAGACTCTACAAATATCTAGGGAAGAGGACCAATAACTAAGGAACACGACTTTTGAAGATCCTCCAAAATCGATCTCATCTCCAAAACTTTGATGTTCCAATTCCTGTTGATAATTTGAAAACCAACACAAATTGGAGATTCTATGGAGTGAGACACTATCCACCCTAACTCGTCCTAACTTATAATCGGACAGCTGTAAAATTGTATCTGATTTAAAAATTATTATTGAAATTATATTACATTGCATTTGCAACCAAACAAAATATTTGGCTCCCAAAAAAAATTTATTGGACAAATTATTTTTGAAAAATGCACAGTAAAGTCAATGGTTGTTGTTCAGTCCTTTTCGTCACAAGCATAGATATAGCTAAAGGGTGATTTTCTATATATATATATATTTTTTTTTTTATTTTAACTTTTTTTTGTCCAAATCATACATTGGCTTTGTAATTTGTAAGCATTACACCCAGTGGCGGATCCAGAACTTTATGTCAGGGGGGGCTGTATAGAAATAAGGGGGTTGTATAGAACATGGATGTATTGATATGTATTGATATCGGTTTGTATATTTTGATATTAAATTGGCTAAATTATAAATTTGGTCTTTAAATTTTTTAAATCGTGTTTAATAAGTCCTTGAGTTTAAAAAATTTCTATTAAATCACTAAACTTTCAATTATTTGTCTAAAAGGTCTTTGAATTTTCAATTTTGTATCTAATAGATCCTTGAATTTAAAAAAAAAAACTATTAGGTTACAAAACATAAAATTAAAAACTCAGGAACATATTAGATACAAAATTAAAAATTTAAAGACCAATTGCATACTTTTTTAATTCAAAAGTCTATTACAACATATCAAACTTATAAATATATATTAAAAAAATCTTTAAATAAAAATTAGATTTTTTTTTTCTCTTTCATAAGAATTATAAATTCTTTTTATGTAATTATTTGTAGGTTAAAATATTATTTTGGTCCATGTATTTTGAGTTTTATTTCATTTTAGTCTTTGTACTTTTCAAATGTCCAGTCTTAGTCCATGTACTTTCAATAAAGCTTAAAATCGGTCCCTATTTTTGGTTTATTGCTAACTTTTCTAAAACAACTTAGTCTTTATTAGCCTTTTTTCTATAAATGTTAGAAATATGTTCACATTGTGTCTTTTCTTATATAAAAATTATTATTATTATTTAATTAATTTCGATAAAAATTAACTTCAAACTAACGGTATGAACTAATTTTAAGCTTTATTGAAAGTACGTGAACTAAAATTGAACATTGAAAGTACAGAGACTAAAATGGAATGAAACCAAAGTATATAGACCAAGATGATATTTTAACCTTAATTTTAAACAATAATTTACTACATTCAAACATATTTTTAATGCTCATCTTTTTCTTTTTGAAGTGTTTAATGCTCCATCCTTATTTGACTCGAGAAAAATCAAAAATTGAAAAAAATAATTATAATATTATATATTTGTTATAGGAATAAATTTAAATTATTTTAAAAATATAAGAAGAAATCAAATATTACTCTTGAAAAAAAAAAAGAAAGGAAAAAAAGGGAAAGGAAATGGAAAAGAAACAGAAAGAAAAAACGAAAACGAGCAAAAAAAAGTTGGAGAAAAAAACACAAAAACGGAAAAAAAAAAAAAAGGAAAAAAATAGTAGAAATTGGGAAGAAAACGCGTGCAATGGAGAAAAAAACACAAAAACGGAAAAAAAGAAAAAAAGAGTAGAAATTGGGAAGAAAACGCGTGCAATGGGGCTCGAACTAAAGAATTGTAGGATCTAAGGGGGGCTTAAACCATCAGGCCATGGTAACAACACAAAGATTTATTGTGATGTCTAATAATTTATTCATAGTTGAGGGGGGGCTCAAGCCCCCTCTGGGCCTAACGTGCCTCCGCCCCTGATTACACCATTCAATCAATGCCACGAAATTTATAGATATTGAATCAAAAAAAAATATTGGTTTTGCACGTGTATAGTTTTTCTCCCAAAAGGAAAAGTGATCATACTACATTAAATATTAAAAGTTGAAATTTTAAATATAGTCTTCTAATTTTTATTTTTCCCTATTTAAAATTATTCTTACCAATTTGAGTGAGAGCGATTTGATTGGACACTAGTAACACTTGTCCCATTTTTTTTTTTTTTTTTGAAGAACAACTTACTTGTCCGATTTTAATATTTTATTGAGTTTTGTAGAAATAATCGGTCAAATTTGAAATTCTCAATGCAACTGTTGCAACTTACAACCCCTAATAAAATTAAAGAGTGATTTTCTTTTGGAAAAAAAAAACAAATATAAACTTATCAAGTTGTATCAATTTTTACTCTAAAATATCAATTTTATCAAACTGTACTCCAAATGTAGGTAAGTGTTGCAATTTTAACCTTAAACTTAATAAGGTGTTGCAATTTTTACTTTTTTATAGGCTTTCTCTTGAAAATTTGTTAAAAAGAAGTATTTTTATATAATTTCAATGAATTACAAAACATATGGATGGTACAAATTAAACAAAAATTCAAAAAATAAAGACATTTGAGCTAATTTTTTGTTAAAAATTGTTAGTTTTGACAAAGTTATTCCATGGTTAATTTGTGTATTAATTAAACTTAAATTTGTGCAAAACTTGATATTATTGAAATTATTGAGAGTTCATGAAGTTTTTTGTATTGCTTTTTGTTAAAATTAGTTGATGAATTAGCGAAAATTGAATAGATGGTAGGAATTACAACATTTAACTAAGTAAAAGGTCTAATTTGATGAAATTGAAAGTTGTAGTAAAAATTGATACAAAGTGATAAGTTTAGGGGTAAAAATTGAAAACTACCCTTTTATTTTCCTTTTGCTATTAATAAACTACATTCATCTTTTACCATATTCTGGCCCCTTTTATATAATGTTATAACTCAAACTATTTGTCAATTGGACGATAGATTAATGAATAAAGACATTTATTACCTTCATTTAAGTTAAAAGTTCAACCTTTCACTCTGCATCATTGTTAAAAAAATAATAATAAATAAATAAATCTATTTCATTGATTACATCAATAAAATTGAAGTAAAATCCAAAATTTATTGATATAATTTTTTTAAAAAGTTTGTGGACTAAGTAAACAAAACGACTAAAGTGCAATCATTAGGTTTATAAATGAAAATGAAGCTATGTGAGAAGAGTAGTCCCTACAAACCACAATGAAATTTGTATTGGAGCCACTAAAATTTTGTTCATTCTGGTTGTCAATATCTATGCTCACACTTTTCTACTATTCTACAAAGCCATCATTATATATTTCATTTTGTTAATGGTCATCAATACTTTGATTGTTTTTATTCTTAGATTATAACATAAATTAAATGCTTAATTCAAAATTTCCTTAAAAGTTGATCCATGTTACACACGGAGTTCGGAGGAAAAAGAAAAAGAAATATTGCCTAGTCCCAGAGTTCAAAATGTTGCATCCCAAACACAGACTTCTGATTCTCAGACTTCTCAACCATATATCCCAAACACAAGTTTCTGACTTTCAGACTTCAGAACTCCTAGGATTCTAATTACGAACCAGAGAGCCAAACGCCTCTAAAAGCTTTCAAAGACAATTACGACATGTCTTTTCATTCCAGCTTTTACCTGAACCACACCACAACAAACTACAAAATTGAAATTTATTTGGGAGCCACTGATGTTTTGTTCTTTGTGGTTGTCAATGTCTACGCTCATGTTTTCCTACTATTCTGCAAAGCAATCATAAGGACATGAAGGGTGGAAATTAAAAGCTTTCAAAGACAATTAACACACGTCATTTTATTTCAACTTTTACCCAAATCACAGCAAAACTACAAAACTGAAATTTATTTTTTAACCACTAAAATTTGGTTAATTGTGGCTGTCAATATCTATGCTCACGCTTTCCTGCCTTTTAGAAAGTTATTATAATAATCGTTGAATGTAGATTCAATAATTTATATGTCTACTAATAACTACTATATATAAATTCGAGATACTTCTCTTTCTACATCTAACGATGAAAAGTTATCAGTCACATTGTAGCAGCTTCAATGAATAATTTCTCACCTTTTAGAAAGCTATTCAATGAGTAATTTCTCCTATTTTAGAGACACAATAGAAAGGACAAAAAAGTCATATATATTCAAAATTTATAGAAATAATTAATTAATTGTTGGTCTAAAAAATGTAATTTTTTTCGGCAATCGAAAATAAATTGAGAACATCTTTTGATGTCCGCTAAATCGTGAATAAACCATTGGAAAAGAACAACATTAAAGTAAAAATATATATAAATATCTACTGCGTATATTAATTCGAAAAACAGAGAGATATCAAATTCGCTTAAGTTTCACACATTGTAATTTAAATACAATAATTTGCTTTTGGCTAAAATATTAAATACTTTTTCAATTTAGTCCCTTGTGTAGATACTTTTCAATTTAATCTCTCGTAATTGATGAATGTTAAAATATGTGAGTTGACAAAAATTAAGAGGTAAAAAAAAAAGTCATCTAAAAGGGAAAGAAAATTAAAATTTCTACTAAATTCTTAAAAAATTTGGATGAGTTAGAAACTTTTTTCTCTTATATATTTTTTCCCTCTTAATTTTTGTCAATTGCTATGTAATGTCTGTTTACACGAGATTTTAACAAAGAAAGAGAAATGAGACACATGTAAATAAATTTGTATTTGTATTAATTTGAATGTAGTGGAGTACAATATCTAATGTTTATCTTCTGATTCTTTCTCTGTTATGTACAAATGTCTCGAGGGCTTTGCAGCTTATTCTCGAATGTATACTTGTCTCGAGGATTTCGCAGCTTGTTCTCGAGTGTAGATTTGTCTCGAGGGCTTTGCAGCTTGTTCTCAAATGTAGATTTGTTTTGAGGGCTTTGCAGCTTGTTCTCGAATGTGGATTTGTTTCAAGGGCAGCTTGTTCTCGAATGTGGATTTGTTTCAAGGGCTTTGTAGTTTGTTATCAATCTTCAAAGTCTGAGTGTTTAATCTTCAAGAGTTTAGAGAGTATTTTGATCTTTGTTTCTGAATTTTCTCTAAGTTCTTTGGAGAGTTTCCACTTCTGAACCCCTTAAATGGAGGAGGGAACTCTCTATTTATAGAGTTCCCCAATGCCCCCAAGTGGGCTTGAGTCTGATTGTTGGACTGAGCCTGGTGGACTTTGAGTCAGGTCCTTTAGACTGTGCATGGTTAACTTTGGGCTTGGCCTTTAGACTGAGATTGGCTGACCTTGGGCCTAGACTTTGCTGGATTAGGGCATTCCATTTGGGTTTTGTCTAAAATTGGCCCAAATTTCATATAACTCAATTACATGTTTGGATTTGACTTAATTTAATTTAAGGATACTTGCAAATTTAAATAATCCCTAATTAAATAAATAATTTTGTCACTAATTTTAATTAATGACATGACAATTTCTGATTGGCCAAAATTTCTATTCCAACAATGTCATTAATCAATTTTAATATTCACCCATAGTTAGGGACTAAATTGAAAATGATTGAAATATAGAAGACAAAATTGAATCTTTTTAAATAATAGAAGCTAAATTATAAAATCACACAAACCTAAAATTGAAGGAGTGAATATTAAGAATACGGAAGCAATTTTGGATCTTAAGCACTCTAATTTGATCAATTTTATCAAACAAAAAACATGCTCAAAACTGGAAAAACAGAGAATAAGAACACAAACCTTTGTAGCTCAATATTCTCTTAATTCGTGGGCTTTCTTTGAACACAAACGAGTTGTGGACCTCCTCTAGAGTATTCCCTACTATCTTCAGGCCTTGGAACAGATTGTGGGATCTTTAATTGAGAGAATTTGGGAGAAGAATGAGTAAAGGTCTTAAACAAATAGCTAGAGAATTTTCTTCAAAAATCTCTTTTTTACTAATACTTTTTTTTTCATTGTGCTTCTTCTCTATTTATAGAAAACCACAAGCTTAGTGAAGAAGCCAATTGAAAGAAGATAAGCTTCAAACAAGAAGCTTAGTCATGAAGTTATGAATTTGGTCCATATTTCATTTCCAAATGAATTTGAATTATCTTTTAATTTTAATTCAAAATTAATTTTAAATTAAAATCAATTTATAATTAATTTTAAATAAATATTTAATTTAATATCAAATATCAAATTAAATAATTGGACCAATCCCAATTTCTCAAAACGAAAGTTCGAACATAAATCCATATTCATGTTTTAAACCGAACCAATATTTAAATCATATTTAAATATTTCCAACTCTTCTTTATCATAGTTTAATTCATAATTAAGCTATGATACGTTAAGTATATCGCATATAATTAACTTTTTCTCCCAAATTCGAATTTGAACAATTCAAATTATTTTCTCTCAAATTGTTACAAGGCATAGTCCGAGCTAGTAAGGAGAACCTAATGGACCTACAGATCATGAGCTCCAACGATACAAGATTAACCGGCCAAACTCTTTAGCCTAGCTAATCAACATTCGTTAACCACCGGGACACTCCACTAAAGCCCAGTGGCTGCACTCTCTTCACTGTAGATATATTTCTGTCCACTCGATATAACCATGATTAGTAAGTCGATCCTTCACAGGTCGTTCGTAATTACAGCTGGGTCAAATAAATCGTTTTACCCCTGTAATTACTTCTTGTTCCTTAAGTCCTACTGACCCTCTAATGAACAATTTGGTTTGTGGTCCAACCAACAAATCGTATCCCTCTCGGCCCAACGAGAGGGTGGGCCCATTGTTCAAGACCCGGAGTCAGTACTTAAGGGAACAACCTCTCTACTAAACCCTAAAGCGGGTAGGAGTGAATTTCATCTCGCATGACTATGTTCCCAACTATCTACCTGGTCTTATCCCCAAAATGGGAGGCTTATTGAGTCGGCGATCTCGGGCCACTCTCACCCATGCAAATCTAAGGATAATCTCGAATAAACAGGAGTTCATAGCACGCTCAGGATTAAGATCGAGTTACCTAGGTCATCGTATGAATATAGTCAATTAAGACAGTAAATGGAGTTATAAAATCTAAGTGACTATTTCGCAGTCCAGTCTTATGCAAACTCATTGCATAGGACGCCCCCACTTTCATGTCTCCACATGAACGATTCAGGATCACATCGTTAGTTCTATACAAAGTGGGCCGCGTCCATAGTGTCTCCAGGATAAGGTACCCAATCCTATCCCTATACTATAGACCGTTCTGGCAATAACTCGAACTTGATCCACTTTTATGTCACACATAAAGTTCAAGTATACATACTATAGCCAAGGGTTCTTAGTTCATTGGATTTGGGTTATAGAATACACGATTCACTTTATTCAATAACGCATTTACTGAATAAACCTCAATAACATCTTTATAGTAAAATAGAATATATATTCAGTTTACAAAACCACGAGGTTTAAGACATAAAACCCAATAAAAATAACACTCACAATCCAGACCCAAAGTCTTAAATTCCACTCCATACTTTTCAATTTTCTACCAGTAAAACTCTATCCCTATAAATAAAGGCTGCAAATTTATATGGGATCTCTCCCTCTTGAATTGAGAACTTTAAAAATATAGTTTAAAAGGGGGAGGAGAATGGCAGTAAGGTTGCGATTTTTTTACCTGGCCACCACTTTTCCCAGTCACGATCTTCTTGAGAAGGAAACCGAGAAACAAACAATGAGACTTTGCTGTCATTTTTCCTTTGTAACTGAGAAAGAGACCATTGGGACATGGAAACTATATTTTAAGAAATGGTTCAATTTTCTAAAACCCAAATTAATTTTCAACAATTACCCATAGTTAATCTTAATCACGAGACTAATCAACTATTAGAAATTATACGTGGTTGACGCTAGATGCATACGTGGCTTCTTTTATTTTTGTTGTTGATGTGTAATCTATTATATAATATTTAGACCACGTTTATAAAATTAAAATTGTTCGAGGTTCTTGGAGCCGGGAGGTGCTTCGAGGGCATGGAATAGTTAATTATTCAAAGAGAGTGATTTATCTAAATATTTAAAATATTGTTCTATTACAAAATATATTCAGCATGTGAAGTTTTGTAAAATCATACATAATTCATTAATTAATGTCAAGTTTTCTTAGTCAAACCTAGAACTATATGTATTTATATAGGGAGAGATATATATTTAATTTGATTAATAATTTAAACAAAATTTTAAAATAGGGTAAAAATAATTAAATTATCAGTAATGTTAAAAAAAAAAAGACAAAAAGTCAATTTCTATTCTAACTCAAGTAATTAAGGCTTCGTTTGAGATTGCTTTTGAATACTGATTCTTAGAAAATTTTAACCGTCTTTTGTGTTTAGTAAAATTGATTGTTTAATAATTTAAATAAAATCACTTTTATTACAGTTGTCAAAGTAGTTTTTAGATTTGACTTTTATAAAAATCTAGCTATTTTTTAAATTTTTTTTATATATTATTTACAATCATTTTTTTAAATATTATTATTTACTATTTATCTCATCTCATCTTATCATTTTTATTTTTAAATTTATTTTTTGTATTTAAACTAAAATTAGATATTGTTTGAAACAATATTTTTATAACAATTGTTTTTCTTTATATTTTTACCAAATTACCCATTATTTAAAGTAAACAAAATATAATTTGTAATTTAAATTATATAATTTTTTCTACAAGTTAAAAATTAATACAAGTTCATGCATAATTGAAATATATGTTTATTTGGGTCATTATAGTTATTTCGCAACAATTTAATATTAATATATCAAACACTATAACTTGATTTTCTCAACTGATTTTCTTAAAAGCAAAGCTGTCAATAATTATTTCAAAAGCTATAGCAATCCCAAACTAAGGCTAAGACATTAGTAACCTTTTTATAAGTCAAAGTTTCAAAATTTTGCTCTAGCTATTGAATGCGAAATTTCTGTCAATCAAAAATTATCATGTCGTTATTTTAAATTGATGACAAAGTTGCATATTATTAATTTTCAAACAAATTATAAATTAACATATGTCCCAAAATTAAATAATATTAAATTAAAAAAAATTATATTATAACACATGTATGTCCATTTGAAATCAATCCAATTAGATTGACTATGTCATGAATTAGTCCAATTAAAAAATTTCATATCTGATGACACAAGTTAATCCAATCAAACTACACATAACATAAATTGGCCCAATCAAATTCTGTCACATGGCAACATGCTCACAATCAGAGAAGTCCAAGCCCATATTTGACCTCCTATTAATAGAGAATGTCACTTATGTTCTGAAGAGCTAGAGGTCGATCATCCAGATCAACAAGCCAAAAATATCAACATCCAAGAAAATCAACAATGATCCAAGCAGATCGTCCAAGAATATCGACAAGCCATAAGCCGATTATTCAATAGATCAACAAGTTGAGGGCCGATTCAAGCATATCAACAAGTCAAGGGCCGATCCAAGTCAAAGATGACCTAAAGTCCATAGATTTTTATATGAATATAGCTTGGATTATTTTCTTAATGTAGATATTGTTTTTTTCTTAACTGCATAAACGTGTTGTTTCACTGCAATCGTTTTAAATTAAGTTTCGGAACTAGAGATGTCTACGGGGCAGAGCCGGGAAATGGTTTTCCCACCCCCATTTCATTCCCCATCCCCACGAAATTCTCCATTTAATTTCGCAGGGAACGAGACGGGGATTCTCTGTGGAAAATTTGCGGGGATCGAGTTCCTCGCGGGGGGAATAATTCCTCGTTTATAATTTTTATTTTTTAAAAATTTGATTAAATAAAAAAAATATTTTTTTTGAAAGTTTATATTTAAATTGTTAGTTCCTAATAAGAGATTTCTATTTAACATAAAAAAAAATTAATTTCTTTAGAAAAATAAAATAATATTTAATAAAAGCTTTCTTCGTTTAGCTAACGGGGACAAATTCTTTCCCACTCCCTTTCTCATTCTCCACCTAAACGGGGATTCTTCGCCTGGTTAGAAGCGGGTCCCCACGGAGTCCCGTCCCCATGGGGACAATAGACATCTATATTCGAAACTTTTAAAACCGTCTTTGTAGAAAAAATTGACATGTATATTCGGAACTTTCAAAACCTTTCATATTTGATTTATCATCATTAAAATATATGTTTATTTATTTTAATTTAAAAAATAAATTCGATGTGAAGTGTGAATGTGAACCACTACCTAACAATTTCGTCAATTAACATATAATTTTTTTTTTAAAGTTTTGATGTAGCCATGTAGGATGATTTAAACCTCTTGCCTAAATTATGCTCATTTTGACATATAATTTAATATTTTGATTTTTATTATACATGAAGACGAAAAAAAATATTGATTTTCCTATATATATAGATTTAGTTTTTAAAAAAATATATATTGATTTTATTTCCTCTAAACTTCGTTGTGGTATCATTAATCAAGGTTATGGACAAATGGCAAAAAAGTTATAATTTGAATTGGGTGATTAAACGTGAATTAAATTAAAGGGAATAGATCAAAATTTACCTTAAATTTGGCCAAATATGTCTGTTTTAATTTTTACCGTTGGATAGATTTTCATTTAAAATTTCGTCAATAAAAATATTTTGAAAAAAAATTTCCTTAGGTTTGAGTTTGATTGTATTTGGGTTTTCGAGTTTTCAAACTCAACAAATATACCCTAAATATACTATGAGTTTTGGATTTAGTTTCATTTTGGTCTCTCCATCCATTTTTTCATTAATTACTAATGGTTTCATTTAAAAAAATATATATATTTATTTATTTATATTTTTAATTAAAATAACATTTTATTTCTTTATTTTATTTCTTATTCTTTCATCGCCCGTAATTTTTTCCTTTGTTTTTTTGTTTGTTTTTGCTCCTACCTTTCTCTTCTTCTTTCTCCTCTTCATCGTCTTCTTCCATTTGCTTTTTTTTTTTTTGCTTTACAAAGGAGAGGAGAGAAGAATTTTAAAAAATTTACAGGCAGTTGTAGTAGTAGTGGTCAATGGTGGTGGTTGGCGCGACGATTGTGGAGAATAAGAAAAATAAGAAAGAAGAAAAAAGAAAAATAACTAAAAAGATGTTATTTTAATTAAGAAATAAAAAAAATATATTTTTTTTTATAAAAAAAACTGTGAGTAATTAATTAAAAAATGGACAGAGAGATCAAAATAAAACCAAATAAAAAAGTCATGATATATTTGTTGAGTTTGAAAAGAATCCAAATATAACTAAACTCAAATTTCATAGACTAAAAATATATATTTTTCTAAATATTCTTATGTGCATTTAATGGATATATAACATATGTCTCATAAGAAATTAATTAGGCTCGGTGGAAGAGCAACACTGGCCAGGGGCGGATCCATGTTGGGGCCATGAGTGGCCCGACATTATGACTTTCATATATATGTAGTAGTTGGTTCAGATTAAAAATTGAAATAATCCTTTGGTCTGTTGGCAAAGTGGGGGCATCGTGAAATTTTGCAATTGGGAAGTCCTGTGATCAAGTCGCATGAAGCGCCCATCTCCTTACTTTTTTAGTTCATTTTTTTAATTTTGTATATATATATATATATATATATAATTTAAATTTTGCGAAATATCCAGACTTTTTTAACTTCATTTTTTTAATTTTGTATAGATATACAAAAAAAAAAAAAAAACAATGCTGTTTTAGTTTAACTTCATATTTAGGTCTTGAATTTTAAAATTTGTGATCTTAAACTTTATAATTTTGTGTTTAATAAGTCATTAAACTTTAAAAACGTCCAATAGATCCGCAAACTTTCAATTTTATATCTAATAGATCTTAAATTTCAAAATTTCTTATAATTAATTGTTCTATAAGACATAAATTGTAATTTTGTAACTAATAAATATATTTAAAAGATGTCAAATAGGTTGAAGACTTATTAGACACAAAATTAAAATTTATGTCTAATAGAACATTTAATTTTTTTAAAATTTTAATACGTTAGAGATCTATTGAATACAAAATTGAAACTTCAAAGATCTACTATTAATTAGTTTGCAAATCTATTAGATGCGAAATTGAAAATTCAAAGATCTATTAAATATTTTTTAAACTTCAAGGATCATATATACACAAATTAAAAGTACAACGACTGAACTTGTAATTTAACCTAATATGAACTTGTGCTCCTTGGCATAAAGTTTTGGATCCGCCACTGACTATGGTGTTAGACTTTTGTTTCAAAATTTGAGTTTTGTGAAACTTGTTCAATCCTCGATTTGTGCGCTACTTGAGCTGAACTCTGTGCAAACTTGAGTTTTATTGAGTGAGTTTTAAAATAATTTTATTTTATCTTTAATTTTAAATTAGTGGACAAATTTAGCAAAAACAGAATACAAGATAAAATATTGCAACAATATTTAAAGTTTGGTGTGAAATTGATTCACTTGTCAAAATCATATACATTTTTTTAGTAAAATACACTTTTATCTAATGATTGAAGCGATATCAATTTGGTCCATGAAATTTCAAAAATGACATTTTAATTATTGAAGTTGACAAAATAGTTTTGAATGGTTCTGGTCATCAGTTGACTGATGTGGCCGGTAACAAGCTAATTAATCTCTAGACTAAATTATAAAAAATACCTATGAATTTTATAATTTGTTTAAAAAATACCCTTATTATTTCAAAAGATGCAATATTATCATTGAACTTTCATAAATATTTAAAAACTATCATTTGAGCAGAAATTCGTTAGAATGCTAGATGAAAAATCAACATGGCAACGACTAAAATGTTTGTTTGAATTAAATGACATTCAAATATGACAACTTTTCGTTCAGCACTCTATCGATTTGTCTACTCTACGTGAAGTTTTATAACGTTTATGAAAAATGGAGAATAATATTACAACTTAGGAAATATCAAGATGCAAAATTGAGAAGGTTTTTTTTTTAAATTTTAATAATTTAGCCTTATCTTTAATTCCTGGCAGTTTTGCTGCTGATGTGGACATTTCTTTCTGTTTATATAAAATATATAATGACTATTTATTGAAAAGATGATTTGTGACGTGTCGTTATGAAACCGTCCTTAAAAAGTATCTTTATGAAAGGTCATTATGATGTTCTATGATGATACGGCCTTCTTTGAAATCATAATTGAAGTTAATTTCTTTTCAAAAAAAAAATTGAAGTTAATTTTGTAAGTACCTTTTTTTTTTTTTTTTTTTGAGTGTGTGTGGTTCAGTAACTACCTTATCTTTTAAAACATTATTTATTAATAAAATTCCCTCATAATTATGCAAAAGTTTCGCACGGAGTTTCATACCTTGGGGCCCAAGTGCGGGGCTGTCAAACATTTCAACATCTTTCATTAATGGCAAAGAAATTGCGGTATTTGTAAGCGAATTGGCATTAATAAGAAATTACATAAATTTTAAATTAAATTACGAATTTGGGTTGGAACTTTTAATTTTATATTTAATAAAGTATAAACAATAATTTTTAGATTAAAAATTTATTGGATACAAAATTGAAACTTCAATTACCTGGTAGATCTAAAATAGAAAGTTAAAAGAACATATTAGATATTTCTTAAAGTTTTTTTTAATAAGATATTCCTTAAAGTTCAATTAATTATCAAGCATAACATTGAATGTTTAGGAAATTATTAGACATTTTTTAATGAGAGACCTATTAGACATAGCTTTGAAAATTAAGGAACCAATATTGTAATTTAACTAATGTTTTAATTTAAAAAATTGGATAAGTTAATAAAATGCACATATGTATTAATTATTATTATTATCGTCAATTAAATAAACTACTAATTAATTAAAAAAATGTTGACATGAACTTCAACTAGTCAAAGTCGTATCAACTTCTCCACTTCGCTTATTTTAATAAAAATATATTAATTTGTCAACATGAACACAACTTAATTAGGACTGCATCAGGAGGAATACACCAAAGAAGAACTTGAGGTGCCCGTTGATCTTATTGTGGAATATTTGGCGAAAGAGGAATCAAGTTTGCTTTAGGAACGAGCATGCTAACTTATCTTCGCTCGTGTTTTCAACATAAAGACTCTTAGAGTTGTACATGAAAAAAAGGCGGGAAGGTGTTAGAAGCTCAGGGCGCTCTATATTGCTCTCCATTGGAAGGACAAAAATCCTCTGATTGTGGTGGAGTCAGACTCTCTTAAAGTGGTTAATCTCTTAAATCGCGTTAACTCGAACTTGTCAGAAGTGGACCTTCTTGTTAAAGAAGCTCTTCATCTTGCTTTGTTTGTTCATAGTTGTATTTTTTTTGGTAAAATTTCTATAGAGGAGAACAGAGTTACCCATAATTTAGCTACTTTGGTATTATGGTTTGGTGATGGTTTTTTTTTTTTTTGGTTAAAAAAAAAGAAGATCTAAATCCTCCATACTTGCTGAACTCAACTAAATATACATACATATATACACACACACAATACACTCCATGAAATAAAAAAACAAACATATTGTTAACAGTTAATAATCAATATATATATATTTTTTGCAGTTTTTAAAATATTATATTTATTATTAAATTTATAATGATACATACTTATAATACTAGGAGTAAAGCTGTTGTCAACCAAAAAATAATAATAAAAAATAAATAAATAAAATACTAGGAGTAAGGCTGTCGACTTGAATTTTCAAGATATTGTTTGATTGAAACTCTGTAGATAAACAAGAGCGAGATTATAATTGTTTTCCATCGTGTATAATCAAATAAATCTCATTTCTTTTTCTTAAAAAAAAAAAAAAAATCTCACTTTTATGTGTGTGTAGAAAAATCAAATAAATCTCAAAAGGAAAAAATAAAAATTAAAAAAAAAAAAAAAATCAAAAACGAAAAAAAGAAACGTTATTTATTTTAGTAGTACATTGAAAAGTGGACCAAAATGATAGAAGAGACAAAACTAAACTGTTGTCAATTGATGAATGGTCCTTTCCTCAAAAAAAAAAAAAAAAAAAACACATGAACACCCTGATATTATAATGACCAAATATTAATTAATCAGGCAACAGTTAATCCAATTAAAATATATGACATAAAATAGAGTGTTTGTGTAGTAAATATTACTATAACATGAACAGAGTGTCTGGATTTAGGGTGGACAAAAATGTAAATGTGATATCTAAAATATGTTGGTGGGTTAGGACTTAGGATTCAAATCTCTAACCTTGATTTATCATAAAAATAGGTTAAACTACAATTAGGTTAAATTTATAATTAACTCAAACATGATTTAATTGATTAATACATCAATAATCTCTAATTCACATCTGTCATGTTATAGTGAAAGATGGAAAATTATAGAGTATGATACAAAATTTTATTTAGTCATTACCTTTTATTTTATAATAAATTCAAATTAAAGTTAATAATTTGAGTCATATTAATTTGAAAATTGAAAATTTAAGTCTATCCAAACATTGTTATTGTTATTATTTTTAGAATGCTTGGTGATTAGAAATCTATTATATTTTTAACATTGAAAGTTCAATTCTCAACATCACCATTAGAGAGAAAAAATTGTTGATTGAAAAGTAAAAAATATTTTGTTTGCATGTTAGAATATCAATAAATTTTCAATAATAATACAAATTCAAAATATTCCTAAACTTTAAAATATGCATCTTTTTTTTAACCACATTTGGGGTGGCACAATTTGAACATATGATCTCTGGGTCGATGATACATGCAAAATACTGCTAAACTATGCTTACTTTGACACTTTGGAATATGTATCAATCATGAGTACTATGAAATTTAAAAAGTTTCAACTTTAACCTTTCTAACTTAAATGTTATGTTCTAAAAAACATTGGATGGTTTTTATGTTAAAATGGTAGACAGAAATTGGTGTGATAACAACCTGTAAAAATTAGAAGCGCTATGTGATATTATTTACAAATCAATTTCAATTATATAGAATATTAAGGCATTGTTAACCTTTATTTAAACTCAAAATATATGATAGCACCATTTATGTAACCAACTTTCACATATAAACTAATAACTACTACACTAATAAAAAATATTATGTATGTTGTTCAAATTTTACACACTAATTGTCACACCAATTTGCATTGATCATTAAAAGAAAAAACTCTTCAAAATTTAAAGACATAATTGAATTGAAACCTTCTATCAAAAGGAAAAAAAAAACCCCTACAATATTCATTCACAATTATTTTATTTAATTTAACCAAATTAAAAAGAATCTCTCTATCCTACAATTCAATTATTAACAATAAGAAGAACGAAAATATTGAATGGTGGAGGAACAATACTTGGGTTCCACCGTTTAATTGTCGATAACAAAAAGAGAGAAAATATTTTTTTTTGAGTTCAACAATAAGTAGGAGTGAGAGGATTCAAACTTCTAACCTTTTGGTTAAGATACATACTTTATGCCAGTTGAACTATGTTTGTATTGGTAAGGAGAGAGAAAACATAGTAAAGAGAGAAATGTAAAAAATATTTTTTCTTTCTTTATTGTGAAAAATATTTTTTCTCTTTGAAGGGTTACATAGGAAAGAGAAAAAGATTAACTAGAGAGAGAAAAGCAGAAATTTCTGCATATGTGCAACTGCATTATTTAGTCGCATTTTTTCTCTCTCTCCCGCGCCCATATGGGAATTGGAAATGAAAACCCAGCTTTTTCGGGCGAAACTTGCGCTGGCCGACATGTCGGATTGGTCCATGCATTGCAAACTAACACAAAACAGTCAACACTCTCGTCGACCTCATAACTGCATTATGGCTCATTCTTTATAGCCCCCACACCCTTTGCCCATCTTCTTTCCACCTGCTCCTTACAGTTACAGTTTTCTTCTTCTTCACAAATCCAACTTTCACCATTTCCAGAACCTGCAACACCAGTAACAGACCCACACACCCAACAGCAAGAAAGGCCCAACCAAAAGTACCAAATCAAACACAGAGATTTGAAACCCCCCCCCCCCCCAAAAAAAAAAAACTAGATCATTCATTCAAGTATGAGAACTAGCAATCATTTGATTGGCCTACTCAACTTCCTCACTTTCGTCCTTTCAATCCCGATCCTCGCCGGCGGGATATGGCTCAGCAGCAAAGCCAACAGCACCGAGTGCCTCAGATTCCTCCAGTGGCCTTTGATCATTATCGGAGTTGCGATCATGGTCGTTTCACTGGCCGGATTCGCCGGCGCGTGTTACCGGAACACTTTTCTGATGTGGCTGTACCTATTCGTTATGTTCTTCGTCATCGTTGCTCTGGTTGTGTTTATTGTCTTCGCTTATGCCGTCACGGATAAAGGCTCCGGCCGGACGGTTCCGAGTAGGGCGTATTTGGATTACTATCTTCAGGACTATTCCGGTTGGTTGAAGGATCGAGTTTCAGAGGAGAGCTATTGGGGTAAAATCAGTTCGTGTATTAGGGACTCTAAGGTTTGTAGGAAGATGGGAAGAACTGTTGGGGGTGTTCCCGAGACGGTTGAAATGTTTAATCTCAGGAAGCTCAGCCCTGTTGAGGTATTATTTTGCAGATTTTGTTTATTTAATGTTCTTCAGATGGATAAATTTCTTATTGAGATTGGAGATTTGATTTGTTTTCCTCTGTTCGTTGATTTGTTTGAAAACAATTGGAAGTGGATTTGTTGGGTTTGATTTATGAGATTCACTCTTCCTTTTTGGGTTTGCAAAAAGTTGAAACCAGAGGGAGAATAGAATAGGAAGGGAGAGTGGAAAGGCACTTTTAGGTGGTTTTTTTTGATTGATTTAAGGTTTCTAATATTAAATGGGAAATCTCAAAGCTCAACTCAAGGAAGTTTTTGTGGTTGCTTTTCCTGGTGAGATTGCAAGCTATTAATTTACTCACTGGGGATGGCTTTAGTTGCAAATGGAAATCAACTTTTTTTCCTCTTCAAAAGTTGGATGATTCTTTACTTTTTCCTCTTAAGGTTGGCCTAAATGAAAGATAGTTTATTATTATTGCACATCTTCTTCTGTGGTGGAGGCTCTGAACTTTCATTATCTAAAGATCCCCCAACAGTTCCCCAAAAACAGGATGACTGAATCATTTAGAACACATTAAAGTAGAGGGTATTCTCCTATATGTTCAAAGAGTGAACTCAACTTGTTGCCTATAGATTATTTCCTGTTGATGCAACCAATATAATCTGGCTGGTGGACACCGTGCTTGATTCGAGAAAAAGACGAACCAAAATCAGAAAAACCATTTAGGTTTTGGGGTGAAAAGCTTTCTTAAACATTTTGTATGTTCTAGCATTAATGTGAGACTCTTCTCTTCTTTTGAAAGGTCAACTTGTTGCTTTCCTCTCTTCTTCTGTGATAGCTGTGTCTGCTGGACTTGAAAGTTGTTGTTTGTATTTTGAAGTTGCTTTACCCTTAGAACACCCTCCTCTTTTGGTGGGACATATTCTTTTGCTTTGTATGCTGGATTAGAATAGAAGTCAAAGCTATCTGGTGAAGTAACTCTGAAACTTTTATCAGTCAGATGATTGAGGATGGAGGGAATCTTTCTCTTGTTTCCCTCAGCTTTTCTGCTCTTTTTCTATTTATTTTCTAGAATATAAAATACATTTTTAATTTTTAATTTTTTTTTTTTTATAACTGGGTTGTATTCTTCGTATTATGTTCATGACCCAACTCACTAATTTCGGGAAGCTTCACCCATTCTAAGGGATAACAAGGAGTTTAAATTATTTAGTTTTCTACCTGGAACTTTAACCGAAGTCTTTGGATTGGAAAATAAAATTGAATATAAAAGAGAGTTGTATAAAAAAATTGGCCATTGATTAGTCTTTGCATGTTTAATCACGTCGTTATATGCACGGTTTGAAGACAAAAGGACCTTAGTTACCTGGATTACACTAAAATGGCTTATAATATTCTGTAGTTTATCATCTTCCTTGTGAATTGATTCTGTTATTTGGAAAAACCATGAATTTAATATTAACTTTTGCACCTGATGCCCGTTTGTAGCAACTAGCAAGAGTGTAATGTGCTCAAAGATGTATGGAAAATGTTCGTCTTTATCATGTATAATAAATCTGTTCTTTCGAGAGTCTGAACGTTTTCAATTTGGTTTGTTCAGTCTGGTTGCTGTAAGCCTCCAACAGATTGTGGCTTTGTCTATCAAAACGAGACTTTCTGGACTGGTGTTGAAGGGATGGTGCTCGCCAATCCCGACTGCCCGAAGTGGAACTTCGATCAAGCGCAACTCTGTTACGACTGCGGCTCGTGTAAGGCAGGCGTGCTGGCTAGCATCAAGAGGAGCTGGAGGAAGGTCTCTGTGATCAACATTGTCGTCTTGATCATTCTGGTGATTGCTTATGTCATTGGCATTGCAGCATTTAGAAACAATCGACGCATCGATAACGAAGAACCCTCCGGGGAAGCACGGATGGAAAAGGCACGACCCAGCTGGATTCATTCTTAACTGAATCGTTGTTTGGGACATATGATTGTCTAATGTATGCATTTTTGAGGCTTTGGTTCTTTGCTTCTCTTCTAGTGATATTTGGTAGTGTTGTGTGATCGTTTTTGGGTCCTTCTGTATAATGTTTGTGGCATTTTTAAGTGATTGAAATGTATGATTGTTATTATATCATCTTCGATAAGCCTTGTAAAATCTCAGGATGGCTTGGTCGTTTTTTTCCCCTTCTCTTTAATACACTTCCATAGCTCTTCTCCATTCTTCACAACTCTGTGGCCTGTAATTTTAGAGCATTTGAGAAGTTGAACCAGGGAAAAAGCTAACCATTGCTTCCTTCTTCTTGGATGAATAATGGATCGAACGAAACGAGCGCGATTATGAAGATGATCAGCTTGTTCTTCTTGTTCAAGAAGCCAGAGCCCTCAACTGTATTAGAAGAGATTGAAGCAGCAACGACGACAAGCAGGAGCGAAGCTATAAATTTTTAGTAAAGAAGACAATTTTTAAATTTGAAAATTTTAGGCAAATTAGATAGAAAATTTTAAAATCTTTACTTTTTATATAATTTTGTTGCATATGATATATGAGGTGGAGAGAAAATAATGATTTAGCTAGTCATTTGATATTTTCATAGATTTCAAATCCCCTTCCAGCAATTTTGAAAAACAATAAGAAAATAAATTAAATATAAGCTAAAAATAAAAGAATAACGAATAACATTACAAAATTAGGCCTAAATTTTTTTGTTACCATTACCAAAAGTTATGTATTATTTTACGAACCTCTAAAAAGAAGAAAGAAAAACAGAGAATGTATTCCTCAAAAAAAAAAAAAAGAAACAGAGAATGTAATATCATAATCTGGACAATAAGAAAAGGAAAATTTTGAAGAAGAGAGAAGAAAAAACCCTAATTATGAATGAGTCTTCAAATCCCAGTATCTCAGACTGGAGAGTCGAGAGCGGGAAGCTTTGATTTTCTTTTCCTGATATGGTAATTTAGTCAAATAAATGAAGCGACATTGTCGTATTCTTCTTCTTCTTCCACAGTCACAGTAGCTTCTTCTGTTTCTCTGAGCTGAGAGCGTCCATTTCTGATTTACGATCGGAGGTCGGGGCAGAGTATGAATTACTGTTTGATTCACTCTCAAACTCTTCATCGTTACGGAAATTTTCCCAAAATGACGCATCCGGGTCTCCGATCGAATTTGCTCAACCTGCGGACATGGCAGGATCCCCTTGTTCGGTTTGTAAGATCGTACAGACGTGGTTCGCTGCGGGAAAATTGAAATGAACCCAAGAGTTTGAAGAATCTCATCTCGGCTTCGGAGGCTACTGGATTTCCCATAGCATGGCTACAAAATTGTCAGTTGATTATTCATTGATCAGATTCCAAGCGATATAACAATGAAAACGCCGGCTGCTTTCGAGGCAAGTTATTCTAACTAATGATTTTTTTGTCATCTTCCGAGTGGTTTTAAAACAGTAGAAAACCAAATATCGGGGTAATTGTGGGAGGATTGAATGTTATAACAGGTCGTACTATACTGAGAAATAAATATTTAGTATGTTGTAATACTGATATCTTTGGCGCTTCACTTTTGTTCATCTTTCCACTTAGTCTTGAAAGGTGATTTTTCATGTTCTTACATCGATATGTTTACTAATCTTTCTTGAGGCCTACGCAAGGGCTGGGTTACTACTTACTAATCCCTTGAATTACCAACCAGCTGAGTTTATCTTCATCCAATGCTATAATTGGGATTGGATGACCAGACTATGCTACAATTGATCGTCTCTGCTTGTGAACCCTGGCAGTTGAAGATGTTTTCAACATCATTATTTAAATTGGAATGCCCTGGGGGCGGCATCACTGTAGAATTTGGAGGTCAAACACCATTGAATTTGGCTCCATCAATTCAGCCGTTCTATGATGATAAGAAGGTTAATTTGCTTAAATGTGCTAGTGGCAATGGGCATGTTCACATATGGGGAACATCTTCAGTTTCGATAGATGTAGCTGAAGATAGATGAAGATTGAAACGCTTAAGGAATTTTAGATAGAACAATCACAAAGGGGCTGCCAAGAAGAAGCTGTTGCTCCTTCCATAACTAAGGATATAGGACATCCTTTTGTTTTCTGAACTTCATAAATCATATGCTTTAGGTAACTATAACCAGGTTAGACAGTGGAAATGCTAAATGAATTGGTGTTGAATCTGTTGATGTGCTAGCTGATTTAGATGGTAATATGACAATCAAGTGGATAATGGAGCATATTGAGTTGGCTAGGGTCCATGCTGGTAACTCTGGTTGTACACACTTCCAATGAGAACCATCCTTTCCTCTTGCCTTGATACAAGACAATCAGGTCCTGGACTACATAATTGACCAAAAGGCAAATGACTGTGGGTTTATGAACTGTTGGTATGCAATCATTTATATGGAAAGGTTTTCTTACTCGAGGCAAATCCTTGTGCTTCCTATAATGTTCAATTTCTCATCCATGGAAATTGGGCTAACGATTAGCCAGGTGGGGTTCCCTTGTCATGTTAGGAAGGTCTCTTAATGAGTTGGGCTTAGAGATGTCCACGGGGCGGGGTGGGGCTAGGGATGGCTTCCTCGTCCCCATCCCCATCCCTGCCTCTCATTTCATTCCTCGTCCCTGCAAAATTTCCATTTAATTTTGCAGGGATCAGGGCGGGGAATTCGCAGAGATCTCTGATTAAAATTTTTATTTTTTAAAAATTTTAATTAAATAAAATATAGAAAATTTATATTTAAATTGTTAATTCCTAATGAGAAATTTCTATTTAAAGATTTTTTTTTAATTTCCTTAGAAAAAGAAAATAATATTCCATAAAAGTTTAAATTTAAGATTTATTTTATCTATCTATCTATATATATATTAAATAAATAAAGAAATCAGGGCAGGGGCGAGGATAGGGTTGGGGACGGAGAATGCAGGGATGGGTCGTGGACACTTCCCGTCCCCGTCCCTGTTTAGCTAACGGGGAAAAATTGCTCTCCACTTCCTCTCCCATTCCCCACCTAAACGGGGATTCCCCGCCCTGTTAGGGGGCAGGTCCCTGTGGTAAAAATGAACATCTCTAGTTGTGCTTGTGATGACAAGTACCGATGAAATTATTGGATCATTGGCCTTGATTTTGATTTCCTATTGGATATGCTAAAGCCCAGACTGTTGTAGAGAACAAAGTTACCACTTTTTGGAACTTTGTTCCTCAGCTTCGATGAAACCCCATCTTTCCAACGTGAAATTTTGTCCTATTTCTCCTTTTGTTGTGATGCAACCTTCATTTAGGCATCTGATGATAAACATCTTTACTTTTTGGATGTGAATAAATTGAAAAAAAGAGTATGCTAAACCACATAGCTGTGGTTCTATTCAATCTTCCTCTATTCTTTGCAATTTTCCAGAGATGCCTGACCTTGATAATATTTGGCAATTGGTCCTTATTCAGCTGAGTTCATTCACATCACTAGTTTGCAAGTGGTTTATTTATTTTTTTCCCTTCTATGCTTAAAAACATCCAAAATCATCTATAGGAGGCAGTCTCAAATATGATTCAATCCATCTTATATTTAGAAATTATCTACAACATAACCTTATTTTATTCACAGACACACATGCATAGATATATATAATTTCTTTGAAAAAGAAGAAGACTTGATTTTTGCTTCTATACTCAATCCTCAAGTTAGCTTAAAGCCTAAAAGTTCTTTGATAGGGACAGATATTTTCTCCTTTAATGATTTATGGACAACCAAGAACAATTTGCCTGAGTTCATTCACATCACTAGTTTGGTAGTAGTTTAATTTTTATTTTCCTTCTCTGCTTAAAAACATCGATTCAATCCATCTTACATTTAGAACTTATCTACAACTTTATTTTTTTCAAAATAAAGTTCATAACCCTATTTTATTCACAGACACACATGCATGGATATAAATAATTTCTTTGAAAAAGAAGAAGACTTGATTTTTTCTTCTATGCTCAATCCTCAGGTTAGCTTAAAGCCTATGCATTTTTTGTTAGTGACAGATCTTTTCTCCTTTAATGATATATGGACAACCAAGAACAATTTGCATCACAGTCCCCATATATGGATAAATTGTCAGCCTCAGCCTGAACCTAACTCAACTGAATAATTAAAACTAAAAGTTGACTGGAAGGGCATGAACCGTATTGCCCACCTCCTCCTGGTTAATCTTCATACCTTTAACAATATATTATAGTATAGGTTTTTGTCTCCTTAGAACTCAAAGACTCAGTTGTACAACCTATAGGTTAACTATTCCAAACTCTTGATATGGCTGGAAAATGATCTTATCTCTTGAAGATAGGAAAAACTCAATGGATTATCTGATTTTGGTCCTTTTCAATCATGACTGACTGATGGTACACAATTTATTGTCTTCTAAATCAGCAGCCTTGTCACTGGAAGGGAAAGGAAAGACTGATTTTTGGAAACTTTTGAGGACAAACTGCTCATTAAAAAAAAAAACTTTTTGAGGATAAATTTTGCAGTGATGAGTTGGAAGCTGCCTTCTTTCAAAGTCCTTGTACTAGAAAACGTGTGGGCCTTTATTTAAAACGAATGGGGAGGAACAGCTAATGAAGGCTAATTATCAGGAACATTCTATTAATTTGAAAACTTTACAGCCACTTCTAAATCTAATGAAATCAAAAGCTAAAACCATGGGAGCTGCAAAACACTGGCGATTTAGTACCCTCTTTTTTTTTTTTTTGCCTTTTTCTTTCTGGAAACTGTAGGTTTGAAATTTTGCAATGGTATTAATTCAATCCCCACCAGTATTGGTCTTCTACTGCTGTGCTGGCTGTGTTTATATGTTTTTCTTATTCATAAGTTTGAAAATTTCAGTCTAGTGTCAAGATAACACATGGGTCTTCAAGCAGGCGGCTACTTTTAGCATTAATTACCATAATGGAACCCTTATGTAGTAATTGCAGCCCCTACCATATGCTTTTTGAAGATGATCAAGACCCTGAAGCAGTATAATGTCAATATCATGTTCACTTTGTAACATTAATGTTCCATATTTATTAAGTCTGCAACCTACCAATTTTCCTTGTTGCTTGTGTTGAAGGGAATGTTTAACTTTGACCAGAATTGATCAAAACATCTTTTTCCGTATAATTGAAGTACAGTTGAAAGGATGAGAAGCCTGCCACAGTAATTCAACTTGATTATGATATTCCTTCACTGGCAGGCATGATATTAGCTAATGGAGGAGAGCAAAAAAAAAGAAGAAAAAAGACTGGTTGGGTATGTTTAGTTTGGTTTTTATGATTCTTAATATCGCCATAAGATTAGCAAAATTGATACATTCTAATCAAGTTGCCAGTTCTGCCATGTTTCATTTAGCTTCTGTAATGGATACCTTGGTCTTAAAAGTTTATAAGTTGTAGAAGTATCTACATGAGCATCAAGTTTTGAACATTTTCTTTTTCCATAGTCATATGACCTTTTCTTTTCTTTTCATTTATCCGATTCACATTGCTGCATTCGTCTCAACATTACTGGTTATAAGAATGAGTGATTGTCCTTTTCCAATGTTTTACTACTCAATTGGAGAGCTAACAACTAACGTGCTTCACTTATTGAACAGGGTTCTATGTTGTTGTCTGCCACTCGCGTATACCAAATGTATCGTTGGAGTAATCTTGTAGTTCTTACGATGTGCAAACGATGGGGCAGTCCAGATCATACGAGCTTGAAGAGAAAGGGTGGCCTTGTGTTGCATAGGTCCACGCGGAAAAGACTGTTTCTTGAAGTGGCAGAGACGAAGATGGAATGGGGAATATCACCAAGTCTAAAGAAGTGCACGGATTTTTCTAAGTAGTGGAAAACTTTGTCACATAAAGTTAGAATCCAATATCAATATAACAGTTGGCAGAATCTCTATTATTAAGGAATTTTTTTTTCTTGCAATGCAACAATCCCACCGTTAGTTTCTCTCTCTCTAATGTGAAAGGGTTTTTATTATTATTATTATTATTATTTTAATATTTCAACATGTTAAAAGAGCTCATTTTCTCTTCTTTAACATGTTGAAAAAGATGATCTAATAGATAAGTATGTATTTTTAAGTGATGGTATCTAATCCCTGATAAAGTTGAGAACATTAAATGGGCATGTTGCAAGGTGGTGGTATTAGGAGTAGAAACATAGCATTGTCTCAGTGGTGGGAGCAGCCACTCACCAGTGCATGAAATGGCACTTTTAAACTGATAAAGCTAAAGAAAGGGTCACCCTCACAAAAGGTTTGGTAGTAATTAGTTAAGTGGAACTTTCTCATTTTTTGAAAAAAAAAAGTGTTTGAACAAAAATCTATGAATTCTATGAATCAAAAGTACTAAATTAGAAGAATATGTATGTGTGTACCAATCAAAGTATAGCTTAGATGATTAAAGTATAGACCATCAAAAGATGTCAGTAGTTCGAATCTCCCCACACTACATATAGACCTCCAAAAAAAAAAAACAGTGTGGTTAATATAGGAATCAATTTTCGTTCTATACTTTTTAAATGAACTCCTTGAATCAAAGTTTAGTGAATAAATCTCAATCATTGATAAGAAATTACAAAAATCTAACCTAACAAGTTATTTATAGTTTTATTAAAAAGTAGTCATAGAAATATAATGGAGATTATTTGTGGCACTCTATAAATAACATTAAATCTAGCTATTTTTTATAGTCATAACTAAAACAATGCTTGAAACTCAATCAAAATTCATGTTTTTCAATTGATGTGTCTTCTCCATATCCATAGATTATTAAAATAAAATGCTATATTGTAGAACTGATTTTAAATATCTAAAAAAAAAAAAAAAAACCTTACCATGATGGATTTCTATTACTCTTCACTGATACCAGGGACGTCCAAGTAAACTCTAATGAAAAAATAGTAGAGACAATGAAATAAGTTTTAAAAGTAAAATGTCTAAATTAAAACTAAAATTGATGCATGGAGGCTAAAAATGTAATTTAATAATTCTAAATTAATAAACTTTTGAATTGAGAGAGGAAGAAAAAAAATTAAGCATACATATAAAGAAAACGTTTTTCAGAAAACAAGTCCAATAAGTTGTTTAGTTTATGTTGAAACTAGTTTAATATCGATTGAGTTTGAAATGAAAGGTGCAAGTGTAGAATGTGGTTTGTGTTGTTGAATAATTAAAAGACTTTTGTGGTCTTAGTTTACGACTTAAGTCCAAGAAAATTGGAAATATAGAAACAGAGATAAGGGTGGCTCTAATCACAAAAGTCATATAATTGGAAAATTAGGCATTTGATTATTGAATTAAAATAATGAAAATTCTTTCACACAATTATTCCAAAGGAGAGAACTTAATTTTCAACCATGGCACCAAACCTTCATACTAAGATCAACAATGATAATTATGAGGTATTAAATCATAATTTCAAAAATGGAAGCAGGAGTTCAAATATGATTATCTTGTGGTGATTAAAAACCTAAGTGGTCAAAGTGAGCATAACTCAACGTTAATTGACATGTATTCCTCCCTTGAGGTTGGAGGTTCAAATTCTCATACCCACATTTGTTGTACTTGGAAAAGAAATCTAGGTGAATATATAGCAATATATATATTTTTTTTAAAAAGAAAAATAACGTATGCTTGAAATTTGAAAATAATTTGTACACAAGTATTGCAGATGATTTTGATGTTAAATTACATTTAATTAAATGATAATATAACATGTCTTTATAGACAACTAGACAAAATAAAATAGCATGTGAAACATTCTTTCTACCAACTTGAGCATGATTCAATTGGTTAAAACTTTAGTAACTTTTCTCACAAACATCGAATCTTTTTTATAAGTCACATCACTCTAATTAAGAAATAGCTTGATGGTAAGAAGAAATAATTGGAGGAGGCCACTACAAC
Organism: Trichosanthes truncata; assembly: GCA_033996785.1. NCBI lineage: Eukaryota > Viridiplantae > Streptophyta > Magnoliopsida > Cucurbitales > Cucurbitaceae > Trichosanthes > Trichosanthes truncata. The sequence continues at coordinate 20,163,974 of JAWPNB010000008.1, read as the reverse complement.
ATGACGTGTATTTCTACATCATTAGATATATGAAAGATAGATTTCGAGTCTAAATCGAATAATTATTAAGATGTAGCAGTTACATTCAATAATTTTTTAATAGTAAAGACTTGAGATGTTTAGAGATGTCTTTCGAGATTCTAGATTCAATCTCTAATTGAAAATTTGACACCGAGGTAGGCGAAGCCTCTCAAACATAACCCCATAGCTTATTAAAAATTGAATTTCAAACGGATAAAATACCTGAAATTCTTTTGTAAACCAAAATAGGTTTCACACACATAAAACCACAAACGCCAAAAAGAAAAACAGAGAAAAAAAAAAAGTGTATAATCACAAACCTAACTAATCGGAATTAATGAGGCAGCCCCAACCAAAGATTAACCAAAATTTTCAAACTTTTACTAATTTCATTTCATCGCCTTTTCTCCTCTCTTTCTTTTCTCTATTTATATCTCTGCTTTTCTTTTCCCTCTGCAACTCCAAACTCTCTCTTCTTCTTCTTTTTCTTTTTCTTCTTCTCTTTGCTTCGATTAGTCAAAAATGGAAGGCAGTGACACAATCACTACCGTTTCATCAACTCCACTATCTCAATCTCCTTCTTCTTCTTCTTCTCCCGCTCCGCCGCCGCCCATAGTTCTCAGTCCTTGCGCGGCCTGCAAGATTTTGAGGCGGCGATGTGCCGAGCGATGTGTATTGGCGCCCTATTTCCCTCCCACTGAGCCGGCGAAGTTCGCCATCGCTCATCGCGTTTTTGGCGCTAGCAATATCATCAAATTCTTGCAGGTCTTTTTCATCCGCCTTTTATAGTCTGTGAATTCATGATTTCTCTTTTCTTTAACTGTGAATTTCTAACTGTTTGCTTGTGAATTTACGATCGATTGGTTTGAAGACTAAATCAATGAATTAGGTTTGAAAATAGACGTTGATTTGTTACAAACTAAGGACCTTGTTGCTTCCTCGTTTCTTTTTTCACGTTAATTTGAAACGTAATCTGAAAAGCCATTAAAGGAGGCTCTAACATCACTGTCAAAAAGGAGGCAAAAGGGTTTACACATTAAGAAACTACGCAATGAGATTGGAGAATGAAGTTTCTAAAATTGTCTTTTCTCAAGATATTGTTGGAAGAGCCGTAAATTATTTGGTCAAGCCTTAGCAATGGACGCATATAGGACTTTTCTATCTATCATTTTGTTTGATCCTAAACTTTCTTCATTATGTCTTTTCAGCCACTTAACCCATTAAATATCTCAATTTCGATCTCTATACTTAAACTTTAGATTATGTTTCTATTAATATGCTCACCTTATTTATAATATAATATAACTTTTCAAACAGAGAGAGAGACTGTTCACTGCCCATTGGTCTTCATTTCCCAACTTCCCATTCTCTTCTGTTTTTCTCTCTGTCTGAATTCTCTAGATTCCCCCATTTTGTTGTGAACTGAAATTTTTTTTTCTTGGGACTTTGATTACAGGAACTGCCTGAATCCCAAAGGGCCGATGCAGTGAGCAGCTTGGTTTATGAAGCAAGTGCGAGGATCAGAGACCCTGTTTATGGGTCAGCAGGGGCCATTTGCCAACTCCAAAAGCAAGTCAATGAGCTTCAAGCGCAGCTAGCCAAGGCTCAGGCCGAGCTCGTCAACATGCAATGCCAACAAGCCAATCTGGTGGCCTTCGTTTGCAAGGAATTAGCTCAGTCTCATCAGTCTTTTGATGATTTGAATGCCAGCCCTCACAGTGGCTTCCAGAGCATCAGCCAAAGCTACTTTGATGATAGCAATGTAAATCCATTGTGGGAGCCTCTTTGGACATGAATTATCTTATCTGACCTTTTGGTTCGTGCATGTAAGGTGTTTGATAAAAAGTTCCAATGAAGTTTCTGCAAACTCTTGAGCCAAATACAACAGAATTTACTTTCTTTGTTATGATTAATTTAGTACTGAAATGGACTAAAAAAATGAGGGAAATTAAATTTGGGGATACGTCTCTATGCATAATCTCTCTGTTTAGGTCATAAAAGAAAGAAAGAAAAAATGAAAAGTAGATGCCTTGGCATTATCAGTGTGAAAAAGATGTATACCAATTTCGTTTGAGATAAAATATTCATATTAACACGTAGAGATTTTCGTAAATGGAAAAGTTTGAGCCTCAAATATTAGATGAACATGAAGTTCCATCTCAAAACGAATTAGTAATGAGAGGACATGTATCTTATAAATTGTGAGGTATATTTTCATCTTTTCTGAGATCTTCAATAAAGAAATATTTGAGTTTCTAGCCAAACTTCAAAAACAAAAACAAGTTTTTGAAAACTACAGTATTTATAGGCTTAATTTTCAAAAATCTTGCTTATGAAATGGGGCCTTAATATTGATCTTATCTTAAAATATCTATGGCTAATTACAATTGTACCATTGGACTTTTAATTTGATTGATCACTCATTTAACCTTACAAAATTGCGCAATTAAACTCTAAAATATTGCAAAATGAATGCAAAAACCACTCTTGAACTATAAGTATTGTTATATTCTTCCAATCAAACTCTTGAATCATAGGATTGTTACAATCAAACCCAACATTTTCAATCAATTTTTTTTTTTGTTAATATTATAGTTTTCAAATTTTATAGACTTAAAAAAAAAGGGGTTAAATTGTAATGATCCCATAGTTCGAAAGTTTGATTATAACAATCCTTATAGTTCAAAAGTGGTTTGTGTATACTGTAATACTTAATGGTTTAATAGCACAATTTCATGAGTTTAAGATTGGTGATTGATCAAATTAAAAATACGAGTGTGATTGCAACGATGCCTATAATTCATGAGTAGTTTTTACAATTTTTCCTAAAAAAATATCCACTTGATATTCTTATTATCATATTTCTATAAAGTTGTGATCTCAATTGGAGTTCAAATATTTTATTATTATTGCAATTCAAAACTACCTTTAACTTTCTGGTGACCTACTGTTTTTTTTCCCCAAGAATTAAACAGTCTGATCAAAAATGAAAAAGGTGGACATCGTCGAGAGTGTTTGTTTTGTCCAAGAAAGTCAAAAGATGGAATTGACCAAGAGACATATCCAACCATAACATTGTATATTGTCTTTGTTCAGATTAGTTAATCTCCTAGAGTTATGGTATTAAATTTTCGTCGACATGTTGATATTTTCATCGATATTTTTACATGTCCATGAGTTCAATATCGACATAAGGAAAAATCGATATTTCCACTATACCGTATAAAATTGATGAAATATTAAAAAAATATTAACTTAATGTAAATATAATATTGTAACAAGTATTTTAGCCCATTTAAAAAGTATAAAATGTTCATTTATTAATTTAAATATTTTTTTTTGAATTTTTTGTTTTTAAATTTTTTCTAGAAATATCCATCGACATCGATATTTTATCGATATTTCTATAAAATTGAGACTTCGACATTTCCGTTGAGATCGACATTTAAAACCTTTCCTAGAGTTATAATTTGGTACTAACAGAAAGTTATAGTTTTTTAAATATTAATTATTACTGTCTCTTTGCCCCCATCTTTTTGTAAAAAAGTTTTCTTAGTTTACCAAATAACAGAGGTGGAGATTGGAATATTTCATAATTTAATTAAGATTATAATACTTCAACCATTTTTTTTTTTTTTTTGCACTACTACAAATTCTATTATGATAATTTACTTGACATCTCAAAAACGTTAAATTTATCCTAATTTACCAGTCATATTTTAAATGTCAAGTATAAAGACAGAAAAAAACAAAAAAGAAAAAGGGAAAAAGAAAAGATAGAAGCCCTAGGCTGCACCTTTTCTTCCTCCCCTCTATCAAGTCTCTCATGTGTCTTTTGCTGACATTTATTTTGTTTGATAAATGATAATTAGATCTATTTTTTAACATTACTATTTTACTTTACTTTTTAATGAGAAAAAGCTAACACACAGTACCACCGAAATCACTCTTTCAGAATTAGATTTGGAGTCGTTTGAGATTTGAGATTTTGGTTCATACTCAAAACTGGTTTTTCTTTTTTAAAAAACTATTTAAAATACTTAATTTGATAATACCTTTTTTATTTTTATTATTATTATTATTATTATTATTATTATTATTATTATTATTATTATTTGCAAACACACTCATTATTTGGTTTATCTAAAAAAACGTGTTTTGCAAATAATTAAATCAAACAAGTACACCGAATGGTTTTTTTTTTTTTAACAGCAAAATACACTTTTGATTCCTGAAGTTTGAATTTGGTGTTTATTTGATCTCTAATAGTTTTAAAAAGAACACATTAATTCATAAAGAAATGGTTCTAAAGGATACATGAACTTGTTTAACTGTTAGTTGACTAACAGAAATATATAACATGTCAGTTAAGTTGGTGATTGTAATTTGTTAGCCAGACAAAATATGTTATTATTATTATTTTTTTTGGCGATCAGACTATGAAGTGGCCTTCTTCCTCTTTCTTCTTCCCCTCTCCTCTTGCAAATCTTACCGTTGTCATGTCCCTCTTCACCTATCATCCCCATCATCTTTAGATCTTTGATTGTCGTTGTCTGCAAAAAATGAAGAACACGACAATTTCGCCATAGAATGAAAAATAACTTCTAAAGGTCATTCCTCATAGCGATCTCTACCTAGACACAACACTTCATGATGCTGGAGGAACAACCACGGCGAATATTAACGTTCCAAATCTGGAATGGCCTTTGTTTTGTTTTAGAGGGTTTCATTTGTCGTTCTTTGAAAACGATTTGGCGACTGGTGAAAAGGGAGGTGAAGGCAAGATTCAACATACGAAGAGATACGAGAGAACAAGGAAAGGAGAGAGAGGAAGATGGAAGAAGGCCAATCTCACGGTTGTCCAATCACCCAAAAATAATGTTAAATTAATATATTTTTTCAAGTAATCAAAGTAGGTACATTCACTAACTTAACCATAACATCATCTTTCCATTAGTCAACTTACAAACAAACGAGCTTAGAGACTATGTATAACAAATTTCTAAATTTCATGAACTAAAATGCTTCTTTTTAAACTTCAAAGACCAAATAAACACCAAACTCAAACCTCAAGGACCAAAAACATTTTATCCAATTCTTTTCTTATCATATTAAACTCACAAAAACCTTACTCGAGCAATTAATCATAGTTAGTAAGGAAAAAGTACAACTTAAATTGCCAACTTGATCATAACTTAATTAGTTAAAGACATTTTATATAACTATCCCAGATATCAAAGGTTTTATTCTTTGTCCCTCATTGTTAGAACTAAAGAACAATAATCATAGTTAGTAAGAAAAATATATTTGAAAAGCAAATGAAAATTAGGAAATTCAATGCAAGTTGCTATTGAAATTTGAGAGTTGTGTTAGCTTCGCCAAGCAAAAGAAAGGATTGGCTTTGTTTGAACACATAAGTGAAAAAGCGATTGAGTCAAGGTAAAAGAAAAAGGCCCCCAAAAAAGAGCCCCAATTCTAAATTCCAATATCAAATTGCCAATTCATTATTCATTTTATTATTCAAAATAGAAAAAACATAAAGCTTACGGGTTCTATACTCTACTTAAAACTATTGGAAATCAAAAAGAATTTTGAACCTTTTCATAAACATGAAAAAGAAAAAGTTCCTATGATAATTTAGGTTTGAGCTTTTTTTAGCTCAATAGATGCGAGGTGGAACGTTGATCATTTTTTTTTTTATAGTTCAACAAACCTTCAATTTTAGATAATGTAATAGACGGCATATCTACTTAACTATGTTTAGTTTTACAACCATTGTGGTTGAGTTGATAGGAAAGTCTCACTCTTACAATGAAAACTAATAAATTGCTTTTAATAAAGTTGAGTTTCTTTATTTCATGTTTACATTTTTCATTATAGCTTTCTTTTCTTCCCCCATAGATATCAACCAACTTTTCTTACTAACTTTATTGTGAATTTTACCAATTCAAGTTGGTTAGTTGAATTATTCTTTTAAATGGAGATGAGATAAGTTCAATTTTGCCACTTAAGCTTCATTATTATAATTATTAATTTTTAAAAACTTTTTCAAGAACTTAAATGGATAGATTTATTTTGTAAGTATTTTAAAATATATTTGTTTATAAAAATATACCGTATTTTCTTTTAAAAAATTCATGAATTATTCATTGATATTGATAATGGTAATCTACATATTGTTATATTGTGTGGTGGTGATTATTGATTTAGAAAATCAACCATTCACTTATATGATTTGACCATATCATAGCAATCATAAACTATTATATAAATTAATCATAGCAATAATTGATTGTCTTATTTATGCTAAATTTGTCCTAACCCATTATATTTTTACTCTATTTTTCTCTCATTTTTTTTTTAATTTTATACCATGCAATTAGAAAAATATAAAGGCATTTAAAGGCAGGTTCTTAGATTGCTAAAATTTTAAGAGGAAGGGATTCACAACAAAAGTTCTAGTCAAAAGTTAAAATTTCCAAAATTTCAAGTCATATGATATTCATTTTAATTGAGATGAAAAAAAAAAAATTAAAGATCCCACGTGCAGAATTAATTCGTAGAGCTGAGTTTGTTGAATAAATTAAGTCAAAACTTTGAATCAAACAAAGGCTTCTACCTTTGTCTTCATGTTCTTTAATTTTCCCCTATATTGATGACATGTTTGAATAAAAACACATGAATTTTGTAACCCTTTTGTTCTTCTGTTTGCCCTTTGTTTTATTTATGGAAAAAATACTGACTATTTTTTGAACGAGGACTTCTTTGTTTTCCAATGTAAATGTAACATGTAATGGGTTTTTTTTTTGCTTTTTTCTTATAATGAAATTGCATGATTTTGAATTTAATTTTGGGGGAAGATAACAATGCCTTTCTATTTTATAAATGTGCGGTTTCTATTCTATTTTTTAAATATAGTTTTCTCGTTAAATTATGAAAAGTGGATTTCTTTTGAGTTAAATTACAATTTCAGTCCATAAATTTTTAGGTTGGTGTCTAATAGATTTATAGACTTTAAATTTTTTTAATAAATTCCTAAATTTTCAATTTTATGCCTAATAGGTCTCTTAACTTTCAATTTAGTGTGTAGTATTTTTGGCAAAATATTAGAAGAGAGCAATCTCACATATGAAATGTACAAGAAAGTGATGGACTCCAAGAGTAAAGGAGCCTATGGTTTTGGTTTCAAATCATCCCAATTTGAAACATTTAAGCTGATATACTAGCTCTAGTTTGTGTGAGTAGTATAAAATTTTAAGAGAGTTTTTTTTTTTTTTTTTTTTTTGTAATTGGGGTTAGGGAGAGAATTCTTATTGATTGTAATAATTTTTCACATAGTTGAGTTTCTTTCTGGTTTCTTTTTTTTTTCTTCCGGTTCTGGAGTTTTTCACAGTAGAAGTGTGAGGTTTTTTTCCAACATAGTGTTTAATAGATTTTTTTAACTTTTATTTTTGTATCTAATAGGTAATTGACTTATTCAACATTTTTTTAGATCTATTGTATACAAAATTGAAAGTTTAAAATCTTATCACACAGAATTGAGTTTTATGTCTAATAGCTCCATTACTTATTAAAAAAAAGTGTTGAATATGTCAGGAACCCATTACTATTAGACACAAAATTGAAAACTTAGGTTTGTTTGATAACCATTTGACTTTTGGTTTTTGGTTTTTGAAAATGAAGCCTATACATATACTATTTCTACCTATGAGTTTTCTTGTTTTGTTATCTACTTTTTATATGCGTTTTCAAAAACCAAAACAAGTTTTGAAAACTAAAAAAACTAGTTTTTCTTTTTGGAATTTGACTAAGAATTCAAATGGTTTTTTTAAGAAATATGAAATCCATTATAGAGAAATGATGAGAAAAGAATGACAATTTTAAAAAATAAATGGTTATCAAACGGGATCTTAGGGATCTATTAGACATTTTTCAACTTCTGAAACCTATTAGATATAAAATTGAAAGTTTAGAGACCTATTAAAAATATTTTGAAGTTTAAGGACCTAATAGACACAAACATGAAAGTTCATATGGTATATTTAATTTTAGTTTATTTATTTATTTTTTATATAACAAAAGGATTTCAAAAATACCATTTACGTTTTTTTTTTAATTAATTGGATTTTGGCGAATTTCTTAAAAAAAAAATAAAAAATACAATAGCCGCACAAATTTCATGTTCGTCACTTCTATATCTTTTGGTTCATAAATTTCCAAATCTTACACATTAAATCATGAGTTTTTTAGTCAAAGTGAGCACAACTTAGCGATAATTGACATATATTTTCCACCGAGAGATTAGAGAGTTCAAATCCTTCGAGTCAAATGTTGTTGAACTCAATCTTGAGGGGCATATTGAGAATCCCACATCTAAAAGATAAAAAGTAACCTCACAATTTATAAGATATATGTGTTACTCCTCCCATTACCAATTGATTTTGAGATGGAACCCCATATAATCTTAAGTTGGTATCAGAGCCCATAAAACCCAAACGGATATTCTGTCCCACAAATAAAAATAAAAAATAAAAATTAGGATCCGATTCAAAAATGGTAAACCCCAAAAGAGGCACCATCTTGAGGGGGCATATTGAGGATCCCGAGATTTGAGCCCATAACCTCTTGATCACAGGCATATACTTCATGCCAGTTGAGTTATGTTCTTGTTGACTTTTGCTTTTTGTTTTTTTGTTGGTTATAGTAATGAGATTTTTTTAATTCACAAATCAAAGAGAATATATGTCATTTAGGCTACAAGAAAATATATGTTCAAAAATTGAAAAAAAAAAAAAAAATCCAACGGAGTAGGTGGAGACTCATAACACGTGTACGTACTGTCAGACAAGCAGCTAGCTGTTGAGCTTCCTCGTCGCCAACACTTTTCACATGCAACAATCCTTTCCCACCAAACTCATTTTGGAAGCATTTGATTTCTTCAATCCAAACACTCGACACATGTTAGATCCAAACTCAAAAGTTTAAATCCGTTACGCTAAATTTAATCTTATATAAATACTTATTTGTGGAGTCTCAAAATTTTTACAAGATCCAACAAGTAGTTATCGATATTAATTAAAAAGAAAATAACAGTTATAGAAATTTGAACATAAAACTTTGTACTATGATACTATGTTAAATCACAATTGGATCCAACTTTAGTTGATGGGTTAGAATAAATTTAAGGTTAAATTATAAATTTGGTCTCTGTAGTTTAAAGAAGTTAGAATTTAGTCCCTATGATTTTAAACGTTATAATTTTGTTCTTATAATTTGATAAAATCTCATAAATAGTCCATATGATTTGATAAAAATATCATAAATAAATAGTCTTTAGGGTAGAGACTATTTATGAGGGTTTTATCAAACCATAGAGACTAATTCAAACGTTTAAAACCATAAGGACTAAATTATAACTTTCTCAAAACCATAAGAACCAAATTTGTAATTTAACCTAAATTTATTTTTATATAAATACTTCAACACTCTCTTATTTTGGAGCATAAAAATTTGCATAAAATACCTAACAAGTGGTTATTGATATTAATTAAGAAAATGACATGATAGGAGTTTGAACATAAAACTTTCTACTATGATATCATGTTAAATTACAATTGGATCTAACTGTCGTTAATAAATTACTGTAAATTTAATCTTATTATCAATATTTTAGAGAAAGATTCAAAATTCTCTCATCGAATTAGAACTAAGTAGTCTAATAGCACATGTCTGTCTGGTTTAGTTAAAAGAAAAAAATTTCTTTTGCAAGGAAAAAGAACCTCCCTAGTCTAATTCAACGAAAAACCCACCAAAACCGGCATTTTCAACTGCCATACCTTTATGAACTACTCTAGCATTAATCGCATCTCGTTGTAAAGGAATGAAGTGAAAGGGGCTGCATTTGTACTACTCTAGCATTAGTCACGACGAGCTACTTTTCTTATGAATTACAGTGTCTTTCTTTGACAAATGCGTGCCGAGATTTGAACTTTCTATTTTAAGAGAATGACTAAATGCCTTTATCTTAGTGCAGGAATCCATCAAACTATGCGTCTCTTTTTTACTAGATTAGAATGCCTCGAGACACAATTTTTACCTACAGTAACTTAACTCCCGTAAGTAAGCCAAAACTTATTTGAGTTTTCCATCTACATTAGGGTTTCATTATAGTAACAAAAGTTGATTTTATATATTTTTAATTACTTTTATGATATTAATAAAGTTAAAATATTCTTTTGATCCTTATATTTTGAGACTTGTTCTATTTTAATCATTGTACTGTCAAATGACTAAATTTAGTTTTTGTATTTTCAATAAATCTTTAAAAATACTCTTGAAAAATACTCCTCATCTTAGTGTGAAGTTAGTTTTCATATGACTTGAGGAAAAAATATGTAGTTTTCATTCAATAAAAGTACAATGTGGATATGTTGACCAAATGTTTTGATGGAAGACTTATAAAAAACTAAATTCTTTTACCAAAACTTAACCAAAAGGTTTATTCAAAGTACATCACTAAAATAAGTATAATAACTAAATTAGAACAAATCCAAAGTAATTCATGCAAAAGTAGATACATTCAAATAATCATCGCAATTGTATATATTGTGACTAATATGCAAGGTCACGATTCAAGTAAAAGTAGATACACTGAAATACTCATTAAAAAAAAAAAACATGGACAAAATTTACTAGAGGAAAAAATTTATTGATAGAACATCACATAAATTAAAAAAAATTGCTATATATTCAATTAAATATATGATCAGGTATGGGTCGTATTAAATACCTGGCTGTACTTGTTGTATGTATATCAAAGGAATGAAACATGAATCATGAATGGAATGGGGTGCTTTTTAATATAAAATAAAAGTAGTAATATAAAAATAATAATAAAAGGTTTGAATTTAACCCAAAAAAAAAACACAAAAAGTGGTTGTTGGGCTGAGGAAAGCCCAGCGGGTATAATTGGGCCCATGAGAACCGGCCCGTTATCCTACCCCTGGAAGAAGCGGGAGGTAACGCTGCTCTGTCAAACTAGCCTGACGCGATTTCCTCCGTCTCTAAGGGCAATGGATTTTGGGCTTTCCACCAAGAGCCCAAGGCCCAACTCCTTGTTTGGAATGGGCGGCCCAGTAAGTTACTCTAGAGGTCCTATTCAATGGGCCGAGCCCACCTTTCAACCACATTAATGCCCCCATTCGGGTTAAGGGCCCACATTACCGAGCTCGGCGATGGTTCTTGTCGCCTGCCAAGTCATGAAGAATGCACACAATTACAATTCTGACGATGTGGAATTCCCGTGGCTGAAACTTCAAACAATTTTTGAGGTCTAGGATTTTAATTTTCCCTTTTTTATGTATTTGAGAGAGAGCTTCAATTTTCAAAGAGTGATTAGAGGTTTTTTTTTTCCTTTTTTTTTCTTTTGTTGCAATAGGCGGGATGAAGATTCGAACCTCTTGTTATAAATATATATATATATATATGCAAATTATATTTATATAACTCATTTCATATTACTTTTAGTTTAAAATATCATTTTGGTTCTTATACTTTGAGACTTATTTCATTTTAGTCTATGTACTTTTAAATATTTAAATATAATCTTTGTACTTTTCAAAATTTTAAAATTAGTCTTTATTGTTAGTCTATAGTTAACTTTTTCAAAATAAATTTAGTCTCTATTAATTTTTCTTTATAAAATTTTAAAACATATTAACGTGGTGTTTTTTCTTAAGTGAAAATGATTATTATTATTATTATTTACAATTTTAAATTAATAATGAGGACCAATTTGAAGATTTATTGAAAATACAAGAGCTAAATTTGAATATTTTAAAATATATGAACTAAAATAGAAAGAGTCTTAAAAGTATATAAATCAAAATGGTATTTTAATCTTCTTTTTATTTCATGAATGAATTTAAATTTCTTAAAGAAATGAAAATTTTGTTTATTTATTTTGAAAATTGAAATTTTTGTTTATTAGGTAAGGTAATCGGGAATACATTTTTTTTAAAAAAATTTTACTATAAAAAGTCTAAATTATTTAGTTTGAAAAATAAATGTATATTTTTTATTTTTAAAAATGAAAAAGTATTTTTATTCCCTAAAATCAAATCTGCATCACGAAATTTAATTTTAACTTACTAAAATAAAATGTGCATATGAGATGGTAGAGAAGCAACGAACCAAATGCAACCTTTGTATATAATATATATGATCAAGCTAACTTATTTATATATAATATACATTGTTATGGGTGAAATTGAACCATAAGGACCGGCTAGAAAATCGTAGAAATTAAAGGCAAAACAGGGCTAAAAAGCCCAATACGAATCAAAACGGGCCGAAACTAAGTCGGAATTGGATCACTGCAAGATAGGAACGAGGAAGCGACTTGGGTCGGAGCCCAAGTACCCGACCACTTTACAAGGCCCTTCTTTGGGCCTTGTCTCTTCTCCTTTTGGCCCGAGCCACCTTCATCCAACCCGATTCGGTCTTTTTTCGTCCTATGCCTTTGAGGAGTCATCCAAAACATTATAATGGGATCAACGCGAGAAAAGAACGAACACGAGAAAAAAACGAAGGAGCCGGCGTGAGCCAAAGCCCAAGACCTGGTCGGCCTCAGCCTAGGTCAAGGCCGACCATACTACAAGGCCCTCTTTTGGGCCTCGTCTCTTCTCCTCTTGGCCCGAGCAACCTTCGTCCAGCCCAATCCGATCCTCTTTTGTCCCATTCTTACGAGGAATCCTCCAAAAACTCTAGAAGATGAGTATTTAAAGTATCTTCTCAAGAGGACAATGATAAGTTCTCATTCCCTACACACTTGCTACACTCCTAAAAGGTTTCCTGACTTAAGTATCGAAGCTTGTGTGGCAAGCACCACACTAGTGTACATGTTTCTCTTGTTTTGCAGGTCATGTTCTTCTCCCCTAAATACAAATCTTATAGTTGCTATCACGTGAAGGTCAGGTACGTTACCCTGCCCAAATTTTGGCAACAACATACATGATTTCAAGTTAAGGGATGCTCCTGACCCCTTCTTGAATTTGCCTCTAGATTAGAGTACATATCATAAAGATTTAAATCTCTTACCTCACGCTATATTAAAGTAAAAGTTAATAATAATATGTGGAGAAACTATCGTCAGACAGACTATTTTCTTAAAATTTTAGTAAGAAGAAGAAAAGAGTTCTGTTTTTTTTTTTTTTGGGTAACAAAGTCTAAAATTATTGGACCGGCCTTTATACACTCTTTGTTCTCTAGATAAGTCTGGCTTGGTAATATATGTACACAATTCATTAAAATTTGAATGTCTCCAATCCCAGTTGCTGGTTCTTTTTTCAAAAAGGGCATTACACAAATTCAATGTGTTTTTATAAAATGTTAGAATTTCTAATTAAAAAAAACACATGTATAACTTTCTTAACGTGATTTATTTATCTACTAAAATAAAATAAAAGGGATCAAAATTGCAATTAACTAGTTAATTTTAATATAAATATATATCATTTACTATCTTTCATCAAATTAAAGATTTGATCACCCACTTCACATTTGTTGGACTAAAAAATTTTAATGAGTCTACAACCACTATGTGGCAGAAATAGATGCCTTAACTCGTTTTTAACGAGTCTACAACCACTATGTGACATAGGGATTACATCCCAAAGAAATCAAGAATATCACTTCTACGATTAGGGTTTAGGTTCCACGATGTCTTAACTCGTTTTTAACGAGTCTACAACCACTATGTGACATAGGGATTACATCTCAAAGAAATCAAGAATATCACTTCTACGATTAGGGTTTAGGTTCTACGATTTCTTAACTCGTTTTTGATGTTGCATCTCTTCCAAGTGGAGGGCATTTCAAATTTCAAATTGGCTCCAAAATTGAAATTAATCAGTTAAATAAATACATTTTTAGAACAACATAGCCTATAAAAAAGTTGCTCGTGTTTAAGAAGAATAATAATAATTATTATTTTTTTGACAGTTTTTATTGCGCCATCCTGTAAGAAATAAAGAACCCAATGTCCACTCGGCCCGGGCCGACTATGGGAGCCAAACCCTCTCGAAATTCCGACGGCGAGGACCTGAACGCCAAAGTTTCCGAGCAGCGTTGTGATCTCATGGACGCCTTTGCACTTGAATCGGACCTCGACCTTGCCTACAACCTTCAACTCGAAGAAGCTCTCGCCGCATCACTCGCTTCTCAACCTCCCGCTTCCTCTTCCTCCTCCTCAATTCCTCGGCCAGAACTTCAAGAATTCGAACGGAATGATATCGCGAGAATCGGCGAGCTCCATTTCGGAGGCCTCGCGAAATTCGATCAAATATTACAAGACTGGCAGCAATTGGGGTTTGAGATGCGCAGGACTGGCGAGGAACTTCACCGTCGGGTACATAATCACGGTTTCGCGAGGGAGATTCTAAATATTCCCGATGGCGACTTGAGTGAGCGGGTAGATACTACTCAGAAACCCTTCGGCGAGGGATCCTCGAAGGGCGTTGAGAATCAGGGCGTTTTTAGGCTCTATTTCAAGGGTCTTGTGAGTGAGGAAGTGATTGGATATGAGAGTCGTGTTATGGCTGGAATTGGTGTTGCTATTTGCAATCCAGAGGATAAATTAGTTTTCGAGGTGAAAAGACGCCTTGTAGGAAACGAAAGGAGCAAAATGGTGGCTGAGTGTAAGGCCTTGATCGCAGGGCTGATCGCAGCTATGGATTTGAAATTGAAGCGCCTTTGTTTTTACTGCGATTACTATCCTCTTTATCAACTTGTAAGCCTTCTCTGTGCTCTTGTTCGTTGTTTAATCTTGAACAAATTTCTTGCAGTTACTTGTTTATCATCGGCCTAATGATGTTTTATCAATGAAGTGCTCCGGAGATAATTTTGTATTCAAAACTTTAGCTGTCTTCTACAAGTAGTACGTCGATCTCGAGACGTTTATATGATGGTATGCTTGTATCACGTGGCATGAAACCCTTGTATGTTTCTTTAATAATAGTCTGGTTTCATGAGCACCTACTACAGGATGTTGCACTTTAATGGCGGAGATGATGTAAGAATTGTATTGACAATGTTGGTTAAAACTCATTTTAAATCAATTCTTAGGCTATTCTTTTTTTTTTTTTTTTTGATAACTGGGAGTCTCGGAGCTTTGCTCCCCTATACCCAGTGGCACCCGCAATTCTTAGGCTACTTGAGGAACTAGATCTTTTTCTATTTTTTACCTGAGTAGGTGGAATTGCAAAATGATGTAATGTGAAGTTCACTGTTTAAATATTTTTTCAAAGTATGGAGACAGACCCCATAAATTTGAAGTAAATGTGATAAAGAAATGGTGATTATTTTCTGTTGAGAATCAAGTTGATAGAAAGGAGTCGTAAACTGATTCTCCATTACCTGAAATGTCATTTAGAACTTGACAAACATTGAAGAGGATGGGTGTGCTTTAAAGCGAAATTGAAAATGGTAAGATATAGTATTGAGCAGGATGTTGCAGATTGCAGATATTTGACTATATTGGGCTAGTATTATGAGGGTGTCATCTCTCCATAACTACAAATATAAGTAATGGGCCCTCAAGCTATAGGTTGCAACCATCCTTTCAAAGTAATGATTGGAAGTCTGCTAAAGTGAATTTGATGTGCTCCTAAGCTTCTGTGTTTTTGTATGGAATGGTTGATCTCAGGGTTAAGCTTTTCACTTGCACTTTATTTCTAGGACTACAATGAACTATCCAACATCTTATCATTAACCCATGCACAGGTTACTGGCAAATGGTCCACCAAGCAGCGCAAGGTTGCCGCTCTACTCAGTCAGATAACTCATCTTCGAGTACGTTTTAACTCTTGCAACCCTAGGCTTGTGGCTCGACATGATATCAAATTTGCATTCAAACTAGCCAGAGAGGCAATAGTTCCTGAGATCACACGAACTGAAGATCCTGCCCCAAAGAAGAAGCTAAATGAGACTTGTGTTATATGTTTGGAGGATTGTGATGTTAATAGGATGTTTGCAATTGATGGCTGCTTGCATCGATACTGCTTTTCTTGTATGAAACAACATGTGGAAGTGAAACTACTTCAAGGTTTGGTGCCCAAGTGTCCGCATGATGGCTGTAAGTTTGACCTTAACGTTGATAGCTGTGCAAAATTCATGACACCTAAAGATATGGCTACCATGCGCCAACGTATTAAAGAAGCTTCCATACCCGTTTCTGAGAAAGTTTATTGTCCATATCCAACATGCTCGGCTCTAATGACAAAAAACGAGGTCTTGGAATATACTAGAGATGTCCTTGGTGCTGCCAACCAATCTGGGGTGCGGAAATGCATGAAGTGTCATGGTCTTTTCTGCATCAACTGCAAGGTTCCTTGGCATAATCGCGTTTCGTGCATTGACTATAAAAGGTCAAGTAATCTTCCATCTGAAGATGTGAAATTGAAGTCCCTGGCATCAACGTGTCTGTGGCGCCAATGTGTGAAGTGTAATCACATGATTGAACTTGCTGAAGGTTGCTATCACATGACTTGCAGGTAATCTTATTCCTATTGTATCATGACAGACTTGTATTCCTGAAGTGAAATATATAGTAGAAAATAGAAACTTAACACTGATTGTAACTCTCACTTTAAACCTGCATTTACACATTAGTGTGGATTTTAGAATCTGTCTGAATAATTACTTCTAGCTCTGACTAAACTCAGGTGTTTCCATCTGACTTGAAATTCTTGCTTGGCTTGTAATTTTAACAGGTTCTTTACATTTTTCTGCACACCAAGTTGAATTTGATTGAAGGATAGGAATCAAAATAGTAATATATATGGAAAATGGAATGAAACTGAGTTCTATTTATTTGATTTCGTAAACATTTGGTTAATGAATACATACTGCTTATGCTGGAAAGGTAAAACGAAGGTTATCTGTTATGGGACTTCCATCATTCCTTTTATTTGCTTTCTGGATGTGCACCATGAATGTCTAGAATAGCATATTTGTGACTTGTGAGTATTTTTCAATTTATACCTGCAAGTTAACTAAACCAAGTCTTCTTTTGCACTCGTTCATTTCTTCGTATCAAGTTTGACTCGACCACAAATAAACTTTTTCTCGTCTTTTTGTTGCAGATGCGGTCACGAGTTTTGCTATAAATGTGGAGCAGAATGGAAAGATAAAAAGGCGACGTGTTCTTGCCCACTTTGGACCGAGGATCATATCTGGTACAACGATGATAATAGAGACTTTGTTCTTGATGGTAGATTCTCTGATGAAGAAGAAGATGAAGAAGAAGAGTTTTATGATTCAGATGATGAATATTATTATATTTGATAAAATAAAAACCATCCTCCTAGTTCACTCTTCAATGTCACTCAAATGATCCAACTTGGAATTTGATTTTTGCCTGTAAATTGCCCGTCCATAGATGACATATTTGAACTTTGAAACGATTCAAATGTTCAGGTGTAACTTTTGTTGGGACTTCTCTTTCTTGATCTCCCCTTTTGTAACAGGTTTTAATCAACATGAAGTTTGCTTCCTCTCCTAGTGTGAAGCTTTAAACATTGTGAACTTTAGGTAATGCAAGTGTATGATAGTTAACGTTCCGTTTGATAATCATTTGGTTTTTTACTTTTTTTTTTTTTGATAAATGCTATGAGTTTTTTTATTTTGTTACCTGCTTTTTTTATATTCTTTTAAAAATCAAGCTAAGTTTTGAAAACTAAAAAAATAGTTTTCAAAAACTTGTTTCTGTATTTGGAATTTGGCTAAAAATTTCGATAGTTTCATAAGAGATGAAATTCAATGGAGAGAAATGGTGAGAAAACAAGAATAATTTTTAAAAATTAAATGGTTATCATATGAATGTTTTATTTAGATGTTAATTAATATCATTTTTGTAATTTCTTCTCATTTTTATTCAATAGTACCACTGAAATTGCGCAAGGAAATGATGCTGTGATATTTCTGTGTGAGTTTTTAAAATATTAGATTATATATATATATAATTTTAAGAATGCATTGCTGTAATTATATAAGGTACTATATTAATTTAAAAATAGTTTGTCGTTTTGACTTTTGTTCTTTTCCAGGCTTCCATGAAGAAGAACACGCAAATGCCAATAGCACAGTATGCATCATTCACTAACGTCGACGTCAATAATATTATGAAAATAATCCTTTCTAATTTTAAAGTTGAAATATGTTTTTTTTAGTGATATGGAAATTTGTACTTCCAATCTCAAGAAAATGAATATATGTTCATTAGTTCATAACTGTGAGATATGAAAATTTGTACTCCCAATCTTAAAAAAATTAATACATATTAATTAGTTATGAATTATGCTCACTTTAGCAAAAAGTTTGAATATGTTTTTAAATCTATAAAAGTTTAGAAACGCAAAATATTCTTTAGATATTAAAAATATAGGATTGTTCTTTAAAATTATTCTTAAAAAAATTATCATATACTCATAAACCTGTATGGAATAAAATTATGTTATTTATTTTGTCAAAAAAAATTATGTTATTTATGTTAATTTTATGCAAGTTCAATTATAAGTTTTGGTCTCTTCATTTATAAAATTATATCTATTTAATTATTCTATTTTGAGTATTGAGTCCTCCAACTTTTAAGAATTGTATTTATTTATTCTTTATACTTTAAACTTTTGCTTTTAAAAGCTTTTTATCATTTAACTAGAAATGTTCATTTTTCTACAAAAATGGACCCTACAGGACCTACTCCATAATCCTCGTTTAGCTGGGGAATGAGGGAGGGAGTGGGAGTAATTTTTCCTCATTAGCTAAACGGGAACGGAAAACATTCTCCACCCCGCTCCTGCTCTGATTTCTTTATTTATTTTTAATATATATATATATATATATATATATATATATATTCTAAATTTAAATTTTTTTTGGAATATTATTAAAAAAAATGTTCTCTTTAAATAGAAATTTCTCAATAGGAATTAAAATTTTAAATATAATTTATTTTTAAAAAAATATTTGATTTAATTAATTTTTTTAAAAAATAAAATTCTAAATGGAGAATAATTTTCTATGAGAAATCCGATCTCTGCAAACTTTCTGCGGGAAATCTCTACCCCAATCGCCACAAAATTTTGGGAGCCCACGAGGACGGAAAAGCCATCCCCGATCCTGCCCTGATATCTCTACATTTAACTTATGTCAGAGGCATTGACTAGGTTATAAATTAACATTCTAAAGGTGAATTATTTGATACTCTCCTCTCACAATTATTGAACTAAAAAAAATGATATATTAAATTCGAGAAGGTTTGGATGGAAAACCAATATCTTAAAAAATCCTCGGCGGAGACCAAGTCTTCTTTTTTAATGTATTTTATTTTGGAGGAAAAACGAAGGCTTCCTAGGAAGGAGGTAATTATAAAGCGTCACTCGGAGTCGTAAAAGCATCCAATTCGAATCGGTCACTTAGAGCAGCGTTTCTCGTCGGAATCCATGGCGGCTCGAGCAGTGAACCCCAATTCCGACCTAGACGACGATGAACTCGCCTATGACCTCCAATTGGAAGAAGTCATTGCCCTTTCACTGACCCAGTTTCCCTCTACTTCTCACTCTCCTCCACCATCGGCGTCATCGGGACCATCGCCCTTTCTCGACGACGATTACGAGATTAGCGGTGCGATGGTGTTATCGGACAATGACGCGTTGGAGGACGAGGTCGAGTTGAACCCTCGGCTTCACAGCCTGGCCGCCGGAGACGTTATCAACATCTCCGACGACGATTGGGAGGAGTACGATGTTGACTGTGTGGATGTATCTGCTCTCGGCATGTCCCTTAATCCTTTGTTTGATTCCGAAAGTTTCAGATTGTATTTCAAGGGTTTGGTTAGCAAAGAGAGCGTCGGAGACGTAACGATCATTGCGGTCGTTGTTTTCGACCCGAAAGATAATTTATTGATAGAAGCGAGGGAGCCATTGGAAGCTGTTCAAGAAAGCGAGGCCATCAATCCCCAGGTTGCTGAGCTAATGGCTTTAATCGAAGGGCTTGAGACAGCTCTTTCCCTTCACTTGGAAAGAGTTTCCTTCTTCTGCGATGACTATATGCTTCACCAATATGTGAGTTAGCATAAGCATTCTTTTGAACCATTTTTGAACATTTCGAACAAAAAGTTATCTTTCAGATGTCTCAGATTTATCAACATTTGGATGGTTGTTATTGTTTAGATTGTTAGTACACGATTACTTCATATGATATTTGATTCTGCCCCTTCACTGAAATCCCGACCCACCATTGAAAGATTCAAATAACGATATGAATATAGAAATTGTCCCTATTATTATCCTCTCATGTACTTTTTTTTCTTCAACATAGCTATCTACTTGTGTAGTAGCGAAAGGAAAGAAAAGAAGAAAAAAATCCACTTCAGAATTCTCCGTTCATAGCTCTTTTGGTTGTAGAATTTTTTGCCACTGTTGTTTTCTGTAGATGCTAATTCTGTTCCTTCTCCCTGAAGCTGCTTTATGACTCCTTTGTTGGATTGTTGCGAGCCCTGATTGTGTTCATGTTAGATGTCGCAGCAGGAATATTTAGTGTTGTTAGTGATTACTGAATGCAGGTTACAGGCAGATTACGGCCAAGACTGAGCAAAGTTGCAAGTTTAGTCGACAAAGTGGCTCTTCTACGAGGACAGTTCACTTATTGTGAACCCTTTTTGGTAGAACAAAATCTCGTGAAGTTTGCCTTTAAATTAGCGGAAGTAGCCATAGCTTCTCAGATCAGTTTGCCTGCTGCAGAAACTAGCAATAGCAGGCCCTTGCTAGAGAACTGCAAGATTTGTTATGAAGATAGTGAATTGGAACAAATGTTTACTGTTGATGGCTGCCTTCACAGATACTGCTTTTCTTGCATGAAAAAGCACGTGGAAGTGCAGTTTCTTGGTGGATCTGAGGCAAAATGTCCTCATGAAGGCTGTGAATCTACAGTGAGCATTGAGAGTTGTAACAAACTACTCCCACCCGAAGTAATTGAAATCATTCACCAACGCTTCAAAGAATCTTCCATCCCTTTTTCAGAGAGAGTTTATTGCCCACAACCCAGATGCTCTGCTTTGATGTCGAAGACTGAAGTTTTGGAGTATACAAAAGACATTCATGGAAATGCAGAGCAATCTGGAGCCAGGAAATGCATGAAATGCCATGGACTTTTTTGCATCAAATGCAAAATCTCTTGGCATGACGGCATGACTTGTGAGAACTACAGGAGGTCAAGCCATAACACTCAAACGGAAGTTGCGAAGCTGAACTCTCTGGCCAGAGAGAAACTCTGGCAGCCATGTCTGAGATGCGGCCATTGGGTTGAACTTGCAGAAGGATGCTACCACATCATTTGCAGGTCTGCTTACTTCATTCTCCTCCCACTTTTCTGCTTTTATATCTGTAAGAGCATGCCTAATCTATTTGCACACTTTTTTTTTTTTTTTGATATACCGTAGTTTAACATGGTATTAGAATAGGATAGGAGGTTCTAGATTCTAATGCCATTTCTTCCTCAATCCAATATAACTAACTGCTTATTGGGTCTAATGCTAATTGTGTTGGTTTTGAACCTACATTGTAGAAAGTGATAGTATTCTTGAGCTTTTGTGTATAGTGATAGTAGTTTAACGGTTTTTGTACTTGTGGGGTTAACATTGGGGGCTGATTTTCCTCAGATGTGGATATGAGTTTTGCTATTCTTGTGGAGCTGTGTGGAAGAACAAGCAACCAACATGTTCTTGTCCGATATGGGACGAACATCATATCATAAATGATGAGGGCGGTGACATTTTGTGAGATTGCTTGAAGAATTCAGGCGGATTGTCTGGTAAATATTTTTCACTTTCCTATAGGAGTTGAGGAGATAATAATAATACCTGCAGAGGGGAAATTACTATCAGTGTTGACTGACTTTGTTCTTTCTAATGAATCTGGATATAGTTCGTATACAAGCAATTATATAGGAGTTATGCTGGCCTTGGTTGTAGCTATAACTTATAAGAATATTTAACAAGAATAGGAGAAGGAAAGGTGGTGCTCTACTTCTAATAATGTGTTTTTGAGTTCACTTCTAATAGTGTTTTTGATTGGTGCGTCAATGGCGTAATTTGGGTTATTTGTTCTAATCTAATCTTTGTCTATGTCAAATGATCATTGTTTCAGACTTTCAGTAATTAAAATATTATTTTATGGATGTACAGCTACTTTTCTATTTTGTAACCCTGAATAAAAGTTTTTTGTATTTCGATAGCATGTTTTATTGGTTTAAGTATAGTTTTGGTTTGAAACTGCTAGCAATTTTTTTTCTTTTGGTTTTTAGATTTTTAAATATTAAAGGACAAAAATAGGAAGTTGAAGTTTATTTGTTTATTTGTTTTTGTTTTTTTGTTTTTTTGTTTTTTTTGGTTTTTGTTTTTTTGAAGAATAAAGTTTAATGACCAAAATCAAGTTTTCAAATCAAAATGGTTTACCCCTAAACTTGTCAAATTGTGTCAATTTTTACCATGAACTTTCAATATCATCAAATTGCACTCCAAACTTAGACAAGTGTTCCAATCTTAACTTTAAACTTGAAAATGTGTTGCAATTCTTACCCTTTGATAAATTTTCATTTGAAAATTTGTTAACAAAATTATTCTCATATGTTTTCAATGAATTATTAAACATATATATGGTACAAAATTGAAAAGATTTCAAAGGAAAATGACATTAAAGCTAAATTTTTGTTAAATTTTGTGAGTTTTGACAAAATTATTCAAGGCACATATGTGCATTAATCAAACTTAAATTCGTGCAAAACTTGATATTATTGAAATTAGGAGTTTACGGAAATTTCTATGTTGCTTTTTGTTAAAAGATGATGAATTAACGAAAATTGAATTGAGGGTAGATATTGCATTTAACTGGAGTGTAGGGTACAATTGGATAAAATTGAAAGTTTAGGGTAAAAATTGATGCAATATGAGAAGTTTATGCCCCGTTTGATAAGCATTTGGTTTTTTTAAATTGTGCTTGTTTTCTCATCATTTTTCGATAATTGATTTCCTATTTCTCAAGAAAACATTTGAATTCATAGTCAAGTTTTTTTTATAAAAAAAATTAAACTTAGGTTGATTTTTGAAAATATAAATAAGAAAACAAAGAAAACTCATGGGTGGAAGGAAGTAGAATTTATTGGCTTAATTTTCAAAAATCATGATTATCAAACGGGATCTTAGTAATAAAAATTAATTTTTTTTTCTCAAAAAATAAAACAATGTCTTACTTAAACCTGTTTTATTTTATGTTATTTGATTTAAAGTTTAAACATTTTTTGTTTTCTTTTCTGTAAAAGTAATGTATATGAAAATTGACAATAAAAATGGTCATCTATGATAACATCAAATATTTTTATATGGATAATAAATTCATCCAACTTATAATAATTTTATGATGAAATGTACAAGTTCAACATTATTAATAAATTGGATTAGAATGTTTGGAAAAGTCAAAGCAACTGCTCAATATAGTTTCCCTAATCCTAATGATGATTATATCTTTTTACTATTATTTACTAGTACTCACTATCCATGTGGTGGTTATATATAATTCCTTCCAGCCTAAAGTTTAATGATTTAATCACTCTTCCTAATCCATAATTAGTTGGCTTTAGAGCCAATAAGGCAATAATATATTGTTGAACTTGAACTCCCAAAAAAACAAAAAAAACAGCAATAATATCTCTCTCTCTGTTTCTCCTTTTATTTCATTTCTCTTAGAATTTGGCTGGAATTGAACTGCAGAACAGACACTCACCGACACAGTAGCGTTTACTTTACGGTTCCTTAATTTTGCATCAAAAAGAAAAGGAAATTGATGGTGGAGGAGGGGCGTTTGCGTCTTTTTCTACTGCATCGCGAATTAATTTACTCTGTATTTTTTAATTTATAACAATTTAGTTCTTCAACTATATAATATGTAATAATTTATAGTAACAATTTAAACCCTACTGAGAAAAGTTTCATCAAAATTAATGTCATTTTTTATCATGTAACAACTAGTCTTTACAATTTATAATACATTTGGTCTATAATCAATTTATCAATCTACATAGATAATAGATAAAATTAAATTTTAGAAATATTTTTCACGACAAAGATTAAATTCTTACAAAATTAAAAGTACAAGAATTGAATAGTTACAAACTAAAGTTTAATGACTAAATTATTAATTAAAAAATAGAAATTAAAAGTTTTTTTAATCTATTTACTTGTTTGTTTACCCTTTTACCGGTTCGGATTTGGAATTTGACCCAAACCGGAAGTGGCCACTAATATTAAATGCAAGTTGAAATTAAGAAATGATTCCGTGGGAAAAAAAATGGGCGGTAGCAACTGATTTGGTGTGTCCAACAGGATAAATTATTCAATGAAATTGTTATAACGTTATTATGAAATGCTATAATGTTGCTACTTCATAATAATTGTTAGATGTAGATTCAATAATTTTTACGTCCTCTAATAATCACTAAATAAAAATTTTCTACGTTCAACAATGAAAAACTGTGAGCTACATTATGGTAGCTTCACAGACTAATTTTTCGTCCAACAGCTTAATGTTGCTACTTCATAATAATTGTTAGATGTAGATTCAATAATTTTTACATCCTCTAACAATCACTAAATAAAAAATTTCTACGTTCAATAATGAAAAACTGTCAACTACATTATGGCAGCTTCACTGACTAATTTTTCGTCCAACAGCTGATCATACTAGTGGCTGATGGTATCGCCGTCGCCATTGCGGCATCGGCCCGTTGCTGTGACTCACGGTTCCTTTCACCGGCTCTGCAGCAAACTTCGCACTTCCTACAATGGAGAATGGTAGTTTAACGGTTTCGAAAAATCTTCTTGGGATTCTCCATCTCAAGATTATATTCCTTTTTTAAAAAAAAAAATTCAAGATATATTCCTTGTTTGTTTCTTAAATATTTGTTCTTTGTAATCAGTTTGAAATTAAATAATTTAGAGTTGGGATTGGGACTAACATGTTTAATATAGTCAAATATAATTTTTAAATCAAATTAGATTTCTTGCTAAGTTCAATGTTATACAAATACAATTTATAAATCAAGTACATTTTTAGTAATATTATATTTGGTTAATTTATTAAAGTTGTTACATTTTCACAAAATTAGCTACTAAACTAATTTATAAAAGTGGTTAGAAGATGGCATCATTTCTTTTGGTAGGAATGCTGTCACATTCTTAAATTTTTCTAGGTAGCAATCATACATTAATGGTTAAATATTAAATGATGCATGGAAATTTATTGCTCAAGGGCATTACAATCTTTTTTTTGTTTTTTACAGAGGAAAATTTTGATCGATATTAAATTGCGTATTTGTAAGATTGAACTCTACATCAAGAGGTACTAAGGCAAGCATTTAGCCACTGCGCTAGGTAGGTGTTTCGTTAAATTCTTTCTAACATTCAAATTTATTTCAACTGTAATAATGTAAAAAAGAAAACACACATTTTTACTTTAATCTTAATCCTTTTTTGATGTATATCTTGGTACTTTAAAATTTATTTACTAGTTAATCTGAGCATAATTCAACTAGTTAAAACATATATCTTCGACCAAAAAATTAAAGATTAGAATCTCATTTCATATGTTGTCGAACTAAAAAAATAAAATTAAAAAATAAAATAACTAACCTTTTCTTATATCCATCCCCCTCCCCCCCACCCCACACACACACACATAATTTTCTATATATATACACATAGTAAGTTTTCTCTCACATCATTTCTCAACACACATGTCCACATATATATATATATATATAGATATAGATATTACTTATGCTCTCACTAATTTATTGGGAAATATATATTTTCCAATAGTTTCGATATATTCACCATCTCAATTTTCTAAAATATAATACCACAAATATGGAATAAGAATTCAAACTTGCAGCTATAAAAAAAGATTACAATGTTTTAATTAGTTAAACTATATTTAAATTTGACTATGTCATCTCTTAAGCAAGCTAAGTTTTTCTAATTAAAATAAAGATAAACTTACAATTTTTAGTCCATGAATTTTTAAATTTGTCTATTAGAAACACATTTCAAGTCACTTAATTAGCAATCAAGAAAATTTATATCATTTCTTTCTCTATTTGAGTGGCTACTCTTCGTTTTTGGTTTTCTGTTTTTAAAAATTATGCTTGTTTCCTTATAATTCCTTCACTATAATTTTCATCCCTTTATAAGAAATATTTGAATTCATAGCCAAATTCTAAAAACAAAAACAAGTTTTAAAAAATTACTTTTTTTAGTTTAAGAATTGACTTAGATTTTGAAAATAATTTTATAACAAAAGAAAAAAAAACTAAATAATTATGAAACATCAGTCTTACAAGATTAAATTTTAACTACATAAATTTATTAGACATTTCTTACTAACTTCTATGCCTATATACAAATATTTCTTTGTTTGCCTCTTTCTAAAAAGATTATTCTATAAACTCAAATTTCTCTCAATATTGGGCATATTTTATCCTCTCAGCCAGTCACCCTCATCTGCATACTACAATATAATGCAAATTTGTAAATGGTTTATATACACTTTTAATTCAAAAAAATAGTTATAAATTTCCAAAAGAAAAAAAAAACACTTGAGATGACGGATAATGGAAAAAGTAAGAATTAAAAAAGAAAAAGAAAAAGAAAAAAGAATAATAATAATAAAGAAAGAATAATGGCCACCGAAACGGATGAGGTTGGAGCAGAGAGCAATAGTAGCCGTCCATACTTCGAAATCGGCGACATTTTTCGAGCAATCCCAAAACCTCTCTCATTCTCATTTTTAAATAAGATAATAATTTCAATAACAAATAAATAAATTAAAAAATAATAATTGAATTCGTCTTCGTCTTCGTCTTCGTCTTCGTCCCCACCCACCGCCACCACCATTGCCATTGCCTTTTCACTTCCTTTTCTTCGTCAACGTTTTTCTTCTACGAACCCTAAATTCTTCTCTCTCTCTCTCTCTCTCTCTTTTTCACTTTGCGTCTCATTCAAGCCTTTTCGCAATCACTTAATTTATTTGAATTTCATTCCACTTCGAGGACACTGAATTTTATGTCAGGTTCTGATTCATTTCACGCCGTCGGGGATCCTACAGAGCGCTGATTTGGATCTACGGACGGACAGACGGAATGAGTTCGGCAGTGCCGCCGCCGTCGTATGCTGCTCGCCATGGAGCGGGAGGTAGTGCCGGTGAACCGGAGAATTTTGGAGATCAAGCTATGGAGTTCCTCAAGGCGACCGGGGAGATGGCTGTGGAGTTTGGGAAGGGGTGTAGGGATATTGTGGTGCAGAGTTTGGGTAATAGGGAATCGTATCTTGTGAAGACATTTGGGAAGGGATCGTACATTGAGAAGAGAGTCAGAGGGCCTTGTGAGAAGGTTTGTGCTAAATTGCGATTCTTCAATGATTACTTGCCGGAGGATAAGGATCCGTTTCATGTCTGGATGGTCATACTGTCCGTTTCGGTTGTTGTTTGGGCAGGTGAAATTTTGGATTCGCATGTGCTGTATGTATCTGTGTTTTTTAAGCTCATAAAGACAGTAGAAATTAATTTGAACTTTGTGTTTCTCGAATTTTACTTCATTTCCTTACTGGGCTTCTTGAATCGTGTTCGCGCTTCGAACTGACTGAAGAATCATGTTTGTACCTCACTGCAGAATTTCCTCTAAATCGCGTTTTTAATGGTTGCCTTCTTGTTGACTGAAGAATTTCCTCTGAAGAGTCTCTTTAATGATCTGGTTTGTTTATCTGCAGTTTTAAGTCTAAGTGCTCAACGCGATGATATTCCCATCTCACCAATTAAAAAAGTTTACATTCATCCTCCGAGCGCCAGGCGAGTAATGCTTCCCGACGGTAGATTCTTGGCATACAAGGTGCAAGGTGTTGCTGCGGACAGAGCTAGATTTTCAATGATCGCTCCTCATTCTTTCCTCTCTTCTCGGCTTGCAGGTTGTATAGGAGGGGTTAAAGATTTCGGGAAATTGTTACGTTAAGTTCTTCCTGTATATCTTTGTGCAACCCTCTCTGTTTGTTAGTTTGAACTTATTTTCATGTTATTCTTATCCTTAGGAATGCCTGGGCTTAAGACTCCACTGTTGGAAGAGTTTGGCATTCGCTTGTTGACATATGATCTCCCGGGCTTTGGAGAGAGTGACCCTCATCCTCAAAGAAACCTTGAATCTTCAGCAATGGACATGTCGTTCTTAGCAAATGCTTTAGGTGTCAATGACAGATTTTGGGTAATAGGGTATTCAACAGGGAGCATGCATGCTTGGGCTGCTCTTAGGTATATTCCTGATAAACTTGCAGGTACGAATAAGGCACTGCCATTTTCTTCAGTTTAATGCTCAAAGCTCAATGCAGAAATGTAAAATTAGTAAAACAAACAACGGCTTGTAAGATTCTAGCTCATATTAAGTAGGCCACCTTTGAATTGAATTAGTATGGCCGGGGTGGATTTTAAGCCAACTCTGAGAGAGAGGGAGAACATGGATATTGGATGAGGATACCCAATTACATTTTCAGAGTTGTAATGACGACATGTTGGTAATAGAATCTCTAATATTAATTGGCATCGTGCTGCAGGTGCAGCTATGTTTGCTCCAATGGTTAATCCCTATGATCCAAGTATGAATAAGGAGGAAACACGTCGGACATGGGAGAAATGGAGTAGAAAGCGGAAATTTATGTACTTTCTAGCTCGAAGGTTTCCTACTGTTCTTCCTCTGTTTTACCGTAACAGCTTCCTGTCTGGGAAGCATGATCAGATTGATAAGTGGTTGGCATTGTCACTAGGAAAAAGGGTGAGACATTATTATCCACAGTCACAGTTAATTTATAATCGCGATTCTTCTATTGGAAGGTTTCCTACTGTTGTTCCCCGTTAATTGATGATTATACATCTATGATATTGTTATTGATATGCTACGAATGTTTTTATGTTTCTCATGTTTTGATTGAACACCTATTAGATGCGGATACCCAATTCAAGTTTTGTACCCAATTTATGTTTCTTATGTTTCTACTGCCAGGTTCTTTGCACAAAATTTCATAGTAATTGCTCCAAGCCATTTAGATTCTGTTAACCAGTTTTCTTTTCTTGAGAGTTCACTGAGTTTTTGAGATTGCATAGAAACTTTACCAATATAAATCATCACTTAAGATCTAATCACCATTTGTTCAGGATAGCGCTTTAGTAGAGGATCCAATCTATGAAGAGTTCTGGCAGAGGGACGTAGAAGAATCAATCAGGCAAGGTAATACAAAACCTTTTATGGAGGAAGCTGCATTACTGGTGTCAGATTGGGGTTTCAGGCTTCACGACCTCAGATTAGAGAAACGACGAGTAAAATCCGTGATTTATTGGCTCAAGTCTTTGCTAGGTGATGTCCAAGAGGAATTTACAGGCTTCCTTGGTCCAATACACATATGGCAGGTTAGATTTTGATTGTTGATGTTCGTATTCGTCAAAATTTAACTTTTGGCACCATGATAATTTTGATCATTATAAACAGTAGCAGTTTGCTGAGTCCTCTTTATTAAGATGACGTCAATGCCCACTACCTTCTGCTTCTCTTGAACTGGCTGATGAATGACATCTGAGCAATTGAACTCCTACCTAAAAGTAGATGAAAAAGACTTTTGTCTGGACAATGAAAATAAACTGTATATCTTTTCAAATCCTAATTGGAGCTGTCAATTGTAGTTTGATTTTTGCCTCTCCCCTTTGATCTCATATGTTCATTCAAACAGGGGATGGATGATATGGTTGTTCCACCATCAATGACCGATTACGTGCATCGGATCCTACCAGGAGCTGCAGTTCATAAGCTCCCATATGAAGGCCATTTTACCTATATTTACTTTTGTGACGAATGCCATAGACAGATATTTACTACCCTCTTTGGAACCCCACAAGGCCAACTGAACAATTCTCATCTCGTAGATCAGACTTCCTTCGATTGCGACACAGAAGATCTTGAAGCTCAAACTGTCGGTGATTCTATCACTGATTAAGAGAGACAGAGCTGTTGCAGTTCACTATAGATAATGTACATACCACACAATTGTTCTGTTGCTTCTCTAGCAGGTATAAAGGAGAAAGAAAGTTATAGTTTTTCTTTTTCTTTCATTTTTTTTTCTTTTTTGCCCCATTGCATTTTTAGCAAACTTATGAGTTTGAAGGTGGTTAAGGGTCTAGTGAACCTGTCAAAGGGGCAGTCATTCCCTGCAATAGAAATATTTCCAAATCAGAATCTTCTGATTCTTAAAGTTTGATTACATTTTTATGCTGCTTGTATGTTTCCTTGAATACAAACAATTAAATAAAACTTCAATTCATTATGCTCTGTAAGTTGTGACTCTCAGTGACTACATAAGCAAAAAATTTCTATCTGTGAAAAGAAATCTGTTTCATTTGTTTGTCTCCATTGATGATAATGATCAGTTTCAATATCAAAAGGCTCATGGAAAATTTATTAAAAGAAACAGGCCCAGATAACGGCATACAATAGGTATTGTTCATATCCTATGAATAAGAGATGGAAGTAAAAAAATGGAGGTCAGACTGACCGACTCTCCTGGAAGTCATCTCCGACGCCCAGACTCGACAACCTTCAACAGCGGAGAGGAGTAAGATCATCAACAAATGGGGACAAACAGTCAAAGAAGATGATCAAGTCCAGATGACAGAGGACAAATAAGAAATTGAATGTATTCGGATAGAAAACTGCTCCTTCCACCACATCTTTAGGCTGGCCGAAATCCCTTCGACCCGAGTACAAGGGAGCGGTTGAAACTTGACCTTTGACCATCATCTTCTATCTGTCTGTGGAATGAAAATCAGAAGGTAAGATGGCCCTTGCCTCGCCCTCAAGAACAAGTTCATCGCCATTCCTCAAGCACTTCGTTTTGAATTTCGCCCTGAAACACATTCAACATGTACCCAACTCAATGAAATGATAACTTGGAATTTGAATCTGAGAAGTTAGAGATTTGCCAAGAACAAGCTTACAGATATCTCTTCTTATTTTCTCTAAAATCGATTGCTTCTACCTGGCCAATGATCTTCTCCCCAACATAGACTGGTAACTTAAAATTCAAGCTTTGCGACACGTAAATAGCTCCCGGCTACAATCATCCTCAACATATACCATAAATCAGACCATCTTCAGAGTATAGACCATACATTAAAACAGCTTAAACAAGCATAAATCAGTTGTAACTTGTAAGAAATTCAGACTGGCTTGCTAGACTTACAAAATGAGAGGAAATGATATGAGGGAACATTGATGCAACAAGCAGCCCGTGAACAAGACAATCGTCGAATCCAGCACGTCGAGCTAATTCAGAATCAAAATGCAGAGGATTTGAGTCGTGACTCACCTTGGAGTATTCCAACACATCTTCACTGGTGAATATTCGAGTATGGCTCAAAATATCTCCCACTTTGAGCACATTAGAAGTTGAAGAAGAGAAGCATTTCAAAGAAGAAGAAATATAAGTTGAGAATAAACCTCTACTACTTAGCATACTTGCAAAGCCCTGTAAGTATCAATCAAATTTTGCTTCTTCAACAGAAGTAAAGTAAAAAACTTATACGCAGAAATCAATTCTAGAACTGCTGCAAAGGCTGTAACAAGAAAAAAGGACCGATCAAAATTTATAGAAAATAACAAGACAAGAAAAGATATTAGGGCACCTAGAAAAGATGAACTACAGAAATGGTTCATTGTCATTCAACTCAAATAGCCGAAATTACATTCTCAGAATTATCGCACAGCCTACACTATTTCTGCGCATTCTTGCAAGTGGTTTGTTTATGTATATGTGTGTAATTATACTACAAAGATGCTCCATGGAGTCATTAATATTTGGGTTTGGCATTTTATCAAACACTTTCTGGGCAAATTTTGGATACTATCATTTGACGTAAAAGTGGAGATTGAAAGTACAAAACGAAATATAAACAGATTTGAAGAGGAAGCGAAGTTACTGGTTGGTTACC
Source organism: Trichosanthes truncata (assembly GCA_033996785.1). Classification (NCBI taxonomy): domain Eukaryota; kingdom Viridiplantae; phylum Streptophyta; class Magnoliopsida; order Cucurbitales; family Cucurbitaceae; genus Trichosanthes; species Trichosanthes truncata. The sequence goes on along the minus strand of JAWPNB010000008.1, from coordinate 20,131,830 downwards.
TTTAACTACACGATTCTGAGAAAATCTCTAGTGCTTTAGTCGTCTTGAATAATCGGTCTACTGAGAGAGACGGAGATACAGAGACGGAAGCTTGGAACTTGGAAGAAGGGATGCGAGTTCGTTTGTCTGTTTGCGTCTTCTTTTTTCCTTTTTTAATTTTAAACTCTTGATCCTCAGATTCTTTTAGATTTTCATTTTCATTTTGACTCCAAAAAAAAAGTTTCAGGGGGCTCAAAAAAAAAGTTTCAGGGGGCTCATTATATAATTTTTTAAAAGGAAAAAATATAATAAAATTTTACAACTAAACTTGTCGACTTTATTTATTTTCGAACTTAAACTTTTAATTTTATCAAATTACACTTCAAACTTAGATAAATGTTATAATTTTAACTACAAACTTTAAAAAGGGTAATGGTAATGGGTAGCAAATTAGAGTTTGTTATTAGCAAATATAGCAACTTTTAAAAAGATTTGCAAATATGGCAAATCTTTTAAATAAAATTTCATTATTCCCTTTTTACCCTTGATTGTTGCGGATGGGAGTGAAAAATGGCCATCAAAAGAAGTGAAGGCCAAGAAGCAACCAAATGGATGTTTAATTTTAATTTTTAAATGCCTCCAAACACTTTCACGGAGAACTTTTTTTTCCAATTTTTTTCCTGTAGTATTGGATATTTTTTGGGTAGATTTTTCTTTTTGGATATTTGATTCTATGATTAGATGGGAGCATTTTTATAATGGGTCTGGATGTTTATAACCTCAACCTTTATTATTTCATTCACTAGATTATATGTAAAATTTTATCAAACAATAATAGACTGTTTTATGATAATTTTTAGTTTGATTTTGAGAAGGATATTAATCTCACTACTTTATTCAAAGTTGAATGTGAATGTTAAAAAAAATAATTGAAATTAAGTCATACACTACGTGAATTAAAGTTGAATGAGAAGCATTTTTATAATGTGAATGTTAAAGTCTATCAGTGATAGAAGTTTATCACCGATAGACTTCAATCACAATACATGTACTGTAGCTATCATTGATAGACTACAATATTGAAGTCTATCAGTGATAGAAGTATATCACTGATAGACTTTAGCCACATTGGTAGTCTATCAGTGATAGACTTCAATCTATGATGGTAGTTTATTAGTGATAGAATCCTATCACTGATATACTTCAATCACAATATATGTTGTCTATCAGTGATATGTTGCTATCACTGATAGATCTGTACAACAACAACTAATCAACAATAATTGCAACGGTGATACATTCATAAGTTAGGTAAAGTACATTGTGCATTTCCAGTTGATCCTTTTGTCATGTGCTTTTTGGGTCATCTCTGTTCTTTTTCCTCGTTCTCATTTTCTATTTCTTTTTCATCTTCCTCCTCGTCATCATGTTTCTCATCACTTGCATTTATTAGTATATCAATGATAAATAAATAAATAAATGAAGTAGAAGGGTTGAATAATTTTAGCCTACTATTATTGATAAACTTCTATTCATTATTTTGAAGTCAATAAGTGATAGTCACTGATAGAATTTAAATAATTGAAGTCTATCAATGATAGCAAAATCTATTACTGATAAACTAGTACAAAAACACCTAATCAGCAATAATTGCCATTTTGATTGAAGTCTATCAGTGATAGGCTTCTATCGACTTCACTCACAATGGTAGTCTATCAACTAAACATCAATGATGCACCATTTTAATGTGATTAATCAACAACCAAACAAAGAAAAAACATAATCCAACCAAACAGGAAACCAAACATATTAGAACAAGCATAATACAAAGAAAAAAAAGCAAACTAAACCAATTAAACAATTTGGATGCATCTAAACATCAAACAATACCAAATAGAAGATTAAATATGAAAGGACTTAAGTTCATATGAAAGAAGTATATCACTATGGAGTTTATCAGTGCAAGGAGTCTATCAGCGATAGCTTACAATTATTGATAAACTTCTATTGATTATTTTGAAATCAATAAGTGATAGTTATTGATAGACTTTAAATAATTGAAGTCTATCAATGATACACTTCTATCACTGATAGACTACCAGTGATAGGAGTCTATCACTAATAGACTCTGTCAGTGATAAAAGTCTATCACTGAGGGGTTTTTAGTCTTTTGACGCAAACTTGATTTAATTTTTGCCATATTTGCAAATAGTTTTAAGATTTGCTATTTTTGCTATTTTTTTGACCGAATTTGCTATCTGTGCAAGTATCCCCTTTAAAAAATGTTACAATTTTAACTCTCTAATAATTAGATCTATTTTCACCTTGAACTTCCTCAACAAATACTTTCTTTGCCCAAAAATCAACTATCTTACTTTAATTTTTTGTACTACATTTGTTCATTTTAATTTAGGTAGTTTCAAAATGTCATTTTTGGTCCAATACTTTCAATTTTTGTCCATTTTAATTTGATCCATGTACTTTTAAAAAGTGATCATTTTGGTCCCTATTTATAAAATTTTAATACATATTTTATATCAAACATCTTAATACAAAACTATGACAATATTTCAAGATATTTATTGGACGGTGTTGGGCTGAAAATTGTGATTAAGAAAAGACCAAAATAATTATTTTTAGAAAATATGGGATTAGGACTTAAACCTAAAAGAACGAATTGAACTTGCAATAAATTTTTTTTTTTTTGAGAATTAATTATTATCCACTGTAATGTGTGAATTAACTTTATCCTTTTTTTCTAAAGATATTCAATATGTAAGATTGTTGAATCGACTTTACCAGTTCCAGCAGACAAGTAACGTGCTTACTCAGTTTCACTTAGAAGACTCGCCCATAAAGATTAATGCGTTTGAAAATATTTTTCTTTTTATTTTTCAATATTTCAAACATAAGAGTTCAGTTGGAAATTACCCTAAAATGTTTGGATGTTCATGAAATTTTTAAAAATACATCATGATATATATTCTTTTTTTAAATCCAGTGTAAAAACACTACGAAAATAATAAAACCCATACCAAAATACACAATTAATGGATTTTTTAATATATATACACACCAAATATGCTGACATAAGTACCTTCTATTAAAAAATATGAAGCTATCCTGGTAAGTTTGATTACTAGCATTTCTTTTCTGATCAAGAATAAGGTTTGGATCCGACTGCAGAAAATTATAAACCAACTTACCAGTTTGATGATAATCTCTCTCCTCAAACTTATTTGAAACGAAGGACATTGAAAATGAACAATACTTGACTGCATACTAATGTGTAAGTATTTTCCTACACACCACCATTAAATTTTTGACACCTAAGGGAGAGAAAGTAAACAAAGGAATATACCTACACACTAGTATGCAGTAAAAGTATTTTCTTTTTAAAATTTAGCCACTAAACCAAATCTTATATATCCACCGAATGAAAGCATGACAAACCAACTAACCAGTCTGATGATAAATGACAATCTCCTTCTCATAATAATTGGAAACCTATTATTAATGGGTGCACATCAAGAATGACATGCATACAATTCAATTACAAACAGCAACCTAATCTTCTACAAGGCAAATAATGATGCAGCTATCTACACTACAAGTTCAAGCAGATAGATATGCAAATGCACATTCGAATGTCTAATCCATGCAAATCTAACATGTCCATGAAAAAAACCCATTCATACAAAGATCTCAAGAGTTATTGATTTATTACCCTTCTTCCAAAAAAAAGGGCCAAGATTTGCTTGCTGAATACTTGAGAATTGTACTGTGCCCAAGCAAGTAGCAATCAAGAATCTCCCCTAGGGACGAACATCTGCAATGTAATCGTAAAGTACCCAGATCAAGAGATTCAAGTGGTTTTCAATGGTAGTGCAAGAGCTTCCACCTAACAAAATCCTCAAAAATTCTTCGGTAATATTTCATTGTTTCAATGATAACATTGATACAAACTGGGTAAAACCTGAACAACAGCTTTCTAATACTCAAAACAATGGGGAATTGGGAGATATACAACTATAAAGATATGGTTAAAAAACCAATTCGATCAAGCAGCAAAGGCAGCTTTCTTTGCTGACCAGATACTTTACATAAAAACTGAATCAAGAAAACGGGTGTAAAAGTAATCTCATCTTTCTTTTCTTATCTGCTTAGCTTACAGGTTGCCAATTCTTAACCCAGTCCGCCAGAGTTTCAACATTTCTAGCTACGTCTTCTACAGTGTCACTCCTTAGAGCCACCACTATGTTCTCCTGATAGTTTTCTTTCGCCTCCTCAAGCAATATCTGAAAGATTTCGCATTCAATATTGTTCGAAAGCTTCGCTCCCTCGTATCCCCTGCACCACAAACGGAATCCCACAAGCGTCAGAGAGAGAACCAAAATAGACGGACAAAATACATAAACAGAATAATCACACACATGCAGGTTTTAATTTTGTCACCTCTTCGTCAAGCGGTCATACAATATAGAGTTCTCAGTCTGAAGAACAACCACGCGATCAAACCACCGCTCAGGAAAGAAATCACAACCGTGATAATCCACAATGATTCCACCTTCTTCCATCAAATCCTCCAACTCATCGCAGACCTGAGAAATTTAGTACACCTGCAGGTTAGCCTCGTCTCAGGTACAACAGAAAGACCATTAGAATATAGTCTAAGACCAGACTCAATTCTCATTTAACTACAGGCGGATGAAATCAGCAGTTACTAAAAGGAGTCGAAGAAGGTTAAAAAAAAAAAAACTAACCAGATCTTCGTTGATGATATAACACTGGAGCTCGTCGTCCCAGCCATCGTGCAAACTCTTCTCCTTCACAAGGTCTCCGACGGCGATATGACGGAGGTGAGCGGCGTCTGCTAAAGCAGATGACGTCGTTGTCTTGCCGGTGCCCGGAGTTCCGGTGATCAATATGTTCGGTCTCTGCCTCTTCCGATCTTGCGCCATCGGAATTTTTCCGTCCCCCACGTTTACTGTAATTCTTCTTGCGCTTGCGTTTTAGTTTTCTAGGGTTCTTCCTTTCTGTTTCCATATTCCTCTGGTTTGATCCTCTGCATCGACGTTTCTGTAAGATAATTCTGTCATCCAATTAAAAAGTGCCACGCAGCCATATATGGTTCAATGGGCTTTCGGCCCATAACAAAGATGGAGAATTGAGATTGGGCCGAAGCCCATTAAGTCTAAGAAGATATCTGCCCGCAGCTACAATGCGATGAAATTTTTAAAGAAATTATTAATGTTTTAATATATATTTACAAGAATCCATGTTTGAGTGAAGGCTTAGATTTTTTATTCATTTAAAAAACATCCATCTTTGGATGGTAATATATATCTTATCTATTAAGTTATAGATAAAATATTTTAAAAAACAACTGATGATTATGTAAATCAATAATTATCACATACAATAAAATGTTAAATCTTTTACAAAATACTACGTTTGTAAATACTATTTTTAAGTACTATATGTTACTTTTTTTTAGTACATATTTAACCACTTGACTTTTTTTCTGTCATATTCCTATAAACACAGTATACTAACTACAATGAAGGTAAAACTGTTCAGGCTCGTTTATTTAGATCCAATTCAATAGAAGGCTATTATATGTAAGATGGAAATTTTTCCAACAAGCGCCTTCAGAATTCGAATTGATCGGTTTTTGTTTTGGAAGATTTCGGTAAAGAAATTGAGAAGTAAAACAACCAAGAAGAGTTCTCCAAATGGGAAGAATTTCATTGCACTACAACACATCTGTTTCTAACAGGTGCAATTTTGCACCATAAGTAAATACATGCTCGATACAAATTGATATATCTGTTGTAAAATAAATCACAAGAAGCTTACATAAAACTACAGCTTCTGAGGGGAAGAGTGAGAATATGAACCGTAAACTTAAAGAAGATATTCTTGTTTGTTGGCAGGAGAGACCAAACCCGAGTATTTTCGAGTTGAATTACTCGGACTTTCTAGTAGCGTCGAGGTTAGCATTTGCAGGGCAATCAGGAGCAAATTCGCAATGTCGACATTTCCATCGTTCTTCCTGAGGAGTACATTCGGGTTCTCGCTGTCCAAGCCAGACCTGGAATGAGGTCTTAAGTTGACTCTTGAGCCAATCATGATCATATGCAAATTCATCTTCAACAATAATAGACTGGTCCTTTTGTGATTCATATCTGCACCATAACAATCAACCATATCTTATCAGAACTCATATACTGCTTCAGAAACAAGTACCACCAGATCATTATGAAAATAGAAAACAGACTGATTCTGTGAAAAACAGACTGATTCTATGATTCATGTCTGTACTATAACAATCAACCATATCAAATTATCAATATCAAAACTGAAATATTGCTCAGAAACAAATACTGCACAGATCACAATGAAAAATGTCGCATAATGAAGCTTCAGTTTCAAATTGAAAAGCATGACCGTTGGTTAGAGCGAGAAGGAACAGTATAGCTAATCAAGCACAACCATTGAAGGAAATCATAAACTTTTATGTTAAATGTTTTTTGATAAGACATTTATACATAAAGTTTAAATGTTATGTACCTTAGTAAGAGTTGATTGTGAGTAAGAGGCAGCATGCTACAACAATTTATATAGTATCTCACTACATCATCAAGAGTCTGTATAGACAAGACAAGAAAAAAAACCACAAGAATTTGCAGAGGGTTAGTGTCTTCCAGAACTCCCTAATATTATGTTGACACTAATCTCTCAAACTTCACAAAGAAAATCTATCATGGTGAGAACTTGAAAACAAACTCCAATTTATGTCAAATATTTCAAATCCCTCATAAGATAATCATTTTATTTTCTGTTTCCTATTTTCAAAGTGTGAAGTAGGTATCATTTTCTTTTTTACTATACTCTTTTTTTTTCTTTTTTTCTTTTGGAAAAACAAGCAGAAGTTAAAAGCTCTACCTTTGCAGTGAAACCAAATGGAGTAGTGCTGTCCGAGATTTCCTCAGACAAGGTGGAATAAGGATTCAAAGAAAAGAAATCAAAAAATTGTCTGGAAGAGAAGCCATCAGAAATTAGACTGTCCAATAAGTACTTATAACACATTAATTGAAGCCTGCAAAAATAATAAATGTAGTTGAGTCAGCATTGTTTGCAATCAAGAGATGAACATTGAACGAAAATCCTAAGGCTCAAACAAAAGAACCATGATTACATACTTTCCATTTCTTTGTTGTGGTTCAGCTGGAATTGTATCCCGCATACGGGTTTTTGTGTCTACCAACATTGGTATTTTACCAGTGTCGATCTCCAACATCTGAAGCTCATCAATCACACCAACCATCCAAACACCATCTACCAAGCCCATTCTGATGCAAACATAGCTTCAGTGAGATTGAGAGAAATGGAAGTCCAAGAAAGAGGAATAATCCTAATAATAGCTTTAAGTCGTGTGAACAAGAACAGATAACAGTAGCAGATGGCTGAAAACAAAAGGGAAGCAAAATAGTATATAAATTTTCAATCAAATGATGAAAAACGTAAAATGCTCATCTCGAAACAGGGAAACAAATGCCATATGACAGGTAGTAACAGTGTAAGCACCATATCATTTTCACATTACATTGCATTAAACTCATTTTCTAACTTCCCAAGATAATGAAGCTAAAATTGAAGCATTTTCCACTTCGTTCATAAGAAAGATGTATAATGACAGTAATTGATATGTCAAGAACTTGCAAAAGAAGAGTAGAAAAAGAACTTGTTTCATCAAACAAATCATTCACCTATTCATTTAGGGGAATCCAACTTCGATGTCCCTGATGTGTCACAGAATTGTTCCATCAAAAGGCATAACGTTTTACGGGTGTAACTAGAAAGTCGGCTGATGGACTAACAATAATGATTTGGAACACTCGGACACAAAAATTGGGACTTACACAGGCAGTTCACGAGTCAATCCTTCAAACAGTAGTTGGTTTACACCAAATGTGAAATTAATAAGCTTCAGAGCCCATCTATCTTCAGCTGATTTCACCTGAACTTTAACTTTTTTAACAACCTACAAGGATTCAAATAGAGTACCAATTAAAGGTGGTAAAGAGGAGAATACAACAATTAGTTCCGTTCATGTTGATACAACCTAACTTCTAAATTATCCAAGATTACTCAAAATAAATATTCACAAGCTTTGATAACCAAATACTTCACACCAAATGTTATAGAATTAGGCAGCTATCCTATGGATTTAGTCGAAAGACATGTGAACTGGGGAACTAACACAAAAAACTCAGTCCTAACAAGGACATATATGTGATAAATGATTCAAGCATCACAAAATGTGGTTCACAAAAGCCATTTTAGATACTAGAAGTTTCTTTTGGGTAAGACATTTTTTATACTAGAAGTAAGAAACGACTATACTAAAGAACATGCAGAAAAGGAATCAATGCAATCTGAAGACTAAAAGTTTACCTCCGCTTCAAGCATTGCATGGCGCGCAATACCTGCTTCCATAGCTTTGGTTTTTCTCCGTGCTCCAGAAAGGAGATAAAACTCCATCTGTTTTTCACACCATTCCTGCAGATGCCATGTCAGGAGATAAGTACGTAAACTTTCCACCCCTTAAAAAGATGAGAAAAATCAGATTAACGTACGAAAATATTATCTTTTGATACTTCAAGAGTCCCTTGTATGACCAAAACAGAACAAGCATAACTGGCAGATAATTTTCCCAGTTCAAATCAATAATAGGCTGCAGCTTTAGGCTATGCTTGGAAATGTCTAAGCACTTCCTACTCAAAATTATCATAACATAAAAGAGTTTTTTGAAAAATGTACTTTCAAGAGTATAGAAACAAATTGATTTGTCATTAAGCATTTCTTTCCTAAAGTTATAAAATACTTCTGCTATATACTTAGCAAAACTCATCCACACACAAGTGATTCACGTTTCATTGTCATTAGAGACTTACTCATAAATTAAAAAAAAGTTCAATCTTTACCCTTGTATTGGGGTGATTAAAGAAAATTTCAACTTTCAATTTCATCCATTTAAACCCTACACTTAAATAAGTTCAGCAATTTAAGCCTACACTTGAATTAGTAGTGTAAATGTATAATTGATACCCTCGAGTAAATAAGTTTCCATTTAAAAAAGAAAAAAAATTGTGATGGGCCTTCTTATGGTTGAACATGACTATTTATTTATTTTTTTGGTATTGATTCTTCTAATTGTATTGGATATTTTTATTTATTAAGAAGCAATTTCATTGATGTATGAAATTTACAAAAAAGAGGGGAAGAAGAGCCCAAAAGAGTTACATTAAACATCTCTAATTGGACAAAAGAGAGGAAAGATTATAAGAGAAAAAGAACGGGTCCAATTTACGACAAATTATTCAATGAGACCGCTACAAATTATACAATTTGCATCTCATCCAATGGTGCAAAACTGTCAGCCTCATTGTGACGGCCTCCTCGAATAATTTGTCCCAATTTACACCCAGATAAAGCATTGAAAAGAATATTGTCAAGTTTGAGTTTGAGTTTGAATTTGAGTAGGTTGTTGCTAAGTTTGAGCCTATTTTATCTACTTCATTTTTTGCTAGATCGAGTATTTTCACGAATCACAATTGGGTTTGGCCTTGGGTATCTTTGTGACATGAATTTGGGTATTCTGTTTTGAATCTTGTTTAATCAATGACATCAACAATTTTCTAATTTAATTTTGAGAAGTCACATTAATTGCAACACTCGTTCAACTTCAAGATTTAATCCAATTAAATTAAAAAGTACAAAAGTCTAAGGTTGAGTATTGACACGAATATGTATAAATGGCCAGTAGACAGAAATACTTTGACGATCGTAACAAGCAGAAGAAAACCCCAAACCATCCACATAAATCAAACTAAACCAATGAAAAACCAAACAAGAACTCCATACCGTGCGAGTAATATCAGTGACAGCCAAGCCCTTGTTCCTCCTAAAACGTTGAAGAAGCGATTCGTTGACTTTGATCTTCTTCTGGGTATTCGAAATTTTGCACAAATCCTCAATATCTGGCTGGGAAGAAGAGAGGCCCCTCTTGGATAGGAGGGTAATAGACTGAATAGACCTGGTGTTGAAAAGATTCTGAGAAGAACGAGAAGGGGAATGAATAGCGGAGCTTGAAGATCGAGCAGTGCCGACGGCAGCGGCTAAAGCAGCTTCGATTAGGGCCATTTCCTCGTCGCTCACAATCTCAACCGGGATCTCTGGAACACCTTCGTGGGTATTTTCATCGTCGTTACATGGCGGCAATCCGGAACGTGAATCCGCCATTTTTGGGCGACCCAGTGAAGGTGTGTTGGGGATCGTGGAGCAGTTACCGTTGCAATCGCCATGTAGTTGAGTTTTGAGGATTTAAAAGCTTCTTCAAAAAGGCCAAGGAGAAAAGGCGGAAGCAATGGTGCATTATTAAAGTCCAAGAATCTTATCCTTTGTAAGTGGTTTTTTTTTTTTTTTCCTTCTCCTTGAGTTCAAGTTCAACACATTTGGCCAGCAGGATTCGAACACTGACCTCGATCGAGGGCAACCAACGCTAGCTCACTTTAGCTTTGTAAGTGGATCCTTGACCATGACGAAAGTTACTCTTTCTTGCTTGATAATGTTACCTTAGGATTAAGAAACACATCATTTTGAATAACTAAGTTGGAGGAAAATAAAAATAATGGCTATATACAAAATTTTCTAATATCTTATTCATTGAAATTTATTTATATTTTTTTAATTCGACAACGTAAAGGTAAAAATTCAAACACTTTGATTTAAATATATAATGTTTTAACTAATTAAAATAGATTTAATTTAAAATTATAATTAAAGTAAAATGATATTATTGCTAGTTATTCTTTAATAACATTTAGAAATAAGACATCAATTTTGTAAGGAGGTCCAACATAAATTACCATTAACACTCTTTAATAACATATAGAAATGCGAGAATGAAGATTTAAACCTTCAACCTAAAAAAAATAAAAATATCTTAATTAGTGGCGGATCCAGAACTTTATGTCAGGAGGGGTTTGATATATTTTAATATTAGTTTGTTTAATAGGAATTTTTTTAGATTAAAATATCATTCTGATCTTTGTACTTTAGGTCTCATTCCATTTTAGTCGTTGTACTTTCAAATTTTAAATTTAGTCCTTATATTCAATAATTTTTAAAAGTAGTCCTTATGGCCAAAATTTATAGAGGGAATGTTAATAGGCTAATTTTTTTGGGGAAAAGTTAACAATAAACTAGCGATAAAGACAAACTAATTTTAAGATTTATTGAAAGTACGAAAACTGAACTTGGACATTATAAAGTACAAGGACTAAATAAAACAATTCCCAAAGTACAAGTTTCAAAATGATATTCTAACATATTATTTATATAAATATATAAAAAAGAAAATGAAACTTGAAATAATAATTATATTTTTTGTTTTATAATTACTATAGTTTAATTATTAAAAAATAATTTGCTAACATTTTAAAAAATAATCATTTCTATTTATATTTAATAACAAGAAAAAAAGTCAAATTTGGGAAAGAAATTAAAACAAAAAATATAATATTATATATTTTTTATTATTTTTTATTTATAAATTGTGAATGTTTGTAGATAAAATCTTTTTAAGGAAATGTGATTTACCATTTAAATTTATATTAAAAAAATAAAAATCTAAATTATTTATCAAAGAAAAGAATAGTTTCCTATATATTTTTAAATTAATAAAAATAACAACATTTTATAAACATATATAATAAAAATATTAATAAAGAAGATGAAAGCCCTGACACTTGCGACTTTGATAATTAATTACAGTTATTTAGTAATAATAATATTTGTTTTAAAGTTCGGGGGGCTAGGCCTACTGTAGCTCCACCCCTAGTCTTAATAGTTGAAGTATGCTCATGTTAGCATTTTAAAAATATATTTGATTGAAGACAAATAATCAAGATACTTCGATTTAATTTATAACTCTAAAATAATTTTAATTAATAGAATACCAAAATCATAGTTTAATAATTTAAATCTTTTAACTTTTTTTTTTTTTTTGCAAAGGCCTCACAGCCCGAGGTCAAGGGAAAAAAAAAACTATAACACCCAACAACTAACAAAAGAGAACAACCAAGAAAAGAAACACAAACAAGCAAATCCAAAGCAAACACAAGCAACCCAAAATCACGAGAACCAATGCCAAGGAGAAGTAGGAGGACAAGGGAAATGCCCCTAACCAAGTGGAGCACCAAACAACCACTTCCACCTGAATTGCAAAAAAGATAGATTGAGGGGATCAATCATCTGAACTAGAAGCCGAACATTTTGCTCCCCAAAAATGATAAATGGAACTTTCAAAATCAACTTAAATAAAACTGAAGTTAAATTTTATATGTAGTTGTTCTTGTTTGATAATTATTCCTATTTAGTCTTTGAAAAAAAAACTATAAAATTATTTTCATGATTCTTTAATATTTCTCTATTTTTAGTTTTCTACTTCCAAAATATTCATTTGATACATTTAGTTGAACCACGAATTTTCAAAATGTTTATTCTCCTAATATTGGCTTTTGTCAACTTATGTGATTTCCATATATGCTCGTATTAACACATTTCTAAGCTCATATTAAAAAAAAAAACACATTACGTACTCATTCAAACCACGTTATCTATATAAAATAAAGAAGGATCAAAATAATTCCTTTTTCAAAATCCAAAAATTATAGACATTTTGAAGGTTTAGTGACAAAAAGAACAAATATTTAGTTGTTTGAAGAAGAGGGAAAAAACAAAACAAAAAAAAAATGAAACTGAAAGCATAGATGAGATTTTAACTTTTTTTATCATTAAAAAAATTAAAATGAAAAATTATTATATATTTGATCTTCTAAATGGAAACCTCAATTCCATTTTCTGACTTTAAAATTCTCGATAATCTGAATTTTTAGGAAAATTACAATAAATAGGTGTAGTGTAAGTTGTGTAACAAATAAACATAATTCATATAATAAGACAACTTTTTTTAAAAAAAAAAAGGTGTATATCACGTTTTCCATATATATATATATATATATATATATATATATATATATATATATATATATATATATATGCATGTATGTATATCATTTTCAGATTCTAAATTTCAATTTCTATGATCCTTGAAATTAAATCTATCCGCTCCTAAGTGGAGTCCCTTACCTAATCACATGAAAATTTTCAGAATTTTTGCCAAGGCAAAAATAATTTGTCCTAGCAACAAAAGAACAAACACAGAAATGAAACAAATGGCATGTGTTTTTAGCTATTCAAGCGGAAGACTCTGTCATGGTCTGAATGTCCCTCAAAAATCTCAACTGTGTCTAAACTGAATCCCGCCAGCAAAACGCAGAAACTTGCATGAACGACACGCGTCTTCCTCAAATCTTCTGAACTTCGTGTTCATAAAGCCTCACCAACGTCACTAATCGCCACAAAATTGCACAGAAAACCTCCGGCAAAGATAGCAAGAAACAGAGAGCAAAAATGGGAAAGAAAGAAGCCCTTCTGGTGCTATTGATCATCGCTGTTTTGGGAAAGGCCATTGGGATTAAGGAAGAAGAAGAAGAATGGTGGAGAGAGAGAGAGGAAGAGCGAGAGTTTGGAAAGAAAGAACGGTTTATCATGGAGGATTCGAAGCAAGTGATAGAGACAGAAGCAGGAGGAATGAGAGTGGTGAGAAGCCCACCTTCAAGAATTCTGGACAGACCCATGCACATCGGCTTCATCACCATGGAACCCAGGTCCCTGTTTGTCCCTCAGTATTTGGATTCCAGCTTGATTCTCTTTGTCCGCAGAGGTATGCAATCTTCTTTCTCAACTCTTTTTTGCTTCTATTCAAAAACAATGAGCTACATGCATTAGTAAATCACCAGTAGACTCCCAAAGGCACTTTAGCACAGTAACCCAACAAGTGAAATGAAAAGGGCTTCGAACACAGGATCCATGTTAATCTTATTCACATTCTGAACATGCATTTAGTTTTTGTAAGATAGGATGTGAATGGAAGGGGAAAATCTTCAGCCAATTGAAGGGAATTGGAAATGTAAACGATTGCAGGTGAAGTGAAATTGGGATTGATTTACAAAGATGAGTTAGCAGAGAGGAGGATGAAGGGTGGAGACGTATACTGGATCCCGGCCGGTTCAGTATTTTACATGGTGAATGTAGGGGAAGGACAGAGACTTCAAATTATCTGCAGCATTGATAAATCTGAGAGTTTGAGTTATGGTAGTTTCCAGGTAATTTCTCACTTTGGTGTTGATGGGGATGGGAATGATATACGAATTCGTAATTTTAAATGGAAGTCTGATATTGTTTTTGTTGTAATTGCAGTCCTTCTTCATCGCCGGAGGAACCTATCCAGCATCAGTTCTCGCCGGATTCGATCAGGATACATTGGCTACTGCATTTAATGTATGAAATTCAACTAAAATCCCTAATCTGCTTATCTAATCTTAGAACCTTACACGTACAGCTCTCTGCTATGGCGTCTGCAATGGAATTTCACACAAATCGATTTACTCCACAGGTTTCTTATACAGAACTGAAGAGGATTCTATCGAGGCAACGACAGGGTCCAATCGTCTACGTCTCAGAGACTGAATCGCCTAGGGTTTGGAGTAAGTTTCTGCACGTGAAAGATGAAGACAGATTGAATAAAATAGCCGATATCACTGAAGATAGCGAAGAAGGGGAGAAGAATAAGCCGTGGTCGTGGAGGAAACTCATGGTTTCGATCTTCGGAAACGAAAATCGGGATAAAACGAAAAGAACAGGAAAATCCCCCGATTCGTACAACCTCTACGACAAAACCCCAGACTTCAGCAACGCCTATGGATGGAGCGTTGCCCTAGACGAGGCCGAGTACTCTCCTCTAGGACATTCCGGAATCGGAGTTTATCTCGTCAATCTCACAGCGGTAAATCTAATCAATCAAATCCCTAATTATCCTCTCAATTAATTCACGTACCTTCTTCGATGACCGATTCAATATGAATGACCTGGATCACAGGGATCGATGATGGCGCCTCACGTGAATCCAACCGCGGCGGAGTACGGCATCGTCCTCAGAGGCACAGGTACAATACAGATCGTGTATCCAAACGGAAGCTCCGCCATGGACGCAGAAGTAACCGAAGGGGACGTATTCTGGGTTCCAAGATACTTCCCGTTCTGCCAAATTGCATCTCGAACCGGACCGTTCGAGTTCTTCGGATTCACCACATCATCGCTCAAGAATCGGCCGCAGTTCTTGGCCGGTGCGAGTTCGATTTTCCACACTCTGAGAAGCCCGGAGATGGCGACGGCTTTCGACATAACCGAGGACGACTTCAGCCGATTCATTGACGCGCAGTACGAGGCGATTATTTTGCCGTCGGCGGAGATAGCGCCGCCGCACAAGGAAAAGGAGAAGAGGAGGAGGAGAGAGGAAGAGAGGGAACCGGAAAGGAGAGAGGAAGAGGCGATTAGGAGGTTTGGAAGGAATATGGTAATGGGATTTAATTAGTGAAGTTGAAAATGGCGGGAAATAAACGACAAATCTCCATTGCTGTTTTTTTCTTTTTTCGTTTTTATTTTAGGTCTGCTTCGTCTCAGTTTAGGGTTTGTTCACGAGCTTGTAGATCTGTGAATAAAACCCTAACTTTTTACTGTAGTTCTTTTTCTTTCTACTTTCGTCTGTAGATTTTGTTTTTTTTTTAACCGTTGGATTTGTTTTATTGTCTTCTTTCTTAGTCTTGGTATGAAAGTAAAATTTCTATAATATATTTTTAAAAAATGTATTGAATTTTCTTTGTTTTTTTAGATATTGAATTTCAATTATGTCATCGGAGAAAAAAATGTGTACTTGTTATTTTATCAATTAATTTTTAAAATTTTCGAATTTATCATAATTATTAGTCACAAAATTAAAAATAAAATTAAAAAATTA
Organism: Trichosanthes truncata; assembly: GCA_033996785.1. Lineage (NCBI taxonomy): Eukaryota > Viridiplantae > Streptophyta > Magnoliopsida > Cucurbitales > Cucurbitaceae > Trichosanthes > Trichosanthes truncata. The sequence goes on along the minus strand of JAWPNB010000008.1, from coordinate 20,115,863 downwards.
AAAGTTTTAAGGAATAAACTTATTAGTTAAAAGACACCCATTATCATTTGTTCTTCCTCTTGAACTCAAAAAATGATAATAATAATAATAATTTTACGTCATTGGGATTTCCGACATGGTAAAATTGCTTTGAAATGATTTAATCCAAAAAAAGTTGTTTCAAATAGACTAAATCTATTATTAACCAATAATATTTTAGATAAGTTATCCATATGTATTTCTCTATCATTTTTGTAACTTATACCCTTTGTGTAATTCAGATATATATATCTCTTAACTCATGTTTAATAGTTGTTGATGCACCTTCCGCCCCAGAAAGTGATGCTGACGTGGCAACGGAGTTGGATCTCAGTTGGCCCAGAAAGTTTTAGGGTAGTGAGGTGAGCAGGGGAGGAATGCGTGCCTCTAGTGAGTTGTGTTTTTTTTTGTTGCATGCCTTAAAAGGAGAGGGTCTCCACCTTTTATAGACGAGCAGTGCTTAGGTGCTGCCTTCCCAGCTCCGGCAGCCTATCCACGTGGCCCATTTTTATGGTGCCACGAGGCAATTCGTTTTTTTTTTTTTTTTTTTTTACATTTGCACACCTTTCTTTTTTAAGTTATTTTTTTTTCTTTCTTTTCTTTTTCATTTTTTTAGAAAATTTCTTTTTTTTTTTTACAAACTCTTTCACTATCAATTTTATTTTTAAAATTATATGTTTTTTTATTTTTATTATCTTTTTCATCTATATAATACCATTTATTTTCAATCAATCAAAAATTTTATTTTGTTCTTTTTACAAACTCTTTCACAATATCAATTTATTTTTAAAATTATATATTTTTTATTTTTATTCTCTTTTTTCATCTATAGAATACCATTTATTTTTAATTAATCAATTAAAAATTGAGAGTTTACAATAATAATGTGAGAAATATGCTTCATAACCTAAAACTAACGACAGTCTCATAATCAATTTTTTTTTTATTTTAAAGTTTTTATTAATCTTCTTATATTTTGTCCATTCTTCTTAATCAAATGAATTAGTAAATGTGGGTGATTATAACAATCAATGAAAATCACAATTGAGATTCAATTTCAGAGAAATCAACTACACCACAAAAGTTATTTTAGGTTATGAAACATATTCTCTCATTACTATTTTTAAGAAATAAATGATATTGTCGAGATGAGAAAAGAAAATAAGAAGATAAATAAAAAATTATAAAACAAAAAAATTAAATTGATTATGAAACTGTTGTTAGCTTTAGGTTATAAAGCTTATTTCTCATATTATTATTATAAACTCTCAATTTTTAATTGATTAATTGAAAATAAATAGTATTGTATAGATGAAAAAAGATAATAAAAATAAAAAATATATAATTTTAAAAATAAAATTGATATTGTGAAAGAATTTGAAAAAAAAAAAAAAAGAAATGTTATTAAATGAAAATAAAATTTCTAAAAAAATTAAAAAAGAAAAGAATGAAAAGAAAGAAAAAACAACAACTTAAAAAATAAAGGTGAGCAAATGGAAAAAAAAAAAAAAAGGATTGCCACATGGCACCATACAAATGGGCCATGTGGGTGGGCTGCAGGAGCTGGGGTGGTGCCTATGCAGCACCTAAGCATTGTTCTTTACAGAGGGATACGTGTCAAGAATCTTTTGCCAGGCTAGTCATATCATATTCATAAGGCGACGGATCTTATGCACAATTTTATCCCCGAGCATGGGCAGGTGGACTTGGCAAGTCAGATCGAGAATGACCTTGTCCAGCCCTGGTTCATACATGTGTCTTTTGCTTGTTGGAGAGTGTAGCAAATTGTAATTTGACCCAAACAAAAAATTAAATTTGAATCCACATTCCCATATCATTGAACTAAAAAAATATTTAAGTAGACAGTGTGAAATTTAAAAACAAAAGACAAAAAAGTTACCAAACCCTGTAAATATCTAAAACACTATTAGGGGCCGTTTGGTTGGAGGGTATATGGGGTGAGAATGGACATGGGTTTTTGAAACCCATGTTTGTTTCAAGGTTTTGACTATATGCCTGGGAAAACGTTTTTCCCAGGCATCATTATCAATGGGTTTCAAAACCCATGAGAAACCATGGGTTTTGAAAACCCCCCTCTCTCTCTTTTTTTTTATTTTATTTTATTACATTCTGTTATCTTTTCTCTCTCTCTTTTTTTTTTACTATTTTTCTCTTCTCATTTTTTCCATCTATCTAACATTCTATTTCTTTTTTTTTTTTACTTTCTATTATTAATTTTCTTCTCTTCCTTCTTCTTTCTCTTTGTCATTTTTCTTCTTTTTCTCTATTTTTTTATATCATTTTTTCTTTCTATATTTCTTTTCTTTTTCTATCATTTTTCTAAAACTATATTGAAAATGACTAATTAATATTGACATAATATAAATTTTTATTTTGTATATGTTTAGTGGCCACTTTTAGACAGATTATATTTGATTTTTGAAATATAACAGTCATAATTAATTTTTCAACTTGATTATTGTACTGATTAATTATAATTAAAAATTTATATAATTTTATTAATTACATTTCTTTGAGGATAATTATTAAGATTGATGACTAAATAAATTTATAAATCTAAAATTTAAGATATATTATGTATAATAAATTTACTAATGAATAAAAATTAAATTAAAATTATTTTAATAAATTGACTTAATAAAAATAAATTAATAAGAATAATTATTTTAAAAGTAACTCATGTAAATATGACAATATTCTCATGTAACACTAAATACATAAATCATTTATTCCCATAAAAATCTGTTAACATTCTCATGCACAACCAAACACAGTTATCTTTAATTCCCAGACATATTATATTCCCATGCATCTAGAAAACCTTAAACCAAACGGCCCCTTATAGTGTGTTTGGAACAAATTTTGGAAAAAAAAAATATTTTTTTAAAAAATAATATCACTTTTTACATAAGTACATATGAAAAAACTACTAATTTAACATAAGAGTTACCAAACCCTATTGTTATAATTTTTCTGGAACGACGGTTGAAAAAATATATGTTTTTTTTCAAATAAGATCATCTATCCATAAGTACATTAGAATTTTGTTTCGAATAAACACTTCGCGATGAATCATCTAAAAATTTAATTTAAAGTGATTGACCAAAAATCTTTAAAATATGTAAATAAAGAAACCAAACATGTACGTAATTAATATAATTAGTTTTTAAATTGCTTTTTAAAAAACGGTAAGTTGTATAAATATTTTTTATTAAAAGTATTTTTAAGGAAAAATCAGAGAGAATGAGATTGAGAGGGTGGTTTGTCAAATAAAAATCATGAAAATTTATTTATTTATTTTTGTTATAATTTGAAGATACATCAACTAGTTACTAAATCAACGAAGTGCACATTTATTTTGAAAATTGGGAATAAAATTAAACTTATACATAAAATCAATTATAATTTAATATTTTTATAAAATTCTATTAATTTTGTATCAAACATATATTGGTAATTTATTGAACGAGCATTAAAGTATATATATGCTTTTCAACTATTATTTAAATGAAATGGTATCATAATTCTAAAAAAAGAAAAAAGGAAAAGCATCATAGGTTAAAATTGACAACACGCCAAAGATAATATAGCTCAACCGACAAATTGAATGTGTTAACGATCACGAGGACTGTGATTCGAATCCCCCCAACTCTTATTGTACTAAAAAAAAAGGTTAAAATTGACAACACGTGTAAAGTCAATGGTAAGATTGCAACATTTTTTAAAGTCAAAGATAAAGATTGCATTTTTTTTTTTAGTTCATCCACGTGTGGGGTGATTTGAACTTTTAAGATATAATGTTTTAATCAATTGAGTTATGTAAAGTTGTTAGGTTGTGCGTTTTTTAACCAAAAAAAAAAGTTCAAGGTGCACTTTAATCGAATTGAAAATATAAGGTAAAAATTAATTTTGCCCAGATCGATTTATTCACATATATTTTTATTCGGTCAAATATCGGAAATTTGCCACAATGCCCTCAACAATAACGCTTTCCAGATCGACCGGGTTTCTCGTTTCCACTGTATAATGCGAACTCCGGCAACCAAAACTGATATTTTCTTCCATTGAATTCACAGCAAAAGAGAAGATCCGGAGACCAAGTTCAACCATGAGATTCCATATTTCGTCTGCAATTTTTCCTTTTCTGTTAATCTCTCTTCTTGTTCTAAACACAGCATCTCTCTGCAAAGCTGAAGTTATAACCCTAACTGCGGACACCTTCTCCGACAAGGTACCATTTTCAAACCCTAATTTACTCATCGAGGTCCGTTTCTGTATTCTCTAAGTGGCAAAATATGTCTGCGAAGGGAATGGTTCTCTTGATTTTTGAATATTGTCTGACGATGCAGCATGTTTTTGTAAGTTTGATTGATGTTCCTATAAAATTGATGATGCATGGTTAAACCCAATTGTTTTTGTATTTGAGTTACTCTATGAGTTCTTTGGATTGAAGCGATTCGTCTGAGATTGGTATTCTACTGTCAGCCGGGATGCCACAGTTTTGGATCCGCAAGAACGAACTGCGGGCGTACGAAGAACAAAAAATTCTGACACAATTGCCCAAAATGGCCTAACTTTATTCTGAACTTGATTGTATACTTCCAATAACAAATGTAGTAGAAACTAACTTTTGGTCTTGGTTTTTGGTGGGATTTCGGGCAAACGGGCTCGGGACCAACAGTTGAGAGCGAATTAGTTGCTCATGAGGATTGAGCCAATTTGATGAGTGTAGGTTGTTAAGCAGGACTACGCTTGGATAGATTAAGTTTGTTGTTCCTAGATTTAGTGACATTAGTGAAACTTGTTAAGAAGCCTCATGGTTAAAACTAACAATAAAGGGCATAGAGGGAATGAGTTCATGCTATGGTGACTATCTAATTAGGGTTTAATATCATATGAGTTATCTTGGCAACCAAATGTAACAGGGTCAAATGGTTGTCCCTTGAGAATAATCGAGATGTGCTCAAGCTGACTCAGATACTATGAAAAAAAAAACTCTGAAACTGTTAAAAGAGTGTAAAAATTAATTTTGGAAGTTATATCATTTTTAGTTGGCTGGCCATTGGAAGTCTCACTTAGTTATTTCTATGGTGCTGTCTATTATAACTCTTCATTGATGATCGATTAAATCAGCTTTCATCTATGGCATACAGTAATAAGGCTTACAGCTTTGATCTTTGGCCTAGATGATACAATGTTGTTGTCTTCCCTTTGGTTTATACATTATACCTTATGGATTTTCTTTTTGCTTCTTATGTCATCCAAGAATGTGTAATCAATGTTTCAAAATAACAGTACCAATCTTTGAAATGGTGGGTTCTGACTAAGATATGATTTCACCGTATACCTTTTAATACATTCTTCATCGTAGAAATGTGTATTTTTTAGGTAAAGGAAAAAGACACCGCATGGTTTGTGAAGTTCTGTGTTCCCTGGTGCAAGCATTGGTTGGTATTCTTTCTTATCGTAGTTTCCTGGTTTTTGCGCTGTCATTAATCCAATTCATATTGCTTAACTACTTGTTACTTAATTTTTGGATTTCAGCAAGAATTTAGGATCATTATGGGAGAACCTGGGGAAGGCAATGGAAGGTGAGGATGAAATTGAGGTTGGAGAAGTTGATTGTGGTTCTAACAAACCAGTTTGTTCTAAAGTTGATATCCATTCGTATCCTACATTTAAGCTTTTCTATGAAGGGGAAGAAGTTGCAAAGTATACAGGTGATTTTTCCTCCCCTTCTTGCCTCTGCTTTATTTCAGTTATCCTTGTCGTCTATGTTCCACATTTGTTCTGATTTTGTTTCTTCTTAATTTTGTAATTTAATGATTGGCAATTCAAATAGTGAAGCTTTGTCATCTATGTGCATTCTTCACCAGCCAGCACACATCAATTAAAAAAAGAACAACTCGTTGGTCTCGAGTCTCCACAATGTCTCTCTCTCTAAAGAATCATGTTGAGCTAAGTTTTGAGTCTTATTAAATGTTGCTAATTTCCATTCCTCAGATTTTAATGATTGACAAGTTATGTTATACTTGTTAGAAGGTGTGCCTATGATATATCGACATGTCCATTCACTCAACCTCTTGGTTCTAGTATAAATGATATTTGTTTGTCAATATCAGTTCACTCAACCTCCTGGTTCTAGTATAAATGATATTTGTTTGTCAATATCAGTTCACTCAACCTCCTGGTTCTAGTATAAATGATATTTGTTTGTCAGTATCAGTTCACTCAACCTCCTGGTTCTACTATAAATGATTGTGTCTGTCAATATCAGAAATCGGAATGTGAAATGCCTCATTCCATTGTTGCAGATAGAGTTTCTAGCATTAAAATTTATTTTTGGATTCGGATGAACCTTGATTTACCAGCTATAATTTTACCATGACCCAGGGCCAAGAGAGGTTGAATCTCTCAAAAGCTTTGTTCTTGAAGAAGCTGAAAAGGCAGCAGAAAAAGTGCAGCAGGACAGCGATAAAGAATTGTGAAGAAAAAGATAAAGAACTGAGATTATAGGTTGGGCAACTTTTAACTTATTCAGAGGAGTTCTTTACCCATTCCCTCGAAGATTCCATTCACGTCATGAACCTGTATTTGATAAACATATTTGATTTTGACAATCAAATAGATTCCTTTCGATGCAGTGTTGGACAATCAAACATTTTTCTTGAAGCTCTTGGCATCCAGAAACAATGTATCTAGTTGTTCGTGAACTAGATCATTGATCATCACGGTCCTTTCTGCACTGTGATTTGAATGCTTAAATTTGGATAGATTTGGACCGTAATCTCAGTAAACATTGTTTTCCCCCCCTTATGTTTAGACTTTTCACCCCCACGTTTTTCTGACTTTTTATGGCTCTTTGGTTGGGATATGTGAAAGGAGGCAGCAAATATGGGAATTAGAGAATTTTGTACTGATAGGTCGATTATTTATACCTTACATTATATTCCGACTTTTTATTTGAAACATTGGTTTGTTTCTCTTGTTGATGGCATCGGCAAACTGGGTACGATCAATTCTATATAGTCTGTCACTCTGTGCTCAACATGAGCTTGAACACAGCTCAACTGGTATCCTTGGCATTCGGCAGATATATTCTCTTGTCTAAGAAGTTAGAAGTTTGAATCTTCCATCTTGAATTAGTGATTCTAAAGTTTTAGACACCTAAGTTCTTGTTGGATTAGCTTTTTGTATTTCCTTAGGTATCTTTGGCACTTCAAAGAATGTTTGCAAGTTCCAATATTTGTCCATAAAATTTTGTAAAGATAGGTTGAAATGGAAAAATGTATCACTTTTTTTGAAGAAAAAAAAAAACTATTTTTAGTTTTTCAGTTTATGTAATTTAAAATTTTTTCTTTTGACTTTTTTAGTTTCATGTGAAAGGTTGATAAAATAAAATAACACACATACCCACAAAATAGAAACTATACTTTTATTTTTATTTTTTTCGTGTTAAGTTTGTACCGATTTAGTCCTTGAGTTTGTAACGGTTTCGTCCGTACAAAGACGTAGTTGTTGAATAATAAAAATTGTTTTTTTTTTTATGATAGAGATGAAATTGTTACAATTTTAAAGGACGTGGATTAAATTGTTGTTACAAACTAAAGTTTAGAGATTGAATTATTATAAATTAGAAAAACACATGGACTAAATTGTCCTTTAGTAAAAGTTCATGAACCAATAGTGGTTTTTTTTAACTGTTTTTCTTTTTGTTTCCTTTTTTTTTCTTTGAGTTGTGTAACATGCATCTATAATCTATATATATAATCTATAATCTATTAAAAAGCCACAATCTTTGAAAAACATTTTTGGACTATTGTACCTTACTTTAATTCCTACATTTACAAACATGTCATTAACATTAAATATCAATAATTATTTTATTATTTATTTATTTTTAATACACTTATTTTATTATTTATTATTTAAATGTTAAAAGTGTAATTTCTAAATATTTATATTACTATAATATTTTAATACACCCATAACTATGGATTCAATTAATAAAATTTACTTAGAAAATTCATTAAAATTCATTATAAATAGATAAAATATGAACAATATGATTCGTTTTATCTTTGAGAGTTTATATGATAAAATTTACAGATATGTTTTTTTAGATAAAAATTTAGAGAATGCGTGTTGTTTTTAATAATAATTTAGGGACATGTTAATCATACTAAAAATAGCAGCAAACAATATTAAATATTTTAATAAAAACATAATTGATAGAATTTTATCTTTTGAATCAATGTGAATTTAAATACACCATAAAATTATAATAAATATATGGAGTTAAAAAAACTCTAAGGTTTTGTCTTTTCATTTTCTATAACATTTAAAGCTTGGCTTTTAATTATAATTAATTCTAAAATTTAAGGCTTTTGGAATTTCAAAAAACTTTGTAGTTTTTTTAGAATTTCAAAAGTGTTTGTAACTCTTCCATCACCTTCAACTATAAAAGTGGAGTTTCTTTCACTGTTTTTTCATTACCAACCTAAATCTCCTTTTTAGTTGTGTGTGAATGTGTGAACATGAATTGAGTGACTCGACTCCAAACAAAGATAGAAAAATGACGTTGTCCACTTGCTTGCTTCGATGGCACTAGAAGATGGAATGGATCTAGTATGGATGGAAGATTTTTCCAAGAGCTTCTACAAACGGTCCTTGAACTCGAAGCTAGACGAAAACTCCAACAGTTTTAATTTGCTTATAAATAAATAAATATTCAAATTATTTGTAAATCTACTAATTAATTACTCTTACATGAGGGTTCAATTTTTGCAGGTTATAACTTTAGTTTTTATTATGATCATTATTAACATAAAATGGTCAACCATTAGAATTCCAATCATTAACAAAAGAAAAGTATTCTTTTTTTAAAAAAAAAATAAAGTTCATTATTCATGGTAAAGTACTTAATGAATCAAATAAATTAATCATTTTTAACCATCTCAATTTTTTATATAACAATCTTAACATGTATATTATTTCTTATAAAATATATATTAAGACTCATTTATTTTTAAAATTTTGAATTTCAAAATATATATTCAATTTATTTTAAAATTCTATATTTGAATTTTAAGCCATAGTTCTAATTTTAAATTAAAATTATAATGTGTAAAAAAAAGAATTATAAAAGTCATATTCTATTAATAAATAAATAATAAAATTATTTTGTAACCCACTAATGAATTACTCTTAATAAGTTATAAGTTTAATTTTATATTATGGTTATTATTAAAATAAAACATTCTATCTATTAAAATTCCAATCATTGTCAAAAGAAACATATAAATATGGTAGTTTAGTTTAATATGAGGAACCAAACATTATAAAGAATGGAGATTGCGAAGTGTGAGTCATTGTGAATAAAGAAAAATGCCTTAGCTGCCACAAAATAGAAGATCGTTGTTGCTATGAGGACAAAATGGAAACTCAAATAAAAAGAGGCGAACGATTGCATATCAAATAACACAAACAATAATAGAGAATGTCAATGGTGGCAGTGAGAAGAAAGCATGGGTTTGAAAAAATAAATGTTGATTGCTAGGGTTTTGATAAAAGTTAGTTTTTATCTATAAAAATGTCATTGAAGCTTAATTTTATTTCATAACTTTCTTTTTTATTTTTTTTTAAGTAGGTACTTGCATTAAAATTACTAAACTGCCACTAAGAACAAATATATTTAAACTCCTAATATTGGTCTTTGAGAATGTTATTTTTTCATTTGAATGAGAATGTTATTTTTTGTTTCAACAATTAAATTTTCTTTATAGAAAATTATAGAAACACACATATAATCATGCTGTAAAACTTAAAATTTACTCAATTTATTCTTAAATATGTGAAATCTTATAAATAGATGCAAACACATTACTAACAAGTCAATGCTTTTTTTTTTTTTTTTTTTTTTTTGTATTTTTTTGTATTTTTTTGATGTTTGGGAAAAGCTATGTACTCATATGTATGACAGAGCCAAACGAAGCACCATATAAACATGCGTAAGTGATAGATTTGTATAATCCTCTAAAATTTGTCTCTAAGTTTATATGCAATGGTTGATCCAATTTATATGCAAGAGGGGAAAAGAGAAAGTTGGATAGAGACGAGGGAGGGGGAGAGAGAGGAAATGTGAAAGAGATAATAAAATGGCCTCCAATTGTTTTAATTATGAAAGTTTGATTGTTTCTTTTTACAACAAAGATTACTGATACAATCTTAAAAAGTTTGGGCTTAATTTTAATTACGATTAAAAGTTGGTGGCTGCAATTGCAACAATTCCTATAATTTAGGAGATGATGTGTGTCTAATTTGCCCCTAAAATAACAATAATTAATTTTATATTGATTCGATTTCGTCAATATACTATGTGTTGAATCACTAATTGGACCATTCTTAATTGGTTCAGTTGGATTTGGACCAACCATCATGATTAGACGAAGCAAATGCCTACCTAATTCACTTCATCGATTAGGTTTAATTCCCTACATCCCTTATGGTAATATCAAAGTTGATTTTTTAAGAACTTCTAATTCCTCAGTGAAAAAACTCATTAACTAACAAATTCTCACAATTTAAAATTTTTTAAAACTACTCCTCAATTTTTTTTTTAAAGATCATGCTAAATATTAAGTTGTCGTCGTATTTATAATTGTACAAGAACAACCAAACAATTATCTAAATAACTTAAAAACAAAAACTTTATAAATTTTAAAACAAGTTATTTTTTTGTTTCATGATTTTAATTATGATACTTGAAACTAAATAATGAATATTTAAAATAATTATATTTAGTAATATTTTACTTAAATCATTCTTTTAAGGGCACGTATATTATTTAAAAGTTTGATTATTTTTAAATTAAGTTTTGAAAAATCAAGGGTCTTGAATTTCATTTTTGGGAGTAGACCGGGTAGGCAGGTAGCAGGTAAAAGCCATATAATGTGCTCATGGTGTCGCTGCTTTCCGAAACCCAATACCGGATACCGGCTGCAAAATAAAATAATACCATTCACCATAAAACCTCAACATATCCCATCTTCAGTGCACTCTCTCTCTCCCAGACTCTGCTTTGGCCTAACTATTTGTCTATCATAACTTTCTAATACAAATAAATAAATAAAAACTTTTTGGACTTTTCATTCATTATTATATTCGTTGTTTATTGATTTGATAGGAAAATACTCTCATTCAAATTATAGTTCTGTAACTAAGATTCAAGTTCATTTTTTTAATCATTAAAGTTAAGTTCATTTATTAACATTTATCTAAAATTTTAAATTTGGAAAGTGTAGTTTTTGAAATATGATCCCAAAAATAAAATCATTATCAACTTACTTATTCGATTCCTCAAATCTCTGTGATATCAACCAACCAAAGAAAGTATTTTAAGATAAATCATATAAAAAACGGGTTGAATTTAAAAAAACAATCTAAATTTCTAATTGCCACTTAATAATTATAACAATATTTTTATTCCCACGTCATTAAAAAAAAAAAAGTAAGCTATAACTCCCCCACCCCACAAAAAACTGAAGTATGTTACTAAAATTAATTTTAGAAAATCACAATGTTAGGCAAATGACAGGTAGATACCTTTCTCTAATAAATTTTATTTCCAAGTAATAATTTAATTATATTTCTTTTTTTCCCCTACTTCCTTTTGTATCTATGCATGTCCCCTCTACGTGTAGTTAAAATGTCTACCATGGTTGAGACAAAAAGGCTAATGATGTTTGTGATATAAATAATCATCTTTTTTTAAGAGAGAATTTACTAAATTTTAATTTAAAATTAATGTTAAATAAAGTTCACATTTAAAAATAGTCTATCTAAAATTGGTTTTCGAAAGAATCTAAATGATTCAGAATAAATTATCTCCTTTTTTTTTTTTTTTTTTGAAAAAAAATCAGATATGGATCTTCAAAAGAAAACTCTTTTAGGAAGTGAATATGTAATTTAAAAGCAAATAAATGAGAATTATTGAAATCGGTCTACGCATTTGCCCGGTGTCCAGTCTACTTTAAGAAGTGAAGATTAAAACCGTTGGATCAGATCGCTCAAAATCCGACGGCTGAGGAAGAAACCCTAGCCAGCTATGCGCCAGGGGTTCTGCTATATATAGTCAGAGAGCTCCACCATTCTTTACCTCCGATTCCTTCCTCGTTCGCAATACTCGTCTCTTGATTCGGCGGTAGCTCCTTCAATCCGGCTTCTCGATTTTTCTTAGTCTGTTTCAGGTTTGATTCCATCTTTGCTTGATCGATAGTATTTGTATATGATTCATCTGTTCTTTATGCGTGCATGGCGTTTAATCCATCGTTGTATTACGGATTTGTTAGGATGGGTAGATCTATCTAGGTATTGACTTGTAAGAAGAGGATTTTGAAAATTATCGTCTACGATTTAGTTTGTGATACTTGTAATCGGTTGTTTTGGTCTAGGAGGATTTATTTTCTGTTTAGTGTTTGTTGAACGAGCTGAATGTTGTAGCGATTACGTAGAGGATATTATCTTCGTTGAATAATGTCAAGTTTGTGTGATATTTTAACTTTGTTGATGTGAACTTTCAGATGTTTTTTTTTGTAAGATTTGTGATTCTGGGGAGACGTCTTTTTTTAAAATGTTAAAGAGGAAATTCCATCGACAGTGTTTACGGTCTATGAACTAGATTAGGTTTATTTATGGATTTAATGGAAATTTATGGAGGAGATATCGTTTGATTTACCTATATAGAGGATATTGTTCGGTAAACTTATCGTTTGGTTTATCATTATTAACTTTTTCAGGTTACAAGTTTAAAATGGGTAAAGAGAAGGTTCACATTAACATTGTGGTCATTGGCCACGTCGACTCTGGGAAGTCTACCACCACCGGACACTTGATCTACAAGCTTGGTGGTATTGACAAGCGTGTCATTGAAAGGTTCGAGAAGGAAGCTGCTGAGATGAACAAGAGGTCCTTCAAGTATGCCTGGGTGTTGGACAAGCTCAAGGCTGAGCGTGAGCGTGGTATTACCATCGATATTGCCTTGTGGAAGTTCGAGACCACCAAATACTACTGCACTGTTATCGATGCCCCTGGACATCGTGATTTCATCAAGAACATGATTACTGGTACCTCACAGGCTGATTGTGCCGTTCTCATTATTGACTCCACCACTGGTGGTTTTGAAGCTGGTATTTCTAAGGATGGTCAAACCCGTGAGCATGCTTTGCTTGCGTTTACTCTTGGTGTCAAGCAGATGATCTGCTGCTGCAACAAGGTAAGATTTCTGCTTCACATATATGGTAATTTTGATCATGTTAATTTACCTTGGATGTCTTGTAGTTTTCATTTGAACCTGATTTCTGCTTTTATTTACCCTTTGTAGATGGATGCCACCACCCCTAAGTACTCAAAGGCAAGGTACGATGAAATTGTCAAGGAAGTGTCTTCCTACCTCAAGAAGGTGGGTTACAACCCTGACAAAATCCCATTCGTCCCCATCTCTGGTTTCGAAGGAGACAACATGATTGAGAGGTCAACCAACCTTGACTGGTACAAAGGCCCAACCCTCCTTGATGCTCTTGATTTGATCCAGGAGCCCAAGAGGCCCTCAGACAAGCCACTCCGTCTTCCACTTCAGGATGTTTACAAGATTGGTGGTATTGGAACTGTCCCTGTCGGACGAGTTGAGACTGGTGTCCTCAAGCCTGGAATGGTCGTCACTTTTGGCCCTACTGGATTGACCACTGAAGTTAAGTCTGTTGAGATGCACCATGAATCTCTCCCAGAGGCCCTTCCAGGTGACAATGTGGGATTCAACGTGAAGAATGTTGCCGTCAAGGATCTTAAGCGTGGTTTTGTTGCTTCCAACTCAAAGGATGACCCTGCCAAGGAGGCTGCCAACTTCACTTCTCAGGTCATCATCATGAACCACCCAGGGCAGATTGGTAATGGCTATGCTCCAGTGCTCGATTGCCACACCTCTCACATTGCCGTGAAGTTTGCTGAGATTCTGACCAAGATTGACAGGCGTTCTGGTAAGGAACTTGAGAAGGAGCCCAAGTTCTTAAAGAATGGTGATGCAGGTATGATTAAGATGATTCCCACCAAGCCCATGGTGGTGGAAACTTTCTCTGCATACCCTCCTCTTGGACGATTTGCCGTGAGGGACATGAGACAGACCGTCGCTGTCGGTGTCATCAAATCCGTTGAGAAGAAGGATCCAAGTGGTGCCAAGGTTACCAAGTCTGCGGTGAAGAAGGGTGGAAAGTGAACCGTGCTTGCAAAACCTCGGACCTCTTTGTCTGAGGTTTACAAGTATAAATGTCAGAATAAAGAACTGGGTTTTCTTGGTGCTGCTTTGTTGAGTCTTTTAATTTACTATGGTGATTATAGTTGTTGGCGTTGGTTATTAGGTACCCGGTCTCAGAATTGGGTGCTTGATAGACGGTGGCGCAGCTATATCTTATAGTCTCTATTTTTGTGTTGTTTGTTTGGTCTTCTGCTTTCCTGGTCCTGTTGGAGTTCGAGGTGCTTTGGTTCGTCAAAAGTGGCTCAAAAGTTTTCGTTTTCTTTGTTTCTGCGGGGATACTACATGTTATTGTTATTAAAGACTAATGTCGTTGCTTATTTTCACCACAATTAATTTACTGCTTTTTGAAATTTCCTCCATTTAATTCTGCTGCTCTTTTGGTCCTAAAATGGTTAAAGTTTTGATCAAACCTTAGATTTTTGGAACCCATAATAAGTGGGCTACGTCACATATTTCGGCCCAGAAAGGGAGAGATAATTTGGATCTCAGTGTGTGAGGAAAAAAAACAAGTCAAACTTTCTTATACTACGAATTAATGTTCGAAATTAATGGGAATGAAAGCCTCTTTTTTAACTCAACGGCATGTGAAACGTGGTCTCGTTTTGTTCAGACATTTCACTTACTTTCCTATCCTCTCTCCCCGTCCTTCTCTCACTTCTTTTCCTTTATGATTTATTTATATTTTTGCTTTGGACTCGTTACATCTCCAAGTAGAATCCACTAGATGACAAACAAGCTCTTGGTTTTTGCAAAAATTCCATCCATAACATATCAAATTATCGACCAAAACCACCCATTTTGTTTCTCTTCTTCATTCGAGTGGAAAACTACACGAACAACCCCAACTCCAAAAAAGGAAAAAAAGAAATACATTCAACCAGTTGAAATGAGAACAATACATAGAACCCAGATCAGAATCGACAAAATATGAAAAGACAGATCCAAACCCAACTTTAAAAAGAAACAACATCCAGTTTATAGCCAGAAAGTTGTGGTTCTTGTCTGGATCATAGACGGACGCCATTTTCCTAAACTAAGCGGCTTTTGCAGCACAAGTTAAGTTGGTTTCACACAAATCATCAAGATCTCCATCGATCTCTCCATCTCCAATCGCTTCGAACAACCTCTCTTCGATGTTTCTGGTGAAGCCAATTTCTCGATCGGCTCTTGATCTTTGCCTTCGCATGGCTTCCCTTCTGCGATCATGATCTGCCATCCTACCAAAAAGAAAACATCACACTTCAAACACAGAGGTACATACATAATTAATAGACTGTACTCGCAGAGAGAAAAAAAAAAGGTTTAAAGAAACATACTCAGTAGAGAGAGAAGGATGAGAGAGACTGAACCCCGAAAGACAGAGAGGAAGACCATGAGAACCGAACTTGGACTGCATTTCTCTCGACAGGAAGAAGAAGAACTCTGATTTTCGTTTGTTTGATGGGAGAAGATCAGGAGAGGAAAAAAAAAACACAAACTAAAGCATGGGTTTTTGTTTTCTTTTTGGTTTTGGGCCCTTTTTTTGGGGATTGTGGGCGCCTTGGTGCGAGATAAAAGAGTTTGTGAGACTTCGCTCTCAATTCCAATCAACATGTCTGAAAAGAAAACAAAGAAAGGTTCATTTCAAAAAATAAAATTAAAAAATCCTAAACTTGTACCATAAACTTTTAATTTTATCAAATTAGACTCAACTTAAACTGTTAATTCACCCACTAATTTTAATACTCTTGGCCTCGTTTGTTTCACTGATTTTGAAATGAGTTTTGACAATGGTATAAAAAGTCAATGTTTGTTTCATTGATCTTTATTTTTTAAAACTCAAGTAATTATTATCTATGGATAAAAATAACCATGAACCATGAGATTTTATTATCCATGTAGGAGATGAGTTTTTTTTTATTTGGGACTTTTTTCCTTAGAAAATGGAGAAGAGAGAAGAGAGAGAAAAGTAATAATTAAACTCCCAAATATTAGTTATCATTCATATCCAAACACACATGCATGAGTTATTTTTATTTATGAGTAATAATTACTTGAGTTTTTAACTCCCAAATATTTTATATTTGCAATCCAAACGGGTCCTTAAGGGTGAAAAGAGGGCATTTAAAAACCAACAGCCTGGCGCTGTAATTAAGTGGCCAATGCCAGAGTAATTATTGAAGCAACGCCGAAATGCGTGCAACCAAAATTAAAAAATAAACTAATAATAATAAAATAAAGGCAAAAAATCAATTTTAACTCTAAACTTGACAAGTCTATCCATTTTAATCATGAACTTTTAATTCATCAATTTTAACCTTAAACTTGTCATATTGTATCAATTTTAACCCTTAACTTTCAATTGCATCAATTTTAACCTCAAACTTGGCAAATTGTATCAGTTTTAACCCTAAACTTTCAATTTCATCAATTTTAACCTCAAACTTGAATAAGTGTATCAATTTTACACCCTCGGTTAAGTTTTTGTTTCAATCACTAGTAGAAAGGTTTTTCACATATGCCCAAAGCCACTTGTTGCTCTATGATATGTATTTGTTTGTTATTTTTTAAAAATATTTACTAAAAAAATAATTAAATCATTCCAATCGGGTCACCACCATCTTGAAAACCACGAACTCGACTTTCCAAAGTAGGACCCACACAAAAACAAATTGATTCTTGTGTTCCCCTCACCTTTGGTGTCGATACCAGCGATGACGAGTGTGAAGAAGATCCAGACGGTGACATCATTGAAGGCGGCGATGACCATGGTGGTTTTTGATAAGTAACTCTCGAGAGTTAGATCTAACAACCTTGCTAACAAACAAGACCTTTAGATCTAAAACCCAAAAACCCCAAAATCAACATGGTTTCATCCCAAGGAAGAAGATAGAAACAAATTTACCTTGATGATCAATATCAAGAGTAGAGAACACTTGTTTCTAAACTCAAGATTCGAATCACTCCACAAGTAGTTTGATCAAAGCTACTTGAATGATCCTAGCATGCAAATCTAAACACAAGATACGCAAAGAAAGTTGCTCATGGCCTTTAGGCTCAAAAGGCTCAATTTCATTGAAACATCATCAAAACAACTCTATTCTAAAGAAAACAACATGGATAGCTATTTATAGCCTTCAAACTAACCCTAGAGTAACCTATAGTCAATTGAAGGGTTGTAACTCTCTTGCCCATCAATACCATGATGACCACTACCTAAATTGTAACCTAAAACATTGAAATAAAAACTTTAAAACTGAAAATTACATAAAAATAGTCTTAAATCCGAGAATTGATGTCTAACTAGCCAACCCTAATGTTTGTAACCTTCCAAGAGTAATTGAAGCTCCCCTTGAGTAGTTTGAAGTCCTAGTTCCATAAATGAAGCTTGTCTCATCTTTAATGAAGCATGAGTTGCACTTGAGTTCATTAAATGCAACTCCATTTTGTTGTCATCTTGGACAGCATATAGAATACAATCCCGACATCCATCTTGAAGTCCTTGTGGCATGATTAAGACACCTTGGTTCGTATCATCCTCCCATTCTTCAAGAGGATTCGTCCTCGAATCCAAAAGATCCTCTTGTAATGCAAACTTGAAATCATTTGCATCTCGTGTTCTTGCTCTCCTTGAGTTCTTCACTTTTGACCGTCGCCCATGAATGTATGTATAAGTGAAATAGGAGTGTTGCTTCTTACGTAGCCCTTTGGCATTGTACTTCCTACATGATTGGCTTTGGCTCACATTTGAAGGTGGCTTTGAATCTTGCTTTGCAATAGGCATTTTAAAAGAATTCAATAGAAAAAGTAGGTACACTTGGTTTAAGTGCACCCGTTAGAAAGCAAGTCCTTTCGATTACAAGTTCTTGAATTTGTCGTTTTGAATACAAAACAGTGTTCTCCTCACATACTCTAATAACCGAATCCTCTTTCTCTTTAACCTCTATACAAGTCTCAAATGTTTCTTTCTTACTCTCTTTCTCCTTTTCACCTTTCTCACTTTTTGTGTCTAATGGACATAGATCAACATATACTTGCACACTTTCTTTGTTGGTCGCCATGTCATCCATAACACCATCATCATTTGAAACGTCGTCTTGAGGCATGGGACAATCTTCGTCTTTTTGAACAGATTGTGCAATTTGTCTCTCCATTGCTTGGTCCCGCAAGTTTAACTCTTGACATAATTCAGACATGTATTTCATGGATCGATGCATTTCAACCAAATTTTCTTGAAAAACCTTCCAAAATGGATCAACATTGACGTGGTTCTCACAACGTCTTTGTGCTTGATGAAACATGGATTTGGTTGAACTTCTTTTGTAATACATGTTGCAAAAAGAATGCAAAGTGACAAGAAAGTAACCTTTCCTCACGTTCTTATGTGTTGTCACTCAAAGACAAACACACTCTCATCAAACTCTCAAACTCACTCGGATGAGCCAATGAGCAAAGTTTGCAATCAAGTGATAGATAACACACTTAGAACACAATTCAAATAGCTTGAATATGAAATAAAACAAATATCAAATAAGAAACAAGTTAAGAAAGAAATCAAAGGACAGAATTGTAACTCTTCACAAATAAATATCCAAAGGCTAAAATGAAGAAGTATGGAGTTTTAATCAGCCTTTACAACACAAATGAGTTACACTTATTAGAATAAATCATGGCATTGAACACCAAATGTCTGGAAATTGAATGTGCAAAAACTGTAACCACCAAATTTATGACAATTGGCTGTTTTATTTCATAACATTCAATGTGTAACTGAAGCCAATAAATGCCACAATGGTCAGATCATAACACAAATGAGAGTTTATTCATCAGCAAATTTAGATCTAACAAACATTTGAAGTGAAGAACAATAACAACTACAGAAATTTTACAATCTTGATTTTCTCGATTTTCCAGAACATATTATCAAAATAAAGACTTTTAACCCTTATGTAAGACGAATTCGAAGAACTTATAAAAGAAAAGGTTGTAGATCAGACCGAGATCTTTAACATTACAGAAGAGGACAACACGAAACGAAAAATGGAAATGACACTTTTTTTTAAGTTTTATATGATAGACAGAATGTGACGAGATGAAGAAAAAGGAATAAATTTCAGAATGAAATCAAAGGAAAGAACAGAAACAACGAAAACATATATCCGATCTAGAACCTAAAGCTCTGATACCAAAATGATAAGTATCAAAGTAGCTCTGATACCAAAATGATAAGTAACTCCTGAGAGTTAAATCTAACAACCTTGTTGAGGGAACAAGACCTTTAGATCTAATACCCAAAAACCCCAAAATCAAGATGATTTCATCCCAAGGAAGAAGATAGAAACGGATTTACCTTGATGATCAATATCAAGAGTAGAGAAAACATGTTTCTAAACTCAAGATTCGAATCACTCCACAAGTAGTTTGATCAAAGCTACTTGAATGATCCTAAGCATGCGATCTAAACTACATAGAATTGCAAAGAAACATAGCTCTAGGCTATAATAAACCTCAAAGGTTCATTTTCATTACATCTCCAAAATCTCTCCCTTGCAAATGAGTTAGTCTAGGCTATATATAGACTTCAAATAAACCCTAAAAGTAACCTATTGTCAACTTAAGAGTTGTAACTTCCAAGTACATGAATGTCATAACAACCACTAACTCAAAAGTAACCTAAAACACATAAATGAAAGGTTTAAAACTGAAATTACATCAAATTGAGCCATAAATCCGAGATTCAAGTCCATTGGTTAGTCTTGAAAGTATTTGTAACCTATCATGCATAAATGAAGCCTCACTTGAAGTCTCTTGGAGCCCTTGTTGCATAAATGAAGCTTAACTTGTCTTTGATGAAGCATGAGTTGCACTTGAGTTCATTAAATGCATCTTGAGCACGTCATAAATGAAACTTGACTTCGTTTAATTCAACTTCATTTTGAAGCTTTTTCTTTAGTCTTGAATATCATGGTAGGATTCATATCAGTTTTGTCGACTTCAGTGGTGAGGAGTTTGAGCTCGACTAAATGTGGGAGAGAGCAGGGAAGGCGATGGTGGACAGAGTGATGTCTTATGAGCACAATGCATTGGTCGTAGCCGAGCCTTGTCAGCTCCATCGACAACCTTATAGAAGATTAAAGTGACATCGATGTTGGAGAGGAAGTGGACAAAGATTCTGAAGAGGGCAATTCCCAATGCCCTACGTTCGTTGTGACAAATGGAGGACAAATCGAGCTTGAGACCGACAAGAAATTTAAAACAAAATCAATATTGGCAACCGATCCAAAAATGAGAATACTCTATTGAGAAAAAAATATGGTGCAAATAAGTTTTGTTTCTACTAAAAGTTGATGGATCAAGTAGAATCATGCCTTAAAATTAAAAAATCCATCAATTAATGAAATGAAAAGAGCAACAAAATCAGATAAGATAAAAAGTAAAAAAAAAAAATCATGCACTGAAATCGAAAAACATTATGGCGAGTCTACTCCAATTTTCTTCAACAATTTTTTTTTTAAATAACAAAGGCGTATTTGTTATAGAGCAACATATGGCTTTAGACATGTGTAGGAAATCTTTCTAATAAGGATTGAAACGGAAACTTAACCGAGTGTGTAAATTGATACATTTATTCAAGTTTGAGGTTAAAAATGATTAAATTGAAAGTTCATGGTTAAAATTGATACAATATTCCAAATTTGAGGTTTAAATTTATGAAATTGAAAGTTTAAGTTTAAAATTGATACAACCTACCAAATTACCAAGTTTTGAGTCAAAAATGATTTTTTTCCTAAAATAAAACACAATTAAAACAAAAAATGCAAGGCACCCATTATATGATAACATGATATTTATGTAACTTGTCCTTTCTGATGTCCCATCATTTACGTCTTATTAATTCCATTGTTTAGTACTTTCTATCCATTGGTTTGAACTTGAAGTTTACTTTTTACTTTCTTTTGTTTTGGAGAATTTAATATTTAATATTTCATTTTGAATGAATTTGGCTTATCGTTAAAAAGTAAGTTTCTACATATCTAGTACTTTTATTCTAGACTAAATAAGTTCGTAAACTTATCACCACTCTACCTATTCAATCTCTATATTTTAAAATGTCTCAAGCAAATCTTTGAACTTTCGGTTATGTGTCCAATAGGTAATTACAGTTAGTCTTATTCGTCTAATGCTTATGTGGCATGCCAATTCTATTATTTTAAAACTACATGACAAATTGATTTCAAGCAAGTTTAAACATTATAATGCAAACGTTAAACCAGTAGAGAGTTGATGACAAGTATCTAATAGATGAAAATTGAAAGTTAAAGGATCTATTAGATTTTTAAAAAAAAATACATGGATTGAATAGACACAACCTTGTAGGCTTAAGAGATTTCACAACTTTAAAAACTTAAAGAAGTTATTAGAAACTTTTTAAAGTAGAAGGACTACAAGTTTAGGACCAAACATATAATTTTTTATTTATTTTTCTAACCTAGTTTGATGCCTATTTCATTACTTTATGCCTCATATTCTACTCTAATATTGTTTTGGATCACTCTCATTCAAATGCTAAGTGGGTACAAATTTTCATCTTTTCATTCTTTTCACCATGCAATTGACTCAAAAGTTGATAGAGTTATAGTAAATATTATTCTCAATTCTAGTCAATCTTTAGTCTGAAATGTAATTTCCAAAGATATCTATGCTTTTCTTTTAAAGTTTGGTCTTTCTAAGTTATATCCGAGAGTTGGACTTCATACATTTTTCTTTCCATATTCCTTTCTATTTGGAGTTTATTTCATAAGATCTCAACTAAATTAACATGGCACAGTCATAGATTTTTCTTCCTTTCTTGTGGATTTTTGTGAGAATCAACATTTGTAAAGTACTTTCATTTGAGTTTTGATGCATTGATTAAATTTTCTATATGTACCTCTGTATTTTTATGATATTTTGGAATGTAACATCTAATAATAATTCACAGGATGAGATCATTTGGAGTTTGGATCCCAAGGGTTTCTTCTCGGTCAAAAGTGCTTACCATTTAGCTTCTCAATGTTCAGAAAAGAAGAAGCCTCTGTTAGTAGAACTAAAGAACTCTAAATCAATAAATTTTAACTTACAGATCAATTTCCCATGTCAAATTCAAGAGAACTAAACTTCAAAAGTGGAAGCAAAAATATACATGTATCCATTGTTGAAAGCTGCTAAAATAGGTATGATCTTCCAAGTCTAGATAGATCACGTTTTTACTTCTTATGTCTTATTTCCTTAGTTTCTCCTCATTTTATAGGAAGAGAAGAAGTAATTCTCTTCTCTCTGATGGGGATGAAAGAAAAGAAACTTACATGAAATAAATCTATCTGACGTTGGGGACCATAATTATTTTGTAACCAACTATTAAATTAAATCAAGGAAAAAATGATTAGTTGGTTAATTATATAAGCTACTTTCACTTCTAATTTGGCCCCTCATCAAATTAGAAATAAAGTAATAATACCTACATATTTTACCTATGGCTAATTTATAAATACTCCTTTATAAACATTTTCATAAGTAGATCACTTCTCTTGGGTTTAATCAAAATAGCAAAAGAACACATTAAATAATTACACATGTGGTCCCATATTATAGAAATTTCCAACAGCCTCCTCCTCTGATATGCATTCTAATAAAAACAGGTGGAATGGGTTATGATTCAAGCAATCTCAAAAATGAAAATATGTTCATGGAAAATCATAAACTATGTCATTCCTACTAGGAGCAATATTAAGAAAAAAGCTATTGATACTAACGGCCAATGCTTATTGTGCAGGAAAAAGGAAGAGACAACAGTATTGAGGATCCCACATTAAAAAGATAGGGAGACCTCACATTCTTAATAAGATACATGGGCTACTCCTTTTATTGCCAATTGATTTTGAGATGAAACCTCATGTAATCTAATAAACAGAGCACTTATTTTGGGAATGCAAGTTCTCCAGGGAGCTCTAGACTTAATTCATTCCTCTCTCACTTAATTTGTTTGCCATTTGCGGTCAGGGTGGAAGGCTTTAACCTATTGGGATTGGATGTTTGATTCTCTATCGGAGGAAAATCTTGACAAACCTATTATCATCCTATGGAGCACATGGACATATAGGAACCAAATTCAGTCAAGCACCGAAGCGGACAACAGAGCTGACCATTCTCTTCTCCACAGATGGATTATCAAATATGTGAAATTGTTTTCGAAAGGGAATTTCATCTGTGGCATTTAAAGATCGGAGAGCCATCCGAGACAGGAAGTATGGAGCTCCCCCTAGCAATCACTAGAAACTAAACACAGACGCCTCTTGGAGCTATTCTAAAGGTGTCGGAGGATTGGGGTGGATTGTTCGTGACTCTGTTGGATCTCCAACTAGAAGCAAAGGCAATTTGGGAGGGTCTGAATTTTATTAAGTTGCATATCTCGAAGCCCCTCCCCTCAATCATCATCGAATCAGATTCTGCAGAAGTGATCCATTTATTAAAAGGTGAAAGAGACTTTACCGAAGTTAAAAGCGTTGTTGATGCAATTGAATTCTTGGCATCTGAAATTGGTGAGGTTGCCTTCAAGAAGTGTCCAAGAAGTCAAAATCAAGCTGCCCATGAGTTGGCGCAGTCGGTTTACACCTTGGATGTTCTTCAGTTTTCTAATCGGGAAGAAGAAGGTCTTTATGGGTTTGTAACAATCTGGCGGTGGGGACCCCTTTGTTTAATGTGTCCCGAGTGGTGGTGGTGTTTGGTGGCTTTGTTTGGTTTCAAAATAATAATAATAATAATAATTCATATGCTGCCAATAAAATAGAAAAAATCCCTAGTAACAAATGCTCTGAACTTTCTATTTTCGAGGTAGAAAATGACAAAAAAACAAAAGGCAAAAAAATATCTTCAGTCTTCAGATCACCTTTCTTTTGCCATTCAAAATGAAGGGCAAAACAAAAACAAAAAAACAAAACAGAACAAAGACTTGAAAATAGATACATTTTGTGAACTTTTTTTCACCACTAGAACAAGAAAACATAAACACCAACAACAGCAAATGTAAATTTCAAGCTTTGAATTTAAAGAGGTAATAAAATAAAAAATTGTCTTGAAGTTGTCCTTGTGCTGACGTACGAGGACTGACCTCAAACATGATAATGTAAATGTCATAGATAACCAAACTTCTAGCTGCCTTTAAAGATATATCAAATCACAACCACAAAAAAGAAACAGACTTTACAAGAAGAATGAATTAAGTTGACTTTTCTTGCTCCAAATAATGCATTTCAACAATTAAATATGCATCAAACATTAAAAGATGCAGCTGGATCCAATCTGGGTGGAAGGAGAAGCTTTTCTCTATACAATATAGAAGCCAAGAAAGGTCTGCAACAAAAGCAATATTGGAAGGTTTACTTCGCAGGGGAGATGGCGCTGTCACCCGTTCTTGTTTGGGGTTCTAGTGTCAGCATCATATCCTCTGCGTAGCAAACCAGACGATTTGAAAATAGAACGAGAAGAAGGTCTTCATTCTATCGTTTCAGTTCATGTTGTTCTCTTGTTTGAGGTACTAAAGAGTTCATAGTGTTTGTTAGCAGAATGTTGAAAAAATCTATTAGCTTAGATTCCGTTTGATAACAATTTGGTTTTTGATTTTTGATTTTTGAAAATTAAACCTATAAATACAACTTCCACCTATAGGTTTTTTTTGTTTTGTTATCCACTTTTTACCTGTATTTTCAAAAACCAACCCAAGTTTTGAAAACTAAAAAAAAATAGTTTTCAAAAACTTGTTTTTGTTTTTGAAATTTAGCTAAGAATTCAAATGTTTTCTTAAGAAAGATGAAAGTTGCCATAGAGAATTGTAGAGAAATGATGAGAAAACAAGCACAATTTTCAAAAACAAAAAATCAAATGACTATCAAAGAGGGGGTTAAACTTTTGGTTTAGTGTTAATTTAGTATTGTATCATACAATAAATTTGAGGCTAGGTTCTTACAATGTAATTTACTTCTTATTTATATAGTAGTTTAGGAATTGGAGTGATATTGATATCCAAATTCATATGATAGTGAAGATGTTAAAAGTATGGTTAAGTCTAGAAGAGTGCATGGAATGATTTTGTGCTTTAGAAACTTTAGATCACTTGCAGAAGTGAAGGCAAACTTGAATGATAATAGTATGGTTGAGGAATGGCATGGGTGTTTTTGTTCTGTGCTAGTTCTTAAAGCAATTAATATATTTTGACATGGGGTGAAGATGTGAAAGGATTTGAATTGAGAACAAAGTGATTTTGTGTTGATTGAAATGGGTGAGGGGACTAGCAAATTCAAAATATCCATAGACTTTTGTCGATTAAAATGTTCCATGACAAAAATTAGTTGGTGTAAATAAACTGTCCATGTTCAAAAGAATGTATGACTTTGAAATGAAGTTAATGAAGTTCGTTTTACTCATGTTCATTATTTTGCTACGGAGAGACGACATTGAACCATCTTGTTCATTACTTTGCTTAATATAGAGTTCATGTTTTCTATAATAACGAGTTTCAAAAACTATTACCCCCTGATTGGAACCCTCAGATTTGGAAGGATTTGAAATCAAAACACTTTCAGAGTTTGGTTAGAATAACAAAATAGGATTTGAAATCCTGTTCCAATATAAGTCGAATTTGGCAAGATTTTAAATGAAATATAATCTCATTCCAATTTTACCCTGCCGTTAGGATTGAGAGATGAGAGGATTGTGGAAGATTGAATGTAGACCTTGCAACTTAAGAATGCAAAAAGGTGCCAGCGGAGAGGTACTGTAGCCTCTAGAGAGGAAGATAGGGAGAAGAAGGAAAATGGGGAAGGGGAAAATTTGTGTGGCTGGGTAAAAAGAAGGGAAAAGGAATAGGGTTAGGCTTTTGTAATTATTTAATTAATTATTTATTCTTTTTTTAAACACACATATAATAAATATATGGAAAAAGAATAGGGAGGTGTATTGTTAAATGCATGACAAATGGAGAACTCAAAAAAAAAATGACAAATGAAGGAAGGTGTACAGTGTGTACTCTTAGTTTTTTTTAACATATATATAATTATAAGGGTATACTTGTAAAATTGTTATATTCTTTTCATTTCTTTTAAATATCCAAACAAAAAAGAAATTCTTGATTTAAAACCCATTAAATTTCCTGAGGTTCGAAACAAGATTAGGAATTTAAAATCATTTCTATTTTTAAAAATTTTGAAATTTAAGATCATTTTGTTTTAATTCCATTTGTTAGAACAATTTAGTATTAAATCTCATTGAACCAAACAAATAAAAGCAAAAATGTTAATGAATTTTGTATATTTCCGAAGATTGTTCAAATTTTATGATTAAAAGTATAAAATCAATGATGATAATAAATCAGATGAATCATTACTTGAGCATGTAAAAAGCATTAAGATTCTGAAAACAGGATTAAAAAAAGCCTTTTTCCCAAGAGAATTTGTCCATGTTTAAAAACGCTTTTTTTTTTTTTTTTTTTAAATGTTTAAAAATTCATTTCAAAGAGGCTCTAATTGTTACCATCTACATTGAAGATTGTGAAGGATTATCAGTCCACATTTGGAAAAAGTGGAGAAATTTAACGTCAAGTTGAACTATTTCTGGCAGCCAGAATATAAATCATGCAACTAAAATCCAGCAACTCTCCATTATAGCTGAAACCTTGCCATCATCCAGAAATTGTTGTTTTTAATTCTTGATGCTTCAGCTAATAATTTTATCACAATTTATTTCAGACCTTCAGCATAACATCTGAAACATATATTTAGTTTCAACTTTCAAATTCTTAAATCAAAGCTTCCCACAACAATCCAGATTGACTTTACTTCATTTGAATCAAAACATGCCAAGCAATTAAGTAGGCAGACTAATAATGAAAAAGCAACTGATTGTGATTATAAAAAAGTAAAGAAAATCAAATCAACATTCACTGGGTTGGATATAAACTGATAGTTCAAGTAGACATTCCATACAAATCCAAGTAAAAACAAGTATCTAAGACGCATCTAACTTTGATATGTCAATTGTTTCACATCTCTTGATCCGAACAGCGATTCACAGAAATGGAATCTGAGATAAACGAGGTAGCTTAAATCTACCACGACCCTTCAGCACCAGACGTTGGATTCTCAAAAGCAGAGTAGTTCCAGAATGTTTTCAAAGAGTAGGGTTGAGAGATTGTCACACCTTCTTCAGTTATTTTTGCTATCTGCAAATTCCAAATTTCAAGTGAGAATAACACCAGCCATTGAAGTCAATCAGTAAGAACACAGGTTCCAGAAATTAGAAAGGAGATGGTGGTGACTGGTGGATGTAGCTATAATCAGTGAACCAACATGGGATAGGTTGGGTTCGTAGATAGATATATATTTTTTTAAGAAAATGAACTTTCATTGAAAAAAATAAAAGAATAGCCTAGACTTTTTCGGAGGTCATATGCTTCTTACTAAGCTTCATTCTACAAGTATTCCTATTTGAATTAATTTTTGTACAAGGGCATACAAAAGACAAGACAACAAAAGGAATTCCAAAACTTACTACAAGAAGGGATTCCAATCCAAAAGAATTAAACCAAGCCAATAATTAAAAAAACATGATGGACGGACACCCATAAGGAAGTATCAAACCTAACAACCACCCAAACTTCCTTCCAAGATCTCTCCACCCCTCTAAAAATCCTACTATTCCTCTCCAGCCAAATACTCCACAACAGTAAAAAAACCAAGCATGTCACAGGGTTGGTCAAGTGATCATTAGGGACGAGATAAATAAAAAAATAAAGGAACTTGGAGAGAATAGGTTCAAATCCCACAGTGGCGAACTCTCTATGATATTAAAATCTTATGGGTGTTTCACAACCAAATGTTACAGTGTTGAATGGTTATCCAGTGAGACTAGCGGATATGCACATAAACCGGCTGGACACTCACAAATACATATAAAAATGAAAGTAATAAATGTAGCTCTAAAAAGATCCAAACCTGGAGCTTGTTGACAGCAGACCTATCACGGTATAAGAGTACCCTCATGCATTTCTCCAGCAATTTCACACCTTCTTCAAAAGTCAGGTTCTCATGCCACTCGTCACGAAGAATTGGTCGAGCAAGGTGGTTGCCAAAACCAGTAGTAACATGGTCATCTTCAAAATTTACACCTATCATATTAACCTGAATACAAATGGTAAACTGTTAGCTGATGAAGCATCTAAATTTAGAATAATTTGAATGAGTGAGAAGATAACCAAAGATCTACCGTGCCAAGATACTTTTGCCCATTCTTTATTCCACCAAGAACAAGTGAGTTCCAAAGTGGGTTGAACTTGTTCCGCCTGTTATACATCACTCGAGTCAAGTAGCTATGGATCTCCTTGGGCCCGAGAGCATTACCATCATCCCACATGTTGTCATACAAGCTGCACCATTCAATACAATAAGAGATTTCGCTCAACTTCTAAATCAAAATAGATCCACAATACACGCAACCGAATTTCAATCCAGAACACCATTCATTCCCAATGAACATATATAAAGAAGAGTGAGAGTAAAGCAAACCATCTTAGACTTACATGAGGTCGTCAAGATTTCGCAACAACTCCTGAAAATCACTAATTTCTCCACTTGCACCAAGTAGAGAATGTTTTCCAATAGCTTTGATTCGCTCCACACTCTTATATCGCAGTGTGGAACCATAGGAGCCTGTAGTTAAAACATAATATAAGTAATACAGACACAATTCCATCATGCTGACAATCTTCATCACTTCCAGAAGTGTTTTGCTATCAACAAATAAAAAATGATAAACATGCTGACAATCTTCATCAACTTTCTTTCAAAACATTGTTGAAAGACATAGACATAATAAAACGGACAGTTATTGGATGTTGAACCCAAAAAACGAAGAGGATTTTCCACTGACCTCCCAAATCGGCAACCATTAAAATCCCATCTTTGTATTTGATGGCAACCACTGATGTACCAGTCACATAGGGATACCTATTCAACAACAGAAGTTATAAATAAACATTTACCAGTTCAAATGTTCAGCCGATTCAAAAACCTAGACTTCGCCATTCATTCACCGCTCAACTCCAAATCCGAAAATCTTAGGTCTTTAAAACCCCAAAACTCACAACTCTAGAAAATAAAACTTATAGTCTAACCAAAAAGCATCCACAAACGCAAACAGAGAGAGAGAAAACGTACTGGGTTCTTTGAATTGGAGCTTCGGGGCAGAGAAGACCATGGTTCGCCTGGTTGGAATCAACGGGCTGCAGTGAAAAATTGGGAGATCGATAAATGTTAGAATCGGAATGTAAAGAAGAATAGGGAATTTGGGTTTGAACTGATGTACTTACATTCATATTCGGATCGATTAACTTTCAGCCAAATGGATTGAGAACAGAATCAATGTCGAGCGTCGCAGGGAGGCTTTGAGTCTTTCGACTGCTTTAGTAGAGCTCTTCTTTTCCCTTCGCTCAAGAAATGATTTTTCAGATCCTTCTCTTTTCCCCAGCTCTGGCCCTAAACGTCGTCGCTTTGAGCTTCTTTTTTTTTTTTTTCCTTTCAGAAATGTGAATTTCTTATTGTTAAGATGAAAAATAAAAAGAGATAAATAAATCTCATTTCAATTTTGCTTAATGTTCAAAATATGTATTTTAATTTCCAAAGTAATAAAAATCAACTTATTGTTATGTAATCACCTACCATTCGCCTCAACTAATTAATGTGTCTCAAATACATGTCTATATCAGCACATTAATACATATACTTGAAGTCACGATGTTTATCTACATTTTAAATGATAATGGAGCCAACTAAATATGTTAGTTTTATGAAGTTCATAGACTACATTAGATATTTTGAGAAGTTTTGGAGACCATAATTAGATTTAATATATATATATATATTTATTTATTTATTTATTTATATTTATATATATTTATCTGATGCTTGAAGTTTCAAATATTTTGTTTTAGCAATTAAACTTTGGGTTAAAAACAATTTTTACCTCTAGACTTTGTCAAATTGTATCAAATTTCACCGTGAACTTTCGAATTCATCAAATTAGATCTAGATTTAGACAAATGTTGCAATAGTTACCTTTTGTTTTATTTTTGTTGATTCATTCACTAATTCTAACCCAAAAAAAATGTAAAAGTCTATGTAAACTCAATAAAATTAAGCTTGACACAAAATTAAGTTTAATCAGGACAAAATTTAACTCATTAATTATGTTGCCAACTCACAAAATTTAAATCTAATGTCGCATTTATTTGAAATCCTATAAGTTATGTATCATATATATATTCTATAATTCATTTAACGCATATGAAAATATAGTTTTTTAACAATTTTTCGAACGAAAACTTATTAAATGATTAAATTACAACATTTACATAAGTTGAATGTACAATTTGACGAATTTAAAATTTTAGGATAAATTTTGATTCAACTTGACATGATTAGGGATAAAAATTGATTTTTTTCCCCCTTAAATTTTACATTTAAAAAATAGTTATCATCCTTATTGTTTATTTGTAAATTATTATATAAAAAACTTAACACGAACACATGTTTTTGTTCATTAAAAAAAAAAAAACCAAAATGGACCAACTTGAAATTTGGGAGATCAATGTAAGATTGATGTTAAGTTTTGACAAGTCTAGATGCATGTAACGTTTTTTTAGTTCGACAACTGGGTGAGAAATTCAAATTTCTAATCTCTTGATGTTTAGGTTGGTATAACTCATGTTTTAATTGGTAAATAGTCAAATAATGGATTTTTTTTTTTTTTAAAGATTATTCATGAATATATTTAGCAAACTTATCCTCTATGTAGGTTGTATTTAGTTGGTAGGTTTGTCATTTAAACAATAAATATATACTCTTTTTTTTTTTTACAATATGTGAGATGGGGGATTTGAACCTTTGACTTTTTAGTCAATGGTACATGTTTTATGCCAATTGAATTGTGCTCGTGTTGACAATAAATACTTATATGCAAGGTCCAAAAAAAAATTTATGTAGATGATATGATTTGTAAACTCAAACTTAATATAAGTAAACTCACATAATATCAAATAAGTTTTATTTAAGTGTACTTGTAATTTTTAGTTTTTTTAATATAGTATTACAGTCGTAAATTTAAAGATCCAAATCTTCCTCCTAAAGAAAAATTACTGATATATATATAACAAATTACTGGTGTTTTAAACTTCGAGTCATGTTAAGACTCATTATAATTTTTAGTTATACCAACACAATGCTGGCCTAAGAACTCCATAGAGTTAAACATAAATTTGAATTGCTAACTCAATCTAATTCTTTTAATCTCCCTTCATTTTGATAATATTGCTTTTATGGAGAATGTCATTAAATACCATTTTGGATCTATGTAGTTTGAGTAATATTTCATTTTAGTCTATATACTTTCAATGTCAAATTTTAGTTTATATACTTTCAAGAAATCTAAAAATTAGTCTTTGCTTGTCTAAAAATTATTGCATGGAAATTATTATTATTATTTAACCAATTTCGATAAAAAAATAATTTAAAATGACTCATTTTAAAATTTATTGAAAGTGTAAGACTAAATTTGGACATTTAAATACAAATACTAAAATAGAATGAAATCTAAAATGCATGAATCTAAATTATATTTTATTTATATAATCAAAATAGAATGTCATTTTGTTACAAACCGGTACATTATGGGTAAAATTGGACCACCAAGACAGGCTAAGAAATAGGCTACAATCAACGGCAAAACAGAAAAATAAGGCCAATACGAAATCAAAATAGACGCAAACTGAACAGAAATCGGCCTAGGACACGATAAGAAGAAGAAACGATCGAGGCCGACCACATGGCAAGGCCATCCTCGAGCCTTGCCTTGGTTCGTCTTGGCCCATGTACCCTCGATCTAGTTTGACCCAATCCCTTTGTTCCAAATTAATTGTAGAAACTCCCAAAAAAATCCTAGGGAGGAGTTATTTAAACTCTATCTTGAGAAGGGAGAGAGGTAAACTAATCTTCACACTAATTCCAGCCACTTAAACTCTTATAGAACTCTCAATTCTCTTTAAACTCTTTTTGATTTAAGCATCGAAGCATATGTGCTCTATACCATACTGGTGTCCAAGTTTTTTTTGTCTTGCAGGTCGCGTTGTTCCCCCAAATTACAAATTTACCGTCGTTGTCACATGGAGGTCAAGTGAGATTTTTCCTATCCAAAATTTGGCAACAACACTATAGAATGTCGTTCAAAATATCATATACAGTTTCAAATAAAAATGTTCATATATATATATCTTTAGATTAAAAAAGAAAATTATTTACAAAAATAAACATAGTTGAATAATGATTAACTTAGACTCTCCACCAAGAGTTTTGAATTTTTTGAACTAAATGTGTTCAAAACTTCAAACTCACAAAAGGAAAAAAAAAAAAAAACAAAAGAAAACTATTTTATTAATATAAAAAGAAAATGATTAGGTGAAATGATGCTGACTCATATGTCATATCCAATCCTATCGAAAGTGGTTTAAGTACACATATGCTGTGGTCGTTACTAGCAGAGCTCGGATGGCTTCTTGTTACCCAATTGGATAATAGTGAATTTAGTCTCATTTTAGCTAATGAAATGTTGCCACGTAACTACATTTTGTTTCCCCTCAAAACGAATCGTCGAGAACTTCCGGCCTATTTACGGAACTCCCTCCTAGTTTCACTATTTATAAAAAACGGCACACTATTGCTTAAGTCTTTCAAACTCTGCCCCTTCTGTCTTCCGGTTGTTCTTCTGTTTCTTCTTCGAGCCAATTTCCTGTAAACAAGATGCAGAGACTATTTGCTGCAAGGACTGCATACGCTTCGATTTTTAGGAAACAGAGACATTCTGCTTCTTTCTCTTCTGCTCTGCTTTTTGACGATACTCAACTACAGGTCTCTCTCTCTTGTTTGATGATGATGATGAGCTTTCAGTATAATTTTAAAGGAAGCTATTGATTTCGTTGTCGATGGCTTTCTATTTTGGATTTTTATCCTTTAACTTAGTTTGGAGAATCTTCATTGTAGCTGTGATTAGTTTGTGATGTGAATTTTATGACTATGAAGCCCGAATTGAGAATTGTTAGTTTTATTTGTGGATGGCCTGTTTTAGATCGTTTTTGGTTAAATATTCTGTCCAACCCAGTTGGCATCAGTAAAATGATAAAGCTTATAGAATGGTATAAATGTTTGTTTTTAATTTTCTAAAAGAATTGATTAAATTAATTGCAGTTCAAAGAAAGTGTTAAACAATTTGCTCAAGATAACATTGCTCCCCATGCTGCAAAAATTGATCAAATGAACTCTTTTCCGCAGGTCAGTTGGAAGTCTCTCTGTCTAGATATCCACTCCATATGTTTTTTCTTTCCTTTTTTAATTTACAAATGTGAGTTGCTTTATGATTTGGATAAAATGTACCTTATTGTAGGATGTTAACTTATGGAAGCTCATGGGGGACTTCAATCTCCACGGAATTACTGCACCAGGTAGACCGTTAGACATTCTTTTTTGTGCTTCCCTCATTCCCCGTTATTTGGAGCCATTCACTGCCTTAAACAATTATATTCACATTCTCTTTAAGTTTTTCTCCATAAAATATTATTTAATTATGCTCTTATTGTACATTATGGGTATCCTCATAGAGGTAAATTTAATTGAGATATTTGATACATAGTAAATGCCTCCTTAAATTAGATGAATATTTAGATGGTTTTATATATTTTGCTACTGCATTGTTTTTCTCATTCTTCCAAGATATTTCAAAACTAAACTATTGGTTGTCTTTTAGGGGAATATGGAGGGCTTGGTCTTGGTTACTTATATCACTGTATAGCAATGGAAGAAATAAGTCGTGCTTCTGGGTCAGTTGCCCTCTCCTTTGGTGCACATTCTAACCTGTGCATCAATCAGCTGGTAAAGTGAAGTATGATTACATATTATGTTAGCGATAACATAGTATGATTATATGTTGTAGTGAAATCATTAAGTATACGGACTACATAGGTTATTTCAAACATGTATTTGTTGATTTTTCAGGTGAGGAATGGAAGCCCAGCTCAAAAAGAGAAGTACTTGCCTAAGGTTTTATGCCTTTCTGCCTACTTTTCTCCTATCGTAACGTTCATTTTATAATGATTTCGTACTGCATATAAAAATGTTATGCTCACTTCATTTTCTGCTATCCATATGGAATTATCACGCGAGAAAATTTCTGGTTTTTTCATTTGCAATATAGTTGTTGAAGTAAATTTTGTCATTTCTTAACGATTAATTTTTACTGAAGAAAAAGTAGTGAAATCTGTCTTTCTTGCATTCTTATTCTCTATTGTAACATTGCT
Source organism: Trichosanthes truncata (assembly GCA_033996785.1). Lineage (NCBI taxonomy): Eukaryota > Viridiplantae > Streptophyta > Magnoliopsida > Cucurbitales > Cucurbitaceae > Trichosanthes > Trichosanthes truncata. The sequence goes on along the minus strand of JAWPNB010000008.1, from coordinate 20,081,109 downwards.
CCTTTCATTTCGATTAAAGTAATTCTTTTTGGCTACTAACTTAGCTATATCTTTGTTAATAAGCTTATTAGTGGGGAGCATGTAGGAGCTCTTGCAATGAGTGAACCCAATGGTAACTTCGATGAACTTTTGTTTTTCATGTATGCATATAAAGGGAGATCTTTTTAAGAACTAAGAATATTTTTCACCCTTGGATGATGCATTTCCTATTTTCAGCTGGGTCGGATGTTGTGAGCATGAAATGCAAAGCTGACCGGGTGACCGGTGGATACATCATTAATGGAAACAAGATGTGGTGTACTAATGGTCCTACAGCTCAAACATTGGTATTTTCCGTTGCAAATTTTCTAAGCATGTTAAAAAAAATTTCCCCTTTATTTCTGGCTAATGATTTTGTGGCCTAAGAAAAGAGGTAACAGTAGATAATATATCATTTATAGCTGTAGAATATTAAAAACAAAATTCTAAAGAAAAATCTTTACAACCACTGAAATGGTTAGTCATGTTGGGTCTGATATTACCTAAACTTTTTCTTTGTAGTTATTTGGTGAAAACTTTTCTTTTTCTGAATTCAAGGGTCTATCATGAACAACCTTGAACTTGTTCACTTTCATGTTATACATATTTTGAATGTATTTGGCTTATATGGAAAAATCTTATGTACTTTTTTTAATTCAGCCCCACTTGAACCTGATGTTGATATTTCCTTGACATGTAACTTAAAGGATTTGAAGTACAAGTTTTCATTTGAAGGATGAGATAAAGGGTGAACCTCTGTATAGATAATTGCCGAAGGTTCAGTAAATGATGCTACACAATTTTGTAGCTTCTTGTCATGTGAAGGATGAGATAAAACCTTTTTTTGATCTGTCATACACTTGTTCAAAAGCGCGTCTTAAGCTTAATTTTTTGTTATTATAGTATGTTAGTGTAAAAGTTATAAAAGAAAGGGAGATAATATTTTCTTTCTATTATAATGAGAAGTTAGGGTTTCTTAAATAGAAGAAACACCAATATACAAATAAGGAAATAAATTTCCAGCAATATAATACATTAAATACAAATATACTAATTAACCAAAAAAGGAGAATAATCAGAAATAACCAACACTCCCCCTCAAGCTGGTTTGAAGATATCTTCCATTGCCAGCTTGTTAATCATCTTGTCAAACTGTAACTTAGGGAGCCCCTTGTTAATACATCAACAATTTTCTCTGTAGTAGGAAGGTAGGTAATGCAGATTACTCCTGCATCAATCTTCTCCTTTATAAAATGTTTATCAACCTCGATATGTTTTGTCCTATCATGAAGGACTGGATTATGAGCAATGGAAATCGCCGCCTTGTTGTCACAATAAATACGTATAGGTGTCTTCTGAGAGGTCTTCAATTCTTCCAACAATCTCTTTATCCATATGCCTTCACAAATATCATGGGCCAAGGCCTTAAATTCAACTTCAGCATTACTTCTGGCTACTACACTATGTTTTTTGCTTCGCCAGGTAACTAGGTTTCCTCCAACGAAGGAACAGTAACCAGAAGTAGATCTTCTATCAGTGGTGCTGCCTGCCCAATCAGCATCAGTGTAAACTTCAACATGCAGATGATCATGTTTCTTGAACAATATCCCTTTTCTTGGAGTACCTTTTAGGTATCTTAGAATTCTATAGATTGCTTCAAAGTGAGTCGGTCCAGGGGCATGCATAAACTGACTTACCATACTGATTGCAAAAGCAATGTCAGGGCATGTGTGTGACAAGTAAATAAGTCTTCCCACAAGCCTATGATATTTTTCTCTGTCTTTTACCTCTTTTTCTGTTGTTAAATTAGGCTCAATGGGGGTTTCTGCTGTCCTGCAACCCAGTAATCCTGTCTTTTCAAGTAAGTCAATAATATACTTCCTTTGATTGACAAGGATACCATTTTTCGACCTAGTAAATTCCATTCCTGGAAAATATTTCAAGACTCCGAGGTCTTTGATTTGAAATTCATTAGCTAGTTTTTTCTTCAAGGTAGTCAATCCTGCCTCGTCATTTCCTGTAAGGATAATGTCATCAACATAAACTATTAGAACGACAATCTTGCCATTTCCAGTATGTTTATAGAAAATGGTATGATCTGCTTGATTTTGGAGAAATTCATAGCTTGTGACTGCTTTGCCAAACCTTTCAAACCACACTCTAGGAGATTGTTTAAGGCCATATAAAGATTTCTTTAGTCTGCATACTTTATTAATCCCAAAATCTTCCTCAAAACCAGGAGGTAAGTTCATAAATACCTCTTCTTCAAGTTCCCTATTGAGAAAAGCATTCTTGACATCAAGTTGATAAAGAGGCCAATCTGCATTGACAACAATAGATAATAGAACTCTAACGAAGTTAATTTTAGCAACAGGAGCAAACGTTTCTTGATAATCAATTCCATAAGTCTGAGTGTAGCTTTTAGCAACTAGTCTGGCTTTGTATCTTTCAACACTACCATCGACTTTGCACTTTATGGTAAACACCCATTTGCATCCTACTGTTTTCTTATCCTTTGGCAATTCTACTATGCCCCATGTTTGATTTTGTTCAAGAGCATTCATCTCTTTTATAACTGCTAACTTCCAATTCAAATCATTTAGGGCCTCCTGTATATTCCTTGGAACAAACAAATTAGTTATCCTAGAGGTAAATGCTCTATGACTACTAGATAGCCTATGGTAAGAAAGATAGTTGGCAATAGGATATTTGGTGCAGTTTCGGGTACCTTTCCTATGGGCTATTGGAATATCAAGATCAGGTATATCAGATAAACTATTATGAAGAGATGAAGAGATGGGAATAGAGGATATGATACCTGGATCTTCAGAATCATTTGTCGGAGCATTAGATTGGTTTCGTGTTAAGTCCACTATCTGGTTCTGGTTCTTTTGATTTAATGTCATTCTAGTATAAACCTGAAGTTCAGGATTTCGATCAATTTGATCACTTTGTAGTGTTTCTCCCCTTGAAGAAGAATTTTTCATGCTTGGCATTGAGGAACTAGAACTCCTAACCTCAGGACATATGATATTAGGAAGGGGTGAAATGTCCCAGAAATTATCTTCTAAGTTAGAGATCTCCCCCTGAGTATTTGGGCTGAAAAAAGGATTGATTTTCCAAAAAAGACACATCCCTACTTTCAAAGTATTTTTTAGTCACTGGATCAAAACATTTATAAACCTTCTTTTGGGAGACATATCCTAAAAAAATGCATTTGACAGCCCAAGGATCAAGTTTAGATGGAGAAAGATCAGAAATGTTAACATATGCAGTACAACCAAAAATTTTGATTGGTAAATCAAAGAATAAGCAGACAGTGGGAAAAAAGGTTTTAAAATGATCCAGATGAGTTTTAAAATCTAGAATTTTTGTAGGCATCTTATTAATGAGATATGTAGCGGTGAGGACAACGTCTCCCCATAAATAATGAGGCACGTGCTTAGAGAACATAAGAGCACGAGCAACATCAAGTAAATGTCTATTTTTCCTTTCAGCAATACCATTTTGTTGGGGAGTATCCCGACAAGTAGAATGATGCACAATCCCTTTAAATTGTAAAAAATCGGTTAAGTATTGAAGTATTCAGTGCCATTATCCGAATGCAAGATGCTGATTTTAGTCTGAAATTGAGTTTCAATCATGTTGTAAAAACAAATAAAAACCTCTTTTACTTCTGACTTTTTTGTTAACAGATAAACCCAAGTTAAGCGAGTGTGATCATCAATAAAGGTAACAAACCACCATTTTCCACTCTGTGTCAAAATTTTAAAAGGTCCCCCAAACGTCACTGTGAATTAAGTAGAAAGGTGCAGAAGCCTTGTAAGGTTTGGGCAAATAAGTAGAACGATGATGTTTCGCAAAGATACAATTTTCACATTGGAAAGTAGAACAATCAATATTTTTAAATAGATTTGGAAACAAATACTTTAAGTAAAAAAAACTTGGATGTCTTAGTCTACGATGCCAAAGCATTATAGTTTCTCTAACAAAAGGAGAACTCTACTCAAGCCCTGAGCTTTTTTATGACTAGTAGGAGATTCATCAAAGTAATAGAGGCCATCAAGCATCCTAGCACGTCCAATCATCTCCCCCGATTCCTGATCCTGAAAGATACAGTGGGATTCAAAAAAGGTAACACGACAGTTAGCATCCTTAGAGATTTTACTAACCGATAGCAAATTACATGCTAGCTTTGGAACATGAAGAACATAATGTAAAGTAATGTGTGAGGTCAATTTAATAGTTCCTTTTCTTGCAATAGAAGAGAAACTACCATCGGCAATTCTAAATTTTTCATTACAATAGAGTGGAGAATATGCTTCAAAAAGTTTGGAAGAACTAGTCATATGATCGGAAGCTCTGGAATCGATAATCCACGGAGATGAATTGAGACTAGATAAAGCTTGAGGATAATTACCTGTTTGTGCCAAGGAAACACTAGGATTACCAGATGATGAATAAGCCTTTAGCAGTTTTAGGAATTGATCAACTTGCTCCTTACTAAATGGACTGGAATCAACAACATTAGCACTGGAGGAATGCTGATTTGTGCTCTTCTCAACTTGCCTAGTGCTTTTCCAATTCGTAGGTTTTCCATGAAGTTTCCAACACGTGTCCCGAGTATGTCGAGGTTTGTTGCAATAGTCACACCAAACACGAGGCTTTTCATGGGCCTTGTTTGATTGATCAGAAGCCTTATGTGTTGTAGCTTCAACCACCAAGGCAGAATTTTCAACTAAATCAGTATGTTTTTTTTCCAATCATAACATTCCGACAGCTCTCTTCCCTGTGCACTTCAGAAAAAACGTCATTAATAGTCGGGAGGTTAGTTTTACCAAATATTCTACCTCTAACCTCATCACATTCAACATTGAGACCGGCTAGGAATTTGTAAATACGACCATCCTCAACTATTTTCCTGTAGTGTTTTTGATCCTCTGTAGACTTCCATTCATATGTATCAAAGAGGTCCAGATCCTGCCAAATCCTTTTTAGAGAGTGCAAATACTGTGTAATAGAGTTACCTCCCTGTCGTATGTCACTCAATTTGAGATTTAACTCAAACACTTGTGATTGGTTGCCCAAATCTGAATACATCTCAGTCACGCTATCCCAAAGTTCCTTTGCAGTAGTGTAACACATATAGTTACAACTTATGTCTTCTACCATAGGATTGACTAGCCAAGTCATAACCATAGAGTTTTCAACATCCCACCCAGCAAATGAAGGATCATCTTTGGCAGGTGCTGTTTTATCGCCAGTGAGGTAACCAATCTTTCCTTGTCCACGAATATACATTTGGACAGTTTTAGACCAACGAAGAAAGTTTTCCCCATTAAGTCGAATGGTGGTGATTTGGACAATAGGACTGTTGGAATGAATGAGATTATTAGAAACTTTAGCAACTGAAGACTTATTTTCTGACATTATGCTGAAAAACAGCTACTTTCAAAGCTGGACAGAACAACAGAAATGCCTCTAAAAATATAGCTGGGAAAAAAAAACAGAACCAAATTAGGGCAAAAATTAGGCGGCGGCAGTGGCGGCACGACTCCCCTGTTGTGCAGACGGCGGTGATCGACAACGCCGGTGGTGCAGGCAGCGGCAATCGACGACTCCGGTCGGCGGTTGTGGTGGTTGACGGGGATGCAGCAACCCGTGAAGTCCCTCGCGCGAAAGATAAAAAGACGCGCGACTTCGTGGATGCCCAAGAAACGTTCAGACGCAGTTGGCGGTGCTGGGTAGGCACGAACGGTCGGTCGGCAGCAGCAAGGACGATCGGCGGTGACAGTGCGGTGGTTGGCGGCGGCTAGGGTTAGGGTTTCTAGAAAATCTACTCTGATACCATGTAAAAATTATAAAAGAAAGTTATTATGAGAAGTTAGGGTTTCTTAAATAGAAGAAACACCAATATACAAATAAGGAAATAAATTTCCAGCAATATAATACATTAAATACAAATATACTAATTAACCAAAAAAGGAGAATAATCAGAAATAACCAACAGTTAGTATGAACTATGAACACCTACATTTCCAGTGAAGCGGGGATCCTTCTCAACAATTACCCTGGCAAAAGCTGGTTCTCGAGTATAATGATGAAGCAACAAACTAAAGGGTCATTTAAGTATATAGAAATAAAAGAAGAATTGCTTGACACATTCTTCTCCATGCCAATATATTGTAGAATTTCAGCATTCATGGTAGACTATGTGCCGTGGTTTCTTTAATGTCTTTTCATGTAATGTGGGAGGGAACAGCATGTTGAGTAAGTAACATTTTATAGGTTCAGGTTAAAAACATATAAGTTGAACAATTCATGGTTGCTGAAATGTTTTATTCTTGCATATTTGATTTTGAGCTGATATACACAATTGGATCAGGTTGTTTATGCAAAAACAGACGCAAATGCTGGCTCAAAGGGAATTACAGCATTTATCATTGAGAAAGGAATGCCCGGGTACTTAAAAATCTGTTGATCTGGTTAATGATATGTTGAATTTGCAAGTAACAGAATTTTCTGTTCTGTTTCTATAGCATGCAGTAGTGTAGTACTATAGCATATATTTCACCCAAAAACTGATCTTAAACTGTATTTTAAAAATAATCCTAAGGTTCTAATCCCAAGATCATTTAGAAACCGCAAACATTCCTTATCCTTAATTCTTATATGGGATGCTTCTATGTTTCTCAGATTCAGTACTGCCCAGAAATTGGACAAACTTGGCATGCGAGGGAGTGATACGTGAGTCTACTGTTCTTGGAAATGCAAGTTTCTAAAATAAGCGCATGCAACCTTATTTCCTCTTCAACTAATGTTGGCAATGGTTTGAACAGATGTGAGCTTGTCTTCGAAAATTGCTTTGTTCCTGAAGAAAATGTACTTGGACAAGAAGGAAAAGGTATTCGGCTGCTGTACTATTGACTATTGTTATTCATTCATGCATCTAGTAAATAGTTATATTTATTAATATTTTATCTCAGTAAACTCTTTTCTACGAGGTTGGATGCATGACCAATGGGGGTATTATTACATAACGGCAGATTTCAACTCAGGGTTTCTAATTTATGATCATGGCCTAATTGATCAATCTATTTGCTCTTCTCAGTTAAAAATATCACAACATTCCACAAAAGGAAATAAAATATTCTATGATCTTACGTTAGGAGTCTTTGGACCAAAACATTCATAATTGTTGTGTAGGTGAGGGTAATTTTTCTGATCAAATGTTGTGACGGTTAAATATGATGTCTCCAAGGGCTAAGAGTATCTAAAATGCTGACATTTCAGGCTCCAATGGCATCTCTTAAGAGAATTTTTCAATCATTAAGATATCTACTGTAAGGTATCCAAATCTATCTGTAACTTCGATCAAATAATACGAACAACTCGCACAGAAAGGATAAATCCCCGATATTGAGAGTTCTTCAATATGGGGTATTCTGATAAGTTCAAAAGATAACAAAGATAACTCTCCAGCAATTCGAGAGGCTGGTCTTTCCCCACAGACAACTCGTCTACAAAATGCCTGCCCAAAAACAACTCCACACACCTACTAAAAACACTCCCTCCCCACTACCCCCGTACACCCTCGCTCATTCCCCTCCCGTGGTCCCCAATTCATTTCCCTCAATTCCCTTCTTGCCCTTCCTAACATATGTCTTTAAGTATCGGAGGCCTTACATCTACCTTTTGAATCTCAATGTTATCGATGAAGATGAGAATCAGGAATTTAATGAGCTGATATTTTTTACTTACTACCAATAACGGCCCTTTCATGTCTGGTTTGTGTTTAATGTAATGGAAGCATAAAAGTTTTGGTGTTGTCATGACAATTACATGCTATGGTATATATAAATGTGAATAGTTGCTACCTTGTCTAGTTTGCAGGATTGGAAGAAGAACCAATCTACTGCCATCTTCATATTGATTATTATTTTGGTAATGTAAATAGTAATTACAATATTTTCTTTCAGGTGTTTATGTTATGATGTCTGGGTTAGATTTGGAGAGGCTTGTTTTGGCAGCTGGTCCCCTAGGTATTATGCAGGCATGCCTTGATGTTGTTGTTCCTTATGTTAAACAAAGAGAGCAGTTTGGTCGTCCAATTGGGGAATTCCAGTTTATACAGGTTCTATCACTGTGACTAACTTACCATACATATAGCTGTTATTTCCTTTAATATGGCTCAATTGTTTGTTTCATTTTCCCCCTTTGATATGACTCAATTCATTTGTGCAATTGCAGGGCAAACTTGCTGATATGTATACGTCTTTGCAATCATCAAGGTGAGAGATTCTGGAGTAATTATGATTTATTTCTTTTATTTTATTATTATTTTTTTGTCATGTTAACTCTCTCTGTCTCTTTCCAGGGCCTACGTTTATTCTGTTGCTAGGGACTGTGACAGTGGAAAAGTAGATCCCAAGGTTTGATGGAAATCTTAAGCTCTTTTTTGCTTCTTGAATGTTTTGGTTTCTTTATTAGAATATAACATCATCCGCTGATGTTTAGTTAGATGGTGTATCTAAAGTTATGATCTACCCTTTGCTACTTTCCTGTTCTCTTTTAGTCTTCCACATCTCTAATGAATACGTAGCTATGCTTTTGGCCCATTTTTTCTTTTTCCATGACCATGGGAGCACTTGTTCAATAAAATCCTTCAAGTATTCACCCCGTATGGTTTTCTTTCCAGGATTGTGCTGGAGTAATATTATGTGCAGCTGAAAGGGCAACACAAGTTGCTCTGCAGGTGAATACAATTTTCTTTTCAATCTTTTATCGCACAGAACTTATCAGAAGCACGTTTCTTTCAAAAGCTTTGGTTTCAGTCAAACTTGGAAAGGAATATTTGTCTTACACGCCATTCTTATTTATTTTCCACTAGGATCATATTACTTCTAAGTTCTATGCCATAGCATGACCTTGCGAAAAAAGTAACACCAATTCCAATTTGGGGGCTATACTTATCAAACGATTTCGAGATAGAGTCGTTGATTCAATGTCATCTTCATATGTGGAAATCCTTCATGTTCATGTTCAATCTTGCAGGCCATACAATGTTTAGGAGGCAACGGGTATGTAAACGAATACGTAACCGGTCGACTACTCCGAGATGCAAAACTATATGAAATAGGTGCAGGAACCAGTGAAGTGAGAAGGATGATCATCGGTCGCTCGCTGTTCAAAGAACAATAAGACAACTTTTACTCTCATTGAATAGCTACAGAGAAAACACCCCACGCATCAAAGTCAGCACGAACTCATGAGCCCCCCCCCAGTGCAGGTTCTAAGTAGCTACAGAGAAAACACCCCACGCATCAAAGTCAGCACGAACTCATGAGCCCCCCCCCCCCAGTGCAGGTTCTAAAGAAGCAAAGGTGATTGAGGTCTTTATCCACAATGTGTAATTTTAAGGGAACATTTTCCACATTTGTCGTCATAAATAATTGTTTCCTTTGATTGAAATAAAATAAAAAGAATAAAAATCATTTAGATCAGAGCGTGGTGAGGCTTTGTCATAATTGGCTGTACACATTGGTTAAAAATAACAGTTTTAGATGACTTTTCAAATCAACAACCAGATTTAAATAACTTTTTTACCAAATTCAAAGTTCCATTTATCTCTCCATCCTTTTTTTTTCTTTTCAAAAACATATATATTTTGCAAAGCGAATGGCATTTCATTTCTCATTTGATCAAACCTTAAGTTTAGAGTTTTTGTTTTTTTGTTTTTTTGTTTTTTTTTTCTAATTGTCAATATATTAAAAATATAATAATGGTACTGATTTATCATTTTTACTCCTATGTTTATATATATATAAATTGGTTAAAATATCATTTTGGTCTTTGTACTTTAAGTTTCATTCCATTCCATTTTAATTTATGTACTTTCAAATGTCTAATTTTAGTTCATGTACTATTAATAAAGCTTAAAATTGGCTCTTACCATTAGTTTGAAGTTAATTTTTTTTTAAAATTGGTTAAATAATAACAATAATTTTCATGTAGGAAAAACACATAATGTGAATATATTTTTAAAATTTATAGGCTGAAGGCCAATGGACTAAATTTTTTTTGAATGAAAGTTAACTATAAGAACCAATTTTAAGTTTTATTAAAATACAGTCTAAAATGTGATGAAACCAAACTACAAGACCAAGTATTTTAACCAAAAAAAAAAAAAATTAAAGCAATTTCATTTATTTTGAAAATGAAAAAGTTACTTCTTTTTTTTCCTCAAGAAAATGGTGGTTAAATGCAACTCTTTAAGTCAAGAAAAGAGAAGGAAACTAAAAATTGTTTCAAAAAGAAATATGTTCTCTATTTTACATTCTAACAAAAAAGAACAAGAAAAAGCAAAAACAAATAAGAGAACATAGAGTGGGTCCAATGAGATTAACCAATTAGTTGCTTTAAAACAGTAGGCAACTCCATAATCTGTGTTGAATATGCTCCCAACTTGCAATACATGAAAACCTGAAAACCCACATTTCAAGTTTTCTTGTTGATAGTGCAACTCAAATCATCCAACCAAAAACTAATCTACATTTTTTTCCAATTCCCGTGATCTCTGATTTAATTACAAGCAACTGCTAAACAAATTTATTCTCTTCTACTAAGTTCACAAAATCTTCATTATCATACCATTCCACACAGCTTAAAAGATTTGTAGAATTACACACTGTCCATTAGAAAGCAGAGGTTTGAAACAGATTCCAACCTATGGGACAGAGACGCGGAGCTACATGACGCTGTTCGTGGCAGCAAAGCTACCGACTTCGAGCTTGACAGATGGAGCAATAGATATGGGAAACACATGCTCCTAAGAAAATATGGGAAATCACACATCTTGATTACTAATTAAACTCTCTTACTACTGTTGGAGAAGAATCAGGTTGGCCCACTGAAGAGGATTTTGACGCTTCCATACATAAAGGAGCTTGGTCTAAGCAACTTTGAGTATCATCACTGATCATCACTCCATTTGTCATCTTCTCCACTTCTTCTTGGGTATATATATGGATTTTCGAAACCGCGTCACAGAAGTCACTGAACAGCAAGAATGAGATGAAAAACAATCATTCAACATTTTTTAACTAATATTTGAAAAGCTTTTCTTCCTAGTTTGAACTAATCATACGGATGGACATTATCTAAATCTTGATAATATTTGAGAAGTCATTACACATTCTCTCTCTCTCGGGTTAACAGAAATCCATTGGCAAAACATCTTATCCAGCTTTTTATTCATCGTTTCTGGAAGTTCCACTGTAATAATCCATCTTAATTGTTTTCATGCAATGAAATAAAGATGATTTCAAGATAAAGCACTTACTGCCATGGATAATCCCCGACAACCATTACGTCGTTCTCATTGTCAGTGTACAGTACTTGCCATCCTTTATCAGGATCTTTTAAGAGTCCTTCCATGCTAAACAGCCGCTCCAGTTCAGAAAGCAGGTCAGTATAGCCATTCAGTCTAGAGAGATCAATAGCTCTCCCCACCAGGCTGCCTTGTTTATGAACCTTCACTTGGTAAGAGTAATATCAGCATGGAAGAAGAAGAGTAAAAGATAACATAACTAACCAAATTCTCTGCAGCCATTTCTTACCTTGGTACAACTTCTCTTCCCTGAACTCTGCATGTTTGTAGCAGTTTCCGTAGTCAAGGAAAAGCCGAAAAGTCTACAGCCAGTTGGGTTCTCATTCACATTTTCATTCTTTGAATTCATATTCGACCCTGAAGTTGGAGCAGAAACTAGATGTAGAGACTCCCGATCAAGTGAACGATTTGCCCTTTCCATTTTAGTCCTGATAACACTAGCATCAACAGCAGATGGGTTGAACAAGGGATTCTCTCTTGGAAAGTTGCCATCATTTGAGCGTATTATAGCGGTTTGGCCAGTACTGTAAATTTCACGATGAGGGAAATACATGTTTTGGGCACCATTTGACGCCATGTGATAAAAACTGGAGTTTGGTGATTGAAATGTGTTAAAAGAGTTGTCACTGAGATTGAAATTTCCCCAAACACCTAAACTATATTCTGGTTTTCTTGTTGGTGGCCTCAATGAGCATATTTCTTGACCTTGCAAGACCTTCAGAAATCTATCAGATTCCATAAAGCCTGTGAAAGAAGAGTTCGGATGAACCTTTACATAATCACCTATATTAAGCTTTTCAACTCCACCCGACGCTTGATTCTGTTGTGCAGCAGATTGCACCTCAAACTCCAGTGAACGTTTTGCAGTATCACATCCATAAAAGGGTGATACGATACCTACATTTTCTTGACCTTGCAAGACCTTAGAGGATCTAATTGAATCCTCAAAGTCCATAAAACCGCCCCTCCCTAGCGCAACAAAAAAAATTTAAAAAAATAGTTTTAACAACTCAAATTTAGAAGAAACACAATCTATCATTTTCAATTTGGACAATCATACCAGTAAAGGCGTTATTAGGGGGGGCTGCCTGCAGACTAGTCCTCAGTTTCTTCAGCCTTGGAGAAGACTGAACACTCAATGGTGGGAGAGAAACAGAAGGATCAATCTCCCAGGGGGAAACACGTTCTTGATGATCACTGTCTTTATCCCATCGGACCTGACGGATTATAAATATTAGAAAAATATCATGTGACGACTTTCACATGGTTCCTACAAGCTTCTACACTACAGTGTGTCAAGTGATTGTCCAACAGATATCCATCGTGCATTTTTATATGCAGCAACTCCCTTTGAAGCTTCAAACATAATGTTCAATCATATGTCCAAAGTCTTCCATTATCAATCCCCCTAATTAATTATGTAAATTCAGGGATTGATTCTGGACAAATCGCATAATTCAGTATGCATCAGCCTTAAAAGATACGGTATACAAATAAGATTGCCTAGAAGCCTTTTCAGTGAGCCTTTCCGTTAAAGTTTAAACTAGGCTTCATGAGAATTAATTTTACTTAATCAAAGACAATGTTTTCATTTTAAATTTGAAATATTCACTGAGGCAGAGGATAAAGATTAGTTAAGTATGAGACAGAGAAGAAAACAAAATGCTATTACTATAAGCAGAACATCAGTTAAAATATACTTGCGAAGTATGGATTCAGGTTAAATTCATGCACGTGCAAACCAATTGCTTGCACATTAAAAACATTAAGATGCTGCAGTCAATGATATGGGGATTATAACACTTACCGTCAAGCATCTCCACTTTGAGTTCGGCCATCTAAAGGGATCCATGTCACCAATTCCGATAACTACACCATTAAACCTGCAAGAAACAAATACCCTATAAACATATTTGTATAGGAAAATCATTGAACAAAGTAAAGCCCATTGATCTTGATCGTGCATGGATAAACCTTCTTTCTGGCGAATCATCCATCTCAAATCTCATTTTGAATCTTGTGCCTACGGTCACTGGATTATTGATGCTCTTCACATACTTCTGACAAGATATAACAAACTGTGCATGATATGCCCTGCAAGTCAGCATATTTTAACATGTTACTGTATTTCTGAGCAAATAAAGGTTGGTCAAGTACACTATCAAGTTCTAATAATGAATGAGAATAATAATACATGCCAGTATAACACTAAATAGAGAATATTTGAAAGAACTTAAAAATACCACTAACAGATCTGATTCTTACTAGTTCATAAAGTTTTACTTCTGTCGAATTTATAGTGCTTCTGCTTCAGGGAAACCATTTTGCAACCACAAACTTACAATAGGGGAGCATTAATCATCCCCAAGGTTCGAACTAATGGTTAGTAGTGCTGAATAGTAGGGATGATTTCCAGAGATTGGGTAAATTTGTCAAAATCTATACATATACAATAAATAAAATGTTTCCTACAATGAGCGTCATATCTTACAACTGTTTTTTATGTGATATGTTCCAAATACTCTGACAGTTTCTGAAAATGATAATATATTATTGATACTAAACTGAATTAAAAATTATAAAAATGCTTTAAAGGAGCAAAAATATTTTTAAAAAATACAAATCAAGCAATATTTTTTAGCTCCAGAACAATTATTTGATAACAACTGAATGATTTCACTCAGGAAGCACAAGTTTATTACTCAACAAACTTTTCTTCTTTCTCATAATATTTTAACTTAGAAATCAAGATTCCACATATGTAGTCTATCAATTCACTTAAATTCAAGATTATACTATCTATCAGGTTTGAGATTACAATTTTCATTGTTTTTCTGCTCAAGTTCAAAAAGTGTTACAATACCAGGGGAGGCATTTTGCTAACGAATCAAAACCCCCCTGAGATTGTTATTTCCTCTCAGTAACTTATAGTGCAACAAACAGAAGGTGTCTTAATACTAAAGTTTATGGGACATAAATAACAAGGTTACATAGTCCACTGGCAGATATTTGGCAGACTTCAGAAGAGTAATGACCACAAAGCCTAGAATACCTATGTAGTAGTAAGTAAAGAATACTTTTCTTTGTTCGTCAGGAAAAAAAAAAACAAAAAGGTGGCTTGTTATGATTACGTTTACCTATCTAGATATACTTAATACTAATGCTTGTGACGCTTTCCTCATAGTAGAAAAGTAAATCAGTTCTAATCTGGCATAATATTAACTAACTAATATAGTTGGTTATGCTGACAAGTAAACAACTTAAAGCAAAAAGATATTCTCCTTGCTCGTTACATAAATTTATTATCAGGGTTTGACCCAAAGTACAAATTTACAAATTTCTACATATCTGCTCTCATTTCCAATTCATCTCCCACATCCACAGTCAGACATTCAAATTGCATAAACCCTCTAAAGCAAAGTGTTCTCCTTATGTCGTCTACCACCGTTCTAACAATACAGTAATATATAGCTAATTCTCTTTCATGATTAAAGAGTACCGAACAATTAATGGTACCTTGGATTATAAAACACATCAAACATGCTCTTGGTGGATATTGCTTTCACCACACGAGCAAGATCATTTGCACAAGAATTTTGGTTGCTGACAATTGAATCAGGAAGACCATTTCTAGGCCGAACAGCTCGCCTTATTCCCAACCTTAGCTCTCCATTTTCACCCCTGCAGACAATCACAAATGGTTTGAGATCTTCTACCAGACAAATGATGTGAATATTATATTATAAAAAGATCTCAAACATCATTTCAACACTATACGGCATAAGTTGTATCTAGTTTTAATCTCCACTAATAGTCTACATACATTTTAATTCAAAAAATCATTTTTCTACAAATTCTTTTATATTTATAGGAAAGTAGACTTATCTTGATCTATTTTTGGCTACATAGACAATGTTAAATCACCAATCACCAATCAACCCATAAGCTTAAGTTGACGGGTTATGGTACATTTAATTATATCAACACTTTTAACATACAATATTTCAGAAATAAAGATGCACGAGATAAGAAATAAACACCAATTTGATCTCAACCAGCTAAGTATAAATGCCAAGGTAACTAATGACACAGTTGCAAAAGGACGGTTTTGCATAAGTATGACCAAATGTAGGGGTTAATATGAAGATTCATACCTTAAAAAGAGCACTGCATCCCCAGAAATAAGATTCTTTTGGCTTACAAAAATACTCCATCCAGTAGTCAGCAGATGCCGCCTAGGTTGACCTGCCAAGTTATTAAGAGTGAGTTCAATTATGACAGCCAACCAAACAACACCAAAGGAATCTCACAATATACCTCTGTAAATATGTTTAAATCTCCACTCCACGCCATGCAGGTCCTTGGCAATTAGCTCTTGAGATGGCCTAAGCTGAGTGTAATCCTGCAGTAACCATCAACCTCACTCAGAATATACCCAAATAAAATAACCTAGATAAAACCCAATTCCTTTCATTTGAGAAAAAACTTTTCATAAAACATAAGAAAGCAGTGGCAACCAGAGGAGGGAAACAGTCTTCAGCAGCTCTGCGAGGAACAGAGAATCCTCCATGGGTGCTCGTGTCAGACGCTGTGAGTGTTTTGCAGAACATGTGAGGTGTAGATCTAGTAGGCGACCCTCCGCTCCCATCTCCATCAGCTCCATTCAACGCCAATTCCTCCAACTCTTTGCCCTCTAGACCAGTGCCTAATAACTATAGAATATCCAAATTTACGGTAAGCCACCGTAAGAGTCATCTCATCCTCAAGCTAAATTAAACAGAAGAAAACGTACTAGTAGAAATTTAGCTTCAGAACTAGAACATACTAAAAAAGCTACAAACTTTATTAACCTTCCCAAACTCCAAATTAAAAATAGCGTATTATAACAAAGTCTCAGGGAGAACAGGAATAAATAAATTTAGTTGGAAGCTACCTCTGGCAAGGGAAGCAGAGTAAGTTGTGTATAGACCTCATCATTCTCCTTATTGGCCTGTCAAAATGGTAAGAACAGTGAAAAGTCGAAAGGTGTCAAGAGAAACTGAGGCTGCTTGAGAGAGGAAAAGGCAGAAATTGAATTTAAAATGTAAACCCAGTACTTACAAGTAGGTGGACATTGATGACCCTGCAGAGGATCTGCGGCTGGAGGTCAAAAGTGCGCATCTCCATGGGGGAAAAGGGAGAGGCTGAGGCAATCTGCTCCAAGTGACCTTGTGGGAAATAGACAACTACATTTCCTTTCTTGGGCAATGAGGTGAGAGGGCCAGCACAAGCATGCCAAAGCTCCAAATAAGTTGAAGAAGAGACGGGAGTTGGCGATGAATTTGAGGAACAAGAAGAAGTTGAAGAGGATAAACAACAATTGCAACGACCCTCTTCACAATTTCCATTGCAATATGCATTCTTGCCCACCTCACTGGCTGTTTGGTTCAGATCAATTTCCATGAACACCCAAGGTTTCTTCAAGTGTCTTATTGCTATGCTTCCCAACAGAAAAAAATAAGCAGCAACAGAACTAAAACAAGAAAGGGGAATGGCGCGGAGTGATCAATTGGCAATAAGGTGACAAGAAGACCAAAGCTGTAGAAAACTAGAAATGAGGTCAAATCATGGTAAAGAATGCAGAAAACATATCCTGAAGGGATACCAATAAAGCTAAAAACAGGAGAGAGGTGAAAGGAGATGAATAGAAAAGAACAAGAAAGTAGTGCTTGGATGGATGCTAAGCCAGTAGGCTAAAAAGATAGAGAAGAAGGGGGGGGAAAAAAAAAGAAAGAAAGAAAGAAAGAAAGAGGGGTATCAAATAATAACAAGAAATTCAAAGTATGATTCCTCTCCCATTTGCAGGTACTGAGAAGAGGGAGCAGAAGCAACAGACATAGACAATTGCATAGGAAACACAGAAGCAAAAGGCGAAAAAAGGCCAATGCTTTGGTGGCTTTTGGACTGTTAGAGAGAGAGAGTGCGTATATGTGTGGGTGGGTGGGGGGGACAGGCTAAGACAGAACAAAACCCACACTCCCCCATCCCCTTCTCCTTTGCTTTGCCTTGGCTTTATCTTTTTTTTTTTTTCTTTCCCTTTCCTCTCCCCCTCTTCCCCTTCCCCCTCCCCCCCTTCTCCTTTATTAATAATTTCTTTCACTGTGAAAGAGTGTGTGGGGTGAGGCCCTGGCCCTCCACCAAAGACAAAAGGGTTGGTTTTCATTAATGCAACAAAAATAATATTTCCTTTTCTCATTATACAATCTTTTCCCCTAATAAACAAGAAGATCTCTTCTCTTAGTCATTTTAACAAACAGGAACTGGGCATATTCAGCCAACCCAATTAAAAGCTCTTAAACCCCATTGCTTATCTCCCAAAATGCAAAACTAAAAAGAAAGAAATCCACAATCACAACAGCAAATGCAGAATGAATTGGATCTAATCTTTATCTTATCTGAAAAGAACCCAAGAAAGAGAGAGAGTGAAAGTGAAGTGGGGGCAATGGCAATTGGCCATTGGTGGGGGAAGAGGGTTTTTAGCAGAGCATGTATAGTGGACGGGGCGGGTTGCTTGTTGAGCTGTTTGTTAAGTTAAGACTGAGGACTCAGAGCCCCGCCACTGCTGCAAATTGCAAATAGCAACCCACACAACACAAACACCAAGCAGTGTTACCAGTTTACCAGTTAGCAGTATCAGTACAACTCTTTTCTGCATCTCACGTCTTATCACTGCTTTTGTTCTTTTTTCTGATTCTAATTATGGAATCACTGTTTCCCACTCCCTTAAAACGCGCGTTCTCTTCTCTTCTCTTCTTCTTCCTCTTCTTTCCTTCTCCTTTTTCAACCTTTTTTTTTCCCTTCCGGAGTTGGTTCCTATAATTTTTTTATTACCTCTTTTGCTTCTTTATGGTTTTTTTTTTATACAACAAATACCAAATATTATGTAAAAAGATTTAAATCTCAAACTTCAAACAAATAAATATATATATCAATTGTCATTGAGGTAATTATTTTTTCTTCTATAATTTACTTTAAAATATCATTTTTTTTAAAATTATTTACCATGTTTCAAATTACAATCTTTCATTGCCAATTTGAACAAAACTAATGATTTGAATATCTACTTCGCAATTTGATGAGCTCAAAAAAAAAATCTTCCATTTCTCTCTTGTTTAGTATAACAAATGTGGTAATGGAAATTGAACTTTCGACAAGATAATAGATTTTTGATGAATTATGCTTAGATTGGCAACAATCTTCCATCTATATTGAACATTAAATTACTAATTTATTTATATTCGCCCTCCTTTCTTTTTATTATGTCTTTATTTAAAAAAACAAAGATTCAAAAAAGGATTTAAAAGATCAAGATTTATTTTACTTCACGATAAGGGAGGATAGTTATATTTAACATTTAATTACTAATTTATTCATATTCATACTCTTTTTTTATTCCATTTTCATTATAGAAAAAAAAACCATCTCCTACAAAGACAAAAGATTCAAAAGTTTATATAAATGGATTTAAAAGATCGAATTTCTTGTACTTCAACAATATGAGAGTAGAACTTTGAACAAAAGAGATGTATAATGCCTTTAAATTCATGCAACTTCAAGTTAAGAAGTCAAGCCTACCTTTAGGGGCTGTTTGGCGCGCTGGTTTGGAATCAGAAACCCTGGGGTTTCTGATTCCTGTGTTTGGGGTGCAGGGTTGTGTTGGGCTGGTTTGCTGAAACCTGTGTTTGGGGTGCAGGGTTGGGTTGGGCTGGGTTTGTTTAGTTTGTTTTTTTTTTATAATTTTTCAAACTGTTTATTATTTTTTAAAAAATTCTTACACTGTTTTTTTTTCCTACTCAATTTTTTTAACTTCATAATTTTTTTGGTGTGTTACATACCAACTATTTAACCAATTATGTAGAGCAATTGTTACAACTATAGTTCAATTTGAATTATACTATGTGTAGTTTGTATAACTATATGCTATCTCATTCACTCCACTCATCAGGGGCGGATTCAGTTAAGGCCTAGGGGGGGCTGGAGCCCCCCCTGAATTTTTTGTCTTTACATAATATAAATAAAGTACCAGCAAGAATTATCAAAAGCAGGTATTGTCAAGGTGGTTTTAGTGCCTTTAGCCCCCCCTCACACCCAGGTTCAAACCTTACAAAGCCCTTTTTTGGATTCATTTTTATTTCGGAAAAAAAAAAAACCCAAAAAAATCTGTTGCCCCTTAATTTCCTTTTTTTATGTAAATTAATGTTCATCTTTTATTCTAAAATTTTTAAATTTCTTTATATATAATATTTCCAATTTTTCTTTTTTTCTTTTTTCTTTTAGGTTGGAATTATCTCTCTCTTATAATATATTCAATTTTTTTCCTTGTATGTTGGAATTATCTCTCTTCTAATATGTTTAAAATTTATTTTTATAAAATTGCCTTACATAAATATGTCAACTTAAAAAAATGGAAAAAATAGAAGAAAATTTATTGGGGAATATTCAAAACCCTAAGTTTCTAAAAATAACATTGTTTTTCACCACTTTAAAATTGTGTGCCCACCACTATAATGTTCTGAACCTAAAGGAATTTCCTTTCAATTTATTCACTTACATTTGTCATCTCTCGAGTCTTGATTGTTGCCGGAAATTTCAAGAAGTTGAAAATGTGGAGATTAATTTTCAAAGGTACATTTAATTTTCACGTTTCAATTACTTTTATACATTTAGTTTTCATGTTTCAATTATTTTTTTACACATTTAGTTTTCATCATTCTTATTTTATGTTTATGTTTCTTTGTTTTATATATTTTTATTAATGTATTGTAGATTTAATTTGAAATCTAAATGGAGAAATACTATAAAAGAAAATCGATGAGGTCATCATCTCTATTGAAGAAAAGTTATAATAGTTCTGATAAATATTTCATATTTTTTACTAGTAGATCTCGATCTGAGAACTATAATTCTTTTGTAATATTCAAGACCAAGTTTGCAAAACATATTTACAGAAACGACCTTGCTAGCCTTGAAATCATACTTTTCTGTTGAAGAATTTTAGTTAATTTATGAATTTTTGGAATTACTTACTTGTAAATTATTTTTACTGAATTTTAAGTCAAGCCCCCCCTAACCAAAAATTCTGGATCCGCCACTGCCACTCATGATGACATAAAATTGAAGATTATGCGTAGCAACAAATAATTAATAGGTGCAATGTAAGAATGGTGTTGCCAATGGTAAAGTAAAACCAAAAATTAGAACTAAGATCTAGTTCTAAAAATATCATAACACACATTCCAGATGAAATGACAAGAAAGTAGAAGTAGTTGTCCAAACACAAATGTAAGTCATAAGAGTGGTAGATGAAAGTGATGAAAAGAGAGTCAGGTTCTAGGTGCTTTCCCCAAAATTTTCACGTAGTAATCATATTTCCAATCTGGGTTGAATGTAAAGAAGGAGTTCAACATCATACTATCCGAGAGAATAGTCTTTGCAACAGCCATTCAGTCTTGCCTTGTCATCCCTAGGATCGCCTTTAGTTTTGCATATAGCTCGTCCACGCTGGCCCTTTTAAAATATTGACTAGGTGGTTGGGTCGCTAGGGTGATTGTTGGAGTGGTGTTGGGGTGGTTGGATTGATGGGGTGTTTGGGTATGCCGATGTGGTCGCCGATGGTGATTGCACGGTGGTCAGGTCGTCGGAATGGTCGTTGGGTGGTTTTCAGCAGTAGTTGTCGGGTCGCTGGAGTGGTCATCAGGGTGGTCATGTCGCCGGAGTGGTCGCTGGGTGGTTGTGGCAGTGGTTGGGTTGTTGGAGTCGCCAGGGTGGTCACCAGGTGGTCGTCAACAGTGGTTTTGGGTGGTTGGGTTACCAGGTCGTTGGGGTAATCGCCGAAGTAGTCATCAGGGTGGTCAGGTCATCGGAGTGGTCACTAGGTGATTGTCTACGGTGGTTGCTAGGTGGTCAGATTTTCGAGGTGATCGTCAACTATGGTTGTCGGGTGATCGGGTCATTGAAGTGGTTGTTGTCGATGGTTTGGGCAAGTCGGGTTGTTTGAGTGGTTGGGTTATCGGGGTGTCTAGTTGTTGGGGTGGTCGAGTCGCATGTGTAATCGTCAGACTGGTCTCTCGAGTTCTCATCGTAGTGGTTGTCTAAGATAATCGTCAGCGGTGGTCGGGTCACCGTTGTAGTCGTCAGAGTTGTTGTTATCGGTGGTTGTTGGGTGGTTGCCGGAGTTATCATCAGAGTTGTTGTCGAAGTAGTCGCTAGAAATGGAGAATGGTAAATGGAACTGGTCTCTAGAGTTCTCATCGCAGTGGTCGTCGGAGGTAATCGTTAGCGGTGATCGGGTCACCGATGTGGTCGCTGGAGTTGTCATCGGAGTGGTCGCCGGAGTTGTTGTCGGAGTGGTCGCTGGAGTTGTCATGTCATCGGATGGTCGCCGGAGTTGTCATCGGAGTGGTCGCCGGAGTTGTTGTCGGAGTGGTCGTCGGAAATGGAAAACGACAAATGGAAGATGAAAACATGGCACAAACCCCATGGGGTTGCACTGTTGTAACCCATGGGGTTGTGTTTCAAAACCAAGGGTTTTGAAACACTTTGTGCCAAACATGGTTTTGGGTTTGGAACCCAAACCCATCCCAACCCAAACCCATGGGCCAAACGGCCCCTTAATGTCTTAGATTTATCAATCTCACAAGTTTCACAAAATCAAACTTTTAAACTCTATATTCCTCACATACTATACAAATTCACAAATTTAAATTACAGTTTATGTTTACAAATAAAAATTTACGAAACTAAAAACAATAGATACTAAAGGACAACGACTCTATTAAATTAGAGCTGGATTTTGTAGATTTTCTAAAATGTTATAGACATAGTTTGAGAATAATATGATAATGTTGTTCTTTGATGGGAGTTAAATTTGTTTGGAAATTGAAATGAAATGATTTGTAAATAGGCGCGTGAAATTAACGTGAGAGAAGGCGAGTGAGGAAAAAGGGAGTGAGTTTGAGTTAGTCGTTTTAAGAGAGGAAGTGATCGAGAGGCCTGCGCCTTTGGCGCTGCTTCAATGCCCCACCACCATACATTCCTCTCTCTCTCTCTCTCTCTCCCCTCCAATTTTACCACCCAATTTACCCTCCCTTTTTACAATTATAGTTAAAATATGTTTTGTTTTTTAAAATCGAACAAATTTGGGGTATGGATTTCTTAAAAAAAAAAAAAAAAAAAAAAGAGGTAAAATACACTTTTTATTGATAAAATTTGAATTTAGTTTCTATTTGATGTTTAAAACTACCATTTTTTGTCCTTGATATTTAAAATTTGTTTTTATTTAGTCATTAAGGCTTCAAAAATAATATGTTAGATTTTTTAAGTTTGATTATGATTCCCAACTATCACTTAAAATTCAAAATTAGTTTTTAAATGGTCCCTAGTAAAAGTTGACGTTAATTAATCTAATGAAATGATGAAGTGACATAACACATATGCTAACTAGACTTTGATGATATATATTTTTTAAATGAGTTGATTTATTATTATTTTTTATTTTTATACCAATGGACCAATTATAAACTAATTTCAAATTTCATGGACCAATTAGAAATTAATTTTAAACTTTAGGGACCAACTAGAAATCAAATTCAAACATCAAAGACCAAACATGTCATTCTTTAAATCTCAACGATCAAAATCGTTAGTTTTGAAATTTTAAAGTGTATTTTACTCTTTTTCCTAGTCCAACAAATGTGCATGTATCAGAATTTGAACCTTCAACATCGAAGAAAAGAGTACAAGCTAATTATCGCTAAGCTTTGACCTCATGGTTAAAAATATGTGTATGGTCAAATGATCCAATTTTTTAATTTTAATATGTATCACTAAGATTTAATGGGGTCTTTTGCTTGTGTAGATTGATAATATGCCGGGGAACAAATTTATTTATAAACTATGATAAATAAATCACTACATAATAAAAACCGACCTTTCGATGAGGATTTGTATGTTTTGAATAAAATATTTATAAATTTTAAACTATAGTGACTAGATTGTTAGATATCAAAATTTTGGAATTAAATTGTTATAAATTTGAAAGTACATGGACTAATAGTGTGTTTGAAATAACTTTAAAAAAAATAAATAAATTTGATTTTTCTATAAGCACATTTGACAATTTAATAATTTAAAGTGTGGTTAGTATAGCTTATTGAGTGGTTTTAGATAATCAAAAGTGATTTTTGAAAAATCTTAATAAATAAGAAGTACTTCAAAAAAATTGGATTAATTTAAAAATACTTGAGAGATAGAATATCAAAAAATGACTTTAAAGTGATTAACCGAAAATCTTCAAAATATGTAGTAAGAAAATAAAAACATATTCATAATTAATAGAATCACTTTCGACTATAGTCCAACAACTAAACACATTTATTATTTAAAACACTCTCAAAAAAATGTAAGATATAATAATATTTTAGTGAAAATAAATTTTGAAAAAATGCATAAACTATAATATATTCCAAATAGACTTTAAATCATTACATATTAAAGTTTTGGAATTTAATTGTTATTTTAGCGAAAGTATCGGGCCCAAAGTATTTTTTAATTTATAATTATTTACTCCATAATTTTTGTTTGTCTAACTTTAAAGTGGTTAAATAAATATTTTTCTTAATTTAGTTTGGAATCTTTTAAGTGGCCATTTGTTTCATGGTAATCCAAGATTCCCATGAAATTGACATATGGATTACCTCATTTGTTTTGTAGGGATGTGAGATACCTTGACATATCAAAATGTTTGGGTATCTTAGGATGTCCATTCGAAGGCGTCTAATTAAATTTGGATGTCCTTTTGAAACATAAGTTTTTAAGATTTCCATGTTGAGGGCATCTTCTAATGACATTTTTTGTCCATTATCAATTTTCTTTATTTTATATTTTTATTTACAAATAAATTAATGTATTTATACACTAATAAACGATCATACGTAGTTAGCTATATTTATATTTTTCATTTAAAGATAAAATAAAGTTGATTTAAAATTGAATTAATATTAAATATTTTATAAAAATATCGAACTAATATAAATTAATTTGTTTTATAAAATAACACATAAATATTAGTATAAAATAAATTGATATACAAATATAATATTAAATTAACAAATACCAAAATGCATGAAATATCAATTTAAATTATATTAAACTAATAAGTAAATTACGTACAGGTTAGCAAAGACATTATTAGTATAACACATAATCTTAAGACATTTCAATACATAAATCATGCAAAACAAACATGATTATCTAAATATTATCAGATAAATTTTCCTGCAAAACAAGCATGATAATCTAAAGATGTCGGACATCTAAAATTTTGGGCATCTGAAGATGCCAGACATCCTAATTCTCTAAAAACAAACGACCCCTAAAAGTTACAATTTGATCCTTTTATGTATCCTTTTAGTGAAAGCATAAGAGTCATTTTTTAACTTACAATTATTTACCATACTCTTTTTATTGTCTAACTTTAAAATGGTTAAATATATATTTTTCTCAATTTAGTTCTAAAGATTTTAGAAGTTACAATTTGATCTTTTTATATATCGATTTTTTTTTCAAGTAAGTCGTTGCAATTATTAAATTTTAGAGTGAAAATATGTGAATTTAAAAATGGTAATTTTTATGAGGTTTTCAATTATGATGATATTAACGTTTTAATAAGTTAATTTACTACAACAAGCAATTTCGAATTCAATAAATTATTATATGACGTGCTGAAGAAAATTAGCCAATGTTATTTTATGGAATGAATGATATGCTTATTTCATCAAATGAAAATATAATATATTTTTAACTCAATTAGTCAGGTTTGTTTTAATATTATAACATTATTCAATTAATTAATCATCATTTTTTTTTTTGTAGTAAGGATTTGATTGAATGAAAATCAATAAGAAAAGGATAAATTTCAAACTTTGTAAAGATTAAAGATTAAAGATCAACTAGAAAAAATATTCAAATATTAAAGACCAAATTATATATTTAGCCAGATTATAATATCATTAAGTTTAAGTTTAAAATCAAATAAATAATCCTCTTAAAAAAAATCAAATAAATAATAAAATTATTATTCTTCATTATCTTGTTTATATGGAATATTTACAATTAGGTTTTAGTATTCTTGTATCTCGAGCCGTAATATTATATGTATATATATATACATACATACATACATATTGTTGACTTTTGTAGTTGTTTTCGTTCCCAAAATGAAAGTCTTTTACAAATTCGGACATTTAATTTTAGACGAGCGCTCTTCTTTCTAATTAATTTTGTGGCGGGGATCGAGTACATTAAGATGAATTTTGTGTCATTTATCAGTTGATATATATTTAGAAAACTTTCCAGCTGTCTAAAATTTTAAATTCAGTGTTAATTAACTCTACTCGTTATTTAAGTTTATGGTCAATAAAGGAAAAATCAATTGCCAAAAAGCTTTGTCGTGTCTTTTGCAACAACTTAATACGTGTATATGATACATCGAGTCATTTTTCTTATCTATATAAAGTAATTTAGAAATAAAAATCATTTTTTACCCTAAACTTGACATGATGTATCAATTTTAACCATAAACTTTTAATTTCATCAATTTAAATATAAAATTTAGCAATTTGTATCAATTTTAACCATAAACTTTCAATTTCATCAATTTAAACCTCAAACTTGAATAAGTGTATCAATTTTGTACCGTTGGTTAAGTTTTCGTTTTAATCCCTGTTAGAAAAGTTTCCTACACATGTTCAAAGCTACGTGTTGTTCTGTAACAGATACATATTTGTTATTTAAAATAAAATTGATGAAGAAAATTGGAGTAGACTCACAATAATGTTCTGATATTTTAGAGCATAACTTTTTTGTCACTTATTATCTTCTTTGATTCTATTGCTTTTCTTATTTCATTAATGGAGAGGTTTTTCAATTTTAAAGCAGGATTCTACTCAATCCATCAACTTTTAGTAGAAACAAAGATTATTTGTACCATATTTTTCCTCAATGGAGTACTCTCCTTCTTAAATCATTCGCTAATATTGGCTTTTTTAAAAATTTCTCACCGGCCTCGAGCTCAATTTGTCATCCATCAGTAGCAATGGATGTAGGGCTTTTGGAATTTCCCTCGTCGAAATCTTTGTCATTTTCCTCTCCAGCATCGATGCCACTTTAATCCTTTGTAAAACTGTTGATGGGGCCGACAAGGTTGACTGCGACCAGTTCATTGTGTTCATGGGTGTCACTCTATCCACTGTTGCCTTCCATGTTGTCTCCCGCATTTTTGTTGAGCTCAAATTCCTCACCATCGAAGTCGACAAAACTGCCATGGTCGTCGCTGCCTTCAATGACGTTACCACATGGATCTTCTTCACACTCGCCATCACTGACATCAACACCAAAGGCTAGAGAAACACAAGAGTCCATTTGTTTTCATGCGGGTCATACTTTCGAGAGTCGAGTTTGTAGTTTTCATTCTGGTGGCGACTCGATCTAGAATGACTTAGTTATTTTTTTGGTAATTTTTTTTTAAAAAAAGAAACAAGTACATATCATAGAGCCACAAGTGACTTTGGATATGTGTGAGAAACCTTTTGAATGGTGATTGAAACAGAAACTTAATCGGATGTGTAAATTGATACACTTATTCAAGTTTGAGGTTTAAATTAATGAAATTGAAAATTTAGGGTTAAAATTGATACACCCTGATAAGTTTATGGTTAAAATTAATTTTTTTCCCTAATAATATATTAAAACCTATATATATTTTTTATTTTTAATACAAAAAGCCTAGACTTTTGAGGTTGAAGGAATTTTTATTTTACAACGTGATCTTTGATGTCTTACTTCATACCTATATTACCCTATCATTTTGCATAATGAGCAAATAAACCTCCCTTTAAAATTTTAAAATGGTTCCTTAAATGTTAATTAAATCAAAGTACATGTCCCCCACTTAATCATTTCTTTAAGTAGCTATATAAATTTAACGACTTAAACTTTTATTTAGGACCATCAATCTTGTTAGAGCTTTGATATAATTAAATTTACCATAATTCATTAGCTTGAATTTTTGAGTTGATTGGTGATGGTCATAAGTTCAAATCTCTTGTCAACTAGATTAAATTACAATTTTATAGCAAATTGAATGGGTTATTATGTTTTTTCAATAAATCGAGTGGCCAATGTAGTTTGTAGCAAGAATTTTATAGGTGAAAGTTATAGCTGCAGCTTGCAAGTTTACTTCTATCATCAAATTGGGCATTGAATTGCATTTATTTAATGAAAATTTTAAAATAAAATTAGGTAAACTTTGGGTTAAAAAAAAAGTCATTTTTCCCCTTAGTCCGCAAACTATATAAAATTTTACTATAGACTTTTAATTTCATCAAATTGGACTTCAAACTTTGATAAGTGTTGTAATATTTACTTTAAATATAAACAAATGTTGCAACTTTTATCTCATGATAAACTTTTGTTAGAAAATTTATTATAAAAAAAAAACATTGTAAGATGAGTTAATGAATTATAAAACATATGTATGACATAAAATTGATGGAGCTTTAGAAAAAACAACATTAAAGTTAGATTTTTGCTGAAATTTCTAACTTTTAATAAAATTGTTCAATGATTGATATTGTGCAAAAACTTGATTTTTGTTAAAATTGATGAATTTTGAGAGATTTTTACCTTTTATTTTATTATTAAAACTAATGGGTGAAGAATCTAGTAGAAATAGGATGAAAAATTGCAACATTTATTTAATTGTAGGGGTCAAATTTGATAAAATATATAGCCTATAGTGAAAATTGATATTTCATCTCAAGTTGAACGATAAAAGTTCTTTAAAAAAAATCCATTTTGTGAGATTCTTATTTATCTCTAAAAGATAGGTTTGGTATCAATAAAGTTTGGTGTAATAAAAAATTTTCTTTTAGAAAAATCAAATTTAATTCATATAAATATGTGCATACACATGGCAAAGTACCGTCGTGATTTTCGTTTTCTAGTATAATTCGTGGTACGATCTAGTCTTATTAAAAGTTTACTTTACAGAAATGTAAATTCTCTCTCACTATACATACAGCCATATTGAATTCTCAAAATGCTGTTTTAAAAAACATATTTGATCATATTTCTCAATAAAATATTTCATAATCATGAAACCATATCATTATAAATTTACAATAATGATAAATTATAGAACTAACAAAAATATAAAATATCCAATCTATTGTATTAACAACTCAACTAATTAAGACTTAGTTTGATGTTGTTGTAGCTTCTAAAATTTTAATCTATAATATCTTTATTATTTTTTTTAATAAAAAAAACCCAATGATGCATTAGTTTATATTTTAATTTAACAGGCTCGCAATAATAACAAGTAATATTGTTGTTGCCAAATTTTGGATAAATCTCACATGACCTCCACGTTACAACGACAGTGAATTTGTATTATTGGGGGAAGAATGCGGCCTACAAGACAAGAAAAACCTGGACACCGATGTGGTATAGGCCATACATGCTCCAATGCTTAAGTCAGATATGGTTATTTAAAGAGAATTAGGTAGTTCTATGAAAGTTTTGGAGGCTGAAATGAACTTACCCTACTCTCCTCCGTAGAAAGAGCTTAAATACATTCATTCTTAAGATTTTTTGTGGGTTTCCGTCTTCGAATAAGGAAATGAAAGATTGAATTGGGATGGATTGGGGATACACGAGCCATGAGGGACCAAGGCAAGGCCAAAAATGGGCCTTACCAATCTAGTTGTCCTCGGCTGGTCCGACCACCGGCTTGGGCCACAGCCCAAGCTCGTTTCTCCTCCCTCTCATTATGGGTTGGTCTCCTGTCGGTTTCGGTTCATTTTGACTTCGTATTGGGTTTCTTTTCTCTTTTGGCTCTTCGTTATAGCCCTTTAATCAGCCCGTTCTTATTGATCCAATTTCATCCAAAATAAATATGTTTAAATTATATTAAGTTTTGCCAAAGTGAGCATGACTCGACGATAATTGATATGTACCATTAATTAAGAGGTCTGATATTCGAATTCTGGCACTCCCAAATGTTGTTGAACACACACACATATATATATATATATTAACCAATCATCACTGGTTTTAATTATGGATCAAAATTCCCTAAAAAAAAGGCTACCTAAATTACAAAGACGCCTGCCACAATTCTCCAAAAGAAAATGACAATTAAGTAATAAAAAAAAATCAAAACTTTCTTAATTTTACCCACGTTGAAGATTGAATGCGATAAAATCAAGATTAAAATATTTAAATTGGGAGAGTAAAAAAACAATAATTAAAAAGAAAATTCCAAAAGAAACACAATAACTGTAATCCAGAAAAGAAGGAATTGCTTTGATGGTGGGTTAAGAAGAAGATGAATTGGTGTGTGCTTTACACGACCATTATGGTGCACGTGGGGATGGAAGAAAGAAAGAAATAATAATAACAATTTTAAAAAACAATTAATAAATATGGAACGAAGAGGAAAAGATAAAAAAGAAAAAGAAAAAAAAAAAAGAAGGAAAGATACGTAACATCATGGTTTGAGACAGTGAGAGGTCACACCAACAATTGTCGCGAAAAAATTTAAAAAAAATAGAAAATAGAAAAACACTTTATTAAAGGCGTAAACACCCACTGTCCCCTTCCTGATCTCTCTCTCTCTCTCGTATTTTTCTCTTTCCATTTCTCAAAACTCTCTCATAAGTCATACCCCACTAAACTTTCATTTTACACTCCTCCCACTATTTCAATTTCAAATCACAATTTTACCCCCAGTGAAAATCGAATTACTTGTCATAATTGTACTCCTATAGTTTTAATCTACACAGTTACCTCTTCAAGTTGCGTTACATGCATGGCAACAATTTCGTAAGTTCCACCATATAATTGTATAAGTCCACTTAGTTAATTACAATTTATTAGGTAGAAAGAGTGAAGAAGGAATCGAAATTGGAAAAAAAAAAAGGATCAATTTCTACGCCTAAACTTAGGACTTGTATCACTTAAAACTTAAAACTAATAATTATATTAATTAAAATTCTGAACTTTAATAAATTAATCAATTTGGAACCATGCGTTGGAATTTCAATTTTAAAATCGTTAACGTGTAACCTTCACAATTGTTTATAATAACTTTTTCAAATGTAGAGACTAACGTAAATTAGAGAGAAATGTAGGAAGCAAATTGATAGTAGCGATTTTTCATTAATATAAGTAGCTTTTCATCTTCTCATCTTCATTTAATTTTCTCTACTCGTTTAGTAAGAATTACGTGATGATTTTTCTTGCTACTTCAATAGGATTTTGGAAGAATAATAAATTTATTTACGTGATTTTGAGTTGATTTTAAATGGAATCAACTAAAAAAATAGCTATGATTAAATTACAAATGGAGCAATTAAATTAATTAACTTATGAAAGTTTAGGAGTTTAAATTGATACAATTATTAGTTTAGTGTTTTGATTGATACAACTCCCAAAGTTTAAGAGTATAAATTGATTTTTTTTCCAAAAAAATTATATAAAAAGTTGAGATTGTAAAGTTTTATTCATTTATTTGTTTTGCCCATGAATTTGAAGATTTGGAAGATATAATGGGTTGAAATGTAAAACTTTACCCCCTTCATATGAAACTTTTTAGATTCTGTCCTTATAATTTACAACCACTAGAGATGGTTACTCTTTCTCTCTCTCTCTCTATATATATATATATGTATAGCGATTTCTATATTTTTCGAGTTACAATAATTTTGTAAATTTAAGGACAATGTCTCAATTGAAGAAGGTGCGAAAATAACAACTCAGATAATTTAAGGGTGGTTTTCACATTTTATCGATCAAAATTTGATGTATATAAAGCAACCAAAGGCCACTACACTCCACACTCCTTTTTTTGTTTCAATATTTTTTCAACTTTTTGCCCCCTCCCCTACCCTTCCACCCAAAAAAAAAAAAGTAAAAAGAAGAAAGTGAAAAAAAAAGTGTTAATTAAACCAAATTTCTCAATGTGTTGTTGTTTTATTTGACACTTTAATCAATCTGGTGTTGTCTGGTAGATTTTGTTTGTATTAGTCTCCCTCTCCTTTTTGCTTTAATCGCCCGCATCTTTCGTACTCTTTCTCATATGTCTATGTCTCCCCAAACCCATTCTTATTCTCATTTCCTATTTTTTTTTGTTTTCAACCCAACCCCCCCATCTTTCCTTTATTTACACTTTCACACCCCCACACTTTAAAAAAAAAAAAAAAGACTTCTCTTCTCTCTTCGATATCACTTTAAAAAGTTAATTAATTTATTTGCTTTTATCTCTGCGTTGACACGTTGAAATATGACTTTCTATATTTATGATCGACGGTTAGAAAAACTAATTACAATTTTAATGATTTCAAATGGGAAAGGGATGTGTACTTTTAGAAGTGAAATTGATCAACCAAATCTTAAGAAAGGCCGATGATTTTGAGTTGTGGGTATCAAAAATTGAAGGAAAAAACAACAAAATCTTGGGAGTCTGTTGGGTTTTGTGAAGGTGCAATAATTAATGAAAAATATGGATCAGTAACTTAGTGGATTTTTTTTTTGAGAAAAAAAAAAGGGACAAAAAACAGTGAATGTAACAAAAGTTAAAAAGTAAAACTCAAAATACACTGAAAAAAGTTGTGTTGAAAATGGTGGTCTAATTCAGGTTTATTTTTGTGCCCAAACAAAGGAATCCAACCAGTTTTATTATTATTTTCCAACTTCTTTCTTTATAGAAAAATTAAAGGGGAAATAAGCAGGCCCTGTGGGTCCTCTTTTAGAGGGGGACAAAGGGTATCCCCATGATGGCAAACTTGCAATTGGGGCATCATAGGAATAATTACTTGCTTTTAACAAAGTTTCAATCCTCTACTCCAAAACCAAACCCTAGTCCAACACATGAACTCACAAATATCATCATAATAAAATTAAAATAAACATTAGTTGGGTTTATCTATTCATCTACTTTGAAGTTTGTATTAGGTCATGGATGGATTTTTAAGATTGTGTAACCATGGTAACATCAAACTTTATGATTAACGCTGGTTTGAAAAATAAAAATATCTTAAGTTTTCGACAATCAAATGTTTATAGTGTTAATGTGACTTAAACACTTGCGGATGTCAAATGGTATACGATCGTATATTTGGTGGCAAAAGCGTAAGACTGATATAGTCAACGACAAATTTTTATTAGACACAAAATTTCAAATACCTCTTTTAAAGAAAATAAACTAAATTAAAAGATATAATTCAAAAAGTTTAAAGACTTATTAAAAAATTCTTAAAATATAAACACTAAATGGTCATCGCTTTTAAGTTAAAAAGAGACAAAACATATAATTTAACCTAAAATAAAAATAAAAAGGGAGCGGGGTGCAGGAAGCTGGTTTTAATTGGATAATAATAATGATCCTAATTTAAAGTTCTACCGACAATATTAATTAATTGGCTAAATTTGAAGGGTGGGAACTTTGTTAAGAGTGTTATAAACGTGAATTAACAAGTCCACCATGCGCCTCTGCAAATCATTAAAATTAAAAACACCCTTTAAAATAATAACAATAAAGTTTGATTGATTAAAGTTCTAAAGTGAGAAAGAAACAGAAATAAAACTCAATTATTCCATCAAAATCAAACAAAACAAAACAAAAACAGAATCTAGAAGATGTTTTTCTTTTTTCAGAGATATCTGTCTTTGAGAAACAGTTAGATGAAGATGAAGAGAAATGAAATGGGCCTAAGTGGGCTTAGTTGCTGTCCCCTTTTGGATTTGAAATATCAAATCAATGTGTAGGATGTTTTTTTAAAGATAGTATGGGACAAATGGGCCGACATGTTTTGTTGGATAAGTTGGCTCTCTCAGTCTCATATTTCGTTGTTCAACATTATGGTTCGTGTCGACAATCGGCAACCCATAACAGGGCCCAATATCAATTGCACTGCCCCTTCGGCTTCGGCTTCGGCTTCCTTCCCACATATTTTCTAAGATTTTGTTTCGTAACTTTTTTAATAATGGTATTTATTTGGTTACTGGTACGTATAAATCTAACCTAGTTTAGATAAAATATTATAAAAACAATAAGGTGCAAGTTAGTTAGTGATTATTGTGATCATAATCTATAATTAGTTCCATTAATTTTTTATTTCATTTTGGTATATGTAATTTTAAAATGTTCACTTTAGTCTATTTACGAAAACTTTTGTTCCTTTTAGTTCATGTACTTTAAAAACATTCATCTTGATCTTGTACTTTGAAAAAAAAATGACTTTCTTAGTCCATTCATTTTTTTTTATCACAATTTTAGCACTACACTACAATCAATAAATTCCTTGAAACGTAGCACTAACTTTTCAATAAAAATATTTTCATTGTGCATAGAATTTGTGTTACACTTTTGCAAATAAAACTACGAGGACTAAAATGAAAATTTTGAAGGTATAGGAACCAAAATGAACCAAAGCTAAAAGTATAGGAACCAAAATAATATTTAAACCTTTTTTTTTTTTTTTTTTTTTTTTTTTTTTTTTTTTTTTTTTTTTTGGTTGAGTAAATGTGGAGATGAGAAATCGGATCTTTGACCTTAGAAAAGGTACAAGCATCTTAAATTGGATCTTTGATTGCGTAAAATCAATGATCATGACATAAAATAGAATGTAATTCGTGATTAATGAATTTTATTTAAAATACTATATTAGTAACTACTTTCCAAATAGTGACTCTTGTTGATGAGTAGATCTGGTCGGCAGGAGCCGACGTGGTGGACTTGGTATCTCGAGGTCTAGATAAGCTTTCAAAGAGTCCTGCGCAGAGACGATCTAGCATCGGTGTGGTGCTTGACCCAACACCCTCTGATGCTTAAGTCAGTGATGTGTAATAAGTAATACCGAGTTGAGCTTAGGTCAGGTTGCGTACCTTACGTGAGAGTATGTCTCCCATATTTATAGTGCTTGGTTGTTTTGACTCCTGTGTCAGAGCTACACATGGGGTCTTTTTCCCTCTCAGTGGTCGACACACTCCTTGGCTTAACTTCTGGACCTTGAAAAGTGCACTTTGCCTGTTTGGGTAATTCCCTCCTTTGTTTTGGAAGCTGCATTTGTGGGTCTGTGCAAAAGTCGACTCGTAACAACTCTAATTAATTTTTTTTTTTTACATAATCTATGAATAATAAGAAAATTAGAGTTACTCTGTCAAAATTTATGTATATATAATTATATAAGTTGAAAAATTAGAGATGAAAGATCAAACCTATAATTTTAGAGAAGGTAATATGTATCCTATCTACCGAGCTAAGTACGGATGGATGGAGAGGTAGAGTTGATAAACTTTGGAAAAACTTGAAAAGAAAGGAAGGAAACATAAAACAAGAATGTTAGGGAAGGATAGAAAGGGGAAACAATGAGAAAATAAGAGGGGCCAATTGCGTCAATAAATGAGGTGGTTTGGCGGGTAGGGGACAAGCTGTTAACGGCGTGTTTGGATCAACCAAATTAATTGGGGGTGTTTTGTATGCGCATAAACCCTACTGATTAATGTGGAAAATGGGGACCAATTTAAAAGGAAAATTATGTGATATGAACAACTACAATGTCCTTTTTTTTTACATGGGTCCAACTTTGCTTTCTTAATGATGTTGATCGATGGACCCACTCTACTCTATTCAAACAAACTTAGCCTTATCTTTGATTGTGATTCTAGCCCCTATCATGTAACAATTAAGAGGCAAACAAAACTCAACTAGTTCAATGAATCCAACCAAATCAATCCATGTCGGGTAGGTTCAATTTGGATAAGTATTTTAATTTTGAGTTCAAAAGTAAGTATAATTTGGTTTGGTTTCAATAATGGACAAGTTATACCTATTGTAGACTTGATATCATCCTCAGTGGCATTAATCAACTATCGAAAAAATTACTATCCCAATAATGGAGTTTAAGGTTAGGATGGACAAAATCTACTAATTTGGGACTACAACAAGGACGGAGCAAAGAAGGAAGCGGTGAACCCCTCTCTCGATTTGGTAAAGTTAAAATTTAAAATTTCTTCCTTCTGCAAGAATTTTTGGTTTTGACATTAACTATACTAGAAATTCTCTTGGCAAAAGAAAGAACATCTTTTTGAACCTATCAATTTGATTGGCTCAACCTAAAATCAAACCCATCCAAATCACTTTACACCCCTAGAGTGACAGTTGTTACAGAATACTTGACATAATAAGCAAGTGGAACACAAATCCGTATCATATATTATATATAATTTGAAGAACATCAAACAATCTTTAAATCATTTGTCTAGTCTACGAAATAGAAAGTGAAAAAGGCAATGCCAAACACAAAAGACAATACATTTATACAACACAAGCACAGTAATGGCTATGAACTAAGGCAACAAAATAAAATTCGGGTGTCAACTTTGATGGATCTGTCCCGGTTCCATAGACAAAGAACTTGACCATCTTTGGCTTGTCTCGGTTCCCAGCTCACCAACATTAGTTCCCACAATCTCATCTTTATCGAGTTCACTGCTACTGATTTCTGGTGTCCTAGATTCGATTGCCGCAGTCTGATTATCTTTGTTGAGTTCGCTGTCACAAATTATAGTGGACGGATTCTGGGGGCCGCCACTTTTGTCATCTTGAAGTAAGCCGTAGCTAAGACTCACATCCTTCCATTCAGTGTTCATACATAGATGTTCATGTCGAGTCAAGTAACGCTTTAGCTCGACTTTGAGGTTCCTGATCGGCTGTTATAATAAACCAGATATCAATATAAATGTGAAGGTAAAAACTGAATTATGAGCAGACCCAAAAGATTGCAGAGAAATTCAGGGAAATTTTTGTTCTTATTACCAACAAAATTACTCATGGTTTAAGAATGGATGAGAAAGTGGCCATGACTTCAAGATTGGAGTGTTGATGAACTTGGACATAGGAAAGAAGATGACACTCTCCAGTTAGATGTTTCACAAGACAAGATCCTCTAATTTCACAAACATCATTAAAAGAAGATCTCCCCATTTCATTGGAGAATAATTAAATGGGTTCTTTTTCCCGGAAAATCCAAACGCATATTTGTAATGGCACTTCTATGTTTCAGATCAAAAGAATCTCTCTTTTCTAAAGTTCTAATGGGTTGGGGGTGGGAGAGGAATTAGCTATGAGACCTGCCACTCAGGAAAATGAAAGCAATGAAGTCGTTCGGTAGCGTTCTTGTTTCTCCTTTATTGTTAACCATTTTAGTTTTAACTATGTCCAAATTACCTCATAATCACTTCCAAAATATGCCACTAACCACTTTTTACTAAAAGGGTTATAACCAAAGTACTTTTGCTAGCATTACTTATTATAAAAGCAACTCTAGATATGATGAAAGGCAAAGATAAAATGTTCAAATATGTAATTTAGACTACCTCGGCATTGCAGACATAAGCAAGGCGAAAGAAATCAGCTGAAACAAAATGCTTTCCAACGGACTCGGCCACTTTGATCTGCGCAACCCAATATGACGAAGTCTCCATCTTGTCAAAACGGCAATTACTGCATTTTTCCGCAGTATGGTAAGGGGTGCCGGCGTTTTTCAACTTCAACAAACGAGGCCTCGCCACCGGCGTCTGAGGCTCTACGACGTCGTTCTCAACACGCAGATCCTTAAGGGCCGTTTCTGTAACTTGCTGTTTGATGCTAGGGCTCTTCTTCTTCAATTTTTCAGCTATCTTCTGATCAGTAGTAGCATTGACCGCGATTTGAGCTAATCGGGTCGATTTAGGTTGTTTCTTAACAGCCCCAATTAAGGACTTAGCTAAGGGCTTTTCATTTACTGTTTTGATTGGAATGTTTGAGCTTCGAACAGTTCCAAAAATTCGTTTCTGCCTAATTGTAATAACAAGATTCAAACTCTACTCTACTACAGAAGAACATGATTCAACGAGGAAATTCAGAATGAAATTGAGAATAATAAAGTGTAGTACCTGGAAATTGGAGGTTGAAGGGCGGTGATTTGGGGCGCTTCGGAGGATGGCTTTCGGGTGAATTTCGGTTTGGAGAAGACAGGTTTCACTGCCGATTTGAAGCAAATTTGAGAGAAATCAGTAATGAAATTCAACAGAAATAAATGAGACAAACACAAAGCGGATCAATACCTGGAATCTGGGTGAGTTTAGGATCCATTAATGACAAGGAATCGAGAGAGTTGAGTTGAATTAACGCCGATCTTTCTGCAAATCCAGATGTGTGGAAACAGGGGAGAGAAAACGGTTAGATCAGATGGAATTTTGAAAGTTCAAAATTAGAAAAGGGCGGCAACGGGTATTTAAATGGGCTGGGTTTCAACTTTCATGGCCCAGTTTTAGAGCCCAAACTAGTTTTGGGCTTGATTTCTGGCAATAACATGGTTTGTTGGACAAAATTGCCCCTGCTTATGTTATTTCATTGTCACAATTGCCCCTCGAATGCAAATATTTTTATATTGCAATTGTTGTGGACCTACAATCCAGCCTTTCGTTTTTACTCTATATATTTTATTTAATTTTTAATATGCCTTTGTAATTGTAACCGTGAGAAACAGTATTCAAATTTGAATTTGTTAGGCTTGCTTTTAAATTAAATTAAAATTTGTTTTCATTCTTCCCGAATTAAAAAAAAAATGATATCAGATATGTTTGATTTTGAAATTTAATTTAGTTTTATATTAGAGTAAATTTGACCTCTCTTTAATATCATCATCATCTATTAGACCATTTCTTCTATAAGAGGCCTAAAATAATTTGTTTGATTGACTATCCATGATCAAAATCATGTGTTCTGACGTGCCTTTTGAAGCAACGCATTTTACATATTATATGAGTACTTTTGGTAAAAAAGGTAATTAGATACTTCATCAGGCTATTTAATTATTTTTTGAATTTTTCAAACTATTTTTGACTATCAAAAATTTAATTTTTCAAACTATTTTTGACTATCAAAATTTTTAAATAGTGCTCTTTACTCATTTTTTTAGTACAACCAATATGAATATGAAGACTTGAACTTTCAACTTCAAAAGAAGAAGTAAATGTCAATTATTGGTCAACTATGTTCATGTTGACTACTTTTTACTCATTAAAAACATCTTTTACCAAACATAAAAATTCGAGCCATGCACTACAAATTTTTTTGAAATCATTTTTGGTCATTCATAAACACTTTAAAAAACATGTCAACTCTGTAGGATTTTTTGGCAAAATATTAGAAGAGTAATTGTCCCACATTGGAAAAATGCAAAGAAGTGACGGGTTCCAAATACTATAAAAGGAGTCTATAGCTTCGTTTCAAATCATCTCAATTCGAAATACTTTAAATTAGATATACTAACTCTAGTTAAGTGAGTGGTATAAAGCTTTGAAAGAGTGTTTCTTTGTAATTGGGGTAGGAGAGAGAATTATGAGTGATTGTAATAATTTTTCACAAAGTGGAGTTTCTTTCTGTTTGTGGTTTTTCTCATGTTTGGAGTTTTTCCACGTAAATTCTTGTGTTTTTTATTTTGATGTTTTTTTTTTAATTTCTCAGTTATTTTTCTACTTATTCCTTCAGTAGTAGTGATTTTTTTTTTCCAATAAACTCCATACTAAATTAGGTATCCTAGTATTTGCATTTGTGACTGACCATCATTTTTGAAAATATGATATTTTCTTATTCACTTGTGCTAATTCTCATAAAAAGTTTGGTAGTTCTCTTCTTGCTTCGAGGGTGTTTCCTTTCTAGTCGAGTTGTTCTTATTTTTTTTTTTTAAAAAAATTGGAATCAAACACATGTAGTTTTGGACAAGCTAGCTATGTAAGTAAATGGTGTTTTAAAACCAAACAACCTTTGGAAAAAGGGAAGGACAAATCTGCAAGGACTGATCATGCAGGTCTTTGTGCAAATTTAACCAACATTTAAGTCAATATTAAAGATTCTTCCTCCATCCCATTTTTTTTTTCCATGTTATGTCTTTATTACAGCACTTGACTTGAGACAAAACACACTTGACCTTAATATGCAGGTGTCCCTGTCCTGTGAGTCCCAATAAATAACCTTCTTCAAAACTAAACAGTGAATTCGCTGTTGATTTCCCATCTGAATAGCCATATGATGTTTCAAGGAATTTGCAGTCTGTTACTCTCTTTTTTTCTTTAGTGCTTGCCATGATTTCCCACTTCGCACTATCATTTCGGTTTTCTACCTATCATTCATCAGTTTTGAGAAGTCTAAATTTGGTTGACTTGTATAGTTGAAGAGTATAAGTCATTTTGACAATGATTTTATACTAATTTTTACATTTTCAATTTGATATCTCACGGTTCACATTTTTTAGAAAGTACATTTAAATTTTAGCTAGATTTCAACGAACACATACTATATTTTTAAATGGCCAACAAGAAGAATGTCTAAATTTAACCCATCCAACTTGAAAAATGTCTAAACAAGTTTCTATTTGCAAATATGACTAAAAGTTATTTTTAGTAAAATCTTTAAATTACTCTGAGACGAAAATGCCCCTAATTGAGATTTATCCTTTTAATCCATCCACACAAATGGCTACAAAAATGGAGGAGAAATTTAAAATTTAACTTTCAATATGAGAGGTGGGATAATTTTTTTTTAACAAACACAAACAAAAATAACTTGTAATTCTACTGCTAAACAAATACAACATATTGAAGATGAGAGAGTTAAAGCTAACAAAAATAAAAGTAACAAACACGAATAAATTACATATATATTAGTAATTACACCTATAATCACATATAATTAAATAAGCTTGAATATGAGTATATGGGTATATATACCATGATAACATTGATTGGTTAAGTGATAACACATACGGATTCAACTCCCTCTTAAATGTGCGAATGAGCTCAAATACATTATTAAAAAGAACAAAATTATATAATTTTCTTGGCTTCAAATTCTAATGAACTCAAAATGATTGATTAAACTATACAAAATTCTCCACTAATTGAAAATTTTCCAATGTAAAGGTACCAATTGTGGGAAAATATAAAATTTCGAAACAAAATAGAACAAAAGAGCAATATTTTAAAGAACAATGCGATTTGAGAAGAAGCATTACCAGATTTGAGGAGAGGACAATAGAAGCAAATTAACCGCCAAAAGGAAGATCGCTGAGGAACTTAGAAGCCCATGAGCCGAGGAAGAAGCGGAAGACACCATGGGCAAAAAATCCTGTAGAAACTAAACTAATCGGCAAGGAACTTGGAAGCGCCATGAGCTGAGGAAGAAGCATATTGTACACCTTTCATTTTAGATTGCTTGGCGGATTTAAAAACAAAATCTAACATATTCAAATATGGCATCCATTTTTTTAGTGATTTTGTTAAATGTCAAACTTTTTGGGTTGTAGGACCCTTTCTTTTAGTTTTATAAATTTATTTGTTATTTAAATCATGTTGTTAACCTACTATAAACGACTACCTCATTATATTTTTCGACATTTTGATTTTGCTTTACAACGATTATTGCGTTTTGTTGTATAATTTTATTGTCCTTCTAGATTTAGCCTATAGTTTGATGTTATTAAAGTCGTTAACAATAAATACAATGTAAAATATTCTATGTTATTGTGTACTAAAATATTCTATAATATATATATATATATATACACACACATACACATACATATACATATACATATACATATATACATAGATAGTTAGATTAATTGAACCATAATAGAGTATGAAATCATCACAGCATATTGTCTTTGAATATACTTGTATTTACAATGTGAGATATATTCATCATTGTATTAATCATTCTCCGCCTTTGTGTATATCGATATTTACATTTTTTATTTATTGATAGGACTTCAAATGATAAAATGTTGGAAGATCGAATATTAATAAGTTTTTAAGGCGATTCTATTATTAAGAAACATAAAAAATAAAGAAAAATGATATATATGATTTAGATAAATAATTTAAAAATAAAGATATGGTGAGTGAGCAGCAACAAATTAGGAGATTCTAAACATGCATAATCTAGGAATTCTAATAGTGAAAAAACTGTGAAGGGTGAGAGAATACAAAAAATATATTTTTTAAAAAAAATATTAATTTTTGGTTAGGGGCAGTTTGGCTGTGAATAAACATATATACTAGGAGTATAAGTGGAAAGAAAACTATTATCTCTCTTCTCCTAAAATTATGGTAGTCAAAATTGCAAATACTTCAAGTTTTTAGACATTTTTCATTACGGGTATTTATTTGTAGACATTACTTACAATTTTCCATTTTTAAAACTGTTTGTGGGCGACAAATTGCCAAGTCCATGGGTCGCTGCCTACCCAAGCTTGTTCGACCCACAAAACCCAAAGGAGAAAAGATACTCTCCACTGTCCTTGGAAATTGAGCTGTGAGAAGGGACGTTGAGAGTACTCAAAGAGAAACACGACCTAACCGAGCTGGTATATTTCAAGCTAAGGCACGGTGTTATCCTCGTTTATAGTTCCAGTCAACTCATCGTACGTGTTGAGCACAATACTACACCATGTAAGATCTTGTTGTGCAAGACTCTTCAACTATTGGACCGACTTGCTAGATCGATCCAACGTGTCTTTGCACAATCAGATTCCTACATCAACAAAAACTTTATTTTTGTTTTTAAAGTTTTGCTTAGATTTTGAAAATATTTTTAACATGTAGATAACAAATAAGACAAATAAATTTATGTGCACTTAGTTTTGATAAGCATAGTTTTAAAAAATAAAAAGTCAAAAATAAAATAATTATGAAGGGACCATTAAATCGTGTGGTTTATATTTGAATGTAATGAAAGAAGATATTTTAGAACCATGAAGTGATATTCTTTAAAATTTGACTTATGAGAGGTAAGTGTAATTGAGAGAAGAGACAACTTCCAATAACTAAAATAAGTTACCTATAAAATGATTAAATTCGTAGTTCAGGATAAATAAATTTATAATGAATTTAATTTCGGCTTTTAAACTTAGTTCCTGATAGCACACAATATGTGCTATCTTTAGGCTTCATTTTATGCTAGTTTTGAGACTTAAAAATATGCTTTTCACGTTCATAATTGTTTATTTTGTAGAAATTGAGCATTTTGAGCAAAATGAAGATTTTAGAAGAAATATGGTGATAAATGTGCTAATTAAGCAACCAATTTTGGGGACAATTTTTGGTGAAGAAAAAATAATCCTAATTTAATTAGGTTATCGATTCCTAATTTAATTAGGTTATGGATTCCTAATTTGATTAGATTTTGGATTCTTAATTTAATTAAATAATGAATTCCTAATTAGATTAGGATATGGATTGACCCATTATAAATACCTACATTCTCTTCACTTCAAGGAATCAACTTTAGAGAGCACAACTCTAAATTTCTACATACAAGAGTGAGAAGAGACCTGAGGGAAATATTCAAGGCCAAGTTGTGGAGATTATACGGAGACGGAAAATCGACACACCAGCATAGTTTTTCTCTTCCTTCTTTTTATTTAGTATTTAAATGTTGTTTAAGAGTTTAGATTTTGTGCTAGTGAACATGAGTGGCTAAACTCTTTTCTTATTCTAGGGATTGATGTAGCCATTAGACCTTATGTTTTAATTATTTAAATTCCACGATTGATTGTCATTAATTTCATTCATGCTTTTATATTCTTAATGCTTTTAATCTTTTGATCACGGATTAAATGTTATGTTGGTCTAAATTCACGCTTGAGAAAGGTAATTTAGATTAGATCCTAATTGCATGACTAAAGGTAGTTCTAACTTGATAATGATTAGGGCTCCTTTCGAAGTTGTTAATGAAGGAACTTAATGCTATACATAACGTTAAAAATCATCAGAGATGTAGGTTTTGCCTTATTGCATAAGAATTGTTTGTCCTCGAGAGAGTCATTCATGATAAAAGACTTCTAGACTTATGAAATATTTGTTTGATCAATCTTAGATGTTTAAGTAATTTATTTATTTTAGTCTAATAGGTGAAATCAACTCTCTAGGATATTCTCTCATCTGATTGTTTCAATTTTTATTATAATTGTTTTATTTAAATCTTGCATCCATCATTCAATTCTATTCTCTAAATAAAATTGGGCTATAATATTCATAGTACTTAAGTGAATTAGAAAACCAATCCTGAGGACGATACTCGAATACTCTTTCACTATATTAAAACTTGACCCGTACACTTGCGGTATTGCGCAAAAATTACGCAACAGTTCCTTTTTTTTTTTTTTTTTTTGAATTCTTCAACTTAGTTTATTAAAACCTAACAAGTAACAATATAGTACTGTTAATTGAAAAACCAAAAGTTCCCCAATCTCTTAACGAGAGGGGAAAAGAGAAAGATTATTGGTTTAATTAACAAAATAATTGAAATCCGTGACCAGAGCATTTGGTCTTCATATTGAGTTAAGATTTTTTTTTTCTATCGATTTTAACTTTGTTTTGGTGATTAATTTATTAATAAGATTCCATAACAAAAGTTAATATTTCTAATTTATTCAAACCTATGATTTGTAGAATTTCAGGCACATAATTTTCGGTGGAAGAGACTTTGTCGTGCTGAAGTACTAAATAAAACATTTCTTTTAAATTCTAAGTGCGTACCATAGAAATTGATGGGTTTTGTTTTGATTGTTAATTATACTATAATAATAATTAACTTATTGGCTTATGTCAAATTACTTCTAGAAGGGAGAGAATGCAGTGTTAATCAAAAGAGAAAATTGTACATTTTTTCCATCTAAAAAAAAAAAACTCAGTTTTTCTTAAAATATATAAATT
The DNA here is from genome assembly GCA_033996785.1 of Trichosanthes truncata. Classification (NCBI taxonomy): domain Eukaryota; kingdom Viridiplantae; phylum Streptophyta; class Magnoliopsida; order Cucurbitales; family Cucurbitaceae; genus Trichosanthes; species Trichosanthes truncata. Next base: position 20,036,840 of record JAWPNB010000008.1, on the reverse strand, counting down.
ATACCTTCAATAACTAACCACCAATTATTACTTCTTTTTTCTTTTTTTCTGTTTTCTTTTTTTTTTTTTGTATTTTTAATTTGGTACATTATCAAATTAAAAAAAGTTTCAAACCTGTCATATGCTAGCGTGTCACTTTCTGGAATAGAGTGAGTTTCACTTTTTGTGTTATTATTTTTGACTTATTGTTATCAAAGTGATCGTCAATGGTATTTTTTTAAGAAAAAGGAAGAAACCAGCGACAAAAAATGTGTTAGAGTGTTGATATAATTAAATTTACCATAATATATCAACTTAAGCTTTTAGGTTGATTGATAATTTAACATGGTATCAGAGTCATAGAAAAAACCTAGCTATGTGCCAGAAAAATCTTCAAAGTAGAACAAAGATTAGTGAACTTCGGTTATGCTCTATCTGAGTGTTCTACCACTCACCTAAGTAAGAGCAAGCATCATGTTCTATTAGGGCGTTCTCCTTCTCGCCTTGATAAGAGTAAGTGTGATTCGTATTTGTACTCTATCTGCATGTTGCCTCGAGATGAACTGATTGTGTTCCGAAATGAAGAGCAAGCTCTCAATTTGGAGTGTACTGATTTGTTCAAGGGGAGGCTCAAGTGTGGTACTTTGTTCGAGAGAAGGATTGTTAGAATTGCTAACAAAATTTTACATTGGTTAGGGAATGAAGAGATCTATGGTATATAAGTGAAGACAATTATCTTTATTGGTATAAGGTTTTTTGAGGGAAACCAAAAGTAAAACCATAAGAGCTTATGTTCAAAGTGGACAATATCATACCATTGCATTATTTAGTAGACCACGATCTTAAGGACAAAGACATAAATACTTACAAGAATACGCCAAATTTTGGGTTTCAGATTTTTTTAATAAATAATCTTCCAATATGAATTCATTTGGGGTTCATTAAAATGTTGGATATATATATATAAAGAAAAAACGTTGGAAAAATGATTATCCCCCTGCTTCCTTCTTTCCTCTGTCTCATATAAACTTCATTTTGAATTTTGTTTTTTTTATGGGCGTTCATCATTTTGATATATTTTGATCAAGTATGTGTTAATATTTGTATTTAGAGGAATTGTAATGGGTAGCAAAAAATATTAGGATATTTGTAAATCTAGTCGTGGTTTTTGGAGATTTGCAAATATAATTTTTTTAAAAAATTTGATTTCCATTTTTTTATTATTCCAATTTTACTTTCACTGGTGTATCAATAGGTATATCAATAGTATATCTGATATACTTTATATTTGGTATATCAATAATATATCAATAATATATCTGATATACTTTATATTTAGTATATCAATAATATATCAGTAGTATACCTGATATACTTTATATTTGGTATATCAGTCAACTGATATATACATAAAACAAAGTATATTAATAGTATATTACTGATGTACTACTGATACACTTCTTTTTAGGTATATTAGTTAAATGATATACTTTATATGAAGTATATCAGTAACATATTAAGGATATTTTGCATATTTTGTATATGTATATCCGTAGTATATATATCAGTAATATATCTGATATAATGAATATAAAGTACTGATATACGATTGACATACTTCATATTAGGTATATCAGTGAAATAATATACCTAAAATGAAGTATATTAGTATTATATTATTCATTCACTACTGATATAGTACAAGATAAATGTATCAACTAAAAACTAGTGCATCAATGAAAAAGTAGTGACCAAATCCATTAATAAAGTCAATAACTAAAATCAAGTATATCAATAGTATATCATTGATATACTTCATATTATGTATATCTCATATATGAATTACTGATATACGTTTGATATACTTCATATAGGTATATCTGATATACTGATTCTAAATTACCGATATACTGTTGATATATTTTATATTAGGAATGTCATTTCATTTATGTCTAAATAAAGTATATCAGTAGTATATCGCTAATATACTTCATATTAGGTATATTTGATATACTGAATATAAATTATTGTCATATTCTTGATATACTTCACATATTAGGTATTTTTGATATACTATTGATATATTGAATATTAGAAATTCAATTTCATTGATATACCTAAATAAAATATATTAGTAGTATATCACTTATATAATTTATATTAGGTATATCAATAGTACATCGCTGATAGACTGTTGATATATTTCATATCGCAAAAATGCAAGATTAAAAAAAGGGATTAAACGAAGGGCTATTTTGGACTTTTCGTAGATTTCGTTTGGGCTTGGACAACTTTTTTTGCTATATTTACAAAAGGGATAAAGTGGAGACACGCTTGCAATTAGGCCAAACTTTTTTGCCATTGTTGCAATTGCCCCTTTATTTAATTATAATATGATTCTTGAATTTTTCATGTTTGATATATTTTGATGCTTTAACTTTTAAACAATTGGTTTTAGCTTTAAACTTTGTACACACTTTGTTTGTTATTGATGTTTTTAATAAAACCGTGACATTAATGCATCTTTGTTTTATTTAACTATCAAATAAATGTTTACATGAACAAGTTTTTGAAGCATGTTGGTAGTCAGGTATTTAAAATAGATTTACAGTTTTGTTAAATGATAATAAAATGGTAATAACTATTATTTTTTTCTTTTTTAATAAAATGATTAAAACATTGCATTTGAAAATAAAGAGATTGAAATGGAAAAAGTATGAAATTTCAAGTGAAAAAAATCAAGACCTTATTGTTTTTGTAACTTGTAAGAATGAGATTGAATGATATCCATTCTTGATTTCTTTTGATCTCTATTTAAAATTACAATTGGGAGAAAAAAGAAACCAAATCTTTATTGTTTATGCAGATAAATAATGATAGATTTTTTTTTTTAAAAAAAATGATAGAATGTTAAATAATTTTTTTTCGTCCTGATTAAAGTATCTTGGAACACTATTTACTCAAATAGAAATGTAATTTAGAAAATAAATAACATTTTCACAACTCTTTTTAGTATAGTCAATATGGGAGTGAGAATTTGAAGTTAAAAAGGTATTGATGTCTTAACCACTCACTATGATCATGTTGGCAATATTTTCAACCACGTAAATCATATGATTATTCATTTATACCATTTCATTTTCAATGGTTCAGTAAACATTTTTTTTAGTTTAATAATATGATTTATACTAAATTACAATTAAAAATTGAACAAAAACTTTATGCAGACCAAAAATACAGTAAAATTGAAAATGTAAGAAGCTATAAACAGAGTGAAAATGTAGCAGCTTAAAACATTTCTTTATCCATAAAAAATAATAATAAAAGGAGGGGTTTCCTATGTTGACCGCAGAGTTCGATGTAATTAATTAAATACAAAAAAAAAAAAAAAAATAGCACTGGGTCTCATACGCCACACTATTCTGTCCAACACGACGTTAAATAAGTTATAATTTCAGTATTAAAAAAAAAGCTATAATTTCGAACAAGGAAAAGAACAAAAACAAAAACGACAATTGCTCGAAAACAAAAACAAAAATAAAAACGACATGTTTAATATAATTCAAAATATATTAAATACAACATAAATCGTCATGTCGTTTTAGTATAAAAGCATGTGAATGAGGCGTGGATTGGATTTTGTTGTCGACATATCTTGTCCGTCCATCTCCCGTATTTTGTTTTTCCCCTCTCTAATTTAATTATTTTTCTCTAATTAATAATTATACTTGTTTTTATTTTAAAAAAAAAATAATTGTACTTGTTTTAAACATGACTCAAACACATATCTAATCTCGAATTTCACGTAATTTGTCCCTTTTTTGTAAAGCAAATGGGAAAAGGAGAAAAGAATTTGAAATTTATTCCAGCTCCATCGATGTTTCCTTCATCATTGAAAAGTGTTATGCAATTAAATTATTTTTAATAAACAAAATACATAATTTGGTTCATAGAAACGTTTTATTTCATCTTTTGTGGGGTCAAGCCTTTTCGATTAAGTTTTAATTTTGCTAAAATGCCGAAATTCATCATGGTTTTACATTAAAGGATACTTTATTAATTGAAATTTTTTAGTACATAATTAATTAATTGAAGTATGAACGTAGTTCATTGATTAAAATATTTACTTCTTTCTCTAAAGTCGGAGGCTTAAATTTCTACCTCTAGTCCACATTTTGTTGTACTAAAAAAAGTAAGGATTTGAATCTATAACTTTTTAAAAAAATTCCAATGTTTTGATCAAATGAAACATACTCAAGACTTTAATTAGTGAATTAAATATGTCCACCTAGACTTAAATACGACCTCAACCAAACTTTTATTTAAAAAGAAAAATAAGTGAGGATTTGAATCTATAACCTTTTAAAAAAAATACCAATATCTTGATCAAATGAAACATACTCAAGATTTTAATTAATGAATTAAATATGTTCCCCTAGACTTAAATACGACCTCAACCAAACTTTTGTTTAAAAAAAAAAAAATCGGACCCTCACTAAAAATATTGTATCATCATGCCTTTAATGTTTAAATATAGTTTAAATGTGGATGAAAAAAATAAATACATAAAGGTTGGATTGTTCGACCTAATTTAAAAATAGGTAAAATATACACAATAGTTTCTAATCTTTTGAGTTATTTCTCAATTTAGTCATTTAATCTTTTAAAATTCTCAATTTTACCTTTAATGTTTCATAAAAATCTAAATTAGGTCATTTGTTAAAAATTTTGTTAAGAATTTTTCTTGAGTTCAGTAACATGTGAGGGTAAGGTAAAGATTCAAACTTTTGACAAAGAAAATGTTAATTGATTGTTACATTATTGTTCATTAGTATATATGTTTGAACACATAAACATATCACTTAGATGCTGCCTTATGCATGAGATCCAACTCATTCACACTCAAAAGTCAAACTCTCATCCATGAACAAAATCTATTTTCTTCAAGTGGACATGTTATATGTGTCCAAATATGTCAATAAAAGAATAATTTAATGAGACATTAGCTTTTTAATAACAAATTTTATCACATTTGTTCGGAAGGAATTAACTGAGGGTCTGATTGGCCCACTGATTTTGGTTTGATGGAACCCAAAACTATGTTTGGGTCATTGGTTTGACAACCCTGAGATTGCAAAAACAACCTCATTGGTTTGCAATACTGGGTTTCTCAACTCCACGCGTTTTCATTTGCCATTCTTTGTCCAAATTCTTTTCTCTCCCTCGTCTCTTCCCATATTTTTTCAATGTCTCTAGTCTCTTCCTCTCTTTGCCGTAACCCTAACCTTCATCTTCTCTTCCTCCTCCCTTCTAAAACTTTTTTTGTCGAATATCATTCGTCTCTTCTCCTCTTTGCCGTAACCCTAACCTTCATCTTCTCTTTAGGATGATTGGTATATTTACCCTAAAAATATATATATCTACCCATGATCAAGGGGGAAACTGTATCCTTTCAGCGGGGAATTATATATTTTTGCATATGTCATATTATTATATTCGGAAGGGAATTTTAATTTAATCGTTTTAAATGCATATTTTCTTTTTTGACACTATGCGTTTTAAATGCGTATTAATTAAATACATTTAAAATAAAAAATAATAAAAAAAACCACTACAGTTTCTTTTTTTTTTCTTTTTTTTTTTTTTTGAATGGAGAGTTGAACAAATCACTAAAGTGGATACGCACCCTTTGGTGATAAGGGGGCGGCTGCAATTTATACAATTTGTAATATTCGGAAAAATGATTAAGAAATAAATTTGCTTAAAAAAAGATTTAAGAAATAAATAACGGTCCAGAATTGCGGTCTAAAAAGAAACAGCCGGGTCCGTTTTCTACGCTCAATTGCGTGTAAACACGTGTGACGAAGAATTCTAAATTGCTGACGTGTGGAAATATGATTCGTCGTTGACTGATACAAAAAAAAACTACAAACGAACCCCTTGTGCGACTTTTGACCCAACAAGAAGAATTAGGACTTTAGAGTCAGAAAATTATTTTTTTAATCTGAATAAAATTTTATTTATAGTTCTCAATCTCTTTCGAAATTTAGAACATAATATCTGAAAAAAAAAAAAGAAAAAAAGAATTATCATGTTATTTTTGCCCACGGTCAGGTGGCTCAGCCGGCAAGCCGGTGATTTTTCTTTTTGGGTGCAAATTTAAAAATATATATTTTCACAGATTTTCGGATAAATCTTTTTTAAAGCTATTTGTAGTTAGAAAACCTTTTGCCACCGACATGGTATAAACAGGCGGTTGTTGGTTAATCCTGGGGTTTAACTGTCCTAATTTGGAAATTATATTATTAAAAAATGGTTTTAAAGTTGATTATTAGGCCGCAGGTTCAAGATGTTTTGTCTGATAAGATTTTCTCTTTGCTTGTCAATCAAACTATCATCATTTTGTGGGACAAGTAGATTTAGCTTTTTGTATCTAAAATTGAAAAGTATTTAGGTTTGCTCGTAAGTATGAACGAACTTGGAGAAGAAAGCAACTGTTTTATTCGGTACATCTTTGTCAACCATGATTTGTATGGTAAAAATCGAGCTACTTTGATGGTCTAGCTAAATAATTTGTATCTACACACTTGTTGTTTTGACGATGCATCACAATGAGTGATCCTCAAAAATTGTAGTATTGGTAGATTTCGAGAGGTGGACTTTTACACTTGAGTACTAAAATCTAAGTCATGAGATCAACCTAATATTGTGAGTGAAGAATAAAAAAAATCGACAACTTCAAACTATCCTATCAAAAAAAGAAAAAAGACAAAGATTAGAAAAGCCGAACTAAAATCTAAATATATGATTAAATTTGTATCTATTTCTGTCAGGGACAACCGACTCTCAAGATCTCCACACGAATATGATATTGTCCACTTTGGGCATAAGCCCTCATGGCTTTGTTTTTGGTTTCACCCAAAAGGCCTCATACTAATGGAGATAGTGTCCCTCACTTATAAACTCATGATCTTCCCTTTATCTAGTCAATGTGGGACTTTGGTTTCACTCCCAACAATCCCAACAATTTCTTTTTTATAGACGCAATTAATGTGTTGTGAATATCATTGCTAAATATACGTAGAATTGAGTAGGTAATATGTCATTGTTAAGTGAAATGTTGACATAAATGAAAAAAGTAAATATCTAAAACCACTTGTATGCTATAGGAATCAAACCTTACATGCCTATTATTGTCGAACTTTTTATTAAGACCAAGTCTCCACAATTTTATTGTATTAATAATCCAATGCAATGATTATTATTATTATTATTTTTTATCATTTTTGATAATAATTATCTTTACTCTTCTAATTTTATTAAAATATGAGTTAGAAAGGATGGAAAGAAGTATTGTAATCAGTTCAATCTCAAGACTTTTTCGAGAAAGAATGAATACCTTAGCCCTGATAACCATTTAGGAGTTGTTTTGGGTACATGTTCGGAATCAGAACCCTAGAAATCAGAATTCTGGGAGGTTTGTTATGGGAGTTCTGAAGTTTGGAAATCACAAAACTATGTTTGGGGTGCAGTGTTTTGAATCATAAGTTTGTGCAGGTTTTTTTTCCTCTTTATTCCTTTGGTTGTTTTGTTCCCTTATTTTTTAGTGGATGTTTTGTGAATTGTAGAAGCCCTATATAACATAAATGAGTTACAAAATTGGAACTCTATTTTAGAAATTAAAAAATTGGAAGTCTATTTAAGAAATTAGAGAATTTAAAACATTATTTCACAAAGTATTTAGAAACTTATTTTTGGAACTCTATTTTAGAAATTAAAAAATTAGAAGTCTATTTAAGAAATTAAGGAATTTAAAACTTTGTTTCACAAAGTATTCACAAAACTATTTTTGGAACTCTATTTTAAAAATTAAAAAAAATCAGAAGTCTATTTAATAAATTAAAGAATCTAAAACTCTATTTTACAAAGTATTCAGAAACTTATTTTCGGAACTTTGTTCTAGAAATTAAAAAAATTGGGATTCTATCTAAAAAATTAGGGAATTTAAACTCTATTTTACAAAGTATTCAAAAACCAATTTTTGGAACTCTATTTTAGAAATTAAAATATTAGAGATCTATTTAAGAAATTAGGGAATTTAAACAAAATTTCGCACCGTATTTTGAAACCTATTTCAAGGATAAATGAGTTATAAAATTCGAATTCTATTTTAGAAATCAAAATATTAGAAATTCTATTTTGCATAGTATTTTGAAAAATATTTCAAACATAATGGGTTAAAAACTTTGTTTAGTAACCATTTTTAGTTTCATTTTACCTTATAAAAAATTGAGTAGTTGGTCGGGTCATTAGGGTGATCGTTGGAGTGGTCATTTGGGTGGTAAGGTCGATGGGGTGGCTGGGATACTAGTGTTGGTTGTTGGGTAGTCGGGTAGCTGGAGTGGTGCTGGGTGGTTGTCTGTAGTGATTGTAGGGTGGTCGAATTGTTAGAGTGGTTGCCGGAGTGGTCATCAAGGTGGTTGGATGGCTAGAGTGGTCACTGGAGTGGTCGTCAATGGTGGTTGTCAGATGATCGGTATTACACGCAAGCGCTTGCGATCGAAGTAATATAAAATGGTATGTGAGTACCAAGTATCGAATCCCAAGGGAACGTTGTAACAAAAATATTGTAAGCAAAGTGTAAGGGAAATTGCAACTTGAAAATTAAAAATGCAAAAATAAGGTTGGGTTGGTGTGTTAGAAAAAGTGTAGAATCTAATTACAGAATCAAGAAATGACAATATTGGAATAAAGAAAAATTGCAGAATTGAAATGCAGAATCTAATTGCAGAATCGAAAAATGGCAATAATGGAAATAACCAGAAATTGCATAATTGAATTGCAGAATCTAGAATTGGTAAGATTGGATAGCAAATTAGATAAGCTTAGTAAATAAAATTGCAAAAGGAATTTAGATAAAAATGGGGCTCAAGAATGTCATTGCCCTAAGTTGTAATTGCAAGCCAAAATTACAATTCCAACCTACTCCACACTAAATTGTAAACCAAAATTGCTTCTCCTATTTACCTTGAATTTAGGTTTTTAGGAGGCTAAGTGAGTGACTTATATGTCTATAGTCGCTCTATCTTAGATAATTCGGCTCAACAATTTTATGGGTTTTGGAGTCCTTATCCCTATGTCTAGGGTAAGGATTGACTTATTTCTAAGCTCTTTTCTCCATCACTTGTGCGAAATCCGCTTATCATTAACCCTGTCGATATTAGATCTAAGCTTGAGTTGCTACCCTAGTTGATCAATCTAGGATCTCAACGGAAATTTGTTCAACACAAGCAAACAATTAAGATGTAGGCTTATTTTTTTATTGAAATTTAGGCTACAATTACTTCTTAGGGAATTCACATCCTTGAACCCCCCTAAGAAGTTTTAGCTCATATTAAATATAAAAATCTTACAACTAATTGAAGAAAAACTCATATTAGAAAATTGAGCAAATTACTAATGATGGTCAAAACTAAATAAATTGGAAACATAAATTATCTTGGCAACTTGCTTATTGAACCATCAGAACCATGAGTTGTAAAACAAATATGGGCAGTGGCCAATAAGACTTCAAGTAAAATTCTTAATTAGAATTGAAACAAAGATTTAAGGGCATCAGTGAATTCTACTTCCTTCTCCCTTTAGATTCAATAAAAATAATAATATGCAAATAAAAACTGAACTTTTATAAGCAGTAACCAACTTAGCTAAAAACAGAGATAAAGATGATGAATGTTCTATGGCTCCTCACTCCATCTAAATCGACTAAGTCGTCTCGCTATTCCTAGGAGATGATTAATCTTAACAATGAAGCTTGACTTGAATTGGATTAGAAAATCGAGAGGGAGCAAGCTGGAACTTTCGGCAGAATTAGCGTAAAAAAAAGTGCAGAAAACAGAGTTGATTGTAAGAAAACCCACGAATAGAGATTGAATTAAAACTTAAACTTAATACAAGAAGAATTCAAATGAAGAACAACGATTGTACTGCAAACACTATCCATAAAACAAGTAGAAATTAAAAAAAAAAAAAAAATGCTGGAACTCCTCGGCAAAAACAGAAACTTCAGAATTTGCAGAAAAATAGAGTGTAAAACCAAAAATGGAACCCACGAAATTGACTCCTAAAAAAGCCTCCAAAATCGAATTGCTTAGCTCATCCTCTTCTTCCCCCTTTATAGGCCTTCATTAAGGTTGAAAAATGCCCAAATTTCGTGCTCAAAATCCCCCAAATCATGCTGTAATTGAAGATTTTTGGAATGAGTTAAATGTAGATTTTTTTTTCCTTTTTTGAAATTTTCTACTGCTCCAGATTGCATAATCACGATTTTGCAATTTGATTTTGCAATTTCTGCATTCCCTGCTCCAGAAACAATTGCATAATCACGAATTTGCAATTTGATTTTGCAATTTCCACATTCCCTGCAAACAAACTTAACTTTTTTAGAATCTTATCTAATTGCCTTCATTCTTATTCCTTTCTTATTTTCAAGCAACTTTCAACTATTTTCAAATGATCTTAAAAAAAAACAAGAATATTTTAAGTAATTAGGAGTTAAATAAGCCTTAATTCTAAGGCTTATCATCAGGTCGTCAAGGTGATCACTAGAGTAATCATCGGGGTGGTCAGGTTGCTTAGGTGGTCGGGTCATCGGAGTGGTCACCTGATGGTTGTCGACGATAGTTGCTATGTGGTTCTATTTTTGAGGTGGTCGCCAACGATGGTTGTCGGGTGTTCAGGTCGCCGGAGTGGTCAGGTCACTGGAGTGATTGTCGGATGGTCATTGGTGGTAGTTGCAAGCAGGTCGAGTCATCGAGGTGGTTGGGTCATCGGGGTGGTCAGGTTGTTAGGGTGGTTGAGTCTGTGGGTGGTCGTTAGACTGGTCTCCAAAAATGTCATCGGAGTGGTTACTGGAGGTGGTCGCCAAGGATGGTCGGGTCACCGGTGTGGTCTTTAGAGTTTTCGTTGTTGGCGGTCGTCAGGTGGTCGTCGGAGTTGTTGTCAAAGTGGTCGCCGACAAATGAAAGAGTAAAACGTGGCACAAACCCCATGGGGTTGCACTATTGCAACCCATGGGGTTGTGTTTCAAAACCGAGGGTTTTGAACACCTTGGGCCAAACATGGTTTTGCGTTTGGAATCCAAACCCACCCAAAGCCAAAACCATGCCCCCAAACACCCCTTAGGTTTTTTAAAATTAAACTTGTTTTTTTTCTTCTTATTTCTCTACAATGATTTTCATCTTTCTTAAATAAATATTTGAATTCTTAGTCAAATTTCAACAACAAAAACAAGTTTTTAAAAACTGTTTTTGTTTTTAGAATTTGACTAAGAATTTAAATGTTTACTTCATAAAGATGAAAACCATTGTAGAGAAATTAGGAGAAAACAAACTTAATTTTCAAAAACCAAAAGCTAAAAACCAAATGATTATCAAACGAGACCTTAACAGTTGAACTATACTCATATTGACAACTAAAAAATGAAAGACTATGGGTGGTCTGTTTAAAATGACTTTCTAAGTGCATAAAATATTTTTTAACACTTAAAAACCATATTTTTAGCACTTGAAATTAGGGCTGTACAAATAATCTGGTAACTCGAGCTATCCAAACTACTTAACCTAAATCGTAAGGGTTGGGTTGGGTTAAGGTTTTTTTTTTTTTTTTTTTTTTTTTTTTTTTTTTTTTTTTTCCAGTTTGGGTTGGGTTAGAATTTTGGAGAACTAAATTTTTGAGTCGATTCTCGGGTTGGCCTTTTTAGACTCGGATTGACCCGACCCGACCCAACCCAACCCAAAATTTATGTTATATATATATATATATGATAGCACACAATATGTGCTATCTTTAGGCTTCATTTT